>CM065812.1:129374357-131874357 GCA_033398695.1 Orobanche coerulescens | reverse complement strand
TCGATCAACGTAACAAGCTCGAACCTTAACAAAAGGAATGATATACAAATCATCTCAAGTCGAACGATGGCCTAACAATTCGTTCTACGGCCCAAAAGTTCTAAAATAAACAATCTGCCTGGACTGCTTAGCGTGCGCTACGTACTATACGTAACGTGCGCTAAGCCTGCCTGTTAGCGTACGCTATCGTATAAGCCTAGCGTACGCTAGCCACGGTCTGAAAATTGACTCGGCTGACATCGTAACGTACGTTACGTACGTATCGTGCGTTAATTTAACCCCGATAGCGCACGTTAATTTACAAGTGTCAGCGTGCGCTAACCTTGCATGGCAGAATACTGCTAACAGAAAACTGGATTGAAAGGTGATGAACTCATAAATTCTATGGTGATACAACAAGTCATCCTCAAGCATGTCATGCTAATGAGGTTTGTGGAAGTTCCATGAACATGAGGTACAAATATACGGATAATCATCTCAACATCATAATTCATCTTCGATCTTCAAGAAAATATTCCAAGTTCCGATTATTCCAAGTCCCAAAACATATGATTCCTTACGTAAAACATACGAACTAGGTAATCTTCATATACTGGTCGATTGGTTTTGAAGATACATAACATGCTTAGGAATCCACATACTAAAAGGTTCAATGGATCATACGATGAATAAGTGTCGAAACGTCGAAAATATCCTTCTAACACATGATGTACGACTAATAACGAATCTAACTGACTAGATGAACATGATCAACATCCTTTAGAACACTACTAGTATTGGTGAAGAATCACCTACCTCACGGTAGTGAAGAACACGGAGGAAATTGAAGCAATCCAACGCCGAAGGCTTGAACACCAATCTCCAATGATATACGATCTTCAATCACGAACTAGGATGTTGATATGAAGTGTTTAGGATGAAGGAAGTTACGTTCTAAGTGTAAGAATTCGGGTATGGGAGAAGAAAGAACTGAAATCACGAATAGGATGCTGTCCTATTTATAAGAAATGGCTATTAGCGCGCGCTAGTCCCTGCTCGTAGCGTGCGCTAACGGCTCACTGACTTAACTGTATTCAGCACTTAGCGTGCGATACGCGTATACCTGTAGCGTGTGCTAAGGCGTTGACTTGGCTTTTCCCAAAAGCCGTCCAGGTTCATCCCGACACGATCCGACAGGGGTCCCCCGGCCAGATCTCACCTACCGCACGTCTCAATCAAATTGACCACGCATAGCGTGCGCTAATAATCCTTTGTAGCGTGCGCTATTGAGTCTATGTTAGCGTACGCTACACATAGCCGATAGCGTGCGCTACATGCGCAGAATTACAATCTTTAAATCACATACACGAAATTATACGCTCGACAACATCGGATTATGAAATACGGAGAATAGTACTCAGACAAAAGTACAATCATTACAATATCACAAGTTCCAATTACATAGCAGAAATCTCGGGTATTACAGATTAGGTCTCCCAAAATACAGCATATCAGTACAAATGATAAACCAAAGTACAACTTGATCATAATTTACACAACATGTCCATCCTCTTAAGGATGGCGAAGAAGTAGAAATAAATACTTGGTCCGACAGATCATTGACGGACAGTCGACTACAACTGTGACTAGTATCGCTGCTTTACATCATCCTCCATGCCGATCCTATGGTTGCTCTCTCACAAATCGGAATATCTGAAAAAAACATAACACAATTATACATCAAGAATACAATCGTTATGAAAATAACCTTTCAACAAGGTAGTAACACGATCCCCGAGTCTAAATTCTTTTCAAAATAGTTTCCTCTAGGAAGGATCATAAGAATAACTTCAAAATACATTTAAAAGAATAATTGAAGACGTTGGGGGTCACAGTGTAAAATCATGAAAAGATTTATAATTCTTCTTTTCAAAAGGGGTTTCTTTCAAAATTATATAATTGCTTCAATTCTCAACCAAGCCTCAAAGACAAAACTATATTCACCAATATAACCAGGATTCAAGATTCAAACATAAATAATTCAGGGATATCAAATCAACACTCAAATCGTCTCCATGGCCCCGAAGGGTCCCACCTGGATTAGCTCATCGAAAACAACTCAAATACACCCATAAGTTATCTTGACATCGTACTCGCAAGTAACGATTCTCGGAGCCCTCTCCAGACTTACCCGATTAGATAACTTTATGGTCAACTCGTAACGTCTGGCCGTACTCGTAAGTAACGCGCCTCCGGAGGCCTCGACGGACCCTACTGACACGCTTTTAGTGTAACTATCGCAAGTGCACGATATCGTATCAAGTAGTAAAGTGGACTTTTTGAGTCCGGTTTATCGATCCCACAAGGAAGTTTTGTTATAATTTTAATTATACACTATTAATCTATTTTTATAGATACTAAGATGAGTGAAACACACAATTAAAGAGTTTGGTTTAATAATTGCAAAGAAAATGCAATAATAGTTCTAATATTTTAAGGAAATAAAAATATTGCAATAATAATAGATTGATTAAACGATAATTGAAATAGTTAGGATTACAAACTTAGTTCGTCATTAGTTATAGAAGATGTATAGGAGATCATAAGATGAATTTACTTATTATGTTGTGTAGATTCGATTTTCCTTAAAAAGACGGTTTCTCTTTCGAACTATAAAATGCCCATTACATATTGAATCAATCCACTATATTTCTATGTTGATTGGCTTTAATACATAGCATTAGGTTTTATGAAAATAACTCAAAGAATCATCTAAGGACTAGGGGTATATTTCTATCCCCTAGAACAACTTAGAGTGAAGATTATTTGATCTAATCAAACATATTTTCTTTCGAAACATATGAAGACCATAAATATCGTCATTTATTGGCCAAATAAATAAAGATTGTTAAAATAATGAAAATCACACACAATAATAAGTAATTCAGAATAGATCTTTATACAAACTTAAATAACATGACTAACCTTGTTTATAATCCCAACTTAAGGTTACTTAGCCCATGAAGGGTTTATTATACATATTACAAGTTTGTGTGGTCATTATTAGTTGAATCAAGAGAAAGAATTGGTCCTAACTCCCCTAGTAGATAAAGGAGATAGAAGCAATAAACTCTCTGAACAACATATGCTATACCACACTTACAAAGATCACTCAAGAACACAAGTGTGTTCTTCACACAAAAAGAAAAGTTTACAAAAAATGGAAAATTATAAGTTGAATGATGAATGATGAAGGATCTAAGGGGTCTATTTATACACCTAAAGTCATCTAATAGCTCCAAAACTCCAGCATTATTACATTAGATCGGATCAATGCCAGCCATCCCCTCAATAATACACAAAAGTATAAAAATTAGACAAATCATAACAATCATCAAGAGTTACGGCCGTAACATTCGGGAGTTACGGCCGTAACTAGGTGACTTCTGGCCGTAACTCCTGAATGTTACGGCCGTAACGTGGCTTCGTAAATTTGCTCACTTAAAGCTTTGATAGTTACGTTTTCAGCCCGAATTTCTCGGACTTTGCGTTTTGCCCCAGATCTTCTTCGGATGATAACTTTTGATATATAACTCTGATTTTGAATCCGGAAAGACTGCCGAATTCGTCTCGGAAAGCCCTACAACATGAATATATCAAAATTCAACAAAGAGAATATTTATTAAACATGTTATTTCTTGAGTAAATCAGTTATTTAATCCGATCATCATCCGATAAAAAAAATTATTAAAACTAATTAATTAAAAGCAAAAAACGAGTAGACTAGCTCAATTATGGGTGAATTTTATCGATACAAACCATGTATAAGTGTACAAAATTGACACTTATCACACCCCCAAACTTGAATTCTTGCTAGTCCCGAGCAAGACTCTTTATTATTCATGCTCTAAAAATAAAAATAAGAAAAATTAATACACACATAAATTAAAATAATTATATATAAAGAGAAAAGGAGATCAAAATGCCATTAATACAACAACCAGCTTTATACAGTAGATAGAAATGAATCAAGATTCAAAATAAATCTACTAATGTTTTTGAAGTTAAAACACGGTTTTTATTTTGTAATTCCAAATTCAAGGTTTCCCCCCAAAAGGTTGATTATTTCTTTCCCACTCGTGATACACACGACTCCCTTTAATGGTTGCTCTCGATCACTCGTTTATTTTTCGACTCAATATGAAGAAGAATTTCATTGGCGTCATCAAATATTGTGAATTTTTTACGAAATTGAGTGTATTAAAATTCAGCCGCTAATTAATTCAAATCTGCTTATAAACTACATCCCTTAGTGATAGCTTTCACACCGTTATTTGCTAACGTGTACCTCTTTTCACTGACACAATTTCTATCTCATTATTCTTTTTTCGTAAAAAGGTGATAGCTTTCACACCGTTATTTGCTAACGTGTAGCTCTTTTCACCAGTTTTTCTGAGACGGCAGCTACGCACCAACAATGGTTAGTCCTTTATTTTTTCGCAAAATTTAAGACTTTCAAAATTAGGCAGCTGTTGCTGCTCAACACTTCTCCTTTTCGTCATTTATTTTTTTTAGGTGATAGCTTTCATACCGTTATTTGCTAACGTGTAGCTCTTTTCACCAATGACTCCTTTTTTTAGGGAATATAATTTTTATAGAAAATCATTTCTTAGTTTAAGCATGAAAAATCAAAAACTCCACAAATTAAGTAAATTTCAGTTCTATTTTTCATCAACCGATTGATTCTTCTTTTCTCAAGGTAACGAATGACTCGATTTTATATGATAATTACAAGGCTTGGAAAGAAATTAAGGCTCAAAAAATTTTGGAATATACAATTTTTTACCGGTTAAAACGATTTTAGAAGCTTGTATATAGCTAATTTATTAGTGTTATGGCCAGATCTAGAAATCTCATAAATCAAAATACTATAAATAAATAAATATATATATATATATATAATAAAAAAAATTAAGGCAAATAACCAAAGAAATCAAAACACACCAAAATTACAACACACCAAAATAATAAAACAAACCCCCCCAAACTTGAAAATAAAACTGTCCTCAGTTTTTAGAAATAAAATAAAATAAAATAAACAATGCAGAAAAAGCAGAATACTCCCTGTTAAGAAAGTTGATGTTTGAGCTAACGCCTTTTAGAATCTGCAAGAGAATAAATACACGAAGCACACAACAAAAGAAAATAAAATATACTCGGAAGTATAACACAATTTTTAAGATGTGCATCAAGAAAGTCCGAAGAGTCGCCTTACGCTGCCATCAATGCTATTATAAAAAAACACACAATAAAAATTACAGTAATAAAATAACAATACATAAATCGCGAATAGATGCGCGTCAAGAGATCAAGAAGAAACTCCTTAAGCTGCCACCATTTAAATCGATTATTACACACGACAGAAAGTAAAAATAAAAGAGGTCCGACATGGGATATCAAAGGGAGAGGAATGAATCCACTTTTCGTTTTCTCACGGTAAAATCTTCTATCCAAACAATTTTAGCTAGAGCTGGATCTGGTTGAGGAACAAATTCATTGAGTTTTTTGATTAGTTCTTCTGGTGTTGTTGCAACGACTATGATTCGTTTAGCACGCTCGGAAATAAAACCCTTTTCAGCAGAGTAGTCGATGAAAGACAGTAAACCATCATTAAGCACACCTATTGGTTTTTGATGAACATTTAGCTGGGCTCTGGTAACCACATGAAAAAGTTCTTCAAGGGTGCCAAAACCACCGGGAAGGGTGATAAAGGCGCCAGAATTATTTATCATGTGAGTTATGCGATCTTGCATATTTACAGATCTAAATTCATCTCCAATAGTTGACCCGGTGATTTTACTTTCAGCCAGAGGTTTTGGGATTATTCCCAACACTCTTACTCCTTCCATATAGGCAGAAGCAGCAGCTCGTCCCATTAGTCCTTGACTTCCTCCTCCGTAAACTACATGAATGCATTTTTCTCCTAAGGTACGACCCAAGTTGTGGGCTGCTTCAGAAAAGCATGCCTCTTTTCCATAACTAGCTCCACCAAAAATGCAGACTGTGCTAAATTTTTTGTTGAAGATGATGACTCCATTTTTGAAAAGATATTATTTAGAGAGAAATAGAGAAAAATGCAAGATTAAGGGATGAATGAAAGAAACAAGTGTAACACCCCCAACCCGCTCAGGGATATTACACGCCGTAGAACCTTTCCTCAAGGATCTACTAGGCTGGTAACGACACATAACAACTCAACCATGCCTTTAAGGCTAAAACGACTCGGTAGACCAATTTGGTCTTTCAATAAATACATACAACTCAAATACAACTCATGCCCACGCAGGGGTCAAATACAACCATACCCGTACAATAGGAAAATATAGCAGCGGAAAAATAGAGTGCAACTGAACCAATAAACAAAGTACGGTTCCTCATGTGATTAGTATCGATCATCTTTCATCATCCTTCGTGACGACCCTGTGTTATGCTCCAAAACCTGAATGCAAAAACAGACATCCACCCCCCGAATACTCGGGGGTTAGCAAAACTCCACTGTTTTGCTAGTGCAAGAACAAAGTGCAAATACGAGCCATACAATTCACATTCTACGAATAACAATAACCAAGGATCCTCAAAGATCCAAACGAAACGAAAAGTACTTCCCGAGGCAAGGGTTTGAGAAAACATTTCAAAATCGAAATATCATAAATCAATGGAAGTAATTTATAAAACGGTTTAGAATGCCATCGAGAGTTTTAATAGAAAATAATTTAGAATTATCAAATCCTACTTTTCAAAATCCAAAAGAAACAAGGGGTCACCGCCCCAAAGGTTTACTTTCCAAAAAAATGACATTTACCAAACCGTTGGGATTTTAGCCCCAAATCCGTAAAATGACTTTTACAAAACCCTTGGGATTTTAGCCCCAAATCTCATCAACTCACAGTACACAAGAACGACCACAAGGTTCGTCTTCCAACATCAAAATCCACAAATAAAGGATTTAAAACAAACAACAAAATACTCTAGTGCCATCCTAGCCAAGTAGGCCAAACGAACAACTTACCTCTTACACACTAGTCAATGCATGCAATCATGAAAACCGTTTGAAAGCACTCATTTCCGGAAATGCCAATAATCCAAATCACATTGTAAAATGCACCACAATTAACTGCGGACCCACAGCTTCGTGGATCCCTGCCGAGACCCCGTCGGATCTAACCCACAGTGGTTAAAAGCAAGCTCGCGGTTCCACAGCTTCGTGGAGCCCTACCGAGACCCCGTCGGATCTAACCCGTAGTGAGCATACACACACACGTTACTCATGCAATACTAATATGCTAAGAATGTAAGTTCATTAAGAATACTCACTAGAGATGGCCTCTAACTCGACACCATTATCAACTCTTCAAAAACGCAATAACAAGATTAAATACGGAATACACGATCCCATAACTTTAAACACAGGAGTATCATCATCAAAGACCTCAACGTTCAAAATAATCAAATCATGATCAATTCCCAAAACACACCGTTCACAAAACACACGCGTTTTGAAAGAAAGCCTTTAACGAGGCCAAACCGAAATCTTTTGAAACTTCATTTCAAATAACCAAACGAACACATCAAGACGACCACCGATCATCAAATCCATAAAACGAGAAAAGTATGGGCAAGGTACTTGCCTCGAATAACCACAACGCGGAGAATCGGCCGAAGTAGGTTGGCACGAACCGACTACGAACTCGCCGACTCCACCGAACGACAATCCACAACAATGAACTACGAACGAAAACAATAACAACGAAAATGAATTCCAAAGTACGACCCAAAGCCGCTAAATTCAAAGAACAAATGGCGAAGGTTCAAGGATTTCCCCCAAAACGGCCAAGAACACGATTCGTCCCGTCAAAACCCGAAAACGGAATTCCAAGTTGAAATATGGATATACAATCCATAGAATGTGTTTAACAACATCATTTAACCACAATCGATCCATCAAAAACGGATGAAAAACGAGATCGAGAACAAATCCCCAAAAAGTCAATTCGAAGGAAATCAAGAAATATACTTCGATTCGACGAAGAACAATGGATTAAATGATGTTAAACACAAGAATACTACCAAGATTAATCATACCCATCATGAATTAATCAACAACATGGAACGAATCGGACGAAAATGCAAAAATCCCCAAATTCACGAAATTAGGGTTCTAAGGAAGATTACCTTGATTCGCTGGATCAAAGGATGATAACGGACGATTGATTGATGTTATGAACTCAAGAACTTCATGGATTTGTTGTTAAACAACATGGCTTCGTGACCCATGAATCGCCACCGGCGGACGGAGAAGGAAGGAAGTGAAAAACGAAGTGAAATGTGACTGCTCAGCCACATTTATACTGGGCCGGACTAGCGCGCACTAGGCTGCCGAGCTAGCGTGCGCTATCGGCCCTGTGCCGCGATCCAAGAGCCTTCGACTAGGCCGCTTGGCCAGGTAGCATGCGCAGCTCTTCCGGCCGTAGCGTCGCTACCTGCCGGCCGTAGCGTCTGACGTCAAACGATGGCGTGCGCTACCTGCCGGCCCGATCGATTCCGAACCCCGTGACTCCACTGTCCGGCCCGCTAGCGTGCAGTTAGGCCATCCGGCACAGGCGCTACACTGCCGTTAGCGCAGCCTTCCGGCCGTGGCGTGCGCTACGCCGGTTCTGCCCGCACCGTCCGGCCGGTGCTCGCAATCGTCGGCCATCCCGCAACCGCTGTGGCTCGACGACCGATTTCGAAAACGCACAGGCGAACACGACGAAAAGTTCGCGGACGAAATCAACGACCGAAATGAAAACATAATACCATATTTAATCATACGCGACCCAGAAACGCCTCGAGACAACAATTAAAGATACGGATACCAGAAACTTTAAAGAAATTACAAAATGGCCCAAAACGCCCTGAAATCACGAAACTTGATCGAATAACCAAACAGAAGTTCAAAAAACGACTAACAAAGATAAACGGACTTGCGGGAAACTACAAACAACATTTTCGGACGAGAATCTCAAGAATCGAACACAAGAGCGGAAAAGTCGCTAAAAGCACGGAACTCAACAAAACGACACCGAAACGAACTCGGATGTCAAAAGTGTAGAATTAATCATTCTCGGAATGACGAAACGGTCATGAGCGAGTCGTCAAAACAGACTTCGCCGAAAAGAAATTTACCGAAAATCGAAAATTGCGGATATTACATTCTACCCTCCTTAAAAGAAGTTTCGTCCCGAAACTTAAAACAAGTAGGGAGAAGCAATATCCCGCCAGGAAAACTCAACGAGATACGCAAGAAACGCGTAACTAACGGCCAACGGCGAAACGTTACAAACAACCCAACGGAATATACGGTGTGAAAACACGCTCCACGACGACCAACACAACGTCGCCGTTAGGGATATAATAAAACCAACAAATGACAAGCCTCATCAAACGGATAATATAGTCAAGTCAATTATCCGAACAACCACAAAACACAACGAACGAAAATCAATAAGATTGACCGACCTAACGGTACATTGATCAAAATGCGAGCCAATCGCTAAACAAATACGGAATCCCACCGCCCAAGGGTTGGAAGATCGAGAACGAGACTAATTTCCCGAACTTAAGAGAATTACAAAGGAGCCTGAACGCTCAACAATCACGAAACGAGAACAAAAACCGAACAAACAAACGATCGAGACAACAAAAATCGAACAATCATGTCCGAAACACGAAGGATAATAAAATTCAAACAACAACTCCCGTGATGATCCGTGAGAACTACAAGACATGCATTCCCATAAGATCCACAGAAAGGGAATAGCGATTGAAAAGTCACAACGACAAACGAGTTATTCCAAACGATACCACACTCGCTCGATAAACAAAAACAAGGGGCAGACAAGCTCAAATGTCAACAAACATAAATGAGTCGACAGAGTCGTCGAAAACATAAGAGTTCCAAATCCGATCCACTTCGAATAAAAGAACTAATAGAACCAGATGATGTCACTCCCGAACAAGGTTCACAAGAATCGAATCGAACCCGAAAAGTCACATCGATAACCGGATCGACCCACAACAAGATCACACGGCTCGTTCGGACGATGAAACCGAAATACGTACAAGTTCATAAAGTACCAACGAACATGAGCGAATCGATAGACTGGAGAAAGAGAAAATACAGAAGTCAAAATAGTACGGGCATTACCTCCGACCTCGTCCACGAAATTCACAAAAACGGGAGCAAGGTAACAAGACATTAAACAATCGACACATAACGGAACGATCACCTATGCACACGGTCATACCATACCAAGCTCTAACAGCTCGCACATACGCGACAACGCAGAAATCGCCACGAGGCGACGACATTCAATACCAACATTCCGCCTCTCACAGGGGGCTAGCACAACCAATGTGTGGAAAGCGACTCAACGCTCACACCGCCAATTCGATCATACTCGGGAGAAAGTATCAAAATGACAACGCGAACATCACACATACATACCCAGCCCTTAAACGGGAATGGATAGGTTTTAAAAATGAAAACCTCATTTTGAAAATAATTTGAAGAATATCGGTTGATCTTGAGTATCACCTTTCAAAAAGTACAAACGTGAACATCGTTATCGAGACATTGGAGAACCATTTCGCATTTGATAAGAATGAAGACACTTTCTCTTAGTGAAAACTTTCAGAATATTCGACCCTCGGGTCTAAATAAAAATATTTCTAAAACATTGAAAATATCTCAAAGCATTTTGGTCCTCGAAGTAGAAAATTTTGAAATATATTGTGGCACCTTGGATGTACCACAAGAAAATAACTCATTTGAAAAGTATGTCTCGAAATTTATTTTTCTAAGATACTCAAGGTTTTCAAAAAAATCCAATAGGCCAGAATGCCCAAAACTCACACATATCGAAGTTCACTAAAACAACTCCTAGCACACGCATCAAAAAGTTTAAAATCAAGACAATACATGTCTTTAAACGGAAATAAACGATAAAATACCACATTCGTAACAAAACCATCGACCCCATTCGAGGTCTCTAAAGACCCTCCCGCACCGGCTAGTGAACAAGTCGAACGTGTATAAGCACAAAGTTCCCACAATAGAACTTGTAAAACGTGCAAATCGATTCGAAAATCATCAACAACGGACAAAAACAACAATAAAAGACATCACAAGCGATTTACACTCCTCGTATAAATCAAATACGAGAGTCGACTAAATACATATCGTGAAATCAAAATTCACATAAGGATTCCACCACTTAACAAATAATCATAAAAATAGCTCGTGTCACACGAGGCACAACACAAAGAAGGGAGACTTACTTCCACAGGTCGCACGAAGATGATGATCGCCCCACGATACTAATCACGACCAACAAACTCAAACGACGCGTCGCGACACGACTCAGTCAGATAAAATCCGACGAAACAAGACTCAAACAACACGACTTGACCCGACAGCCTAGGTTCCCTCAACCTAAGCTCTGATACCATTTATGTAACACCCCCAACCCGCTCAGGGATATTACACGCCGTAGAACCTTTCCTCAAGGATCTACTAGGCTGGTAACGACACATAACAACTCAACCATGCCTTTAAGGCTAAAACGACTCAGTAGACCGATTTGGTCTTTCAATAAATACATACAACTCAAATACAACTCATGCCCACGCAGGGGTCAAATACAACCATACCCGTACAATGGGAAAATATAGCAGCGGAAAAATAGAGTGCAACTGAACTAATAAACAAAGTACGGTTCCTCATGTGATTAGTATCGATCATCTTTCATCATCCTTCGTGCCGACCCTGTGTTATGCTCCAAAACCTGAATGCAAAAACAGACATCCACCCTCCGAATACTCGGGGGTTAGCAAAACTCCACTGTTTTGCTAGTGCAAGAACAAAGTGCAAATACGAGCCATACAATTCACATTCTACGAATAACAATAACCAAGGATCCTCAAAGATCCAAATGAAACGAAAAGTACTTCCCGAGGCAAGGGTTTGAGAAAACATTTCAAAATCGAAATATCATAAATCAATGGAAGTAATTTATAAAACGGTTTAGAATGCCATCGAGAGTTTTAATAGAAAATAATTTAGAATTATCAAATCCTACTTTTCAAAATCCAAAAGAAAAAAGGGGTCACCGCCCCAAAGGTTTACTTTCCAAAAAAAATGACATTTACCAAACCGTTGGGATTTTAGCCCCAAATCCGTAAAATGACTTTTACAAAACCCTTGGGATTTTAGCCCCAAATCTCATCAACTCACAATACACAAGAACGACCACAAGGTTCGTCTTCCAACATCAAAATCCACAAATAAAGGAAACAAACAACAAAATACTCTAGTGCCATCCTAGCCAAGTAGGCCAAACGAACAACTTACCTCTTACACACTTAGTCAATGCATGCAATCATGAAAACCGTTTGAAAGCACTCATTTCCGGAAATGCCAATAATCCAAATCACATTGTAAAATGCACCACAATTAACCGCGGACCCACAGCTTCGTGGATCCCTGCCGAGACCCCGTCGGATCTAACCCACAGTGGTTAAAAGCAAGCTCGCGGTTCCACAGCTTCGTGGAGCCCTACCGAGACCCCGTCGGATCTAACCCGTAGTGAGCATACACACACACACGTTACTCATGCAATACTAATATGCTAAGAATGTAAGTTCATTAAGAATACTCACTAGAGATGGCCTCTAACTCGACACCATTATCAACTCTTCAAAAACGCAATAACAAGATTAAATACGGAATACACGATCCCATAACTTTAAACACAGGAGTATCATCATCAAAGACCTCAACGTTCAAAATAATCAAATCATGATCAATTCCCAAAACACACCGTTCACAAAACACACGCGTTTTGAAAGAAAGCCTTTAACGAGGCCAAACCGAAATCTTTTGAAACTTCATTTCAAATAACCAAACGAACACATCAAGACGACCACCGATCATCATATCCATAAAACGAGAAAAGTATGGGCAAGGTACTTGCCTCGAATAACCACAACGCGGAGAATCGGCCGAAGTAGGTTGGCACGAACCGACTACGAACTCGCCGACTCCACCGAACGACAATCCACAACAATGAACTACGAACGAAAACAATAACAACAAAAATGAATTCCAAAGTACGACCCAAAGACGCTAAATTCAAAGAACAAATGGCGAAGGTTCAAGGATTTCCCCCAAAACGGCCAAGAATACGATTCGTCCCGTCAAAACCCGAAAATGGAATTCCAAGTTGAAATATGGATATACAATCCATATAATGTGTTTAACAACATCATTTAACCACAATCGATCCATCAAAAACGGATGAAAAACGAGATCGAGAACAAATCCCCAAAAAGTCAATTCGAAGGAAATCAAGAAATATACTTCGATTCGACGAAGAACAATGGATTAAATGATGTTAAAAACAAGAATACTACCAAGATTAATCATACCCATCATGAATTAATCAACAACACGGAACGAATTGGACGAAAATGCAAAAATCCCCAAATTCACGAAATTAGGGTTCTAAGGAAGATTACCTTGATTCGCTGGATCAAAGGATGATAACGGACGATTGATTGATGTTATGAACTCAAGAACTTCATGGATTTGTTGTTAAACAACATGGCTTCGTGACCCATGAATCGCCACCCGCAGACGGAGAAGGAAGGAAGTGAAAAACGAAGTGAAATGTGATCGCCACCACATTTATACTGGGCCGGACTAGCGCGCGCTAGGCTGCCGAGCTAGCGTGCGCTATCGGCCCAGGCCGCGATCCAGTAGCCTTCTGGACTAGGCTGCTCGGCCAGGTAACGTGCGCAGCCTTCCGGTCGTAGCGTGCGCTACCTGCCGGTCGTAGCGTACGGAGCGTCCGACGATGGCGTCGCTACTGCCGGCCCGATCGATTCCGTAACCGAGGACTCCACTGTCGTGCCCGCTAGCGTGCGTTAGGCCATCCGGCACGGCGCTACACCTACCGGTTAGCGCGCGCAGCCTTCCGGCCGTAAGCGTGCGCTCGCGGTTCTGCCCCGTCCGGCCGGTGCCCAATCGTCCTGGCCGATCCGCAACCGAGTGGCTCGACGACCCGATTTCCGAAAACGCACGGAACGAACACGACGAAAAGTTCGCGGACGACATCAACGACCCGAAATGAAAACATAATACCATATTTAATCATACGCGACCAAGAAACGGGTCGAGACAACAATTACAGATACGGATACCCGTAACTTTCAAGAAATTACAAAATGGCCCAAAACGCCCGGAAATCACGATACATGATCGAATAACCAAACCGAAGTTCACAACACGTCTAACAAAGTTAAACGGACTTGCGGGAAACTCGAAACAGCAGTTTCGGACGAGATTCGCAAGAATCGAACTCAAGTGCGGAAAAGTCGCTAAAAAGCACGGAACTCAACAAAACGACACCGAAATGAACTCGGATGTCAAAAAGTGTAGAATTAATCATTCTCAGAATGACGAAACGGTCATGAGCGAGTCGTCAAAACGGACTTCAGCCGAAAAAAGAAATTTATCGAAAATCGAAAATTGCGGATATTACAACAAGCACAATGTTTATTTATAGAAGAAAAAGAAGGTAAAAATTGTTTAACAAGTTTGTGATTGCGTTGATTGCGCTTCAACTACTCAATAGAATAATGAATGCATTTATCGCGTATCATATTTTTTATTCAGAAAATCTCACCACACGACAAAAATAAAAGATACTTACGCGTATGTACAGTAGTTGTGATTGTGGCTCACATCTTCCTCTGATTTTACGTTCAGAAACGGCCTAAACGCCTTCTATGAGTCGGGGAGAAGCTTCCCATCCAATTTTCTTACAAATTGGCAAACAGGGTCTTTTAACGTCAGATTCCCAAGACGTTATTCATATTCTGGTTGGAATTTATTCCACAAACATCGAATTCTGTAATGTACGAGTCCACTAGGATGCGTTTCAAGAGAAATTTCGATATCATCTAAATTCTCCTTATTCAGACCATCTTTAATGAACTGAATTTTATCTTCTCTGTTTGTAGATGGAATTCCTAAAGATCGACATTTTAAATTACAGTTCCATCTAGCACATTTATAACAAACGGCTATCATATTTGCTCGTCGTTTCCTCTCATATGAACTTTTTCCTAGCCCTGGTAAAAATCTAGTCGGTGTTTATGTGAATTCACCCTCTATTCTTACTTTGGCTTCAATTATGAATCTTATGTCAAAAGGTATGCTTTTATTCATAAGCAACCTCATCCTTTCAAGTCTTGTCTTATAAATCTTTAAAATGACATTTTTGCTTAGAAAGGGAAATCTTTTTTCGATTTTAAACAAAGTTCTTCCATAAAAAAAAATAAAAATGAAAATAAATGGAGGAAATATTTACAAATATCAGTTGTTGTGGGAAACTGAAAAATCCGACTTTAATAGTCACGGAGTACCGTTATCCGCCACTTGACCGGACAAACACAATTGAGTACTAAGTTACAATGTCGAGAAAGTTGTACCTATAAAAATAGTTTACAATGTAAGATTTCAAATATAACTTATACTTCCTCGGCAACGGCGCCAAAAACTTGACACGCTTTTAGTGTAACTATCGCAAGTGTACGATATCGTATCAAGTAGTAAAGTGGACTTTTTGAGTCCGGTTTATCGATCCCACAAGGAAGTTTTGTTATAATTTGAATTATACACTATTAATCTATTTTTATAGATACTAAGATGAGTGAAACACACAATTAAAGAGTTTGGTTTAATAATTGCAAAGAAAATGCAATAATAGTTCTAATATTTTAAGGAAATAAAAATATTGCAATAATAATAGATTGATTAAACGATAATTGAAATAGTTGGGATTGCAAACTTAGTTCGTCATTAGTTATAGAAGATGTATAGGAGATCATAAGATGAATTTACTTATTATGTTGTGTAGATTCGATTTTCCTTAAAAAGACGGTTTCTCTTTCGAACTATAAAATGCCCATTACATATTGAATCAATCCATTATATTTCTATGTTGATTGGCTTTAATACATAGCATTAGGTTTTATGAAAATAACTCAAAGAATTATCTAAGGACTAGGGGTATATTTCTATCCCCTAGAACAACTTAGAGTGAAGATCATTTGATCTAATCAAACATATTTTCTTTCGGAACATATGAAGACCATAAATATCGTCATTTATTGGCCAAATAAATAAAGATTGTTAAAACAATGAAAATCACACACAATAATAAGTAATTCAGAATAGATCTTTATACAAACTTAAATAACATGACTAACCTTGTTTATAATCCCAACTTAAGGTTACTTAGCCCATGAAGGGTTTATTATACATATTACAAGTTTGTGTGGTCATTATTAGTTGAATCAAGAGAAAGAATTGGTCCTAACTCCCCTAGTAGATAAAGGAGATAGAAGCAATAAACTCTCTGAACAACATATGCTGTACCACACTTACAAAGATCACTCAAGAACACAAGTGTGTTCTTCACACAAAAAGAAAAGTTTACAAAAAATGGAAAATTATAAGTTGAATGATGAATGATGAAGGATCTAAGGGGTCTATTTATACACCTAAAGTCATCTAATAGCTCCAAAACTCCAGCATTATTACATTAGATCGGACCAATGCCAGCCATCCCCTCAATAATACACAAAAAGTATAAAAAATTAGACAAATCATAACAATCTGTCAAGAGTTACGGCCGTAACATTCAGGAGTTACGGCCGTAACTAGGGTGACTTACGGCTGTAACTACTGAATGTTACGGCCGTAACGTGGCTTCGTAAATTTGCTCACTTGAAGCTTTGATAGTTGCGTTTTCAGCCCAGAATTTCTCAGACTTTGCGTTTTTGCCCCAGATCTTCTTCGGATGATAACTTTTTATATATAACTCTGATTTTGAATTCGGAAAGACTGCCGAATTCGTCTCGGAAATCCCTACAACATGAATATATTAAAATTCAACAAAGAGAATATTTATTAAACATGTTATTTCTTGAGTAAATCAGTTATTTAATCCGATCATCATCCGATAAAAAAAAATTATTAAAACTAATTAATTAAAAGCAAAAAACGAGTAGACTAGCTCAATTATGGGTGAATTTTATCGATACAAACCATGGATAAGTGTACAAAACTGACACTTATCACCTACCTGGATAATATCATTCAAGCACGCCCATAAGTTATCATGACATTGCGCTCGCAAGTGCCGATTCTCGAAGCCCTCTCCAGACCTACCCGAATTGATAACCTTATGGCCAAATCGTAACGTCTGGCCGTACTCGCAAGCACGCGCCTCCGGAGGCCTCGATGGGTCCCTACCCGGGCAACATCTCAATTTACACAACAACAAAGGTACAATATTCACCACAACCGCAGCCACGTAACACATAAGTTAATGCATCATAACTTCCACAAAGGCACAACATTCTCAGCACACCATCATTTAGGAAGAAGGCTAACGAGCGAATAATACAAGTATTACGCGATTCCACAATTCCTCGGATAACTACTCATTTCTATTACCCGTTTTAAGCACAAAATAACATGAAATGGTTATTATCATTCTTCGCGAAACTCAAGTTTATGTTCGAATTTACTTTCATAGAAATCACATATTCGTTTGAAAGTAAGTTACGGTTAGATATACCATCACTAACAAGTCTACGTTACATTCACGACACATCACATTCTCAAAGTATAAAGAATACAGACGAGATACTCGCCTCAAGTCCAAAGCATGCGAAGCAACGGGAAAGCTCGACCGGAAACCCTCGAATCCTCCAACTAGGGTGAAAACACAAGGACAATATAATTACTACGAAGTCGATCACAAGGAGGATGTAAAATATGCGAAATTCCCAACAAGAATTCGTAGAAACAAAAGATCGAACACTTGGGGTTCAATACTTCCCCAAGAACAACAACATCACTTGAACCCGAATACGACAAGAAATACGAATCAAATCATAGGAGAGAATCAATACAACCGATTGATGATTTATAACAATACGATTCATGAAGAACAACCTGAATCTTGAAGATTCACGAAATATAAAGGAAGGGTTTACAAGATGATTACCTCGAATCAAAGACGAAGAACATGGATTGATGATGTTAATCAACACCAAGATCTCGAGGAAGATGATATCTCTAAGATAAATCGCCCCTAAATCGCCTAAACCACGAGGAAGAAGAGATGAGAGGAAATGAAATCCTCTCCCAAAAACTCGCTGAGAAATAACCCTGCTGACCCACGTGCCGCGGCGCAGGTCGAGTGTGCCGCGGCCCGCGGCTGAAATGGAGTAGCAGGTTTTAGGCTGGGGCCGCGGCCTGGACTGTTGTGTGCCGCGTCACGCAGTACAGCTGGCCTGACCATCGTTCTTTGCTAAGGCTGTGCCGCAGCTGACAGTCCCAGGTGCCGCG
The DNA here is from genome assembly GCA_033398695.1 of Orobanche coerulescens. NCBI lineage: Eukaryota > Viridiplantae > Streptophyta > Magnoliopsida > Lamiales > Orobanchaceae > Orobanche > Orobanche coerulescens. Next base: position 131,855,852 of record CM065812.1, on the reverse strand, counting down.
GCACACACTGTTCGAGCCCAACATTGACGAAAAACGACCCCCAAACTTGATATAATCATTCGACGCATAATCCCAACCACTTAAAGGCCTGAATGAACTATCACAAACCCTAGTATGGTGACTTCACATCAAAGATATCTTTCCTAGTCGGCAAAGTTAGTGCCATCAAGTTTATTTTCTTTGAGAGTAACAACTAATGGATTGGAAGACATCTGAGAATAAAATTAAAACACCATTCATCACATAATTCGACGCAAAATATATTGAAAAACCTCAAAACACAATATATATACAGTCAACCAACACCTCGAAAAAACCGCACATGCAAGCCACGTTAGTGTGGACGTTTTACATATACATTTTTCAAGTAGATTTTAACGTCTTTAATTTTACTATCTAGTCAAGATGTTTTTTGACAAGTAAAATTAATAGTTGGTTCCTCTTGGCCATGTATTAAATTAACATAGACTCCGGTGGAGAGCTTATTAATTAATACACCTAAGTGAATACCATAATTTAACAAACCTTAGAATATTATTTAATGATAATAGTTCTACAGATGGAGAGGTCCTATCATAAAAAATAACATTCACGTTTTGTTATCTAATTGAAGTTTAAAACTAGTGAGATAATAATCAGCACATCCGATGTGGAGGAAGACTCTAATGTCAACGCGCATGCTAATTATTTCACAATTTAAACCAATTATGGAGGCCAACTTGATTTTGAAAAATCAATTATTAAAATCACTTAGTTATTTTGAAAAAAATAAGGTTTTTAATTTTCTTGTCCTAACATGCAAGAAATATATCACACATACATCCATACATGTCATACATCAAAATAGTAAAACCAACAAATAATTAAAACTGGATTATTAAATCCAATTATCATGGATTTTATTTCTCGTTTTGAATAACGAGAAAATCTAGGCTCTTTTGCTCCTACTGCTTCATGTATCTCGTCACCTCCTCCCGGTTGGGGCACAAAATTACCAAATTTAGAAACTTTATTGTATGCAAAATTAATTGCACAATTTTTTTTTTCTAAATTTAAATTTATTGTGTTCCAACGGACGCAACGAACGGCGAAAAACTGAACGGAATCTAAAATTGCTTGACCCGAACCGAAACCGCCCGGCCCAGACCGTCGGACTTGCGACCCTGCACAGCCCGACCCGACCTGCTGCGCTCGGACTGCCCGACCCGAGGCGCCCACGGCCGAGACAGCATGTGCTGGCCGAGTCCCGATCGGCAGTAGGCTGGTCTTGATCGGTTCATCCGATCGGGACTCCTTTTCGCGCTGGACTTCTTTTCCTTCGTATTTTGTGTATCCAACTCGATTACAATTTTACATGAATAAAATACATCGAATTTACAACAAAAAATACAAGAAAAAAATTAAATCCTATTCTATCCATGGATTTTCTCATGGGAAAAACTTATACATGCCTCAAAATCGGGCCAAATTACCAAAAACGCGTAAATAAATAAAATATCACATAGCCATGATAATTGGACCATATTTACCTGCAAGACAATTTCTAGCAAAATATTCCAAACATCATACCATATGAATATATTAAATTGCTAGCAAATTAATCACAAAATTAATTAAATTGAACAGAACCTAAAGACCGGCTCCGATACCAATTGTTGGAAGATAAAAGCAGCGGAAGCGAGATTGATGAATTGAATAGATTTGGTTTTATAAACGAACCAACAGAATTGTGGATCTATTTAGGCTTGTCAATTAATTAATTAAACAGACTAATTAACAATTTAAATATACGTATTTACGTAGTAGAACTGGTAATTCGTACATTTGAAGCGAGGTGGTAGAAAATTCCTTCTGGGTCGATCGAACTCCCCTTCGTACTCCTTCTTGATCTTCTTGTATTTCTACCTCAAGAGCTTCTAGAGTATATCCCGCCTAAAATCCATATATCGTGTGGGCAATAATCTACCGGATCAAACTTGGACTTGCAGTATGGGATCGGCCGAAATTTCTTCAAGAAATACCTCACGAACTTTTCTCTCTATTTTTTTTTGAATATTTGTGTATTTAGAAAAATATTGTGTTAGCTAAATTATGGAATCTAAGACACAAGTCAAGATCCACAATTAAACACAAAATTAGAAAAAAAATTGAAAATTTCTTGTTCCAAGAAAGTCCTATTTATAGGTGTTTTGAGCTACTCTAGAGACCTTAAGGGGGATAAGGTAAGGACTCCCAATAGATTTCATCTTACCAATGTTAGGACTATTCCTAATATAATGAATCTATTAATATCAACTTAGTCTACTAAAAGGTTGATATTGCACTTCCTACCAAAATCCCAAATTACGAAATTGGGCTCCATTTTGAATTAATTACATCCCGTGTTTAAGATATCCCATGTCCATTAATTAATTTAAGATACTAACAGCTTTTAATTAATTAATATGTTATACATGAGTATACCAGTCGACTCTTATTATTATATCGGAAAATTAATTCCACCTGCATGGTTTAATATAATAATCCTTTCGAGTGCCTCAAGGGACATGATCAACACGACTGGTCGGGACACGATTTCTAGCTATAATATTAATTATCATATAAATAATAATATTGCCCAAAATATCGAGCATATTGAGTCAATTATTTTGGCTTTCACCCATGATAAATCAAAGCAATAAATATTAAATATATATAATTAAATATTAATTACTAGAATTAAGAAATAATAATTGTCCGAGATGTATGTTCTTCTTATAGTCAGTACAGAAGGAATCTTAATGGCCTAATGTTATATAGGTTGTGAACTAATTATTACTATATAAGGGACCGATAGTGTGATCTTCTGTGTGACTTGACACACCACATTATCTACAATATAAAGTAATTTAGACAATATTTAAATAATCATAGCGTGAATAAATGTGCAAAACATGTGATAAAATGAATTAAATATTGATGAGTCGATTCTTGATCGACTCATTCTATTCTATTTAGTCGTGTTTTTGTTTGCTTTTAGTATTTTTGTTCACGGATTAGCACGTGAAGATCCGTTGTCGTTCATCCGAGACTTCTATGTGGCGATCGACAACTTTCCATTAAATGGGTTGAGCGAGGATCAACTAAGAATGAAGTGCTTCCCTTATACACTCAAGGATGGGGGCGAAACAATGGTTGATGACTTTGGCACCGGGCTCACTAAGAACGTGGGATGAAGTTTACGACAAGTTCATTACCAAATACTTCTCTCATTCGAAGACCACACAATTGAGAACTCGAATCTCAACATTTGGACAACAAGAGGGAGAGGCATTTCACGAAGCATGGGACCGATTCAAGATGCTCCTCATTCAATACCCACACCATCACTATCCGCTTCAACTACTTAATCAATTCTTCTATGATGGATTGACTTAATATTTCCAAGGAGCGGTAGATAATGCAGCGGGTGGTTCGTTTTGGGGTTTAACGAAGAGACAAGCGTATGATGTGTATGAAACATTGGGATCTAATTCACAACAAAAAAGTTTACGTGTTCGTAGGGGAGCCATAAACCAAGTAAGCGATAAGGATGAGATGCAATCTAAAATCGACGAGTTAACGAAGGAACTAAGACAACTCAAGACTCAAAATACATCTTCGAGATCATGAGTTTGCGAGATTTACGGAGCACACGGACATGATGATAATTCTTGCCCACATACTTTTCCAGAAGGACAAACCGAGCAAGTGAATTGGGCTATGGGACAAAGCACGGGAAGACCCGTATGGGAGGAGAGGAGAAATAATTATGGCGGAAATGCAAGAAACGCACCTCTCCCGAACACTTATCATCCTGGGCTAAGAAACCATCCGAATTTCTCATGGAGAAACAATAACCCGATGCCGTACGACACAAGCGCCCAAGCTCAATACAACGGAGGAAACCGAGTCCAACAAACAACACAAAGTGAACCACCTCCACAACAAAGGAACTCTCTTGAGGAAAGTATTGCGGCATTTATTAAGGAAAGCAAAAAAAGGTTCAAATCTTTAAAAGCCTCGGTGAATAAAATAGAGGTTCAAATTGGGCAACTTGCTACCGAGGCACGTAGTCAAGAAAGGGGTAAACTACCAAGTCAACCCGAGCAAGCTCAAGCTATTACCACTCTCCGAAGTGGTAAAATGATTAATAAAGAGGCTAATTCCAAAGCGAAAGAAAGGGACGGTGAGAAAGAAGAAGAGTCAGGAAATCAAGAAGAGATAGTAGACGAAGCAACTTCGACTTCCAAGCTTCACAAATCTGCTCAACCGTATAAGCCACTGGTCCCTTTCCCGAGCCGACTTAGAAGAGCAAAACAAGATGAGAAATTTTCCGAAATATATGACATGCTTTCGAAGGTTCATGTCAACTTACCTCTCTTGGATGTTGTGAAGAACATTCCCGCTTACACGATTTTTTTAAAGAGTTGACCTCCAACAAGAGACGATATTTTGGGAACGAAAAAGTGGTGCTCTACGAGGTGGAAGCAAGGAGTCAAAAGAAAGGCGATCCCAGAAGTTTTATGATCGACATCACTATGGGAGATAAGAAAGTTGCTCATGGGATGCTCGATTTGGGAGCAAGTGTAAATCTCATGCCATACTCGACTTATTTGGGGCTTGGACTCGGGGGAATCAAACCAACAAGAATGACTCTCCAAATGGCGGATAGGTCGGTGAAATACCCCAAAGGAGTCATTGAAGACCTATTAGTGCAAGTGGACAAGTTGGTGATTCCGGCCGATTTTGTTATCTTGGAGATGAGCGATTTCACGACGAGCGAAAATGAAGGAACAATACTTCTAGGACGGCCATTCATGCGTACAACAAAAACAATCGTTGATGTTGATTAAGGAAAGGTCACCATGAACGTCTTGGGCAAAACTATGGAAATCGACGTATTCGGTTCATCTCCTATCCCTTCTCATATTTATGCTTCCCATGATTGTAATTTATTGATTGCATTGATGCTTTGGTTGATGATATATATTTGCATGACGATGTAGGGGACACATTGCATGATGCTCTAACCGTTGAACATAATATGCGGCTGAATAAGTTAGAAATTGAAGAATATATTGCATTGCTAGATAAATCCGAACCCATTGATGAAGTAGACGATCTTGAGATACCTTTGGAATTAAATTTTAAGGAGCTCGTTGAAATCACCCCTCCCCAACTTGAATTGAAAGAACTTCCGGCACATCTTAAATATGTTTTCTTAGGCAAGAGTGACACTTACCCCGTGATTGTCTCTTCCGAATTAACTTCTTTGCAAGAAAACAAATTAGTAGAAGTTCTAACCAAATTGAAGGAAGCAATTGGGTGGAGTATTTCTGATATCAAGGGGATAAGTCCTGTTAGGTGCATGCATAAAATATTTCTTGAGGATAATGTTAAACCTATTAGGCAAGCTCAAAGGCGTTTGAATCCGAATATGCAGGATGTAGTGAAAAAGGAAGTTTTGAAATTGCTAGATGTCGGAGTCATCTACCCGATATTCGACAGTAAGTGGTTTAGTCCTGTGCATGTAGTGCCTAAGAAATCTGGAAGAACGGTAGTTCATAATGATAAAAATGAATTGGTGCCCACTAGAACAGTGACCGGTTGGAGAATGTGCATTGATTACTGGAAATTAAATGCCGTAACGAAAAAAGATCATTTTCCCCTCCCTTTCATTGATCAAATGTTGGAACGTTTAGCTGGGCATGATTATTACTATTTTGTAGATGGTCTTTCAGGTTTCTATCATATTCCCATTGCTCCGGAGGATCAAGAGAAGACCACTTTCACTTGCCCTTTTGGCACTTTTGCCTTTAGGAGGATGCCGTTTGGTCTTTGCAATGCTCCCGCTACTTTTCAAAGGTGCATGCTTTCCATATTCTCCGACTTGTTAGAAAAATCTACCAATGTATTCATGGACGACTTTTCTGTGTTTGGAACCACTTTTGATGATTGTTTACATAATTTGACTATTGTGCTCGAACGATGTATTGAGTGTAATCTTACACTTAGTTGGGAAAAGAGTCGTTTTATGGTAAAACAAGGTCTTGTTTTGGGTCATGTGGTTTTCAATAAGGGAATGGAGGTTGATAAGGCTAAAGTTGATTTAATTGTTAAATTGCCTCCGCCTTCATGTGAAGAGGTTCGAAGCTTTTTAGGGCATGCCGGGTTTTATAGGCGATTCATTAAAGATTTTTCAAAAATTGCCCGTCCTTTAAGTAACCTTTTGTGTAAAGATGCCAAATTTGATTTTAACGAGGAATGGTTGGTTGGATTTAATGCTTTGAAAGAAAATTTAACTTCCACGCCTATTGTTGTTGCTCCCGACTGGTCTTTACCATTTGAAATTATGTGCGACGCATCCGACTTTGCTATTGGTGCCGTTTTGGGGCAGAGAGTGAATAAATTTTTCCATGTAATTTATTATGCTAGCAAAACACTCGATGAAGCCCAAGCAAATTATACCACCACCGAAAAAGAATTTTTAGCCGTTGTGTTTTCTTTAGACAAGTTTCGATCATATTTGGTTGGTTCGAAAGTAATTGTGCATACGGATCACGCCGCATTGAAATATTTGTTAAAAAAATCCGATGCCAAGCCAAGATTGATTCGGTGGGTTCTTTTGTTGCAAGAATTTGATTTGGAATTCAAGGATAAGAAGGGTTCGGAAAACGTAGTTGCCAACTATTTATCTAGATTAACCGAGGGAGATAATTTTAAGCTCGATAGCTCTTTGCCGATTGTTGAAACTTTTCATGACGAACAATTTTTTGATGTGACTAAGACACCTTGGTATGCCGATATTGTTAATTATATTGTAGGCGGTGTTTTACAGCCCGACTTGACCTCTCAGGGGAAGAAGAGATTTATTTCCATGTGCAGGTATTACTTTTGGGAGGACCCCTACTTATTGAAGTTGGGGCCCGATCAAGTATTCCGACGTTGTATCCTGGAAGAAGAGTACGAGAGCATCTTATCATTTTGTCATGACTTGCACTGTGGGGTACATTTTAGCGTGAAGAAAACGACACACAAAGTTCTTCAATCTGGATTCTATTGGCCGACATTATTTAAAGATGCATATTCCTATTGCAAGAGTTGCGATCGTTGTCAACGAACGGGGAACATAAGTAAAAGAAATGAGATGCCGTTGACAAACAATCTTGTAGTGGAACTTTTCGATGTTTGGGGAGTCGATTTTATGGGTCCTTTTCCACCTTTCTTTGGCTTTGAATATATTTTAGTCGCTGTGGATTACGTTTCTAAGTGGGTGGAAGCAATTCCGACCCGGACTAACGATGCTAACGTGGTTTGCAATTTCTTTAAGGATGTGATTTTTTGTAGGTTTGGGACGCCGAGAGCTGTGATTAGTGATAGAGGCACACACTTTTGCAACAGTCAACTTTCTGGTTTGCTCAAGAAGTATAGCGTGACGCATAAGGTCGCGACGGCTTACCACCCACAAACCTCCGGGCAATTTGAAGTAAGTAATCGACAGATAAAGGCAATACTTGAGAAGACAGTGAAGCCGACAAGAAAGGATTGGGCGTTGAAGTTGAACGACGCCTTATGGGCATATCGCACGGCTTACAAAACTTCGATTGGAATGAGCCCGTATCGCCTCGTTTTTGGGAAGGCATGCCACCTACCTGTAGAGTTGGAACATAAGGCGTATTGGGCTATCAAAGCGCTAAATTTAGATCAAGAAAAGGCTGGGGAAGAACGACTTCTACATATGAATGAGCTGGAAGAGATGCGATACGAGGCATACGAAAATGCTAAGCTCTACAAGGAACAGACGAAACGGTATCACGACAAGCATATCATTCGCAAATCTCTAGAACTTGGGATGGACGTTCAACTACACAACTCTCGTCTTAAGCTCATGCTGGGAAAATTAGTGTCGCGATGTGGCGGACCTTTCAAAGTCGTCCAAGTATGGCCACACGGAGCGGTGGAACTCTTTGATCCACGGAAGAATGAGCATTTTAAAGTGAACAGACATAGAGTGAAACCATACTTCGGGCGAAGTGAAGAAATCAATGTGTTTGAATCCATATAGGTCCATGATGTCGAAAATTGAGTAAGACGGGAAGAAGACGAGCTAATGACTATAAAAAAGCGCTACTTGCAATTGGGAGGCAACCCAACGATTTAGTTAGATTTTCATATTTTTGTTTTTCGAATTTATTTTCCTTATTCGTTTTTGCTTGGTTCGAGACTGACCGGTACGACTTTAGGTGTTAAAATGCAGGGAAACGAGAGTGTTATCGAAAACTCGCAAATCTGGGCAGGTTGGAGACGGGTCGTGTCACAGAACACGGCCGAGTTGCAATACAGTGAAAAAGTCAATTTCTGGCAGAGTACGACACGGCCATGTCACAGGACACGGTCGGGTCTCATTACAATTGGAATTTGCTTTCCTGGGCCAGTACGACACAGCCGTGTCACAGGACACAGTCGGGTCTCAATACAGTGAATTTTGCATTTTTGGAGGAGTTGGAAACGGGCCGTGTCACATGACACGGCCGGGATGGTAAGACAGAACATTTTTGTTAATATCTGAACAGGTATGACACGGCCGTGTCATAGGACACGGGCCGTGTCACAGGACATGGTCCGGGTCAGTCGGGCATATATAAGGGGCTTCAGCCGTGTTCTTTCACACTTCATGTCACATCCCAGGACCCCTCCGCCATAGCATGATATTGTCCGCTCTGGGCGCTCTCCTCTGAGCTGGCCCTCACGGTTTTGTTTCTGGGAGCCCAGCGAGAAGCTTCCCAGGAGGTCACCCATCCTGAGACTACTCCTCGCACCAGCACGCTTAACTTCGGAGTTCTCATCACTCCGAAGCCACTGGGCTCCCAAAAGGCCTCATGCTATAAGGTGTCACGGCACGCTCAAATAAGGCACTTCACCCGCTCTCTGCTAGTCGGTGTGGGATATCACAATCCGCCCCTCCTCAAAGGACCCGACACCCTCGTCAGCATAATCGCACGACACGGCAGAGTGGCTCCGATACCAAATTGTCATATCCCAGGACCCCTCCGCCATAGCATGATATTGTCCGCTCTGGGCGCTCTCCTCTGAGTTGGCCCTCACGGTTTTGTGTCTGGGAGCCCAACGAGCAGCTTCCCAGGAGGTCACCCATCCTGAGACTACTCCTCACACCAGCACGCTTAACTTCGGATTTCTCATCACCCTGAAGCCACTGGGCTCCCAAAAGGCCTCATGCTATAAGGTGTCACCGCACGCTCAAATAAGGCACTTCACCCGCTCTCTGCTAGTCGGTGTGGGATATCACACTTCATCTTCCCCAAAATTTTCTTTTTCTCTCTCCCTCCGAACCCTAGCGGTTTTCAGCCGAATTTTCTTCATTTCCAAAGGAATTTTGTGCAAAATCAAGGAAAGATACAAGAATCATTTACGAAATCATCATTATTCAATCAATTTCTTACTCCAAGCAGTCAAAGCGGACGAATCGGGTGCTCGGCTTTTTCTCTTCAAAATCTCCGAATCCAAGGTATGTTTTTCATGTTTTTGATGATTCTTCTTGATTATAAACATGTTATGATGTTAGAATCACAATCTTTGATTATCTAGGGTTCATGAACTAAATTGAAAAATTATAATTTGGGGTTTTTTGATTGTTCTTGATTTTTGATGATTAAATTGCTTGATTGTAAATTCTTGTTGTTAAGGTATGTTTTACATGATGAATATGATGAATTCTAGGGGATTCAGATGATAAATTTTACTTGGGGAGTTGCTTTGATCGATAAATGGTTATGTTGGGGATATTCCATAGTTTGTTATAAGTTTTGGGGAGGAATGCGTTATTAGTCCTTGAACAAATAATAAATCAAAATTTTTTGCAGAAAATGGCTAGAGGACGTGGACGTGGAAATTCTCAATGGAGAAGGGGTAGGAACGCCGGAGAACAAGAGCAACCGGCACGAATGGCGATCCAAAGGGCTGTCGAAACCCCCGAATCTTACGGAATTGATCTCCCCGAAACACGAAATGCTAGGTGGGAGATGCTAGTCCAGAAAAAGATGCTTCCTACGCGGTGGCTCGATGATGAATGTATGACCGCAATGGGCATAAAAGATGACGTCATGAAGTTCTTAGGAAGAGTGAATTGGGCCTAGATGATGACGCAACAATGGCCAACTTATAGGTGTCTCACGATGGAGTTTCTTAGCACTCTTACGGTCAGAAGAGATCCGGTGACTCGTGAACCAACCGAAATAATATTCCGGCTCAACAATAATGACGAGAGGCTAACCATCAACCAGCTGGAAGACATTTATCATGCGAGGCACGATGGACATTACCAAATAAACCTGTTCGCATGTGAAACCTATTGGAGAGCTATGGTGGAATACCGGGGGAGAGAGGTACGGTATTACGTTACAAAATCGGCTAAAAGATCGAATCTTCGCAATCCAATACTCCGATACCTACATAAGGTGAATGTGAATACTATTTATGGCCGAAAAGAGACCGAGACTATTTCACTCCAAGAATTATACATCCTGACCCACATGCTCGATAACACAATTCCAGCCACCGGGGCAATGATAGCCGAACATTTTGAGGATATTGCGACGAAGGTGAAAGGGAGATATGGATAGGGGGTTTGATTATCCCTATCGCACTTCACTATGAGATTTTCTTAGCTCAAAGGACTCCCCTACCAGGAAACAAGCTGCTCTCTATCTCTGTGATGAAAGTTATGAACATCCTGGATTACGAATCGCGCACAGTCTTCCTCCAGACCGACAATGACCATTTCCTTCTCCTGAATACGCTTCTGACGACCATAAATAGTATTCGGGACATAGTAAATCTGCAGATGGCTACGGAAGCGCACCGACGAGCGCGGATGGCAGTTGGATTGGCTCCCCCGGGTCACAGCCCTCTTGACCGAAATGTTAAACCTCGGCGCATTATAGATGAAGACAGAACCGAGAGGATGGAAGAGGAAGAGGCTTATGAAAGAGGCCCGGATGAAGAGTAAGAAGAGGAGGACGAAGAAGAAGAAAGCCCAAGACGTCAAGGCAGGCCGAAACTAGACATGCCCTCTCGCGTCCAACATTAAGGGAGGAGTTCGTAGCCTTACGAGAGGAGTTCGTCTCCTTCCGAGAGGAGACTAGATAGAGGCGAGAGGAGGATACACAGGAGCGGAACTATATGTCGTCTCTTTTGAGACAAATGCACGAGTGGCATATCCAGCAAGGCCACTTCCCTCCGCCCCACCAGTAAAACCGGCCATAAGTATTTCTTGACCAATGAAATTCTTTTATTTAAATATTATACCCCATTCATGCGTATACTCTTAATTCAAGTTTGGGGGGGTTGGTCAAGAAATACTTCGTTACTTTTGCTTTATTTGTTTTTGGATATTATTCTGCTTGTTTGTTTATTTTTGCTTGTTTTTGTCGGAAGACTTCTTTTTGGTGTGTTTTTATAAATATTTGGTGTGTTTTGAGCATCTTGCAATTTTGATAAAAAGTTTGAAGTATGAACTCTTTTCTTGGATGCCTCGGGATTTATTTCGTTGTTTTGATTAACAAATTGAGGATAATTTGAAGAGGAAAAATTGTTGATAATCGAAACGAGTGTGAAATTGAATAAGTAGTTTATATCTTGAAGGTATGAACAAATATACTTGTGAGCTTTTGAGCCTTCGTGCATTTTCAAATATGCGAGTTTCATTGTCGAGTGTCTCATTCATGATTTAAGACTCTAGAACTTGCCTTGGTATCTTGTTCAAAACTACTAGTGTGTGTGTGCAATTGAGTGAAAATGATTTTAGGCGCCTTTGATCTTAACCCTTCGATTTTGGCCAACCCGATATTTGATTATTCCTTAAATAAAACCAATTGAGCTCATTGTCTATTCCATTGTCAAACCACATATCGAGCTTTCTATTTCTATAATCCTTTGACTCATACTTGAGCAATTAGAAATTATTTTTGACGAGGATACAAATATTGTGGTGACACTGGGTGATATACATATTGTTCGGAGTGTTGAAATGGAGAAAATAATTATTCCGCTATTTTTGGGAACTTAGTAACCGGGTGTATTCATGTGACCCATGTTTACATTCGCGTAAAACAGTTACCTTAGATATGAGCATGCTTGGAAGCAGTTGTGTATGTTTTGATCCTAGTAACCAGGTGTATTCATGTGACCCATCGTTTACATTCGCGTAAAACAGATCCTAAAAACAACCCAAGCCAAAAAAAAGAAATCGGAGCAATAAGGAGGGCTTAGGCTGCGTTTCTCACTTTCAAAAGTGCTTGTTGCAAGTGTTACATAGTTAAGGGGTTGAAAGAAGCGAACTTCAAAAATCTTGAGCTTCTAAGCGATTATGGTGATTTAGTTCTAAATTGCTCAAGTCAAGTTACTTTAGCCATATTTATCCCACCCCGACCCAAGCCTACATTACAGCCGAGTAAATCCTTTTTGATTCACAATTTTGCATACACAAAACAGTGGTAGAGATGTAGAGGATTGACAAGCCTATGGGGTTCCTTATTTCATTGAATGAGTTCCGAGCGTATACTCATCCCTATATCACTTTGAGAGTGAGTGAATACACTTGACCGGTGAGGTTTATATTCGCCAAGTATTGACTATGATGTTAAGGAAGCACCCCGGAGATTTGAAAACTTTGAAGAACTCAACTTATTTTACTTGAAGCGTATTGATGAAATTTTCGAAAAGGTCCTTTGAGGTATGTTGAGAGTGGAGTTCCCCTTGTGGGTTATTTTAGAGTGCATTGCTCGGGACGATCAAAGTTTAAGTTTGGGGGGATTTGATGAGTTGATTCTTGATTGACTAATTCTATTCTATTTAGTCGTGTTTTTGTTTGCTTTTTAATATTTTTGTTCTCTTTTATGCGTGGTATATTGTGTTTTTAATTTATAGGTAGCCAAGCGAATATTGTGGTGAAATATGCGCTTTCATAGCAAATATTAGAGTTTATGACGATCTAGAGCTAAAACGGGGCCTAAAGTGATAAAAGATTGAAGCAATATCAGTCGTATTTTATAAATTCCAGAAACATCACTCCGAATTGAGATGTGTTCTCCTTTGATATAAATTCCTCGTGAAATTAGCTTCGAAACGGTATATCATACGCTAAATTCCGAGGTGTATTGATACAAGAACGAAGGATCAAGCCGAAGAAGACCAAAAATCGGAATCAAAACAAGAAGAAACGACCCGGGCCGCGTCAGGCAACTCGACCGTGTCACAGGACACGGCTGGGTCTCGTTCTAGTGAGATTTTCACGTTCAGGAAGAGTACAAAAGGGCCGTGTCATAGGACATGGCCGAGTCACGATCCAGTCGAATCTGCATTTCTAGCGCAGTATGACATGGCCGTGTCACAAGACACGGCCGAGTCTGATGGACAGAACACTTTCGCATTTTCCAGGATAGTTGGGCACGACCGTGTCACCTGTAACACCCCCGACATATTCAGGAATATTACAACTCCGTAAATCCTTCACATAAGAATTTACAAGGCTGAATAAATAAAAAGACAATAACAGACACCAACGTATGAAAGTAACTGAAATAAAATACAAACAGTTCTGGCCAATACTGAGAATACAAATATCCAAAGGAAGAGTATTAATACATCACCAAATCCAAATCATCACAAACGACGACGTACTCGAGTACTTATTAAAACAACACAATCAACAGATGAATAAACCTGGACGGAACATCACTCTGCACTGTAACACCCCCAGAGCAGACCGGGAATATTACAGCGTCGTAGGCCCCGAGATGGAACCCACAAGGCTGAAGGAAAGTTTTCGCAAACATTTACAAGCACCCAAGAGGTTAACGACGGTACTATCTATTTAAAACATTCGAAGACTTTATAAAACTCGTTTATCAAAACCGTCGTGAAAACTCATTTGAAACCACAAGGCCCGAAACGCCAAAACTCAATTGTTTAAGAACATACGTTAAGCTATCGATTACACGTACCGACAGAATAAATTTAGAGAACGATTTCCAAAGTAACCTAAGTTACCAGATACCAAAATACCATTTAAAAATACTCACGCAGCGGGTAAAGACAAACAATTAAAATACTCTAACAGCGGAATACAAGAACTGAGCAGGAAACTCAATACACAAATACATGCCCTAGCCAGTATCCTCCGGGAAGCTCATCTCTCCACGACCGCTACAAGCTTGATAATCCAAGAACCTAAAAAGAAAGCCCACGACGGGGTCAGCCATAATATCCAACAATGATAACCATCACATCACGTCAATAATTACATATCAATGGAAATACTAAGTAAGAATACGACCAATGTAATCTTAGTGTCGTAACTTTACGAAAATCCACGATTCGTGTCCTTAACAACACAATAAGATAATACCAAAATATCTGTATGGTATCTCAACAATACCCAAGGTTCTCAAAACATTATCATAACTCGCGATACGGAAATTATACCAACTCTGGCCAATTCAATCCATCGGATAACGTCGACAATTCCAATACGATAATCGATTGTCCATCAAAGACAAGTATCAAGGAAATACGGAACATACCTCAAGATAAGAATTACCATGACAATCACGTCAGTCTAATCCGAGATCAGATCAACCCAACATACGGACATGGTCCTAACACAAGACCTACAAATGCATACTCATATGACAACATCAATATGATCACAACAATAACGACAATGTATACTTATGGCAAACCCATAATATACATATGCACAACAACACATGGGTAATCCGATGATCCAACGTTCACTGCCTAGATCCCAAGATGATCCCGTCAGATCAACACGAGGTGGAAAACCCGTCCAATGATCCAGCGCACGCTAGCATAGATCCTAAGATGATCCCGTTAGAACAACACGAGGTGGACATACGACAACAATGCACAAATGCATATTAACAATAATGCACAAATGCATGACATCAACAATATACGAATGTATCACAACATGATCGACACAAAATGACAAAAATGATATATTACTTGCCCTGAGTCCTTCGAGAGCAATCTCAATGTCTAAACCATCACGAACCATTATCCTCAATATTTGAAGGTTCAAAATGCCACGGACTGTAGATAATTCATATCTTCGTGTATACCACAATGTATCCTCGATACCCAAGTATACCAATACAAAAGTAACTCATATACATTATGGTTTAAATTCCCAAAATCTGAAAACAACGTACAATCCCAAATCTCCTGTGATTACGATTATAAACATTGCTATATGAATTATAAATGAATGAAACTGAAACCATTCATTAAATATTATAGACTGAGCAAGTAATAACTTGCCTCGATACCGATACAATGAAGAGGAAGCTGTTACCAAATCAATTGCCATCATCTACGAGTTCCTCGGTCCCGACCAAAGTAATTCACGAACATACTCGAACACGACCGCAACATACGGTTATAAGCACTGATCAATAATCTCAACCTATTACAGTAATCGATAAACAACAAGTTCGACAACAATCAACAATCGATAAAACCAATTCACAAACCCAACGGCTCAGCAATATCTCGGTTAACCACAATTCTGATCAAACCAACTGAAACGATCACGAATTCATAACCGAAACAGAATATACTACCCTGTCTGTTGACTTAGCGCATGTTAATTACTTAACATAGCGTGCGCTAAGTTGCTCTCGTTAGCGTGCACTAATGACATGCAGTTGCATGTATTTCGGATACCGATCAACATATGGCGATTATCAAGAACACTAAGTGATTCTGAACCATGTTCAAAGCTATCAAAACAACGAAGTCCGATATCCTTTAACATATAAACAATCATTCAACTTATAATCCAAGTTCTATATCCATATATCATTTTCTTCAATATCAACATCATGAAACATTAAGAACGTAACAACACTTCCATAATCTATCATTACAGGGAGTAATCATCAACAATAACATCAACATCCGCAAAGGAGAAGGAGGATTAACCAACTTATCTCAAGAAAACGAACTACACAATACAAATCACCCAAATCATATTAATATCATCATACTTCGGTAATCCATCTCATAATCATGCTTATCAACTTGTTTATGTAATAATCATCAACTCAAGAACATCAACATTCAATCCAAAATGAAATCCAAAGATGGAGAGTGATTACCTTTTTGAAGGAATGGATTGAATCCCAAGTTTGAATCCATTTCCAAGAATCGCCAATGATTTGAAGAACAAAGCTTTAATCCATGATTTACATCTTTAATCTTGTTAAAGAGGATCATCCCTCAGTGTTTAGAAACTCCAAAAGTCATCCCAAGGTTCTCTCTATCGGTTTCAAGAAGAGAATGGACGAAATGCTTCATAATACCCGTCTGTCCCCTTATATAGAATACATTACTAGCGTGCGCTAACATCTCATGTTTAGCGTGCGCTACGTCTTTAGCGTGCGCTAACTGACTTTGTTAGCGTGCGCTATCGCAGTCCAGGGGTTACTGTTTGACTTCGTACATGCGCTTACGTACCTAATGCCCATGCATTAGTGTACATAATTTACACTCTCTAGCCTACGCAAGTCCTTGCATTTAGCGTGCGCTAATATCAGTTGACTCGTTTGTCTGTATGCTCCGAAGACTGGTCCACACGCCGAAAGTGCTGACGAGGATAAGATTCCTTTTTGTCCGATATATCATTAGCGTGCGCTAACCTTTAGGGTTTAGAGTGCGCTAGTACTACATTACAAACATCCGTTGACTTATCAGAACGTGCGCCGAAAGTGGCCTGGTCCACACATAGATTCCTTCTGATCTGTTCTGCACTAGCGTGCGCTATGATTTTACCTTTAGCATGCGCTACTTCTGCACGTTAGCGTGCGCTGTGTATGAGTATTAGCGTGCGTTAATCAGGCTATACTTAGCCATTTTTAGCTATTCTGGTACAACGTCTCAACATACAGAATACGAACATATGGCATACTGAATACATATACTTCTTACATCCAATTGTCGACCAAGTACGACATTTATACTAATACAGATGTCTCAGTCCTTCATTTATTTTACCCATACTGTACAGATTCCACGCTGTACAACATAACTCAGATAAAATAATATTAAACAACAGTAGTGGAAATTTCCGGATATTACATACTACACCACTTAAAATAAGTTTCGTCCTCGAAACTTGCAATCCGTTATAGAAAAACCAACAAACCATTCAACCAGAATATTCCGAAACTATCACGACAACGATCAATCATCATCATTAACGAATAACCAAAATAGCATACTTACAAAAGCGTAAAGTCGACGATCTCCTGAGATACTAGCAAGTGACTTCACTGCAAAGCCTCAATGCACTTATAATCACAATTCCATAAGTCTCAACAAAATATATCATCTTCGGATGAAATAATCTATCCGTGTCAAAACCTGTCTGCCTGATCGCACAATTAAGTCCCAATTCTGATACAATCAATAATATACGATACACTGAGAAGCAACTGCCAAAAACGATGACACAAATCCCGAAACATCAACACAAAATTCGAACGCTCATACGATCATTAACAATGATCAACCAATACTACCAATCCAAAGGTCAAAATGCAGCCGAGAATATCATCAACATGATAAACTCCAATATAACCAACGAACGATCAACGATAATTGAGAATATCTTCACACGAGAATCCCCAACACGGTCAACACAGAACCACAGAAACAGATATACGAAAGAATAACATTCTCAAAATGACACACCAACCACATACAGTGGATCTCAATAAACATACCCGACTGGTGAACATATCCCTCGGCATACGAACAACCAATCACAAATCGACGAACACACCCGATCATACACGGAGTGGGAACGACCACTCAATATCCAAAACAACCAGCATGGGGGCACCATCCCCAAATCTACACTTACAAAGAAACCATTCAAAAACATTATGGTAGCGCATACGTCCCAGTTTCACAAAACCCGAAGTTCCAAAATTACATCCTGTGCATGAATTCTACATCACGCAGCATATTCTTCTTATCCGATCAATCAACCGATCATCCCTGGATAACCAACTACCATACTGAAGATCGAATCTTTATTCATCGTTCCATATTGACGTCTTATCCAGTTCGTGAGTCACACTCAGATCTTCACCATGATACGCATTATGCACTAAATGCGTATGTATATCCATCACATTTTCAAAACCAATTTGAAATCATATATCTCGTCAAGAAGACAAATTTTCGAAAGTTCATTCAAAAATTTCAAAACTCAAAACATAAATTTTCGTAAGACCACGAAATCAATTTTCGAAAAATTAAATCGGTTCGCTGGTGCCAAGTATTCGATAACAGTTTTCCTTCGAATCCACACGATTTCGAAGTTTTAAAATGAAAACTATGCAAATGATTGACCACATCCATACTCCTGTATACCAATTCGGTTCGTCACCAATATCCACTGATATTCCATAGGAAAACCACACGATAGAGTTCCAAAATCTCAATATATACACTCCGACCCAAAAACTCCTTTTCCACCTATGACCTGCAATGTCAACCATTAACCCATTCCTGGATTACCTCAAATATGCTATGACAAAACATTGAAACAAATCAACACAGCGAAAGACTTCCCGAAAGGTTTCATTTGAACCAATAAATCAAAACCGCGAAAGGCAGAAACGAAAACGATTGATAAAGTGTTTTACAAATCTCGGGAGTTTTAAGAAAAAAAAACTTTTGAAACATTAGGGTCTCAGCCCGTATCTCGTTCCGCATTACATGAAGTTTAAAAAGTAGAAAACTCTTTTTCGGACCCAAGTCCTGAGTTATAAACTATTTCAAAAAAATCTATTGGGTCTCGGCCCAAAATCATTTTCCATAAAACATCCGTAAAACATTCATTTTGAAGAGTATCATTTTCAAATGCTCAAAAACAGTTTCATGTATTTCAAAATGACTTAACATGACTACATGATCTTCTCAACCATGCACAACATTTCTTCCAATTGTACAATTCCGTTCCAAACTTAACCAACATACTAATTTCCAAAATCATAGTTTTCTCAAGATCATCAATCCTGTCCCAATTCTGTCACCTTATATTGTAACGCATAATATCTTTCTGAATCTCAAAGCATATCAACTTAGAACGACAATAAATCTCGATGAAATTCAAAAATCCAAATGCTTACAGATCGTGAAGCCGACGATTCCCCGTGACACTGGCACATGTATCGACTCTAGAAAATACTCGACACATATTTTCAAAACACACATTTTGCAAAACTAGTTCAACTCGTGAACACAACGCAGCTCTATCTAAAGAAACACGTTAACACCATTTGGAAAAGTTTGCAACAACCCCAGTACTACACTGGTAAATCACCTAACGCACAAGCCCGAGTGAACAACAAAAACTCACGGCTCTAATATTTGTCAAATCGACAACTCGAATGACGTGACAAAAACACGACCCAACTCCACCCGATTGCCTAGGTTTTCTCAACCTAAGCTCCGATACCATATTCTGTAACACCCCCAGAGCAGACCGGGAATATTACAGCGCTGTGGGCCCCGAGATGGAACCCACAAGGCTGAAGGAAAGTTTTCGCAAATATTTACAAGCACCCAAGAGGTTAACGACGGTACTATCTATTTAAAACATTCGAAGACTTTATAATACTCGTTTATCAAAACCGTCGTGAAAAATTATTTGAAACCACAAGGCCCGAAATGCCAAAACTCAATTGTTTAAGAACATACGTTAAGCTATCGATTACACGTACCGACAGAATAGATTTAGAGAACGATTTCCAAAGTAACCTAAGTTACCAGATACCAAAAGACCATTTAAAAATACTCACGCAACGGGTAAAGACAAACAATTAAAATACTCTAACAGCGGAATACAAGAACTGAGCAGGAAACTCAATACACAAATACATGCCCTAGCCAGTATCCTCCGGGAAGCTCATCTCTCCACGACCGCTACAAGCTTGATAATCTAAGAACCTAAAAAGAAAGCCCACGACGGGGTCAGCCATAATATCCAACAATGATAACCATCACATCACGTCAATAATTACATATCAATGGAAATACTAAGTAAGAATACGACCAATGTAATCTTAGTGTCGTAACTTTACGAAAATCCACGATTTGTGTCCTTAACAACACAATAAGATAATACCAAAATATCTGTACAGTATCTCAACAATACCCAAGGTACTTAAAACATTATCATAACTCGCGATACGGAAATTATACCAACTCTGGCCAATTCAATCCATCGGATAACATCGACAATTCCAATACGATAATCGATTGTCCATCAAAGACAAGTATCAAGGAAATACGGAACATACCTCAAGATACGAATTACCATGACAATCACGTCAGTCTAATCCAAGATCAGATCAACCCAACATACGGACATGGTCCTAACACAAGACCTACAAATGCATACTCATATGACAACATCAATATGATCACAACAATAATGACACTGTATACTTATGGCAAACCCATAATATACATATGCACAACAACGCATGGGTAATCCGATGATCCAGCGTTCACTGCCTAGATCCCAAGATGATCCCGTCAAATCAATACGGGGTGGAAAACCCGTCCAATGATCCAGCGCACGCTAGCATAGATCCCAAGATGATCCCGTTAGAACAACACGAGGTGGACATACGACAACAATGCACAAATGCATATTAACAATACTGCACAAATGCATGACATCAACAATACACGAATGTATCACAATATGATCGACACAAAATGACAAAAATGATATATTACTTACCCCGAGTCCTTCGAGAGCAATCTCAATGTCTAAACCATCACGAACCATTATCCTCAATATTCGACGGTTCAAAATGCCACGGACTGTAGATAATTCATATCTTCGTCTATACCACAATGTATCCTCGATACCCAAGTATACCAATACAAAAGTAACTCATATACATTATGGTTTAAATTCCCAAAATCTGAAAACAACGTACAATCCCAAATCTCCTGTGATTACAATTATAAACATTGCTATATGAATTATAAACGAATGAAACTGAAACCATTCATTAAATATTATAGACTGAGCAAGTAATAACTTGCCTCGATACCGATACAACGAAGAGGAAGCTGTTACCAAATCCATTGCCGTCATCTACGAGTTCCTCGGTCCCGACCAAAGTAATTCACAAACATACTCGAACACGACCGCAACATACGGTTATAAGCACCGATCAATAATCTCAACCTATTACAATAATCGATAAACAATAAGTTCGACAACAATCAACAATCGATAAAACCAATTCACAAACCCAACGGCTCAGCAATATCTCGTTTAACCACAATTCTGATCAAACCAACTTAAACGATCACGAATTCATAACCGAAACAGAATATACTACCTTGTCTGTTGACTTAGCGCACGTTAATTACTTAACATAGCGTGCGCTAAGTTGCTCCCTTTAGCGTGCGCTAATGACATGCAGTTGCATGTATTTCGGATACCGATCAACATATGGCGATTATCAATAACACTAAGTGATTCTGAACCATGTTCAAAGCTATCAAAACAACGAAGTCTGATATCCTTTAACATATAAACAATCATTCAACTTATAATCCAAGTTTTATATCCATATATCATTTTCTTCAATATCAACATCATGAAACATTAAGAACGTAACAACACTTCCATAATCTATCATTACAGGGAGTAATCATCAACAATAACATCAACATCCGCAAAGGAGAAGGAAGATTAACCAACTTATATCAAGAAAACGAACTACACAATACAAATCACCCAAATCATATTAATATCATCATACTTCGGTAATCCATCTCATAATCATGCTTATCAACTTGTTTATGTAATAATCATCAACTCAAGAACATCAACATTCAATCCAAAATGAAATCCAAAGATGGAGAGTGATTACCTTTTTGAAGGAATGGATTGAATCCCAAGTTTGAATCCATTTCCAAGAATCGCGAATGATTTGAAGAACAAATCTTTAATCCATGATTTCCATCTTTAATCTTGTTAAAGAGGATCATCCCTCAGTGTTTAGAAACTCCAAAAGTCCTCCCAAGGTTCTATCTATCGGTTGCAAGAAGAGAATGGACGAAATGCTTCATAATACCCGTCTGTCCCCTTATATAGAATACATTACTAGCATGCGCTAACATCTCATGTTTAGCGTGCGCTACGGCTTTAGTGTGCGCTAACTGACTTTGTTAGCGTGCGCTATCGCAGTCCAGGGGTTACTGTCTGGCTTCGTACATGCGCTTACGTACGTAATGCCCATGCATTAGCGTACGTAATTTACACTCTCTAACATACACAAGTCCTTGCGTTTAGCGTGCACTAATATCAGTTGACTCGTTTATCTGTATTCTCTAAAGACTGGTCCACACGCCGAAAGTGCTGACGAGGATAAGATTCATTTTTGTCCGATATATCATTAGCGTGCACTAGTACTACATTACAAACATTCGTTGACTTATCCGAACGTGCGCCGAAAGTGGCCTGGTCCACACGTAAATTCCTTCTGATCTGTTCTGTACTAGCGTGCGATATGATTTTACCTTTAGCGTGCGCTACTCCTGCACGTTAGCGTGCGCTGTGTATGAGTATTAGCGTGCGCTAATCAGGCTATTCTTAGCCATTTTTAGCTATTCTGGTACAACGTCTCAACATACAAAATACGAATATACGACATACTGAATACATATACTTCTTACATCCAATTTGTCGACCAAGTACGACAATTATACCAATACAGATGTCTCAGTCCTTCATTTATTTTACCCATACTGTACAGATTCCATGCTGTACAACATAACTCGGATAAAATAATACTAAACAACAGTAGTGGAAATTTCCGAATATTACATGCACCCTCGTCGTCATGCAGCTCCAGTGGTTTTTTCCCTACTCTCCTGGATCATGAACACAAACAAATGTTCACCCCCGAAGGGGTTAGCCCAACGATGCTAGTACAAGTACCACAATATATTATTCAACATCTCACGAAGAATAATAATAACATGAATGACAAAATACCAACGAGTCTCCTCCTAAGAGAAACTCATAAATAACATACACAAATGAATCACAACATGATATCACAACATACACATGGTAATTCCGACGATCCAGCGTTCACTGCCTAGAACCCACGATGATCCCGTCAGACCAACCCGTGGTAGAAAAACCCGTCCTGTGATCCAGCGCACGCTAGCATAGATCCCCCGATGATCCCGTTGGACCAACACGAGGTAGACATACAACAACGACATATATGCACAACAATATGTATAACATCAATACATAGAACAATTAAAGTACTTGCCTCGATTCGATGACAAGAATAATACTCCCACGAATATCAAAATGTTCGAAGGTCGCTCCCTTCGATCAATCATGTTTCTAAGCTCGAACCTTAACAAAAGAAATAATATAGAATTCATCTCAAGTCGTAAGCAATCCAAATTACGGTCGGAAGTTCATAAAACACAACCTGTATGACCTGCTTAACGTACGTTACGTACCCTTGGTAGCGTACGTTAAGCCTACTCGTTAGCGTACGTAAGCTACAAAGACTAGCGTACGCTAACCATGTATCGACAGTTCCTCTCTGATCAGTCGACTTGACTCGTCTGATGATATAACGTACGTTACGTACCAAACGTAGCGTACGTTAACCTTGCCCGTCAGCGTACGTAAGCTTTAGAGCATAACGTACATTAAACAAGCATCCGACAGTCTCTCACTGAACAGTCGACTGTTCTGATTTATGATGAAGCGTACGAAATTCTCAGTGATTAACGTACGTTACTCTTATACATATCATGTTCATAAAATTGTGAAAGATCTTATGGATAACATCTTCTAATTCAAGGATACGTATATCATCACAACACCATATTCAATCTCGATTACAACTTTTATGCGAAGTTCGGTTATCTAAGGTTGATGTGCTAGATTCCATTATCATCATTACATTCAGACTTTATTTCAAAGATGAACTTAACAATTCCAACTCATAATAAAGGATACAACCTTCGGTGATTCTTTCTTAAGTCCGTTTAACAAAAGTGATATCAACTCCAAGTCTACGATCAATATGGCAACACTAGTCAATACGGATAATCAATCTCAGAACATTACTCTCATCATTTGACGTAATAGGATTCCAACTATGATGTTTCAAAAATGATACCACAAGCATAATCATCCCAACTTCTAAACATGATGTTTGGTTGAATAATTCATCAATGGAACTTAATATCTCGATAGCATGATCTTCATATCCTTAAGAACATGAATTCAAGGTTGGAGATAGTATAACATACCTTAAGATGAAGAAAACACCGAGACAATAGGTAGAATCCAACTGTGGTTGCTTGTTTGCCAATCCAAGATGCTTCTCCACTTCAATGATCAAGCATAAGTGATATCCAATCTTCAATGATCAAGTAGAGATGGTCTATATGTGTTTAAGGAGGCTGGGATCTCTCTGGGTACGAAGTATGTTGAAGGCTATGTCAAATAAACGAGCTGAAATGAAATGGGGTGATGTCTTATTTATAATTTTCTATCTTTAACGTACGTTAGCCTTCATGCATAACGTACGTTAGCCTCTTAGCGTATGCTACCCAACATAATTTTGTGAGGAGTATGCCCTCGAATGCCACTCGGAGGATGTTGAGTGAGGGCATTGTACTTGTAATTATGTAAATCATTAACATAAGGCAATGGATGTTTCTTTATTTACTGGAAGTTACTGGCATTCCTAACTCGTAAATATACATATAGAAACTAGTCCATGTATTTGAGAGCAAAACATTCCACTCCTTATTGGATAAGGGGGTCGGCACTGGAAAGGTTTATAGCTCAAATACTTAATCGTTCGCAAGTCGATGAAACTTGACTGGGCGTTAATTTTATTGTATGACGTGTTCTTTGACATGGAGAGTGCCTGTCGAACACTAATGGTTAGTGGGAGCACACGTTATAGGTATGCTAATTGGATTAGTATACTCGAACTGACTCACCCTCTATTCGTCACACGGATTTCACTCCACGACAGTCAATGACAAAATCGAAAGGTTGTGATAGGTATTCGTGAACCTTCGACTTGAGGATTTAGTAGGGATGTGCTTGTGACGTTAAGATTTTCATTAGAGTAGTTTGACCCTATAAACCGGGAGGTGGGGGTCAACCTCGACGTGCATCTTAACGGGCAAGTAGCAGGTCCTACTGAATACTAAGATAGAATTCTTTCTCCCGTTATATTTCCTATGCGGTTATTGGCAGATGAGATCGTAAGTCTTTGACCAAAGCATTAGAGCTAGTTGTATTGGATACACGAGAGCTCGATGATCTCGATTTGCATTAACGCATGCATGGCGTCAAGTACAGATAGGGTTTGACTGACCGTCACCCTATAACTTGATCGGGACATTTAAAAGAAGGGTTTATACGTATACTGGTATTCACGAAAGAATGGTTCTTGAATGATCCCAATCATTCGTTCTCAGTTGGGGTACGGTGTAGGCCGCGAGGCTGGCTAGGTGGTGCTACTACTCTTTGGTTCCTCCCGTTGCTGACTGAGACGGACCTACCGAGTCGCGCAATAGGATTGACGACGGAATGAATCAAGCTAATTCTCTCATTATGAATATTAGATAATGGATATCTAAATTTGGGACATTGGATGTTTAAATTGATTTATTGGATAAATTGATTTACGGCCTAATGAAATAAATAAATTACTGGGTGATTAATTATATTCATGAATATAATTATTTCTTGGAGAAATTAATTATATTATTTTGTATTTGATATGTTTAATTAATTGGATTAATTAATCGATATAAATACATCGAAACAGAATCGGAGTTTATCTGTTTGGACTCTCGGGAGTCCGAAACGAACTAAACTCGTCCGTTTCATCCTCATGGCCGCCCCCCCACTAATATACATGTGTATGTATTGACTTGTCCATATCATGATGTTTAGAATATCATGTGAGGTGACAAGTATCATACATATTATATGGTGGGGTTAGATTCTAATTACATGGGTTGTATTCTTGTGAGTTGATAATGCATAAGAAGAGGACTTTGATCTCTCATTCACATTACATTATTCCTTACATGAGTTGTAGTGAGAGAAAGTGAGAAAGGATTTCTTCTTCATAGTCATCTTCTTCATCAACTTAGTTCTTGATTGTTCTTAGAGAAACATCAAGAAATATTGAGAGATATATATTATACACATAGAGTGTAATAATAAAAGGCTTCATCACTTGATTTTAGCCGTAACCTTAGAGGTTAATCGGGTGTTGTCATTCCGATCATTTTTTCGGCGCGTGAAAAGTAGAGACGCGGTGCTTTCGGCGTTGGATCGTTCAAGAGCTTGTGGCGGATTGGATTCGTAGAGATCAAGCAAAGCTTGGGGAATAGCTCAAGAGAAGGTTACCATTTAATCAACGGACTTCAAGGGTTAGTTTCTTTCAACTCTTGCTTTTCGTTTATATATTCGTATATACGTAGCTCAATCGATCCTCGTAGGGATTCGGATCGAATTAATTTTCATTTTATCGCTTCCGTTGGGCCTTCGTTTAGGCACCGATTCCCAACAGTGGTATCGGAGTGTAGGTCTTGCGATCGTATATACGATATAGGCATTTGGAATGCTCGATTAGATGGTGGATGATTTGGAATCATTTTAGTCATAATCGTGGTATATGTTTTTCGTTCGTTATAGTTGTATTTTTCGTAAGTTTATGTCTAAATATAAATCTTATATTTCTTGGAAATATGATTTATATTAATGATATGAATGTTGGAAAATATAGATATTGGATATCCGGTCGAAAAACTAGCCCCGAATCGCCGTTGGACGGTCCGGTAGTGGTACGGAAGAAGGGCCGCGGCCCGGGGCTCTTGGGCAGCCCGGAAGTTCTTGGGTCGGGCGCGGCCCGAGCTGCTGGCGGCCACCTTCTTTGCTGGCTCGTTTGCTTGTGATCCAGCCCCTTTTCGAACCCGTTTCGGGCTTGTTTTCTTCGTGTTTTCCTAAAAATGATTTCCCACATTTTAAATTGGATTTAATATGATTAAAATGATTTATGATATTTCATTTTATAAGGGAAAATTGATTAATTGGAATACTTGTGATCGACGGAATTATTTTGAATATTTTCATATTACTGATTGTGTGAATCAATTGGATCGGTTCATATTGTTGATTAGATCAATGTATCTCTACGCTTTCCATTTATTTAGTATTTATTGGATGAATGCTTTTGAATGGGGATGTGGTTCGTGGACTTGGTTTGAGCCTATTTATTTTACTAGAAATATTTGTATCTAGGATGCAACTTTCAATGTAAAATTTATATGTAATGACGAAGACCGGAGGAAGATCCGTTTCGAGAAGATGAAGATTCAAGATGAAGACTTGTAATTAGATTACGGAGTTTTTGTTTTCTAGGAACGGTCCATGAACCACATGTTGGTAGCAACTAGGTTGTGAATGGTTGTTTCATATTATATGAATGCCACAAACGCGCTTAAATGATTAATGTGCAAAGTGTAATGTTAATCGCGAAAATTCTCCCACAATAAATTATTAAGTTTATAAGGTTTCAAGGTTTTCCTTCCCACCATCGAGTTTTCGGGAAATTGAAATCCAAACCGGATGTTCTATGCTTCCGAGTTATCTGGGTAGTCGTTCGGGGAGGACGGATAAATTCAGGAGCGCATTGGATGCCTTGATTGGAGCAAATTTTATCCTTAGAAACACGATAGGTTGCGAATAAGATTGATTGTGAAACTGATTTGCGTCGATGGTATAAACTTAACTTGTTCACAAAGCATAGAAACCGTATAGGTTGAGGGGAGTGAACAAGGGGAAAAAGAAGATCGAATCATCCATTAGATGGGTTGGTGTTAGACACCACTTTATGAAAATTAATAGACTAGAAACCTGTTCGGTTGCCCTCTATTAATATTTATAAAGAACTCGATCACCACTATGAAGTAGTGCGACGATACTTCCGGATTTCACATGGGAGTGTGTTGTTCCGATAAAAATAGTGGGAGCTGGGTAACAAGAATAGTAAAGACCTTAATTCTATACTCAGAACATAATTAAACGAGTCACTAATTAATCTGTTATACTTAATGCAGACATAAATCTCAATATGACAATGAATCCACTCGCAATTCTACTCGAGAAGAACACCCTGATTGGACCTAACTTTGTGGACTGGCTCCGCAATCTGATGATTGTTCTCAGTATAGAGGCACTGGTACGTCTTGGAGACGGACATTCCGGCGCCTCCTGTGCGGACCAGAGCTAATCAGGAAGAGATCGAAAACCACGAAAAGTGGGTTAAGGATGACATAAAAGTCCGTGCTTACATGATGGCTTCTATGTCTAATGAGCTTCAGAGAGCTCATGAGAAAATGACTTCTGCTAGGCAGATTCTATCTCACTTAATCGATCTTTATGGTGTGATCAGAAGTAATGCTAGATATGAGATATCCAAGCAACTGTTCGGTGCAAGGATGAAGGAAGGTGAGAAGGTTGGGGAACAAGTCCTCAAAATGATATCCATGATCGAGAGATTGGAGGCTCTTGATTTTAAAATGGATACTTCTCTCCAAACCGACCTCATCCTACAGTCTCTCCCTGATTCCTTCTCATAGTTTGTTATGAACTTCAATTGCAATGAGATTGCATGTAATTTAGCTGGGCTAATTAACAAACTTGTGACCGCTCAGTCTCAAATGAAGACTCCGCGAATGAAGGAGTCTGCTCTTGTGATTTCTTCTGGACCTCGGAGGTCTAAGAATAAGAAGAAAAAGACCAAAAAGCAGACTGGACCACAAGTTAAGGACCTTAAAGGTAAGGGCAAGGCCCCGATGGTTCCGAAGAACAAGAAGAATAAGGATGCTTGTCTCAAGTGCGGTGAGCTGCGCCACTGGGCTAGAGACTGTCCGATTCTTCATGGCACTTCAGGTACAGAACTTTTAGTTTTGGAAACAAATTTTTACGCTCTTGTATTTTCTACTTCACGGATCTTTGGATTAAGTGCTAGTTCTCATATTTGTACCGTGAATCAGGATCTGGAACAAAGTAGGAAGCTTGGAGCTGGAGAAGTTATGATCACAGTCGGAAGCGGGCATAGTGTCGAGGCGACCGACATAGGATCACTTCTTTTGGGTTTAGAATCCGGCTTTGTTATGACTTTAGAAGATGTACTTGTTTTGCCCAAGGGGCACAAAAACATTGTATCCATTCCGGTCATGGACCGAAAAGGCTTTTCATTTTTCATTGGTGATGGTTCCTGCAAAATTTATTTCAGAAATAAACTAGTGGATACTGCTACATTGTTGAATGGATTGTATCATCTAAATCTCAGCAACAAAGTAGTTGTGAATACTATGACTAGGAAACATGGTAGGAATCAAACCAATCAAGTTTTGAAATGACATCTTAGACTTGGTCATGTTGGTCCGACCAAGGATTACAAGATGTAAAAGGATGGACTTATGGGTCCATTGGGATTGGATCCTTTTCCTACTTGTGAATCTTGCCTTAAAGGCAAAATGACTAAGTCCCCCTTCACAGGGACTTTTGAAAGAGCCGCTGATAAACTGGGATTAGTCCATACCGATGTATGTTGTGCTTTGGAAGCATCACATAACGGATATCAATATTTCAATACGTTTATGGATGATCATACTAGGTATGGTTATGTATACTTAATGAAACATAAATCCGAGGCCTTTGAGAAATTCCAGGAATTCAAGGCCCTAATCGAGAAACAAACTGGTAATCATATCAAAGCACTTCGGTCGGACCGAGGTGGCGAGTATATGAGTACGGAGTTTGACGAGTTCCTTAATGAACATGGAAAAGTTTCACAACTAAAACCACCAGGTACTCCTCAGTTAAATGGTGTGTCAGAAAGAAGGAACCGGACCTTGTTGAACATGGTCCGTTCCATGCTAGGCTATACTGACTTACCAATTTACTTGTGGGGGTATGCACTTCTGACTGTCGCTTATATCTTGAACAGATGTCCTTCCAAATCCGTTTCTAAAACGCCACATGAGATGTGGGAGGGCAGGAAACCAAGTCTTAATCATATTAGCAATTGGGGATGTCCCGCCTATGTCAAGAAGACTAAGGTGGAGAAGTTGGAAGCTAGGTCCGCGAAGGGACGTTTCATTGGATTCCCGTCTGGATGGGATATCTATTCTACATGCCCGAAGATCGGAAGATCGTTGCTGCTTTACAAGCACACTTCCTGGAAGATGAATTCATTCAGGAATGCGGAGCAGGTAGAAGTATTTCTTTAGAAGACTACAATGAAACTCCTCGGGAAACACCTGTGCAATAAACTGGAACCGAACCTTCTGAAACACAAGTACAACCACCTCGTAGGTCTAGTAGGGTGTCTCATTTACCTGAGAGGTATGGTCTTGTGCACTTGGAGGAGCTGGGTCTCCATGAGGTTCCAAGTGATAGCCAAGAGACCGACCCAACGACCTATGACCAAGCGATGGTGGATGTAGACTCCGCGAAATGGCGTGAAGCTATGGAAGCTGAGATAGACTCGATGCATGTAAATCAGGTCTGGACTCTAGTAGACCGCCCCAAGGGCATAGTGCCTATTGGGAACAAGTGGATCTACAAGAGAAATACTAGTGGTAGCGCCAAGCAAAGCGCGACTACTGATTCCACCTGTCAGGCTGAGTATCAAGCAGCCTCGGAGGCTTCCAAGGAAGGGTTCTGGATTAAGAAGTTTCTAGGAGAACTTCAAGTGATACCATGTCTTTGGTGCACATTACTGCATCTGCGACAACGACGGAGCTGTAGCGCAGGCCAAGAAGCCGAGGTTTCACAACAGCACCAAACATATTGAGAGGAAGTATCATCTCGTAAGAGAATTTGTTCGCAAGGGATACATTGTGCTGCACAGAGTAGACTCGGCCGACAACGTCGCTGATCCATTGACCAAGCCACTTTCTCAGACTAGCTTGGAGCGTCATTTGGAGAACATGGGTATTAGATACCATAGTGTGTGTGGTATTGAGTGCAAGTGGGAGATTGTTAGGAGTATGCCCTCGAATGCCACTCAGAGGATGTTGAGTGAGGGCATTGTACTTGTAATTATGTAAATCATTAATATAAGGCAATGTATGTTTCTTTATTTACTGGCAGTTATTGGCATTCCTAACTCGTAAATATACATATAGAAACTAGTCCGTGTATTTGAGAGAAAACGTTCCACTCCTTATTGGATAAGGGGGTCGGCACTGGAAAGGTTTATAGCTCAAATACTTAATCATTCGCAAGTCGATGAAACTTGACTGGACGTTAAGTTTATGTGAAGACTTGTATGACGTGTTCTTTGATATGGAGAGTGCCTGTCCAACACTAATGGTTATTGGGAGCACACCTTATAGGTATGCAAATTAGATTAGTATACTCGAACCGACTCACCCTCGATTCGTCACACGGATTTCACTCTGGGACAGTCAATGACGGAATCGAAAGGTTGTGATAGGTATTCGTGAACCTTCGACTTGATGATTTAGTAGGGATGTTCTTGTGATGTTAAGATTTTCATTAGAGTAGTTCGACCCTATAAACCGGGAGGTGGGGGTCAACCTCGACGTGCATCTTAACGGGCAAGTAGTAGGTCCTACTGACTACCAAGATAGAATTCTTTCTCCCGTTAGTGAGCGGGTTATATGTCCTATGCGGTTATTGGCAGATGAGATCGTAAGTCTTTGGCCAAAGCATTGGAGATACTTGTATTGGATACACGAGAGCTCGATGATCTCGATTTGCATTAACGCATGCATGGAGTCAAGTACAGATAGGGTTTGACTGACCGTGACCCTATAACTTGATCGGGACATTTGAAAGAAGGGTTTATACGTATACTGGTATTCACGACAGAATGGTTCTTGAATGATCCCAATCATTCGTTCTCAGTTGGGGTACGGTGTACGCCGCGAGGCTGGCTAGCTGGTGCTACTACTCTTTGGTTCCTCCCGTTGCTGACTGAGACGGACCTACCGAGTCGCGCAATAGGATTGACGACGGAATGAATCAAGCTAATTCTCTCATTATGAATATTAGATAATGGATATCTAAATTTGGGACATTGGATGTTTAAATTGATTTATTGGATAAATTGATTTACGGCCTAATGAAATAAATAAATTACTGGGTGATTAATTATATTCATGAATATAATTATTTCTTGAAGAAATTAATTATATTATTTTGTATTTGATATGTTTAATTAATTGGATTAATTAATCGATATAAATACATCGAAACAGAATCGGAGTTTATCTGTTTGGACTCTCGGGAGTCCGAAACGAACTAAACTCGTCCGTTTCATCCTCATGGCCGCCCCCCCACTAATATACATGTGTATGTATTGACTTGTTCATATCATGATGTTTGGAATATCATGTGAGGTGACAAGTATCATACATATTATATGGTGGGGTTAGATTCTAATTACATGGGTTGTATTCTTGTGAGTTGATAATGCATAAGAAGAGGACTTTGATCTCTCATTCACATTACATTATTCCTTACATGAGTTGTAGTGAGAGAAAGTGAGAAAGGATTTCTTCTTCATAGTCATCTTCTTCATCAACTTAGTTCTTGATTGTTCTTAGAGAAACATCAAGAAATATTGAGAGATATATATTATACACATAGAGTGTAATAATAAAAGGCTTCATCACTTGATTCTAGCCGTAACCTTAGAGGTTAATCGGGTGTTGTCATTCCGATCATTTTTTCGGCGCGTGAAAAGTAGAGACGCGGTGCTTTCGGCGTTGGATCGTTTAATAGCTTGTAGCGGATTGGATTCGTAGAGATCAAGAAAAGCTTGGGGAATAGCTCAAGAGAAGGTTACCATTTAATCAACGGACTTCAAGGGTTAGTTTCTTTCAACTCTTGATTTTCGTTTATATATTCGTATATACGTAGCTCAATCGATCCTCGTAGGGATTCGGATCGAATTAATTTTCATTTTATCGCTTCCGCTGGGCCTTCGTTTTAGGCACCGATTCCCAACAGTGGTATCGGAGCGTAGGTCTTGAGATCGTATATACGATATAGGCATTTGGAATGCTCGATTAGATGGTGAATGATTTGGAATCATTTTAGTCATAATCGTGGTATATGTTTTTCGTTCGTTATAGTTGTATTTTTCGTAAGTTTATGTCTAAATATAAATCTTATATTTCTTGGAAATATGATTTATATTAATGATATGAATGTTGGAAAATATAGATATTGGATATCCGGTCGAAAAACTAGCCCCGAATCGCCGTTGGACGGTCCGGTAGTGGTACGGAAGAAGGGGGCCGCGGCCCAGGGCTGCTGGGCAGCCCACTGGAAGTTACTGGACTGGGGGCCGCAGCCCAGGGCTGCTGGGCAGCCCTGCTTGCTGCCTGGCTCATTTCGGGCGCGGTCCAGCCCCTTTTCGGACCCGTTTCGGGCTTGTTTTCTTCGTGTTTTCCTAAAAATGATTTCCCACATTTTAAATTGGATTTAATATGATTAAAATGATTTATGATATTTCATTTTATAAGGGAAAATTGATTAATTGGAATACTTGTGATCGACGGAATTATTTTGAACATTTTCATATTACCGATTGTGTGAATCAATTGGATCGGTTCATATTGTTGATTAGATCAATGTATCTCTACGCTTTCCATTTATTTAGTATTTATTGGATGAATGCTTTTGAATGGGGATGTGGTTCGTGGACTTAGTTTGAGCCTATTTATTTTACTAGAAATATTTGTATCTAGGATGCAATTTTCAATGTAAAATTTATATGTAATGACGAAGACCGGAGGAAGATCCGTTTCGAGAAGATAAAGATTCAAGACGAAGACTTGTAATTAGATTACGGAGTTTTTGTTTTCTAGGAACGGTCCGTGAACCACATGTTGGTAGCAACTAGGTTGTGAATGGTTGTTTCATATTATATGAATGCCACAAACGCGCTTAAATGATTAATGTGCAAAGTGTAACGTTAATCGCGAAAATTCTCCCACAATAAATTATTAAGTTTATAAGGTTTCAAGGTTTTCCTTCCCACCATCGAGTTTTCGGGAAATTGAAATCCAAACCGGATGTTCTATGCTTCCGAGTTATCTGGGTAGTCGTTCGGGGAGGACGGATAAATTACCGGGAGCGCATTGGATGCCTTCAGTTGGAGCAAATTTTATCCTTAGAAACCTGATAGGTTGCCGGATAAGATTCAATTGTGAAACTGATTTGCGTCGATGGTATAAACTTAACTTGTTCACAAAGCATAGAAACCGTATAGGTTGAGGGGAGTGAACAAGGGGAAAAAGAAGATCGAATCATCCATTAGATGGGTTGGTGTTAGACACCACTTTATGAAAATTAATAGACTAGAAACCTGTTCGGTTGCCCTCTATTAATATTTATAAAGAACTCGATCACCACTATGAAGTAGTGCGACGATACTTCCGGATTTCACATGGGAGTGTGTTGTTCCGATAAAAATAGTGGGAGCTGGGTAACAAGAATAGTAAAGACCTTAATTCTATACTCAGAACATAATTAAACGAGTCACTAATTAATCTGTTATACTTAATGCAGACATAAATCTCAATATGACAATGAATCCACTCGCAATTCTACTCGAGAAGAACACCTTAATTGGACCTAACTTTGTGGATTGGCTCCGCAATATGATGATTGTTCTCAGTATAGAGGCACTGGTACGTCTTGGAGACGGATATTCCGGCGCCTCCTGTGCGGACCAGAGCTAATCAGGAAGAGATCGAAAACCACGAAAAGTGGGTTAAGGATGACATAAAAGTCCGTGCTTACATGATGGCTTCTATGTCTAATGAGCTTCAGAGAGCTCATTCTGCTAGGCAGATTCTATCTCACTTAACCGAACTTTATGGTGAGCACAGCAGAACTGCTAGATATGAGATATCCAAGCAACTGTTCGGTGCAAGGATGAAGGAATGTGAGAAGGTTGGGGAACACGTCCTCAAAATGATATCCATGATCGAGAGATTGGAGGCTCTTGATTTTAAAATGGATACTTCTCTCCAAACCGACCTCATCCTACAGTCTCTCCCTGATTCCTTCTCATAGTTTGTTATGAACTTCAATTGCAATGAGATTGCATGTAATTTAGCTGGGCTAATTAACAAACTTGTGACCGCTCAGTCTCAAATGAAGACTCCGCGAATGAAGGAGTCTGCTCTTGTGATTTCTTATGGACCTCGGAGGTCTAAGAATAAGAAGAAAAAGACCAAAAAGCAGACTGGACCACAAGTTAAGGACCTTAAAGGTAAGGGCAAGGCCCCGATGGTTCCGAAGAACAAGAAGAATAAGGATGCTTGTCTCAAGTGCGATGAGCTGGGCCACTGGGCTAGAGACTGTCCGATTCTTCATGGCACTTCAGGTACAGAACTTTTAGTTTTGGAAACAAATTTTTCTGCTACTGTATTTTCTACTTCCTGGATACTGGATTCTGGTGCTAGTTCTCATATTTGTACCGTAAATCAGGATCTGGAACAAAGTAGGAAGCTTGGAGCTGGAGAAGTTATGATCACAGTCGGAAGCGGGCATAGTGTCGAGGCGACCGACATAGGATCACTTCTTTTGGGTTTAGAATCCGGCTTTGTTATGACTTTAGAAGATGTACTTGTTTTGCCTAAGGGGCACAAAAACATTGTATCCATTCCGGTCATGGACCGAAAAGGCTTTTCATTTTTCATTGGTGATGGTTCCTGCAAAATTTATTTCAGAAATAAACTAGTGGGTACTGCTACATTGTTGAATGGATTGTATCATCTAAATCTCAGCAACAAAGTAGTTGTGAATACTATGACTAGGAAACATGGTAGGAATGAAACCAATCAAGTTTTGAAATGACATCTTAGACTTGGTCATGTTGGTCCGACCAAGGATTACAAGATGGAAAAGGATGGACTTATGGGTCCATTGGGATCGGATCCTTTTCCTACTTGTGAATCTTGCCTTAAAGGCAAAATGACTAAGTCCCCCTTCACAGGGACTTTTGAAAGAGCCGCTGATAAACTGGGATTAGTCCATACCGATGTATGTTGTGCTTTGGAAGCATCACATAACGGATATCAATATTTCAATACGTTTATGGATGATCATACTAGGTATGGTTATGTATACTTAATGAAACATATATCCGAGGCCTTTGAGAAATTCCAGGAATTCAAGGCCCTAATCGAGAAACAAACTGGTAATCATATAAAAGCACTTCGGTCGGACCGAGGTGGCGAGTATATGAGTACGGAGTTTGACGAGTTCCTTAAGGAACATGGAATAGTTTCACAACTAACACCTCCAGGTACTCCTCAGTTAAATGGTGTGTCAGAAAGAAGGAACCGGACCTTGTTGAACATGGTCCGTTCCATGCTAGGCTATACTGACTTACCAATTTACTTGTGGGGGTATGCACTTCTGACTGTCGCTTATATCTTGAACAAATGTCCTTCCAAATCCGTTTCTAAAACGCCACATGAGATGTGGGAGGGCAGGAAACCAAGTCTTAATCATATTAGCAATTGGGGATGTCCCGCCTATGTCAAGAAGACTAAGGTGGAGAAGTTGGAAGCTAGGTCCGCGAAGGGACGTTTCATTGGATTCCCGTCTGGATGGGATATCTATTCTACATGCCCGAAGATTGGAAGATCGTTGTTGCTTTACAAGCACACTTCCTGGAAGATGAGTTCATTCAGGAATGCGGAGCAGGTAGAAGTATTTCTTTAGAAGACTACAATGAAACTCCTCGGGAAACACCTGTGCAATAAACTGGAACCGAACCTTCTGAAACACAAGTACAACCACCTCGTAGGTCTAGTAGGGTGTCTCATTTACCTGAGAGGTATGGTCTTGTGCACTTGGAGGAGCTGGGTCTCCATGAGGTTCCAAGTGATAGCCAAGAGACCGACCCAACGACCTATGACCAAGCGATGGTGGATGTAGACTCCGCGAAATGGCGTGAAGCTATGGAAGCTGAGATAGACTCGATGCATGTAAATCAGGTCTGGACTCTAGTAGACCGCCCCAAGGGCATAGTGCCTATTGGGAACAAGTGGATCTACAAGAGAAATACTAGTGGTGATGGCAAGGTTGACGCCTATAAGGCCAGGCTTGTGGCAAAGGGTTATACCCAGAAAGAAGGGATCGATTACCACGATACCTTCTCGCCCGTAGCCATGATCAAGTCTATTCGCATGATGCTTGCTATAGCTGCCTACCACGATTATGAGATATGGCAAATGGACGTAAAGACGACTTTCCTTAATGGATTCCTCGAGGAGGAAATCTATATGGAGCAGCCTAAAGGCTTTGTGTCCGAAGTAGATATCCAGAAAGTGTGCAAGCTTCAGCGTTCCATTTGTGGACTGAAGCAATCGTCGCGTAGTTGGAACCTTCATTTTGACGAGGTGGTCAAAGAGTTTGACTTCGTGCAAAATGAAGAGGAACCTTGTGTATACAAGAGGGTTAATGGGAGCAAGATCATATTATTAGTACTATATGTAGATGACATTCTACTAATAGGAAATGATGTGGGAATGCTCAGTTCTGTGAAAGCTTGGCTTTCGAGTAATTTCTCCATGAAAGACTTGGGAGAAGCAACCTATATTCTTGGTATTCGGCTCTACCGGGATAGAGCGAAGAGAACAATAAGTCTTTCCCAAGCCCTCTATATATTTAAGATCTTAAAGCGATTTAAGATGGATGATTCTAAAAGAGGGTTCCTACCGATGCGAGATAGAATAAAACTCTCCTTGAAGATGTGTCCTCAAAGTGAGGAAAAACTAAAGGAAATGAGTAATATACCATATGCTTCGGCCGTGGGTAGCCTTATGTATGCTATGTTGTGTACAAGACCTGACATCGCGCATGCTGTAAGCGTGGTGAGTAGGTTTCAGGCAAACCCAGGTAGGGAACATTGGACTGCCGTAAAGAACATTCTCAAGTACTTGAGAAGGACTAGAGATATGGTTCTGATGTATGGCGTTGGAGAATTGGATGTGGTGGGATTCACTGATTCGGACTTCCAAGGACTCAAGGACGACTCGATGTCTACTTCTGGCTACATATTTACTCTTAATGGAGGAGCAGTATCTTGGCGTAGCGCCAAGCAAAGCGCGACTACTGATTCCACTGTCGGTGAGTATCAAGCGGCCTCGGAGGCTTCCAAGGAAGGGTTACGGATTAAGAAGTTTCGGGAGAACTTCAAGTGATACCATGTCCGAGCCGCACATTATAACATCTGCGACAACGACGAGCCGTAGCGCAGCCAAGCCGAGTTTCACAAAAGACCAAACATATTGAGAGGAAGTATCATCTCGTAAGAGAATTTGTTCGCAAGGGATACATTGTCTTTGCCTGAGTAGACTCGGCCGACAACGTCGCTGATCCATTGACCAAGCCACTTTCTCAGACTAGCTTGGAGCGTCATTTGGAGAACATGGGTATTAGATACCATAGTGTGTGTGGTATTGAGTGCAAGTGGGAGATTGTTAGGAGTATGCCCTCGAATGCCACTCAGAGGATGTTGAGCGAGGGCATTGTACTTGTAATTATGTAAATCATTAATATAAGGCAATGTATGTTTCTTTATTTACTGGCAATTACTGGCATTCCTAACTCGTAAATATACATATAGAAACTAGTCCGTGTATTTGAGAGCAAACGTTCCACTCCTTATTGGATAAGGGGGTCGGCACTGGAAAGGCTTATAGCTCAAATACTTAATCGTTCGCAAGTCGATGAAACTTGACTGGACGTTAAGTTTATGTGAAGACTTGTATGACGTGTTCTTTGACATGGAGAGTGCCTGTCGAACACTAATGGTTAGTGGGAGCACACGTTATAGGTATGCAAATTACATTAGTATACTCGAACTGACTCACCCTCAATTCGTCACACGGATTTCACTCTGGGACAGTCAATGACGGAATCGAAAGGTTGTGATAGGTATTCGTGAACCTTCGACTTGATGATTTAGTAGGGATGTGCTTGTGACGTTAAGATTTTCATAAGAGTAGTTTGACCCTATAAACCGGGGGGTGGGGGTCAACCTCGACGTGCATCTTAACGGGCAAGTAGTAGGTCCTACTGACTACCAAGATAGAATTCTTTCTCCCGTTAGTGAGCGGGTTATATGTCCTA
Source organism: Orobanche coerulescens (assembly GCA_033398695.1). Lineage (NCBI taxonomy): Eukaryota > Viridiplantae > Streptophyta > Magnoliopsida > Lamiales > Orobanchaceae > Orobanche > Orobanche coerulescens. The sequence continues at coordinate 131,816,473 of CM065812.1, read as the reverse complement.
TGCGGTTATTGGCAGATGAGATCGTAAGTCTTTGGCCAAAGCATTGGAGATAGTTGTATTGGATACACGAGAGCTCGATGATCTCGATTTGCATTAACGCATGCATGGAGTCAAGTACAGATAGGGTTTGACTGACCGTGACCCTATAACTTGATCGGGACATTTGAAAGAAGGGTTTATACGTATAGTGGTATTCACGACAGAATGGTTCTTGAATGATCCCAATCATTCGTTCTCAGTTGGGGTACGGTGTAGGCCGCGAGGCTGGCTAGGTGGTGCTACTACTCTTTGGTTCCTCTCGTTGCTGACTGAGACGGACCTACCGAGTCTCGCAATAGGATTGACGACGGAATGAATCAAGCTAATTCTCTCATTATGAATATTAGATATTGGATATCTAAATTTGGGACATTGGATGTTTAAATTGATTTATTAGATAAATTGATTTATTAGATAAATTGATTTACGGCCTAATGAAATAAATAAATTACTGGGTAATTAATTATATTCATGAATATAATTATTTCTTGGAGAAATTAATTATATTATTTTGTATTTGATATGTTTAATTAATTGGATTAATTAATCGATATAAATACATCGAAACAGAATCGGAGTTTATCTGTTTGGACTCTCGGGAGTCCGAAACGAACAAAACTCGTCCGTTTCATCATCATGGCCGCCGCCCCACTAATATACATGTGTATGTATATTGACTTGTCCATATCATGATGTTTGGAATATCATGTGAGGTGACAAGTATCATACATATTATATGGTGGAGTTAGATTCTAATTGCATGGGTTGTATTCTTGTGAGTTGATAATGCATAAGAAGAGGACTTTGATCTCTCATTCACATTACATTATTCCTTACATGAGTTGTAGTGAGAGAAAGTGAGAAAGGATTTCTTCTTCATAGTCATCTTCTTCATCAACTTAGTTCTTGATTGTTCTTAGAGAAACATCAAGAAATATTGAGAGATATATATTATACACATAGAGTGTAATAATAAAAGGCTTCATCACTTGATTCTAGCCGTAACCTTAGAGGTTAATCGGGTGTTGTCATTCCGATCATTTTTTCGGCGCGTGAAAAGTAGAGACGCGGTGCTTTCGGCGTTGGATCGTTCAAGAGCTTGTAGTGGATTGGATTCGTAGAGATCAAGCAAAGCTTGGGGAATAGCTCAAGAGAAGGTTACCATTTAATCAACGGACTTCAAGGGTTAGTTTCTTTCAACTCTTGCTTTTCGTTTATATATTCGTATATACGTAGCTCGATCGATCCTCGTAGGGATTCGGATCGATTTAATTTTCTTTTTACCGCTTACGCTGGGCCTTTGTTTTAGGCACCGAATTCCAACAAAGTTAGCATACGCTATCGTCCTGATAGTTAACTTTCCTGATTCTGACCTCGATTACGTACGTTACACCATCAGGTTACATATGTAAGTAACACACATTAGCGTACGCTAGACACAATCCTTAGCGTACGTTAACAATCGTTGACTTCAAAATTGTCCAGGTTCATCCGAGGGAATCTTATCCGGACCCATGTCCGGTTGGCGCATATGCTAACCGCCCAATGAAACACTTAACAATGAATGCAGCAGTTAAAGTATGATGCGGTAAAACAGTGAAATATGCAGGCAGTTATAGTGGTCTCAGGGGTGGGGTAATCCTCTACTAATCCACTTTTGTCCAAACCAGTTGGAGATGAATTCACTATAATTTTCAACCAGTGATAAAGATTACAGTAATTCAACCAATTACAACAGCTCCCAACCAGTGGAAATCCTTGTCGTTGTAACTCCCTTGACTGTCTTGCACCTCTTGATCCACGATCCTTGGATGCCTTTACCGTCTTGAACTTCAACCAGTGAAGTACCCCGAACTCAGGATTAAAGACACGAGTTTTTGTCTTCTCCAACTAAGAGCTTCTTCAAATATGAACTTTGAGTACTGCTCTTTTCACGATGCTATAGTTCGCTTTTTGATTGCTTTGAATGCTTTGATTGCTTGAGATTTTGTTCGCACCGGTGTTGCTCAACTTCAAATCTTCGAATATATATAGGTGTTGATCCTTGAGCATTCTTCATAGCCGTTGCAAATCTTGTAACAAATCCGTCCGTTGGAGAAATAGACTTCTTTGTTTATTTTTCTGAACATTGCAAGGCTGGATTCTCATATTTTAATCCATAGTTCGACCGTTGTGAAGACTTTGCATGTGAGGCGCCGCATATTTTGAATACAATAAGATTAAAGTCTTCAGTGGTAGGTCTGGATGAATTATTTAATTCATATCCTTGCGGGAATCTCTCCAATTTGCCTCTTCACGCTTGCATGTGACTTTCCGTAATATTTGACTATTCAACGCATGCTGATGTAGACTTCGAGTTCTTGGCTGATCTCTTATAAGTCAAGTTGGCTGATGTACAGTCATCTTCTCTGCAGTTTGGACTTCTCTGATGGTGACTGTTTGAGACTCATCTGATCAGATGACTTGTCTGAAGTCACTTGACTGCAGTCTGGTCAAACATCTCTGATGAATTTTTGTTGACCAGAACTTCTCTGACTTGACTCGGCTGTACTTCTCTGATGTACTTAGTTGTACCTTTGTACTTAGCCAATTTGAGCCTAACTTATTTTGGCCTGTAGAAGATACTCATTTGGTTCTTCCTTACATTTTGCCAAGTATTTAACTTAACATAATTTGGCCTATGGAAGATACTCATTTGGTTCTTCCTTACATTTTTGCCAAGTAATAAACATTTGAATTACATTAATGACATCATCAAAATCTAACAAGTATTCCTAACAATTACACCATATTCATGAAGATTATCAAATCCATCCTTACAAAACTGGAAGATCCATTAATATCATTTATGAAATCACCTAGCTTAGGTTTTAGAATTACCACACTAATCTTCTAACATTCAACAAGGTGTTCTTATCATTCCTCATGGACTTGTGAATCTGAACCATAATGATGTTAAAACTTCTAAGGTTTCTGAATAAGAGGACATCATTCTATCTTCAATATTGTCAAGTTCTTCCCAAGGTAAATGAATATCAAGTATGGTGTTTTAACACTTTATGATCACAATTCCATCGATCAAACCCGGTTATGAAGAAGCTAAATGATTATCTATGTTCTACTGAGGTTACTTCGTCCAGCAAGATGAGCATAACATTTATATCATGGTTACTATCACCATAGCATCAAGAACACATCCATTTCAAAACCTTCATTTAACATATTCATCAAGAAGTGTTTAAAAAAAAGTTTAATTATAACCATGTTCTACTTGGTTAATTAAACTCTAAGTGAAGTATACTACACTACTAACATTAATATATGAAGAATACAGAGGATAAACATATACATACCTCTAGAAACGAAGAACAACTCTCAACACCACAAGAAACACACTTCAGGCTTAAGAACACCTTCTAACTTCGAATCAATGATCTCCAATCTAAGTTACAAGACTCAAAACCAAGGTGGAGGAGGTTAATATCGGTCTAGGGAGGCAGGAGAGGGAATATACGGAGAGAAAATCGAGTTGAAACTGAAAGAAATGAAAAATAGGCTGGTCCTATAAATAGACTGCATAGGCTTAACGTACGCTATCAAACAAATTTAGCGTACGTTAACACTCTTACGTACACTAACCGGTTAATGTTACGTACGTAATGTAATATCCGTACCTTTCTATTTTTAGCAGTTTCTATTTTGGTGTATGTCTATTTTTATCGACTCGCTTGTAACCGTTTCGACATTTTGAATCTACTTTATTCTTGGAGTTTTTCCATTTGGTCGAGTTTTGGTGATGTTTTCACGTAATTTCATTTTATGACATGTTTTGCCGTATGAACGTTTGATTCTTGTAAAACTCGTTAGTTTTCGTTGTTTCTTGGCTTGTGAAAGTTCGTATGGTTGAGTTGGTCGTGTTGAGACTTTCGGTTTGTAAATCCGACGCCGTTTCGTGATTTTCGGGCACTTGGACCATTTTTGTAATTTCCAATAAGTTTAGGGAATCTCATTTTCTTTGTCGCATTACGGATTCCCCGGTAATCGGAATTATATTTTCTTTCAGCGCTTAGCTCCGTCGTCTTGTATATTTCATGTTTATGTTTCTGGATTCTGGCCTTGTCGTGCGTTTCGAGTTTCGTACCTTCGGCAGCAGCGTACTGAGCTGAGCGTACTGAGCTGAGCAATAATGAACTGCTACGTGAGTAGCGCACGCTACTCCTTATTCCCTTGCATGCGCTATCGGTGTTCAGTTAGCGTGCGCTATCGAGTGGTATTTAGCGCATGCTAAGAATGTCTAGCGCACGCTATCGACGTCGGGCAGTAGCTACTGGACCTTTTGTAGCCCCGTTAGCGCGCGCTACCTTTTGATGGTTAGCGTGCGCTAACTATGCAGTTTAAATAGATCAGCGGGCAGGTCAGAACAGCAGTTTTCATTCATTTCTTTCGTTGTTTTCACCGGGCGACTCCAGACGGCGATTCCCTTCAGTTTTGATTGGAGAATCCTTCGTATTCCATCACCGTAGGGTCGTGCTAACGTATCATCATCAATGTAATCATCCTCCATCATCCGAATCCGAGGTATTCTCTTCACGAACCCTAAACTTGTCTAATTTGGGGGTTTTTCGGGTTTTTAGTGATTGATTCCGAATTGTTCATGTATGTTACGAAATTCCTTGCCGATTGTTGTTATTGGGTGATTCCCAATCCGTTTTCCTCGAGTTTAATCCGTGAATTGTTGATACGGGGAGGTTTTGCGTAAACCCTCGCCCGTATCGATTGAACGTTTATTGTCATGAATTGTAATCGGGGTTATGGGAGTTTTCCATTCGGTTATTGTTGTCCGTTAGGACTGAGTTATATTGATCCTTTATTTAGGAACCATCGTTTTCCATCCGGATCATTCATATTCATTGTTCATCCCCATTTCGTCGGAGATGTCTCAAAGGCAAGTACTTTACATTTGTTTACCTGTTCTAGTATTTGAATTATGGCTATTCGTGGTTGTGTGGATGGATATGTGTATGTTCACCTAGGGACGGTCCGACGGGGCCTCTAGGGATACGTATTGCCGTGTCTGTGCGTATCACGAACTGTGGTTAACCACCCAGGATGTCCGACGGGGCTCTGCAGGGTACGGTGGCCGTGAGTCTCGTACCAAGGTTAATTTTGAATTGTTTTGTTGGAGAAAATGTGTTTTGTGCGTGTGCACGTAAATACTCCGGAATATAAATGACTTCTAAAATGATTTTGGCGCATATATTCATCTGATTAGAATGTAGTTCAAATGGATTGTACTTGCACTAGCAGTTGTCGCTAACCCCTTAAATGGGGGAAATACTTTTTGTATTTCAGGTACAGGTCTTGGAGACAAGCGAGCACTCGAGCCGTATGAGAATGCTGGGCAAGCATGATACTGTTCAGTAGTCATTTGTTGATGTTCGGTTCTGTCGTTATTATTGATGTCGTGTTTGGGATTTTTGTATTATGAAAATGGTTTAAGTACTCCAGTACTTCCTTTTGAATTTATTAATGTTGTGTTCCCATTTTGGGAAATGGATTTGATATCAGATTGTATTTGTCGGATTTTAGTCTCTTATTTGAATTGTCAGTTTGTTTTTTGACTGTATGTCGTTGTCAAATGTCGTGCTGGTACGTTAGCCTGGTGGATTCCACAGTGTGGGGTCCACGGCGCTGTAATATGTCCTGATCGTCTTGGGGGTGTTACAGAATATGGTATCGGAGCTTAGGTTTATGGATACCTAGGCTGTCGGTTATTTGGGTCTAGTCGAGTGTCGTTTTTGAATAATATCGCTGCCATGCCATCATCTTAATACGCCGGTGCTCGTAAGTTTTCCTAACTTGACTCGTTACGTTGTCCTATTCTGTTTCCTTTCCTGATATCTTGTTACATTTTGCGTTTGAATTGTACTCGCCCGCTACTTCTTCAGAATTCCTGCTGGTAGAGGATGCGGACGCGGTAGGGGACGTAGCGCAGCCGGTGGGGCGGCCATATCCGATAACTCGAGAACCGATTCGGCTATGCCTTCTTTGTCGAACAGTGTTCCGCCTAGTTCCGGGGGTCAGCAGGATCAGTCTGCTAGCTCCGGTAATGCACATGAGAGTGTTGGAGTGGCAAACATTTTGCAGCAAGTAGCGAACCAGATAACGCTACTGACTCAGGCCGTTTTGGTCGGCCAGGCTAATGCTAACCCGGTTCCGCCTACTGGATCCGGAAATGATAAGCTACTTCAGGACGTTATTCGTATGTGTTCTCCGCAGTTTGATGGTGCTTCCGGCCCTTCCAGTTGGGAGAATTGGTTGTTTGAAATGGAAAAGGTGTTTGAGGCTGCTAACTGCTCTGAGAAGAGGAAGGTACCCATCGCTCAGTACTTCCTCGCCAAAGAGGCGGCAACGTGGTGGCAAGTGGTGAAACCACGTGCTCGGGCAGCCACGTGGCCAGAATTCCGGGAGTTAATGGAAGACGAGTTTTGTCCGTGGCCAGTTAAAGAGGGGAGGATTCGAGCCTTCTTTAAGGCTAAGCCCCAGGATGTTCCTATCTCTCAAGCTATCAAGGACTACAACCAACAGCTTCTACAACCAACAGCTTCATTATGTGAGAAACCAAGTCCGAGATGAGCTTGATAAGATCCGCCACTTCGATATGCGGATGAAACTGAGGGTGCGTCACTACATGTCTGGTCTGGGATGCACAACTTTGAAAGAGTATCATAATAAGGCGATGGCTTATGAGATGTCGTTTTCTGCGACAGAGACGGAAGCCGAGGGGAAGAAATAGAAGACCTCCGGTCAGTTTTCGGGAGGCAACTCTGGTGGGCATCTGAAGGCTCAGTCTGATTCGCGAGTTTTCGGGAATCAGTCCCCGTCATTTGGGCGAGGAAACGGTTCCAAGTCTGCTCCTACTGGTTCTGTTCGCGGTCCTACGTGCTTTAACTGTAGTTGTCCCGGCCACATGATGAGTGAGTGTGATAGGCCCCCGATCCAGTGTCTTGCGTGCGGTCGGATGGGACATCGAGCCAAGTTTTGTACGGATGCAGTTCGGGCGCCAGTTACTCAGATATCAGCCCCAACTGCGGGAGAGCTGAGTGTGAATCAGACACCGACAGTTCCTCAGCCACAGCAGAGTTTTGGTAGAGGTCGAGGACGTGGACAACCTTATAGAGGGGGAGATTCTAGTGCGGGGTCTGTTCCGCCCCGAGTATATGAGATGAGACGAGCAGGAGATCCTGACGCGACGGTGGCTACAGGTACCGTTCACATCCTTGACCATCCTGTTTCCGTATTATTTGATTCTGGTGCTACGCATTATTTCATATCTCTGGATTGTACGCATCGTCTGCATGTTGATTTCCTAGTTGCGTGTGAACCATTTGTTGTTAAGCTGCCTAGTGGGGATAGCATCATGGGGGATCGTGAGATTAGAGATTTTCCAGTGAGTATCGCGGGGAGGGTTTGGCCTTCAAATCTGATTGCGGTAGATATTAGAGATGAGGATTTGATTCTGGGAGAGGATTGGCTGGACCGTCATGGGGCGATCATGAATTATAGAACGAGAACCGTTTCGATGTTAGCCTCTGACGGTACCGAGCATTCTTTTGTGGGGCGTAAGCGGAGTAGTCAGAGGTTCTTGATCAGCGCTTTGAAAGTGGTGAGACTTCTTCGAGGAGGTTGCACGGGGTATTGGGTGTTACGCTTTGAGATCGGGAGAAGGGGGAATCGAGCTCTCATCTATTCCGATAGTGTGTGAGTATCCTGACGTCTTTCCAGATGAGTTGCTGGGTTTTCCGCCGGATCGAGAGGTCGAGTTTACTATTGATCTGGAGTCGGGTGCGGCACCGATTTCTAAGACGCCATATCGTATGGCGCCTGCTGAGATGCTGGAGTTGAAGAAACAGTTGGGAGAGTTACTAGACATGGGGTATATTCGACCGAGTGCTTCGCCTTGGGGCGCACCGGTCCTGTTTGTGAAGAAGAAAGATGGGTCACTTCGTTTGTGTATCGACTACCGAGAGTTGAACAAAGTGACTATTAAAAACAAGTATCCGCTCTCGAGGATTGATGATTTGTTCGACCAACTGCAAGGGGCAACCGTGTTTTCGAATATTGATTGAGATCGGAGTATTATCAACTCCGAGTGAAGGATACCGATATTCCGAAGATGGCCTTTCGGACGAGATACGGTCACGACGAGTTTGTGGTTATGCCTTTTGGGCTAAGCAACACCCCAGCCGTGTTCATGCGGCTTATGAACAAAGTATTTATCGAGTACCTCGATAAGTGTGTAGTCGTTTTTATCGACGATATCCTGATTTACTCGAGGAGCGAGGAGGAGCACGCCCGTCATTTGCATATCGTGTTAGATATTTTGAGAACTCAGCATCTTTTTGCGAAGTTCTCAAAGTGTGAGTTTTGGTTACGGGAAGTTATGTTTCTCGGTCATGTGATTTCGGCCGAGGGTGTTCGGGTGGACCCACATAAGGTAGAGGCGGTATTGGATTGGGTGCCGCCTAAGAACGTGAAGGAGGTCCGTAGTTTTCTGGGTTTGGCTAGATATTACCGTAGATTCGTCGAGGGGTTCTCTAAGCTCGCTCGACCGCTGACTCAGTTGTTACAGAAGTCAGTGAAGTTTGTGTGGACCGATGAGAGGCAGAATAGTTTTGAGGAGTTGAAGAAGTGGTTGATGACCGCTCTTGTTTTGGCTTTACCGAGTGGTAATGAGGGTTTCTCAGTCTTTAGCGATGCTTCGGTCCAAGGGCTCGGATGTGTACTCATGCAGCATGGGAGGACGATTGCCTATGCTTCCCGTCAGTTGAAACCGTATGAGTTGAATTACCCTACGCACGATCTTGAGTTGGCCGCAGTTGTATTTGCGTTGAAGATCTGGCGTCATTACTTGTATGGCTCGTCGTGTCAGATTTTCACCGATCACAAGAGCTTGAAGTACATTTTTACGCATAAAGAGCTTAACATGAGACAGCGGAGATGGTTGGAGTTGATCAAGGATTACGACCTCGAGATTCTCTATCATCCGGGCAAGGCAAATGTGGTGGCAGACGCCTTGAACCGGAAATCGGTATCGCTTCGGGCGCTTGAGTTGCTTACGGCTCAGTCGGGACTTCAGCGAGAGTTTATGAGGTTGAGCATTGAGATTGTGCTACCAGAGAGTTCCGGGCAGTTGCGTACACTTGAGATTTCGTCGTCTTTAGTCGACGACATTAAGTCGGGATAGTTAGAGGACCCAATGTTTATTCAGCTTCGAGAGAATGTAGGAAAGGGTAAAGCCTCGGGATTCGTGATACATGAGGATGATGTGTTGAGATTCCAAGGTTGGCTTTGTGTTCCGAACGACTTGGAATTGAGGCAGAGTATTATGCGAGAGGCTCACGCGTCACCTTACTCAGTCCACCCGAGCTCGAGTAAAATGTATAAATATTTGAGAAAGAATTTCTGGTGGAATGACATGAAGAATGAGGTAGTCGAGTTCATGGCTAAGTGTTTGACTTGTCAACAAGTCAAAATCGAGCATCAACGACCAGCCGGATTGTTGAAACCACTTCCCATCCCGGAATGGAAGTGGGAAGATATTTCCATGGATTTCGTTACGAGTTTGCTGAGGACGAAGACCGGAATGAATATGGTGTGGGTGATCGTAGACCGACTGACTAAGTCAGCACATTTTCTGGGCGTCAAGGGCACTTGGGGTCCGGAAAGGTTGGCTCTGTTTTTATCGCACAGATAGTGAGACTTCATGGTACGCCGAAGACCATTATTTCGGACAGAGATGGCCGGTTTGTATCGCATTTCTGGCAGGCGGTACATAAGGCATTGGGGACACATTTGCGTTTGAGTACATCTTTCCACCCTCAGACCGACGGACAGTCCGAGCGTACCATTCAGACGTTCGCGGATATGTTGCGCGCGTGTGCGTTAGACTGGAGTAGTGACTGGGAGGAGCATATGGCCTTGATTGAGTTTACGTATAATAATAGTTGGCATGCGTCGATTAAGATGGCACCGTATGAGGCACTTTATGGACGACGTTGCCGATCGTCGATATGTTGGGATGAACCGTCCAATCTAGTTGGCACCGAACCGGACCTTGTGTTGGAGACGAGAGAGAAAGTTGAGTTGATTAGAAAGAGAATGTTGGCAACTCAGAGTCGGCAAAAGTCTTATGCGGATGTTAGGCGTCGACCTTTAGAGTTTGAGGTAGGAGATCATGTTCTGTTGAGAGTGTCTCCATCGAAGGGAGTTTTCCGTTTTGGGAAAAAGGGGAAGCTCAGCCCGAGGTATATTGGGCCTTTCGAGATATTGGAGAGAGTCGGTGAGTTGGCATACCGTTTGGCTTTGCCTCCGTCATTGAGTCATGTTCATAGCGTATTTCATGTCTCTCAGCTGAGGAAGTATGTTCCGGACCCGTCCCATGTTATTGATTTCAGAGACGTGGAGATCGAGAAGAATGTTACGTTAGAGGAGAGGCCCGTTAGAATTTTGGAGCGTCGAGACAAGCAGTTAAGGCACAAAACCATTCCTTTGGTTAAGGTGCAATGGTCGAGGCACGGAGTAGAAGAAGCGACATGGGAGTTAGAGTAGGATATGCGTTCGAGGCACCCCGATCTTTTTGATTCTTAAGTTTCGGGACGAAACTTTATTTTAGAGGGGGGGAATGTAATATTCGTACCTTTCCATTTTTAGCAGTTTCCATTTTGGTGTATGTCTATTTTTATCGACTCGCTTGTAACCATTTCGACATTTTGAATCTAGTTTATTCTTGGAGTTTTTCCATTTGGTTGAGTTTTGGTGATGTTTTCACGTAATTTCATTTTATGACATGTTTTGCCGTATGAACGTTCGATTCTCGTAAAACTCGTTAGTTTTAGTTGTTTCTTGGCTTGTGCAAGTTCGTATGGTTGAGTTGGTCGTGTTGATACTTTTGGTATGTAAATCCGACGTCGTTTCGTGATTTTCGGACACTTGGGCCATTTTTGTAATTTCCTATAAGTTTAGGGAATCTCATTTTCTTTGTCGCATTACGGATTCCCCGGTAATCGGAATTATATTTTCTTTCAGCACTTAGCTCCGTCGTCTTGTATATTTCATGTTTACGTTTCTGGATTCTGGCCTTGTCGTGCGTTTCGAGTTTCGTACCTTCGGCAGCAGCGTTCTGAGCTGAGCAGTACTGAACTGCTACGTGAGTAGCGCACGCTACTCCTTATTCCCTTGCGTGCGCTATCGGTGTGCAGTTAGCGTGCGCTAACTTGTTATTGTTAGCGTGCGCTATCGAGTGGTATTTAGCACGCGCTAAGCATGTCTAGCGCACGCTAGCGACGTCGGGCAGTAGCTACTGGACCTTTTGTAGCCCCGTTAGCGCGCGCTACCTTTTGATGGTTAGCGTGCGCTAACTATGCAGTTTAAATAGATCAGCGGGTAGGTCAGAACAGCAGTTTTCATTCTTTTGTTTTGTTTTTTTCACCGGGCGACTCCAGACGGCGATTCCCTTCAGTTTTGATCGGAGAATCCTTCGTATTCCATCACCGTAGGTTCGTGCTAATGTATCATCATCAACGTAATCATCCTCCATCGTCCGAATCCGAGGTATTCTCTTCACGAACCCTAAACTTGTCTAATTTGGGGGTTTTCGGGTTTTTAGTGATTGATTCCGAATTGTTCATGTATATTACAAAATTCCTTACCAATTGTCGTTATTGGGTTATTCCCAATCCGTTTTCTTCGAGTTTAATCCGTGAATTGTTGATACGGGGAGGTTTTGCGTAAACCCTTGCCCGTATCGATTGAATGTTTATTGTCATGAATTGTAATCGGGGTTATGGGAGTTTTCCATTCGATTATTGTTGTCCGTTAGGACTGAGTTATATTGATCCTTCATTTAGGAACCGTCGTTTTCCGTCCGGATCATTCGTAGTCATTGTTCGTCCCCATTTCATCGGAGATGTCTCAAAGGCAAGTACTTTACATTTGTTTACCTGTTCTAGTATTTGAATTATGGCTATTCGTGGTTGTGTGGATGGATATGTGTATGTTCACCTAGGGACGGTCCGACGGGGCCTCTAGGGATACGTATTGCCGTGTATGTGTGCGTATCACGAACTGTGGTTAACCACCCAGGGATGTCCGACGGGGCTCTGCGGGGTACAGTGGCCGTGAGTCTCGTACCAAGGTTAACTTTGAATTGTTTTGTTGGAGAAAATATGTTTTGTGTGTGTGCACGTAAATATTCCGGAATATAAATGACTTCTAAAATGATTTTGGCGCATATATTCATCTGATTATAATGTAGTTCAAATGGATTATACTTGCACTAGCAATTGTCGCTAACCCCTTAAAGGGGGGAAATACTTTTTGTATTTCAGGTACAGGTCTTGGAGACAAGCGAGCACTCGAGCCATATGAGAATGATGGGCAAGCATGATACTGTTCAGTAGTCATTTGTTGATGTTTGGTTTTGTCGTTATTATTGATGTCGTGTTTGCGATTTCGGTATTATGAAAATGGTTTAAGTACTCGAGTACTTCCTTTTGAATTTATTAATGTTGTGTTCCCATTTTGTGAAATGGATTTGATGTCAGATTGTATTTGTCGGATTTTAGTCTCTTATTTGAATTGTCGTTTTGTTGATGATTGTATGTCGCTGTCAAATGTCGTGTTGGTACGTTAGTCTGGTGGATTCCACAGTGTGGGGTCCACAGCGCTGTAATATGCCCTGATCATCTTGGGGGTGTTACACGTAAGCGGCTTACAGTGGCTACTGTCTCAAATCCGCAGGCCATCAGCGTACGCTAATTAAAAGGGTGTTACGTACGCTATTAAAGGTTGACTCTGACCGACACGATAGACTAGGTATCATACACATCCATACCAGCGGATAACAGGTTCACGTGCGGAAGTCAACTGATGTCATATTCTCTCTTAGCGTATCCAACAGAGAAAGCATTACGTACGTTAAGGCACAAGATTAACGTACGTTAATCCTGCTACGTAGCGTACGCTACACCGCCAGAAAAGGCCCAAAAAATGCAACTCTCCCATAACATTGAATCATCAAGTATGAAGTGAAATAACAACGATACGAAGCTCAGATCTATAACACCTCAACATAATACTGAATGAAACGATCCACGATATTTAAATTTCTCGAGTAATACAACGACAGATAAATATGAAGAATTACAGTCGGTTATTACAGAAAAAGTCAAAGACGCAAGAGCTGGACAGAAAAGCAAAGAACCATGTATTGTGCGGCGATTAATACGCCTCGATAGGCGATCGGCATCACAATCAGAGAAGCCAACCATGGAAGACATACTCTGGACAAACGCCTAGAGTTCGGCACAATGCGGCGACCGTCTTTTGGTACCCAGCGATCGTCTTTTGATGTCTGACGATCGTCTTTAATGAGCGAACCAGAGGCGATTATCTCGTGCCATGTATGGATCCAGCATCCGTCAAAGTCGTCGAAGACCGAATCTTGGACGGTGGCCCGCATGCGGATCTTCAAAGGATACCGACAGATAGGACCTTTGACCCCAGCCTGTCACCTACCACACCTACCGACAAGGCCGCCGAAAGGTACAAAGTGGGTCCTCTTCGGACAGCGACTCAAGACGCGTGCTGGCTTCCCATTGGTTCGCCCAGCTGGCCACCCGCAGCGACCTCGGACCTCAAGGGAACAGGCCCACGTGACGGGACGATCGGCCATTTTATTTTAATATAGAAAACGGCGGTCGCCCGCGATCGCCTGAGGAATCCCAACTACCTTGTCCCCTATAAATAGAGAACTCACTGCTATGGCCAAGGGGACGCGAATTGACTACGAATTCAGTGCAAAATACACACAAAAGAGAGAATCAAAGGCTCTTTTGGCAACCACTTATACATTCATAGTGATATTCATACACATTCATCATATATCCCAAGCAAGAACTCACATATTTATCTATCTGGTTCTTCCGGCGATCTACGCGCTCTAAAGCCTAGATAACTAGAAGCCTTTACACTCCTTGTAATAGATTCTAACATTAATATTTGTACTCGACAGTATATTTATTAATAACATCTCGCGAGAGCATTCAAGCCCGGGATTAACAACCCCGGCAAATCTTGTGTTATCTATTTTCTCACGGAAGTGTTCTCGCATTTGTTTGTTACTCGATCATTCCAGCAATACTATCTCCGGATAATATTTTGGGTAACAACAATTGGCGCTAGAAGGAGGGCGTATCTAAACCTTCATTTTTATTCCTACCGTCCCGAAGAACACTCACTGTTCTCCGGACATATACTTGAAGAAACACTCACTGTTCTTCAATAGAAAAGCCTTCAGAAAAATGATGTCCGCTACGACCTCCAAGAGAGCCACCCTGAGATCTCGCCGGAAATCTCGTTCCGGCCCGGACCGAATCCCAGCCCACGGCAGAAGGCGACCGTGGCGACGCTAGGCTATCACTCCCGCCCCCGAGGGACGGTTCTAGCCTCTCACTCGATCAGTTTTAGACCACGGAACAGATTGAGGAGGCTATAGCCATCCTCAGGGAGCGACAGAGGGCCAATGACTCGCACACCATCACTCCGTCAACCATCCGCCGGGCAACCAAACGGAAGCTCAAGGGGATCTATGTCGAGAAATCGACAGAAAGCCCCGAGCCACAGGAGAAGGCTCTCGTAAGGCGGGACGATTCCGTCTTCAGCCGCCTGGGGAGCGATCCCTCATGGCGACCCGGGCACTCAGGCCCCAGCCGGGAGACATCGGTATCCGAATCCTTCACCAGGAGTTTGGCATATCCGACTCCCAAGAGGCAGGCCAGTCAACGAGCCCCTGCTCGCCCGAGGAAGGAACCCACTGGCAGGGAGCTCGTCATTCATCACGGGGCCAGGGGATCAGTACACGATCGCCTTGGTTCGCGCTCTGAGAGTCAATCGGCGGCGGTCGGGCGGCGCGATGGCCGCCATGCAACGCCAGCTCGACGAGATGAAGGCGCTCCTGGAAAATGGGGCAGGCGCCAGGAGATCGATCGTGGGGCCAAGCGAACCACTCACAGCTCAGATCGAGCTCGCCCCGGTCCAACCAACGATCAATCCCCCACAAACACCTCTATATGAGGGGAGATCGGATCCGGAAACCCATTTAAGCAAGTTCCGGATCTACATGACCGGATGCGGAGCGTCAGATGCGACCAAGTGTCGGATGTTCCCATTAACCCTAGGCGATCTCGCCTACAGATGGTGCATCTCACTACCACCCCGCTCAATCAATTTCTTTGAAAAGCTGGCGAACGACTTCACGACTTACTTCGCCGCCAAAGTTGTTCGGCCGGAAGGTCCCCACCGCGTGATGAAAATCAGGCAGGGGAAAGACGAATCATATGAAGATTACATCGACCGGGTAGACGAGATAGTCCTCACTGGCGAGCCCATCAGCGACGAGCTCGCTCTCCACTCAGTCATGAGCGGATTCCAAGGACGCTCGCCCATGTTCAGGCACCTCACAAAGGATATCCCCCCAACCTACTCGGTCTTCCGCGGCAGAGCCGCCGATTTTCTGGCCAGACAGAGGATGCTCTCCCTCCGCTTGGGCGAAGAACCGTCCGAAGAAGGAAAGGCGCCATCCCATGTTCAGAAGAAGGCGGTCGCCAAGCCCAGAAAGGCGGTAGCCAAGCCGCCTGGCGAGTTCAAAGCCTTCGAGGATGTGGAGGTCCACCTTCTCCGCAACCTCAACTTATCTCCGGCCCATATCTTCAACGCAATCAAGGGTCGCGAATGGCTTTCCAAACCAAAGCCGATAAGGGACCACGGTCATCTAGACCATAGCAAATTCTGTGCCTACCATAAGAGTCCCGGCCACAACACCAGCCAATGCTGCGACCTCCTCAGACAACTCTGGCGACTGTTTGAGGAAGGCAAACTGGACAATTTGATCACCAAGACAGAACCTAGGACGGAGAGAGCCGGAGGGCGCGAGCGCCGACCAAGCGAAAGAACTCCTCCCAATCCGGTCGCCAGAATTGAGCATGAGCCGGAGTACTCTGATGAGTCGATCCCTCCGATCAACCCTGGCGGTCGGATCAACATGCTTCAAGCAGGAGGTGGAAGCCTCGGGGGTCTTTCCCCGGTTTCCACCATGTCAAACAGGAAGCGAAAGGCCGAGCTGAGGGCGTTCGCCGGCGTCCATGTCGTGGTACCTCCGGAGCCGACCATCTCTAAAGACGCACTCATCACCTTCTCCAACGAGGACAGGGAGGGAGTGCAGTGCCCCAAAGAGGATGCACTGGTGATCTCCGCCTGCATCCTTGGAAAGAAAGGCAGTCGATCGCGTCTTTGATCGACAATGGGAGTTTCTGCAACATCATATTCAAATCCGCCCTAGACCAACTCGGCAACTTAATCAAATTCATCAAGCCGTTCGACATCGTGCTCCAAGGATTCGGCGACAACACAGTCCAAGCCTACGGGAGGATCAAGCTCTCCGTCGAGCTAGTATGTTTTTATGATCCCAAGGTTAGGATTACTAGGAACCTAAGTTTTGTAATCATAGATAGGCCCAGCATCTATAATGGGTTTCTAGGTCGCCCCTTTTTAGAAACCTTTGAGGCGGTCGCCTCATCTTTCTTTTACTGTATCAAATTCCCCACTGCCGATGGGACGGTCGGTACTGTAAAAGGAGATCAGCTAATGGCAAAAAGATGTTTGAATTACTCCTATGTTGTTACTTCTTTCAATACTTCCCATACTATATGTAACATTGAAGCGATCAACGATCAACCCATGGAGATCGACGAGCCGAACACATCGTACCAACCCGACTCAGGGGACGCCATCTCTCATCAATTGACGGACGACATCGAGCCAAGGATCGGTTTCGAGCCAAGTCTCGACATCGATCCAAGGACCGAGCCCGGAGATCGCACCAAACGAGAGGCGACCGTCCCTGTCGAAGAATTGGAAAGCATTACGATGGATCCAGTTCATCCAGAACGGGAAGTACAGATCGGCGCAAGCATCGACCACGAATTAAAAGGAGATCTGATCAACTTGCTACGTAGGAACATCGGAGTCTTTGCCTGGTCGCATCAAGATATGGTTGGCATAAGTCCCGAACACGCTTGCCATTATCTAAAGATCGACCGAGCAATGAAGCCTGTTCACCAGAAGCGTAGGAAGTTCGGCCCCGAGAAATACGCGGCGCTCGACATAGAAGTCTAGAAGTTACTCAACAACAAATTAATCGGAGTAGCCACAGACGAACCACAGTGGGTCGCCAACGCGGTGCTCGTCAAAAAGCCAACTGGCTCCTGGAGGTTATGTATTGACTTCACCGACCTCAACGTGGCATGTCCAAAAGATCACTTTCCGATGCCTCATATTGATCACTTGGTCGATAGTACGGCAGGTTGCGAAATGATGTCATTTATGGATGCCTTCGCCGGGTATCATCAAATCCCAATGGCGGAGGAAGACATAAAACACACATCTTTCCACACGGAAAAAGACATATACTTTTGGGTCCGAATGCCGTTCGGCTTGAAAAACGCAGGGGCGACCTACCAGCGATTAGTCAACAGAATGTTCGCTAATCAGATCGGCAAGACCATGGAGGTCTAAATTGACGATATCGTAGTCAAAAGCCTCAAGAAGTAAGATCACCTCAACGATCTCGCCGAGACGTTCGCCATCCTTGAGAAATTTAACATGAAGCTGAACCCCAAGAAATGCAACTTCGGGGTGGGCTCCGGGAAGTTCCTAGGGCACATAGTGAGCCAAAGGAGGATCGAGGCGAACCCCACCAAGATACAGGCGATCCTTGACATGCAGGAACCGCGAAACATCAAGCAGGTGCAACGCCTAACAGGTTGTCTAGCCGCCCTCAACCGTTTCATATCACGGCTCAGCGATAAAAGCAAGCCTTTCTTCGAAACCATCAAGAACAAGAAGTTCGCATGGACGAAGGAAAGCCAGATAGCGTTCGCCAAGATAAAGGAATATCTATCTAACCCCCAGATCCTGGCAAAGCCGATCCCCGGTGAAAAATTATTTCTTTACCTAGCAGCCTCGGAGGTCGCGTTGAGCGCCGTTCTGGTGCGGGCAGAGGGACAAGCCCACTTGCCGATCTACTATGTTAGCCAGGCGCTCCACGACTCTGAGACACGCTATACACCATTGGAGAAGATCGCTTATACCCTTGTCATGAGTGTTCGTAAGCTGAGGGCTTACTTCTTCGATCACCAAGTGGAAGTCCTAACAACTCTACCTCTAAGACAAGTCCTACACCGGCCGGACACTAACGGGCGACTCCTCAAGTGGTCGCTGGAGATCGCCCAATACGGTATCACATACGCTCCTCGCACGGCGATCAAGGGCCAAGCTCTGGCGGACTTCGTGGTGGAACTAACTTTCCCACACAGTCCGACCCAGATCGGCCGACCCGCCTGGAAATTATATGTGGATGGCTCGGCGACCACCCGCGAGCAAAGGTGGATTGTCCTCATCAGCCCCGACGGACAAAGTTTCACAAATGCTGTGCGTTTCGGTTTTCGTGCGACCAACAATGAATCCGAATACGAAGCTTTGGTAGGCGGGCTCGACCTAGCCCTCGCCTTAGATGTTCGTCGCCTCCATATCTTCATAGACTCCCTTTTGGTCGTGAACCAAGTTAAAGGAGAATATGAGGCACGCGGCAAACAGATGGTCAAATACCAAGAGCTGGTCGCCGAAATGTGCACAAAATTTGAAGAAGTACTAATCGAACAAGTCCCGAGAGAGCACAACTCCCAGGCCGATGCTCTTTCCAAGCTAGCATCATCGAATGGGGCAGCCGACTTCTCTAATATCCAAATCACAAAGTCAGCAAGGCCGGCGATCGACAGAAGCCTGGTTACCACAGTCGCCATCGCCGAGGAGAACTGGATGACTCCGTTCATCAAATACTTAAAGGACGGAACGGTCCCTGACGATCGTGTTAAAGCTCGCCAACTCCAGCTTCGTGCGACCAGATATACCCTATTGGACGACCGGCTTTACAAGCGAGCCTTCAGCCTTCCCCTCCTCAAGTGTATTACACCGGAGGAAGGTCGGCTCGTTTTAGCTGAGATCCATGACGGGATTTGTGGAAACCATGCGGGCGGGCGAGCCCTCATCCATAAGACAACCAGACAAGGGTTTTTCTGGCCATCACTTCGGAAAGATGCGATCGCCTATGCCAGATCGTGTCATAGGTGTCAGATAATGGGCCCCAACATTAAACTATCACCCGAACAGCTCACCTCCATGTATAGCCCTTGGCCATTTGCGCAATGGGGCATCGACCTTATAGGTCCCTTGCCGACGGCTCCAGGGGGCTGTAAGTTCGCCATCGTAGGGGTCGACTATTTCACCAAATGGGCTGAGGCCGAACCGCTCAACAAGATCGGCCAAGAGCAAGTGATCAAGTTTATATGGAAAAACGTCGTATGCCGATTCGGTCTGCCCCAGGCCATCATCTCCGACAACGGAAAACAGTTCGACGGCTTAGAAGTCATGCAATTCTGTGAAGAGTGGGGAATCAAAAGGTTATTCTCAGCGCCCTATCACCCTCAGACGAACGGGCAAGTAGAGGCAGTGAATAAGATCCTCAAACACACGATTAAAGCACGACTCGAATCTAGGCAAGGACGATGGGCGAGCGAGCTCCCAGACGTCCTACCGAACGACGACCCGCAATTCAACCGGCGAAACCCCATTCGCCCTTGCCTTCGGAACAGAAGCGGTGATTCCTTCAGAGATCGCCGTCCTCAGCCATTGAACCGAACAGGAGATGACGACCGACAACGATGTGGCCCGGCGAATCGACCTAGACATGCTCGAAGAACGACGGCTGACCTCAGAAATGAAGAACACAATCCACAAAAGGAGAGCCGAGAAGTTCTTCAACTCAAAGGTCAAATAATGAAGGTTTCAAGTGGGCGATCTCGTCCTCAAGAAGATCCAAACCCACACAGGCATTTTCGGTCCGAACTAGGAAGGACCTTTCAGAGTATCCAGATGGCTAACTAAAGGAGCCTACGAACTGGAACATCCTGACGGTACTCCGGATCAATACCCCTGGAACGCCGTGCATCTGAAAAAATACTACCAGTGATAATTTTGTATTCAATTTCAATGATGTACAAAGAATATAATGAGAATTTTTCCTATCCCATCTATTCTGGCGATCGCCCCACCAGGCATATCGCATACCGCCGACGATCGTTGCTCACGATGATCCGAGGTAAAATCAATGCAGCCATGGTCCTGGAGGTCGATGGAACCGACAGCTTCGCCCATGCAAGGTTCCTTTGGGCTGAGATCGCCCGCCCTTCGTTTAAATACGAGGCCGGCGTAGCCGAAGGACCCTCCAAAATAATTAGTAGGCACGATCGCACGCCCTCAAGGTACATCATTTAACATGGTGAACCCGGACAATGCGACGTGCCACTACCCCCGTCTCAACGTACACCGTCGAGGGTCGCCATCTTCATGGCGAGCCGAGGTGGAAGCAGAGCTGACCAGCCGCGGACGTGGAGTCGAATAAGTCGACGACGCCCCACGCAAGGACTCCTCCGGACCAAGATCGCCCGCCTTTCGTTTTAATACAAGGCAGGCGTAGCCTAACGGAGGACCCTCACAAAAAGTGAGTCGCGGGATACACAATATCCCTCGCACACAAAGACACGATTGGGGAGTTCGGTCCATCGAACACCCCCAACCGTGCATGATTCTTCAGAATCGACAAAATTGAAGATAGCTCGCCAGACAAACTAGTTTTTGTTTCCTTACTAACAATATGTAAACAAAAACAAGGGGGCAAAGATGGATCGAGCTAGTCCCAAACACGATCGGCTTCGCTCAAACACACGCAGGACGATCGGAGTCTTTCAACGAAGATTACAAGTAAGAATTCCGATTCAAAACATATCAATGCTTTCAACACTCAGGCGATCGGTCGGATGAACAAAACGTCGAAAGCAATCATACACGTACCTGTAAAAATTGCACGCAAACATTCAAAGGCGATCGTATATAAAGAGACAGTATGAAAAGAGGAACATTTTATTCATAACGCAAGTTTCATACATTACGGGGCCCGAAGGCATTACAAAAGAAAAAAGTACAAGTTACAGAGGAAAACAAAAATGCCTCTCAAGGCCCCGCCGGCTGGTCATCGCCCTCAGGTTGCGGATCGGCTTGGGGCCCCCCATCGGCCTCGGGATGAATGAGTTTACCAGTATACCAACTCAAGTCGATCTCGAAGTCGACAAAGTCAAGGATCGGCAAGGAGAACTCTGGATGCAGAGGATGCTCGAGGGCATAGGATTTGAAGCTCTCCATCAGGGGACCGATCTCGATCCCTGCCTTTTAGCACTCGAACAACACAAGATAGGCCACGTAATAAGCGAATTCGCCGACGAGCTCAACGTTGAGGTAGGGATCGACCTCGATCGCCTTCAGCTGCCCCTTCAAATCCGCGGCCGTCTCCGCCAGCTCGACCACCTGGGCGGCATTCTCACCCTTGGCCGTCTCCAGCTCCTTCTTCGCCGCCTCCAGCTCACCGCTGAGCCGATCCACCATCACCTTCAGCCCGGCCGCCTCCTCCTGCGAAGCCGCGAACTTCTGGCGGGTTTCCTTCTCCTTATCACAGGACCGGTCGGCAGCCTCCTTAGAGCGGCTCAGCTCCTGCTTCAATCGGTCAACGTCATGTTTAGCCCTTTTGGCCGTCTCCTCATACTCCTTCTCCATAGACTCGATCCGATTGGCAAACTCGATATTTTTGTTCCGGGCAGCCTCGAGGTCGCTATGGAGATGAGCAGTGGAGGGTCGCCCCTCAAAATCCCTAGCGGCTTGGACGGCCATCGTCGCCGTCTGGAGAGCCAGGGCAAGGGTCGCCTGTATGGCATCTCCAGATCGACGACGAGCGATCGCATCAAGATCAGTCGTCCAGGCCTTGGGCAGAGAGGAGATAGCCTGCTGGATGTAAGTGGGGACGTCGAGAGATGTTTGCGGAGCCTTGCTCGACAAAAAGTCCAGCACCATAGGAGCAACGTCCGGGTCGGCAAGACGAACCCTGCAGCACAAACCAAAGAAACCAAAGAGTTAGCCTATACCTTGCCCAGAATGCCTAACTCGTAAAATTTTGATCCTGTCTTACTCGTTGACCACTCGGGATCGCGTCCAAAATAAGGCTTGCCCCGAGAGGTTTCGCCTCGCGATCGCCACCTTCTTCATCGAGCCGCGATGACCGGAGCTGGGACCGAAGGCCTGTGGCCCGATCGCTCCATCATCGGGATGGCATAGATAGGTGCCGCAGCAACCGGAGGCTCAAGAATGGATACATCCGCCTCGTAAATCGACGGACTCCTCCGACCTCCGCCTCTTGCGGCCAAGCCGTTCCTCCCCCGAACCACCGGCTCGGAGACGGCACCTCGGCAGCCTCGTCACCGGAGCAGGCGAGACGTCGTCGCAGAACGCGACCACCGCTTACCCAAGTGAAGGCGACCGATGAGTCCCGGGTTTGACATGGCGATCTCTGGCGGTGGCTCGGCAAATCGGGGAAAATGAACCTCTGTCAAAGAAGAGATACAAACAAGTTAGACAACAACTTAAACGATACGACCTCCTGGAGACGATCGTCAAGCAAGGAAGCACCACTTAAGCTCATACCTGGAACTTTCAAGTGACGGGGGAAGCAGAACAATCGAGCCCCCAACCGATGAGCTTCGGTACCAAGCGAGCGAACGTCAATAAAGGAGTTTGGCAAGGCACGGATCCGCTCCCAAACAATCAAGAAATCGAATGGAAGGTCGCCGATCGCTGGAACAAGAGGTCCTGCAAAAAGAAAATAAAATTAGATCAGTCCAAGACAAGCTCAATCAAGGGGAGAGTTAAAATCCTTACTCGGATTCCTCTCCCGGAAAGTGGTGGGGATCTCCAACGCCTCATTCGGCCTGTCACTCGATGCAGATCGCCACGCCCCGCCGACCCAGCACCATTTAGCCAGGTCACCCCTGGTCTTATTCGGCACACCGAGGACCACTCTCCCGATTCGGCCTTGGATATGATTGCCGCCGATCGACCCTTTCTGCGCGGCCAATTTAAATAGATAATTCATCTCCAGCGCAGTAAGGAGGCGGAACAACCGGTGACCGCCAAACAAAGGTCAACGCGTGCAGATGATCTCGTAGCCGTGCGTCGGGCGTCTGAAGAGGCGCCAAATTCCAGGCGATCAGCAAGTAGGAGACGGCGAATGGCAGAGGAAATCGCAGACCCGCCTCCATAATCATCTCGCTGACGGCAACCATATCCTTGGGCGGTTGGTCGGCACGTTCATTCTCCGATGGCACGTGCAAGGAAACGTCAGAGGGGATGTGATATTTGGCCCTCCAGCGGCTCAGGTCTTTCTTGGTCGCCGTACTCCGGATCTTTCCGAGAGTCCATGGAGACAGGACGGCGGCCTGAAAAACCGTCCGTTTCACATGTTCGTAAGGGTGAGCGGCGGAGTAGGCTTCGAAGTCGAATTCCGGACAGGGTCCGGCGATCACTTCCATCATCTGAGCAAAAGCCACATAGGCAGGGCCGAATCTACTCTCTCGTTCCCAGGCCTCCCGCACCAAATCATCCTCGTCCACCGGCGAGCCCCCCTGCTCCGCCGTCGCCACCGTCCTCGCCACTTCGGCCTCGTTGAAAAGTTCTTCGAGTTCTGCGGGTGCAATCCCCGCACGAATAGCTTCAACAGCCGTCTCCATATCCACTCCAACGGGAATCTCCTCCCGTTCAGGCGACGCGACGGCAGCGGAAGAACTTCCGGTCTCGAAGGTTCTGGATCCTCCCGACATATTAGAAAGTAAAGGGAGAGAGAAGATTAATTTTTCTTACCTAGAGAAAAGAAGGAGATCGGCACAAGAAGCTCCAGAAATTTTTGCAGAATTTCGGCTATGGATGCAAGGACGCGTAAAAAGTGAAGGAGAAGAAGCCCTGGCCCTTTTATAGATGGAGACGAGGGTATAAATGCAAATAAGAGAAACCTCGAGGGCTGGATCGCAACCGTCACGTGGGGACGCATTAAATGCTGCCCTCGAATCCCGCATACGCATCTTTTCGAGGGCATGCCAGCCGACAAGTCCGACAAACCGTCGGACTCCCCCAACAGCGGCGCGACGCGTGTCCCTGCCACTTTTAGAAAGCCCGTCTTCATTTCCCGATGCTCCCGATGCGAAAGAAGATCGTCCATATTTGAATTCAGATCGGCTGATCGATTAAACATTGGCGATCGCCAACAGTGCCATCTCACCCCGTGTTTTCAACATCGAGGCGAGCTGGGGGGCAATTGTTGTGCGGCGATTAATACGCCTCGATAGGCGATCGGCATCACAATCAGATAAGCCAACCATGGAAGACATACTCTGGACAAACGCCTAGAGTTCGGCACAATGCGGCGACCATCTTTTGGTACCCAGCGATCGTCTTTTGATGTCTGACGATCGTCTTTAATGAGCGAACCAGAGGCGATCATCTCGTGCCACGTATGGATCCAGCATCCGTCAAAGTCGTCGAAGACCGATGACCGCGCTGTCGTGACACGTCAAAATTAGTTATTTATATTTTCCTCGGCTTACTTCTACTAACTAGTAGTATCGGCAAGTAAGGGTCGATCCCACGGAGAACGGTAAATCAATTAAACTAATTAAGGATTAAATATTTTGTGCAATTAAAATAAAATAAAAACGAGAGGGGGGGGTTTGTTTCTGATCTTAACTAAAATAAATTGCGTAAGATAAAATAAAATAAACAAAGGAAATAAAAAGTTGAAAATATCAATTGAGGAATAATCTAGTCCTTAGCTCCGTTATCCACCGTTTCAAATTAATTCAAGTTTCAATGCAGCGCTTATCTCTTCTCTAATCTCATGAACTCCTATTCCGAAGCCAACAACAAGCTCTGTTGACCCCAATTATTTCTTAAGTTTATTCAATTAAAACAAGCTCTTTAATTGAACCTATCTATACGGTGGATTCAAAATAAGCTCTTCAAATCTCGCTCGCTAGATGCATTAAAAACTAAAATAATGGAATAGGCAAGATATTAAGTTCATAAGCTCGACTTAAGGGATCTCGATTTTGTGTTACCCAATTGGGAAAAATCAATTGTTTGCTACTTGTGAAATTAAAATTGCAACAATTACGGATTACAACTCAATTTCTAGCATAAGACATAAAACTCCTAATCTAGTTGGCCAAACCAAATCAAGAAATTAAATGGCATAGTCGTGAATTCAATAACACAAAAGTAATTCAAGAGAATTCGAGTTGAGAATACGCCGCGGGATTAAAACATGAATAATTCAAATACGGTTTCAAACTTCACTAAGAACTAGAATAGAAATTTAGCCGGACATGTTGGCTTTAGAAAACAGCAAATTAAAGATAGACATGAGAAGAAAGAAATTCAAACGGTATAGTCTTCTTCTTCCACGTCGGAATCGGCTCGGTTGCTCCGGCGAAAAATCGGTTCGGTCGTCCCTTGTAATTCCTTTTTGCTCCAGCCGTGAAAAGTGGTCCTTAGAATTCTGCTCCTCCGTGAATTTGCTGTTCCAGAAGATGATTTTTATTCCAGCCCTCCTCCCTTTTATAATTATTCCTCATCTCATAGTTTCCTTCTTTAATTAGGACTCTTTCCTTCTTGAGTTTAATTTTCCTTGGAGTCTTTCTTCCCAAATCTATTCCAATTCCTTTTCCCAGCATATGGACCGATTTATTGCCTTGTGGAACTGATTGGGCGATTTTTGAGTCGTTTCTTGGGCCCCAATTAAGGTTATTTTCGTAACAGGACTGGCACTGGGCCAGCAAACTGACACTGGGCCACCCAGTGCTGCGCGATATTTTCTTCATTTAAGCCCAAATCACCTTGGCTTGGTCCGTTTGATGATCCAAATTATTCCTTAAGCTTAAAAACTCCATCAAACACCTAAATTAAACAATAAATTGCCAAGTGAAGTAAATTGCATCCAAAATATAAATATATGGAAAATAACCAAGTGTGCCAACATAAAATCCATTAAAACCTTATCATTAACAATGATTTTAGCACACTATTTTCGTTCTATCAAATCTCCCCAAACTTAAACCAATGCTTGTCCTCAAGCATAATTCGAGTGAAAGAATTTCAAGAAACATGTATTGAAAAATCCAAGATGATAGCCATATTCAAGGGAGAATAAATAATCATGAACAAGTAAGAGGAAAATTAAAGTACCTCAACCAATCTCAACATCTTCATTGGCATCAAGTGAGAGAAAATTCAATGGCCTCACAAGGGGTCACTCTCGCTCAAGTAGATATAGGGATTATTAAGCAATCACTCACGTCAAAACATGGTGTGTCCTTACCATATACTCGCACAAAAATCAAATCTCCACTACTTAGATGAACTCATGCATATAATCAAAAGGGCTTTTATGGTTGTAACGGGGCTTTAGGTAGGGGCAGGATAAAAAGGATAAATGAAGGATTCGTTGGTCAAGACTAATAATGAAGTTAAGTGCATAACAAATCCTACAAACAATGAAGCACCATCCTTTCCTTGAGCACCCTTTTTGGCACATGTAATCGCAGAACCACGAAAGATCAATTGAGGTAAGTGGCTTAACAACATTCGAGGGGGGTATTTTTACGGCCGCCCCCCTATTTATTTATTTTTTATTTATTTATTTTTTTTTTTTTGGTTTCGGCCTTTATTTTTTTTAATCTCAATTTCAGCACTTTTTTTTTTCACTTCACCACCCACTTTTTGATAATTTCTCGTCCTTCCCTCGACTTCTTATACACCTAATTCACAACCAATCCTTGACCAAGGGTTCAAACGGATGAATTTTCACCAAAAAAAATAGATAATGGCTAATAAAATGTGGTGGATCAAAGAATAAGGGTTAGGTCCAAATGGGCTTCTAATGATGAATATGTCGAGGTGGAAAAATATAAGCCAAGTGGGTTATTCCTAATTTGCCTTTATCACTTTACTGCATGAGAACACTATCATAGTCTTGACATGAATATTTGATTAAGTTTTAGCATGAACACAACACGTTCGACCCCACAAGAAGAAATAGTGAGCATGTATATGTATAATTATTTATATATGTGTATATATTTATATTGCTCTACTGCTCAAAACTCACGAATGAAAAGGGTTTGTGCCATGAATCCCTCACACTTTTATCCAAATTCAAAATCAAGACTAGCGAACTACCCCAATTAAAATCAAACTAGCCAATCATATTCAATTCCTATGTCAAGCCACACTCAAATCCCTTATACACGCACTTGAATCAATCACACGAATTTGGCTAAGGACGTAAAATTAAATTCATCACAATTCTCAATTTCAACCAAACGTTCCAAGTCTAACTTCCCCAAACTTAAAATTAAGTACATATTCCAAATAGACGAAGGAAAAGAAAAAGAAAAAAAATAAAGCATAGTAAAAGAAAGAGCTGAATAAGAATCACCAGGCTAATGAGGACGACGGGCCTCCAACTGCTCAGTCAAACGATCCACCTTGGCTTGAAGTGCGCGATGTCCCTCCTCGAGCTGCTCGATCCGACGCCTCAGCTCGGCCTCTGTAGCCGACTCTCCTGCTCGGCTGGTGCTCGCTCCGGCTGTCTGAGCCCTTGCCGCTGGGCTGTCTGAAGGGATGGAAGGAAGGCTCTTGGGCAACATTTTTAAATTTTTCTCCTCCCACGGCGAAGTGTAAGCGATGTTTGGTAAAGCGATCATCTCACTCGCCGATATCCGCCACTTAAAAGTTCTATCATTTTTTTCCAAAATGCCCATTTTTGTAAGAATATTTCTGTCCAGTTTTTCCGCTGCCCCGATCGGAAAACGCCCGTTGAAATCAGCCCCGGCGTATCGAGCGACAGCCGTGACCCAGCCCCCCATTACAATTGGATTTTTCGAAACATCCTCCCCAATAAGCATCATCAATAAATCTTTAATAAATTGCACTCTTTTTTTAAAAACCATCGCATAAATCATTTTCAGCTCGAAAATCTGCACTACATTCCGATTCGAGTATCTCCCGGTGACCGTGTATGCCATAAGTCGCTGAATGTAACGGATCACCGGGTTTCGAATGGCGGTGGCCTTAGTTTTTCCCGCAGCAAATGAACCGGCATTATTAGTAATCAACTGCCAAATCTCATTTTCGGGTGGTATATCATCCTCCTCCTTGGGTTCGGCAACACCAAGTGCTCGCCGAATCGCCGACCCCCATGTATACCCCCTTCCATTCAAACGAAAATAAAACGTTCCTTTCTTTTCAAAATCTCCTTTCGAATTGAGCTAAAAACTCATAAGTAAGATTTTCATAAACCTCCTGGGCCTCCTGCCAATCTCTCCCACCCCAGCACACTCAACAAAGCCATAACATCATCGTACAATCCCAATTGTCTCAAAGTAAATTCATCAAGATAGACTGAGGGAATTACCTTCCGTTCCGTGAGTATGCGGTAGCGTGTGATCTGTCCGGGAGAGCCGAAAGCGACATTGTAACGGTTCGGTAGTCCGAGGAGGCTCTTGCGCTTTTCCCTTACTGGAGGCGGGGCTGGGTTCCCGGTTTGCTTAGAGTCTTGCTGCTGGTCGGTCTCCCTCTCATTTCCTCTTTCGTTTGTCGGTCGCGGTCTGTTTCCAGAATTCCGTTCGGGTTGGGATGGATGTGCCGCACCATTCCCCTCGACTGTAGTGGAGCTCGGTGTCTCGGCGCCATACCATGTAAGTAGCAACGGAGGTGGTGATGGTAATTGGTGGATTACATCAGGGGCCGTATCGTCCTCGGTGACCGGTGGTGCGACCGAAACGGGCGAAGAGGATGGCGGTGTAGGCTCGTCTCTCAAACTTCGGCTTGGCGATGTCCGGATTTGTTCCCCCCTTTTCGAAGTTTGACCCGGCGCCCGCCGATTGGATTTTTTTGTGACCGGTTCGCTTGGCCGGGTCGGCCCGCTGCTTTTCCGGCGGTGGAGGGTTTTGTCGCGGTTGCTTCGGGCTCGGTGAGGTCGTAGAAGGTCGGCGCCCTAGGGTTATTCCTCCAGCCGCCGCTCCGAGTGATTCGATTCAGCGGCCGATTGACGTTTCTTGTCCCTTTTCCGGTCATGTTGGTCGCGACGGGGTCTGCAGAAAAAAAAGGGATGGCTATGTTAGTTGGAAGGGACCGAGCGGCGGGGGGGGGGGGGGGGGAATTGATGAGGGGGAAGGGAATGAATTGTAAAAGTAATAATAAGTAAAGGAAAAAAATTAATAAGGAAGGAAGATTTAAAAGAAGGAAATATGTAGGAAAGTAACTCAGCAGGAAAAGATTTTTCTAAAAAATTTATAAAAAACTGATGACTAAAAAATTTTGATAAAAAAATTACGGAAAGAAAAAATAAATTCAAATTGGGTTGCCTCCCAATAAGCGCCTTTTTTTTACGTCGTTGGCTCGACGAACTCCCTGTTTTATAATTCGGATGGGTCCTCGAGTTTGTATTCTTCCATATTAGCCGTCGTAAATCCTTCGCGATAGGGTTTTAGGAGATTGCCGTTGACTTTGAAAATTTTCCGTGTCTTTAAACTTTGAACTTCAATCGCTCCGTGAGGAGAAATACTGATAACTATAAATGGCCCAATCCAGCGGGATCGCAACTTGCCCGGAAATAATTTGAGTCGAGAGTGGTAAAGTAACACTTTTTCACCTAGGACGAAGTCTTTCCTTATTATTTTTGAATCGTGGAACGCCCTTGTCTTTTCTTTGTAAATTGCTGCGTTTTCAAACGCGTCGTTTCGTATTTCTTCCAATTCTTGCAATTGCAACTTCCGATGGGTGCCTGATTCGTCAAAATTCATATTGCACTTTTTGATTGCCCAAAAGGCACGATGCTCGAGCTCGACAGGAAGGTGGCACGGTTTGCCATAGACCAAGCGATACGGTGACATGCCAATTGGTGTTTTATACGCCGTCCTATAGGCCCAAAGCGCGTCGTCGAGTCGTAAGCTCCAATCCTTCCGATTTGCTTGAACTGTTTTCTCCAAGATTGCTTTTATCTCCTTATTGGATGTTTCGGCTTGCCCATTCGATTGCGGGTGATAGGAAGTGGATACCTTGTGCAAGACTCGATATTTCCTTAGGAGTGCCTCAATCATCCGATTTTTGAAATGCTTCCCCCGATCGCTTATTATAGCCCGTGGAATTCCAAATCTAGCGAAGATATTAGTTTTGATAAATTGGGCCACTACTTTAGAATCATTGGTCCGTGAGGCGGTCGCCTCCACCCATTTGGATACGTAATCCACGAAGAGTAAAATATAGAGATTCCCATATGAGGAGGGAAAAGGTCCCATGAAGTCCATGCCCCAGACGTCGAAGATTTCACAAACCAAGATAGGATTTTGGGGCAATTGATTGCGTCGAGAAATATTACCCGTTCTTTGACAATTATCACATGTCTTGCAAAAATCATAAGCATCTCTAAATAGCGAAGGCCAATAAAAACCACTCTCCAACACCTTATGTGCTGTCCTTCTTGAACTGAAGTGTCCTCCGCATGCATACGAGTGACAAAAAGCGAGAATTGAATGAAATTCGCCTCGTACACATCTTCAATCATTTGATCTCGAACAATGCTTCCATAGATAAGGATCATCCCACACGTAGTATTTGGCATCACTTCAGTTTATCCCTCTGCCCGTGTCATTCCAAAGAAAAATATTGGCTACGAGAAAATTCACTAAATCGGCATACCATGGTGTCAGCAGTCCGACACCGGGTCACCCAGTTGTTGAACAGCTTTTCCCGTGTTGAGCGGTGAATATAATTGTTCGTCCGAAAAGCTCACACATAGGTTTCCCATCATTTTCTAAGACTAACCGCCTGTGTGATCGGCCACGGAATTTTCGGACCCCTTCTTGTCCTTGATCTCCACGTTGAATTCTTGAAGAAGTAAGATCCATCGAATAAGTCTCGGCTTCGCCTCCTTTTTGGCTAACAAATATCGTAGGGCAGCGTGATCTGAAAAAATAATGACCTTGGTCCCGAGTAGGTAGGAACGGAATTTTTCTAGTGCAAAAACCACGGCCAGAAACTCCTTCTCGGTTGTGGAATAATTCGCTTGGGTCGGGTCCAGTGTTTTTGAGGCGTAATAAATTACATGGGGCGCTCTCCCCACTCTTTGGCCCAAGACAGCCCCTATCGCGTAGTCGCTTGCATCGCACATCAATTCGAATGGCAAATCCCAATTTGGCGGTTGAATTATGGGTGCTGTTGTCAGTAATTGCTTCAACTTGTCAAAGGCGGCCTTGCGTTCGTCATTCATGTTAAACTCCACTTCCTTCTGGAGAAGCTTGCATAAGGGTGCCGCTATTCTTGAAAAATCCTTGATGAATCTCCTATAAAAACCTGCATGGCCAAGAAAAGAACGTACTTCCCGCACCGTGGCGGGGTAAGGCAAAGTGGCAATAATATCAATTTTGGCTTTATCAACTTCAATCCCTTTTTCCGAGACTACATGCCCTAGAACTATTCCTTGTTTTACCATAAAATGGCATTTTTCCCAATTAAGTACGAGATTAGTTTCTACACAACGTTTTAAAATAAGGGTGAGATTTTCTAGGCATGTATCGAATGAATCCCCATACACACTAAAATCATCCATGAATATTTCAATGATATTACCTACGTACTCAGTGAAAATGCTTACCATACACCTTTGGAAAGTGGCGGGTGCGTTGCATAGTCCGAAGGGCATCCGTCGATAGGCGAATGTGCCGAAGGGGCAAGTGAATGTCGTCTTTTCCTGGTCTTCGGGTGCGATTGCAATTTGAAAGTATCCCGAGAACCCATCCAAGAAACAATAGTACGCATGTCCGGCAAGCCTTTCAATCATTTGATCTATAAATGGCAAGGGAAAATGATCTTTTCGGGTCATTGAATTCAGCTTGCGGAAATCGATGCAAACCCTCCATCCAGTTTGTACACGACTAGGAACGAGTTCTCCTTCTTGATTTTCGACCACGGTAATTCCGGATTTCTTTGGGACGACTTGCGTTGGGCTTACCCATTTGCTATCGGATATTGGAAAGATCAGCCCTACGTCGAGGAGCTTAAGAATTTCCTTTTTTACGACCTCCATCATTGGTGGATTCAACCTTCGTTGTGCTTCTCGTGTGGGCTTGGCGTCCTCCGTTAATAGAATTCAATGCATGCATAGGGCTGGACTGATTCCCTTAATGTCGGCTATAGTCCACCCAATGGCTTCCTTATATTCCTTGAGAACTTTTAGCAATGCCTTCTCTTGATTAGGATTCAGCTCGGCCGAGATGATGACGGGTAAGGTTTCGTTGGCTCCTAGATGTGCATACTTTAGGTGTTGTGGCAAAGGTTTTAGCTCCAGCTCGGGTGCGTGCGCAATCGAAGGCTCGATCTTCCGGCGTTCCTCATTAAGCCGAATGAAGTTTGCTTCCCTTTTTGTTCTGATCGGTCCCGCCCCCTTCAAGGCACTTACGACTTCGAGCAACTCTTTTGAATTTTCAAATGCTTCCTCGAAGTTGGTTCCTACGTCCCTTGTGAGTGCTACCTCGAGTGCATCCCTGAAATTCAAATCAAACACTTCCTCGACAAGAGGGTCAATCACGCTTAATGCAAAAACAGAGCAATCTTCCTCAGGAAATTTCATAGCATCATAAATATTAAACCGTACGATTTGGTCATCAAATTCCATCGTGAGGGATCCTTCACGAACATCTATTTTAGTATTGGCCGTATTTAAAAATGGCCTTCCTAACAAAATAGGTGTGGAATTTGATGTCTCATGTTGCATGTCGAGAACATAGAAGTCGGCTGGAAATACGAGCTTGTTGACTTGGACAAGAACGTCCTCAATTACCCCTTCGGGATACACAAGGCTACGATCCGCCAATTGTATAATTATTCTTGTTTCCCGAAGAGGTCCTAGATTTAAGGAGGTGTATATAGAGCGTGGCATAACATTTATTGATGCTCCTAAATCTAGCATAGCTCGTTCAAAACCCGTATTTCCAATTCAACAAGGAATAACGAACATACCAGGATCTTCCCGTTTTGGTGGCAATTTCTTTTGGAATACAGCGGACACATTTTCTCCCATCATCACCTTTTCGTTCCCTTTTAACCTCCGTTTGCTGGTGCATAAATCTTTTAGGAACTTTGCGTATTTTGGGATTTATCAATCGTCGAGTAAGGGAATATTGATCTCAACCTTTCGGAACACGTCGAGGATTTGCTTCTCTTTATTCACGATCGCTGCCTTTTTGACCCTGGATGGAAAAGGTAACTCGTTAGTCTCAAAAGGAGCAATTTTGAATGATTTTACCTTGCTGTCCGGCAGTTCTGCACTGGGTGCCGGTTCTGCACTGGGTGTTCCAGTGTCGATCTGTTCAGTGGATTTTTGCTCCTCGTTTTCAGCTTCCTTCACCTTTTCAGGCTCCTTAAGCTGCTTCCCACTCCTTAGAGTTACAGCACTCACGTTCCTTGGGTTCGGTTCAGGCTGGGATGGCAATTTCCCACTATTTTGGTTCTCAAGACGGCTCACAGTGGTGGCTAGTTGACTCATTTGATTTTCGAGAATTTTGATACTCGATTTAGTGTCATGCTGGAATTGCATAGTATTTGCCACAAGGGTCTTCATCATCTCCTCCAAGGATGGTGTCGGATTTTCGGTGGGCTGCTTGTAGAATTGTCCCCTATTTTGTGGAGGTGCCTCTTGTTGGTTTTTCCATCGAAAGTTAGGGTGATCCCTCCATCCTGGGTTGTATGTGTTTGAGTACGGATCGTTCTTCCTCCCATAAGAATTTTCGGTTCCAATTGCATTGGCGTGTGCCTCGATTTCATCAAGCAAAATCCGACAATTGTCCGTTGTATGTTCCGTGGTTTTGCAAATGCGACAGGGTACGACTGGTGTGCTATTTCCTACAGCAAGTTTTCTAACAAAAGTGGTTAGCTCATTCAATTTTTCCTCAAGGGACGAGTCATGGATCTCCTTCACCATCCTGATCGGTGCATCGCGACATCCAAATTGTTGTGAATTAGCCGCCATGTTGGATATGAGAGCCCTTGCGGCCGAAGGGGTTTTGTCCACTAGAGCTCCTCCGCTTGCTGCATCTATCGTGTTGCGCTCCATCGGATTAAGCCCTTCATAAAAATATTGAATCAGGAGTTGCTCGCTAATTTGATGTTGCGGGCATCGGGATACCAACTGTTTAAACCGTTCCCAATATTCATGCAACGTTTCTCCGGTCATTTGCCTTGCACCACATATTTCTTTCCTTAGATTGGCCGCTCGAGAGGCTGGAAAATATTTTTGTAGAAATAAGATCTCCATCTCGTTCCACGTTGTGATGGTGGCCGATGGTAAATAAAATAGCCAATCCTTAGCCGAATCCTTCAGTGAGAACGGAAAGGCCCTAAGCTTGATTTGTTCTTCGGTGACACCGTTTGGCTTCATGCTTGAACATACGACATGGAATTCCTTGAGATGTTTGTGCGGGTCCTCTCCTGATAGGCCATGAAATGCAGGTAGCAAGTGAATCAATCCCGATTTCAGTTCAAAGGTGTTGTTATTGTCAATAGCCGGGATCGTGATGCACAGTGGTTGTTGCGGTAGTTCTGGGTTGGCTAATTGTTTCAGCGTCTTTTCAGCGTTATTTGCCATGACCCCAATTTCATCCTCCGATTCACTAGGTGATGTTTCGAGGGAAAATGGTAGAATCCTAAGTGCTTCCTTGACTTCTTTTGCTTTCTGCCGGAAAACACGATCTCGCTTGGTGATTTCTGGAAAATATTGTAAATTCTTATCTCCACGCGACCTCGTGTTCATGCAAAACTAAAACAAAACGGATTAGTGCACAACTGATAATTAAAATAAAATTTTTTCAGAACTGCCACTGGGTCACCCAGTGTCGAAATTGCAGAAAGTTTTTTAACCCAAAATAAGTAAAATTAATTTAACACCGTTCCCCGGCAACGGCGCCAAAATTTTGACTGCGCTGTCGTGAAATGTCAAAATTAGTTATTTATATTTTCCTCGGCTTACTTCTACTAACTAGTAGTATCGGCAAGTAAGGGTCGATCCCACGGAGAACGGTAAATCAATTAAACTAATTAAGGATTAAATATTTTGTGCAATTAAAATAAAATAAAAACGAGAGGGGGGGGGGTGTTTCTGATCTTAACTAAAATAAATTGCGTAAGATAAAATAAAATAAACAAAGGAAATAAAAAGTTGAAAATATCAATTGAGGTATAATCTAGTCCTTAGGTCCGTTATGCAGCGTTTCAAATTAATTCAAGTTTCAATGCACGCTTATCTCTTCTCTAATCTCATGAACTCCTATTCAAGCCAACAACAAGCTCTGTTGACCCCAATTATTTCTTAAGTTTATTCAATTAAAACAAGCTCTTTAATTGAACCTATCTATACGGTGGATTCAAAATAAGCTCTTCAAATCTCGCTCGCTAGATGCATTAAAAACCAAAATAATGGAATAGGCAAGATATTAAGTTCATAAGCTCGACTTAAGGGATCTCGATTTTGTGTTACCCAATTGGGAAAAATCAATTGTTTGCTACTTGTGAAATTAAAATTGCAACAATTACGGATTACAACTCAATTTCTAGCATAAGACATAAAACTCCTAATCTAGTTGGCCAAACCAAATCAAGAAATTAAATGGCATAGTCGTGAATTCAATAACACAAAAGTAATTCAAGAGAATTCGAGTTGAGAATACGCCGCGGATTAAAACATGAATAATTCAAATACGGTTTCAAACTTCACTAAGAACTAGAATAGAAATTTAGCCGGACATGTTGGCTTTAGAAAACAAGAATTAAAGATAGACATGAGAAAAAGAAATTCAAACGGTATAGTCTTCTTCTTCCACGTCGGAATCGGCTCGGTTGCTCGTGAAAAATCGGTTCGGCCGTCCCTTGTAATTCCTTTTGCTCCAGTGAAAAGTGGTCCTTAGAATTCTCGCTCCTCCGTGAATTTGCTGCTCTAAGATGATTTTTATTCCACCCTCCTCCCTTTTATAATTATTCCTCATCTCATAGTTTCCTTCTTTAATTAGGACTCTTTCCTTCTTGAGTTTAATTTTCCTTGAGTCTTTCTTCCCAAATCTATTCCAATTCCTTTTCCCAAAGATATGGACCGATTTATTGCCTTGTGGAACCGATTGGGCGATTTTGAGTCGTTTCTTGGGCCCCAATTAAGGTTATTTTCGTAACAGATCGCATCACAAGAACCGACATCGGGCCACCCAAAGGTCGCGCGATATTTTCTTCATTTAAGCCCAAATCACCTTGGCTTGGTCCGTTTGATGATCCAAATTATTCCTTAAGCTTAAAAACTCCATCAAACACCTAAATTAAACAATAAATTGCCAAGTGAAGTAAATTGCATCCAAAATATAAATATATGGAAAATAACCAAGTGTGCCAACATAAAATCCATTAAAACCTTATCATTAACAATGATTTTAGCACACTATTTTCGTTCTATCAACCGAATCTTGGACGGTGGCCCGCATGCGGATCTTCAAAGGATACCGACAGATAGGACCTTTGACCCCAGCCTGTCACCTACCACACCTACCGACAAGGCCGCCGAAAGGTACAAAGTGGGTCCTCCTGACAATGACTCAAGACGCGTGCTGGCTTTCCATTGGTTCGCCCAGCTGGCCACCCGCAGCGACCTCGGACCTCAAGGGAACAGGCCCACGTGACGGGACGATCGGCCATTTTATTTTAATATAGAAAACGGCGGTCGCCCGCGATCGCCTGAGGAATCCCAACTACCTTGTCCCCTATAAATAGAGAACTCACTGCTATGGCCAAGGGGACGCGAATTGACTACGAATTCAGTGCAAAATACACACAAAAGAGAGAATCAAAGGCTCTTTTGGCAACCACTTATACATTCATAGTGATATTCATACACATTCATCATATATCCCAAGCAAGAACTCACATATTTATCTATCTGGTTCTTCCGGCGTTCTACGCGCTCTAAAGCCTAGATAACTAGAAGTCTTTACACTCCTTGTAATAGATTCTAACATTAATATTTGTACTCGACAGTATATTTATTAATAACATCTCGCGAGAGCATTCAAGCCCGGGATTAACAACCCCGGCAAATCTTGTGTTATCTATTTTCTCACGGAAGTGTTCTCGCATTTGTTTGTTACTCGATCATTCCAGCAATACTATCTCCGGATAATATTTTGGGTAACAACACCATGCAAATAACGCACGCTAACACAGGAGCATGCTAGTCATCAAGACGGAGAGTTTTGCATTCTGCATCGAAGCAGTTAACGCATACTATGGTGCACGATAACGCATGCTAAAGTGCAAGAGATAACGTACGCAATACAAAGACAATAAAGTACATTACGCCAAGAAGTTTAAATATCAACCCGTTGGAAGATTTTGGAAGGTCAACCGTCACAACGGTCACACGCCGATAACACACGTTAAGTACAAGATTTAACGTACGCTGCATGATATGATTAACGTACGCAATGAGTATTCAAATTCAAACAAATTAATCCGGTGGATTGATTCTCGAAGGTCAATAGTGATAAACGGTCACGTGGCATTAACGTACGCTAAGGAAGAAGCAAAAGTTACTGGAGTAATTTGATCAACAGTTAACGTACTTGACGTTGGAAGAATAACGTAAGCAATGGAGCTTAGCGCACGCTAACAGGTGATATAGCGCACGCTAAAGAGGAGCAGCAACAACGGCTAGTTAGGCTCTCAAGCCTATAAATACCAATGCATTGGTGTTATTCAACACAACAACTTCAAGCAAATTCATATACATTTTATATATGATATATTCATTATTGTTGTTATAATCGAGCTTAATAGATAAGAGTTCGAGTGTTTAATTCACTCAACCATACAAGAGAGAACTGAAAGGATTGGGTGTTATTAGGATCGTAATCTAAATCAAAGAGAGGTTTTTCTAGTACCAATAGAAGTTAGAAAGGTTGATTCATTATCCGATAAAAAAGGAAAACAATTTATCTTGAACCGATATAAAGACAAGATTGTAATGGTTATCTTAGACCAATTGAAGACAAGATAGTAATGGTTTCTCTCGGACCGATGAAGAAAAGGTGGAAAGATTGATCTTGAACCTATAGAAAAAGATACGGAGAGAGGACGTAGGCACATTGCCGAACATCTATAAATCTCTGTGTCGTTTATATTCCACACTTTTATCTCTATAATCTTGTGATAGAGTAAGTGAAAATTCCTTTCTTAAATTTTCTAGTTGTAGAGTCTTGATAGGAGGGTGAGAGTTTATCAAAGATTTGTAATAGTGTGTGGTGTCGAGAGATAGAGGGATACTTTGTGATTGTATAGATTTATCATATAGTTATTTGTCTCTCGGGTCGTGGTTTTTCTCCATTTTTGGACACGTTAAATTCTTGTGTCGGTGATTGTTGTTTATTTATTCATTTTATTTCTCGGTTATTTTTTGTTTACCCCTAGAGTGAATGGAGATTTAATTTCCCAACAAGTGGTATCGGAGCCCGGTTCAAGTCTATTTATATTTTGAGTATGCTCTGTGTACCGTGTGCACAGTCCAATGTGTCGGTGAACCCAACACATGACCATCACATGCCCGACTAAAAATTCCACACATCCCCACCCGGCCACGCAATATGAACCCAGAAGGTCATATGGACAAGAAATGACCATGTAATCCGACAAAGTCAAGAATGACTCACCGAGATGAAATGATAGTGAAATGAATGATAGCTCAATGAAATGATTGGAACCGTCGTTCCTCGTGAATGAAGTGATTAATTGACAATTACAAGTCTCAATACGGTTAATACATTATGAATGAATTATGATTATGAATGAACAACAATGAAAGGAAAGATTGTTGGACTTTACTTTGTTTTAAAAATAAAAGAAGCATGTGTAGGCACGGAATTGTTGTGAAAGTCCACCTCATTTATGTAGCCTACAATTGTTGACAATAGGGGAGAGAGATGCAAATGGTTGCTAGATTTGCTGAATCTCTATGTATAAGAAAGTCTTCAATTGTGGCTGGAGTATTGAAATTTGCAGCTGAAGTTTCTCTATAAATTGAGTTTTCTTTGCATATTTCAAGTGTGCAAGAGTTGCAAAGTGAAGTGCAACACACTATAATCTTGCATAGAGTGAAAATTCCTTTCTTAAATTTTCTAGTTGTAGAGTCTTGATAGGAGATTGAGAGTTTATCAAAGATTTATAATAGTATGTGGTGTCGAGAGATAGAGGGATACTGTGTGATTGTATAAATTTATCATATAGTTATTTGTCTCTCGGGTCGTGGTTTTTCTCCGGTTTTGGAGTTTTCACGTTAAATTCTTGTTCGGTGATTGTTGTTTATTTCTTCATTTTATTTCTCGGATATTTTTTGTTTACCCCTAGAGTGAATGGGGATTTAATTTCCCAATATTTTCCCCTTGACGTTGGCAGTGCGGCTATAAGAGTCTTCTTCTTTGGGACCCTTTTGATATCGATCTTAATATGTGTAAGAAAAACTCTCTTGAAGTTCAACTGGCATCATTCCATGTCAATGGCATCCACGAGAACCCGGTTCTGGTCGAGGACATCAACAATGATGACAAGCTTGGATAGTCC
Source organism: Orobanche coerulescens (assembly GCA_033398695.1). Classification (NCBI taxonomy): domain Eukaryota; kingdom Viridiplantae; phylum Streptophyta; class Magnoliopsida; order Lamiales; family Orobanchaceae; genus Orobanche; species Orobanche coerulescens. Next base: position 131,776,684 of record CM065812.1, on the reverse strand, counting down.
TTTCCGTAATTGACAAGGGCCACCCGACAGATCCCCACGTACCTCTTGAACAGCATGTTTGGCGATGATCTTCAAATGCGTGTCTACGTGAGGTGAGGAGAGGCGGTGTAGTATTCACAATTCACATTATACAGTTATGAAATAATGTGATATTTTGACGTTTAACTTCTGCATTATTTGTATGAATTGGCAGATTTTTAAAACCTCCCAATCATTTGTGTTTGAATTGAAATGATTCAGACTCTAATGATATGAAATAGTGAAAGAATCCAAATATCAGAAAAAAATTAAATGACACTTAATTATGTAAGTGATGTCTTCCCTTCCTTTTCATCCTATGTTGTCGTTAGAGTTTTTTTTTTTTTTTTTTGAGGGAGTGAGTTCTCCCCCACAGGACCGTTGGTCCCTCGGTCCTGCAGGAGATAAACGAAGGATATGTCCTAATGACCAGAATCTGAGCGAGAGACCCTTTATTTCATATGGTTCTTTATTTGCATATATATTTTCTATCTTTATTACTATTAAGATGTTTTTTCCTCTCAAAATCACTTACATTTTAAAATAAAATAAATTTTACTACCTATGATTGGTTTTACTTGCAACATTGAGCTGGATACGAAGTTAAATGTATAATTTTAATTATTAATAACTTTACTAATATATTAGCAAATATTGTAAAAAAAAGACTAGTTTAAAAAATAGACATCAAGACAGTAACTTACATGCTAAAATTTTTAATTATATTATTAAGAAAACAGAACCAAACTATTTACAAAATTTAATATTTGTTTATAGCAAAACTCTTCGATACTAGGGATGTGCTCATCGATAATCACCTTCGGGATCTTTTTTTTTTGAACGGCTACTTTCAATTAAAAACCACTGCCTAGCAAGACGCTAGCGCAGGGAAAAAGCTCCCACAACACGAGATTTACAACGCGAAACTACTCCAAACGTCCCAATCTATACAATTCATTTTTAATCTATGTCTAACCCACATATAACTAGACGTCTTAATCTCGACGATCATGTGATGAATGGAAGGTTTTTTATTGTTGAAAGCCGCATCATCTCTCTCCTTCCAAATGGCCCAACACGTTGCGAGAATCACGGCATAGACCATTTTGGCTTTCTTCTTGTCCGTAATGTAACACGGGATCTCCAACAAGTCTTTAAGATCAAAAGCAAAGATCGGATGAAGTTTACACCACTGTGAAACAATAGCCCAGATCATGGCAGCGTATTCGCAGCCAATAAAAATGTGAGTCGCGTCCTCTTCTATTTGCCCGCATAACCTACACAAGACCGATGGCAAGGGAATGTTTCTTTTGACGAGGTTTGAAGCTGTTGCGAGCCTATCTCTCACCATTCTCCAACCAAAGATATTGATTTTACTTGGAACAACCTTACTCCATTTGTACAAATAATTGCTTGTAGGTTCAGGCCCACTAGCTAACAGTTTGCGTAGAGAACAAACTGAAAATTCACCATCTTTATTATTTGCCCAGTACCATTTTCCTTCCTTATATTCCATTAATAATCTAAGATTAACATCAGAAGCAACAAGCTCACCATAGACTTTTGCAATATTTTTCCAAGCTCCAGTAACAACCTTGTAGCATGGAACGAAAGTCACTCGTTTGTTACTATCATGAATGGCGTAAATAACCTTTCTCCATAGAGCTCGGGGTTCCATCTTATAACGCCAAATCCATTTGCAAATGAGACTTTTATTAACGTCTTCTAGCCTAGCCAAGCCGAGGCCCCCATGTTTCTTTTCTTTTTTGGCGTCTTCATTTTTAATCCAATGGATTTTAAACTTATTTTCCGATACGCCCCATAAGAAGTTCATACGCATGCTATCCAATTTGTTGAGAACCTTTTGAGGGGCTCTAAACAACGAAAGATAATAAATAGGGATCGAATCAAGTACCGCTTTCACAAGAACTAGCCTGTCACCAATGGATAGTTGTGACACTTTCCATAGAGATAGACGACGTTCGAAAACTTCAATCACGGCTTGCCAATTCACCACCCTATTCATGTTAGCCCCGACCATAATACCAAGATGTACGAATGGCAGCTTGCCCACCTTACAATTAAAGAGCCGAGAGCAGCTTTCTACCTCCGAATTATCCACATTCAACCTGAACAAACTACACTTCTCAATGTTCACCTTGAGTCCCGACACCAAATGAAAAATTTGTAGGATCCTCACTAAGTTTTTAACGTTGCTTTCACTCCATTTGCCAAGGATGATAGCATCATCCGCAAAAAGTAAGTGCGATAGAGTGGGCCCATCATTCCGACATTGAATACCTTCAAGAATACCCGTTGAAGTAGCCTTGGTCATGAGACAATGGAAGGCTTCCATAACAATTATGAACAAGTAAGGCGATAGGGGGTCGCCTTGTCGAACACCTCTTTCGGTTTGAAATTCCCACGTTGGAGATTTGTTAGCAAGGACCGACGCACGAACCGAACCAAGAATGCCTTTAACCCATTTACACCGCCCGTCAAGGAAACCCATCTGTTTCAGAACATCACAAATGAAATTCCAATCAACGGAATCGAAAGCCTTCTCAAAATCAATCTTGAATAATAGAGACGGGTCTTTTGATCTTCTAGTCCACGAAATAACCTCATTTAAAATGAGAGGACCATCAAGGATACAACGCCCCGAGACATAAGCTAATTGCTCCTCCGAGATCACCGAGCTGATCACCGATTTGAGACGATTTGCTAGGACTTTGGAGATCACTTTTGTAATACACCCAACAAGACTAATAGGTCGAAAATCATGAAGACCTTGAGGATCACCATTCTTGGGAATTAGGACCACAAAAGAGGGCCCGCAACCTTTGCTAATCCTTCCGGTAGCATGAAACTGAATCAAAATGTTGTGAAAGTCATCACCAAATAAATCCCAGAAGCGTTTGAAAAATGCAAAGTTGAACCCGTCTCGGCCTGGTGCTTTGTTACTACCGCAGTCCCATATTGCTCACTTAACTTCTTCTCTAGTAAAGGGACTGACCAAAAAGGAGCTGTCAACATCTGAAATTTTCTTCAAACTCGGACAAAGAAGACGCGGCCTGTGATCTTGCTCAGCCTTAAATTTGTCACGAAAAAAGCGCCAAACTTCCTTTTTAACCTGTCTCGGATTAGTTACCCATCGGTTTATTCTCAGCCCGTTTAAACGATTCCCAGAAGTATGTGCTTTACACACCCTATGAAAAAAAAAACGAGTTTAATGATGTGGAATGATGTAGTCAACCCAAGAGAATTATCTAATTTGACAATTAAGGAATTAAAAAATGAACATCCAAAAGCATGCCATGAATTTATTTCAAACTCTAAACCAACAAAGAAGAAAAATTTAACTATCACGTTTTTTAAGTTCACAAGCACTCTTAATTACTTGTAAATATGGCTAAAAATTAATTGTTTCAATATTTTCGTTCTCAAATGTCCTAATATTTTTGCTTATAAATATTTATGGTTGCATAAACTTGATATTAGATACTAATTTATGATAATTATTTTTATTCGATGTGGATTCACTGTGTTGGAGATGGGATGGCAAATGAAGGAGCCAAGGTTGTTTACCCATGATGGATTAATTAATGAATAACGAATGTGCTGCGTAGACACATTGGATCCATTCAGATATTCGATCTTTTTTGTACTAATTTATATTATGTATTGTTTGTATTGAGGAAATCGGTTCAGTTAGAATTTTGGTTGTATAAAAGCTATGTTGGAATTTCTTGAAAATATTGAAACTTTTTAGTATTTATGTTTTTTCACGAATGAAAGAACATAATTTTTGTAGGAACGAACGGGTAGTTAAGATGGTAGTTAATTCCATTTTCTACATGTACCCTTATTATTTTAGGAAAAATACTCCATCTCTATAGGTTAATTTCAGTCTTTGCTTACACGTTCTTTTAATTTATATCCATCAACTATAAATTTTTTTCAAATATTTTACGAGTAGGTCATTTTTACATTATTTTGACGAATCTATCCTTAATAAAGTCAATCTGGCTATAACATTTATAATGGACATGCCACTGTTGGTGCTTAAGATATCATGTAATAGTTCAAAAAATGTATGCTATCACAAATTGGACTTTCTCAATGTATAGTATTTACCCATTTTCATATTAGCAAATTTCATTTGGTTCTCTTAATAAATTATGTAATAATATCGGTCCCTAAATTTTTAATAATAACATAATAGTTCAAAGAGTGCAAAAAAATATTCAAATCAATTACAGAATGGTCCCAAAAATGGACCAATATGTTATTAATTCGGATCAATTTATTATTGTTAAAACGTTATGAACCTAGATAAGTGAGGGGTGTTTATTAGGGAGACCGTGTGTAATTATCTCTTTTCATATAAGGATAAATTAGCAGGACAAATTTTATTTGGTCCCCCTAATAAATTTCGTTATAACATCGGGTCCCTAACTTTTCAACAATAACATAATGATCCAAAAAGTGTAAAAAAATGCCCAAATTAATTACATAAATGGTCCAGAAAATAACCAAAAATGAACCAATCTGTTATTGATTTTGGCCAATTTGTTAGTGATTTTGAGCAATCTGTTATTGATATATAGTTAGGGACTTAAAATGAGTGATGAATGTTTATTAAGGGGACCAGGTGTAATTTTCTTTGAATTAACATTGCAATAAAATCGTAAATGAGACTGTAACTTGCATAATTCATTAAAAATAGTAATATCCAATCAATTTTTCAACAGTTACTTGACTAATGACTTGGATCCATTGGTTGAGGTACTTTGGAGTAACATACCCGGGTTCGAATCCATCCAGCTTCATTTTGAAACATGCTTGTGTAGATTTAACGGGGGTTTCTCCACTTGTGGGATTGGGGAATCATGCTTTGCCGGCAGGTCAGGCTGCTTTGAAAGCCGCTTCATGCAAAGTAACCAAACACGAGAAAGCGTGCCTTGATAACCAACACGCGTTTATACCTTTTGCATTTGATACATTTGGCTTCCTTGCACCTGAGGCATGGAGCTCAAAAGAGTCCAACGGCTATGCATGAATGTTATATTACCCCAAGGTCTCTGAATGTAGTTTTAAAAGACTTAGTTTTGCTATTCAAAAAGGGCTAGCGGCGCATCTTGTTGCCCGCTTGCCTGTCGTTTCAGTGTAAAATGTTCTTCTCATTTTTTAGGAAATTCGTTACACATAATTCTTCATCTTGAAATAATAATTAAGGTAATCTTGATCATAGTCCAGTATTGATTGGTCGATCATCATTGACCACTGTCGGCGGTGACCAACCACCATCGACCACCACCGATAACTTTTTTTAATTATTTGGGCATGACGCAGCCGATCAATGTCTCGCCGTCTGATCGACCGTCAGCATGTTTTCTTTTAGACATGACGATGTCAGACGACCAACAATCAATATTTTGTGGTACTTTCTTCTTGGACACAACACCACCTTCCAATTTTACCCACACAGTCAATTTCTTATACTCCATTCGTCCCAAGAAGTTTGAGGCAAAACTTTTGGGCACGAGATTTAAGGAGAGTTGGAAATTAATGAAAATTGGTGATATGAATTATATTATTCAAAATTATTTGAGTAATAAATGTGTCTTAAAAAGAAAATGACTCAAGTTTCATGGGACGATCGAAAAAAGAATACGATTTAAGTTTCATTGGACAGAAGAAGTATATGTTTTTTTATGCATGTATTTTGTTTGGTTTATTTTAATATTTTGTCATATGTAGACTATTAAACTTTTTTAATTTTGTATAAGATTCAATATACTTATTTTCTAAGAGCTTTCATATGTGTGTTGAGATTTTTATGTTAAGAATAAAATAAAAATATTTACTTTTCATTATTCATATATTATATGAGGTTTATACTAATTCAAATAACATTACATAACGTAATATTAAAATATTAAGAATCAACTACGATTTTAGTTCCTGTAGCTTGATACTTTTAATGGGTTTTGTCCATGTGGTTTAAAAATAGTTTTTTCCGTCCCTGTGGTTTCATTTTGCTTCTATTTTCGTCTCTCTACACTAACGCCGTTAGATTAGCCGTTAAGTTTACATCTTTGATCCCTATGATTTGTTGAACATAACAATTTTCCTTTTTCTTTTTCTTTCTTTTATATATATATATATATATATATATATTAATTTTTTAAATTTATGTATTATTTCTTTATTATACTTTAATACCACCCCCCCCCACACACACACACACAAACATATATATATATATATATATATATATATATATATATATATGGTGTGTTAAATTTTAATTTAAATACTAACCATATTTAATTAATTAATAAATATAAAAAAAAATGAAAATATGAAATAGTGGAAATAGTTTAATAAAAATACCAACCAATTATTATTAGATAAATAAACTAATTAATTTTTCAAACCGTAAACATTCGGTCATATTGTTCAAATACTTTTAACCCGACCAACCCAACTCATGTGTAGCCTTAGGTTTGATAGACTTCGAGAAAAAAATTAATTAGTTTTTTTAACTAATAATTACCGGTTGGTGTTTTTATTAAGAGTAAACTAGGATATATAAAGTTTAAATGAAAATATGAAATAGTGAAGTAATTTAAAAAAACGCCAACAGCTTATTATTATATAAGAAAACTAATTAATTTTTTTTCTCAAAGCGTATCAAACTAAGGTTACACATGGATTGGGTTGGTCAGATTGAAAATATTTGAACAATATGTTATTGTTCAAATATTGGACTAAGCCAACCCAACTCAAACATTGGATTAAGTTATTGTGTGGTTTTTCGGGTTGGGTTGACCGCGTTGGTTGGTATTTTAACCCCCACTAATTAAATTCATGAAATGGTAATTGAAAATAAATAAATAATACTTCAAAAAATAAATTAATTTTAGGAGATTTCAACTTAAAAACTTAAAAAAAAAACATATATAGCCTTAGGTTTAATAGGATTCGAGAAAAAATATTAATTATTTTTTATATCTAATAATAACCGATTGGTATTTTTATTAAACTACTACTATTTCATATTTTTATTTAAACCTTTTTTAATATTTATTTATGAATTAAATTGGTTTCGTATTTAAATTTTACATATATATATATATGTAGTATTAAAGTATAATAAAGAAATAATACATAAATTTTAAAAAAGTAATATATATATATATATATAAGAAAGAAAAAGAAAAAGGAAAAATTGTTATGTTCAACAAACTATAGGGACCAAAGATGTAAACTTAACAGCTAATCTAACGGCGTTAGTGTAGAGAGACAAAAATAGAAGCAAAATGAAACCACAGGGACGGAAAAAGCTATTTTTAAACCACATGAACAAAAATCGTTAAAAGTATCAAACCACAGGGACTAAAATCGTAGTTTACTCAAATATTAATATTGAATTAATAAACACTTGGATAAAAGAATGAACCTCCACCTAAGTTCTCAATGACAAACTAATGACTATTGTTGTTGGTTGATTCTTTAGTCTAATACTTGCAAGCGTACGATTTGTTTGATGTAGATATGCGGTGCAAGGTCGATTCCACAGGGAGGACTATACTAGTGAAGTCAAATTATTCCTATCGTTTTGAATCAAATTATATTAAATTCTAACCTAATCCCAAATAATTTGATTTTCGATTGGTTAAAATAATTGCATTAAATAACAGTAATTTTTAAGTATATTTTAGATAAATTGATTTTAAATAATTTATTAGGGTTTAGAATCCACCAATGTCTATTTATTATATAATTTATATTCTAATTCCAAGAAATTCAGGGAATAGATTCTGAAATCAATCTCACTATTTCCCTATAGATTTGACAATAAGTATAAAATTATAATTCAAATATAGATTTTCCTTCGCTTGAAAAATGTAATTTCTAAGCATTATATGTATCCAATTTAATGGAAAATAAATAATCAAAGAAATTAACTAATATCAATAATCACAAAGCAATGGGGAATTTATAACTATCAAAAATACGTGATATAATTGATGAAATAATATTCCCCTATTGAAGCGAAAATCATAATCGTTAAAAATATTTATTTGGAATTATTATATAAATATTAATAATAATATAGACATGGTTTCATCATAACCCCAGTAAAAGAAAATTACTCACTCATAATAACAACACAAATAAATAAATATTCCATAATATTACACAAATATAATTTTATTACACAATATTTTTATTTCTCTCCCTTACAATAATATCTCTCTATTTTTTCTCCTTTTTTCTCCCCCTTACAATAATATCTCTCTATTTTTTCTCCTTTTTTCTCCTCTCCAAACACTACACATTCATCCCCTATTTATACTACTTCAAAATCAATAAAATAATATTTTTTAAAATTTTAAAATCCCACCACCTAATAATTCACAGCTGCCCATGAGGTGCTGATATCATGGATGACATCAGCACGGAGTTGAAATTTCGGTCCAATCAGGTGTTGACATGTGGCACAATATGGTCCGTCTATTTAATTGTCATTTGAACGGTCATAACTTCTTCATACGAACTCGGATTCGGATGAATTTTTTTTTAAAACGATCGTCTCGACGAGACGAATAAAGTGAGACCAGTCGTGAATATATTTGAATTTTGTAAAAATATCGCCCTTGAACCAATTGATCTGTCTTGTACCGGTTGGCTAACCTGCAGATATAATTTAATTCCAATTAATTATCCAAAAATGACATAAAATTATAGAAAATTCTAACAAAATGAAATAATATAAATATATGGTAAAACGAATAAATTATCACACAAAACACATAATTATATACATAAAATACTAATAAAAATATTACTCAAAATATACTAAACAAATTCCCCCACACTTATCTTTTGTACGTCCTCGGGCAAATCTTATACCCGAGTTATAATACTCATATGCTGAAAAAATCATGACAAAACCAATATCAAGAGAGAACAATTGATCATGACCCAAGTGAGATCAGAGAAAAATAGGATGCCGCACCAAATTCTAACAACTTCATTGAGAATCGAATGCCAAAAGATTCAATACCCTCACAGTGGATATCACTCTTCACTCAAGTGTATATACGGGATATTCGAGAAGAGTTCACTCATATCAAAGCATAATGTGTCATTACCATATGCTTGGTCAAAAATCAAATCTCCACTACTTAAAAATAAACTCATGCATAAATCAAAAGGTCTTTTCTTTTGGTTGTAACGTGGCTTTGGGTATGGGTAGGATAAAAGGAAAATTACGAGGTTTGCTAGCCAAGATCAATTGTGAATTTAGATGCATAACAAATCCTACAAATAACAATCAACACCCCCCTTCTGTAATGAAATCTCTCAAACCATCATCCCCAAGTTATTCTGTACATGGTAATTGAATATTCATCTGGTAAGGTCATACTCTTGTATAAGAAAAAGTATGCAATGGATCTTCTGGAAGGAATTATGTATCACTCAAGGGATAGTTCAAGTGCTATTTTATGTATATATAGTGATAATTTTTGCACTTGACCTCCCGTTTTTTTTTCTTTTTTTCTTTATCAGGCCATTTTTTTTTGGCCTTTATTTATATTTTTTTTCTCGGTTCAATACTCCAATGTACTTCACACCCTTTCACTTTCAACAAAAGCTCTTAATCTCCACAATACTCTTATGAACATCGGCCCCTATTTATCACACATCTAGTTCACAATTAAATCTTTGACTAGAGGGTGCAAATGGATGAGTCATCAACAAGAATGGATAATGGCTAAAGTAATGTGCTTGATCAAAGAAATAGGCTCAGGCTCAATGGGACTTCTAAGGATAAAATGTAATGGGTGGGAAAAATATAAGCCAACAAGGGGTTAATCCTAATTGCCTTTATCATCTTAATGCAAGAGTTTATGAATGTAGTCTCGAAATGTATAAATGAGCAAGTTCTAGAATGAACACAATATGTTTGACCACACAACAAAAAATATAGAGCGTATATATAAGGATTGCTCTAAGGCTCAAAACTCACAAAAAGGGTGTTGTGTACTGAATCTCATACACCTTCATCTAAATCCATTATCAAAACCAGTGAAACATCCCAAAAATGATTTTTTTCACCAACGTTTTCTCAAGAAAATGGTGTCGTGATTTTCAACATTTTTTTATTGCATATATATATATACACCTTCCCCCACACTTAATGATAAACAATATCCTTATTGTGTAAAAAGAACAATGGAGTAAGGGTTTAAATAAGGCTTCCCTGTTTATGAAAGATGATGCTTCGCTCAAGCCCTTTTTTTTGGACCTGCAAGAAATAAGTGTGGCAAAACAACAAAAGAAAATATATACCCGGAAGTATAACACAAACAATCTAAATGAGCTTCAAGAGAGTCCGAAGAGTCGCCTTACGCTGCCATCAATGCTTTTATTAAAAACAAACGAAAAAGTACAGTAATAGAAATAACAATACATAAATCGTGGATAGATGCGCCTCAAGAGATCGAAAAGAAAACTCCTTAAGCTGCCATCATTTTCACGATTTTTACACTCGCTAAAAAGTAAAAACAACAAGAGGGATGAAGTGGGATATCAGAGGGAAAGGAATGTATCAATTTTGCGTTTCCGCACAGTGAAATCTTCCATCCAAACAATATTAGCTAAAGTCAGTCCAGTTCAGAACAAATGCAATAAGTTTTTGATCACTCTTCCGGTGTTGTTGCAAGAACTATGATTCGTTTAGCACGCCGTAAATAAAACCTTTTCAAGAGTAGTTGATGAAAGATAGTACACCATCGAAGAAACCATTCACATTTAGCATCTATTGGTTTCGTTTGAACATTTAGTCGGCTCGTAACCACATGAAAAAGTTCCTCAAGAGTGCCAAAACCACCGGGAAGGGTGATAAAGGCATCAGCATTATTTATCATGTGAGTTATGCGGTCTTGCATATTCACAGCTCTGAACTCATCTCCAATGGTTGCTCCAGTGATTTTACTTTCAGCCAGAGGTTTTGGAATGATTCCCAACACTTTTACTCCTTCCATATAGGCAGAAGCAGCAGCACGTCCCATTAATCCTAGACTTCCTCCTCCGTAAACTACATGAATGCATTTTTGTCCTAAGGTACGACCCAAGTTGTGGGCTGCTTCAGTAAAGCAAGCCTCTTTCCCATGACTAGCTCCACCAAAAATGCAGATGGAGTTAAATCTTTTCGCGGAAGATGATGATTCCATTTTTTTGAAAAGAAAATTACTTGGAGAGATAATGAAAAGAATACAAGTTTGAGGGATGCAAAAAATAAACAACTGCAACGTTTATTTATAGATGCAAAATAAAGTAAAAAGATTTATAAAATCTGTGACCGCGTTAATTGCGCTTCAACTACTCAATAGAATAATGAATGCATTGATTGCGTATCACTTTTTTTATTCAGAAAATCTAAAAAAACGACAAAAAGTAAAGATACTCACGTGTATGTACAGTAGTTGTGATTGTGGCTCACATCTTCCTCTGATTTTATGTTCAGAAACGGCTTAAATGCCTTCTATGAGTCGGGGAGAAGCTTCCCATCCAATTTTCTTATAAATTGGCAAACAGGGTCTTTTAACGTCAGATTCCCAAGACGTTCTTCATATTCTGGTTTGAATTTATTCCAGAAACATCGAACCCCGTAATGTACGAGTCCACTAGGATGCGTGTCAAGAGAAATTTCGATATCATCTAAATTCTTCTTATTCAGACCATCCTTGATGAACTGAATTTTATCTTCTCTGTTTGTGGAAGGAATTCCTAAAGATCAACATCTTGAATCACGGTTCCACCTAGCACATTTGTAGCAAACGGCAATTTTCTTTGCTCGTCGTTTCTTGGCATATGAACTTTTTCCAAGCCCTAGTAAAAATCTAGTTGGTGTTTCCGTGAATTCACCCGCTATTCTCACTTTGGCTTCAATAATGAATCGAATATCAGAAGGTATGCCGTTATTCATAAGCAACCTCATCCTTTCAACTCTGGCTTGGTAAAGTTTCAAAATGACTTTTTTACTAAGAAAGGGAAATTTTTTCTCAATTGTTTTTAAAGTTTGTTCCATAATTAAAATTAAAAAAAAAATATCTACAAAATCAGTTGTTGTGGGAAACTGAAAAATCCGACTTTACTAGCCACGGAGTACCGTTATCCGCCACTTGACCAGGCAAAAACAATGGAGAATTAATCCACAATATCGGGGTCTTTAAGAAGAACCTCTTCTACCTCAAAAGATTTTAATTCCAAATATGGTTTTAACCGTTGACCATTTACTTTGAAAATATTACCATTTTTTGGATTTTCAATTTCTACAGCTCCGTGAGGATAGACCGTATGTATAATAAATGGACCAGACCATCGTGAACGCAACTTGCCTGGAAATAATAACAAACGAGAGTTAAAAAGAAGGACTTTTTGACGAGGAGAAAAAGTTTTTCTCAAAATGTGTTTATCATGAAAAAATTTCATTTTGTCCTTATATTTCCTTGCACAATCGTAAGCATCATATCTGATTTCTTCCAATTCATTTAGTTGAAGTTTCCTATTGTAACACCCCCAAGATGTTCGAGGTATATTACAGCGCCGTGAATCCTTATCTGGAATCCACCAGGCTGAGCAACATCATACTCATCGACTCACAGAAACAACAAAATAACACCTCGTCATAATGACACGAAACAGAATAATTCACCCGGTTCAACCGGTCAAACATAACACCATCGTCCAACACAAACATAATAGACAACAATACAGCCCGGACGAATAAAAACTCTTAAGTACTCGAGTACTACTATTAGTTCAAAAACCACAAAAGATGAAAAGATATAAGACACTAAGACATCACTCGTGCACAATCATCACGCACGGCCATCATCCGCGTACTGGTCCAGCGCCCGCTCGTCTCGATGAACCTGACCTGAAATTCATAAAACAAATTTCCCCAAAACAGGTCCCCAGAGGGGTTAGCAATTACGCTAGTACAAGTAACCAAATGAACGACTTACATCTTATACATATAGTAAATGCATGCAATCAAGAAAGCATAGTTCCAAATTACTCATTTCCGGAAATGCCAATATCAATTCACATTTGTAAAAATGCACCACAATTAACCGTGGATCCACCCCTCCGTGGACCCCTACCGAGACCCCGTCGGATCTAACCCATAGTGGTTAAAAGCAAGCTCGCGGATCCACCCCTTCGTGGACCCCTACCGAGACCCCGTCGGATCTAACCCATAGTGAGCATACACACACACACAATTCTCATGCAATACTAATACATTAAGATTGTAAGTTCATAAGGGTACTTGCCTCGGTTAATAGACGGTGATACGAACGGAAGGGAAGGATCGAACACGACCGCGAGGAACCGGCGGAAATGAACCTAACGATTCGAATAACACAATCACAACCACTTCTAAACGATTACGGAAATGGAATACACCCGAAAACCCGCCTACGATTCATGTATATTCGTACGAAAACAACAACGAGGGCGGACCACAACCAAACCCTCTCGATAACAAAAGATACTACGAAATATACCATGAATCGTAGGGAAACGAGGAATACCAACAAGATTAATCATATTCATCGTGAATTTACTAACAAGACGGAACGGATCGGACGAAAACATGAAAACCCCCAAATCTTTCCCAAAATAGGGTTCTAGGAAATTTTACCTTGATTTGACGATGAACAACGAATAATTAGTGATAGGTTGATGATATGAAGCTTGAATATACTTCTACAATGGTGTTTGGGCGAAAATCGGGCGAAACCTAGCTCTCCAAGTCGTTCCCGTCGCGAAGAGAAGTGAGAGAGATGAGAAATGAGAAAAAAATACGGCTGCTGCCAGTTTATATACTGGCCGGTGTTACGGCCGTAACATCCATAACATACGGCTGTAACATAGGAACATTACGGCCATAACTCTCCTGCCTTATGGCCGTAACTGTTCCCAGGAATGAAACTGGGCAATCTGACGAAGCTGACATATGGCCGTATCAAGATGAGGTTACGGCCGTAACAATTCTCACGGCCGTAACTCTAGCGTGTTACGCCCGTAACCCCTCCACTGGATTCAAGTGCAGAAAATGAACTCTTATTACGGCCGTATAAGGGAAACTTACGGCCGTAACTCTCGAGCATTACGGCCGTAACACATACGGCTTACGGCCGTAACATAGCCTATGACAGCAGACAGAAATCTGAATCACTTCTCGACGAGGAAATGATCGGGAAGTAACGAGACGTATCTGCTACCAATTGATACACTTCCGACAGATTCAAGCCAACGACAAAAGATATAAAATGAAACGTGATTCCGACTACTCGAGATTTCGGAACAGACAGGGATGGAAACTACCCCGTAACTTAGGGAAATTACGAAACGGCCCAAACGTTCAAAATTCGCGATACGACGTCGGATTAACAAACCGAAACTCCCAACACGAACAACTCAACTATACGAACTCGTGAAACCAAAGAAATTACAAAAGCGAACGAGTTCCACAAGAATCGAACGTCCATGCCATAATACATGACATAAAACGGAATAATATCAAAACATCACCAAGATCATCCCAGATGGAGAAACTCCAAGAATAACATAGATTCAAAATGTCGACATGGTTACAAGCGAGCTACCAAAAAATAAAAATACACCAAAACGGGAATATCGGAAAAAGAAGAAAAATACGGATATTACATTCTACCCCTCTAAAAATAAGTTTCGTCCCGAAACTTAAGAAACAAACAACTCGGGGTACTTAGCACGCACGCTATCCTCGGTTTCCCAAGTTGCCTCCTCGACACAATGCCTCGCCCACTGCACTTTGACCAAGGGAATGGTCTTATGCCTTAGTCGTTTCTCACGGTGCTCCAAAATCTTCAAAGAACGTTCTTCAAAAGTAATATCCTCGGCAACATCAATCTCCCCATAATCGATGACGTGACTAGGATCCGGAACATATTTCCTCAGCTGGGAAACATGAAAAACGCTATGAACGTGACTCAAGGCCGGAGGTAACGCCAAACGGTATGCTAACCCACCGACTCGCTCGAGAATCTCGAAGGGCCCGATAAATCTCGGACTCAACTTCCCCTTTTTCCCGAAACGGAAAACACCTCTCGTCGGCGACACCTTTAGTAAAACGTGGTCTCCTACCTCGAATTCCAAAGGTCGACGACGGACATCGGCATATGACTTCTGTCGACTCTGGGCAGTCAACATCCGCTCCCGAATTAAGTCTATCTTCCGTCTCGTCTCTAAAACGAC
The DNA here is from genome assembly GCA_033398695.1 of Orobanche coerulescens. Lineage (NCBI taxonomy): Eukaryota > Viridiplantae > Streptophyta > Magnoliopsida > Lamiales > Orobanchaceae > Orobanche > Orobanche coerulescens. The sequence goes on along the minus strand of CM065812.1, from coordinate 131,761,339 downwards.
ATCCGACTCGGTCCCGAACAAATCGGACGCCTCATTCCAACAAATCGGTGATCGACATCGTCGCCCATAAAGTGCCTCACACGGTGCCATCCGAATCGACGCGTGCCAACTGTTGTTGTACGTGAATTCGATCAACGGCAAATGCTCCTCCCAGTCATTGCTCCAATCAAGAGCACAAGCACGCAACTTATCCTCAAATGTCTGGATAGTGCGCTCCGACTGCCCATCTGACTGGGGGTGAAAAGAGGTACTCAAATGCAAACGAGTACCCAACGCCTTATGCACCGCCTGCCAAAAGTGTGATACAAAACGGCCATCACAATCCGAAACAATAGACTTCGGAGTACCGTGAAGCCTCACAATCTGCGCGATAAACACACGAGCCAACTTCTCCGGGCCCCAAGTATCCTTGATGCCCAGAAAATGTGCCGACTTGGTCAGACGATCAACAATCACCCATACCATATTCATGCCCGACCTCGATCTCGGAAAGCTCGTAACGAAATCCATCGATATATCTTCATATTTCCATTCCGGGACGGGAAGTGACTGCAATAATCCGGTCGGTCGCTGATGCTCGATTTTGACCTGCTGACAAGTCAAACATCTCGCTACAAACTGTGCGACCTCCTCCTTCATATTATTCCACCAGAAATTCCTCCTCAGGTCTTTGTACATCTTACTCGAACTAGGATGAACGGAGTAAGGTGTAGCATGGGCCTCACGCAAAATACTCTGTCTCAACTCCGAGTCGTTCGGTACACAAAGCCGACTCTGAAATCTCAAAACACCATCCTCGTGAATCACAAACCCAGGAGACTTTCCCTTAAGAACGTTCTCTCGGATTTGAGTAATCATCGGGTCCTCTAACTGTTTCAGCTTAATTTCATCGATCAAAGACGACGAAATCTCTAAAGCACAAAGTTGCCCGACAGCTCCAGGCAACAAAACCTCAACATCTAACTCGATCAAAGCCCGCCGAAGCTCAGACTGAGATGTAAAGATCTCAAGTGTTTGCAACATAACCGGTTTCCGACTCAAGGCATTGGCCACGACGTTCGCCTTGCCTGGATGATAAAGGATTTCGAGGTCATAATCCTTAATCAGCTCTAACCACCTCCTCTGCCTCATATTCAACTCCCGCTGAGTAAATATGTATTTCAGACTTTTATGATCGGTAAAAATCTGACATGCAGAGCCGAAAAGATAGTGACGCCAAATATTGAGCGCAAAAACGACTGCCGCTAACTCCAAATCATGAGTAGGGTAATTCAGCTCATACGGCCTCAACTGTCTCGACGCATAGGCAATGGTCTTGCCGTGCTGCATCAATACGCACCCAAGACCCTGACCCGAAGCATCACTATAAACAGCAAAACCCTCGTTGCCACATGGCAACGCCAAAACCGGGGCTGAAGTCAAACGCTTCTTCAGTTCCTCTAAACTCGACTGTCTCTCGACATTCCAGACGAACTTCTCGGATTTCTGGAGCAACTGCGTAAGTGGCCGAGCTAGTTTCGAGAAACCCTCGACAAACCTACGGTAGTAGCCAGCTAAACCCAAGAAACTACGGATCTCCTTCACATTCTTGGGCGGTGCCCAATCCAACACTGCCTCAATCTTCTGCGGATCCACACGAACCCCTTCGGCTGAAATCACGTGACCTAGAAACATCACTTCCTTCAGCCAGAACTCACATTTCGAGAACTTTGCATAGAGTTGCTCGGTCCTCAAAATGTCTAACACTACCCGCAAATGATGGGCATGCTCTTCCTCGTTCCTCGAATAAATAAGAATATCGTCAATGAAGACGACGACACACTTATCTAAATACTCGATAAAGACTTTGTTCATCAACTGCATGAACACCGTCGGCGCATTAGTTAATACGAAAGGCATGACTACAAACTCATAATGTCCGTATCTCGTCCGAAAAGCTGTTTTCGGTACATCGGACTCTCTCACCCGGAGCTGGTAGTACCCCAATTTCAAATCAATCTTCGAGAATACCGCAGCTCCTTGCAACTGGTCGAACAAGTCATCAATTCTCGGCAAAGGATACTTGTTCTTGACGGTCACCTTGTTTAGTTCGCGATAGTCGATACACAAACGTAGTGAACCATCCTTCTTCCGCACAAACAGGACCGGTGTGCCCCAAGGCGAGGCGCTCGGTCGAACATACCCCAACTCAAGGAGCTCACTCAACTGCTTCTTCAAATCGGACATCTCCGAAGGTGCCATGCGATAGGGCGCCTTCGAAATAGGAGCCGCGCCCGGCTCTAACTCTATAGCAAACTCGACCTCACGATCCGGTGGCAATCCCGGTAACTCGTCAGGAAATACATCAGGAAACTCGCTAACGATTGGAATCGACGAAAGCTCGACTCCACCACTCTCCGCCCTCTTGGCGTAGCACCAATAACCAGTACACCCCTTTCGCAGGAGTCTCATCGCCTTCAAGGCGTTGATAACAAACTTCTGGTTTCCCCTCTTTCGCCCCGCGAAAGAGTGCTCAGTGCCGTCCTCGGCTAACATAGTGATGATTCTCGTGCGGTAGTTCATGATCGCGCCATGCCGCTCGAGCCAATCATCCCCAAGAATCAAATCCTTACCCTCGATGCCCACAACAATAAGATTAGAGGGCCAAACCCTCTCACAAATAAGCACAGAACAGTCTCGAACCTCCTGATCACCAACGATCCTATCGCCGCTAGGAAGCTTAACGATGAAGGGCTCACAAGGCGTCAAACAGTCGAGACTCAAATGGCGTACACACTCTAGAGATATGAACGAATGCGTAGCACCAGAATCGAAAAGCACACTGACAGGATGAGAAAGAATATGAACGGTACCTGTCGCCACGGTAGCCGCTGGGTCATCGGCTCTCCACATCTCATAGACACGCGGGTGGGCTGAGCCGACACTGGAAGCTCCCCCCTTAGCGGGCTGACCCCGTCCTCTCCCTCGACTAGCACTCGGCGGAGATTGAGAAGCAAATGATCCTTGATTCACACTCGGTTCCCTAGGCGCTGGAATGGAAGTCCGGGCACCCACGATTCTCTCCCTCTCAGCACAGAAAGCCGCCTTGTGGCCCAGCTGGCCACACTGATTACATGTCAGTAAAGGACTCGGACAATTACGACTGATGTGGCCTGGCTGGACACAGTTAAAACACTTCACTTCTCGAGAAGGGGCACTGGCTGCCCTGCGGGGAAACCCAGTAAATCGAGCTGGGCCACCGCCAGCGGAAAAGTTAGCAGACTGGAATTTCTGCTGACCTCCACCTTTGTGGCCCGAAAAATTCCCGGCAGACTTCTGCTTCTTGCTCTCGCGGGCCGCCTCACTCGCCGTCACAGACATATCGTAAGCAAGGGCCCTGCTCTGGTAATCTTTCAAGGTAGTACAGACGAGCCCCGACATGTAGTCCTGAATCGACAACTTCATTCGTCTGGAAAAATGGAAAATTTTGTCACTCTCCTCGACAACTTGGGTCTTCACATAACCCAACTCCTTGTTAAAATCGGCAATAGCCTGAGATACGGGGATATCCCGTGGTTGAGCATCATAGAAAGCATGTACTCTAGCCTGTCTGACCGGCCACGGGCAATATTCGGCCTCCATCAATTCCTGAAACTTGGCCCACGAAGCAACATGGTCTTTGGGCCCAACGGCCTCCCACCAATCCGTAGCGTCCCCAATGAGAAAGTACTGGGCAATAGGGACCTTACGGTCCTCGGGACAGTTGGTAGCAGTGAAGACTTTAGATATCTCCTTGATCCACCCCTCCCAGCCGATCGGGTCTAAAGCTCCCAAAAACTGAGGAGGATGCATCTTGATGACATCCTGAAGCCAACGATCCGCTCCGCCCCGATTAGCATGGGCCGGATCCGGGTTCTGAACCGTCTGGGCTATCGCCGCCATTTGATTCACCATTTGCTGCATAACAGCCGCAATACCAAGGTCGGCACGCTCTTGAGAAGAAGCATGACTGTGACGGTCGCCGGTACTGCCGGCTCCCGAAGACTGCGATGTGGCCGCCCCACCGGCTGCCCCACATCCCCGGCCGCGTCCACGGCCACGACCACGACCACGACCTCTTCCAGCATCCATACTGATGTTAAAGAAGTAACAAAGGCCATACGATGGTAAGTACGAGAAGAGAAACAATCACAATCGAGAATCAAAGGTGCGATACAAGGAAATAAGGAATAGAGTTAGGAAAAACTTACGGACACTGGTAGTACCGGAATCATGGCAGCGTGACGATGATGTGCAAAACGAAACACAACAAGACCCAATAAACCGACAAGCCTAGGTATCCATAAACCTAGTGCTCTGATACCATCTTCTGTAACACCCCCAAGATGTTCGAGGTATATTACAGCGCCGTGAATCCTTATCTGGAATCCACCAGGCTGAGCAACATCATACTCATCGACTCACAGAAACAACAAAATAACACCTCGTCATAATGACACGAAACAGAATAATTCACCCGGTTCAACCGGTCAAACATAACACCATCGTCCAACACAAACATAATAGACAACAATACAACCCGGACGAATAAAAACTCTTAAGTACTCGAGTACTACTATTAGTTCAAAAACCACAAAAGATGAAAAGATATAAGACACTAAGACATCACTCGTGCACAATCATCACGCACGGCCATCATCCGCGTACTGGTCCAGCGCCCGCTCGTCTCGATGAACCTGACCTGAAATTCATAAAACGAATTTCCCCAAAACGGGTCCCCATAGGGGTTAGCAATTACGCTAGTACAAGTAACCAAATGAACGACTTACATCTTATACATATAGTAAATGCATGCAATCAAGAAAGCATAGTTCCAAATTACTCATTTCCGGAAATGCCAATATCAATTCACATTTGTAAAAATGCACCACAATTAACCGTGGATCCACCCCTCCGTGGACCCCTACCGAGACCCCGTCGGATCTAACCCATAGTGGTTAAAAGCAAGCTCGCGGATCCACCCCTTCGTGGACCCCTACCGAGACCCCGTCGGATCTAACCCATAGTGAGCATACACACACACACACACAATTCTCATGCAATACTAATACATTAAGATTGTAAGTTCATAAGGGTACTTGCCTCGGTTAATAGACGGTGATACGAACGGAAGGGAAGGATCGAACACGACCGCGAGGAACCGGCAGAAATGAACCTAACGATTCGAATAACACAATCACAACCACTTCTAAACGATTACGGAAATGGAATACACCCGAAAACCCGCCTACGATTCATGTATATTCGTACGAAAACAACAACGAGGGCGGACCACAACCAAACCCTCTCGATAACAAAAGATACTACGAAATATACCATGAATCGTAGGGAAACGAGGAATACCAACAAGATTAATCATATTCATCGTGAATTTACTAACAAGACGGAACGGATCGGACGAAAACATGAAAACCCCCAAATCTTTCCCAAAATAGGGTTCTAGGAAATTTTACCTTGATTTGACGATGAACAACGAATGATTAGTGATAGGTTGATGATATGAAGCTTGAATATACTTCTACAATGGTGTTTAGGCGAAAATCGGGCGAAACCTAGCTCTCCAAGTCGTTCCCGTCACGAAGAGAAGTGAGAGAGATGAGAAATGAGAAAAAAATACGGCTGCTGCCAGTTTATATACTAGCCGGTGTTACGGCCGTAACATCCATAACATACGCCCGTAACATAGGAACATTACGGCCGTAACTCTCCTGCCTTACGGCCGTAATCGCTCGTGAATGAAATCAGGCAATCACGAAGCTGACATACGGCCGTATCAAGATGAGGTTACGGCCGTAACAATTCTCACGGCCGTAACTCTAGCGTGTTACGCCCGTAACCCCTCCACTGGATTCAAGTGCAGAAAATGAACTCTTATTACGACCGTATAAGGGAAACTTACGGCCGTAACTCTCGTGCATTACGGCCGTAACACATACGGCTTACGGCCGTAACATAGCCTATGACAGCAGGCAGAAATCTGAATCACTTCTCGACGAGGAAATGATCAGGAAGTAACGAGACGTATCTGCTACCAACTGATACACTTCCGACAGATTCAAGCCAACGACAAAAGATATAAAATGAAACGTGATTCCGACTACTCGAGAGTTCGGAATAGACAGGGATGGAAACTACCCCGTAACTTAGGGAAATTACGAAACGGCCCAAACGTTCAAAATTCGCGATACGACGTCGGATTAACAAACCGAAACTTCCAACACGAACAACTCAACTATACGAACTCGTGAAACCAAAGAAATTACAAAAGCGAACGAATTCCAGGAGAATCGAACGTCCATGCCATAATACATGACATAAAACGGAATAATATCAAAACATCACCAAGATCATCCCAGATGGAGAAACTCCAAGAATAACATAGATTCAAAATGTCGACATGGTTACAAGCGAGCTACCAAAAAATAAAAATACACCAAAATGGGAATATCGGAAAAAGAAGAAAAATGCGGATATTACACCTATGAATTCCAGCGATGTCTAATGAAAAATTTAATCGTTTTATGGCCCAGTATGCTCTATGTTCCAATTCAACAGGCAAATGACATGGTTTTCCAAAGACAATCCTAAATGGAGACATTCCGATGGGAGTTTTAAAAGCAGTACGGTAAGCCCACAATGCATCATTCAATCGCAAAGACCAATCCTTCCTTGTAGGATTAATAGTTTTTTCAAGAATATGTTTGATTTCTCTGTTTGAAATTTCAACTTGTCCACTTGTTTGAGGGTGATAAGGAGTAGCAACTTTATGTGTAACACCATATTTTTTAAATAAATGATTCAAAAATTTATTACAAAAATATTTTCCTCCATCACTTATAATTGCTCGTGGTGTTCCAAATCTGGAAAAAAAATTTCTTTCAAAAATTTTACCACGACTTTGTGGTCATTTGTTTTGCAAGCAATTGTTTCTACCCATTTTGAAACATAATCGACGGCCACAAGGATGTAAAGATTGCCAAAAGAAATTGGAAAAGGTCCCATAAAATCTATGCCCCAAACATCAAATATTTCAATAATTAAAATTGGGTTTAAAGGCATCATATTTCGTTTAGAAATTCGACCTAATCTTTGACATCTATCACATGTGCTGCAATATGAATGTGTATCTTTGAAAAGTGTTGGCCAATAAAAACCACATTGCAGAATTTTAGCAGTTGTTTTCTTTGAACTAAAATGACCTCCACATGCATGATCATGACAAAAAGAAATGATATTTTGTTGTTCATGTTCTGGCACACATCTCCTAATAATTTGGTCAGGACAATATTTGAACAAATATGGATCGTCCCAAAAGAATTTTTTTACTTCGTTTAAAAATTTTGTTTTATCTTGGTTATTCCAATGAGATGGCATGTTACCAGTAATAAGGTAATTGACAATGTCGGCATACCAAGGTATTTGAGAAACAGACATGAGTTGTTCATCAGGGAAAGTTTCATTAATGGGAGGTTCTTTATCAGTAAAATTCACGATTAGCCTAGACAAATGATCAGCAACAACATTTTCAGCACCTTTTTTATCTCGAATTTCTAAGTCAAACTCTTGTAACAATAGAATCCAACGGATCAAGCGAGGTTTAGCATCCTTCTTAGAAAGAAGATATTTTAATGCAGCATGATCGGAGTAAATTATGACTTTCGAACCAATTAAGTAAGGTCGAAATTTTTCTAAGGCAAAAACGACTGCAAGCAATTCTTTTTCAGTTGTATAATAATTTAATTGGGCATCATTTAGAGTTCTGCTTGCATAATATATTATAGTTGGCAATTTATTTTCTCTTTGACCCAATACTACACCGACGGCATAGTCGGATGCATCACACATTATTTCAAAAGGAAGATTCCAGTTTGGAGATTTGATGATAGGTGCAGAGCTCAACATAGATTTGAGTGTCTTAAAAGCTTTTAGACAATGATCATCAAATACGAAAGGTGTGTCTTTTGAAAGTAAGTTACATAATGGCCTTGCAATTTTGCTAAAATCTTTGATGAATCGACAGTAAAAACCAGCATGGCCTAAGAATGACCGAATTTCTTTAATCGTTCGTGGGGGTGGAAGACTGGATATTAAATCAACTTTAGATTTGTCCACCTCAATTCCTTTTTCAGAAATCACATGTCCTAAGACAATTCCTTTTTTAACCCTAAAATGACATTTTTCCCAGTTTAGGACAAGACTCTTCTCCTTACACCTAACCAACACTTGGGTTAAGTGGTGTAAACATTCATCAAAGCTAGACCCGAATACAGAAAAATCATCCATAAAAATTTCCAAAAATCGCTCAACCATGTCAGAGAAAATGCTCATCATACACCGCTGAAAAGTAGCATGTGCATTACACAATCCAAATGGCATTCGTCGGTAAGCAAAAGTTCCGAAAGGACAGGTAAAAGTGGTTTTTTCTTGATCTTCAGGAGCAATGGGAATTTGGTTATAGCCGGAATATCCATCAAGAAAACAATAATAACCATGACCAACTAACCTTTCTAGCATTTGATCAATAAAAGGAAGTGGAAAGTGATCTTTTCTTGTAACAGAGTTCAATTTTCTGTAATCAATACAGACTCTCCATCCAGTTTGAATTCTGGTTGGAACAAGTTCATTTTCTTCATTCGTGATTACAGTTATGCCAGATTTCTTTGGAACTATATGAACAGGACTAACCCAAGAGCTGTCAGAAATAGGGTAGATGATCCCTACATCTAAGAGTTTGATTATTTCAGCTCGTACAACTTCTTTCAAATTAGGATTTAGTCTTCTTTGAAATTCTCGGGAAGTTTTCGCATTTTCTTCAAGGTGAATTCGATGCATGCATATAGAAGGACTAATACCTTTAATATCGGATATGGTCCAAATTTATTGCTTCTTTATGTTCTTTAATGACATTTATTAATTTATCTTCACGTTCTTCATCAAAATCGATGCTATGATGACAGTGTGGTTTCGATGGTCCTAAAAATGCATATTTTAGAGATTCAGGTAATGGATTGAGCTCTATCTTTGAATCCTCAATAGGTACTTCATTATTCATTTGGCTCTCAAGTGGTTCGTTTTAGCTTTCCATTTATCATTATCCAATAATGGTGTAGACTCTAGTAAATAATTTACTTCATTAATTGAACTGTCGATGTCAAAATCTGATCCAAAATGAGCAAGACAGCTTTCAAAAAGATCATCATTATCTATTTTTGGAAAGAAATAAGGACCCATACTCTCTATCATATTTACCTCACAGGCATCATCAAGATCATCATGTTGTTGAGAAATGTTAAACATATTTAGTTCAACAGTCATATTTCCAAAAGAAAATTTTATGATGCCATTTCTACAGTTAATTAATGCATTTGAAGTAGCTAAAAATGACCTTCCTAAAATGACAGGGATTTGATCTTTGGTATTCTCAACAGGTTCAGTGTCTATGACTATAAAATCAACAGGAAAGTAGAATTTATCTACTTGAATCAGAACATCCTCTACGATTCCTCGAGGTATTTTTATGGATCTATCAGCTAGTTGAAGTATCACAGATGTTGATTTTAGCTCCCCTAATCCAAGTTGTGTATAAACAGAATATGGTAATAAATTCACACTGGCTCCTAAATCAAGCAAGGCTCGTTTAATGATGTGATCTCCAATGACACAAGATATTGTAGGACTACCAGATCTTTATACTTAACGGAGTTTTATTTTGGATTATTGAGCTAACATGTTCACTAAAAATGCCTTTCTTGGAACATTTGTTCTTCTTTTTACAAAGGCAAAGATCTTTCAAGAACTTAGAATAAGCAGGCACTTGTTTAATAGCATCAAGGAATGGAATATTTATTCGAACTTGTTTAAATATTTCCATTATATCTTTGTATTGCGCACTTTTATCTTTTGGAATAAGTCTTTCAGGAAATGGAGCTTTTGGAACGTAAGGCTTTTCTTTTTCCTTAGAATCTTTTGGTTTTGAAACTTGTGGTTCATTTGATTTTTCTTCCGGATCATATTCAGGCTTTTGTATTTCTTTTCCACTTCTAAGGGTAGTTATGGACTGAACTTCTGCGTTAGAAGAGTTTACTTCATATTGTCCTTTAGGATTAGGGATGGACTGACTCGGAAATTTTCTCTTTCCTCTTTCAGCTAAAGTTGTTGCAAGTTGACCAATTTGTGTTTCAAGCTTAGAAATAGCCTGTGAGTTTGATTGTACAGCTTGCTGAGTTGATTGAAACATTTGTCGAGTAGATTGCATGAATTGTTGCAACGTATCTTCCAAAGATGGTTTCTTTGGCACTATAGAAGGATACTGATAAGTATTTGGAGGATATTGATTAGGACGGACATTTTGTTGATTTGATATATTCATTTGATGTCCTCCTTGATTCATTGGAGGCATGTTTTGCTTCCAGGAAAAATTTGGATGATTCCTCCAATTTGGATTATAAGTTGGAGCAAATGGATCATTCCAAGATTTTCCATATGAATGTAACACATTGACTTCTTCATTAAAAATTTCATGATTTTGTGGACCGGAGGGACAAGATTGAGATGAATGAAATGATTCCGCACATGAAATGCAAAATTCATTTTTGAGTTTGTGAGGGATGGATTGCTTCAAGACTAACGCATCCACTTTTCGTACTAAATCATCTATAGTAGATTTTATTTCAACATCTTGTTTAACCTCGTAAATTCCACCTTTTTTGGGGTCGTATGCATCGATTTGGCTCTAGAGTCGAGTGAATTCCATTGTTGTGAATTAATTGACATATTTTCTAGTGCATTCCAAGCTTCGTCTCCAATAAGGTGAAGAAATTTTCCACCATGCATTGATTGGATTAATTGGCGATTGTTTGGAGTTAAACCATCATAAAAATATTTTACCAAACGCCATATTTCAAAACCATGATGGGGACACTTAAGGATTAAATCATTAAATCTTTCCCAACAGTCATAAAATTCTTCATTTTCTTTTTGGAAAAATTCTGATATTTCTCTTCTAAGACTATCAGTTTTGGACATTGGAAAAAATTTTGCGAGGACATTGAAGAGAATTTAGCCAGAATTTTGCTTTATCTTTGAGTGAAAATGGAAATAATCTAAGTTTGACAGATTCATCAGAGAAATTTTGGAATCGGAAAGTAGAACAAATGTCGAGAAATTCCTTGACATGCATATAAGGATCTTCTCTTTCCGAACCGTGAAAAGATGGAAGAAGATGAATTATTGATGGTTTAAGTTTGAAATGAGTTGCATTAGTCGTAGGCAACACTATGCAAGAGGGAGAATTAGCACTCACTGGAGAAAAATATTCTATTAAAGTTTTCTCATTTGCAACTTCATTATTCCGATTTTCGATTTCGTCCATATTTGGTATCAGTTTCGTTTGTTGAATTTCAATTTTAGTTAAGGACAATCTTCTTCTCGTTAATCGACCTTTATTATTTCGTTGCCAAACTTGCATTCACCGATATTTCAATTTTTTTAACTTTGCATACAAACCAAATTATGATAGTCGATCGAACTTCCAGATCATTGGAGGCGTCACAACGGTCGCACTTAAAATCCAACTTTCTTCGGCATGTACACAGAGGCCTTTTTGCCAAAATTCAATCGATTTTCAAAATTAGTTTGTACAAGATTGATATTTAGCTTTTCTCTATTCAAATCGAACAAAGTAGTGAGTGAAAAATGTAACATCCCAATTCACAAATGGGACATTACACGCCGTAGGACCCCCGTGAGGTCTACCAGGCTAACTCGAGACACATGAACCACAATGATAACATGAAAGATGTACCCAAAAAGTAAATAAGGCCGTGGCCTCGGCCAAAATATTTTAACGGAGTACATGAGACATAAGTTAAATACCAAAATGTTGCCCACGCAGGGGACTTAAGCCATGTTAAAAAATAAACCAACTATCTCCAGTACTCAACAGATGCAATGACAAAACAGAAAAAATGCAGACTCGAGCCACATCATCATCATGCCAACCCATCCTTTGCATGCGCATCCCGTGCCAGCTCCTCACTGACCAAGACTAAATGCATAAGACGCATTTCCCCCATTTAAGGGGTTAGCATTCGAATAGCTAGTGCAAGTACATAATTACACAACATTATATACATACACAATTCAACGCAAATAAATCGTTAGGATAAATCATTTTGAGAATCAATATTCCGGAATATCACATTAACACCAAAGCAAAGGTATTAACACGTTTCCCACATCACAATTATCCACGCTTGGTAACTCGCGGCCGTACCCATTAGTATCGGTCCCGGAGGTCCCGTCGGACCGTCCCCAGGTGAGAAACCACTTCCGCGGCCGTACCCATTAGTATCGGCCCCCAGAGGTCCCGTCGAACCGTCCCCAGGTGGAAGAACATCAACACACGCACCCAATTCCACTTCCATGGCCGTACCCATTAGTATCGGCCCCCAGAGGCCACACGCCATCCCCAGGTGGAAGAGAAACAATCACATTCGTTCAATAAAACCATTTACATCATTCGCATCAAAATCATACGCACATAACGGAATGTAATACATGTACTTGCCTTGAATGAAACGAAACGAAGGAAACGATGAAGGAATAGGTTTCGGTCCGAACAATCTTCCCAAATCCGTTCCTAACACAATAACGGTATACACAAGTCTCAATAATGCGGAAAGGTACGAATTAATCCTAATTCTACCCCTTGGAACGATTTGTCGGAAAATACGAAGTCCACGATGGCTATAATCTAACCATGAAGAAATTACTAGGTTAAATCCGTTAAACTATACTGGAAACAAGGGATTTACGACTACACAATCGTAATCTAACAAGTCGTCGAAGCCAAAGCGGATTAAAAGGAAGAATTATGCCAAAAATCCCAAATCCCCAAAAACTAGGGTTCATCGATGTATACCTCGATTCGGACGGATGGAGGATGATTATGATGATGATAAACCTTGCTTGGGACGCAAAATTCGATCTTTAGAAGTTTCCTACTGATTTAAACGGATGAATCGCTTGAAATCGCCCACATTAATCTCTCGTCGCGAGAAAGACAGAAAATGAGTGAAATAAGTCGACCGAAAATAAGTCAGGAATTAAAAGACCTGACGGCGAGTTACGTACGTTAACGCCTATTGTTAACGTACGTTATGAAGGTTACGTACGTAACCCCTCTCAGGTTAACGTACGTAACGAACAATCTGGACACTTTCTGCGAAACCATAACTACGTTACCAATGGGGTATAACGTTCGTTATGTTACCTCTATAACGTACGTAAAGGAGCATGCATAACGTCGTTATGCATGCGGCGATTAAGACTTGCTAATCACTTAGCTCAGCACAGTCGATACAACGACGAAACGCAACACAAGGATAGAATCAAAAGTATAAACATGGGGTATCCAAAACAACAAAGCTGAGTTTTGAAAGAAAATATAATCCCGATCACTAGAGAGTCTCAAATGAAGCAATTGAAGCGAAATTCCCCAAACTTATGAAAATTACAAAAACGGCCCAAGTGCCCGAAAAATCGCAATACAACGTCGGATTAGCAAACCGAAAGTTCCAACACGACCAACTCAACCATACCAACTTATATGAATCGAGAAACAACGAAAACGAACAAGTTTTACGAGAATCGAACGCACATGCGGCATGATATAATTCAAAATGAAATTATGTGAAAGCATCCTCGAAACTCGACCAAACGGAAAAACTCCAAGAACAAAATAGATTCAGAATTCCAAAACAGTGGTAAGCGAGTTGTCCGAAACGAACATACATCAAAAATAGAAATTACCAAAAATAGAAAACGCGGATATTAAATTATCTCCCCCTAAAAATAAGTTTCGTCCCGAAACTTACAACGTGAACAACTCGGGGTATCTCGACTGCATACTCTCCTCCGTCTCCCATGTGGCTTCTTCAGACCCATGTCTCGACCATTGAACTCTAACCAGAGGGATGGTTTTATGACGAAGTTGCTTCACCCGACGCTCTAAAATCTGAATCGGCCTCTCCTCGATGGTAAGGTCGGGTCCCAATTCGATCTCTCCAAAATCGATAATATGGCTAGGGTCCGATATGTACCTCCTAAGCTGGGAAACATGAAATACGCTATGAACGTGGCTCAGGGACGGCGGTAAGCCTAGCCGATAGGCAAGCTCTCCCACTCTCTCTAAAATCTCAAACGGCCCAATAAACCTCGGACTAAGTTTACCCTTCCTACGAAGCGGTAAACTCCCGTGTCGGCGACACCTTAAGCAAAACATGATCTCCCACCTCAAACTCCAACGGACGCGTGTCGGCATAAGACTTCGCCGACGGGCCGTTAACAATCTATCACGAATCAGAGTAATCTTCTCTCTCGTCTCAACTACCATATCGGGCTCGGTACCAATCAGCTCGGACGCATCGTCCCAACACAACGGAGATCTACACCTCCTCCCATACAACGCCTCAAATGGCGCCATCTTGATCGAGGCGTGCCAACTATTGTTGTACGTGAACTCGATCAATGGCAAGTGCGACTCCCAATCATCCTTCCATTCTAGGGCACAGGCTCTCAACATATCCTCTAACGTCTGGATCGTCCGCTCTGACTTCCGTCAGTCTGAGGGTGATAAGATGTACTGAGTCTCAACTCAGTCCCCAAAGCTCGATGAACAGCCTACCAGAAATGTGACACGAACCGGCCATCACGATCCGAAACAATACTCTTAGGAGTCCCATGCAATCTCACGACCTCTGCAATAAATACTCGTGCTAGTCTCTCCGGGCCCCAAGTGTCCTTAATACCCAGAAAGTGAGCTGATTTGGTCAGTCGATCGACAATAACCCAAATCATGTTCATTCCATTCCGAGTCCTAGGCATATTAGTAATGAAATCCATGGAAATATCCTCCCATTTCCACTCCGGGATAGGAAGTGGTCGCAAAAACCCCGCGGGTCGCTGATGCTCGATCTTAACCTGCTGACAGGTCAAACACCTCGACACAAACTCGCTAACGTCTGTCTTCAAATTACTCCACCAGTAGTTGCTCCTCACATCCTTGTACATTTTATTCGTACCAGGATGTATGGAGTAAGGCGTGGTATGAGCTTCACTCAAGATCTTCTGTCTCAGCTCAATATCATTCGGTACACATAGTCTGCCGCGAAATCTCAGAACGCCATCATCCTGAACCACAAATCCAGGGGCTTTCCCCTGCCTCACATCCTCCCTCAACTGGACCAAACACGGATCATCATACTGTTTCGCCTTGATATCATCAGTCAAGGACGAAGTGATCTCTAATGCACATAACTGGCCCTGAACTCTCTGAACCCAAACCTCAATATTCTGACAAATAAGATCTCGCTGGATCCTACTCTGCGGTGTAAGTACTTCTAACATCTGCAACGCCATCGGCTTACGGCTCAACGCATCCGCCACTACGTTAGCCTTACCCGGATGGTAAAGTATCTCGAGGTCGTAATCTTTAATTAGCTCCAACCACCTACGCTGTCTCATATTTAACTCCTTCTGACTGAAGATATACTTCAAACTCTTGTGATCGGTAAAAATCTTACACGACGACCCATAGAGATAATGCCTCCAGATCTTTAAGGCGAAAACGACCGCAGCTAACTCCAAATCATGTGTGGGGTAATTCACCTCATAAGGTTTCAACTGGCGGGACGCATACGCAATCACTCTGTCTCTCTGCATCAAAACACATCCTAGACCAAGGCCTGAAGCATCACTGTACATTACGAAATCCTCGTTCCCCTGAGGCAACGCTAACACGGGTGCGGTAGTCAAACGTCTCTTTAACTCGTCAAAGCGTCATCACTGCTCTGCGGTCCACTCGAACTTCGAGTTTTACGGAGCAACCGAGTGAGTGGTCTAGCGATCTTAGAAAATCCCTCAACGAATCTACGGTAATAGCCGGCAAGACCCAGAAAACTCCTCACCTCCTTCACATTCTTAGGCGGCTCCCAAGCCATCACTGCCTCTATTTTCTGCGGATCTACCCGAACTCCCTCTCTGAAATCACATGCCCGAGGAACGTCACTTCCTCGAGCCAAAACTCACATTTAGAGAACTTCGCGTACAACCGCTCAGCCCTCAAAGTGTCTAATACAATCCGAAGATGTAAGGCGTGCTCCTCTCGACTCGTGAATAGATAAGAATATCGTCGATAAAACGACTACGAATTTGTCCGGATACTCAATAAAAACTTTGTTCATCAAATGCATGAACAACTCTTTGGGGCATTAGTTAGCCCGAAGGCATAACCACAAACTCGTAATGGCCATATCTCGTCCGAAAGGCGCTTTCGGAATATCGACGTCCCGAATCCTCAACCGTAGTAGCCCGATCGCAAATCAATCTTGAAAAGACCTTGAAGGCGATCAAACAAATCGTCAATCTGGGCAAAGGGTATTTATTTTTGATGGTTAGCTTGTTTAATTCACGATAGTCGATGCATAAACGAAGCGATACAACCTTCTTCTTAACAAAAGTACAGCGCACCCCAAGGCGATACGCTCGGTCGAATATACCCTTTATCTAACAACTCTCCCAATCGATTCTTCAACTCTAGCATCTCAGCGGTGCCATACGGTGCAGTGCTCGAGAAATAGGGTCCGCATTCGGCTCAAGAACAATAGCAAACTCCACCTATCTATGTGGTGGTAATCCCGTCAAGTCATCCTGAAATAAATCGGTTTACTCGCTAACAACTGGAATCGACGATATGTCAACCCCACCATCTTCCGCTGCGAAGCGAAACACCGATGGCAAACCTGACCTTGGTTCAAAAGTTTCATCGCCTTCAAGGCGCTAATCACACACCCCGATCTACCCGGCTACGGTAGACGAGTATGCTCGGTCCTCGGCAACTATCGTGATGGTACGAGTCCGATAGTTCATGATAGCACCATGACGATCCAACCAATCGTCCCCGAGGATCAAATCCTCACCCTTGAGGTCTATAACAATGAGATTCGAGGGCCAATCCCGGCTCCCGATCCTCACTGGGCAATCCCTAACTTCCCGGTCCCCAACCATACGATCCCCGCTGGGCGTACCCACTACGAACGGCTCACACTCAAACAAGCAGTCAAAACCAATACGACTCACACAATCCGAAGCTATAAAGGAATGGGTCGCACCCGAATCAAAAAGTATTGAAACTGGATGAGAAAGGATCTGAGTGGTACCTGACGCCACCGGAATGTCTGCCTCCTCCGTGCGCCTCATCTGATATAATCGGGGATGGACTGAGCCCGAACTCGATCTTTGCGGCGGTCGGTGACTCACCCCTACCACGACTCGAACCCTGCGGAACATGAGTAGCTGGTGAACCGAGATCCCTCGATCGGCGGTGGTAGTCGTAAATCTAGCGGCCACAGTGGCCCTCTCACAATAATTTGCTCGATGCCGATGCATCTCGCAAGTAAAGCAAGTAACTAACGGAAGTGGGCAATCCTTCACAACGTGCTCGCCGACCGCAATTAAAACAAACTCTCCCGCCAAGTGCAGTGATCGGTGAGCAGTTACCCTAAGATCCCCGGCTGAAGAAACGGCCTCTTCCCAGTGTAGGAGCGAGCGAGACCTCGCCCGACCACCTTTTCCAGTAGAGAACCCACCGGTAGTCTTACGCTTCTTAGCTTCCGAAACCGACTCGATTAGGGACGACCATCTCGATCGCGGAGCGCGATCACAGTATTCCTTCAAAGTGGCACACATGAGCGGCGCCATACACTGCCTAATATGCGGCTTCATGCGCATATTGAAGTATCGGATTTTATCAGCCTCCGTTCTCACTTGATCCCTCACGAAGCCCAACTGCTGATTGTAAGAAATGATGGCCTGAGAAATAGGCACATCCTGAGGTGTAGCGGTGAAGAACTCCACAATTCTACGCTCCTTGGTAGCGGCGGACAATATTCTGCTTCCATAGCGGCCACGAACTCATCCCAGTGGCCCGACGGTCTCAGGCGCAACGGCCTCCCACCATTCCGACTTCCTTATCCGGGAGTGCTTGGGCAATGTGTACCCTCCTGTCCTCAGGACAAGCTACGGCATCGAAGGTCCTGGACAACTGAAAGAGCCAATTCTCCCAACCGATGGAGTCAGAAGATCCGGAGAAACGAGGAGGGTGCATCTTAGTCACCATCTGAAGCCACTTACTAGCCTCCTCTTACGGTGTTCGGGGCGGAATCTGACGTCCAACCAGAGCTAACTGAGTAAGTTGGGCTACCAAGCTGTGAAATCTGGCGGTAGCCAGCGTCGGCATTATTACTCGACGGCACTGAGTGAGAGGCTGAGTCCGCAGAGGACTGGGAAAGTGAGCCCTCCTCATTATCAGCACCACGACCACGGCCTCGGCCGCGTCCCCTAGCCGGTTTACCACGACCTCTCAACATACTGAAGGAAAATAAGAAAAGAACAAGATCAGAAAGATTCACAGTTCACAAAGTTGGTAACACAAGTCACGATTCTGAACAATGCAGGAAAACGAATTACATAAATATAAGAGTTCGAGGAGACTTACAGCCACGGGTCGCACGAAAAGACGGTAGCATGATGATATTAGGCTCAACGACTGACTCTAATGACGCAACTGACAGACCCAAATTTCACCGATAGCCTAGGTATTCAAAACCTAAGCTCTGATACCATAATTGTAACATCCCAATTCACAAATGGGACATTACACGCCGTAGGACCCCCGTGAGGTCTACCAGGCTAACTCGAGACACATGAACCACAATGATAACATGAAAGATGTACCCAAAAAGTAAATAAGGTCGTGGCCTCGGCCAAAACATTTTAACGGAGTACATGAGACATAAGTTAAATACCAAAATGTTGCCCACGCAGGGGACTTAAGCCATGTTCAAAAATAAACCAACTATCTCCAGTACTCAACAGATGCAATGACAAAACAGAAAAAATGCAGACTCGAGCCACATCATCATCATGCCAACCCATCCTTTGCATGCGCATCCCGTGCCAGCTCCTCAGCTCGACCAAGACTAAATGCATAAGACGCATTTCCCCCATTTAAGGGGTTAGCATTCGAATAGCTAGTGCAAGTACATAATTACACAACATTATATACATACACAATTCAACGCAAATAAATCGTTAGGATAAATCATTTTGAGAATCAATATTCCGGAATATCACATTAACACCAAAGCAGTGTATTAACACGTTTCCCACATCACAATTATCCACGCTTGGTAACTCGCGACCGTACCCATTCGTATCGGTCCCGCAGGTCCGTCGACCGTCCCGGTGAGAAACCACTTCGCGGCCGTACCCATTAGTATCGGCCCCCAGAGGTCCCGTCGAACCGTCCCCAGGTGGAAGAACATCAACACACGCACCCAATTCCACTTCCATGGCCGTACCCATTAGTATCGGCCCCCAGAGGCCACACGCCATCCCCAGGTGGAAGAGAAACAATCACATTCGTTCAATAAAACCATTTACGTCATTCGCATCAAAATCATACGCACATAACGGAATGTAATACATGTACTTGCCTTGAATGAAACGAAACGAAGGAAACGATGAAGGAATAGGTTTCGGTCCGAACAATCTTCCCAAATCCGTTCCTAACACAATAACGGTATACACAAGTCTCAATAATGCGGAAAGGTACGAATTAATCCTAATTCTACCCCTTGGAACGATTTGTCGGAAAATACGAAGTCCACGATGGCTATAATCTAACCATGAAGAAATTACTAGGTTAAATCCGTTAAACTATACTGGAAACAAGGGATTTACGACTACACAATCGTAATCTAACAAGTCGTCGAAGCCAAAACGGATTAAAAGGAAGAATTATGCCAAAAATCCGAAATCCCCAAAAAAACTAGGGTTCATCGATGTATACCTCGATTCGGACGGATGGAGGATGATTATGATGATGATAAACCTTGCTTGGGGACGCAAAAATCGATCTTTAGAAGGTTCATACGGATTGCACGGATGAATCGCTTGAAATCGCCAAAGGAAGCTCACGTCGCGAGAAAGAAAGAAAAGGAGTGAAATAAGTCGACCGAAAATAAGTCGGAATTAAAAGACACGGCGGCGAGTTACGTGCGTTAACGCTATTGTTAACGTCGTTATGAAGGTTACGTCGTAACCCCTCTCGAGTTAACGTCACGTAACGAACAATCTGGACACTTTTCTGCGAAACCATAACGTACGTTACCAATGGGTATAACGTCGTTATGATACCTATATAACGTCGTAAAGGAGCATGCATAACGTCGTTATGCATGCAGCGATTCAAGATCGCTAATCACTTAGCTCGGCATCGATACAACGACGAAACGCAACACAAGGATAGAATCAAAAGTATAAACATGGGGTATCCAAAACAACGAAGCCGAGTTTTGAAAGAAAATATAATCCCGATCACTAGAGAGTCTCAAATGAGGCAATTGAAGCGAAATTCCCAAACTTATGAAAATTACAAAAACGGCCCAAGTGCAGAAAATCGCAATACAACGTCGGATTAGCAAACCGAAAGTTCCAACACGACCAACTCAACCATACCAACTTATATGAATCGAGAAACAACGAAAACGAACAAGTTTTACGAGAATCGAACGCACATGCGGCATGATATAATTCAAAATGAAATTATGCGAAAGCATCCTCGAAACTCGACCAAACGGAAAAACTCCAAGAACAAAATAGATTCAGAATTCCAAAACAGTGCTAAGCGAGTTGTCCGAAACGAACATACATCAAAAATAGAAATTACCGAAAATAGAAAACGCGGATATTACAAAAAATATCAATCCCTTGTTGAATCTTTTAAAGGATTTTATTGTTTAATTATTTTTTTTGAGTTTTTATATTTTTATTATTAATAATAATAATGATAATTATTATAATTATTACTATGATTATAGGATGTAATAGATTGCAAAGGAATAAATTTACTAATTGATCTACGGAAGCAATATCTATTGATAAACTAAATTGTACGACGAGAAATATTGCAACTAAACTAAATGTCTAAGAATACTGTAAATAGAAAATAACAACTAAAAATACAATCTAAATTTACCACTAGAAGATTCTATTAAAACTAAAGACAAGATATAAAAATTAAAAAAAATTCTAATTTTTTTTTGTTTTTTATATTTTTTTAGTTTTTATATTTTTATATTTATTATATTTTTATTATATTTCTAGATTAATAATTTAGAGCTAATATATATATATATATATATATATATATATCAAGATATATTTTTTTTTTCAAAAAAAAAAATTTAGATTTTTTTTAGAAAAAAAAAATAGAAATAAAAATTACAAACTTTTATTTTATTTATGCAAACAATAAAAATATTTTTTTTACAAATTTTCGTTTCTGTTTTTTTTTTTTTTAAATTTCAGGTTTTTATTTTTTTTTAGTATTTTCCCTTTTTATTAAAGTATTGTAATTTATTTTAAAAAAAATATGTTTTTATTAAAAAAAATTTAAAGTTCAAAATTTTTTTATTATATATATTCCAGATTATTTAAATTATTAATTCTTATTCTGATTTTTTTAGATTTTTTATGAAAAGTAAAAAAAATTTTTAATTAAACTAACAGGTTTTACTTTTAAAAATATAATAAAATAATTCAGATTTTTATTTATTACAGAAGATAATATTACAGAATATTTTTTAATTTATTTTTATTATTTTTTTATTTTTTTCGAATTTAAATTAAAAATTTTGATTTTTATAATATTAATATACCAAAATTACAAAAATATTACCTTAAAATCTGAAACTTTTTTTGTATTTTCCAGATCTTTTTTTAAATAAAAATAAATAAGTTCTGAATTTTTTAAACTTTTTCAGATTTTTTTATATATTTTTGGACTTTTTTATTTTTTTATTATTTTATTATTATTTTTACGAAAATGAACAGTAGATTTTATTATTATTAATTATTTTTTATATTTATTATTATAAGTTTTTATTATTTTTCAGATTTTTTTTATGAATAAAATAAATTCTACAACTAACACAATCTAAAACGGATATTAAAAAGACAGATAATAATAAAGAAAAACAGTAAAATAAATAACTAGTAGAAGAATTTAACTAACTTGATGACGACGGTCTTCTTGTACTTCGTTTGCGCCTCCCCGGCAACGGCGCCAAAACTTGTTGTTGGTTGATTCTTTAATCTAATACTCGCAAGCGCACGATTTGTTCGATGTAGATATGCGGTGCAAGATCGATTCCACAGGGAGGACTATACTAGTGAAGTCAAATTATTTCTATCGTTTTGAATCAAATTATATTAAATTCTAACCTAGTCCCAAATAATTTGATTTTTGATTGGTTAAAATAATTGCATTAAATAACAGTAATTTTTAAGTATATTTTAGATAAATTGATTTTAAATAATTTATTAGGGTTTAGAATCCACCAATGTCTATTTATTATATAATTTATATTCTAATTCCAAGAAATTCAAGGAATAGATTCTGAAATCAATCTCACTATTTCCCTATAGATTTGACAATAAGTACAAAATTATAATTCAAATATAGATTTTCCTTCGCTTGAAAAATGTAATTTCTAAGCATTATATGTATCCAATTTAATGGAAAACAAATAATCAAAGAAATTAATTAATATCAATAATCACAAAGCAATGGGAAATTTATAACTATCAAAAATACGTGATATAATTGATGAAATAATATTCCCCTATTGAAGCGAAAATCATAATCGTTAAAAATATTTATTTAGAATTATTATATAAATATTAATAATAATATAGAAATGGTTTCATCATAACCCTAGTAAAAGAAAATTACTCACTCATAATAACAACACAAATAAATAAATATTCCATAATATTATTACACAAATATAATTTTATTACACAATATTTTTATTTCTCTCCCTTACAATAATATCTCTCTATTTTTTTTTCTCTTTTTTTCTCCCCCTTACAATAATATCTCTCTATTTTTTCTCTTTTTTTCTCCTCTCCAAACATTACACATTCATCCCCTATTTATACTACTTCAAAATCAATAAAATAATATTTTTTACAATTTTAAAATCCCACCACCTAATAATTCACAGCTGCCCATGAGGTGCTGATGTCATGGATGACATCAGCACGGAGTTGAAATTCCGGTCCAATCAGGTGTTGACACGTTGCACAATATGGTCCGTCTATTTAATTGTCCTTTGAACGGTCATAACTTCTTCATAAGAACTCGGATTCGGATGAATTTTTTTAAAACGATCGTCTCGACGAGACAAATAAAGTGAGACCAGTCGTGATTATATTTGAATTTTGTAAAAATATCGCCCTTGAACCAATTGATCTGTCTTGTACCGGTTGGCTAACCTGCAGATATAATTTAATTCCAATTAATTATCCAAAAATGACATAAAATTATAGAAAATTCTAACAAAATGAAATAATATAAATATATGGTAAAACGAATAAATTATCACACAAAACATACAATTATATACATAAAATACTAATAAAAATATTACTCAAAATATACTAAACAACTATTCCCGTCAAGAAAAATAAAGAATATTGAACTAAAAAATAATGAATTTTTATGTTAAAACAATAAACAACCAGTTGAAACTTTTCAAACCCAAAAAAAAAAAAAAAAATCCTAAATACCTCCATCAATTACCAACTACGGCCTCAAAATTAAGATTTTATCCTTTTAATAAAATTTGGCAACACCGCCGTATAATCATGTCGGCTAAGGAAAAACTGTTGGCAAAATAAATCGAATACTTCAATAAACAGTACAGAATTGAAAAGACAATTTATTTTATTAAAACTCTGCACAGAAAGTGTTAGCAGAATCAAATATTTGCTGATGACGAAATCGAAAGAAAGTCGATATTGAGTATAAAGGGTATTTTCTAAAAGTGAAATTAGGCACAGTCTTGTGAGACGGGAGAAAATGGCAAATTGAACACACTCTTGTGTAGACCCGGCAATTTAACACATGACACGAAAACAACACGAAAATTTAGTATTTGTGTTTGCATTTTGAGTACACGACACGAAAATACACGAACACGAAAGTACACAATCGAGATTTAGTGTCGTTTTTTTGTTTGCATTGAGTACACGAACACGAAAGTACACGATCGAGATTTAATATCGGCTTTGTGTTTGCTCTTTGGGCACACGACATGACACGAGGTACACAAAATAAATAAATATTTATTTTTATTTCTATATATATTTAATATTTTATAATAAAAATTTACAATTTTATGTTTATTTTTATAAAAACGTATATTTTATAAATTCTGTATGTACTAACTTTAAAATTCAAAAATATAATACAAATTTTTATAAATTTCGTGTAAACATTCGTATTTTCGTTGTCATTCGTTTCGTTTCGTCTACTAAAAACTATAAAAATAATATTAAAATTGTTATTTTTATAATATTTTACTATTTATTTTATATTATATGCGTGACACGAAAATACGTAACGAAAAGACACGAATTGGCGCGATACACGACACGGATCCATTCATATTGTGTATAAGTTTGGATTTTAAGTACACGAAACACGGACACATTCATTGGCTTCTAGATGTTTGTGCTGCTTGCATACCCTTATCCAGAACTACCATACCGAGACCATCGCCCACCTTTTCTTGGAGAGTGATGTGGCTCGTGACGTGTGGGAATATTTTGGCGCATGGACACATTTATCCCTACACCATACTCAGAATATCTTTGAGCTCCTGATTTTTTTCGCACACGGCACACACTTTAGGCACGCGACTTTCATTATTCCTTGTCTGATCATTTGGTTCATCTGGACAGAAACGAATAGTGCAAAGCATAGGGCGGTTACTTTTCTTTCGTCTTATGTTATTGTGCAGGTGGAGCGCCATGTTGCTTTATTGGCTGCTGCGGGGCTTATTTCATCTGAGTTCTGGGCGGGTTGCTCGCCGCCTGATCGTTTCCAGCGAGCTACATCTTCCCCCGCTCAAACTCGTCGCCCCATCCCGATGGTTTGGCTTCGACCCGAGACCCCTTGGATCAAGCTGAACACGGATGGTTCGTTCGATAGAGACACACAGATTGCGGGTGAGGGACGTCTGATTAGAGATCATCACGGAGAGCTCCTTCTTGCTTTCCATTCCTCTTTTCAAGCCTCTTCTAGTTTTGATGCTGAGATCCAGACGTTGGCGATTGGTTTGATTCTAGCTTCCCAGAGATCGAGGCATGTTTGGATTGAGCTTGATGCTGCTGCTGTGGTGACCCTGCTATCATCTGGCCATCGGGGCTCTTGGCAGGTTCGTCACACTCTTATGCGTATCCGACACATTCTCAGAGATATTCAGTTCAGAGTCACTCATATTTTCCGGGAGGGCAACAGGCCGACCGACTATGAGCTTGGCATGTCATCCCTCGGCATTCAGACTTATACTTACGATACTTCTCCTTCATTCCTTCTCTCCCTTATATGGATGGATCAGCTTGGTTATCCGTCTTTTAGATTTAGATAGTTTTTATTTTTGATCGATTGCTTGTTTGCCTATTGGTCCGCACATTAGCCCACAGTTTTAGTGGTGCACCTTGTACTGATCTAGCGGGCCGTATGCACTTTAGATTTTAGGTTCCGGATTATGGCCCATTTTTTGTCATAATTCGGAGTTGAGTTGTTTTGGTCTACAGGTCCGCACATTAGCCAACTTTTTGTGGTGCACTTTGTATTTCTTTTGCGGGCCGTAGATTTCTTCGATGCTTGGACCCGAATTATGGCCCATTTTTGGTCATAATTCGGGGCTGATACTTTGTATTTTTTGATATCTTCTTATCTACAGGTTGGTGGGTCCCGCCTCAACCCCCGTCCACACTGGACGCTTTTTCTTTTAAAAAAAAAAGTACATGAAACACGAAAGTACACGACACGAACAATTTACCAGGTCTACTCTTGTGGGACGGGGGAGCAACATACATAGACGGAAAAAACTAACGGTAACCCATCCCTCTCCGTTAACTGTTGCTTTTCACTTTTCCATTATCACTCCGACACATTCCCTCCCTCCCTCTCTCTCTCTCTCTCTCTCTCTCTCTCTCTTCAACATGTCTATCTTACCTACTAGCCGACTCCCTCTGCAACCATTATAGCAACGGGAAAATGAAATCTCCAGCTCATGCTCCCGACCCTACTTTTCTTTTTCTTTTACTCGCAGAAAAAACATTACTGCATTTAGATGAGTTTCTATCCGTGTGGTTTGGAGTTCATTTTGTGGGCTTGGCAACTCCAAGGTGAGAATGGAACATCTGATTTTGGGGTTTGTCGAAAAAAATCTGCCGGAGGAACTATATATAATCTATCAGTTTTTACATATCTTTTCTTTCTTTAAAAAAAAAAAAACATGTTTAAATCTCATGAACTCCCAGATTGTATCTATGAAAAAAACCAGCCCATTTTCATCTGCCCCAATAGCCCAACTCCTAAGAAAACTGTCTCTTTCCACTCTTGATGATCAAAAGTTCCTCAGATTTTCACTAAAATATCTTTACGTTTTCAGAAAATCTGTAGACGCAGAAACCCTTAAGGAATCGCTGTCAAGGGTTCTTGTTGAGTACTACCCATTGGCTGGGAGGCTGACAAAGTGCGTCGAAAACCCCAAAAATCTACTGGGAATTTTTTTTTATTATTATTAAATATGGAGAGCTTTTCTTAAGGATTTTTTTTTATGTTCTTTTTTGTGTTTGTTTGAAGATTATTTTTGGCTGTTCCTTTTTTTTTGGGTGTTTCTTTTTGTGTAGTTTGTTGTATTTGAGTTCTATAGACTACTAGATCTGTCTTACTCGTGAACTTATGTGTTTGGACTTTTCCAAGTTTTTTTATCTTGATTGTTGGGATATGGATTATGTTTTTGTTTTTGTGTATATATATATATATATATATATATATATATATATATATATTAAAATATCATAATGTTTTTTTCCTTTGGCAATATAATTGACTGTTGTTGTTACTTTGAACTGCTTTTTCTTTGTAGGTATAATTTTTTTTTTCTTTTTCATTGTTGAGTTTGCATCATGTTGCAGAAGACAATGATAAAAATTCGCACAAACAGGACTACTCTTGAGTATGATCCTGAAACTCAACAGCAAACGCCTTATTACAACTTATATAGTGGTTTTTTTACTAAACCTCCAACCGATGTTTCCAAACCAAACGTCAACTTTTTTGTAGGAAATGCTCGGTATTTGAGTTTACCATTTCATCGGAAGAAGAAAATAGATGTAGAGAATTTACAAATCGATTTATAAAACACACTAAATATTTTTGGTTACATTAGAAAAGATAATTTCATATATTTGGTGTTTGAGCCGATTGAGATGTTGGGTTCGTATTTCGACCGTGAAAGATCTCAAGGGCTGTCTCAGAATGGAATACTTAAGACCGAGATATCAAGAACTCTTAGGTAAATATTGTCATTATTTTTCTAGGTTCGGGTGACGGTAGTTTTTCCTACTATTTACCATTAGTTATTTTTTACAGAGGAATCATCCTATCTTACCATAAACTCACCGTGACTTTCCACCGAATCAGAAACATTGATCGCCACACTATTTTTATTGTGAACTCGAGTGAAGTGGGTTCCGGTGATATCAAATGGATATTTGTTGAAAAAGTCGGCCAACCTCTTAAACGCGAGGAATGGGCCAAGTGGGAAAGAGAGCAAGTGGCTCAATCAGCTAATATGGTCAAGATGTTGACCGATATCTTAGGTCAACACTTTCAGAAAGCGGTAGAACAAGAGCTCAAGAGCTCCTTAACTATTCCCGAAGACACTGGTAATTTTTTATTATATTTCTATGATGAGTTGCCAGTGGGGGACCGGGATGATGGGGATGGAGCTAGATAGAGATTAATGGTGATGTTGACTAGAATTTTTATACCTATATATATATATATACAGACACACACACATATGCACACACACATAAGGCTCAAGGTAAATCTGTTTAATTTAAACGCAAAATACTAGTTTAAGTTAGGGTGTTATTTGAATATTTTTTACTACAAACTGATTGAAGTTTGTTTTGTTTTGTTTAGTTGGAGATTGTATTTCCATCCTTTCCTGTGCTCGACCGAGGATAGACAGCAGATGCCCACGCGTCTTCTCAAATATCTGCAACCAAAACTGCAAGAAAAGACGAATGTCCTCAAGTTTGATTGGGTGGAAAATGTTATGAAGAGTGTTGGTGATGTGGCGAATATGTATAAAACAGTGTTGTTTCACCCAATTCTCCGGAGGATCGAGGTTGCTATTAAAAAGAGTTTGGTATCGGTGCGGCTACTATATTGAGTCTGACTTGCAATATCTACAACAACAAGTGATGGATTTATGGGACGCGGACCAAATAGTCGACGAATATTGTGGTATTCATCAGGAAGACAGAGGAGGCATACGAAAGCCTTACAGAAATGACCTCTTGTCCTTATTGGAATTTTTGAGAAACTATGATGTCCATTGGAAAGATCCCAAAAAATACTACCTATATTTGTTTGGAAAATCTTCTATACATAATCCACAAGTACGCGGCTGCCATCTCAAAGGCATCTTGTCAGGCAGTTATTTAGTGAGCATTTGGGACCTTACTCTTGATCATTATTTTAGTGAGTTTATGGTTAGTAGTTATTTTGATGTTGATTATTTAGATGTTGCTACTTGTTGTGTTGGACATGGATTAATCTAATATTAGTAAGATGGTTACTAACCTAATAATTTTTGGTCATTAGATAGACATGCACATAAAATTTTACACCTAACGAGCCTTGATTTAGCATGATCTGCCTTCAACTTATTTACAAATATATTCAATCACTTTTGGCTAATTTGTATTATATTGCGAACTTTTTTGATCAACATGTCCAACACAACAAGTAGCAATATCTAAATAATCAACATCAAAATAACTACTAACCATAAAGTCACTAAAATAATGATCAACAGTAAGGTCCCAAATGCTCACTAAACAACTGGCTGACAAGATGCCTTTGAGATGGCAGCCGCGTATTTGTGGATTATGTATAAAAGACTTCCCAAACAAATATAAGTAGTATTTTCTGGAATCTTTCCAATGGACATCATAGTTTCTCAAAAATTCCAGTAAGGACAATAGGTCATTTCTGTACGGCTTTCGTATGCCTCCTGTATCTTCCTGATGAATACCACAATATTCGTCGACTATTTGGTTCGCATCCCATAAATCCATCACTTGTTGTTGTAGATATTGCAAGTCAAACTCAATATAGTAGCCGCCCCGATACACCACTCTTTTTTTAATAGCAACCTCGATCTTCCGGAGAATTGGGTGAAACAACACCATTTTATACATATTCGCCACATCACCAACACTCTTCATAACACTTTCCACCCAATCAAACTTGAGGACATTCGTCTTTCCTTGTAGTTTTTGTTGCAGATATTTGAGAAGACGCGTGGGCATCTGCTGTCTATCCTCGATCGAGCACAGGAAAAAAGGATAGACCACAGGAAATGATGGAAATACAATCTCCAACTGAACAAAACAAAACAAACTTCAATCAGTTTGTAGTAAAAAATATTCCAATAACACACTAACTTAAACTAGTATTTTGCGTTACAGATTTACCTTGAGCCTTATGTGTGTGTCTGCGCATATGTATGTGTGTATATATCCTCCGTCCCATAAAACTATGCTCATTTTGACTTTTATTGGTCAAAATTCATAAACTCTTACCATGAAATGCAATCAATATATACATAAATTATAGTAATGTAAGTACTTATTTGAAATGTTTTAGTATGTATTTTCTAAATATTATTTTTTATAATATGTATTCATATATAATTGAAGTTTTTTTTTTTTTTTAAATTTCCCACACACGCACACAAGGAGGATCGTCCCCTGTCCTGAGTCCCCCCCCAAGAGGCTCGAGCTCACCCCCGATCTAGAGGTAAGTTTGCCAAGACGCGCTGATCGCCTCATTGTCATTGGGTTCTGCGCCCGCTTACCTAGGTCATATATAATTGAAGTTATTAAATGGTCAATGTGTATTTGGAGAGACCAATCAAAGTCAAAATGAATACAATTTTATGGGACGGAGGGAGTATATTAACAGGTATAAAAATTCAAGTCAACATCACCATTAATCTCTATCTAGCTCCATCCACATATCACCCCGATCCCCCACTGGCAACTCATCATAGAAATAAAGAAATAAAATAAAAAATTACAGTGTCCTCTGGAATAGTTAAGGAGCTCTTGTTCTACAGCTTTCGGAAAGGGTTGATGTTCACAATCTCCTGCACCTTACCTAAGATATCAGTCAAACATCTTGACCATATTAGCTGATTGAGCCACTTGCTCTCTTTCCCACTTAGCCCATTCCTCGCGTTTAAGAGGTTGGCCGACTTTTTCAACAAATATCCATTTGATATCACCGGAACCCACTTCACTCGAATTCACAATAAAAATAGTGTGACGATCAATGTTTCTGATTCAGTGGAAAGTCGCGGTGAGTTTATGGTAAGATAGGATGATTCCTCTGCCAAAAAACCTAATGGTAAGTAGTAAGAAAGACTACCGTCACCAGAACCTAGAAAAATAATGACAATATTTACCTAAAACTTCTTGATATCTAAGTCTTAAGTATTCCATTCTGAGACGGCCCTTGAAATATTTCACGATCGAAATACGAACCCGACGTCTCAATCGGCTCAGACACCAAATATATGAAATTATCTTTTTTAACGTAACCGAAAATATTTAATGTGTGTTTTATAAATCGATTTGTAAATTCTCTACATCTATTTTCTTCTTCCGATGAAATGGTACACTCAAATACCGAGCATTTTTTTTCAAAAAAGTTGACATTTGGTTTGGAAACATCAGTTGAAGGTTTAGTAAAAAAAACCACTATATAAGTTGTAATAAGGCGTTTGCTGTTGGGATTCAGGATCATACTCGAGTAGTCCTGTTTGTGCGAATTTTTATCATTGTCTCCTGCAACATGATGCAAACTCAACAATGAAAAATATATATATATATATATATATATATACCAACAAAGAAAAAGCATCTCAAAGTAACAACATTCAATTATATTGCCAAAGGAAAAAAAAAAACATCAAGATATTTCAATATATATATATATATATAAACAAAACATAACCCATATCCCAAAAACCAAGGTAAAAAGGCAACTTAGAAAAGTCCAAACACATAAGTAAGTAGTGTATAGAATAAAGTGGGAATAATTTATCTAACCCTTTTACATATAACATTATTTTTTTTCTCCAAGTTTAGCGCCAACTCTTTTATACCCAAATTGTCGGAATTGACCTTTACTGCAATGAATTCGAGTCATATAATGTACTTTCGAGTAACAAAATTTCGAGTGAATTTGCAAAAATATACGAAGAAGTCATTTCGAGTTACGCGAATAGGAATTCGAGTTACCCGAAGAAGTCACACGGGTTACTCGAATAAAAGAGTTACTCGTTCAGCATTCGTGTCACTCGACGGCGCATTCGTGTTACTCGACCGGCGCATTCGTCACTCAACGGCACATTCGTGTTACTCGATCGGCGCATTCATATTACTTGATTTTGTATTCGTGTTACCCGAATAATAATCTTCCCTCAATATTGTATATTTTTATAAGTTGACTCGAAATTTTGTTACTCGAAAGTACAATATATGACACGAATGCATTTGAGTAAAGGTCAATTCCGACAATTTGAGTATCAAAAGAGTTGGTGTTAAACTTGAGGCAAAAAAAAATAATACTATATGTAAAAAGTCATTTCAAGTTTTCTCTCATACAACAAACTACACAAAAAGAAACACCCAAAAAAAGGAACAGCCAAAATAATCTTCAAACAAACACAAAAAAGAACACCCAAAGAAAATCTAACATCAAAAAAAAATCCGTAAAAAAAAGCTCTCCATATTTAATATTAATAAAAAAATTCCCAGCAGATTTTTGGGGTTTTCGACGCACTTTTTCAGCCTCCCAGCCAATGGGTAGTACTCAACAAGAACCCTTGAAAGCGATTCCTTATATCTAAACGGAAAAAGATAAAAAGATCTAAGAATGAATATCTAAGATAAAGTGCATCACTCCATACTCGATCGCAATCCTGAACTGGACTGGATGGAAGACATTGAATGTATGATACGGAAGATTCCATACCTTCAATGAACAAGGTTTGAGTTGACATAACTTTAAAACTGACCAGAAGCTTTTGCAGCGAAGGCTTGTAGAAGATTACTCGTCACAAATAGCATATCATCAGGCCTGTCGACTCCAGCAGTCAACAAAATCTCCATGAATGTCTGTTTTTCTTTCTTACCTCTGTACAAGTAAAAAAAAAAAAAAAAACAAGAGATTGTTAAAGGAATAATACCCGTTGTGTGCCTAAGTCTGTTAGTTTATGGGCTTTCCTAGATAGGATTTGGCTGAGGCCTGTTTGTATGTACTTCACCCTATTTAAGGGAGCTCAATGATGGAATAATACAACACTTTGCCCTACTTTCTTGTCTTGTGTTATTTTCCCTTCAACACGTTATCAGCACGTGTCTAACCAACTGAGAAAAATCCCGGCCGAAAATTCTGAAAAAAAAAAACGAAAAAATTTTACGAAAAGAAAAAAAACCCTACGCGCCGTCATCATCTACTTCCGCCGCCTGCCATCACCCGACCTCCGCCATCGGCATCTACCCGTCGGAACCTCCCAGATACGGACCGCACGACCGCTCGTCCGACCCAGATCCCACCGCAACTCAGGCGGAACCACCACGCACAGATCGGACGAAACCCTAGCAGCAGTCCGCGACCGTCTTCTGCTCGTTTCTTCCCCGACGTCCGACCTCCGTCGCCTGCTTCATCCCGCGCGCGAAGATCCTCCAGACGCGACCTCCTCCGGATTCTCCAGACGCGACCTCCTCCGGCTGCTCCGATCGCGACCCGTCCACTGCAACTCGTCGTCGTCTCCTGCAATCGAGGCCCGTCGCCGGTTCCCCCAAATCTCCAGACCGTGACATCATCCCGCGACCTGCACCGGAAAGGAGAACACCGGCCGATTCTTGTGAAACCGATCCGATTCTTGACCCGCACGCAGTCTTATTTTCAGTTCGTTTCTGCTCCTATTCGCGAAACAAAGTACACAAATACGAACCCTACTATCTGCAACGTGCGAATTTATATTTAATTAATTATTATTAATTGCATATTGTACTTCGAATTTATTTATGCTTAATTTAACCAAAAACATGATGCATCCATAATTTTAATTAAATTAAAATAAATTACTTAAGCAACTTGAATTAAAATAAATTCACGTTGAATTAATAATTATTGCGGCATAAGATACCTCTTTGACTGCATATATACGTGTATAGATATACTCATAGGGCTATGTGATTATATCTATAATTATATATATACTTTGCATGCATTATTAGTTATGGCATGTATATTAAGTTCATCATTAGTAGAACTTAGAGGACTTATTTCTACTATTAATATCGACTCGAACCGTGATAAAGTAATTTCATCGGTATAAAACCCCAATAGCATCGAAAGTAATTTTGACCATATCTTGGTTCTGAAAAATAATAACCCTCCACATTATTGAAAATTTTATCATGGAAAGTACTCATGATATCATGAAAATTCATTTTCCTTTTTTCTTGTCTCAAGATGGCTGATCCAACTCGTCCCGAATTTGACATCTTGGACTCAGAAGGGCTTGAGTACCATAGATGGGTTTCTGACGTAGAGACCACTTTTATCGCTAAGGACTATAGTGCTACTATCTTTGAAAAAGCGGCGAAGTACCGTCGACAAGACCAAAGCTAGTGCATTAATGTTCCTTAGGCGACATATCGACCCGAGCCTAAGGTGGGAATATCTGCAGTTGAAATCCCCGAAAGAAGCGTGGGATGCCCTTAAGGGCCGTTTGGGAACATCCACAATACTTTGCTCCCGAGTTGGCCGTGCGGTGGAATGAAATCCGCTTGCTTGATTATAAACGGATCAACGATTTCAACAAAGATATGCTCCGACTGAAGGCACGCCTTAATTTCTGTGGAAAGGACCTCACAGAAGATGATATGATTCAGAAAACTCTTTCCACTTTCCCTACTTCCGCCCTTATACTAGCGAACCAGTATAGGCTGGAGTATGACAATAAACGCATCACTACCTTCAATAAGCTTATCAACCTCGCAAGTGGTGAGAGGCACAATGAAGTATTGGTGAGCAACAATGCCAGGCAGTGGGACAAAGAAAGTTCGAGGCCAACTATGGCAAAGTGAAAGGTGGAAAGAAACCCAATGCACAGGGGACTGGTCATGGCAACCCCAAACCACAACGTGGAAGAGGGCACAGTGGTCGAGGACGTGGTCGAGGACGTGGGGTTCTTCCAATGTAATGAGTAGACTTGGTGCTCCCGGCTCTTCTGGCCAAGGAAACAAAGCACCTACCCCCCATGTCGCTCCCAAAGTCAGAGTTGGCAATGAACCCTGCTATCGATGTGGAGATCTTTGGACATTGGTACAAGAACTGCCATGCAAGTAAACAAGTCGCGGACACTACAAGAAATATAGAGAGTCCAAAGAACGGGAGGCTCACTATATGGAGGAAGATGCTCTCGGCGAGTCCCCCGACGTCAATTTCACGATCACCGATAATCGCAATGAGCCATACGTGTCACGGTCATTAGAGGCACCCCTTTATGACTGAATGTTTTCATTATGTTTACTTTCTCGTTTACATTTGGCATTGTTAACTCGGAACGATTTTTTCGATGTTTTATTTTCAATAATGGTGTGATGAAACTTTGTTTTTCTAGAACAAGATATTATTATTGCTTACGTTATATCCATGGCTTTATTTGAAGAAATGAATATTGCTTGCATGTTTATGGTTCGATTTTTTCTCTCCTTTTCGTAGGAATGAATCGGGAGAACTTGAATGTTTGGTTGGCAGTGGGACCACCCACACCATTCTTAGGAATAGGCTTCTATTCACGGAATTAATTGCATGTCAAACCTCGGTAACCACGATGGTGGGTCCTCCCAACTCATCCAGGCGAGGCAATGCCGATTTTTATTGCTAACGGCACTCTTATCCGAGTTCTGGATGCTCTATACGCACCTAGGGCCCCTCGAACCTTACTAAGTTTTAAAGATATACGTAGCAATGGTTTCCACGTCGAAACCCACTTGTGAGAATGGAATCGAGTTCCTTTATATTACATCTAATGAATGTGGACGTAAACGCATATTAGAAAAACTTAAGAGTCAAAATAGTGGGTATACACCACAACCATTAGGGTATTCGAATCTATCTTGTCACCATAAATGAAATTTGGGACAAAGACTCATATAGGCTTTGGCATGATAGACTAGGTCATCCTGGTCGAGATATGATGATCCGTATCCTAAAGAACTCGCACGGACATCCTTTCTTTCGAGCGAAAAAGGGGCAACAACTCAACACGAAGAACAGTATTGATGTTAATCTTGCTATGTCATCTAAAGAAATAGAGGCATATACCCCTTCTAAGCAATTGACTATGTCAAAAGCACATCGCTCATTCTGCAAAGCCTGCTCTTTAGCTAAAGTAGGAGCGAGACCTTCCTACACTAAAGATACTAAAGCGAACATCCCATTCTTACAACGTATACAAGGAGATATTTGTGGACCCATCCACCCAGAATGCGGACCATTTAAGTACTTTATGGTATTGGTGGATGCTTCGACACGCTGGTCACATGTCGCACTCCTTTCCACTCGAAATGCTGCATTTGCAAAACTCCTAGCTCAGATCATTCGTCTAAGGACTCACCATCCTGATCACCCTATCAAGTCTATTCGACTCGATAATGCAGGAGAATTTACATCTAAAGTATTTGATGACTACTGCATGTCAATCGGAATCGATGTAGAGCATCCCGTTCCCCATGTGCATACACAAAATGGTCTCGCAGAGGCAACCATTAAAAGAATCCAAATGGTAGCACGAGCATTGGTTTTGCGCACCAATCTGCCCATCTCTGCTTGGGGATATGCAGTCCTACATGCAGCCGTACTTATTCGTTTCTGACCCACCGTTGCCAACCATTTTCTGCGTACCGGTTGGTAGCTGGATATGAACCGGATATTTCACACCTACGCATATTTGGTTGTGCAACATATGTGCCGATTGCGCCCCACAACGCAATAAAATGGGTCCTCGAGAGGCGTTTAGGTATTTACGTTGGATACGAATCCCCAACAATTATCCGCTACTTAGAACCCTTGACGGGTGATCTCTTTACCGCACGTTTTGCGGATTGTCACTTCAATGAGTCGGAATTCCCGTCGTTAGGGAGAGGAGAAAAGAAGTTTCTCAAGGAACAGCGGGGAATTGTCTGAGTACGTCCGATCTGTCTCATTATGATCCCCGCACCTCACTATGTGATCGTGAAGTACAACGAATCCTCGATCTTGAGCGTAGCGCATTCGATGCCCGATGCGTTCTTGATATCGCCAAAGTGACAAGATCACACATTCCACTGCAAATGTGCCTGCAAGGTTAGAAGTCCCGAATAAAGGGCACATCACCAACGTGCTGAGTGATGCGATCGCACCCGGTGGAAATGCGATCGAGGCCGTGGCTCCCAAAAGGAAAAGGGGGAGGCCACCGGTTCGGCAGACACCCGCCCAAGGAAGAAAAGGGCGGGTGAGGCACAAACCAACCCATTAATCATCAATCTGAATCCTTCCCACGAGATCATCTCGACTATAACTATGTCCACGAATCATTAATGGGGACGCCCGGAGATCGATTCGACATTAGAAAACAAAGAGATCTCGATCAATTATGAAAGTGCGTCGATTTGATGGAACGATCGACCACTCATATTGATGATGTGTTTGCATACGATTGCTCAAGAAATCATAGAGCACGATGATGTCGAACCACGCTCTGTTGAAGAATGTCAACAAAGAGCCGATTGGCCTAAATGGAAAGAAGCTATCCAGAAGAGCTTGACTCTCGACAAAACGCAAGGTACTTGGCCCGGTAGTGCTAACTCCGCCAAGTGTAAAGCTGTTGGACACAAATGGGTTCTTGTCGAAAGCGTAATGAGAATCACGAAGTCCCGAGGTACAAGGCTCGCCTTGTTGCACAAGGTTTCTCACAACGCCCGGTATAGATTACGAGGAAACGTACTCCCGTAATGGACGTTATTACGTTCGCTATCTAATCGCTAGTTATTTAGAAGGATTGGAAATGCAACTAATGGACGTGGTCACCTGCGTATCTCTATGGGGATCTAGATACGGAGATTTACATGAAAGTGCCGACGGCATTTCATTGCCCAAATCAAGTAACTCCAGGACCACGGAGTGCGTATTGATTCGTTTGAACGCTCACTTTATGGCTTGAAGCAATCCGGAAGGATGTGGTATAGCGTCTGAGTGAATACTTGATTGGAAAGGGATACAAGAACGATGAAGCTGTGTCCTTGCGTCTTTATAAAGAAAACAAGTTCGGATTTGCAATCATCGCAGGTGTATGTCGACGATATGAATATAATCGGCACTCTTGATGAAATAAGAGAAACCACCTGATACTTGAAAACCGAGTTTGAAATGAAAGATCTTGGGAAGACTCGTTTTGTCTTGGTATTCGGATAGAACATAGAGTGCATGGAATTCTCATCCACCACCGCTTATGTCCAAGATGCTTAGACGCTTTAACATGGACAAAGCACACCGGTTAGCACTCCCATGATCGGTCGTAGCTTGGATGCGAAGAAAGATCCATTTCGTCAAAGGAAGATGACGAAGAGCTTTTGGGAGCCGAAATTCCCTACTTAAGTGCAATAGGCGCTCTATTGTACTTAGCTCAATGTCTGTGACCAGGACATCGCCTTCTCGATAAACTTACTAGCTCGATTTAGTTCAAGACCGACGCAACGTCATTGGAATGGTATCAAGAATATATTAGATACCTAAAAGGAACCATTGACTTGGGACTATTCTTTCCTACAAGCGAGGTAAAGGAAGTCTTAGTAAAGGCAAATGCTAAAGTAAATGCTAATGCCATAGAACCTACTCCGACGAACGTATTGGTAGGATTTCTTTGATGCGGGGTATCTCTCCGACCCACACAAAGGTCGTTTCCAAGCGCTATGTATTTGCTATTGGGAACACTGCTATATCTTGGAGATCCACAAAGCAAACCCTTGTAGCTACCTCATCTAATCACGCCGAAATTATCGCTTTGCATGAGGCGATGCGTGAGTGAATTTGTTAAAGAGCTATCATAAAAAATATACGAGGTAACAGAGTACTAAGTAATTTAACTGTAGCACCCACATTCATATATGAAGATAATGCGAACTTGCATCGAGCAGATGAAGCTTGGGTATATCAAGGGGATAACACCAAACACATATCTCCGAAATTCTTCTATAATCAGCAACAACAGGCTCTCCTCAATATACAAGTAAAGCAAGTCAGATCTGAGGAGAATGTGGCCGATTTGTTCACCAAATCTCTGCCTAAGGCCGTGTTTGAAAAACATGTGAGAAGTATCGGAATGCGGAGAATTTCCGAACTCCCGAAATCGATGTAAAGGTAGAGGGAGAAGGGTGAGTCATAAAGAAACTTACTCACCGACGTTGTACTCTTTTCTTTGACCAAGGTTTATTTTCTCCCACTGGGTTTTGTTACTTGGCAAAGTTTTTAATGAGGCAAACGACACATGCACAAGCTTTTCAAAGTATCCTTGATTGATGAACAAATCAGGGGGAGATGTAGACTTGAGGGGGAGTCTTACATCCACAACGTACGTTATACTCTTTTCCTTCCAAGGATCATTTTTCCCACAGGGTTTTTATCACTTGGAAAGGTTTTTAACGAGATAACAAGATGTACGATTTTAGGGATCGATGGAATGGTCACCTTAGTAGCGCTATGATCAAATGTAACGATCATATGAGAGGATAGATTCAAAGGACGAAGTCTAAACTTGATGTGTCTAGATGCTGTACTCTTTTCCCTACGATCAAGACATTTTTCCCACTGGGTTTTTGCTTGACGAGGTTTTAACGAGGCAACATGACATGCTTGTTTTGTAGCACAAGCGGGAGTGTTAAAGGAATAATACCGTTGTGTCTAAGTCTCATTAGTTTATGGGCTTTCCTAGATAGGATTTGGCTGAGGCCTGTTTGTATGTACTTCACCCTATTTAAGGGAGCTCAATGATGGAATAATACAACACTTTGCCCTACTTTCTTGTCTTGTGTTATTTTCCCTTCAACAGAGATGATGCATTAGTTTAAAGCAAAACAATGCGATTGGAATGATAGTTATTTGCAGATATGAAATGAGTAAATTGTACCCTAAAGTAGTATTGAAGTATCCACACAAGTAATTTCTCAAGTCTCCGTGACTTGAATTGCCAAAGAGACGCTGCTGCATTAATCTGCCGAAGAGAGAAATTACGTATACCTGAGCGAACAAGTGACAACGCATCACAAGTGTTGTCCATATGCTGATGGGGATAATGGATACTTTTTATGTAGAAAAATAGAGGAGCAAATACAGAAAATATATTTAAAAAAAAAAAACTTTGATGCAGGAAGCATGCCACATCTTAAGAGCTTCTGGCACCACATCATCAAATATGATTCCTGCTATGTCATCACCTTGGGACTCAATTATTAATATATGATCCTGCGTAAATTTACATGTGTCGAAAAAAACCATTCATATTTTATATCAATAAGTGAAAATTCCTTATGAGTTAAAAACTACATTATGTGACTCGAGCCTACCTTAAATGGCGACGCATTGTTGTCATTTGAAGTTTGCCTCGCCAATTTGTCGTTGGCACAAGTAGCAAAAATGTGATTGACAAATGAGAGAGAAGTCGTTATCCCTTCCATGTCCAGAAGAATATAGCGCTACACGATAAGTAGACAACAAAAGAATATCTTGTATGAGGCCCATAAGTCAGATTTTCACACATATAACACCCATTTTGGATGAGACTTGCTTGTCGAAGGTCGGTCATATTATTTGAACCAAGAGATCCACTCAGGGAGTTCCTTGAGAAGCCATAAATTCTGCTGGTAATTTTAACAACAGGACCATGATCAAGAGTAGACCAGTCATAACCTAACTGATAGAGTTTAACAGCGGCATCAAAGAGGTAGTGATAACAATCAGCCTGACAACATGACAGTCCACTTAGAAGGAGAAATTTCTGAATAAAACCAAAATTTTAGAAACACACCTCACTTGAGTTTTGGCAGTCATCCATGTTTCTCCCCATATGTAGACTCCATGATTTCGTACAAGCACGGCTGTTGACTTTGCGTACGACCTAATCTGCATGTATGCAAATTAATGGTGGTTGTAACTATATTTGAAATACTTATTATGAAAAAAGGCCAACTGTTCTGAATGTAGTGATGTATCATGTATTATCATATTGCCTCATGCCATGGTTGAAGCAGATAACTTGAGAAAAATAAAATTAACGTAAAGCAACAGCATACTGAACAAATTTCATTCTCTTATGGTGAAGCTCAACATACTACTAACAATATTCCTAGTATGGTTACATATAACGAAATTTGAACAAATAATCTTAATCCATTTAGTATCATTTAGTATCACCTCAACACTAAAAAAAATAAAAAAATAGTGGACTTAAAATGAAATTGTTAAAAAAATCCCTTCCGCCGAACCCCATCTCTGCCCAAACAGTGTCAAAATAATAAAAAACGAAAATGATTAGTGGACTTATAAGAAAATAAAACAACGGTCCACCCTATATGTGTTCGTGATCGTGTGAGCATCGTTGCAAAATATATAAAGTTTGGGATGGAACCAGGAATTGTAGAATGTTTATAGGAATGAGGAAACAACAAATAGCACCTGAAATTCCCAAGACGACTTCTGATTAGCCTAAAGGTGCAGGGCAGACACACACACACACACTCACATGGGTAACTAAAACACACACTACATGCAATAGAGGACAAATAAACACAATTGCCACAGAAAATAAAACACATACACCATATCCAGAAGAAGGCAGGACAGAAGGAGAGCACACATGCAACGCATACAAGCGCACAGAAAGCATACATGCGTAATAAACAGGACAACACACAAATCACCTACCATACACAATCGCGGCTCCCATATATAAGACAGCGAGACGAATGTAGTATAAACACAGAGATCAACTCATTTTAAAAAATAACACTATTATCATACAAGTCATTGTAATCAGCCTCTACACCATACAAACCTAAACAAGTATACTAAAAACAATAGTTGTATGAGATAACTGCACAGTTCAAACTAAGTCATAAAAATAC
The DNA here is from genome assembly GCA_033398695.1 of Orobanche coerulescens. Taxonomy (NCBI): domain Eukaryota; kingdom Viridiplantae; phylum Streptophyta; class Magnoliopsida; order Lamiales; family Orobanchaceae; genus Orobanche; species Orobanche coerulescens. Next base: position 131,719,834 of record CM065812.1, on the reverse strand, counting down.
GAGATAATCAAGGTCTAAACTTTCCGAAGCTACATTTGAACCCCTGCACGTGGGACAAACTCAGTAAAGATTGAGAATACTCAAGCTACCTCATAGCAGGAGCAATGTAATTATCACACAAAACAGCCAAAAATATGTTTGAATCCAGCTCAACATTTTAGCGCAGTGGAATGCAGATGATTAATTTAGACGAATCACGCACCTTGAAACATAATTGTGCATTTCCCAGAACCAAGCCGAAACACAGGAAAAAATGCAATGTACTTTTCTTTGTTAATCTTATAACAAGAAATAACAAATAAAGTGATTGATCCAACAAAGAGAAAATTTGCGGGGAAGAAAAACAACACCTATAAAAATCCAGAATAAAGCAAACATTAGCCAGGAATCACAGGCAAATACAAGGGAAAGAAAGGGAGCAGACTTTGAAAGCTATTGATGCACATATCAATAAAACACAAAATGAGGAACAAAGCTAAAATTGAAAGGAACCCAAACCAAAAAATCAGACAAAAACTAAGCTATGAACAACCAAGGAAAAGAAAATAAGAAAGCCGGCGACAAAGAAGAAAAATGGCAAAAAATTCCAATTTTTTTCAAATATTTGGAAGAATTTAAATGGAGCCCCTTTTTCCAAGAACTATTGGAAGGTTTTTTTTATGGTCTTGATATTGCATGCAAGTAGCAGGTGACATGCAATATTTACGTAGAATGGAAGCCTGACTAATGAAAAACACAATGACTGCATGGTCTTTTAAAGTATGAGTTCCTTCAAAAAATGCCCTTATATAATATAAAGTGACCACAGACAAACAAAATAACTAATCACACAGCCTACGAGAAAAAGGACAATCGAATCAAGATAAATAAAGGAATACATGCAGACACATATATATCTATAATAAGCACACAGCACAGCATATATACATAAACTCAGGAGGAGGCAAACATTGATCTGCGGAGGCATTGGCGGTATTGCTTTATAAAAGTGACCACTGATTTATGTGATTCGGAATCAAGAAAACCTTTGAACCGTTTTTTATCTGAAAAGATTCATTTACTGAATTAGAGTCAAGAGGCGGTTGAAGGCGGGAGTCTTTAAACTCACCTCGAAATCCAGTACAGAAAATTTTGTAGAACAAGTTACAAATCATACGGCTTAAAAAGAACTGCGGAGAACCAAAAAAAGGGAACAAACAGCTCTAAATTTCCCTAGAATCCAGAGGAAACATGATAAAACAATCAAACGTTTACCCTATTAAAAAAAAATCCAAAAGAAATAAGACAGAAGGAAAAACCCTCGGCCTCAACCAGAACCGAGAGAATTTAATTTAAAGTTGTGAGGTATCATATTATCGAGGGAATGATAAATAGTAAAAAATGAACAATATACAAGAAACAAAATATTTTTCCAAAACCCAATCTATTCGAAACCTAAACGATAAAAAAACCAAACAAAACAAGAACAAAAGCAAACACAAATCACAAACGCTGCAGCCATATGGCATCTCGTAGACTCTAGCAAACAAAGAAAGACAAATTACGCAGCTTTACATAATGTAGAGAAATCCAAGAAAGCGTTCAAATAAACACAAAAATAACTAAAAAATTTAAAAAGAAAATTTCATAAATGTCCCGGCCACCGCACGAACAACCTATTTAACAATACATGAATACCCAATTTCAAAAATCCAGTACGTGTAAAAAAAAATGCATATGAAATTTAAAACCAAAAAAATGACGTACAAAATTTATGCAGCTCGAAAGTGGAAATATTTTGGGCGAGGTGAAAAAAAAACTTTAACCTAAGCATGAAACGAAGAAAGAAAATTTTTGTTAACAAGAAATGAAGAAAGCTGAACCATATCTTAAAAAACAGAAGCCCTAATCATCAAAATCAAAAAATGGAATCGAAGAGAAGGAAAAATCTACCTGCCAATGAACACCCAAAAGCGCGAGAGAATAATGAGTTCTTGGGGGTAGGGTTGTGACCTTCACAATGAAAGAATAAAATAAAGAGAATTCAGAAAATTAAATGCATAAGAAAAAGTGCGAGAAAGAAAAAACCTGTAGAGGGGAAGGATTGGAGAAAACCCTTCGACGAAAAATTGAAAGAGAAGGAAAAACGTACCGTACTGTCGTGTCCTGATGAAAGTGGAAGCAAAGAGAGAAGAAACGTGGTGAAGGCGTGAGAATTGGAAGAAACGAATGAGGACGTGTGAATCGAAGGGAAAGGGCAGTACAAAACCTAGGTGAGGCAGGCAGGTGGAGGAGGTGAGGCAGGAGACGGACGACGAAAAGATACAGCCTTATTACATACTAGTTCTGCACCCGTGCAATGCACGGGGGTGCCCATGGATAATGTTGTAACACCACACACACATGAAAATTTAATAAATTCAGTTACAAATCATAGAATTACCAAACAGAAAAAACAAGACGTCAATAAAGCACAACAAACCAAAAATGACGGAACTGAAAAATGCTAACCAAAATGAAAAGAAGGGGCAAAGTTGCAGAACATAATGGCAGTGAGTATATGTAAATGTTGAAAAGAATGGAATACTCCTGTCATACAAAGTAAAAAAACACATTCTTTTTAAATGATCTAGATATATTAAAAAAAATCTTGAGCAACCTAAATAAAAACCTTTAAAAAACTGTCAAAAGGAAATTTATCATCCTAATGATATTTGGGTGATGCACAAACGGAGCTGTACCAGCACATACACATACCAAATTCAATTTTATATCCACCAGATTCAATCTAATTATACTTTTAAACATCCGGGAAAAAATTAGAATAAGATAGAAGAGAGTTTTACCTAATTAATTTCACTAAATATGAAGTATGAAACTCACAAAGCAACTGAATCTATGTACCGAAAGCAGATACATATGAGAAGATGAACCGAGGAAGAAAGCAAACAATCAAGAGGGCTGAAATGAAAAAAAAAAAAAAAAAAAAAAAAAAAATCTGTCTATTTTACAAAACAATATGAATTTCTCTACGCAAATAAAAAACCACATTAGATTCTCAACTAAATTACACAAATTATTATAAATCAGGAAATCGGAAAAGAGACAACCAAAACTTGAAAATAGATATCCAAATTATATAAAGTTTTGGAGGGCAGCCCGGAAATTGAAAAAAAAAAAAAAGTTTGTAAAAATTTATAAGGAAAAATGACAGGTATTTTTTTCCATTATTAATCAGGAACCACCTCAGATTTTTGACAAGATTCCACAAAGTATTGTAAATAAAAAATAAAAATAGAGGCAGCCCAAACCTGAAAGTGGAAATAAAAAAAAATGCAAATACAAATTATAAAAAAGTGCAGTAAAGGTGAAGATGAAGACAACTCTTTCAGCACAAGACTAATAAACAAAGAAATGAATTTGCGTCTTATGTGAGTAAAAAAAAAGGGTTGCACATGTATAGAGCCCGGGCCGGCGGAACCCTTTGATAGCACAGACATACACATAGAAAGACGCACACGCATACAAACCGAACCATAAGCAAAAGGAGAAAACGATCATCACCCCAAAAGTCAAGAAAACCGAGAGAAGCGTGTTGTTGAAAGTAGCAAAGAAACAGTTGCAAGTGGCATCAGTTGAAGGCGATGCGAATCCAAAAAGGGAGAGGCGTCTATAAAATCAAAATAAAAAAAGAAGCAGGTAGCAGACAACGAAAGGTCAGTACCTCTTATACAATAATATAATTGGCATACACAATCAGGGAACACAAACACACACAGCCATAGTGAGCACACGTACATAATAAGGCCTTCGCGGTAATATAAGGTTTGTAAAAATCAAATAGCCGAACAGTTAGTAGAAACAAACACAAAAAATAACAACCAGGGGATTAGCAAAGATCTATTCTACAAAATAATATCAATTTCTCTCAATAATTAAAGACCATCTTAGATTCTCAGCAAAATTTCACAAATTATTATAAATCAGAAAACTAAATCAGAAATTATAAGAAGTTTATAAAAATATACCTGGAAATATAAATCAGAAAATCTAAAAGGAGACAACCAAAACTTGAAAATGAAATCCAAATTCTATAATGTTTTGAAGTGCAACCCAGAAACTGTAAAAAGTTTATAAAAATATACCTCGAAAGGAAAGTAGCACAGCGAATGTTGCTATTGGATAGGAACGCCAATTTGTGGAGCAGATGCCCCGATCAAACCCGGAATATGGACACCACGATACATACATAGACGAAGGCACACAGGACAAAAGGAGAGCACACATGCAACACATACAGCTGGCAGTATCCCAAAAGCCCTCCCAACTACAACACTCCTCAGATGTAAAAATCAAACCCTTTCATATACATAAATTAAGCATCTATTTAAACCTCTTAATAATACCTGCCATAGATTTTTTTCTAACAAATTAGAGTCAGGGGCGTGGTAAGAAAAAGGTAGCAAAGCACAAATGATCGCGAAAGAGGCAGCGGCAGAGGGCGGCAGGTGTAGCCCACTCAGAGAATTAATTAGTGGAGCCATATCAGGTTTTTATTCAATAAACTCATACAGGAATTTTACATCTCTGGAGAGAGTTACACAGGTTTGACACAATAACGTAGATGCAATAATATATCCATTACAATTTACAAGAAATGTCTAATTACAGGAACTATCTCTGACTTTTCGCCTAATTGCAAGAAAACCACCTAATTATCCTATCAAGTCATAAATAACCCCTTCAGTTTCGTATTTACCTTACAATCCTCAAGAAGTTATTTGTAATTAAAAAATAAGTGGGTTCTCTTGTAATTAATTAGATTAAACCTTATGAGTAGTTTTGTAAGGTAGACACAGACCTCGAGGAATTATTCGTATTTCTAAAAGTTAAGTGGAATTTTTTGTAATTAGACTAAACCTCTGGAGCAGTGAGCAAAAAAAATTCCCAAAAGTTTTCAGTTGTTGTAAGAAACTATTCACACATCAAAGTATTTAACAAGGCATAGAGATCTACACAATTCCAACAACCAGCAATAGAGCATTAAACTCAGCAGCAGCAAATAGCTGCCTTTTGCTTATATCCAAAAATTTTTACTACAAGAACTCATCAATAACTTTTTTTGTAATCTGTACAATAATAGAAATGAATAGAAGACAACTTTGAATATGTTGAAAGACAGAAGCTGAATCATACCTGCAGCTAGAGCTTCCAAACGTGGGTCGAGAATGAGTGGATATTTCACATTTGACTGATAAAGTTTGAAATTAACAAATGCAAGAAGAGTCTGCAAACAAATAGATATCAGAAATCTGCACGAAGAAATATAAAACACAAAATCATGGTGCGGATTACTTCATAATCAGCTAAATGTTCAAAGAACCGATTCGTGGACTGTTCAACATAAAATCTGGTTCAATCATCAACAGCAACGAGGGGACCAAAAAAATATAAAATCCCAGGAAAAAATGATGACTTACGACTAATAATATATTTAAATGGGGATGAACTCTAACAACTTGATCTTCTCCAAACGACATAAAACAGTTGGGTGGTACAAAGATAAAAGAAAACAATAATCACATAATTAACATGTAACAATAAGAACCTACCTCATAAAATTCCAAAAAGGTTAGCAAGACTCTATAATCCACTTCAGGCAGCACTTGTTGCAACGCATGCGGAGTTAACCAAGTAACTTTTTGCCCCTCAACCTCTGTCTGTGGGGACAAACAACATATGGTAGAGCAGCCAGCATAATCTTAGGCAATACATCAAAAAACACTGGCATATTCCATATCATACATACTACCTCCGTTCTTTTATAACTGCAACATCTAGACTTTCACGCTTGCCAATGCACAACTTTGATTATTAATATCTTCAATTCTTTATTTTTAAAAATTATAAGACGTTGATATTTTGAAAGTATATTTCGAGATGAATCTAACAAGATCTCACATGACTATATTTTTTTCATATGTATAAATCACAAAAGATGGTCAAAAGAGAGTGTGTGAACAGTGTAATAGTCAACACGTTGCAATAATAAAGTAACGGAGGAAGTGCTTGATAATAAATTCCTTTCACAGAAATGAATGTCTTCCTTAGTTTATGGGTGCGAGAAATATACGCTTGCCACTCATGACTCAACCTACAAGAATCATTGAAGCACACATAAGCCAACAAGATTTAACAAGTTTCTAAGTACATGGGAGTTGCGTATACAAATCAATAAAAGATCTCAAAACTTAAGATGAAGAGTAGTTACCTTCTGCAATGATGGACGCGGTTTACAGGTATCTTTTCTCCATCAACTCGTCCACAAGCAGTAATGCTGCAAATAGATGTACCATACTTAGACAGTCATCAAGATCCCTCAGGGCATCAATGAACTTAGGATCCTAAAAGCAGAGCAAAAGGGATGGTTAACAAACAGCAACTGTTAGTTCCATTGAACACCAAGCACGAAAGAACCTTAAAATTACTACTAACTGAAGTTCACATCTCTTTAATAAGCATGTCAAGCGTATAAGTAGGACTCCACGTTAACAACCACTCGGCAAGATCCCTATTCTTCTTTGACATTGCCTTCCTCACCTTTTTCTCATAAGTTCGTATGTTCCTCAGTTTCTCCAGCAAGGGCTCGTGTTTAAGGAACATTATATCTTTCATGTGATAATAAGAATGGTGATTTCCCTTCACCTTCTTCTTCAGTTCCCGAGGAAAAACACCCTTGAGGATGCATAGTTTCCTGGAATATGGATCATAAGAAACTAAACTCAAAATTTTCATATAAAACATCACAAGATAAACATTGCATCATAATTGTTCATGAAACTGAAACAACAAGGTGTCAAATTCCCCACCCCCCAAAAAAAAAAATCGGAAAAAGTGTAATTTTAGGATTCTTTAGCTTTTGCAAAAACACTTGTTATTCTAGCTTTTTTCCGCACCACTTCATCATTTATTAAAGATAACTTTAGGCCAAAAAAAATCTTACTTAGTGTGCACAAGGCTAAAATCACATTTAGTTTGGATAGGAGGGAGTACATCACAAGCATAAATGAGTAACCAGAATAATTGAAAAAATGAAGCAGAATATGAACTTGAAACATATGCGTAAAAACATAAAAATGTGGAAATCACTGACAAAAAGCAATAACAAGTAGAAAAAATAATGAAGCTAACATCAAGTCTTCAGCACATGCATAAAAATATAACATAATTATCACAGCAACAAGAATGGTGCAAAATTAATACAAATATCCAATTAAAATACTCATACAGCATAATTCCCTGATTATAGAACACACTCGGCAGAAAACACACCTAAAAAGGTGTAATTTATAAAAAAATTGGGGGATAAATTAAAAATATAACGCTCACTCCAGCCAAAGAAAATAATTATCCAAAAAACAAAAAGTAAACAAGTAAATAACTACTTCCTCTGTTTTTATTTACCTACAACACTTCACTTAAATGAAAATTATCACAATGCTTGCAACACAATCTAAAATGAAAAAAAAAATAGAAAATAGATTACAGTATTTATTTAATTATTCAGATGTATCCGCGGGTGGTCTTATTTTGTTCATCTTTCCCAGACGAAGGAAGTGATTATGGTCAATTAAATTTTACCAATCTACAACCTTTTCTCTCCTCTATCTTAGAAAGTGTGCTAAAGTGTGTGCTGAACATAGTTAAAAGCAGAGGAATGATTAGACAACCTTACATTAGGCATAATACATTGACTACTCATTAGAAACTAAACTCGAAGAATATCGTAATGACATCACCGGGAATTTCAGTACATGAAAGTTGAAAACAACACTACTAACATAACAGATTAAAATGATAAACACAGAAGCAGTTCGAACCTGAAAACCAGAAGGCTGACTTGGAGGTACTTTACCGCTTGAGATCTAGTCACGTCTTCGCGGCATTTCCTTCCTTTTTTTCCCTGAAAAATAAGGGAAAAACATTGAAAATTCACAGTGAGTTTCAGATTACTCTCTTCTTAAAAGAATATTTATACGGTGAGTTTCGGATTACTCTATTCTTTATAATGCAGGGATCACCATTTAAGTTCAACTTACTTCTTAGATTCCAATGATCAATTATCTTGTTGATAGCAACCATTGATTAGCAAAAACATTACCAAACAAAATAAACAATTAAATCATTCAGTCTACCCATATAAATTGACAACATAAATTTGTTAAAAGAATATGCATATACTATCCAAACTGCAATGAAGGAGAATTTCTTGATTTTCTTAATGGAACAAATAGTCAAGAATCATCAATCAATTGAAATATGAATAACCGTAATTGTGAATTTACATAATCGAATCTAAGGGATTGCTGCCCAGCTAAAATTTGCTGCCCAAGACAGCCACCTTGCTCGCCTGGCTGTAAAAATGGCTCTGGCCATATCCACCGCTGGTAGATGCTTCCGTTGGTTCCGGACCCTCACCGAAAAATTGAGTCACCGAACCATCAACAATAATCAAGAACGATTCCAGTCCAAAAGACACGTCGGCTGATGAGAAAAAAGTGAATACAAAAATGGAAAATAAAAGAGGTGAGACGACCATGATAAACTGGAGTTCTGCGATGAATTAATAAAGAGGAGTACACATCAGACACGTTTTGGATGCAGCTGAAAGAGGGACGTTGAAAAGCAAGTACTGAAGGACGAGGCTCATACCTAGGGTTTCACAATCGATTGATCACTGATGAAGCGGTGAAGCACACAGCAACCTTAAAATGAAGCAGGAGAAGGAGGCGGCGGCGAACAATGAAACAGCAGCACCCTTTGCAGCGAAGCAGGAGAAGGGCGACGTGAAGCAGGAGCCGGGCGACGAAAACATCGGCCCTTATTATATATGGCTACAATGATTACAATATATATATATATAATATATATCAGTTTGATTTGATAAATACTCATACACGATTGAAGGATTAATTTACAAGTATACGGGAATCGTAGTTTGATTATTTTCAACTTTCAGTCGAGGAGGTCGGAAGGTCATAAGCTAGTTTAAGTGTAGTGATGAAGGGTGGGAGGAAGGGGAAAAAGAAAGAAAAATAGCATTTTATAATTGGTATTTGACGGGTATTTGTGAATAAAATGGCTTTAAAACGAAAAGAAAACAGAAAAATAGAAAATATATAGGAAGCGGAGGTAAAAGTGAACTCTCTGTCTTTAAGATAAATTTGCCTCGTACGAGTGCTATCGGTTTGAATGGCAATCGTCTCCCAAGATACAACCACTTTTATCTTTTCTGAATAGCAGCACAATAAATTCAGAAAACAATCGAACAAGACTATGTGGAACTCTCTTTTGATATGCAGAAAAGTAGATAGAATGACAAAGAATAATATGCTCCAATAGCAATAAGAACTCGAATGGATGTAATCCTTGTGACTAGTGAATAGGTATCGAAGAAATCAACACCTTCCTTTTGTTTGAACCCTTTAGCCACCAGTCTTGCCTTGTACTTCTCTATTGATCCATCTGCTTTATACTTCCTTCTAACAATCCACTTACATCCTAGAGGTTTGCTTCCCGGTGGGAGATCTACCAATTCACATATATGATTTTGCATAATGGAATCAATTTCACTATTGATAGCCTATTTCCAGAGTGGCGCTTCTGGAGTGGACAATGTTTCTTTGATTGTCCTGGGTTCATTTTCTAACATGTATGTTAGATATTCAGGACCGAAACTTTTCTCCTTTCGGTCTCTCTTACTGCGTCTTGGTTCTACTTCATTGTTATTTTGATTTGAACCAATTGCAGTATCATGATCCCTTTTCCGGGATTCTTCTGTCTTCTTATCTTTCTGAGGAAAGATATTTTCAAAGAACTCAGCATACCTTGCTTCAATTATAGTGTTTTCATGTATCTCTGGGATTGCTGACTTCTACACCAAAAATCGATATGCATTGCTATTGCTGGAATATCCAATGAAAATGCAGTCTATCGTTTTAGGACCTATAGTCACCTGTTTAGGTTTGGGTAACATTACCTTTGCTAAACACCCCCACACTTTCAAGTATTTGTAAGAAGGCTTTCGACCTTTATGAAGTTTGATTTACCTTCTTACGAGGGATCTTATGAAGAATTCGGTTTGCAGTTAGAATCGCTTCCCCCCATAAATTCTGGGGTAGGTCTGAATTAATCAACATGGCATTCATTATTTCTTTAAGTGTTCGATTCTTACGTTCTACAACGCCATTAGACTGAGGAGCATATGGTGTTGTAGTTTGATGAATAATTCCATATTTGGAACATAACTCTCCAAACGGGGCAACATATTTTCCTCCTCTATCATTTCGAACCATTTTGATTTTCTTGCCAAGTTGATTTTCAACCTGATTCTTATAATTCTCAAATGCATCTACTGCTTCATCTTTGCTTTTCAAAAGATATACATAGCAGTATTTGGTGCAATTATCTATAAAAGTAATAAAATACTTTTCCTTCCTCTAGTTTGTACCATTTTCAAATCACATATATCAGTATGTATTAATTCTAGAGGAGTCGTATTTCTTTCTACTGAAGAAAAAGGTGTTTTGGCCAATTTTTCCAACATACTTCACATTTTTTGTGAATCAAATTAAACAAAGAAAGTAAGTTTAAATTTACCAATTTTCGCAATGAATTAAAATTCACATGTCCTAATCTACGATACTATAAATTAGAACACTCAACCAAATAATTAAAATTATTTATTTCATTTCCAACAACATTGCACCTCACAGGCATTACATTCATCTTGAACAGTTTATTTTCAAGATAGCCTTTTCCTATAAACTGTCCATTCTTAGTCATTACAAATTTGCCAGCCTCAAAAACCAACCAAAAGCCAGCCTTAACCAACAAAGAACCAGAAACTAAATTCTTCCTAATATCGGGAACATGCAGCATATTGTTCAAAGTAAGTTCCTTTCCCGAAGTCATCTTGAGGACCACATTTCCCGTTCCAGCCACATCCGAGGTTGCTAAATTTCTCATGTACAGCTTCTTGCCACTTGCAGGAACATATGTCGAAAACATGTCCCTTTCAGAACAAACATGTCGAGTCACACCGGAATCAATTCACCATGCCTTAGTGTTTTAACAACATTTGTTTCAAACACCATGGCGCACAAATTCAACCCAGACATATTGATGGGAACATTACGATCCTCTGTCACATTTGCTTGATTCTTGCCCTTTCCATTCTTCGGATAGTGACAATCCTTAGCTTTGTGGTTTGGTTTACCACAATTGAAGCAGTTCCCTTTGAACTTCTTTTTCTAATTCTGATTCTACGATGATCCTTCGGCGGAGTGCTTCCTTTTCTTATTCTTCTTCGGCTGAACCAAATTTGCCTTGGCCGGTTCACTAGACTTGTACTCAGACTTTCGGTTATCTTCTTCAATCCTCAGTCTGATGATCAAGTCCTTCAGTCCCATCTCCGTGCGTTTGTGCTTGAGATAGTTTTTGAAATCCTTTCACCCATGGGGCAATTTTTCAATGCTAGCAGCCACCTAGAAGGATTCATTCAGTATCATTCCTTCAGCAATAAATCATGTAAGATTATCTGAATCTCTTGCACTTGGCTTACAACGGTCTTGTCGTCCACTATTTTGAAGTCCAGAAACTTTCTGACTACAAATTTCTTTATCCCGGCATCTTCTGTTTTATACTTCTTCTCCAAGGATTACCACAGTTCCTTGGTCGTCTTTGTCTGACAATACACTCTTAGGAATATGTCCTCGAATGCCACTCAGAGGATGTATGAGAGAGGGCATTGTACTTATTATTATGTAAACTAATTATCAGACGGCAATTATGTGTTTCTTTATTTACTAATAGTCACTGGCATTCGTGACTTGTAAATATATATACAAAAACTAGTCTGTGTATTTGAGAGCAAAACTTTCCACTCCTTATTAGATAGGGGGATAAGCACTGGAAAAGTTTATGGCTCAAATACTTAATCGTTCGCAAGTCGATGAAACTTGATTGAGCTTTAAGTTTATGTGAAGACTTGTATGACGTGTTACTTGACTTGGGAAGTGCCTGTCGTCACTAATGGTTAGTGGGAGCACACATTGTAAGTATGCTAATGGGGTTAGTATACTCGAACCGACTCACCCTCTATTCGTCACACGGATTTCACTCCGGGACAGTCAATGACAGAATCGATAGGTTGTGATAGGTATTTGTGAACCTTCGACTTGAGGATTTTCACTAGAGTAGTTCGACCCAAAAAACCGAGAGGTGGGGGTCAACCTCGACGTGCGTCTTGACGGACAAGTAGCAGGTTCTACTAAATACCAAGATAGGATTCTTTCTCTTGTAAGTGAACAGGTATATGTCCTATGTGGTTATTGACATATAAGATCATAAGTCTTTGGCCAAAGCATTGGAGCTAGTTGTATTGGATACACGAGAGCTCGGTGATCTCGATTTGCATTAACTCAAACATAACGTCAAGTATAGATAGGGTTTGACTGATCGTGACCCTATAACTTGATCGGGACATTTGAAAGAAAGATTTATACGTTTACTGGTATTCACGACAGAGTGGTTCTTGAATGATCCCTATCATTCGTTCTCAGTAAGGTTACAGTATAGGTCGCGAGACAGGCTAGGTGGTGATATAGCTTTGGTTCCTCCTATTGCTTACTGAGACGGACTTACCAAGTCGCGCATTAGGGAGACGACGGAATAATTGTAATTGGATCTCTTATTGTGAATTAGACATTGATGTCTAATTTAATTTATTGAATAAATTAAATTGGTCTAGTGAATTAAATAAATTACTGGGTAATTAATTTAACTCATGAATTATTATTTCTTGGAGAAATAATATTTTGATATAATTGATTAATTAGATTAATCGATTATATTAATTTTATTTGAGACGAACTAAGATGTATTAGTCGGACTGAATACACGACGGTCCATTTCATGGACCAAAACAAACCGAATCCTTCCCTATTATTGTGTGGGCCGCCCCACACCTTGGAGCATTTTGGAAGATGACTGTGTCCCCATGTTGCATGTGTTGAGGTAGTTTCCTAACAGTTGGGGACAAAAGGGATGATTAGATGTATCATCTACCCTTAGGTGTATCCTTGGAAGTATGTGTGGACTTTGTTATAAAACAAAGTTCATTCTCCTTCTCAAGACACACAAAAATCGGCCAAGGCTAATAGGGAGAGAGACAAAGTTCATTTTTTGTTTAAGTTCTTACACTCTTAGAGAGAGAAAGAAAATCAAGAACAAAAATCATATCACTTGGAGTGAATCATTTCCTACTACTTGTTTCTAGCAGTATCTTTGAAGGATAATCAAGTAATTGTTGTTCCGATCATCTCCCGGTGTGTGGCTAGTAGAGACGCGGTGGCATTTGGATCATCGAGGACTTATCAAATTGGATTTGCGGTCACCGGTATCGACCTCAACATTCAATCAAAGGACTTCAAGGGTATGGTCTCATATCTTTACTCTTGTCCTTTATATTCGTATATATGTTGCATGATCGGTCCTCTTTAGGGGTTCGGTTTATTTCGTTTTTGCTTCCGCTGTGCCTTCGTTTTAGGCATCGAATCCCAACAGTGGTATCAGAGTGAGGTCTTACGATCGTATATACAATATTTAGCATTTGGAATGTTTGATTGGGTGTTTTATGATTTGGAATCATAATTGTATTAATCATTAATTTTTAATTGTTCATCTAAAAATTAATTTTTCATGATTTTATGTTACAATATAAATCTATTTTTCTTTTGAAAAACTGATTTAAATGTGTAATATAAAGATTAGAAAAAATATTATTTTTGGAATCGGGATGAAAAGACGAGCCGAAAAATGAGAACGGACCCGGCAGCTTGGAGCTGCCAAGCCATTGCCGTGCGGTCCCAATTTGTGAGGGACCGCGGTCCGGCTGTCGGACCGCGAGGCAGCGGCCATGGGCTTGTCCCAGCCATGTGTTTTCGACTCCGTTTTTTATATTTCATTCGGTAATTAATTTCCCGTAAATTAAATTGGATTTAATTTGACTAAGATATAATTATGGTAATTTTATTCTTAGGGGAATTAATTTAATGAAATATTTTCTCGTCCGGAACAAGTTAAAATTAACGGTTATTTGAATTAATTGGATTAATTCTTATGGATGGATTAATTTATATTGATTGGATAATAGTAAGATTAATTGTATATGCCATTAATTTTAATGTGATTGTTGCATTATTATTTGAATGGTGATGTAGTTCGTGGACTTAGTTTTTGAATCGTTTTTCGATTGGGTTGTAAATGCCGTTTTGAGCCTATTTATTTTACTATAAATATTTGTATCTAGGATGCAATTTTTCAATGTAAAATTTATATGTAATGACAAAGACCGGAGAAAGATCCATTCGAGAAGACGATGATTCAAGACTCAAGACATGTAATTAGATTACTATATTTTCGGTTCTAGGAACGGGTAGCAACTAGGTTGTATATGTTTATTCATATGGTATGAATGTCGACAAACGTGCTTAAATGAATTAATGTGCAAAGTGTAACATTAATCGCGAAAATTCTCCCATGACAAAATATTAAGTTTAAAAGGTTTCAAGGTTTTTCTTCCCTCCATCGAGCTCTCGGAAAATTGAAATCCAAATCGAATGTGCTATGCTTCCGAGTTATCGGACTAGCCATTCGAGGAGGGTCGATAAATTCCGAGAGTGCATTGGATGCCTTTGGTTGGAACAAATTTTATCCCAAGAAACCTGTTCGGTTGCCAGATAAGATTCAATTGTGAAATTGATTAGCATCGATGGTATAAACTTAACTTGTTCATGAACTATAGAAACCGTATAGGTCAAGGGGAGCGAACAAGGGGAAAAAGAAGATCGAATAATCCATTAGATGGGTTGGTGTTGGACACCACTTTATGAAGATTAATAGACCATAAATCTATTCGGTTTCCCTATATTAAAATTTATAAAGAACTCGATCACCACTATGAAGTAAAGCGAACTAATACTACCGGATTTCACAAGGGAGTGTGTTATTCCGATAAAGTAGTGGGAGTTGTTGGGTTTTTATCGAACTAATAAGATTTATGATCTCATCATATATTGAAATAGTACAGCAGAAGTATAAATATAATATGTAAAAACCCTCCGAGGATCCAAGTATATTTATAAAGTACGAAGAACAAGATTGTTACCTCTTGTAGCGTGTTTTTGATCGAGCCTTCTAGAGATGTTGCAAGAAGCGAGCGTCCTCTACGGTATCCACAGAACGAACAAGTCCCGTGCATCTAATGGATGGCTAGCTCCGATTCAATAAAGATTTCACTTAAATCAATTTGAATATAGGTATGTTATTGATTATGGTAAGAACAAGAACACCAAGAATTTTATTCAAATATTCTTGAACTTTGATCTAAAATAATAACTATGAATCTTATTCAATATGTTATTAAAGATCAAACTCAAAAGATTAGATGAAGATTAGATGAGTATTCTAAATACTTTTCTTGGTCAACCAATCAATCTTCAAAGATATGAAGATTTGTTCTTGATCCTTTTGATTATTCAACTCTTGAATATTATCTTCAAGACTTTTAGAGAGAGAAAAAATTAGATTTTTGATTCTCTCTACACAAATTATGTCTTTTCTTGTGTTTTGGTCAAGTGTGAGGGCTATCACAAGACACTATTATATAGCCCTCTACATGGCGAAGGGTTCACTAACCCCTTCACCAACCATAATCAACCGGAACAAAATAGCTGCTCTGCTCGTTTAAGTGTGTGACCCTGTAGGTTCTAATTAATACGGCAATGAGTATAAAAACAATTTTACGACTCATAAATCATAAGCGGCCTCTAGCTAGACATTATGACTACCCGCATTAAAAGAATTAATTCGACGACACGAACGAAAACCCGTTACTGTATAATATTTAATCCTCTCGTCGCGCGATATCTTAATTAAGCATAAGGCATGGATAAGTCGACCTTATATATCTTAATTAATATTCTTGATCTTAAGTTACAATTGTCCAATTCAAATATTTATCAATAATTTTTTATTGATCAATTTGAGCATGGCCATGTATTTAAATAATTTAACTTATCAAGGGCTCGTAGATATCTTCTCCGTTTTATAGGAGGGACAAGTCCCCTCTGGATAAACTACTTCCCTCTGCGTAAATCGTACCGTATCCAATCACAAACTGTATAGTCTCTTGTTATAGAAGACGTTGGTATTGTGTTAAAATACGATACTCATTATGTAGGAAAATGTAGTGTCGTTAGGTAATAAGGACTTTAAATAATATATAACAATAAGAGGAATTATAATGAATTAATCCATATATAATTCTCTTTGTTAGGTTATATCCAATATAATGTCTCTACATGTATCTATGACGTGATATAACATCTCATGTTCATGACCAGTAAAACATAGCCATCATATCATTATCATACTAGGAATCATATTACTAGGGATATCGATAATAAATATTCTTTAATGCTTTAACGAGGTTTACTATCAAGTCACATACTTTATTATCGTAAGCCGAATATTAATTCAATAATATAATCAATATTATATATATATATTGTATAATAATAAATGTCTCCATATTATTATTAAACAGTAGATTTAGAGCATAATACTAACAATCTTCCACTTGCTCTTAGTCCTATACAGACATAAACTGAAGACCCATAGCCTTTATATGACCATCATTCTTCGCTTGAGAAAGCGGCTTGGTTAAAGGATCCGCTATGTTATTACCCGTGTGAACTTTGCATATCCTCACATCGCCACGAGTGACAATCTCTCGAATGAGGTGAAACTTTCTAAGTACGTGTTTGAATGCTTGTTGTGATCTTAGTTCTTTAGCTTGTGCAATAGCTCCATTGTTATCACAGTGCAAATTTACTAGATCAACAATGCTAGGAACCACATCCAGTTCACCAATGAACTTCCTCATCCAAACAGTTTCTTTAGCTGCTTCCGAAGCGGCTATGTACTCAGCTTCGATTATAGAATCAGTTGTGGTTGGTTGTTTGGAACTTTTCCAGCTAACAGCACCGCCATTCAAGCAAAATATATATCCAGAATGTGATTTTGAATCATCTTGGTCTGTCTCAAAACTGGCATCGACATAGCCATTAAGGACCAAATCACTGTCTTGACCACCATATATCAAGAACATATCTTTAGTCTTTCTCAAATACTTAAGTATGCTTTTGACTAAGGTCCAGTGAGCCTCACCAGGGTCAGACTGGTATCTTCTGGTTGCACTCAATGCAAATGATACATCCGGTCTAGTACATATCATGGCATACATGATAGATCCTATAGCCGAAGCATAAGGTACTGTAATATCCGCAATTTTCGATTTTCAGTAAATTTGCCGGAGTCCGTTTTGACGACTCGCTCATGACCGTTTCGTCATTTCGAGAATAATTAACTCTGCACTTTTTGTCATCCGAGTTCGTTTCGGTGTTGTTTTGTTGAGTTTCGTGTCTTTTGGCGACTTTTCCGCACTTGAGCTCGATTCTTGCGAATCTCATTCGAAACTGCTGTTTCGAGTTTCCTGTAAGTCCGTTTAACTTTGTTAGACGTGTTGTGAACTTCGGTTTGGTTATTCGATCACGTATTGTGATTTTCGGGCGTTTTGGGTCATTTTGTAATTTACCCAAAGTTGTGGGTATCCGTATACGTATTTGTTATCTCGACCCTTTTTATGGTCGCGTGTGAATTTGATTGTAACTCAAACTCTTAGTATGATCTTATTCTGGAGTTTTCCGTACGTATCTTGATCTTGGTATTTCGATCGGAGGAGTCCGTTGTTGTAACCAGTTTTGAGAGTACTACTGTTGTAGTTCTAAGTGCATTAGCGCACGCTAAGGGGGTATCCTTAGCGCACGCTATCGAACAGCAGGGTCCGAAGTCAGTAGCTGGAATCAGGCCGTTAGCGCACGCTAAGGGCAGGTCATTAGCGCGCGTTACAGTGCTGTAGTTAGCGCACGCTACGGGTTTGGTAGCGCACGCTAACTAGTAGTTTGAGGGAGTCCAGTGGCTACTGGACTGGGTCTGGAGGATTCGTTAGCGCACGCTAACTCTTGATGGTTAGCGCACGCTAACTGTGCATTTTTTTGTCAGAACGATTGTTCTGACGTCTCGATAGCGCACGCTAATCAGGTAAGATTAGCGCACGCTAAGTCATCGATATAAAAGCGGGCAGTCTTTAATCTTCATTTTCTTCATTTCTTCTTCTTCCTCCGTGGGTTTGAGACGTGGCGACAAGGGTTCGCGACCTGGGATAATCTTCGTCCATTCCAAGGTGTTTTAGAGCATCCTAGGCGATTATAACATCATCTAATCCATTGTTCTTCGTCGAATCAAGGTATATTTCTTGATTTCCTTCGAGTTGACTTTTTGGGGGATTTGTTCTTGATTTCGTTTTCCATCCATTTTGATGAACCGATTGTTGTCAAATGATGTTGTTAAACATATCCTATGGATTATATATCCATATTTCGGTTTGGAATCAATTTTCATGTTTTGGTCGGTCGATTTGCGTTCTTGGCCGTTTTGGGGGAAACCCTTGAACTTTCGTCGTTTGTTCTTTGAATTCAGCGACTTTGGGTCGTACTTTGGAATCCATTTTCATTGTTATTGTTGTTCGTAGTTTATTGTCGCGGGTTAGCGTTCGGTGGAGTCGGCGGGTTCGTGGTCGGTTCGTGCCAACCAACTTCGATCGATTCTTCGCGTTTGTGATTACTCGAAGTCGAGGCAAGTACCTTGCCCATACTATTCTCGTTTATGGATATGATGATTAGTGATCGTCTAAATGTGGTTGTTTGGTCGTTTGAATTGAACTTTCAAAAGATTCGGTTTAGTCTTGTTAAAGGCTTGCTTTCAAAA
Organism: Orobanche coerulescens; assembly: GCA_033398695.1. Lineage (NCBI taxonomy): Eukaryota > Viridiplantae > Streptophyta > Magnoliopsida > Lamiales > Orobanchaceae > Orobanche > Orobanche coerulescens. Next base: position 131,700,904 of record CM065812.1, on the reverse strand, counting down.
CGCGTGTGTTTTGTGAATGGTGTGGTTTGTGAATAACTATATGAATTCTATGGATATGTTTGGTGTTGATGTTTCACTTGGTATTGCGTGTGGACGTATATTATTTCATTTCGGTGCGTTGTGGATTGACGTGGTGTTTTGCTAAGTGTTTGATGCCTCTGGGCGAATTGTTTGAATATCCTTGATGTGATATGTTATTTGTGTGAATGTGTGGATATGGTTGAAGGTCTACGGTGACACATGGCATGAGATCATGTGGTCAGGATGCAACAAGTGATTGATCCAACCGTGAGAGCCTGAGATAATCTACGGTGGCACATGGCATGCGATCATGTGGCCAGGATGCAACAAGCGATTGATCCAACCGTGAGATGTGTGTGATTTGTTTCGCTAGCCAGCTCGGGAGGGTCCTTCGAGGCCTCGGGTGGGATGTCTGTGATAGCGTCCCGGTCCTAGGCGATGCGCGTGCGTGATTATGTTTCGTTGATTTTATGTCCGTTGAGGACACGTGATGTTGGGCTCTGACCCTGTAAATTGTTGGTAGTTTTCTATTTGTGAAAACAAAACCTTTGGGCTGTGACCCTGTTGATTTTTGGAAAGATAAGGATTTGATAATCCTAAGTTGTTTTCTATCAAAACTCTCGATGGCATTTAAACGGTTTTATAAATTGCTTTCCCTTGATTTGTGACCTTTCGGTTTTAGAATATTTTACCAAACTCTTGCCTCGGGAAGTGCTTTTCGTTACATTTGGATTTTTGAGGATTCCTGGTTGTTGTTATTCGTGGAATGTGAATTGTATGGCTCGTATTTGCACTTTGTTCTTGCACTAGCAAAACAGTGGAGTTTTGCTAACCCCCGAGTATTCGGGGGGTAGATGTCTATTTTTGCATTCAGGTTTTGGAGCATAGCACAGGGTCGGCACGAAGGATGATGAAAGATGAACGATACTAATCACACGAGGATCCGTTGATGTCGTTTTGGTCTAGTTGTATTTTTCTTTTCCGCTGCAGTATCTTTTCCCCGTTGTACGGGAGTTTATTGTATTTTGACCCCTGCGTGGGTATGTGTTTGGAATTGAGTTGTATGTTATTATTGAAAGACCAAGTCGGTCTACTAAGTCATTTTAGCCTTAAAGGCGATGTTTAGATGTTTGATTTTAGTTATCAGCCTGGTAGATCCTCGAGGAGAGGGTCTACGGCGTGTAATATCCCTGAGTGGATTGGGGGTGTTACATAAATGGTATCGGAGCTTAGGTTGTAGAAACCTAGGCTGTTGGGTTAGTGGTGTCTGTTGAGTTTTGTCTCGTCGGATTTTGTCTGACTAAGTCGTGTCGCGACGCGTCGTCTGAGTTTGTTGGTCGTGATTAGTATCGTGGGGCGATCATCATTTTCGTGCGACCTGTGGCTGTAAGTCTCCCTTCTTCGTGTTATGCCTCGTGTGACACGAGCTATTTTTATGATTATTTGTTCAGTGACGGAATCCTCTTATGGATTTTGATTTCTTGATTTGTGGTTATTTGACCCTCATATTTCGTTCATATGAGGAGTAGTGTTGTTGGATTGTGTATCTTGGACTGTAATTTTTTTTCCGCTGCGTGAGTTCTTTCAAATGGCTTTCGGCCTTTTGCCAACTGAGTTTGAATTCGAAAACCGATTCCTTTAACCGAGTTTTTGGCGTTATGGCCTTGATCGTTTTGGCAAAATTCTTGTGACGGTACTTAGTATTTTGTAAATGGCTTTTGTGAGTTTTTGAAATATTACCGTCATCGGCCTTTTTGGTATTTTTGTAAATGGTTTTTATCATGGTGGGTTCCGGCACGGGACCCACGGCGCTATAATGTTTCGTGTAATTACCTGAAATTTTTGGGCATTTTAGCCCATTGAATTATCCTTGAAAACCTTGAGTATCTTAGAAAATTCAAATTCGAGACGTACTTTTAAAACGAATTATTTTCTTGCGGTGTTTTTAAGGTGCTTTCTAATGCCGCAATACATTTCAAAAATTTTCCAGTTGAGGACCAAAAACATTTTGAGATATTCTCAAATGCAGTTGCTTACACCCAAGGGTCGAATATTTTTGAAAGTTTTTCACTAAAAGAAAGGTGTCCTCATTTTTGTTCAAACGCAAGATGACTTTCAAAGTTGACACGCTTTTTGTGTAACTATCGCAAGTGCACGATATCGTATCAAGTAGTAAAGTGGACTTTTTGAGTCCGGTTTATCGATCCCACAAGGAAGTTATGTTATAATTTGAATTATACACTATTAGTCTATTTTTATAGATACTTAAGATGAGTGAAACACACAATTAAAAAGTTTGGTTTAATAATTGCAAAGAAATTGCAATAATAGTTCTAATATTATAAGGAAATAAAAAGATAGCAATAATAATAGATTGATTATCGATAAAATGAAATAGTTGGGATTACAAACTTAGTTCGTCATTAGTTATAAAAGATGTATTGGAGATCATAAGATGAATTTACTTATTATGTTGTGTAGATTCGATTTTCCTTAAAAAGACGGTTTCTCTTTCGAACTATAAAACGCCCTTACATATTGAATCAATCCACTATATTTCTATGTTGATTGGCTTCAATACATAGCATTAGGATTTGTGAAAATAACTCAATGAATCATCTAAGGACTAGGGGTATATTTCTATCCCCTAGAACAACTTAGAGTGAAGATCATTTGATCTAATCAAACATATTTTCTTTTCAAACATATGAAGATCATAAATATCTTCATTAATTGGCCAAATAAATAAAGATTGTTAAAACAATGAAAATCACACACAATAATAAGTAATTCATAATATATCTTTATACAAACATAAATAACATGACTAACCTTGTTTATAATCCCAACTTAAGAAACTTACCCCATAAAGGGTTTATTACACATATTACAAGCTTTGGTGGTCATTCTTAGTTGAATCAAGAGAAAGAATTGATCCTAACTCCCTTAGTAGATAAAGGAGATAGAAGCAATAAACTCTCTGAACAACATATACTACACCACACTTACAAAGATCACTCAAGAACACAAGTGTGTTCTTCACACAAAAAGAAAAGTTTACAAGAAAATGGAAAATTATATGATGAATGGTGAATGATGAAGGATCTAAGGGGTCTATTTATACACCTAAAGTCATCTAATAGCTTCAAAACTACAGATTATTACATTATATCGGATCAATGCCACCATCCCCTCAATAATACACAAAAGTATAAAAATTAGACAAATCATAGCAATCTGTCAAGAGTTACGGCTGTAACATTCGTGAGTTACGGCCGTAATCGAGGTGACTTACTACCGTAACTTCCGAATGTTACGGCCGTAACGTGGCTTCGTAAATTTGCTCATTTGAAGCTTTGATAGTTACGTTTTCAGCCCTGCATTCCTCGACTTTGCTTTTTTGCCCCAGATCTTCTTCTTATGATAACTTTTGATATATAACTCTGATTTTGAATCCGGAAAGACTGCCGAATTCGTCTCGAAAAGCCCTACAACATGAATATATCAAAATTCAATAAAGAGAATATTTATTAAACATGTTGTTTCTTGAGTAATTCAGTTATTTAATCCGATCATCATCCAATAAAAATAAAATTATTAAAACTAATAAATTAAAAGCAAAAAACGAGTAGACTAGCTCAATTATGGGTGAATTTTATCGATACAAACCATGGATAAGTGTACAAAAATGACACTTATCACACCCCCAAACTTGAATTCTTGCTAGTCCCGAGCAAGACTCTTTATTATTCACACTCCAAAAAAAAAAAAAAAAAATAATAATAATAATAAAAATAAGAAAATTAATACACACATAAATTAAAATATAAAAAGAGAAAAGGAGATCAAAATGCCATTAATAAACAACAACTTTTTATACAAGATAGAAATGAATCAAGATTCAAAATAAATCTACTAATATTTTTGAAGTTAAAACACGGTTTTTATTTTGTAATTCCAAAATGTAAGGTTTTCCCCCCAAAAGGTTGATTATTTCTTTCCCACTCGTGATACACACGACTCCCTTTAATGGTTGCTCTCGATCACTCGTTTATTTTTCGACTCAATATGAAGAAGAATTTCATTGGCGTCATCAAATATTGTGATTTTTACAAAATTGAGTGTATTGAAATTCACCGCTAATTAATTCAAATCGCTCATAAACTACATCCCTTTTAGTGATAGCTTTCACACCGTTATTTGCTAACGTGTAGCTCTTTTCACTAACACAATTTCTATCTCATTTTTTTCGTAAAAAGGTGATAGCTTTCACACCGTTATTTGCTAACGTGTAGCTCTTTTCACCAATTTTTCGAGACGGCAGCCTACGCACCAACAATGGTTAGTCCTTTATTTTTGCAAAATTTAAGACTTCCAAAATTAGCAATTATTCCGCTCAACACTTCTCCTTTTCGTCATTTATTTTTTTAGGTGATAGCTTTCACACTGCTATTTGCTAACGTGTAGCTCTTTTCACCAATGACTCCTTTTTTAGGGAATAGAATTTTTGCAGAAAATCATTTTTTTAGTTAAGCATGAAAAATCAAAAACTCCACAAATTAAGTAAATTTCAGTTTTATTTTTCATCAACCAATTGATTCTTCTTTTCTCAAGGTAACGAATGACTCGATTTTATATGATAATTACAAGGCTTGGAAAGAGAGATTAAGGCTCAAAAAAAAAATTTTTTTTTTGAAATATACAAATTTTTTTTTTACCGGTTAAAACGATTTTAGAAGTTTGTATATAGCTAATTTATTGGTGTTATGGCCAGATCTAAAAATCTCATAAATCAAAGTACTATAAATATATATATATAATAATTAAAAAAAAAAATTAAGGCAAATAACCAAATCAATCAAAACACACCAAAATTATTAAACAAACCACACCAAAATTACAACACACCAAAATACTAAAACAAACCACCCCCAAACTTGAAAATAAAACTGTCCTCAGTTTAAAAATAAAATAAAAATCAACGCAGAAAAGCAGAATACTCCCTGTTAAGAAAGTTGATGTCTGAGCCTAACGCCTTTTAGAATCTGCAAGAGAATAAATATACGAGGCACACACAAAAGAAAATAAAATATACTCGTAAGTATAACATAATTTTTTAGATGCGCATCAAGAAAGTCCGAAGAGTCGCCTTACGCTGCCATCAAAGTTTTTATAAAAGCAAAAGACGAAATAAACATTACAGTAATGAAATAAAAATACATAAATCGTGAATAGATGCGCGTCAAGAGATCAAGAAGAAAATCCTTAAGCTGCCATCATTTAGCACGATTATTACACACGACAAAAAGTAAAAATACAAGGGGTCCGACATGGGTTATCAAAGGGAGAGGAATGAATCTACTTTTCGTTTTCTCACGGTAAAATCTTCTACCTGCACAATTTTAGCTAAAGTCGGATCTCGTTGAGGAACAAATTCATTGAGTTTTTCGATTAGTTCTTCTCGTGTTGTTGCAACGACTATGATTCGCTTTGCACGCTCTAAATAAATCCCTTTTCACAGAGTAGTCGATGAAAGACAAGAAACCATCAAAAACCATTGACATTAAGCACTCCTATTGGTTTTGATGAACATTTAGTGGGCTCTGTAACCACATGAAAAAGTTCCTCAAGTGTGCCAAAACCACCGGAAGGGCGATAAAGGCGCTGTAATTATTTATCATGTGAGTTATGCGATCTTGCATATTCACAGATCTAAACTCATCTCCAATAGTTGACCGGTAATTTTACTTTCACCAGAGGTTTTGGGATTACTCCCAACACTCTTACTCCTTCCATATAGGCATGTAGCTCGCCCCATTAATCCTAGACTTCCTCCTCCGTAAACTACATGAATGCATTTTTCTCCTAAGGTACGACCCAAGTTGTGGGTCGTCAAAGAAGCATGCCTCTTTTCCGTAACTAGATCCACCAAAAATGCAGATGTGTAAAATTTTTTTGTTGAAGATGATGACTCCATTTTTGAAAAGAAAAAAATTTTTTTAGAGAGAAACAGAGAAAAGTGCAAGTTTGAGGGATGAATGAAAGAAACCAGAGAAAGTTTATTTATAGAAGAAAAAGAAGATAAAAATTATTTAACAAGTTTCGATTGCGTTTGATTGTGCTTCAACTACTCAATAGAATAATGAAAGCTTTTATCGCGTATCACATTTTTATTCGTAAAATCTCACCACACGACAAAAATAAAAGATACTTACGCGTATGTACGGTAGTTGTGATTGTGGCTCACATCTTCTCCCGATTTTACGTTCGTAAACGGCCTAAACGCCTTCTATGAGTCTGGGAGAAGCTTCCCATCCAATTTTCTTACAAATTGGCAAACAGTGGTCTTTTAACGCCGATTCCCAAGACGTTGTTCATATTCTCGGTTTGAATTTATTCCACAAACATTGAATTCCGTAATACACAAGTCCACTAGGATGCGTGTCAAGAGAAATTTCGATATTATCTAAATTCTCCTTATTCGGACCATCATTAATGAACCGAATTTTATCTTCTCTGTTTGTAGATGGAATTCCTAAATATCGACATTTTGCATAGTTCCATCTAGCACATTTATAGCAAACGGCTAGAATCTTTGCTCGTCGTTTCTTTGCATATGAACTTTTTCCAAGCCCTGGTAAAAATCTAGTTGGTGTTTCTGTGAATTCACCTTCTATTCTTACTTTGGCTTCGATAATGAATCTTATGTCAAAAGGTATGCTTTTATTAGTAAGCACCCTCATCCTTTCAAGCCTTGTCTTTTAAATATATAAAATTGCAATTTTGCTTAGAAAGGGAAATCAATTTTCAATTTTAAACAATGTTTCATCCATGATAAAAAAAACAAAAAATAAAAAGACAATGAAAATAAAATAAAATAAAAAAAATATATACAAATATCGGTTGTTGTGGGAAATCGAAAATCCGACTTTAATAGTCACGAGTACCGTTATCCGCCACTTGACCGACAAACACAATTTAGTACTAAGCTACAACGTTGAGAAATTTGTACCTACACAAATAGTTTATAATGTAAGAGTTCAAATATAACTTATACTTCCCAAACGGCGCCAAAAACTTGACACGCTTTTTGTGTAACTATCGCAAGTGCACGATATCGTATCAAGTAGTAAAGTGGACTTTTTGAGTCCGGTTTATCGATCCCACAAGGAAGTTATGTTATAATTTGAATTATACACTATTAGTCTATTTTTATAGATACTTAAGATGAGTGAAACACACAATTAAAAAGTTTGGTTTAATAATTGCAAAGAAATTGCAATAATAGTTCTAATATTATAAGGAAATAAAAAGATAGCAATAATAATAGATTGATTATCGATAAAATGAAATAGTTGGGATTACAAACTTAGTTCGTCATTAGTTATAAAAGATGTATTGGAGATCATAAGATGAATTTACTTATTATGTTGTGTAGATTCGATTTTCCTTAAAAGACGGTTTCTCTTCGAACTATAAACGCCCTTACATATTGAATCAATCCACTATATTTCTATGTTGATTGGCTTCAATACATAGCATTAGGATTTGTGAAAATAACTCAATGAATCATCTAAGGACTAGGGGTATATTTCTATCCCCTAGAACAACTTAGAGTGAAGATCATTTGATCTAATCAAACATATTTTCTTTTCAAACATATGAAGATCATAAATATCTTCATTAATTGGCCAAATAAATAAAGATTGTTAAAACAATGAAAATCACACACAATAATAAGTAATTCATAATATATCTTTATACAAACATAAATAACATGACTAACCTTGTTTATAATCCCAACTTAAGAAACTTACCCCATAAAGGGTTTATTACACATATTACAAGCTTTGGTGGTCATTCTTAGTTGAATCAAGAGAAAGAATTGATCCTAACTCCCTTAGTAGATAAAGGAGATAGAAGCAATAAACTCTCTGAACAACATATACTACACCACACTTACAAAGATCACTCAAGAACACAAGTGTGTTCTTCACACAAAAAGAAAAGTTTACAAGAAAATGGAAAATTATATGATGAATGGTGAATGATGAAGGATCTAAGGGGTCTATTTATACACCTAAAGTCATCTAATAGCTCCAAAACTACAAGATTATTACATTATATCGGATCAATGCCACCATCCCCTCAATAATACACAAAGTATAAAAATTAGACAAATCATAGCAATCATCAAGAGTTACTACGTAACATTCGTGAGTTACGGCCAGAATCGAGGTGACTTACGGCCGTAACTTCCTGAATGTTACGGCCGTAACGTGGCTTCGTAAATTTGCTCATTTGAAGCTTTGATAGTTACGTTTTCAGCCAATTCCTCGGACTTTGCGTTTTTGCCCTGATCTTCTTCTGATGATAACTTTTGATATATAACTCGATTTTGAATCCTAAAGACCGCCGAATTCGTCTCGAAAAGCCCTACAACATGAATATATCAAAATTCAATAAAGAGAATATTTATTAAACATGTTGTTTCTTGAGTAATTCAGTTATTTAATCCGATCATCATCCAATAAAAATAAAATTATTAAAACTAATAAATTAAAAGCAAAAAACGAGTAGACTAGCTCAATTATGGGTGAATTTTATCGATACAAACCATGGATAAGTGTACAAAAATGACACTTATCAAAAGTCTCGAAAATGATGTTGTTCAATTTTTGTAAAGTGATACTCAAGATCAACTGGTGTTTCCATACTGTTTTCAAAAGGTGGTTTTCGTTTTTAAAACCCATCATTTCCTGCTTGTGGTCGGAGAAGGTCTGTAAATTGTTGGTATTGAATGTTGTCGCTTTGTGATGAATTATGTATTATCACACTTGTGCGAGCTATTGGAACTGGAGTTTGTATGATTGTGTACATACGTGGTTGTTTCTTGATGTTTTGTAATGGTGCACTGGTCATCGTTCGAGTCGTTGATGTCGCCGAACGATGCCGTCGTTATTGTGATATTCATGTGTGTGTTGCCTTACGATGGTAATCATTGTATGTGTTATGTGTTATGAATTTCTGTTGTGCTGAGTGGTTACTTATTCAGTATGCCGAGGGGCCGGGGTCGTGGTCGTGGCGATCGGACGCGTGGTCGAGAGCACGCTGCCGGTGATGGTATTGGTATTGGTGTTGCTACTATTTTGCAGCAGGTAGCCACTCAGATGACTCAGTTGACTCAGGCAGTTCAGCGTGTTACAGATGTGACCCGGACACTGAGTGCAAATCGGTGGCTTCGAGAATTGGTTCGTATGAATCCCCCTCGTTTACCGGTGCCAGATGCTTTAAGGCAGGATGGTTGGCTTTTCCAGTTGGAAAAGATTTTCGAGATAGTTGATTGTCCAGAAGAACGTAAGGTCCCGGTAGCTCAGTATCTTTTCGACAAAGATGCCGCTAGCTGGTGGGAGGCTATTAAGCCTCGAGATCGCGTTGTCACGTGGGCAGAGTTACAGGAATTCATGAGAGATGAGTTTTGTCCAGAACCGATCAGAAATCAGAGGATTAATGAATTCTTTTCGGCGAAACCGCAGGATGTACCGCTGTCTCAAGCTATTATTGATTTTAGCAAACAATTTCGGCTATGTGCAGAATCAAGTAAGGACAGAGGAGGACAAGATTTGTCATTTTAGTAGGAGGATGAAGCCGGAGATTCGCCAGTACATGGCAGGTCTCGCTTGTACTTCCTTGAGAGATTATCAGAATAGGGCGTTAGCCTATGAGCTATCCAGATTATCGACCGAGAGTATGTCTGACTCGAAGAAGCAGAAAACCGTTGGGAACTTTTCAGGAAATCAGGGGAGTGGGCCCCTTGAGGTTGGGACTTCGTTTCGTCATCCCAAAATGGTTCCTAGATCGCGTGACCGGAGGAGTAGTACCCCTGCAGTGAGTAATGTGGGTACTTCGAAGATATGTTATAACTGTAGTCGAGCGGGCCATACTGCGAAGAATTGTCGTTCACCGTTAGTCAGTTGTTTCGAGTGTGGCCAGGTGGGTCACCGATTCGTACATTGCGAGACGGTAGCTGAGAAGTTTGGGGATCGAGGTTGCGTCTCTGCTCCGAAAGGACACGGAGATGCCTAGGGTGGTTTTTAGGATTTCGGCGTAGTCCGAATTATTTATGATTGCCCTTGTGGATCGTTTTGTGTTTATTCTCTGTTTTCTCGACTGTGCGTGTTTTCTTGTAACAAGTACTTTGTGTTTTGTGATTGTTTGGATGATTGACTTGATTGTATTATCTGTTTGATGACGCCTGTCACTTGTTGGTGTTATTATGTCTCTACTGGTGGCGTTGTGTTGGTCGTTGTGGAGCGTGTTTTCACGCCGGATGTCTCTTTGCGTTTCTTGCAGCGTTTCGTCGTTGGGCGCGAGTTTTCGGGATTTGTGTATCTCGTCGAGTTTTCCTGGCGGGTATATTGTTTCCCCCTACTTGTTTTAAGTTTCGGGACGAAACTTCTTTTAAGGAGGGTAGAATGTAATATCCGCAATTTTCGATTTTCGGTAAATTTCTTTTTTCGGCCGGAGTCCGTTTTGACGACTCGCTCATGACCGTTTCGTCATTTCGAGAATAATTAACTCTGCACTTTTTGTCATCCGAGTTCGTTTCGGTGTTGTTTTGTTGAGTTCCGTGTCTTTTGGCGACTTTTCCGCACTTGAGCTCGATTCTTGCGAATCTCATTCGAAACTGCTGTTTCGAGTTTCCTGTAAGTCCGTTTAACTTTGTTAGACGTGTTGTGAACTTCGGTTTGGTTATTCGATCACGTATTGTGATTTTCGGGCGTTTTGGGCCATTTTGTAATTTACCCAAAGTTGTGGGTATCCGTATAAGTATTTGTTATCTCGACCCTTTTTATGGTCGCGTGTGAATTTGATTGTAACTCAAACTCTTGGTATGATCTTATTCTGGAGTTTTCCGTACGTATCTTGATCTTGGTATTTCGATCGGAGGAGTCCGTTGTTGTAACCAGTTTTGAGAGTACTACTGCTGTAATTCTGAGTGCATTAGCGCACGCTAAGGGGGTATCCTTAGCGCACGCTATCGAACAGCAGGGTCCGAAGTCAGTAGCTGGAATCAGGCCGTTAGCGCACGCTAAGGGCAGGTCATTAGCGCGCGTTACAGTGCTGTAGTTAGCGCACGCTACGGGTTTGGTAGCGCACGCTAACTAGTAGTTTGAGGGAGTCCAGTGGCTACTGGACTGGGTCTGGAGGATTCGTTAGCGCACGCTAACTCTTGATGGTTAGCGCACGCTAACTGTGCATTTTTTTGTCAGAACGATTGTTCTGACGTCTCGATAGCGCACGCTAATCAGGTAAGATTAGCGCACGCTAAGCTTCGATATAAAACCGGACAAAGCCTTTTAATCTTCATTTTCTTCATTTCTTCTTCTTCCTCCGTGGGTTTGAGACGTGGCGACAAGGGTTCGCGACCTGGGATAATCTTCGTCCATTCCAAGGTGTTTTAGAGCATCCTAGGCGATTATAACATCATCTAATCAATTGTTCTTCGTCGAATCAAGGTATATTTCTTGATTTCCTTCGAGTTGACTTTTTGGGGGATTTGTTCTTGATTTCATTTTCCATCCGTTTTTGATGAACCGATTGTTGTCAAATGATGTTGTTAAACATATCCTATGGATTATATATCCATATTTCGGTTTGGAATCCATTTTCATGTTTTGGTCGGTCGATTTGCGTTCTTGGCCGTTTTGGGGGAAACCCTTGAACTTTCGTCGTTTGTTCTTTGAATTCAGCGACTTTGGGTCGTACTTTGGAATCCATTTTCATTGTTATTGTTGTTCGTAGTTTATTGTCGCGGGTTAGCGTTCGGTGGAGTCGGCGGGTTCGTGGTCGGTTCGTGCCAACCAACTTCGATCGATTCTTCGCGTTTGTGATTACTCGAAGTCGAGGCAAGTACCTTGCCCATACTATTCTCGTTTATGGATATGATGATTAGTGATCGTCTAAATGTGGTTGTTTGGTCGTTTGAATTGAACTTTCAAAAGATTCAGTTTAGTCTTGTTAAAGGCTTGCTTTCAAAACGCGTGTGTTTTGTGAATGGTGTGGTTTGTGAATAACTATATGAATTCTATGGATATGTTTGGTGTTGATGTTTCACTTGGTATTGCGTGTGGACGTATATTATTTCATTTCGGTGCGTTGTGGATTGACGTGGTGTTTTGCTAAGTGTTTGATGCCTCTGGGCGAATTGTTTGAATATCCTTGATGTGATATGTTATTTGTGTGAATGTGTGGATATGGTTGAAGGTCTACGGTGACACATGGCATGAGATCATGTGGTCAGGATGCAACAAGTGATTGATCCAACCGTGAGAGCCTGAGATAATCTACGGTGGCACATGGCATGCGATCATGTGGCCAGGATGCAACAAGCGATTGATCCAATCGTGAGATGTGTGTGATTTGTTTCGCTAGCCAGCTCGGGAGGGTCCTTCGAGGCCTCGGGTGGGATGTCTGTGGTAGCGTCCCGGTCCTAGGCGATGCGCGTGCGTGATTATGTTTCGTTGATTTTATGTCCGTTGAGGACACGTGATGTTGGGCTCTGACCCTGTAAATTGTTGGTAGTTTTCTATTTGTGAAAACAAAACCTTTGGGCTGTGACCCTGTTGATTTTTGGAAAGATAAGGATTTGATAATCCTAAGTTGTTTTCTATCAAAACTCTCGATGGCATTTAAATGGTTTTATAAATTGCTTTCCCTTGATTTGTGACCTTTCGGTTTTAGAATATTTTACCAAACTCTTGCCTCGGGAAGTGCTTTTCGTTACGTTTGGATTTTTGAGGATTCCTGGTTGTTGTTATTCGTGGAATGTGAATTGTATGGCTCGTATTTGCACTTTGTTCTTGCACTAGCAAAACAGTGGAGTTTTGCTAACCCCCGAGTATTCGGGGGGTGGATGTCTATTTTTGCATTCAGGTTTTGGAGCATAGCACAGGGTCGGCACGAAGGATGATGAAAGATGAACGATACTAATCACACGAGGATCCGTTGATGTCGTTTTGGTCTAGTTGTATTTTTCTTTTCCGCTGCAGTATCTTTTCCCCGTTGTACGGGAGTTTATTGTATTTTGACCCCTGCGTGGGTATGTGTTTGGAATTGAGTTGTATGTTATTATTGAAAGACCAAGTCGGTCTACTGAGTCATTTTAGCCTTAAAGGCGATGTTTAGATGTTTGATTTTAGTTATCAGCCTGGTAGATCCTCGAGGAGAGGGTCTACGGCGTGTAATATCCCTGAGTGGATTGGGGGTGTTACAGGTACCAAGCTCATTATATCTCTCTCTTCCTTTGAACAAGGACTTTGAGTTTTACTGAGTTTTATGCCATGTGACATAGGTAATAACCCTTTCTTACTATTAAGCATACTGAACCGTTTCAGTACCTTGTTAACATATGTACTTTGACTTAGGGCAAGAAGCCTTTTAGATCTATCTCTATAAATTCTTATACCCAATATATAGGCAGCTTCCCCTAAGTCCTTCATTGTAAAACATTTACTTAGCCAAAGCTCAACACTTTGCAAAGTAGGGATGTCATTTTCAATGAGTAGGATATCATCCATATAGAGTACTAGAAAAATAATTGCGCTCCCACTAATCTTCTTGTATACACAAGGTTCGTCTTGATTTCTAATGAAACCAAACTCTTTGATTTTTTTCATCAAAACCAAGATTCCAACTCCGGGATGCCTGCTTCAAACCATAAATGGATCTACATATTTTATTAGGATTATTAGGATCGACAAAACCTTCAGACTGTATCATATACACATCCTCATCTAACTTCCTAATAAGAAAAGCGGTTTTGACATCCATTTACCATGTCTCATAGTCATAATATCCTGCTATGGCAAGTATAATTCTAATTGATTTTATCATTACGACTGGTGAAAAGGTTTCATCATAGTCAACACCATGAGTCTGTCTGTATCCTTTTGCCACGAGTCGTGATTTGTATGTTTGTACAATGTCATCCATGTCCCTTTTCTTTATAAAGATCCATTTGCAACCAATTGCTTTGGAACCTTCAAGAAGATCAATCAAAGTCCATACTTGATTATCATACATGGATTGCATTTCGGATTTCATCCTTTCAAGCCAACTTTTGCATTCAATGCTAGTAGTTGCTTCTTTGTAGGTTGTGGGGTCATCTAGATCCATGAGTTCCACATTGTTGTCATCTCACATCTGTGATGAGAAATCCATATCTCTCAGGTTCACGATGATTACGTATAGAACTACGTGGAGCTGGTATAGAAGAAGTGATCTCAACATCTCTATGTGAGTTTAAATCAGTTTTATCTAAAGGTTCAGTATCTATTTGTGGCTCTCTCATCTCATGAAGAGTTATTTTACTCCAACTATTTTTATTGGAAATAATGGTACTCGGTTTAAAATGAACGCAACAGTCTATAAGGCATAACCCCAAAAAGAAATTGGAAGATCAGCTTGACCCATCATCGATCTAACCATGTCTAACAAGGTTCGATTTCTCCGTTCCGACACACCATTCCATTGAGGTGTTCCAGTTGGAGTTAGTTGTGAAACAATTCCATAATTTTGAGATGATTGTCAAATTCATGGCTGAAATATTCACCACCATGATCCGATCGAAGTGCTTTAATAGTTTGCCTAACTGATTTTGTACTTCATTTTAAAATTGCTTGAATTTCGGAAACGACTCAGACTTATGAATCATTAGGTAGATATATCCGAATCTATTTAAGTCATCCGTGAACGTTATGAAGTATTGGAAACCTCATCTATCATTTGTATTCAATGGTCCACACACATCAGTATGTATTAAGCCCAATAAATCTGCAGCTCTCTCAGTATGGCCCGTGAAAGGAGCTTTGGTCATTTTGTCTAATAACCAAGATTCGCATGTATCATATGATTCTAAATCAAATGTCTCCAAGATTCCATCTTTATGGAGTTTGGTTATATGTTTCTTGTTTATTTGGCCCAAACGACAATGCCAGAAATATGTTTGTTTAAATCATTTGATTTAAGTCTTTTGACATTTATGTTACAGACAGGTTTGGAACATTCAATATTTATGGGATATAATCTACCACTCATCAAGGCATCTCTATAAAAAATACCTTTATTAAATATAGACATTACACTTTTCTCAATAGTAAAGTTATATCCTTCCAAATCAAGGCAAGCAACTTATATAATGTTTCTACCCATAGCAGAAACGCAATAATAATTATTAAGTTCCAATACAAGTCTACTTGGTAGTTTTATATCATAAGTCCCTACGGCAATAGCAGCAACTCTTGCTTTATTTCCAACAGGTAGGTCCATTTCACCTTGCCAGTTGTCTACTCCTTTGCAACCCCTGTGCATTCACAAAAATGTGAGCTTCACTGCCGGTATCTAATACCCATGATGAAGATGTAGATAAATTGACTTCTATAACAAGAATACATGGAGCAGCAGTGTCACCGCTCTTCCGTTTCCTCATTTATTCCAGGTAGACCTTGCAATTCCTTTTCCAATGACCAGTTTCATTGCAGTGATAGCAAGTCCCTTCTTTGGGTTGTTTCGATGACTTCTTGAAAGGTTTAGGTTTGGGTTTAGGCAACATTTGCTTTTTACCCTTACCTTTATCTTTTGGGGGCATCTTATTCCCTTTCCTTTTATTCCATTTCTTTTTAACCATTAAAACATTAGGAACAACTTTCTTAATGTTTGTCTCAGTTTGTTTTAGCATCCCATGCAATTCAGTAATAGTTTTCTCCATGTTGTGTATGTTGAAGTTTACTACAAACTGATCGTACTCTGAAAGCAGTGATGCTAAGATCATATCTGTAGTGAGTTCCTGACTGATAGGAGCTCCTAGCCTTTCAAGATGCTCAATGTATCCCTTCATTTTAAGGACATGAGCACTCACAGAAGTACCTGAAGACATTTTACAGCCATTCAATGCCTTCGTAGTGGCAAACCTCTCCTGACGGGTTTGCTCTTGGAACATTTCCTTAAGCTGACCCATCATTTCATAAGCTTCCATGTCCTCGAACTGTATCTGCAGCCCGAGTTCATGGTTGCTAGCATAAAGCATGTCACATCCAAAGAATCATTCATATGCTTATTATAAGCATCTTTTTGATCTTTGGTGGCGGTTGATTCCGGTTCATCGGGAATTGGGTTTTCCAGAATGTACTGCTTCTTTTCAGCTTTGAGAACAATTCTCAGGTTCCTTGACCAATCAAGGTAATTAGTGCCAGAAAGTTTTTCTTTGTAAAGAATTGATCACAACGAGTTTGTATTAATTGATGCCATTTGATTCTACAATATTAATATGAAAAGTTAGTCGTGAGATATATTGATTTTTAAATCTAACAATCAAGTAAATGCAAGCACAGCTATTGCATGTCCCTCGCAAATAAAAGAAGTTTAGTTTTTATCAATAGAGATGACATCTTATGTCAACATGTTAGTTTCAAATATTATGTATCACATACACATATATGAATTATAATCTAACGATCAAATAACAACAGACACAGCTTTGGCATGTCCCCTGTAATTAAAAAATGCTTTAGATTATCATTTGGGATGACATCTTATGTCGTTTTAATCGTATTAATCCCAAATAAGCCATAGGTTCAAAATTGTTTTGTATAACCTATATAAGTCTTAACCATTTAAAACATATGTATAAACTTGTTTATTCATCTCGCCTCCTTAAGATAAAATCTATACACCCTGCTTTGGCAGACCCATATTAGAAATAATCGAAAGTTTGACGAGTGTTTTGAAATGGTTGACTCTTGAGACTTATGTTACATATCAATTGATTTAAATAAAACTATTTTATCAAAAAATTGATTATCTCAAAATTATTACCATGTATCTCATACATGTAAAAGTTTTAATGAGTTTGATTTATTTGGAAATAACGATTATTAAGCAAATAAAAAAATATGATGCATCTCATACAATCATATGCTAATTTAAATATGATGCATCTCATACAATCATATGCAATGTAAATATAATGCATATCATACATTCACATGAACAATTTGGTGTGGTGTGGTATAGCCATAGATTCTATTATGATATTCATTAATATCAATAGTGTAACATCCCCAGAGCCATCCAGGAATATTACAGCATCTTGGGCCTCGAAACAGAACCCACAAGGCTAAAAGACATTTTTACAAACATTTCAAATACGCCTAAGCGGCGATGACGGTAATATCTTTTAGAATTATTCAAATACTTAAAAAAAATCCATTTATCAATACCGCCGTAAAGTCTCATTTGAAAGTACAAGGCCAAAATGCAAAAGCTCAGCAGTTTCAAAAGTGTACGTTAAGCCATCACTTGCACATACCGACAAAATAGTTTAGAAAATGATTTTCCAAAATAACTTAAGTCGCCAAATACCAGAAAGGGCATTTAAAAAGACTCACACAACAGAAATGACAAACAGTTAAAAATACTCTAGCAGTGGAGTATAACAACTAGTCAAAGTACTCGATTCACAAACACATGTCATAGCCAGTATTCCTCCGGGAAGCTCATCTCTTCACGACCGCTACATGTTTGATACTCCAAGTACCTAAAAAGAAAGCCCACGACGGGGTCAGCCATAATACTCAACAATGATAACTGTCACATCACATCAATAATTACATACCAATGTAAATACTAAGTAAGAATACTACCAATGTAATCTTACCGTCATAACCTTACCAACTCGTGGTAATCTTCATCAAAATAATCCTTACCATATTCCACATCTCGTGATCTCTATTAAACAATGAACTCATACACAACATCTATAATGTACCTCAAGCAATACTCAAGTTTCTCAAAACATCATCAGGACTCATCAATACGGAAATGTACCAACTCTGTCCAATTCAATCCATTGGATAACATCAACAAATATCATCGCGATAATCGATTGTCCATCCAAGGACAAGAACCAAGAAGGAAATACAAAACATACCTCAGACACGCAATGTCACGATGAATCATGTTAGTCTAATCTGAGATCAGATCAATACAACATACGTACATGGTCCTAACACAAGACCTACAAATACATACTAATATGACAATATCAACATGCTTACAACAATAACTGTAGGTCACAAGTCGTCATGAATAAGTCTAGAGGGGGGTGAATACTTATTGAAACTCTTTTCCTGAAGTCGGGTGAGTTTCTCAGTTGATAGGTACAGATAGGGGTGAAAACTGGGCGGATATTTCCCGCCCGATCCGGAGCCGTATCCGATCGGGATCAAATTCGGGATGAAAAATAGGTATCCGGTCGGATTCGGATACGGATCCGGATAGTTGAATTCGGATACGGGTTCGAATTCGGATAATGCAATATCCGCCCGTATCCGAGTTTTCCCATATTTTATCGGATATTATCCGGATACCAATCCGGATAATAAATTCGATAATTAACTGATAATAACGGATATCCATATTTTTAAATCTTAAATATACTTTATTATATATATATATATATAACACTTTTGGACTTCAGTGTAATAAATTTTCAAACTTTCAAGAAAAAAAATATTTTTTTCAAAAAAAAGTATTATTTTTCGAAAAAAAATATTTTCTAGGGAAAAAATTATCTTTTCGAAAAAAACATTATTTATGGAAATTTTTATTTCTTCAAAAAATTAAAAATATTTTTCGAAAAAAATTATTTTCTGGAAAAAATAAAATTAGTTTCTGGATTTTTTATATTTTTTGAAAAAATAAAAAATACTATTTGCGAAAAATAAAAAAAATTATTTTCTGGAAAAAAATTATATGTCGAAAAAAAAAATCATTTTCTGGAAATTTTTTTTTTAAAAGAAATGTATTAGCCAAACACTTTAATACTAACTTATAAGCTATTTGTTTCATATGAAATTTATTTTAAAAGAAATGTTCTATTCAAGTAAATAGAGGGGCAATTATATATATTATAATAATTTTTAAAAACAATTAAATTACCACTTTTTAGTCTTTACTAAGTATGGAGCTTATGTTTTTTATGAGAGAGACTGAATAAGTAAAAATGAGGGAACCTTATTATGAAACAATTTTTAAAAAAATTACTATAGTTTGTATTAGAACTTTTATGAAATATTGTGTATGTAGTTTTTTTATATGCTGCAATCACTTCCAAACGATTTTTGTATGACACGTATTATCCGATTATATTTATTCGAATCCGGCCCGAATCCGTCCTGTATCCGTCCCGTGTCCGTATCCCGAATAATCCGAATTCGTATCCGTATCCGGCCTTCCCGTATCCGACTCCGAATCCGAGAGAAAAATATGGGTTAGGATACGGGAAGAGCACTATCCGCCCGTATCCGATCCGTTTTCACCCCTAGGTACAGATGACTTAAAGTCGTTTGCAGACAAGTATGCGGAAGACAGCTGATGATGATAACAGATAACTAAATGCTGTCTGCAGATAACTTAATCAATGGAACAGTTTAGTATGTATGCAGCAAGTAGATATGATGCTCAATGCAGTAAAAACACACAGGCACTTATAGTGGTCTCAGATGAGGGGTAATCCTCTACTATTCCACTTCTCTCCAAACCAGTTAGAGATAAATTCACTATAACTGCCAATCAATGATAAATGTTACAATGAATTTTCCCTAGTTACAACAGCTTCCAACCAGTGGAAATTCATGGCCGTTGCAACTCATTTGACTGCCTAGCACTTCCTGATTGAAAACCCGTGGATGTCTCAACAACTTCTCGAGATGTCTATCACCTTCCAATCAAGAACATGTGGATGCCTTATCAGTCACAAAACTTCTGAAAACCTCATTCACAGAAGTACCCTGCACTCAAACTTTAAAGATAAGAGTTTTTGTCTTCTCCAACTAAAGAGCTTCTTCAAATATGATTGCTTAATCTTTGCTCTTCATGATGCTATAGATTGCTTTTAGCTTTGATTGCTTTGTTTGCTTTGTTCACATGAGAATATTGTTCGCATCGTACTTTGCTCAATTCATATCTTCGGATATCTATAGTACGATCATTGAGCTTCCTTCATAGCCGTTGCACTACTATAACAAATCCATCCATTGGAGAGTGGACTTTTTTGTTTATCTTATCAATCCGTTGCAAGGTTTGATTCTCTTTCCGATTCTGACCGTTTGAAAGACTTCTTCCTTTTAGCGCCGTGATTCTTGATTAGAATAAGTATAAAGTCTTTAGAATGCAGATCTTGATGAATATTAAATTCATTGCTTTCCGGGAATCTCTCAAGTTTGTCTCCTACGTCCGCATGTGACTTTCCATGATTGTTGACTTTTCAACGTTTGCTGACATGGACTGAGTATCTTGGCTGAATTGAGAACTCGTCTAAAATAACTTGGTCAAAGCTACCTGAAGTGCAGTCAACCTTATCTAATGTAAAGTGCTCTGATGTGAAGTCCTCTGAAGTTCTCTGCTCTGAACTTCTCTGATCTGAACTTCTGTAGGATGAAGTTCTCTGCTCTGAACTTCTCTGATCTGAACTTCTCTGAGATGATATTCTCTGATCTGAAGTTCTCTGACTTTGGACTTCTCTGAGATAAAATCCTCTGATTAGAAGTTCTTTGACTTTGGACTTCTCTGAGATAAACTCCTCTAATGTTCTCTGTTCTGTTCTTAGTCGATTTTACAACTGATCAATAATACTAAGCCTAAAAACTTAAGGCCTATCGAAGATACTCATTTGGTTCTTCTTTACATTTTGCCAAGTACTTTAAACATACATTTGAATAATCAATTAAATATAGGGATGACATCATCAAAATCTAATAGGTATTCCTAACAAATTCCCCCTATTTTGATGATGGCAAAACTAAAGAATTCAAATGTAAACAGGTATGCACAAATAAGGTGCATGACACAAATCAAACTCAGTCTTCCTTTGAGAGAACTAGTGGTTGTCATTCAATGACTGTTATGAAATTTTATTGATGTTACATTACAGTGTAGTCTTTGAATGATACAAAATACAAGTAAATTACAACAAATTTACAGGTAAATTTCAAACTAAATTTACAATAAAATGAAATTGCAGGTCTAATCTATCAATCTCCCTCTTCCTCTTCCTCTAGAAACCTTCAGCTTGGATGAAGGGATAGACCTTAAAGGCTTTGCACCAATTGGCCTTTTGGAAACTGGAGCTAGTCCATATTTCCTTCTGACTACCAAAGATGCAAACTCTTGTTCCTCATGGGATGTGAAATTGTTCTCCACACACATTTTCTAGATCTCCTTCTGAAGAGCCAGCTCATATAGATCATTATTCATTAAAGTGGGGGCTTCTTCAGGTGTGAAGTTTGGGATCATAGGATAGGCATCGAATTTCTTGGCATATTTCTTCATAGCAGCCCAGAGCTTTGGCCATGTTGAGGACATAAAATTTATGAACGACTGCTGAGGGGAGCAATCTTTCTCCTGGAGCAATTCCCAGAGATAATATTTTTCTATAAAGTGCTTCTTTGCTCCTACCCACATATGTCCCATCTCAGCAGGCAAAAATTTCTCAACAAATCATAACTCTTTTCCCTCCCATACAAATCTTTGCTCAGGTTCCTGCCTGGTCCTTCTCTTCTTGGCTGCAGGTGGATCATCAGATGGTGTAGCCATCTCCTTTCGCTTTAGGTGAGAAGTTCTAGCTTGGATGAGAGGTAAGGGTTGTTCTCTGCTCTTGCCTTCTTCCCTGTCTTCCCTCTCTTCCCCCCCCCCCCCCCCACCCGCCTGAACTTAGGTGCTTGAATGTGCTCTTTTCCTTTTTCTTCCCTCTTTTTGCCAGCTATAATAGCTGCTAGCTGCTCCTCCACCTTTGTCATATAATCAGACATGCCAAGAGGCATTCTGGAATTCGTAGGTGTTGGAGAGGGTTCCTTCTTATTGAGCAATGCATCCATCTTCTGATTGAGGGACTGGAGATTCGGTTTCACTTCAGTTGCTAACAATTTAGCAACTCTCCTCGACGAGCCGTCTGATCAGCTCGGTTAGCTCAGGTGAGATTGAGATAACAGGTACTGTTTGTGGTGAATTTTCACCTGAATCTTCAACTGCGGTAAGTCTCTTGGCAGTTGACCTGTCTGATTGTAGACTCCTGTCTGCTGGTTGCTGATCAGATGGGGTTTTGTCTGGGGTCCCCGATATGTCATCTTCATCTGGCTGATGTGAGCTGGCAACTTGTTCAGGTGCTCCATGCTCATCATCATCATCCTCTCTCCTTTCTTCCTCCTTCTCTTCTTCTTCTTTTTCTTCGACTTTTTCTTCTTCTTCTTCATTTTCTTTTTTTTTTCTTCTTTCTCTTCTTCTTTTTCTCCCTTTTCTTCTTTCTTTTTCTTTTTCTTCTTATTTCTCATCTCCTTAAGATTTTTCAACTTCTCCAACTTATTTTCTTTCAACTCCTTTTTCTTGTTCAACATTTTCAACTCCTCCTTGTTCAACTGCAGCTTCTTTCTCAATATTTTCAACTTCTTCAACTGCAGCTTCTTTTTCTGCCTCTCCAACCACGTATTCAACTTCAATTTTCTCAACTTACTCCTTTCTCCCATCAGCCTCCTCTTCAAACATTCCACTCTCCAAACCCTCATTCATTATTTGGAGGATGAATTGGTCCATGTTCTGTTTGAAGTGGAGCATGAACCAATCCTACTCAAGTAGAACCTGCACGTTAGTTTTATGACAGAATAACATGATGATCTATTCTACAGCTATAGGATGCTCCCAAGAGGTCTTATCAATGAGAGTTTTAAGTTGGGAAAAGGTGTACATCCTAAACTCTCCATTCTTCGTACATGTTGATGAAGGAATATTTGAACACTTCTTTTCTTACCAACTTCATCTGTGTTGCTGAGAGTCCTTGGGGGTTGTTGGTCTTCATGTTGAATGAATCATTGACAGCAGGAATCTCAATTATCTCATCTGCTTCTTCTTCCTCTGTAATTCTCGGAAGAGTGAGAAGGGGAAAGTTGTTTGTCATCAGCTCTGGTTGGTCGAGCTGATCTTCAGCCAGGGCAGGTGCAGGGGAGATGACTACCTGCATCTGAGCAGATGGGTCTTCGGTTAGTGCAGGTGGGCTGTCATGCTGCACCTCTTCTTCTTCTTTATCAGTGGAGTAGTTCACCAGGCCTCTCTGCTTCTTCTCTGGTGAAGCTTGAATGTGAACCTTCTCTGGTTCAGGTGACTTCCTCTTCAGTAGCTTGGACATGGGAGTGTTGTCCTCATCGGAGTCATCTGCAGAGGGCTTCTCGACTATCTTGTTAGTGATGTCAAGGACATATCTATATTCCTTCTTCAGGTCATTCTTTTTCACCGTGAGTTTGACCTTCGAAGACTCCTTGGGCAGCTTAATCTCAAACCATGTCTCAGTCGAGCTTTGTTTGAGAGCCTCGACTGTGATGCCTCGGTTTTCTAGGTTAAAGGCATATGCGATTGTCTGAGGAGTTATATCGACTTCCTCTCCAAAAATCATGCACGAAATGCAGTGCTCCGTCATATGGGCCTCCTTGTTAAAGTAGATAACAACTTCTTTGTACAGCTGCTTGGGAGAAATGTCGAGAAAACGGTAGATTCCATTCTTCTTCATCATCCTTATAATGGTCGTCATTTCGCCTGTTTGGTTTGCCGCCAGGAGTCCTTCAAAATAGACCACGATACTGAAAATAATCTGGTCCTTCACGAGCTTTAGGTTAACTCCTTCGAAATAGGCTTCCATTTCTGCAAAGAAAGTTTTTCGCTGAGTGTAGTGAAGATTCAAAGAGTTTTGCTTCTAAAAAATTAGGGTTCTAAAAGCTTGCAGATGGTAAAGGTTATGAAATGATTTTCGCCGCCTTAAATAGCGAGTTGAAATGACGCTTTGAATTTTTAGTAATAAAATAATCAACTGGCGGTACTATTTTTGATGGTTTAAGGAGTGACGGTTTAATTTGATTGGACGTCGTGTAGGTAGTGTGAATGTGTGTTTGTTCACGTGTATAAAGAAAATAATATAATAATTGAGTCGGTTTAGAAGCTTGGCTGATTGACTGTTTGACTTCTTGTCTGTTCTGCATCAGGTGAGTTGTGTCGCCTGTGGTTGAGATCAGCTAGGTTTCTTTGTCTGTCCTTCGGCTTCTCATCTGGTCTGATCATATGGGTGCTCTAATCATGTAGCTCTTCCTTGTCTGCTTCATTCGCTCGTCTGATCTGATTATCAGGTAACTTTTTCGTCTGTACTAGATTCCCAATCTAGTAGACCAAGTTCACTGCTTAGTTCCAAAAACCTTTCTTATGGTAAAAGTTTAGTGAATATGTCAGCAATTTGGTATTCAGTGCTGACTCTTTCCACTCTAACTCTTTTGTTAAGCATATGATCTCTGATGAAATGATGTTTAACATCAATGTGTTTTGTCCTTGAGTGCAATACTGGATTATTTGTTATTGCGATTGCACTATTGTTGTCACACCATACTGGGATATCGTTTGCAATGATGTTGTAGTCCCTTAGTTGTTGTCTGATCCATAGAATCTGTGCACAACAGCTGCCTGCAGCCAGGTATTCTGACTATGTGGTTGAAATTGAGTTAGATACCTGGTTCTTGCTAAACCAGGATATTAATCTGGTTCCTAAGAATTGGCACGTTCCACTGGTGCTTTTCCTATTGATCTTGCATCCCGCAAAGTCTGCATCTGAGTATCCTGATAGCTCAAAGTTGTCATCTTTAGGATACCATAGCCCAACATTGATTGTAGACTTAAGGTATCTGATAATCCTCTTAGCTGCTTCCGGGTGAGACTGCTTAGGCTTGGATTGAAATCTTGCACACACTCCTACAGCATAAGATATATCTCGTCTGCTTGCAGTTAGGTAAAGGAGTGATCCAATAAGTCCTCTGTAGTGGGTTGGATCCACTGATATGCCTCTTTCATCTGCATCTAGGTGTAGGCTTGTGCTCATTGGTATTCTTGCTGGTTTGGCTGAATCCATTCCAAATCTCTTGATTAAGTCTCTTGTGTATTTGGCTTGATTGATGAAAATTCCATTATTCATCTGCTTGACTTGCAAACCAAGAAAGAAATTAGGTTTACCCATCATACTCATCTCAAATTCTTATTGCATGATATTTGAGAATTTCTCACATAGCTCAGGGTTGGTTGAGCCAAATATGATGTCATCCACATATATTTGAACTAATAGTATGTGGTCTTCATGCTCTACTCTGAATAGGGTCTTGTTCACCTTGCCTTTTCTGAAACCATTCTTCTCAAGAAACACAGATAGTGTCTTATACCATGCTTTTGGTGCCTGCTTGAGTCCATATAGAGCTTTTAGAAGCTTGTAGACTTTGTCTCCTTTGACAAATCCAGGGGTTGCTCCACATATACTTATTCTTCTAGAATTCTATTGAGAAATGCACTTTTTACATCCATTTGGTAGACTTCAAAATCTTTAAATGCTGCATATGCAAGGAATAGTCTTATGGCTTCCAATCTTGCAACAGGTGCATATGTTTCATCAAAATCTATTCCTTCACATTGTGCATATCCTTTAGCAACTAATCTGGCTTTATTCCTAACAACAGCTCCATCTCCATCACACTTGTTCTTGTACACCCATTTGGTGCCTATAACCTTCTTGTGATCTGGTATATCTGTTAGTTCCCAGACATTGTTTCTCTCCATCTGGTTCAGCTCTTCTTGCATTGCATTGATCCATGAATAGTCCTCCAGAGCTTGTTCAGTTGTCTTAGTTCCATTTGAGACATGAAACAAGAGAACATTGCCATTCCTGCTGGTACTGTGGATTGTATGGTTCTAACTCCATCAGTTAGGTTTCCAATGATTTGTTGAATGGGATGATCTCTGAGCCATTTGGGAATATCTTCTTCTTCAAGGTTTGTTCCCCCTATAGAGTTGCTTTTGTGGACTTCTTCTCTTTCTGCATCAGCTTGGTTTTGGCCTTCTGGATCTGCAACTGGATCAGCTACGGTCTTGTCATCTGCAGGTGGAAATCCTGTCTGAACTGCAGATGGGTCTTCATCAGCTGCATCTAGATCAGGTAGGTTTTGGAGTCCTATCTGATCTGCAGTTGGGTCTTCAGGCTGATCTGCAGATGAGTCCATCATTCCTGTGTTATGAATGATGACTTCTTCTAAGGTGGCAGATTTGAGCTTTTTCTCAATTAAGTCCACATGTTTTCTGTACTTAACAGTAGACTCATCAAACACAACATGAGGCGTTTCTTCCACAATTAAGGTTCTTTTGTTAAATACTCTGTATGCCTTGCTTATTTGTGAGTATCCTATAAAGAGACCATCATCAGTTTTAGCATCAAAGGCATTCAGTTGGGTTTTACCATTGTTGTGGATGAAACACTTACAACCAAATATATGAAAGTATGCAACAGTTTGTGTTCTGCCATTCCAAACCTCATAGGGAGTTTTGCCATGTCTCCCTACAATCATACTCCTGTTCTGAGTGTGGCATGCTATATTGACAGCTTCGGCCCAGAACATCTTTGGCAGGTCAGCTTCAGCAATCATTGACGTGGCAGCTTCCTTCAAGGTTATGTTCCTTCTTTCAGCAACACCATTCTGCTGTGGAGTTCTGGCTGCAGAGACTTCATGCTGGATCCTATTCTGATCACTGTACTCAGTGATTGCCTTGTTGAGAAATTCTCCTCCTCTATCTGATCTGATCTTGATGATTGAGAGGGATTTCTTATTCTGGATCTTCCTTAGCAGCTCAGGTAGCTTTGTCAGAGTTTCACTCTTTTTATAGAGAAAAACAATCCATGTGTACCTTGACTAGTCATCTACTACTACTAGAGCATGCTTCCTTCCACTCAGTGTCCTTGGCTTGATGGGGCCACAGAGGTCCATATGAAGTAGATCTAGAATTCTGGTGGTGAGAGTGGTAGGCTAAATTAGTTTGAATGATGCTCTGGTTTGCTTCCCTTTCTGACATGCATCACAGAGAGCTTCCTTCTTCAATGCTTCTCCTGGAAGTCCTCTGACCAGCTTTTGAGAGCTAATCTTGTTGATGACTTTGAAGTTCAGGTGACATAGTCTTTTGTGCCATAGCCATCCATTTTCAGCAATTGTCTTAGATAGAAAATAGGTGTTGGGAGTGCATGTATTCCAATCTATCATGTAGACATATCTCCTTCTAAATCCTTGTAGCTTCAATTCTCCAGATAGGATATCAATCACCATGCATTTCCAAATGGTGAAGACTAATAGGTTCTTCTCATCACAGAACTGACTTATGCTCAAAAGGTTGTATTTGAGCCCTTTGACATAGTGGACTTTGGATATTGTTATATTTCCTCTGTGCAGCTCTCCAAATCCTTTTGTCTCTCCTCTAGAGCTACCTCCAAAGGTTACATCTGGGCCTCTTTCTTTGATATAATTTGATAGCACCTTCTTATTCCCAGTCATGTGCCTTGAGTATCCAGAATCTACAAACCATTTTTCTCCATTATATTTGATTTTGTTTGTAGTTTATTATGTTGATGGTATTCTCGGTCGTTGTTGATCCTTTGTTGCTCGTGTCAGAGTTTATCATGTTGATGGTATTCTCAGTCGTTGTTGATCCTTTGTTGATCGAGTTGGAGTTTATTATGTCGATGATATTCTCGGTTGATGCTTTTGTAACACCCCCAGAATCTGACCAGGAATATTACACGCCGTAGACCCTCTCCATAAAGATCTGCCAGGCTAGACACCGAAACAACATAATACATTACATGCCGACGTAATAAAATAACGAACCAATAGGCCGATTTGGTCTCAAATCATTATCATACAACTCTAATATACATAACTCTGTCAGGACTCATACCCCTGCAAGGGTAAAATACACTCACAAACAAAAGTACGACATCGGAGAAGACCATACAACGAACTCAGACTGACTGCACCCAAAATTGGCCTTCATGTGATTAGTATCATTCGTCTTCCATCATCCTTCGCACCGATCCTGTGTTTTGCTCCCAAAACCTGCATGTACCTGGACGCAGAACAGACATCCACCCTCCAAATACTCGGGGGTTAGCAAAACTCCACTGTTTTGCTAGTACAATTATAAAATGCAAATCCGAGCTATACACAACGGATTCAGAGAATACAATAACTTGAATCATCTATGGCTCAGTCAAAACAAAAGCTTTCCCGAGATTTCTCACTCGAGTAAAATAATTCAAATCGAAAAAGTATAATGAAACAAGTGGTCATTTTGGAAATCAATTTAAATCTCGCGAGTTTTAAAAATATTTGGGATTGAATAATCATCAGTTTATCAAAAACCGCTTAGGGTCACAGCCCAAAGTTTTATTTTCCAAAATACAAATCCGTTCAGGAAACACGAGGTCCACGACCTAACCATCCTCTTCAATTCACTTCCAAGTACACATTACACACAAACCATTACTCTTATATCATTATAACCAAACACCAAGACTCGATATATAATGTCTCTCGACCCCGAGCACAAAGCATTGTGATACTCCGGACATATCACAACCAATCATCAGTAAAAACACTCTGGTAATTCTCATGGCCCGGTCCAGCTGTCAAGCCACCAAGTCCTTGTGTGCCCCGTCGAGCAATCCCTAGGTGAGAATACCCCACTCGAAGTAACTCCCATGACCCGATCTAGCCGCTAAGCCACCAAGTCCCTGTGTGACCTCGTCGAGTCAATCTCTAGGTGAGAGTACCCCGAGAACAACCTTTCAACACTCATCAATTCACATTTCCAAACCACAATCCCCAAAGGTCAATCACACTATATATAGTCGAGGTACTTTGCTAGAATGACCAAATTATCCAACACATACTCACGACTCAGAACTAATACCATCAACAAGAAAGCGCACTATCTCAAGAGCACCAAACGGCACAACCAATATCACATAACTCACATATTCATCGATAACCACATTTCCCCACACACATCTTAACCAAAGGATTAAACTTCAAAATTTACCAACGACGTAATCACACATAATGGCATCACACGAAAGTAAGGCAATCTTATACTCAACATTAATACACATATTCAATTCAGCACATTAATTCACGGAACATGCGAGTCATCTTTTAAGAAACCATGATTGTAAATATATCGATTCTTTTGAAAAATCGTTATAAACATTCATTTAGCACATATCGTCGATTACTAACCATTATATCCACAAAACACGTAATATATGGGCAAGATACTTGCCTCGAAATCAATTTGTGAATACTCCAACGAATGCAGCTCGGCCGAAACAGCCTCGAAAACCGACCACCTTCGCGAGAAATCCATAACAACACAATCACTACGAGAATAACACCTCTACGAATTGACAACACTAAACAAAATCCCAATCGACACTAAGAAACTACAAGGGTTTAAGGGTTTGTTCCAAGAAAGCCAAAATCATATTCCAGGTGCAACGAAATCGATAAACGAGTTTCTAATTCGTAGATTACAACCAATACAACAAAAATTACATGACTAATTCATTATAATCGGCCCAAAATTGAAATCAAAAGGAAAACCCCAAAATAGTTGAAAAAAAGGATTTTCGAAGAATTACATCAATCCGACGAAGAACAAAGGATTAGATGATGTTAAACACGATCAAGACTTCAACAATATGATGATAATCTACTCAATGATTGAAATCCCCATCAAATCGCCCAAAAACCGAGAGAGATAAGTGAAATGGGGCTGAAAATGCGACTGTCCTATTTATACACCTGGACAAAACGGCTCAGAAAACGGCGCAAAATAGCGCCGTGTTCCAGCGCCGTATTATAAATGGCTCAGCCAAAACGGTGCAAACAGCGCCGTGTTCCAGCGCCGTATTATAAATGGCTTAGCAAAACGGTGCAAACATCGCCGTGTTCCAGGGCCGTATTCTGACAGTGTAGACTTTGCCATTACGACCATAACTCATTCGTCCGGACTCCGATTGACTCGCCGTTTGAACCATTGGAAAGCTAACTTGATGCTCTATCACATTGTAAGGTTTCAGAATTTTTAGACTTTATAAATGCCGATGGTAATCTTACAAAGTCGACCAAATGCACAACAATGATACTCCTTGACAAAACAATGATTATTCAACATGCAACGAAATACTAACGGACAATACCAATGATCCAAATCAAAAACAAACAAATAACAAAGCACAACATACTATTAGCTCGACTTACACAACGATAAGTCGTACCCGACGAACACCACAACAGGGTACATCATGTCGTACCCAACATAGGGGAAAACTCAAGTAATCGCCAACAGAGCAAAATAACCGGCACAACCGACAAAATTAAAAAATAACCGGAAATGAAAATCTCAGGTATTACATTCTACCCTATTAAAAATAAGTTTCGTCCCGAAACTTAAAACAAGAGCAAGGCGACTCTAGATAACACACGTTATCTGATATTGACAGCGCACAAGAGCTCCATACAGTACAGAGCTAATACGGTCCAATTCAATACGCAAGAATGTTTACGAAAAGAAACGAACATGAATCACTACGATTGATAAATTCGAGCAGTACAACAATCAAAACATAAGTCCAATGCTGAATCAGGAATGTAATTCCAATAACCTCAAAGGTTTGAAAGATCACATACGAGAACAATTGCCCAAATTTTAAGGAAATCACGAAGTGGCCCAAATGCTCAGTAATCGCGGTTTGGGGTCGGACAATAACAATCGGACAACAACGATCGAATAACAGCGATCGAGCAACAACGATCGAACAACAACAATTGGACCTCAACGCCGAAGTTTGTTACAAGATGCTCATATGCATAGGGTTCACGGGAGTCGCATCGAACTTGAAAAGTCATGATGATAAACTAATTAATTCGGAACAACATCAAAACTCACTCGAATGACAATGCGGAAAAACAACGCAAGGTCAGAAGTATCAGCGAACACAAACGAGTCAATAGAGTCGCACAATACGGAAGCGAAAAAAATGGTTATTACACTCTATCACTATTAAAAGAGGTTTCGTCCCTGAAACCAAAACAACGAGAGCGAGGTGTTAGCATAGCAACCTTCTCGGCAATATTCTCTTGGTCCCGCATCTGGTCTCCACGACCATATGTACCATAGTCACGACCACGACCTCTGTCCCTCGGCATACTGAGTAAGTAACCACCCATCACGATGAAACCCAACATCTCAAAATGATACATTAGAATGCCAGCGTAGCACAACATATCAACATAAGGTATCTAATAGCAACACGATAAGAAGATCCACGAGGTATCCTTTTAAATGATATCATAAAAAAAATCTTTGAATTTGTATGTTTACTCGAAATAGAAATTTTGAAAGTACTTTTGGTACCTCGGGACCACGACTTGTAAACAAAAGAACTTAACTGTCTCATTTTAAAATCATTTACAAAACAATATTTCAAAATATCAATTTCCCTTGTAATCAGTATCATCATTTTCGTTAATAACAAACAGGGTAACCACGCAATACCATCAAACCATTCGCACATGCACTAAATATTTACACCAATCAACAATCATTTGGGAGTTATTCAAACTTTTCCAAATCCGAGTTTGAAGTTTAAATCGAGTAAGATTTTTCGTCTTTAACTATATACTTTTGAAAATAAAAATCGTATTGAAATAAAAAAAAAATTATGGTGTGAAATATTTTTTTGAAAATCATGTACTCGAATTATTGAAAGTAAAACAATACGCTAAAATCATTTTCGAAAATCCTCCCAACACTACATAAAAATCAACGACGGTAACATTTTACAAAATATCTAAAGATACTTTAAACAACCCTTTCAAATAACGTCGAGGTTTTATTAGAGAATTCCAGGACGCCTCGCAAATTTCAAATAATTTTTGAAGTCCACACAAAGTCGCCGATTAATCGTACCGTCAAAAAAAATTTTGAAGTTGCTTTTTCCGCAACTTGCACAAGTTTATGAAATTTTCAGGAAAGCTTTTTCGAACACACACGTAGCAAACATAATTTATCAATTCATTAAACACAATCGATTATCACCTAGCACCACGAAGAGTCTTACACATATTCACACACAACAGTTGTCATCACTAGACAACACACATAGAATATAGTCACAGATGATCGACTGCAAAAGATAGACCTTACGGCTAAAAATGCGGTTCCATAGCCTCTGCCCAGGCTGATTAGCGCGCATTACAACAAAGATTAACGTGTGTTACTCATGCCAAATTAGCGCGCGCTAGCCTCATACTTAGCGTACGCTAACTAATTCAGCAACATGATTGCGAACATATATACGTCATTACTAGAACCGAGGGTTACAAATAGACAACAACAACATACGAATCTAAGTGCCACCAATTCACATAATTACAACACCTCACGGGGAACCATCAAAAGACAAATGTTATTCAAAACCAAAATTTCACCTCTCGATAAAGAGGGCTATCTCAACGTATACATACCGAACGACTTAGCATTCACATCACTGTTTTAATTATAAAACTGGGCACTACTGCCCAAACAATGAGAACATCATCATGTTGAAAGTTGAAAGCGAGAGTCACGTCTTGAGTACATCTTGTGACCTCATTTGAGTTTAAAAATCGTGTTTTGAAAAATTATAATAAAGATGAAAATGAAATATCGATAGTTTGAATTCCCAACAAAATTTCGACCTTGAGGTCATCACACAAAAATCGAACTTTTTTTTTACTTTGGAGGATGTTTTAAATTAAAATTACGTGACTCCCAAAAATGTTTAAAGCTTTAAGATATCACATTGTTAATTTTTTATTGTGTAACCACACCAAGGCCATTACTCTTGTAAAAACAATTTATGCAACGGTATATATATACATATACATATGCTCTGACACCACTTTTCATTCTAGTACAATACGAGAATCGAACAAGCATAGACCACATAGTCATAAATCACATTTAAACTGTACCCCGAAATACTGATTCACACAACTAGCTCGTGCAGCTCGAGGCACAACATGTAGTAGGGAGACTTACATCCACAGATCGCATGAAGATGATGGCTGCACCATGATACTAATCACGACCGACATCACAGATGACGCGTCGCGACACGACTCAGTCAGACACAATCCGACAAGACTCAACGATACACGACTGGACCCGACAGCCTAGGTTTCCGCAACCTAAGCTCCGATACCATAAATGTAACACCCCCAGAATCTGACCGGGAATATTACACGCAACAGACCCTCTCCATGAAGATCTGCCTGGCTAGACACCGAAACAACATAATACATTACATGTCGACGTAACAAAATAACGAGCCAATAGACCGATTTGGTCTTACATCATTATCATACTACTCTAATATACATAACTCTGTCTCGACTCATGCCCCTGCAAGGGTAAAATACACTCACTAACAAAAGTACGGCAGCGGAGAAGACCATACAACGAACTCAGACTGACTGCACCCAAAACTGGCCTTCATGTGATTAGTATCATTTGTCTTCCATCATCCTTCGCACCGATCCTATGTTTTGCTCCCAAAATCTGCATGTACCTGGACGCAGAACAAACATCCACCCCCGAATACCCGAGGGTTAGCAAAACTCCACTGTTTTGCTAGTACAAGTATAAAATGCAAATATGAGTCATACACAATGCATTCAGAGAATACAATAACTTGAATCATCTACGGCTCAGTCACAACAAAAGCTTTCCCGAGATTTCTCACTCGAATAAAATTGTTCAAATCGAAAAAGTATAAATGAAACAATTGGTCATTTTGGAAATCAATTTAAATCTCGGGAGTTTTGAAAATATTTGGGATTGAATAATCCTCAGTTTATCAAAAACCGCTTAGGGTCACAGCCCAAAGTTTTATTTTCCAAAATACAAATCCGTTCAGGAAATACGAGGTCCATGACCCAACCATCCACTTTAATTCACTTCAAAGGACACATTACACGCAACCCATTACTCTTATATCATTCTAGCCAAACACCAAGACTCGATATATAATGTCTCTCGATCCTGAGCACAAAGCATTGTGATACTCTGAACATATCACAACCAATCATCAGTAAAAACACTCTGGTAATTCTCGTGGCCCGGTCCAGCTGTCAAGCCACCAAGTCCCTGTGTGCCCCGTCGAGCAATCCCTAGGTGAGAATACCCCACTCGAAGTAACTCCCATGATCCAGTCCAGCCGCTAAGCCACCAAGTCCCTATGTGACCCCGTCGAGTCAATCCCCAAGTGAGAGTACCCCGAGAACAACCTTTCAACACTCATCAATTCACATTTCCAAACCATGATCCCCGAGGGTCAATCACACTATATATAGTCGAGGTACTTTGCTAGAATGACCAAATTATCCAACACATACTCACGACCCAGAACTAATGCCATCAACAAGAAAGCGCACGATCTCAATAGCACCGAACGGCACAACAAATATCACATAACTCACATATTCATCGATAACCACATTTCCCCACACACACATCTTAACCAATGGATTAAACTTCAAAATTTACCGACGACGTAATCACACATAATGGCACCACACGAAAGTAAGGCGATCCTATACTCAACACTAATACACATATTCAATTAAGCACATTAATTCACGGAACATGCGAGTCATCTTTTAAGAAACCACGATTGTAAATATACCGATTCTTTTGAAAAATAGTTATAAACATTCATTTAGAACATATCGTCGATTACCAACCATTATATCTACAAAACACGTAATGTATGGGCAAGATACTTGCCTCGAAATCAATTTGTGAATACTCCGATGAATGCGGCTCGGCCGAAACAGCCCCAAAATAGCCCCAAAAACCGACCACCTTTGTGAGAAATCAATAACAACACAATCACTACGAGAATAACACCGCTACGAATCGACAACACTAAACAAAATCCCAATCGACACTAAGAAACTACAAGGGTTCAAGGGTTTGTTCCAAGAAAGCCAAAATCATGTTCCGGGTGAAACGAAATCGATAAACGAGTTTCTAATCCATAGATTACAACCAATACAACAAGAATTATATGACCAATTCATCATAATCGGCCCAAAATTGAAATCAAGAGGAAAACCCGAAACTAGTTGAAAAAAAAAAAGGATTTTCGAAGAATTACCTCAATCCGACGAAGAACAATGGATTAGATGATGTTAAACATGATCAAGACTTCAACAATATGATGATAATCTACTCAAAGATTGAAATCCTCATCAAATCGCCCAAAAACCGAGAGAGATAAGTGAAATGGGGCTGAAAACGCGATTGTTCTATTTATACACCTAGCAAAATGGCTCAGAAAACGGTGCAAATAGCGCCGTGTTCCAGCGCCGTATTATAAATGGCTCAGCCAAAACGGTGTAAACAGCACCGTGTTCCAGCGCCGTATTATAAACGGCTCAGCAAAACGGTGCAAACATCGCCGTGTTCTAGGGCCTTATTCTGACAGTGTAGACTTTGCCATTAAGACCATAACTCCTTCGTCCGGACTCCGATTGACTCGCCGTTTGAACTATTGGAAAGCTAACTTGATGCTCTATCACATTGTAAGGTTTTAGAAATTTTTAGACTTTATAAGTGCCGATGGTGATCTTACAAAGTCGACCAAATGCACAACAACGATACTCCTCGACAAAACAATGATTATTCAACATGCAACGATACACTAACGGACAACACCAACGATCCAAATCGAAAATAAACAAATAACAAAGCACGACATACTATTAGCTCGACTTATGCAAGGATAATTCGTACCCGACGAATACCACAACATGGTCCATCATGTCGTA
This sequence comes from Orobanche coerulescens, assembly GCA_033398695.1. Taxonomy (NCBI): domain Eukaryota; kingdom Viridiplantae; phylum Streptophyta; class Magnoliopsida; order Lamiales; family Orobanchaceae; genus Orobanche; species Orobanche coerulescens. The sequence continues at coordinate 131,665,055 of CM065812.1, read as the reverse complement.
CCCAACATAGGGGAAAACTCAAGTAATCGCCAACAGAGCAAAATAATCGGCACAACCGATAAAATTAAAAAATAACCAGAAATGAAAATCTCGGGTATTATAGTTTTGGTTCATCATGGTTATTGATCGTATGAGCATTCGGACTGTACGTCGATGTTTCGGGACTTATTATCATTGTCTTGTGGCAGATGATCTACATATATATTGTGTGTCATTGGTTTTTATCCAGATTGAGATTTGACGGTGCAATCCGACGGACAGGATTTGACACGGATGGTTCATTCCACACTTATGAGTTATGATGATATTTTGAGGATTTTCGGTATTGTTTGAATACAGTACAGATGGTTGTAGTTGAGTTCATTTCGTCATTTGAGAATGCGAAATGTGGGTTATGGTAAGTATTGGGTTGATATGGATTATCACGAGACAGTAAGGTTATGACAGTAAGATTACATTGGTAGTATTTTTACTTTGTAATTACATTGGTATGTAATTATTTATGTGATGTGATCGTTATCATTGTTGCGTATTGTGGCTGACCCTGTCGTGGGCTTTATTTTTAGGTACTCGGAGATCGAGCTAGTAGCGGTCGTGGAGAGATGAGCTTCCCTGGTGATACTGACTAAGACATGTATTTGGGAACCGAGTATTTTATTATTCGTTATATTCCACTGCAAATGTATTTTGAATTATGTCTATATCCGCTGCGTGTGTATTTTAAAATAGCTTTTTGGGTATTTCATAAATTTGGGTTTATCTCGTAAAACAGATTCCCTAAATTATTTTATCGGTACGTGTAAGTGGTGGTTTAACGTACATTTTGAAACTGTTGAGTTTTGCCGTTTTGGCCTTGAACTTTTAAATGATTTTATTTCGTGACGGTATTTAGAAAATGGATTTTTGAAAATTATTTAAAAATATTACCGTCTTGGCCTCTATGGCGTGTTTGAACGATTGCGAAAATGAGTTTTAACCTGGTGGATTCCGGCGCAGGGCCCACGGCACTGTAATTTTCCCGGATAGTTTTGGGGGCGTTATATGTACAAATTTGTGATGAATTTGAGTATCGCTCAACTATTTTTCAAGTTTGTTGACCTTGTCGGTCGGTGTGCGTTGTTGTATGTTGTTTTCAGCCCAGTAAATCTTTATACAAAAATTTACGGCACTGTAATATACCCCAAAAGTCATAGGGTATTACATAAAAACTAAATACTAAGCAAACAATCGCGTACCATCGAATCAAATCCCGAATAGGAGCGGAGATTTTACGAACAGATATTGAGCGATTGTGGGAAGGAAGGGAAAGAAAACAAAACCAAGGAAATCAAGTAAGGAAACAAAAGAGAAAAGTGAGAGAAGTTGAACGGGGACGCTGCATTGAAGAAAGGATAATAAACGCCTGTAAAATACAACAATACAGTAAAACCTCCATAAAATAATACTCAATAAATTAATAATCTCGATAAAACTAATAATATGTCCGGCCCCAACTTGGGACCAGTTCAGATTTAAACAACAATCAATTAAATAATAAGATAATACTCTTTTAGAAATCCTAGTATATATATAAGGTCAGATGAAACTATAAATTAATATTTGTTTAAAAATTATCATATATATATATATATATATATATATATATATATATTGAACGTAAAATATGAATCTAATGTTACTTGCTTTTTGTTGAACTTCAAATCTGCATTGATCTTATCTTTTAAATCTCCTCATTGCACCCAATAGTTGCGTCGTTGTCTTCTCGTATTACAGTAAAAAATTTGAAGAGTTGTTGCCGCTTGCAATGCTTCTTTTCGAGTGACATGTTGCAAAGGTATTGAATCATCATCAATTTTATCATCTATCAAATTTAAAAACGACATCAGCCACTATTTGTTCTAAACTCTGAACTTCGTAACATTTATTATTTTCACCTGGAAAGTCTAGCAAGTGATTCACATCCATTTTATTCTGATAGCAATTTGTAATGTCGAAAGCAACCGTTGATTCGCCAAACGAATTTTGTAATGTCGAAAGCAATTTGCTATTGCCTCCTATTGAATGGTATACATGAGTATACATTCCATGAGTGGTAATTAAAAATAATGTAATGTATATACGTTGTAATTTATTTTTCGTAAATAACTAATGTGTATTGTAAGTGGATTACGCAATCCAGGATTTTGAAAATCAGTTATGTATATACGTTAATTTTCTAAATTAATAAATTATTAATTTATTGATTATATAATCTCTCTAAACTAATAAAATTCTCCAATCTCAACAATATAAATTTGTAGATTTAAATGTATGTTCAAATTAGTTACAAGATCCAAAGTTGGGTATGATAAATACAAAACCTCTGATGCAAACTATAAAATTCGATCTCAAACTCTGAGGTTAATATAGTCAAACCGATAAAATTAAGCACTGGTCACATTAAAGTTCTCACATAAAAATAAGCCGACTCGGGAGAAATTATCCAAACCGAGAAGCCGGACAAGAGAGGAAGCTACAAGATGGTGGAAAACGAATATTCAATGCATATCTTTAGGTTCAGTTTATCAGCAATCTTTCAAATTTTTCAATCATCCAACTTTTTAATATTTAGGTCTTGTTCGGCAATCAACGGTTAGTTGTGAGATGTTAGCTGATTAGCTGATCGTATTAATTGATTTGACTAGCGATTTATATTAATTATTTGTATAAAAATGTTTGGTAAATAACTAATAATTAGTAGCTATTTAATTGTATAAAATGATCAATAAGGACGTTCTCTCATTCATTAGTTTGACAATTTTTATATTTTTCACTTATTTAAAAAAAATATTTCAATAAACTCATACTTTTAATTTATATAACATAAGACAATAATTTAATACTATTGTATAAATCTAATTATATATTTCATTAAAATAAAATTATTTTTTAAATTGGGAACTTTAGTGGAATATAAAAAAATTCATCTTGAACAAAATATAAATGAACTAGAAAAATCAAAATTTTACTTTATTTCTCGATAACATAAATTTTTTCTAATAAATAATTTTTTATGTAGTGATAATAAATATTTAATAATTTACTTTAATAGTACAACTCTATGAAATTGAGATATCATTTAATCATATTCACGTTATAATAGTTTATTAATTAAAATTTTGGTTTGAGACTTTTGATTAAAGAAAATATTATAATTTTATAAATATATAGGGATAAATAAGTATTTTCAACTCATTTATTGAATAAGCTAATTGAAAAAACTCTTAAAATGAGCTTTTTAAAAAATAGAGGATTGAGTCAAATCATCTAATTCAAAAACTCCCTACAAAACATTAAAATTAGAGTTTTATAAAGTCAAACCTCTAATTTGTTTCAAACCTCTAATTTTGGCTCAAAAACCGTTTACCAAACAGAGTCTTTATTATTTTATCTTTTTTTTTTACATCACCACTATTCTTACCGACCCAACCCCATCTTTTTTTATTGTTTGTTAATGACCACGCAACTATAAATAAACACAATAAAATGTGTAATTAGTGTGTGTAAATTAGACATGAATTGTTGCATTTAAGATACAAATTTTGGAGTGGAGCCAGTTTCCAACGATTTGAATTACCAGAATATGTAATTGAACAAATCAATACAATAAAGTATATAAATTAAACCTAATTACTTTAAGATACAAAAATGTGGACGATGATTGACTCGAGTATGTTTTGCATGTTGGTCCACCGGTGCCTCTGGCTGGATTCATGTTTTTAGTAGGTACAGATGGGGTGTTCAAAAGAGGATACGCGAAATTCGGATATTTGAAATTTTCGGATAGTGGTTCGAATATAATTGGATATTCGAAAATTATCATTTCGAAAAAAAAAAAAAAATATTACCAAAATAACAAATTATCAACTTTTAAACAAACATTTTAAATCTAACAAATTCCAGCCGCATATAAAATGTTTACATAAGTCTTCACATACCATAATTAAAGTCCAAAGTAACAAATAAAAACCAACAAATTCCATCAAAAACAATAGAATCCAGTAAAACTAACAATTTTCAGCAAGTTCCAACAGCATTTCAGTACTAAAACAACACCATTTAAGCAGGTAAAAATAACATGTGCCGAATATATTTCGGATTTCGGATATCCGAAATATTCGAAATTATTGAGAAACAAACACTATCCCAATCCGAATTGAGAAAACGGATATTCGAACTTTGAATATCTAATTTTTTGTATAATTTCGAATCGAATTTTTAAATTTTTGAATCAAGTATAACATATTTTTGAAGAATCCTAAATATAGATACGAACAAAGGGGAAAGCTCCTTTGTCTTTTTCGCCGGGCCCTTTAATGGGAACGACCCTGACCAGAAGATTTTATTTTTAGAAAGTTGCTACTTGCAAAGTACTATAGTGCCAATTAACCCGAAGTTTGACTTGCATATAGTGACATCCAACTAGATTATGAAGGCCGAGGCTCATGACGATAACTGTCCGTACTAACATAAAGTGGCATCCGACTAGCTTATGATGATTGATGATGGTCGCTAACCATACAAATTCACACTGCAAATTGATGCATTATTTATTATTATTATTATTAGTGAGAGCCACTTTTTACCCCTTCAATATTTTTTTATAAATCTCACATCATGTTTTTTATATTTTTTTTTTCAAAATGTCTCTCCTTTTATATATCTCTAATTTTATTTATTTATTTATTTATTAATTACATAAAAAATTAATAAAGAAATTCAAATTTTATTTATTTGTATTTTTTTTCGTTTTTAAAAAGTTATAAATTTTAGTTGTCATTCTGAATCGATATTATAATAATAATTATTTCGGTTAGTGTAAATTAAATAATGAAAGAATTAATAAGTTATTTATTGATTAATTAATTATATAAAAAATTAATAAAGACATCCAATTTTTTTTGTACTTTCTTGTTCGTATTTTACAATATTTATTATTTTTTCATTTTTAAATTTATACTACTACAAATGATTATTATTACAATGTCGATTCAGAATGATAACTAAAATTTAAAACACAATAATTATAATATAAAATAGTAGAAAGATAATATAATTAATTTATGATTTTTAAATAAATAACATACAGTAAATAAATATATTTATATAATTACTATACTAATTATGGAACATGTATTAATTATATTAATTATGAAAAATATGTGTTAAATAATAATAATAATAATAAGTAAAATTAAAAAAGGTATTTAGGCCTTTTTATCATTTTTGTCAAAGTGAGGGGGTATTAGTAGTTTGGAGAGGAGAAAAGAGGCTCCCTTATTATTTAGATTTGATAATGGAGGCTGACCAGACAAATTCACACTGATACATTCTATTATTATTATTTTACCCATTCCGTCTGGTCTTAAGTACTACATTTCTCATAAAAAATATCACTTTAAAAATACTATATTTTATTAAATATCTCCAATCAAATCAAACAATCACATATTTTCCTTTAATCTCTATCACGCACTATATACACCATTGTCTATAAATATACAAAACATATATACATCATGTGCATTCTATGACTTTTAATATATATCACGTACACAACTATGTACATCACTTTAACTGTAAATATACATAACTGACATTCATCATTACGTACATCATTGGATTAATATACATCACTATACACAATATGTATATCCTTGTGGCTACTTTGCTTATATATATATATATATATATTATGTACAACACTTTTAACGATAAATATGCATTAGTGTCTATTAATATACATCGCATACATACACTATATATATCCATGTAACAGTTAATATGCATCACTTACATTGTCTATATCATTCCGACTAAGGGGCTGTTTGGCAGTTGCTGAATGGTTTGGTGCAGAATGATTAAGTGGTCAGAATGATTAAGAGACTCTTATGATATAGTGCAAAATGAAATACTATTATTTTTTTAATTGTTCAAAGTGAAAGCAGGAATCTTAATGATTAAGGAGGGTCAGGATACAAAATAATTCAGAGGCTTTTGGAACCATTAAGAGGCAGATATTTTTTTTGCCAAACAAGAATTACCTCTTAACGATTCAGATGTTGCCTCTTAAAACAACTATTAAGAGTTAAACAAACAGCCCCTAAATATATATCACCTACTCACATGTACAACACTATGACTATAAATATACATAACTTTCGCACACACTATACACTAGTACAAATATCCCCTTTACTGACACTAAAATAGTGTCAGTAATTATTTTTACTGACACTTTATAATTGTGTCAGTAATGCTAAAGCCAGAAAATGCTGACACTAATTTTTAGTGTCAGTAATACAAGTGTCAGTAAATACTGACACTAAAAAAGTGTCGCTAATTATTTTTACAGGCACTAAAAAAGTGTCAGTAATCATTTTTACTGACACTAAACATTAGTGTCAGTATTTACTAAAACTAATATTACCGACACTAAACATTAGTGTCGGTATATTCTGGCTTTAGCATTACTGACACTAATATAAAGTGTCAGTAAAAATAATTACTGACACTATTTTAGTGTCAGTATATGTTCAGAATTGTGAAAAAAAAATCTATTTTTATCTCAATTCTATTTTTATCTTAACTACATTCTTTTGTTTAATTACATGAAAAAAATTACCATAAATTAAAATTGTCAAACAGAAAAAAAAAGAGCAGAGAATACAAAACTAAAAATAGAACGAAAAAAAGAGCACAGAATACACAACTAAAAATCTTATTAAACTACTACTAGAACGAAATCAAAGCGCTACATTGTTAAATTGAATAATCAACATCAGTCGATGACGTTTTAGTCTCGAAAAAAGAGCAGAGAATACAAAACTAAAAATATTATTAAAATACTATTAGAACGAAATCAAAGCACTACAGAATCGTAGTAAAAGAGCACATCAGTACATCACTACAACTCAAAATTTAAGAATTCACATTAGAATATAAGAATTCACATTAGCACAGCAGTAAAAGAGCACATCAGTACAACTCATAATCTAAGAAAGAGCACAACACTACAAAGAACATTAGAATAAAGGCTACAAAGCAGCAGCAGCATTCATCCCCTAGGACAAAACCAGAATACTATAAATACACAGCAGCAACATTATTCTGTGTGTTTGAAGACAAAGCAACCAGAATTCACTCTTAACATTCTTATAAATACATTACCAGACCTGCACATAACACACACACTTTCAGCCATCAGAATACTAAGACCAAGGCATTTCAGCCATCAGAATACTAAGAGAATACTACCAAACATCTATTTTTCTTTCGCAAAAAAAAATGTAGATAAAGAAAATTAAACTACTAACAAAACACTTCAATCAAGTTTCAACAATGAACTTTAAGCATACAAAACATATCTAACAACTTCAAACATCAACAACATCAATTTGTCCCACCTGTACATGTTCAACAACTTCAAGTTTTTCTCACCTGTACAAGTGTAAAGAATCAATTAATATACTATATCTAACTAATGATCCATAGATATTCAGAAGAATTTTGTATATAAATTACTCGTATTAAAATTACCTCACGATTGTAAGCTGTAATTAACTTGGCAACATATGTAGCCCATCGATCACGTAGTTCCGAAAGATCTTTCATGCTGTAGTTATCGATTCCCTTGAACTTTCATTTCAAATTCACAAAAATAAGATTGTCAACAGAAAGAATTGAGCATTTGTAAACTTAATGAAAACTAAATAATGAAGCAAACGGGGCGAAATATTGCTCTCGTGGTTTGATCCAAGAAACTAAATACTTGAGGCGAAATAATGCGTAACCAAAATGTTGTAAGAAAAGTGAGATACTTTTAATTGCGAGCATAGACAAAATCTAAAAAATTTCGAGACTTACGTTATTTTTAAGAATGTTCACATCCTTAACGATATCTTCGATATATTTCATCACGTAGCAGCCACATTCAAAAAAGGTAGGTTGCTTTGGACACTACAAAAGAGATGTACTAGTAATAAATATGAGAAACTAAGTGTCAGTAAATGCTCTTTTTGTAGTAGTATATCTTATTCTAACATGCTTAGGGTTTTCCAGTTGAGAAAGGAACTAGGCTGTATGAGTCAGGGTACCATGAGTATTACTTCTTACTTGACTAAGTTCAGAACACTCTTAGCTGAAATTGACAATCTAAACCATATGCCTAAGTGTACTTGTGTAACTAGAAATTGTACTTGTCACAATGCTCAAAAGATTGAGAAATATGAGGAAATGATCAAATTAAGTAAATTTCTAATGGGACTACATGATCAATATACTGCTGGTAGAGGACAACTATTGATGATGCAACCTACTATCACTCAAGCTTTTTCATTACTCTTATAAGAAGAATCTCAGAGAAAATTTGGAAAATTCTCCAGCTATCTGATAGCATGGCTATGAATGTAAAGTACAACAATCTCTCAAAATTTAAGAATTCTGGCACCACAGCTACTTCTCAAAAGAAGCAATTAAGTGATGCAATTGGTGTATTTTGTGACTACTGTCAGAATTCTGGTCATATTAGAGACAAATGCTTTTGTCTACATGGATATCCTGATTGGCATAGGCTTCATGGAAAGCCGAAACCCAAGCCAAAGAAACTGTCTTCTACTGGAAGTGTGACAAACTCTGCAGCTCAAGTTTCTGCAATTTCTTCTGCTAGTGCAAGTAATTCTCACTCTCAAATGGATACATCTGTCAAAGACTCCATGGTGTTCTAAGATGCTCAATGTCTGCAGCTTTTTAAAATGATACAAGACACCATTAGGCATAACAATAACTGAAATTTATCATCACCTACTTCTCAGATGACTGGTACTATTAATTCTGAGTATTCATGTTCAATTATTTCTGTTCACTCTGTCTTGTCATCTGATAACTCATCTTATCATACATGAATTTTGGATTCAGGGGCTACTAATCACATTACCAGTCATAAATATCTCTTATATGATTTGCAACCATTAAAAGCTGATCTCTTCTTGCCAGATGGCAAAACTGCCTCTATTACTCATATTGACAGTCTTTATTTAACTAGAGACATAACTCTTAATGAAGTACTTTGTGTACCAGCCTTTAATTGCAATCTTATTTCTATCAACATATTACTGTCACACTCATCTCTAGCTGTTTCTGTTATTTTTTCTCCTACTACTTGTGTATTACAAGACCTTACCTTGAAGAATGAGAGAGAGAGAGAGAGAGAGAGAGAGAGATTAGTAAACTAGAGGATGGTCTCTACAAACTTCATGTTCCAAATTTTTTCCAAGATTCTCATAGTACTAGTATGTCTATAGATCAAATCAAGCATATACTTCTTATGTACCTCACACTAGTGTTCATTGTACTGTTGAAAACTCTATTAAGGCTGCTATAATTTGGCATAATATATTGGGTCATCCATCTCTTTCAGTGTTAAATAAAATCTCTGTTGTTCCTTCTCATAATCCTACTTTTAATGATTGTGATGTTTGTCAATATTCAAAGCAACACAAATCACCTTTTCCTACTAGCTCTCACATTAGCACTGGTGTGTTTGATCTAATTCATCTAGATGTGTGGGGACTTTATAGAAAAATTACTCACAATAACTACAACTATTTTCTAACTATAGTTGATGACTATTCCGAAGCTACTTGGGTGTTCCTATTCACTCATAAATATCAAGTCCCCTTGCTCATTAAAAATTTCTTATCTTATGTTGTTACTCAATTTCAGAAATCTGTGACAATGGTACCGAATTTACCAATGCTGATCTCAAAACACATTTTCAGACTTTAGGTATTATTCATCATACCTCTTGCGCTGCTACTCCACAACAGAATGGCCATGTTGAAAGAAAACATCAGCATTTGTCTACTAACATATTATAACATAATGTTCAAAGATAAGATCAAGTTAATCCACCTCAAACATTCACTAAACAACCTAGATGTCATGTAAAACTAGAAGAGGTGATTAACAAACATCTATTTGTACATTTGAATCTGAGAAAAAAACAGATTTACAACAAAATCCTACACTAGTAATAAATCTGAACATTCTCTTGTTATAAATCTTTTGAACATTCTCCTATATGAACATTATTTTGTTAACTTATAAATCTGTTTTTTCTCTTTGTACAAAAACAGTGGTACAGAGAAAGTAAACAAAATCCTACATTGGTAATGAGTGATAAAAATAGATTATCATGCATTGATAAGCACAAACATAATGAGAGTGATTGAAAAAATAAAAACAAAATCAGAAGGACAAAAGGAGAACAACAGCAATTGAAAGTGTTTTCGTAATTGTTCCACTGAAATTGCCCAGCCACAACTTGAAAATATCAAATATGGACTCAGATATTCTATTCAATACACTAAAAAACATAAGGAAGACGGAAGGCAAACCAACAATTCAAGAAGCGCTGTACCGTGATATCAAATTCTGGATTATTCCACCACCTCTCACCGCGGCTGCTCAAACAGACGTCCTTGGCACGGCGGTAGTGTTGACGCACGACAGAGCTTCGCGGTAGTGTTGACGCACGGCTAGAGATTCTCCGAAGCAGGTTTCTCTAATAACATAAAGTAAAATAAATGGTGGTTACTAGGTGTACGATGACCGATGGCGGTGGAGTGGCTGCTAGAATACGAACCGACAAGGAAGAAAGGATTCGAGAAAGGGGCGAGGCTGCGGGAAGAAAGCATAACTCCGCGAACAGTGAAGAATTAGGGTATAGCTAATTAATATTCGAATAAAATGAAATAAAAAAAATTAATGAAATCATTGTTATATATAGGTTATTATAATTTTTTTTATTATAAATATTTAAGTGTCAGTAAATTCTGATACTCAAGTTACTGATACTTAAGTGTCAGTATCTTTTAACACAATTATGTTAAAAATAAAAAAATGAGTCAAATGTCTGAAGTTACTGACACTTTTGATAAAGTGTCAGAAACTAAGTGTCAGTGAATGTTGTTTTTGTAGTAGTGATAAATCATTATGACTTTAAATATACATCACACTAGGAGTATCATTATTGATATTAATATTATCAATAATATTATATATAATTATTGATATTATTTTTGTTGTTGTCGTGGAATAAATAATAATAATTTATATTGTATATATTATTATCCAATTTTGTTATTATTACTATTATTATTAATATCAATATTATCAATAATTTTATATATAAATTATAGTATTTTTAATCATTTTATTAAGGTTATTATCGTTATTGTTTTTATTGTTTTAATATAAATAATTTTATTATTGTTGTATCTATTGTTATATGATATTTTTATTATTCTTTATGTTATTGTTATTATTATTATTATTATTATTATTATTATTATTATTATTATTATTATTAATACTACTACTAATTGTTGTTGTATATACTCCACCCATCCATTTTTAATGGATACGTAGTGTTATGGTGCAATATTTTGTGCAGTTGTGTATTTAATTTTAGAGTAAGTGCACTTTGTGTACCTGAACTTTACTCAAGACACCACTTGAAATACTGAATTTTAATATCTATCACTTCCAATCTTCACCGCCATGCTCGTCGCCGACGATGGCACGGGGCGTCCGATATTCACTGCGAGGGACGCCGTGAAATTCTTATCTGAAAATCAGACAAGGATGTTCAAAGTCGCGCGCGTTTGCCTTTACCACCGGCGTGTGGGGTTTTCCGATAGGAGCATGGACGCGGTGTTGATGAAGGCGTTCCTGATAAAAGACAGGAAGGATTTGACCTTGAAGGACACGTGTAAGCCTCTCCTCCTTTGTAAGGAAAAAGATAGTTTTACCCCTTAACTTTTAACGGAGTTAATAACAAATAGACTGCAGTACACTAAATTTAAGTAAAGTGAATGTTCAGTATTGCAAGTGATAGATATTGAAATTCAGTATTTCAAGTGGTGTCTTGAGTAAAGTTCAGGTATACAAAGTGCACTTTACTCTTAATTTTAAGATATTGTGATTTAAAGTAGTGGTGAGGCCCTTGATGTGTGTAAAAGTTGGGTATTTATTTTTGTAAATGTAATTTAAGTAGTTGTGAAACTCGTGATTGTAACACCCCCGATATATTCGGGAATATTACAGCGCCGTAAATCCTTTACGTAAGGATTTACAAGGCTGAAGAATTGAACAAGTATAAAAAGGTACTAATAAATGGAAATAACGGAATTTCAGTACATCAGTTCTGACCCAATATAGGAATAGTACAATTGTTCAACAGAACTCAATAATACATTACCAAATTCAAAACATCACAACCGACTTCGTACTCGAGTACTTATTGAAATAACGAATAAACAACAGATAAATAAACCCGGTCGGGACATCACTCTGCACCCTCGTCGTCATACTGTTCCAGTGGTTGTTTCCCCGCTCTCCTGGATCCTGAACACAAACAAAATGTTCACCCCCGAAGGGGTTAGCACAACGATGCTAGTACAAGTACCACAGCATATTATTCATATCTCACGGTGAATAATAATAATAACGTAAACAACAAAATACCAACGAGTCTTCTCCTACGAGAAACTCAAACATAACATACACAACTGATAATCACAACATGATATCAATACATACACATGGTAATTCCATCGATCCAGCGTTCACTGCCTAGAACCCACGATGATCCCATCAGACCAACCCGTGGTGGAAAAACCCGTCCGATGATCCAGCGCACGCTAGCATAGATCCCCCGATGATCCCGTCGGACCAACACGAGGTGGACACACAATAACGACATACATGCACGACAATATGTATACAACAATACATAAAACAATTAAGGTACTTGCCTCGATTTGAAGACAATAATAACACTTCCACGGAAATGAACACTCGACGATCGTCCTCCTCAATCAATCACGTAACTAGACCAAACCTTAACAAAAGAAATAATATAGGATTTATCTCACGTCGTACAAATGTTAAACAATTCGATTAATGGTCAAAAGTTCATAAACCGCAATCTGCCCGAATAGCTTAGCGCACGCTAAGTATTCTGTGTAGCGTGCGTTACGTCTGCCCGATAGCGCACGCAAACAACAAAGACTAGCGCACGCTAACTATGCATGGTCAAGATTTCACCGATCACCAATCGACTCGATCGGTGGTCTAGCGACGTTACGTACCAAACGTAGCGCACGCTAACTAGTACTCGATAGCGCACGTTAAATCGCATATCCTAGCGTGCGCTATTCGCATGGCGCTTTATCGCCGAGCAAGAACTGCTCTTGCCATGTTCAAACAATGAAATCCTTCGTGATAATTCATGTTACTTCCATGAATACCAAGTTCTTACTCTTATGAATGATCTCGGATGATATCAACTTCAAGATGCAAATATACGTATAATCATCATGACACCATAATCCATCTTGATTACAATTTCTCATGCAAGGTTGGTTATCTCCGGTTGATGTATTAGACGCTACTATCATTATACATATTCAGGCTTCATCTTGAGGTGAACTAACAATTCCGACTTATACGAAAGAATATTTCCTACGATGATTCTTTCTTTAAGTTCTTATAACATCTTTTCCAAATCATGATCACAAAGATAACATAAATCATATGGATTGTTAACTTCCGAATATTCTCTCATCATTTGAAGTACTAGGATTCCAACTTCAAGGTTCCAACAATAATAACGTAATTGTAGACATCCCAATATTCTAAACATGATGTTGTTGAAATAATTCACTAATGAAATTCAATATCTCGTTAACATAATCATCATATCCATTGGAAATCCAAATCTAAGACTGATGATAGGTTGAACATACCTTAATATGCTGAATTCACTGAACCACAAGGTGTAATTCGACTCCGGTTGGTTATGTGCCACTCCAAGGTGTTACTTCTCTTCAATGATCACTCACAAGTGATACTCAATCATTCAATGATCACTCATAAATGTTCTAAGTGTTTAGAAGGGAGATTCTTGTTCTCTGGACTCTCAAGGATGAAGTAAAAACGAAGGAAATGAAAGTCCAAGCAGTTGTTGTCCCATTTATAATATTCTGCATTATTGACAAGTTAGCGCACGCTACTAAGCATCCCTTAGCGTGCGCTAATAGTGGTTGACTTCAGAATTTGTCCTAAAGGCGAGAATCTTATCCGACCTATGTCCTACCGGGCGCACGAGCCACCGCCCCGCCAATAATTGAGTCCTTAGCGCACGTTACTCATACCTGCATAGCGTGCGCTAATAACGGCCCGATAGCGCGCGTTAAGATACATCCTTAGCGTGCGCTATCACAAGGTTGCTTGAGCAATTTTGCATGTTTCTATACTTATGCGTAATGATATTAATGCACTAAATATCATACTCCAGTAATCAAAATCACCAATCCGAAATAATACATGGTTTTAATACAGATGAAATACACTGTAATAAATCCGGATATTACATACTCTCCTACTAAAAAGGAGTTTCGTCCCGAAACTCAAGACGAAAATAACTCGGGATATCTAGACTTCATATCAGCTTCTGTTTCCCAAGTGGCTTCTTCCGTTCCATGACGTGACCACTGAACTTTAACCAACACGATTGACTTGTTCCTCAGTTGCTTAACTCGACTCTCGAGTATCTTGGCTGGTCTTTCTTCAAACGTCCCATCCTGTTCGACTTCGATCTCGCCGAAATCGATGATATGACTGGGATCTGGTATATATCTCCGCAACTGGGATACGTGGAACACGTTATGAACATGACACAATGACGGCGGTAATGCTAATCTGTATGCCAACTCCCCAACTCTCTCGAGGATCTCAAATGGTCCGATATATCTCGGACTCAGCTTTCCTTTCCTACCGAAACGAAAGATTCCCCGGGTAGGAGAAACCTTCAAAAGTACGTGATCTCCAGTACTGAACTCCAATGGACGGCGGCGTACGTCCGCATAGGATTTCGCGACTGGGCGGTCAGCCTTTCACGAATTAAGGCTATCTTCTCTCGAGTCCGCTCGATCAACTCTGGTTCTGCTCCGATCAAGTCGATGAATTGTCCCGGATAGGGGCTATCTGCATCTCCTTCCGTATAATGCCTCAAACGGTGCAATCTTTATGGAAGCATGACAACTATTGTTATAAGTAAATTCAATCACCGTTAGATGAACTTCCCAATCGTTTGACCAATCTAAGGCACAGGCCCTTAGCATGTCTTCCACCGCTTGTATAGTTCTCTCGCATTGTCCGTCGATCGCGGGTGATAAGTCAGATCTTGAAGTTCAATTCGGTCCCCAAGGCCTTATGAATCGCCTTCCAAAAGTGAGACAGAAATCGGCCGTCTCGAGCAGATACTATGGTCTTCGGCGTACCATGTATTCGAAATATCTCGAAATAAAGACTCGTGCCAACCTCTCTCGGTCCCCACGTATCCTTAATGCCTAGAAAATGAGCCGATTTGGTTAAACGATCAACTATCACCCAAATCATGTTCATTCCTGTCCGGTTTTCGCATATTAGTGATGAAGTCCATCGATATGTCCTCCCACTTCCATTCAGAATCGGAGCGGCTTCAACATTCCAAAGAGCCGTTGATGCTCGATCTTAACTCCGCCGACAAGTCAAGCATTTCAAACATAGTCCGCTACGTCTTTCTTCATGTTGCCCCACCAAGTTCTGCTTTCAAGTCCTTATACATCTTATCGTGCCCGGGTGGATAGAATAGTAACCATGTGCTTCCTTCATAATCGTCTGCTTTGAACATCAACATCGGAACGCAGAGTCGGTTCTCAAATCTCAAAACTCCATCGTCATGAATTATGAATCCGGGGCCTTTCCTCGATCACTTCATCATGTAACCGAATCATCGAGGATCATCTCGCCTGCCTAGATTTGATTTCTTCTAATGACGGTTATCTCCATCACGCATACCGCCCTGGACTCTTTGTAACCATACCTCAATTCCCTCACGAATCATCTCTCGTTGAAGGCTAAGTTGGGATGTCGTCTCCAAAGATCTCGAATAGAGACAGCTTGCGGCTAAGTGCATCGGCCACTACATTCGCTTTGCTGGATGATATAAAATCTCCAAGTCATAGTCCTTAATCGCCCAACCATCTTCTTTGCCGCATGTTCAACTCTTTTCGATCAATATGTACTTGAGACTCTTATGATCCGTAAAGATCCGATGCTGAGTCCCGCATGCATAATGCCTCCAAATCTTCAAGGCAAAAACCACCGCTAGTTCCAAATCATGTGTCGGGTAATTTACTTCATAAGGTTTCAGCTTGTCGCGACGCATAAGCGATCACCTTATCGCTCGCATCAACACACACCCAAGTCCTTGGTTCAAGCATCATCAGAACTATGAATCCTCGGTTCCTCGCTAAGTGATAGAATCCTGCCGTCGTCAATCTCTTCTTCAATTCATCAAAGCTAATCGACACAATTCATTCCACTCAAACTTTTGAGTTTTCTCAAGGAGTCGAGTAAGTGGGCGGGAGATTTTAGAAAACCCTTCCACGAATCGACGATAGTATCCAAGCAAGTCCTAAGAAGCTTCTGACCTCT
This sequence comes from Orobanche coerulescens, assembly GCA_033398695.1. Classification (NCBI taxonomy): domain Eukaryota; kingdom Viridiplantae; phylum Streptophyta; class Magnoliopsida; order Lamiales; family Orobanchaceae; genus Orobanche; species Orobanche coerulescens. The sequence goes on along the minus strand of CM065812.1, from coordinate 131,648,471 downwards.
TTCACGTTCTTTCGAGGCTTCCAATCCAATATTGCCTCGATCTTCCGAGGATCCACTGACTCCTCTAGCCGACACCACATGGCCGAGGAACATTACTTCTTTTAGCCAAAATTCACACTTAGATAGTTTGGCGTACAATTGCTCGCTTCTCAAAAGCTCCAATACAATCCGCAAATGCCGCGCATGTTCTTCCGACTCTTAGAATACACCTGAATGTCATCAATAAATACGACCACAAATTTATCCAAAATTCAATGAACACTGCTCATCAATTGCATAAATACAAAGAAAGTTAGTGAGACCAAACGGCATCACTACAAACTCATAATGCCCGTAGCGAGTTCCGAACGCCGATTTCTAACATCGGACTCCTTAATCCTCGCTGATGGTATCCCGATCTCGATCGATTTTGGAAAATACTTTTGCCCCTTGTAATCGTCAAACAAATCATCAATCCGTGGCAACGGATACTTGTTCTTAATCGTCATCTTGTTCACTCTCGATAGTCAATACACAATGAGCGATCCATCCTTCTTTCGGACAAAAGAACCGGCGCTCCTGTGGTGAAACGCTGTCAATATAGCCCTTGTCCAAGAATCCTCCACCGCTTCTTCGCCTCGTACATCTCAAGAGGTGCCATACGATACGACGCCTTAGAAATTGGTGTCGCCTGTGTTCCAGCCAATAGTGAATTCCACATCCCTTCGTGGAGGTAGTCCAGTAACTCGTCAGAAACACATCCGGAAATTCGCTCACAACAGAATGGATGAAAGTTCCACAATTTCTTCTTCTTTCTTCATTGCGTAGCACCAGCATTCTGCATACCTTGTTTCAACAATTTGACTTTCATCGCCTTGATCAACTTTCCCGAGCTTCCTGTTTCCATCCTCAAACAATCTCGGAACCATCGTCACCGACCGAGATATTCCTCCTTCGGTAATTTACAATTGCTCCGCACCGATTAAGCCAATCGTATCCGAGTATCGTGTCATCTCCTTGCATTTCTATCATGATCGATTTGAGAGCCACTCGCCTCCAAATGATACAGGAAATTTCTAGTTTCTAAATTTCCGACAATCCTCTCTCCACTCGGTAAACCAACAACATAAGGTTCACAAGCATGAAAACCGGAAATATTCAAACGATTTACACAAGACAAAGATATGAAAGAATGTGTAGCTCCCGTATCGAATAAAACGCTAACCGGCCGGGAAAGGATTTGGGACAAGACTGATGCGACAAAGAAGATCTCGATCGTCTGTCCTCCTCATCTCGCATGCACGTGGGGAGCAGATCCGACACTCGATGTCCCCTTTCGGTCCCATTGTCCTCTCGCCGCCCGCGGCCAAAATTCCCGAGGCATCTCGAACACTTTGCCGCTCGTGGAATACCGGACTCCTTCTGACCGGCCGTGGTGCACGGGCTCTAAAAGACTTTGCAGCCTCTTCACAAAACACCGCCCGATGTCCTCTCGTCCACAATCAAAACAAATCACGGCAGAAAGGGGCAATTCCGTCGATAGTGCCGTCTGGGCGCAGCTTAAAGCATTTCCTGGTAACATCGAAGAGTTGATGTCGCCCAAGTTCTTTCCGCTCCTAGTCGGGTGCGGAGGTTTCTGAAAGAGTGAAAGGACGACCGGGCCTTACGGCCCCACTGCTCTTGTGCTCGTAAAAGTACCAGAGACTTTCTGCTTCTTGGTTTCCGCAAATTTCTCCATGGTCGCTTCCTTGATCTCATATGCCAACGCCTTATCCTGGTATCGGAGTGTGGTACATTCGAATCTGACATGTACCTCTGGAATTGTGGTTTCATTCTCATATCGAAGTGAATCATCATTTCGCATCTGCTCACTCGGATGTCGAACAAATGCCAACCGTTGGTTAAACGCCTTGATCGCCTCGATACCGCACATCGTAAGGCCGAGCAGAAAAACTCCCGAACTTTGGCTTCCTCACAGACGAGGGCACATCGAGCTTCCATCATTAATCTAAACTCGTCCAATCGGCATCATGGTCTACAGCCGATGGCTTCCCACCATTCTGACGCTTCCCTATCGTAAAATATTGAGCGATAGAGGCTTTCCTATTGCCGTCTGGCGCTTGATTCCGCAAAGATTTTCTCCAGCCTTTAACCAATGATCCCAAAGTGAGTCTCGTAAATACCGTCGAATTTGGGTGGTTGCATCTTTGCCACTTCTTGCGACCACCGGTCACCTCGATTTCCCATATCCGGGATCCCTTGTCAGTCTCTCTCCTCGCCGTAGTCCCACCGCCACTTGCATTCGGTCCACGACTGGGCGAACCGAGTCATCTGGTTCACCACTTGACGAAGGATCTCTGCAAGCAGGATCTGTTCATTATTAATAGATTGTTGCGGCTCGCCGAGCTATGATCGGCTCGGTTAGAAGGCGACGCTTCTCTTCGGCATTTCTTCGTCCGCGCCCACGACCGCGACCACGCCCACGTCCGCCTCTCAACATACCGTAAGCATAAATACTCAATATACTAAAACAACATCGTTCTAATATCCGAGTATAAAGAGATACAATATGCAAAGAACGAGATAGAGTTTTGGAAATTACAACCACGGCTCGCATGAAGACTTAGGCAAGGCAGTTGATGTCATTCACGGCCGGTTACTCCCAAAAGACATAAATGACCCCTATTTTAACCCAACGGCCAAGATATCCATAATCTTAGCTCCGATACCATATTCTCGTAACACCCCGATATATTCGGGAATATTACACGTAAATCCTTTACGTAAGGATTTACAAGGTCAAGAATTGAACAAGTATAAAAAGGTACTAATAAATGGAAATAACGGAATTTCAAGACATCAGTTCGACCCAATACAGAATAGTACAATTGTTCAACAACTCAATAATACATTACCAAATTCAAAACATCACAACCGACTTCGTACTCGAGTACTTATTGAAATAACAAATAAACAATGATAAATAAACCTTGGGACATCACTGCACCCTCGTCGTCATACTGCTCCAGTGGTTGTTTCCCGCTCTCCAGGATCCTGAACACAAACAAAATGTTCACCCCCGAAGGGGTTAGCACAACGATGCTAGTACAAGTACCACAGCATATTATTCATATCTCACGGTGAATAATAATAATAACGTAAACAACAAAATACCAACGAGTCTTCTCCTACGAGAAACTCAAACATAACATACACAATTGATAATCACAACATGATATCAATACATACACATGGTAATTCCATCGATCCAGCTCACCGCCTAGAACCCACGATGATCCCGCTGACCAACCCGTGGTGGAAAACCCGTCCGATGATCCAAATGACGCTAGCATAGATCCCCCGATGATCCCGTCGGACCAACACGAGGTGGACACACAATAACGACATACATGCACGACAATATGTATACAACAATACATAAAACAATTAAGGTACTTGCCTCGATTTGAAGACAATAATAACACTTCCACGGAAATGAACACTCGACGATCGTCCTCCTCAATCAATCACGTAACTAGACCAAACCTTAACAAAAGAAATAATATAGGATTTATCTCACGTCGTACAAATGTTAAACAATTCGATTAATGGTCAAAAGTTCATAAACTGCAATCTGCCCGAATAGCTTAGCGCACGCTAAGTATTCTCGTAGCGCGGCGTTACGCCCGCCCGATAGCGCACGCAAACAACAAAGACTAGCGACGCTAACTATGCATGGTCAAGATTTCACCGATCAGCCAATCGACTCGATCGGTGGTCTAGCGACGTTACGCACCAAACGTAGCGCACGCTAACTAGTACTCGAGAAGCGCACGTTAAACCGCATATCCTAGCGTGCGCTATTCGCATGGCGCTTATCACGAAAGCAAGAACTGCTTCTTGCCATGTTCGAAACAATGAAATCCTTCGTGATAATTCATGTTACTTCCATGAATACCAAGTTCTTACTCTTATGAATGATCTCCGTGATGATATCAACTTCAAGATGCAAATATACGTATAATCATCATGACACCATAATCCATCTTGATTACAATTTCTCATGCAAGGTTGGTTATCTCCGTTGATGTATTAGACGCTACTATCATTATACATATTCGTGCTTCATCTTGAGGTGAACTAACAATTCCGACTTATACGAAAGAATATTTCCTACGATGATTCTTTCTTTAAGTTCTTATAACATCTTTTCCGAATCATGATCACAAAGATAACATAAATCATATGGATTGTTAACTTCCGAATATTCTCTCATCATTTGAAGTACTAGATTCCAACTTCAAGGTTCCAACAATAATAACGTAATTGTAGACATCCCAATCTTCTAAACATGATGTTGTTGAAATAATTCACTAATGAAATTCAATATCTCGTTAACATGATCATCATATCCATTGGAAATCCAAATCTAAGACTGGTGATAGGTTGAACATACCTTAATATGCTGAATTCACTGAACCACAAGGTGTAATTCGACTCCGGTTGGTTATGTGCCACTCCAAGGTGTTACTTCTCTTCAATGATCACTCACAAGTGATACTCAATCATTCAATGATCACTCATAAACGTTCTAAGTGTTTAGAAGGGAGATTCTTGTTCTCTGGACTCTCAAGGATGAAGTAAAAACGAAGGAAATGAAAGTCCAAGCAGTTGTTGTCCCATTTATAATATTCTGCATTATTGACAAGTTAGCGCACGCTACTAAGCATCCCTTAGCGTGCGCTAATAGTGGTTGACTTTAATTTGTCCGGGTGCGTCGGGAATCTTATCCGACCCATGTCCGCCGGGCGCACGAGCCACCGCCTCGCCAATAATTGAGTCCTTAGCGCACGTTACTCATACCTGTATAGCGTGGGCTAATAACGGCCCGATAGCGCGCGTTAAGATACATCCTTAGCGTGCGCTATCACAAGGTTGCTTGAGCAATTTTGCATGTTTCTATACTTATGCGTAATGATATTAATGCACTAAATATCATACTCCAGTAATCAAAATCACCAATCCGAAATAATACATGGTTTTAATACAGATGAAATACACTGTAATAAATCCGGATATCATAGTGATGTGTGTAAATATTGGGTATTAGTAAAAGTAAATATAATTTAAGTCATGGTGGCCCTTGATGTGTAAAGTATATTTATTGTTGTTGTTACACACACACACACACACACATATATATATATATATATATATATATATATATATATATATATATATATATACACGAGGCTTGATCCAACCTGTGCGATGCACGGTCTTTGGTTGCAGACGCTTGAATGACATATGAGGTATTTAGATGCCGATTAGAGAATTTGTATTGTATTTATTTTAGAGGATTTAATTGTGATGTTATCATAACTTTTGTATTTAAATTAGTTTATTTACATTAAAAGTTACAATTAAAATAGTCTTTTCACATGTAGTCTTTTAATATGAATAAGGACTCATCCGTAACGCTTTTATTCACATTAAAAGAGTACATGTAAAAAGACTTTTTCTAAGATGTTACATTTAAAAGAGTCTCTTCACATGTAATCTTTAAATATTAACAGCTTCTGTTTTAACATTCTACAATTTTATGCAATCTTGAAACTACGATATGATTTCGTTTTTAATTCACAACGGTTACCAACTTACCATCCCCACCAAGCAAAAAGTAAAAGTGAATAATATAAAAGGAATGGGCATGAAGAGTCTCCATTATATTGTAGGAGACTGTTAGTAGCATCATCATGAGATAGAGAGCAAGCGTGCATATTGATTATGTAAATCATTAATATGAGGTAAATTTCCAATTAAGAATGCCACCTATAAAGCAAAATACTCATGCAACCATGCTGTATCTACAATATTTTTCAGCTTCTTTATTCAATGTATACAAATATCGTACCTATGTGTCTGCATACATACGTGATACGTGCTTATGTATGCATTGATGAATGTATGTATGTGTCAAATTTACCAACTGCTGGAGGTCCGACTCAGTATTCACATAAGCTTCCCATTATTACATGCATATATTCATTCATTAGTTTTTCATGAGTTGTACACTTTAAAACAATCATTTTATTTTAATCCATTTTGTTTCATTTCTTTTAGCAAACACCAACCGGTTGATTATTGACATCAATTCATTGTGTTTTGAGATTGTTTTGCTACGGTTGGATCCAGTCCAACAGATTAAAACCCAAAACCAATGGGGTAAAAAAAATTCGGGTAAGATGGGATCCAATCCATTCCAAGATATATATCCAATTTTTTATCACTATCCTAAAAACATCCGCCTCCCATCCATCTTGTTCTCTGGTTTTGCAGATCAATCACCAAACACGAACACAACTTCACACACAAACTACCGTCGTTGTAACTCCTTACCCGAAATAATCAAACACAACATCAAACCCTTTAATGTTTCTGCTCAAAATCATTCGGTTTAGTTTCTGTGTTTTTTAACGAACAAAGAAAAGAAAGTAACATCAAATCACAGATCTCCATATTCGAAAGAATACCACAGCAAGTCTTTACCTCCATACAAACATCAAACCCTCTAATGTCAGAAGCACACACAAACATCTTTAAAGAATACCACATCAAGTCTTTAACTCCATATTCGAAAAGGTAGGCCAAGATTAAAAAATAGTGACAACCTCTTATCTACATATAAATAGAAAGCGTAACAGGAGGCTTACATGGCAAACTGCAAAACTGGTGTGGTTTTTTGCTATGTTGTTTTCTTGTCTTTGGATGGTTTATATAGTCCTTCAAGCATTAATACTTCAGCAATACTTCATATTCATCAATTATGAGAGCATGGTTCCAGGAACCCTTTTGTGTTCACTCCATCATTACACGTTGTTTGTATTCCTTGGAGTTTAATATGTAGATGTAAATTCGTGAGTTTAATCTGTGATATTTATTTGATGCGTATTGAAGGAGGGATAACAAATAGGTGCATCAACAAAAAGTTTGCCAAATAGGTGCACTAATCTGTGATTTGAGAATTTGTCATAAAATCATTATTTTATTTATGAAGTGTATTATTTGTTGTATACGCAATGAATGTATGAAATTATTATCTGTAGAGTTAAATGACCCCCCTGCACATTAAATTAAGGGGGATAAGCTTTATATATAATAGATACACGCTCTATGTATATCACCATAATTATAAATTTATATTAGTTACACAATGTCACTATAAATATATAACATTATAGTAAAACCTCGATAAATGAATATGATCGGGATCGGAAAAAAATATTCATTTAGCGAAATTATTCATTTATCGAATTTTTTTTTGAACATGTTATAAAGAGTTGGGACCGGAAAAAATTATTCAATTGGCGAGGTTATTCGTTTATCGAACATTCATTTATCGAGGTTTAACTGTATGTTTCACTGTGACGATAAATAGCATCAGCTACCACAAAACATAACGTATACATACATCGAAAATATATGTTACTAAAACAAAAATCAAAATAATAAATAATAAAAGTAGGTCAAGATAATCAAATTACAAACGAATTTCATGTAGATTTTGCCTTGTCATCCATTTAAATAAGCACTCAGAGCTAAAAATTGAAGAAGCAAGAGAAAATTCTCATCTGGAAAGAAGAAGAAAATGAAGAAGAAAAACATAACATAAAAAGAGTCCACAAACTTTAAGAGAGTAACCTCAAATTTTAACATGATATCCACTTCAAAAAAACTGGTTTTACCAACGAAAATTATCGACGATCGCTCTGTTGTCGGTAAATACCTAAAATATGACGGCATTATCGACAACATCAATTAACTAAATTTATCGACAGCATTACCGACGGCACGTTGGCGGGATGTTGACGCGAACTGTACCATCAAATTTACCGATGGCATTAGAGACGGCAGAATTACCGACGACACGGTTGCCGTTGGTAAATAAGTTTTTTTTTTATATTTCAGAATTTACCGATGGCATTACCGACGGCGAGAATAATTTTTCTATTTTTTTTTTATATTTCAGAATTTACCGATGGAATTACCGGCGGGAATAATTTTTCTATTTTTTTATATTTCAGAATTACCGACCGCATTACCGACGGCGGGAATAATTATTCTACTTCATTTATATTTCAGAATTTACCGACGGCATTACTGACGACAGGAAATTTTTTTCTATTTTTTTTTATATTTCAGAATTTACCGACGACATTAGCGATGACATTTCTCGATGGCTTTACCGACGGCCAGTTGCGCTGGTAAATTCTGAAACAAACTTATCCCACATCCAAAAGTTACCACAATATTCATCACTTTATAAACCAAAACCTGTAATATCCGCAAATTCGATTTCCGGTAATTCTCTTTTTTTTTGGCGAGAGTTCGTTTTGACGACTCGCTTGAGACCGTTTCGTCATTATGAGAATGATTAATTCTACATTTTTTGTCATCCGAGTTCATTTTGGTGTTGTTTTGTTGAGTTCCATGCTTCTTAGCGACTTTTCCGCACTTGAGTTCGATTCTTGCGAATCTCGTTCGAAACTGCTATTTCGAGTTTCCTGTAAGTCCGTTTAACTTTGTTAGACGTGTTGTGAACTTCGGTTTGGTTATTCGATCACGTATCGTGATTTTTGGGCGTTTTGGGCCATTTTATAATTTGCCCAAAGTTGTGGGTACCCTTTTCATGGTCGCATGCGATTAATTGTTGCATGGTATTTCATTTCGGGTCTATGATGTTGCCCACGAGCGCTTTGTCGTGTTCGTTCCGTGTGATTTCGGATAATCGAGTCGTCGAGTCATGGTGGTCCGCATCGCCGGACGGCTGGGTATCGCCGGACGGCTATGCATCGCCGGACGGCTATGCACCTTGCCGGACGGGTGCGGCAGGAACCGCGAGCGCACGCTACGGCCGGTGCGGACACGCCACGGCCGGTTAGCTGCGCGCGCTAGTCGGCCGAGACAGAGGGGCGATGAGGTTCGACTCGGGTGGATCGGCAGTAGCGCACGCTATCGTTTGACATCGCGACGCTTACGACCATTGGTAGCGCACGCCGCGGTAAGGTCGCGCGACGCTACTCGCCGAGCGCCTAGTCCAAGAAGTCTCTGGATTGCGGCTCTGGCCAATAGCGCACGCTAGCTCGGCAGCCTAGCGCACGGTAGGCTGCACCAGTATAAATATGGCCGAGCAGTCCACTTTCAGTCAGTTTTCCCATTTCTCTCTTTCTCTTCCGCGGCTGGAGCCTTAGGGATCTTGGAGCCATGATGTTTGTCAATCAATCCACGAAGTTCTTGAGTTCATACCACTAATTTATCATCCTATATCATCCTTTGATCCAGCAAATCAAGGTGAGATTTCCTAGAACCCTATTTTGAGAAATTTTGGGTTTTTTGCGTTTTTGTCCGATTCGTTCCGTATTGTTGATTAATCCATGATGGATATGATTAATCTTAGTAGTATTCTTTGGTTTAACATCATTTAATCCATTGTTCTTTGCCGAATCAAGGTATATTTCTTGATTTTCCTTCAAGTTGACTTTTTGGGAGTTTTATTCTCGATCTCATTTTCCTTTCGATTTTGATAAACCGATGGTTGTCCAATGATGATATTAATCGTATTCTATGGATTGTATATCCATACTTCGAGTTGGTTTAACTCGATTGATAATTTGAGTGTTCTTGGGAATCATTGAACATTTAATGTTCGATTAAATGTTTCAATGAGTTTCTTCCAATGTCTTGATGTAATTCCTAGTGTTGTTGGTCTCGGTCCTCGTTGTGATCTTGTTTTTGTTGTTTCTTCCAGAGGATTATAGGTGCTCTAGGATTCCGAGTCGATCATCATTTTGTGTTGGTAATTCGTGCGTTGTTATCCTCGTAGTTTTCGCGATGCTATCGCGTGCTTGATTACGTTTAGGAGTTCGGGGCTGCCCGACCATATCTCATTCACCGTCTCGCTTCAATCGTAGTTTTGAGGCAAGTATTTTCTTATACGAGTTGTGTCCTGCAAATAGAGTTTACATGTTGGATTTACGATGGTTGGTTTATCCTCGTGACTGTGATTCGTGTGAGTTGATTTTGAGTTAATTATTTTGAACGTTGAAAGTTTTAATGATGTTTCCATTGGTTTAATATTGTGGAATCGTGTATTCCGTGTTAATTGTGTTGTTGTGTTTTGAAGAGTTTGATAATGGTATCGGATAAGTGGCCATCCCTAGTAAGTATTCTTGATGAGCTTACATTCTTAGCATATTAGTATTGCATGAGTAACGTTTGTGTGTGTATGCTCACTATGGGTTAGATCCGATGGGGTCTCGGTAGGGGTCCACGGAGGGGTGGATCCGCGAGCTTGCTTTTAACCACTATGGGTTAGATCCGACGGGGTCTCGATAGGGGTCTACGGAGGGATGGATCCACGGTTAATTGTTGTGTATTTCACAAAATGTGATTTGATTATGGCATTTCCGGAAATGAGTGCTTTTGAATGGTTTTCATGATTGCATGCATCGACTAAGTGTGTAAGAGGTAAGTGGTTCGTTTGGCTTACTTGGCTAGGATGGCACTAGAGTATTTTGTTGTCTGTGTTCAACCCTTGGGTTGTAGATTTTGATGTTGGGAAACGAACCTTGATATTGTCCTTTGGTACTGTGAATTGATGAGATTTTGGATGAGATCCCAACGGTTTGTAAAGGTCGTTTTATGGAAAGTGATTTTGGGCCGAGACCTATTCATTTTGAAATGGTTTTTTTTTTTCAACTAAGGACTTGAGGTCTAGCAAAATTTCTATTTTTAAAATCCCCGAGATGAGGAATTTATTTTCAAACACTTCTTTGATGGTTTCTAATTAATAAAACTTCTCGGGAAGTCTTTTGTAATTATTTGTCGTACCCGATTCGTAATTTCTATTTGTTTGTTATATTTAGTATGATTTCATACTTGTACTAGCAAAACAGTGGAGTTTTGCTAACCCCCGAGTATTCAGGGGTGGATTTATGTATTGCATTCAGGTTTTGGAGCATAGCACAGGGTCGGCATGAAGGATGATGAAAGATGAACGATACTAATCACACGAGGACCCGTTGATGTCGTATTGGTTTAGTTGTATTTTATTTTCCGCTGCAGTATTCTTTCCCCGTTGTACGGGAGTGTGTTGTACTCGACCCCTGCGTGAACATGTGTTGTGATTGAGTTGTATGTATTTGTTGAAAGACCAAATCGGTCTACTAAGTCTTGTTAGCCTTAAAGGCATTGTTGAGTTGTTTGATTTTGTTACCAGCCTGGTAGATCCTTGAGAAAAGGTTATACGGCGTGTAATATCCCTGAGCGGATTGGGGTTTTTATATAAATGGTATCAAAGCTTAGGTTGTGGAAACCTAGGCTGTCGGGTTTAGTGGTGTCTGTTAAGTTTTGTCTCGTCGGATTTTGTCTGACTGAGTCGTGTCGCGACGCGTCGTCTGAGTTTGTTGGCCGTGATTATTATCGTGGAGCGATCATCATCTTCGTGCGACCTGTGGATGTAAGTCTCACTTCTTTGTGTTGTGCCTCGTGTGACATGAGCTGCTTGTATGATTATATCGTTGATTGATTGAATCCTTCTGTGGATTTTTATTCCGTGATATGTGGGTATTCGACTCTAATATTTTATTTATATGCGGAGCGGTGTCGCTGCTAATGTATTTTCGAATTGTATTTTATCCGCTGCGTGAGTCCTCTCAAAATGACTTTCAGTATTTTGCAAACTGAGTTCTAATTCGTAAAACCGATTCCCTAAATCGAGTTTTGGCACTTTGGCCTTGAAGTTTTATGACGGTTTGATAAAGGATTTTGTGAGTTTTGGGCATTCTGGCCTATTGAATTTTTGAAAACCTTGAGTATCTTAGAAAATTAAATTTCGAGACGTACTTTTAAAACGAATTATTTTCTTGCGGTGTTTTCAAGGTGCTTTCTAATGCCGCAATACATTTCAAAAATTTTCCAGTTGAGGATCAAAAATATTTTGAGATATTTTCAATTATTTAGAAATGCTTTGCTTAGACCCGAGGGTCGAATATTTTTGAAGTTTTTCACTAAAAGAAAAGTGTCCTCATTTTTGTTCAAACGCAAGATGATTTTCAAAGTCTCGATAATGGTGTTTGTACTACATTTTGAAAGGTGATACTCAAGATCAACTAGTGTTTCCAAAATCTTTCTTTTTCAAAGGTGGTTTTCGTTTTTAAAACCTTTCGTTCCTGTTTGCGGTCCGAGAATGTATGTATAATGTTCACACTTTCGTTAGGGTGTTAACCCCCGAGTTGTGATTGAATTGGTGGTGTGAGCGCTGAGTCGTTCGCCACGCAATTGTTGTATTAGCCCTCAGTGAGAGATGTGATGTTGATCTTTAACGTTGTCATTTCGTGGTGATTTGCGTGCTATCGCACATGTGCGAGCTGTTAAAGCTGGTGTTTGTACGTTTGTGTAAATGTGTGATTGTTCATGATGTTTTGTGATTGTGTGCTGGCTATCGTTCAGGCTGTTGTAATCGTCAAATGATGCCGTTGTTGTTGTGATTTTTGTATGTGTTGATATGTTATGCTGAGTGGGCATCTCCGGTATGTTGTTTTGCGATGTTACGTTCCGTTGTATCTAGCATTTGTATATTCGGTACGCCGAGCCGAGGCGTTTCAACCGTGATGTGCCGGGGGCATGCACGTGCAATTGTCTTTCTCGTTGGTAACGCGTTACAAGTGTGGAGTCGAGGGACACAGAATCTAGTTGTGCGAGTTGGTTACCGAGTCTTCCGGAGTTCGCGCCTTAGCACATATATGAGGATCGGCTTTGAGAGGCCTTTGAAAGATGTTTCTGTCAGTTGCTTGTTGTGTTTTCACCTTGCTTCCGTTGTTGTGAGTTGCGGGGACGACATTTCTTTTATAAGAGGTCGATTGTAATATCCATATTATATTTGACTTCTGCACTTTCTCCTTCTAAATTCTATCGACTTGCTCGTGTTCGTTGATACCTTTTGAATTTGTTTGGTATTCCGGTTGTCATCATTCGAACGGGTTGTGACCTTGTTTCGGATTGATCTGTTTATCGTTGTGACTTTTCTGAGTTCGGTTCGATTTTTGTGAACCTTGTTCGGAAGTAACATCTTTTAGTTTCTACCAGCTCTTTAATGTCTTGAGTTGAAGTGTGGACCTTGGAGTCATTGTTCGACCGTTATCATTCGATCATCGTTGTTCGATCGTTGTTACTCGATCATCGTTTTTTGATCATTGTTATTTGATCATTGTTATTCGATCGTTGTTGTTTGATCGGGGTTGTCCGACTGTTGTTGCCTGATCTCGTACCGCGAAGAATTGTCGTTCACTGTTAGTCAGCTGTTTCGAGTGTGGCCAGATGGGTCACCGAGTCATGCATTGCGAGACGGTAGCTGAAGTTTTTTTTGAGGATTTCGGCGTAGTCCGAATTGTTTGTGATTGCCCTTGTGGACCGTTTTGTGTTTAATTGCTGTTTTCTCGACTGTGTGTGTTTCTTGTAATAGGTGCTTAGTGTTTTGTGATTCTTTGGATAATTGACTTGACTGTGTTATCCGTTTGATGACGCTTGTCACTTGTTGGTTTATTATATCCCTAAAGGCGACGTTCTGTTGGTCGTCGGGAGCGTGTTTTCACGCCGTATATTCCTTTGTGTTGCTTGTAACGTTTTGCCGTTGGGCGTAAGTTACGCGTTTCTTGTGCATCTCGTTGAGTTTTCCTGGCGGGATATTGCTTCTCCCTACTTGTTTTAAGTTTCGGGACAAAACTTCTTTTAAGGAGGGTAGTATGTAATATCCGCAAATTCGATTTTCGGTAATTTTCTTTTTTTTTTTGGCGAGAGTCCATTTTGACGACTCGCTTGGGGCCGTTTCGTCATTCTGAAAATGATTAATTCTACACTTTTTGACATCTGAGTTCGTTTCGGTGTCGTTTTGTTGAGTTCCGTGCTTCTTAGCGACTTTTCCGCACTTGAGTTCGATTCTTGCGAATCTCGTTCGAAACTGCTGTTTCGAGTTTCCCGTAAGTCCGTTTAACTTTGCTAGATGTGTTGTGAACTTCGGTTTGGTTATTCGATCACGTATCGTGATTTTCAGGCGTTTTGGGCCATTTTGTAATTTACCCAAAGTTATGGGTATCCGCATTCGTATTTGTTGTCTTGATTCTTTTCATGGTCGCGTGCGATTAATTGTTGCATGGTATTTCATTTCGAGTCGATGATGTTGCCCACGAGCGTTTTGTCGTGTTCGTTCCGTGCGATTTCGGATAATCGAGTCATCGAGTCATGGTGGTCGCAATCGCCGACGGCTATGGTAATCGCCGGACGGGTGCGGCAGGAACCGGCGTAGCGCACGCTACGACCGGAAGGCAGCGCACGCTACGGCCGGTTAGCTGCGCGCTAGTCGGCCGAGACAGTAGGGGCAGTGAGGTTCTGGACTCGGTACACTAGGCTACACCAGTATAAATATTGCCGAGCAGTCCAGTTTCAGTTATTTTTCCCATTTCTCTCTTTCTCTTCCGCGACTGGAGCCTTGGGGATCTTGGAGCCATGATGTTTGTCAATCAATCCACGAAGTTCTTGAGTTCATATCACTGATTTATCATCCTATATCATCCTTTGATCCAGCGAATCAAGGTGAGATTTCCTAGAACCCTATTTTGAGAAATTTTGGGGTTTTTGCATTTTTGTCCGATTCGTTCCGTATTGTTGATTAATCCATGATGAGTATGATTAATCTTAGTAGTATTCTTGTGTTTAACATCATTTAATCCATTGTTCTTCGCCGAATCAAGGTATATTTCTTGATTTTCCTTCAAGTTGACTTTTTGGGAGTTTTATTATCGATCTCGTTTTCCTTTCGGTTTTGATAAACCGATGGTTGTCCAATGATGCTATTAATCGTATTCTATGGATTGTATATCTATACTTCGAGTTGGTTTAACTCGATTGACAATTTGAGTGTTCTTGGGAATCATTGAACATTTAATGTTTCAATGAGTTTCTTCCAATGTCTTGATGTAATTCCTAGTGTTGTTGGTCTCGGTCCTCATTGTGATCTTGTTTTTGTTGTTTCTTCCGTAGGATTATAGGTGCTCGAGGATTCCGAGTCGATCATCATTTTGTGTTGGTAATTCGTGCGTTGTTATCCTCGTAGTTTTCGCGGTGCTATCGCGTGCTTGATTACGTTCAGGAGTTCGGGGCTGCCCGACCATATCTCATTCACCGTCTCGCTTCAATTGTAGTATTGAGGCAAGTATTTTTTTTATACGAGTTGTGTCCTGCAAATAGAGTTTACATGTTGGATTTACGATGGTTGGTTTATCCTCGTGACTGTGATTCGTGTGAGTTGATTTTGATTTGATTATTTTGAACATTGAAAGCTTTAATGATGTTTCCATTGGTTTAATATTGTGGAATCGTGTATTCCGTGTTAATTGTGTTGTTGTGTTTTGAAGAGTTTGATAATGGTGTCGGATAAGTGGCCATCCCTAGTAAGTATTCTTGATGAGCTTACATTCTTAGCATATTAGTATTGCATGAGTAACGTGTGTGTGTGTATGCTCACTATGGGTTAGATCCGACGGGGTCTCGGTAGGGGTCCACGGAGGGGTGGATCCGCGAGCTTGCTTTTAACCACTATGGGTTAGATCCGACGGGGTCTCGGTAGGGGTCCACGGAGGGGTGGATCCACGGTTAATTGTGGTGTATTTCACAAATGTGATTTGATTATGACATTTTCGGAAATGAGTGCTTTTGAACGGTTTTCATGATTGCATGCATCGACTAAGCGTGTAAGAGGTAATTGGTTCGTTTGACTTACTTGGCTAGGATGGCACTAGAGTATTTTGTTGTCTGTGTTCAATCCTTGGGTTGTGGATTTTGATATTGGAAAACGAACCTTGATATTGTCCTTTGGTACTGTGAATTGATGAGATTTGAGATGAGATCCCAACGGTTTGTAAAGGTCGTTTTATGGAAAGTGATTTTGGGCGGAGACCCATTCATTTTGAAATGGTTATTTTTTTTCAACTAAGGACTTGAGGTCTAGCAAAGTTTCTATTTTTAAAATCCCCGAGATGAGGAATTTATTTTCAAACACTTCTTTGATGGTTTCTAATTAATAAAACTTCTCGGGAAGTCTTTTGTAATTATTTGTCGTACCCGATTCGTGATTTCTATTTGTTTGTTACATTTCGTATGATTTCATACTTGTACTAGCAAAACAGTGGAGTTTTGCTAACCCCCGAGTATTCAGGGGGTGGATGTCTGTATTGCATTCAGGTTTTGGAGCATAGCACAGGGTCGGCATGAAGGACGATGAAAGATGAACGATATTAATCACACGAGGACCCGTTGATGTCGTATTGGTTTAGTTGTATTTTATTTTCCGCTGGAGTATTCTTTCCCCATTGTACGGGAGTGTGTTGTACTCGACCCCTGCATGGGCATGTGTTGTGATTGAGTTTTATGTATTTGTTGAAAGACCAAATCGGTCTACTAAGTCTTGTTAGCCTTAAAGGCATTTTTGAGTTGTTTGATTTTGTTACCAGTCTGGTAGATCCTCGAGGAAAGGTTCTACGACGTGTAATATCCCTGAGCGGATTGGGGGTGTTACATAAACCTTGCTGGGTAACATTGATGAAGACGTTGGTTCATACCGACCCGACGCGACCTGACCTCGGCCGAGCCCCGACCCGACCCTATCCCGGTCCAAAAAAAAGAAAACAAGAAAAATACAAATTTTAATGCATACAGATTTTACCAACGGCACCGTTCCGTCAGTAAATTACCAATGGCCGTTGCCGTCGGTAATTCGTTGGTAAAATCGTTCCCGAATTTAGACAAGGAGAAATTTACGGAGGGATGGGGCGTAAACCGTCGGTAAATCAGCGACGTCAGTATTTTCCGTCGGGATTTCTTTTACCGTTGAAGGTTTTACCTAGACCTGGCAAAATAGGCCCGCTCATGCCAGCCACCCGCCTGCTTTTGGGCGGGCATTGGGCTTCATATTTTGGCCCAAAACCCGGCCTTTTGCCCGCCCATTTGGCCCGCCGCCTGTTGAGGCCGGCCAGGCGCCCGCCTGCCCAGCTTTTTTTTTTTTATATATATTTATGTTAAATGTAAATATAATATTTAAAATTTTTCCTTATTTGTTAGATTAGATTACATCTATATGTTAGTTATAGATGGAGTTTTATTTATTATGGGACTGTTTGATTACTTTGTAGTATCTCATCTCAATAATAATATTATTTTATGATTTTTATAAGAAAGTAGTAGTGATAAATGAAATGATGATTAAATAAAAATATTTATATATTTGTCTTTTGATTGTGGTAGTGTAGTAAATAATATAATTATCAAATAAAAATAATTCTACATTTATTTAATTGATTGTGATAGTATAGTGAATAATATAATAATTACGGATCGAAAAATATTTCTATAATTATTCAGAAATAATATTTCAAAAAAAAAAAAAAAGTCGAGGCCCGCGGGCCGGGCCGGGCCCGCCCGGGGCGGGCCACGGGCCTAATATTTTTGGCCCAAAAAAAACCGGGCCTTTTTGGCCCGGCCCAGATTTGGCCCGCCCGTTTTTTGCCCGGCCCATTTGGGCCGAGCCCGCCCGTTTGCCAGGTCTAGTTTTACCAACGACATCGTGTCGTTGGTAATTCTGTCGGTAACCGCATTTACCATCAACATTCCATTTTTGTCGTCAGTAATTGGCATCGGCGAAAATAATTTTTTTAATAGTGATCAGAACATGCTTTTCTCATTATCAAATAATTTTCAGATGAAATCTTACTTTTTAACATAATAACATAATAGGCTTTCTACGTGAGCGAATCCAACAATCCACACCATCCGAATTAAAGAGACCACATTATAAATCTTGAATTCGGCTAGACGTGACAGGACGTGTTGAAATATTATGCAATATTAAAAAGTATAAATAATGCATTCAATATAAAAATACTTTCTATCACTCCTCCCATTATCAATGAGTTTTAAGATGGAAATAAAGATAACCAGTGAACTTGGTTCACTCGGGTCTCCTACTTTTCAAGGGTTTATGACTTTTTAATCTATGATTAAAGAAAAGGTCCTAACCCTCCGGGGTACGCTGGTGGAATAATTAAATATTGAGGGCTTCAAGCGGCAGTATGGGAGGCCAGATCTCGGTGGGACCATGCGGTTGGATTTGAGAGGTCCAGCATGGAACAATGACTTGGGGGACGACTCTTTGTGTGCGGTAGTTGAGGAATTTAAGAACCTGGGAACTAGATACACATCTCGCGATTTAACTGATAGCAGTAATTTGGGTCCAGATCTGTTATTCCGAGGACTAGTCAGGTATAAACTTGGAAGATGATTATAAAAAAAAAAGATGGAAATAAAGACTTTAACATCTGACACCGAGACTTCCTTGTGTTCACCTCCACTTATCTATATAAAATCCAAAACATGATTCTTTTATTCTTTATGCATATTTGAGTCAACCTAAAGTACCTACACAAATCATAAATCAAGTTTCAATTTCATCAATGGAAATCCAAACCCCTCCATCCAAAAACGAACAATCTCAGCCAAAACCTGTAGCCAAACGTTGCAGAGAGATAATCTCACTCATCTTAACCCGAATACATGCGGGCTACTTTAGAATTACTCTTTCTCTGGGGTGGCAGGCGCTATTATGGAAAATCCTTCTTCAACCTCATCAAGATTCACAAAATACCTTCGGAGTCCGCAAACTTTTCTATTTAACCGTTCTAACCACCGTATGGTCACTGTCTCTCTTCATCCTCATCCTTCTCTCTCTCGTCTACTCACTCAAATGCATCTTTCGGTTCAACATGGTCAAAGCGGAGTTCATGCACCAGATCGGAGTTAATTACCTTTTTGCCCCCTGGATTTCATGGCTGTTGATCCTTGAATCCGCGCCGTTCGTCAAACCCAAGCACGTTTTTTTCGTGATCCTGTGGTGGATGCTCGCCGTCCCCGTCGTTATCCTGGACGTTAAAATCTACGGCCAGTGGTTTACCAAGGGCAAGAGGTTTTTAACCGCCGTGGCCAACCCGACGAGCCAGCTGTCAGTCGTCGGGAACCTGGTGGGCGCACGCGCAGCCGCCAAGATGGGGTGGGGAGAAATTGCGACCTTCTTGTTTTCTCTCGGAATGGTGCACTATCTCGTGCTCTTCGTGACACTGTACCAGCGGATCTCCGGAGGCGGCGATCGGATTCCGGCCACTCTCCGGCCGGTGTTTTGCCTTTTCTTCGCCGTGCCGAGCGTGGCCAGCCTGGCTTGGTACTCCATTTCAGGAAGATTCGATACCGCGTCGAAAATGCTCTTTTTCCTCTCGCTTTTTCTCTTCGTGACACTGGTGAGTGAATATTTTATTTGGAAATTTTCCCATATTGGTCCCTCCTCACAAGTTTTCTTATTTGATTTGCATGTATTTTTAAAATATTTGTATATTTTACCTTGCTAAATGATTTCAAATTATATTAATACCCCGTAATTTGAATAATTACAAATTCATTCAGAAGTGAACATTGGAGATTAGATTGGGGATGTAAGTAATGTTCAAGTAAGCATTTATTTTAGCAAGCGTTTTGAACAGTTATAAATTTGTCTAAAAGTTAACGCCGATTGTGAGATTTGTTCATGAATATAATTGTTCAAACTGTGGATACTGATATGTAACTGGACCAAGCAACTTTATGTAATTCGGCCTATAATTTTTTATAATTTAATTTATATATGTTAAAACTATTGAATAAAAATTAAAAATATAGTTGAGAGACTGTTGCATTACAATGAACATGCTTTTGAAGGAAAAATGACTACTCCCTCCGTCCTGCTCGAAATGCGATATTTGATCCATAAAAGTACTCTTTTAAAAGTACAACATTTCATTAAGTATCTCAAATCAAATCAAATAATCACGTTTTATTTTTTAATCTCCACCACACACTCACCATCAATACCTTTTACCTATTAATCGACTCCACACGCTCATCATCAATACTTATAAAATATATATATCTGTCACATAGAATCATGTACTTAAAATACACCAAATTTCTTTTAAATATTGCACTTGGACCGAAACGAATGGAGTAATTAATTTTCATTTTTATTTAGAAAAACAAATGGCCATCAATTAAATAAATTAAATTTGGCTTTTACTTTCTTCTACTTTTTGCTCTTTTTTCTCTTTTGGGGACTATTATAGACACCAATGCAACATTGCGGTGCGTAGCAATGTGACCAAATTTAAATAATCGCTCCCACGTGTTACTTTCACATCAACTTCACAGTTTTAATGTGGGCCAACTTATGCAACCCGGCGCTACATCAAAATTGTAGATAAGACATGAAAGAGTAGCTAAATTGGTGGAGTAGGTGAGTGTGGGACTGAAAGGTCACGAATTTGATTTCTTCTACCAACACTTTCTTGGTTGAGTCTGTCACATAGGACTTGCCTAGTGTGGTTTACCTGATTGGCATAGTTTGCAGGCTACTACGTCCAGTCCGAAAGTTTATCCAGTGCGCACTTGAAAAGTAGCGGTTGCGGGTTTTCTGTCATCAAAAAAGAAATTGTAGATAAAGATTAAAATTAAATTCCCTCTAAATTGTAAATGTAAATAAAATAAGATAGTCAAAAATAAATTTGAAGTTTAGAGTTTCTACTGATCAATTGATATTTTAGATAAAATTTTCTGGAGGCTCCTCCTTGTTTTTCTTATAACACGATCACCTTCAAATTGTTTATGACATCTCTCTAGATCACACACACACACACACACATATATATATATATATGTATGTATGTATGTATGTATGTATGTATGTATGTATATTAAATTACAGAAATTGAGGTCTCCACATAATTTATGAAACTCAATCTTTCAAAATATTAGAAATCTTTGTTATTACCAATTTCTTTATCTCGTAATTAAATTATATTAATAATTGATTCTTAAGCATGTAAAAATATTGACCAATTATTTAAACATGAAAGAAAGCAAATTATTTGAATAAAATATTCAAGAACATTCAATATTCATCAGTGTCATGTATTGAAATTAAAAATATTAACTAAACATGATAATCAAATAATATATAAACATATTATTGAGTAACATGTTTAATAATGATGAAACTAAAAGACAAGAATTACAAAGAGTAAACTCAAATGCTATGAATCTCTTTGTCCAAAAAAAAAAATGCTAATGAATCTTGATTTGTCTTCAATTTTCTTTGTAGATCCTTCTGTTTTTTTGTGGAGCATTTCTTCTTATTTCTAACCCTGTAAAATGAATATCGACAGACAAGATTCTTTCTCTTAGGACCACACGCGCCCCAACGCGCGCGCACGCCCCCTATATATATATATAGATATATATATATATAGCCAAAGATATTCTATGCCGAGATTCCATGCATATCTCCTAATTGATTTGTTTTGATTATGTATATATCCTCTTTAGTATAGAATTATTATTTCTTTATGTATATCTGTAAACCCCTATATATAATGTAACCCTTATTCAATGAAGAGAATCATTGCATTATACTCTAGGAGATAAGGTTCCATATCTAACCATTCGCTACCATGGCCGATGCGGTAAACTCGAAAACCCTGCACCCCATATACACTGTGTCAAATGTTCAAAACAAAGTTCGAACCCTCGATGGAACCAAAGTATCCTACTCCTTGTGGGTCAAGCTTTTTCTTATCCATGCTCGAGGACACAAAGTTC
The DNA here is from genome assembly GCA_033398695.1 of Orobanche coerulescens. NCBI lineage: Eukaryota > Viridiplantae > Streptophyta > Magnoliopsida > Lamiales > Orobanchaceae > Orobanche > Orobanche coerulescens. The sequence continues at coordinate 131,626,709 of CM065812.1, read as the reverse complement.
TCCATCATATTGACGGCAGGCCACCACCGGACGAGACCGACCCCGAGTATGCAACATGGTATGAAATCGACGCACACGTACATATCTATGGGACGTTTTTTGATGAGTTGTTGGTTCGGGTACTTGAAACCGAATATATGGCATCGAAGCTTGGCTACGAGTCAATAACATCTTCCTCAACAACAAGGGCGCCCGTGCTGCCGCCCTTGAACAGAAGTTCACATCCCTTAAATTGGATTTTTTTCCAATCTAGATGCCTATTGTGAGTGCCTACGAGAACTCGATGAACACCTGGCTGATGTTGATGCCTCTGTCACTGATCGACGTCTTGTACTTCAATTGGTTTGAGCTCTGTCTCGAGAATACGACACGGTAGCATCCTACATTCAGCAAACATCCTCCTTTTTCGATACCGCACACAGAATGCTCCAACTGGAGCAACACCGCAAATCCAACCAAGATGAAGCTCCATCTTCCTCCGCCATATTGGTCGCCCCACCGTCGCCGTCACCTACTGCACCACCAGAGTGGTCCGACCCCTCTCGGTCATCTTACGCACCACATGGTGGATATCGAGGAGGCAACAACAATGGCTATCGTAGTCGTGGAGGTCGCAACTATCATAACAATGGAGGGAGGTCGAGGCTATTGCAACAATGGGGTGACTCCTCCCGTCCCCGACACGTACAACCTCCTCCATATTGGGCGCCAGCACCACCGCTGACACAATGGCACCCACTGCCTTGCCCTTATCCTACCTACGACGGGTGGGCTCCTACGTGGCCGCAATGACCTTCTACCCATCGCCAAAACCATGATCCGCAGCCACAAGGGCACGTCAACTTAGCCACTTATGATGCACTTATAACCACGGGAAATTTATAATTCCCCAAGCCCGAAAGCCCGAATCGATATATACAGCTGACACACTGGTCCACTAGGCACACATCATTTTGGATCATCTCGCTTACCACAAGCCCACCCAAAAGTCCATAGATGATATCGGTACTCAATAGTATTGGGTTAGCATCTTATAAGTAAGATATAAATCTCACACTTCTTCGATATGGGATGGATCCTTATAATTTCCCCTACTTAAATAATTGAGTTCCTCGTCAAATCTGAATAATGCTCCGGGTGATGTAGGATTCAATAGGTGGCTCGTATGTGATCAAGAGTTGGCTCACACCTCTAGCGGGTTTTAGCGTTTTGACCTGAACAACACTTTGCTCCCACACTTCTGGTCGGGACATGGCTCTGATACTATTTGTAACGCCTCGAGCCACAAATCACGAGCCGCTACATATAGCTCATACACTGACTTACTAGGCACACAACATCTTGAATCAACTATGCCTACCATAAGTCCACCCAAAAGTCCATAGATGATATTGGTGCTCACTAATAGTGCGTGAGCATCTTATAAGTAAGATATATATCTCATTTCTTCGATGCGGGATGGGTCCTTACAGAACTCCTAATGGCTTTTCCATTATTCAGAGGGGGAAGTCTCCCGTTTGTGATAATTTTCGCCCCATCCACCTCAAGCGCTACAACAGAAATACCATGGCTTAGAACAATGCCTTCACGTACAATAAAATTGCAATTTTTCCAATTAAGCACTAGATTATTCTCTTAGCTTTGCTACATTGAGGTTAGATTTTGCAAATAATGATCAAATAAATCACCCCAAAATAGAGAAATCATTGATAAATACCTCCATTCATTCAAATCATAAAAAATCACCATCATACAACGTTGAAAGGTGGATGGGCATTACATATGCCAAACAAAATTATAAGCATAGATCCGATAAGGACACGTAAAAACCGTTTTCTCTTATATTTAGCGCTATATGCGCTATGTAAATATTATTATACCCTAATAACCATCAATAAAATAATAAAATTCATACCTATCTAGCATTCAATCAATGAATGGGAGAGGAAAATGGCCTTTGCGAATAGCCGCGTAAAGCCCTATAATCAACACACACTTGTCAACCTATAAATACTTGCATTGTAATTAATTCCTTTTTCTCATCCTTAGTTAGGGTTATTCGGCCCCTTTCTAGACACAATTTGCGTTTAACCTTAATTGGTTTATCACTTTAGGTTTATAATTTTCTTCCAAGATGATCATATGCGTACAAGTAGATGGACTAAGGCCTTTCAAATCAGAAATGGATCAACCTATGTGGGACTTGTGAGTTCTCGACACCCTAAACAGTTTATCAAGTTGAGTAGGGGCATGGGAAGAGGATATAACTACCAATTTATGTTGCTAACACCCAGGAAAACATACATACGATGGTAAGATAAATGTTCAAGGTCCAAAATCGCCTCCAGAGGGTGCCACAGACACTAGATGCTTGCCCCGGCACGGGCTGTGTCGCCAGACACCACCACCGACATGGTCGTATCGTCAACCTGTGAGTTGCTAGACCACTTTTGTATTCGAGCTTTCAGTACGACATGAGTTGTGATGATCAACACAGGTGACACGACCCTGGGCACCGATGTGTCCAACTATTTTTCCTGCTTATTTTCTTCTGTTAATGCTTTGAATTTTTCGGTAATTGGAGCCTCATACCCAGAATCCAACGAAAATGTTTCACATAATTCCCAACCATTTAATCTAAGTATCGAACTAGATGAAGAACATGAATTAACAAGTCCAAATTATAAGAGCCGGATGGTAAGAAGTGTTTAGCATGCTCCATAATACATAAATCAACAATGTCAGTTAACTTGTAATGTTCAATTCTATCATGAAATTTCATAGCCTTACAAATTGAAAATAAAATGTGCTCGTCATTAACACTAAGTGCCAATTCTCCCTTTTTGACATCGATTAAGGCCCCTCCGTAGCAAAAAAAGGACGCTCAAGTATGATGGGTAATTTACCATCTTCCTCCATGTCTATCTCGTCAAAATCCACCGGGAATAAAAATTTGTCAACTTTCACAAACACGTCTTCCATGATTCCCTTGGGATATGTGACCGATCGATTCGCAAATTATAAAATCACCATGGATGCCTTCAGCTCTCTAAGTCCAAGTTCTTTGAAGGCAAAGGCATGAGATTGCTATTTGCACCTAAATCAAATAAAGCTTTATTAAAGAAAGTATTTTCAATGGTGCAGGGGCCGATAAAGCTCTCGAGGTCTTGAGCTTTTGAGGCATATGTGGTGGATAATTGCAACAGTTGAGTTCACCATCTCATGGTCCATAATTATTTGCTTATTCGAAATCACATCCTTCAAACTATGTGTAATTGGGCATTTGTTACAAGGCATCCGCAAAAGAATATCAATGTTAATTTTCTTCAAGATTACAAAAAAAAATAGCGAATTGAGCATCTAATTTATTCTCCCTAAAATGTTGGGGAAAGAGAATAGGAATACTAGAAATATGAGTAGAGTTAGAAGAAATTTTAGATTTCTCAGCCCCTTGAGTTAGTTTGGATCGCTTTATCCTCGTCTAGCTTGGATCCTTCCTCTTCGACTGTCTCCCCTTACTTCTCGCATTCTTCCTCATGCTCGACGAGTATCTTTGCGCTTCCATTATGCATCCCGCTTCTCAAAGTAATGGCTTGCCATTGTTCTTGGGTTCACCTCAATGTTGCCCAGAAATTGGCCTTTTTGATGTTGGGTACCCACTATTTTAGAAAATTGATCAGTTTGAGTTTCTAGACTTTTTATTTGCATCCCTATAGTCGTAGCCAATTGTATGGCATGCCCCTCAATCCTGTCTAAATTTTATTCATCAATATGGAACCGACTTCATGAAAGTATTGGTTTGGCTCATATAGATGGTAGAATATTCTCTAGATTGGAACTTGGCTTGGTGGACTCCTCCACCACCTCGCTTTTGGCACTTAGAATCTCGCAAGTGGTTTAAACACGTCATTGGTATGACTCCAACGGTTTTTTCTCGAACAGGGGTTCATGCACTACCTGAAACGGTTAAAACAATGTAAGTGACCAAAAATTAGAAAAACATCTCTAAAGTAAAATTGATAGTACGTATTGTAACATCAATATTAATAATTGCCTTAATCCCCTGTAACGACCCAAAAACTTATTCGCTAAATATTTCACTATCCGCAAGTGAATGGAATATGTAGTTAAATATGAGCAAGGTTGTATTCCATATGTATTAATTTAATTATTATGTTGAGTGCTAAATCATAATATTCTCGACCTTATCTAGGCGGTCGAAATTGAGATTGAGCTTAAAACTAAATTAATTCTAAATTGCGATTGTGAATAAAATAAGATAGTCAAAGTCAACAGAAGAGGGTTTTATCAAGCTTTTGGATGAAATTCCAAGACTATGATTTATATTAATTGATAGGTCTTTTAGATAAATTTTTATTGAAGTAATTTACTTATTTTTCTCATATGACGATCACTCAAATTATTTATGACTTCGCTCGAGAACACATAAACATGTAGATTGTATTAGACAAGATGGGGGTACCACTTAATCATTGAATTCAACTACATTAGAACCCTCGATCAAAAGACTTCACAAGTTATTACCAATTTTTCAATCTCGTAATTAAATCATATCAAATAATGGAGTCCTAATATTACCTTCTCTCTCTCGAAATATGAGTTTTATTTGTTAAGCATGTAAAGAGATTGATCAATTGCTTAATGTGAGATAAAGCTAATGATTTAAATAGGTGATTCAAGAAGAATATTCAATACCCATTAATTATAAAATAAAACCGTCCAATTAATATACCACTATGTCTTTAAATTAAAGAAATTAGCTAGACACTATAATTAAATAATATATAGACATATTCTTGAGTAACACGAGTCAGTCCGATCCGTGCGATGCACAGGGCTCGTTCTAATTGTTTGTAGCGTGTTGCTCAGCACTAATTTTTGTCATTTTGTTGGTCAATAGGTTCATCAGTTGTGATTTTGGTATCACAAATACTCAAATAAGTCGAAGAGGGAACATCATTACATTGATCATTTATTTAGTTATCCAAGTGTTCATAGCGTAAAAATCAGTACTAATTTTTGTCATGTTGATCATGGATCGATTTTCTGTTGGTCAATAAGTTTTTTTTTGGTATACCTGGGTTTCCGACTCGACATTGCGAGCCGACTAATCCCAGGGCTACTACCCTTTCTGGATAGCCCAGAGTCGTCGCAGGTGAACCTCCGTGGCCGATGGGGGATTAATTTTCTCCCCAGGGTTCGAACCCAAGACCTCTTGGCATTTTCGTCCTAAGAGGCTAAGCCCTTACCACTGGGTCACCCCCATTGGTTGTTGGTCAATAAGTTCATAAGTTGTGATTTTATTATCACAAAAACTCAAAATGATTGTATAAGTCGGATAATGTACATCATTATATTGATCATTTATTCATTTATCTAAGTGTTCATATTGTGCCGTTATTTCGTTACTTTTAATTGAGGTTAAGTCAAACACTTAAACTACAATATATAACTTGGGCTGCCTCTGGACCCGTGCGATACACACATGTTTACAAAAATACCATAGCCCATGCGGTGGACAATGCAAGGATTTTAAATATGAATTTTAAGTTTTGGTAACGGATGTTTACTTCTCCTTTACTTCAAGTGCTAATCTTTAGATTTGGCGTAGAAGAGCTTGCTGAGTGCTAACTTCATTTTATATTTTAGTAACAATCTTTTCTATTTATAAACAAATATTTTAATTATTTAATTTTTAGTAAGCATGAATCAATTTAAATACAATAAATACGATAAATATTGCAAAACGTAAAGTGTAATGTTTGATTTAGCACACATTTTAAGTTTGAATACCAACATTAAATTCTATTTAAGAATTGGAATTAGAAATTTATTTACGTAAAAGTGAGGTTATATCCTTTGAAGATAAAGGTTTTGCAGGAAAAACATACACAAAAGACATAAATTCAAATATATAATATAAATGATAATTGAGATATACATATTATTTTAAGGGATCCTTATTTTAATATCAGTTAATTATATAATGGAGTAACCCAAACAAACAATATAATAGTGAATTTATCTTCAAGTTGCATCTGATGGTAAGCAAACTGAAAAGCTTTTAACTGGGAGAAACAATAAAGTGCGAAGCGTATTAAATTATAATGTTTACGGGTCAACATTTTAAGTGAGACAATCCTTTGTTTTGTTAAAAATAAACCCGGCCCAATATAAGCCAAACACCGATCCACACCACATATCAGCCAGAACCCGGCCCAATATTCTTTGTTTTGTACCTAACCCTACGCTGAGTTGATAACGGGATAACACAAAAAAGCAAACGCAGCACCACAAACTCACGCCTCATCTTTTTCTTCTCTTCCAATTGAAAAACGCAGCACCACAAACCTTCAACCTTCTTTGTATTTCTTTACTCGACTGGATAACACAAACAAAAATAAGAAACAAAGATCGTCCCTTATTTTCGCTAATCTGAAACCCACAAACCACGAAATACAAAAGCTTGAAGAACTTGTGATAACGGGTTTAAGATCTCTAGATGAGGTCTCGGGTAGGGTTATTTTAATTTTTGTATTCGTTTCTTGTTCTAACTGAATGAAAAGAGAGATGAAAACCGATTTGGTTTTTATTTGTTCTTTTAAAAGTTCGGATATTTAAAAAGAAGTGTGTGCTTCATATAGATCTATGATGTGTTCTTGTGTTAGATCTTTAAGGATCTATTAACTTGACGTAATTAGAACCTGAGACCTTGTTTATTTTCTTTTTATTTTTGTTTTCGAGTCTTGGTGATGTATGGAGATGGGATTACTATGAGATGGGGATGGATTTGTAGTTGTGGATTGTGGCAATGGGATTTGTTATAGTGGTTTGTGGATCGGTTTGTGGATGACTTTCACGCCATTTGCATGTTTCACCCATTGATAAGCAAAATACATTTTCGTTTCTTTCTTTTTTCTTTTCGTTTTTTGTTTTGATTTGGACCTGTGAGTGGTAAAAATGGTGATAATTTGTTATTTATAATGTTCAAAAATTCAACTGAAAAGTCACATTTATTTGTAAGCAACTGAAAAGATTGAGAGTTTTTGGTTGTAACTATACAACAGTTCATCTTCATCTTCCTGATAACATTGACTTGCTACAAATAAATGTGTTTATTAGTACTCCACATTAAATTCACAGGACTGAATGCATTGAGTTGGTACATTCCCTGTAACTCTCTTGAAACGTTTAACGATTAATCTGCATATATTTTCACTTCAAAATTGGTGTCATTAATACTCCCCGATCATTTTTAGGACTCAATCTTTCAATATATATGATGTTCAATAATGATGAAAATAAAAACATAAAATGTAGAAAGAATAGAACTCGGATGTCGATGAATCTCTCGATCCATCTTCAAATTTCATTGTAGATCATTTAGTTGTCTTGGAGCATTCGTTCTTATTTGCAACCCTCTATGATGAATATTATTTTGCTACTGAGCCAAATAAACTTTATTTATTAATTTAGTACTGGTAGCCCAAATTCGGTTGCCATTTTCTGGGAGAGTATCGACCGAGGAATTTAATTGGTATATATTAGCCGAGACTTACTACGTAAATCTCTACAATCGCGCGCGGGTACGTGTGTATGCGCAGACGTACGCGGAGTAGTACGCATGCGTGTATACACGGGTGCGTACATGCGTGTGCGCATGTGCGCGCATACGCGAGAAAACCTGTCAGAATGGCGGGTTTCCGAAGCTGCAAGCTACCTTGAGGTCACCCGAAAGGGCGGGGGAGGGTGTCTCCCCTCCCCCCCGAAACACCTCTTTTTCGAGGGTTCGAGCCGAGAAAAAGACAAGCAAGCGAGACAACCAGCTTCTGCCGGAAGCTGGTTGGCAAGCGAAGCGATAATTCCGTAAGTAGCGTAGCTTTAGGACGGACCCTTGAAAAGCAACCCGACTGTAAGGAGGGTATGCTTCAAGCGGGTCCAGCGACTTTTGAAATTCAAGATGCGAAGGATAACTTTTTCACTTTTCAGTAATCACAAGACACTAAATAAAGGGCTTAAGTAGAGCAGTTTCATGAGCAATAAACCCCACTAACCTACAATAGAACCTCTTATTGAACACCCTACATGTGTGGAAATCAGTATAATTGTATAAATATGTTGTCATTCTAGGCAAAAGAACACATAATCAACTTAGTAAGTATTTATCCAAGCATTTCATATCGTCTCGCGAGTATAAATTAAAGTGTTCATTTCTCGTACGGGTTCTGATTCGCATGCGTTATAAAATTGTTGTATCTTTGGGAGAGGATAGAACTGATTCTTTAGCACTATACATGACGTATTCATCTTGCGAAAGGGCTTTTCGCCTCGGCTTTTTGATTATGTTTTACAACTATTTTTGTTGTATTTTGTTTTGTGTTTCCGTTTCTGATTTTCTAATTAATCGACAAAGTATTCTACCTAAATTTGTGAGAGCATAATGTTTGCAGAAGGTTCACATCTGTTAGTTGCATTTACTGCCTCAATTTTGTCTGATAGAAACATAGGTTGGTTACAAAAAATGGTTGCTAAGTTAATTTGTTTTATATTCATAATTTTATTATCCAAAAAAAGATATGCAGGCCAATTCTTTTCAAGAAAGCAATGAGAAGATTCAGCATTGCATGGTGGGCTTATTCCTACACGATAACAATGCTGGCTCTGGCTTCAGTAAGATACGAGCAGGAGGTGAAAGGTGGTGTCCCTCGTGTAATAAGCCTATCGCTATCAGTACTATCCGTTTTGGTGGTTTTTGGTCTGCTGCTTTTCACTGCGTCCAATCATGAATTGCTTTTGCCAGATGATGATCCCATTCTTATCACGAGTCTCCCTGACGATTCCTCCAATATAAAGGCGGTCACGGTATTGACCGCACGATGATAAGGTCCACCGAGTAGCCAAGATTCTGCATTTCAAATAATGTATCATCTTATACATAATTTAATTATGATGTTTGATTTCACCGAGGAGATAATGTAATTTATCATATTTGTTTGGATTGAGTTAGAAATGTCAAACGATTTAGTTGTCCCAACAGGTGGTTTAGAACTGTTGCCTTTGAAACAGTCAATCGGGTAAAAATCGTTCGGTCCTCTTTCAAATAGTTCAACGGTTCAACCGAGAAGCGATAGTTCCAGCAGTCACTCGGTTCTCTTTCGGACACTCTACCATGTCGAAGAGCTTCTCGAGATTTATATGAAGAAGTTTGGAACTATTAATAAGCAAAGAGAGTGAGAGCGTGGGCAACATTAATAAGTCTTGGTGGTGGCTCGGCCATGCACGCTGTCCGGTAGGACAACTCGGTTCGACTCGGCCTCTGGTCTTTATTCCTTGGTGTTGGCCTAGACAGAACTATTAGTTTTGCTACTAGGCCAAATAAACTTTATTTATTAATTTAATTTTGGTTAGCCCATATTTGGTCGCCATTTTCTGTGCGACTTTCGATAATCAAGATGCAAAGGGTCACTCTTTCCACTTCTTGGTAATTACAAGACACTAATTGAAGGGCTTAAGTAGAGCAGTTTCGTGGATGATAAACCCCACTAACATGCAATAGTAGCCCTTATTGAACATCCTACATGTGTGTAGATGAGTATAAATAGGTTGTCATTCTAGGCTAAAAGACACGCAAGTATCGTAGTATTTTGTCCAAGCATTTCATATAGCCTCATGGGTATAGGTTAAACTGTTCATTTCTCGCACGGCTTCCGGTTTGCAAGAGTTATAAAGTCGTCGTACATCCAGGAGATGATACCGCTGATTTTTAGCACTATGCATGATGTATTCATCTTGTGAAAGAGCTTCTCGTCTCGGCTTTTCGATTATGTTTTACAACTACTTTTGTTGTATTTTGTTCTTTATTGCCATTTTCGGTTTTCTATTCGACATAATGTTTGTAGAAGGTTCACATTTGTTAGTTGCACTTACTGCCTCAAGTTTGTCTCATAGAAACATTTATTGGTTGCAAAAAATGGTTGCTAATTTATTTTGTTTTGCATTCCTAAATTTCTTATTCAAAAAGATATGCGTGCCAATCTTTCCAAGAAAGCAATATGAGAAGATTCAGCATTGCATGGTGGGTTTATTCCTACACGATAAAAATGCTGGCTCTGGCTTCAGTAAGATATGAGGAGGAAGTGAGAGACGGTGTCCCTCGTGTAATAAGCTTATTGTTATCAGTGTTATCCCTTTTGGTAGTTTTTGGTCTCTTGCTTTTCACTGCGTGCAATCATGAATTGCTTTTGCCAGATAATGATCCTATTCTTATCACGAGTCTCCCTAACGATTCACCCAACACAAAGGCGACCATTATTTACTGAACGATGATAAGGTCCATCGAGTAGACAAGTTTCCGCATTCCAAATAACGTATCATCTTATATATAATTTAACTATGATATTTGATTTTCACCAAGGAGACAACAAAATTTATCTTATTTGTTTGATTCAGTTAGACATGCCCACTGATTTAGTTGTCCCAACGGGTGGTTTAAAACTGTTATCCGCAATTCGGTTTGAATCCATCAATCGAGTAAAACGGTTCGATTCTCTTTCATAAAGTTCAGAGGTTCAACTGAGAAGGATAGTTACAACAGTCACATGGTTCTCTTTCGGACACTCTACCGTGTCGAAGAGCTTCGCGAAATTCATATGAAGAAATTTGGAACTATTAATAAGCAAATGAGAGCATGGGCAACATTGACCAATACTATGCACTAAGTCATGGTGGTGGCTCGGCCAGGCATGCATGTTTGTATGATAAGGGAACTCGGATCGACTCGGGCTTTGGTCATTGGTATTTGTAGTTGGCCCTGGCAGAATTATTAGTTTTGCTACTAGGCCAAATAAACCATATTTATTAATTTAATTTTGGTAAGCCCAAATTTAGTTGCCATTTTCTATACGACTTTTGATATTCAATATGCAAAGGGTCACTCTACCCACTTCTCGGCGGTTACAAGATACTAATTGAAGGGCTTAAATCTGAGCAGTTTCATGGCCAATAAACCCGACTAACTTGGAAGAGAAGTCCTTATTGAACACCTTATTGTAATTCAGTATAAATAGGTTGTCATTCTAGGCTGAAGGACACACAATCATCCTAGTATGTCCAAGCATTTCATATAGCCTCACGGGTATAGGTTATAGTGCTCATTTCTCGCACGGGTTCCGGTTCGCATGAGTTATAGTCGTTGTACCTTCGGGAGAAGATACAACTAATCGTTTAGCACAATACATGCCATATTCATCTTGCGAAAGAGTTTCTTTACCATGGATTTTCAGTTATATTCTACAACTATTTTTGCCGTATTTTGTTTTGTATTTCCATTTCGAATTATTTAATCAACAAGGAATTTTATCTACGTATGAGAGCATAATGTTTGTAGAAGGTTCACATCTGTTAGTTGCACTTGCTGCCTCAAGTCTGTCCTATAGAAACATCTATTGATTGCAAAGAAATAGTTGATAATTAATTTTGTTTTGCGTTCCTAACTAGAGGTGTTCGGCGGTTCAAAACCGCCGGTTTTTTGAACCGCCGGTTCCGGTTTGCCAAAAATCGGAACCGGAACCAAACCGCCTTATAGCGGTTCACGGTTACGGTTTTGAACCGTGAACCGCCGGTTCGGCGTTTTTTTTTTTTTTTAATTTTTAAATTTTAATTTTAAAAAAAAATATGGGGTAAAAATTGGACTTGAGCTTAATTCAGATATTAAAGTCTAAACTTGAATTTTGTAATTTTAAATCTTTGAATTAAGCGCCTACGTATTTGATATCCGTAACTTTAGAGTTTAGGAATCAAAATCAAAGTCCTCGTAGTTCATTTTTAAATTTGGTGGGGGGAAGGAAAAAAAATAAAATGGACTTGAGCTTAATTAAAATATTCAAAGTTAAAATTAAAAATTTCAACTTTAAATATTTGGATTAAGTTGCTTACGTATCCCCTTACCTTAGGAATCAAAGTCCTCGTAGTTCACTTACCTTATACTTACCTTAGGGAGCGGAGGTGGAGGCGGAGAGGAGATGGTTCAATCACCCAAGTCAACCGAATCATTGCTAGATCCGGTATCATGTATCACCGTCTTCTTGTTCATTATAATTTGGTTCTTGTTGGCGTAACTCGCTTTCACCCAATCATTCAATAATGCTTGGGCTTCAAGATTTTGAGGCGTCAATCGAGATCGCCGCTCATCCGTAATGTATCCTCCTACATCAAGGCTTGTTCAATGAAACTGTTGAGGCGGGGACAGCTAGTATTTCCTTCGCAATCGTGGCAACTACAGGAAATATTGTAGACCTTTTTGCCCACCACTTAAGAAGATTGTTATTACCATCCGAACCACGTCCTAAAGCTCCCAATTCACAAGTAGTTAAATAATTTTCAAGTTCTTGATAAGCATTACTTTGATACCTTGTTCGTTTTCGGGATAAATCTTCTTGATAGGCATTCCATTCACTAAGATCCGGAATAGCAAAACCAAAAGAAGATGTACTACTACTAGAAGGAATATGAACAGGAGAAGAAGAACCCGTACCAAGATCAAGACTACCACTATAACCATGGTTCTAAAAAACGCTAGGCGTTAGGCGTTCGGATTGCTAACGCCTAGCGCCCAGAGGATTACTCGGGGATTAATCGGGGAATAATCGGACTAGGCGAATTTATTTTTTATTATTATTTTAATATTTTTTATATATAAAAAATTATATATATGTAAAATAATTAAAAATAATTAAAATTTAACCATTTAAACAGATATATAATCAATTATATATTAAATTTGAAATACTGATATAGATATCAATGAGTCCATATTATCCATAATATCTCAGTTTAGAAATTTGTAGTACTATTAGAACAAAATAAAAAAAATAAAAAAGTATAACCGCCTAGTCATCCGCCTAGTCGCCCACGTAGCTAGGAAATTTGAAACGTTGATATAGGTATAAAATAGTCCGTAGTATCTTATATTACCTTCATAGGTCCCAGCAGCCAGCCTAGACGATCGATTCGTTACCCAAACGCCTAGTACAAGCGCCTAGGCCATAATCGGAACGGCCGAGGACCTTCTAGGGATTAATCGGAGGATTAATCGGCTTAGGCGGGGATTTTTAGAACACTGACTATAACTACAAACATATTCACGATAAAGAGTAGATAATAATTTTTTTGCATTTTGAACTAACTCGCTAGGATTTGGAGGACTAAAATTAGCAATAGGATTAGGAAATAAAGCATTATAGTAAAGTGAAAGTAATTTTAGCAAACCTTCCTCTCTAGCTTGAGGATCTAAAAGTTTAGCAACTAAAAAAACCGGAGGAATGTAGGCGAAATATTTAATCCATTTGTCTCTCATTTCTTTTATACAATTAAATAACTCGGGAACTTTAATTAAAGACTTGAATACAAGTACAATTTTAACACAATGTTCAACAACAAGTGTAGAAGTAGGATAATAAACACCGGACAAAGATTCAGTTGCCTCTTTAAAGATTTTTAAAAGTGCCATTAAACTAGAGCACTTATCTCATTGAGTTGGCAATAAGCAAACAGGTACTTGTTCTTCGTTATAAAAATTGCATAATGCAATACGATATTTATAACTATCATTTAACAAATTGTAAGTAGAATTCCAACGATTTGGCACATCTTTTGAAAATTTTTTTGGATGAATATTATTTTTTTGCAATATCTTTTCCATTTTTTACCTAGAGACGAATGTCTAATTAAATACATTATTGCTTCACGGATAGGAGCATATGCTTCTTGTAAAACAGTTAAACCATCTTTAACACATAAATTAAGAACATGACAAATACACCTAACATGAAAAAATTTACCACCAAGAGATGGCTCACATATTGCAATAAGTAATTCTAAACTAGCTGTATTGGAGCTAGCATTATCAAAAGAAATTGAAAAAATTTTTTGTACTAAATTATATTCAGATAAAATTGTATGAATTTTATGCAAAATATTTTGAGCGGTATGTGGGATATTAAACTCTCTAAAACCAATTAAACATTTTTGTATAGTCCAAGAATCATCAATCCAAATACAAGTAATTCCCATATATGAATTTGCTTCCCAATGATCACTCCAAGTATCGGAACATATACAAACTTTATGATCTAAGTTTAGAAACATATTTGCTAAAATTAATTTTGCCTCGCTAGTAGTTTTTTGAACATCACGAGTTACGGTGGAGCGTGAAATTTTTTTACTAGCGGGATTAAAACTTAGTTGAGTGAAATTTTCATACATTTGGTCGTCAGCAAAGTTAAAAGGAAGAGATTTACCACAAACAAACCTAGCTAATTCTTTTCTAGCGGTAATTGGATTAAATTTAAATAAAGTACTATTACCTTGATTGGGGGCATTAGACGACGTCACCGTGCCTCGAAGTTGGGTTTGATTAGACTCGATGCCAACTTTGTCGGGATGTTGTCTTTGTATATGGCCATTGAGTGTCCCGTAACCTCCTCTTTTTTTAAACTTGTACATTTTATCGCAATAGTTGCACTTGGCCAAGAAATGACTAGGACCGGATGCAACGTCGTCCATTTTTGTATAATGGATCGCAAATAATGGAGATTTCAGCTCGGATGGTTTCCTTTGTTTTGGTTTTGTTGGTTGCTCTTGCTCATCATCTTCATGAATCGATTTTGAGGCTTCAAACATTTCGTTGATTTGTTCCTCGGTTAATTTATCGGGAACATAATCTCCAAAATTCGGACTTGGTATAGAATGAGAACTCGGAGTATGAGTAGGAGGAGGAGTACTACCACTAGCACCGCCTCTTCCACGTCGAGGAATGCCGGTGATAGCCTTTCTCTTTCTCCGATTGAATTGACCACTTGACATTTTTTTGAATTAAAAGTGTATACTTGATAGTTGAGATAATAGAAATTAGAGAGAAAGTAGATAGTTGGTGCGAGAAAAATGAAGGATGTGAGGGGGGTATTTATAGGTGTAAAAATGTAAATTTTTTTTTTTTTGAAAATGTGACCGTTGAACCGCCGGTTCCCGGTTGAACCGCCGGTTCCGGTTTGAACCGCCGGTTCACAACGGCCACATTTTTGAATTTTTGAATTTTTTTTTTATTGAAACCGCCGGTTCGCGGTTCGTCATTCTGACGAACCGGAACCGAACCGTCTAAAAACGGTTCACGGTTCCGGTTTTGAACCGAACCGCGGTCAACGGTTCAAAACCGGCGGTTCGAACCGGAACCGTGAACACCTCTATTCCTAACTTGATAAAAACTAACTGGGTTAACTTGATAATTTTAGTTACTAATTTCCTTATCCAAAAAATATATGCAGACCAAGTCTTTTCAAGAAGGCAATGAGAAGATTCAGCATTGCATGATGGGCTTATTCCTACACGATAACAATGCTGGCTCTGGATTCAGTCTGATACGAGCAAGAGGTGAGAGGTGGTGTCCGTCGTGTAATAAGCCTATCGTTATTGGTATTATCTATTTTGGTGGTTTTCTGTTACTATGTCCAATCATGAATTGCTTTTGCCAGATTATGGTCTCATCTTATCATGAGTCTCAGTAAAGATTCCTCCAACACAAGAGAGGCATTCATGGTATTGACCGCACGATGATAAGGTCCACCGAGTAGACAAGATTCTGCATTCCAAATAATGTATCATCTTATACATAATTAAATTATGATGTTTGATTTCACCAAGGAGACAATGTAATTTATCGTACTTGTTTGGATTCAGTTATGCATTCCCAATGATTTGGTTTCCCCAACGGATGCTTTAGAACTGTTTGCTTCAATTCGATTTGAAACCGTCAATCAGGTAAAAATGGTTAGGTTCTCTTTCTGACAGTTCTACGGTTCAACCGAGAAGTTCCAACAGTCACACGATTCTCCTTCGGACACTACCATGTCGAAGAGCTGCTCGAATTTCTCAAGCCAGTGAATAATATCAGTGGGTCCAAACGAATTCTAAAATGTCAATAGTCGCTAAAAAGAGATGTCGCCAATGACCGACTCACACTCCCCCCATACCTAAGGCGATGGCTATGGATCTCGATGTTGCTGACCATGAGTCGAATAGGTCTGCATACTCCATTAGTCGATTCCTCTGCGACATTTGGGCAACCATGCCATGAATCAATAGAAAGGGTCACCTTACACATCCCCGTTCTGTTCGGTTCCCCAAGTATGGCTTCCCAATCGTGAATCACTGGCCATCAGTGAAATGGTAGCACTATCAGCAAAACATGCGGCATTACTACCCGCGGACTTTGATCCATCATCGCATTTTGCACACATGTTATTCGAGGCCCATGATTTCGGCCCGCTCCGTGGCCTCTGTAATACCCGGTTGTAATTCAGTTATTATCATTCAGTATTTATCGTTCAGTAATTGTCACTCAGTAATTTTCACTCATTAATGATCATTTGTCACTCATATTCAATCATTGTATTCACCGTTCAGGGTAAATTGTATCGTGTATCAATCGTCATCCATCATCAACCTAGTTGGAGAATCGTGCCGTGTTCATCTTCATAGTGTGCTGTGTGTGAGGAGTAGCGCATGCTACATACTCTCTTTAGCATGCGCTAAATGAGTACGGGTAGCGCACGCTACCTCTCAACACTAGCGCACGCTAGTGTAGTTCAAGCAGGCAGTCCAGAAGGCACTGGACTGCAGTTGGGTTGTAAGTAGCGCACGCTACGAATGGTAAGTAGAGCGCGCTAGTAGGTCGGAGTAGCGCACGCTATGCAGTCGGTGTAGCGCGCGCTAAGGTCGGATCAGGCAGAGTCCAGTGGCTACTTGACTGAATTGGATTAATTCATAGCGCACGCTACGAGTAGTTATTAGCGTGCGCTAGTCGGGGTCAGTAGCGCACGCTGAATCTTGTGTGTAGCGCGCGCTACCGCGAACAGATCAGAGAACATAAGGTTCTGGACTCCAGTACTGGGCATCAAATAATTCGTTAGTGCACGCTAACCATTTGTGTTAACGCACGCTAAGTACATGGTTGTAGCGCACGCTACAAGAGGTACGTAGCGCACGCTACTGTTGCGAACAGAGGATTCTGGACTATCCATTACACCCGTTAGCGCATGCTACGCACAGGAGCTAGCGCGCGCTAACCTGAGGATAGTATATATTGGACAGTGCAGTCCATTTCGTCATTTCATCATCTCACTTCATTCCTTCGGCGATTTTTGGCGATTTCGGGTGATTTGGAGAGTTTTCTTCGAGCTGAATCCACAAATCATCATCTTCAAGCTTATCATTTAGATTAATCATCATTTCATCATCCCCATCACATCAAATCAAGGTAATGATTTCTTGAATCTAGAATTTTGGATTTTTGGGTTTTTCTTTCCGATTTCTTCATGTAAGCTTGGATTGTTGTTGGAATATGTTAGATATGGATTATCTACCCTGGATAAATGTATTCCTATGGATTTATTGTTGTAGATTTCGGATTTCATGAATATTGGGGTTGAATCAAGAACACTTTGGGGTTGACTTCGATATATTTTGGGGGTTTTCGATTAGATGTTGTCGTTAACTCGAATTATGGATTCTTATGGGATTATTGATATCATTGAAGTTGTTTTGTTGGTTTGAATATTCATTTTTGGAGTTGGTTTTGATATATTCGGGATTTGGATATTATCAAAGGATGTATGTTGCTAAGTATTCGCTAGAATGCCTCAATGAGTTCGGATATTGTTGTATCGACATTTGAGTTGGTTATAATCGTGTTTGATACGTATATTGAGCGTTTGTTGGTAATTGTCATTCAAGGTTGTTCGAGCGACCGACATCTCATTGTAGGATGTTTGTTCGAGGAAGGACATTCTTCACCGGTTGAGTAAGTTAATTCTTACTCGGTTAAAAGGATATTCATTCCTTTTGTTGTTGTTCATTCATAATCATAATTCATTCATAATGTATTAACCGTATTGGGACTTGAAATTGTCAATTAATCACTTCATTCACGAGGAACGACGGTTCCAATCATTTCATTGAGCTATCATTCGTGTCACTATCATTTCATCTCGGTGAGTCATTCTTGATTTTGTCGGATTGTTATTCATTATTATTCTTCATGGTCATTCCTTGCCCATGTGACCTTCTGGGTTCATATTGCGTGGCCGGGTGGGGATGTGTGGAATTTTTAGTCGGGCACGTGATGGTCATGTGTTGGGTTCATCGACACATTGGACTGTGCACACGGTAATGTACCTCCATGAGACTGATTAGGTACAAGGACGGGTGTGTACGGACACTCGTCTTGTGCGCTTGCACATACCATTACGGGCGTACTATGGTACCTCTCTTTAGCGTCATTTCATAATTAAGATATATCATGATTGTATTTATTTAACTCTTGAGGATTGTTGTTCTGTGTAACTGACCCCGTTGGGGGATGTTGTTTTCAGGTCATGGCAAGGCTAAGGCACGGGAAGAGAACGTTGACGGCGAGGAGTCCCAGTGATACTAGTAGGGGCCCCCAGTCCTTTTCATTCACTCACGTTTTCTTTATTTTATTTCCGCTGCAGACTTCCGTTTGGATATTCATTTCATTCAGTGTTGTATATTTTATCTTCATATAAAATATACATGTATTCTGTATTATCTTGGGTGTGTTGTAATGAAACTCCTCATCGGAGTGATTGATGATATATTGTGGTTTGGTACTACAATTATATTATTTAATTCATTAATTTTCATTCGCCTGGTGGGTCCCACTTGGGAGTCCACGGCACTGTAATATCCGTCTAGTTTGGGGTGTTACAGAGTTGGTATCGGAGCGTGGTTTTGAATACTACCTTCCGAGTCACGTCTCATTTGAAATCATCGTTCATCAGACTAGTATCATTGGACTTTCGCGTCACGTGTGACATGTGCAAGAGCCGAGCCCCTCAGACCAAAGAACAGTAAGATTTCTGACGCCATGGTATAATTTCTGGCAATAAGAATCACTCAACAGTCAACAATCCTCATTTTTTGATCAAGACGATCATGTTAATTAATTAATCACTCAGTTAATTTCATTGTTCAGTTGTTGATCTTGAGGATCATATCATTAGTCTTGTTAACTTGTTCAAGATAATCATTTCAAGAATTTCATCAGATAATCACGTCACTTCAGTTGATCATTCATGTAATCATTGTATTTGAGCGCGTATGCTCATTTTCATCATTTCATAATATAATCATAATGTGATATTCATGCGAGATATATAATCATCATATGACTTTCCACTTCAGTATGGAAAGAGCTGGCAGAGGACGCTGGGGAAGAGGCCGTGGTGCGGGGCGAAACCCGAGAGCTCGTGTGAATACACGCGCTAATGCTAGTCATAATGCGAATTCATCGAGCAGTGACGCTGCCACTCATTCACCTGGACGTAATCATTCACTATCAGGGAGTCGTACCCGGGACACAGCTCAGTCAGAAGGTGTTCGGGTTGATCCACTCGCTTTTATGCAGGGCATGATGGCCCAAATGACTCAGATGGCACAACTAATGGAGACGATGCATAACTCGACTACTCAAAATCAACAGGCTCCTCCGCCGCCACCTCAGAGGCAAGAGAGGGGTGTGAGCAGTATCATTGGTGACATCTCTCGCCAGAGACCACCTACCTTCGAGGGCTCATCTGAGACGGCGGATATCATTCACTGGATTGAACATTTCGAGAAACTGTTTTCTATGGTGGACTGTCCTGAGGGACACAAAGTTTCAGTTGCGGCTTACTATCTTGGTAAGGGCGCACATTCATGGTAGTTATCGTTGAAGCCCACTGACGGATCTTGTACATGGGATCAATTCAGGACTCTCATAATGGAGAGGTATTATCCGGCCCCACTCAGGATGGCCAAGTTGTCAGAATTACTCACTCCTGACCTCTCAACGGACGATGATGTTCTTGCCATCGCCGAGAAATTTCAGGAGCTACTTCCTTTCGCCTCGTCCATTATTCACTCTGAGGCAGACAAGATCAAGTATTTCAGCAAGAGGTTGAAGCCTCGTATGCGGATGCAGTTGCTTAATCACAATTACACCACTCTAGCCGAATTCATTGAGAAAGATCTTACTTATAAGCTTACTGCTATGGAGATTGCTAAGCAACAACCTTCATCTGCTGGCAAGAAGTCAAAGAATCGTAATCAGTCTGATGGCAGTCAGGTCACTTTCAAGAAACCTCGTGCGGGTTCTACTTTTTTCAGTGACCTCCTATGGCGCCTAGACCTGCGGAATCTCAGTCACGAGTGGCCAGTTCGGCCATCACCTGTTTCAACTGTGAAGACCAGGGTCATTTCAGCACCAAGTGTCCGAGGCAGACTGTCACGTGCCATAACTGTGGGATTGCTGAGCATAAGGCCCGTTTTTGCTGAAGAGACTCTAAACCTACTCCGGCGTCATCTCAGGCCCCGAGACATTCAGTGGTGCAGAATTAGGCCACCCAGTCCGCGTCGTTCAAGATGACAGGAGCAAATAAAGGCGGAGCCAAGAGCTATCAGACGGGAGCGTCCGGTTCGGGGCCCGGCAAGCCCCGAATTTATGAGATGAAGAAGACCGACGATCCAGAGGCCCGGATGATCTCAGGTACACTCGATATTCTATCTCAACTTGTGTGTACCCTTTTTGATACTGGTGCATCACATTCATTCATTTCCGAGTCATGTTTGAGTAGACTACGTCTGGATAGTGCTACTAGTTGTGAGCCTTATGTCATTGGTCTACTTGATGGTAGAAGAATTATTGGGAATCGTGAGATTAAGGATTGTCCGATTCAGCTTCATGGACGTGATTGGTTAGCAGACCTAATCGTGGTAGATTTACCGAGAGACGACGTCATTCTGGGTATTGATTGGATGGATCGTCACGATGCCGTCATCAGTGTCCGTAAGCGTATGGTCACTATTATTTCAGACGATGGGGTCGAATGTGTATTTCAGGGAGGTAATCCCGGCTGCTCCGGGAGGGTCATCAACTTGATGAAAGCAGTGAGATTACTCAATCAGGGGTGTGTCGGTTATTGGTGCTATATGACCATCACCGAGAAACCATCAGTAATGTTGACGAATATTCCTGTAGTGAGAGAATATGCCGATGCATTTCCAGATGAGTTACCTGATTTGCCTCCACAGAGAGATGTGAAATTCACGATTGAGTTGGTGCCCGGTACGTCCCCAATATCGAAGGCACTGTACCGGATGGCCCCGACCAAAATGCAGGAGTTGAAAAATCAATTAGAGGATTTGACCGAGAAGGGTTATATTCGACTGAGTGCGTCCCCGTGGGGAGCACCAGTGTTATTTGTCAAGAAGAAGGATGGTTCGTTCCGCTTGTGTATTGATTACCGGGAATTGAACTGGGTGACGATCAAAAATAAGTATCCTCTACCCCGTATCGATGATCTTTTGGATCAACTTCAGGGAGCTTCAATATTTTCCAAGATCGACTTAAGATCTGGATATCATCAGCTGCGAATTCGAGAGTCGGATATCATAAGGACGGCGTTCCGAACACGCTATGGTCATTATGAATTTGTAGTAATGCCGTTTGGGTTAACTAATACACCTACGGTATTCATGGAGTTAATGAATCGGGTTTTCATCGACTATTTGGATCAGTTCGTGGTTGTCTTTATTGATGACATTTTAATTTATTCTCGTGACCGGGAGGAGCACGAGTTTCACCTTCATGAGGTGTTCGACGTGTTGAGACGAGAGGAACTTTATGGGAAGTTTTCCAAATGTGAATTCTGGATTTCCGAAGTGACGTTTCTCGGACATATAATTTCATCAGGCGGAGTTCGTGTTGACCCTCAGAAGACGGAGGCTATCCGATATTGGCTACCTCCAAAGAATGTTAAGGAAATCCGAAGTTTCCTCGGATTAGATGGTTATTATCGGTGATTTGTTGAAGGATTTTCTAAAATCGCTCAACTCATGATGAACCTTTTAAGGAAAGATAAGAAATACACGTGGTCCGACGCGTGTCAACAGAGTTTTGAGGAACTCAAGAGCCGGTTAATTTCAGCACCTGTCCTTTCTCTACTGCAAGGGACGGAAGGATTTGTGGTTTATAGTGATGCGTCCGGACAGGGTCTCGGATGTGTACTAATGCAGAATGGGAAAGTTATTGCTTATGCTTCACGGAAACTGAGACCTTACGAGGTTAATTATCCGACCCACGACCTGGAGCTAGCAGCCATGGTATTCGCATTGAAGATTTGGCGTCATTATCTTTATGGCGTTACCTATCAGATATTCACCGATCATAAGAGTTTAAGTATATATTCACTCAGAAGGAGTTAAATATGCGACAAAGACGGTGGTTGGAACTAATCAAAGATTATGATATTGAGATACTTTACCACCCGGGCAAGGCGAACGTTGTCGCCGACGCCTTGAGTCGTAAGTCCGTTCAGGAGCAGATGCTTGCTCGATTAATAGTTCAGAAGGAACTTCAGCAGGAATTTCTGAGACCCGAGATCGAGGTATGGTTATAGCGAGTACAAGGGCAACTTTGTACGTTAGAGATTTCATCACCACTTGAGGAGGCGATCAGGGAGAATCAGGGTTCAGACTCATTTTTGTTACGCATTCGAGATGATGTGACTCAGGGGAAAGCCTCTGGGTTTGTGGTCCACGAGGATGGACTTTTGCGATTTAAGAATCGGTTGTGCGTACCGGCGAATGACGAGTTGAAAACTCGATTTTGAGAGAAGCTCATGCTACCCCTTATTCCGTTCATCCGGGGTCTAGCAAGATGTATAAAGATTTGAAACAAAATTACTGGTGGAGTAATATGAAGCGAGAAGTCGCGGAATTTGTTTCGAGATGTTTGACCTGTCAGCAAGTCAAGATAGAACATCAGTGACCGGCGGGTATGCTGAAACCTCTCCCTATCCCAGAGTGGAAGTGGGAGGATATTTCAATGGACTTTATCACGAGTTTGCCGACGAGTCGTCATGGCATGAATACAATCTGGGTAATTGTGGACCGCTTAACTAAATCAGCTCATTTCCTTGAGATTAAGGATATGTGGGGTCCCGAGAGACTTGCCCAGTTGTTTATCAAAGAGATAATGAGACTACACGGTTTCCTAAAAACTATCGTTTCCGATCGTGACGGATGGTTCGTGTCTCATTTTTGGAAATCAGTTCATCGTGCTACGGGAACTCAGCTTAATCTCAGTACAGCTTAATCTCAGTGACAATCTGAGAGGACTATTCAGACTCTGGAGGATATGTTGAGGGCATGTGTTCTCGATTGGAAAGATGATTGGGAAGCCCAACTACCGTTGATCGAGTTCACGTACAATAATAGTTGGCATGCTTCGATTAAGATGGCACCTTATGAGGCCTTGTACGGTCGTCGTTGTCGATCTCCTTTGTGTTGGGATGACTTATCAGAATCAATCGGCACCGAGCCTGATATGCTTATAGCTGCCCGTGAAAAGGTAGCTTTGATCAGGAGTCGTTTGTTGACCGCTCGGAGTCGACATAAATCTTATGCAGATAATCGTCGTCGACCATTAGAGTTCGAGACAGGTGACCATGTTTTGGTCAAGGTATCCCCGAGTCGAGGTATCTTCCGTTTTGGGAAGAGGGGAAAGTTGAGTCCTAGATTCATTGGACCGTTTGAGATTTTGGATCGAGTAGGCAAGTTAGCTTATCGATTGGCCTTACCTCCGGCGTTGAGCCGAATTCATAATGTGTTTCACGTCTCTCGGTTACGGAAGTATGTTGCCGACCCGAGTCACATACTTCAGTTCGACGAAATCGAGATCGCCGATGATCATTCATATGAGGAGCGTCCTATACGAGTCTTAGAGCAGCGAATCAAACAGTTGAGGAACAAGACGATTCCTTTGGTTAAAATTCAGTGGTCTAGACACGGAGTCGAAGAGGCTACCTGGAAAACCGAGGATAGTATGCGGGAGAGTTATCCCGAGTTGTTTGACCCTTACTTTTGAGGACGAAACTCTTTTAAGGGGGAGTGTATGTAATATCCGGTTGTAATTCAGTCATTATCATTCAGTATTTATCGTTCAGTAATTGTCACTCAATAATTTTCACTCATTAATGATCATTTGTCACTCATATTCAATCATTATATTCACCGTTCAGGGTAAATTGTGTTGTGTATCAATCGTCATTCATCATTAATCTAGTTGGAGAATCGTGCCGTGTTTATCATCGTTGTCATCTTCATAGTGTGCTGTGTGTGAGGAGTAGCACACGCTACGTACTCTCTTTAGCGTGCGCTAATTGAGTACGGGTAGCGCACGCTACCTCTCAACACTAGCGCACGCTAGTGTAGTTCAAGCAGGCAGTCCAGAAGGCACTGGACTGCAGTTGGGTTGTAAGTAGCGCGCGCTAGTAGGTCGGAGTAGCGCACGCTATGCAGTCGGTGTAGCGCACGCTAAGGTCGGATCAGGCAGAGTCCAGTGGCTACTGGATTGAATTGGATTAATTCCTAGCGCACGCTACGAGTAGTTATTAGCGTGTGCTAATCGGGGTCAGTAGCGCATGCTGAATCTTGTGTGTAGCGCACGCTACCGCAAACAGATCAGAGAACAGAAGGTTCTGGACTCCAGTACTGGGCATCAGATAATTCGTTAGCGCAGGCTAACCATTTATGTTAACGCACGCTAAGTACATGGTTTTAGCGCACGCTACAAGAGGTACGTAGCGCACGCTACTGTTGCGAACAGAGGATTCTGGACTACCCATTACACCCGTTAGCGCATGCTACGCACAGGAGCTAGCGCGCGCTAACCTGAGGATAGTATATATTGGACAGTGCAGTCCATTTCGTCATTTCATCACCTCACTTCATTCCTTCGGCGATTTTTGGCGATTTCGGGCGATTTGGAGAGTTTTCTTCGAGCTGAATCCACAAATCATCATCTTCAAGCTTATCATTTAGATTAATCATCATTTCATCATCCCCATCACATCAAATCAAGGTAATGATTTCTTGAATCTAGAATTTTGGATTTTTGGGTTTTTCTTTCCGATTTCTTCGTGTAAGCTTGGATTGTTGTTGGAATATGTTAGATATGGATTATCTACCCTGGATAAATGTATTCCTATGGATTTATTGTTGTATATTTCGGATTTCATGAATATTGGGGTTGAATCAAGAACACTTTGGGGTTGACTTCGATATATTTTGGGGGTTTTCGATTAGATGTTGTCGTTAACTCAAATTGTGGATTCCTATGGGATTATTGATATCATTGAAGTTGTTTTGTTGGTTTGAATATTCATTTTTGGAGTTGGTTTTGATATATTCAGGATTTAGATATTATCGAAGGATGTATGTTGCTAAGTATTCGCTAGAATGCCTTAATGAGTTCGGATATTGTTGTATCGACGTTTGAGTTGGTTATAATCGTGTTTGATACGTATATTGAGCGTTTGTTGGTAATTGTCATTCAAGGTTATTCGAGCGACCGACATCTCATTGTAGGACGTTTGTTCGAGGAAGGACATTCTTCACCGGTTGAGTAAGTTAATTCTTACTTGGTTAAAAGGATATTCATTCCTTTTGTTGTTGT
The DNA here is from genome assembly GCA_033398695.1 of Orobanche coerulescens. Classification (NCBI taxonomy): domain Eukaryota; kingdom Viridiplantae; phylum Streptophyta; class Magnoliopsida; order Lamiales; family Orobanchaceae; genus Orobanche; species Orobanche coerulescens. The sequence continues at coordinate 131,601,118 of CM065812.1, read as the reverse complement.
TCATTCATAATCATAATTCATAATGTATTAACCGTATTAGGACTTGTAATTATCAATTAATCACTTCATTCACGAGGAACGACGGTTCCAATCATTTCATTGAGCTATCATTCGTTTCACTATCATTTCATATCGGTGAGTCATTCTTGATTTTTTCGGATTGTTATTCATTATTATTCTTCTTGGTCATTCCTTGCCCATGTGACCTTCTGGGTTCATATTGCATGGCCGGTTGGGTATGTGTGGAATTTTTAGTCGGGCACGTGATGGTCATGTGTTGGGTTCACCAACACATTGGACTGTGCACACGGTAATGTACCTCCGTGAGACTAATTAGGTACAAGGACGGGTGTGTCCGGACACTCATCTTGTGCACTTGCCCATACCATTACAGGCGTACTATGGTGCCTCTCTTCAGCGTCATTTTATAATTAAGATATATCATGATTGTGTTTATTTAACTCTTGAGGATTGTTGTTCTATGTAACTGACCCCGTTGGGGGATGTTGTTTTCAGGTCATGACAAGTCTAAGGCATGGGAAGAGAACGTTGACGGCGAGGAGTCCCAGTGATACTAGTAGGGGGCCCCAATCCTTTTCATTCACTCGTATTTTCTTTATTTTATTTTCGCTGCAGACTTCCGTTAGGATATTCATTTCATTCAGTGTTGTATATTTTATCTTCATATAAAATATACATGTATTGTGTATTATCTTGGGTGTGTTGTAATGAAACTCCTCATCGGAGTGATTGATGATATATTGTGGTTTGGTACTATAATTATATTATTTAATTCATTAATTTTCATTCGCCTGGTGGGTCCCAGTTGGGGGTCCACGACACTGTAACATCCGCCTAGTTTGGGGTGTTACAGCCTCTACACCCTCGACCACATTATCTGACTCTTTTTTCCATACTAAAATCATGGATAAAAAATCATGAGCATATGTCAAACACGACTAACAAGTCATTCAATAACACACTATGCGAATAGTAACAATGAGCCACATGCTACATGATAAATGATTATCAATCATCTGCACCATTTGTGCCGCAAAAGTACTGAACATCGACACAAAGTTGGAATAAATACATCAAAAAGATCCATCAAGAATACCAACAAAATGATAGAATCCGACAATATCAACCAAGAATACCCCCAAAATGATAGGTTCCAATAAAATCAACAAAAGGATGGATCATCAATATCAGTTCATCTTGGCAGTAACTAAACCATGGCTTAATGAATCACATACCATATTTGGCTGGTTAGCGTGCGCTAACCGTGAGTCGTTAGCGCATGCTAAGCCCTCTGGTTATAAATAACTGAGAGTTGACCCAGATTCGCTACTTTACTCATTTCTTCTCCTTCCCCGCAGCCGAGCGATCCCAAGGCAATTTGGAGGCAATTTCTTCTTCCAATCACTTCAAGTATCATTTTTCTTAAGTTCTTGATGTAGATTAACAATATGTACTCGTGTTCTTCATCCTTAATCCAAGGTAATATCCTAGAACCCTATTTTGGGAAATTTGGGGGTTTTGAGTTTTTGTCCGATTCGTTCCTTATTGTTGATTAATCCATGATGTATATGATTAATCTTGGTGTTATTCTTGTTTTCCCTTCGAGTTCATGGTAAGTTTCGTGATATTTGTGAAATCGAGAGGGTTCGGCTACGATCCGCCCTCGTCGTTGTTTTTATACGAATTTATATGAATCATAGGTGGATTTTCGGGTGTATTCCATTTCCATACTCATTTCGAAATGGTTGTGATTGTGTTCTTCGAATCATTAGGTTTGGGTTTATCGGTTCCTAGCGATCGTGGTCAATTTTCCTTTCCGTTCGTGTCGTCGTCAATTACTCAAGGCAAGTACTCTTGAAAACTTTTATGCTTAACATGAAATAGTGATGTATTTGTGTGTGCTTTGCTCACTCCGGGAGGGTCTGACGAGGACTCGGGGGAATCCGTGACTTCACTCCGGATTCACGAGCTTGATTCGCTAGCCAACTCGGGAGGGTCCTTAGAGGCCTCGAGTGGGACCAGTGGCCTCACCCCGATCCTAGGTGATGCCTGTGCGTGATTTGTTTTATGATATAGACAGCTCGAGAGGGTCCTTAGAGGCCTCTAGTGGAACCAGTGGCTTCACCCCGGTCCTAGGCAAATTATTATTGATTGTTTGTCTTCCGAAAAAGACATGTCTGGTTTTGGTTTCTAAAATGAATTGATGCATGTACTATGAAAGTGTAAGCGAATGGTTTGCCTTGATTACTTGTACTAATATAATTGCTAACCTCTTTGGGGACCTGTTTTGGGGAAATTCTTGTTATGAATTTTAGGATATGTTCATCCGGACGAGCGGGCAATGGGGCAGTACGAGGATGCTGGCCAGGGTTGATGATATGTGCAAATGAGTCTCCTTATTTCCGTTGTCCTTTTTGACGTGGTTGTTTTCAAACTTGTGAACTTATAGATAGTACTCGCGGGTAGTTAGACATTTTTACTGGGATTATGGTTTGTGTTGTTACCTAAAATATTATCCGGAGATGATATGCTGGAATGGTCGAGTAACAAACAAATGCGAGAGCACGTCTGTGGGAAAAGTAAATAACACAAGATTTGCCGGGGTTGTTAGTCCCGGGCTTGAATGCTCTCGCGAGATATTATTAATACGAATACTTCGGAGTACAAATATTAATGTTAGAGTACAATTACAATGAGTGTAAAGACCCTAGTTATCTTAGCTCTTGAGTGCTGAAGATTGCCGGAAGAACTAGAGATGATGCTCTGTGAGTTCTTGTAACAATGATGGAGTGCTGTGCTGACTGTGAGAAATCGACGGTCTCTTACTGTGTGAATTAGCTGGACTCTCGTATGAAGTAGTTTCTGTACTTGTGAACCTTTAAATCTGGAGTTCTCTGAACTATAGGGAGTTCTCATTTCTGCCGACCGTCTTCTGGTTAAGAGGTTCCGAGAGAGAAATCCTGGATAGATTCAAGAGAAAGCCGAGAGTCTGAATTTTTCTCAACCTTTTTCCAGTTGGTGGAGGTTCTCTATTTATAGGACTGGGAGTCACTGGGCGATCTCCTCTGCTGTATTATAATAAGCGGGCGATCATCTTTAGCACATGGGTTGGTCTCCTTAAAGTCCGCAGCAACTGCTGGCAGCCGGATGTGCGAACCAGTGAGAAGCCAACACGCGTCTATGTCGCTGTATTGGGAGGCCCCACTTAGGACCTTTCGGCGGGTCTGTCGGTAGGTGAGGCCGTCCTTGTCACTGACAGCTGCTGATGGACTGGAGTCAACGATCCATGTTCTGCGGCGCTATTCGCGGATCTGCACATGGGTCCTTTGCTTCGTGATCCAGTCTTCGTAGACTTGACGGACGATGGCCTTACTTGTGGCATAGGACGATCATCCATGGTCGGGCACCAGAGTCGGTCGCTAGGTACAATAGACGATTGCTAGATACTCGAAGATGGACTGTTACCTTCGACTTGGAAAGTTTTTCGTAGCTCATTTGGTCGTGAATACGGTTGCTCGGCCCTTATACCGATCGCCATCGAGGCGTATAAATCGCCGCACAACAATTGCCCCCAGCTCGCTCCGATATTGGAGATGTGGGGTGAGCTGATTCTACTGGCGATCGCTTAACTTTGACGAGTGACTCGGCATTTTACGGAACAGGCGATCGTCTTTGAGTGGATTGGTTTTGAATCTGGACGACATGGTCGGTCACTAAAATGAGCGGGAAATAAATAGCAGGCTCGGAACTCCGCGGGGGTACGTGTCGCGATGCGATTGGGGAAGTCCGACGGTTAGTTAAGACTCCTCGTCTGGCATGTCCTTGACACGACGTGTACGCGGGATTTAAGGAAGGCATTGATTGCGACTTTATCCGACGATTGGACTTCAGTCCTCAAGATCCTCCTTATTTGCACGGAAGCCCCCGCATTCTCCTATAAATGGGCAAGGGTTGCAGTGCAAACCTCTTTACGCGATTTCGTCGGAGAAGAAGATAGCCCAAATTTTTGAAGCTTTGCCTTCCGATCGTCGATCGACTCAATTCTTCGGTAAGAAATAATCCTCTCTCTCCTCTTGTTTTTGAGAATGTCTGGAGTACCTTCAACGTCTGGAACAGGCACCACCTCCGCCGTCGGGACTTCGACAGTCCGGGAAGGATCCTCTGCGGAATTCCATATGGAGACGGCTGACAAGGCTATCCGCGCCGGTATTAATCCCGTGGAAGTCGAGGCACTATTCAACGAGGCCGATGCTGCCAGGGAGGCGGCGGACAAGCAAAAACGTTTGCTGATGGAGAAGGATTTGGCGGTGAGGGCATACTGGGAGCAACATAGAGCCTTTGGCCAAGCATATTTGGCCTTCGCAGAAATCATGGAGAGGTTGGCCGGTCCATGTCCCAAGTTCGACTATCGGGAGTACTCGATCGCCCATCCCTATCAATCTGCGAAATGGTCGCTGTTCCGGGACGCGCAACGCTCTCCGTGGTCCCTTGGCCAGATCAGGAGCTCAGCGACCAGGAAGGACTTGGCCATCTGGAGGTCGAGGTACCATGTCCCTTCTGATGTGGACCTTTTCGCGCCTGCCGAGAATGAGCGAGCCGACCAAACCTCCAGAGGGCATGGTCGCCGTGAATGAGGCGATAATGGAGGCCGGGCTGCGATTCCCACTGTCGTTCGCCGTCTCCAATTTGCTGGTCGCCTGGAATGTGGCGCCGCTTCAGCTAACGCCGAATGCCTGGCTCCAGATTGTCTGTGCCCTCACTTTGTTCGGCGGTCACCGACTATACCGCCTTCCCTCGCCGTTGGAGATGAACCACTTATTCAAACTGATGGTTCAGAAGGGGTCCGTCGGTGGCTACCATATCCAAGGCCGTTCTGTTCGGGTGATCCTTGGGGTCCCGAACAAAGTGCGGGGCGATCCGGCAAAATGGTTCTGGGTCGCCGGTGCATGGAAAGCATCTGCGAGCGACAATCCTACTGGCGAGCTGGACATTCCCACCGGCTTTCGGGAGAGGAATCCGAGTAAGGTTTCTGACTCTCCCTTTGTTCGGATATGTTCTGAACTGATCTAATTTGGTCTTCCTTTTGCAGGTTTCCATATTCCGGCGGCTGACGAGCTACCTTTTGACTTTTTGGTCGTTTGGGAGCAGATACGCAGTCTACCAGACGATGATATAGACGCTCGCTAGATTAACAAAGAGAGCTGTTGGTTAGCTGCTCGGTTATTCCATTTTACGCGGCACCTTTTGGTCCAAGGTATGAATTTCCACGATCTCCTTTTGCTTGGCGATCGTCATGTTTGAGGAATGTGTATAACCATTGTTTGATCGTTTCTTTTTGCATAGGTCCATTTCCCTCGCTTCTTGGAGACTCCGCCAGAGATTGCCATGTCGAACCCCAGAGTTTTGAGTCGCTTGCGCCAGAATAAGTCGAGTCGAGTTCCCCCAGTGGTGCTACCTCTTATCCCGGAGGTGAGGCCTCATGTGGAGCCAATCGCAGCGGAGGGGGAGGTTCGGGAGGAGGGACTCCGGCTGAACCGCAAGCGACAGAGGTCGGGGCAACCCCCTGTAATACCCGTGATTCTCTTTTTCGGTAATTTTTCATTTTTGGCATTTTTCTAGTTTCCAGAACTCGCTTGCGACCGTTTTGACATTTTGACAATGTTTTGTTCTTCGTGTTTGGTCATCCGAGTTCGTTTCGGTATCGTTTTGTCGAGTTCCGTGCTTTTTGGCGACTTTTCCGCACTTGAGTTCGATTCTTGCGAATCTCGTCCGAAACTGTTGTTTCGACTTTCTCGTAAGTTCATTTAATGTTATTATTCATGTTGCGAGCTTTGTCTTGGTGTTTCGATCACGTATCGTGATTTTCGGGCGTTTTGGGCCATTTTCGTAATTTCCCAAAGTTTGGGGTAATTACTTTCCATTGTCGAATTTTGAGCCTTCGGGTGGTCGGAATCGTGTGTTCTCTTAGTGCTCGGATTCGTCTTTGCGAGTACTTCGTAACCGTATTTTCGATTCATATTCAGGTTCGGGTTTCGGGTCGTCGGACCGTCGGAGTGGCCACGACCAGAGACGCGCGGTACTAGTCTGGCGAGTTACGGCCGTAAGGTGCCGATTACGGCCGTAAGTGTTCGGCGAGCATGGCACGGCGAATGCCGGTCTGGCCGTAAGGGTCGAGAGTTACGGCCGTGCGGGTGCCGCAACTTCCGGACGAATGCTTCTACGGCCATAAGGACTGCCGTATGCGGCCGTAAGTCCCGAAGTTACGGCCGTAAGGTCTGTCGATTCTGGCCGTAAGCGATCGGCATGCGCTGGGCGGATTTTGACGAATGCGGCACGGCCGTAAGTGGTCGGCGAGATCTTTGGGAGTATATATATGTTCGAGCGGTGGGTTTACACCCATTTTTCTCATCCCTCTCATTTCCTTTCGCGGTGGGGCTTGGAGTACGTGATTAGATGTTGTTTATATATCAATCCACGAAGTTCTTGAGTTTCTAACATCAATCCATCACCCGATAACCTCCTCCGATCTACCGAATCAAGGTTAGATTTCTTGATAATCTAATTTTGGGGATTTTGGGTATTTTGTTCGATTTAAATGCGTTTTATCCGATTTAACATAGTATTGTGATGGATTGATGATTATTTAGATGTATTATATCATTTCCCTTGTTATTCCATGGTTGGATCGTATCGATTCATTATTTTGGTCGAGTTCTTGATCGACGCCTTGAAGGTGTCCAGAAATGTCATAGAGGGGTTTTGGGCGTTCTACGATTATTCTTCCTCGTATGATCGATGATTTATTGATTATATGTTGTTAGGGTCGAATTCTTGTGAAGAACTCGAGTCGGAACCCTTTCGTTCATTGTCTTCTTGGTCCGAGCTTCCCGGTTGAATCGTGTTCTTGAGTGTTCGTAGCGGTCATTAAGTCGAGCTTTCCGTTGCTCGCGTGCGTTGGACTTGAGGCGAGTATCTCGTCTATATTCTTTATACTTTGAGAATGTGATGTGTCGTGAATTTAACGTGGACTCGTTAGTGATGGTATATTTAACCGTAACTTACTTTAAATGAAGATGTGATTTTATGAAGGTAATTACCAACGTAAACTTTAGTTTCAAGAATAATGATAACTACCTCTTCATGTTATTTTGTGATTAAAATAAATACTATAAATGAGTAGTTAATCAAGAATTGTGGAATCGCGTAATACTTGTATTATTTGCTCGTTGGCCTTTTTCTGAATGATGGTTTCTTTGTGGATGTTGTGCCCTTGTTGAAGTTATGATGCGTTAACCTATGTGTTACGTGGTTGCGGTTGTGGTGAATATTATACCTTTGTTATTGTGTATAGTAGAGAGTTGAGATGTTATCCGGGTAGGGGTCCCGTCGAGGCCTCCGGAGGCGCGTGCTTGCGAGTACGGCCAGACGTACGTTGTGACCATAAGGTTATCAATTCGGGTAGGTCTGGGGAGGGCTCCGAGAATCGACACTTGCGAGTGCGATGTCATGATAACTTATGGGCGTACTTGAATGATGGTATCCGGGTAGGGTCCATCGAGGCCTCCGGAGGCGCGTGCTTGCGAGTATGGCCAGATGTTACGATTTGACCATAAGGTTATCTAATCGGGTAGGTCTGGAGAGGGCTCCGAGAATCGTCACTTGCGAGTGCGATGTCAAGATAACTTATGGGTGTGTATGAGTTTATTCTTGATGACTAATCCGGGTGGGACCCTTCGGGGCCACGGAGACGTTTTGACTGTTGATTTGATATCTCTAAATTGTTTATGTTTGAATCTTGAATCCCGATTATATTGGTGAATATGGTTTTGGTCTTGAGGTTTGGGTTGAGAATAAATTCATTTGTATGATTTTGAAAGAAAACCTTTTGAAAAGGAAAAACATTCATATTTCAGGATTTTACACTGAGACCCCCGAAGTCTCTAAATAATCTCTTACAATGATTTCTGGAGTAATCCCCATGGTTTGTTTTAAAGGAATAAATTTTCAAAAGACTTTAGACTCGGGGATCGTGTTACTACCTTGTCGAAATGTTATTTTCATAACGGTTGTATTCTTGATGTATAATTGTATAGCTTGGTTACTTGCTAGCGATTCCATCGCTAACCCCTCGTTGGGGATTTTGTTATTTATTCCGTGTGTTACATCGAGAGTGAGCAACCACGGGATTGGCTCGGAGGATGATGCGATGCGGCGATACTAGTCACGATTGTAGTCTGCCGTCTGCCGGTGATATGTCGGTTTGAGTTCTTGTCATCCTTGAGGGATGGACATTTTATGTACTATGTGATCGAGTTGTAATTTAGTTTCATCGGATGTACGGTTATGCTATGTTTTGAGAGAACTAATCGGTCTAAGGTATTATGTTTTGGTCAAGTTGACCTCATGTGGGTTTTGATTTGTAGTATCACTCATGGTAGCTCCTTGTGGAAAGGGGTCTACGGCGTGTAATATCCCTGAGTGGATTGGGGGTGTTACATAAATGGTATCGGAGCTTAGGTTTGCGAAAACCTAGGCAGTTGGGTCGAGTCGTGTCTTGTCAGAGTCGTGTCTTGTCGTGTCACCCGGGTGAGCAGTTGTGAACAAGCGAGATCATTGCGATCCGTTGTGATCAATTGTGGTTCGTGTGATTAGTATCGTATTGCAGCCATTATCTCCGCGCGGCCTGTGGACGTAAGTCTCCTCCTTTATGTGAGGTACCTGTATTTCATGTTTTTACGTGTGCGAATTAAATGTGATGTGTGTTCTTATTTACACGGTGTTGTGTAAGGGAGTTGTAATCGACGCTTGTGACGCACGGTATACGGATATGACTGAACGTATTGATGTTTTGACTTTGAACCGCCGTGTGGGGTGGTATGTTGTGAAATTTGTGAACCTTGATGGGTTTCGAAAGTGTGCCGACAGTTGATTCGGTGAAAAGCTCAAATGATAGTCTTGATATATGTTTTAACTTGATGCGCCGGAAATGTGTTTGGTTGAATTTGTGATTTTGTTTGTCGTTTGAGCAGGTGGTTTTTAGTTCGATCAGTTTGTTTGGACTATCGTAATTATTCCAGCGGGTAGATTTGAGAATATATTTTTGAGGGGCCATAAGGGTCGGAACATTTTTGTGAAAGTTGATTTTGAAAATATTTTTATGGTTCGATTAAACCAGCAGCCCGTATGAATTTTGAAATCAGTCGAGTTTTGACATAGTTAATCCTGTATTTTCAAATGACACCATCAGGCGGTATGAGGAAAAATGTATATTAATGTATTTGACCGCAAAATATTAACGTCACCTTAGTTTGAGACCATAAGAATTTTGAAAAATTTATGTAATATGTTTGTTATGTTGTTTTGCCAGTCGGAAAATTTTTACAGTACCTTTGATGTTACAATTCTATAGGTGATCATTTTCTGTTGCTCAATCTCTATCGACCTAATCATTTGGTCCGTCTGTGACGATCGTGAACCCTAATGCGATATCGATTGCACTTAGTTGCTTCACCTGTGTGGATATTATTGACGTATTATATATTGTCACAATTCTTGTTACCAAGTTATGGGTGTACGCCCGGATACGATGATTTCATAGTTCGGTATAATTGTGTTGTTTCTTTGACGTTATCCGGATGTGGTAATTCAGAATGTCTTGTACATGGTTTTCAAAACGAGACAGAGATGATAATAGATTCGTAGTTTTGATCAAACTTGTCTTTTCTAAAATTCGCTTCAACAAATTTTTCAAATTCAGGAATTTTAAAATGCTATCATTTGGACAAGCACCTTAAAAAAAAAATTTAAATATTACCCATATTCGACCCTGATGATATGTTTGTGGTTTTGACCGTGATAAACTTGGTAAAGGTCGTACGTTATGTTAACATGGCTAAGTGAATGATTTATGAATTTGAATTCCTGTCGTTGCAGTGATAGTTCATGTATTCGTGTTACAACTCGGAATGAGTGTTTTATTGTGTTATTGTTGGTTGCTCTATATTGATTATGTGGTGGTTGTTTTGTTGTTCTGATCGGTTGCCCATTCAGTATGCCGAGAGGTCGAGGTCGTGGTAACCCTCCGCGCGACCAGGATCGTACTACCGGTAATGGAATTAGTACTGGTGTTGCTACTGTGCTCCAACAGTGGCGGACCGGATGACACATTTAGCTCGGGTGGTTCAGCGTAACCATACTGCGAATGAGGATGTTGGATCGACTCGGTGGCTTAGAGAAGTGGTTCGTATCGTCCCCCTCGCTTTGCAGGAGCGGGTGATACTTTGGGCTGGGACGGTTGGCTTATCCAATTGGAGAAGATTTTCAAGGCGATTGGTTGTCCCAAGGAGCGGAGGATTCCTATCGCTCAGTTCCTTCTCGTTGATGACGCCGCTAACTGGTGGGAGGCCGTTGAGCCTCAAGATCATGCTGTTACTTGGGAAGAGTTCAAGAAGTTGATGGAAGCGGAATTTTGCCCGAGGCCGATTCGAGAGCAGAGGATCCGAGATTTTTACCTAGCCGAGCCACAGGATGTACCCGTGTCGCAGGATATTGTCGATTATAGTCGACAGCTCGCCTTTGTGAAGAATCAGGTGAGGACCGAGGAGGACAAGATCCGTCATTTTGATATGCGGATGAGACCAGAGATTCGACAGTACATGTCGGGTTTCACTTGTGCTACTTTGAGAGAGTATCAGAATCGAGCCGTGGCGTACGAGATGGCATCGTTATCTACTGGGCCTTCGCATGAGTCGAAGAGACAGATGACGTCTGGAGATTTTTCGGACGGTGCAAGAGACGGAAATTCTTCTCATCGAATTTCGCGTAGTCGTACGGCGAAACCTTCAATTTCTTCGTTTGGTGGAACCAAGAGTTCCAAGTTGTCTTCTTTGACTCCTAGTCAGACTGGGAGGTGCTTTAACTGCAATGTCGTCGGTCATGTACAAGCTAATTGTCCTTCGCAACGGATTACTTGTTATAATTGTGGACTCGAGGGCCACAGAGTTCAGTATTGTGAATTATTCCATGAAGTTTCCCGGAATCGTGTTTTGGCATCGGTATCGGGATCAGTTCGTCGGGACCGTTGAGATTTTGTCGGCCGTGCTTTGTTGTTTGTGACTTCATTTTTTTTTTTTTAGTTTAAGTTTCGGGACGAAACTTTTTTTTAGAGGGGTAGAATGTAATACCCGTGATTCTCTTTTTCGGTAATTTTTCATTTTTGGCATTTTTCTAGTTTCCAGAACTCGCTTGCGACCGTTTTGACATTTTGACAATGTTTTGTTCTTCGTGTTTGGTCATCCGAGTTCGTTTCGGTATCGTTATGTCGAGTTCCGTGCTTTTTGGCGACTTTTCCGCACTTGAGTTCGATTCTTGCGAATCTCGTCCGAAACTGTTGTTTCGACTTTCTCGTAAGTTCATTTAATGTTATTATTCATGTTGCGAGCTTTGTCTTGGTGTTTCGATCACGTATCGTGATTTTCGGGCGTTTTGGGCCATTTTCGTAATTTCCCAAAGTTTGGGGTAATTACTTTCCGTTGTCGAATTTTGAGCCTTCGGGTGGTCGGAATCGTGTGTTCTCTTAGTGCTCGGATTCGTCTTTGCGAGTACTTCGTAACCGTATTTTCGATTCATATTCGAGTTCGGGTTTGAGTCGTTCGGACCGTCGGAGTGGCCACGGCCGAGACGGCCGCAGTACTAGTCCGCCGAGTTACGGCCGTAAGGTGCGATTACGGCCATAAGTGTTCGGCAGCATGGCACAGCGAATGCCGTTACGGACGTAAGGGTCGAGAGTTACGGCCGTGACGGTGCTGTGCAACTTCCGACGAATGCGATTCTGGCCGTAAGGACTGCTGTATCGGCCGTAAGTCCCGAGTTACGGCCGTAAGGTCCTGTCGATTACGGCCGTAGCGATCGGCATGCGCTGGCGGATTTTGACGAATGCCGGTTACGGCCGTAAGGTCGGCGATTCTGGCCGTAAGTGGTCGGCGGGATCTTTGGGAGTATATATATGTTCGAGCGATCGGGTTTACACCCATTTTTCTCATCCCTCTCATTTCCTTCCGCGGTGGGGCTTGGAGTACGTGATTAGATGTTGTTTATATATCAATCCACGAAGTTCTTGAGTTTCTAACATCAATCCATCACCCGATAACCTCCTCCGATCTACCGAATCAAGGTTAGATTTCTTGATAATCTAATTTTGGGGATTTTGGGTATTTTGTTCGATTTCGTCCGTTTTATCCGATTTAACATAGTATTGTGATGGATTGATGATTATTTAGATGTATTATATCATTTCCCTTGTTATTCCATGGTTGGATCGTATCGATTCATTATTTTGGTCGAGTTCTTGATCGACGCCTTGAAGGTGTCCGGTAAAATGTCATAGAGGGGTTTTCGGGCGTTCTACGATTATTCTTCCTCGTATGATCGATGATTTATTGATTATATGTTGTTAGGGTCGAATTCTTGTGAAGAACTCGAGTCGGAACCCTTTCGTTCATTGTCTTCTTCGGGGTCCGAGCTTCCCGGTTGAATCGTGTTCTTCGGAGTGTTCGGTAGCGGTCATTAAGTCGAGCTTTCCCGTTGCTCCGCGTGCGTTGGACTTGAGGCGAGTATCTCGTCTATATTCTTTATACTTTGAGAATGTGATGTGTCGTGAATTTAACGTGGACTCGTTAGTGATGGTATATTTAACCGTAACTTACTTTAAATGAAGATGTGATTTTATGAAGGTAATTACCAACGTAAACTTTAGTTTCAAGAATAATGATAACTACCTCTTCATGTTATTTTGTGATTAAAATAAATACTATAAATGAGTAGTTAACTGAAGAATTGTGGAATCGCGTAATACTTGTATTATTTGCTCGTTGGCCTTTTCCTGAATGATGGTTTCTTTGTGGATGTTGTGCCCTTGTTGAAGTTATGATGCGTTAACCTATGTGTTACGTGGTTGCGGTTGTGGTGAATATTATACCTTTGTTGTGTATAGTAGAGAGTTGAGATGTTATCCGGTAGGGTCCCGTCGAGGCCTCCGGAGGCGCGTGCTTGCGAGTACGGCGGGCGTGCGTTGTGACCATAAGGTTATCAATTCGGGTAGGTCAGGGAGGGCTCCGAGAATCGACACTTGCGAGTGCGATGTCATGATAACTTATGGGCGTACTTGAATGATGGTATCCGGGTAGGGTCCATCGAGGCCTCCGAGGCGTGCTTGCGAGTATGGCCAGATGTTACGATTTGACCATAAGGTTATCTAATCGGGTAGGTCTGGAGAGGGCTCCGAGAATCGTCACTTGCGAGTGCGATGTCAAGATAACTTATGGGTGTGTATGAGTTTATTCTTGATGACTAATCCGGGTGGGACCCTTCGGGGCCACGGAGACGTTTGATTTGTTGATTTGATATCTCTAAATTGTTTATGTTTGAATCTTGAATCCCGATTATATTGGTGAATATGGTTTTGGTCTTGAGGTTTGGGTTGAAAATAAATTCATTTGTATGATTTTGAAAGAAAACCTTTTGAAAAGGAAAAACATTCATATTTCAGGATTTTACACTGAGACCCCCGAAGTCTCTAAATAATCTCTTACAATGATTTCTGGAGTAATCCCCATGGTTTGTTTTAAAGGAATAAATTTTCAAAAGACTTTAGACTCGGGGATCGTGTTACTACCTTGTCGAAATGTTATTTTCATAACGGTTGTATTCTTGATGTATAATTGTATAGCTTGGTTACTTGCTAGCGATTCCATCGCTAACCCCTCGTTGGGGATTTTGTTATTTATTCCGGTGTTACGATCGAGAGTGAGCAACCACGGGATTGGCTCGGAGGATGATGCGATGCAAGATACTAGTCACGCTTGTAGTCCGTCAGTCTGCCGGTGATATGTCAGTTTGAGTTCTTGTCATCCTTGAGGGGATGGACATTTTATGTACTATGTGATCGAGTTGTAATTTAGTTTCATCAGATGTACGGTTATGCTATGTTTTGAGAGACCTAATCGGTCTACGGTATTATGTTTTGGTCAAGTTGACCGCATGTGGGTTTTGATTTGTAGTCTCCCGCCTGGTAGCTCCTTGTGGAAAGGGGTCTACGGCGTGTAATATCCCTGAGTGGATTGGGGGTGTTACACCCCCAGTCTCTGCCCCTGCCGGTGAGCCGCCAATCGCCGCGCCTCCGCTCACCGCGGTCCCCCTGGTGGATGAGCCAACGCCTTCGTCGGCTTTTCTACAGGCCATGGCGATTGCCGAGGCCGAGACCCCTCGCGGGATACTGTTCTTCGGCCGCGAACCCGAGAAGGTCGAAAGGTAAGCTTGGTTCATCTGTTGAGTTTTGTCACTTACGTAGGAGATGAACTAACCCCTTTGTTCTTGTTGTAGGGTCCACCTTGCCGACTCGAATTGTTCGCCGATGTTGCTGGACTTCCTTGCGAGCAGGTCTCCCCGCGAGCCTAGCGACGTCCCTCACTACGTCTCTTGGGCCATCTCCGCCCTACCGAAGGCTTGGACGACTGACCTGGATGCGATCGCGCGCTGATGTTCCGGAGACGCAATGCAGGCGACTCTTGCCCTGACCCTCCAAGCAGCGACGATGGCCGCTCAAGCTGTAAAGGATTATGAGGGGCGGCCCTCTACTGCCCATATCCATTCGGACCTCGAGGCTGCTCAGAAAAAGAACTCTGAGTTTGCTGACAGGATCGTAGCTATGGAGAAGGATTCCTTGGAAGCGGCTAAACGGGCAAGTCAAGATCTTGAGCTAGCGAGACAGGATTCTGAGCGGGCCCGAGCAACGGTCGACCGGCTTCGGGATCAGATGACAGAGGCCCGTCGGTCGTACGCGTCTGCTCAGAAGGAAGCCGATCAGCTGAAGGTGACCGTCGCTCGGCTGACTAGCAAGCTGGCGTCGTCGAGGGGGGAAACGGCTGCTAAGGAGTCCGAGCTCCAGGGTGCGCATCAGGCGGCTGCGGAGTTGAGAGGAAAGCTGGAGGCGACCGAGCCCGATCCTTTTCTCAATATGGAGTTCGTCAGCGAGTTTTCCTACTACATGGCATTCGCTGACTCACTCCGCGCTGCTAAGAAGGGAGGGCTGGAGGTCGGCCCTCTGGTTTAAAACTTCAAGGCTTACGCACTGGAGCATCCTTTGCATCCGGCCTTCTCCGTGCCGATCTTGGACCTCTCGGATCTCGGCATAGACCTGAGCTGGCACCCGGTTCCTGAAAATCTCGTTCATCCAAATGCCCCGGAGGACGGGGAGGCCGCTCCGGAAGTTAGCGGGGGAGCGCGGGCCGATCCAGCGACCGAAGGTGAAGGCCAGGCAGGGGCAGCCTGAGGTTTCTCGTCCTTCTTTTTGTGTTTGTTTTTGGCTTGTAATTATTGTAGCTTTGCTTTTACTTTTGCCTTCGGGCGATTGTGTTTGTACTTTTGCATTCCAAGTAATGACATGAATATTTGTTTCTCTGATGTATTGCTTGAATGATTGTCTTTCTGAGTCTTTTGCACGACTCTACACAAGTGTGTGAGGAAAGATTGTTGCGTGTACAGCTCCAAGTGAATTGATAAGCTCATATTGATAACTTTTACAACAAAGTCGATCGCTGCACCTACAACTGAAAAATGCCGATCTCCGTATGTAATTGGATAGGGACGATCGTGGTATATATATCTCCGCCCTTCCATTTGTTTTTGTTTACTTAGTGAAAGTAAGGGGACGAAAATAAATCGTTGAGTGAGCGGTCTTCAATTTTGCAGATTCCTCGAGGAAGGCCGACCATCCCGGTCTAGAGGAACCGTGCATGATGGAAGAGTTCGATGGAACTGACCTCCACGACCATGTCTTGTACGCGAGCGACATTCCGTCTAATGGCTAAGTTCTCGTGACTCACTTAATTGTGAGGGTCCTCCATAGGCTGCGCCCGGCTCGTATTTAAACGAAGGGCGTGCGGTCTTGGTCTGGAGGAGTCCTTGCGCGGGGCATTGTTGGATTAATCGACTCCATGATCGTGGCTTGTTAGCACTTTTCTACCTCAGACCATTATGCAAGATAGTGATCCTCGACGGTATACGTTGTGACGGGGGGAGGGATGCGTCGCATTGTCTGGATCCACCAGGTTAGGTGATGGACCTTTGAGGGCGGGCGAACGTGTCCACAAATCTATTTTGGAGAGCCCTTTGGCTACGTCCGCCTCGTATTTAAACGAAGGGCGAGCGATCGCTGCCCAAAGGGACCTTGCACGGGCACAGAGAACGGTTCCATCGTCCTCCACAGCCATGTCGACACTCTTCTACCTCGGACCGTCATGTCAGATGACGATCCTCGACAGTATACGTTGTGTAAGGGGATGTGATCGCTTGCCTAGGTTCTTCATGTTGATGACGAACTTTAGAGGGCGAGCGAGTCATCCTCTGATTTGTTTTTAGAGGGTCCTTCGGCTACGCCCGCCTCGTATTTAAACGAAAGGCGAGCGATTGCTGCCCAAAGGAACCTTGCATGGACGGATCGTCGGTTTCATCGACCTTTGCGAGCTATGGCGGCACTTTTCTACCTCGGACCGTCACGTTAGTTGGCGATCCTCGACAGTAGACGTTGTGCTGGGGGAGGCGATCGCTGCCTAGGTCCATAATGTTTAATGACGAACTTTTAGAGGGCGAGCGAGTCATCCTCTTTTTTGAAGCGTTTGCTCAGGCAGTAGCCTTTGGTTTGACGAGTCGGGAATCGGGGAGAGACTTTCGAAGTTTCCTCCTCTTGATTGAAGCATATGGATCCGGTCGCTGAGGTTGATCGAGGGGTCGACTCGTATGAGCTTTCCGGCCTATTCGCATTTGACTCTGGCGACTGTATCGGGAGATCGATGGGGCTCCGGCTAAGCCAATAAACTGTCCAACTTTCCCTCCTCGAACAATCTCCAAAGTTGTCTGAGGAGGTCGCGGCATTGGTTTGTGCTGTGACCGGGACTCTTGTGGTAAGAACAATATTGATTGTGGTCCAGATGACTGTTGTCCCTTATCGCCTTTGGCTTGTTTAGCGGTTCGCGCCCCTTGATGGCGTAAAAAATGTGGGCCGGAGTTCGGTTGAACTTGTGGAGGAGAAGGGCTTCCACATCCTCGTAGGCCTTGAAATCATCGGGTGGCTTGGCGACCGCCTTGTTGGTTTTGACGATCGTCGTCTTTCGGACGGGAGGCGGCGTCCCCTCGCCTAGGCGGAGGGTGAGTAGCCTCAGCCTGGCCAGAAAATCAGCGGCCTTAGCTCGGAAGATCGCGTAGGTTGGGGGGATGTCCTTCGTGAGGTGCCTAAACATGGGTGAATGACCATAGAATCGTCCCAGGACCGAGTAGAGAGCGAGCTCGTCGCTGATGGGCTCGCCGGTGAGTACTATTTCATCCACCCGGTCGATGTAATTTGTGTCGGATTCGTCTTCCCCCTTCCTGATTTTCATCATGCGGTGGGGGCCTTCTGGTCTGGCAACCTTGGCGGCGAAGTATGACGTGAAGTCACTCGTCAGTTTCTCAAAGGAGATGATTGATCGCAGTGGTAGTGAGACGTACCACCTATGGGCCAGCTCACCCAACGTTAACGGGAATATTCGGCACTTGGTCACGTCTGATGCCCCACACCCGGTCATGTAAATCCGAAACTTGCTTAGGTGAGTCTCGGGGTCCGATCTCCCTTCATACAAAGGTGTTTTGGTAGGAGCGATCCTTGGTTGCACGGGGGCAATCTCGATGTGGACCGCGAGTGGCTCAGTCAGTCCGATGATCTTTCTACTGACACTTGCCCCAGTTTCCAAGAGCGCTTTCATCTCGTCGAGCTGGCATTGCATAGCGGCCATCGCCGCGGTCTGGCTGCTCGCGGCTAGGCGCTCGGAGCGGGAACCGAGGCGATCAAGTACTGATCCCCTGGCTCCGCTGTCGATGATGTCCTTGCCGCGTGGCTCGACTCTTTGGCGGATAGGGGCCAGACGGCTGACCTGTATATGGTTGGTAGTTGGGTAGGCCGAACTCCTGGTGACGGACTCGGATTCTGTCGTCTCGAGGTTGTGGCCAGAATGCCCCGGTCGCCATGATGGATCGCTTCCTAAGCGGCTGAAGACGGAACCGTCCCGCCTAGCGAGAGCCTTTTCTCACGAATCGGGGCTTTGTGACGATCGCTCAACCAGTAACCCCTTGAGCTTCCATTTGCCCGTGCGGTGGATGGCCGAGGGGGTTATAGCGGGCGCCGCGTAGGCTCTCCGTCGCTCCCTTAGGATGGCCATAGCCTTCTCGATCTGTTCCGCAGTTTGGAACTGGTCGAGTGAAAGGCTGGGGCCGTCCCTCGGGTGCAGGATCGAGAGTCTCGCGTCGCCGCAGCTACCCTCTGCCGTAGGTCGGGGATCGGATCGAGCCTGAATAAGGCGTCCGGCGGATCGGAGAGTGGATCTCTTCGATGTGCTGGCAGACGTAATGATTCTGAAGGTTTTTCTTTGAAGAACAGTGAGTGCTTCTTCAAGTATATGCCCCGGAGAACAGTGAGTGTTCTTCGAGACGGTAGGAATGAAAATGAAGGTTAAGATGCCCTTCCTCTGGCGCCAATTGTTGTTACCCAAAATATTATCCAGAGATGATATGCTGGAATGGTCGAGTAACAAACAAATACGAGAGCACGTCCGTGGGGAAAGTAAATAACACAAGATTTGCTGGGGTTGTTAGTCCCGGGCTTGAATGCTCTCGCGAGATATTATTAATACAAATACTTGGGAGTACAAATATTAATGTTAGAGTACAATTACAATGAGTGTAAATACCCTAGTTATCTTAGCTCTTGAGTGCTGAAGATTGCTGGAAGAACCAGAGATGATGCTCTGTGAGTTCTTGTAACAACGATGGAGTGCTGTGCTGACTGTGAGAAATCGACGGTCTCTCACTGTGTGAATTAGCTCGACTCTCGTATGAAGTAGTTTCTGTACTTGTGAACCTTTAAATCTGGAGTTCTCTGAACTGTAGGGAGTTCTCGTTTCTGCCGACCGTCTTCTGGTTAAGAGCTTCTGAGAGAGAAATCCTGGATAGATTCAAGAGAAATCTGAGAGTCTGAATTTTTCTCAACCTTTTTCCAGTTGCTGGAGGTTCTCTATTTATAGGACTGGGAGTCGCTGGGCGATCACCTCTGCTGTATTATAATAAGCGGGCGATCGTCTTTAGCACATGGGTAAAGTCCGCAACAACTGCTGGCAGCCGGATGTGCGAACCAGTGAGAAGCCAACACGCATCTATGTCGCTGTCTTGGGCGGACCCACTTAGGACCTTTCGGCGGGTCTGTCGGTAGGTGAGGCCGTCCTTGTCACTGACAGCTGCTGATGGGCTGGAGTCAACGATCCATGTTCTGTGGCGCCATTCGCGGATCTGCACATGGGTCCTTTGCTTCGTGATCCAGTCTTCATAGACTTTACGGACAATGGACTTACTTGTGGCATAGGACGGTCGTCCATGGTCGGGCACCAGAGTCGTTCGCTAGGTACAATAGACGATCGCTCCGGGAGGTCGATCGCTAGATACTCGAAGATGGACTGTTAGCTTCGACTTGGCAAGTTTGCCGTAGCTCATTTTGTCGTGAACACAGTCAATCGGCCCTTATACTGATCGCCGTCGAGGCGTATAAATCGCCACACAACCGTTTGTATTATTAAATGTTATTTATGATTGTCAGTGATGTCTGTTTTGCTAGTTATACTGGTTGTCTTATTTAATTTTCGTCTTGGCGATGTGTTTTTTCTCGTTAACTAAGATGGTTAGACGAGTGGTATTTCTCAATTAGCCTGGTGGGTCCCATATAGGGGTCCACGACGCTGTAATATGCCCTGAATATCTTGGGGGTGTTACAGAAAATGGTATCGGAGAACTAGATTTATTGATACCTAGGCTTGTCGATTATTTGGGTCTAGTCGTGTTTTATTTCTGCACATCATCATCACACCGCCAGCGTCTCGGTACGCCCAGTGTTCGTAATTTTTCATTACTCGATTCTTCTGCTTTCTCATATAGTACTTCTGTTTCTTGTATTATGATTGTTTTCTCTCATACTTATCATCGAGTTGCTTTTGCTGCCTCTTATCTCCAGTGTGGATGCTGGAATAGGTCGAGGTCGTGGTCGTGGTCGTGGACGCGGTGGGGGACGTAAGGCAGCCAATGAGGCGGCCACGTCACATTCTTCTAGAGCCAGCAGTACTGATGGCCGTCATAGCCATACTGCTACTCAATATGGCGCCGACCTTGGTGTTGCAGCTGTAATGCAACATATGGTGAACTAAATGGCTGTGATAGCCTAGGTGGTTCAAAACCCGACTCCGGCTCAATCTGCTCGGGCCGGGATGGATCGTTAGATTCAGGATGTTATCAAGATGCATCCTTCTCAGTTTTCGGGGGCTTCAGACCCGATTGGCTGGGAGGGGTGGATTAAAGAGATGTCCAAGGTCTTTACTGCCGCTAGTTGTCCTGAGGATCGCAAGGTCCCAATCGCCCAGTATTTTCTCACTGGAGATGCTGCTGATTGGTGGGAGGTTGTCGGACCTCAGGATCATGTTGCTTCTTGGGCCGAGTTCAGAGACCTTATGGAAGCGGAGTACTGTTCGTGGCCGGTTCGTCAGGCACGGACATGCTTTTTATGATGCTCAGCCTCGAGATATTCCGGTTTCTCAGGCTATTGCAGATTTCAACCGGGAATTGGGCTACGTAAAGGCCGAGGTTAAGGAAGAGGGTGACAAGATCTGCCACTTCTCGAGGCGAATGAAACCGCGGATTCGTGATTACATGTCTGGATTCGCCTGCACCACCTTAAAGGACTATCAGAGTAGAGCTCTTGCTTATGATTTGTCCTTGACAGCCAGTGAGGTGGCTCGAGAAATTAATAAACATAAATACGTCGGGAGCTTTTCGGGTCAAAAGGGAGGAGTTCAGCAGAAGTCTCAGTCTGCTAATGTTCCTGCGGGCAGTTCAACTCGTTTTTCTGGAGGCTTTCGGGGTACCGCCAGTGCCTCCACTCGTGATGTCACATGTTATAACTGTGGTAAGCTGGGCCATAGGACCCGAAAGTGTCCTCGTCCGCCATTGACTTGTCATACTTGTGGTCAGTCGGGCCACAAGGCTTCTTTCTGTGAGTGTTTAGGGCAGACTCTTGGTGCCCAGGCTTCTTTTCCAGCACCTAAGGAGCCGAGTGTGAACCAGGGGTCGTTTGCTCCGCCGCCTCCATAGAGTGCCAGTCGAGGGAGAGGTCGGGGCCAACGGTGATAGTATCGTTGGTGATCGAGAGATCCGAGACTGTTCTGTGGTTATTAGTGAGAAGGCTTGGTTCTCTAATCTTATTGTTGTGAATATTGAGGGTGATGATTTGATTCTCAGGGATGATTAGCTCGAGCGGCATGGTGCGATCATGAACTACCGCACGAGAATCATCACCATGTTAGACGAGGACGACACTAAGCACTCTTTCGCAGGGCGAAAGAGGGGAAACCAAAAGTTCATAATTAACGCGTTGGAGGCGATAAGACTCCTGTGGAAGGGGTGTACTGGTTATTGGTGCTACGCCCTGAAGTCGGAGGATGGTGGAATCGAGTTTTCATCAATTCCAGTCGTTAGTGATTTCCCCGATGTCTTCCCTGATGAGTTACCGGGATTGCCACGGGACCGTGAGGTAGAGTTCGCTATCGAGTTAACGCCAGAAGCGGCTCCGATTTCGATGGCGCCATATCGCATGGCACCTTCGTAGATGGCTGAGTTGAAGAAGCAGTTGAGTGAGCTTCTTGAGTCGGGGTATATTCGACCGAGCACTTCGCCTTGGGGCGCACCAGTTCTATTTGTACGAAAGAAGGATGGTTCGCTTCGTTTATGTATCGACTATCGCGAGCTAAACAAAGTAACCATCAAGAACAAGTATCCGTTGCCGAGGATTGATGACTTGTTCGATCAGTTGTAGGGAGCTGTGGTATTCTCGAAGATCGACTTGAGATCGGGGTACTATCAGCTTCGTGTGAAGGAGTCCGATGTTCCGAAAACACCTTTTCAGACAAGATACGGACATTATGAGTTTGTGGTTATGCCCTTCGGGTTAACTAAAGCGCCGGAAGTGTTCATGTAGTTGATGAACGAGGTCTTCATCGAGTATTTGGATAAGTGTGTCGTCATCTTCATTGACGATATTCTTATTTATTCGAAGAACGAGGAGGAGCACGCGCATCATCTGCGTGTGGTGTTTGACATTTTAAGGACCGAGCGACTCTATGTGAAGTTCTAAAAATGTGAGTTCTGGCTGAAGGAGGTGATGTTTCTGGGTCACGTGATTTCAGCCAAGGAGGTCCGTGTGGATCCACAGAAGATTGAGGCAGTGTAGGATTGGGCACCACCTAAGAATGTGAAGGAGATCCAAAGTCTCTTGGGTTTGGCTGGCTACTATCGTAGGTTCGTCGAGGGGTTCTCGAAACTGGCTCGGCAACTTACACAGTTGCTTCAGAAATTTGAGGAGTTTGTATGGAATGACGAAAGACAGTCGAGTTTTGAGGAGCTGAAGAGGCGTTTGACTTCAGCTCCGATTTTAGCGTTGCCGTGTGGCAACGAGGGTTTTGCCGTTTATAGCGATGCTTCGGGTCAGGGTCTTGGGTGCGTGTTGATGCAGCATGACAAGACTATCGCGTATGCGTCGAGACAGTTGAGGCCGTATGAGCTTAACTACCCTACTCACGATTTAGAGTTAACGACAGTTATTTTTGCGCTCAAGATTTGGCGCCACTATCTTTTTAGCTCTGCATGTAAGATTTTTGCCGATCATAAAAGTCTGAAGTACATATTCACTCAACGGGAGTTGAATATGAGGCAGAGGAGGTGGTTGGAGTTGATAAATGATTACGACCTCGAAATCTTTTATCACCTGGGCAAGGCGAACGTCGTGGCCAACGCCTTGAATCGGAAACCAGTTGCGTTGCAGATGCTTAAGATCCTTACATCTCAATCCGAGCTTCAAAGGGATTTGATCGAGTCGAGTGTTGAGATTTTGTTGCCAGGAGCTGTCGGGCAACTTTGCGCTTTGGAGATTTCGTCGTAGTTGATCTATGAAATTAAACTGAAGCAGTTGGAGGATCGGATGATTACTCAAATCCGAGAGAATGTTTTTAAGGGAAAGTCTCATGGGTTTGTGATTCAGAAGGATGGTGTGTTGAGATTCCAGAGTCGGCTTTGTGTACCGGACGACTTGGAATTGAGGCAGAGTATTTTGCGTGAGGCTCATGGTACACCTTACTCAGTTCATCCTGGTTCGAGTAAGATGTACAAGGACCTAAGGAGGAACTTTTGGTGGAATGACATGAAGGAGGAGGTCGCACGGTTTGTAGCGAGATGTTTGACTTGTCAGCAGGTCAAAATCGAGCATCAGCGACCAGCCGGTTTATTACAGTTGCTTCCCATTCCGAAATCAAAATGGGAAGATATTTCAATGGACTTCGTCATGAGCTTTCCGAGATCGAAGTCTGTTATGAATATGGTTTGGGTGGTTGTGTATCGTCTGACCAAGTCGGCACATTTTTTGGGCATCAAGGATACTTGGGGTCCAGAGAAGTTGGCTCGTGTGTTTATTGCCCAGATTGTGGGCTTCAGGTACTCCAAAGACTATTGTTTCGGATCGTGATGGCCGTTTTGTATCGCACTTTTGGCAGACAGTACATAAGGCGTTGGGTACTCGATTGCGTTTGAGCACTTCTTTTCATCCTCAGTCAGATAGACAGTCGGAACACACTATCCAGACATTTAAGGATATGTTGCGTGCTTGTGCTATCTATTGGAGCAGTGATTGGGAGGAGCATTTTCCGTTGATCAAGTTCACGTACAACAATAGTTGGCACACGTCGATTCGAATGGCACTGTATGAGGCGCTTTATGGGCGGCGATGTCGATCGCCAATTTGTTAGAATGAGGCGTCCGATTTGGTCGGGACCGAACCGGATATTGCCTTAGAGACGAGGAATAATGTGGATGTTTACTGCTCAGAGTCGACAGAAATCCTATGCTGATGTCCGTCGTCGACCTTTAGAATTCGAGGTGGGAGACCATGTTTTGCTAAAGGTGTCGCCAACGAGGGGGGTTTTCCACTTCGGGAAGAAGGGAAAGTTGAGTTCAAGATTTATTGGGCCCTTTGAGATTCTCTAGAGAGTCAGTGAGTTGGCATACCGTTTGGCGTTGCCTCCGGTCTTGAGTCACGTTCATAGCGTTTTTCATGTTTCCCTGCTGAGAAAATATGTTCCGGATCCTAGTCACGTCATCGACTATGGTGAGATTGATGTCGCCGAGGATATTACCTTCGAGGAGCGCCCCTTGAAGATATTGGAGCACCGTGACAAGCGGCTGAGGCATAAGACAATTCCTTTGGTCAAGGTGCAGTGGTCTAGGCATGGTGTCGAGGAGGCAACTTGGGAAACCGAGGATAGCATGCATGCTGGGTACCCCGAGTTGTTTGTTTCTTAAGTTTCATTTTGTTTTTAGCGACTCGCTTATAACCGTATTGGTATTTCGAGAATACTTAATACTGGACTTTTAGTCATCTGAGCTTGTTTCGGACTTGTTTTACTCAATTCCTTGTTTAATGTCTTTTCCGTCGCTATTTCGTCCGATTCTCGTAATCGTTTTTCGGAACCGCCGTCTATGGGTTGCCGCAGATCCATCTCATGTTATTATACATGTTGTGAGCTTTCGTATGTTGTTTCGATCATGTATCGTATATTTTGGATGCTTTGGGCCATTTTGTAATTTCTCAAAGTTTTGGGGCGATTACTAACGTGGTTGTTTTCTGAACCTTTGGGTAGTCGGAATCATGTTTTCTTTTAGCGCTTTGGTTCTGACTCGATCTTGTTGTTCGTGCATCTTCTTCGGTTCGTTGTTTAGTGTCAGATGCGCGTTGTTTTCATCCGAGGTGAAATTCGCTGTTTTCCATCTTTGGGTGGTGTGTACTACGGCCTGCACTCGCTAGCGCACGCTATTACTGTTGTATAGTGCACACTAGTGTCATTGATTAGCACACGCTACATTCATTTTGTAGCGCACGCTAACGACTCGAGCACAGCAGTGGCAGTAGGTTGATTCTGCTCTCTGGACGAGCAGCCTAGTGCACACTAAATTTGTATATTACCGCACACTATGGTTTAGACTTAGCGCATGTTGGGTGTCCGGTAGCGCGCGCTAATTCGGTAGTCCAGACTGGGCAGAATGTTTCTGGACTCGGTCTAGTGTTTAGGTAGCGCACGCTATGGCCTGATTGCGCGCGCTATCGAGGGAATGTTAGCGCACGCTAACGGGCCAGAACTGCAGGTTCTGGAGTAGTTTTTGGCTGGTTAGCACGCTCTAACCGTGTGTCGTTAGTGCACACTAAGCCCTTTGGTTATAAATACCCGAGAGTTGACCTAGATTCGCCACTTTACTCATTTCTTCTCTTTCCCCGCAGCGGAGCGATCCCACGATGATTTGGAGGCGATTTCTTCTTCCAATCACTTCAATTATCATTTTCCTTAAGTTCTTGGTGTAGATTAACAACATCTACTCGTGTTCTTTGTCCTTAATCCAAGGTAATTTCCTAGAACCCTATTTTGGGAAATTTTGGGGTTTTTGAGTTTTTGTCCGATTCGTTCCGTATTGTTGATTAATCCATGATGTATATGATTAATCTTGCTGGTATTCTTGTTTTCCCTTCGTGTTCATGGTAAGTTTCGTGATATTTATGAAATCGAGAGGGTTCGGTTGCGATCCATCCTCGTTGTTGTTTTTATACCAACTTATATGAATCGTAGGTGGGTTTTCAGGTGTATTCCGTTTCCGTACTCGTTTAGAAATGGTTTTGACTGTGATTTTTGAATCGTTAGGTTCAGGTTTATCGGTTCCTAATGATCGTGGTCGATTTTACTTTCCGTTCGTGTCGTCGTCAATTACTCAAGGCAAGTACTCTTGGAAACTTTTATGCTTAACATGAAATGGTGATGTATTTGTGTGTGCTTTGCTCACTCCAGGAGGGTCTGACGAGGCCTTGGGGGAATCCGTGACTTCACTCCGGATTCACGAGCTTGATTCGCTAGCCAACTCGGGAGGGTCCTTAGAGGCCTCGAGTGGGACCAGTGGCTTTACCACAGTCCT
Source organism: Orobanche coerulescens (assembly GCA_033398695.1). Lineage (NCBI taxonomy): Eukaryota > Viridiplantae > Streptophyta > Magnoliopsida > Lamiales > Orobanchaceae > Orobanche > Orobanche coerulescens. Next base: position 131,574,970 of record CM065812.1, on the reverse strand, counting down.
AGGTGATGCCTGTGCGTGATTTGTTTTATGATATGGCCAGCGGGAGGGTCCTTAGAGACCTCGAGTGGAACCAGTGGCTTCACCCCGGTCCTAGGCAAATTGATTATTGACTGTTTGTTTTCCAGAAAAGACATGTCTGCTTTTGGTTTTTGAAATGAATTGATGCATGTACTATGCAATGTATAAGCGAATGGATTGCCTTGATTACTTGTACTAGCGTAATTGCTAACCCCTTTGGGGACCCGTTTTGGGAAAATTCTTTTTATAAATTTCAGGATATGTTCAGCCGGACGAGCGGGCACTGGGGCAGTATGAGGATGCTGGCCAGGGTTGATGACGTGAGCAAATGAGTCGCCTTATTTCCATTGTCCTTTTTGACATGGTTGTTTTCAAACTTGTGAACTTATAGATAGTATTCGCGAGTACTTAGGCATTTTTACTGGGATTATGTTTTGTATTATTAAATGCTCTTTCTGATTGTCAGTGATTTCTGTTTTGCCGGTTATACCGGGCATCTTATTTAATTTTCGTCTTTGCGATGTGTGTTTTCTCGTTAATTGAGATGGTTAGACGAGTGGTATTTCTCAATTAGCCTGTGGGTCCTATGTAGGGGTCCACTGTAATACCCGGTTGTAATTCAGTCATTATCATTCAGTAATTTCATTCGGTGATTGTCACTCAGTGGATTTTCACTCATTTATAATCATTCATCAATCATATTCATTCACCCGTGTTCACCGTTCGGAAAAACTTCGAGTTGTGTATCGTTATTGTCCATTGTTTCAACTTTCCGCATATGAGTTCGACTTTGTTAGATCACCATTAATTTTTGGTAACTCCAAAAATTCTGAATCTTTGCAATATTATAGAGCATCGAGTTGGCTTTCCAATGGTTCAAACGGTGAGTCAATCGGAGTCCGGACGAGAGAGTTATGGTCGTTTTAGCTCACCCGCTCATTTTTCAGTTATTGGCCGATCACTGCCGACCGAACTCGGCCGTGTCGTCCGACACGGCCCGTCTTGTACTCGTCCGGAAATGCCAAGTCTCGCCACGTGACTCGACCATGTCGCAGCACGGCCGAGTCAAACTCTTCCGGATAAGCGAGAACCATTGCCCCCACACGCCCGGCCGTGTTCCAGACACGGCCGAGTCATGCCGAAGTCGGCCGCCGGACAGTCACTATCGGAAGGCCTCTTGCGCCGCGCGACCGTGTCAAGCGAGACACGGTCGAGTCCTACCTGGGCCCGATTGCGCGCGATGGCCGTGCCGATCGGCACGGCCGTGTCCGACAGGCGATCAACCCCTATAATTTCATTTTTGAGCATTTCACTCATTCCTTCCATTTCTTCCACCTTCATACGAGAGAGAGGCTTGAGGGAGAGAATTCTCTTCACCTATCACTTGAGTGTGGTTTTTAATCATTTTCATTCGGTTGTGAAGCTTGGATACTCGATTAAACTCGTGTTCTTCGGATCGAAGTGGTTGGATCTTCTAGAGGTAATTTCTTCAACACCTTGGACTTCGATTTTGTGTTGAGATATGATGTTTTGGACGTTATAATCATGTTATATGAAGGGATATGTATATGATTATGAGTTTGTATAAGGATTCATTGGATTATTGAGGGATTATTCAAGAACACCTTGAATATCGGGTTGAAATTGGGGGTTTTCGATTAATTGTCGTTATAATCACGTTTTCGGATATTCATTTTGGATTATTGATCATTTGGAAGATGTTTGTTGGTTTGAAACACTTCTTGGGGGATTTGATAGTGGCTCAATGAGATTTGATTGTAAACAATCGGAGTTTGGCCACAACGTATTCGATATAATGCCCCAATGAACTTAGTTTAATCGTATCGACGTTTTGAGTTCGTTATATTCGTGTTTGATTCATATATTGAACGGGTTGTTGGATATTGTATAATTCAAGGTTGTTCGAGCGACCGATATCTCAATTAAGATGTTGTTCGTGGAAGGATAATTGTCAACCGGTATTATGTAAGTTAATTCTTACTCGGTTAAAAGGATATTCACCCCTTTTGTTGTTGTTCATTCATAATCATAACTCATTCATCATTGTATTAACCGTATCAAAACTTGTTATTGTCAATTAATCACTTCAGTCATAAGGAACGACGGTTCCAATCATTTCATTGAGCTGTCATTTACTTCACTATCATTCCATCTCGGTGAGTCATTATTCATTTTCGATGTGACTTTTGTTATATCGTGGCATTCCGGGTCATACTGGCGTGCCGGTTGGTATGTGTAGGATTTTCATGTCGGGCACATTTATGTCGTGTGTTGGTTGTTGGCCTCATATTGAACTGTGCACACGAGTCGATTGCTTCGTGAGACTGATTAGGCACAAGACCACGCGTGTATTCGATTGATACTCGTTGGTGGCTTGTGCACGGACATATTTCCATCCCGGGCGTAGTTTGGCGCCACCCTTTGAGCCGTACTATTAGTTGATTCATACAGCATGTTTGATTGCGTATGTTTTCAACAAGATTGGGTTATAATCTAACCGTTTCATTTTGATCGAACTTGTGGTTTATCCTACATATTATATGATTGTGTTTATTCAACTCTGGAGGATTGTTGTTCTGTTTAACTGACCCCGTTTGGGGATATTTGTTTCTCAGGTCATGGCAAGGCAAAGGCACAGGGAGAGCACGTTGACGGCGAGGAGTCCCAATGATACTAGAAGGGGCCCCCAGTCTTTTTAGTCAGTTATTCAGTCATTTATGTTTCCTTTATTTATTCCGCTGCAGACATTCCGTTTGAATACTCATTTCATTCAGTGTTGTGTATTTTATCGTCACATAAGATACACATGTATTCTATATTATCCTGGGTGTGTTGTATGAAACTCCTAATCGGAGTAATTGATGTTGTAATGTGATTCGGTACTACGTTTACCCTGTGTAATTCATCCTTTTTCATTCGCCTGGTGGGTCCCAGTCGGGGGTCCACGGCACTGTAATATCCGCCTAGTTTGGGGTGTTACAGAGTTGGTATCGGAGCGTGGTTTTGAATACTACCTTCCGAGTCTTGTCTCATTTGAAATCATCGTCATCGGACTAGTATCATTGGACTTTCGCGTCACGTGTGACCTGTGCAGATGCCGAGCCAATCAGACCGAAAGAACTGTAAGACTTCTAACGCCATGGTATAATTTCTGGCAATTATCTTTCATTCATAATTCATCCGTTAACAATCCTCAAACATCATTTTCATTTTTGACCAGGACGGTCATTTTAACTCATTAATCCCTCAATTCGTTTCATTACTCGGTTGTTAATCTAGAAGATCATATCATTAATCTTGTTAACTTATTCAAGATAATCATTTCAATAATTTCATCAGATAATCATGTCACCTCAATTAATCATTCATGTAACCACTGTGTAAGAGCGTATGCTCATTTTCATCACCTCATGTCATAGTCATAATGTAATATTCATGCGAGAGATATAATCATCATGTGACCTTCCACTTCAGTATGGAAAGAGCTGGCAGAGGACATGGAGGACGAGGCCGTGGAGCGGGCCGAATCCCGAGAGCTCGTGTGAATACACGTGCGAATGCGAGAAATAATGCTAATTCATCGAGCAGCGACGCTGCCACTCATTCACCTGGATGTGATCATTCACTATCGGGGAGTCGTACCCGGGACACGGCTCAGTCAGAAGGTGTTCGGGTGGACCCACTTGCTTTTATGCAGGGCATGATGGCCCAAATGACGCAGATGGCACAACTTATGGAGACGATGCACAATTCAGTCAATCAAAATCAACAGGCTCCTCCTCCGCCACCTCAGAGGCAAGAGAGGGGTGTAAGCAATATCATTAGCGATATATCTCGCCAGCGACCACCTACCTTTGAGGGCTCATCTGAGCCGGCGGATATTGTTCATTGGCTTGAGCATTTCGAGAAGTTATTTGCTATGGTGGATTGCCCAGAAGGGCATAAAGTTTCAGTTGCGGCTTACTATCTGGGTAAGAGCGCTCATTCATGGTGGATATCGTTGAAGCCCACAGAAGGATCATGTACTTGGGATCAGTTTAAAACTCTCATGATGGAGAGGTACTATTCGGCCCCACTCAGAGAGGCCAAGCTGTCAGAGTTACTCACTCCCGACCCCTCATCAGACGCGGATGTTCTCGCCATTGCCGAGAAATTTCAGGAACTTCTTCTGTTCGCCTCATCTATCATTCACTCTGAGGCGGATAAGATCAAGTATTTCAGCAAGAGACTGAAACCTCGTATGCGGCTACAGTTGCTTAATCAAAATTGCACCACGTTGGCCGAATTCATTGAGAAAGCTCTTACTTACGAGCTCACTGCCAAAGAGATTGCTAAGCAACAACCTTCATCTACTGGCAAGAAGTCTAAGAACCGTAATCAGTCTGACGGGAGACAGGCCACTTTCAAGAAACCACGTGCGGGCTCTACTTTTTCTGAGCGACCTCCCCTGGCGTCCAAACCCGCGGAATCTCAGTCACGAGCGGCCAGTTCGGCCATCACCTGTTTCAACTGTGAGGAACAGGGCCATTTCAGCACCAAATGTCAAGCGATGCATTACGTGCCACAACTGTGGGATTGCTGGGCATAGGGCCCGTTTTTGCCGAAGGGACTCCAAACCTACTCAGACGTCATCTCAGGCCCCTAAGCAGTCAGCCGTTCAGAATCAGGCCACTCAATCAACGTCGTTTAAAACGACAGGAGCGACTAAAGGTGGAACCTATAGCCGTGACAGGAGCGTCACGGTCTGGGACTAGCAAGCCGGATTTATGAGATGAAGAAGACCGATGATCCGAGGCCGAATGATCTCGGTACACTCGATATTCTATCTCAACTGTGTGTACCCTTTTTGATCTTGGTGCATCGCATTCATTCATTTAGAGTCTTGTTTGAGTAGACTACGTGCAGGTAGTGCTACTAGTTGTGAGCCTTATGTCATTGGCCTACACGATGGTAGACGAATTATCGTGTCGTGAGATTCATAATTGTCGGTCGATTTCATGGTCGTGTATGGCCGCGGACCTAATCGTAGTAGATTTGCCGAGGGCAGCGTCATCTTGGGTATTGATTGGATGGATCGTCATGATGCCATCATTAGTGTCCGTAAGCGTATGATCACTATCATTTCGGACGATGGGGTCGAATGTGTGTTTTCGGGAGGTAATCCCATTTGCAGTAAGGTCATTAATTTGATGAAAGCGGTCGATTTCTCGATCGAGGATGTGTCGGTTATTGGTGCTATATGACCAAAACCAGGAATCATCGATAATGTTGTCGGATATTCCGGTAGTGAGGGAATATGCCGATGTTTTTCAGACGAGTTACAGTTTGCCTCCACGAGAGAGATGTGAAATTCACGATTGAGTTGGAGCACAGTACGTCTCCGATATCGAAGGCACCGTCTAGGATGGCCCCGACCGAAATGCGGGAGTTGAAGAATCAACTTGAGGAATTGTTCGAGAAAGGTTATATCCGACCGAGTGCGTCCCGTGGGGAGCACCGATCTTTGTTTGTCAAGAAGAAGGATGGTTCGTTCCGTTTGTGTATTGATTAGGGAATTGAGCGGGTGACAATCAAGAATAAGTATCCTTTACCTCGTATTGATGATCTTTTAGATCAACTTCAGGGAGCTTCAGTATTTTCCAAGATCGACTTAAGATCTGGATATCACCAGTTGCGGATTCGAGAGTCGGATATCGCGAGGACGGCGTTTCGAACACGCTATGGTCATTATGAGTTCGTAGTTATGCCGTTCAGGCTAACTAATGCACCTGCGGTATTCATGGAGTTAATGAATCGGGTTTTCATCGACTTTTTAGATCAGTTTGTTGTTGTCTTCATCGATGACATTTTGATTTATTCTCGTAGCCAAGAGGAACACGAGGTTCATCTTCATCAGGTTCTCGATGTGTTGAGACGAGAGCAACTTTATGGAAAGTTTTCCAAATGTGAGTTCTGGATGTCCGAAGTGACTTTTCTCGGACATGTAATTTCATCAGACGGAGTTCGTGTCGACCCTCAGAAGACGGAGGCTATCCGAGATTGGTTACCTCCAAAGAATGTTAAGGAAATCCGAAGTTTTCTCGGATTAGCGGGCTATTATCGGCGATTTGTGGAAGGATTTTCTAAAATCGCTCAACCCTTGACGAGCCTTTTGCGAAAGGATAAGAAATACACGTGGTCCGACGCATGTCAAGGGAGTTTCGAGGAACTCAAGAGCCGGTTAATGTCAGCACCTGTACTTTCCTTGCCGCAGGGGATGGAGGGATTTGTGGTTTATAGTGATGCGTCCGGACAGGGTCTCGGGTGTGTGCTCATGCAGAATGGAAAGGTTATTGCCTATGCTTCACGGCAATTGAGACCTTACGAGGTTAATTATCCGACCCACGATCTGGAGCTAGCAGCCGTGGTGTTCGCTTTGAAAATTTGGCGTCATTATCTTTATGGCGTTACCTGTCAGATATTCACCGATCATAAGAGTTTAAAGTATATATTTACTCAGAAGGAGTTAAATATGCGACAGAGACGGTGGATGGAATTAATCAAAGATTATGATATCGAGATCCTTTACCACCCGGGCAAGGCGAACGTTGTCGCCGACGCCTTAAGTCGTAAGTCCGTGCAGGAGCAGATGCTTACTCGTTTAATAGTTCAGAAGGAGCTTCAGCAGGAATTCCTTAGACCCGAGATCGAGTCGGCTTGGCGAAGTCGGGGACGACTTTGTATGTTAGAGATTTCATCGTCACTTGAGGAGAAAATCGGGGAGGATCGGAGTTCGGACCCGGCATTGATGCGCATCCGTGAAGATGTGGCTCGGGGAAAGCCCACAGATTCGTGGTCCACGAGGATGGACTTTTGAGGTTTAAGAACCGGTTGTGCGTGCGCGAATGACGAGTTGAAAAACTCTATTTTGAGAGAAGCTCATGCTACCCCTTATTCATTCATCGGGGGTCGGCCAAGATGTACAAGGACTTGAAACAAAATTACGGTGGAGTAATATGAAGCGAGAAGTCGCAGAATTTGTTTCGAGATGCTTAACTGTCAACAAGTTAAGATTGAACATCGGCCGTGGGTATGCTGAAACCTCTTCCTATTCCCGAATGGAAGTGGGAAGACATTTCTATGGATTTCATCACGAGCTTGCCGATGAGTCGTCGTGGCATGAATACGATCTGGGTGATTGTGGACCGCTTAACTAAATCAGCTCATTTTCTTGAGATTAAGGATACTTGGGGTCGAGAGACTTGCCCGATTATTCATCAAAGAGATAGTGAGGCGCACGGTACTCCTAAAAGTATCGTTTCGATCGTGACAGACGGTTTGTGTCACATTTTGGAAATCGATTCATCGTGCTATGGGAACTCGGCTTAATCTCGATCGCCTTTCATCCTCGGTCAAACGGACAATCGAGAAGGACTATTCGGACATTAGAGGACATGTTGAGAGCTTGCGTCCTCGATTGGAAGGACGATTGGGAAGCCCAACTACCGTTGATCGAGTTCACGTATAATAATAGTTGGCATGCTTCCATTAAGATGGCACCTTACGAGGCCTTGTACGGTCGTCGTTTTCGATCTCCTTTGTGTTGGGATGACTTGTCAGAATCAATCGGCACCGAGCCCGATATGCTTATAGCCGCCCGGGAGAAGGTAGCTTTGATCAAGAGTCGTATGTTGACTCGAGTCGGCGAAATCATATGCGAGATAATCGTAAATCGACCACTAGAGTTCGAGACGGGTGACCACGTTTTGGTCAAGGTATCCCCGAGTCGAGGTATTTTCCGTTTCGGAAAACGGGGGAAGTTGAGTCCGAGATTCATTGGACCATTTGAAATTTTGGATCGAGTAGGCGAGTTAGCTTATCGATTGGATTTACCTCCGGCTTTGAGCCAAATTCATAATGTGTTTCATGTCTCTCAGTTGCGGAAGTATGTTGCCGACCCGAGTCACATACTTCAGTTCGACGAAATCGAGATCACCGACGACCATTCATATGAGGAGTGTCCTATACGAGTCTTAGAGTGGCGAATCAAACAGTTGAGAAATAAGTCGATTCCTTTGGTCAAGATTCAGTGGTCTAGACACGGAGTCGAAGAGGCTACTTGGGAAACCGAGGATAGTATGCGGGAGAGTTATTCCGAGTTGTTTGACCCTTAGTTTCAGGGACGAAACTCTTTTAAGGGGGGGTGTATGTAATACCCGGTTGTAATTCAGTCATTATCATTCAGTAATTTCATTCGGTGATTGTCACTCAGTGGATTTTCACTCATTTATAATCATTCATCAATCATGTTCATTCACCCGTGTTCACCGTTCGGAAAAACTTCGAGTTGTGTATCGTTATTGTCCATTGTTTCAACTTTCCGCATATGAGTTCGACTTTGTTAGATCACCATTAATTTTTGGTAACTCCAAAAATTCTGAATCCTTGCAATATTATAGATCATCGAGTTGGCTTTCCAATGGTTTAAACGGTGAGTCAATCGGAGTCCGGACGAGAGAGTTATGGTCGTTTTAGCTCACCCGCTCATTTTTCAGTTATTGGCCGATCACTGCCGACCGAACTCGGCCGTGTCGTCCGACACAGCCGTCTTTGTACTCGTCCGGAAATGCGAAGTCTCTGCCCACGGGACTCGGCCGTGTCGTCAGCACGGCCGAGTCAAACTCTTCCGGATAAGCGAGCAGCGCCCACACGCGCCCGGCCGTGTTCCAGACACGGTCGAGTCATGCCGAAGTCGGCCGTCGGACAGTCACTATCGGAAGGCCTCTTCGCGCCGCGACCGTGTCAAGCAGACACGGTCGAGTCCTACCGGCCAGATGCGCGCCGCGGCCGTGCCGATCGGCACGGGCCGTGTCCGACAGGCGATCGGCCCTATAATTTCGTTTTTTGAGCATTTCAGCTGATTCCTTCCATTTCTTCCACCTTCATACGAGAGAGAGAGGCTTTAGGGAGAGAATTCTCTTCACCTATCACTTGAGTGTGGTTTTTAATCATTTTCATTCGGTTGTGAAGCTTGGATACTCGATTAAACTCGTGTTCTTCGGATCGAAGTGGTTGGATCTTCTAGAGGTAATTTCTTCAACACCTTGGACTTCGATTTTGTGTTGAGATATGATGTTTTGGACGTTATAATCATGTTATATGAAGGGATATGTATATGATTATGAGTTTGTATAAGGATTCATTGGATTATTGAGGGATTATTCAAGAACACCTTGAATATCGGATTGAAATTGGGGGTTTTCGATTAATTGTCATTATAATCACGTTTTCGGATATTTATTTTGGATTATTGATCATTTGGAAGATGTTTGTTGGTTTGAAACACTTCTTGGGGGATTTGATAGTGGCTCATTGAGATTTGATTGTAAACAATCGGAGTTTGGCCACAACGTATTCGATATAATGCCCCAATGAACTTAGTTTAATCGTATCGACGTTTTGAGTTCGTTATATTCGTGTTTGATTCATATATTGAACGGGTTGTTGGATATTGTATAATTCAAGGTTGTTCGAGCGACCGATATCTCAATTAGGACGTTGTTCGTGGAAGGATAATTGTCACCGGTATTGTGTAAGTTAATTCTTACTCGGTTAAAAGGATATTAATCCCTTTTGTTATTGTTCATTCATAATCATAACTCATTCATCATTGTATTAACCGTATCAAAACTTGTTATTGTCAATTAATCACTTCAGTCATAAGGAACGACGGTTCCAATCATTTCATTGAGCTGTCATTTACTTCACTATCATTCCATCTCGGTGAGTCATTATTCATTTTCGATGTCACTTTTGTTATATCGTGGCATTCCGGGTCATACTGGCGTGCCGGTTGGTATGTGTAGGATTTTCATGTCGGGCACATTTATGTCGTGTGTTGGTTGTTGGCCTCACATTGGACTGTGCACACGAGTCGATTGCTTCGTGAGACTGATTAGGCACAAGACCACGCGTGTATTCGATTGATACTCGTTGGTGGCTTGTGCACGGACACATTTCCATCCCGGGCGTAGTTTGGCGCCACCCTTTGAGCCGTACTATTAGTTGATTCATACAGCATGTTTGATTGCGTATGTTTTCAACAAGATTGGGTTATAATCTAACCGTTTCATTTTGATCGAACTTGTGGTTTATCCTACATATTATATGATTGTGTTTATTCAACTATGGAGGATTGTTGTTCTGTTTAACTGACCCCGTTTGGGGATATTTGTTTCTCAGGTATTTGCAAGTAAAAGGCACAGGGAGAGCACGTTGACGGCGAGGAGTCCCAATGTTACTAGAAGGGGGCCCCAGTCTTTTTAGTCAGTTATTCAGTCATTTATGTTTCCTTTATTTATTCCGCTGCAGACATTCCGTTTGAATACTCATTTCATTCAGTGTTGTGTATTTTATCGTCACATAAGATACACATGTATTCTATATTATCCTGGGTGTGTTGTATGAAACTCCTAATCGGAGTAATTGATGTTGTAATGTGGTTCGGTACTACATTTACCCTGTGTAATTCATCCTTTTTCATTCGCCTGGTGGGTCCCAGTCGGGGGTCCACGGCACTGTAATATCCGCCTAGTTTGGGGTGTTACATCCACGACGCTGTAATATGCCCTGAATATCTTGAGGGTGTTACAGAAAATGATATCGGAGCACTAGGTTTATGGATACCTAGGCTTGTGAGTTATTTGGGTCTAGTCGTGTTTTATTTCTGCACATCGTCATCATGCCGCCAGCATCTCGGTACTCAAGTGTTCGTATTTCGTTACTCGATTCTTTTGCTTTCTCGTATCGTACTTCCATTTATTGTATTGTGATTGTTTTCTCTCGTACTTATCATCGAGGTCGTGGTCGTGGTCGTGGATGCGGCCGGGGACGTGGGGCAGCCAGTGGGGCGGCCACGTCACATTCTTCTGGAGCCGGTAGTACTAATGGCCGTCACAGCCATACTGCTACTCAAGATGGCGCCGACCTTGGTGTTGCAGCTGTAATGCGACAGATGGTGAACCAAATGGTTGCGATAGCCCAGGCGGTTCAAATGGTAATGTGGCTACATATGAAACAGTAGACCGATTTGGTCTTTCATCAATAACATACAACATATAGTCCATATATCCCTGGTTCAAAACTCATACCCGCACAGGGGTCGCAATACAACAACATTCCCATACGATGGGAAAACACTGCAACGGAAAAGAAAAAATGTAATTCGACCAACAGTACCCAAGTACTTTCCTTCATGTGATTAGTATCATTATCTTCCATCATCCTTCGTACCGATCCTGTATTTTGCTCCTCAAGAACATGTACGTGACTGAACGCAATAACAAGCATCCACCCCCAATTACTTGGGGGTTAGCAAATTGGAATTTTGCTAGTGCAAGTATAAAGTGCAAATACGAGCCATACACAACATATACCAAGAATATAATAATCTGAATAATTAATGGATCAAACTCAGTGAAAGACTTCCCGATATATTTCATTTGTGCAAAATAATCCGAAGCCATGAAAGGCAGTAATAAAGCAAGTAAACAAATTGTAAAGCGTTTTACAGATCTCGAGAGTTTTTAGAGGAAAACATTTTGAGATTAAAGAGTCCTTATCTTTTCAAAAATCACCTAAGGTCATAGCCCAAAGATTTATTCGGTTCTCGACAACTATAATATAATCACGGGTCATGCAATTTCGGCAATAAAAATATTATTCGTACTCATCAAGTAACGATTTCCAGAGGCCTCGGTCGACCCTACATGGCATCACACAAATACGGTTCGTAGTCATCAAGTAACGAACTCTAGAGGCCTCGTCGGACCCTACCTAGTACCCACATATACTGTTCGTACTCATCAAGTAATAAACTCCAGAAGCCCCGTCGGGCCATACCTGGTTCCACACAAATACTGTTCGTACTCATCAAGTAATGAACTCCAAAGGCCCCTTCGGACCCTACCTGGTTCCACAGATCAACACAACAATCCACAATGCATATCAATAACACCACATTCACATACCACAAAGAGATATACTTCTCGAGCAACACTAAATAGCACTACCTCCTTACGAAGGAGTCAGCAGACAATACAACCAATATCACACAACATCACAATACTTATCAATAAGTACACATATCCACACACACACACACACACACCTTGCCGAAAAGATATAACTTTAAGTCTACTAGCGATATAGTCGCGCACAACGGTACCACACGAAAATAGGGCATTCCAATATACAACACTAATATAACTTCTTTGGACGATATATTCATTTACAAACACATGAGTTGATTTTGGAGAGAATCTTTATCGAGAATATACCGATTCTAATGAAGTTTCATAAACACATTCAAATTGCACACATAATTAATAACCAACTACTATATCTACGAAATACGAAGTATATGGGCAAGATACTTGCCTCGATAAGTGATGCGAATCTTCCGAAGAACAGGGCTCAACAGGAAAGCCTTGAAAACCTACAACCTCCGCGAGAAAACAATGACGACATAATTACTATGCATAAAACGACCAAATACGATGGGAAACACGCCCAACACCGAAGGAGACTCATTGAAACATTTAATCGAACGTTAAATATTCAATAGTTTCCAAGATCACTCAAATAGTCAATCGAGTCAAACAACTCGAATATGGATATACAATCCATAGAACACGATTAATAATATCAAATAACACCAATCGATTCATCAAAATCGGATTACATTCGAAATCAAGAACAAAACCCTAAAAAGTCAATTCTAGGGATTCAAGAACATTACCTTCGATCCGACGAAGAACGATGGATTAGGTGATGTTAATCCTTGCTAGGAACTCAAAAAGATTGATGGGTTATGAAACCGTGACCAACCCTAGCCTCTCAAACCAATCCCGCCGACCGCAAGAAATTAAGGAGAAGGAGATTGTGAAAAATGTGAAATGAAGTCTGTTGCCCGCCTATATATAGGCCGCAACACATTACGTACGTAATACTTCATGTTTAGCATACGTAATTGGCCTTACATACGTAACGGACAAATGTTACGTACATAATCCTATACTCAGATCTCAGTGCCCCAATCCATACGTAGGTTAAAATACGTAACACCTCCAATGTTACGTACATAATCAATTGATAACGTATGCTACATGACCCCTGTAGCATACGCTAAAGCCTCTCCAGAGGCTACTGCCCCAACCAACAGGTATGATAACGTATGCAACCAAAACACATAACGTATGTTATCCAACACTAGTTACGTACGTAATGCACTTGTTAGCGTACGTAATATGTTCTGAAGTCGATACAATGATGCGACTACCCAATGAATCTCACGACTCCCAGCTTGACAGCGAAGCTCCGACAGTTCACAACGAGAACAATCATATGAAGAGAAACAACATATAGTGTCACGCACACAAGTACCAAATAAATATGACTGATGCGGCGCCAAGTTGTACTCGATGAAAACTACAACATGGTACATCATACTGTACACAACAGAGAGAATTCCAAATAACCATCAACGGAACAAAATAACCGGCACAAAATGACAATTAATTCAAAAGAACCGAAAACGCGAATCTCGGGTATTACAGGAAGGATGTGAAGCCCACAACCCAAAATAACAAACTCTGGCCAACGTAAAGTTCCCAATCAAACCAACTCGAATATGAGCTCCCGACAAATCTCAATCCAGCTTTCTCAGCATATCAGGACCTCCAACATATAGTCTCGACTATAGACGCCCAACCCAGTTGGATTGGATAGACAAGTGTGATTCGTTTTTCTTTTTCCTAATCGGGAACTAATCAAAATGAGGCTGAATCCCGTGAAACAATTTCATAGAATGCCTTAATCCGCGACTTTCTAGACCCCATGCATCCACCATTAAGCTGTTCGTTACCAACCAGAGAAGCCAAAGTGAAATAAAGGTGACACAAATTACCCGGAACCACTATTCCTCAAGAAATAAACGATCGACACGATCATCAATATCAACTCAATATGAATCAAATAAAGCATAACAATGTATGTTATAGATATATAACATAAAAAAGAAGCATTATCTTCATAACCAAGCAAGAATTGACTTGCCTCAATACCGAGAACGAGAATATCCAATCATGAACAAAATATCCTCAAACAAGTCAACAAATACTCGAGCAACCTTGAATAAAATAGAATTCATTTATAACAATGTTCAAAAATCAAAATGTCAACAACTAGAACTCGTTACCCTCAATAAGGAACCCAACAACTCCAAACAATCTATCACAATTTATCGGGATAATTAATCAATCTCTTTCTAAACAATCTTCGAATATTTACGATTACAACTCAACAAATCAATGTAGAATTCTTCCAATAATGATTAATATATGAATAATATGTTAGGAATATGCCCTCGAATGCCACTCAGGGGATGAGAGAGAAGGGGCATTGTACTCGTAATTATGATATTATCAATAAAATGCAATATGATTCATTCACTATTTATTGTATTTCAAATGCATTCTTGATTTGATAAACATTGAAGTGAAGTCCATGTAAATAAGAGCGAACATTCCACTCTCGTTATCGAATAAGACAGAAGTGCACTGGAAGTGTTTAGGGCTTATTTACATAAATTGTTCGTAAGTCGATAAACATAATTGGGCATTCAGTTTTGAGTAAAGACTTGTATAACTGATGCTAGGACATGTGCATGTCTTGATAGCATAGTTATACGTATATTAGTGAGACCAGTATACTCGAACACGAGTCATACTTGATTCAGTCACACGGTATTCACTCTTGAAGAGTCGATGACGAATGGAAATGTTGTGATAGTATACGTGGACCTTTGACTTGAGGGTTCAGTAAGAGATGTGCCTGTGATGTTTGTTTTGTCATTAGAGTAGTTAGACCCGTTTGCTTAATCGCTGGGTCAACCTCGAAGTGTGGACTATATGGGCAGGTAGCAGTCTTTACTCTACGCCAAGAAGGATTCTATCTCCTATTTGTAACACCCCAAACTAGGGGGATATTACAGTGCCGTGGACCCCCAACTGGGACCCACCAGGCAAATGAACATTAATAAATTAAATAATATAATTGTAGTACCGAACCACATTATATCATCAATTACTCCGATGAGGAGTTTCAAGTACAACACACCCAGGAAATACAGAATACATGTATATTTCATATGAAGATAAAATATACAACACTGAATGAAATGAAATCTAAACGGAACTGCAGCGGAAAATACATAACAAGGAAACGCGAACAAATGGATAGACTGGGCCGCCCTAATAGTATCACTGGGACTCCTCGCCGTCAACGTTCTCTTACCGTGCTTTTGCCTTTCCATGACCTAAAAACAATATCCCCAACGGGGTCAGTTACACAGAACAACAATCCTCAAGAGTTGAAAAACCACAATAATTACATATCTTAGTTATGAAATCAAGCTGAAGAGGGGCATCATAGTACACCCGTAATGGGACGTGCAAGTGCACAAGACGAGTGTCTGGACACACCCGCACTTGTACCTAATTAGTCTTATGGAGGCACGTTATCGTGTGCATAGTTCATTATGTCGGTGAACCCGTATCACATGACTATCGTGTGCCCGACTAAAAATTCCACACATAACCACCCGGCCACGCAATATGAATCCATAAGGTCACAAGGACAAAAGTGACCATGAAGAATATCAATGAATAGCAAATCGACAAGGGTCAAGAATGACTCACCGAGATGAAATAATAATGAAATGAATGATAGCTCACTGAAATGATTGGAACCGTCGTTCCTCGTGAAATGAATGATTAGTTTGGTAATTACAAATCTCGACATGATTAGTATACTATTAATGAATTATGAATATGAATGAACAACAACGAAAGGAATGAGTATCCTTCTAACCGAGCAAGAATTAACTTGCCTCAATACCGGTGATGAAATGTCCTCCTTCGAACAAACGTCCTTAATGAAATTATCGGTCACTCGAACAACCTTGAATAACATAATTACCAACAAACGCTGAATATACGTATCAAGCATGTTCACAAGCAACTCAAAAGTTGATACAACAATATCCAAACTCATTGGGGCATTCTAACGAATAAGTTGCAAACATTCTTCCATTGATTACAACCAACCCAAAATATATCGAAACTAACCTTCAAATGAGTAGTTCAACCCCAATAATACATCATCAATACAATTAAATAATCCAATAGGAATACTCCATTCGAGATTACGACAATATCTAGTCGAAACCCCCAAAATCCCAAAGTTAACCCTTAGGGTGTTCTTGAATAATTCTCCAAATACTCAACAAATCCGAAAAACACACCAATAAATCTGTAGAAATACATGCATCCAAGGTAGATAATCCATATCTAACATATTCCAACATACTAGTAAGCTAACTCGAAGAGATCGGAATGAAAACACTCAAATCTTAAAATTCTAGATTCAAGCAAAGTTACCTTTGATTTGGTGAGTTGGAGAGGATTAAATGATGATTAATATGAACTAGAAGCTTGAAGATGTTGATAGTTGATTGCAGCTTGAAGAACACTTCTCAAAATGTCCAAAGTCGCCCAAAATCGCCCGTGAGAGGAGGTGAGATCTAAAAATGCCGAAACTGGATTGAACCGTCCTATTTATACCTGAACCAGCTTAGCGCGCGCTAGCTCCTGATATTAGCGTGCGCTAGCGGGTTCACCGGCCTGTATAGTGAGTTCTGACTGCTTCGTTAGCGTGCGCTACGAACTTGGTAGCGTGCGCTAACGCCTTCTCTTTAGCGTGCGTTACCCAAAATTAGCATGCGCTAACTGATGTTGATACCCAAACAACTGGAGTCCAGAACCTACTGTCCAAAGTCTGATCGAACCTTAGCGCGCATTACACTGATTGTTTAGCGTGCGCTAACAATTTAACTCTTGCGTATGCTATACCCACTCCTAGCATGCACTAAGAATTTCCCGCCTCAGTCCAGTACCAACTGGACTGCCTTCTCCAAAACGCTAGTGCGCGCTACATCTCACAACTAGCGTACGCTATTTTCCAATCATAGCGTGCGCTACAATTCATCCAATTCAGTCCAGTGCCTACTGTACTGCTTGCCACAATACATTAGTAGCATGCGCTAATGAAGTCCGATAGCGCGCGCTACCAGTACACAATTGGCGCGCATTAAATAGTATGTAGTGTGCGCTACTCAACACACATAGGCTGCCAACAACGACGACAATGATAATATTCTCGACTCGAATCTCAAACAATGATGAAAGGCGAATGATAACTGATCCAAGGTTCCAAACACGCCAATCGGTGAACACAATGAACGAGCATGAATGATGAATGATTACCAATGAGTGGAAAAAATTTACTGACAATTTACTGAATGATAATGAATGAATTTACAATCGGGTATTACACTGTTAGTGAGCAGGCGAATGTCCTATACTGTAATATCCGGAATTTCTTCTATTGTTGTTTAATATTATTTTATCTGAGTTATATTGTACAACGTGGAATCTGTACAGTATGGATAAAATAAATTAAGGACTGGGATGTCAATATTGGTATAATTGTCGTATTTGGTCGACAATTGCATTTGAGGATATAATATGTTGAGTATACGTATTCAGTATGTCATATGTTCGTATCTAGTATGTTGAGACGTTGGACAAGGATAGTTGAAAATGGCTAAGTACAGAGTCCTTAACGTACGTTAAGTTTATAAGATAACGTACGCTAAATGTTAAGTGTTACGTATGCTATGCACAACGCATTATGTACTTAATGAGGAGAATCATACATGATCAGGCTATGGCCGACAGGTGGGTCCCGTGGCCGGCAGCTTTCGGCGAAGAAGGTGCATGGGCGAGTCAACTCTTGGTTAACGTACGCTACGGGTAGTGCATTACGTACGTTAAGTGAAGATTTACTGTACCAAGTCAACGTACGTATTACGTACGCTATGAAGGAGATATTACGTACGTAAGCAAGTGAACGAAACAAGTCAGTGAGTTATGGAATGATGTTATATACGCTATGTTGGACGCGTAGCGTACGCTAGTGAGCATTACGTACGTTAATGTTGAGT
The DNA here is from genome assembly GCA_033398695.1 of Orobanche coerulescens. Lineage (NCBI taxonomy): Eukaryota > Viridiplantae > Streptophyta > Magnoliopsida > Lamiales > Orobanchaceae > Orobanche > Orobanche coerulescens. Next base: position 131,556,828 of record CM065812.1, on the reverse strand, counting down.
GATAACGTACGTAATGGGCAATGTAGTTTATAAAATGAAGATCGGCTTCTCATTTCTTCATGAAAGAAAAACCATTTCTTCCTCCAAACTTCGTCCTTATGAGTGTGTTAGTGAGAAACCTTTTCCAACTTGATTATGATCTTGGAAGCATGGATTAGAGGCTTAGATATGAAGATATCAATGATTCTTGAAGAGTTTGATTGTGTTATTCATGTTATTGAGGTATGTTGATGAACTCTACACCTTGAATTCGGATTTTGATGTTATAATATTGTCCTACTATGAAATTTATAATTATAAACAAGGAAGAATCGTGTTAATTCGTATGAATTCGGAATAGAGTATGTTATGTAATCGTTGTTATCGAGATGAATTGATCGTTGATATGATTATTGGATTATGGAAACGTATCGTGGTTATGAGTTCATGATTGATTGATTCGGGTTGTTTGGAATTATGTTTAATCGGGATATTATAGATTGTTAAGTATGATCATCGAGTTGCGGTTTGTATTGTAGATATGAGTTCGTATTTGTTGAGTTGGATTATTTGGTTTTGTGTATGATCGAGGAATTGTTGAGCCATTGAGTTTGATTGATTGGTTATATCGGGAATTGATTATTATCGAATATGTGTTAATTGATTACTTCATTAGGTTGAGATTATTGATCAGTAATTAGAACCTTGCTTTGCGGTCGTGTTCAAGAATTTTCGTGAATTGCATTGATCGGGGCCGAGAAGCTTGTAGGCGACGGCAAGGAATTGGTAACGGCTTCATCGATATCGAGGCAAGTTATTACTTGCACAGTTTATAATATTTAATGAATGATTTCAATTTCATTCGTTTATAATTCGTATAGCAATGTTTATAATCGTAATCATAGGAGATTTGGGAATTATAAGTCGTATTCAAGTTTTGAGAATTAAATCATAATGTATAAGATTTATATTTATTGTTGGTATACTTAGTATCATGGATACATTGTGGTGTATATGAAGACGTGAATTATCTACCGTCCGTGACATTGTGGATCGTCGAATATTCAGAATAATGGTTCGTGATGGTTTAGACATATAGATTGCTCTCGAAGGACTCGGGGCAAGTACTCTAATCATTCTTGTCATTTCGTGTCGATCATGTTGTGATACATTTGTGTATTGTTGTTGTCATGCATTGTGTATTATTATTATATGCATTTGTGCATTGTTGTCGTATGTCCACCTCGTGTTGGTCCGACGGGATCATCGGGGGATCTATGCTAGCGTGCGCTGGATCATCGGACAGGTTTTTCCACCACGGTTGGTCTGACGGGATCATCGTGGGATTTAGGCAGTGAACGCTGGATCATCGGATTACCATGTATTGTTGTTGTGCATATATATATTATGGGTTTGCAATAAGTATACATTCTTATTATTGATGTGAGCATATTGACGTTGTCATATGAGTATGCATTTGTAGGTCTTGTGTTAGGACCATATCCGTATGTTGTGTTGATCTGATCTTGGATTAGACTGACGTGATTTCGTCATGGCATTTCATATCTTGAGGTATGTTCTGTATTTCCTTTGGTACTTGTCTTTGATGAACAATCGATTATCGTGTTTAGATGTGATGATGTTACCCGATGGATTGGGTTGGACAAAGTTAGTAGATTTCGCAACAGTGAGTTATGATAATGTTTTGAGAACCTTGGGTATTGTTGAGATACAATACAGATATTTCGGTATGAGCTTATTATGTTGTTGAAATGATACGAGATGTGAACTTTGGTGATTATTATCACGAATTGGTAAAGTTATGGCGGTAAGATTACATTGGTCGTATTCTTACTTAGTATTTTCATTGGTATGTAATTATTGTCGTGATGTGATGGTTATCATTGTTGGATATTATGGCTGACCCCGTCGTGGGCTTTCTTTTTAGGTTCTTGGATTATCAAGCTTGTAGCGGTCGTGAAGAGATGAGCTTCCCGGAGGATACTGGCTAGGGCATGTATTTGTATATTGAGTTCCTGATCAGTTCTTGTATTCCGCTGCTAGAGTATTTTAATTATTTTTATTTTTCCGCCGGGTGAGTATTTTTAAATGCCCTTTTGGTATCTAGTAACTTAGGTTACTTTGGCAATCGTTTTCTAAATCTATTCTGTCGGTATGTGTAAGTGATAGCTTAACGTATGTTTTTAAACTGATGAGTTTTGGCATTTCGGGTCTTGTGGTTTCAAATGAGATTTTACGACGGTTTTGATAAACGAGTTTTATAAAGTTTTCGAATGTTTTTAAATAGATAATACCGTCGTTAGTCTCTTAGGCGTTTGTAAATATTTGCGAAAATTTCCTTCAGCCTTGTGGGTTCCATCTCGGGCCCCACAACGCTGTAATATTCCCGAATATCTCGGGGTGTTACATATACAGTTAATGGCAAATAAGATCATAAGTCTTTATCCAAAGCATTATGATCTAATCGTATTAGATACACTAGCAATCAGTCAGTCTTGATTTGCATTAACATATGTATATTGTCTAGTCAACAGTAGGGTTTGACTTTTCCGTGACCCAAAGACTTGACCGGGACATCTGATGAAGGGTCTATACGTATATGGTATTCACGACATAATGGTTATGGAATGATCCCTTCATTCTTTCTCAGTCGGGATTTACAATGCGGCCCGCTAGGCTGGCTAAGTGGTGCCCGCACTCATTGGTTCCTCACAATGCCAGCTGAGACGGATCTACGGAGTCGCGCATCAGGATCGTTGACGGAATAATGTGAATCTATTATCTCTCTTATTATATTAGATACTGAATATCTAATTATGATTTATTGGATAAATCAAATAGCGGTCTTATGAATTGAAATTAAGTTACTGGTAATTAATTTAATTCATAAATTATATTTCTTAGATAAATATATTTGTACTTGATATAATTAATTAACAGGATTAATTAATTAATATAAATACATTGATGATAAAATAGAATGTATTTAATGGAGTCGTTTGACGAACGTCCGGTACACGAATTGAGTGACTCGACCCGTTTCCTAGCACCTTCCATATGGCCGCCCACTCACTCCTATTGTCTTGGTGTGATGTTTTATTTTATGTTGACTAAAGCATGTTCTTAAGATAGTTCCAAAGATGAAATGATTTGTATCTAATCTCATCATCTAGTTACCTTTCTTTTGATCATGTTAGTCTTATAAAATGAAAACATAACAACACCCACGTTACACGATTGTGTATTCGGCCGAACCAAGAATAAGTGAGAGGGTAGAGAATTTTCTTTCATCTTGTTCATCATTTTAGAAGTGAAAACGAGTAAGAAAAATAAGAGAGAAAAATTCCTACGACACTTTCTAGCTGTGTTATTCATAAAATGGAGTCTTGTTGATTTTTCCGGTCAAGTTCCGACGCGTGTGAAGTAGAGACATCGGGATTTCGGAGTTTGCAACGAAGGGATTTCGTGCTCGTGTTCGGGTTCGTGATCATCATCAACATACAAAGATATTATCAAAGGCTTCAAAGGTATGGGACTTTGATCCTTTTATTTTTTGTTGATTATTTTTCGTATATACGTTACTTGATCGATCCTGTTTGGGATTCTTTATTGTGTTTTATTATTCCGTTGCGTATTCGATATTGTATCCGTAATCCCAACAATGGTATCGGAGAGAGGTCAATGATACCGTTTATACGATTATTTGTGCATTTTGAATGCTATTGGATGATGTTTGTGATTTAGAATCATTATTGGTATAATCGGAGATATTTAATTGTTTGTTGTAAATTTCGTTTCTATGATTTTATGTGAATTATAAATCTGTAAAATTTTATTTTATTGATTTATAAGTCCTACATAAAAGTTAGAAACATCACATTTTGGAAACGAGCCAAAAAATGAGCCGAACGGAGGTCGAACTCGGCGGCCGGTCGCAGAGTCACAAAGCCGTGTGCACAGGTTGGCAGACGAGGGCTGCTACCCAGATAGTAGCAGGCAGGTGACTCGCTCCAGTGGGTCACCCTCGGCCATCCCCCTTTTTCGGGCTCGGTTTACGGGCTGGGCCCATTCCGACTTGTCTGGGACTTCATTTAGTCTCTGTATTAGTTGTAATATTTTTCCACATTTTAAATTGGATTTAATTTGATTAAAATGTATATTTGGAATATTATTTTAAATGAGAAAGATATGAAACGAAAATACTATTTTTTTGGCCGGATTACTTCGAACAAATTGAAATGACGATTATTAGTATTAGTTGGATTAATACCATTAAAATTGAATAGATTACTTTTTATATTTATTGAATTAATACATTAATTGGATTAATATGTAGAAATTGTATAGATTAATTTTATAGATTAATTGGATTAATATATTAAAACTAAATATTTAATTTCGTTGTCGTTACATGTTGTGTGGAATCCTTATGTGATGGTGATATAGCTCGTGGACTTAGTTTTGATTTGTTCGATTCGATTGGGTCGTAAAGGCCGTTTTGAGCCTATATATTTTTACTAGAAAATTTGTATAATATGATGCATTTTCAATGATGTAATTATTTATTTGGTTATGACGAAGACCGACGACAACCGACCGAGAAGACGAAGAATCGAAGACTGTTTTTCTTTATTAGGTCATTCGCTTGGCCCAGTACTTAGGAAAAAAGTCCATGAGCTATATGTTGGTAGTAACTAGGTTGCTATTTACTGTTTTTCATTTTGAATGATTGACAAACACAAATGCGCTTACAAATGAATTAATGTGCAAAGCGTAACATTAATCGCGAAATTCTCCTGACAACAAACAGACTAAGTTTGAAAAAGTTTACGAGATTTTCTACCCTCCATCAAACTCGTAGAAAATTGATACCCGAGCTGGTGTGCTATGCTTCCGAGTTATCGGGGTAGTACATTTGGTAGAGGTTGAAAAATTATTGAGTGTATTAGATGCCTTCAGTTGGTGCCTGATAGGTTGTCGGGTGAGATTCAATAGTCAAACCGATAGACGTTGATGGTCAACAACTTAGATAGTCTGGATTGCGAAGAAACCTGATAGGTTGAGGGCATGAAGACTAGAGGTAAAAGAAGATCGAAACATTCGTTGGACGGGTTGGTGTCGGACACCACTTTACAGAAATTAATAGGCAAGAAACATGACAGGATGCGTCTGTTAAAATTCTGTAAAGAACTCGATCACCATATAGGAGTCGATCTAACCATGACTTCCAGGTTATAACATGAGAGTGTGTAATTCCAATAAAATTAGTGGGAGCCGAGACAAGAATTATACAAGCCCTTAAATTCTATTCTCAGTCATAATAAAATAAGCCACTAATTCAATCTTGTGTAAATCAATGCAGAGAAACGAAACAATATCTCTCTAAAATGGCAAAGAACCCATTTGCAATAATACTTGAAAAGAATCTCCTAACTGGCCCCAACTTCATTGACTGGTTTGGAATCTGATGATTGTACTCAGCATGGAGTCTCTGGGATACGTCTTGGAGGCGGACATTCCACCGACTCCAGTCCGGACTAGGGGTAATCAGGAAGAGATTGATGTCCATGAAAAATGGGTCAAGTATGACGTGCTGGTCCGTGGATTTATGATGGGCTCAATGACTAATGAGCTGCAGAGAGCGCACGAGAAAATGACTTCTGCTAGGCAGTTCTCGCACACTTGACCGAGCTTTATGGACACAATAGGACTGCTAGATATGAGATATTGAAGCAGTTATTCATTTCTACGATGAAGGAAGGGGAGAAAGTGGGAGACCACGTCCTCAAGATGATTTCTATGATTTAGAGGCTCGAGGTGCTCAACTTTCATATGGATTTATCCCTTCAGATTGATCTTGTAATACCCGTGATTTCGATTTCCGGTAATTTCTTTTTTTTCGGCGGAAGTCCGTTTTGACGACTCGCCCATGACCGTTTCGTCATTCTGAGAATGATTAATTCTGCACTTTTTGTCATCCGAGTTCGTTTCGGTGTTGTTTTGTTGAGTTCCGTGCTTTTTAGCGGTTTTTCCGCACTTGAGTTCGGTTCTTGCGAATCTCGTTCGAAACTGCTGTTTCGAGTTTCCCGTAAGTCCGTTTAACTTTGTTAGACGTGTTGTGAACTTCCGTTTAGTTATTCGATCACGTATCGTGATTTCCGGGCGTTTTGGGCCATTTTGTAATTTCTTGAAAGTTACGGGTATCCGTATCTGTAATTGTTGTCTCGACCCGTTTCTTGGTCGCGTATGATTAATTATGGTATTATGTTTTCATTTCGGGCCGTTGATGTTGTCCGCGAACTTTTCGTCGTGTTCGTTAAAATGCGTTTTGGAAATCGGGTCGTCGAGCCACAGTGGTGGTGCGGCGAGCAGTTGCGGGGCGGCCGGACGATTACAGGCACCGGCCGGACAGATGCGCGAGAACCGGCGTAGCGCACGCTACCGCCGGAAAGGCTGTGCGCTTAAGGCAGTGTAGCGCCACGCTTGGTTGACCAACGCACGCTATCGGGTCGGACAGTGGGGTTTCGGGTTACGGAATCGGGAAGGATCGGCGGGTAGCGCACGCTACGCCGAGCGTAGCGCGCGCTAGTCGGTAGGCGTAGCGCACACTGTCGGCCGGCTAGCGTCGTTACAGGCTGGCGGATTCGATCAGAGCTCTTTGGGCCAGTCGGCTAGCGCGAGCTTCGGCCGTAGCGCACGCTAGCGGGAGTTGGCGGACGATCATGGTGGCGGGGTGGTCGGGTGCCGGGTCATGCGGGCCATGGCGAGAGTGCTCGGCAGTGCGGCGATAAGCGCACGCTAGTCCGGGAAGGCTAGCACACGCTAGTTCCGGCCCAGTATATATATGACAGACCAGCCACTTTTCCCTTCGTTTTTCATTTCCTTCCTTCTCCATACGCGGCTGGCGATTCATGGGTGCCGAAGCCATGTTGTTTAACAACAAATCCATGAAGTTCTTGAGTTCATAACATCAATCAATCATCCGTTATCATCCTTTGATCCAGCGAATCAAGGTAATCTTCCTTAGAACCCTAATTCCGTGAATTTGGGGTTTTTTGCATTTTTGTCCGATTCGTTCCGTGTTGTTGATTAATTCATGATGGGTATGATTAATCTTGGTAGTATTCTTGTGTTTAACATCATTTAATCCATTGTTCTTCTTCGAATCGAAGTATATTTCTTGATTTCCTTCGAATTGACTTTTTGGGGGATTTATCCCCGATCTCGTTTTTCATCCATTTTCGATGGATCGATTATGGTTAAATGATGTTGTTAAACATATTCTATGGATTGTATATCCATATTTCAACTTGGAATTCCGTTTTCGGGTTTTGTCGGGACGAATCGTGTTCTTGGCCGTTTTGGGGGAAATCCTTGAACCTTCGTCATTTGTTCTTTGAATTTAGCGGCTTTGGGTCGTACTTTGGAATTCATTTTCGTTGTTATTGTTTTCGTTCATAGTTTTTTTTGTGGATTGTCGTTTGGTGGAGTCGGCGAGTTCGTAGTCGGTTCGTGCCAACCTATTTCGGTCGATTCTCCGCGTTGTTCTTATTCGAGGCAAGTACCTTGTCCATACTATTCTTGTTTTATGGATATGATAATTAGTGATCGTCTAAATGTGGTTGCTTGGTCATTTGAATTGAACTTTCAAAAGATTCGGTTTAGTCTTGTTAAAGGCTTGCTTTCCAAACGCGTGTGTTTTGTGAATGGTGTGGTTTGTGAATAACTATATGAACTCTATGGATATGTTTGGTGTTGATGTTGCACTTGGTATTGCGTGTGGACGTATATTATTTCATTTCGGTGCGTTGTGGATTGACGTGGTGTTTTGCTAAGTGTTTGATGCCTCTGGGCGAATTGTTTGAATATCCTTGATGTGATATGTTATTTGTGTGAATGTGTGGATATGGTTGAAGGTCTACGGTGACACATGGCACGTGATCATGTGGTCAGGATGCAACAAGTGATTGATCCAACCGTGAGAGCCTGAGATAATCTACGGTGGCACATGGCATGCGATCATGTGGCCAGGATGCAACAAGCGATTGATCCAACCGTGAGATGTGTGTGATTTGTTTCGCTAGCCAGCTCGGGAGGGTCCTTCGAGGCCTCGGGTGGGATGTCTGTGGTAGCGTCCCGGTCCTAGGTGATGCGCGTGCATGATTATGTTTCGTTGATTTTATGTCCGTTGAGGACACGTGATGTTGGGCTCTGACCCTGTAAATTGTTGGTGGTTTCCTATTTGCGAAAACAAAACCTTTGGGCTGTGACCCTGTTGATTTTTGGAAAGATTAGGATTTGATAATCCTAAATTGTTTTCTATTAAAACTCTCGATGGCATTTTAAACTGTTTTACAAATTGTTCCCCTTAATTGTGGTCTTTCGGTTTCGGAATGTTTTACCCAAACTCTTGCCTCGGGAAGTACTTTTCATTATGTTTGGATCTTTGATGATTCCTGGTTATTGTTATTCGTGGAATATGAATTGTATGGCTCGTATTTTTGCACTTGTACTTGCACTAGCAAAACAGTGGAGTTTTGCTAACCCCCGAGTATTCGGGGGGTGGATGTCTATTTTTGCATTCAGGTTTTGGAGCATAGCACAGGGTCGGCACGAAGGATGATGAAAGATGAACGATACTAATCACATGAGGATCCGTTGCTGTCGTATTGGTCTAATTGTATTTTCTTTTCCGCTGCAGTATATATTTTCCCGTTGTACGGGTGTGGTTGTATTTTGACCCCTGCGTGGGCATGAATTGTATTTGAGTTGTATGCATTTGTTGAAAGACCAAATCGGTCTACTGAGTCATTTTAGCCTTAAAGGCATGGTTGAATTGTTATATGTCGTTACCAGCCTGGTAGATCCTTGAGGAAAGGTTCTACGGCGTATAATATCCCTGAGCGGATTAGGGGTGTTACATAAATGGTATCGGAGCTTAGGTTGTGGAAACCTAGGCTGTCGGGTCAGTGGTGTCTGTTGAGTTGTTGTCTCGTCGGATTTTGTCTGACTGAGTCGTGTCGCGATGCGTCGTCTGAGTTGGTTGGTCGTGATTAGTATCGTGGGCGATCATCATCTTCGTGCGACCTGTGGACGTAAGTCTCCCTTCTTTGTGTTGTGCCTCGTGTAACATGAGCTATTTTTATGATTATGAGTTAATTGACGGAATCCTCTTATGGATTTTGATTTCATGATATGTGAATATTTGACTCCCATTTTTCGTTCATATGAGGAGTAGTGTTGATGTCTTGTGCATGTTTGACTTCATTTCTTTTATCCGCTGCGTGAGCTCTTTTGTAATGGCTTTCGGTATTTTACCGACTGAGTTTTATTTCGAAAACCGATTCCTTAACCGAGTTTTTGGCATTACGGCCTTGATCGTTTTGGCGAAATTCTTATGACGGTATTTATTATTTTCTAAATGGCTTCTGTGAGTTTTTGAAATATTACCGTCATCGGCCTTTTTGGCGTTTTTGTAAATGGTTTTTAGCTCTTTGGTTCCGCAGGACACACGGCGCTATAATGTTCCGTGTAAGTACTTAAACTTTTTGGGCATTCTAGCCCATTGAATTATTTTGAAAATCTTGAGTATCTTAGAAAACTAAAATTGAGACGTACTTCTAAAAGCGAATTATTTTCTTGCGGTGTTTTCAAGATGTTTTCTAATGCCGCAATACATTTCAAAAATTTTCCGGTTGAGGACCAAAAATATTTTGAGATATTTTCAAATGCGATTGCTTAGACCCAAGGGTCGAATATTTTTGAAAGTTTTTCACTAAAAGAAAGGTGTCCTCATTTTTGTTCAAACGCAAGATGATTTTCAAAGTCTCGATAATGGTGTTTGTACTACTTTTTGTAAAATGATACTCAAGATCAACTGTTGTTTCCAAACTGTTTTCAAAAGGTGGTTTTCGTTTTTAAAACCTATCATTCCTGTTTGCGGACCGAAAATGCGTGTATGGTTTTCGAACTTTCGTTACGGTGTTAACCCCGAATTGTGATTGAATTGGTGGCGTGAGCGTCGAGTCGTTCGCCACGCATATATTTTGTTAGCCCTTGTGGGAGGTGTGATGACGATCCTTAATGTTGTCATTTCGTGGTGGCTTGCGTGTTATCGCACCTGTGTGAGCCGTTAAAGCTTGGGTTTGTACGTTTGCGTACATATGTGATTGTTTCATAATGTTTGTAATTATGTGCTGGTTATTGTTCGGGCCGTTGAGGTCGCCGAACGATACCGTCGTTGCTGTAGTGTTTGTGTGTATTATTTTACGGCGATAATCATTGTATATGATATGTATTATGATTCCTTGTTGTGCTGAGTTGGCATCTCCGCTATGTTGTTTTGCGACGTTATGCCCCATTGTATCTAGCATTTGTATTTTCGGTGTGCCGAGCCGAGGCGTTTCAACTGTGATGTGCCGGGGCATGCACGTGTAAATTGTCCTTCTCGTCGATAACACATTTCAAGTGTGGACTCGAGGGACACCGAATTGATTTTGCGGGTGGCTACCGAGACTTTCGGAGTTCGCGCTTCAGCACAGTCATCGGAATCGGCTTTGAGAGGCCTTTGAAAGATGTTTCTGTCAGTTGCTTGTTGTGTTGTCACCTTGATTTCGTGTTGTAAGTTTCGGGAACGACACTTCTTTTAGAAGGGGTCGAATATAATACCCATATTATTGTTGGACTCCTGCATTTCCTCTTTCTCAGGTCTATCGACTCGCTCGTGTTCGTTGACACTTTCTGAACTTGTTCTGTATTTCGGTTTCATCGTTCAAACGAGCTATGATCTTGTTTTGGGTCGATTTGGTTATCGCTGTGACTTTTCCGAGTCCGGTTCGATACTTGTGAACCTTGTTCGGATGTAACATCTTTTGGTTCTACTAGTTCTTTTATTCGAAGTGGATCAGATTTCGAACTTCTATATTTTCGACTATGTCGACTCGTTTATGTTCGTTAACATTTTCTGAGCTTGCCCTATCCCTTGCTTTTATTGATCGAACGAGTGTGGTGTTTCGAAATTACTCGTTTGTCGTTGTGACTTTTCAATTGCTATTCCCTTTCCTATGGATCTTATGTGAATCACATCTTGTTGCTTTTACCGGATCATATATTGTCTCGAGCCGAGACGTGAACCTGGGAGTTGTTGTTTGAATTTTATTGTTCTTCGTGATTCGAACATGATTGTTCGATTTTTGTTGTCTCGACCGTTGTGGTTCGATCGTTTGATTGTTCAGTTTTTGTTGATCTCGTTTCGTGATTGTTGAGCGTTCAGACTCCTTCCTAATTTCCTTACATTCGGTAAATTTGTCTCGTTTTCGATCTTCCAACCCTTGAGCGGTGGAATTCCGTATTTCTTCAGCGATTGGCTCGCGTTTTGATTGATGTACCATTGGGGTGGTCAATCATATTAATTTTCGTTCGTTGTGTTTTGTGATTGTTCGGATAATTGACTTGGTTGTATTACCTGTTTGATGACGCTTGTCACTTGTTGGTTTTATTATTTCTCTATCGGTGGTGTTGTGTTGGTCGTCGTGGAGCGTGTTTTCACGCCGTATGTTCCTTTGCATTTCTTGCAGCGTTTCGCCGTCGGGCGCGAGTTTTCGGTTTTTGGGTATCTCGTCGAGTTTTCCTGACAGTGGATATTGCTTCTCCCTACTTATTTTAAGTTTCAGGACGAAACTTCTTTTAAGGAGGGTAGAATGTAATACCCGTGATTTCGATTTCCGGTAATTTCTTTTTTTTCGGCGGAAGTCCGTTTTGACGACTCTCTCATGACCGTTTTGTCATTCTGAGAATGATTAATTCTGCACTTTTTGTCATCCGAGTTCGTTTCGGTGTTGTTTTGTTGAGTTCCGTGCTTTTTAGCGGTTTTTCCGCACTTGAGTTCGGTTCTTGCGAATCTCGTTCGAAACTACTGTTTCGAGTTTCCCATAAGTCCGTTTAACTTTGTTAGACGTGTTGTGAACTTCCGTTTGGTTATTCGATCACGTATCGTGATTTCCGGGCGTTTTGGGCCATTTTGTAATTTCTTGAAAGTTACGGGTATCCGTACCTGTAATTGTTGTCTCGACCCGTTTCTTGGTCGCGTATGATTAATTATGGTATTATGTTTTCATTTCGGGCCGTTGATGTTGTCCGCGAACTTTTCGTCGTGTTCGTTCCATACGTTTTCGGAAATCGAGTCGTCGAGCCCTGGTGGTCGGGTACTGGCCGGACGGTTGCGGGACTGGCCGGACGATTGCGGGCACCGGCCGGACAGATGCGGCAGGAACCGGCGTAGCGCACGCTACGCCGGAAGGCTGCGCGCGCTAACCGGCACGTGTAGCGCACGCTAGCTTGGTCGACCAACGCACGCTATCGGGCCGGACAGTGGGGTTTCTGGGGTTCTGGAATCAGGAAGGATCGGCAGGTAGCGCACGCTACGCCGAGCGTAGCGCGCGCTAGTCGGCAGGCGTGGCGCACGCTGTCGGACGGCTAGCGTCGTTACAGCCGGGCGATTCGATCCGAGGCTATCGGCAGTCGGCTAGCGCGCGCAGGCTTCCGGCCGTAGCGCACGCTAGCGGGAGTCGGGCGGACAGTCATGGTCGGCAGAATTGGTCGGGTGCCGGGTCATGCGGGCCATGACCGAGAGTGCTCGGCCGGTACTGGCCGATAGCGCACGCTAGTCCGGGAAGGCTAGCGCACGCTAGTTCCGGCCCAATATATATATGACAGACCAGCCACTTTTCCCTTCGTTTTTCATTTCCTTCCTTCTCCATCTGCGGCTGGCGATTCATGGGTGACGAAGCCATGTTGTTTAACAACAAATCCATGAAGTTCTTGAGTTCATAACATCAATCAATCATCCGTTATCATCCTTTGATCCAGCGAATCAAGGTAATCTTCCTTAGAACCCTAATTCCGTGAATTTGGGGGTTTTTGCATTTTTGTCCGATTCGTTCCGTGTTGTTGATTAATTCATGATGGGTATGATTAATCTTGGTAGTATTCTTGTGTTTAACATCATTTAATCCATTTTTCTTCGTCGAATCGAAGTATATTTCTTGATTTCCTTCGAATTGACTTTTTGGGGGATTTATCCTCGATCTCATTTTTCATCTGTTTTCGATGGATCGATTATGGTTAAATGATGTTGTTAAACATATTCTATGGATTGTATATCCATATTTCAACTTGGAATTCCGTTTTCGGGTTTTGTCGGGACGAATCGTGTTCTTGGCCGTTTTGGGGGAAATCCTTGAACCTTCGTCATTTGTTCTTTGAATTTAGCGGCTTTGGGTCGTACTTTGGAATTCATTTTCGTTGTTATTGTTTTCGTTCGTAGTTCTTTTTTGTGGATTGTCGTTCGGTGGAGTCGGTGAGTTCGTAGTCGGTTCGTGCCAACCTATTTCGATCGATTCTCCGCGTTGTTCTTATTCGAGGCAAGTACCTTGTCCATGCTATTCTTGTTTTATGGATATGATAATTAGTGATCGTCTAAATGTGGTTGCTTGGTCATTTGAATTGAACTTTCAAAAGATTCGGTTTAGTCTTGTTAAAGGCTTGCTTTCCAAACGCGTGTGTTTTGTGAATGGTGTGGTTTGTGAATAACTATATGAACTCTATGGATATGTTTGGTGTTGATGTTGCACTTGGTATTGCGTGTGGACGTATATTATTTCATTTCGGTGCGTTGTGGATTGACGTGGTGTTTTGCTAAGTGTTTGATGCCTCTGGGCGAATTGTTTGAATATCCTTGATGTGATATGTTATTTGTGTGAATGTGTGGATATGGTTGAAGGTCTACGGTGACACATGACACGTGATCATGTGGTCAGGATGCAACAAGTGATTGATCCAACCGTGAGAGCCTGAGATAATCTACGGTGGCACATGGCATGAGATCATGTGGCCAGGATGCAACAAGCGATTGATCCAACCGTGAGATGTGTGTGATTTGTTTCGCTAGCCAGCTCGGGAGGGTCCTTCGAGGCCTCGGGTGGGATGTCTGTGGTAGCGTCCCGGTCCTAGGTGATGCGCGTGCATGATTATGTTTCGTTGATTTTATGTCCGTTGAGGACACGTGATGTTGGGCTCTGACCCTGTAAATTGTTGGTGGTTTCCTATTTGCGAAAACAAAACCTTTGGGCTGTGACCCTGTTGATTTTTTTGGAAAGATTAGGATTTGATAATCCTAAATTGCTTTCTATTAAAACTCTCGATGGCATTTTAAACTGTTTTACAAATTGTTCCCCTTAATTGTGGTCTTTCGATTTCGGAATGTTTTACCCAAACTCTTGCCTCGGGAAGTACTTTTCATTATGTTTGGATCTTTGATGATTCCTGGTTATTGTTATTCGTGGAATATGAATTGTATGGCTCGTATTTTTGCACTTGTACTTGCACTAGCAAAACAGTGGAGTTTTGCTAACCCCCGAGTATTCGGGGGGTGGGTGTCTATTTTTGCATTCAGGTTTTGGAGCATAGCACAGGGTCGGCACGAAGGATGATGAAAGATGAACGATACTAATCACACGAGGATCCGTTGCTGTCGTATTGGTCTAGTTGTATTTTCTTTTCCGCTGCAGTATATATTTTTCCGTTGTACGGATGTGGTTGTATTTTGACCCCTGCGTGGGCATGAGTTGTATTTGAGTTGTATGCATTTGTTGAAAGACCAAATCGGTCTACTGAGTCATTTTAGCCTTAAAGGCATGGTTGAATTGTTATATGTCGTTACCAGCCTGGTAGATCCTTGAGGAAAGGTTCTACGGCGTGTAATATCCCTGAGCGGATTGGGGGTGTTACAGATCTCATTCTTCAATCTCTGCCTGACTCCATCATGCAGTTTGTAATGAATTTCAACTGTAATGAGATTTCATGCACATTAGCTGGGCTAATGAATAAACTGGTGACAACACAGTCTAACATGAAGACAAAACCGAGGGAGGCTGCTCTTGTGATTTCTTATGGGCCTCGGAGGTCCAAGAACAAGAAGAAAAAGACCTACGAGCAGTATAAACCCAAGAAAGGGGTGCAGAAAGGAAAGGGCAAGGCCTAAAAGGTTCATAAGGTAGGAGGTCCAAAACCTACGGACAAATGTATTGAATGCGGTGAGCTGGGCCACTGGCATAGAACTTGTCCCAAGATCAGTGGCGCATCAGTTACGGAACTTTTGGTTTTTGAAACCAATTGTTCCGCTACTATATATTCTGCTTCTTGGATTCTAGATTCAGGTGCTACTTCTCATATTTGTACTATGAATCAGGATCTGGAACGAAGTAGGCATCTTGAAGATGGGGAAGTGATGATCACTGTCGGAAGCGGATAAAGTGTCGAGGCAACCGATATTGGATCACTCCTACTGGGTTTAGAATCTGGTTTTATTTTGACGTTAGATAAAGTACTTTTGCCCAAGGGGCATAAAAGTATTATATCCATTCCAGTCTTGGACCGGAAAGGATTTTCTTTCTTCATTGACAATGGTAGTTAGAAAATTTATTTTCCAAATAAATTGTTTGGCACAGCTACATTATTGAATGGTTGATATCATCTGAACTAACAAAATAAATCAGCAGTGAACACTATAACTAGGAAACGTGGTGTAACACCCCCAATATATTCAGTAATATTACAGTACCGTAAATCCTTTACATAAGAATTTACAAGGCTGAAGAAATGAAAAGACAATAACAGATACCAACTTATGAAAGTAACTGAAATAAAATACAAATAGTTCTGACCAATACTGAGAATACAAATATCCAAAGGAAAAGTATTAATACATCACCAAATCCAGATCATCACAAACGACGACGTACTCGAGTACTTATTAAAACAACACAATCAACAGATAAATAATCCCGGCCGGAACATCACTCTGCACCCTCGTCGTCATGCAGCTCCAGTGGTTGTTTCCCTGCTCTCCTGGATCCTGAACATAAACAAATGTTCACCCCCGAAGGGTTTAGCACAACGATGCTAGTACAAGTACTACAACATATTATTCAACATCTCACGATGAATAATAACAACATGAATGACAAAATACCAACAAGTCTCCTCCTACGAGAAACTCATAAATAACATACACAAATGATAATCACAGCATGATATCACAACATACACATGGTAATTCCGACGATCCAGCGTTCACTGCCTAGAACCCACGATGATCCCGTCAGACCAACCCGTGGTGGAAAAACTCATCCGATGATCCAGCGCAAGCTAGCATAGATCCCCCGATGATCCCGTTGGACCAATATGAGGTGGACATACAACAACGACATATATGCATAACAATATGTATAACATTAATACATAGAATAATTAAAGTACTTGCCTCGATTTGATGACAATAAAAATACTCCCACAAATATCAAAACGCTCGAAGGTCGCTCCCTTCGATCAATCACGTTGCTAAGCTCGAACCTTAAATAAAAGAAATAATATAGAGTTCATCTCATGTCGTACGAACGTCTAACAATCCAAATTACTGACGGAAGTAAAACGTAACCTGTCTGACCTCCTTAACGTACGTTATGTAGCCTTGGGTAGCGTACGTTAAGCCTACTCGTAGGCATACGTAAGATACGAAGTCTAGCGTACGCTAACCATGCATCGACAATCCCTCACTGTTCAGTCGACTTGACTCATCTGGTGATATAACGTACGTTACGTACCAAACGTAGCGTACGTTAACCTTTCCCGTTAGCATATGTAAGATACATAGCTTAGCGTACGCTAAGCATGCATGACAATTATTCACTGGGCAGACGACTGTCTCGATGTGGTGAAGCTTACGAAATCCTCAGTGATTAACGTACATTATCTCCATACATATCATGCTCATACAATTACGAATGATCTTACGGATAACAACATCTTCGATTTCAAGGATACGTATATCATCATAACACCATATTCAATCTCAATTACAATTCTTCATGCATAATTCGGAAGGCCTAAGGTCGATATCAATACCTTTATATCATTCAAACTATCATCTTGAAGTTTGTTTAACAATCCATCTTTACAAGACAAATCCTTTCCATGATCAATCACCTAGGTTCGTCTAATAATAATGATGTTAAAACCAAGTCGGTGATTACTACGAAGACACCTTCTAAATTTGGATTACCAATATCAGAGACTTCCTTTACTTGTTCATCGTAACAAGATTCAAATGATGATGTTCTTAACCAAGGTACTTAAAGCATAATCATCTCAACTTCTTAAAACATGATATTGGTCGAATAAATCATCTCTAGAACTTAATATCTTGATAGAATGATCATCATATCCTTAAGAACACGAATCCAAGGTTGGAGATAGTATAACATACCTTAAGATAAAGAAAACACCGAGACAATAGGTAGAATCCAACCCCAGTTGCTTGTGTGCCAATCCAAGATGCTTCTCCACTTTAATGATCAAGCATAAGTGATATTCAATCTTCAATGATCAAGTAGAGGTGGTCTATATGTTTTTAAGGAGGCTGGGATCTCTCTGGGCATGAAGTATGTCGAAGGATAAGTGAAATAAACGAGCTGAAATGAAATTGGTTTATGTCTTATTTATAACTTTCTATCCTTAACATACGTTAGCCTCTCCATATAACGTGCGTTAGCTATTTAGCGTATGCTATCCTGATGTACTTAGAGTACACTATCGTCACTGATAGTTAACTGTCCTCATTCTGAACTTCATTATGTACGCTACACTTACCATGTTACGTACGTAACCAATACTGTTAGCGTACGCTACATCCTTACCTTAGTGTACTTTAATACACGTTGACTTAAAAAGTGTCCAGGTTCATCCGCAGGAATCTTATCTGGACCCATGTCCGGCTGGCGCATGTGCTAGCCACCCAGCTCAGTTACTGGCCTCTTTGGGTACGCTACGCTTCATTCGTAGCGTATGCTATACTTGTCACCATAACGTACGTTAGGCTTTCCTCTTAACGTACGTTAACACGCATTTGCATGAAAAATTACGTGATGATATTATCATGCACATGGATATGTATATGAGAAAGATCATACTTCGATTATCGATATCACAATTCCGAATAATACAGGGTTCAAATACAGATGAAATACTCAATAATTACTCTAGATATTACATACTCTTCTACTAAAAAAGAGTTTCGTCCCGAAACACAAGACGAAAATAACTCTGGATATCTGGACCTCATGCTATCTTCCATTTCCCAAGTGGCTTCTTCCAATCCGTGGCGCGACCACTGAACCTTAACCAAAGCGATCGATTTGTTCCTCAGTTGCTTAACTCGACTCTCGAGTATCCTGATTGGTCTCTCTTCAAACGTGCCATCCTGAGGGACTTCGATCTCGCTTAAATCAATGACTTGACTCGAATTTGGTATATACCTCCGTAACTGGGATACGTGGAACACGTTATGAACATGGCTCAATGACGGCGGTAGTACCAATCTATATGCTAACTCTCCAACTCTCTCAAAAATCTCGAACGGTCTGATATATCTTGGACTCAACTTTTCCTTTCTTCCGAAACAAAAGATTCCCTGAGTAGGAGAAACCTTTAAAAGTACGTAATATCCAGTATTGAACTCCAATAGGCGACGGCGTACGTCTGCGTAATATTTCTGTCGACTCCGGGCGATCAACAGCCTTTCGTGAATCAAGGCTATCTTCTCTCGTGTCTGTACGATCAATTCTGGTTCCGTCCTGATCAAGTCTGATGGATCGTCCCAGCATAGGGGGCGATCTGCATCTCCTCCCGTATAATGCCTCAAACGGTGCCATCTTAATGGAAGCATGCCAACTATTGTTGTAGGTGAATTCAATTAACGGCAGATGAACTTCCCAATCAGTTGACCAATCTAAGGCACATGCCCTTAGCATATCTTCCACCGTTTGAATAGTCCTCTCGGATTGTACGTCTGTCTGCGGATGATAAGATGTGCTGAAGTTCAATTCGGTCCCCAAAGCCTTATGAACTGCTTTCCAAAAATGAGACACAAAACGACTGTCTCGGTTCGGAGTACCATGCAATCGGACTATCTCTGAAATAAATACTCGTGCCAACTTCTCTGATCCCCACGTGTCCTTAATGCCTAGAAAATGAGCTGATTTGGTTAGACGGTCAACTATTACCCAAATCATGTTCATTCCTGTCTTGGTTCTCGGCATATTAGTGATAAAGTCCATCGATATGTCCTCCCACTTCCATTCAGGAATCGGGAGCGGCTTCAGCATTCCGGCAGGTCGTTGATGCTCGATCTTAACCTGCTGATAAGTTAAACATTTTGAGACATAATCCGCTACATCTTTCTTCATGTTGACCCACCAGAAGTTCTGTTTCAGGTCCTTATACATCTTGCTGGTGCCCGGGTGGATAGAATAGGGCATGCCGTGAGCTTTCTTCATAATTGTCTGCTTCAGAACATCGACATCGGGAATGCAAAGTCGGCTCTGGAATATCAATACTCCATCATCATGAATTACAAATCCTGGGGACTTTCCCTTGATCACTTCATCACGTAACCGAATCATCAGAGGATTATCTACTTGTTTAGATTTGATTTCTTCGGTTAATGATGAAGTTAATTCCATCACACACAGTTGTCCTTGGACTCTTTGCAACCATACTTCAATTCCTTCGCGAATCATTTCTTGTTGAATGCTGAGCTGGGAGGTCAGAGTCTCCAGCATCTGAATAGAAACAGGCTTTGCGGCAAAGTGCATCGGCCACTACATTTGCTTTGCCTGGATGATAAATAATCTCCAAGTCGTAGTCCTTAATCACTTCCAGCCATCTCCGTTGCCGCATGTTCAACTCTTTCTGACTCAAGATGTATTTGAGACTCTTATGATCCGTGAAGATCTGACAGTGAGTCCCGTATAGGTAATGTCTCCAGATTTTCAAAGCAAAAATTACTGCTGCCATCTCCAAATCATGCGTTGGGTAATTCACTTCATAAGGTTTCAGCTATCGTGACGCATAGGTGGTCACCTTCTCATTCTACATCAATACACATTCGAGTCCTTGGTTCAAAGCATCACTGTAAACTATGAATCCTCTAGTTCCCTGTGGGAGTGCTAAAATCAGTGCCATCGTCAATCTCTTCTTCAATTCATCAAAGCTAGACTGGCACATCTCGTTCCACTCAAATTTTTGAGTTTTCTGCAGTAGTCGAGTAAGTGGGCGGGTAATTTTATAAAACCCTCCCACGAACCGACGATAATATCCAGCAAGTCCTAAGAAAGTCCAGTCTTCTTTCACGTTCCTTGGAGGCTTCCAATCCATAACTGCTTCGATTTTCTGAGGGTTTACTCGGACTCCTTCAGCTGATACCACATGGCCAAGGAACATAACCTCCTTTAGCCAGAATTCACACTTAGAAAGTTTGGCGTACAATTGCTCGTTTCACAAAAGTTCTAAAACAATCCGCAAATGATGCGCATGCTCTTCCGGGCTCTCAGAATAAACCAGAATGTCATCAATGAACACAACCACAAACATGTCCAAATACTCTATGAACACTCGATTCATCAATTGCATAAACACGGCAGTTGCATTAGTGTGACCAAGCGGCATCACTACAAACTCATAATGTCCGTAACGAGTTCTGAATGCTGACTTCAGAACATCGGATTCCTTAATCCTCAGCTGATGATATCTTGATCTTAGATCAATTTTAGAAAACACTGTTGCTCCTTGTAACTGGTCAAACAAATCATCAATTCGTGGCAACGGATACTTGTTCTTAATCGTCATCTTGTTCAGTTCTCGATAGTCAATACACAATTGAAACGATCCATCCTTCTCCCAGACAAAATGAACCGGTGCACCCCAAGGCGAAACGCTTGGCTGGATATAGCCTTTGTCCAGTAACTCCTCCAGTTGCTTCTTCAATTTGTACATCTCAGTAGGTGCCATACGATACGGCACCTTAGAAATTGGTGTAGCTCCTGGTTCCAGCTCGATGGTGAATTCTACATCCCGTTGTGGAGGTAGTCCAGGTAATTCGTCAGGAAATACATCTGGAAATTCGTTCACAACAGGAGTGGATGAGAGTTCTACTATTCCGTCTTCTTTCTTCATTGCGTAGCACCAGTATCCGGTACAGCCATGTTTCAACAATTTGACGGCTTTCTGTTGTGGGAAAATCCCTCACAATATGCCGCAAGTGCACGGTGTCAACAAGTAATAAAGTGATAAGTAGAGTATCGTTCCCTCGAGGACTGATTTCACTAAGTACCAAAATGTAGTCAACTCACAATTTTATTTGAAGAACAATTAAAAGGAATTTATACCTAAATAATAGTACTAATAATAATAATACTAATAAGGGAGTAGGATTATGATTTTCACCTCAAACAATCAAGATTGATATTTATTCAATTCAATTCACTTTTATTAAATTGATTGTAAGCCAGGAATTCCTAAATTATTCTAAAGCCTTTCCCAAGGTCGATAGAAAATACTACGAATTATTAACTCGATATATCCCTATTCGAATTAGATAATTAATAGCTAAAACAGTTCAAGAATCCCCACAATAACAGGCTTCACAATTCGCATGAGTATATCCCTATCTCACAAAAATTATCATTCGTCTCACAAGAACTATGCCTAAATTTCATCTCCCGAATCCATAAAGACATTCAAAACAAATTAACTGTTGGCCAGACAATTAAAAAACATTAAGAACATTAAGAAGAATCCAATTCAATAGAATAACGAGTAAATCGAAATAATAATAAATAATCAAACCGTCATGTAATCGGCTACAATCAAAATTCTACTCGAATAGATCTAGAAATTACGATATGAAAAAATTAAGAAAAACCGTAGGGATCCGTGGTCTTGTCGTCGCCCATAAATCTCCTCTTCTGGTGTTCTTCAATCCCGTCCTCTGTTCTTCCCGATCGATCCCCCCTTTTCTTCAGCCCTTCAATGCTTATTTATATCAGTCCTAAGCCTCCAAAACGCGTCCGTGCGATTAGGTCGGAAACAGGCTCCAAAACGGCCCAGAAACACGGAATATTCAGCAAAACCGCCCGACGGGCCGCGGCTCACTTAGGCTGTGCCGCGGCCCCTTAAAGCCCAGCGCCTATACCTGGGCGCATTTTTCCTCCTGGGCCGCGACTCACTTAGGCTGTGCCGCGGCTCACAGTACAGTGTGCTTCAGCGCTCGCTGGTTGTCTTCGTGTGCCGCGGCTCACTTGATTTGTGCCGCGACTCATGACCAAAAACTGCTGTTTTCGCCCGTTTCTCATCGTTTTGGCTTTCGGACCCTGATTTCCTGCAAAACATATAAGAATAGTGCATTAAAAGCTCAATTATGCTGAATTAGGCTCAAGATGGACATAAAATAATGATAAATAAGTGCATAAAAATACGCCTAACAAATACCCCCAAACTTGAGCCTTTGCTTGTCCTCATGCAAAAATCAATTTTAAACAAAATGTATCGTGAATAATCATGCAAGTCCATAGGGCTCAACTTAATCAATACTACCCTGAAAATCTCAAAGAATAGTACAAGTATCATAATAGCGAGTCACATCCAGGACACTGATTCCACTAAGTAACTAATCAATCGTTCATGAAGAAAATCAAGCTCAAAGATTAACAAGCATGAATTTAACCTACCGTCAATATCAAGGGTTGAAATAAACAAGCTAACTCGCCCAGTCCCACAGTCTAGTGGAAAAATTCAAGAGTTTCATTAACAAAATTATTCCTAGGACAGCATTCCCTTATGTATGATCAATAATATGATTCGAGTTAACCACTAGGTTTTGGCTCTCGGGATATTTGATCGGGATGATCCTAGGGTGGATTTCCATTCTCATGTATCGGGGAACCGTTTGACGTAAAAGACACTCATGGGGCACATGGATGCTTCTAGTTACTAAGCCCCCCCTCTACAGCGGAGAAAAAAAAACTCGAATAGCAATTCCCGCATGTCAAGGTTGCTGTTTTACGCGAAAGTAAACAACGAGTCACGTGAATACCCCCCGGTTACTAGGCTTCCCATCATCGGTAATGCGATATTTCTAAATTATTAATCTATTCAGGGTTGTCGTTTTACGCGAGAGTAAACAACGGGTCACGTGAATACCCCCGGTTACTAGACTTCCCCTCATAGAACAACTAATATCTCGGCTTTTTGGAAAAACTGTCCGACTCTAAACTCAATCCAAGTGCCAACAAGACTCATATTACTGGACAACTAGCTACGCGAACAATTTAACCAAACGTATAAACGGTGATTTGAAAACACGTATGTCTCCTTTCTTATCTGCTAGAATTTCTACAAAAACAATAAAATTTCGGACCTAATTGAATACTCAACGGAAACAGAAATTGCTGACTACAACTCGACTAAACTCAACCGTTTCTTCCAAGAGAAATCAGTATCATAACATCAATTTTACACATGGAAGCACGAAAAATTCACGAAAAGTAAAGCAATGATGAAATCGCAATTTATAACCAAGAAAATCAATTCCACTACACATAAAATCATCCATAATAAAACTCATGTGGAAATAAAAGAGATAAGGAAAAGTGAAACTTATTCCAAATGTCTTCTTGAAAGCCAGCACATGTCCGAGTGGAATCGACTGCCCATATGTCCAATAACGCTCAACATCACGAGGGACCCCCAAACTTAGTCTCTAATCATGAAATAACAATAGACATTAAATCAAGAAGGACTAAAATATGAAGAATAATAACTCATTTGGGGTAAAAATATTATATTAGAGAAATGAGGGCCAACAAGAATACACGAATCCAAACGAAATAACAAAACAAAGAAAACTTACAAACGAAAAATCAAATAAAAACAACTATCTAGAAAGCAAGTAAAAATGATGGGTTGCCTCCCATCAAGCGCTCTATTTTATGTCTTGAGGACGACGTGGCAAAAAGAGTTTAACGTGGCTTTTTTCTAGGGAGATTGCCAAATGCCCCCTTCTTGCAATCTATAAGCCTCTTATTCCATAAGGGAGGCTTTGGTTCATGCCCGGTTGCCGAAAACAATGAGTAAAAATAATTATGAGGGCAACCAAAAAATGATGGAAGAATATAATAATGATAAGGCATGAAAAAATAAGCAGAGTTCGAATGGGTAAATAATAAAGACTTATCGTGAACAACCTCATTAGAACTCGAAGAATCAGCCTCAACAAATCAGAAGTAATGGGGTCAATCTCTCCCATTATGGATTTAGGAAAGATTATGCGCGGCACCGTTAATAAAAATTTTGGCACAAAAGTGTTCACCTTATTAGTCGAAGTTTGATGACAATTTAATGAAATTTCTTTGGAAACATCATCAATGGTAACTTCTTCTATAGGCTCATCACACTTTATGTAATTATCGGGTGCTGGGGGATCGACCCTAAAACTTAGCATGTCTTTCTTCTCAACCTCCCCCTCAACTTCACTACTAAATATATGATCTGGAATACAACCATAGTGAATCTCAAGACCACGACGTGCACATTCTAGCTCAAAAAGAGTAATATCAGGATTTTTGAGAACGCCTACACATTGTTCAAGCATGGTCTTTTGTTTTGGGGAGGGGGCCGATCAATTCTATTTGGCAAATTATTAAGAACATCGAAATTTATGAAATGCCAAGGGCCACGATACTCAAAGGAAAACATAATAGAAATAAAGAGACTAAAGAAAAAAACTTCAAATTAAAATTAGAGTCGCTTGGTATTGATATTAGCGAAAATCAGTCTTTAACGGCGCTAAAACTTGTTGTGGGAAAATCCCTCACAATATGCCGCAAGTGCACGGTGTCAACAAGTAATAAAGTGATAAGTAGAGTATCGTTCCCTCGAGGACTGATTTCACTAAGTACCAAAATGTAGTCAACTCACAATTTTATTTGAAGAACAATTAAAAGGAATTTATACCTAAATAATAGTACTAATAATAATAATAATACTAATAAGGGAGTAGGATTATGATTTTCACCTCAAACAATCAAGAATGATATTTATTCAATTCAATTCACTTTTATTAAATTGATTGTAAGCCAGGAATTCCTAAATTATTCTAAAGCCTTTCCCAAGGTCGATAGAAAATACTACGAATTATTAACTCGATATATCCCTATTCGAATTAGATAATTAATAGCTAAAATAGTTCAAGAATCCCCACAATAACAGGCTTCACAATTCGCATGAGTATATCCCTATCTCACGAAAATTATGATTCGTCTCACAAGAACTATGCCTAAATTTCATCTCCCGAATCCATAAAGACATTCAAAACAAATTAACTGTTGGCCAGACAATTAAAAAGCATTAAGAACATTAAGAAGAATCCAATTCAATAGAATAACGAGTAAATCGAAATAATAATAAATAATCAAACTGTCATGTAATCGGCTACAATCAAAATCCTACTCGAATAGATCTAGAAACTACGATACGGAAAAATTAAGAAAACACGGAATATTCAGCAAAACCGCCCGGTGGGCCGCGGCTCACTTAGGCTGTGCCACGGCCCCTTAATGCCCAGCGCCTATACCTGGGCGCATTTTTCCTCCTGGGCCGCGGCTCACTTAGGCTGTGCCGCGGCTCACAGTACAGTGTGCTTCAGCGCTCGCTGGTTGTCTTCGTGTGCCGCGGCTCACTTGGTTTCTGCCGCGGCTCATGACCAAAAACTGTTGTTTTCGCCCGTTTCTCATCGTTTTGGCTTTCAGACCCTGATTTCCTGCAAAACATATATGAATAGTGCATTAAAAGCTCAATTATGCTGAATCAGGCTCAAGATGGACATAAAATAATGATAAATAAGCGCATAAAAATACGCCTAACACTTTCATTGCCTTGATCATCTTTCCTGAGCTTCCTGGTTTCCATCCTTCAAACAGTATTTCAGAACAATCATCGGCTATCACTGAGATATACCTCTTTCGGTTGTTTACAACAGCTCCATATCGATTCAGCCAATCATCTCCGAGTATCAGGTCGTCTCCTAGCATCTCTATCACAATCAGATTTGAGAGCCACTCTCTTCCTCCAAATGATACAGGGAAATCTCTAGTTTCTAAGTTTCCAACAATATTCTCTCCACTCGGTAAACCCACAACATAAGGTTCACAATTATGAAAACCAGAAATATTCAAACGATTACACAAGACAATGATATAAAAGAATGCGTAGCTCCTGTATCGAATAAAACGCTAACTGGCTGGGAAAGGATCTGAACAGTACCTGATGCGACAGCAGCATCCTGATCGTCTGTTCTCCTCATCTTGTACAGACGTGGGGGAACAGATCCGGCACTCGATGTCCCCTTTCGGTCCCACTGTCCTCTGCCTCGTCCGCGACCAAAATTCTGAGGTATCTGAACACTTTGATGCATCTGTTGGATACTTGCTTCCTTCTAAACTGGCTGTGGTGTACGGGCTCTAAAAGACTTTGCAGCCTCTTCATAGAACACCGCACGATGTCCCTCTCGACCACAATCAAAACAAGTCACGACAGGTAAGGGGCAATTTCATCGATAGTGCCCCGTCTGGGCACAGTTAAATCACTTCCTGGTTACATCCGTCGTGGATGATGCTGCTCCGAAGTTCTTTCCGCTCTTAGATGGGTGCAGAGGTTTCTTGAATGAATGAAAGGATGACTGGGCCTTGCGGGGCCCACTACTCTTGTGCTCCGTGAAACTACCAGAGACTTTCTGCTTCTTGGATTCTGCAAACTTCTCCATTGCTGCTTCCTTGATTTCATACGCCAATGCTTTATCCTGGAATTGACGGAGAGTGGTACATTCAAAACCGGACATATACCTGTGGATTTCTGGTTTCATTCTCATATCAAAATGGATCATCATTTCTGCATCTGTTCTGACCAAATGTCGAACAAATGCTAGCTGCTGGTTAAACGTCTTAATCGCCTGTGATACTGGTACATCTGAAGGCTGAGCGGAGAAAAATTCCTGGAGTTTGGCTTCCCTCACAGGACGAGGGCAGTACTGAGCTTCCATCATCAATTTAAATTCTGTCCAGTCCGCATCATGATCTACAGGTCGGATGGCTTCCCACCACTTGGACGCTTCCCCTATCAGAAAGTACTGAGCAATAGAGGCTCTCCGGTCATCAGGGCAATTAATCCCGGCAAATATTTTCTCCAATTCCTTCAACCAATGATCCCAGGTGGGAGTCTCAGAAATACCATCAAATTTAGGTGGTTGCATCTTCGCCACCTCTTGCAGCCATCGGTCGCCCCGATTTCCCAGGTCTGGGATACCTTGTTGTCGATCTCCCTGTTGTAATCCTACTGCCACCTGCAATCGGTCCACGACCTGGGCAAACTGAGTCATCTGGTTCACCACCTGACGAAGGATTTCGGGCACAGCAGGTTCCGGTTCATTATTAATAGATCCCTGTGGCTCGCCTGAGCTGTGGCTGGCCTGATTAGAAGGTGAAGCTTCTCTTTTAGCATTCCTTCTTCCACGACCGCGCCCACGTCCACCTCTCAACATACTGTAAGCATAAATACTCAATATGCAGGAAACAATATCATTCAAATGTTCAAGTATAAACAGGTATAACAGGTAAAGGACGAGATAGAGTTTGGGAACTTACAACCACTGTTCGCACGAAGACGTAGGCAGTACAATGATGTTTTTCATAGCCGGTTACCTCAAAAGACATATATGACCCCTTATTTTAACCCAACGGCCAAGATATCCATAATCTTAGCTCTGATACCATATTCTGTAACACCCCCGATATATTCAGGAATATTACAGCACCGTAAATCCTTTACATAAGAATTTACAAGGCTGAAGAAATGAAAAGACAATAATAGATACCAACTTATAAAAGTAACTGAAATAAAATACAAACAGTTCTGACCAATACTGAGAATACAAATATCCAAAGGAAAAGTATTAATACATCACCAAATCCAGATCATCACAAACGACGACGTACTCGAGTACTTATTAAAACAACACAATCAACAGACAAATAAACCCGGCCGGAATATCACTCTGCACCTTGGTCGTCATGCAGCTCCAGTGGTTGTTTCCCTGCTCTCCTGGATCCTGAACATAAACAAATGTTCACCCCTGAAGGGGTTAGCACAACGATGCTAGTACAAGTACCACAACATATTATTCAACATGTCACGATGAATAATAACAACATGAATGACAAAATACCAACGAGTCTCCTCCTACGAGAAACTCATAAATAACATACACAAATGATAATCACAACATAATATCACAACATACACATGGTAATTCCGACGATCCAGCGTTCACTGCCTAGAACCCACGATGATCCCGTCAGACCAACCCGTGGTGGAAAAACCCGTCCGATGATCCAGCGCATGCTAGCATAACTGGAACCCTGAAATCGAGTCGATGCGTCTCCCGAAGAGACGTCCCATCGAGAGATCTTATCCTCCCACAAGCTGGATCGGCCTTACTACGAAACGACTCCAACCTTGGCCAACTCAGCACGGCCCTGGACTCGGTGCCCTTGTTGATAGTCCATCCGTTTTGGCATCCACGTAAGCACTCCAGTCAGCTGAACCGGCCGATCAGAGCAACAAACCGAACTGAGTACGAATCAAATTCTCCCCTGGACTCGTTAAAGACCGTACCAATCAGAGACATCAAGGCCGACCCGATATCCAGACCGGAAAGGCCGACCAGATTCAGGATGAATATGCTCCAACTCAAAATTATGACAAGGCCGAACAGAACGGCAGGAGACCCGAGGACCGACCCCAGTGGATAAGCATCGCCAGAAGCATGCGGAACAGGCAAATAGGACAATTAATCCATGCTGTCATATCCCTTCCCGAAGCGATCCTTAGAGGCCGCCACGTGTCTAAGGCATGCTTTCACTATGACAAGTGTTTTGGGCATATTCCCCAACACTCTCCAGCTGTCATCTCCTGATTGGCCGAGGTTGTCTATATATAGAGAAAGTGTACAAAAAAAAGGGACTTTTAAAATTTTGTGCGAAAATAGAGAGAGAGAGAGTGAGTGAGAGAGAGAGAAAAGGAAAAAAGAGAAGACTTGTAATAAACAAGCAAAAAAAAATAGACTGGTTCAAAATATTCAGCTCGGCTCTATGTCATATTAAGTTCATTAATAAAATTTAGTGATCTAATTTATTCCATCTTATTTATTGTGTTCTACATATCTTCGATCCATTCGTTCAAATCAGCACACGTGACGTTGACCAAACCAGCCGTCAACAATTGCATCAGGATAGGTGGTACTTAGCCTTGAACCTTCCTTAGTATGGTGTTATCGGATTTACTCGTTACTCGGTGAACGTGATGTCTTAAACCAGTCAGCTTTTGTGTGTAAACCTAGACAATAACATACACACAATAACAGATCTAATATCTCTTGTTCTTATGTTGTGTCCATTTTTGGCCTTGGACCATTCTTGGATTCATAAGTATTTTGCGTATTGTAACATTTAGATTGCAGTCGATTTTTCTGACTCGTCTGATCAGGTAACTTTCCTTGACTGTTGATCAGTTAGCGTTCCTCAACTGATCTGGTCAGGTAACTTTTCCCGTTCCGAGCATCTTCGACTTCTTCGTTGTTTTGTTTTGCTTCTTTGTTGTTTTCCTTTGTTTAACAACTGATCATCAAAACTCAATAATGAATGTTTGGAATAAAATATTCCAACAAAGCTTTTAATGATTCCTATAGCCTTTAAGGTGCAATATGGCATAATATAAACCCATCGGACCAACACGAGGTGGACATACAACAACGACATATATACATAACAATATGTATAACATTAATACATAGAACAATTAAAGTACTTGCCTCGATTTTATGACAAGAAAAATACTCCAACCTTAAATAAAAGAAATAATATAGAGTTCATCTCATGTCGTACGAACATCTAACAATCCAAATTACGGTCGGAAGTTCATAAAATGTAACCTGTCTAACCTGCTTAACGTACGTTATGTAGCCTTGGTAGCGTACGTTAAGCCTACTCATTAGTACACGTAAGATACGAAGTCTAGCATACGCTAACCATGCATCGACAGTCCCTCACTGATCAGTCGACTTGACTTGTCTGATGATATAATGTACGTTACGTACCAAACGTAGCGTACGTTAACCTTTCCCGTTAGCGTATGTAAGATACATAGCTTAGCGTACGCTAAGCATGCATGACAGTTATTCACTGGGTAGACGACTGTCTTGATGTGGTGAAGCTTACGAAATCCTCAGTGACTAACGTACATTATCTCCATACATATCATGCTCATACAATTACGAATGATCTTACGGATAACAACATCTTCGATTTCAAGGATACATATATCATAATAACACCATCAATCTCGATTACAATTCTTCATGCATAATTCGGAAGGCCTAAGGTCGATATTAATACCTTTATATCATTCAAACTATCATCTTGAAGTTTGTTTAACAATCCATCTTTACAAGACAAATCCTTTCCATGATCAATCACCTAGGTTCGTCTAATAATAATGATGTTAAAACCAAGTCCGTGATTACTAGGAAGACACCTTATAAATTCGGATTACCAATCTCAGAGACTTCCTTTACTTGTTCATCGTAACAAGATTCAAATTATGATGTTCTTAACCAAGGTACTTAAATCATAATCATCTCAACTTCCTAAAACATGATATTGGTCGAATAAATCATATCTGGAAATTAATATCTTGATAGCATGATCATCATATTCTTAAGAACACGAATCCAAGATTGGAGATAGTATAACATACCTTAAGATGAAGAAAACACCGAGACAATAGGTAGAATCCAACTCCGGCTGCTTGTGTGCCAATCCAAGATGCTTCTCCACTTTAATGCTCAAACATAAGTGATATTCAATCTTCAATGATCAAGTAGAAGTGGTCTATATGTGTTTAAGGAGGCTGGGATCTCTCTGGGCATGAAGTATGTCGAAGGCTAAGTGAAATAAACGAGCTGAAATGAAATGGGGTGATGTCTTATTTATAACTTTCTGCCCTTAACGTACATTAGCCTCTCCATATAACGTACGCTAGCTATTTAGCGTACGCTATCCTAATGTCCTTAGCATACGCTATCGTCACTGATAGTTAACTGTCCTCATTCTTAAATTCATTACGTACGCTAAACTTCCATGTTACGTACGTAACCAATACTGTTAGCGTACGCTACATCCTTACCTTAGCGTACGTTAATACCCGTTGACTTAAAAAGTGTCCAGGTTCATCCGTGGGAATCTTATCTGGACCCATGTCCAGCTGGCGCATGTGCTAGCCACCCAGCTCTATTATTGGCCTCTTTATGTACGCTACGCTTCATTGGTAGCGTACACTATACTTGTCACCATAACGTACGTTAGGCTTTCCTCTTAACGTACGTTAACACGTTTTTGCATGAAAAATTACGTGATGATATTATCATGCACATGGATACGTATATGAGAAAGATCATACTTCGATTATCAATATCACAATTCCGAATAATACAGGGTTCAAATACAGATGAAATACTCAATAATTACTCTGGATATAACACGTGGCAGTCAAGATACTAATCAAGCTCTTAAGTGGCACCTTAGACTTGGTCACGTTGGTCAGACCAAGGTTCACAAAATCGAGAAAGATGGACTTTTAAGTCCATTGGGTGTAGAACCATATCCAACTTGTGAATCATGCCTTAGAGGCAAGATGACTAAGTCCCCCTTCAGAGGGACATTTGAAAGGGCTGCTGAAAAACTTGGGTTAGTACATACCGACGTTTGTGGTGCTTTGGAAGCATCCCGAGACGGATATCATTATTTCATAACTTTCACAGATGATCATACTAGGTATGGGATTGTGTACTTGATGAAACATAAATCCGAAGCCTTTACTAAATTCAAAGAATTTAAGGCCCTAGTTGAAAAACAGACTGGATGTCATATCAAATCACTTCAGTCGGACCGAGGTGGCGAATATATGAGCACAGAGTTTGATGAGTTCCTTATGGAGCATGGAATAGTTTCACAATTCACGCCTCCAGGAATCCCACAGTTAAATGGTGTTTTAGAAAGGAGAAATCGGACTTTGTTGGACATAGTCCGCTCCATGTTGAATTATAGTGATTTACCTATGGGGGTATATCTTACTTACCGCTGACTATATCCATAATAGATGTACTTCCAAATCCATTTCTATCACTTGACACGTCTTTTGTGTAACTATCGCAAGTGCACGATATCGTAACAAGTAGTAAGTGGACTTTTTGAGTCCGGTTTATCGATCCCACGAGGAAGTTAGGTTATATATTGAATTATACACTATTTATCTATTTGTTATAGAGTGAAAGACACAATTAAAAAGTTTGGTTTGACAATTACAAGGAAAATGTAATAATAGTTCTAACAT
Organism: Orobanche coerulescens; assembly: GCA_033398695.1. Classification (NCBI taxonomy): domain Eukaryota; kingdom Viridiplantae; phylum Streptophyta; class Magnoliopsida; order Lamiales; family Orobanchaceae; genus Orobanche; species Orobanche coerulescens. The sequence continues at coordinate 131,524,434 of CM065812.1, read as the reverse complement.
TTAAGGAAATGAAAGATTGCACTAATAATAGATTAATAAAAGGTAAAATGAAATAGTTGGGATTACAAACTTAGTTCATCATTAGTTATAGAAGATGTAGAGGAGATCAAAAGATGTATTTACTAATTATGTTGTGTAGATTCGATTTTCCTTAAAAAGACGGTTCCTCTTTCGAATGTCAAAACGCCCCTTATATATTGAATCAATCCACTATATTTCTTTGTTGATTGGCTTCAATACATAGCATTAGGTTTTATGAAAAAAACTCAAAGAATCATCTAAGGTCTAGAGGTATATTTCTATCCCCTAGAACAACTTAGCGTGAAGGTCATTTGATCTAATCAAACATATTTTCTTTTGAAACATATGAAGACCATAAATATCATCATTTATTGGCCAAATAAATAAAGATTAGTAAAACAGTGAAAATCACACACAATAATAAGTAATCCATAATAGATCTTTATACAAACTTAAATAACATGACAAACCTTGTTTATAATCCCAACTACGGATAACTTAGCCCATGAAGGGTTTAATCAACATATTACAAGCTTGAGTGGTCATTATTAGTTGAAAAAGGGAAAGAATTGATATTAACTCCCTTAGTATAGATAAAGGAGAAAGAAGCAATAAACTCCCTCAACAACATAAGCTAAACCCCTATTACATACACTCTCAAGAACACAAGTGTGTTCTTCACACAAAGAAAAATATTACAAAGTATGAAAAATATAAGATGAATGATGATTAATGATGGACCTAAGCGGTCTATTTATACACCTTAAGTCATCTAATAGCTCCAAAACTCCAGCATTATTACATTAGATCGGATCAAGGCCAGCCAGCCCCTCAATAATAGACCAAAAGTATAAAATATTTAAAAATGATCATACATCTGTCAAGAGTTACGGCCGTAACTTTCAAATGTTACAGCCGTAACTATGAGGACTTACGGCCATAACTTTCAGATGTTACGGCCGTAACTTTGCTTCGGCTTTTTGCACATTAGTTGCTGTGTTAGTTACGGCCGTAACTTTCAGATGTTACGCCCGTATGGAGTTTCAGACTTCATTTTCAGCCCAGAATTTCTTAGACTTTTGCGTTTTCGCCTCAAATCTTTTTCGGATGATAGCTTTTGATATATAACTCTGATTTTGAATTCGGAAAGACTGCCAAACTTGTCTCGTAAAGCTTTACAACATGAATACATAAAAACTCAATAAAGAGAATATTTTATAAACATGTTATTTCTTGAGTAAATCAGTAATTCAATCCGATTAAGGCTAAAATTACATCTTCATCCTATAAAAATAAAATCATTAAACAACTAATTAATTTAAAGCAAAAACTGGACCTTTTTGAGATGAAGGTCCTGATTCAGGTAATAGATCAAAAGTATAAAAGATTTAAAAATGATCATACGTCTGTCAAGAGTTACGGCCGTAACTATGAGGACTTACAGCCGTAACTTTGCTTCGGCTTTTTGCACATTAGTTGATGTGTGAGTTACGACCGTAACTTTCAGATGTTATGCCCGTATGGAGTTTCAGACTTCATTTTCAGCTCAGAATTTCTTAGACTTTTGCGTTTTCGCCCCAAATCTTCTTCGGATGATAGCTTTTGATATATAACTCTGATTTTGAATCCGGAAAGACTGCCGAACTTGTCTCGTAAAGCTGTACAACATGAATACATAAAAACTCAATAAAGAGAATATTTTATAAACATGTTATTTCTTGAGTAAATCAGTAATTCAATCCGATTAAGGCTAAAATTACATCTTCATCCTATAAAAATAAAATTATTAAAAAACTAATTAATTTAAAGCAAAAACGAGTAGACTAGCATAATTATGGGTAAAATATATCAATACAAATCACGGATAAGTGTATAAAACTGACACTTATCATCATTCCGCATGAGATGTGGAAGGGTAAGAAATCAAGTCTTAATCACATAAGGATTTGGGGATGTCCAGCCTATGTCAAAAAGGCTAAGGTGGACAAACTGGAAGCGAGGTCCGCCAAGGGGCATTTCATTGGATACCCAGAGGACTCGAAGGGTTATCTATTCTACATGACAGAAGACCATAGGGTCGTTGTGGCTTTACAAGCACACTTCCTTGAGGATAATTTGATTGAGGAAGGTGGCTCGGGTAGAAATATCTCTTTGGAAGAGCATAATGAAAGTCTTGAGGAGACATCTGATCAGGGATCACGAACCGAAACTATTGTAACATAACCTCCACTTCGAAGGTCTGATAGGGTGTCTCACTTACCTGAGAGGTATGGCTATACACATGTCGAGGAACTGGGTCTCCACGATGTACCTGAGAGCCGTGAGGACGACCCTGTCACCTATGACCAAGCGATAGTGGATGTGGACTCCGATAAATGGCAAGAAGCTATGGAAGCTGAGATAGACTCGATGCATGCCAATCAGGTTTGGACTCTAGTAGATCTACCAATTGGCATGAAGCCTATTGGGAGTAAATGGATCTATAAGAGGAAGACTGATGGGGATAGGAAGGTTGACGCCTATAAGGCCAGGCTTGTGGCAAAGGGTTATACCCAAAGGGAAGGGATCGATTATCATGATACCTTCTTGCCCCTAGCTATGATCAAGTCAATTCGCATGATGCTTGCCATTGATGCCCATTATGATTATGAAATATGGCGAATGAACATCAAATCAACTTTTCTAAATAGATACCTCGAGGAGGAAATCTATGGTTTTGTGTCCAAAGCTAATATTCATAAGGTGTGTAAGCTGCAACGAGCCATTTATGGGCTGAAGCAAGCTTCTCGGAGTTGGAACCTTCGATTTGACGAAGCAGTCAAGAACTTTGACTTTGTGCAAAATGAGGAGGATCCATGTGTTTACAAAAAGATCAGTGGGAGCAAGATTGCGTTCTTAGTACTATATGTAGATGATATTCTACTTATAGGAAATAATGTAGCAATGCTCAGTACTGTGAAAGCTTGGCTTTCTAAAACATTCTCCATGAAAGACTTGGGAGAAGCTTCCTATATTCTAGGGATACGTCTTTACAGAGATAGACCTCAAAGAATGATAGGACTTTCCCAATCCCTCTATATAGATAAGATCCTGAGAAGAATCAAGATGGATGAATCTAAAAGAGGGTTCCTTCCTATGCGACATGGAATTCATCTCACCACGAAAATGTGTCCTCAAAGTGAGGAAGACAAAAGAGAGATGAGTAAGGTACCCTATGCCTCGGCAGTGGGTGGCCTCATGTACGCTATGTTGTGCACGAGACCAAACTTAGCCTATGTTGATATTATGGTAAGTCGGTTTCAAGCAAACCCGGGAAGGGAACACTGGACTGACATCAAAAACATTCTTAAGTACTTGATAAGAACTACAGATATGGTTCTTACTTACGGTGGTGGAGAACTGAAGGTGGTTGGATTCACCGATTCTGATTTTCAAGAAGACAAGGACGACTCTAAGGCGACATCGGGGTATTTGTGTACTCTGAATGGAGGAGCAGTATCTTGGAGAAGCTCCAAGCAAAGCGCTACTGCAGATTCCACCTACCAAGCAGAGTACCAAGTTGCCTCAGATGCTAGCAAGGAAGCATTTTAGATGCAGATGTTTGTGCAGGAACTTCAAGTAGTGCCTAATGCAGAGCTACCTGTATCACTATTCTGTGATAACGATGGAGCTGCCGTTCAAGCCAAGAAGCCGAGGGCTCACCACAACACCAAGCATATAGAGATAAAGTATTACATCATTCGAGAGATGGTTGAAAAAGGATATGTTTCGTTGCAAAGAGTAGACTCAGAAGACAATGTCTCTGACCCGCTGACTAAGCCGTTATCTCAGGCTATCTTGGAAATACATCTGAAGAACATTGGTATTAGATACCATGATGTATGGCATTGAGTGCAAGTGGGATATTGTTAGGAATATGCCCTCGAATGCCACTCAGGGGATGAGACAGAAGGGGCATTGTACTTGTAATTATGGAATTATCAATAAAAGGCAATATGATTCATTCACTGTTTATTGTATTTCAAATGCGTTCTTGATTTGATAAATATTGAAGTGAAGTACATGTAAATAAGAGCGAACATTCCACTCTCGTTATCAGATAAGAGAGAAGTGCACTGGAAGTATTTAGGACTTATTTACATAAATCGTTCGTAAGTCGATAAACTTAATTGGGCATTCAGTTTTGAGTAAAGACTTGTATAACTGATGTTAGGGCATGGGCAGGTCTTGATAGCATAGTTATACGTATATTGGTGGGACCAGTATACTCGAACACGACTTATACTTGTTTCAGTCACACGGTATTCACTCTTAGATAGTCGATGACGAATCAAAAGGTTGTGATAGTATACGTGGACCTTTGACTTGAGGGCTCAGTAAGAGATGTGACCCATTTGCTTAATCATTGGGTCAACCTCGATGTACAGACTATACGGGCAGGTAGCAGTCTTTATTGTACGCCAAGAAAGGATTGTATCTCCTGTTAGTGAGCCGGCGAATGTCCTATACGGTTAATGGCAAATAAGATCATAAGTCTTTGTCCAAAGCTAGGGGTGGTTCGGTACGGTATACCGAAAATTATCATCCATACTGTATACCGTACCGAAATTTTCTGTATGACAAAAATCATACTAGTACCGTACTGAAATTTCCGGTATACCGAATTTCGGTATACCGAATTTCGGTATACCGAAAATTTCGGTATGATATATTTGCATACCGTTATCATGCCAAAATAACGGTATATCGAAATCAAGTCGGTATACCGTGAATTTTTGGTATACCGTAAAATATAATGTATACCAAACAAACATCACCAAAAAAATATCTTTTTTCTCATTTTTCAGCGAAACTGTAATGTAACTACACTAGATAGTCACCAAATTATAAAACAACCATTAATCAATTACATTTATAAAGTTCATACAAGAAAATAATTCAAATCGATAGCACAAAATATTACAAATAGATGCCAAACACCAACAATATAAATGATAAAAACATCACTGCTCATTGCTCTTAAACTTCAAATAGCTGCCTTCACAAAATAACTGATATTTCATATCTGCAAGAGTTAAGAAAATAAATTTAGTTACAAACTTCCATTGAAAATAAAATCTTATTGTTTTAGAGTTGCTCTAGATTATATATTCACTTACTATTCAAGTTAAATCAAACTGGAGGATGGAGAAGATTGCGAACGGTCTTGAGTGTTGTTTGCCGCTGTAAAAAAATATTAAAAATTATTAATGTAATGCAATTAGATGCAATGTTTTATAAAAATCAGAACAACAAAATAAAAAAGAAGGTAGAACACATAAAAAAAGTTGTACAGAAGTATTAGAAAAAAAGAAAATAGGGAAAACAGCAAAACAGGAAAAAAAACATTGAAACTGTACCAAAATCACAAAACTACCCCAACTGTCCAAAACAATAAAATAGCAGCACATAAAAATGACAATATAATGATAAAACATAAATAGAATAACAGTGCAATACCGAAATAAAATTCTTACTCTTTTCAATTTCTTTAATTTCTCTATATAATTCAAGCTCGACCTCTGTTGGATCATTCCAAAGACTGAACTCGTTTGCTCTTAGCCAATCATTGGTGCACACCAATACTTCTAACATTTCTGGGCTCAAACTACTTCTAAAAGGGTCCTCTACCTTTTTCCCCAAGCTAAAAGCAGACTCACTAGCAACGGTTGAACTTGGAATTGCAAAAATATCCTTTGCAATAAGTGATATGATAGGGTACCTGGTTTCGCTTCCTTTCCACCACTCAAGAAGCTTGAAAGACAAGTTCGATCATTTTTCAATATCATCATCTAGGTACTTATCCACTTCATTGGATATTTCCTGAAGTTGTTCTTTTTTTATTTTGGGCATCCACTTGATCAAACAATTCATCAAAAAGACCATCACCGCCACTACTTACAATACAACTACTACACTCTATTTGCATAGTTTGACTCTCAATATTAAATCTATCATTCATCCCTTTGTACTCTAGCCACAAAGTTTTCATGTCTTTTTTTACTTTATCAACAAAATCTTGGACCTTTGCAGGAGAACCTCCCAAACTTCTCATGCAAACTTTAATCATTTGAAGTTTATTTCTTGGGTCCAAGATATTGCTAATAAAAATCAAAGGATTCAGAATATCCCAAATTCCCCAGTACTTGTCAAACTTTGTCTTAATTGCCCTCGCCACCACTTTCAAAGTTGGATCAGAATCGTCCTTGCACCTTTTCTCAATTTCAAATTGGAGTGCAACCATTGATTGATAAATTAATTGAGACGTTGAACTTTTTGATGCACTTAGTTGCAACGTAGCATCATAAAACTTTTTCAAAAAGTGGACAAAAGCTTCTGCATTTTCCCAATCATGTTTAACGGGAGGTCCCATTATTTTTTCACCCTTTTCATTTCTTTCAAGAAAGTAATTCATAAAGGGCAATGATTCTTCGGCCATTCGCTCAAACACCCTTCTATATTTTAGAGCAACTTCAAGCATTTTATAAGTCGCATTCCACCTGGTCTTTATATCCGTAGGAACTGTCGATGTGCTAGGAAACTTAGCTAGCACAGCAAACTCCCTGAATTTGTTCAATCTTGATGGGGAAGAATGAATGAAAATAACAGCATTTCTGATAGATTTGATGGAAGTGTTAAGATCCTTCAATCCATCCTTAACGACTAAATTCAGTATGTGGCAAGCACACCTCAAATGCAAGTATTTTCCCTCAAACAACAATGTATTTTCACTTTTCATTCTTCTTTTTAAATAATCAATTGCAATATCATTAGATGAAGCATTGTCAACTACAATAGAAAAGACTTTCTCTGTCCCCCACTCCCTCAAACAAACCTCAATCATCTTGCCAATTTTTTCCCCAACATGACTAGTGATTTTTGTAAAAATGATTATTCTTTTATGTAAGTTCCAATTACTATCCAAAAAATGAGCAGTGACTACTATATAGTTTATGTTTTGAATAGAGGTCCAAGTATCAGTTGTGATACTTACCTTTTGGCCACTAATCACGCTTTTTATTTTAGCCTTCTCTATTAAAAACAAATCATAAACCATTGATGCAACTTTTTTTGATCAGGAATAACAAACTGGGGCTGCAGTTCATGCAACAAATTTACAGAATCCTTCCCTTCAACAGATCTAAATGACACTTCATCAATAATTACATACTCCGTTAATTTTTTTTCGCACCTTTGTTGATTGAAAATACGAGAAACTAAGACAGTCCCTTTCCCCATTATCTCATTCGTCAATACTGATTGGGTTTTATCAAACACATTCCCTTCATAAAGTGGACTCAACTTACATCTCTTTTCTAAGTGGTTTTTTAACCCACTAATACTTCTAGCATTTACAGGAATCTAAATTTGACAATAATTACATGTCCATGTTTGTTCTATACTTCCATCATCCAACTCCCTAGTCCCTCTTATGAAATGTTGCCAATACATACTCTTAGGTTATTTTGGAGGCTTATGAGGTTTAGTTTTAGAAGTTCTTACTCTTTTTCGAGCCGTAGATTGACTAGATTCCATTGTTTGAGTATCGACAGTGTTTGTTGTTTCAGATGAAATGTGCAACACATTAAACTCCATTCTGAAAAAGAAATCACGATTGGGCAAAATTATCAATATCACATCCGAGATAACAACAAATACAAATATAGGGTTGACCAGATAATACACATGAATTAAAATTATCAGCAATGATTACAAAAATCTGAAATTCAGTAGAATAAAATACATCCAATCTGAAATTTTTTTATAAAGCAAAATCTGAAAAAGAAACTACAAAAAAAATTCAGACGATAGCCCAGATGTAAAAACACAATTAAAAATGAAGCTGGTCAATCCTTCTTAGTAAAAAGTCGGGTTAATTACACACGCGATTATAAAACTAATAAAACTTTAAGCACGGTTTTATTACACACGTCCAAATGTAAAAACACAATCAAAATAAAAAATGCATATAAATAAGGAAGATATACCTCGTCGGACATATCTGAAAGCGGTGGAACAGCCAGAGTTGAGGGAAAATATGGTATTGATTTTTTTTTTTCCGATGGGATCGGGTCTGGACTCTGGATCAACGATCTGAAGGTGTGATAATTTGCTGCAAATCATCATGTATTATTGTGTAAGGAAGGTTGAGAAAGATGATACCGAGCGGCGGAAGAAGTTGTGACTTGTGTGTTAGTTACAAAACCCTAGGCCAAAACTATGAAAGTAATGATATATTAAAAAAAATTATGGCCAAGTTAAAGTTAGGGAGCCTTCTTATTTTCGGTCAATGACTCATAAACAAATAGATAGGCTGTAGGGCATAGCCGCATAATTAAAGCCTCACCTACCTTCTTCTTTTTGTTTTTTATTTAAAGAACTTCTAACGTGGGGTCACCGTCCATTTGACAGGTAGGCTGTGTTGAATAATGTTAATGTATAATATAATAAATTTATTAATATATTTAAATAATTTCGGTATATCGAGGTATACCGATAATTTTTCGGTATATCGAAATTTTTTGGTATATGTCGAAAAGAACTCGATATATAGAAAATTTTCGGTATACCATGGTATACCGAAAATTCTAAAAACTCATACTGTTACCGTACAGAAAATACCGATAACAGTATCATACCGTACCGAAAAAATTGGTATACCAAAAAATTTGATATTTTCGGTATTTTTCGATATTTTCGGTATTTCGATATTTTCGGTATTTTTCTCAGCCCTAGCCAAAGCATTCTAATCTAGTCGTATTAGATACACTAGTAATCAGTCGGTCTTGATTTGCATTAACATATGTATAGTGTCTAGTCAACAGTAGGATTTGACTTTTCCGTGACCCGAAGACTTGACCGGGACATCTGATGAAGGGTCTATACGTATATGATATTCATGACATAATGGTTCTGGAATGATCCCTTCATTCATTCTCAGTCGGGGTTTGCAGTGCGGCCCGCTAGGCTGGCTAAGTACTGCCCGCACTCATTGGTTCCTCTTAATGCCGACTGAGACTGTAACACCCCCTAACCTAGCAGCTGAACTGCAAAAAAGGGGTCCGTGCTGTAACACCCCCAAGATATTCGAGGTGTATTACAGCGCCGTGGACCCCTACATGGAATCCACCAGGCTAACACAAGAGAACACCTCTCGACTAACCGTCTCGGTTAGCAAGGAGACAATATTATTAACAACAAGAACATAAAACAACACGTCCGGTATAACCGGCATAATAACATCAACCGACAAATATGGTAACTCCAACGAAGTCCAAACACAACCAGAAAGGAAAAGCCTACGTACTCGCGAGTACAATCTATAAGTTTAGAAATATAGGAAACAACCATATCGAATTAGACAAAGGAAATAAGACGACCCAAGTGCACATGTCAACGGCCTTGGCCAACATCCTCGTACTGTCCCGGTGCTCGCTCGTCCGGATAATTATGACCTGAAATCCATAACAAGAATTTCCCCAAAATGGGTCCCCAAAGGGGTTAGCAATTACGCTAGTACAAGTAGTCAAGGCAAACCAATCGCTTACACATTTCATAGTACATGCACCAATATCATTTTCAAAAGTCAAAACCAGACATGTCCTTTCCGGAAACAACAGTCAAACAATTTGCCTAGGACCGGGACGAAGCCACGAATCCCACCCGAGGCCTCTAAGGACCCTCCCGAGTGGCCATTTCATAAAACAAATCACGCAGGCATCGCCAGACCGGACGAAGCCACGAATCCCACCCGAGGCCTCTAAGGACCCTCCCTCCCGAAGCTAGCGAAACAAACTCATGAATCCAGAGTGAAGTCATAGATTCCCACGAGGCCCCGTCGGACCCTCCTAGGGTGAGTCAAGCACACACAATATACATTACCATTTCATGTTAAGCATAAAGGTTTCCAAAAATACTTGCCTTGAATTAATGACGACGCGAAGAACGAAAGGAAAGTCACCGACGAATGCTAGGAACCAATGAAATCGAACCTAACGATTCGAAGAATACAATTACAACCATTTCTAAACGAATACGGAATACACCCGAAAACCCGCCTACGATTCATGTATATTCACATATAAACAACAACGAGGGCGGACCACAACCAAACCCTCTCGATTCCGTAAAAATCACGAAATATACCATGAATCCGTAGGGAAACTAAGAATACCAACAAGATTAATCATATTCATCATGAATCCATCGACAAAACGAAACGGATCGGAAGAAAATCCCAAAACCCCCAAATTATCCAAAAGTAGGGTTCTAAGAGATTACCTTGGATTTAGGTTGAGAAACACAAGTGGATGATGTTAATCTACACCAAGAATTCAAGCAAAAGAATCTCTGAAGTGATTGGAAGAAGAAAATCGCCTCAAATCGCCTCTGGAGTCGCTCGGCCGCGGAAGAAGGAGAGAAATGAGAATTTGTGACTATCTCGGTCAACTCCTGGTTTATATAGCCAGGAGTGTTAGCGTGCGCTAATCCTTAAGGTTAGCGTGCGCTAACGGGAAAAATTACGAGCCAAACTAGTTAGCGTCGATCCAAAGGTAGCGACTTTTGGCGTTAGCGTGCGCTACTCGAAACGTGGCGTGCGCTAATAACCTCTCGGTAGCGCGCTATCGACCAATAGCGTGTGCTACCCGGACATCACCGAGTCCGGGCCCGCGCCGTAACCCACGATACGTTAGCGTGCGCTACCATACAAGCGTAGCGTGCGCTAATCGCACCTGACCGGGTTCGGTAGTAAACCTGTCCAAGATCTTGGACACTCACGCTAGCGCACGCTACGGCATCATCAGCGTGCGCTAGCCTCTCGACATTAGCGTGCGCTAGCATATGTAGCGTGCGCTAATACGGCCGTCCGTAAATTTGGAAAAACAACACTGCCACTCCCAGGGCTACTCGCTAGTGCGCGCTACGGAACAAACGTAGCGTGCGCTACTAAGGGAACCCTAGCGTGCGCTATGCAGAAAGAGTAGCGTGCGCTAGGTACGAAATATGAACGGTCCAAAAAACACCGGAATGTGAACGAAGCATCAAACGGAACATCTCAACAGGCATCATAATGTAGAATGGATCCACGGCAACCCCGAAACGGTGGTTCCGCAAGACAATAATGGGAATAAAATCCATAGATAATAGGAAAGATACACTGAAAGATACACGAGGGTCACTACTATCGGAAAATACGCCGAAAAAGAAAAATACAAGGGAAAGAAAAATGCGGATATTACATTCTACCCCTCTAAAAACAAGTTTCGTCCCGAAACTTAAGAAACAAACAACTCCGGGTACCTAGCACGCATGCTATCCTCGGTCTCCCACGTTGCCTCCTCGACACCGTGTCTCGACCACTGCACCTTGACCAAAGGGATGGTCTTATGCCTCAGTCGTTTCTCCCGATGTTCCAAAATCTTCAAAGGGCGCTCCTCAAAAGTAATATCCTCAGCGACGCCAATCTCATCATAATCGATGATGTGACTAGGGTCCGGGACGTATTTCCTCAGCTGGGAAACATGAAAAACGCTATGAACATGACTCAGGGCCGGGGGCAACGCCAAACGGTATGCCAACCCACCGACTCGCTCGAGAATCTCGAAGGGTCCAATAAATCTCGGACTCAACTTCCCCTTTTTCCCGAAACGGAAAATTCCCTTCGTCGGCGACACCTTCAGCAAAACGTGGTCCCCCACCTCGAATTCTAAAGGTCGACGACGAACATCGGCATATGACTTCTGTCGACTCTGGGCAGTCAACATCCGTTCTCAAATTAATTCTATCTTCCGTCTCGTCTCTAAAACGACATCCGGTTCGGTCCCGACCAAATCAGACGCCTCATTCCAACAAATCGACGATCGACATCGCCGCCCATAAAGTGCCTCATACGGTGCCATCCGAATCGACGCGTGCCAACTATTGTTGTACGTGAATTCGATCAATGGCAAATGCTCCTTCCAGTCGCTACTCCAATCGAGGGCACAAGCACGCAACATGTCCTCGAATGTCTGGATGGTGCGTTCCGACTGTCCATCTGACTGGGGATGAAAAGAGGTACTCAAATGCAAACGGGTACCTAACGCCTTATGCACCGCCTGCCAAAAGTGCGATACGAAACGGCCATCACGATCCGAAACAATAGACTTCGGAGTACCGTGAAGTCTCACAATCTGCGCGATAAACACACGAGCTAACTTCTCCGGGCCCCAAGTGTCCTTGATGCCCAGAAAATGTGCCGACTTGGTCAGACGATCAACAATCACCCATACCATGTTCATGCCCGACCTCGATCTTGGCAAACTCGTAACGAAATCCATCGATAAGTCTTCCCATTTCCATTCCGGAATGGGAAGTGACTGCAATAACCCAGCCGGTCGTTGATGCTCGATTTTGACCTGATGGCACGTCAAACATCTCGCTACAAACTGTGCGACCTCCTCCTTCATATCATTCCACCAGAAGTTCCTCCTCAGGTCCTTGTACATCTTACTCGAACCAGGATGAACGGAATAAGGTGTGGAATGGGCCTCACGCAAAATACTCTGTCGTAACTCTGGATCGTTCGCACACAAAGCCGACTCTGGAATCTCAAAACACCATCTTCGTGAATCACAAATCCAGGAGACTTTCCTTTAAGGACGTTCTCTCGGATTTGAGTAATCATCGGGTCCTCTGATTGTTTCAGCTTAATTTCATCGATCAAGGACGACGAAATCTCTAAAGCACAAAGTTGCCCGTCAGCTCCAGGCAACAAAACCTCAACATCTAACCCGATCAAAGCCCGCCGAAGCTCAGACTGAGGCGTAAGGACCTCAAGCGTTCGCAACGCAATCGGTTTCCGACTCAAGGCGTCGGCCACGACGTTCGCCTTGCCCGGATGATAAAGAATTTCAAGGTCATAATCTTTAATCAGCTCTAACCACCTCCTCTGCCTCATATTCAACTCCCGCTGAGTAAATATGTATTTCAGACTTTTATGATCGGTAAAAATCTGACATGTAGAGCCGAAAAGATAGTGACGCCAAATCTTGAGTGCAAAGACTACCGCCGCTAACTCCAAATCGTGAGTAGGGTAGTTAAGTTCATACGGCCTTAACTGTCTCGACGCATAGGCAATGGTCTTGCCGTGCTGCATTAATACGCACCCAAGACCCTGACCCGAAGCATCGCTATAAACGGCGAATCCCTCGTTGCCACGTGGCAACGCCAAGACCGGGGCTGAAGTCAAACGCTTCTTCAGCTCCTCGAAACTCGACTGCCTCTCATCGGCCCAGACGAACTTCTCGGATTTATGGAGCAACTGAGTAAGTGGCCGAGCTAGTTTTGAGAAACCCTCGACGAACCTACGGTAGTAGCCAGCCAAGCCCAAGAAACTACGGACCTCCTTCACATTTGTGGGCGATGCCCAATCCAATACTGCCTCAATTTTCTGCGGGTCCACACGAACCCCTTCGGCTGAAATCACGTGACCCAAAAACATCACTTCCTTCAGCCAGAACTCACATTTCGAGAACTTCGCATAGAGTTGCTCGGTCCTCAAAATGTCTAACACTATCCGCAAATGATAGGCATGCTCTTCCTCATTCCTCGAATAGATAAGAATATCGTCAATGAAGACGACGACACACTTATCCAAATATTCGATAAAGACTTTGTTCATCAACTGCATGAACACCGCCGGCGCATTAGTTAACCCGAAAGGCATAACCACGAATTCATAATGTCCGTATCTCGTCCGAAAAGCTGTTTTCGACACGTCGGACTCTCTCACCCGAAGCTGATAGTACCCTGATTTCAAATCAATCTTCGAGAATACTGCACCTCCCTGTAACTGATCGAACAAATCATCAATCCTCGGCAAAGGATACTTGTTCTTGATGGTTACCTTGTTTAGTTCGCGATAGTCGATACACAAACGTAGTGAACCATCCTTCTTCCGCACAAACAGGACCGGCGCGCCCCAAGGCGAGGCGCTCGGTCGAACATACCCCGATTCAAGAAGCTCACTCAACTGCTTCTTCAACTCTGACATCTCTGAAGGTGCCATGCGATACGGCGCCTTCGAAACAGGAGCCGCGCCCGGCTCTAACTCTATAGCAAACTCGACCTCACGATCCGGTGGCAATCCCGGTAACTCGTCAGGAAAAACATCAGGAAACTCATTAACGAATGGAATCGATGGAAGCTCGACTCCACCATTTTCCGTCTTTAAGGCATAGCACCAATAACCAGTACACCCCTTTCGCAGGAGACTCATCGCCTTTAAGGCATTAATAACGAACTTCTGGTTTCCCCTCTTTCGCCCCGCGAACGAGTGCTCGGTGCCATCCTCGGCTAACATAGTGATGATTCTCGTGCGGTAGTTCATGATTGCGCCATGCCGCTCGAGCCAATCATCCCCGAGGATTAGATCCTCACCCTCAATATCAACAACGATAAGATTAGAGAGCCAGGCTCTCTCACAAATAAACACAGAACAGTCTCGGACCTCTCGATCGCCAACGATCCTGTCACCGCTAGGAAGTTTAACGATGAAAGACTCGCAAGGCGACAAACAGTCGAGACTCAAACGGCGCACACACCCGGCCGATATGAGCAGATGTGTAGCACCGTAATCGAAAAGCACACCGACGGGATGAGAATGAATATGAACGGTACTGTCGCCACGATGCTTCCGGGTCATCGGCCCTCCTCATCTCGTAGATACGCGGCTGGGCAGAGCCGACACTGGAAGCTCCTCCTCTAGCGGGCTGACCCCGACCCCTACCTCGACCGGCACTCGGAGGTGGCGGCGAAGCAAAGGAACCCTGATTCACACTTGGCTCCAAAGGTGCTGGAAAAGAAGCCTGAGCACCAGGAAGCTTTCTTACCCGCTCACAAAAGAAGGCCTTGTGGCCCGACTGACCACAAGTGTGACAAGTTAGAGGCGGACGAGGACACTCCGGCCGATGGCGGCTCGCAGCTTAAAGCATTTGGCATCCCGAACGGAGGCACCAAGAGCACTCGATAGCCCCGGTGAAACGAGCGAATTACCTCCGGGAATATTCACATCGAGACTTCTGGCCTCCACCTCTGTGACCCGAAAAATTTCCGTGGATTTATGCTTCTTACTCTCCCGAACCGCACCGGGTCACCGACATGTCGTAGGCAAGAGCTCGACTCTGATAATCCTTCAGGGTAGTACATACAAGTCCAGACATATAGTCCCGAATGGGTAGTTTCATTCTCCTGGAAAAATGGAAAATTTTGTCGCTCTCAGCGACAACTTGGGTCTTCACATAACCCAACTCTTTATTGAAATCAGCAATGGCTTGGGATACGGGAATATCCCGAGGTTAGGCATCGTAGAAAGCATGCACTCGAGCCTGTCTGACCGGCCACGGACAATACTCGGTTTCCATCAACTCCTGAAACTCGGCCCACGAAGCAACATGATCTTTGGGACTAACGGCCTCCCACCAATCTGTAGCATCTCCCGTGAGAAAGTATTGAGCAATAGGGACCTTACGGTCCTCGGGACAATCGGTAGCAGTGAAGACTTTGGATATCTCCTTGATCCACCCTTCCCAGCCGATGGGGTCCGAAGCTCCCAAGAACTGAGGAGGATGCATCTTGATGACATCCTGAAGCCAGCGATCCGCTCCGCCCCGATTAGCGTGGGCCTGATCGGGGTTCTGGACCACTTGAGCTATAGCCGCCATCTGGTTAACCATTTGCTGCATAACAGCCGCAATACCAAGATCGGCGCGCTCCTGAGAAGAAGCATGACTGTGACGGTCACCGGTACTGCCGGCTCCCGAAGAATGCGACGTGGCCGCCCCACCGGCTGCCCCACGCCCTCGGCCGCGCCCACGGCCACGACCACGACCACGACCACGGTTTCCTCCGGCATCCATACTGATGTTGAGAGATAACAGAAGTATATCGATGATGAGTAAGGGGAAAAGCAATTACGATTCAGAAGTAGAGATACAATGCAAGAAACAAAAGAGCCGAATAGGAAAACTTACGAGCACTGGAAGTACCGGGATGCTGGCAGCGGCGTGACAATGTGCAAAACAAAACACGACTAGACCCAAATGACCAACAAGCCTAGGTATCCATAAACCTAGGGCTCTGATACCATTTCTGTAACACCCCCAAGATATTCGAGGTGTATTACAGCGCCGTGGACCCCTACATGGAATCCACCAGGCTAACACAAGAGAACACCTCTCGACTAACCGTCTCGGTTAGCAAGGAGACAATATTATTAACAACAAGAACATAAAACAACACGTCCGGTATAACCGGCATAATAACATCAACCGACAAATATGGTAACTCCAACGAAGTCCAAACACAACCAGAAAGGAAAAGCCTACGTACTCGCGAGTACAATCTATAAGTTTAGAAATATAGGAAACAACCATATCGAATTAGACAAAGGAAATAAGACGACCCAAGTGCACATGTCAACGGCCTTGGCCAACATCCTCGTACTGTCCCGGTGCTCGCTCGTCCGGATAATTATGACCTGAAATCCATAACAAGAATTTCCCCAAAACGGGTCCCCAAAGGGGTTAGCAATTACGCTAGTACAAGTAGTCAAGGCAAACCAATCGCTTACACATTTCATAGTACATGCACCAATATCATTTTCAAAAGTCAAAACCAGACATGTCCTTTCCGGAAACAACAGTCAAACAATTTGCCTAGGACCGGGACGAAGCCACGAATCCCACCCGAGGCCTCTAAGGACCCTCCCGAGCTGGCCATTTCATAAAACAAATCACGCACAGGCATCGCCTAGGACCGGGACGAAGCCACGAATCCCACCCGAGGCCTCTAAGGACCCTCCCGAGTTGGCTAGCGAAACAAACTCATGAATCCAAAGTGAAGTCATAGATTCCCCCGAGGCCCCGTCGGACCCTCCTAGGGTGAGTCAAGCACACACAATATACATTACCATTTCATGTTAAGCATAAAGGTTTCCAAAAATACTTGCCTTGAATTAATGACGACGCGAAGAACGAAAGGAAAGTCACCGACGAATGCTAGGAACCAATGAAATCGAACCTAACGATTCGAAGAATACAATTACAACCATTTCTAAACGAATACGGAATACACCCGAAAACCCGCCTACGATTCATGTATATTCGTATATAAACAACAACGAGGGCGGACCACAACCAAACCCTCTCGATTCCGTAAAAATCACGAAATATACCATGAATCCGTAGGGAAACTAAGAATACCAACAAGATTAATCATATTCATCATGAATCCATCGACAAAACGAAACGGATCGGAAGAAAATCCCAAAACCCCCAAATTATCCAAAAGTAGGGTTCTAAGAGATTACCTTGGATTTAGGATGAGAAACACAAGTGGATGATGTTAATCTACACCAAGAATTCAAGCAAAAGAATCTCTGAAGTGATTGGAAGAAGAAAATCGCCTCAAATCGCCTCTGGAGTCGCTCGGCCGCGGAAGAAGGAGAGAAATGAGAATTTGTGACTATCTCGGTCAACTCCCTGGTTTATATAGCCAGGGAGTGTTAGCGTGCGCTAATCCTTAAGGTTAGCGTGCGCTAACGGGGAAAAATTACAGGCCAAACTAGTTAGCGTCGATCCGGTAGAGCGACTTTTGGCCGTTAGCGTGCGCTACTCGAAACGTAGCGTGCGCTAATAACCTCTCGGTAGCGCGCGCTATCGACCAATAGCGTGCGCTACCTGGACATCATCCGAGTCCAGTGGCCACTGCCCAGAACCCACCTGATACGTTAGCGTGCGCTACCATACAAGTGTAGCGTGCGCTAACTGATCCGTTAGCGTGCGCTACCATACAAGCGTAGCGTGCGCTAACTGGCACCTGACCGGGTTCAGTAGTAAACTGTCAGATCGACACTCACGCTAGCGCACGCTACCGGGCATCATCAGCGTGCGCTAGCCTCTCGACATTAGCATGCGCTAGCATATGTAGCGTACGCTAATACGCTGGTCCAGAAGGCTAGAAAAACAACACTGCCACTCCCAGGGCTACTCGCTAGCGCGCGCTACGGAACAAACGTAGCGTGCGCTACTAAGGGAACCCTAGCGTGCGCTATGCAGAAAGAGTAGCGTGCGCTAGGTACGAAATATGAACGGTCCAAAAAACACCGGAATGTGAACGAAACATCAAACGGAACATCTCAACAGGCATCATAATGTAGAATGGATCCACGGCAACCCCGAAACGGCGGTTCCGCAAGACAATAATGGGAATAAAATCCATAGATAATAGGAAAGATACACTGAAAGATACACGGGGGTCACTACTATCGGAAAATACGCCGAAAAAGAAAAATACAAGGGAAAGAAAAATGCGGATATTACACGTGCTACTAAGTTGGGGAGTATCACGGTTTTATACTTTGAAAAGCCAAAATTGTAAATTTGGTAAAAGCAAGAACTCAAGAAAATAACGCAAACTGGTATTATTTTGTTGAAAACATTACACAACCTTAAGTTTAGTATATAAACAAAACCATAACAGAGCGATCTTATTCAAAACAAAACATAGTCTTCCAGCATAGGGGCGAAATAGCTGCAGAATGGCATATGGACAAGTCTCCAACGGGCAACACTGAAGGAGTATAGTCGACCCCTAAACATGAGCATCATCACCTGTATCATAAGAATCTAGTGAGCTAATGGCTCAGTAAGATGAGACTTCTGTAATAGCAAGGTATCACATATCACATTCATCAACAAATAACTACTTTATATGATATAGTCTTGTTCTTGTAAAATCCTTTCTCCGGGTACCCTTGAAGTGTGGTACTCGACTTATAGTGATAAGCCATGGTTTTCGGAACCTGTTCATATAATTGGCCAATAAAAAATTTATACGGGGGTTCCCATACTGGTTTTTCAACCAATTATATTATCCGTATTCAACCTGTTTCATTCAGTGTGGGTTTCCTTGACCGACTTTTAGCCGCAAGTATTTGCCACCATGCGTTGGGTCCGCTGGTTGCCCGCGTCCCGTGCCTACCCGCTATCAATCAAGTACCATACTTCCTGTTCTTAAACATTCTTTCACATGTTATGCATGATCGTTCAATAACAGTCACATATGCAAATATCAATCAATATATGATCCTTATGATACAGCAAGGAAAAGCCTCATCTTACCTCAGGTCCAGCTGCATATTGAGATGAAAATATCAGATTCTCTAGCTAGATGGATGTGCTAAAAGCCCTGAATTAATTAACCATATTGCACTTAACATTACTTCCATGAATGCTACAAAATGTTTGGAATACAATTTAGGATCATCTATGACTTATCCCTTCACAACTAGTTAATGTAATGCAATAATTACACATATATACCCATTTATACTACGTTTTAACTTTATATCCTTCTCCTTTACTTATACAAGAAAACTTATTCTGAAAATATGAACATATAGTAATTTGTGTAACCTATTTTACAACAACATAATTGTTCAAGAGAGTTTATCAAAACCTTTGAATAACAGAACTTTTTTAGCTTATAACTGCTTGAATATAAGTTGAATTTGCATCAAATTTTGATATAACATCCCTAACATACTGAAGAACAAATATATTGGAACACCAGCCCATGAACTATACGAAATATGCACAATCCATATATGTTTGTAAAAGGTGGCAGAATTGAGTTCTATGTTGTCTAGTGATGATTTAGGCTCTATAAACCCACAATAAACACAAGGTTAAACCATGGATGAATTCTTAACATTATCATCACATGTCTAAGGGCCTGAACAAACCCTCCTTTCATCGAAATAATCAATAAAGACATCAAGAACATGAAGAAAACAAAGGAAACTCACCTTGATTCTCAAAGGATATGAGGTGTTGGTGTTTTGATGATTTTTCTTGAATTTTTGGTGATTTTTCGCATATGGATGATTCTAGGTCGAGTCCAGAGTGTTAATGAGGGTTTAGGGTCGATTTTCCTCTCTTATACACGTGATGGAGGCGGTTTGAGGGTGAAATACTGAAGATACCCTCAAATAGCTTCTATAAATCATGTTTGAAAGACTGGATCGGTTCAAGTAGTTATAGGCCATTTCTTGGTTGGTTTAATCCGGTTCTTGATAGATATTTAACATATTTGGGATATAAATGTCTGTCCTAGTGGTTTTGTAGAAGTTTAAGGTGTATTTTTATTGTTTAAACCGATTACTATGCAGAAAGCATTAAAAATGCTAATAAGGGATTTTATTGTCAAACTTTCTAAACCTTCCTACCTATAACGCTATAGATAAGAATGAAAGAGATCATTTATCAATATGATATGATGATGATGATAAAATAAAAGATATTCCGACCACAACTGGAATGAAAAGGGAAGTGACATATCCAATTACTTAACAGGTGATGCCGTATGCAACTACCAATTGAACTATTTATAATGTAGATAAGAATCAAATATTTGGCACGTTTTATTAGGTAAAACAAATATTATCTACTTGATTCATATATATAAATTTATTCAACACACACACACACCACTAGGCTCTGGTGTTAACCTGGTTAACCTACGATAGACCTGTCAGTGACCCTATTAGTACTTATATGTTTGCCACCTATGCTTAGAGCTAATTTAATATGTTCAATACTCTTCACCATAGTGAGTTAACTATGAGGTGGAGTGAATAATCATATGTGACATTAAATGTAAAAATACAATTAACAAGTAAATCACTTGTAGTCATTTAGCACACCGATCTCCTTTAACCGAGAAACTGAGCTTCTCACTGCAATGAGACATTTATAAAGATACATTTTACCATGTTAGGAGGAATAAATAACATGTTGCATGTATCATAAACATAAAACATAATTAAGCACATAAATAGCAATTAACATGCTCATGAAATGTCTACTTGTATGCCATGCTTCCCTAATGCATATTATGTAAATGCATTTAGGTATAAAATGGTTATTGGCTTAGAAGGGGATAACCGGGCATTACAATCCTCCCCTCCTTATAAAATTTTGTCCTCGAAATTGACATACCAAAAAGTTCTGGATACTTGCTTTGCATTTCCTCCTCTCTTTCCCATGTAGCCTCTTCAACAGTTTGATTCCTCCACAAAATCTTTACCAAATGAATCTCCTTGTTTCTTAGTTTCTTTACTTTCTTATCAAGAACCTGTACCAGCTTCTCTTTATAGGACAAATCTGGGGATAATTCCAACGGCTCATAATTTAACACATGTGAGGGGTTTTAAATGTACTTCTTTAACATGGACACATGGAAGACATTATGCACACCAGATAGTGAAGGAGGTAAGGCTACTCTATAATCTCTATCACCAACTCTCTCAAGAATTTCAAATGGGACAACATATCTCGGGCTAAGTTTTCCTTTCTTCCCAAATCTCATTATGCTTTTCATTGGAGATACCCTCAAGAACACATGGTCTCCAACTGCAAATTCTAAATCTCTTCTTCGAATTTCTGCATAACTCTTCTGTCTACTTTGTGCAATCTTCATTCGTTCTCTTATCTTTTCTACTACCATAGCAGTCTGTTGTATCATTTCTGGGCCCAGTAGACTTCTTTCTCCAACTTCATCCCAGTGTACGGGAGATCTACATTTTCTCCCATACAATGCTTCATAAGGTGCCATCCCAATTGTAGATTGGTGACTGTTGTTGTAGGTGAACTCTATCAATGGAAGCTTTGTATCCCAACTGCCCTTGAAATCTAGTATGCATGCTCTCAACATATCTTCGAGTATTTGAATAACTCTTTCTGACTGCCCATCACTTTGTGGATGAAATGCGGTGCTGAAAGCAAGCTTCGTACCCATTGTGTTATGTAGACTTTTCCAAAATATAGATGTAAATTTAGGGTCCCTGTCAGATAGTATTGATACTGGCACCCCATGTAGTCAGACTATCTCTTTAATATATTCTTGAGCGTATCGATCCATATTATATGTGGATTTTACTGGAAGGAAATCAGCAGATTTGGTCAATCTATCAACAATCACCCATATCGAATTATACCCATTTTGAGTCCTTGGTAGCCCAAGCACAAAATCCATTGTAATGTGTTCCAATTTCCATCCCGAAATTAGTAAAGGCTTCAATAATCCTGCTGGTCTCTGATGTTCAGTTTTGATCTGCTGACAAGTTAGACATTCTGCCACGAATTTTGCAATATCTTTCTTCATGATAGGCCACCAATAATGTTGTTGCAAGTCTTTATACATTTTTGTGCTACCTGGATGTATTGAATAAGGACTGGAATGAGCCTCCTTCAGAATGTCCCCTATGATGGTTGTGTCGGCTGGCACACACAGTCTCCCTTTATATCGTAATATTTTATCACTAGAGACTGAGAAGTTCGGTAATTTGCCCTCATCAACTTTTTCCCTCAATTTGCCTATGTACTGATCCGCCTTCTGGGTTTCTTTGATTATATCTTGAAGTGCAGGTTTCAATATGAGTGCTGATAACGAACAAATCTTCCTTTTGGGCACAATTTCCAGTTCTAATTTTTGCAAGTCTAATGATAATTGCTTCTGTGTTATTAGAAAGGGAGACATAGACTTTCTACTTAATGCGTCTGCAACTACATTTGCCTTACCAGGATGATAATTGATCTCACAATCATAGTCTTTCACCAATTCTAACCATCTCCACTGTTGCATATTCAGCTCCTTCTGTGTGAAAAAGTACTTCAAACTCTAGTGGTCTATAGAGATTTCGCACTTTTCACCATATAGGTAATGCCTCCAAATTTTTAGTGCAAAGACAACAGCAGCCAGTTCTAGATCATGTGTTGGATAATTATTTTCATACTCTTTTAATTGCCTGGAGGCATAGGCTATTAACTTCCCATGTTGCATTAATACAGCACCCAAACCATTTTTAGAAGCATCAGTGTAAACTACAAAGCCACCTATTCCTATAAGAGTGGCAAGGACAGGAGCTGTAGTTAATCTATGCTTCAATTCCTAGAAACTCCCCGCACAAGCATCAGTCCAAACAAACATTGTGTTCTTCTGTGTTAACAATGTCAATGGGGTTGCAATCAATGAGAATCCTTGTACAAATCGTCGGTAGTAGCCAGCTAGTCCTAAGAAACTTCAAATCTCTGATACATTCGTTAGCGTTGGCCAGTTGCTCAACGCCTCTACCTTGTTTGGATCAACTGAAATACCATCCTTGGATACCACATGCCCTAAAAATACCACTTGTTCTATCTAGAATTCACATTTCTTGAATTTAGCATACAACCGTTTTCTTTGAGAATTTGAAGCACAATTCTGAGGTGTTCTTTATGTTCATCTCTATCATGTGAATAGATAAGGATATCATCGATAAACACCACCACAAATTTATCAAGGAACTCTTTGAATACCCGGTTCATCAGATCCATAAATGCTGCCGAAGCATTTGTCAAACCAAAAGGCATCACTAAAAATTCATAGTGACCATATCGCGTTCTAAATGCTGTCTTTTGGATATCTTCTTCTTTGACCTTCAGTTGATGATATCCGGAACGTAAATCAATCTTTGAGAATACTGATGCTCCTTGCAACTGATCAAATAAATCATCTATCCTTGGAAGAGGATATTCTTGATGGTCACCTTATTCAGTTCTCTATAGTCTATACATAATCGCAATGAGCCATCTTTCTTTTTCACAAATAAGACAGGCGCTCCCCAAGGTGAATAACTAGGACGGATGAATCCCTTATCAAGTAATTCTTGTAGATGAATTTTTAATTCTTTCAATTCTGTTGGTGCCATTCTGTACTGGGCTTTAGAAATAGGGGTATTCCCAGGCATTACATCGATTGCAAACCCAATTTCCCGATCTGGCGGCAACCCTAGTAGATCATCTGGAAACACCTCAGGAAATTCTCTAACCACATCTACATCTTCAGGCTTCGATTTCATTTCAAGGGAGGTGTCCAAGCCAAATAGCCAGTACACCCCTTATTTAACATCTTCCTAGCTTTTAGTCAATGTTCTAAAAATCCCCGCCTAGGCCGATTAATCCTCCAATTAATCCCTATAAGATCCTATGCCGTTCCGATTATGGCTTAGGCACTTGTACTAGGCGTTTGGGTGATGAATAGATCGTCTAGGCTGGCTGCAGGGACCTATGAAAGCAATCTAAGATACTATGAACTACTTTATACCTATATCAACGTTTCAAATTTCCTAGCTACGTGGGAGATAAGGCGGATTCCTAGGTGGTTATACTTTTTTATTTTTTTATTTTGTTCTAATAGTACTATAAATTTCTAAACTGGGATATTATGGATAATATGGACTCATTGATATCTATATCAGTATTTCAAATTTAATATATAATTGATTATATATCTCTTTAAATGGTTAATTATTTTTAATTATTTTACATATATATATTTTTTATATATAAAAATAATTAAAATAATAATAAAAAATAAATCCGCCTAATCCGATTAATCCCCTATTAATCCCCAATTTATCCTCTGGGCGCTAGGCGTTAGCAATCCGAATGCCTAGCGCCTAGCATTTTTTAGAACCATGCTTTCAGTGCAGTTATAATTGACAAAGAGCACGAATATAAATTACCTCTAAAAATAAACTGTCCTCCATTTGCTGGTTGAAAGGCCACAATCTTCTTATTACAATCGACATTTGCACAATATTTAGCTAATCAATCCATACCAAGGATAACATCAAAATTAGATATTGGTAGGACAACAAGGTCGGCGTAGAGTACTCTCCAGCCAATTCGAACTGTACAGAATCCATATTTTCTCCATACGGAGCAGCCACATTATAACCAACTTTCAATAGCTCTGGTTTAATGCCCGATTTTCTCATAAATGCATATGATGTAAATGAATGTGTGGAACCTGGGTCTATCAATGTAAGCGCAGGAATTCCTGAGATCAGTATGGTACCTGAGACTACGGAAGCATCTGCATCAGCTTGTTCTCGTGTCATTGCAAACACCCTTCCTTGAACTTTATTCTCTGGGTTTGGGCAATCTCTCGCCATATGTACGGGCTTCTTGCATCTGAAACAGTTATTGGACCCAACAAAACATTCTCCAAAGTGATTTTTCCCATATTTAGTACACTTAGGCTTCTCAGTTGTATTTGGAGCATGTCTCGTTGTAGGATGCTTCTGATTGGCTTTGCCTGGTTTTTGCTCCGGTTTCTTCCAATGTGCTGAATTTCTTGAAGCAAATGCTTACCTCTTCTGCTGATAAGACTTTTGTATAACGCACCTACTGTATTCATGCAATTGATGAACCGAGTGTTCATCGAGTATTTGGACAAGTTTGTAGTTGTGTTCATTGATGACATTCTGGTGTATTCTAAGAGCCCGGCAGAGCATGCACAGCATTTGCGGATTGTTCTAGACCTTCTGAGAAACGAGCAATTGTACGCCAAGCTTTCTAAGTGTGAATTCTGGCTAAAGGAAGTAATGTTCCTCGGTCATGTGGTATCAACATAAGGAGTCCGAGTAGACCCCTAGAAAATCGAAGTAGTTATGTATTGGAAGCTTCTTAAGAACGTGAAAGAAGTCCGGAGTTTCTTAGGACTTGCTGGATATTATCGTTGTTTCGTGGAAGGGTTTTTCAAAATTACCCGCCCACTTACTCGACTACTGCAGAAAACTTAAAAGTTTGAGTGGAATGAGATGTGCCAGAATAGCTTTGATGAATTAAAGAAGAGATTGACGACTGCACCGATTTTAGCACTCCCACAGGGAACTGGAGGATTCTTAGTTTACAGTGATGCTTAGAACCAGGGTCTTGGGTGTGTATTGATTCAAAATGAGAAGGTGATCGCTTATGCGTCACGACAGCTGAAACCTTATGAAGTAAACTACCCAACGCATGATTTGGAGCTGGCAGCGGTAGTTTTTGCATTGAAAATATGGAGACATTACCTATACGGGACTCACTGTCAAATCTTTACGGATCACAAGAGTCTCAAATACATCTTCAGTCAGAAAGAGTTGAACATGCGGCAAAGGAGATGGCTGGAACTGATTAAGGACTACGACTTGGAGATTCTTTATCATCCAGGTAAAGCAAATGTAATGGCCGATGCACTTAGCCGCAAGCCTATTTCTATTCAGATGCTGGAGACTCTGAACTCCTAGTCCAGCATTCAACGAGAATTGATTCGCGAAGGAATTGAAGTATGGTTGCAAAGAGTCCATGGACAACTGTGTGATGGAAATAACTTCGTCGTTAACCGAAGAAATCAAATCTAAGCAAGTATATGATCCTCTGATGATTCGGTTACGTGATGAAGTGACCAAGGGAAAGGCCCCAGGATTTGTAATTCATGATGATGGAGTATTGAGATTCCAGAGCCGACTTTGCGTTCCTGATGTCGATGTTCTGAAGCAGACAATTATGAAGGAAGCTCACAGCATGCCCTATTCTATCCACCCGGGCACCAGCAAGATGTATAAGGACCTGAAACAGAACTTCTGGTGGGGAAACATGAAGAAAAATTTAGCGGATTATGTCTCGAAATGTTTGACTTGTCAGCAGGTTAAGATCGAGCATCAACGACCTGCCAGAATGCTGAAGCCGCTCCCGATTCCTGAATGGAAATGGGAGGACATATCGATGGACTTTATCACTAATATGCCGAGAACCAAGACAGGAATGAACATGATTTGGGTGATAGTTGATCCTCTAACCAAATCGGCTCATTTTCTAGGCATTAAGGACACGTGGAGACCCGAGAGGTTGGCATGAGTATTTATTTCATAGATAGTTCGATTGCATGGTACGCCGAAGACCATTATTTCTGACCGAGACGATCGCTTTGTGTCTCATTTTTGAAAAGCAGTTCATAAGGCCTTGGGAACCGAATTGAACTTCAGCACAGCTTATCACCCGCAGACAGACGGACAATCCGAGAGGACTATTCAAATGGTGGAAGACATGCTGAGGGCTTGTGCCTTAGATTGGTCAACTGATTGGGAAGTTCATCTGCCGTTGATTGAATTCACTTACAACAATAGTTGGCATGCTTCCATTAAGATGGCACCGTTTGAGGCATTATACGGGAGGAGATGCAGATCGCCCCTATGTTGGGACGATTCATCAGACTTGATCGGGATGGAACCGGAATTGATCGTACAGACACGAGAGAAGATAGCCTTGATCCGTGATAGGCTGTTGACCGCTCAGAGTTGACAGAAATCTTATGCAGACGTACGCCGTTGCCCATTGGAGTTCAGTACTGGAGATCACGTACTTTTAAAGGTTTATCCTACTCGGGGAATCTTTCGTTTCGGAAGAAAAAGGAAGTTGAGTCCGAGATATATCGGACCGTTCGAGATTCTTGAGAGAGTTGGAGAATTAGCTAGGGGTGGGCATGGGACTGGATGGGACGGGCCTGGAGTCATCCCACGTCCCGTCCCGTCTTATAAAAAGCGGGACGGGACGGGACGGGATTGGTGATTTCAAAATTTCATCCCGCGCGGGCCTTATCCCGGTTGGGACGGGACGGAACGGGACGGGACGGGTTTAGTCCCGCATAAAAAAGTTCAAAATATAAATTAGAAAAAAAGTCAGGAAAAATATCCAACAAACTAATTTAATAGCCTAAATTAAACTTTTAAAATAACAATTACTAACATTGAATACAACATATCCATTTTTTTTGAAAAAATATCAGTTACTAACTTTATATCGGTTGATTATGTTTGTGTATAATTATAAAATATAGATAGTAAAAAATAAAAATAGTTTATTATTAAAAATTAAT
This sequence comes from Orobanche coerulescens, assembly GCA_033398695.1. Classification (NCBI taxonomy): domain Eukaryota; kingdom Viridiplantae; phylum Streptophyta; class Magnoliopsida; order Lamiales; family Orobanchaceae; genus Orobanche; species Orobanche coerulescens. Next base: position 131,496,591 of record CM065812.1, on the reverse strand, counting down.
TAAAAAAGGGTTATAAATAATAAAAATATATGGTTTTTAAAAAAGGGTTAAAAACTTAGCGGGACGGGACGGGCCTTACGGGCCTCAAATTTTTTGTCCCGTGTCCCGTCCCGTAGTTACTCTAATGGGACGGGACGGGACGGGCCTAGTGTTTTTAATTTTGGATCCCGTCCCATCCCGGGTAATTTTGGGACGGGACCGGGATTTTGATTTTTTGTGCCCACCCCTAGAATTAGCATACAGATTGGCATTACCGCCGTCATTGAGCCATGTTCATAACATGTTCCACGTATCCCAATTACGGAGATATATACCGGATCTTAGTCATGTCATTGATTTCGGCGAGATCGAAGTCGCTCAGGATGGCACGTTTGAAGAGAGACCAATCAGGATACTCGAGAGTCGAGTTAAGCAATTGAGGAACAAATCAATCGCTTTGGTCAAGGTTCAGTGGTCGCGCCATGGAGTGGAAGAAGCCACTTGGGAGACGGAGGATAGCATGAGGTCCAGATATCCAGAGTTATTTTCGTCTTGAGTTTCAGGACGAAACTCCTTTTTAGTAGGAGAGTATGTAATATCCGGATTTATTATTGAGTATTTCATCTGTATTTGAACCCTGTATTATTCGGAATTGTGATATCGATAATCGAAGTATGATATTTCTCGTATTTGTATCCTTGTACACGAGTATGGCAACATGTAAATTTTCCCATGCAAATACGTGATAACGTACGCTAAAAATGTATCTTAACGTACGTTATCGGCTAGAGTTAGCGTACGCTATGAATGAAGCATAGCGTACGTTAGGCAGTCAATAATGTTTCTGTATTCATCATCAGCTAACTTCCGCACGTATTTAGTACAAACGACTCTAAGTCATTTTCATATCTATCAGCTGAGAAACCTACTCTTCGTGAAAAAGAGTTTAAGAGTTTGAATAAGTCTATTCACCCCCTAGACTTATTCCTGGACGACTTGTTGTAACACCCCCGATATATTCGGGAATATTACAGCGCCGTAAATCCTTTACATAAGGATTTACAAGGCTGAAGAATTGAGCAAGTATAAAAAGGTACTAATGAATGGAAATAACGGAATTACAGTACATCAGTTCTGACCCAATACAGAAATAGTACAATTGTTCAATAGAACTCAATAATACATCACCAAATTCAAACCCATCACAAATGACTTCGTACTCGAGTACTTATTGAAATAACGAATAAACAACAGATAAATAAACCCGATCGGGACATCACTCTGCACCCTCGTCGTCATACAGTTCCAGTGGTTGTTTCCCCGCTCTCCTGGATCCTGAACACAACAAAATGTTCACCCCTGAAGGGGTTAGCACAACGATGCTAGTACAAGTACCACAACATATTATTCGTATCTCACGAAGAATAATAATAACGTAAACGACAAAATACCAACGAGTCTTCTCCTACGAGAAACTCAAACATAACATACACAACTGATAATCACAACATGTTATCAATACATACACATGGTAATTCCATCGATCCAGCGTTCACTGCCTAGAACCCACGATGATCCCGTCAGACCAACCCGTGGTGGAAAAACCCATCCGATGATCCAGCGCACGCTAGCATAGATCCCCCGATGATCCCGTCGGACCAACACGAGGTGGACATACAATCACGACATACATGCACGACAATATGTATAACAACAATACATAAAACAATTAAGGTACTTGCCTCGATTTGAAGATAATAACAATACTTCCATGGAAATGAACACTCGAAGGTCGTCCTCCTCAATCAATCACGTAACGAGACCAAACCTTAACAAAAGAAATGATATAGGATTTATCTCACGTCGTATGAATGTTTAACAATTCGATTTACGGCCAAAAGTTCATAAAATACAATCTGCCTGAACTGCTTAGCGCATGCTAAGTACTCTGTGTAGCGTGCGTTAAGTCTGCTCGATAGCGCACGCAAATAACAAAGCCTAGCGCACGCTAACGATGCATGGTCAGTACTTCACTGACCAGCCAACTGACTCGTCTGATGGTCTAGCGTACGTTACGTACCAAACGTAGCGCACGCTAACTAGTGCTCGATAGCGCACGTTAATATTCATAGCATAACGTGCGCTATCTATGCATGGCGCCATCACGAAAGCGAAGAACTGCTCGCCATGATCGAGACAATGAAATCTTGCGTGATAATTCATGTTACTTCCATGAATACCATGTTCATACCCTTATGAATGATTTTACAGATAAAGACAACTTCGGATTCAAGGATATGCATACCCATATAAAACCATATTCCATTCCGACTTCAAATCTTCATACGACAATATGAAAAGCTTAACGGTTGATATCAACACCTCTATATCAATCCATATCATCATACTAAAGTTGATAAACGTCCTATATATATTAGATAAATCCTTCCATGATCAAACCTTTAGATTTATCTAACAATAAGGATGTTAACGTCTAGTCCAAGATTACTATGAAATCATCTATTAGATTCGGTTTACCAATGATAGAAGCTTCTCTTCACATATTCAGTGTATTAAGATTCGAATCATGATGATTATAATCAAGGTATTTAAGGCTTATTCATCTCACTATTCCAAACATGATATACTTGGATAATTCATCTATGAAAATCCATATCTTGTTAACATGATCATCCAAATCGTTAGAATCCAACTCTAAGTCTGGAGATAGATTGAACATACCTTAAAATGACGAAAATCACTGAACCGTAAGGTAGAATCCCACTCCGGTTGGTTGTATGCCACTCCAAGGTGCTATTCCACTTCCATGAACATTCCCAAGTGATAACCAATGTATAAACACTAACAATATGTGTTCTAAGCGTATAGGAGTATTACTACAGCTCTCTGAACTCTCAAGGTTGAGGAAAGGGCGAAAGAAATGAAAGCCAAAACGGTTGATGTCCCATTTATAATATTCTGCATTATTGGCAAGTTAGCGCACGCTACTAAGCATACCTTAGCGTGCGCTAATAATGGTTGACTTCAGAATTTGTCCGGGTGCGTCAGCGGGAACCTTATCCGGACCCATGTCCCGGCTGGCGCATGTGTTAGCCGTCCCGTTCAATAATTGAGTTCTTAGCGCACGTTACTCCTTCCTGCATAGCGTGCGCTAATAATGGCCCGATAGCGCGCGTTAAGATACATTCTTAGCGTGCGCTATCACGAGGTTGCTTGAGCAATTTTGCAAGTTTCTATACTTATGTATAATGATATCAATGCATGAAATATCATACTCCAATAATCAAAATCACCAATCCGAATAATACATGGTTTGAATACAGATGAAATACAATGTAATAAATCCGGATATTACATACTCTCCTACTAAAAAGGAGTTTCGTCCCGAAACTCAAGACGAAAATAACTCGGGATATCTAGACTTCATATCAGCTTCCGTTTCCCAGGTGGCTTCTTCCGTTCCATGACGTGACCACTGAACTTTGACCAAAACGATTGACTTGTTCCTCAGTTGCTTAACTCGACTCTCGAGTATCTTGACTGGTCTTTCTTCAAACGTCCCATCCTGTTCGACTTCGATCTCGCCGAAATCAATGATATGACTAGGATCTGGTATATACCTCCGTAACTGGGATACGTGGAACACGTTATGAACATGGCACAATGACGGCGGCAATGCTAATCTGTATGCCAATTCCCCAACTCTCTCGAGGATCTCAAATGGTCCAATATATCTCGGACTCAGCTTTCCTTTCCTTCCGAAACGAAAGATTCCCCGAGTAGGAGAAACCTTCAAAAGTACGTGATCTCCAGTACTGAACTCCAATGGGCGGCGGCGTACGTCCACATAGGATTTCTGGCGACTCTGAGCAGTCAACAGCCTCTCACGAATTAAGGCTATCTTCTCTCGAGTCTGCTCGATCAACTCTGGTTCTGTTCCGATCAAGTCCGATGAATCGTCCCAGCATAGGGGCGATCTGCATCTCCTTCCGTATAATGCCTCAAACGGTGCCATCTTAATAGAAGCATGCCAACTATTGTTGTAGGTAAATTCAATCAATGGTAGATGAACTTCCCAATCGTTTGACCAATCTAAGGCACAGGCCCTTAGCATGTCTTCCACCGTTTGTATAGTTCTCTTAGATTGTCCGTCAGTCTGCGGGTGATAAGCTGTACTGAAGTTCAATTCGGTCCCCAAGGCCTTATGAACTGCTTTCCAAAAGTGAGACACAAAACGGTCGTCTCGATCAGAAACAATGGTCTTCGGCGTACCATGCAATCGAACTATCTCCGAAATAAAAACTCGTGCCAACCTCTCTGGTCCCCACGTATCCTTAATGCCTAGAAAATGAGCCGATTTGGTTAAACGATCAACTATCACCCAAATCATGTTCATTCTTGTCCTGGTTTTCGGCATATTAGTGATAAAGTCCATCGATATGTCCTCCCACTTCCATTCAGGAATCGGAAGCGGCCTCAACATTCCAGCAGGCCATTGATGCTCGATCTTAACCTGCTGACAAGTCAAGTATTTCGAAACATAGTCCGCTACGTCTTTCTTCATGTTGCCCCACCAGAAATTCTGCTTCAAGTCCTTATACATTTTACTGGTGCCCGGGTGGATAGAATAGGGCGAACTATGAGCTTCCTTCATAATTGTCTGTTTCAGAATATCAACATCGGGAACGCAGAGTCGGTTCTGAAATCTCAAAACTCCATCGTCATGAATTATGAATCCGGGGGCCTTTCCTTGGATCACTTCATCATGTAACCGAATCATCAGAGGATCATCTGCCTGTCTAGATTTGATTTCTTCGGTTAATGATGAAGTTATCTCCATCACGCACAGCTGTCCCTGGACTCTTTGTAACCATACTTCAATTCCTTCACGAATCATCTCTCGCTGAAGGCTAAGTTGGGAGGTCAGCGTCTCCAAGATCTCGAATAGAGACAGCTTGCGGCTAAGTGCATCGGCCACTACATTTGCTTTGCTGGATGATATAAAATCTCCAAGTCATAGTCCTTAATCGGTTCCAACCATCTTCTTTGTCGCATATTCAACTCTTTCGACTAAATATGTACTTGAGACTCTTATGATCCGTAAAGATCCGATGTGAGTCCCGCATGCATAATGCCTCCAGATCTTCAAGGCAAAACCACTGCCGCTAGCTCCAAATCATGTGTCGGGTAATTCACTTCATAAGGTTTCGATTGTCGCGGCGCATAAGCGATCACCTTATCATTCTCGCATCAACACGCACCCAAGTCCTTGGTTCAAGCATCATCAGAAACTATGAATCCTTGATTCCCTGCGGAAGTGATATAATCGGTGCCGTCGTCAATCTCTTCTTCAATTAATCAAAGCTAATCGACACAATTCATTCCACTCAAACTTTTGAGTTTTCTCGAAGTCGAGTAAGTGGGCGGGAGACTTTAGAAAACCCTTCCACGAATCGACGATAGTATCCAGCAAGTCCTAAGAAGCTTCGGACCTCTTTCACGTTCTTTGGAGGCTTCCAATCCAATATTGCTTCGATCTTCTGAGGATCTACTCGGACTCCTCTAGCTGACACCACATGGCCGAGGAACATTACTTCCTTTAGCCAGAATTCACACTTAGAAAGTTTGGCGTACAATTGCTCGTTTCTCAAAAGCTCCAATACAATCCGCAAATGCTGCGCATGTTCTTCCGGACTCTTAGAATACACCAGAATGTCATCAATAAATACGACCACAAATTTGTCCAAAAATTCAATGAACACTCTGTTCATCAATTGCATAAATACAGCAGGTGCGTTAGTGAGACCAAACGGCATCACTACAAACTCATAATGCCCGTAGCGAGTTCTGAATGCTGATTTCGGAACATCAGATTCCTTAATCCTCAACTGATGGTATCCTGATCTCAGATCGATTTTAGAAAATACCATTGCCCCTTGCAGCTGGTCAAATAGATCATCAATCCGTGGCAACGGATATTTGTTCTTAATCGTCATTTTGTTTAGCTCTCGATAGTCAATACACAGTCGGAGCGATCCATCCTTCTTTCGGACAAAAAGAACTGGCGCTCCCTAGGGCGAAACGCTTGGCTGAATATAGCCCTTGTCCAGTAACTCCTCCAGCTGCTTCTTCAGTTCGTACATCTCAGTAGGTGCCATACGATACGGCGCCTTAGAAATTGGTGTCGCTCCAGGTTCCAGCTCAATAGTAAATTCTACATCCCTTCGTGGAGGTAGCCCCGGTAACTCGTCAGGAAATACATCTGGAAATTCGTTCACAATAGGAATGGATGAAAGTTCCACAATTTCGTCTTCTTTCTTCATTGCGTAACACCAGTACCCGGTACAGCCCCGTTTCAACAATTTGACAGCTTTCATCGCCTTGATCAATTTTCCTGAGCTTCCCGGTTTCCATCCCTCAAACAGAATTTCGGAACCATCGTCAGCGATCAGCGAGATATTCCTCCTTCGGTAGTTTACAATTGCTCCATACCGATTAAGCCAATCGTCTCCGAGTATCAGGTCATCTCCTTGCATTTCTATCACGATCAGATTTGAGAGCCACTCTCTGCCTCCAAATGATACAGGGAAATTTCTGGTTTCTAAATTTCCGACAATCCTCTGTCCACTCGGTAAACCAACAACATAAGGTTCACAAGTAAGAAAACCGGAAATATTCAAACGATTTACACAAGACAAAGATATGAAAGAATGTGTAGCTCCTGTATCGAATAAAACGCTAACTGGCTGGGAAAGGATCTGGACAGTACCTGATGCGACAGCAGCATCCTGATCGTCTGTCCTCCTCATCTCGTACAGACGTGGGGGAGCAGATCCGGCACTCGATGTCCCCTTTCGGTCCCATTGCCCTCTGCCTCGCCCGCGGCCAAGATTTTGAGGCATCTGAACACTTTGCTGCGTCTGTGGAATACTGGCCTCCTTCTGGACTGGCTGTGGTGTACGGGCTCTGAAAGACTTTGCAGCCTCTTCACAAAACACCACCCGATGTCCCTCTCGTCCACAATCAAAACAAGTCACGGCAGGAAGGGGGCAATTCCGTCGATAGTGCCCCGTCTGGGCGCAGTTAAAGCATTTCCTGGTAACATCAGTAATAGTTGATGTCGCTCCAAAATTCTTTCCGCTCCTAGCTGGGTGCGGAGGTTTCTTGAAAGAGTGAAAGGATGACTGGGCCTTACGGGCCCCACTGTTCTTGTGCTCTGTAAAAGTACCAGAGACTTTCTGTTTCTTGGTTTCCGCAAACTTCTCCATGGCTGCTTCCTTGATCTCATATGCCAACGCCTTATCCTGGTATTGACGGAGTGTGGTACATTCGAATCCGGACATGTACCTCTGAACTTCTGGTTTCATTCTCATATCGAAATGGATCATCATTTCTGCATCTGTTCTGACCAGATGTCGAACAAATGCCAGCTGTTGGTTAAACGTCTTGATCGCACAGGATACCGGCACATCGAAGGCCGAGCGGAGAAAAACTCCCGAACTTTGGCTTCCCTCACAGACGAGGGCAATCGAGCTTCCATCATCAATCTAAACTCATCCAATCGGCATCATGGTCTACCGGCCGGATGGCTTCCCACCATTCGGACGCTTCCCTATCGTAAAATATTGAGCGATAGAGGCTCTCCTATTGCAGGCGATTAATTCCGGCAAAGATTTTCTCCAGATCCTTTAACCAATGATACCAGGTGGGAGTCTCAGAAATACCGTCGAATTTGGGTGGTTGCATCTTTGCCACCTCTTGCAGCCACCGGTCACCTCGATTTCCCATGTCTGGGATCCCTTGCATCTCTCCCCGCCGTAGTCCCACCGCCACTTGCATTCGGTCCACGACACGGCGAACCGAGTCATCCGGTTCACCACTTGACGAAGGATCTATGGTACAAGCAGATCTGGTTCATTATTAATAGATTGTTGCGGCTCGCGAGCTATGATCGCCTTTGGTTAGAAGGCGACGCCTCCCTTTCGGCATTTCTTCGTCCGCGTCCACGACCGCGACCACGTCCACGTCCGCCTCTCAACATACTGTAAGCATAAATACTCAATATACAGGAAACAACATCGTTCTAATATTCGAGTATAAAGAGATACAATATGCAAAGAACGAGATAGAGTTTAGGAACTTACAACCACTGTTCGCATGAAGATGTAGGCAGTGCAGTGATGTCATTCACGGCCGGTTACCCCAAAAGACATAAATGACCCCTATTTTAACCCAACGGCCAAGATATCCATAATCTTAGCTCCGATACCATATTTTGTAACACCCCCGATATATTCGGGAATATTACAGCGCCGTAAATCCTTTACATAAGGATTTACAAGGCTCAAGAATTGAGCAAGTATAAAAAGGTACTAATGAATGGAAATAACGGAATTACAGTACATCAGTTCTGACCCAATACAGAAATAGTACAATTGTTCAACAAAACTCAATAATACATCACCAAATTCAAACCCATCACAAATGACTTCGTACTCGAGTACTTATTGAAATAACGAATAAACAACAGATAAATAAACCCGGTCGGGACATCACTCTGCACCCTCGTCGTCATACAGTTCCAGTGGTTGTTTTCCCGCTCTCCTGGATCCTGAACACAACAAAATGTTCACCCCCGAAGGGGTTAACACAACGATGCTAGTACAAGTACCACAACATATTATTCGTATCTCACGAAGAATAATAATAACGTAAACGACAAAATACCAACGAGTCTTCTCCTACGAGAAACTCAAACATAACATACACAACTGATAATCACAACATGTTATCAATACATACACATGGTAATTCCATCGATCCAGCGTTCACTGCCTAGAACCCACGATGATCCCGTCAGACCAACCCGTGGTGGAAAAACCCGTCCGATGATCCAGCGCACGCTAGCATAGATCCCCCGATGATCCCGTCGGACCAACACGAGGTGGACATACAATCACGACATACATGCACGACAATATGTATAACAACAATACATAAAACAATTAAGGTACTTGCCTCGATTTGAAGACAATAACAATACTTCCACGGAAATGAACACTCGACGGTCGTCCTCCTCAATCAATCACGTAACGAGACCAAACCTTAACAAAAGAAATGATATAGGATTTATCTCACGTCGTATGAATGTTTAACAATTCGATTCACGGCCAAAAGTTCATAAAATACAATCTGCCTGAACTGCTTAGCGCACGCTAAGTACTCTGTGTAGCGTGCGTTAAGTCTGCTCGATAGCGCACGCAAATAACAAAGCCTAGCGCACGCTAACGATGCATGGTCAGTACTTCACTGACCAGCCAACTGACTCGTCTGATGGTCTAGCGTACGTTACGTACCAAATGTAGCGCACGCTAACTAGTGCTCGATAGCGCACGTTAATATTCATAGCATAGCGTGCGCTATCTATGCATGGCAGTTTACTGCTGAGCAGTAAACTGTTCTCGCCATGATCGAGACAATGAAATCTTGCGTGATAATTCATGTTACTTCCATGAATACCATGTTCATACCCTTATGAATGATTTTACGGATAAAGACAACTTCGGATTCAAGGATATGCATACCCATATAAAACCATATTCCATTCCGACTTCAAATCTTCATACGACAATACGAAAAGCTTAACGGTTGATATCAACACCTCTATATCAATCCATATCATCATACTGAAGTTGATAAACGTCCTATATATATTAGATAAATCCTTCCATGATCAAACCTTTAGATTTATCTAACAATAAGGATGTTAACGTCTAGTCCAAGATTACTATGAAATCATCTATTAGATTCGGTTTACCAATGATAGAAGCTTCTCTTCACATATTCAGTGTATTAAGATTCGAATCATGATGATTATAATCAAGGTATTTAAGGCTTATTCATCTCACTATTCCAAACATGATATACTTGGATAATTCATCTATGAAAATCCATATCTTGTTAACATGATCATCCAAATCGTTAGAATCCAACTCTAAGTCTGGAGATAGATTGAACATACCTTAAAATGACGAAAATCACTGAACCGTAAGGTAGAATCCCACTCCAGTTGGTTGTATGCCACTCCAAGGTGCTATTCCACTTCCATGAACATTCCCAAGTGATAACCAATGTATAAACACTAACAATATGTGTTCTAAGCGTATAGGAGTATTACTACAGCTCTCTGAACTCTCAAGGTTGAGGAAAGGGCGAAAGAAATGAAAGCCAAAACGGTTGATGTCCCATTTATAATATTCTGCATTATTGGCAAGTTAGCGCACGCTACTAAGCATACCTTAGCGTGCGCTAATAATGGTTGACTTCAGAATTTGTCCGGGTGCATCAGCGGGAATCTTATCCGGACCCATGTCCCGGCTGGCGCATGTGTTAGCCGTCCCGTTTAATAATTGAGTTCTTAGCGCACGTTACTCCTTCCTGCATAGCGTGCACTAATAATGGCCCGATAGCGCGCGTTAAGATACATTCTTAGCGTGCGCTATCACGAGGTTGCTTGAGCAATTTTGCAAGTTTCTATACTTATGTATAATGATATCAATGTATGAAATATCATACTCCAATAATCAAGATCACCAATCCGAATAATACATGGTTTGAATACAGATGAAATACACTGTAATAAATCCGGATATTACACTTGTGACCTACAAGTGGTATCAGAGAGGCTGGTTCATTCATTTCACGAACTAGATCCATATATCGAGGATATATATATTTTTAAACTCTCATTGTAAAATGGAACACATGCAACACATGCACTCTAGATTACCTGTGTTTTCAGTTGACGAGTATGATCTTTGGAAGATACGGATGCAGGCACACTTATCCTCAATCCATGATGACATGTGGTGTATCATAGAGGACGGCCCGTTCATATTCGAGAAGGACAACACTCCTGAGGAGATTGCAGCTGGGAAACCTGAAAAGATCCCAAAGAAGCGGACGGAGCTGACCCCAGAAGAAAGAAAGCTGGCCAACCTAGACAACCGTGCCAGAGATGTGCTATACCAAACCCTTGACAAATCAACAATGGTCAAGATTAAAAATTGCAAAAATGCCAAGGAGATTTGGGATACCCTTGCTGTGATGTGCGAAGGTACCGAGCTAATAAAAAAAACAAGTTGTCAATCGCTACCCAGAAGTTTGACAACTTCAAGATGAAGACCGGAGAATCCATAGACCAGGGGGACACAAGGTTCACAGAGATCATCAACGAAATCAATTCTCTAGGAAAATCCTATGGCAATAGGGAGATGGCCCTGAAGGTTCTGAGATCACTCAACCCAGAGTGGAATATGAAGGCGGTAGCCATGAGGGAATCCAAAGACCTCAATAAAACCAAGATTCAAGAACTATTCTCTGATCTGAAGGCTTATGAATTCGAACTCCCAAGTTCATCATCAAACGAGCCTGCAGAGAAGGGCATAGCGTTTGCATCCGAGTCTCCCCCAAAAAGCCTATCTGAAGTTAAACCTCCAAATCCACTCGATTTCAAGGAAGAGATGGCGTTCATCATGCAAAGGTTCAGCAACTTCAGGAAAAATTACTCCAAATATAAAAAGAATTATAAGGATAATCCCAGAAGAAACCAAAAAGCCGGAAGCTGGAAAGTGGAGTGTTACAACTGCCATAAGACAGGACACATTCAAATCGACTGTCCTGATCTTAAGAAGGACGAGAGCAAGAAGGAGGTGAGCAGAAAAGAAGACCGAAGGAAGGCCCTCATCGGAGAAGATCAAGAGCATGTAGAGTCAAGCAGCGGATTTTTCTCTGATGATGATGAAGAGTATGATTGCCTGATGGCCAACCTAGCTGATGAAGAGGTAACATCAAAAACCTCTATTTCAAATAATAGTTCAGCCATGTCCCAAGATATGGACCTGCATGAATCTGTAAATCAGCTACTTAAAGATTTTGAGACACTAAAATCTGCACACCTATCTGTATCAGCCGAGAAGACTCAGCTGCAAGATGAGAATAGGCAGCTGAAAAATGATTTTGAAAAACTCAGCCTAGAATTGAATAAAGTAAAATTTGATTTCGAAAACCAGGCTGCAGTTAACTTAAAAAACCAGGCTGATGTCACTACAGCTGAGTTACAACGATTAACTGTTTTGAATAGTGAAAAATCAGCTGCACTTGCTCATGTTAAAGCCGAGTTTACTAAACTGACTCAGGTAAATAAGACTCATGCTCAGGAAATAACCTCCCTGAAGGCGTCTCTAACTCTGGACGAACTGTGTACTAATAAAAGGCCACTATATTCCAGATCAGGCCTTGGATATGATCCTCACACTCCCTCTAGTTCTAAAACCACTTTTATCAAGGGAGAAACAATTGTCTCGTCTGCTGAGCCTATATACAAACCGATATTTAAAAATAGGCAATAGCCAAGTCACAAGTCTAGGCTGCAGTCAAGGTTCACAAGGCAGCCACCTAGACAAGCGACTAGGCAATGGCCAAGGCAGAAGCAGCAGCCCAGACAACATGCCCATTATTATCAAAAACTCCCCAAAAACAGATTTCAAAATGGGAGGGGCAAGTGGAAACCTCAAGGTTATCCCAACTTTCAAAATGAAAAGTGTGGAGACCTTAAAGATTTAATAAATGGTCTCAGCCAAGGTTTAGAAATGGCCCACACTACCAATATTATGAGGCATATCTGGTATACAATCCTAACATAGGATACAGACCCAGACCTTACACACCTTATAAGGGTAATAATAACAATTTTCACAATCTAAGGAGAAATCAATTCTCCAGGAAACCATCTAACCCTAGAGGACCCACACAGATCTGGGTACCTAAATCTCTGCTTGTATGATTGCAGAAAAGATGGAAGGACTACTACCACATCTCCACAAATTCAAATTTTGGAGGTGAAGAATGGTTTGTAGATTCCGGATGCTCGAGGCACATGACCGGGAACAAGAAGATGCTGACAAAATATACCAAAGAAAGAGGTCCAGACGTACCCTTTGGAGATAGCTCTAGAGGACAAACAAAGGGCTTTGGAGAGCTGCACCGAGGAAACATCATTATATCTAAAGTTCACTATGTTAAAGGGCTCAAGTATAATCTCCTGAGCATAAGCCAGTTTTATGATGAGAAGAATCTAGTAGTCTTCACCATTTGGAAATGTATGGTGATAGATATCCTATTTGGAGAGGTGAAACTACAAGGATTCAAAAGGAGAGATATCTATATGATAGATTGGAACACAGGAACTCCTAATACCTGTTTTCTATCTAAGACAATAACTGAGAATGGATGGCTGTGGCACAAAAGATTATGTCATCTGAACTTCAAAGCCATCAACAAAATCACTTCTCAGAAGCTGGTCAGAGGACTTCTAGAGGAAGCATTCAAGAAGGAAGCTCTTTGTGATGCGTGTCAGAAAGGAAAGCAGACCAGAGCATCATTCAAGACAGTCCAACCTACAACTCTCACATCAAGGATCTTAGATCTACTCCATATGGATCTATTTGGCCCTATCAAGCCGAGGACTCTAAGTGGCAGAAAGCATGCTCTAGTAGTAGTGGATGACTATTCAAGGTACACATGGATTATATTCTTGTATAAGAAGAGTGAAACCTTGACCAAGCTACCTGAGCTGCTGAGAAAGATCCAAAATGAGAAATCCCTCTCAATCATCAAGATCAGATCAGATAGAGGAGGAGAATTTCTCAACAAGGCGATCACTAATTACAGCAATCAGAATGGAATCCAGCATGAGCTCACTACAGCCAGGACCCCCAGCAGAATGGTATTGCTGAAAGAAGAAACAAAACCCTAAAAGAAGCAGCCAGGTCCATGATTGCAGAAGCAGACCTGCCCAAGAGGTTCTGGGCTGAAGCTGTCAACACAGCTTGCCATACTCAAAACAGGAGTATGATATTGGGAGACATGGCAAAACTCCCTATGAGGTTTGGAACAACAGAACACCTACTGTTGCTTACTTTCATATTTTTGATTGTAAGTGTTTCATCCACAACAACGGTAAAACCCAACTAAATGCCTTTGATGCTAAAACTGATGACAGTCTCTTTATGGGATACTCACAAAGAAGCAAGGCATATAAAGTCTTTAACAAAAGAACCTTAGTTGTGGAGGAAACACCCCATGTTGTATTTGCTGAATCTACTATTGAGTACAGGAAACAAGTTGAGCTAATTGAGGATAAGCTCAAATCCGCAACCCTCGAAGAAGTCATTGTACATGACACATGAATGGTGGACTCATCTGCAGATCACCAAGACCCAATCAGTAGCCGCCAAGACCCAACCGCAGATCGACAGAACACCAAACCTACTCGATCCAGCTTGCCGATGAAGATCAAATCAGAGGCCGATAAAGACTCATCTGCAGACCAGACTAGATCCCAACCTGCAGATGACAAGACAGTAGCTGACCCAGTTGCAGATCAAGGAGACCAGATCCAAGCTGATGAAGACAGAGAGGAAATCCACCAGAGCAAATCTACAGGGGGAACAGACCCTGAAGAAGAAGATATCCCCAAGTGGCTCAAAGGCCATCTAATCCAACAAATCATTGGGAAGCTAACTGATGGAGTCAAGACTAGATAGTCTACTCTACCCGCAGGAATGGCAATGTTTTCTTGCTTCATGTCCCAGATAGAACCCAAAACAACAGAACAAGCCTTGGAAGATTATTCTTGGATCAATGCCATGCAAGAGGAGCTTGAACAAATGGAAAGGAACAATGTTTGGGAACTAATAGACAGACCAGATCACAAGAAGGTTATTGGCACCAAGTGGGTGTACAAAAACAAAAGCGACGAAGATGGAGCTGTTGTTAGGAATAAAGCCAGACTTGTTGCTAAAGGCTATGCACAGTGTGAAGGAATAGATTTTGATGAAACCTATGCACCTGTTGCAAGATTAGAAGCCATCAGACTATTCCTCGCATATGCTGCATTCAAGGATTTTGAAGTCTATCAGATGGATTTAAAAAGTGCATTTCTTAATGGAATCCTAGAAGAAGAAGTCTATGTGGAGCATGTTAGGATTGTATACTGCAAAGCGTACTTTATGCTTGTATTACCTAATTTCCCTGTTACTACCTATGAGAATATTAATTACATTTAATAACATGTTTTGCATATTTATTCACGTTATGGTTATGCAAATGAAATGTCTAATTATTTTATATTGTAGATAATGTGGTGTGTTGGTGTCACACGGAAGATCACATTATCGGTGCCTTATAAAATAATATAGTAGTTCACAACCTATATAATTATTAGACAAATTATATAAAAGGTTGTAGTGTATGCTTGAGAATAGTTGGTCTTGACTATTAGCATACATTAGCGTATTTGCATACGTTGAACTGGATCGAGGTGAGATAGTGTCTTCTGTACTGACTGTAAGAAGAACGTAAATTTCGGATAATTATTATTTCTTAATTCTAAGTATATAATATTTAATTGTGTATTTATAATAATTATTGCTTTGATTTACCATAGGTGAGAGTCAAAATGATCGACTCAATAAACCTCATATCTTGGGCAATAATATTGTTTATACGACAATTATTATTATTACTTGAAATCGTGTCCCGACTCGTGCGGGTTGATGATGTCCCCTTGAGGAGCTCGATAATGATTATTATATTAAATCCTACAGGTGGATTTAATTCCGATATAATAATAAGGTTCGAGTGGTACTACTCTTGGATAAGATATTAATTAATTAAAGCTGTCAGTAGCTTATAATTAATTAATGGACATTCGATATCTTAAACACGGGAAATAATATATTAATGAGGAGCCCAATTTCGTAATTCGGGATTTTGGTAAGAAGTGCAATATCAACCTTTTAGTGGACTAAGTTGATATTAATAGATTCATTATATTAGGAAGAGTCCTAATAAGGTAAGATGAATTTATTGGGAGTCCTTCCATAATCCTCCTTAAGATCCCTAGTAGTAGTCCAAGAGCCTATATATAGGAAATAAGGGTGGATGGCCGATTTGTACATGCTTTTGTGAGGTTGTGTGATCAATTTTTTCCTCTTGTTTTTAATTGTAGATCTAGACTTGTGTCTTTGATTCTACAATTTAGATAACACAATTAATTTTCTAAGAGTGTTTATAAAATACTAGAAATCAAAGAAAAATAAAGTGATCACATACAAAGGTGAATTCGGCCGATCCCAAGGTTGTCCAAACAAGATCCGGTAGCTCGTTGCCCACACAACGTCCGGTTCAAGGCGGATCATACTCTAGAAGATCTAAAGGTAGAAATACAAGGTGATCAAGACGGAAGTAACCGATACTCTTCAAAAGGTAATATCCTATGATCTTGTATCTAGATTAGTAATTAATTAATTAGCATGCCTAAATAGATCTTATGCTCGTAGATGCGTAAAACGCGATTATCATCTTTCCCAAACTTCGCTTCGGCTGCGTTTTACTTTCCAACAATTGGTATCGGAGCCGGATTTTTAGGCTTTTGCTATTTTAATTAATTTTAGTGATTAATTGATAGCAATTTAAATATTCATATATTTTGATGTTGGAATATTTTGCTAGATGTGTTCTCGCAGGTGATATGATCCAATTATCATGGTTTATATGAATGGTGTATTTATTTATTTTTATTAATTATGCAATTGTTGGTTTGGCCCGTTTTTGAGGCATGTAATGGTTTTTCCCGTGAGAAAATCCGTGGGTAGTTCTAGGTGGTTTTATTTTTTGTGTAATCTTGATGTAATTTCGATGTATTTTATTTTGTATAAAATTATAATCGAATTCGGAAAAGATGGGATCACGAAGAAATAGAGCAGGCTGACCGGATCGCTGGGCATCCGCGCCGAAGCAAGCAAGGCGCCGAGCAAGACACGCTGTTTACCGAGCAAGCGGCGAGCTTCGGTGCGGCACTGTCCGCTGGGCCATTGTTCGGGCTGGTCAATCGATTTTGGTCCGGTCCATTTTCGCCATTGCTCGTCAGGCCCTACTGAGAGTCGGATTTAAAATTATTTTTTTATGTAATTAATTTTGCATAAAAGTGAAATTTTAATTTTGGAAATCCACGGCCCGACCGGGGAGGAGCAACGAGATGCTTGATTCAGTGGGAGAGATCGAGTCGAAGATTTTCTCGGACTCAACTCAAGGAAGAAGACCATGATAATTGGATAATCTAATTATCCATGCTTTAATTTTGGTTTTATTGTTTTGATGTATGGCATGTATGGATATATGCGTGATATGTTTCCTTGCATGTTAGGACGAGAAAATTAAAAACCTTAAGGCTAAAATAACTAAGTGATTAAATTGATTTATTTTTTAAATGAAAACAAATTGGCCTCCATAATTAATTTAAATTGTGAAGTAATTAGCATGCGCGTTGACATTAGAGTCTTCCTCCATATCGGGTGTGATAATTATAGGTTCACTAGTTTTAAATTTTAAAATGATAAAATAAGGTAAATATTACTTTTTATGATAGGACCTCTCCATCTGTATGACTATTATTTAAAAAGATAATATTTTAAGGATGTTAAATTATGGTGTTCACTTAGGTGTATTAATTAATAAGCTCCCCATCGGAGTCTATGTTAATTAATACATGGCCAAGAGGAACCAACTATTAATTTTACTTGTCATAACGTAATTTGACTAGATAGTAAAATTAAAGACATAAAACTCTACTTGAGAAATGTGTGTGTAAACGTCCATACGATCGTGGCTTGCATGTGCGGATTTTTCGAGGTGTTGGTTGCTAGCATATATATTGTGTTTTTTGAGGTTTTTCGATATATTTTGCTATGCATTATGTGATGGATGTTTTTAATTTTTATCTCAGATGTCTTTCAATCCACTAGCTGTTATTCTCAAAGAAAATAAACTTGATGGCACTAACTTTGCCGATTGGAAAAGAAATCTTGACATTGTCACGATCACGAGGGGCATAAATTTGTCTTAATCGAGGAGAGCCCTTTAGAACCAGAACCGGATGCCACTCCCGAAGAGTTGGCTGAATTCCAAAAATGGAAAAAGTCTGATGAGATGGATCACTGTTACATTTTGGCTTCACTGACAAATGTATTGCAGCATCAGCATCAGACGATGGGCTCGGCCGCGGAAATGATGAAAAGTCTCACCGAGATGTTTGGACATCAGAACCGGGCGGCTAGACAAAATAAAATGAGGGTATTGATGACAACACAAATGTCTGAAGGGACTCCAGTGAGGGATGATGTTCTGAAAATGATGTTTCATTTGAACGAACTGAGCATACTGGGGGCTACTATCGATGCGGAAATGCAGGTCGATATTATCTTAGGCAGCTTACCTAGAAGCTTTGAGCAGTTCCGCCTTAACTACAATATGAACCGTAGGACATATAGTTTGGCGGAACTTCTGACAGAGCTTCAGTCTGCTGAAGGTCTCTTCAAACAAGGTTATCATCAGATTCTTGCGGCAACCGGTGCTACTTCTTCCAAACCCAAATGGGGAAAGAAGAAGAAGCAGGTTGGCCAGAAGCAAGTGGCAACCCTCAAGGTGAAAAGCAAGTCTCCTCACCCCGAGGCGAACAAAAAGCCAAAGGGAAAGTGCTACAAGTGCGGTCAGAAAGGACATTTTAAAGCGGACTGCCCTGCTCTTAAGAAAGGTATGTCTCGTGCACTAGTAGTCAAAACATGTTTGGCAGCTTGTTCTTCCACTTCGTGGATAGTTGATTCAGGCTCCACTGATCATGTCGGCTTTGACTCGCATGGTTTTTAGGTAACCAAGCAGCTTAGTGCGGGCAAGATTACCATCAATCAAGCGATTATTCCAGCTTATGGTCATTGCAAAGGAGTCATGCAGTTGAAGATTAATGATAAATTATTAGTCCTCAATAATGTATTATTAGTGCCGGATTTTAGAATGAATTTAATTTCGGTATCTAAATTAAAAAGCGATGGTTATTCAGTTTCTTTTGATGATGATGCCATTATTAAGAAAAGAAGCGGTGAATATATTTGCAAAGGTATTTTTAATGATGGACTATATGTCATTAATACTGCACAAACTCCTATGCATAAATCACTTAACTCTTTGTCTAAACCTAAAAAGAGAAAAGAACATTCAAGCATAAACCAAACATATATGTGGCATTTACGGTTAGGACATGTAAACCTTGGAAGGATTCAAAGATTGGTAGATGATGGCCCATTGGATGACCTCCAAGTTGAGTCATTTTCAATTTGTGAATCCTGTCTAGAAGGTTAGATGACCAAAAGGGTTTTTAAAACCAAGGGAAACCGTGCTCAAAATGTGTTAGAATTGGTTCATACGGATGTATGTGGTCCAATGAATATCCAGGCTAGGGGTGGTTTCGAATACTTCATCACGTTCATAGATGATTATTCGAGATATGGATACATCTATTTGATGCAACGTAAGTCTGAAGCCTTTGACAAGTTCAGAGACTTCAAGGCTAAAACGGAGAAGCGTCATGGGAAGAGTATCAAGTCACTACGATCTGATCGTGGTGGCGAATACATTAGTGGAGAGATATTGGATTTCTTGGCGAATGAGGGGATTTTGTCCCAGCTCACCGCGCCGGGAACTTCACAACAAAATGGTGTGGCTGAAAGAAGGAATAGGACTCTTTTATAAATGGTTAGATCAATGATGAGTTATTCAGATTTACCTATTTCGTTTTGGGGATACGCCTTAGAAACAACGGCGTACATTCTAAACCTGGTGCCTTCGAAATCAGTTCCAAAAATGCCCACAGAACTGTGGAGTGGGCGTAAGCCCAGTCTAGGCCATGTTCGGATTTGGGGTACTCCAGCGCATGTGCTGAATAAGGAAGCTGATAAGTTGGCATCTCGTACAGAAGTACGAGTGTTTGTGGGATATCCTAAGGGAACGAAAGGTGGCTTGTTCTATACTCCCCAGGATCAGAAGGTCATTGTTAGTACCAAATGCCCGATTTCTGGAAGAGGATTATATGATTAGTCACAAGCCCATGAGCGAGATAATTCTGGAAGAGTTGAGGGGCGAGACTCCGTCTATACCAATCGTACAAGTGCCAACTAACAATGCACCACGTATCAATTCTAATACTTTTACACCAACTCAGGATTTGCCTCGTCGTAGTGGGAGGGTTGTTCGTCAGCCCGAACGATTCATATGCGTGGGAAAGTCTTCGGACTCAATCCCAGGCGAAGATGAATCAGATCCCTGGACCTATAAGGAGGCAATCCAAGATAAAGATGCTGACTCCTGGCAAGTAGCAATGGAATCAGAAATGGGATCTATGGATTCCAATCAAGTGTGGGAGCTAGTAGAGCTACCTGATGGTGTACAAGCCATTGGGAGTAAATGGGTCTACAAGCGAAAGAAAGGACGTGACGGGAAGGTTGAAACCTTCAAAGCGAGGCTTGTTGCAAAAGGTTACACTCAGAAAGAGGGTATCGATTATGATGAAACCTTTTCGCCGGTAGCCATGCTTAAGTCAATCCGGATTCTTTTAGCTATAGCTGCGTATTTGGATCTGGAGATTTGGCAGATGGATGTCAAGACTGCATTCTTGAATGGGAGTCTAGACAAGGAAATCTATATGCGCCAAGCAGAGGGATTCATTGCTAAAGGAGAAGAGCACTTGGTGTGCAAACTTAAGAAATCCATTTATGGACTTAAGCAAGCATCTAGATATTGGAACACTCGTTTTGACGAAGTTCTCCAGTCATATGGATTTGTCCAATATCTGAGTGAGAGTTGTGTGTATAAGAAATGCGATGGAAACATGTTGGTGTTTCTTGTACTGTATGTATACGATATCCTTCTGATTGGAAACAACGTGAAGGAATTGTCGGACATACGGGTATGGCTATCTGAGCAGTTCGATATGAAGGATCTAGGAGAAGCAGGAGACATCCTTGTAATTAGGATCTTTCGTGATCGGAAGAAAAGGATGTTGTGCTTATCCCAGGCATCCTATATCGATACAGTGCTGAAGCGGTTTAGCATGGAGAATTCCAAGAAAGGTTTTCTACCTTACAGGCATGGAATTCAACTATCTAAGAACATGTGTCCTAAGACACAAAAGGAGATATATGACATGAAGATGGTCCCTTATGCATCTGCTGTGGGAAGTCTCATGTATGCTATGCTTTGCACTAGACCAGATATCTGTCATGCCGTGGGCATGGCTGCTAGATATCGACCAAACCCGTGACTGTGACATTGGATTCTTTGTCAAGCACATACTTAAGTACCTGAGAAGGACTAGGGAGTACATACCTGTATATCAATCAGACGACCTGTTTTCGTTGGGTTACACTGACTCAGATTTTTCATCGGACAAAGAAAAGTCCAAGTTTACTTTGGGTTATGTGTTTATCCTGGGAGGTGGAGCCATTAGTTGGAGGAGTGTGAAGCAGAAATGTATCTCGGATTCTACCATGGAAGCTGAGTACGTGGAAGCCTCTGAGGCAGCCAAGGAGGCAGTATGGATCAAGTACTTCCTGCAGGACTTAGATGTGATTCCTGATTTGCCAGAGGGTATTACACTTTATTGTAATAATACTGGTGCAGTCGCAAATTCAAGGGAACCACGAGCCCATCAGGCAAGTAAACATATCAACCGCAAGTACCACATCATACGACACTTCGTAAAGAAAGGAGACGTAGTTGTAGCCAGGGTTGCATCGGAAGATAATCTTGCTGACCCTTTCACGAAAGGCCTACCCTCAAAAGTTTTTGAAAGGCATGTGGAAGGAATGGGATTACGGTGTATGCCAGCATTGCTTTGAGTATAAGTGGGAGAAATGAGAGACTATGTAATAGAATTGTATACTTAAAAGCATGTTTCGAGTATAAGTGGGAGATTGTTAGGATTGTATATTGTAAAGCATACTTTATGCTTGTATTACCTAATTTCCCTGTTACTAACTATAAGAATATTAATTACATTTAATCACATGTTTTGCATATTTATTCACGTTATGGTTATGCAAATGAAATGTCTAATTATTTTATATTGTAGATAATGTGGTGTGTTGGTGTCACACGGAAGATCACATTATCGGTGCCTTATAAAATAATATAATAGTTCACAACCTATATAATTATTAGACAAATTATATAAAAGGTTGTAGTGTATGCTTGAGAATAGTTGGTCTTGACTATTAGCATACATTAGCGTATTTGCATAAGTTGAACTGGATCGAGGTGAGATAGTGTCTTCTGTACTGACTGTAAGAAGAACGTAAATCTCGAATAATTATTATTTCTTAATTCTAAGTATATAATGTTTAATTATGTATTTATAATAATTATTGCTTTGATTTACCATAGGTGAGAGTCAAAATGATCGACTCAATAAGTCTCGTATCTTGGGCAATAATATTGTTTATATGACAATTATTATTATTACTAGAAATCATGTCCCGACTCGTGCGGGTTGATGATGTCCCCTTGAGGAGCTCGATAATGATTATTATATTAAACCCTGAAGGTGGATTTAATTCCGATATAATAATAAGGTTCGAGTGATACTACTTTTGGATAAGATATTAATTAATTAAAGCTGTCAGTAGCTTATAATTAATTAATGGACATTCGATATCTTAAACACGGGAAATAATATATTTAATGAGGATCCCAATTTCGTAATTTGGGATTTTGGTAGGAAGTGCAATATCAACCTTTTAGTGGACTAAGTTGATATTAATAGATTCATTATATTAGGAAGAGTCCTAATAAGGTAAGATGAATTTATTGGGAGTCCTTCCATAATCCTCCTTAAAATCCCTAGTAGTAGTCCAAGAGCCTATATATAGGACATAAGGGCGGATGGCCGATTTGTACATGCTTTTGTGAGGTTGTGTGATCAATTTTTTCCTCTTGTGTTTAATTGTAGATCTAGACTTGTGTCTTTGATTCTACAATTTAGATAACACAATTAATTTGCTAAGAGTGTTTATAAAATACTAGAAAGCAAAGAAAAATAAAGTGATCACATACAAAGGTGAATTCAGCCGATCCCAAGGTTGTCCAAACAAGATCCGGTAGCTCGTTGCCCACACAACGTCCGGTTCAAGGCGGATCATACTCTAGAAGATCTAAAGGTAGAAATACAAGGTGTTCAAGACGGAAGTAACCGATACTCTTCAAAAGGTAATATCCTATGATCTTGTATCTAGATTAGGATATTTTAATTATCAACATATTTAATTAATAAATAATAAATAATATTTAAATTGCTTATTAATCTTAGTAATTAATTAATTAGCATGCCTAAATAGATCTTATGCTCGTAGATGCATAAAACGCGATTATCATCTTTCCCAAACTTTGCTTCCGCTGCGTTTTACTTTCCAACAGAGCAACCCCCAGGATTTGTCAAAGGAGACGAAGTCTACAAGCTGTTGAAAGCTCTATATGGACTTAAGCAAGCACCAATAGCTTGGTATGAAACCGTATCTGTATTTCTTGAGAAGAACGGTTTCTGCAAAGGGAAAGTGGACAAGACCTTATTCAGAGTGGAGCACGAAGGCCACATATTAATAGTTCAGATATATGTGGATGACATTATATTTGGCTCAACCAACCCAGAGCTGTGTGAGAAATTCTCAAATCTCATGCAAGGAGAATTTGAGATGAGTATGATGGGAAAGCTTAACTTCTTTCTTGGATTACAAGTCAAGCAGATGGAAAATGGAATTTTCATCAATCAAGCCAAATATACCTGAGATCTAATAATGAGATTTGGAATGGAATCAGCTAAACCAGCAAGAATCCCTATGAGCACAAGTACTCACCTAGATGCAGATGAGGGAGGCATATCAGTGGATTCAACCCACTACAGAGGACTTATTGTATCATTTCTATACCTCACTGCAAGCAGACCAGACATATCTTATGCCATAGGAGTATGCGCGCGATTTCAATCCAAGCAAAAGCAGTCTCACCAAGATGCAGCCAAGAGAATAATTAAATACCTTAAGTCTACAATCAATGTTGGACTATGGTATCCTAAGGACGATAACTTCGAGCTATCAGGATATTCAGATGTAGATTTCACAGGATGCAAAATTAATAGGAAAAGCACCAGTGGAACGTGCCAATTCCTAGGAACCAGACTGATATCCTGGTTTAGCAAGAAGCAGGTTTCTAACTCTATTTCCACCACAGAGTCATAATACCTAGCTGCAGGTAGTTGTTGTGCCCAGATCTTGTGGATCAGACAACAACTAAGGGACTACAACATCATTGCCAATGAAGTTCCTATCTGGTGTGACAACAACAGTGCTATTGCAATAACCAACAACCCGGTTTTGCACTCAAGGACCAAGCACATTGATGTTAAGCATCACTTCATTAAAGATCACGTGCTTAACAAAAGAGTCAGAGTTGAAAGAGTCAGCACATACTATCAAATTGCTGATATCTTCACCAAACCTTTGCCAGAAGAAAGGTTTTTGGAGCTGAGCAGAGAACTTGGATTACTAGATTGGGAATCTAGTACAAAGGAAAAAGATAGATGAAGCAGAGCAGACGAAGGACGGACTAAGCTGATCATAGGAATCAGACCCTATCTGATGCATACAAGAAAACGAAGGACATACGAAGAAACCTAGCTGATCAAACCACAGGCGAGAAGTCAAAGGAGTCAACTCACCTGATGCTGAGCAGTCAACAGTCAACGGTCAACCAGCTAAGTTTTCTAAATCCTGACCGACTTCTAAATATTATATTATTATCTGCTATTTATATAAAAGTATCATTTTTTGTGTGGATCACAAGTGGCATAATACTATATACTTAAAATAAACGTGGCAATCACAGGTTCAATCGACCTCCACTGTGACCAATTAAAATCTAACCGTCCATTTTCAAACTCAAAACCTGGACCACCGATTACTAAATTTGAATTTTAAAAAATCCTCAAAAGGTGGACCACCGATTAAAATAAAGGATTATTTAATTACAACGTCGTTTCATTTTCTTTTTAAGGACGAAAAAACCCTTTCACTTTACCTTCACCAAACTTTCGAAAACCCTAATTTACATAGCAGAAATTCCTTCGAACTCTCAATACACTAAGAAATCGTTTATCTTGCAGAAATGGAATCCTATTTTGAAGGCGTAAATCTGAAGACAGTCAAGGACCAGATCATTTTCTCCCTGGTCGTTGATTTTGAGGGACTCCTGGAATCGAATCTGTAGAACAACGGTTTGCTCGATCTCATTCGCACGATGAAGATGAATGGGATCTACCCATTTTTGGATATCAGTCCCAAGCACCTATTCAAAAAGGACGTTATCGCATTTTGCTGAGAGGCCCGAGTGATTGAATCGGGGATTCGAAGCACTGTCGGAGGAATACAAGTGGACATATCACCGTAGACTGTCGGAAAAGTATTTGGAATGAAGAATCGCGGCGTGGCAGTCGAGGCCCTTAAATAGAGCGCAGCCGATACTTGGCTGAAGATTAAAGCGGTCGACCAACCGGAGAAGCTTAAGCTAACCGCCAAGAGGAGCGAAATTAAAAGGGAATATCGCTATGTGTTGGACATAACCAACAAAATAGTCATGGGCATGGCCGGCAGCTACGACCAACTGTCGTCAGCTAAATTTATGGTGCTGGGAGCACTAATCCAAGACATGCCAACTGACTGGACGGATTATATTTACAGGCAGTTGGTGCACGAGGTCAACAAGGCCGAGTGGCTTGTTGAAGAGAAGAAGTTTAAATCCAAGCTGGCGTTCGGAACGCAGCTTAGTTGGATTCTGGAGAAGCTGGGTGTGGCGAAGGGAAATACTGACCCCTTCCACATCAATAAAAGACTTGGTCATCTAGACCAAGAGACATTGAGGAGGATAGGAAGCAGTAGAAGAGCACCTCAGATCTTAAAAGAGTTGTCTGATTCAGGGACCTACAAATACCCTAAATCATCAGACGAGTCCGACCAGGCTGCATCCCGCAACCCACCTGCAGCCCAGTCTGAAACAGAATCGGACAACACGTCTATTGCTTTTCGTTTCAAGAGAAGGGGACCAGCCCCTGGTGAGCCTTCCATAATTCATTCCTCACCAGAACCATCTCCAAAGAGGCCCAGGCGCTTGCAGTTTAGTGAAGAGGAGCAGCCAGAGCAATACTTCAGCCCTGCAGCTAAGTCTCCGACACATTTGGAGGACCAGCCTGCTCCTGCCAGCCTGGAGACCCAGATTGTCACTCTTCTCACTCCCCAGTACATTTCAGAAGAAGAGGAAGCAGGCTTGATCATCAACATAGCTGAGGCGAACTACAACTTCAACCTGCTCGACAACAACCTCTTCAATCTATCCATAGAGCAGCTCAAAATGGTAAAACCCCTTGCTCTAAAACATTCCTTCATTCACATTTATGAGGAGTGGAAAACTTTTAAATCTTATTCTTTCACTCAACTACAATCTTTTGTTGGGGTGAGTGGCTCGGGGTATCCCTAGGCCACTGCAGAAGTGCTGATGCATTTTTGTAACGAATCAGACGCTATTTTGTTACTTCAGGAAAATTGGTTCATGTCCAATTTTAAAACTCACATGGACCAATTTATCTACACTATTATGTATAGTATTATTTATGGCTCTGTTGATAGAGAAGAGGAAGTTGAAGAGAAAGAAGTAAGAATAGAAGAAGTGGTGGAAGAAGAAGTTATTATTATAGAAGATGAAGAGGAAGTAGAAAAAGAAAAAGATGAAGAAAATATCTTAGTTGAAAAACAATCTGGAGAAGAAGGAGTTGAAAAAACTGTGGAATTAGTGGATGAAGAAGAAGAAGAAGGAGAAGAAGTAGATCAGGAGGATGAAGAAGAAAAGGAAGATGATGAAAAAGATAATGATGATAAAAAGGATGATAAAGATGAAGATAAAAATAATGATGGTAAGGATGACGGAGGAGAAAAAAAGGCTGAGAAAGAAAAGGAGAATGATAAAGAGGAAGAAAAGGAAAAAGGAGAGAAGGAGTTGGAAAAGAAAGAAGGAGAAAAAGAGAAGGAGCCAGAAAAGGAGGCTGCAGACAAGGCTGGGACACCTGCCCGTTATACCAGCCTAGATGCAGACTTGGATGAAGACTCCAGATCGGGGACCCCAGAACAGACCCCATCTGGTATGCCAGCTGCAGACAGTAGTCTGCAGACAAGTGGGTCATCCGCATACCTACCTGCAGGCGTCGAAGGCTCAGGCGAGCACTCTCCACAGACATCACAAATTATACCTGTGATGACTGAGCTGATCCGACAGATTGTTAAAGACACTGTTGGAGAGCTGCTTGCTTCTCAAGTCGCTCCTGATCTACAGTCTATCAATGCCAAAATTGACACCTTGCTGCAGCGGAACATCCCTCAACCACCTCCTCCTACAAACAACAGAATGCCTTTTGGCATGTCTGACTGGATGCTTAGAATGGAGCAGCAATTGACCACCCTGGTTGATGCTGGCAAAAAGGGGGAAGAAATGTTACAGGGGGAAGGTAGCAAGCAGGGGGAAATACGAATTCAAGAGATGAGGACCAAGAAGAATCAAGATGTCCAAACGATCACAGCTGGGACATCTTCGGCAAAGAGGAAGGGAGAAGCTGAGCTAGAACAGGCTGATGATTAGCCTGCAGTTAAAAGAAGGAGGATCAGAATTGGGGACGAGCCTACACTAGAATGGAAGGCAGAGAGTTATGGTATGTTGAAGATTTCCTTCTTATCGAAGCTGCACCTATGTGGGGAACTGCAAAGAAAAAGTTCATCAGAGATTTTTATATCTGGGAGTTACTACAGGATAAAGATTGCTTCCCACAACAGACTTTTATTAATTTCATAGAAGAAGCACATCCAAATCTCTGGGCTGTCCTACTAAAACGTGCAAAGGAATGCAATGCATACCCAATGATCCCTCCCTTCAGGCCTAAAGATCCTCCCACCTTGGAAAATGGTGATTTGGATGAATTAGCACTTCAAGGAAAAATAAAGAAGCTTTGTGACGAGCATAAGTTTTCCTCACAAGAAGAACAAGACTTTGCTGCCCTTGTTGTTAGAAGGAAGTACGGTCTTTCCCCTGTCAAGAAAAGGCCAATTGGAGGTAACCCTATCAGACCTGCCAAGCAGCCTATTCGCAGAGGCAGAGGCAGAGGCAGGTGATTTGTTTGTATTCATATTTTTTTTTTGAAAATTTTGTACTTGTAATTTTTCCTGTAATTGTTTTGATCATTGAAAGCCATACCTGTCGAACAATTCAGAGAAATTTTTTTTATAACAGTCTTTTGAATGACAATTCCCAGTTGTCTCAAAACTAGACTGATTTTAGTTTGTGTCTTGCACTCAAGTGCAGACTTGTTCATTTGAATAATTTGCTTAAGTTTTGCCATCATCAAAATAGGGGGAATTTGTTAGGAATACTTGTTAGATTTTGATGATGTCATTAATGTAATTCAAATGTTTATTACTTGGCAAAAATGTAAGAAAGAACCAAATGAGTATCTTCCATAGGCCAAATTATGTTAAGTTAAATACTTGGCAAAATGTAAGGAAGAATCAAATGAGTATCTCCTATAGGCCAAAATAAGTTAGGCTCAAATCGGCTAAGTACAAAGGTACAGCTAAGTACCTCAGAGAAGTACGGCCGTGTCAAGTCAGCGAAGTTCTGGTCAACAAAAATTCATGAGAGAATGTTTGACCAGACTGCAGTCAAGTGACTTCAGACAAGTCATCTGATCAGACGAGTCTCAAACATTCACCATCAGAGAAGTCCAAACTGCAGAGAAGATGACTGTACATCAGCCAACTTGACTTATAAGAGATCAGCCAAGTACTCCAAGTCCACATCAGCATGCGTTGAATAGTCAAATATTATGGAAAGTCACATGCAAGCGTGAAGAGACAAATTGGAGAGATTCCCGCAAGGATTTGAATTAAATAATTCATCCAGACCTATCACTGAAGACTTTAATCTTATTTTATTCAAAAGATGCGGCGCCTCACATGCAAAGTCTTCACAACGGTCGAACGATGGATTAAAATATGGGAATCCAGCCTTGCAACGTTCAGAAAAATAAACAAAGAAGTCTATTTCTCCAACGGACGGATTTGTTACAAGATTTGCAATGGCTATGAAGAATGCTCAAGGACCAAAACCTATATATATCTGAAGATTTGAATTTGAGCAACACTGGTGCGAACAAAATCTCAAGCAATCAAAGCATTCAAAGCAATCAAAAACCGAACTATAGCATCATGAAAAGAGCAGTACTCAAAGTTCATATTTGAAGAAGCTCTAAGTTGGTGAAGACAAAAACTCGTTTCTTTAATCCTGAGTTCGGGGTACTTCACTGGTTGAAGTTCAAGACTGTAAAGGCATCCAAAGATCGTGGATCAAGAGGTGCAAGGCAGTCAAGGGAGTTGCAACGGCAAGGATTTCCACTGGTTGGAAGCTGTTGTAATTGGTTGAATCACTGTAATCTGTATCACTGGTTGAAAATTATAGTGAATTCATCTCCAACTGGTTTGGAGAAAAGTGGAATAGTAGAGGATTACCCTACCTCTGAGACCACTATAACTGCCTGCGTATTTCACTGTTTTACAGCATCATACTTTAACTACTGCATTCATTGTTAAGTGTTTCATTAGTTGTTTCTGTATTCGTCATCAGCTGACTTCCGCACGTATTGAGTACAAACGACTCTAAGTCATTTGCATATCTATGAGCTGAGAAACTTACTCTTCGTGAAAAAGAGTTTAAGAGTTTGAATAAGTCTATTCACCCCCCTAGACTTATTCCTGGACGACTTGTGACCTACAGTAATATCATAACTAATATAACCTTATTATAAACTTAATAATCAATTTAGATGAGATATATTGATGAACTTAGTTGTGCAGATTTTTACATTTCAACATTGTAATGTTTTTGGAAAGTTTAATCAACATAGGATGATATTGACACCATAAGTGGTTGTTTAACATGTTCTTGATACATTCTTAGTTATGAAGAATCATGCAAACATTCGGTAAATGTCTTGTGAACCGATTTTAAGGTTGAATTGAGGTAAAAAGAATTCTTGGTATAAGACTTCCATATTTTGAGATAGCGAAACTATTCTAATGGATTGTATGGTGTCGTCTTACTAATTCTATATCGATAATTATACGGATATGTTATTGAGTAAAATGTATTTCGTTTAAGGTTGATTGTTCGAGTAAACGATATTAGTCGAGGACCGTTCATTCGTTTCGACAAGGGAGGATTATTCTCATCTCCGTATTGAGGCAAGTTATCTTGCTTGGTTATAATGATGATTAGATTCTTGCGATGATTATACGTTTCATGTGTATGAAATGTGTATGAATTGGTGTCTCGTAATTTGATATTGTCCTTGACGTTATTCCGTTTTTCATCATGGGATTGCATTCCCAAGTATGTTACTTTGAATCGTTTATCTCGTTTGGTCCTCGTTGTCATTTCGGTGAGTTTCTCTTGATCCTTAATTAGATATGTGATTTGTTGAATTCGTTGTCATGTTGTATCATGACATATCCGAATCATATCTGTGTGCCGATTGGTCACTGTGTAGGATTTTTAGCCGGGCACTTATATAGTCATACATGGATATTTTTCGTATTGGACTGTGCACACGAGACGTAGTTCGTGAGGCTAATTAGGTACATTGTCACACGTATATCCTGGATTCCGTATACGGGGTGGACACGTACACGGACACATTTTCGGATCGGGCGTACTGTGATGTCCATCTTGAGCCATATTGTTTAATCATTCATAGTCCATGTATGATTGGATATGTTCGATGATTTGGGACTGATTGTTCATACGCCCGAGGGGTTTGTTCAGTAGTCGGGATGTTTTTCTTTGAGATCTAATATATGTGGATTGTATAATGTCAGGAGAATCATTTATCATGTATATCTGACCCTGTGTTTTGGGCGAAATACTTGTGTTGTATTTTAGGTCGAGGCAAAGGTAAGGCACGGGAAGAGCACGGTGACGGCGAAGGGTTCGAGGGATACTATATCGGCGGGCCCATGTCTTTTATGTCCGGTTATTTCAAACCGTGTAATGTTACTTTAATTCCGATTTATTTACATTTTGTCTGGTTGTATTTGATGTATATTCCATCTCCATATGGTTTGTACTTGTATTTTCGAATCCTGTGTATCATAAGGCCGTTGGCCATACTATTAAATTCCTAATCGGAGTAATGACTATTTATTGTGGTTCGGTATCACAAAATAATACTTATTTAATATGTATTTTGATATCGCCTGGTGGGTCCCAGTGTGGGAATCCACGACACTGTAATAGCCGCCTTTTGTGGTGTTACAGAAGATGGTATCGGAGAGTGTGTTGTTTTCTCTTTAAGAGTCGTTGTATAATGAGCTAGTATCCAAAGACCTTGGTGTCATATGTGACCTGTGGAAGCGCTCGACCCTACGAGCCAAATACGGTATGTACTTTTCGAGCCATGATTTAATTACTGGCATGATATTGATATCGGAATGGATCTCTTTGTTGATCTTGTTATTTCGAGGATCTATGGCAGGATTTATCTGATTGATAATTCGAGGTAAATGCTGGATTGATTATATGATTAAAATTGTTCGACTTGACGTCGATGTAATATCCTGTGTGACATTCGTGGTGTCGATAATTAATTGTGAACTGTTTTCTTGAATATGTGATTCCTTGTTGCTATTAACTTAGCATGAATTTTGAATAGTATCTTGAACTGTACTTATGATTATCATTATGATTGATTCTTTCAGTATGGAAAGAAATCTGAGAGGTCGTGGCAGAGGGGGACGAGGCCGCGGAAGGAGCCGAATCCCGATACCTCGAGCCAACAGACGCGCGAATGTGGATCATAGTTCCGTAGAGAGTGGTTCGCCTTCTAGGGACCAATCACACCACAGTGGGCGTGAAGATGCGCGTGTCGATCCTTACGTCGTGATGCAGGGCATGATGACTCAGATGACCCAAATGGGTCAATTAATGGAAGCTATGCATAGTGCCACTACTGGCCAGCAACAGGGGCCTCATCCTCCACCTCCTATTCTTGGCGGACCCGTGAGTCGAATCATCAGCGACATCTCTCGCCAGCGAACTCCGACCTTTAAAGGCTCCTCTGAGCCTGTTGACATTGTGCATTGGATTGAGCATTTTGAGAAATTGTTCGAGATGGTGCCCAGAGGAGAATCGCGTCTCCGTAGCAGCTTACTATCTTAGCAAGGGCGTTCACACTTGGTGGCTTTCAGTGAGGCCAGTTGATGGTGCTTATACTTGGGAGGAATTTAAAAACCTCATGCTAGACCGTTACTATCCAGGGCCACTCCGTGAGGCCAAGCTGTCGGAATTTCTAAACCCGGACCGGTCCGAGGATGATGATATACTATCTGTCGCCAAGAAATTTCAGACACTTCTTCCTTTTGCCTCGTCGATTGTCCGAACGGAGGGTGATAAAACCAAGTATTTTCTCAATAGGCTTAAACCCCGAATGAGAATGCAGCTGTTGAATCACCACTGTACGACCCTGCCAGAATTCATCCAGAAAGCTCTATAATACGAACTCACCGCGAAGGAGATTTCTAAGAAGCAACCACAGCCCAACAACAAAAAATCTCGGAACCAGAACCAGACTGAGAGTAACCGGGGGACATTCAAGAAGCCCCAATCATTTCCAAACCTTTCTGATCGACCACCCATGGCGTTGAAGTCTGCCGGATCGCACTCTCGGGCAGTCCCCTCATCTGTTGTGTGCTATAACTATGGAGACTAGGGGCACATCAGCTCCAAATGCCCGAAGCCGGCCATCGCATGCCATGCTTGTGGGAAGAATGGGCATCGTGCTCGTTTTGCAGGAATGGACCCGGACGTGAACCAGTAGCGTCTCATGCTCCAATTCAGTCTGCTGTCCAGGACCCTATACTTCCGTCCGCTTCTTATCATACTACTGCGACAAATAGGGTAATGGGTCGTGGGAATCAGAGTGGTACACATGGTGCAGGAGCTGCGAAACCCAGGATTTACGAGATGAAGAAAGCTGACGATCCCGAGGCCAGCATGATCGCAGGTATACTCGAGATCCACTCTCAGCCGGTGTGTGTTCTTTTTGATACCGGCGCTTCACACTCCTTTATATCTACTTCTTGTTTAAGTTGTTTGCCTCTAGACCATGTTATCAATTGTGAGCCCTATGTGATTAGTCTACCCGATGGTAGAAGAATTATTGGAAATCGTGAAGTCCAGGACTGTCCGATTCGTATAAAAGACCGTGAGTGGTTGTCAAATCTGATTGTAGTCGATTTACCTAAGGATGATATAATCTTGGGTATAGATTGGATGGATCGTCATGATGCCATACTTAATGTCCGCAAGTGGATGGTAACCATCACTTCTGATGATGGTTTCGAGTGTATATTTCGAGGTGATAATCCCAGCCGTTCCGGGAGAGTGATCAGCGCTATGAAAGCAGTGAAACTGCTTAATCAAGGGTGTTGGCCACTAAGTATACTGGATACAGTTTGGAAAATAGTTTAAACAACAAACTGTATGGATTTTAAATCTGAGTGCGTAGCGGAAGTCTTGGATACAGTAGGTTGCTGTGGATACAACAACTAAGTGTATAGTGTATACTTAATATATCACAGTAATTTAAAACAGTAAAAGCTGAAGGTAAATTACACAGTAATTAAAGTGGTTCGAGGTAAACCCCTCTACGTCCACTGGTCCTCCACACAGGAGTAAAAAGTTTATTATAATTACTACGTACACAACTACGTAATTATAACAACACACACAATCAATATATCGTTCACACAGATTGATATAAAGATCTTAGCTTAAACCGTTCACACATATTGGTTTTGAGCTAATGCTTTGACTTGCTTCTTCACACACAGTTCTGAAGCTTCGTCTTCTTCAATGCAAATCCTTCACACACAGTTCCGGAGAAGCACAAATTGTTCAGTCCACACAGGGATGATCTTGAGTTTGTTCAACGTATAGAACAGATGGTGAACAACAACTTTTACTTTAAGAGCTTTCAGCTGATGAAGTGTTGTTCAGGATGATGAGCACTGTATATCTCTTTCGTTCTTAATTGCAGTAAGCTTTGGAGATATGTTTTGCTCTGATGATAACTTTTGATAGCTTGAGTGTTAGGTGACTGGTAACTGATCTTCAATGCCTTCATAAGATATATATAGTCTCTGAAGCATATATCCGTTGAGATGTATCCGTTTGAATGAGATTTCGTTCCAACGGGATTTATGACACGATCCGGATTTCGCGGGATTCTGAAGATCTGAAGACTGGCAGTATTTAAATACTTTATCCTTGAGTATTTAAATACTTCTTTATTCAACGGGACTTGACTTTTGGATATTCCATCTTTGTCCTGTTTGTGAGCTGTATGGAAGATAACTGTATTGGAGATTCGAGACAGTTTCCATACTTGGTCTTTTTACAAGACTTCTTGCTGCACTGAAGGGCTTCACTATGTGCTGATTCGAGGCAGGTCTTCGATACAGGATAAAGCCTCAAAGCTTCGATACAGTTTCCTTTACTGTATTCGGATTGGCATATATGTCAAAACCTCTTTATCAAATACCATTCGATACAGGGATCGGATATCCAAGCTGTTTCGATACAGGGTCTTTGTTTTCCCAACAATTTCCCCCTTTTTGACAATTTGCCAAGACTTACTTTAACTTTTTCAAGTTTTCTTGATGATGCCAAAACCTTCTTCATGAAGTGATCTTCTTTGATGTCTTCTGGCAGATTTCTTGGTCTTTCGTCAAAGGGTCTGACTTAGTCTAAATGATGAACTGCTCGCAGGCAAGTTCGATACAGTTTAAGGATTTATTACAACTTAAGCTTATGATTGGCGCACAGGCACAATCTTACAATGTATTCTAAGCTTACAACTGAAATTATGAACTGTTCGTAGACTAGTTCGTACAGCTTAATTTTCAATCAAGTTTATCTAACTTGAAATTTAAGTAATCATACATCAACACAGTAGATTACGAGTTGTAATCTTTCAAGACAAACAAACGTTTTTATTGATATTCAAAATGAAATGAGTACAGAGTTTGCTGTTTCGAAGAGAAATTACAAAGCAAAAATAATATACATAGATTTCAGCTCCTTATCTATAATCCGCATGCCTCCATGGCTTTTTCCCTGGTTCATTCTCGGTACCACGCCACCAGTTCTGAAGAGAATCATTGCCTCGATCTTGGTATATAGCTCTTCCATCGTAGGACCGCTCAAAGGCAAGTATCCAGTCTTCTGGATGGGTGATCCGATCTCCTCTTCTGTGTTTGGATTTCATCTCGATTTGGAGAGGGAGTTTCCCGTCTTCTAGCATCTTCGTAAATTTATCTGCGGCCTCCGCTAACGTTTTATAGTTCTTGAAGATGGCGGATTCCCTGATGAGTTTGACAAAATATCTCATCAGTTCGTTCTTCCTCCAGTGCTTCACTTCGTCGGCAGTAGGATTGCGGTTGGTCGGCAGACGAATTTCAGAAGGTCTCTGAATAAGAGTTTGCCAAGGGACATTGGGATCATGAAATTCCGGTCGGGAGCCTGATATCTTAAAACTTTGGGAGGGAGGTGCTAGTTTGTTCAACTCGGCAGTGATACTGTTCTGAGCAGCCTCAAATTCCCTTTCTTGTTGCAGCCTAATTCTCCTAGCAGCTTCTCGTGCCTCTTCCCCCTTTTTGGCATCATCAAGACTTTTCAGGATTTCTAGAGCAGCATCCTGTTTTGTCTCGATGCTAGTCATTATCTCTACAAGGGAGGAAAGAGTCTGCGACATTTCCTTAATGCATTTGTCGTGAGCGCGCAGTTGAGAGCTGTTTTCAATTATAGCACAAGCGGTCTTGGCTTCAGCTATCCTCGTTTTTGTTGCTTCTTCCTTCAGCAGTTGCTCCTGCTTATCTTCCATGATCTTCAAAGCTTGTTTGAAAACTTCTGGCAAAAGGATGAATGCGTCGACAACACGAGATACTGCATGTTGGAGAGTGGTCATTTCTTCGACGGAAGAAGTATGCATCCAATTTAATGCTTTTTCAACGGAAGATAGAGCATTTACTGCATCCTGGATGAATACAGTTTGAAGGCCAAGTGCATGCAGGTGCTCTTTCCGTGCGGCAGAGATCGGAGAATCTGGTTGGTCAAGGTCTGCAGAGCTGTTCAACCTTCTTACATTCACGGATGGGTGTGAAGTAAGTTGGACATCCTCAGGTTCGATACCGTCCTCGGATTCCACGGTTGAAGGGGCGGGAGCAGCTTCCTGTTTTTCGGCGACAGGGGGTTGAGAAGCTTCCTGTTGCGAAGATTCTTCAGCAAACATGGATACAGGAGGGACTGAATCCTCCTGTTGGCTTTCAGGAACAGCTTCTTCGGTCGCAGCAGGCTCAGGTGCCTGTTCCAAAATTTCTTCTATTTCCTCGACTGGAGGGACTGATTCCTCTTCGTCGGGAATGTTCTCAGGCTGTGGCGAAGGGGGATTGTCTTGAGTAGAAGGCCCTTCGTCGTCTCTGGGTGGAGAGGCGTCTCGAGCTTCAGCCTCTTCACGACTCATTCTCAGACCTGCTTGTAAAGCATCGTCGTCGTCGTCTGAGTCATGATCTTCGTCGTATTTTGGATTAGTGGGAGAATCCTCTGACTTTTTCTTTCCTTTCCTCCGAGTGTCAGATTTGTGCAGAAGATGGCTTTCAATTAGATCCTTGCAAGAGGAATTGTCCCATCGAAGCAGCGCCTCAATTTCTGTTGAGTCAGTTACTTCTGAGACGAATCTCTCTTCGGGGCTCCAATCGCTCCAGTTGTACAGTGTATCGTACGGAGCCAGCCTGTAGCCTTTCCATTGCAAAAATCTTTCGTAGGCGTGTTCAATTTGAACCGAAAGAAGGGTCTGATTAATGATCGAGTCAGGGGAGGGACTTCGTACAATGTCCGGAGACGCTGTATCGAGGGATTCCTGTACAGGTATGGGATCCTGTACGGAAGAGGGACTCCTTACAGGGGATGGTGCCCTGAAGGAAGATGGATCCTGTACGGGTGTGGGATCCCGCAGAGGAGAAGTAGCTTTTGGCTCCAAATGGGCAGCCGACTCGCTAAAGTCTGGATCGTTGGCAGATGTCTCAATATCCGTCCTAGCCGCCAAAGGCTCGGGATCTACTGTTGATACAGTAGGAGACACCTCTTCCACAGGGGTTGGGCCCTGGGGTTCTTCATCAGTGGGTTGAGCCACGGGGGAGACTTCCTTGGAGGGCTTGGCAGATTTGATTTTCGAAAGCCTTCTGAGTCTCTTCTTGGGCTTCTCACCAGCAGAGTGTTTCTTGCTGTGAGATCTCTTTCGCTTCTTTGAAGATTCCACTTCTGGGACCTTCAAGGATTCATCTCTTGGATCACCAGAAATTGGCATGTGTCTGGTTCTTGGGTGGTTGCAAGACAAGGTGCTCTGGTTATACACAGTAGGCTTGACGCCTCCTAAGTATATTCTCGAGCTATTCTTCTTCGCATCGGCAGATTGCGTCAGTCCGCACTTCGTCAGGATATAGTTCAACATTAAACCAAAGGATTTCTTCTGGGTGGCAGGTTTGCACACTTCCTCTTGTAGGCGTTTCAGGATTATTTGGCACCAATTGACCTTTTCACAGGTCAAAATAGCCACCATCATCCTGAACCTTAAGTTGGTACACATCTCGAATGCACCGGTTCGGTTTTCAATAATCCTGGAGCAAAAGTCATGAAGATACACATAAGGAAGAAGAAAGTTTTTCTTGTGACAAATAGTTGTCACCATGTCAACAACTTTGGACCCTGTGAACAGTCCATAAAATTTTGTAATGAGCTCTTGAGACCCGAATGTCTCAAGTTGATCCATGGTCAGTCCATCAGCGGGTAGCCTGTAGATTCTCTGGAGCAGATCGTGATCGATACAGATCTCAACTCCCTGGACTGTTGCAGTGATGTCAGCAACATGACCTCCTTGGGCCAATGACAGAAAACGGACGGCGGCGTTGAGGTAGAATTCCTCAACCAGATTGGGGTCGAATTTGTCAGCAGTCTTGCTTCCAAGGCGATAGAGTCCTTGTTGTTGAAGACGAGTAATGATATATTCCATGGGATCTGCGTCGTTGGTTTCTGAGAGAATACGCTCAATGATGACAGGTTTGGAGAAGATCCAGCCATCAATGATGTTGGCAGATTTCTTCAGAACAGGAGACGAAGATTGTCCAGCCATTGATGTTTTCTTAAGAAAAAGGTGCAAGAAAATAATCGAGATATGCAGTAAAATGCAGAAAAATATGTAGGCTGTTTTTGCTTGAGAACTCTTGTATTTGCAGAAAGCGTAAATAGTCTCTAATGGCAGATTCAGTCCTTTTATAGTTGGGCGGCGAAATAGGGTTTTGCAGAGTACGAATGGTCAAATTTTAAGGGATGGGAACCGGTTTTGAAATCAACGGTTAAGATGGACTGATTGTAACTGGTACGCTAATCCATTAAAATGTTTAAAAATTGAGCGGGTCCCACTTCTGACATAGGTTGATACCCTAAATGCCTAAAACGGCGGTTTAAAAATAATAAACAATTTGAAAACATCGCGGCTTTTAAGATTCAGTTGTCTAGATGTCGTGTAAGGCATTTAATGAACATGACGTTTGACATAAAAACAGGGCACGTGGACAAAAATTATTTGAAAGGAAATAACATTATATTATATACTGAATCAAAATCCTATAGCATGTGCTGTTTCCGCATCGATACAACGTTCCCCCTCAAAAAGGTGCTTATAGGTTTTGAATTCCATACAGCAATATTTAGATTAATGCTGTATTCATGGGTCCTACAGTATTCCCCCTTAATTATTGCACACGCCAGCTGTAGAATTCATATGTCTTCGCTCGCTACAGTGCTGTATTGACGATTCTGAGTGTACAAATAATTAATGTTGGATACTGTATTCTTGGGTCTTACAACATTCCCCCTCAATTGTTGAGTAAAAATAGTAAATTACTTACAGGGAGTCTGGCTGTAGCATTCCCAATTCTTGTCTGAGCATGTTGAATCTTGCTGTGTCGAGAGGCTTGGTGAAGATGTCGGCCAGCTGAACGTCTGTATGAACTTTTTCCAGGCGAACATCCTTGTTCTCGACGTGATTCCTTATAAAATGATGCTTCATGTTGATATGCTTAGTGCGCGAGTGCATAACAGGATTGTGCGTGATTGCAATTGCACTCGTGCTATCACACATGATTGGAGTCTCTCTAGCATCGATTCCATAGTCTGACAGTTGTTGCTGCATCCAAAGGATCTGCATACAGCATCTACCAGCAGCATAGTACTCTGATTCAGCCGTGGAAAGAGAGTTAGCCAATTGCTTCTTACTGAACCAAGAAACGAGTCTAGGTCCGAGAAAGTGACAAGTTCCACTTGTACTCTTCCTATCTAGCTTGCAGCCTCCGAGATCCGAGTCGCTGTATCCAACTAAATCGAATCCGCCTTCCTTAGGATACCATAGTCCTGCATCGACTGTTCCTTTAATGTACTTCAGGATTCGTTTAGCTATATTGAAGTGTGATTCCTTAGGTGCAACTTGATATCTCGCACACACTCCAACAGCAAACTGGATATCGGGCCTGCTAGCCGTTAGGTACAGGAGCGAACCAATGAGCTTCCTGTAGAGTGATTGGTCAAACGGCTTTCCGGCTTCATCAACACTAATTTGCACGGAAGTGCTCATGGGGGTTGGCGAGGATTTGGAAGTGTTCATTCCAAATTTGTTGAGAAGCTCCTTGCTGTATTTCTCCTGGTTGATAAATATACCTGTAGGCAACTGCTTTACCTGCAAACCTAGGAAATAACTAAGTTCCCCTATCATACTCATTTCAAATTTACTTTGCATGAGATGAGAGAACCTTTGACATAGAGCAAGGTTAGTTGAACCAAAAATAATATCATCCA
Organism: Orobanche coerulescens; assembly: GCA_033398695.1. Taxonomy (NCBI): domain Eukaryota; kingdom Viridiplantae; phylum Streptophyta; class Magnoliopsida; order Lamiales; family Orobanchaceae; genus Orobanche; species Orobanche coerulescens. The sequence goes on along the minus strand of CM065812.1, from coordinate 131,456,595 downwards.
CATAGATTTGTACCATTAGAAGGTCATCACCTTCCTGTATCTTGAACAAGGTTTTGTCCACAGCACCTTTCTCAAATCCGTTGTTGGTTAGATACTGGGACAGGGTTTCGTACCAGGCTCTAGGGGCTTGTTTAAGTCCATACAGCGCTTTCCTTAGCCTGTAAACTAGATCGATACCGTCTGTGTTGGCAAACCCTGGTGGTTGTTCAACATAAACTTCTTCTGCAAGATCTCCATTTAGGAAAGCACTTTTGACGTCCATTTGGTATACGATAAAACTCGTATGGGCGGCAAAGGCTAAAAATATCCTAATGGCTTCTAGTCTCGCTACAGGGGCGAAGGTTTCATCATAGTCGATTCCTTCTTCCTGACAACAGCCTTGTGCTACTAGTCTGGATTTGTTCCTTATGATAAGTCCATTTCGATCCTTTTTGTTTCGAAATACCCATTTGGTTCCTATAACCGATTGGTGTGTTGTGCAGGTACAAGATACCATACATTGTTTCTTTCGAAACCGTTAAGCTCTTCTTCCATAGATGTTATCCAATGAGAATTGTTAAGAGCGTCTATGGTCGAAACAGGTTCGGACTGGGCTAAGAATACAGCGATAGTGCACATATTAAGTCTCCTAAGTTCGGATTGAGATTTCCATTCAGGAAACTGTGAAACTTCAGCATTAGATTCTTCTTGTGCACAAAGTACATTTCCTTGTGTACTCTGTATTCTCCTACGAGTAGAAACACTGGCATTAATGTTTCCAATGATCAGCTCTTGCGGGTGATCTCTCAACCATCTTCGGTCGGGTTCTAATTCAGGATCCGTCTTGTATCGAAAGTTCTGTGGATACGACTTGACTTATGCGGCGTCGGCTTCATCCACATCGATTCTTACAGCTGCGGGGTTGATTTCTAAATCAACGACAGGTTCTATGGGTGTTGGTGGATCCAAGATAGATATATGGTAAATGTTCTGAGTGATATCATCTACTCCTGTAGGGTCATGGTGTGGTTCGTCGAACACTACATGAACTGATTCCTCGATCGTCAGCTTCCTTTTATTGAAGATTCTGAAAGCTTTGCTGATGGAGGAGTATCCTACGAATATTCATTCATCTGATTTTTCATCAAAGGTTCTAAGTTGGTCCTTCCCATTGTTCAATACATAACACCTGCATCCAAAAATGTGGAAATATGAAACTAACGGAGTTTTGTTATTCCATACCTCATAAGCTGTTTTGTTGTGGTGCTTGTTGACGGTACAGCGGTTTTGAGTGTAGCATGCTGTATTGGTTGCTTCACCCCAGAAACGCTGTGGCAATTTGCTTGCGGCAATCATTGTCCTTGTTGCTTCTTTCAACGTCCTATTCTTTCGCTCGGCAACACCATTTTGTTGAGGTGTACGGGCAGCTGAGTATTCGTGCTGTATTCCATTCTCCAAACAGTATTGCTCTATAAAGCGGTTAGTGAATTCTGTACCTCTGTCGGAACGAATGCACACGATACTCGATGCTTTTTCATTTTGCAACTTTCTCAGGAGCTCGGGCAGCCTTGATGTTGTTTCCTTCTTCTTGCTAAGAAAGATCGTCCAAGCATACCTGGAATAATCATCAACAACAACCATGCAGTATTTCTTACCTCCCAAACTTACTGGGTCTACAGGACCGTAGAGATCCATGTGTAGCATTTCCAACACTCTTTGGGTTGAAAGGTAGGATTTGCTTTTCAGGGTTGACTTGATTTGCTTGCCTTTCTGACATGGTCCGCAAACGCTGTCCTTCTTGAATGACACATTTGGCAAACCTCTAACCATTTCCTGTCTTGAAAGCTTGTTGATCGTCTTGAAGTTGACGTGAGACATCCTCTTGTGCCATAGCCAGCTAAGATCTGCAGTGCCTTTGGCAACAAAACATGGAATTGAGGAGCTCATAGGCTTCCAGTCAACAATATACATATTACCTGATCTGCTTCCTGTAAGCACAACTTCCTTGGTTTGAGTGTTCTTGACTCTACAGCGATCTATATAGAACTTCACCGAGAACTGTTTATCACAGAACTGGCTAATACTAAGTAGATTATACTGTAAGCCTTCAACATATGCAACATCGGTGACCTTGAATTTCCCGACAAGTAGGTTTCCTTTCCCTCTTGTTCTTCCTTTAGATTTATCACCGAAGCGAACTTTTGGACCGCGACCTTCTACAAAATCAGATAGCTTGCTCCTATCTCCGGTCATGTGACGAGAGCATCCACTAACAAAAGTACCAGGTATCCTCCTCTAGAATGTCCTGTAACAAAGAAATTAGGTAGATTTAGGTCCCCTTTGATTTTTGGGTCCATGTATGTTAGTTCCTTTAGGTACCCAAGCTTTCCTGGCAGCAATTGGTTTACTGTAGGACATACTCGGTACAGTGTTGCGATATCTACGGGGGGCATATCCGTAGTCGTTATAATCATGATAATTATTATGCATGTAAAATTCAGGGTTATTATTATTATTCCAGTACGAGTGCCGTCTAGGAGGTGGAGCCATTTTCTTAGGCTTAACAGCTTGTCTTCTGGGTCTCCAGTTGGATTCCCAATGCTGTTGTTGATACTCAACTGGCATCTGCTGTCTTGAGGGATAACGGGGCTCCTGTATCCAATACCTCGGCGAGCAGATCGATAGTACTGCCGTGCGGGCCTTTGGTGGTTGGATACAGCCTTCCTTCTGAACGGATGTTGACGCTGTTGATATGCTCTGGGAGCATGCTGTTGAGTGCGCCTCACAGGTTGGAATGGCTTATGATTCCGCTGTCTGGTATAGGATTGCGGGGGCGGAATTGCAGCCTTCGGTTTTCTCGGTACAGCAGGTTCCTTCATAGGACTAGGGGTATCTTCCGATTCTGGAATGTGTTCCACACTCTTGACGAACACTGTACTAGTTTTCCCTTTATTTGAACATGAGCTGTATCATAAGCCAGTTTTATCATGAGCATGTTGCCCAGTGCTCAGAATTTCTTCCATTCTTTTGGACGATTTTTCAAACGACTTCAGAATGGTCTCAAGTTCAGTTTCTCGCTTTTCGAGAGTTGTGATTTTGGTTTGTAGTAGAACCAAATCATTTGTCTTGTTCTCATTGTGGGTTTTAACATCATTTAGTTCATGAGCAAGTTGATGATTACTCTCCATGAGTTTTTCAAAATCGACCTTGCTGGTTTCACAATCAAGAGACATATTTTCATAATTTATTTTTAGCAAGTCATTTTCATCTTTCAGCTCTAAATTTGTTAATTGAAGCTGTATATTCTCAGTTTTTAGAGTCTCGTGGGCCTTTTGAATGTTTTTAAATTCATTCATCATATTTTCGAAAGTATGAGATGCATTTGACGGAATAGCTGAGGTTGAACTTACCTCATCGTCGCTGTCTTCACCTTCTGGAACATCTTTGGCCATAAAGCACATGTATGCTTTATCATCAAACTCATCGTCAGATGAATCACTTTCAGTGACCACCTGAAGATATTCTGCTGATTTAGATGGTGTGGGGGAGGCTTCTGATTCTCCAATCAGGGCCTTGAGCTTGTCTTTCCAAGCACGTCTTCTTTCATCTCTCTCTTATTGCTCGGCCTCAGGCAATCTTTGGACTTTGGTATGAGGACATTTATTTGCATAATGGCCTGGTTTCCTGCAGTTATAGCACAGGTTAGCATCACCAGATGATGTTTCGGTACTTACTTTGTGGGCAGGTTTGGGCCTGTAGGGAGTCTTTCCAGACTGTTTGATGAACTTTTTGAATTTATGCATGAGAAGCGCCATTTCATCTTGGGATAGGATGTCGTCGTCACTGTCAGCATTCTTGTGACTGGGCTTCGACGAGCTAGGCATGCTGTGTCGACGGTTCGATACAGCGGCGAGAGATGTGACCTTTGAAGGTGATTCTTCAGCTTTCTCTCTTCTGTCAATATCATACTCGAAAGCTTTGAGGTCAGAGAAGAGATCGAAAGTAGATATTTCATTAAGATTACAGGATACACGCATAGCTGTGGTCTTAATGTCCCATCGGGCTGGGAGAGATCTGAAAATTTTTAAGTTCTTCTCCTTTTGGGTGTAAATCTTGCCCAACGCTTCAAGTTCACCAACAATACCAGTGAATCTGAGGTCAAGTTCCTCAAGTGTTTCCGTTGGTTTCATTTCAAAAGATTCAAATTGCTGAGTTAGTTTTGAAATCTTGTTTTCTTTTGAGAGCTCAGTTCCCTCACAAATTAACTTGAGTTTATCCCATATTTCTTTGGCTGTTTTGCAGCTCTTTACCTTTGAGAACGTGCCTTTGTCAAGAGTGACAAATAACGCGTTCTTAGCCACGTTGTCGAGATTGGCTCGCTTCCTTTCATCTGTTGTCCATTGCTCGCGTTCTTTCTCGAGCATTTCAGCATGGGCTTGGCCCTCAATCCTTTCGGCCGGATTTACCTTCATGATCTTGATAGGACCATCCTGTATAACAAAAATCATCTCTTCGTGCATTGCTGCAAGATGAGCCTCCATCCTAATTCTCCAGTCATCAAATTCGTTAATAGAGAACATAGGGACTTTGTTAATCATAGAAGTATCCATACTGATAATACAGGAATGAAAGAGACTGTTTTGAAAATAAGTGATTTGAATCTGATTCGGTTAAGAATACGACTGATTCTTTTTAGAATCAACCGCTCCAATACCACTTGTTGGCCACTAAGTATACTGGATACAGTTTGGAAAATAGTTTAAACAACAAACTGTATGGATTTTAAATCTGAGTGCGTAGCGGAAGTCTTGGATACAGTAGGTTGCTGTGGATACAACAACTAAGTATATAGTGTATACTTAATATATCACAGTAATTTAAAAAAGTAAAAGCTGAAGGTAAATTACACAGTAATTAAAGTGGTTTGAGGTAAACCCCTCTACGTCCACTGGTCCTCCACACAGGAGTAAAAAGTTTATTATAATTACTACGTACACAACTACGTAATTATAACAACACACACAATCAATATATCGTTCACACAGATTGATATAAAGATTTTAGCTTAAACCGTTCACACAGATTGGTTTTGAGCTAATGCTTTGACTTGCTTCTTCACACACAGTTCTGAAGCTTCGTCTTCTTCAATGCAAATCCTTCACACACAGTTCCGGAGAAGCACAGATTGTTCAGTCCACACAGGGCTGATCTTGAGTTTGTTCAACGTATAGAACAGATGGTGAACAACAACTTTTACTTTAAGAGCTTTCAGCTGATGAAGTGTTGTTCAGGATGATGAGCACTGTATATCTCTTTCGTTCTTAATTGCAGTAAGCTTTGGAGATATGTTTTGCTCTGATGATAACTTTTGATAGCTTGAGTGTTAGGTGACTGGTAACTGATCTTCAATGCCTTCATAAGATATATATAGTCTCTGAAGCATATATCCGTTGAGATGTATCCGTTTGAATGAGATTTCGTTCCAACGGGATTTATGACACGATCCGGATTTCGCGGGATTCTGAAGATCTGAAGACTGGCAGTATTTAAATACTTTATCCTTGAGTATTTAAATACTTCTTTATTCAACGGGACTTGACTTCTGGATATTCCATCTTTGTCCTGTTTGTGAGCTGTATGGAAGATAACTGTATTGGAGATTCGAGACAGTTTCCATACTTTGTCTTTTTACAAGACTTCTTGCTGCACTGAAGGGCTTCACTATGTGCTGATTCGAGGCAGGTCTTCGATACAGGATAAAGCCTCAAAGCTTCGATACAGTTTCCTTTACTGTATTTGGATTGGCATATATGTCAAAACCTCTTTATCAAATACCATTCGATACAGGGATCGGATATCCAGGCTGTTTCGATACAGGGTCTTTGTTTTCCCAACAAAGGGTGTATTGGTTATTGGTGCTACATGACCAAAACAGCAGACCGAATAGTTGAATTGGCCGACATTCCGGTAGTCCAAGACTACCTAAACGTATTTCCAGACGAGTTTCTAGGCTTACCTCCACATCGTGAGGTGGAGTTTATTATTGAATTAGAGCCAGGTACGTCCCCGCTTTCAAAAGCACCGTACCGTATGGCTCCGACTGAGATGCAGGAGTTGAAGAATCAGCTTGAGGAGTTGACTGAAAAGGGCTATATTCAACCTAGTACGTCCCCTTGGGGAGCACCAGTATTATTTGTACGAAAGAAAGACGGATCGCTGCGATTATGTATTGATTACCGTGAGCTGAACAGGGTAACCATACAAATATTCGTTGCCTCATATTGATGATTTATTAGACCAACTTCAGGGAGATGCTGTGTTTTCTAAGATCGACTTGAGGTCCAGTTATCATCAGTTGAGGATTCGAGAGTCTGACATTTCAAAGACGGCCTTCCGCACTCGCTATGGGCATTATGAGTTCGTGGTGATGCCATTTGGATTAACAGATGCACCAGCTGTATTTATGAAGTTGATAAATCGGGTATTTATTAACTATCTAGACCACTTTGTAGTCATTTTTATTGACGACATTATGATTTACTCTCGTGACCACGAAGAGCATGAACGTCATCTCCACCAAGTTCTCGATGCGTTGAGGCGGGAACAGCTTTATGAGAAGTTTTCTAAATGTGAATTCTGGATGCCTGAGGTTATCTTTCTTGGGCATGTGATATCAGCCGAAGGAGTGAGAGTAGACCCACAGAAGACAGAAGCCATTCGAGACTGGCTACCCCCGAAGAACGTGAAGGAAGTTCGTAGTTTCCTCGACCTAGCAGGTTACTACCGACGGTTCATGGAAGGATTTTACAAAATTGCGCAACCGATGACTAACCTACTGAGAAAGGATAAGAAGTAGTTGTGGTCAGAAGCATGTCAGCAAAGTTTTGATGAGCTCAAGAGTCGATTGATTTCAGCACCTATCTTGGTTCTACCGAAAGGAATGGAAGGATTCGTGGTGTATAGTGATGCGTCGAGGTAGGGCCTTGTATGTGTACTGATGCAGGAAGGGAAAGTGTTTGCCTATGCATCGAGACAATCTATGAATTTAACTATCCAATCCGTGACTTGGAGTTAGCAACCGTGGTGTTTGCTTTGAAAATCTGGCGTCACTATCTGTATGGAGTTACCTACCAAATCTTTACTGATGACAAGAGCCTGAAGTACACTTTTACTCAGAAGGAGTTGAACATGAGACATAGAAGATGGTTAGAATTAATCAAAGATTATGATATCGAGATCCTTTACCATTCAGGCAAGGCAAACGTGGTTGCCGACTCCTTGAGCCGTAAGACAGTGCAGGAGTAGATGCTTAGCCGCTTGACAGCTCATAGGGAATTGCAGTTGGAGCTTATGAGGCTAGAGATTGAAGTTTGGTTACAGCGTGTTCAGGGACAACTTTGCACACTTGAGATTTCTTCGTCTCTTGATGATGTAATCAGATCGAAGCAGGTTACGACCCATTCTTATCTCGAGTTCGGGATGAAGTAATTCAAGGGAAAGCCCTTGGATTTGTGATCCACGAGGATGGATTGATACGCTTCAGGAATCGAGCGTGTGTACCCGCAGATGAAGAGTTGAGGAACTCTATCATGAGAGAAGCCCATGCTACCCCGTACTCGATTCACTCGGGGTCTAGTAAGATGTATAAGGATTTGAAACAACATTATTGGTGGGGAAATATGAAACGTGAGGTCGCCGAATTTGTTTCGAGATGTTTAACCTGTCAGCAAGTTAAGATTGAGCACCAGCGACCCGCAGGAATGCTGAAACCGCTCCCGATTCCCGAGTGGAAATGGGAGGACATATCGATGGATTTTATCACTAGCTTGCCGACGAGTCATCGAGGAATGAACACGATTTGGGTGATTGTGGATTGGCTGACCAAATCAGCCCACTTCTTAGAGATTAAGGACACGTGGGGTCCCGAGAGACTCGCCCAGCTTTTTATTAAGAAAATTGTGAGGTTACATGGTACCCCCAAGAGTATTGTATCAGATCGTTACAGGCGATTCGTGTCGCACTTGTGGAAGGCAGTTCATCGTGCGATGGGCATGCAGTTGAATTTCAGTACGGCTTTCCATCCGCAGACCGATGGTCAGTTCGAGAGAACCATCCAAACTCTAGAGGACATGTTGAGAGCATGTGCTATCGATTGGAAATATGATTGGGAAGCCCAGCTACCTTTGGTGGAATTCACTTATAATAATAGTTGGCATGCTTCGATTCAGATGGCTCCGTATGAGGCATTGTATGGCCGTCGCTGTAGGTCCCCTTTATGTTGGGATGAACTGTCAGAATCTCTGGGTACGGAACCCGATATATTATTAACAGCTCGTGAGAAGATTGCTCTGATTAGGAGTAATTTTTTAACAACTCAAAGTCGACAGAAGTCCTACGCAGACCACCGTCGATGACCACTTGAGTTCGAGGTTGGTGACCATGTGTTGATGAAAGTGTCTCCCACCCAAGGTGTTTTTCATTTTGGGAAGAAGGGCAAGCTGAGCCCGAGGTACATTGGGCCATTTGAGGTTTTGGAGCGTGTAGGTGATCTAGCTTATCGACTGGCTTTGCCACCGGATTTAAGTCGGATTCAAAACGTGTTTCATGTCTCCCAGTTGAGGAAGTACGTTGCTAATCCGAGTCATATACTTCAATTCGATGAGATCGAATTAGCGGAGGATCATTCGTACGAGGAGCGTCCTATATAGATACTCGAGAGGGGGATCAAACAGTTGCGGAACAAGGCGATTCCCCTGCTAAAAGTTCAATGGTCACGACACGGAGTCGAGGAGGCTATGTGGGAAACCGAGGATAGTATGCGAGTGAGATATCCCGAATTATTACCCCTTAGTTTCGATGGCGAAACTCCTTTTAAGGAGGGAAGTATGTAATATCCGACTGTGCTTCTTCATTTTTATCTCTCGTTGTATTACTTGAGAAATTTGAATATCGTGGATCGTTTCATTCAGTATTATATTGAGGTGTTATAGATATGAGCTTCATATCGTTGTTATTTCACTTCATACTTGATGATTCAATGTTATGGGAGAGTTGCATTTTTTGGGCCTTTTTTGGCGGTGTAGCGTACGCTACGTAGCAGGATTAACGTACGTTAATCTTGTGCCTTAACGTACATAATGATTTCTCTGTTGCGTACGCTAAGAGAGAATCTAGCATCAGTTGACTTCCGCACGTGAACCTGTTATCCACTGGCATGCATGTGTATGATGCCTAGGCTGTCATGTCGGTCAGAGTCAACCTTTAATAGCGTACGTAACACCATTTTAATTAGCGTACGCTAATGGCCTGCGGATTCGAGAGAGTAGCCACTGTAAGCCGCTTACGTACGTAACATTAACCTGTGCAGTCTATTTATAGGACCAGCCTGTTTTTCATTTCTTTCAGTTTCAACTCGATTTTCTCTCCGTATATTCCCTCTCCTGCCTCCCTAGACCGTTATTAACCTCCTCCACCTTGGTTTTGAGTCTTGTAACTTGGATTGGAGATCATTGATTCGAAGTTAGAAGGTGTTCTTGAGCTTGAAGTGTGTTTCTGTAACACCCCCAATCCGTTCATGGATATTACACGTCATAGAACCTTTCCTCAAGGATCTACCAGGCTGGTAACAACAATTGAACAACTCGACAATGCCTTTAAGGCTAAAAAGACTCAGTAGACCGATTTGGCCTTTCAATAAATACATACAACTCAAACATAACACATGCCCACACATGGGTCGAGTACAACACACTCCCTTTCAACGGGAAAATAATACTGCAGCGGAAAATAAAATACAACTAAACCAATACGACATCAACGGGTCCTTGTGTGATTAGTATCGTTCATCTTTCATCATCATTCATGACGAACCTGTGCTATGCTCCAAAACCTGAATGCAAAAGTAGACATCCACCCCCCGAATACTCGGGGGTTAGCAAAATTCCACTGTTTTGCTAGTGCAAGAACAAAGTGCAAAAATACGAGTCATACAATTCACATTCCACGAATAACAATAACCAAGAATCCTCAAAGATCCAAACGAAATGAAAAGTACTTCCCGAGGCAGGAGTTTGAGAAAAATATTCCCAAACCGAAAGATCACAAATCAATGGAAATAATTTATAAAACAGTTTAGAATGCCCTCGAGAGTTTTAATAGAAAAACAATTTAGGATTATCAAATCCCACTTTTCAAAACCCAAAAGACGAAAGGGGTCACCGCCCCAAAGGTTTACTTTCCGTAAAATGACCTTTACCAAATCGTTGGGATATTAGCCCCAAATCTCATCAACTCACAGTACACAAGAACGACCACAAGGTTCGTCTCCCAACATCAAAATCCACAATTAAAGGATTTAACACAAACAACAAAATACTCTAGTGCCATCCTAGCCAAGTAAGCTAAACGAACAACTTACCTCTTACACACTTAGTCGATGCATGCAATCATGAAAACCATTCGAAAGCACTCATTTCCGGAAATGCCAATAATCCAAATCATATTATAAAATGCACCACAATTAACCGCGGACCCACAACTTCGTGGACCCCTACCGAGACCCCATCGGATCTAACTCGTAGTGGTTAAAAGCAAGCTCGCGGTTCCACAGCTTCGTGGAGCCCTACCGAGACCCCGTCGGATCTAACCCGTAGTGAGCATACACACACACACATTACTCATGCAATACTAATATGCTAAGAATGTAAGTTCATCAAGAATACTTACTAGAGATGGCCACTTACTCGACGCCGTTATCAAACTCTTCAAAACACAATAACAAGATTAAACACGGAATACACGATTCCATAACTTTAAACAACAGGGATATCATCAAAGCCTTCAACGTTCAAAATGATCAAATAATAACAATTCCCAAAACACAGTTCACAAAACACACACGCGTTTTGAAAGAGAGCCTTTAACCAGGCCAAACCGAAATATTTTGAAACTTCATTTCAAACATTCAAACAAACACACCAAAACGATCACCGATCATCATATCCACAAAATAAGAAATGTATGAGCAAGGTACTTGCCTCGAGTAAGAACAACGCGGAGAATCGACCGAAGTAGGTTGACACGAACCGACTACGAACCCGTCGAATCCACCGATCGCCAAATCGCGTTCATAAACTACGAAGGACAATAACAACAATGAAATGAATTCCCTAACACGACTCAAAGCCGTTGAATTCAAAGAACGAATGACGAAAGTTCAAGTGTTTTCTCCAAAATGTCCAAGAACACGATTCGTCCCCACAAAACACGAAAACGGAATTCCATGTCGAAATATGGATATACAATCCATAGAATATGTTTAACAACATCATTTAACCACAATCGATCCATCAAAAATGGATGGAAAACGAGATCGAGAACAAATCCCCCAAAAAGTCGATTCGAAGGAAATCAAGAAATATACTTTGATTCGACGAAGAACAATGGATTAAATGATGTTAAACACAAGAATACTACCAAGATTAATCATACCCATCATGAATAAATCAACAATATGGAAAGAATTGGACAAAAACGCAAAAACCCCCAAATTCAAGAATTTAGGGTTCTAAGAAGAGATTACCTTAATTCGATGGATCAAAGGATGATATAGGATGATCAAACAATGATATGAACTCAAGAAATTCATGGATTTGTTGACAAACATCATGGCTCCAAGATATCCAAGTCTCCAGCCGCGGAAGAGAAAGAGAGGAAATGAAAAACGAGAGAAAATGTGACTGCTCTGCCACATTTATACTGGGCCGGACTAGCGTGCGCTAGGCTGCCGAGCTAAGCATGCGCTATCGGCCCAGGCCGCAATCCAGAGACCTCCTGGACTAGACTGCTCGGCCAGGTAGCGTGCGCAGCCTTCCGGCCGTAGCGTGCGCTACCTGCCGGTCGTAGCGAGCGCAGTGTCCGACAGTAGCGTGCGCTACCTGCCGATCCTACCAGAGTCCAGAACCTCAGAACCCCTCTACCCAGACCCGATAGCGTACGTTGGGCCGGCCGATAGCGTGCGCTACACCTGCCGCTTAGCGCGCGCAGCCTTCCGTCCATAGCGTGCGCTACGCCGATTTCTGCCGCGCTTGCCCGGCCAGTGCCCAGCACTTGCGACCGTGCCGGCCGCACCTGTCCGGCCAGTGCCCAGCCGTCATGATCCGACGACTCGATTTCCGAAAGCGTACGGAACGAACACGACAAAAAGTTCGCGGACAACATCAACGACCCGAAATGAAAACATAATGCAATAATTAATCATACACGACCAAGAAAAGAGTCGAGTCAGCAAATACAGATACGGATACCCATAACTTTGGGTAAATTACAAAATGGCCCAAAACGCCCGAAAATCACGATACGTGATCGAATAACCAAACAGAAGTTCACAACACGTATAACAAAGATAAACAAACTTACGGGAAACTCGAAACAGCAGTTTCGACCGAGATTCGCAAGAATCGAATTCAAGTGCGGAAAAGTCGCCAAAAAGCACGGAACTCAACAAAACGACACCGAAACGAACTCGGATGACAAAAAGTGCAGAATTAATCATTCTCGGAATGACGAAACGGTCATGAGCGAGCTGTCAAAACGGACTTTCGCCAAAAAAAAGAAATTACTGGAAATCGAAATTACGGGTATTACACACTATCCTCCTTAAAAGAAGTTTTGTCCCGAAACTTAAAACAAGTAGGGAGAAGCGATATCCCTCCAGGAAGACTCAACGAGGTACACAATAAACGCATAACTTATGCCCAACGGCGAAACGTTACAAGCAACACAAAGGAATATACGGCGTGAAAACACGCTCCACGACCAACACAACGTCGCCGTTAGGGATATAATAAAACCAACAAATGACAAGCGTCATCAAACGGATAATATAGCCAAGTCAATTATCCGACAATCACAAAACACAACGAACGAAAATCAATATGATTGACCAACCCAACGGTACATCAATCGAAACGCGAGCCAATCGCTGAACCAATACGGAATTCCACCACCCAAGGGTTGGAAGATTGAAAACGAGACTAATTTCCCGAACTTAAGGGAATTACGAAGGAGCCTGAACGTTCAACAATCACGAAACGAGATCAACAAAAACCGAACAATCAAACAATCGAGACAACAAGAATCGAACTATCATGTTCGAATCATAAAGAACAATAAAATTCAAACGACAACTCCAAGGTTCACATCTCGACTCGAGACAATATATGATCCGGTGAAAACAACAGGATGTATATTCACATAAGATCCAAAGGAAAGAGAATAGCAATTGAAAAGTCACAACGACAAACTAGTTATTCCGAAACAATACCACACTCGTTCGATCAACAAAAGCAAGGGGCAGAACAAGCTCAGAAAATATCGACGAACATAAACGAGTCGACAGAGTCGAAAATACAGAAGTTCAAAATCCGATCCACTTCGAATAGAAGAGTTAATAGAACTAACTGATTTCACCTCCGAACAAGGTTCACAAGAGTCGAACCAAATTCGAAAAAGTCATAGCGATAACCAGATCGACCCATTCGAACGATGAAACCGAAATACAGAACAAGTTCAGAAAGTATCAACGAACACGAGCGAGTTGCAAGAATGAAGAAAGAGAAAATACAGAAGTCAAAACAGTACGGGTATTACCTTCGACCTCGTCCACGAAATTCACAAAAACGGAAGCGAGGTAACAATACATTAAACAACCGACACATAACGGAATAATCACCGATGCACACGGTCATACCAAACCAAGCTCTAACAGCTCGCACATGTGCGATAACGCAGAAATCACCACGAGGCGGCAACATTCAACACCAACATCCCACCTCTCACAGAGGGCTAACACAACAAATGTGTGGAAAACGACTCAACGCTCACACCGCCAATTCGATCATACTCGGGAGCAAACATCATAATGACAACGCGAACATCATACATACATACCCAACCCTCAAACGGGAATAGATAGGTTTTAAAAACGAAAACCTCATTTTGAAAATAATTTAGAAGAACACCGGTTGATCTTGAGTATCACCTTTCAAAAAAGTACAAACGTGAAACATCGTTATCGAGACTTTGGAGAACCATTTCGCATTTGATAAAAATGAGGACACTTTCTCTTAGTGAAAATTTTCAGAATATTCGACCCTCGGGTCTAAGTAGAAGTATTTCTAAAACATTGAAAATATCTCAAAACATTTTGGTCCTCGAGGTAGAAGAATTTTGAAACATATTGTGGCACCTTGGATGTACTACGAGAAAATAATTCATTTTAAAAGTACGTCTCGAAATTTATTTTCTAAGATACTCAAGGTTTTCAAAGATAATTGAATGGGCTAGAATGCCCAAAAATTTCAGGTAATTACACGGAACATTATAGTGCCGTGGGTCCCGTGCCGGAACTCACCAGGCTAAAAACCATTTACAGCGTCAAAAAGACCGATGACGATAATATTTCAAAAACTTACAAAAGCCATTTACAAAATACTAAATACCGTCATAAGAATTTCGCCAAAACGATCAAGGCCATAATGCCACAAACTCGGTTAAGGGAATCTGTTTTCGAAATAGAACTCAGTCGGTAAAATACCGAAAGCCATTACAAAAGAACTCACGCAACGGATAAAAGAAATAAGGTCAAACATGCACAATCCAGCAACACTACTCCTCATATGAACGAAATATGAGGGTCAAATAACCGCATATCTAGAAATCAAAAACCATAAGAGGATTCCGTCACGTAACAAATAATCATAAAAATAGCTCGTGACACACGAGGCACAACACAAAGAAGGGAGACTTACATCCACATGTCGCACGAAGATGATGATCGTCCCACGATACTAATCACGACCAACAAACTCATACGACGCGTCGCGACACGACTCAGTCAGACAAAATCCAACGAGACCAAACTCAACAAACATCACTAAACCCGACAGCCTAGGTTTCCACAACCTAAGCTCCGATACCATTTATGTAACACCCCCAATCCGTTCAGGGATATTACACGCCGTAGAACCTTTCCTCAAGGATCTACCAGGCTGGTAACAACAATTGAACAACTCGACAATGCCTTTAAGGCTAAAAAGACTCGGTAGACCGATTTGGTCTTTCAATAAATACATACAACTCAAACATAACACATGCCCACGCAGGGGTCGAGTACAATACACTCCCATTCAACGGGAAAATAATACTACAGTGGAAAATAAAATACAACTAAACCAATACGACATCAACGGGTCCTTATGTGATTAATATCGTTCATCTTTCATCATCCTTCATGCCGAACCTGTGCTATGCTCCAAAACCTGAATGCAAAAATAGACATCCACCCCCGAATACTCGGGGGTTAGCAAAACTCCACTGTTTTGCTAGTGCAAGAACAAAGTGCAAAAATACGAGTCATACAATTCACATTCCACGAATAACAATAACCATGAATCCTCAAAGATCCAAACGAAACGAAAAGTACTTCCCGAGGCAAGAGTTTGAGAAAAATATTCCAAAACCGAAAGATCACAAATCAATGGAAATAATTTATAAAACAGTTTAGAATGCCCTCGAGAGTTTTAATAGAAAAACAATTTAGGATTATCAAATCCCACTTTTCAAAACCCAAAAGACGAAAGGGGTCACCGCCCCAAAGGTTTACTTTCCGTAAAATGACCTTTACCAAACCGTTGGGATTTTAGCCCCAAATCTCATCAACTCACAGTACACAAGAACGACCACAAGGTTCGTCTCCCAACATCAAAATCCACAATTAAAGGATTTAACACAAACAACAAAATACTCTAGTGCCATCCTAGCCAAGTAAGCCAAACGAACAACTTACCTCTTACACACTTAGTCGATGTATGCAATCATGAAAACCACTCGAAAGCACTCATTTTTGGAAATGCCAATAATCCAAATCATATTGTAAAATGCACCACAATTAACCACGGACCCACAACTTCGTGGACCCTTACCGATACCCCGTCGGATCTAACCCGTAGTGGTTAAAAGCAAGCTCGCGGTTCCACAGCTTCATAGAGCCCTACCGAGACCCCGTCGGATCTAACCCGTAGTGAGCATACACACACACATTACTCATGCAATACTAATATGCTAAGAATGTAAGTTCATCAAGAATACTTAATAGAGATGGCCACTTACTCGACGCCGTTATCAAACTCTTCAAAACACAATAACAAGATTAAACACGGAATACACGATTCCATAACTTTAAACAACAGGGATATCATCAAAGCCTTCAACGTTCAAAATGATCAAATCATAACAATTCCCAAAACACACACGCGTTTTGAAAGAGAGCCTTTAATGAGGCCAAACCGAAATCTTTTGAAACTTCATTTCAAACAACCAAACAAACACACCAAAACGATCACCGATCATCATATCCACAAAATAAGAAATGTATGAGCAAGGTACTTGCCTCGAATAAGAACAACACGGAGAATCGACCGAAGTAGGTTGACACGAACCGACTACGAACCCGCCGACTCCACCGATCGCCAACTCGCGTTCATAAACTACGAAGGACAATAACAACAATGAAATGAATTCCCTAACACGACTCAAAGCCGTTGAATTCAAAGAACGAATGACGAAAGTTCAAGTGTTTTCCCCAAAACGGCCAAGAACACGATTCGTCCCGACAAAACACGACAACGGAATTCCAAGTCGAAATATAGATATACAATCCATAGAATATGTTTAAAAACATCATTTAACCACAATCGATCCATCAAAAACGAATGGAAAACGAGATCGAGAACAAATCCCCCAAAAAGTCGATTCGAAGGAAATCAAGAAATATACTTTGATTCGACGAAGAACAATGGATTAAATGATGTTAAACACAAGAATACTACCAAGATTAATCATACCCATCATGAATTAATCAACAATACGGAACAAATTGGACAAAAACGCAAAACCCCCCAAATTCAAGAATTTAGGGTTCTACGAAGAGATTACCTTGATTCGCTGGATCAAAGGATGATATGGGATGATAAAACAATGATATGAACTCAAGAACTTCATGGATTTGTTGACAAACATCATGGCTACAAGATATCCAAGTCTCCAGCCGCGGAAGAGAAAGAGAGGAAATGAAAAACGAGAGAAAATGTGACTGCTCTGTCCCATTTATACTGGGCCAGACTAGCGTGCGCTAGGCTGCCGAGCTAGCGTGCGCTATCGGCCCAGGCCGCAATCCAGAGACCTCCTTGACTAGACTGCTCGGCCAGGTAGCGTGTGCAGCCTTCCGGCCGTAGCGTGCGCTACCTGCCGGCCGTAGCGTGCGCTACCTACCTGTCGTAGCGTGCGCTGTGTCCGACAGTAGCGTGCGCTACCTGCCGATCCTTACCCGAGTCCAGAACCTCAGAACCCCTCTGCCCAGATCCGATAGCGTACGTTGGGCCGGCCGATAGCGTGTGCTACACCTGCCGGTTAGTGCGTGCAGCCTTCCGGCCATAACGTGCGCTACGCCGATTCCTGCCGTGCTTCCCGGCCAGTGCCCAGCACTTCCGACCGTGCCGGCCGCACCTGTCCGGCCAGTGCCCAGCCGTCATGATCCGACGACTCGATTTTCGAAAACATACGGAACGAACACGACGAAAAGTTCGCGGACAACATCAACGACCCGAAATGAAAACATAATGCAATAATTATTCATATGCGACCAAGAAAAGAGTCGAGTCAGCAAATACAGATACGGATACCCATAACTTTGGGTAAATTACAAAATGGCCCAAAATGCCCGAAAATCACGATACGTGATCGAATAACCAAACCGAAGTTCACAACACGTATAAAAAAGTTAAACGAACTTACAGGAAACTCGAAACAGCAGTTTCGACCGAGATTCGCAAGAATCGAACTCAAGTGCGGAAAAGTCGCCAAAAAGCACGGAACTCAACAAAACGACACCGAAACGAACTCGGATGACAAAAAGTGCAGAATTAATCATTCTCAGAATAACGAAGCGGTCATGAGAGAGCCATTAAAATGGACTTTCGCCAAAAAAAAAGAAATTACCGGAAATCGAAATTACGGGTATTACAGTTTCTTGTGGTGTTGAGAGTTGTTCTTCGTTTCTAGGGGTATGTATATGTTTATACTCTGTATTCTTCGTATATTAATGTTAGTAGTGTAGAATACTCCACTTAGAGTTTAATTAACCAAGTAGAACATGGTTATAATTAAACTTTTTTTTAAACACTTCTTGATGAATATGTTAAATGAGGGTTTTGAAATGGATGTGTTCTTGATGCTATGGTGATAGTAACCATGATATAAATGTTATTCTCATCTTGATGGACGAAGTAACCTCAGTAGAACATAGATAATCATTTAGCTTCTTCATAACCGGGTTTGATCGATGGAATTGTTATCATAAAGTGTTAAAACACCATACTTGATTTTCATTTACCTTGGGAAGAACTTGACAATATTGAAGATAGAATGATGTCCTCTTATTCAGAAACCTTAGAAGTTTTAACATCATTATGGTTTCAGATTCACAAGTCCATGAGGAATGATAAGAACACCTTGTTGAATGTTAGAAGATTAGTGTGGTAATTCTAAAACCTAAGCTAGGTGATTTCATAAATGATATTAATGGATCTTCCAGTTTTGTAAGGATGGTTTTGATAATCTTCATGAATATGGTGTAATTTCATAACTAATATAACCTTATTATAAGCTTAATATTCAATTTAGATGAGATGTATTGATGAACTTAGTTGTGCAGATTTTTACATTTCAACATTGTAATGTTTTTGGAAAGTTTAATCAACACAGGATAATATTGACACCATAAGTGGTTGTTTAACATGTTATTGATAAATTGTTAGTTATGAAGAATCATGCAAACATTCGGTAAATGTCTTGTGAACCGATTTTAAGGTTAAATTGAGGTAAAAAGAATTCTTGGTATAAGACTTCGATATTTTGAGATAGCGAAACTATTCTAATGGATTGCAGGGTGTCGTCTTACTAATTCTATATCGATAATTATACGGATATGTTATTGAGTAAAATATATTTCGTTTAAGGTTGATTGTTCGAGTAAACAATATTAGTCAAGGACCGTTCGTTCGTTTCGACAAGGGAGGATTATTCTCGTCACCGTATTGAGGCAAGTTATCTTGCTTGGTTATAATGATGATTAGATTCTTGTGATGATTATATATTTCATGTGTATGAAATGTTTATGAATTGGTGTCTCGTAATTTGATACTGTCCTTGACATTATTCCGTTTTTCATCATGGGATTGCATTCCCAAGTATGTCACTTTGAATCGTTGATCTCGTTTGGTCCTCATTGTCATTTCGGTGAGTTTCTCTTGATCCTTAATTAGATATGTGATTTGTTGAATTCGTTGTCATGTTGTATCGTGACATATCCGGAATCATATCCGCGTGCCGATTGGTCATTATGTAGGATTTTTAGTCGGACACTTATATAGTCATACGTGGATGTTTTCCGTATTGGACTGTGCAAACGAGACGTAGTTCGTGAGGCTAATTAGGTACATTGTCACACGTATATCCTAGATTCCGCATACGGGGTGGACATGTACACGGACACATTTCCAGATCGGGCGTACTGTGATGTCCATCTTGATCCATATTGTTTAATCGTTCATAGTCCATGTATGATTGGATATGTTCGATGATTTGGGACTGATTGTTCATACGCCCGAGGGGTATGTTCAGTAGTCGGGATGTTTTTCTTTGAGATCTAATATATGTGGATTGTATAATGTCGGGAGAATCATTTATCATGTATATCTGACCCTGTGTTTTGGGCGAAATACTTGTGTTGTATTTTATGTCGAGGCAAAGGCAAGGCACGGGTAGAGCACGGTGATGGCGAAGGGTTCGAGGGATACTAGATTGGGGGCCCCATGTCTTTTATGTCCGGTTATTTCAAACCGTGTAATGTTACTTTAATTCCGCATAATTTACATTTTGTCTGGTTGTATTTGAAGTATATTCCATCTCCATATGGTTTGTACTTGTATTTTCGGATCCTGTGTATGATAAGGCCGTTGGCCATACTATTAAACTCCTAATCAGAGTAATGACTGTTTATTGTGGTTCGGTATCACCAAATAATACTTATTTAATCTGTATTTTGATATCGCCTGGTGGATCCCAGTGTGGGAATCCACGGCACTGTAATAGCCGCCTTTTGGGGTGTTACATTTTCTTGATTAATTGTTATTTTTTCTTTATTTAACAATTTATCATCAAAATTCTTTTTATAATTATGTGAAATAGAATATTCCAACAATCTCCCTTTTTTTGATAATGACAAAACAGCAATTCTTCGATGAGATTAATACCTGTAAAATACAAAAAATATACGGATCAAAGTTTTTAACTTTGTCTATTTTTGTTAGTTTCCCCATCATACATCTCTTCTCTTCTCTTCTCCCTATTCATTTTTCTCATTTTTCTCCCATTTTTTGTCATTAGCAAAAAGCACATTTAATCATTAAGTCAAAGAAAAATTATTTTGAAAAGAAATGGGTAAAACTCCATCTGAAAATACTAACTCCCCATTAGTTAAATACCAATTTATTTGAATAATCAATTTTGAATTTTGTGGATCCAACCGACTCTTGGACTTTGCATTTGGCAAATAGACGATATTTGGTATTATGGTTCCTTTTGGACCATATTTTCTTTATCTTGATAGTTCGTCTCGGGCTTTTACAATCAGTAATATGATGTCCCATTTTCAAACATTTACCACAATTGGATATTTTCAAATTTAAGGATTTATTTGATTCATTTTCATCACTTGGTTTGAATCGTATGCCTTGTTTATTTAACGAAATTTTTTGAATCAACTGTAATTTTTCAAATTTGTCATTTTCAAAATTTGTTCGTTAAATTCTTAAGTTCATTTTGAACTTTTAATAAATAATTTTTCAATTTATTTTCTTTTTCTAACAAAGAGAATGATCATTTTAATAAATTTCCCCCTTTCTCGAATTTTGGAGATTTCATATTCCAATAATCTACTTTTCATTTTGAGGGATTTATTATCTTTTAATGAATTTTAAAAATCTATGTGTAATAACTCGAAAGCATTAAATAGTTCGTCGTCAGACGAGGTACTTACCTGATTTTCGTAGTCATTGTCGTCAAATGAGCTCCTTGCCATGAGTGCGAGATTATTTTGAATATTTTCATCTTCTTCGTCTTCGTCACTCCAGGTGGCTATTAGCACTTCGTTCTTAGAATTCAAGCCACGACAATTCTTCGCAAAGTGGCCGGGTTTTCCATAATTTCGACAGTTATTGTTGAATTTTTTTGGCTCGTTCCGAACTTGCGCGTTGATGCATTTTCTTCCATTTAGCTCGTAAATCCGTTAATCGCGTGAATGTTTTTATCAAGTATAGAATCAGAAAATAGGCAGCTAATTCATCCGCATCTGTTGAAGTCAGTTGGTACCTAAGCTAGGCTAGAACCTTCATCGGCTTGCAATACCTATCGGTTTAATAAGTTTTGATACTTATTGATGTTTTTGGTATAAAATATCAATTCTTCATCATTATCATCAATCAGGATTTCTTGTTCATTATCCGACATCCTTTTAGCTTTTAAAGTTACGGATTTCTCTTTCGGCTTTGACTTGGCATTTCAACATTTAAGCACAATCTCGTAGTTTATTAGCGAACCACTGAGGGTGCTAAAATCAAGAGTGTTGAGATCTTTAGATTCTATTATAGCCATGACCATCCCGTCCCATTCACAAGGTAGTGATCATAATATTTTCTTAACTTTTCACTACTTGATAATGGTTTCCCAAAACAAGTTAGTCCATTTGTGATGACTGTAATACCACCGATATTTCATGCTTAATTACATTGTACTGTATGATTTCTTATAGTGTGATGTTGCTTTTTTATATTAAGTGATTTCATTAAATGCTATTTCGATACAATTGTCTGATGTGGATGAAACGGAGGTGACGTACCTTGACGTCGTTGGACAATCGTCGGTGCAAATATGACGGGCCAACGTCTTGTTCCCTGATGAATTGTTGACGAGTGGAGAGGATGGTCACCCCGAGATGGTTAAAATGTGATATATGACTAAGGGACTGGATGTCTAACGCACGTTACCGGATAGGCATAACGTACGCTAAATCTGTAGTATTATGTATGTTAACATAACTTGGTTACGTACGTAATGTCTGAGTTGGTCTTCCGACCAGAACTTCCTTTTGACGCGGATTGGGTTATTTCAGCGGACTAGAAGACAAACGAGTCAACTGTTCGCAGCGTACGCTATTTCTCAAACTTAACGTACGCTATGGTCAGGTCGTTTATGTACGTTATGGACCCTTACGTACGTAATAGATGGGGGCATTCCAGGTAGTAGATTCTGGACGGCCCTTACGCACGTTAACTGGAGGGCATTACGTACGTAAGCCCTGTTACGTACGTAAAGCCATGAGGCATAACGTACGTTAACATGATCGAGTGTTATAAAATAACACTTCCTCCCTCATTTCTCTCAACCAAACTTCTTGTGAAACACCCTTGAAGCTCTCTCCCGTCCCTTACACGATGCTTGACCTCCCTAATCACTTGTATCAACATAGAGGAAGGGATTACTCAATCCCCGGAGAAGATTATCTTGGTCAATCGATCCACTGTTCATTCCTCCTCGTGGTTCTTCGTCGGATTGTCATCACTTCTCATTGATCCTCCTCTATTAAGGTAAGACTATCATCCTTGAGGCTATCTCTTCAATAATGTCATTGTGCCTAATGGATTACGGGTATTCGGGTAGTTTCTAACTCTCGTAGACAATATAATTGGACGAACTTGTAGTAACCAAACCATCATTCCATGTATATTTCGTTCCATGCATCTCGTTGTATTAATCATATGCGATAACCCCTATCTCAATCAACCTTGGTGATGTTAAACTTGACGAATCAATTGTAGTAGAAATTACATAGGAATCCCTCACCGTACGATAAACTAGTCGTAACCCACTCTTGCCATATGATTATCAATGTTAAATTGACTAGGGGAATCAATTCGATAGTATTATTGTCATTGAGAATCAAACACCAAAATCATTGTGTAAAATGTTAGCCCACCGGTTGAAGTACTCGGAATAGAGAATTGAACTAGTAGTTATGGAACTAATCTTGTTGAGCAAATTATTATAACAAACGCTAATCATAGAATTGAACGGCGTAGTAGTACGTATTGCTTGTGAACTTAGAAGCATGATATTAGTTTTGGTGTAATCAGATTAAGTTAAGAATTTGGTTAGGAGAGGGAAGGGAAAACTAGTTTTATTCGTCTTTATCCGTACGGGATGTTAATCGGGGGTTATGTGATTAGGTTGAGATCGGTCAACCGTGGAAGTCCAAGTTATCATAAGGCACCCTCCGTCGGATTTAAGGCAAGCGAAACATTGCTCGAGAAATGCTAGTATTATTGAAATGTTCGTGTTCATCAATGTGCCATTGTTGATGAATGCCGACGGTTGTCTTTCTCTAAAAATGTGTTATGAATGGCCCGATGTGTTGGGGATAAAACCTGTATGGTACCCATATGGAAATGTGTTGAGGGATAAGACCCAAATAGGGCACCCACGTTACGGGGTATTCCTGTGTGGATACTTCCGTGACCCTTGGTTGCGACCTTGGGGTTTATGTGATAAAAAGAGAAAGACAACGTCGGTCGTGCTGGGAATTATCTTCTGTTTGTTATGTGGCACGGTGTTGGTAAAATTGTGTATATCGTTGCTAATAATTGTTATTGATATGCATTCTCTGACCCCGGTTATCTTGCATGATTTGTCATGCCAGGTAAATTTGTTGACTATGTGCAGAACATTCCTGAGGGGTCCGGTCAGGCTTGAACGGTGTTGGGATAAAATCTTGCCACTGCATGAATTAAATTTGATTTTTGAAACATCCGTTATGTAATAATCGAACTTTGAATTATGTTCCTTCATAAAACATTTCGGCTCATGATATGTAACCGTGGATTTATTGTTTTATTATAATTTCTTTAAAATGTCTACTTCCTAAACTAGCCTTGTGGGTCCCACACGGGATTCACGGCACTGTAATGCCTCGGGAGATTTTGGGGGTTTTACAATGACCGAAAATCAGTCGAGCATGCTTGTAATAGACTCGTCATTCTTCATCATGAATAACTCATAGGCGTGGAGAAGCATATTTATCTTCGTCTCCTTGACTTGTGATGTTCCATCGTGAGTTACCTCAAGCATTTTTCAAATTTCTTTGACACTATCACACGAGGAAACCTGTTTACGTTCTTCTGGATTTAAAGCACAATAAAGTAATTGAGTTGCTTTGCAATTATAATGGTTACTTTTGTGATAATCCTAATTTTCCCATTTCCGTATGTCTCGGTTTTGTGACTTATAATATTATTATATTCCGTTACGACCTTTCTTCCACTATATTTATTTCGGTTCATAATATAGATTTGAATTCGTGATCGAGACCCCTACCGAGGGTTTCATCATGTTCGTTTCCGTGCGATTTCGGAAAATTGAGGCGTCGGGTCATGGCGGCTGGGCACTGGCCGGGCAGGTGCGGCAGGAACCGGCCTAGCGCACGCTACTGCCGGACAGCTGCACGCGCTAACTCGGTAGGCCTAGCGCACGCTACTGTCGGAAGGAAGCGCGCACTAATCGGCCGGGCATCCAAGGCAGTAGGGTCTGGACTCCGGCCAGACCAGCAGGTATTGCATGCTAGTCGATCACTGCGCGCGCTAACTCGGCAAGCTTAGCGCACACTATTCGGCCGGCCAGCGCACGCTACTTGGCCGAGCAGATTAGTCCAGGTGGTTCTGAACCGGCCGTTAGTGCACGTTGATGCCGATGTCTAGCGCAATATAGCGGTTAGCGCACGCTATCCGGACACCCTAGCTGGACCAAGGCTGGCCGTTAGCGCACGCTAGCCGGACACCCTAGCGCACGCTAATGCGCACCAGTATAAATATGACCGAGCAATCATGTTTCCACTCGTTTTTCATTTCTCTTCTTTCCTTTCCGCGGTCAGAGCTTTGGTGAGCAAGGAGACATGTTGTCAAACAACTAATCCATGAAGTTCCTGAGTTCTTATCATTGATTAATCATCCCATAACCTCCTCCGATCTACCGAATCAAGGTTAGTTTTCCTAAATTCTTAATTTTGGGATATTTGGGGATCTTGATAGATTTCGCCCGTTCGAGACGTATTAACTCATATTACTGATGGATAGGTATAAATTGAGTTATATTATGCTATTTCCATTATTATTCCATGGTTTTATTGCCTTCGATTCGTTGTTTCGCCGAGCTCCAAATGGATGCATACAAGGTGTTCAATATAAGTTCTTAGAGGGGGATTTGGGCGATTTAGGATTATTTCTCTTTGTATGTATGTTGATTGAATGATGGTATGTTTCAGGAACAAAATAATTGTGAATAACTCGAGTCGAAACTCCTTCGTTTGTTGTCTTCTTCGAAGTTCGGAGTTTTCCGATCGATCGTGTTCTCTCGAGAATTTGCGAGAGATTATCGAGGCAAATACCTTTTCATACGAATTATATTCCTCTCAAATCCTTACGTGAACAAGTGTGTACCATTTTATTAGATATGGATGTCTAAATGGATTTATGTGATTCTAATGCTGGTTGTTCGGAGTACTTCCGACTTTGTGACTTGTTGTGATATTGAGACGTGTGAATTGGGGTATGAAACCTTCATGGTTGCGATCTTGATTGTTCGAGTGATTCTGTGGGTGTGAATTGCTTTATGACTTGTCATGAATGTATATGATTGATGATTATTAGGATTGTTGGTTGAATCTTGTGTAGTTTGCCAACGTGAATAAGTGCCTGTGTGGTTTGAATGTGAATATTTGCTTGTGTGTTTCGTCGTATCCAAAGTCGCGGAGGGTGTGGATGTGTACTCCGGCCTGTGTATGCTGCAATGGGCAGCTCCTGTGTGATGGTGTAGCGACGGTGTTGCATAATGCGTGTTTCAAGGGGCGGCTCTTGCAGGAGTGACACCGGAGCGCGACATGAGCAAGGGGCGGTCACCACAGTGTAGTGAATGCCGGTACACATGTGTTTCGGTGGAGGCTCCTGGCAGGCTTCAGATTGGAGGATACTTGTGTGATAGCTAAGACCCTGATACCGAATGGAATTGTGCCTTTTAAATCACTTTCAAACCTCTTCTAAAATATGGTATCAGTAGAAAGTCAAGGGTTAAATGACCAAGGAGTTTTGACGAGATCGTGTTTTGGAAAGCGGGAATTCGCTGAGAAAGCGTGTTTTGGGACGAGGACGCCGAGACATTTTTGAAACGGAAGTGTTTTTGTATTTTGGGTCGAGGACCCCGATAGATTTTTGAAACGGAAGTGTTTCTGTGTATTGGGTCGAGGACCCCAAGATGATTCTGTTAAAATTTCTTTCTAGAGTGCCTCCGCTCGATTTTCAAATCTTTTTAAACAATTCACTTCGAGCCGGGTCAAAAAGGGTTTTTCCTAAACTATTTTACTAATGTATTGTTGAAAACATTTTCACAAGTTTAAACTCTCTCTCTCGACTTGTTGAGGCATTTTTAGAAAATACTGTATTCTTACTCCTCTTTTGAGAAAGAATGATTTATATGAATGATTAGCTTATTTGCGTATGTAAATATAATTCGGTGATATCTTTGGATCTTGTGATTTGTGCTGTTTTTGTGACTCTTTCGGATTGGCGTAAATATTTTACATATGGCTTGTATATTATGTACTTGCACTAGCAAAATAGTGGAATTTTGCTAACGCCCGAGTATTCGGGGGGTGGGTGTGTAATACCACCGGTATTTCATGATTTATTACTTTGTACTGTGTGAATTTTGGTAATGTGACATCATTTCTATTTATGTATTCCATTGAGTGCTATACAATTGTGCGATGTGGATGAAACGGAGGTGACACGCCTTGACGCCGTTGGACGATCGTCGGTGCGAATATGACGGTGGCCAACGTCTTGTTCCCCGATAATTGTTGACGAGTGGAAAGGACGGTCACCCCGAGATGGTTAAAATGTGTAATGTGGCTAAAGAATTGAATATCTAACGCACGCTATAACATATGCCTAACATACGCTAGAATTCAAGTGTTACATACGTTAAGGTCCTATCTTACGTACGTAATGGGTGAGTTGGTCTTCCGACCAGAATCTTTCTTTTGACGTGGAGGAAGCTACTTTCGGCGAGCTAGAGGACAAACGAGTCAACCCTTGATAGCGTACGCTATTCTCCAAACCAAACGTACGCTACCGACTGGAGCTTTACGTACGTAACAACGACTTACGTACGTAACACTTGGGCACATTTCAGTCAGTAGCCTCTGGACGGACTTTACGTACGTTAGTCTTGAAGCATTACGTACGTAACTAGCTTTACGTACATAATCTCTGTATCATTAACGTACATTATACAAATCGAGTGTTATAAAATAACACTTCCCCTCTTCATTTGCACGACCCCAACCTTGCAAGAAGACACCCTTGGAGCATTTCCTAGCCTTATACTCGGTTTATAGCCTCTCATATACTTGAATTAGCATTAAGGAGGTGGTTTCTTGAGCTCTGGTGAAGATTAAGTCACTCAAGCCACTTTTCGTTCCTCCTCATAGTTCTTGTGGTTTCGTCAACTCTCTTCATTATTCTTCACCTTCTAAGGTAAGTCTATCAATCCTTGAAGTAATCTCTTCAATATTATTGATTATTACTCGTTAGATTACGGGTATTTGGGTAGATTTTGCTAAAATCTCGTAGACGATCTAAACAGACGAACTTGTAGAATCGGAGTTATCATTGTTCGTATATTTCATTTTCATATAACTCTTTGTAACAATCACATGCAAGAACTTCCATCATAATTTACATTGGGACCATATATAATCGACGAATCAATTGTAGAAGGATTTCGTAGGAATTCATCACCGTTCGATAAACTAGTCGTAACTTACTCTTGCAAAATGATGATCAACGTTAAACGTTAATCGGGTAATTAATTCGATGATATTAATGTCATTGAAAATCATTAGCCGAAATCATTGTGTAAAATGATAGTTTATCGATTGTAGTCCTCGTAATAGAGACTTGGATTAGGAGTATGGGATTTGGTTATGATATGGTCAATTGTTGCCAACCGAATAGTGGTAGGGGTGATCTTGTTGAACGAATTGACGTATTTAATGTTAACCGTAGAATTGAATGATAAATGGAATGTAATGCTTATGAACTTAGAAAAACGATACTAATATTGGTAATTAAGACTACGTTAGGTATCCGGTTGGGAAAGGGAGACTAACTTTATCCACCATGATCTGTACGAGGCGTTAATCGGATATTACGTCATTAGGTTAAGCTCGAGCGGGCGTGGGGATTTCGGTTATCATAAAGCATCTACCGTCGGATCACAGGCAAGTGAAATCTTGATCGAGAAATGATAATATTATTGTAATGTTGTATTTATGTATGTGCCATTGTTAATAAATGCCGACGGTTGTCTTTATCTAAAATGTGTTATAAATGGGCCGATGTGTTGGGGATAAAACGTGTATGGTACCCGTATGGAAATGTGTTAGGGGATAAGACCCGAATTGGGCACCTATGTTCCGGGGTATTCCCGTGTGGATACTTTCATGACCCTTGGTTGCGACCTTGAGGTTTATGTGATAAAAGAGAAAGACGATGTTGGTCGTGTGATGAAATATTCTCGGTTGGTTATGTGGCTCTGTACGTGGTAAAATTGTGTATATCGTTGCTAGTAATTGTTATTGGTATGCATTCTCTGACACTGGTTATCTGGCATGATTTGTCGTGCCAAGCAAATTTGTTAATCTTGTGCAGGACATTCCCGAGGGGTCCGGTCAGACTTGAATGGTGTTGGAATAATCTCTTGCCACTGTTTAAATTAAATTTGATTTAAAAAACCTCCGTTGTATAATAATCAAACTTTGAATTGTTTTTCTTTTAAAACCTTTGGTCTCATGATATGTAACAGTGGACTTATCGTTTTATTGTAATTTCCTTAAATTATCTATTTCCTAAACTAGCCTTGTAGGTCCCACACGGGATTCACGGCACTGTAATACCTCGGGAAATTTTGGCGGTGTTACAGAAAATGGTATCAGAGAGTAACTCCTGGTTTAAATAAAATTCTCTTAAATTTCAAAGTTATTCCAGTCCAACACCCCAATCTACCGTAACTTCTCATGGGAATACGCAGTAAGTGACATGTGTGTTTTCTATCTAAGTACTGCATTTAATTGTAAACTGTGTATGGAACTGGCTTTAGATTAATACTGTCAGTAATGGCACGCCGAGGAGCTAGGAGGGTGGTGAATGATGTTCAGGGTTCCGCCGCAAACCACAATGAGGACAGGAACACTGTCGAGACCCATCCTGCTGGGGACCAGCCGCCACCAATTAATCAAAACGATCAGGAGGCGGAACGCCAAAATAAGAACCCAAGAGGCATGGACCCGGCTTTTGTTCAGGCCCTTACCCAAGCTATTGCCATGGGGATTGCTCAGGTCAACCAGGCGGAACGGATATCGATTATCAATGTGGAGGAAAATGCAGGAAGAGATCAATGGTTGGGAGAAATGCTAAAGGCTAGGCCTCCATTATTTGACGGGGCAGGGGAGAAACACGTGGACGACTGGATTTCCGAAATAGAGACTACTTTCGAAGTGATCGGATGCCCATAGAACCGGAAGGTGCCGCTCGGGATTAATCAACTCCGTGACACTTCCGCACGCTGGTGGAGGACTTATAGGCCAGAGGACCGAGTGGTCGGGTGGACCGAATTTGCCCGACTGCTGCGGAGCGATTACTATCCCAGATCAGCCTAGACCGCTCACGTACGTGACTTTTTCAGTGCCGGACCTCAGAACATGCTAGTACCAAAGATCATTCGGGCCTACCAAACCGAGCTAAGTTACATCTCGCAGATGGTTCCATCAGAAGATCAACGAATATGCCACCTTGCACAGAGGTTGCCAGAAGACGTACAAAGGTATGCCGCCGGATTCCACTGCATGACCCTGAGGGCGTACGAAAACATGGTCACAGCTTATGCCGGTACTGTTGTTAATACCGATCCCGGACATAACACAAAGAAGCAAAAGACATCGGCTCAGTCAGGGAGCAACAACAAAACAAACTCAGGACCCACATCTTCTTTTAAGTCAGCAGCATCGTACCAACAAAAGGGTGCATCTGATCGGCCATATCATAGGGACTGCTTCAATTGTGGCGTGTCCGGACATACTAAGGATCGGTGCTAGAAGACGGCTACTAAATGTTTCACTTGCGAAAAAAGTGGGCACATGTCTCATTACTGCTGGCAGGCCAATCCTACTCAGAACTAAGTTTCTCAACCGAGTCAACAAGGCTCTATGCAATATCCCAGGATGCCTGCCGCTTCCAACTACCGAGCTCCATCCCATCAGACTCAACCACCGCCACACGGTGCCGGTCGAGGCTCTGGGCGCGGCGGTGGTACTTCTTCCTTTTCGGAGTCAGTGCCATCCCGTGTATTTGAGTTGCGGGCTACGGATGGTCAGTCTGCGCCAGCTATCTCAGGTACTCTTCTTGTTTCTCTCAACCAGTGCATGTATTATTTGATACCGGAGCCACACATTCATTTATATCTGTGGAATGTGTTGAACGTTTAAATCTTGTTTGTGTACCTTGTGAGTCCTTTACTGTTAAGCTACCCGGGGGTAGTAGAATAGGCGGCGATCTAAAGGTTCGAGACTGTCAGATCTGCATCAACGATCATAGTTGGACTGCTAATCTTATGGTCTTTCCACTCCAGAATGAAGATATCATATTAGGTATGGACTGGATGCCATTGCACAGAATGATCTTGGACACCTACCACTTGACTACTTCCATTACGGCTCATGACGGTACCACACATGTCATCAGAGGACGAGAACACTTTAGTACGAAAGGGTCTCTCAGCCTTCTCGCATCGAAAGTCTCCTGCAGCTCTCGAGAGGAGTACTATTGGTGTTATCTTCTTCAGGAGGATACTTCACAACTGACGATCGCAAACATTTCGGTGGCGAATGAGTTTCTAGACATCTTTCCCGATGAACTACCAGGGCTGCCACCGCACCGAGAAGTTGACCTTTCCATTAAATTCGAGTTGGGGACGAGACCTATTTCCAAAGCTCCTTACAGGATGGCACCGGAAGAAATGAAGGAATTAAAGATACAGCTCGAAGATCTATTGGAGAAGGGGTTGATCCACCCGAGCACCTCCCCGTGGGGCGCACCGGTACTTTTCGTTAAGAAGAAAGACAACTCTCTACGCTTGTGTATCGACTACAGGGAGCTAAATAAGGTTACTATGAAGAATCGTTACCCACTACCGAGAATTGATGACCTCTTAGATCAATTACAAGGGGCAGTTGTGTTTTCAAAGATCGATTTATGGTCCGAATATCACCAATTGAGAATTCGGGAGGAAGATATACCGAAGAATGCATTTCGATCGAGGTGTGGACATTACAAGTACATTGTGGTATCATTCTGGTTGACTAATGCCCCAGCCATTTTTATGGAACTTATGAATAGAGTTTTGATTGATTTCCTCGATAAGTGCGTGGTGGTTTTTATCGACGACATCCTGATATATTCCCAAAGCCGACAGGAACACGAGGAACATTTGAGGCAAGTGCTGAGCATGTTAAGGCAACACCAACTTTATGCGAAACTTTACAAATGTGAATTCTGGATGCCGGAGGTAACTTTTCTCGGACATGTCTCAGCAGAAGGCGTCAAAGTCAACCCACAAAAGATCGAGACAATAATGAGTTGGGAACCGCCGAAGAACATCAAGGAGGTAAGGAGTTTCCTAGGATTGGCGGGCTACTATCGAAGATTCGTCGAGGCTTTTTCCTGTATCGCTCGACCGTTAACGAACCTACTAAGAAAAAGCGCCAAATTTGTATGGATTGCAGACTGCCATAAGAGCTTCGACGAGCTCAAGAGTAGTCTAACTACTGCTCCAGTGCTAGTGTTGTCGCAGGGAACAGAAGGATTCATTATATACACAGATGCATCTAAGCACGGACTGGGATGTGTCTTCATGCAGAACGGCAGAGTCATTGCGTACACATCCTGACAACTGAAGCCGTACGAAGTGAATTACCCGACGCACGACTTGGAGCTAGCCACAGTGGTGAATGCCCTCAAGATTTGGAGGCACTACCTTTACGGAGTTACTTGCAAGGTTTTCACGGATCATAAGAGTTTGAAATATATCTTCACTCAGAGAGAATTAAACATGAGACAGAGGCGCTGGTTGGAATTAATCAAGGACTACGATGTGGAAATCTCCTATCACCCCGGAAAAGCCAATGTGGTGGCCGACGCTCTTAGTCGAAAAACTACACAAGAAGTGATGGTATCCAGCATAACAGTTCAACCCGAACTGCAGCAAGACCTCAGGAGAAGCAGTACCGAAGTATGGATACAACGTAGGCAAGGACAATTGTGCTCAATCAATATATATTCGTCATTACTAGACGAGATACGTCTAGCACAGATGGAGGATCCTAAGTAACGTGCGATTGGTGCAAGAATTGAGGGAGGGATGTTTCCGACTATAAAATTCAGGGTGACTTGGTGAGGTTCAAGAATAGGATTTGTATTCCGCCGAATGACGGGCTAAAACAAACTATATTGAAGGAGGCGCACTCCACTCCCTACTCTATTCACCCAGGAGCGAGCAAAATGTACAAAGATCTCCGACAGAGTTTTTGGTGGAAAAATATGAAATGGGAAGTTGCTAGATTCGTCGCCTGATGTATGACATGCCAACAAGTGAAGATTGAACACCACAGACTAGACGGAATCATGCAACCCCTACCTATCCCGGAGTGGAAATGGGAAAGCATATCGATGGATTTTATCACTAAGCTACCAACGGCGGTGGGAGGAAAAGATACAATATGGGTTATTGTTGATCGGTTGACGAAATCGGAACATTTCATTCCTATTCAAGAGACAACCAGGACAGAGCAATTGGCCGTCATTTTCATCAGAGAGATCGTAAGGCTGCATGGCGTTCCCTCATCCATCATTTCGGACAGGGACACCAGATACGTGTCTTGTTTTTGGAAAGCCATCCATAAAGCTATGGGAACCCAAATACATTTTAGCACGGCTTATCACCCTCAGACGGATGGACAGACCGAATGTACGATTCAAACCTTGGAAGATATGTTGAGGGCATGTGTGCTCGATTGGGGTAAGGATTGTGTAATACCCGGTTGTAATTCAGTAATTATCATTCAGTAATTATCATTCAGTATTTATCATTCAGTAATTTCACTCGTTAATGATCATTTGTCACTCATATTCAATCATGGTATTCATTGTTCAGATTAATTGTATCGTGTATCAATCGTCGTTCATCACTAATCTAATTGGAGTATCGTGCCGTGTTTATCATCATTGTCATTTTCATTGTGGGCTGTGCGTGAGGAGTAGCGCACGCTACGTACTCTTTCTAGTGCACGCTAATTGAGTACAGGTAGCGCACGCTACCACTCAGCATTAGCGCACGCTAATGTTACCCTGGCTGTAGTCCAGAAGGTACTGGACTGCAGGTGAGTTATAAGTAGCGCACGCTACGAGTGGTAAGTAGCGCGCGCTAGTGGGTTGTAGTAGCGCACGCTAATATTTGGTGTAGCGCGCGCTAAGGACGGATCAGGTTGAGTCCAGTGGCTACTGGACTGCACTGGATTAATTCATAGCGCACGCTATGAGTGATTTTTAGCGTATGCAAATGGTGTAGTAGCGCACACTACTTGTTGGTTGTAGTGCACGCTACCGATATCAGATCAGAGGACAGAAGGTTCTGGACTTCAGTACTGGACAACAGATATTTAGCTAGCGCACGCTAACAATTGGAGTTAACGCACGCTATTGGGATATAGTTAGCGCACGCTACTAGGTCGTAGCGTACGCTAACGGGTCAGCCAGAGTTCACTGGAATGTTCATACAACTCGTTAGCGCACACTAAATAGCAGGTCATAGCGTGCGCTAATCTGGAGCAGTATAAATTGGACAGTTAGCCTGAGTTTCGTCATTTTCTCACTTCTCTTCGTTTTTGAGCGACGTCGGGCGATTTTGGGCGACTTGGAGTGTTCTCTTCGAGCTGCTATCATCTATCATCATCTTCAAGTCTTTGAGTTGGATTAATCATCACTTCATCACTCCTTAACATCAAATCTAAGGTATTAATCTCTTGGATCTAGAATTTCAGATTTTTGGGTTTTTCCTTCCGATTTCTTCGTGTAAGCTTGGATTATTATTGGAATATGTTAGATATGGATTATCTACCTTGGATAAATATATTCCTACAGATTTTATGGCTATTTTCAGAATTATTTCAAGAACCCTTGGGGTTGACTTCGGTTAATTTGGGGATTTTCCGATTGTTGTTGTTGTAAACTTGAATTGTGGATTCCTATGGGATTATTGATATCATTGAAGTGTTTTGATGGTCCGAAATACTCATTTTGGTGTTGGTTTCGATATATTCGGGATTGAATATTTTCGAAGTTGTGTGGTTGGTTACGTATTCGTTAGAATGCCCTTATGAGTTTGATTATCGTTGTATCGACTTTTGGGTTAGTCGTGTTTTGTTGCTTGACACGTGTATTGATCGGTTGTTGGTAATTATTGTTATTCAAGGTTGTTCGAGCGACCGGTATCTCGATTAGGACGTTGTTCGTGGAAGTACATTGTCATCGGTATTATGTAAGTTAATTCTTACTCGGTTAAAAGGATACTCATCCCTTTTGTTGTTGATTACTCATAATCATAACTCATTCATCATGGTATTAATCATATTGAGACTTGTAATTGTCGAATAATCATTTCATTCACGAGGAACGACGGTTCCAAATCATTTCATTGGGTTATCAATCACGTCACTATTATTTTCATCTCGGTGAGTCATCTTGGCCTTGTCGAATTATTATTTATTGATATTCATTGTGGTCATTCTCGTTCATATGACCTTCTGGGTTCATATTGCGTGGCCGGGTGTGGCTGTGTGGAATTTTTAGTCGGGCACACGATGGTCATGTATTGGGTTCACCGATACATTGGACCGTGTACACGGTAACGCTTACCTCCGTGAGACTAATTAGGTACAAGGACGGGTGTGTCCGGTCATTCATCTTGTACACTTGCACAGAACATTACGGGCATACTATGATACTCCTCTTCAGCGTAATTCATAACTAAGGATATTTCATAACTTCAGTTAATTCATGATTGTGTATTTTCAACCCTTGAGGATTGTTGTTTTGTGTAACTGACCCCGTTGGGGGATTTTGTTTTCAGGTCACGGCAAGGCAAAGGCACGGGAAGAGCATGCTGACGGCGAGGAGTCCCAGTGATACTAGTAGGGGGCCCCAGTCATTCCGTTTGTTTCAGTCATTTTAGTCATTTCAGTTATTCCGTCATTTGTATTTTCCGCAGAAAATTCCGTTTGAGATGTTTAACTGTTCAGGGTGGTGTATTTTATCTCCATATAAAATATACTAGTATTCGATTTTGTCCTGGTGTGTTGTACTTAAACTCCTCATCGGAGTACTTGGTAATATAATGTGGTTCGGTACTACAATTATATTATTTAATTCATCATTTTCATTTGCCTGGTGGGTCCCAGTCGGGGATTCACGGCACTGTAATATCCGCCTAGTTTGGGGTGTTACAGAGTTGGTATCGGAGAGTGGTTTTGAATACTACCCTCCAAGTCATGTCTCGTTTGAAATCATCGTCATCGGACTAGTATCATTGGACTTTCGCGTCACGTGTGACCTGTGCAAATGCCGAGCCAATCAGACCAAGAACTGTAAGATTTCTAATGCCATGGTATAATTCCTGGCAACAATCATTCATTCATAATTCATCAGTTAACAATCCTCAATCATCATTGTCATTTTGACCAGGACGGTCAGGTTAACTCATTAATCACTCAATTCATTTCATTACTCGGTTGTTGATCTCGAAGATCATATCATTAATCTTGTTAACTCGTTCAAGATATTCATTTCAATAATTTCATCAGATAATCATGTCACCTCAGTTAGTCATTCATGTAATCACTGTGTTAGAGCGTATGCTCATTTTCATCATCTCATGTCATAATCATAACGTGATATTCATGCGGGGAGTATAATCATCATGTGACTTTCCTACTTCAGTATGGAGAGAGCAAGAAGAGGACGAGGCCGTGGTGCGGGCCGAATCCCGAGAGCTCGTGTGAATACACGTGCGAATGCGAGAAATAATGCTAATTCATCGAGCAGCGACGCTGCCACTCATTCACCTGGACGCGATCATTCACTATCAGGGAGTCGTACCCGGGATACAGCTCAGTCAGAAGGTGTTCGGGTTGACCCACTTGCTTTTATGCAGAGCATGATGACCCAAATGACGCAGATGGCACAACTTATGGAGACGATGCACAACTCAGTCAATCAAAATCAACAGGCTCCTCCGCCGCCACCTCAGAGGCAAGAGAGGAATGTAAGCAGTATCATCGGCGACATTTCTTGCCAAAGGCCACCTACTTTTGAGGGCTCGTCTGAGCCGGCGGATATTGTTCATTGGCTCGAACACTTCGAGAAGCTATTTGCGATGGTAGAGTGTCCCGAAGGACACAAAGTTTCAGTTGCGGCTTACTATCTGGGTAAGAGCGCTCATTCTTGGTGGTTGTCGTTGAAGCCCACCGAAGGATCATGTACTTGGGAGCAGTTCAAGACTCTCATGATGGAGAGGTATTATCCGGCCCCACTCAGAGAGGACAAGCTGTCAGAATTACTCACACCCAATCCCTCAACAGACGAGGATGTTCTCGCCATTGCCGAGAAATTTCAGGAACTTCTCCCTTTCGCCTCATCCATCATTCATTCAGAGGCGGATAAAATCAATTATTTCAGCAAGAGGCTGAAACCCCATATGAGACTTCAGTTGCTTAATCATAATTGCACCACGTTGGCCGAATTCATCGAGAAATCTCTCACTTATGAGCTTACTGCTAAGGAAATTGCTAAGCAGCAACCTTCGTCTGCTAGCAAGAAATCGAAGAATCGTAATCAGTCTGAGGGCGGTCAGACAATCTTCAAGAAACCTCGTGCGGGCTCTGCTTTTTCTGAGCGACCTCCTGTGATGTCTAAACCTGCGGAATCTCAGTCTCGAGCGGCCAGTTCGGCCATCACCTGTTTTAACTGTGGGGATCTTGGTCATCTCAGTACCAAGTGTCCGAGATAGACTATCACGTGTCATAATTGTGGGATTGCTGGGCATAAGGACCGTTTTTGCCGTAGGGACTCCAAACCTACTCAGACGTCATATCAGGCCCCTAAGCAGTCAGCCGTTCAGAACCAGGCCACTCATTCAGCGTCGTTTAAAACGACAGGAGCGACTAAAGGTGGAGCCTATAGCCAGCAGACGGGAGCGTCAGTGCCGGACTAGCAAGCCCCGAATTTATGAGATGAAGAAGACCGATGATCCAGAGGCCCGAATGATCTCGTGTACACTCGATATTCTATCTCAACTTTGTGTGTACCCTTTTTGATCGGTGCATCACATTCATTCATTTCCGAGTCATGTTTGAGTAGACTACGTGCAGGTAGTGCTACTAGTTGTGAGCCTTATGTCATTGGCCTACCTGATGGTAGACGAATTATCGGTAATCGTGAGATTCAGAATTGTCCGATTCAGTTTCATGGTCGTGTATGGCCAGCGGACCTTATCGTAGTAGATTTGCCGAGGGACGACGTCATCTTGGGTATTGATTGGATGGATCGTCATGATGCCATCATTAGTGTCCGTAAGCGTATGATCACTATCATTTCAGACGATGGGGTTGAATGTGTGTTTCAGGGAGGTAATCCCGGCTGTTCTGGTAAGGTCATTAATTTGATGAAAGTAGTGAGATTACTCAATCAGGGGTGTGTTGGTTATTGGTGCTATATGACCAAAACCGAGAAATCATCAGTAATGTTGATGGAAATTCTGATAGTGAGGGAATATGCCGATGTTTTTCCAGACGAGTTACCTGGTTTGCCTCCACAGAGGGATGTGGAATTCACGATTGAGTTGGAGCCTGGTACGTCCCCGATATCAAAGGCACCGTACCGGATGGCCCCGACCGAAATGCAGGAATTAAAGAACCAACTTGAGGAGTTGTTCGAGAAGGGTTATATTCGACCGAGTGCGTCCCCGTGGGGAGCACCAGTGTTATTTGTCAAGAAGAAGGATGGTTCTTTTCGCTTGTGTATCGATTATCGGGAGTTGAACAGGGTGACAATCAAGAATAAGTATCCCTTACCCCGTATTGATGATCTCTTAGATCAACTTCAGGGAGCTTCAGTATTTTCCAAGATCGACTTAAGATCTGGATATCACCAGTTGCGGATTCGAGAGTCGGATATTGCGAGGACGGCATTTCGAACACGCTATGGTCATTATGAGTTTGTGGTTATGCCGTTTGGATTAACTAATGCACCTGCGGTATTCATGGAGTTAATGAATCGGGTTTTCATCAACTTTTTGGATCAGTTTGTTGTTGTCTTCATCGATGACATTTTGATTTATTCTCGTGACCGGGAGGAACACGAGTTTCACCTTCATCAAGTGCTCGACGTGTTGAGACGAGAACAACTTTATGGGAAGTTTTCCAAATGTGAGTTCTGGATGTCCAAAGTGACATTTCTCGGACACGTAATTTCTTCAGACGGAGTTCGTGTCGATCCTCAGAAGATGGAGGCTATTCGAGATTGGCTACCTCCGAAGAATGTTAAGGAAATCCGAAGTTTCCTCGGATTAGCGGGTTATTATCGGCGATTTGTGGAGGGATTTTCTAGAATCGCTCAACCCTTGACGAGCCTTTTACGGAAGGATAAGAAATACACGTGGTCCGACGCGTGTCAACGGAGTTTTGAGGAACTCAAGAGCTGGTTAATGTCAGCACCTGTACTTTCCTTGCCGCAGGGGACAGAAGGATTTGTGGTTTATAGTGATGCGTCCGGACAGGGTCTTGGATGTGTACTCATGCAGAATGGAAAGGTTATTGCCTATGCTTCCCGGCAATTAAGACCTTACGAGGTTAATTATCCGACACACGACCTGGAGCTAGCAGCCGTGGTGTTCGATTTGAAGATTTGGCGTCATTATCTTTATGGCGTTACCTGTCAGATTTTCACCGATCACAAGAGTTTGAAGTATATATTTACTCAGAAGGAGTTAAATATGCGACAGAGATGGTGGTTGGAATTAATCAAAGATTATGATATCGAGATTCTTTACCACCCAGGCAAGGCGAATGTTGTCGCCGACGCCTTGAGTCGTAAGTCCGTTCAGGAGCAAATGCTTGCCCGTTTAACGGTTCAGAAGGAGCTTCAGCAGGAATTCCTTAGACCCGAGATCGAGGTCTGGCTTCAGCGAGTTCAGGGACAACTTTGTATGTTGGAGATCTCATCATCACTTGAGGAGGCAATCAGAGAGAATCAGGGTTCGGACCCATCATTGTTACGCATCCGTGAGGATGTGGTTCAGGGGAAAGCCCCTGGATTCGTGGTCCACGAGGATGGACTTTTGAGATTTAAGAATTGGTTGTGCGTACCGGCGAATGACGAGTTGAAAAACTCGATTTTGAAAGAAGCTCATGCTACCCCTTATTCTGTTCATCCGGGGTCTAGCAAGATGTACAAGGACTTGAAACAAAACTACTGGTGGAGTAATATGAAGCGAGAAGTCGCGGAATTTGTTTCGAGATGCTTAACCTGTCAACAAGTTAAGATTGAACATCAGCGACTGGCGGGTATGCTGAAACCTCTCCCTATTCCAGAGTGGAAGTGGGAAGACATTTCTATGGATTTCATCACGAGTTTGCCGACGAGTCGTCGTGGCATGAATACGATCTGGGTGATTGTGGACCGCTTAACTAAATCAGCTCATTTTCTTGAGATTAAGGATAATTGGGGTCCCGAGAGACTTGCCCAGTTATTCATCAAAGAGATAGTGAGACTGCACGGTACTCCTAAAAATATCGTTTCCGATCGTGACAGACGGTTTGTGTCGCACTTTTGGAAATCAGTTCATCGTGCTATGGGAACTCAGCTTAATCTTAGTACCGCTTTTCATCCTCAGTCCGACGGACAATCAAAGAGAACCATTCAGACATTAAAGGACATGTTGAGGGCATGCGTCCTCGATTGGAAAGACGATTGGGAAGCCCAACTACCATTGATCGAATTCACGTATAATAATAGTTGGCATGCTTCGATTAGGATGGCACCTTACGAGGCCTTGTACGGTCGTCGTTGTCGATCTCCTTTGTGTTGGGATGACCTATCCGAATCAATCGGCACCGAGCCCGATATGCTTATAGCCGCCCGTGAGAAGGTAGCTTTGATCAGGAGTCGTTTATTGACCGCTCAGAGTCGACAGAAATCATATGAAGATAACCGTCGTCGACCATTAGAGTTTGAGGCAGGTGACCACGTGTTGGTCAAGGTATCCCCGATTCGTGGTATCTTCCGTTTTGGAAAAAGGGGTAAGTTGAGTCCGAGATTCATTGGACCGTTGGAGATTCTGGATCGAGTAGGCGAGTTAGCTTACCGATTGGCTTTACCTCCGGCGTTGAGCCAAATTCATAATGTGTTTCACGTCTCTCAGTTGCGGAAGTATGTTGCCGACCCGAGTCACATACTTCAGTTCGACGAAATTGAGATCGCCGATGACCATTCATATGAGGAGCGTCCTATATGAGTTTTAGAGCGGCGAATCAAACAGTTGAGGAATAAGACGATTCCTTTGGTTAAGATTCAGTGGTCTAGGCACGGAGTCGAAGAGGCTACTTGGGAAACCGAGGATAGTATGCGGGGGAATTACCACGAATTGTTTGACCCTTAGTTTCGGGGACGAAACTCTTTTAAGGGGGGGTGTATGTAATACCCGGTTGTAATTGAGTAATTATCATTCAGTAATTATCATTCAGTATTTATCATTCAGTAATTTCACTCGTTAATGATCATTTGTCACTCATATTCAATCATGGTATTCATCGTTCAGAGTAATTATATCGTGTATCAATCGTCGTTCATCACTAATCTAATTGGAGTTTCATGCCGTGTTTATCATCATTGTCATTTTCATTGTGGGCTGTGCGTGAGGAGTAGCGCACGCTACGTACTCTTTCTAGCGCACGCTAATTGAGTACAGGTAGTACACGCTACCACTCAGCATTAGCGCATGCTAATGTTACCCTGGCTGCAGTCCAGAAGGTACTGGACTGCAGGTGAGTTATAAGTAGCGCACGCTACGAGTGGTAAGTAGCGCGCGCTAGTGGGTTGTAGTAGCGCACGCTAATATTTGGTGTAGCGCGCGCTAAGGACGGATCAGGTTGAGTCCAGTGGCTACTGGACTGCACTGGATTAATTCATAGCGCACGCTATGAGTGATTTTTAGCGTATGCAAATGGTGTAGTAGCGCACGCTACTTGTTGGTTGTAGCGCACGCTACCGATATCAGATCAGAGGACAGAAGGTTCTGGACTTCAGTACTGGACAACAGATATTTAGCTAGCGCACGCTAACAATTGGAGTTAACGCACGCTATTGGGATATAGTTAGCGCACGCTACCAGGTCGTAGCGTACGCTAACGGGTCAGACAGAGTTCACTGGAATGTTCATACAACTCGTTAGAGCATGCTAAATAGCAGGTCATAGCGTGCGCTAATCTGGAGCAGTATAAATTGGACAGTTAGCCTGAGTTTCGTCATTTTCTCACTTCTCTTCGTTTTTGAGCGACGTCGGGCGATTTCGGGCGACTTGGAGTGTTCTCTTCGAGCTGCTATCATCTATCATCATCTTCAAGTCTTTGAGTTGGATTAATCATCAATTCATCACTCCTTAACATCAAATCTAAGGTATTAATCTCTTGGATCTAGAATTTTGGATTTTTGGGTTTTTCCTTCCGATTTCTTCGTGTAAGCTTGGATTATTATTGGAATATGTTAGATATGGATTATCTACCTTGGATAAAT
The DNA here is from genome assembly GCA_033398695.1 of Orobanche coerulescens. Taxonomy (NCBI): domain Eukaryota; kingdom Viridiplantae; phylum Streptophyta; class Magnoliopsida; order Lamiales; family Orobanchaceae; genus Orobanche; species Orobanche coerulescens. The sequence continues at coordinate 131,414,437 of CM065812.1, read as the reverse complement.
ATATTCCTATGGATTTTATGGCTATTTTCGGAATTATTTCAAGAACCCATGGGGTTGACTTCGGTTAATTTGGGGATTTTCCGATTGTTGTTGTTGTAAACTTGAATTGTGGATTCCTATGGGATTATTGATATCATTGAAGTGTTTTGATGGTCCGAAATACTCATTTTGGTGTTGGTTTCGATATATTCGGGATTGAATATTTTCGAAGTTGTGTGGTTGGTTACGTATTCGTTAGAATGCCCTTATGAGTTTGATTATCGTTGTATCGACTTTTGGGTTAGTCGTGTTTTGTTGCTTGAAACGTGTATTGATCGGTTGTTGGTAATTATTGTTATTCAAGGTTGTTCGAGCGACCGGTATCTCGATTAGGATGTTGTTCGTGGAAGGACATTGTCATCGGTATTATGTAAGTTAATTCTTACTCGGTTAAAAGGATACTCATCCCTTTTGTTGTTGATTGCTCATAATCATAACTCATTCATCATGGTATTAATCATATTGAGACTTGTAATTGTCGAATAATCATTTCATTCACGAGGAATGACGGTTCCAAATCATTTCATTGGGTTATCAATCACGTCACTATTATTTTCATCTCGGTGAGTCATCTTGGCCTTGTCGAATTATTATTCATTGATATTCATTGTGGTCATTCTCGTTCATATGACCTTCTGGGTTCATATTGCGTGGCCGGGTGTGGCTGTGTGGAATTTTTAGTCGGGCAAACGATGGTCATGTATTGGGTTCACCGATACATTGGACCGTGTACACGGTAACGCTTACCTCCGTGAGACTAATTAGGTACAAGGACGGGTGTGTCCGGTCATTCGTCTTGTACACTTGCACAGAACATTACGGGCGTACTATGATACTCCTCTTCAGCGTAATTCATAACTAAGGATATTTCATAACTTCGCTAATTCATGATTGTGTATTTTCAACCCTTGAGGATTGTTGTTACGTATCGACCGTTGGGGATTTTGTTTTCGTGTCACGGTAAGGCAAAGGCACGGGAAGAGCATGCTTGTGGCGAGAGTCCAGTGATACTAGTAGGGGGCCCCGATCATTCCGTTTGTTTTGATCATTTGATCATTTTGATTATTCCGTCATTTGTATTTTCCGCTGCAAATTCCGTTTGAGATGTTTAACTGTTCAGGGTGGTGTATTTTATCTCCATATAAAATATACTAGTATTCGATTTTGTCCTGGTGTGTTGTACTTAAAATCCTCATCGGAGTACTTGGTAATATAATGTGGTTCGGTACTACAATTATATTATTTAATTCATCATTTTCATTTGCCTGGTGGGTCCCAGTCGGGGATTCACGACACTGTAATATCCGCCTAGTTTGGGGTGTTACAGATTGGGCTAGACATCTGGGATTAGTGGAGTTCTCGTACAACAACAGCTTGCATGCAAGCATAGGCATGGCCCCGTTTGAGGCCCTGCATGAGTGAAGGTGCAAGTCGCCGTTATGCTGGGATGATGCTTCTGACACTGCGGTCACCGAGTTAGATCTGATTCAGGAATATATTAAGAAGATCTATATCGTTCGAAAGCACATGCTAGACGCACAGAGCCGGTATAAATCTTATGCCGAAAACCGACATCGACCATTAGAATTTGCGATCGGGGATCATGTGTGGGTCAAAGTTTCACCTATACGGGGTATCCGGCGTTTCGGACAAAAGGGCAAGTTGAGCCCAAGATTTATAGGTCCGTTTGAGATATTGGATCGGGTAAGGAAGCTCGCGTATCGATTAGCTCTACCGCCGCATTTGGATGGATGTTTTTCACGTCTCCCAATTAAGGAAGTATGTCTATGATCCGAATCACAAGCTCAATTTCGAAGAAGAGGAAATTTCTGATGACGCTACCTTTAGAGAGATACCGATCGCCATATTGGATCGGCGTATGAAGATGTTACGAAATAAAGCCATACCCCTCGTGAAGGTTCAGTGGTCGCACCACGACATGGAAGAAGCGACTTGGGAAACTGAGTCGAGCATGAAAGAGAGTCATCCCGAGTTATTTTCTTAAGTTTCGAGACGAAACTATTTTAAAGTGGGTGATATGTAATACCACCGGTATTTCATGCTTTATTACTTTGTACTGTGTTAATTTTTGTAATGTGACGTCATTTCTATTTATATATTCCATTGAGTGCTATAAAATTGTGCGATATGGATGAAACGGAGGTGACACGCCTTGACGCCGTTGGACGACCGTCAGAGCGAATATGATGGTGGCCAACGTCTTGTTCCCCGATAATTGTTGATGAGTGGAAAGGACAGTCACCCCGAGATGGTTAAAATGTGTTATGTGGCTAAAGAACTGAATATCTAACGCACGCTATAGCATAGGCCTAACGTACGCTAGAATTCAAGTATTACGTTCGTTAAGGTTTCTATCTTATGTACGTAATGGGTGAGTTGGTCTTCTGACCAGAATCTTTCTTTTGACGTGGAGGAAGCTACTTTCGGTGGGCTAGAGGACAAACGAGTCAACCCTTGATAGCGTACGCTATTCTCCAAACCTAACATACGCTACCGACTGGAGCTTTACGTACATAATAATGACTTACGTACGTAACACTTGGGCACATTTCAGTCAGTAGCCTCTGGACGGACTTTACGTACGTTAGTCTTGAAGCATTACGTACGTAACTAGCTTTACGTACGTAATCTCTGTATCATTAACGTACGTTATACAAACCGAGTGTTATAAAATAACACTCCCCCTCTTCATTTGCACGACCCCAACCTTGCAAGAAGACACCCTTGGAGCATTTCCTAGCCTTATACTCGGTTTCTAGCCTCTCATATACTTGAATTAGCATTAAGGAGGTGGTTTCTTGAGGTCCGGTGAAGATTATCCAAGTCATTCAAGCCACTTTTCATTCCTCCTCATAGTTCTTGTGGATTCGTCAGCTCTCTTCATTATTCTTCACCTTCTAAGGTAAGTCTATCAATCCTTGAAGTAATCTCTTCAATATTATTGATTATTATTCGTTAGATTACGGGTATTTGGGTAGATTTTGCTAAAATCTCATAGACGATCTAAACGGACGAACTTCTAGAATCGGAGTTATCATTGTTCGTAAATTTTATTTTCATACAACTCGTTGTAACAATCACATGCAAGAACTTCCATCTTAATTTACATTGGGACCATATATAATCGACGAATCAATTGTAGAAGGATTTCGTAGGAATTCATCACTGTTCGATAAACTAGTCATAACTTACTCTTGCAAAATGATGATCAACGTTAAACGTTAATAGGGGAATTAATTCGATGATATTAATGTCATTGAAAATCGTTAGCTGAAATCATTGTGTAAAAGGATAGTTTATCGATTGTAGTCCTCGTAATAGAGACTTGGATTAGGAGTATGGGATTTGGTTATGATATGGTCAATTGTTGCCAACCGAATAGTGGTAGGGGTGATCTTGTTGAACGAATTGACGTATTTAACGTTAACTGTAGAATTGAATGATAAATGGAATGTAATGCTTATGAACTTAGAAAAACGATACTAATGTTGGTAATTAAGACTACGTTAGGAATCCGGTTGGGAAAGGGAGACTAACTTTATTCACCATGATCCGTATGAGGCGTTAATCGGATATTACGTGATTAGGTTAAGCTCGAGCGGGCGTGGGGATTTCGGTTATCATAAAGCACCTACCGTCGGATCACAGGCAAGTGAAATCTTGCTCGAGAAATGCTAATATTATTGTAATGTTGTATTTATGTATGTGCCATTGTTGATAAATACCGATGGTTGTCTTTCTCTAAAATGTGTTATAAATGGGCCGATGTGTTGGGGATAAAACCTGTATGGTACCCGTATGGAAATGTGTTAGGGGATAAGACCCGAATTGGGCACCTATGTTCCGGGGTATTCCCGTGTGGATACTTTCGTGACCCTTGATTGCGACCTTGGGGTTTATGTGATAAAAGAGAAAGACGACTTCAGTCGTGTGATGAAATATTCTCGGTTGGTTATGTGGCACTCTACTTGGTAAAATTGTGTATAGCGTTGCTAGTAATTGTTATTGGTATGCATTCTCTGACCCTGGTTATCTGGCATGATTTGTCGTGCCACACAAATTTGTTAATCTTGTGCAGGACATTCCCGAGGGGTCCGGTCAGACTTGAATGGTGTTGGAATTATCTCTTGCCACTGTTTAAATTAAATTTGATTTCAAAAACCTCCGTTGTGTAATAATAGAACTTTGAATTGTTTTTCTTTTTAAAACCTTTGGTCTCATGATACGTAACAGTTTACTTATCGTTTTATTGTAATTTCCTTAAATTATCTATTTCCTAAACTAGCCTTGTGGGTCCCACACGGGATTCACGACACTATAATACCTCGGGATATTTTGGGGGTGTTACAGGGTGTCTGTTATGTGCTCAGGTTTTGCAGGCCGGAAGCGGTCATGGAATCGGCTTGACAGAGGATGAAGGGAAAGGATGCTAATCACATATGAGTCGAAGTCTTCTCTTTCATTTGTTGTAATCAATGGCTGTCCTTGTTATGTATTCACCCCTGTTGGGTGCGAGTAATGTCATGCGAGTTATAATGTTTATTTTCTTACGCATCATGATTTACCCTTGATATGGGATTGTTGACCATATTGGTCGGTTGTGTTGTCGAGTGACCTTCTCGGTCTATTGTATTAATTTTTGACCTCGGTGGTCAAATGTGAAAGTTGTAATTTATTGTGCCTACCTTGGTAGATTCTTATGAGAAGGGTCTATGACACTGTTATATTTCCGGTTCGAACCGAGGGTGTTACAGAATATGGTATCAGAGCTTAGGTTTGCGAAAAACCTAGACCGTTGGGTCAAGTCCATGTCCTGTGTAAGTCGCGCGCATCAGAGTTGTGATTAGTATCGTGGTTCCGACATCATCTTCAGGCGATCCGTAACGGTAAGTCTCCCGATCGTATGTCCCCTCACATGTGTATTGTGATTATGTGGTGTTAATCTGTTAAACTTTGATAGAGGGGCTGGAATTTGTTTGTGGCATTATTGTTTTGAATATAAAATGCATATACGTGTACGATCCGAGCGATAATGGTGATGTAGTATAATTTGGAAATCGAGTATATTTATCGATTTTTATATTCCATTAAGAATGAATTTTTAGGTATTATTCTTATCGGCTGCTCGAATGATTTAGAGTGGTGTTTTGGAATTTTCTTACATTGTGGAAACTTATGATTTAAATATCGTCATATCAAATGGTCACGTATTTTGGTGGAAAAATCTATTTTGATCAAAACGTTTTATAGAAGAGGAAAGATTTTAAATATTTTGGTATTTGAATTTCAAATCAAATTTTTGAAATATTTCAAATTAGTTATGACGCTTTGAGATTCTTAAAACATAAATCATTTAGTGCATTATTCAAAGACAGTTTTAAAGTCGACATATGAAATATAACTTCCACTTCTAATGAAAGAAATGTATTTACTAGTTTTGGGCGAAACGTGACTCTCTCTCTTATTTTCTTTTCAAATGATTGTTTTTATAAAGTGCGGACATGACCTCGTCAGAAGAGTAAAATGTGATTTTTAAAATTTACACTCTACGAGCTCGAGATATTCCGCGGCTTGTATAGTTTCATTCCAGGCGCGCTAGATTAGGTTAGCGTACGCTATTGAGATACTTGGCGCACGCTACCTGGAAGGTGCAGAACTGTCCAGAAGCCACTGGACTGAATTACCTATTTGGTTCATGGCCCGTTAGCGCACGCTAGCGGGTGAGGCTAGCGCAAGCTAAGCTGTCCAATATAAATACTGGACAGCAGTTCATTATCCGCATTTCCTTCATTTTATCTCCTCTTCTTGCGGTGGATGGGTGATTTCACCTAGGGTTCGGATTCTTGACCGATTTCAACCAATCCAAATATACTTTGGAGGGTCTTAGGTGATTATAACACCATCTAATTTATTGTTCTTTTCCGGATCGAGGTATTTTTTTGAAATCCCTAGAGTACGCTTGCTTCCCAAATTCTTTTTCACTCTAGTGTTGCTGACTTTGGGCATTTGCGGATGCTGACTGAATCTTGTGTGGTAATTTTGGTATCATTATGCGATCATTTATTTGCGTTGAATGGTTATTATATGTCTTAGAATGTCGAGCCTTGAAGGATGTAAACATGATGATGGATGTGGAAGCGGTGAGGTGGTTCGTACGACGACGATTCACGCTACTATGAAGGAGTAACAAGATCAGACGATATGCTACGAAATCTCCTCAGTGGTTGAGCCCTCGAGTGAGGCAAAGAGGCAGAAGATATCTGGGAAATTTTCTGGAGGCAAAGAACTAAGGTTCCCAAACCCCCACACCTTGCGAATGCATCGTCTTCGCGATCAGGTGCAAACGCTAGGAATTCCATACAGGCATCATTGACTTTCGGCAAATTGAGAAAGTGTTTCAACTGCAATGCTCAGGGGCATGTTCGTACAAATTGTCCCTCTCCACCTTTGACTTGTTACCAGTGTGGGTGTGAAGGTCACCGGAGGCAATACTGTGAGATAGTCTTCGAATTGACAAAGAACGCCACTCTTTTGGCGAGCAGAGAAAATCACCGGAGGGTGTCCCGAACTACTTCTCCTCCTGAAGAGACAAGCGGTAATAAGTGAAGATTCCGAGAGTCGTTGGTCGGAAATGAGCTCGGTGTACAGATTTAATAATTGATGTCCTGTTTAGTTCTTTTCGATTATTACTGGTTGATTCCGTTTGTTGCACTCCTTGATTTTTCAGTTTTCCTTGTCCCACGTATCGGGGGCAGAACCTCAGTCTTTTTAAATAGGGGATGTAAGGTTCATATTTTTTTCCATTTCTCGTACCTTTTTAGATTCTAGCAACTCGTTTGTGCCCGTCATGATTCTTGTGATATATTTTCTTTCTTATATTTTTGTGAAACGAACGAGTTTGGTAATCATTTTGAACTATTTCATGATCATACTATTTTGGTCATTCTCGTTACAATTATCCTTCGAGCCTATTTACTGGTATTCCGAATGGTTGTTCATCGGAGTTGCACAGTGGAAGCTGTATTTCTTTCTACCCTTCTAATTTTGGGAGAAATTGAAAGTTGTTCTGGAGTAATCTAGAGGTGATACTATTTTTTTTCGCGTGAATACCGATTACTATTGATCTCGTACGGTTAGTTGTTCCCACTAGTTCATTTTGATATGTTCAATCGTGTTATGAACTTGCGCGCTAACGTTTGGTTGCTTAACTTATTATTTTTTTTTTCAAACGATTGGGCCATCTTCCTCAATTTTAATTCTCCATATTCGTATGTATATTTGTGGCTTACACTTGTGTATTGGATCCGAGTCATATTGTCGGTTATGGTGAGAATAATGTTGCCGAGAATGTTACATGTGGAGAGAAGACTCATTCGAGTTACCCCGAACTTTTTACTTCTTGAGTTTCAGGATGAAACTTCCTTTTTTGAGGGGGAGAATGTAATATCAGTATATTTTCTGTTTTTGGAAAATATGTATGTCGTGCTTTTCCAATTTTGAGACTCGCTTGTAACGGTTTTGATATTTCTAAATTACCTCGTTCTGCATTTTTACCGTATGAACGAATCTCGGAACCTGATAGTACTTGTTTTCATTGGCCGTCTACCTTTCTTTGCCTTAAGTTTCAGGATGAAACTTATTTTAAGGGGGGTAGAGTGTGATAATCCTATTTTTCCCGTTTCCGTATGTCTCGATTTTATAATATTATTATATTCCGTTACGGCCTTTCTTCCACTATATTTCTTTCGGTGCATAATAGAGATTTGAATTCGTGATCAAGACTCCTACCGAGCATTTCATCATTTTCGTTTTCGTGCGATTTTGGAAAATCGAGGCATTGGGTCATGGCGGTTGGGCACTAGTCGGGCAAAGCGGCAGAACCGCCTAGCGCATGCTATCACCGGACAATGCTTGGCGCTAACTCAGCAGCCTAATGCACGCATCGCTGTAAGGCGCCAGACGCTAATCGGCTAGGAAGCCAAGGCAGTAGGGTCTGGACTCCGGCCAGACCAGCAGGTAGCGCACGCTAGTCAGTCACTGCGCGCGCTAACTCGGCAGGCTTAGCGCATGCTATTCGGTCGGCCAGCGAATGCTACCTGGCCGAGCAGATTAGTCCAGGAGGTTCTGAATGGGCCGTTGGCGCACGCTGATGCCGATGTCTAGCGCAAGATGGTGGTCACCGACCGAAGGTTCTGGACCAAGGCTGACCGTTAGCGCACGCTAGTCGGACACCCTAGCGTACACTAAAGCGCACCAGTATAAGTATGACCGAGCAGTCATGTTTCCACCCATTTTTCATTTCTCTTCTTTCCTTTACGCGGCCGGAGCTTTGGTGAGTAAGGATACATGTTGTCAAACAACTAATCCATGAAGTTCCTGAGTTCATATCATTGATTAATCATCCCATAACCTCCTCCGATCGCTCGAATCAAGGTTAGTTTTCCTAAAATCTTAATTTTGGGAAATTTGGGGATCTTGATAGATTTCGCCCGTTCGAGACGTATTAACTCAGATTACTGATGGATAGTCATAAATTGAGTTATATTATGCTATTTCTATTATTATTCCATGGTTTTATTATCTTCGATTCGTCGTTCCGTCGAGCTCTAAATTGATGCATACAAGGAGTTCGATATAAGTTCTTAGAGGGTGATTTGGGCGCTTTAGGATTATTTCTCCTCGTGTGTATGTTGATTGAATGATGGTATGTTTTAGGAATGGAATATTTGTGAATAACTCGAGTCGAAACTCCTCAGTTCGTTGTCTTCTTCAAAGTTTGGAGTTTTCCGATCGATCGTGTTCTCTCGAGAATTTGCGAGAGATTATCGAGGCAAGTACCTTGTCATACGAATTATATTCCTCTCAAATCCTTACGTGAACAAGTGTGTACCATTTTATTAGATATCGATGTTTAAATGGATTTATGTGATTCTAATGCTGGTTGTTCGGAGTACTTCCGACTTTGTGACTTGTTGTGATATTGAGACGTGTGAATTGGGGTGTGAAACCCTCATGGTTGCGATCTTGATTGTTCGAGTGATTCTGTGGGTGTGAATTTCTTTATAACTTGTCTTGAATATATATGATTGGTGATTGTAAGGATTGTTGGTTGAATATTGTGTAGTTTGCCAACGTGAATAAGTGCCTGTATGGTTTGCTAATATGAATATTTGCTTGTGTGTTTCGTCGTATCCGAAGCCACGAAGGGCGGGGATGTGTACTCCGGCTTGTGTATGCTGCAATGGGCGGCTCCTGTATGATGGTGTAGCGACGGTGTTGCATAATGCGTGTTTCAAGTGGCAGCTCTTGCAGGAGTGACGCCGGTGCGCGACATGAGCAAGGGGCGGCCACCACAGTGTAGTGAACGCCGGTACACAGGTGTTTCAGTGGAGGCTTCTGGCAGGCTTCAGGGCGGAGGATACTTGTGTGATAGCTAAGACCCTGATACCGAATGGAATTGTGCCTTTTAAATCACTTTCAAACATCTTCTAAAATATTGGTATCAGTAGAAAGTCAAGGGTTAAACGACCAAGGAGTTCTGACGAGATTGTCGAGGGTTAGTTAACCATTGATGGTCTTAAATAGGAATTCGCTGAGAAAGCGCATTTTGGGACGAGGACCCCGAGACATTTTTGAAATGGAAGTGTTTCCGTATTTTGGGTCGAGGACCCCGATAGATTTTTGAAACGGAAGTGTTTCTGTGTATTGGGTCGAGGACCCTGAGATGATTATGTTAAAATTCTTTCTAGAGTGCCTCCGCTCGATTTTCAAATCTTTTTAAACCATTCACTTCGAGCCGGGTCAAAAAGGGTTTTTCCTAAACTATTTTACTAATGTATTGTTGAAAACATTTTCACAAGTTTAAACAATCTCTCTCGACTCGTTGAGGATTTTTTAGAAAATACTGTATTCTTACACCTCTTTTGAGAATGAATGATTTATATGAATGATTGGCTTATTTGCGTATGTAAATACAATTCGGTGATATCTGTGGATCTTGTGATTTGTGCTGTTTTTGTGACTCGTTCGGATTGGCGTAAATATTTTCCGTATGGCTTGTATAATATGTATTTGCAATAGAAATATAGTAGAATTTTGCTAACCCCCGAGTATTCGGGGGGTGGGTGTCTGTTATGCGCTCAGGTTTTGCAGGTCGTAAGCGGTCATGGAATCGGCTTGACAGAGGATGAAGGGCAACGATGCTAATCACATATGAGTCGAAGTCTTTTCTTTCATTTGTTGTAATCAAGGGCTGTCCTTGTTATGTATTCACCCCTGTTTGGGTGCGAGTAATGTCATGTGAGTTGTAATGTTATTTTTCTTACTCATCATGAGTTACCCTTGATATGGGATTGTTGACCATATTGGTCGGTTGTGTTGTCGAGTGACCTTCTCGGTCTGTTGTATTAATTTTTGACCTCGGTGGTCAAATGTGAAAGTTGTAATTTATTGTGCCTAGCCTGGTAGATTCTTATGAGAAGGGTCTACGGCTCTGTAATATTTCCGGTTCGAACAAGGGGTGTTACAACTTTTCCAATCTTCATTATTGAATTCTTCGAAGCTTTTAGGTGAACCATCGGTTTTAGTTTGGGATTTTCTGACCAAGGCATATTACCTTCCAAAGTTCGATGTCATAGGTTCGGATAAAGATTGACATATTTTTCTGCCATGTCATGAAGTTCGATCCGTCAAAAAATAAAAGTCGGTTTAAGGCGATGCCTTCTTACCGGGCAAAATGAAGCGTCGTTGGATCTTTTTCTCCTCGGATGTTAATCCGACTATTTGAGATACCCGCTCTGATACCAATTGTTTAGTATGGTACTGCCAGTAGAAGAGGGGTTGGATAGTGCAGTTAAGAATATCGAATTCTTTGGATGCAACAACAGTTACAAGATTATGGAATCAGCACCAGAGAGACTCCAATCATGTGCGATGGCATGAGTGTAATTGCAATCACGCACAACCCTGTATTGCCCTCGCGAACTAAGCATATTGATATGAAGCATGTTGAGAATAAATATATTCAGATCAAGAAGATTCATACAAACATCTAGTTAGCCGACATCTTTACAAAACCTCTCAGCACAACCAGATTCTGCATGTTTCACGAGGAATTATTGGGAATGCTACAACCAGACTCCCTATAAGTTTCTACATTTTACTCATCAATTGAGGGAGAATGTTGTAAGACCCAAGAATACAGTATCCAATTTAATTAACTGTATACTCAGAACTTCAAGTCGTATCCTTACGGTAGGAAAAAGAAGCCATACAACCTTCTTACAGATGATGTGTGCATTAATTAAGGGAAAATACAGTATGACCCATGAATATAGTATTAATCTAATATTGCTGTAAGAATTGAATCCTGTTTGTACCTTTTAAGGGGGAACACTGCATTTTCATGGATACAACACATACATTTTAGGATATCAATTAATATTTTAATCGTACCCATATTCATATTTTTCACACAACTGTTTTAAGTCCACATGCTCTCTAAATTTAAAATGATTTATCCTTTAATAGTTTTCAGACACCTGGACTTTACTGCCTCAAATACCGTGATTTCAAAATTCAAACCCACGTTTCGTGCAATAGTGGAAGATGAACTGTGTCAGAAGTGGGACCGTCCATTAATTTCAAAATTGACGGATTAGACGTATAAGTTACATCTAAGTCCATCATGTGCGTTTATTTAAAAGATGGTTCTCATCCCTTAAATCTGACCGTTTACTGTATATCATAGTCTTCCCTGCACCCCATAAAAGGGCAAGTATGCCGATCTGAAGGCTCTTTATGCTTTCTGCATATTATCGAGCCTACAACATACAGCCTACATACTTTCGTGCTTTCTGCTCACTATTTTCTCAATCTATTCATGCAAAATGTCCTCTCAAACTTCATTTTCCTCAACTAAGAAGAAGGACCATATCATCGATGGAAGAATTTTTGCTCGCTCAGTTTTGCTGGAGCGTATCGTTCTTAAGGATGAAGATGATGTCGGGATGAACCTTGTGGTATACCATTGAAGCAAACTGGACTATCGTCTGGGTAGCTTGCATCCAGAGAGCTATGATGAAGAACTTGTTGAAGAATTCTTTGTTGACGCTGAGTTCCACTATGTGTTGAACAAAAAGGGTTCTGACGTCACTGCCATCGTCAACACCATTCAAGATAAGGAGATAACCATCAACCGTGAACTCCTTGAATGCTTGTACAGACTTCTCTCGGATGGGTTATCATTGGAGGAACTTAAGTCTTTTGGATCTGAGGATCTTTTGAAAGGCTATTGGGGGCCATTCACTGGGAACTCCCAACCTTCCCCGGTCCATATGTCTTGTCACAAGAAGAACTTCACCCTGACATATCTTTATTTGCATGACTTTTGCTGTAGGGTGGTTGAAAACAGAACAGGTGCATTTGAGATGTACACAAGTCTTCGCTTCAGGATGATGGTGGCAATTATGTCTGGAGAAAAGGTGAACTGATGCCAGATCATCTTGAAGAGGCTTCAGGAGAAAGCATCAAAACCCGACTCTGCCAGAAAATTATTTGGCCTGATACTCGATTATATCCTGACAAGTTGTGGAAAATAGCAATCGGCTAGTGCCAGGAAGATTCTGGCAGGGAAGTTCCTTGGTGGCTCGAAGTCATTAGTGTTTAACAAGGACTCGCTTCTCGCCAATAGGCTTGATCCCTTCTCCTTTCCAACGTCCAAAGATCCTAGGGATGTGACTGATCTTTCCTCAAAATCCAAATCGGTCGACACCAAGAAGAAAGTTGCCAGCAGGTCCTGAGCCCGTTGAGGCTATGACTGATGACCCGACGTTCATGAAGACAGATGATTCTAGTGAATCGTATGCCTCTTTGGAGCCGATAACTACCACTCCGAGCAGAGCACCTTGTCACGGGACGGGAGTTATCAGGTCATGACATCCTGCCCCTATAAGGAGTCCCTCTCCCAATAGGGCATCCCACCTTGTTAGGGATCCCGCTTCTCCACAGACTCCCTTACCTGTCTAGAATCACAACCAGACAGTGGAACCCACTACTGTTCGAAGTCCCTCCCCTACTGATATCATCAATAACACTCCCCTTCAAGTCCAAATATAGGAAGCCTTCGAGCACTTCAAAGTTTGGAAATCCTACAGGATCGCCCCCTATGACACCCTGTACAACTGGAAGGACTGGAAGGAAGAAGAATTATTCACTTGGGAAGTAAAAGACTCCCAAAATGTCGAAGTCTTAATCAAATGGGATGATCACCTTTGCCAGGAACATATTTCTTCACTCTTTGCGGCAAAGGAGAAGACGCGACTGAAAGGAAAGTCTCCATCCATCGACAAGCCCAAGAGCCCGATCCACCACTCTGATTTCGACAAAGACGATGATGACCTTCAGACAGGTATGAGGCTGAGCCGGGAGGAGGCTCATGATAATGAATCTGCTCAGTCCGAGGCTATAAATGACTAGGGAACGTCTGCCGAACAACCCTCTTCAGCACCCACCCACGAAGAAAATAAACATGAGAAACCAGTCCCTCCTGTCACCAGTTAAAAAGACGCTACTTCCTCCCTACATGAAACTCCTCCTATACAAGAAGAATCTGTCAAGCCAATAGACGAAGAAATCACCCAAGTCATCCGCCGAGAGGAATCAATCCCTCTTCCAGAAGAAGCGACCACTAAGAGTCGGCAAAAGGAATCAGTCCATCCTGTAGTTCTGATTATCGAAACCCAACCGAGGCAGGAGGAATCACTACCTTCTGTCTCCCAGACAGACCATGCAGCACAACCTACAGAAGCACCCATTTCCGAACAGGTTGAAACTCCTATCTCTGCAGGATCCCCATCTGGATCAAATGACGGTTTCCTTGCTGATGACGAGCCATGAAAACCTCATCATAATGTGGTTCTCAAACAGCTTGGAGAACCATCTGACTCCAAGACTATGCACCCTGGTTCTCCGTGCGTAGAGGCACGAATCGAGCAACTCCAAGCCATCGGTCGCCCAACCGTGTTCCTACGGGATGCTGTTAAGGTACTGTACGACGTTAGGAAGGAATTGGACTGGATGCGAGAAATAGCTCAAGATGAGCTTCTGAAGCTGCAAAGGGCTATTACTGATGTGGAAGAGGCTTTTCGCCTAGTTCTCAATGCTCTATGGCAAGCCCTGAATCAGATGAAGCAGCATCATGAGCGAATCCTGAAGCAAGAATAAGAGAAGCTTCATGTCGCTGAAGTTAAGACTGTTGCTGCCCTAGAATACACTGGCTCAAAGCTCACTGGCCATGATCACAAGACCAACGATCTGACAGCGGTAGTTGCGAGACTAGTTGACAGTGTCAGTGAGCTGAAAAACAAACAGGCCGAATCTATGGAAATCCTTCGGTATATTCACAGCAAGGTTTTAGATCTTGATATTTCCAAAAGGGGGAAGAGTCGAGAGAGGCTGCTAAGAAGTGGAGGTTGGAAAGAGAGAAATGGAGGCTGCTTTGGAGGAAAGTGTTGCAACTGCCATCGGAAGACTGGCCGGACCCAGGCCAGGCCGAGGAGCGAAAGGATACAGGGTAATTGGTTCTCGACCTGAGTTCCACGATCCAAATTTTCCATGGAAAAATACTATATGAAATCCTGCCAAGATATAGCTCCCAACAGATCAACAACCTACAACATAGGATTTGAAAGCATGAAAAAAACAATGAAGTGATGAGATAGTTGTGTACTCTCATTAGGGAGTCCGCGATGTTCCAAAAATTCAAAACACTGGAGGATGCCGCAAATGAATTCTCGAGGCTACAGCAGAAGAAAAGCTACCGTGGCAATTGAAAATGAAGTCTAAACATCATAAGGTTGAATGGGTAACCCATCCTGAAGATTAGATTCTTGCCTATGATGTCTCCTATGAAGGACGAAAAATCTATAGGGACCGAGGCAGAGATTTCTTATCAACTAGTGGAAAGGAACGGAACATGATCCCTCTCGAAAAACTTGGAAGCATCAACATTATAGGGATTAGCTTTTGTTAGTTGTACTCTGTATTTTATCTTATTATATGCTCTCCGATGCAATATCTTTCATTTCTTTCAAGCCCTTTAATTTCGATTATCAATAAAATTTTGATCTCGAAAGATTACAGCTCGTAATCTACTTTTACTGTTCTACTATTTTGATCACGATGAAACGTTGATATATTTAACAAGTATAAAAACTTGATAATCTTCAAGTTGTAAGAACTTGTCTACGAACAGTTCATAGATTAAGTTGTATTGAATTAGGATTACATCATGTAAGATTGTGCCTGCACGCCAATCATAGGTTAAGTTGTAATATACTTAGTCTTGTAGGATTTTTAATTTTAGAACTCGCCCGCAAGCAGTTTAAATTTTTAGATTAAGTCATGAAGATTAGATCTTTCGACAGAAGACTTCAAGACAGCCTTTCCGTATCAAGGAAGTTTTGGTATTATCAAAAAGGAGGAAATTGTTGGAAAAAATACAGCCTGTTTTGATAATTGTCACCCTACATCATTTCAATATCCGGAATTTCTAATACTATTGTTTAATTTTATTTTATCCGAGTTATATTGTAAAGCGTGGAATATGTACAGTATTGATAAAATAATTGAAGGACTGAGACTTCTGTATTAGTATAATTGTCGTACTTGGTCAACAATTGTAGTTGAGGATATTGTGTATCGTATGAGAATATTATTGGAAGTAGTATACGTATTCAGTATGTCGTATGTTCGTATATAGTATGTTGAGACGTTGGACAAGAATAGCTGAAAATGGCTAAGTATATCCTGATTAGCGCACGCTAATACTCAAGCTTAGTGCACGCTATCGTGCAGGTTTAGCGCATGCTAATGGTAAGGATAGTGCACGCTAGTACAGACCAGATTAGAAGGAATCTATGTGTGGACCCGGCCACTTTCGGCGCATGTGCCGACAAGGTCAACAGATGTTTGTTATGAAGGATTAGCGCACGCTAAGCATAGGCTTAACGCACGCTAATTGTAGATCGGACAAAGGGGAATATCGGCATGTGGACCCTGGGAATCTTCTGGGAAGGTGCAGATTGTTGGGTCAACGACGATTAGTGCACGCTAATGTGGAAGATTAGTGCACGCTAATGGTGTATTACAGTAGTAGGTCAACGACTGTATTTACATACTTTATTGCATGGATATTATGTACGTAAGCTGATATACGAAGCAAGGCAGTAGCCTCTGGACTGCCCGATAGCGCACGCTATCAAGGAAGGATAGCGCACGCTAAGTATAAGGTTTAGCGCACGCTAGTAATATGCTTTATAAAAGGGGACAGACCGGTGTTAAGAGGTATTTCGTCTATTTCTTTCATTTCACTCGATAGAGAGAGCCTTTCGAGGATATTTGAAGTTCCTAAACACTGAGAGATGATCCTCTTTAACAAGATTAATATGGAAAGCATAGATTAAAGCTTTGTTCTTGAAATTATTGATGATTCTTGGAATGGAGTTTATAGAGAGAGTATTGAGGTTCCAAATACTGGATTATGATGGAGTTGGTCGCCCTTATCAACGTTTGGAGCTTGGAAGTGATTGAGAATGGATTCAACCTTGGAAATCAATCCATTCCTTTAAAGAGGTAATTACTCTTCACTTTGGGATTTTATTTTGGGTTGAATATGATTACCTTGGGTTGATAATCATCATGTATATGAGTTAACAAGTATGATTATGAGTTTGGTTACTGAGTTATGTTGATGTTATTGTTGATATACGGGCATTGATATGATTCGAATGGATTCAAATTGTGTTGTTTGTCTTCAAAGAGACATGTTGGCTAATATCTTCCTTCACTTTGGGTCTTTGATGTTGTTGTTGTTGGTTTCTTCATATGATGATGATCATGACGTTGATTATGAATTCTTGGTATTCATATGTTGATATTGAGGAAGAAGAAGATCTATGAATATATCACTTGGATTATGAGTTGGATGATTGTTTATATGTTAAAAGATATCGGATTTCGTTGTTTTGATAACTATGAACATGGTTTCGAATCACTTAGTGTTCTTGATAATCGCCATATGTTGATCGATACTTGTAAGGCATGCATCTGTACAGCATTAGAGCACGCTAAACTTACTGGCTAGCGCACGCTAACGGGAGCGACTTAGCGCACGCTACGGTATATGATTAACGTGCGCTAAGCAGGCAGACAGTGCAGTATTTTTGTGTTGTGGTTGTGAATTCGTGCTGGTTTGAGTTGGATTGTTCAGACTTATGTTTAACCGAGATGTCGTAGAACCGTTGGGTTTGTGGATTAGTTATGTCGGTTATTGATTGTTATCGGATTGTTGTTTATTGATTATTTCAATAGGTTGTGGTAATTGATCGGTGATTAGAATCATGCTTTGCGGTCGTGTTCGAGAATATTTGTAGATTGCTTTGGTTGGGGCTGAGGAGCTCGTAGACGAAGGCAATGGATTTGGTAGCGGCTTCGTTGTATCGGTATCGAGGCAAGTTATTACTTGCTCAGTTATAATATTTAATGAATGGTTTCTGTTTCATTCGTTTATAATTCGTATAACAGTGTTTATAATCGTAATCACAGGAGATTTGGGATTATAAGTTGTATTCGAGTTTTGGGAATTAAATCATGATGTATGCTTTACATTTGTTGTTAGTATACTTGGTATCGAGGATACATTGTGGTATAGACAAAGATATGAATTATCTACCGTCCGTGACATTTTGGACCATCGAATATTGAGGATAATGGTTGGTGATGTTTAGACATTTAGATCGCTCTCGAAGGACTCGGGGCAAGTACTCTAATCATATTTATCATTTGAGTCGATCATGTTGTGATACATTCGTGTATTGTTGTTGTCATGTATTTGTGCATTATTGTTGCCGTGCATTGTGTATTGTTGTTTTGTGCAGTTGTGCATTGTTGTCATATGTCCACCATGCGTTGGTCCGACGGGATCAACATGGTATATCTATAGCTGTGTGCGCTGGATCGTTGGACAGGTAATTCCACCATGCGTTGGTCCGATGGGATCATCATGGGAATCTATAGCTGTGTGCGCTGGATCGTTGGATTACCATGTGTGTTGTTGTTGTGCATATATATTATGGGTTTGCCATAAGTATACAATGTCGTTATTGATGTGAGCATATTGACGTTGTCATATGAGTATGCATTTGTAGGTCTTGTGTTAGGACCATGTCCGTATGTTGTGTTGATCTGATCTTGGATTAGACTGACGTGATTTCGTCGTGGCATTTTATATCTTGAGGTATGTTCCATATTTCCTTTGGCATTGGTCTTTTGATGGACAATCGATTATCGTGTTGGGATTTGATGATGTTATCCGATGGATCGAATTGGTCAGAGCCACTATTTTTCCGTATCATGAGTTAGTGATGATATTCTGATAATCTTGAGTATTGTTTAAGGAACAATACAAATGTTATGTTTGAGTTATTTAGTTAATCGAGATTACAAGATGTGCATTGTGATAATGGTTATTTTGATGAGAATTATTCGAGTAAGTAAAATTACGACGGTAAGATTACATTGGTTGTATTCTTACTTAGTATTTTCATTGGTATGTAATTATTGACGTAATGTGATGGTTATCATTGTTGGATATTATGGCTGAACCCGTCGTAGGCTTTCTTTTTAGGTTCTTGGAATATAGAGCTTGTAACGGTCGTGGAGAGATGAGCTTCCTAGAGGATACTGGATAGGGCATGTATTTGTGTGTTGAGTTTCCTGATTAGTTCTTGTATTTCACTGCTAGAGTATTTTAATTGTTTGTCTTTTTCCGCTGCGTGAGTATTTTTAAATGGCCTTTTGGTATCTGGTAACTTAGGTTACTTTGGCAATCGTTTTCTAAACTATTTTATCGGTACGTGTAAGCGATAGCTTAACGTACGTTTTTAAACTTTTGAGTCTTGGCATTTCGGGCCTTCTAGTTTCAAATGAGATTTTACGACGGTTTGATAAACGAGTTTTATAAGTCTTTAAATGTTTTTAAAAGACAGTACCATCGTTAGCCTTGTGGGTTCCGTCTCGGGGCCCACGACACTGTAATATTCTCGGTCGGATCTGGGGGTGTTACAGAATATGGTATCGGAGCTTAGGTTGAGAAAACCTAGGCAGTCGGGTCGAATTGGGTTGTGTTTTTGTCGCGTCATTCGAGTTGTCGATTTGACTAATGTTAGAGCCATGGTTTTTTTTTTGTTGACTCGGGCTTGTGCGTTATGTGATTTACCAGTGTAGTACTGGGGTTGCTGTAAACTTTTCCAAATGGTGTTAACATGTTTCTTCGGATAGAGATGTGCTGTGTTCTCGCATTGAACTGAGTTTGCAAAATGTGTGTTTGAAAATATCTGTGTCGAGTATTTTATAGGGTTTAGACATGTGCCAGAATCACGTGGAATCGTCGGCTTCACGATCTGTAAGTATTTGGATTTTGAATTGCATTGAGATTTGTTGTCGTTCTGAGTTGATATGCTTTGAGATTCAGCAGAATATTATGCGTTACAGTATAAGGTGACAGAGTTGGGACAGGATTGATGATCTTGAGAAGTTATGATTTTGGAAATTAATATGTCGGTTAAATTTTAGAAACGGAGTTGTGTATTCGGGAGGAGGACTGTGGATTGTTGAGAAGAACATGTAGTCATGTTAGTTCATTTTGTGATATATGAAACTGTTTTCGAGCATTTGAAAATGATACTTTTCAAAATGAATGCTTTATGGATGTTTTACGGAAAATGATTTTTGGGCCGAGACCCAATCGGTTTTGAAATAGTTTTGTAACTCAGGACGTGGAGTCCGAAAAAAGTTTTCTACTTTTTAAACTTCTTGTAATTCGGAACGAGATACGGGCTGAGACCCTAATGTTTCAAAAAGGGGTTTCTGTTTTCTTAAAACTCCCGAGATCTGTAAAACGCTTTACCAAATCATTTATCTATTTTATTATTGCCTTTTGGGGTTTTGGTTTACCTATTCAAATGAAACTTCTCGGGTAGTCTTTCATTGTTTTTGATTTATTGACTATTCAATGTTTTGTCATAGCCAGTGTAGTACTGGGGTTGTTGTAAACTTTTCCAAATGGTGTTAACATGTTTCTTCGGATAGAGATGTGTTGTGTTCTCGAATTGAACTGAGTTTGCAAAATGTGTGTTTGAAAATATCTTTGTCGAGTATTTTCTAGGGTTTAGACATGTGCCAGTATCACGGGGAATCGTCAGCTTCACGATATGTAAGTATTTGGATTTTGAATTGCATTGAGATTTATTGCCGTTCTGAGTTGATATGCTTTGAGATTTAGTAGAATATTATGCATTATAGTATAAGGTGACAGAGTTGGGACAGGATTGATGATCTTGAGAAGTTATGATTTTGGAAATTAATATGTCGGTTAAATTTTAGAAACGGAGTTGTGTATTCGGGAGGAGGACTGTGGATTGTTGAGAAGAACATGTAGTCATGTTAGTTCATTTTGTGATATATGAAACTGTTTTCGAGCATTTGAAAATGATACTTTTCAAAATGAATGTTTTACGGATGTTTTACGGAAAATTATTTTTGGGCCGAGACCCAATCGGTTTTGAAATAGTTTTGTAACTCAAGACTTGGAGTCCGAAAAAAGTTTTCTACTTTTTAAACTTCTTGTAATTCGGAACGAGATACGGGCTGAGACCCTAATGTTTCAAAAATGGTTTTCTGTTTTCTTAAAACTCCCGAGATCTGTAAAACACTGTACCAAATCATTTATCTATTTTATTATTGCCTTTTGGAGTTTTGGTTTACCTATTCAAATGAAACTTCTCGGGTAGTCTTTCGTTGTTTTTGATTTATTGACTATTCAATGTTTTGTCATAGCATGGTTGAGGTGATCCAGGATGGGTTAATGGTCGACGTTACGAGTCATATGTGGAAAAGGAGTTTTTGTCGGAGTCTATACATTAAGATTTTGGAATTCTATCATACGGTTATTAGATGGAATGTAAGTGGAATTAGTGACGAACCGAATTGGCATATAGGAGAATGGATGTAGTCGAGCATTTGCATAATTACATTTTATTTAATCGTGTAGATTCGAAGGAAACTGTTATCGAATACTTGGCATTAGCGAGCCAGTTTAACTTTTCGAAAATTAATTTCATGGTCCTACGAAAATTTATGTTTTGAGCTTTGAAATTTTTGCAAGAACTTTTGAAAATCTGTCTTCTTGAAAAGACTATATGATTTCAAACTGGTTTTGAAAATGTGACTGATATACATACGTATTTAGTGGATAATGCATATCATGGTGAAGTTATGAGTGAGACTCACAAAATGGATAACACATCAGTATGGTACGATGAAAAGAGATCCGAACTTTAGTATGGTAGTTTGGTTATCCAGGGATCATCGGTTTGTAACACCCCAAACTAGGCGGCTATTACAGTGCCGTGGAACCCCAACTGGGACCCACCAGGCGAATGAAAATTCGTGAATTAAATAATATAATTATAGTACCGAACCAAATTATATTACCAAATACTCCAATGAGGAGCTTAAGTACAATACACCAGGACAATACAGAATACTAGTATATTTTATATGAAGATAAAATACATCACCCAGAATAATTAAACATCCCAAACGGAATTTGCAGCAGAAATACAAATGAAGAAGAACAAGAATGACTGAAAGGATTGGGGCCCCCTACTAGTATCACTGGGACTCCTCGCCGTCAACATTTTCTTCCCGTGCTTTTGCCTTGTCATGACCTGAAAACAATATCCCCCAACGGGGTCAGTTACACAGAACAACAATCCTCAAGAGTTGAATAAACAAAATCATCATATAACTTAATTATGAAATTATTGTGTTTATTCAACTCTTGAGGATTGTTGTTCTGTGTAACTGACCCCGTTGGGGGATATTATTTTCAGCCCATGACAAGGCAAAAGCACGGGAAGAAAACGTTGACGGCTGTTGGGTACCAAATCAGATATTTGCGCCGTTTTATGCGGAAGCGAAAATAAATTGCGGAAAATAAAGGACACGAGGATTTATAGAGGTTCGGCTATTAACGAAGCCTACGTCCTCTCTCGATGTATCTTTTTCCTTAGGCTTAAGATCAAAACCTCTATGCCTCTCTTCTATCGGTCGAGGGATTACCGTTACAGGCTCGTCTTCTATCGGTCCGAGTAAAACCGTTTTTCCTTTTCTATTGGATAAGGAATCAACCACTCTAGCTTTCTATGGGTACTAGATAAACCTCACTTAGATATCGATTGCGATTCTAACAATGCCGGATACTTGATCCTAATAACACCGAATCCAATGGTATCTTTTCTTTTACCTCTCGTGTATAATGTTGAATGTATAAACACTCAAACTAACAATATAGGCTCAATATTACAACAACAATGTAAGTATATGATTCTCAGATGTATATCTCGTTTGCTTGAAGTTGTTGTACTCAAACAATACCATAGGAATGGTATTTATAGGCATTTTCCACAAACTAGCCATTGCTGGCTGTTTTGACTTGCTAGCGTGCGCTAGCCTTCTTTTGTAGCGTGCGCTAGGTCTTTCGATTTGATCCGGTAACCCGTTTCTTCTTTAGCGTCGTTATACCTCCCGCCTTACGACGTTATTTCACTTACTTAGCGTCGTTAACCATGATTGAGTAGCGTGCGTTAACGTAATATATCCGTTGAGTTTACTTGTCAAACTATCCGCTTGATGCTTGACTTTCCGAATCTTTCCAACGTCGGATTGACTAGATTCAAACAACTTAGCGTGCGCTATTCATTCTTTGTAGCGTGCGCCATCACGACTTCATTGCATACGTCATTCGTGTTTGAATATCTTCTACAACAAGAACATGGCTCGATAGCGTGCGTTAATAATAGAGGGTAGCGTGCGCTAATAATAGAGTGTAGCGTCGCTATCCATCTGCCGACTTCACTGCAGCTTACTTCGATACTAGGTGGAATGCGGTGACTCCTCGTTAGCGTGCGCTAACATATGTCCCTTAGCGTGCGCTAATGCGATCCAGTTGCAATTTTTGCGTCTTCGTCTGCTTCGCCGTTTTGCTTCGCCTCGATGTTGTTTTGTAGTTTAGCAACTTTAATCATCAAAACACAAATTAAATAATGTGTGGAATAAATATTCCAACAATCTCCCCCTTTTGATGATTACAAAACAACCCTTGAATTGGATAATCAGTAAAAATAATATCTCAGATATTTATACGAATCAAAGTTTTCGCTTTGATCGTTTCGTTAGTTTCTCCATTTCTTTTCTTTTTCTTCTTTTCGACTTCTTCATTTTTCAACTCCGCTGCTTTTCGCTTTTCAATTTTTTCCAACTCCCCTATTTGTATGCTTTTCTTTTCTTTTCGACTTCTTCGATTTTTCTCATTTTATCTCCTCTTCATCTCCTTCTCATTTTTATCATTTTTATCTCAATTCATATCTTTCTCCCCTTTTTGTTTTCATCAAAAAGTAAAAAAATATAAAGGATACCAAATGAAATATAAATATGCATGATACCAATTTATGCATTAATAAGGGTATAAACTCCCCTAAAATATTATTTCCTTCTCCCCCTTTGTAAAATATCATTTGTCAAAATTTATTTTTGGGGATCCAACCGATAGTTGGTTTTTCTTTTGAAACATAAACGATGTTTGAAACGTTTGTTCCTTTAGGAACCCAAATCTTTTTAATTTTTATCGTCCGTTTTGGGCTTTTGCAATTTGAAATGTGATGCCCGATTTTTAAACACTTTTCGCAATGGGGTATATTGAAATTAACGGATTCGTTTTTCGAACGTGATTTGAATCCTAACCCTCTTTATTTAGAGTATATTTTTGAACACATAACATTTGTTCAAATTTATCGTTGCCGCACGAGAATTTCTTTGTCAAAATTTTTAGTTCATCTTGAACTTTTAAAAGATCATTTTTCAAAATATTTTCATTTTCAAGGCATTTCGAATGATCAATTTCGACAAATTTCCTTTTTCAAGTATTTTGGAATTTTCAATTTCCAAAGTTTTATATTTAGACTTGAGGGATTTAATTTCATTTAAAGCATTTTGATAGTCCGTATGTAATAATTCGAATGCTTCAAAAGTTCGTCGTAAGAATTACTTACTTGGCTTTCGACGCCGCTATCGTCGAATGAACTCCGGGCCATGAGCGCGAGATTATTTTGTTCAAGAAAATATTCATCGGGATCTTCGCCGCTCCATGTTGCGATTAGAACCTCCTTTTGCTTTACTCGACAGCTTCTTAGCAAAGTGGCACAGTTTGCCACATAATCGACAAGTGTTGTCGAATTTCTTAGGTTCGCCCGCTTGAATGTCCTTCTTTCTCCGGTTTAATAAGTGTTGGAACTTATTAATATTTTTGGCATAATATGCCATTTCTTCGTCACTTTCGTCCACCGGGTTTCTTCTTTCTTCTTCGACATTTTAGCCTTGAAGGCTATCGACCTCTCCTTCGGTTTTGGTTTGGCATTCCGAGATTTTAGAACAATCTCGTAGTTGATAAGAGAACCAACGAGAGCACTAAAATCGAGAGTATTTAAATCTTTGGATTCCATTATTGCCGTAATCATCGTCCCATTCTCGAGGTAGTGATCGGAGAATTTTCTTTACTTTCTCACTACTCGAAAGTGGTTTTCCAAAACATGCTAATCCATTAGTGATGACCGAAAATCGGTCGAGCATAATCGAGATGGATTCATCGTCCTTCATTTGGAATAA
The DNA here is from genome assembly GCA_033398695.1 of Orobanche coerulescens. NCBI lineage: Eukaryota > Viridiplantae > Streptophyta > Magnoliopsida > Lamiales > Orobanchaceae > Orobanche > Orobanche coerulescens. The sequence continues at coordinate 131,389,594 of CM065812.1, read as the reverse complement.
TTCATAATCGTGAAGGAGCATGTTTATCTTCGTCTCTTTAACTTGAGACGACTTCGTGTGTTACCTCAAGCATTTTCCATTTCTTTGGCACTATCACACGATGATATCCGGTTGTGTTCTTCCGATTTAAGGCACAATAGAGAAGTTGAGTTGCCTTACAATTGTAGTGGTCGTTTTCCAATCGGAATCGTCATATTCTTCAAGGTTTTGAGCGTACCGTTGGAATTTGTTGGAATTTTCGACCAAGACAAATCACCTTCCAAAGCTCGATGTCATATGCTCGGATGAATATAGACATCTTCTTCTTCCACGTCATGAAGTTTGAGCCATCAAAAATGGTGGTCGGTTGAGAGCAAGGCCTTCGACGGACCCATTTGAAACGCCATTGGATCTTTTTCCTCGGATGTTAAGCCGTGTATTGGAGTACTGCTCCGATACCAATTGTTGGGTACCAAATCGGATATTTGCGCCGTTTTATGCGGAAGCGAAAATAAATTACGGAAAATAAAGGACACGAGGATTTATAGAGGTTCGGCTATTAACGAAGCCTACGTCCTCTCTCGATGTATCTTTTCCTTAGGCTTAAGATCAAAACCTCTACGCCTCTCTTCTATCGGTCGAGGATTACCGTTACGAGTGCTCGTCTTCTATCGGTCCGAGTAAAACCGTTTTTCCTTTTCTATTGGATAAGGAATCAACCACTCTAGCTTTCTATGGGTACTAGATAAACCTCACTTAGATATCGATTGCGATTCTAACAATGCCGGATACTTGATCCTAATAACACCGAATCCAATCGTATCTTTTCTTTTACCTCTCGTGTATAATGTTGAATGTATAAACACTCAAACTAACAATATAGGCTCAATATTACAACAACAATGTAAGTATATGATTCTCAGATGTATATCTCGTTTGCTTGAAGTTGTTGTACTCAAACAATACCATAGGAATGGTATTTATAGGCATTTTCCACAAACTAGCCGTTGCTGGCTGTTTTGACTTGCTAGCGTGCGCTAGCCTTCTTTTGTAGCGTGCGCTAGGTCTTTCCAGTTTCAGTCCAGTAGCTTCGTTTCTTCTTTAGCGTACGTTATACCTCCTGCCTTACGTACGTTATTTCACTTACTTAGCGTACGTTAACCATGATTGAGTAGCATGCTTTAACGTAATATATCCGTTGAGTTTACTTGTCAAACTATCCGTTTGATGCTTGACTTTCCGCCGAATCTTTCCAACGTTCGGATTGACTAAATTCAAACAACTTAGCGTGCGCTATTCATTCTTTGTAGCGTGCGCTACTGCTGACTTCATTGCATACGTCATTCTGTGTTTGAATATCTTCTACAACAGTAACATGGCTCGATAGCGTGCGTTAATAATAGAGGGTAGCGTGCGCTAATAATAGAGTGTAGCGTGCGCTATCCATCTGCTGACTTCACTGCAGCTTACTTCGATACTAGGCTGGAATGCAGCTGACTCCTCGTTAGCGTGCGCTAACATATGTCCCTTAGCGTGCGCTAATGCAGTCCAGATTGCAATTTTTTGCGTCTTCGTCTGCTTCGCCGTTTTGCTTCGCCTCGATGTTGTTTTGTAGTTTAGCAACTTTAATCATCAAAACACAAATTAAATAATGTGTGGAATAAATATTCCAACAACGGCGAGGAGTCCCAGTGATACTAGTAGGGGCCCCCAGTCCTTTCAGTCATTCTTGTTCTTCTTCATTTGTATTTCCGCTGCAAATTCCGTTTGGGATGTTTATTTATTCAGGGTGGTGTATTTTATGTTCATATAAAATATACTAGTATTCTGTATTGTCCTGGTGTATTGTACTTAAGCTCCTTATCGGAGTATTTGGTAATATAATGTGGTTCGGTACTACAATTATATTATTTAATTCATGAATTTTCATTCGCCTGGTGGGTCCCAGTTGGGGTTCCACGGCACTGTAATAGCCGCCTAGTTTGGGGTGTTACATAGTTGGTATCGGAGCGTGGTTTTGAATACTACCTTCTAAGTCATGTCTCATTTGAAATCATCGTTCATCAGACTAGTATCATTGGGCTTTCGCGTCACGTGTGACCTGTGCAATAGCCGAGCCCCTCAGACCAAAGAACGGTAAGATTTCTGACGCCATGATATAATTTCTGGCAATAAGAATCACTCATTCATCATTCAACAGTCAACAATCCTCTTTCATAATTTTTATTTTTTATCAAGTCGATCATGTTAATTCATTAATCACTCAAAAAAAAAAATTCATTAATCACTCAGTTCATTTCATTGTTCAGTTGTTGATCTTGAGGATCATATCATTAATCTTGTTAACTTCTTCAAGATAATCATTTCAAGAATTTCATCAGATAATCACGTCACTTCAGTTGATCATTCATGTAATCATTTTGTTTGAGCGCGTATGCTCATTTTCATCATTTCATAATATAATCATAATGTGATATTCATGCGAGATATATAACTATCATATGACTTTCCACTTCAGTATGGAAAGAGCTGGCAGAGGACGCGGGGGAAGAGGCCGTGGTGCGGGCCGAAACCCGAGAGCTCGTGTGAATACACGTGCTAATGCAAGGAATAATGCTAATTCATCGAGCAGTGACGCTGCCACTCATTCACCTGGATGTAATCATTCACTATCAGGGAGTCGTACCCGGGACACAGCTCAGTCAGAAGGTGTTCAGGTTTATCCACTCGCTTTTATGCAGGGCATGATGGCCCAAATGACTCAGATGGCACAACTGATGGAGACGATGCATAACTCAACTACTCAAAATCAACAGGCTCCTCCGCCGCCACTTCAGAGGCAAGAGAGGGGTGTGAGCAGTATCATTGGCGACATCTCTCACCAGAGACCACCTAATTTTGAGGGCTCATCTGAGCTGGCGGATATTGTTCACTGGCTCGAGCATTTCGAGAAGTTGTTTACTATGGTGGAGTGTCCCGAAGGGCACAAAGTTTCAGTTGCAGCTTACTACCTTGGTAAGGGCGCTCATTCATGGTGGTTATCGTTGAAGCCCACCGACGGATCTTGTATTTGGGACCAATTCAAAACTCTCATGATAGAGAGGTATTATCCGGCCCCACTCAGGGAGGCCAAGTTTTCAGAATTACTCACTCCCGACCTCTCAGCGGACGATGATGTTCTCGCCATCGCCGAGAAATTTCAGGAGCTACTTCCTTTCGTCTCGTCCATTATTAACTCCGAGGCGGACAAGATCAAGTATTTCAGTAAAAGGTTGAAGCCTCGTATGCGGATGCAGTTGATTAATCACAATTGCACCATTCTGGCCGAATTCATTGAGAAAGCTCTCACTTATGAGCTTACTGCTAAGGAGATTGCTAAGCAACAACCTTCATCTACTGGCAAGAAGTCAAAGAATCGTAATCAGTCTGACGGCAGTCAGGCCACTTTCAAGAAACCTCGTACGGGCTCTACTTTTTCTGAGCGACCTGCTATGGTAGACCCACGGAATCTCAGTCACGAGCGGCCAGTTCGGCCATCATCTGTTTCAACTGTGAAGAACATGGTCATTTCAGCACCAAGTGTCTGAGGCAGACTGTCACGTGCCATAACTGTGGTATTGCTGGGCATAAGGCCCGTTTCTGCCGAAGAGACTCTAAACCTAGTTCGGCGTCATCTCAGGCCCCAAGACATTCAGCGGTCCAGAATCAGGCCACTTAGTCCGCGTCGTTCAAGATGACAGGAGCTAATAAGGGCGGAGCCAAGAGCTATCAGACGGGAGCGTCCGGTTCGGGGGCCGGCAAGCCCCGAATTTATGAGATGAAGAAGACCGACTATCCAGAGGCCCGGATGATCTCAGGTACACTCGATATTATACCTCAACCTGTGTGTACCCTTTTTGATACTGGTGCATCGCATTCATTCATTTTTAGTCATGTTTGAGTAGACTACGTCTGGGTACTGCTACTAGTTGTGAGCCTTATGTCATTGGTCTACCTGATGGTAGAAGAATTATCTGGAATCGTGAGATTAAGGATTGTCCGATTCAGCTTCATGGCCATGTTTGGTTAGCAAACTTAATCGTGGTAGATTTATCGAGGGACGACGTCATCCTGGGTATTGATTGGATGGATCGTCACGATGCCGTCATTAGTGTCTGTAAGCGTATGGTCACTATCAGTTCAGACGATGGGGTCGAATGTGTATTTCAGGGAGGTAATCCCAGCTGTTCCGGGAGGGTCATCAACTTGATGAAGGCAGTGAGATTACTCAATCAGGGGTATGTTGGTTATTGGTGCTATATGACCAAGACCGAGAAACCATCAGTAATGTTGACGGATATTCCTGTAGTGAGAGAATATGCCGATGCTTTTCCAGACGAGTTACCTGGTTTGCCTCCACAGAGAGATGTGGAATTCACGATTGAGTTGGAGCCCGGTACGTCCCCAATATCGAAGGCACTGTACCGGATGGCCCCGACCGAAATGCAGGAGTTGAAGAATCAATTAGAGGATTTGACCAAGAAGGGTTATATTCGACCGAGTGCGTCCCCGTGGGGAGCACCAGTGTTATTTTTCAAGAAGAAGGATGGTTCTTTTTGCTTGTGTATTGATTACCGAGAATTGAACTGGGTGACGATCAAGAATAAGTATCCTCTACCCCATATCGATGATCTTTTGGATCAACTTCAGGGAGCTTCAGTATTTTCCAAGATCGACTTAAGATCTAGATATCATCAGTTGCGAATTCGAGAGTCGGATATCGCAAGGACGGTGTTCCGAACACGCTATGGTCATTATGAGTTTGTGGTAATGCCGTTTGGGTTAACTAATGCACCTGTGGTATTCATGGAGTTAATGAATTGGGTTTTCATAGACTATTTGGATCAGTTTGTGGTTCTCTTCATTGATGACATTTTAATTTATTCTCGTGACCGGGAGGAGCACGAGTTTCACCTTCATCAGGTGCTCGACGTGTTGAGACGAGAGCAACTCTATGGGAAGTTTTCCAAATGTGAGTTCTGGATGTCCGAAGTGACATTTCTCGGACATGTAATTTCATCAGACAGAGTCCGTGTCGACCCTCAGAAGACAGAGGCTATCCGAGATTGGCAACCTCCGAAGAATGTTAAGGAAATCTGAAGTTTCCTCGGATTAGCTGGTTATTATCGGCGATTTGTGGAAGGATTTTCTAAAATCGCTCAACCTGTGACGAACATTTTAAGGAAAGATAAGAAATACACGTGGTCCGACGCGGGTCAACAGAGTTTTGAGGAACTCAAGAGCCGGTTAATTTCAGCACCTGTCCTTTCTTTACCACAAGGGACGGAAGGATTTGTGGTTTATAGTGATGTGTCCGGACAGGGTCTCGGATGTGTACTAATGCGGAACGGGAAAGTTATTGCTTATACCTCACGACAGTTGAGACCTTACGAGGTTAATTATACGACCCACGACCTGGAGCTAGCAGCCGTGGTATTCGCATTGAAAATTTGGCGTCATTATCTTTATGGCGTTACCTGTCAGATATTCATCGATCATAAGAGTTTAAAGTATATATTTACTCAGAAGGAGTTAAATATGCGTCAGAGACGGTGGTTGGAACTAATCAAAGATTATGGTATTGAGATACTTTACCACCCGGGCAAGGCGAACGTTGTCGCCAAGGCCTTGAGTCGTAAGTCCATTCAGGAGCAGATGCTTGCTCGATTAACAGTTCAGAGGGAACTTCAGCAGGAATTCTGAGACCCAAGATCGAGGTCTGGTTACAGCGAGTACAAGGGCAACTTTGTATGTTGGAGATTTCATCGCCACTTGAGTAGGCGATCAGGGAGAATCAGGGTTTGGACCCATTTTTGTTACGCATTCGAGATGATGTGGCTCAGGGGAAAGACCCTGGATTTGTGGTCCACGAGGATGGACTTTTGCGATTTAAGAACCGGTTGTGCGTACTGGCGAATGACGAGTTGAAAAACTCCATTTTGAAAGAAGCTCATGCTACCCATTATTCCGTTCATCCGGGTCTAGCAAGATGTACAAGGACTTGAGACAAAATTACTGGTGGAGTAATATGAAGCGAGAAGTCGCGGAATTTGTTTCAAGATGCTTAACCTGTCAGCAAGTCAAGATAGAACATCAGCGACTAGCGGGTATGCTGAAATCGCTCCCTATTCCGGAATGGAAGTGGGAAGATTTCAATGGACTTCATCACGAGTTTGCCGACGAGTTGTCGTGGCATGAATACAATCTGGGTAATTGTGGATCGCCTAACTAAATCAGCTCATTTCCTTGAGATTAAGGATACGTGGGGTCCCGAGAGACTTGCCCAGTTGTTCATCAAAGAGATAGTGAGACTGCATGGTACTCCTAAAAGTATCATTTCCGATTGTGACGGACGGTTCGTGTCTCATTTTTGGAAATTAGTTCATCGTGCTATGGGAACTCAGCTTAATCTCAGTACAACTTTTCATCCTTAGTCCGACGGACAATCAGAGAGTACTATTCAGACTTTGGAGAACATGTTTAGGGCATGTGTTCTCGATTGGAAAGATGATTGGGAAGCCAACTACCGTTGATTGAGTTCACGTACAATAATAGTTGGCATGCTTCGATTAAGATGGCACCTTACGAGGCCTTGTACGGTTGTCATTTTTGATCTCCTTTATGTTGGGATAACTTATCAGAATCAATCGGCATCGATCCCGATATGCTTATAGCCGCCCGTGAGAAGGTAGCTTTGATCAGGAGTAGTTTGTTGACCGCTAAGAGTCCACAGAAATCTTATGCAGATAAACGTCGTCGGCCATTAGAGTTCGAGACAGGTGACCATGTTTTGGTCAAGGTATCCCCGAGTCGAGGTATCCTCCGTTTTGGGAAGAGGGGAAAGTTGAGTCCGAGATTTATTGGACCGTTTGAGATTTTGGATCGAGTAGGCAGTCTGGCTTATCGATTGGCTTTACCTCCGGCGTTGAGCCGAATTCATAACGTGTTTCATGTCTCTCAGTTGCGGAAATATATTGCCGACCCTAGTCACATACTTCAATTTGATGAGATCGAAATAGCGGATGATCATACGTATGTGGAGCGTCCTGTACAAATCTTAGAGCGGAGAATCAAACAGTTGAGTAGCAAGACGATTCCTTTGGTTAAGATCCAGTGGTCTAGACACGGAGTCGAAGAGGCTACTTGAGAAACCAAGGATAGTATGCGGGAGAGTTATCCCGAGTTGTTTGACCCTTAGTTTCGGGGACGAAACTCTTTTAAGGGGGGTGTATGTAATACCCGGTTGTAATTCAGTCATTATCATTCAATAATTGTCATTCAATAATTTTCACTTGTTAATAATCATTCATCATCCACATTCACTCATTCGTGTTCACCGTTCGGAATAATCTTCGAGTCGTGTATCGATGTTGTTCATTGTTTCAATCTTGCTTGGTAATCGAGACAAGAATATTATCTTGATTGTTGTAATTGATTCATTAGTCGATGTTGACATTGGAGTTCATGTCATTTCAAATCTCCTCATTTTTCAAATCGTGCTATTATTGGGCGAACCTTTGTAATCATGGCTTGGAACTACCGTTTTGGGGTTTCCGCACTTCCATTTCGTGTTATTATTCCCCAAATATTGAATCCTATTGCTTTTATTCTCTTTCTGGGTCGTTTTTCGTCATTTTAGGACCCGAGGGGTGTGAGCCGCGGCACAAGGGAGTGTGCGCCGCGGCACACATATGTTGCAGATTTTGGCCGACCCGTCTGTACCGGGGCTGCGGCTCCTACCGGCAGGGCCGCGGCACGCTGCCGAACCACTGGGCAGATTTTTGGCCCTGTGTCGCGGCACACTGCCGAGCGCTGGGGGCAGATTTTGGCCCTGTGCCGCGGCACACTCGGCCGGGCCGCGGCACACAGTGCAGACTTCATTATAACTGCGTTTTGTTGAGGAGAACAAGCTCATTTCTTCATTTCACTTCTTCCTCTCTTCCTTGGGGCGATTTTGGGCGATTTTGGGGTGTTTTAACATCATCAAAACTCCGAGATTTTCATCTTCTTCAAGTTGTAGTGTGGATCAACAACATATTTGTGGATTCTTCATCCTAATCTAAGGTAACTTCTTTAACCCTTGAATTCGATTTTGAGTTGGAGCATGATGTTTTGGATGGTATAATCATGAATTTTGATGGATATAAGTATGATTATGAGTTTATACGAGTTATCATCGGATTGTTGGAAGTTTTTCTCAAGAACACTTTAAAGGTTGACTTGGAGTTGGGTTTTGCAATTTAATGTTATCGTAAACTCGATTTGAGTATTTCGTTTGGATTATCAATTGTATTGATGGTGTTTTTGTGGTTTGGATCATTCAATAGAAGTTGGTTTTTGATACAAATGAGTTTAGTTGTTTGGGATGGGAGTTTGTTTTTAAGGTGTTTGTCGAAATGCCTCAATGAGTTTGGATATTGTTGTATCGACGTTTAAGTTGGTTATAATCGTATTTGATTCGTATATTGAGCATTGTTGGTAATTGTCATTCAAGGTTGTTCGAGCGACCGACATCTCATTATAGGACGTTTGTTCGAGGAAGGACATTCTTCACCAGTTGAGTAAGCTAATTCTTACTCGGTTGAAAGGATATTCATTCCTTTTGTTGTTTCTCATTCATAATCATAATTCATTCATAATGTATTGACCGTATTGAGACTTGTAATTGTCAATCAATCACTTCATTCATGAGGAAAGACGGTTCCAACCATTTCATTGAGCTATCATTCATTTCACTATCATTTCATCTCGGTGAGTCATTCTTAACTTTGTCGGATTGTTATTCATTAATATCCTTCATGGTCATTCTTGTTCTTATGACCTTCTGGGTTCATATTGCGCGGCCAGGTGGGGATGTATGGAATTTTTAGTTGGGCACATGATGGTCATGTGTTGGGTTCACCGACACATTGGACTGTGCACACGGTAATGTTCCTCCATGAGACTAATTAGGTACAAGGGCGGGTGTGTCTGGACACTCGTCTTGTGCACGTACACATACCATTACGGGCGTACTGTGATGCCTCTCTTCAGCGTTATTTTATAATTAAGTTATATCATGATTGTGTTTATTCAACTCTTGAGGATTGTTGTTCTGTGTAACTGACCCCGCTGGGGGATATTATTTTCAGGTCATGGCAAGGCAAAAGCACGGGAAGAAAACGTTGACGGCGAGGAGTCCCAGTGATACTAGTAGGGGGGCCCAGTCCTTTCAGTCATTCTTGTTCTTTTTCATTTGTATTTCCGCTGCAAATTCCGTTTGGGATGTTTATTTATTCAGGGTGGTGTATTTTATCTTCATATAAAATATACTAGTATTCTGCATTGTCCTGGTGTATTGTACTTAAGCTCCTCATCGGAGTATTTGGTAATATAATGTGGTTCGGTACTACAATTATATTATTTAATTCACGAATTTTCATTCGCCTGGTGGGTCCCAGTTGGGGTTCCACGGCACTATAATAGCCGCCTAGTTTGGGGTGTTACACGGTTGATCGATCAGATAAGAGAAATATGCTACGTATTGTAGATTCGGGTACAGAATATGATTTTGGAACTTTGGATTTTATGAAACTGGAGCGTATGTGCTATGTGACTTTATTGATGTGATGGTAGCGTGAATTCGCTATAGTGATTTTTGACTTTTGAGCCATATTGATTGGAGTATGATTGGATATGTTCGACGGGTTGTGATTGGTTGTTCGTATGCCGAGGGATATGTTCACCAGTGGGGTATGTTTATTGAGATCCACTGTATGTGATTAGTGTGTCGTCTTGAGAACTTTATTCGTTCGTATATCGGTTTTTGTGGTTCTGTGTTGATCGTGTTGGAGCTTACCGTGTGAAGGTATTCTCGATTATCGTTAATCATTCGTTGGTAATATTGGAGTTTATCATGATGATGATATTCTCGATTGTGTTTTGACCTCTGGTTGGTCATATTGGAGTTTATCATGTTGATAATATTCTCGGCTGCGTTTTGACCTTTGGATTGGTTGTATTGGAGTTTATCATGTCGATGATATTCTCGGTTAATTTATTGGTTGATCATTGTTAGTGATCATCTGAGCATTCAGATTTTGTGTCGACGTTTCGGGAATTGTTGCCATTGTGTTGGGCAGTTGCTTCACAGATGTATCGTGTATTATTCGTTTTATCAGAATTGGGACTTGATTATATAATCAGACAGACAGGATTTGACACGGATAGATTATTTCATCCGAAGATGATATATTTTGTTAAGACTCGTGGAATTGTGATCGTAAGCGCGTTGAGGCTTTACAGTGAAGTCACTTGCTAGTATCTCAGGAGATCGTCGACTTGGCGCATATGTAGGTGTACTGTTTTGGTTATTCGTTAATGATGATGATTGATCGTTGTCGTAATGGTTCCGGAATATTTTTGGTTAAATGGTTTGTTTCTTTATGACGGATTGCAAGTTTCGAGGACGAAACTTATTTTAAGTGGTGTAGCATGTAATATCCGGAATTTCTACTACTATTGTTTAATGTTATTTTATCCGAGTTATATTGTACAGCGTGGAATCTGTACAGTATGGATAAAATAATTGAAGGACTGAGACTTCTGTATTAGTATAATTGTCGTACTTGGTCGACAATTGTAGTTGAGGATATTGTGTATCGTATGAGAATATTATTGGAAGTAGTATACGTATTCAGTATGCCGTATGTTCGTATATAGTATGTTGAGACGTTGGAAAAGAATAGCTGAAAATGGCTAAGTATAGCCTGATTAGCGCATGCTAATACTCAAGCTTAGCGCACGCTATCATGCAGGTTTAGCGCACGGTAATGGTAAAGGATAGCGCACGCTAGTACAGACCAGATTAGAAGGAATCTACGTGTGGACCCGGCCACTTTCGGCGCATGTGCCGACAAGGTCAACGGATGTTTGTTATGAAGGATTAGCGCGCGCTAAGCATAGGCTTAACGTACGCTAATTGTAGATCGGATAAAAGGGAATCTTATCCTTGTCAGATGCATTCGGCGTGTGGACCCCGGGCATCTTCGGGGAAGGTGTAGATTGTCGGGTCAACAATGATTAGCGCACGCTAATGTGGAAGATTAGCGCACACTAATGGGTGTATTACTGTAGCAGGTCAACGACTGTATTTATGTACGTTATTGCATGGATATTACGTACGTAAGCTGGTATACGAAGCAAGGCAGTAGCCTCTGGACTGTCCGATAGCGCACACTATCAAGGAAGGATAGCGCACTGTAACACCCCCAAAACCGATCGGGAATATTACAGCGCCAAAAGGCTAAAATTATTTTCGCAAACATTTAAAAATGCCAAAAGGGCCGTTTTGAAGTACACACACACAACATAGTTCAGAAGAATACCGAAAAGCCATTTAGAAACATATACACACACAGCGGATAAAAATATAATTATATACATTTGCAGCGGAATTAGAAAAACCAGAAAAGAATACACAATCCGAACAATCACGCCATAGCCAGTATCACCGGAAAGCTCATCCCTTCACGACCGCTACTAGCTCGAACTCCGAGTACCTAAAAGATAGAGCCCACGACGGGGTCAACCATAATACTCAACAATGACAACGATCACATCACAAAAACAAAACATATCAATGTAATTTACAGGGTAAGAATATTTCCAATATAATCTCACCATAGTAACCTTACCAATCCATCACAATCCATATTAAATCAGATCTTACCATATTCCACGTCCCGCGTCCTTAAGTAATGAACGAATTCAAATGTAATCACCTGTCCTGTATCCGAAACACTACCAAGATTTCCAAACATAAACATATCTCGAGTATAGAATAATCTGGTCAAGTTCGATTCTGCCGGCTGGGTCGCACAATCGGATCCCAATACTGATAGGAACTTATATTACACGATACATCTGCAAATCAGCTGTCCCGAAACAATGGCAAGTCCCGGATATCAATACAAAGCATGAATTCTCACACAGTCAATAATGATAAACAATCGATGCATCACAGCGGAAATATCAATGACATGATATTTCCACACAAGATCGACAAAGGATCAACCACGGACGAGAATACCATTATCTGGTAACTCCAACAAGATCAATGAAGAATCAATAACCGAAAATACCGGAAATACGGCAAATCCCAACATGATCAATAAAAGGTCGACAACTGAGAATACCGATGACACGGTAAGGATCAACGAAGAATCAATAACCAAGAATACCGACGACACGGTAAGGATCAATGAAGAATCAATAACCGAGAATACCGATGTTACGGTAAACTCCAACAAGACCAATAAGAGTCGACAACCAGAAATACCAACGGTATGATAAACTCCAATAAGATCAATAAAGGGTCAACAACCGAGAATACTGACGACACAGTTAACTCTAGCAAGATCAATAAGGACCAACAACCGGGAATACCATCAATACGGCAAACTCCAACAAGAGCAATAAGGAATCGACAATCGATAATACTGACGACACGGTAAACTCCAATAGGGATAATAAGGGATCAACAACTGAGAGTACCGACGACACAGTAAACTCCAATAACATCAATCAAGGACTAATAACCAAGAATACCAACGATGAGACAACTCTCAAACGGAATCAATAAGGATCAATAACGAATGAGATTACCAATGACAGGGTGAACTCCAAACGAGATTTATAAAGGATCGATACCAATGAGTTGACCATGGATATGGTAACTCCGAACGAGAATAGTAAAGGTTCAACGGAGACAGATACACGAGAGAATAAAATCTTCAACCATATACAAATCATATATCCAGGATTTCAAAGACAATCTGAATATCGAACAGATCCAATTATACATGGACTGTCAACGACCAATCAATAAGACTCAAGATGGACATCACGATACGCTCGATCCGGACATGTGTCCGTGTACAAGCCAACCATGTGTATTGATCAATACACGTCTGGTCTCGTACCTAATCAGCCTCACGAAGTACGTCTCGTGTGCACGGTTCAATATGAGGTCGAAATCAACATATGCTACACGTGCCCGTCCCGAAAATCCTACACATGAACGATCAGAACGTATCTGACTCCAGATATGCCACGATACAACATGACAACAAATCTCGAAGAAATGGATATCCAACAAGGATCAGAAGATTTTCCAAAAGGGCAACAATAACTCGATCATGAAAGACCGACACAACCATAATGTCGTATTCCGTCAGACAACAGTTCACATCATGATCAACAATGCATATAATAATAGCACACAAACACCCAGGGCAGCAGCCAAGGGTCACGGAAACCTCTACTCAGGAATACTCCGGACAATATCATATAAACTCCCAAGGCAGCAGCCGAGGGTCACGGACGCATCTACTCAGGAACACTCCGGACAATATCACATAAACTCCCAAGGCAGCAGCCGAGGGTCACGGAAAGCATCTACTCAAGAATACTCCGGACATAGGTGCCATTTAGGTCTTATCCCCTAACACATTTCCATTCGGGTACCATACAAGTTTTATCCCCAACACATCGGCCCCACAGATTACGGCTCAAAGAAAGAGCACATCACAGAACGTAACAAACAATGGTGCACACTCACCGCATGAAATATCAACACATACATGCAATAATGCAAGGATGATTATCATAATCTAACAATAGTAATTTACCTCAAGCTGGAGACGCTAACCTTTCAACGACCAACCGCTCTGAACGAATACACGGTTTATCCGACAATCCAAAATGAAGTACATTCCATAACTAATACCATCACCATAGCGTACGTAATGTAGCAGTTGACTTGCTACAGTATCAACCCATATTACGTACGTAATATGCCATGCATAGCATACGTAATGCCGAGGTTGACTCGCCTGTCCACATCCTGCGCCAAAAGCAGCTGACACCGGGTCCCACCTACTGACCATGGCTTGATCCTGTCCGAATCCCTTCTTAACGTACATAATGTACATTTCTTAACGTACGTTAATCCTGCTTACGTACGTAAGACTCCTTACATAGCGTATGTAATGGCTTTCATACTTAGCCATTTCTGCCCATGTCTGTCGTCTCAATAAACCGAACACATACACGCGACATACCGAATACATATACTCATTCCGATATCATTCTCATACGGTACGTCTGATGAACGATATCCTCAATTACAACTGTCGACCAAGTACGGCAATCATACAAATACTCATACGATATATCTGACATCGAAAGACACACCAAGCATGTAATATCCTAGAATCAATAAGCTCGATAGACATAATGGCATGACTGTCACGGTTTCCAAAATTATTTATCCATACTGTATCGGTCCCACTCTGTACAGTACAACTCAGATAAAATAATGCGAAAAATTCATAGTGAAATTCTAGGATATTACATATATACCCACTTAAATAAGTTTCGTCCTCGAAACTCAACACCTGTCATAATCAGTATCTCAATCCCGAAATATCTTAAAATCACGACACCATACTCAAATAATCATCATAAAAAATGAAATAACTGAAAGAACATACTTACAGGTCCGTGAAGTCGATGATCTTCCGTGATACCAGCATACGACTCCCATACAAAGTCTCAACACACTAACAACACACCGGCATCGCAAATACAACAATTTGAAAATATTTCAAAAATTTTGAAACATCCAAAATCGGGTTGACTCAAAAGTTAGGAAATCATTTTCAAAAGTCACGCTACTACCGCACCGGTAGAGCCACATAACACACACGCCCGGGTTTTACGAAACCCAAGCTCTGATACCATCTTTTGTAACACCCCCAAAACCGATCGGGAATATTACAGCATCGTGGGCCCCATATTGGAACCCACAATGTTAAAATTATTTTCACAAACATTTAAAAATGCCAAAAGGGCCGTTTTGAAGTACACACACACAACATAGTTCAGAAGAATACCGAAAAGCCATTTAAAAACATATACACACACAGCGGATAAAAACATAATTATATACATTTGCAGCGGAATTAGAAAAACTAGAAAAGAATACACAATCCGAACAATCACGCCATAGCCAGTATCACCGGAAAGCTCATCCCTTCACGACCGCTACTAGCTCGAACTCCGAGTACCTAAAAGATAGAGCCCACGACGGGGTCAGCCATAATACTCAACAATGACAACGATCACATCACAAAAACAATACATATCAATGTAATTTACAGGGTAAGAATATTTCCAATATAATCTCACCGTAGTAACCTTACCAATCCATCACAATCCATATCAAATCAGTTCTTACCATATTCCACGTCTCGCATCCTTAAGTAATGAACGAATTCAAATGTAATCACCTGTCCTGTATCCGAAACACTACCAAGATTTTCAAACATAAACATATCTCGAGTATAGAATAATCTGGTCAAGTTCGATTCTGCCGGCTGGGTCGCACAATCGGATCCCAATACTGATAGGAACTTATATCACACGATACATCTACAAATCAACTGTCCCGAAACAATAGCAAGTCCCGGATATCAATACAAAGCATGAATGCTCACACAGTCAATAATGATAAACAATCGATGCATCACAACGGAAATATCAATGACATGATATTTCCACACAAGATAGACAAAGGATCAACCACGGACGAGAATACCATGATCTGGTAACTCCAACAAGATCAATGAAGAATCAATAACCGAAAATACCGGAAATACGGCAAATCCCAACAAGATCAATAAAAGGTCGACAACTGAGAATACCGATGACACGATAAGGATCAACGAAGAATCAATAACCAAGAATATCGACGACATGGTAAGGATCAATGAAGAATCAATAACCGAGAATACCGACGATACGGTAAACTCCAACAAGACCAATAAGAGTCGACAACCAGAAATACCAACGGTATGATAAACTCCAATAAGATCAATAAAGGGTCAACAACCGAGAATACTGACGACACAGTAAATTCTAGCAAGATCAATAAGGACCAACAACCGGGAATACCAGCAATACGGTAAACTCCAACAAGAGCAATAAGGAATCGACAATCGAGAATACTGAGGACACGGTAAACTCCAATAGGGATAATAAGGGATCAACAACTGAGAATACCGACGACACGGTAAACTCCAATAACATCAATCAAGGACTAATAACCAAGAATACCAACGATGAGACAACTCTCAAACGTAATCAATAAGGATCAATAACGAACGAGATTACCAATGACAGGGTGAACTCCGAACGAGATTTATAAAGGATCGTACCAATGAGTTGACCATGGATATGGTAACTCCGAACGAGAATAGTAAAGGTTCAACGGCGACAGATACACGAGAGAATAAAATCGTCAACCATATACAAATCATATATCCGGGATTTCAAAGACAATCTGAATATCGAACAGATCCAATTATACATGGACTGTGAACGACCAATCAATAAGACTCAAGATGGACGTCACGATATGCTCGATCCGGACATGTGTCCGTGTACAAGCCAACCATGGGTATTGATCAATACACGTCTGGTCTCGTACCTAATCAGCCTCACGAAGTACGTCTCGTGTGCACGGTTCAATATGAGGACGAAATCAACATATGCTACACGTGCCCGTCCCGAAAATCCTACACATGAACGATCAGAACGTATCTGACTCCAGATATGCCACGATACAACATGACAACAAATCTCGAAGAAATGGATATCCAACAAGGATCAAAAGATTTTCCAAAAGGGCAACAATAACTCGATCATGAAAGACCGACACGACCATAATGTCATATCCCGTCAGACAACAGTTCACATCATGATCAATAATGCATATAATAATAGCACACAAACTCCCAGGGCTGCATCCAAGGGTCACGGAAACATCTACTCAGGAATACTCCGGACAATATCATATAAACTCCCAAGGCAGCAGCCGAGGGTCACGGAAGCATCTACTCAGGAACACTCCGGACAATATCACATAAACTCCCAAGGCAGTAGCCCAGGGTCACGGAAGCATCTACTCAGGAATACTCCGGACATAGGTGCCATTTAGGTCTTATCCCCTAACACATTTCCATTCGGGTACCATACAAGTTTTATCCCCAACACATCGGCCCCACAGATTACGGCTCAAAGAAAGAGCACATCACAGAACATAACAAACAATGGTGCACACTCACCGCATGAAATATCAACACATACATGCAATGATGCAAGGATGATTATCATAATCTAACAATAGTAATTTACCTCAAGCTGGAGACGCTAACCTTTCCACGACCAACCGCCCTGAACGAATACACGGTTTATCCGACAATCCAAAATGAAGTACATTCCATAACTAATACCAAACCACCATCCCGAGTTCAACATCGATATGATAATTAACCTTGATATCCAACTTCTCATGCAATAGACCAAATTATAATTCACATTTCCATTTCCACTAGACATCCTTAAAATCATATACGTTATGATTTATCTTAGTCCAAAAATACCATACATACCACCATTCCGACAATTCATATATTCCATAATGCCATTGCTATATGAATCATAAATGAAATGAAAACGAAATCATTTATTAACACTATGAACTGAGCAAGTATAACTTGCCTCGATATCAATACGATGAAGTTGTTACTAGTCCCGTCGTCTTCATCTACAAGCTTCGCAGCACAACGGTTAATATCAACGATCACCTAACGCAACCTAATACAATAATCAATCAACGATACGTTCGATAACAATCAACAACCTGTATAATCAACCAATCAAACTTAACGGTATCTCGATCATACGAAATCAAACCATATCAACTCTTATCAATACGAATACAAGCCGAATTTCGATAATCAATAGTTCTATCAACGTCTACAACATTCTTGGTTTCGACTTCAATCTTAAATTTGGATTAACACGGCTCATTCTTGCAAATTCATATGAATACAATTACCGGCTATCATCATGAATAATCATATACCAAAATTAAACGTAATCCTTCCAATTTACGGACATATATCATTCAAGAATTCTTCAAGAACATGAATTAGTCCATAATCATGTTTGCAGCCAACAAAACGACGTAATTGGATGTGTTCTAACATCTAATCATCATCTAATCCATAATCCAAGGCATGTGTCATTTTGTTCTTCAATATACGATTCGTATAATCTCAAAATCATAACATCAGCACCATAATCATCACTATACGGAGAAGAACATCAGCGTTAACATCAAAATCCGAATTCAAGGAGTAGAGTTCATCAACATACCTTTTGAAGAAGAACCACAAGGATCAAACACTTCAAGAATCATTAACATCTTCATATCTAAGCCTCATATTCATGCTCTCAAGCTCCTAGCCAAGTTAAAAGTGTCTAAAAAACACTTAGAAGTGAAGAAGGATGAACTGGGGTGGGGTAAATGAGTTTCCTTTCGTGAACAAATGAAAGACCAGCTCTTATTATATAAACTGCGCATCTCGTTACATACGTTAAGTCCCAATCTTAACGTACGTAAGGCCGTTGACGTACGATATATGTCCTGTATAGCGTACGTAATGGTCATCCAGGGTTAACTGTACTATTTTGTACCTTGCGTTACGTACGTAATACCATCACCATAGCGTACGTAATGTAGCAGTTGACTTGCTACAGTATCAACCCATATTACGTACGTAATATGCCATACATAGCGGACGTAATGCCGAGGTTGACTCGCCTGTCCACATCCTGCGCCGAAAGCAGCTGACACCGGGTCCTACCTGCTGACCACGGCTCGATCCTGTCCGAATCCCTTCTTAACATACGTAATGTACATTTCTTAACGTACGTTAATCCTGCTTACGTACGTAAGACTCATTACATAGCGTATCTAATAGCTTTCATACTTAGCCATTTCTGCCCCTGTCTGTCGTCTCAATAAACTGAACACATACACGCGACATACCGAATACATATACTCATTCCGATATCATTCTCATACGGTACGTCTGATGAACGATATCCTCAATTACAACTGTCGACCAAGTACGGCAATCACACAAATACTCATACGGTATATCTGACATAGAAAGACACACCAAGCATGTAATATCCTAGAATCAAAATAACCTCGATAGACATACTGGCAGGACTGTCGCGGTTTCCAAAATTATTTATCCATACTGTATTGGTCCCACTCTGTACAGTACAACTCAGATAAAATAATGCGAAAAATTCATAGTGAAATTCTAGGATATTACACGCATGCTAGGGCTGTAGCGCACGCTAAATATAAGGTTTAGCGCACGCTAGTAATATGCTTCATAAAAGGGGACATACCGGTGTTAAGAGGCATTTCGTCCATTTCTTTCCTTTCACTCGATAGAGAGAGCCTTGGGAGGATATTTGAAGTTCCTAAACACTGAGAGATGATCCTCTTTGACAAGATTAAGATGGAAAGCATAGATTAAAGTTTTGTTCTTGAAATTATTGATGATTCTTGGAATGGAGTTCATAGAGAGAGTTTTGAGGTTCCAAATACTGGATTATGATGGAGTTGATCGTCCTTATCAACGTTTGGAGCTTGGAAGTGATTGAGAATGGATTCAACCTTGGAAATCAATCCATTCCTTCAAAGAGGTAATTACTCTTCACTTTGGGATTTGGTTTTGGGTTGTATATGATGTCCTTGAGCTGATAATCGTCATGTATGAGTTAACAAGTATGATTATGAGATTGGTTACCGAGTTATGTTGATGTTATTATTGATATACGGGTATTGATATGATTATAATGGTTGTGAATTGTGTTGTTTATCTTCAAAGAGATATGTTGGCTAATGTCTTCCTTCAATTCAGGTCTTTGATGTTGTTGTTGTTGGTTTCTTCATATGATGGTGATCATGACGTTGATTATGAATTCTTGGTATTCATATGTTGATATTGAGGAAGAAGATGATGTATGAATATATGACTTGGATTATGAGTAGGATGGTTGTTTATATGTTAAAAAATATCGGATTTCGTTGTTTTGATAACTATGAACATGGTTTCGAATCACTTAGTGTTCTTGATAATCGCCATATGTTGATCGATACTTGTAAGGAATGCATATGTACAGCATTAGTGCACGCTAAGCTTACTGGCTAGCGCATGCTAACGGGATCGACTTAGCGCACTCTACGGTATATGATTAACGTGCGCTAAGCAGGTAGACAGTGCAGTATTTTCGTGTTGTGGTTGTGAATTCATACTGGTTTGAGTTGTATTGTTCAGACTTATGTTTAACCGAGATGTCGTAGAATCATTGGGTTTGTGGATTAGTTATGTCGGTTATTCATTGTTATCAGATTGTTGTTTATTGATTATTGCAATGGGTTGTGGTAATTGATCGGTGATTAGAATTATGCTTTGCGATCGTGTTCGAGAATGTTCGTAGATTGCTTTGGTCGGGGCTGAGGAGCTCGTAGACGAAGGCAATGGATTTGGTAGCGGCTTCGTTGTATCGGTATCGAGGCAAGTTATTACTTGCTCAGTTATAATATTTAATGAATGGTTTCCGTTTCATTCGTTTATAATTCGTATAGCAATGTTTATAATCGTAATCACAGGAGATTTGGGATTATAAGTTGTATTCGAGTTTTGGGAATTAAATCATGATGTATATGATTTACATTTGTTGTTAGTATACTTGGTACGAGGATACATTGTAGTATAGACGAAGATATGAATTATCTACCATCCGTGACATTCTGGACCGTCGAATATTGAGGATAATGGTTGGTGATGGTTTAGACATTGAGATTGCTCTCGAAGGACTCAGGGCAAGTACTCTAATCATTTTTGTCGTTTGTGTCGATCCTGTTGTGATACATTCGTGTGTTGTTGATGTCATGCATTTGTGCATTGTTGCTGTCGTGCATTGTGTACTGTTGTTTTGTGCAGTTGTGCATTGTTGTCATATGTCCACCATGCATTGGTCCGACGGGATCAACATGGGATATCTATATATGTGTGCGTTGGACGTTGGATATGTAATTCCACCATGCGTTGGTCCGACGGGATCATCATGGGAATCTATAGCTGTGTGCGATGGATCGTTGGATTACCATGTGTGTTTTTGTGCATATGTATATTATGGGTTTTCCATAAGT
Organism: Orobanche coerulescens; assembly: GCA_033398695.1. Taxonomy (NCBI): domain Eukaryota; kingdom Viridiplantae; phylum Streptophyta; class Magnoliopsida; order Lamiales; family Orobanchaceae; genus Orobanche; species Orobanche coerulescens. The sequence continues at coordinate 131,368,449 of CM065812.1, read as the reverse complement.
ATACAGTGTTGTTATTGATGTGAGCATATTGACGATGCATTTGTAGGTCTTAGGTTAGGACCATGTCCGTATGTTGTGTTGATCTGATCTTGGATTACACTGACGTGATTTCGTCATGGCATTTCATATCTTGAGGTATGTTCCGTATTTCCTTTGGTATTGGTCTTTTGATGTACAATCGATTATCATATTGGGATTTGATGATGTTATCCGATGGATCGAATTGGTCAGAGCCGGTATTTTTCCGTATCATGAGTTAGTGATGATATTCTGATAATCTTGAGTATTGTTTAAGGAACAATACAGATGTTATGTTTGAGTTTATTGGTTAATCGAGATTACAAGATGTGCATTGTGATAATGGTTATTCTGATGAGAATTATTCGAGTAAGTAAAATTACGACGGTAAGATTACATTGGTTGTATTCTTACTTAGTATTTTCATTGGTATGTAATTATTGACGTAATGTGATGGTTATCATTGTTGGATATTATGGCTGACCCCGTCGTGGGATTTCTTTTTAGGTTCTTGGAATATCGAGCTTGTAGCGGTCGTGGAGAGATGAGCTTCCCGGAGGATACTGACTAGGACATGTATTTGTGTGTTGAGTTTCCTGATCAGTTCTTATATTCCGCTGCTAGAGTATTTTAATTATTTGTCTTTTCCCGTTGCGTGAGTATTTTTAAATGGCCTTTTGGTATCTGGTAAGTTAGGTTACTTTGGCAATCATTTTCTAAACTATTTTATCGGTACGTGTAAGCGATAGCTTAACGTATGTTTTTAAACTGTTGAGTCTTGGCATTTCGGGCCTTGTGGTTTCAAATGAGATTTTATGACGGTTTGATAAACGAGTTTTATAAGTCTTCGAATGTTTTTAAAAGACAGTATCGTCGTTAGCCTCTTGGGCGTTTGTAAATGTTTGCGAAAATATATTTGAGCCTTGTGGGTTACGTCTCGGGGCCCACGACGTTGTAATATTCCCGGTCGGATCTGGGGGTGTTACAATCATAAAGTCTTCAAAGTCAGGATTTTGCTCTAAGTATGGAAGCTGTTAGGAAACTTCATACAGCCTGTCCATATAGCAAGAGATCTTCCTGCATAGTCTGTTCCTACAGCGCTTACACTATTATACAACAGAGATAAAGAAAGTTGGATACAATGATCAAGCTGTTGTCACAATATCAATCTGTGTGAACGATACAACGACATGTTTTGTTAAAGTTATGTAGTTGTGTACGCAGTGATTTTAATAAATATTTTACTCCTGTGTAGAGGACTAGTGGACGTAGAGAGATTTACCTCGAACCACTTATATTTGTTGGTATTTTACACTATATCCTTTCTGTTTTCATATCAACCTGTGATTTGAAGTATACATATTGTGAAAACTCTGTACGCATCAAGCAAACATGATATTGCCTAGTTGTTGTATCTACAACAACTCAATATTTAGTCTTCCGCTACGCAAATCACTTCGAAAAAAATACAGCTTATTCAATTCCCCTTTCTAAGCTGTTTACTGCATACTCTATGGCCAACATCGATTTACAAGGATAAAACACGCTCATCAAAATAATTGATCAATCACATGATCCTATTAAGGATACCTTTATACCAAATGATGATGAATAGATTCATGGTTCGGAAGCATCACATCTCAGTGCAATTGTTGCACTTATATATCTTACTAGTTCTACATGAAATAATATATGACCAAGGCTTAATTCATAATCTAATGGTTAACATTGAAAGAAAGTATTGAAAACTTCAACGCTATCTGCAAAAAAAAAAAAAAGATATTTGTATGTATATGGATCTCTGCATTTGTAATGCATTAAAAGTGCGTTGAAATAAGATCAGTCACCCATTAGATCTCAAAGAATTGTGGGCTATAATAGAAGAATGAATTAATACAACACATGAAGTAAGTTGAGAATGTGTATGGTTGATGAGTTTAACCACAACTAATATAAAATCTCCAAAAGAGATGACATATCTCGCCAACATGTGAGTTCGAGATTGCAACTTGCACCGAATATGATACCTATGCTAATTCGCGGAAGATTTTTGAAATGCCTGAAGAATATTTATATAACAATACACGTATCACTCTTTTTTTCTTGGTTGAGGTTTTATCCCATTGGGTTTTCCTATCAAGGTTTTTAACGAGGCAACTAGGATGTCGTATTAACATGAATAGTGTACTCTTTTCCCTTCATTAGGTTTTTTCCACTGGTTTTTTCCTAATAATATTTTGACGAGGCATATTCAGTACTACAAAAACAGCATTTAACAACGGTTCTTATCAAATCGCTGTTAAATAATTTTTTTCAAAAAAAATTATTTTTTTAGAAATTATATAACAACCGCTGTTAAAATTGTTGAAATAAAAAAATTGATTAAGCTTCCCCTGCCCACATCCCCTCGCTGGCCCCGCCCACTCGCGACCCGCACATTTATCCAAATAAATGTGCAGTTTTGCTGCTCATAGGATTCGAACCTGTGACCTCCATAAGGCGGAGGTGGTATCAAACCAGTGAGCCAAGTCACTTTATGATATTTTTATTGCTTTATTTTATTTAAGTGTACAATAAATTATATATTTGTATATATATATATATATATGTTTATTAATATTTTCAGAATTCTACAAAGAACCGTTGTTAAAATCATACATTAAAATTTTAATATATATATAAGATAAATTATATAAATACATTATATTTGATGTAATATAAGTTTTATTATATTACAATATTAGTATTTTCAATGTACATTATAAATTTTAAAGTTTCATTTGATTAAATTTATTATACAATATAATTATAATATTTAATATATATATATATAATATAATTCTACAAATACATTATATTTCATAAAATTATAACTATATATTATAATGTTTTGATATATAGTGTGATAATTTTCATTACAGTATATTATCAACATATAATAACCTATTAATATCTAATATATATTACAAATTTATAATTTTCATTCTCATTAAGTTTTTTATATAATATATAAATTATATTTTTTACATATAATATAATTGGACAAATATAATATAATTCGTAAAATAATATGTATGTATTATAATTTTTGATATATAATATAATATAATTTCTAATATTAATATAATATAAAATATATTAGTATTCAATATATTGCACATTTAACATCGGTTCTTTTAGAACCGCTGTTAAATGTAATTTTGACATTGTTTCTAAAAGAATCACTCTTAAACGATAATTTTAATAGCGGTTTCTTTGGAACCGATGTTAAAATGCCACCACTTTATACTAACAGCGGTTTTTTTAGAACCGCTGTTAAATGCTGTTTTTGTAGTAGTGATTCATGGCATAACAAGGACTACACAGATCGGTATTAGACCTCAAGATTTAAAGTAAAAAGAGTAGTTGTACTCTTTTTCCTTCGATAGTTTTTCCCACAGGGTTTTCTTGACAAGGTTTTGATGAGGCAACACATGGATACTCCTATAGGAATATTCTGTATATGGAGAAACTTATACTCTTATGATCACTCAATTTTTGTGAATGAAATTTTACTGAGGCGGCAAGAATGATCGATATGAGGGGGACCGAATTCAGTTATTATACATTGCTCAGGACTTTTCCTAACAACAGTGTGATACAGCAAGTTACGCGCGTTACAAGTTCACTCCAAACAGTTTGAAAGTTTTTCTCCCGTTGGATTTTTATCAAACTAGTCCAACAAACATTTATGTAAATAATCATTCAAGTGGGGTGTTGTAAATAAGTCATATATTTAGTGAATGACTAATATATCCCTGAAACCCTAGATGTGTAGCTTTAAATAGAGGCCTATAGCCTTCAGAATGACATGTACAATTTCATTGGTGTCTCTCACCTTCTCTCATATTTTCTTTTTCTCTCAATGTTTATAACAATCTCTATATTTTGATTTTTGGAGTATTGTTTTCTTTCTATTATCTTTTATTCCCTCTGTCCCACAAAACTGTGCTCATTTTTACTTTTATTAGTCGAACATTCATAAACTTTGACCATGAATTACAACCAATATATAAAAAATTATAGTAATGCAAGTATTTATTTGAATTGTCTTAGTGTGTATTTTCCAAATATTATTTTTTACAATTTTTATTCATGTATAATTGAAATTATTAATGGTCAAAGGTGTATTTGGAGAGACCGGTCAAAGTCAAAATGAGCATAATTTTGTGAGACAGAGGGAGTATGATTTATATGTAAAAAATACACTTATTTAAGATTTTATTAGATCACTCTAGATATATATTTGAAATAAATAATTTTTTTTATAATTTTTAATAATAAATAGATATTAATTGTAAAGTTATGATAATAAAACTCCATATATAGTAGTAATTAAGTTAGGAAAAATTATAAGATACTTCATTTCAAAAAAAAAAATTATAAGATACTTACATCACCATCATACCTATATATTTTTCTAATTGAATTAATGATAATAATTACTCCCTCCGTCCCACCGATCTTGATTCATATTCTTTTTCGGGGCCGTCGCAAGATACTTGGTCATTTCCTTTTTAAGACACTTTTATCTCTCACAACTTTAAATTATATATTCATACCATCACTTTACACACTACTTTTCAGCTTTTCATAAATCCCGTGCCGAAAAGCAAATGCTCAAGATGGGTGGGACGGAGAGAGTACTAACTACAAATTTACCATCTACTACAAATCTAATAGTATTAAATATACAATACCTGTATGAATTGTAACACCCCCAAACCACTCGGGAATATTACAGCGCCGCAGACCCTCTCCGTGAGGATCTACAAGGCTAAATACAGAAAACACCACGACACAGTACATGCCGACATGGCTAAATAACGAACCATTAGACCGATTTGGACTTCTACCACAAAATACACATCAACCATACATTACTCTTTCTCGCAACTCATACCCACGCAGGGGCTAACATAAATCAACATTCCTATAAAACGGGGAAATAGACATAACGGAAGGACAAAACAACAAGACATCACTAAATACTCAACACCGGTCTTCATGTGATTAGTATCGTCGTCTTCCATCATCTTTCGTAATGATCCTATGAATTGCTCCCCAGCAACCTGCAAATACCTGGACGCAATACAAATATCCACCCCCCGAATACTCGGGAGTTAGCAAAACTCCACTGTTTTGCTAGTGCAAGTATAAATACAAAGGCTAGCCATACATATCATACTCCAAGAACATAGAAATCGTGAATATACTTCCCGAGATAATTCACTTGATTAAAACCGTTTGAATTATGAAAGATAGGACTAAAACCATTTTACATCTTACAAACATTTTACGATCTCAGGAGTTTTGGAAACGTTTGGGTTTCAAGAATTCTCAAGTTTTTCGAATAACTTAGGGACACATCCCAAAAATCATTTATTTTAAAATACGATTCCGATAACAAAATATGGGGTCCACGACCCAATCATAACATTCCAACCACAAGCACGGGACTTATACACATCACATACTCACAAGAATAACCCGACATAAACTACATCGTGTCAAACATTACCATGACCAGTCTCACAGAACGACATCGGAGAGCACAACTTTGCACTTAACCATACGGTCGAACTCGACACACCACAGAGCTACAATACACAGAGCAACCACAGGACACACGTACCCATACCAAATTATCACAGCCAAAGTACAAATCACACACAACACATTTACTGGTGCCATTCCAGCCAAGTACGATATCATTTGGACTGCCATTCTAATCAGACGAAATATGCGCCAAAAATCACAGTTCTCCAACAAAACATTTCAAAGTTAACCGTTGGTACGAGACTCACGGCCGCCGTACCCAGCAGAGCCCCGTCGGACATCCCTGGATGGTTAACCCTAGTTCGAGATAGATACACACAGGGCAAGACGTATCCCTAGAGGCCCCGTCAGACCGTCCCTAGGTGAACATACGCATATATCATCCACAACGCCATGGGAAGCCATAATTCGAATACTAGAATATGCATACAAATGCTAGGTACTTCGCTAGAATGGACGCTTTAGTCGACGTATACCCACAACTAATGTCACACAACCACAAGCAATCACCAGCACCAAACAACACCAAGCGCCACACCCTCCTTATGAAGGAGTGACAACTAATATCACACAACATCACATATTCACCGAACATTTATACATATCAATACACAATCCTCGGCAAATAATTTTGGTCTACTAACATCACTAAATATTATTGTAACATCACCAAACATACGTCATCAATACACATATACCGAAAACACATTTGTTTACGAAGTATACGAATTATCTTTTGAAAGACATCTTTTATCGGGAACATACCGATCCTTTTTAAAATTCATTTAAACATTCGAATTGCACATAAAATCATTTATCAATGATTCCATCTACGAAACATGAAAAGTATGGGTAAGATACTTGCCTCGATAACACGAGCAATGAAACGACGAACGGACACGATCGGGTAGCCCGCGAACCTCCAAAAACAGTCAAGAATTCGACAACCTCACTCACGCTACGAAAATAACATCATCACGAATCAATAATGTTAATCGGATTCGAATCAACTCGTAAGACAACAGGGATCCGAGGGTTTTTTCAAGACAAATTGAGAATCAAGTTCCAGGTGATAAAAATTGATAAATGAGTTACAAAATCCGAAGACCATGATCAATACAACAAGAATAACAAGAACAATTCATCAATTTCGGACAAAATCAACGAATCTCGAAGAAACCCTCAAAAATATACACAACAAGGGTTCTACGGAAGAAATACCTCGATCCGGTGAAGAACAAGGATTTGACGATGGTATAATCGAAAAAGGTCTTCCAAAATGCCTTGGAATTGGTCGGAACTAGCCAAGAACTCCTCCTCTCAAACCCTCCCGTCCGCAGCCGCCACCAGGTGAAGAAATCGCGAGCAAATGAGGTTTGGCCGAAGCCCAGGCCTATATATGGCCGACATCGTTACGGCTGTAACCGGCAAGCCCTTATAGCCGTAACTCGGCCAATGCCTATAACGTATGTAAGGGCCGACTCCTAGCGTACGCAATGAACATCACTTATGGCCGTACTCGGCATGGCCTTACGGCCGTAACCGAACTCCCAGGGCCACTGACTGAAATATGCCGAGCCACTACGGCCGTAACCAGCTAGTGCTTAGCGGCCGTAACAAAGCCTTACGGCCATACTCGGCATGGCCTTACGGCCGTAACTGGGTCCTTCCAGGTCAGGGTGTGCGGGTGCCTTACTGCCGTAATTGGCCAGGACTTACGGCTGTAATCGACCCAGTCAGCCCTCCGACTGCCCGGCTAGTGACTCGACGACGTCTCGATCATGCAAACGCACCGACTATGATCCAAAACAATAACGAACAGGCTACGAGATTCAATGAATCACAGTGCAAGCACACGATTCCAAGGACGTGAACGATAACAAACCGTTAGACCGAAGAAAATTCAGCAAAACCGGAACGAAGATCTCGGGTATTACATTCTACCCCTCTTAAAAGAAGTTTCGTCCCCGAAACTTAAAACATAAAACGATCGACGCAAAACACTCTTAGATAACACACGCTGTCCGTTTCCAACTACTTGTAACGAATCACATGCAACACGTGGCTGCTAACATCCACATCGCCATTTCAGAATGATAGCAAAACACACAGACAAAAATCAGTATGGTTGAACAACCCAAATAGTACATCGATCAAAACGTGAGTTAATCGCTGAACAAATACGAAATCCTACAACACGAGGATTGGAAGATCGAAAACAAAGTTAATTTCCCGAATTTAAGGAAATTACGAAGGAATCTGAACGCTAAAAAATCTCGATACAACACCAACAAGACTGGACAACAAGCGATCGAACCACAACGATCGAGATGCATCGGTCGAACAATCATATCCGAATCATGACGAATAACAGAAATCGAATGGCATCCTCGAAGTCCACAGCATGAATCAAGACAATATATGGTCCAGTGAAAAGGACATGATATACATTTACATAATATTCACAGGAGTGGAACCGAATTCGGAAAAAGTCACAACGACAAACGAATTAACCCGAAACAATACCACAACTCGTTCGAACAACAAAAAGTGATGAGTAGAACAAGTCCAGAAAATATCGACGAACACAAACGAGTCGATAGAGTCAAACAAAACGAAAGCGAAAAAAATGGGTATTACACCATATCACCTTTAAAAGAGGTTTCATCCCCGAAACCTAAACAACGAGAACGAAGTGCTAGAATAGCAACCTTCCGGAAATCTTCTCTCGGTCCCTCACCTGATCTCCATGACTATCTGTACCGCGGTCACGACCGCGCCCTTTGCCCCTCGGCATACTAAGCAGATACTCACTCAATACCACGGCACATCATCGCAAAATAATATACCGAATTGCCAACTCAGCTTGGCATATCACATAAGACAATTAATAGCAACTCGATAAGAAGATCAACGAGGTATCCTTTTAAATGATATCATTTAAAATCCTTGGATTTGCATGATTATTCAAAATAAAACTTTGAAAGTATTTTTGGTACCTTGGTTTGAAATTAACTTTGTCAGAACTTTTAAACAACGGACTTTAACTGTCTCATTTGAAATTATTTGCAAAACAATATTTCCTTACAACCGGCACTATCAAAATCAGAATGTCACTACACATCATCATTTTGGAGTGATTCACGATCACGCACAATAAGTGGCTCAGTTCAGAAAACTTTTCTAAATCCGAGTTTGAAGTTTAAATCGAGTAAGATTCTTTATCTTTCACAATATATTTTTGAAAATAAAAATTGTATTGGTTTTTGAAATAAATTTTTTTTATGGTGTGAAATTTCTGAAAATCATGTACTCAAATCATTTGAAAATACAACAGTACGTCTAAAATCATTTTCAAAAATCCTCTCAACACTACACAATAATAAGCGACGGTAACATTTTACAAAATGTTCAAAGGTACCTTAAAACGACTCTTTCAATACCGTCGGGGTTCTTTTAGAAAATTTAAGACCGGCTCGCCAATTTTAAACGATTTTCAAAGTTCACACGAAGCTGCCGATTAAGCGAACCGTCACAACTTTATGAAATTTAATTTTCCACAAATTGCTCAAGTTTATAAAATTTTCAGAAAAACGTTCTCGGAAACACACACAACAGACATAATTTATCACTTTATCAAATACGATCCATTACCATCAGATACTATCACATGTCAACACCCCCTGTCCACATAATTACAGTATCACATGAGAAACTGTCAAAAGATAATTAACATCTAAAACTGAAATCCTACCTCTCAGTAATGAGGACTCCCACAACAAGTGCATTCATGATGACTTAACGTTCATACCACCAACCTAGTCACAATTTTGAGCATTATTGACCAAATAATAATGACAACATCACTACATACCTCCGAACTGACGATCAGGAAATCAACAAGTCGAAAGCAAGAGCCACGTTTCGAGTAAATTTTTGGTAGACCTCATTTGAGTTTTTTTTTTTAAATCAAGTTTTAAAAAGTTGCAATGCAAGAGGAAAATAAAATATAAGTAGTTAAGTTCTAAAAAAAAATCCGGTCTCGAGGTCATCATACGAAATCAAAAATTTTCCTTTCTTGAAGGATGTTTTAAATAAAGTTTACGTGACTCTTCAAAAATAATTAAACTTTGAAATATCACATTGACAAACTTTCCTTGCGGGGTCACACCAAGCCATTACTTCAATGAAACGATTCACACAATATATACACACATTTATACACCGGTATCACTTTTCATTCTAGCACAATACGAGAATCAAACAAGTATGGAGTATGTATTCACGAGGCACATTTAAACTCCACATAATAACACATAATCACACAAGCTCGTATAACACGAGACGCAACAAAGTAGGGAGACTTACATCCACAGATCGCACGAAGATGATGGCTACACGTCGATACTAATCACGACCGACACCTCAGACGACGCGTCGCGACACGACTCAGTCAGACAAAATCTGACAAGACAAGACAAGGCCCGACAACACAAAACTCGGCCCGACAGCCTAGGTTTCCGCAACCTAATATCTGATACCATATTCTGTAACACCCCCAAACCACTCGGGAATATTACATCGCCGCAGACCCTCTCCGTGAGGATCTACCAGGCTAAATATAAAAAACACCACGACACAGTACATGCCGACATGGCTAAATAACGAACCATTAGACCGATTTGGTCTTCTACCGCAAAATACACATCAACCATACATTACTCTTTCTCGCAACTCATACCCACGCAGGGGCTAACATAAATCAACATTCCTATAAAACGGGAAAATAGACACAACGGAAGGACAAAACAACAAGACATCACTAAATACTCAACACCGGTCTTCATGTGATTAGTATCGTCGTCTTCCATCATCCTTCGTAATGATCCTGTGAATTGCTCCCCAGCAATCTGCAAATACCTGGATGCAATACAGACATCCACCCCCCGAATACTCGGGGGTTAGCAAAACTCCACTATTTTGCTAGTGCAAGTATAAATACAAAGGCAAGCCATACATATCATACTCCAAGAACATAGAAATCGTGAATATACTTCCCGAGATAATTCACTTGATTAAAACCGTTTGAATTATGAAAGATAAGAATAAAACCATTTTACATCTTACAAAACATTTTCCGATCTCGGGAGTTTTGGAAACGTTTGGGTTTCAAGAATTCTCAAGTTTTTTGAATCACTTAGGGACACAACCCAAAAATCATTTATTTTAAAATACGATTCCGATAACAAAATATGGGGTCCACGACCCAATCATAACATTCCAACCACAAGCAGGGGGGGTCCGTGACCCAACTTATCCACATCACATTCTCACAAGATTAACCCGACAGAAACTACATCGTGTCAAACATTACCATGACCAGTCTCACAGAACGACATCGGAGAGCACAACTTTGCACTTAACCATACGGTCGAACTCGACACACCACAGAGCTACAATACACAGAGCAACCACAGGACTCACGTACCCATACCAAATTATCACAGCCAAAGTACAAATCACACACAACACATTTACTGGTGCCATTCCAGCCAAGTACGATACCATTTGGACTGCCATTCTAATCAGACGAAATATGCGACAAAAATCACTGTTCTCCAACAAAACATTTCAAAGTTAACCGTTGGTATGAGACTCACGGCCGCCGTACCCCGCAGAGCCCCGTCGGACATCCCTGTGTGGTTAACCCAAGTTCGAGATACGCACACACAGGGCAAGACGTATCCCTAGAGGCCCTATCAGACCGTCCCTAGGTGAACATACACATATATCATCCACAACGCCACGGGAAGCCATAATTCGAATACTAGAATATGCATACAAATGCTAGGTACTTCGCTAGAATGACCACTTTAGTCGACGTATACCCACAACTAATGTCACACAACCACAAGAAATCACCAGTACCAAACAACACCAAGCGCCACAGCCTCCTTATGAAGGAGTAACAACTAATATCACACAACGTCACATATTCACCGAACATTTATATATATCAATACACAATCCTCGGCAAATAATTTTGGTCTACTAACATCACTTAATATTATTGTAACATCTCCAAACATACTCAACCAACACACATATACCGAAAACACATTTGTTTACGAAGTATACGAATTATCTTTTGAAAGACAACTTTTAGCGAGAACATACCGATCCTTTTTAAAATTCATTTAAACATTCGAATTGCACATAAAATCATTTATCAATGATTCCGTCTACGAAACATGAAAAGTATGGGCAAGATACTTGCCTCGATAACACGAGCAATGAAACGACGAATGGACACGATCGGGTAGCTCTCGAACCTCTAAAAACAGTCAAGAATTCGGCAACCTCACTAACGATACGAAAATAATATCATCACGAATCAATAATGCTAATCGGATTCGAATCAACTCGAAATACAACAAGAATCCAAGGGTTTGTTCAAGACAAATCGAGAATCAAGTTCTGGGTGATAAAAATTGATAAATGAGTTACAAAATCTGAAGGCCATGATCAATACAACAAGAATACCAAGAACAATTCATCAATTTCGGACAAAATCAACGAATCACGAAGAAACCCTCAAAAATATACACAACAAGGGTTCTACGGAAGAAATACCTCGATCCGGTGAAGAACAAGGATTTGACGATGGTATAATCGAAAAAGGTCTTCCAAAATACCTTGGAATTGGCCGGAACCGGCCAATAACTCCTCCTCTCAAACCCTCCCGTCCGCAGCCGCCACCAAGTGAAGAAATCGCGAGCAAATGAGGTCTGGACGAAGCCCAGGCCTATATATGGATGACATCGTTACGACCGTAACCGGCCGGCCCTTACAGCCATAACTCGGTCAATGCCTATAACATATGTAAGGGCTGACTCCTAGCGTACGCAACGAACATCACTTATGGCCGTACTCGGCATGGCCTTACGGCCATAACCGAACTCCCAGGGCCACTGACTGAAATCTGCCGAGCCACTACGGCCGTAACCGGCTAGCGCTTAGCGGCCGTAACAAAGCCTTATGGCCATACTCGGCATGGCCTTATGGCCGTAACCGAGTCCTTCCAGGCCAGGGTGTGCGGGTGCCTTACTGCCGTAGTTGGCCAGGCCTTACGGCTGTAATCGGCCCAGTCAGCCCTCCGACTGCCCGGCTAGTGACTCGAAAACGTCTCGATCATGCAAACACACCGACTATGATCCAAAACAATAACGAACACGCTACGAAATTCAACGAATCACAATGCAAGCACACGATTCCAAGGACGTGAATGATAACAAACCGTTCGACCGAAGAAAATTCAGCAAAACCGGAACGAAGATCTCGGGTATTACATTCTACCCCTTTTAAAAGAAGTTTCGTCCCCGAAACTTAAAACATAAAACAATCGACGCAAAACACTCTCAGATAACACACACTGTCCATTGCCAACTACTTGTAACGAATCACATGCAGCACGTGGCTGTTAACATCCACATCGCCATTTCAGAATGATAGCAAAACACACAGACAAAAATCAGTATGGTTGAACAACCTAAATAGTACATTGATCAAAATGCGAGTTAATCGCTGAACAAATACGAAATTCTACAACACGAGGATTGGAAGATCGAAAACGAAGTTAATTTCCCGAACTTAAGGAAATTACGAAGGAATCTGAATGCTAAAAAATCTCGATACAACACCAACAAGACTGGACAACAGATCGAACCACAACGATCGAAACGCATCGGTCGAACAATCATATCCGAATCATGACGAATAACAGAAATTGAATGGCATCCTCGAAGTCCACAGCATGAATCAAGACAATATATGGTCCGGTGAAAAGGACATGATATACATTTACATAAGATTCACAGGAGTGGAACCGAATTCGGAAAAAGTCACAACGACAAATGAATTAACCTGAAACAATACCACAACTCGTTCGAACAACAAAAAGTGATGAGTAGAACAAGTTCAGAAAATATCGACGAACACAAATGAGTCGATAGAGTCAAACAAAACGAAAGCGAAAAAAATGGGTATTACACCATATCACCTTTAAAAGAGGTTTCGTCCCCGAAACCTAAACAACGAGAACGAAGTGCTAGAATAGCAACCTTCCGGAAATCTTCTCTCGGTCCCTCACCTGATCTCCATGACTATCTGTACCACGGTCACGACCGCGCCCTTTGCCCCTCGGCATACTAAGCAGATACTCACTCAATACCACGGCACATCATCGCAAAATAATATACCAAATTGCCAACTCAGCTTGGCATATCACATAAGACAGTTAATAGCAACTCGATAAGAAGATCAACGAGGTATCCTTTTAAAGGATATCATTTGAAAATCCTTGGATTTGCATGATTATTCAAAATAAAACTTTGAAAGTATTTTTGGTACCTCGGTTTGAAATTAACTTTGTCAGAACTTTTAAACAACGTACTTTAACTGTCTCATTTTAAATTATTTGCAAAACAATATTTCCTTACAACCGGCACTATCAAAATCATAATGTCACTACACATCATCATTTTGAAGTGATTAACGATCACGCACAATAACTGGCTCAGTTCAGAAAACTTTTCTAAATCCGAGTTTGAAGTTTAAATCGAGTAAGATTCTTTATCTTTCACAATATATTTTTGAAAATAAAAATTGTATTGGTTTTTGAAAATAAATTTTTTTTATGGTGTGAAATTTCTGAAAATCATGTACTCCAATCATTTGAAAATACAACAGTACGTCTAAAATCATTTTCAAAAATATTCTCAACACTACACAATAATAAACGACGATAATATTTTACAAAATGTTCAAAGGTACTTTAAAACGACTCTTTCAATATCGTCGGGGTTCTTTTAGAAAATTCAAGACCAGCTCGCCAATTTTAAATGATTTTAAAAGTTCACACGAAGCTGCCGATTAAGCAAACCGTCACAGCTTTATGAAATTTAATTTTCCACAAATTGCTCACTTATAAAATTTTCAGAAAAGCATTCTCGGAAACACACACAACAGACATAATTTATCACTTTATCAAATACGATCCATTACCATCAGATACAATCACATGTCAACACCCTCTGTCCACATAATTACAGTATCACACGAGAAACTGTCAAAAGATAATTAACATCTAAAACTGAAATCCTACCTCTCAGTAATGAGGACTCCCACAACAAGTGCATTCATGATGACTTAACGTTCATACCACCAACCTAGTCACAATTTTGAGCATTATTGACCAAATAATAATGACAACATCACTACATACCTCCGAACTGACGATCTGGAAATCAACAAGTCGAAAGCAAGAGGCACGTTTCGAGTAAATTTTTGGTAGACCTCATTTGAGTTTTTTTTTTTAAATCAAGTTTTAAAAAGTTGCAATGCAAGAGGAAAATAAAATATAAGTAGTTAAGTTCTAAAAAAAATCCGGTCTCGAGGTTATCATACGAAATCAAAATTTTTCCTTTCTTGAAGGACGTTTTAAATAAAGTTTATGTGACTCTTCAAAAATAATTAAACTTTGAAATATCACATTGACAAACTTTCCTTGCGGGATCACACCAAGCCATTACTTCAATGAAACGATTCACACAATATATACACACATTTATACACCGGTATCACTTTTCATTCTAGCACAATACGAGAATTAAACAAGTATGGAGTACGTATTCACGAGGCACATTTAAACTCCACATAATAACACATAATCACACAAGCTCGTATAACACGAGACGCAACAAAGTAGGGAGACTTACATCCACAGATCGCACGAAGATGATGGCTGCACCTCGATACTAATCACGACCGACACCTTAGACGACGCGTCGCGACACGACTCAGTCAGACAAAATCTGACAAGACAAGACAAGGCCCGACAACACAAAACTCGGCCCGACAGCCTAGGTTTCCGCAACCTAATCTCTGATACCATATTCTGTAACACCCCCAAACCACTCGGGAATATTACATCACTGCATACCCTCTCCGTGAGGATCTACCAGGCTAAATACAAAAAACACCACGAGACAGTACATGCCGACATGGCTAAATAACGAACCATTAGACCGATTTGGTCTTCTACCACAAAATACACATCAACCATACATTACTCTTTCTCGCAACTCATACCCACGCAGGGGCTAACATAAATCAACATTCCTATAAAACGGTAAAATAGACACAACGGAAGGACAAAACAACAAGACATCACTAAATACTCAACACCGGTCTTCATGTGATTAGTATCGTCGTCTTCCATCATCCTTCGTAATGATCCTGTGAATTGCTCCCCAGCAATCTGCAAATACCTGGATGCAATACAGACATCCACCCCCCGAATACTCGGGGGTTAGCAAAACTCCACTATTTTGCTAGTGCAAGTATAAATACAAAGGCAAGCCATACATATCATACTCCAAGAACATAGAAATCGTGAATATACTTCCCGAGATAATTCACTTGATTAAAACCGTTTGAAGTATGAAAGATAGGAATGAAACCATTTTACATCTTACAAAACATTTTACGATCTCGGGAGTTTTGGAAACGTTTGGGTTTCAAGAATTCTCAAGTTTTTCGAATCACTTAGGGACACAACCCAAAAATCATTTATTTTAAAATACGATTCCGATAACAAAATATGGGGTCCACGACCCAATCATAACATTCCAACCACAAGCACAGGGGGTCCGTGACCCAACTTATCCACATCACATACTCACAAGAATAACCCGACAAAAACTACATCGTGTCAAACATTACCATGACCAGTCTCACAGAACGACATCGGAGAGCACAACTTTGCACTTAACCATACGGTCGAACTCGACACACCACAGAGCTACAATACACAGAGCAACCACAGGACTCACGTACCCATACCAAATTATCACATCCAAAGTACAAATCACACACAATACATTTACTGGTGCCATTCCAGCCAAGTACAATACCATTTGGACTGCCATTCTAATCAGACGAAATATGCGCCAAAAATCATAGTTCTCCAACAAAACATTTCAAATTTAACCGTTGGTATGAGACTCACGGCCGCCGTACCCCGCAAAGCCCCGTCGGACATCCCTGGGTGGTTAACCCTTGTTCGAGATACGCACACACAGGGCAAGACGTATCCCTAGAGGCCCCATCAGACCGTCCCTAGGTGAACATACACATATATCATCCACAACGCCACGGGAAGCCATAATTCGAATACTAGAATATGCATACAAATGCTAGGTATTCGCTAGAATGGCCACTTTAGTCGACGTATACCCACAACTAATGTCACACAACCACAAGAAATCACCAGTACCAAACAACACCAAGCGCCACAGCCTCCTTACGAAGGAGTAACAACTAATATCACACAACGTCACATATTCACCGAACATTTACACATATCAATACACAATCCTCGGCAAATAATTCTGGTCTACTAACATCACTAAATATTATTGTAACATCACCAAACATACGCAACCAACACACCTATACCGAAAACACATTTGTTTACGAAGTATATGGATTATCTTTCGAAAGACAACTTTTATCGAGAACATACCGATCCTTTTTAAAATTCATTTAAACATTCAAATTGCACATAAAATCATTTATCAATGATTCCATCTACGAAACATGAAAAGTATGGGCAAGATACTTGCCTCGATACCATGAGCAATGAAACAACGAACGGACACGATTGGGTAGCCTCGAACCTCCAAAAACGGTCAAGAATTCGACAACCTCACGAACGCTACGAAAATAACATCATCACGAATCAATAATGCTAATCGGAATTCGAATCAACTCAAAAGACAACAAGGATCCGAGGGTTTCTTCAAGACAAATCGAGAATCAAGTCCCGGGTGATAAAAATTGATAAATGAGTTACAAAATCCGAAGACCATGATCAATACAACAAGAATACCAAGAACAATTCATCAATTTCGGACAAAATCAACGAATCACGAAGAAACCCTCAAAAATATACACAACAGGGGTTCTACAGAAGAAATACCTCGATCCGGTGAAGAACAAGGATTTGACGATGGTATAATCGAAAAGGGTCTTCCAAAATGCCTTGGAATTGGTCGGAACCGGCCAAGAAATCCTCCTCTCAAACACTCCCGTCCGCAGCCGCCACCAGGTGAAGAAATCGCGAGTAAATAAGGTCTGGCCAAGCCCAGGCCTATATATGGCCGACATTGTTACGGTCGTAACCGGAAGGAACTTACAGCCGTAACTCGGTCAATGCCTATAACGTACGTAATGGCCGACTCCTCACTTACGGCCGTACTCGGCATGGCCTTACAGCCGTAACCGAACTCCCAGGGCCACTGACTGAAATCTGCCGAGCCACTACGGCCGTAACCGGCTAGTGCTTAGCGGCCGTAACAAAGCCTTACGGCCATACTCGGCATGGCCTTACAGCCGTAACCGAGTCCTCCCAGGCCAGGGTGTGCGTGCGCCTTACGGCCGTAATCGTCTAGGCCTTACAGCCGTAATCGGCCCAGTCAGCCCTCCGACTGCCCGGCTAGTGACTCGACGACGTCTCGATCATGCAAACGCACCGACTATGATCCAAAACAATAACGAACAGGCTATGAAATTCAACGAATCACAGTGCAAGCACACGATTCTAAGGACGTGAAGGATAACAAACCGTTCGACCGAAGAAAATTCAGCAAAACCGGAATGAAGATCTCGGGTATTACATGAATACCAAAGAGTCGGTAATAATTTGCGTGCAGAAAGAAGTGAGAAGTGGGCCGGCCGCCACGCATTAAATGAATGGACCCCTTATATTTTGTTGTTGTTTATTATTACTCCTCGGTTATGTCGTTATGATGCACGAATTCTTCAAAAAATACCACGTTGTAATATTGTATCTGTACCCGTATCTTAAATAGGATGCGATTCTCGAATCCATAAATCTAAATACCACATGGCAAATCCATAAATAATAAAATAATAAAGTTTAACAGATAGTCGAATCCAATGCACTAATCCAACGAATCCAACTAGATTGTTAGATATGATCAAGTTATTAAGCATTAAAATTATTGTTTGAGTTGAATTTTATTATATAATGTAAACTTAAAGTGACAATATGACCCAGTATTGGATTTAATTCACTATTATAACATCTGTATTTGACTGATGATATTTGAATTGATGTTTTATTATTCAATTAATTAAGTTTATGAATATGATTAAGTTTATGTTAATAAAAAAGGTGATTATATAGATATGATTTACGATTTTTAAAATTTTTATATTGTTCCGGGATATCCTTCCATTGTTGGTGTCTTGCCTAGTACTGGTTATAGGAAGATACGTAGATGGAAGGTTCTAGATCCTTATAGAGGTAGTAGGATCCTATTAGATGTGTTACCTTATTTAGGAATCCTATGTATGAAAGGACACTCATTGTAATACCTATATAAAGGCCCCCTCTATCAATGTTATGAATAAAATTGATTGACTCGTATTAACAGCTTTCTTACTTTCTCCTGAAACACGTTATCAGTACGTAGCTCTAGAAATTTTTACAAATTCCGAAAAAAAAATCGGACCTTAACTCTAGCCAGACCACTACCGGACCTCCAATCGACCCTAATCGACCCTACCGCATCCTTTCAGACCACCAATCGACCTTGATTGTCGCATCCTACCGCATGCCGCCGCCTCTAGTCCGCCCAGACTCTGTCGCACTCTGTCTCGATCGATCGTGATCGATCCTGATCGGTACCAGCCGCAGTTATCCAACCCAGCCCCGATCGCCCCGCTCAGTGAGTCCACCCGTGCCGACCAGATCCCGTTCGGCACCTGTCGATGCAGCCTAGCCGCGACCACAGCTCTCCCGTGCTGACCAAATCCCATTCGGCACGTGCTGATCCAACCTAGCCACGACCACATTCCGCTCATGCCAACCCATCCGTGATTGACCCTGCTCGACGCCGGCCGAACACTGCCACCACAGTCTGCCCATTCCGACCCAGCCGTGATCGACCTTGCTCGGTGCTGCCGAACCCTGCCTACCGATCCAACCCAACTGCGATCCGACCAGCTCCAACCTAGTCACCCGCTGTCGAAAGCTGCGACCCGATTCAGCATAGCCGGTCCGACCCGGTTCAAAGTCTCGATCCAAAGACCCGAACATCGATTTAATTTATTTTCTAAAACTGCCAGAATTGCGCCCCCAGTTTCACTTCGCCGCATCGAGTACCAATCGGTAGATCGGAGCACACCACCAATTGCTCCATATCACATGCTTAATCTTATAATCGAGGTAATTATCTAAACTTGTCCCTATTTCAATACTTTCTTTTTGGGAATTTTTTTGGGACATGGGTTATTGGGTTCTTTATCTCCCAGGCTACTTTACGGTGGATGAGACCATGAGAGAAGTTGGTATCTCTGTGTATCGAAGAAAACTGTGTGACAGTCTTGGGGAGTCACAGAATTGTTGAAAGTCGATACTTGTGGTTGTTCCATACACCACGTATCTGCGTGCGATTTGATATCACCATTTTTGTCGACTCTACTAATAACAATTAGGGGAAGTATATTGAGTAACGGTTATGTTACACGTTTTTAAAAGTATCGTTTTTGACCGTTTACATTGTCACTGAAAATCCAACAAGACTAACTTCCCCTTGTTTATATCTTGTAGATGGCACAAAGCTCCAATGTTCACCCAGAGTTCGACATCCTTGACCATGCTGGTAAGGAGTACCATAGGTGGGTCTCATATGCTCGTTTGGCATTCGTCGGTAAGAGATTTACTACCACCATCTTTCCCTCTAACGAGCCTACCACTCAAGAACCGAGCAAGGAAACCAAGGCTAATGCACTGATGTACTTGCGTAGACATATACATCAGTTGTTGAAAAAGTGTTACATGATCAGCGCTTCCCCGAATTTCAACTTCCGTGGGAGCAAATCCGGTTTTTGGATTATGCGAATATGGAGGCCTATAATCAAGCTATCCTCGATCTTCGCGCTAATCTTGATTTTTGTGGTGTCAAGAAGTCTGATCAATACTTGATCGAAAAGACTCTTAACACGTTTCCCATGGGATTAAGTGTGATTGCTCATCAGCTGCGCGTTAGTGACCTTATCTTCCACCTCGCGAAAAAAGAAAGGCAACATGACATCATTCTCAACAGCAATACGTCCAGCTAGTATGAAGCCAATTCCAGAATTGAATCAGGCTACCCACATGAAGGCACCACGATAAAATAGAAAAGGCAATGCTGCTCAGTTTTTGCAAGCACCACGGGTGCATGACTCGGGCAAGTGAGAAAAAAGATGAGGTCGTTGTTCTAATGTGTAGAAGAGGCAAGGTGGCTCGTCCGCCGGTCCTAGTGGATCCCAACCACGTGGACCACCTCCTGCCGCCGGGAATGGACCCACTCCAAAGGAAGACAGGAATTGCTATACTTGTGGTCCAAAGAAGCATACTTACCGCAATGCAAGGCGCCAAACAACATCAAAGCCTACTACCAGCACTATAAACTGTAACACCCCCAAGATATTTGAGGCATATTACAGCGCCGTAAATCCTTTCCAAGGATTTACCAGGCTAATTTACAAAACAACTTGCATGAATCCCTCTTTTAATAAGAGGTTACAAAATGAAAGTCTGTGTAATATAAAAACAAAACATCGACCGACAAGGTCAAACACTTAATCCGACATACATATTTCGACCCATGAGGACTAATACATAACATGAAAACTGATTACATGATCAACAAATATACAATACTTTAACTGTCCCATGTACGGGATCTACGGACACAACCTTAGAAGATATACTTAGGAGTTAGGGAGGAACTCTTTGACTCTTGAATGATTAGTATCGTTGCGGCACGCCGTCTCTATGCTGATCCAATGATATCTCTCCATTCCAATGTACCTGGACACAAAAAAAAAGGTATCCACCCCCAAAGGGGTCAGCAATTGCCGGTGCAAGTAAAACGAACACATAAAATATACGTTACATCATCAAAATCAATAATTAAACCTCGCAGGGTAAACAAGGCATCAACTAAGATCATTCATTGGTTCTCAAAACTTCCTTATATGGCTCGAGAGTTTTCGAAATAGTTTCAAAATAAATTATTTATGAAGTGAAAATAGTTATTTTCATGAAACATGTTTAACAACCTCGGGAATATTTTTAGAAAAATATTTTCTTTCAAAATACCCGCGTCAAAACTTTTATCAAAACATTTTCAAATCTGTTCATGGTTCACATCCCCAATTCTCTTTCCATAATTTGGTGAGGAACTAAATCCTCAAATCAAGCATATCTCAAATCATAGGGGCCCAAGGCCCAACAAAATCAGATGCGCAACAATTCATTAGGGCATGCGGCCCATCAAGGTCATTTTCATCAAACAAGGGTCCGCGAACCAAATCTACGTTTCACAATTGGTACCAACGTCATCCCAAAGCGCACCCGTAAGTTCACAAAATCCAGAAGCCTGATAGGCCTCGACAGGCTTCACCTGGTAGGATGACACTTGGTTCCAACTGCCATGATACCAATATTTTCAAAAGGTATTTCAAATATATCATACTCACATCAGTGACTCAATACACAAACAAGTATCCCCAGTCGAGAAGCTAACCGAAGTAGCTCTCTTGGTCACCGTGAAACCAACATTCACTCCCTGCCAGAAGCCGTCCCTTGAACATGCCCACCGCGCACCTGCACCTGAATAGTGACACCAGACGTGCACTTCCCGATAGAAGCCGTACATTACAGCGTAACAAGGCCCTGCAACACTCCTGCCCTCATCAACTTCGGACACTACAACAGAAGGACATAATTCACACAGGTCACGTAGTTCACGTAATCCACATAGGTCATGTAGTTCACATAGCTAACATAAGCCATTTAATACACGTAGTCTATAATTCCAGTTAAAGGCAATCGTACGTACGAAATCAACAATCCCATCAGAAAGGTACAGAACAACCATTACAGCAAAATTATCATAAATGCAATCAGAATTCACATATACGTCACGCCATATAATATAGAAATAACACATACATACCTAACCACGGGAAACATATCATCATAAATACATACCTCGTCATAGTTGCACAATCACACTGTCACACCAACCACTGTTCTATGGACGCAGCTTCGTATATTTCATACAAGTACAAATCACAAGTGTGCTATAATCCAAGATACCCGATTAGGGTACTCCACATTAGGTATTATCATCCTAGTAACACTCTTTATCGCTAAAACACAAATATCATAATAACTATACACATACGTACAAACACGGTTGCAATGCTATTTCTCTTACCATTTCACACAATGGATATGCACCACGGACTCAATTATATAACACGACTGAAGTAAAGTATAAGGAATGTGATCGTAGAACTTGCCTTGCCGACGAAAATGTATGAATGATCAGCCCACAAGGACTCTTCGCCCGGCCACCGATAATTCCAAACCTTAATCGCACAATCATAATGTCAACACGCGAAGGGACTGATGAAGGAAGGACTTGATCGATGATTCGCAAAACTTGTTAACCCTGGCAGAAAGTGAAGATCCATGGCGATGAAACCTTATGTTCTCTCTTTCTTCTTCTTTTATTTTCTTTTATTTTTTTTAACTTTTTGACTCTCGTCCTTTCCCTTTGTATAGCCGTGTTGTGTGTATATATATAAAGTGTGCGCGTATATATATATATATATATATATATATTGCAATACTTTTTATATCTTGATATAATGGTTTAGGCAGTGTACATGTTAAACATATATAAATGACAATTTAGAAATTAAATGTTCGCTCCGGTATAATCAATAAACATGATCCAAAAAATATTATACAATGCACCATATTTAACTTCTACACAAAATACTAAACACCAAACTCTACTCAACAATTCTAAAGTAACACAAAATCGACAAGTAATTCATACTTCAATATCAAAATAAAAACTATCTCTATTTAGACATCATTAATTAGTAAAATTAGCGGAGACAAAAATATACGGATATCACATCCCCCCCACTAAAAAAAGTTTCGTCCTCGAAACTTAAAGCGAGAAAATAAACATAATGCAAGAGTGGAGTTCATGTCTACATACCCAAACATCTCTCATATGCTACACACATCCAATTGACCGAGTATACAATACCAGTCATTTTAATTTGATTCGAATTTGGGAAACGATGACCATTTTATACTCAAATACATACTATGCTAATATTTACTTTTCAAAAAAAAAAAAAAGAGATATTTTCTTTGTTAAAGTTTTAAACTCAAGGTTTCTCTTTATAAAATTGGAAACTATAATTCATCATATTTCAGAAACCTTATCAAAATTAATTCCCCATTTTAAAATTCAAAAATAGTTATTATCACTCATCATGACTTTCTTTAACATAATTTTACAAAATAGAACTTCCTCACAATCCTATATTTAATTCCTTCATTTTAAAACTCACACTGAAGTATTAAGAACAAATAATTATACACCTAGCACAGTGGCTTGTTGCACACATCAATCTACGAAATTATCACATTCGTCATACAAGTAACAATATCTTATATATAACACAAGAAACAAAGTCACACAAGATCAAAACAAATAATACTACACCAACATCCAAATGAATGAACGAGCATCTAAAACTTCAGAAAGTGCAACCAAAAACCTTCATGTCAAGGACCCTCGTCCAAACGAGTGTCAAATTCATACTGCAAACAAGGCACATATCAATTCATATCTGATAAGCATCAAGGTGTACATATTGTCCGCACCTTGACAGTTTCACAGTCTCAGTCAATACCAGTTAAATATAATAAAACAATCCACGTAGCACATAAAATATAAACAAATGAGGAGACTTACATCCACAGATCAGACGGGAATGCCAACCACAGAGCGATACTAATCACAATTATTGATACCGAACACCACTGACACGACAAGGTACGACCCATTCGACCCAGTAGCCTAGGTTTCCGCAACCTAAGCTCTCATACCACATTCTGTAACCCCCCCAAGATATTCGAGGCATATTACAGTGCCGTAAATCCTTTCCAAGGATTTACCAGGATAATTTACAAAACAACTTGCATGAATCCCTCTTTAACTGGGAGGTTATAAAATGAAAGTCTGTGTAATATAAAAACAAAACATCGACCGACAAGGTCGAACACTTAATCCGACATACATATGTCGACCCATGAGGTCTAATACATAACAAGAAAACAGAGTACATGATCAACGAATATACAATACTTTAACTTGGCCCATGTACGGGCTCTACGGACACAACCTTGGAAGATATACTTAGGAGTTGGGGAGGAACTCTTTGACTCTTGAATGATTAGTATCGTTGTGGCACGCCGTCTCTATGCTGATCCGATGATAGCTCCTCCATTCCAATGTACCTGGACACAAAAAAAAAGTATCCACCCCCAAAGAGGTCTGCAATTGCCGGTGCAAGTAAAACGAACACATAAAATATACTTTACATCATCAAAATCAATAATTAAACCTCGCAGGGTAAACAAGGCATCAACGAAAATCATTCATTGGTTCACAAAACTTCCTTATACGGCTTGAGGGTTTTCGAAATAGTTTCAAAATAAATTATTTATGAAATGAAAATAGTTAGTTTCGTGAAACATGTTTAACAACCTCGGGAATATTTTTAGAAAAATATTTCCTCTGAAAAAACCCGCGTCAAAACTTTTATCCAAATATTTTCAAATCCGTTCACGATTCGCAGCCCCGACTCTATTTCCACAATTTGGTGAGGAACTAAATACTCAAATCAAGCATATCTCAAATCATCGGGGCCCAAGTCCCAACAGAATCAGATGCGCAACAATTCACTAGGGCATGCGGCCCATCAAGGTCATTTTCATAAAACAAGGGTCCGCTAACCAAATCTACGTTTCACAATTGGTACCAACGTCATCCCCAGTCGCACCC
This sequence comes from Orobanche coerulescens, assembly GCA_033398695.1. NCBI lineage: Eukaryota > Viridiplantae > Streptophyta > Magnoliopsida > Lamiales > Orobanchaceae > Orobanche > Orobanche coerulescens. The sequence goes on along the minus strand of CM065812.1, from coordinate 131,342,815 downwards.
GTAAGTTCACGAAATCCAGAAGCCTGCTAGGCCTCGACAGGCTTCACCTGGTAGGATGACTCTTGGTTCCAACTGCCCTGATACCAACATTTTCAAAAGGTATTTCAAAAATATCATACTCACGTGGTTGGTATCAGTGACTCAATACACAAACAAGTATCCTTAATCGAAAAGCTAACCGAAGCAGCCCTCTTGGTCACCGTGAAACCGGCGTTTACTCCCTGCCAGAAGCCGTCCCTTGAACATGCCCACTACGCATCCGCACCTGAATAGTGGCACCAGACGTGCACTTCCCGACAGAAGCCACACATTACAGCATAACAAGGCCCAGCAACACTCCTGCCCTCATCAACTTCGGACACTACAACAGAAGCACATAATTCACACATGTCACGTAGTTCACATAATCCACATAGGTCATGTAGTTCACATAGCTCACATAAGCCATTTAATACACGTAGTCTATAATTCCAGTTAAAGGCAAGCGTACGTACGAAATCAACAATCGCATCAGAAAGGCACAGAACAACCATTACAGCAAAATTCTATCGAATCCGGGAAAGAAGTATTGGGAAGCCGTGAAATGGATATTTCGATATTTATAGGGTACTTCCAAACTGGAGATTACGTTTTGGAAATGGGAAAGCAATGCTTGTTGGATATTCCGATTCAGATATGGCCGGTAACGAAGATAACCGAAAATCTACTTTCGATTATTTGATGATGTTTGCAGGGGGAGCCGTGTCATGGCAATCTAGGTTGCAAAAGTGCGTTGCCTTATCTACAACGGAGGCCGAGTATATTGCAGCGGTGGAAGCGTGTAAAGAGCTCTTATGGTTAAAAATGTTTTTACGAGAGCTAGGCATCTGACAACGACGTTACGTGGTTCTTTGTGATAGTCAAAGTACGATTCATTTGGCTAAGAATGCGACTTTTCACAAGAGAACGAAACATATCGATGTGAGGTATCATTGGATCCGAGATGCTTTGGAGGATGGTTTGTTTGAAATTGATAAAGTTCATACCGATGATAATGGTTCCGATATGTTAACCAAGGTGTTAAGTAGAGAGAAGGTGAAAGTGTGTTGTTCGATCGCCGGGATGGCGAACTCTTCCTATATTCCGGAAAGGGGGAGATTTGTAGGAGTAATTTCCGAAATATAGGCATTTTCGGAGTCGACTGGACTCCGGGCCGTGGCACTACGCTTGAAAACTCATTTTTCTCACCTTGCACTGCCGGGCCGCGGCACATAGCTGCCGAGCCGCGGCCCCCGAAAACACTCAGCACAAGCCGAGCCTCCTGTACTCTGGGCCGCGGCCCCTGCCGGATGGGCCGCGTCCCCTGCCGATCACCTCCTGCCGAGACCTACCGATCGCCCCCCAGATCATCCCTGCCGAAGGCCGAGCAGCCTGTACTGTGGGCCGCGGCCCCTGCCGATACCTGGGCAGTTTTTTGTGCTGTGTGCCGCGGCACACTTAGCCCGGGCCGCGGCACACGAGGTCAACCCCCTTTAGGTTCCCTTTTTATCTTCATTTCATAGGGGAGTTCAACACTACATCACCTACATTCTTTTGAGAGCAGCAAGAGAGAGATAGAGAGAGAAACAAGAGAGAGAAATACAATTCTTCAATTTTCCGTAGATTTATCGGTCGGATCGTCGTGATCTTTTGACAAGAGCTTGGTAGCTATTGGGCAAATCTTTTCACCGGTGTAGATCGAGATTTTGAGTTCAGAAGTTCGGGCATTTCGTTAGCTCTTTGTGTAAGCTATTTACGATTGTTTCTTTTCTCGATCTTGTTGTTGTTGTTGATTCCAGATACTTGAAGAAGTTTTATTACCAAATATTTGACGATTGGTGTATACCCCTAGTTTGTATTAGGAACGATTGTGTATTTATGTGTATTGGTGATAGTGGATTTAAGCGGCTTCGGTCCCATGGTTTTTACTCTCGTCTTGAGGGGTTTTCCACGCTAAAATATTGTGTCTCGTGTTTATTGTTTTTCGGACATCATTTGTATTTTTTCGTCGAGTTGTAATTGGTTTGCTCTACTCGTCGGTAACCACAAAGTTGCAATTGAAGATTGGGAATTTGTCAAACGAGGTTCCGCATTTTTCGTTGTGACGTTAGTCGTTGTTTTTCCCAACAAAAACCCCATTGCTAACAACACTTAGGGCTGTAAACGAGCCGAACAGTACCGAACCTTTACTGAGTTCGGTCCGGCTCGAAAATTTCGAACCTCGGAATTTGAGGTTCGATTCGGCTCGAAGGCAAAAAAAAATTTTATAGTTCGATTCGATTCGGCTCGAATTTTCGAACCGTTCGAATATAGTTCGGTTCGGCTCGAGCTAAAGTCCACTATAACTCTATAAGTCCAGTATAGTTCGAATATAGTTCGGTCCGATTCGCTGAAGCCGAATGGTTCGGCCTGGGATGGGAGAGGTTTATTTCTTGGGCCAAAGCCCCCCGAATCGAGCCGAACCGTTCGGTCCGATTTGCGAATCCTATTTTATAGGGTTCGACTCTACGTTTGGTGTCCCAAATCGAGCTACGAATCGAGTTTTTTCGAGCCGAATCTTTCGAACCGAATCGAACTGTTACGTTCGTTCACAGCCAACACTATAGCAAATTCCTTCGATATTTTGGATGGTAATAAAGAGAACGTAATTCTCGCAGCAGTTAAATCCTTTCCAAATCAACCTAGGACTCTAAATTCGCACAACAGCAGAGGTGCGGCCAGAACACTTAGACAAAGGAAAAAAAGTGACGGCAACTCCGACACTTAACAAGGATGGTTTGAATTTGGAAGAATAAATGCTCACACCGAAGAAGGAATACAACATTTATCATAGGAACATGGATGTGATCTTGAACTTGATGGTAACACCTCTTTTCCATCAACTTGATGGTAACACCTCTTCAAAAAAAAAAAAAAAAAAAAAGAAGCGAATGTTTACTACGAGATGGATGAAACATATAATTGGGCACAGAGGACAACAGATTTAATTTTCCGGACAAATGTATGGGAAGACCGGCGCTAACTGAATCCTGCGGCAGAACTCCTACAACAGCTCCACGATCTATCGAGGTGGAAGGTAATCTTGAACCCACTTTCGCTTTAATCAATGATGTGTACGCCCATCAGTGTTGTTTCTTGGAATGTCCGTGGTGCCAGGAATGGTAACTTTAGAGGGAATTTTGATACACTCCGTTCCGCTTATAATCCAGATATCTTTTTCCTGCTTAGCAACTTCTGCTACTTCACTTGAGATTATCGGGTCACTTGGTTTTACCATTGTCGCGATTTTACCTTCTGATGGTTTATCTGGAGGTATATGGATGGAATGCCATTCATGTTGATGTTACTGATGCTAATGATCAGGGAATTCATGCCATTATGGTCCGCGACAACCGAACTCTTGGCTTGTTTCTGGGGTTTACTCTAAATCCGAACAAAGTTGACAAGATTAGGTTGTGGAATGATCTTAGAGGTCTTAATGAAAATAACAAGAGTCCTTGGTGTGTTATATGAGATTTTAACGAGCTTCTCTATGCTAGCGAGAAGAGAGGAGGTGATTCTCCATCTTGTACAAGGTGTAAACAGACCAAGGACAATATGGCTAGCTGCGAACTTTTTTATATAGAGTACCAGGGGCCTCATTTCACTTGGTGCAATGGTTGGAAAGGAAACGCACGTATTTGGGAAAGGCTAGATCGTACTTTAGCAAATCTGGAATGGAAAGAGCTTTTCCCAAATGGGGTCATAATTAATCTGCCCTGCACTTTTTCGGATCACCACCCAATTTTAACTTTGTGTGAGGGGCAGACGTCGGCAATCAACAAGCCATTTAGGTTCGAATCTATGTGGCTGACTGACCCAAGATGGGATGAAATTATGGAAAGAAATTGGCGCAATGATCCAACAGTTGTCGTGCGGTGCAGGCATTACCAAGTTTCCTGAAGGAGTGGAACAAACATAGTTTTGGGAATGTTTTTAGAAGAAGGAGACACTTACTTGCACGCATCAATGGAATATAGGAATTTTTGAGTGGCAACACAACCCCATTTTGTTGCTCTGGAATCCGAACTCATTGAGGAGTTCAATGGAGCTGTTAAACAGGAGGAAATTATGTGGAACCAAAAACTAATGATGCAATGGTTAGCCGAAGGAGATAGCAACACCAAGTTCTTCCATCAGTCAACAATTCAACACCTACGGAGAAATCTTATTTCGACACTTAAAATTGATGGAGAATGGTTCTCGGATCCAGATATCCTTAAACAACATGCTAGGAGTTTCTATAAAGACCTTTTCAGGAACAACTATACGGGCAGGAAACTTGCCAAGTCACGCTTCCAAGCTCTAATTCCACAGGACGACTGTAACTTGTTGAATAAAGGAATTGATCTTAAAGAACTACATGATGTCTTGTGTAGTTTACATCCTAATAAAGCCCCAGGACCTGATAGGTTTCAAGCTTTGTTTTATCAGAAGTGTTGGGAGATTACTGTGAATCTTCAAATGGAATCTGGAAGGCTCACTGTACCAGCTGGTGTATGATGCTTTAGAAACAGGCGGCTTTTGAGAAATCAGTTGGCGACTTCTTTATTTGTCTCATTCTAAAGGAGACAAATCCATGCCTTATTACAAAGTTCCAACCTATAACTCTCTGTAATGTTATCTATAAACTCATTACCAAAGTAACTATGCAGAGACTTAATAGTATCATGCCTGAAATTGTGGCGCCAACCCAGAGCAGTTTTATAATGGGAAGAGGTACGCACGATAACATCAGTGTGGCTCAAGAGGTTCTTCGCACCATGCTTTTGAGGGGGGGAAATGGTGTATGATCATTAAATTGGACCTTGAAAAGCTTACGACAAAGTTTCATGGAATTTTATCGATGAAACACTTGAATACTTTGGATTCCAAGAGAAGATAAGAAGGCTTCTTATGTTTTGTGTGAAAAGCTCCAAGCCAAAAATTCTCTAGAAAGGTGATCCCCTGTCCCTATATTTGTTCGTACTTTACATTGAGCGCCTTTACTATTAATTCGGGAGAAGGTAGAGGAGAAAAAATTGCAGCCGGTCTCGATGGGTAGACATAGGCCAAATTTCTCCCATATCTTTTTTGCGGACGATTTGCTTCTTATGGCGGCAGCAAAAAGGAAGAATGCACAATGTGTTAGAAGCGTGCTGGATCATTTCTGCGAGGCTTCTGGCCTCAAAATTAGTAAAGGGAAATCAAAAATATTTTTTATTGAATGCAGAGAGAGCTGGTCGAAGAGAAATTAAAAACATCTTGGGTTTTGGCACAACAAATAATCTGGTAAGGTACTTGGGAGCACCTCTGATACATGGTAGAGTTACAACATCAACATTCAGAGATATTTTCGATAAAATGGCTGCTAATTGGAAAGCAATATTATTGTCTATAGCTGGGAGAACAACTCTTATTCAGGTTGTTACCTCCTCTTTCCCCAACTATTATACAAGCTCACTCGCTCCCTGCATGTACTTGTAATTAATTGGACAAATTGAAAAGGAGTTTCCTTTGGTCTTCTGATACTTCTAAGGAAAAAATGCACCTGGTTGGATGGAAAAAAAAATACTACACCGAAGGCGAACGGAGGTCAGTGTTTACGCACTGCAAGGAATATGAACATAGCCTTACTTGCAAAAGAAAGCTGGAAGATGATCATTGGGGCTTCTAATTTGTGGCTCGACACTTGCAGGAAGAAATATTTGAAACATGGCTCACTTATGGAATATATTGTGAAAGGTTTTGAATCCAACGTGTTTAAAGGAATTGTCCGAATATGGATTGAGTTTGAAGACTCCTTTGGTTGGAAGATTGAAAGTGGCAATACGGTATATTTTTGGTTCGATCCTTGGTTGAAAGAAGACTGTTGCACGTCATTTCCAGCCAAATATTGAACAAGGGGAGCTGAATTTTAAGGTGGCAGACCTTTGGTCACCTAGAGATGGCTGGTCTTTGGAGAGGTTGTCGACAGCTCTTCCTAGCGAGATTAAAAGAAAGGTGCTTGAATTGCCTATGCCGGAATCGGATTGGGGTGAAAATAGGAGAATTTTCATGGGTTTGCCAACGGGTATCCTCACTTGGAAAGGGGCTTATGAGCATCTTCAAGCAAAAGAGGGGAGTCTTACGAGAGGTATGGGGAAGAAAATATGGTCTTGATCTGGAAATTAAGACGTCCGTCGAAACTTTGCTTCTTCATTTGGTTATGCCATCATGGGAAACTTGCATTGAACCATCTGTTACATCAATGGAAGGTAAGTCCAAGTGCTATTTGTATGAGGTGCAACAAAGGCTCGGAGACTATCACACATATGCTGAGAGACTGTGCGCTCGCCTTGGATGTGTGGGAGTTCTTGGTCCAACCAACACAATGGCTGAAATTTAAGAACATGCCTATGGATGTATGGATCGAAAACAACTTAAGGAAAAAAATCTTTCGATAATGTCATTGACAATTCAATTCCTTGGCTTGTGATATTTGTTGCAACAATCTGGACTCTTGGAAGGCAAGGGATGAGCTCATGTTTGATGGTAATTCGATCGCGAAAGGTGGTATCATCGCAAGAGTGAAGAGCTTGGCAAACGACATGGTGCATGCGTTCTAGTCCCAACATAAAACCATGACGGTTGTGGCTCATTCTAAGGTAAGTTGGCTTAAGCCCCCATTTGAGTGGGTTAAACTTAACACTGATGCGAGCTTACTCACCTCATGGGAAGCGTGGCCGGTAGGGGTATTATTCGTAATGCTTGTGGGGAATGGATTTGTGGTTTATCGATACGGCTTCATGATATCTCCTATCAACTTGGCAGAACTCGTGGCACTTAGGGAGGGGATGAAATTTTCTTGGGAGCGGCGCTTTCCCAAGATTGTTTTTGAAATTGATTCCGAAGTCGTCGTTAGCCTCATGAAGTCTAAAGATACGACTAAAAATGTTCTACATTATATTCTGGAGGATTGTCGAAGATATATACATCTAACGTAGTTTGGTGTCCTTCGACACACGAAGAGGGATGGAAACAGCTGTGCGGATCACCTTGTCAAGTTGGGACACAATGAAGAGAAAGTTCGCCTTTGGGAAGAACCACCATCTTAACTTGTTCCCGTCTTGTCGAGAGAAATGGAGGAGGCCATTGTGATGGAGCTGGATGAGTTAATTGATTACGTTTTCTTTTCATTTCATTCTGAGCAAAAAAAAAAAAAAAGCAGAAGTCTTCTTGATCTAGGATTCTAGTTAGGTCTAAGATTTTCGGTTATTAGAAAAATAGTAGTACCCATTTTTCAAAACGTAGTAAATATTTTGAGTACCATCCTTAATTTTCTTTGCATTGTCCAAAAATACCCAAAATAAAATTATATCAGGTATTTTTTCGGTTCTCCGGTTATTTTCTACATATAGAAACTGCATATTTTACTATTTTACCTGCAACGAAAGCCTCCTGGTGATAGAACGTTCTAATTTGGCTCCACAATCCATATATATATGAAAAGTGGTGATGAAAATGAAAGGAGAGACATGCCACATGAGACAAAATCTTAGGTGGCGAATTCCAGCAAAAAAAAATTATTTAAAATAATTTCAATTATATTTTGCCATGCACGGGTTAGTTTGTTGAGTTTTCCATATTTTTAGGCAAAAGCTAAGCTTACTTGAAAAAGATGGACTCTTTTCAAAAGCTTACGTGAAGCAGAAAACAGACTATCGCGAATTCCAGCAAAAAAAAAATTATTTAAAATAATTTCAATCATATTTTGCCATGCACGGGTTAGTTTGTTGAGTTTTCCATATTTTTAGGCAAAAGCTAAGCTTACTTGAAAATGATGGACTCTTTTCAAAAGTTTACGTGAAGCAGAAAACAGACTACCGAAATTATCATTTGTTGACCTGCTTATCTCTCTGGGTCTTTAAATACTCTCCCCAACTCTGCATTTATCATCCGCAGCTATGAATATATATCTTGGGGCGAAAGCAGAAAATTGCTAATATATTTTCCATATTCAATTAGGTTTAATCCGATTTTAAGAGCAGAATTTTTATCACAAGAAAAACAGAGTGCTATATAAAAGATTCGAAATGTTTGATTATCTCAAAATGTTTGCTTCGAAGAGAAAAATGATTATCCGTAGCTACGCAATTACAAATCTGCCACATGATTTAATCATGCGCATTATGGAAAAGCTTGCACGTCAATCAGCAAACAGCTGGGCAAACGCTATCGCCAGGTAATTTGCAGTTTTCTTAGGCTCTTCATTCACTTCGCGTTATTGTGTATATATATAAAATTATTGTTTTCTAACCACAAACAATACTATGTTCCCAGTTGTCGGCTCTTCTATGAGTTGGGTAACACAACAAGCATTTTGCAGCAGCTTAGTTTTGACTTGCAACATGATATTTCTCCTTCAATGTTAGATAAACTGGTGGCTTCTAAAAATGCTGAAGCACTATTCAGAAAATCATTGGTAAATTAATATCTACTTGGTTACTAATTATTTGTATCTCATTTTCTCCTAATTTTATTACCATCTCATTTTTTTGTAGTTAAAGTTCTTCGTCGAAGAAAATGAAGACGAAGCATTTGAATTAATGATTATCGCCCTAAACCTCAATCACCATGAAGCCTCATACTGTTTAAACTTCATGAAGTTGTTTAGTGGTGATGAAAAACACAGAGAAAAAGGAATTCATGGGTTGTCGATGTTGGAGGATAATTCTAAGAGCGCATACTATGTGACATCATGCAGATGGCAGCTGAAAAAAAGACTTTCAAAAATGAAATTTAAGCTTCCTAACTACCTTAGTGTTCCACTGTTCTGTAATTCAAGTGACGAATAATTTCTATCGCATCTAGAAGGGCAACTTCCGCACAACCAGTGCCCTAGATGTGTTGCTGATATTGAAGTGGTTTATATGAATGCTATTAGTACATGCGAGCACAGCACTAAACCCTAGGAGTATTTCAATATCATTGTAATTGTCTCGATTCACATTACTAAAACAACTTATATTTGTGAATCATATTCACTTATCTTGAGTTTCAAATTCTCACTTTTCATTTCATGCATGTTTTTATTATTTCAAACATGTTAACCAATTATTTTTATAGATAATGACTTGAAAATTTTAAATGCTCGAATCAAATTGTAAATTATTCTGATCAAAATTATTAACAATCTTTAATATTTAATAGAATATCATCAATCAGATTTTATTTTAATTGAATAACTAAAATCCGGATAATCTTAACAATTGACACCAAGATCCTCAAAACTCTAGAAAGTTAAAACACGCTGTTTAAACCACTCGAGTATAATGACTTATAGAATAAAATATCTATCATCAATTCGATTTTATTTTATTTAAATAACTAAAATTCGGATAATCTTAACAATTCAGCCGTATATACACTGTTTTATGATAATTTAAAAGACCGCATCAAATTTTATTAACAGTCTTTAATATTTAATAGAATATCATCAATCAGATTTTATTTTAATTGAATAACTAAAATTCGGACAATCTTAACAATTGACACCAAGATCCTGAAAACTCTAGAAAGTTAAAACACGCTGTTTAAACCACTCGAGTATAATGACTTATATAATAAAACTCTAGAAAGTTGATCCGATTTTATTTTATTTAAATAACTAAAATTCGTATAATCTTAACAATTCGGCCGTAAAGATACTAAAAACTCTAGAAAATTAAAATACACTGTTTTATGATAATTTAAAAGACCGCATCAAATTGAAAATTAACTAACTAAAATTCGGATAATCACAACAATACTTGAAAAACATATCCTAAAGTCTGCGACCGAATCAACTTTCTAGAGAACTAAAAATTCGGGATATCAAGTCATTGAAAACCGTATCCTAATAACCCTACAAGTTTAAACCACTCGATTATAATGACTTAGATAATAAAATATCTATCATCAATCAGACTTTATTTTATTTAAATAACTAAAATTCGGGTAATCTAAATCATTTAAAAGACCACATCAAATTGAAAACCATTTCCTAAAGTCTTCCACCAAATCAACTTTCTAGAGACCTAAAAATTCGGGTAATCCAAATTATTTAAAACAATAATCTTATAAAAACCCTATTAGTTTAAAACACTCGATTATAATGACTTAGATAATAAAATATCTATCATCAATCCGATTTTATTCTATCATCAATCCGATTTTATTTTATTTAAATAACTAAAATTCGGGTAATATAAATCTTTTAAAAGACCACATCGAATTGAAAGTCTTCCACCAAATCAACTTTCTAGAGACCTAAAAATTCGGATAATTTAAATCATTTAAAACAATAATCCTATAAAAACCCTACAAGTTTAAAACACTCGATTATAATAGCTTAGATAATTTAAAGTAGAGATAATCAAGTCTTTTGAAAAAGATGGACTGTTTTGATAATTTCGGATAACAACAGAGAGTTCAATGGGTCGTCGTTTTAAATTAAGATCTGTTCCAAATTAAGACTCCTATAAAATACAGTCACTCGAGGCAAGGGCCTGTACTACACTATAAATAACATAGTACATCTAGGTTTTAATAACACACTACAAAGAAAATATTACAGATCTTACAAACATGTCAAATATATTTGTTCGAGGAATTAACAAGGAGACCAGCAACAGGACCATCACAGTGAAGATCTTGCGTTTATGGATTCCAACTGACCAACAAAAGAAACCAGTTTCGATCGAGGCAATTCTTATGGACAGCGAGGTATAAGGACTCCACAAATTTTTTATTATTTCCATTCAATATTTTCATCATAAACTGAACCACTATATATCATAGAGATCCAAAATACCAGCTTACGTGAAAAGAGGATTACTATCCAATTTCAAAAAGCAATTGACCGAAGGCGATACAGTGAATATTTCTACTTTTGGTGTTGAGGACAACCACTAAAGCAAATGGAACAAGGCCAGAGTTGAATGCTCAGTAAAATTGATATTCAACTATATTACAAAAGTGGCCAAGTGTAAGCCAGACATGTGGATTCAGTCAAATGGACTCGAACTGATTCCTTTTGATGACATTCCTTCCTTTAATGGAGAATATTTTATTGGTAGGTTGTATGTTATTGTATTTTTATGATCTCTTGATAAATATTATTATGCTGATATATTATCAATATTTTTCAGACGTAATAGGACGCGTTATACGAATTGGCAACATTACTTATGTCGACAAGGCACATGCTCAAAAGTTATACATCGAAATTCAAGATGAAAGGTGACTTAATTTCGATGTTTTTTCTAATTTGAATAGTTATTTTTAGTATTTTATTTTACCTTTGTAACACCCCCAAGATATTCGAGGAGAATTACAGCGCCGTGGACCCCTACATGGGACCCACCAGGCTAACACAAGAAAACACCACTCGACTAACCGCCTCGGTTAGCAAGGAAACAATTGTTAACAATAAGAACATAAAACAACACGTCCGGTACAACCGGCATAAATAACATCAACCGACAAATACAAGAATCTCCAACGAATACCAATCACAATCAAAGGAAAATCCTAAGTACTAGCGAGTAAAATCTATAATTTTACATTTTGGAAAAAATCCACATCAAAAGAGACAGAAGAAATAACAAGACTCGATTGCACATGTCAACAACCTTGGCGGACATCCTCGTACCATCCCAAAGGCCCGCTCGTCTGGTGAACATAACCCGAAATCCATAACAAGAATTTCCCAAAACGGGTCCCCAGAGGGGTTAGCAATTACGCTAGTACAAGTAATCAAGGCAAACCAATCGCTTACACATTTCATAGTACATGCACCAATATCATTTCGAAAACCAAAACAAGACATGTCTTTTTCCTAAAATAAATAAATAAACAATTAGCCTTGAGAACGGGGCGGCAAGATACATTCTCACTCGGGGCCTCACAGGACCCTAACGAGTTGGCTACAATTACGTAAAAACAAAACCACGCACACGCTAAGCCGTGAGAACAGGCGGCGGATACATTCTCACTCGAGGCCTTGCAAGGACCCTAACGAGTTGGCTAGCGGTACGAAACTCGTGAAATCCAGGGCGGCAGCATAGATTTCCCTCCTTGACCCCGTCGGGCCAACACAAGGTGAGTTACAAACAAGTAATATACATCACCATTTCATGTTAAGCTTAAAGGTTTCCAAAAATACTTGCCTTGAATGTTTTGATGACGCAACGAACGGAAAGGATAATCACCGACGAACACTAGGAATCAACGGAACCAAACCTAACGATTCGAAGAACATAATTACAACCAACTCTAGTCGAATACGGAAATGGAATACACCCGAAAACCCGCCTACGATTCATGTATATTCATACCAAAAATAACAACGAGGGCGGACCACAACCAAACCCTCTCGATTCCGTAAAATTATACAAAATTTCCATGAATCCGTAGGAAACTAAAGATACTAACAATATTAATCGTATTCATCAAGAATCCACCAACAAAACGGAACTAATCGGAAGAAAAACCCAAAACCCCCAAATCTTCCAAAAATGGGTTCTTAGAAGATTACCTTGGATTAGGATGAATGATTCAAGAAGAAATCGATAATCTACAACAAAACTCGGAGTGGATGATTTCTTCAAGTCCGAAAATGTTAAAATCGCCCAAAAGTTGCTCCTGAATCGCCAAGACGAGAGGAAGAAAAGAGAGGAGAGGAAAATGAAAAATCTTCCTCGGATCCCGTGTAATATAGTGAAACACAGCAGAACCTATCGGCCGGCCTATCGGCCGATAGGCCCAACCGATACCCATACGGAATGCCGGCAGAGAGTCTATCGACCCCTATCGGCCGAAAGGCTCCTGAAGTGATCGCCAAAATCAAACGACCATAACTCTCTCGTCCGGACTCAGATTGACTCACCGTTTGAACCATTGGAAAGCTAACTCGATGTTCTATAATATTGCAAGATTTATAATTTTTGGAGTTACCAAAAATTAATGGTGATCTAACAAAGACGAACTCATACTTAGAAGAGCCGTTTAGTAATCCTGAATTCAACAAAACGACACCGAAACCCGAACACGAATATGAACCGAAGATACGGTTACGAAGTACTCACAAAGACGAATCTAAGAGCTAGTAGGACACACACCCGACCACCCGAAGGCTCGAAATTCGACAACGGAAGGTAATTACCCCAAACTTTGGGAAATTACGAAAATGGCCCAAATGCCCGAAAATCACCATACGTCAACGAATAATCAAACCGAAGTTCACGACACGTCTAACAAAGTTAAACGGACTTGCGAAACTCAAACAATAGCTGGACGAGATTCGCAAGAATCGAACTCAAGTGCGGAAAAGTCGCTAAAAAGCACAGAACTCAACAAAACAACACCGAAACGAACTCGGATGACAAAAAGTGCAGAATTAATCATTCTCAGAATGACGAAACGGTCATGAGCGAGCCGTCAAAACGGACTCCGGCCGAAAAAAGAAATTCACCAAAAATCGAAAATTGCGGATATTACATTCTACCCTCCTTAAAAGAAGTTTCGTCCCGAAACTTAAAATAAGTAGGGAGAAGCAATATCCCTTGCCAGGAAAACTCGACGAGATATACAAGAATGCGTAACTAATGCCCAACGGCGAAATGTTACAAACAACGCAAAGGAATATACGGCGTGAAAACACGCTCCACGGCGACCAACACAATGTCGCCGTTAGGGATACAATAAAACCAACAAATGACAAACGTCATCAAACGGATAATATAGCCAAGTCAATTATCCGACAATCACAAAACACAACGAACGAAAGTCAGTATGATCGACCAACCCAACGGTATATCAATCGAAACGCGAGCCAATCGCTGAACTAATACTGAATTCCACCGCCCAAGGGTTGGAAGATCGAAAACGAGACTAATTTCCCAAACTTAAGGGAATTAGAAAGGAGCATGAATGCTCAACGATCACAAAACGAGAACAAAAACTGAACGAACAAACGATCGAGACAACAAAAATCGAACAATCATGTCCGAAACACGAAGGATAATAAAACTCAAACAACAACTCCCAGGATGATCTGGTGAGAACTACAAGGAATGCATTCCCATAAGATCCACAGGATAGGGAATAGCGATTGAAAAGTCACAGCGACAAACGAGTTATTCCAAAACAATACCACACTCGTTCGATCAACAATAGTAAGGGATAGGGAAAGTTCAGAAATGTCAACGAACATAAACGAGTCGACAGAGTCGAAAATACAGAAGTTCCAAATCCGATCCACTTCGAATAAAAGAACTAGTAGGACCAAAAGATGTTACTTCCGAACAAGGTTCACAAGAATCGAATCGAACTCGGAAAAGTCATAGCGATAACCAGATCGACTCAAAACCAGATTACAGCTCGTTCGAATGATGAAACCAAGGTATAGATCAAGTTCAGACAGTATCAACGAACACGAGCGAATCGATAGACTGAAGAAAGAGAAAATACAGAAGTCAAAATAGTATGGGTAGTATCCCCGACCTCATCCACGAAATTCACAAAAACAGGAGCAAGGTAACAAGACATTAAACAACTGACACATAACGGAACGATCACCGATGCACACTGTCATACCAAACCAAGCTCTAACAGCTCGTACATGCGCGACAACGTAGAAATCACTACGAGGCGGCAACATTCGACACTAACATCCCACCTCTCACAACAAATGCGTGGCAACGCCTCGACGTTCATGCCACCAATCTGATCATACTCGGGAGCAAACATCATAACGACAACGCGAACATCATACATATATACCCATCCCTCAAACGGGAATGGATAGGTTTTAAAAACGAAAACCTCATTTTGAAAATAATTTAGAAGAACACCGGTTGATCTTGAGTATCACCTTTCAAAAAGTACAAACGTGAAACATCGTTATCGAGACTTTGGAGAACCATTTCGCATTTGATAAAAATGAGGACACTTTCTCTTAGTGAAAACTTTCAGATATTCGACCTCGGGTCTAAATAAAAGTGTTTCTAAAACATTGAAAATATTTCAAAGCATTTTGGTCCTCGAGGTAGAAGAATTTTGAAACGTGTTGTGGCACCTTGTATGTACTACGAGAAAATAATTCATTTTAAAAGTACGTCTCAAATTTATTTTCTAAGATACTCAAGGTTTTCGTAGTACAATAGCCAAAATGCCTTAATTCACACTTGTCAATATTCACTTAAACACATCATAGCACACTCATTAAATCGCTCACAATCAAGACAAGGCTATACAATCCCTAGGATATGCTTAACAACATCGTTAAAACAACGATCGGTTTATCAAAACCGGATGGAAAACGACATCAAGAACAAAACTCCAAAAAGTCAACTCTAGGGATTCAAGAAAAATTGCCTGGATTCGGCGAAGAACAATGGATTAGATGATGTTAAAAATCATCTAGGATACTCCAAAACACCTTTGGATGGAAAAAAAAATCAGCCCCAATGCGAAACCTAGTCGCTACGTCTCAATCTCATGGAGGAAGAAGAAAAATGAAGAAAAATGCAACTTCTAGACCGTGTCCTATTTATATCGACACAATTAGCGTGCGCTAATCATTAAGGTTAGCGTGCGCTATCACGGCACCAAACAAAACTCCCGACCAAAAAAATACACTGTTAGCGTGCGCTAACCCCAAGTGTTAGCGTGCGCTAACGAGAACTTCAGACCCAGTCCAGTAGCTCCTGGACTGCCCTGAACTACCAGGTAGCGTGCGCTATCCTCCCCTTAGCGTGCTACCAACGCACTCTTGCGCGCGCTAGCCGCAAAGCGTAGCGTGCGCTAATGACCAACAGAGACAACAACAGAACATATCAGAAAGATTACATGCCGTAAACCTTTCTCACACAAAGTTTACCTGTGCTAAGCACAATTTCCCACGTCATTTCAAAAATGCTAAAAAGACCAATGACGGTAATATTTTCCAAAACTCACAAAAATCATTTGTCAAACCATCATGAAATATTCAAGACCAAAATGCCAAAACTTGATTCAAGGAATCGGTTTTACGAAATAAAACTCAGTTTGCAAAATACCGAAAGCCGTTTGAAAGAACTCACGCAGCGGATAAAATACGGTACGAAAATACATCAAGAAAGGATTTACACTCCGCGTATAAACCAAATACGAGAGTCTAATAAACACATATCGTGAAATCAAAATCCACAGAAGGATTCCATCATTTAACGACTAATCATACAAATAACTCGTGTCACACGAGGCACAACACAAGGAAGGGAGTTTAACATCCATAGATCGCACGTAAGTGATGACCACCTCGATACTAATCACGACCAATGATCTCAAACGACGCCGCGATGCGACTAAGTCGACAAAATCCGTTAAGACAAAACTCGACAAACACAACATGATTCGACACCTAGGTTTCCCAGCTAACTGATTTTTAAAATCGTATACTCTAGTCATTCAAAATAAAACCGTAAGTTAAAAATCGCTTTCAAGACCCTTTTAAACACGACAAGGGCTTAACAATGGTAGCATTTTATAAAATATCCTAAAACACTTTTAAACATGACCTTTAAATACGACACAAGGTTTTATTTGAAAATACAAGGCCGGGCTCGCCCAAATTCATGTCACTTTCAAAACCCACAATACGATCAAGTCTAAGAAATTTTCAAGCATGCACGCCACATGTATTATTATTAATAGAAACACATTGGTTGTAAATAATAATAATTAGCCAAGTACCAACAATTCCGGACACACTCATATACGACATTCAAAAATCACCGGTTAAAAGCGCAACTCTAAATACTAATTCCAAGCATATGTCAAACTATCTCTCCAAGTTTAACAACAGAACCAAAGATCACCGATTTGGACATATGTCGAAACCATACGTGAGTTTCTCAACTCATCGGTACATTCGCTAAAAATACATTTAGTATATCGCAATTACCAAACACAGATTCCATCACACAGCAAAAGACTAGAGAGTCAAGCCTTCTCACAATATACCACGGAGCAAAACTCGGATCTTTCGATCACCAACGATCCCACCAACGCTAGGAAGTTTAGCGATGGAAAGCTCGCAAAACGACAAACGGTCAAGCCCAGAACGGCGCACATACTCCAGAGAGACAAAGGACTGCGCAATACTAGAATCAAAAGTACACGAACCGGATGGATCGAAAACAACTCGACAATAAGTACGAGAGAGGCAATCACAGTTCAAGAAGTGGAATTTCAATACGAGAAAACAAGAGAATCGAGTAAGGAAAACTTACGAGCACTGGATGTACTGAGATGCCGGCAGCGGTGTGACAATGTGCAAAACAGAACACAACTAGACCCAAATAACCAACAAGCCTAGGTATCCATAAACCTAGTGCTCCGATACCATTTTCTGTAACACCCCCAAGATATTCGAGGAGAATTACAGCGCCGTGGACACCTACATGGGACCCAAAAGGCTTAATCAAGAAAACACCACTCGACTAAACGCCTCGGTTTGCCAGGAAACAATTGTTAACAATAAGAACATAAACAACACGTCCGGTACAACCGCATAAATAACATCAACCGACAAATACAAGAACTCCAACGAATACCAATCACAATCAAAGGAAAAGCCTAAGTACTCGCGAGTACAATCTATAAGTTTACAATTTGGAAAACATCCACATCAAAAGAGACAAGAAGAAATAACAAGACTCGATTGCACATGTCAACAACCTTGGCCGACATCCTCGTACCATCCCGCCCGCTCGTCTGCTGAACATAACCTCAAATCCATAACAAGAATTTCCCAAAACGGGTCCCCGAGGGGTTAGCAATTACGCTAGTACAAGTAATCAAGGCAAACCAATCGCTTACACATTTCATAGTACATGCACCAATATCATTTCGAAAACCAAAACAAGACATGTCTTTTCCTAAAATAAATAAATAAACAATTAGCCTTGAGAACAGGGCGGCAAAGATACATTCTCACTCGGGGCCTCACAGGACCCTAACGAGTTGGCTACAATTACAGAAAAACAAAACCACGCACACGCTAAGCCGTGAGAACAGGCGGCAAGATACATTCTCACTCGAGGCCTTGCAAGGACCCTAACGAGTTGGCTAGCGGTACGAAACTCGTGAAATCCAGGGCGGCAGCATAGATTTCCCTCCTTGACCCCGTCGGGCCAACACAAGGTGAGTTACAAACAAGTAATATACATCACCATTTCATGTTAAGCTTAAAGGTTTCCAAAAATACTTGCCTTGAATGTTTTGATGACGCAACAAACGGAAAGGATAATCACCGACGAACACTAGGAATCAACGGAACCAAACCTAACGATTCGAAGAACATAATTACAACCAACTCTAGTCGAATACGGAAATGGAATACACCCGAAAACCCGCCTACGATTCATGTATATTCATACCAAAAATAACAACGAGGGCGGACCACAACCAAACCCTCTCGATTCCGTAAAAATCTACAAAATATCCATGAATCCGTAGGAAACTAAAGATACTAACAATATTAATCGTATTCATCAAGAATCCACCAACAAAACGGAACTAATCGGAAGAAAAACCCAAAACCCCCAAATCTTCCAAAAATGGGTTCTTAGAAGATTACCTTGGATTAGGATGAATGATTCAAGAAGAAATCGATAATCTACAACAAAACTCGGAGTGGATGATTTCTTCAAGTCCGAAAATGTTAAAATCGCCCAAAAGTTGCTCCTGAATCGCCCAAGACGAGAGGAAGAAAAGAGAGGAGAGGAAAATGAAAAATCTTCCTCAGATCCCGTGTAATATAGTGAAACACAAGAGAACCTATCGGCCGCCTATCGGCCGATAGCCCAACCGATACCCATACGGAATGCCGCGGAGAGTCTATCGACCCCCTATCGGCCGAAAGGCTCCTGAAGTGATCGCCAAAATCAAACGACCATAACTCTCTCGTCCTGACTCCGATTGACTCACCGTTTGAACCATTGGAAAGCTAACTCGATGTTCTATAATATTGCAAGATTTATAATTTTTGGAGTTACCAAAAATTAATGGTGATCTAACAAAGACGAACTCATACTTAGAAGAGCCGTTTAGTAATCCTGAATTCAACAAAACGACACCGAAACCCGAACCTGAATATGAACCGAAGATACGGTTACGAAGTACTCACAAAGACGAATCTAAGAGCTAGTAGGACACACAATTCCGACCACCCGAAGGCTCGAAATTCGACAACGGAAGGTAATTACCCCAAACTTTGGGAAATTACGAAAATGGCCCAAATGCCCGAAAATCACCATACGTCAACGAATAATCAAACCGAAGTTCACGACACGTCTAACAAAGTTAAACGGACTTGCGGAAACTCAACAAATAGCTTTCGGACGAGATTCGCAAGAATCGAACTCAAGTGCGGAAAAGTCGCTAAAAAGCACAGAACTCAACAAAACAACACCGAAACGAACTCGGATGACAAAAAGTGCAGAATTAATCATTCTCAGAATGACGAAACGGTCATGAGCAAGCCGTCAAAACGGACTCCGGCCGAAAAAAGAAATTCACCAAAAATCGAAAATTGCGGATATTACATTCTACCCTCCTTAAAAGAAGTTTCGTCCCGAAACTTAAAATAAGTAGGGAGAAGCAATATCCCTTGCCAGGAAAACTCGACGAGATATACAAGAATGCGTAACTAATGCCCAACGGCGAAATGTTACAAACAACGCAAAGGAATATACGGCGTGAAAACACGCTCCACGGCGACCAACACAATGTCGCCGTTAGGGATACAATAAAACCAACAAATGACAAACGTCATCAAACGGATAATATAGCCAAGTCAATTATCCGACAATCACAAAACACAACGAACGAAAGTCAGTATGATCGACCAACCCAACGGTATATCAATCGAAACGCGAGCCAATCGCTGAACTAATACTGAATTCCACCGCCCAAGGGTTGGAAGATCGAAAACGAGACTAATTTCCCAAACTTAAGGGAATTAGGAAGGAGCATGAATGCTCAACGATCACAAAACGAGAACAAAAACCGAACGAACAAACGATCGAGACAACAAAAATCGAACAATCATGTCCGAAACACGAAGGATAATAAAACTCAAACAACAACTCCCAGGATGATCTGGTGAGAACTACAAGGAATGCATTCCCATAAGATCCACAGGATAGGGAATAGCGATTGAAAAGTCACAGCGACAAACGAGTTATTCCAAAACAATACCACACTCGTTCGATCAACAATAGTAAGGGATAGGGAAAGTTCAGAAATGTCAACGAACATAAACGAGTCGACAGAGTCGAAAATACAGAAGATCCAAATCCGATCCACTTCGAATAAAAGAACTAGTAGGACCAAAAGATGTTACTTCCGAACAAGGTTCACAAGAATCGAATCGAACTCGGAAAAGTCACAGCGATAACTAGATCGACTCAAAACCAGATTACAGCTCGTTCGAATGATGAAACCAAGGTATAGATCAAGTTCAGACAGTATCAACGAACACGAGCGAATCGATAGACTGAAGAAAGAGAAAATACAGAAGTCAAAATAGTATGGGTAGTATCCCCGACCTCATCCACGAAATTCACAAAAACAGGAGCAAGGTAACAAGACATTAAACAACCGACACATAACGGAACGATCACCGATGCACACTGTCATACCAAACCAAGCTCTAACAGCTCGTACATGCGCGACAACGTAGAAATCACTACGAGGCGGCAACATTCGACACTAACATCCCACCTCTCACAACAAATGCGTGGCAACGCCTCGACGTTCATGCCACCAATCTGATCATACTCGGGAGCAAACATCATAACGACAACGCGAACATCATACATATATACCCATCCCTCAAACGGGAATGGATAGGTTTTAAAAACGAAAACCTCATTTTGAAAATAATTTAGAAGAACACCGGTTGATCTTGAGTATCACCTTTCAAAAAGTACAAACGTGAAACATCGTTATCGAGACTTTGGAGAACCATTTCGCATTTGATAAAAATGAGGACACTTTCTCTTAGTGAAAACTTTCAGACTATTCGACCCTCGGGTCTAAATAAAAGTGTTTCTAAAACATTGAAAATATTTCAAAGCATTTTGGTCCTCGAGGTAGAAGAATTTTGAAACGTGTTGTGGCACCTTGTATGTACTACGAGAAAATAATTCATTTTAAAAGTACGTCTCAAATTTATTTTCTAAGATACTCAAGGTTTTCGTATACAATAGCCAAAATGCCCGAATTCACACTTGTCAATATTCACTTAAACACATCATAGCACACTCATTAAATCGCTCACAATCAAGACAGGCTATACAATCCCTAGGATATGCTTAACAACATCGTTAAAACAACGATCGGTTTATCAAAACCGGATGGAAAACGACATCAAGAACAAAACTCCAAAAAGTCAACTCTAGGGATTCAAGAAAAATTGCACGGATTCGCGAAGAACAATGGATTAGATGATGTTAAAAATCATCTAGGATACTCCAAAACACCTTTGGATGGAAAAAAATCAGCCCCAATGCGAAACCTAGTCGCTCGTCTCAATCTCATGGAGGAAGAAGAAAAATGAAGAAAAATGCAACTTCTAGACGGGTGTCCGGTATTTATATCGACACAATTAGCGTACGCTAATCATTAAGGTTAGCGTGCGCTATCACGGCACCAAACAAAACTCCCGACCAAAAAATACATCATTAGCGTGCGCTAACCCCAAGTGTTAGCGTGCGCTAACGAGAACTTGCACCTACCCGAGCTCTGGATCGCCTCGAACTACCACGTAGTGTGCGCTATCCTCCCCTTAGCGTGCTACCAACGCACTCTTGCGCGCGCTAGCCGCAAAGCGTAGCGTGCGCTAATGACCAACAGAGACAACAACAGAACATATCGTAAAGATTACATGCCGTAAACCTTTCTCACACAGTTTACTGTGCTAAGCACAATTTCCCACGTCATTTCAAAAATGCTAAAAAGACCAATGACGGTAATATTTTCCAAAACTCACAAAAATCATTTGTCAAACCATCATGAAATATTCAAGACCAAAATGCCAAAACTTGATTCAAGGACTCGGTTGTGCGAAATAAAACTCGGTTGCAAAATACCGAAAGCCGTTTGAAAGGACTCACGCCGGATAAAATACGGTACGAAAATACATCGAAGTGATTTACACTCCGCGTATAAACCAAATACGAGAGTCTAATAAACACATATCGTGAAATCAAAATCCACAGAAGGATTCCATCATTTAACGACTAATCATACAAATAACTCGTGTCACACGAGGCACAACACAAGGAAGGGAGTTTAACATCCATAGATCGCACGTAAGTGACGACCACCCCTCGATACTAATCACGACCAATGATCTCAAACGACGCGTCGCGATGCGACTAAGTCAGACAAAATCCGTTAAGACAAAACTCGACAAACACAACATGATTCGACAGCCTAGGTTTCCCTGTGCTAACTGATTTTTAAAATCGTATACTCTAGTCATTCGAAAATAAAACCGGTAAGTTAAAAATCGTTTTCAAGACCCTTTTAAACACGACAAGGGCTTAACAATGGTAGCATTTTATAAAATATCCTAAAACACTTTTAAACATGACCTTTAAATACGACACAAGGTTTTATTTGAAAATACAAGGTGGCTCGCCCAAATTCATGTCACTTTCAAAAACCCACAATACGATCAAGTCTAAGAAATTTTCAAGCATGCACGCCACATGTATTATTATTAATAGAAACACATTGGTTGTAAATAATAATAATTAGCCAAGTACCAACAATTCCGGACACACTCATATACGACATTCAAAATCACCACTAAAAGCGCAACTCGGAAATACTAATTCCAAGCATATGTCAAACTATCTCTCCAAGTTTAACAACAGAACCAAAGATCACCGATTTGGACATATGTCGAAACCACTACGTGAGTTTCTCAACTCATCGGTACATTCGGCTCAACATACATTTAGTATATCGCAATTACCAAACACAGATTCCATCACACAAAGAAAAGACTAGAGAGTCAAGCCTTCTCACAATATACCACGGAGCAAAACTCGGATCTTTCGATCACCAACGATCCCACCAACGCTAGGAAGTTTAGCGATGGAAAGCTCGAAAACGACAAACGGTCAAGCCTTAACGGCGCACATACTCCGAGAGAGACAAAGGATCGCGCAATACTAGAATCAAAAGTACACGAACCGGATGGATCGAAAACAACTCGACAATAAGTACGAGAGAGGCAATCACGCTTCAAGAAGTGGAATTTCAATACGAGAAAACAAGAGAATCGAGTAAGGAAAACTTACGAGCACCGGATGTACCGAGATGCCGGCGGTGTGACAATGTGCAAAATGTAACACAACTAGACCCAAATAACCAACAAGCCTAGGTATCCATAAACCTAGTGCTCCGATACCATTTTCTCGTAACACCCCCAAGATATTCGAGGAGAATTACAGCCGTGGACCCCTACATGGGACCCACCAGCTAACACAAGAAAACACCACTCGACTAACCGCCTCGGTTAGCAAGGAAACAATTGTTAACAATAAGAACATAAACAACACGTCCGGTACAACCGCATAAATAACATCAACCGACAAATACAAGAACTCCAACGAATACCAATCACAATCAAAGGAAAAGCCTAAGTACTCGCGAGTACAATCTATAAGTTTACAATTTGGAAAACATCCACATCAAAAGAGACAAGAAGAAATAACAAGACTCGATTGCACATGTCAACAACCTTGGCCGACATCCTCGTACCATCCCAGCGCCGCTCAAATTTGAACATAACCCGAAATCCATAACAAGAATTTCCCAAAACGGGTCCCCGAGGGGTTAGCAATTACGCTAGTACAAGTAATCAAGGCAAACCAATCGCTTACACATTTCATAGTACATGCACCAATATCATTTCGAAAACCAAAACAAGACATGTCTTTTTCCGAAAATAAATAAATAAACAATTAGCCTTGAGAACAGGCGGCAAAGATACATTCTCACTCGGGGCCTCACAGGACCCTAACGAGTTGGCTACAATTACGTAAAAACAAAACCACGCACACGCTAAGCCGTGAGAACAGGCGGCAGATACATTCTCACTCGAGGCCTTGCAAGGACCCTAACGAGTTGGCTAGCGACGAAACTCGTGAAATCCAGGCGGCAGATAGATTTCCCTCCTTGACCGTCGGCCAACACAAGGTGAGTTACAAACAAGTAATATACATCACCATTTCATGTTAAGCTTAAAGGTTTCCAAAAATACTTGCCTTGAATGTTTTGATGACGCAACAAACGGAAAGGATAATCACCGACGAACACTAGGAATCAACGGAACCAAACCTAACGATTCGAAGAACATAATTACAACCAACTCTAGTCGAATACGGAAATGGAATACACCAAAACCCGCCTACGATTCATGTATATTCATACCAAAAATAACAACGAGGGCGGACCACAACCAAACCCTCTCGATTCCGTAAAAATCTACAAAATATCCATGAATCCGTAGGAAACTAAAGATACTAACAATATTAATCGTATTCATCAAGAATCCACCAACAAAACGGAACTAATCGGAAGAAAAACCCAAAACCCCCAAATCTTCCAAAAATGGGTTCTTAGAAGATTACCTTGGATTAGGATGAATGATTCAAGAAGAAATCGATAATCTACAACAAAACTCGGAGTGGATGATTTCTTCAAGTCCGAAAATGTTAAAATCGCCCAAAAGTTGCTCCTGAATCGCCAAGACGAGAGGAAGAAAAGAGAGGAGAGGAAAATGAAAAATCTTCCTCGGATCCCGTAATATAGTGAAACACAGCAGAACCTATCGGCCGCCTATCGGCCGATAGGCCCAACCGATACCCATACGGAATGCCGCGGAGAGTCTATCGACCCCTATCGGCCGAAAGGCTCTGAAGTGATCGGCCAAAAATCGAAACGACCATAACTCTCTCGTCAGGACTCATTGACTCACCGTTTGAACCATTGGAAAGCTAACTCGATGTTCTATAATATTGCAAAGATTTATAATTTTTGGAGTTACCAAAAATTAATGGTGATCTAACAAAGACGAACTCATACTTAGAAGAGCCGTTTAGTAATCCTGAATTCAACAAAACGACACCGAAACCCGAACCTGAATATGAACCGAAGATACGGTTACGAAGTACTCACAAAGACGAATCTAAGAGCTAGTAGGACACACAATTCCGACCACCCGAAGGCTCGAAATTCGACAACGGAAGGTAATTACCCCAAACTTTGGGAAATTACGAAAATGGCCCAAATGCCCGAAAATCACCATACGTCAACGAATAATCAAACCGAAGTTCACGACACGTCTAACAAAGTTAAACGGACTTGCGGGAAACTCGAAACAGCAGTTTCGGACGAGATTCGCAAGAATCGAACTCAAGTGCGGAAAAGTCGCTAAAAAGCACAGAACTCAACAAAACAACACCGAAACGAACTCGGATGACAAAAAGTGCAGAATTAATCATTCTCAGAATGACGAAACGGTCATGAGCGAGCCGTCAAAACGGACTCCGGCCGAAAAAAGAAATTCACCAAAAATCGAAAATTGCGGATATTACAACCTTAGACTATATGACATTAATGTAGGAATATTAGCCTAAAGGTAGTGCTATGGGAGTCGTACGCGGACAAGCTGCTAGAAATAGCACCTACCAACGATAAGCTTGGAGACGGGCTTACTATAGCACTGCAGTTTGCACACAAGTCCATTTGGCAAGGTCATTAGCATTTCATACTAATTTTAAAGTACACTTCATTATTTTAAACACATACTAATAAAATCACGCACATTTTAACAGAAGAGCTACGTGTGCAAACTACTATACATGCCACCAAGATGCTCATAAATGAAGATTTACCGGAGTTTGAGGACATCAATATGAAGTACTGCAGAGCAGTCTATTATACAAGTGTTTTTTAATTATCGGTTTATGTTTTTTATAGACAAAACATTATTTTTTTAACTCAGCTCGCCATTTTATAGGAAGAAGATGTCCGGAAATGATTTAGTTAGTAGATCAATCACATTACGGAGTGAAATTCGTACACTGAAATCAGAGGAATGGTTGAACATGGAAAAACACAGGACAACTTCTCAGATCAAGAAAGAAAGTGAGGTAAATAAATCTACTTTATTTGACTTATAATATCTTTGATTCAATTTAATTAATGTATATTTAACATTTTCCAGCTTGGGTCCTATATTCTCTTTGTCAAGTTCACCGAAATTGGAGATACATGGTACTACAATTCGTGTGTGCATTGCAAAACAAAGACCGGAGACAAAAAGGCTGAAGACATCTGTCCGAATATAAAGTGTGGACGCAAAATGGACTCGATTGTACCTAGGTAATCAGGTCAATTTAAGTCATTTATACTTTATATTAGATACGTTTCTTAGCGATTGATAAAACAGGTTCAGGCTCAAAGTTATAGCAATAGATTCAAAATCAAACGATGAAATTACGGTTGTTTTATTTGAGGATATGGTTGCAAACCTTATAGGCAAATCAGCTGCTGCCGTTCTTGCTTCCCTCATTGAGGTATTTTCTGTTTCAAAAAGTTTCATTATATATAAACGTCTAGGAAATTACTATTCTGACAATGTTTTTTTCCTCACTATAGGAAGGAGATGAAGAAGCACTGCCCATGGACTTTCATCCAATACTTTTCAAATATTATTTGATAAGAATCCGTGTGTCAAGGGAATATAACATTGTAAAGGGTTATAATGACTACAGTGTGGAACATCTAACAACTGATGAGAAAATCATTGGTGAATATTGTGGTCTAGCAATGAACGTGAGATTACTATACCTATTATATTTTTACATTTAAAATTAATACCATTATTTATCAAACCATTAACATATTATAACTAACTATTTTAGGAGGTTGCATCGGAGTCCAAGAGGTTGATTGAAGGTGTAACACCCCCAAAACCGTATGGGAATATTACACGCCGTAAACCCTTTCCGCAAGGATCTACCAGGCTAAACGTCCATAAACAACCAAACGCTTGCCCGTCCAGGGTCAAACAATATAATAATACAGACCGTCAAGGTCACTTACACATAAACACACAGACCGATGAGGTCACACAACTCTATCAACAGGACTGACTAACAAACATTACCCACACAGGGGTCGAAATACAATACAACGGAAGACTGAATCAACTCTAATAATACAACTAAACTCTACCAACTCTCAACTCTTGATTAGTATCGCACTCGTCATCCCCTTGTGCCAATCCCGTGTTGCTCCCCGAACTCCGCATGTACACGGGCCTTGAGCAGGACATCCACCCCGAATACTCGGGGTTAGTAAACTCCACTGTTTTACTAGTGCAAGTATCAAACCATACGAAATGTAACAAGCAAATAGCAACTACGAATTTAATACGAAATCAATTATCAAAATGTTCGAGAAGTTTTAGAATTTCGAACTCAAGTAAGAGATATTTGAAAAGGAACACATCATCTCGGGGATTTTAAAGCGTAAAATCTTTTGGACCTCGAGTCCCAATTTACAAAACCTTTTCGTAAACAATAGGGCCTTAGCCCGATTCTCGTTTCAAAGCATACTAAATAATATATCATTATGCGTCCGAGATCCATATTTAAAATGTTACCCGAACAATCACTGCTACACGATCACTGTTCGTACACATCATGTACCGAACTCCGGAGGCCTCGACGGACCTTACCCGGACTGCACACATTGTTCGTACACATCATGTACCGAACTCCGGAGGCCTCGACAGACCCTACCCGGCTACAACACACACTGTTCGTACACATCATGTACCGAACTCCGGAGGCCTCAACGGACCCTACCCGGCTACAACATCGTTCGTACACATCATGTACCGAACTCCAGAGGTCTCGTCAGACCTTACCTGGATCACACACCTTGTCCGTACACGTCATGTACCGGACTCCAGAGGCCTCGTCAGACCCTACCTGGTTCACACACTTTGTTCGTACACATCATGTACCGAACTCTAGAGGCCTCGTCAGACCCTCCCTGGATCACACACACATCGACTCGACACAATTCATAGAAGAAACACTTGTACAACCATCTCATATGTACATCGAAATCCTGCACAAATGGCACAACGCCTAACACGTATACCAATATATCACTATTATCACAAAGCCTTCAAATTTCGGAAAACACAACCAACTCAAACGGAACATATTTACGGAGGCAAGCAAAATCGTTATACATATCATACGTAATTACTATTCACAAGATACAAGTCGTATAATAAGATACTTGCCTTAATAACCGCTACCAAACGCTCCGAAGAACACGGTTCGACCGGGAAGCTCGGACCCCGAAGAAGACAACGAACGAAAGGGTTCCGACTCGAGTTCTTCACAAGAATTCGACCCTAACAACATATAATCAATAAATCATCGATCATACGAGGAAGAATAATCGTAGAACGCCCGAAAACCCTCTATGACATTTTACCGGACACCTTCAAGGCGTCGATCAAGAACTCGACCAAAATAACGAATCGATACGATCCAACCATGGAATAACAAGGAAAATGATATAATACATCTAAATAATTATCAATCCATCACAATCCTAAGTTAAAACGGATTAAACGGACAAATCGAACAAAATCCCCAAAACTATATTTTAGGAAAACTTGCCTTGATTCGGTCGATCGGAGCAAGTTATGGAAGGATTAATCGATGTTATGAACTTCAAAACTTCATGGATTTAACCCCTAACAACATCCCTCCATGATCATCAAATCTCCGGCGCGGAAGAGGAAGAAAGCGAGTGAGAAAAATGAAGAAAAACCCATTCTTTGGGCCTTAAATAGGTGACAGACTCGGCCGTGTCCGCGACACGGTCGTGGCGCGCGATGGCAGCGAGGACTCGACCGTGTCTGCTAGACACGGTCGCGCCTTCCGATAGTGACCCGTCCGCGGCGCTCGGCAATGACTCGGCCGTGTCACGGAACACGGTCGGGCCTCTGGCGATCGCTTAGGCTTATCCGGAAGAGTTCGGCTCGGCCGTGCGACGACAGTCGGGTCTGGCGAGACTTCCGGCTTATCCGGACGAAGTGCAGGCACGGGCCGTGTCGGACGACACGGCCGAGTTCGGCCGGCAGTGATCGGCCAATAACGAGCGGGTGAGCTAAAACGACCATAACTCTCTCGTACGGACTCCGATTGACTCACCGTTCGAACCATTGGAAAGATAACTCGATGCTCTATAATATTGCAAAGATTCAGAATTTTTGGAGTTACCAAAAATTAATGGTGATCCAACAATGTCGAACTCATACTTAGAAAAGTCGTTTAGAAATCCTGAATTCAACAAAACGACACCGAAACCCGAACCTGAATACGAACCGAAGATACGGTTACGAAGTACTCACAAAGACGAATCTAAGAGCTAGTAGAACATACGATTCCGACCACCCGAAGGCTCGAAATTCGACAACGGAAGGTAATTACCCCAAACTTTGGGAAATTACGAAAATGGCCCAAATGCCCGAAAATCACCATACGACGAATAATCAAACCGAAGCTCACAACACGTATAACAACGTTAAATGAACTTACGAAAAACCCCAAGCAGCGATTTGAGCGAGATTCGCAAGAACCGAACTCAAGCGCGGAAAAGTCGCTAAAAGCACGGAACTCAACAAAGCGGCACGAAACGAACTCGGATGACAAAAGTGCAGATTAAATATTCTCCGAATGACGAAAGCGGTCATGAGAGAGTCACAAACAGACTCCGACCAAAAAAGAAATTTACCGAAAATCGAAAATTGCGGATATTACATTCTACCCTCCTTAAAAGAAGTTTCGTCCCGAAACTTAAAACAAGTAGGGAGGAGAAATATTCCGCCAGGCAAAACTCAACAAGATACACAAGAATGCGTAACTAACGCCCAACGGCGAAATGTTACAAACAAAGCAAAGGAATATACGGCGTGAAAACACGCTCCACGGCGACCAACACAACGTCGCCGTTAGGGATATAATAAAAGCAACAAATGACAAGCGTTATCAAACGGATAATATGGCCAAGTCAATTATCCGACAATCACAAAACACAACGAACGAAAATCAATATGATTGACCATCCCAACGGTACATCAATCAAAACGCGAGCCAACCGCTGAACAAATACGGAATCCCACCGCCCAAGGGATGGAAGATCGAAAACGAGACTAATTTCCCAAACTTAAGGGAATTAGGAAGGAGCCTGAATGCTCAACAATCACGAAACGAGAATAAAACCGAACAAACAAACGATCGAGACAACAAAAATCGAACAATCATGTCCGAAACACGAAGGATAATAAAATTCAAACCACAACTCCCAGGATGATCTGGTGAGAACTACAAGACATGCATTCCCATAAGATCCAGAGGAAAGGGAATAGCGATTGCAAAGTCACAGCGACAAACGAGTTATTCCAAAACAATACCACACTCGTTCGATCAACAAAAGCAAGGGGCAGGACAAGCTCAGAAATGTCAACGAACATAATGAGTCGATAGAGTCGAAAACACAAGAGTTCCAAGTCCGATCCACTTCGAATAAAAGAACTATTAGAACCCGATGATGTCACTCCCGAACAAGGTTCACAAGAATCGAACTGAACCCAAAAAGTCACATCGATAACCAGATCGACCCACAACAAGATCACAGTTCGTTCGAACGATGAAACCGAAATACGTAACAAGTTCATAAAGTATCAACGAACACGACGAGTCGATAGACCTGAGAAAGAGGAAATGCGTAAGTCAAAACGATACGGGCATTAAATTCTACCTCTTATAAAAGAAATGTAGTTCACGCAACACACAAAAACTCGAGAAAGCTGACAAAACAAAAAGCAAACCACACAAATATCTCACATCGGCCTCTCCGATCCGATCATCATATCTTTCTTGAAGTTCGCGCCCGAAAGACTCGGAACCCTACTAGCAAAAATGGATCCTGTGTCTCTCGGGTCCACACTTGAAAAGCGCATCGACGAGAAGGACAATTGGCAAGTACATGCTCCCGACACAATCCGTTCGAAATGCCTAGGCTAGGCATATAGAAAATACAGTTGCTAGATACAATGGATCATAACACCGCAAAACAACATACCGGAGATGCCAACTCGGCATAATAAAGAATCATAATACATATCATATACAACGATTACCATCGTAAAGTAATACACACACAAACACTACAATAACGACAGTATCGTTCGCGACATCAACGGCCCGACGATAATCAGCACATAATTACAAACATTATGAAACAATCACACATGTACACAAACGTACAAACCCAAGCTTCAACATCTCACACTCGTGCGACAACACGCAAATCGCCACGAGGCGATAAACGATAAACACCGGTTCACACCTCTCACAGAGGGCTGACAAGAAATGCGTGGCAACGCCTCGACGTTCATGGCACCAATTCGATCATACTCGGGGCAAACATCATAACGACAACGTGAACATCATACATACATACCCAACCCTCAAACGGGAATGGATAGTTTTTAAAAAACGAAAACCTCCTTTTGAAAATAATTTTGGAAACACCGATTGATCTTGAGTATCACCCTTCAAAAAAGTACAATCGTGAAACATCGTTATCGAGACTTTGGAAAACTATTTTGCATTCGATAAAAATGAGGACACTTTCTTTTCATGAAAAACTTTCGAAATATTCGACCATCGGGTCTAAGTAAAAGTGTTTATAAAACATTGAAAAATATCTCAAAACATTTTGGTCCTCGAGGTAGAAGAATTCGGAAACATATCGTGGCACCTTGGAAGTACCATGAGAAAACAATTCATTTTAAACGTACGTCTCAAATTTATTTCTAGGATACTCAAGATTTTCAAAGATAATTCAATGGGCTAGAATGCCCAAAATCTCGAGTAATTACGGAACATTATAGCGTTGTGGGTCCGTAGGAACCCACCAGATAAAAATATTTACAAAACGCCAAAGAGCCGATGACGGTAATATTTCAAAAACTCACAAAAGCCATTTACAAAATACTAAGTACCGTCACAAGAATTTTGCCAAAGCGTTCAAGGCCATAACGCCAAAACTCGGTTAAAGGAATCGGTTTTCAAACTAAAACTCGATCGCCGATACCTTTTGAAATCCGTCAAGGTTTACAACTTCCACACCATACCACACCACCCGGTGGTTAAAAGATAAAACAATAATGTGCCCGATTCTATACACATACTATATGCCACAAGTACTAAACACAATTATATTACACAATCTGTAAAGAAAATCATGCACCGCAATTAACTCACTAAGATAAAATCGAGATACACAGTACTTCGCATAAAAGAGGAGACTTACATCCACAGTCGCACGGAGGTGACGGTCGCCACGATACTAATCTTGTCCGACAACATAACCGACACGTTGTGACTACGCACAACTCAACTTGTCACCGATGACTCAAACGACATGACAACACATTACTCGACAAATCACGACTTGACTCGACCCGACAGCCTAGGTTTCCGCAACCTAAGCTCTGATACCATAAATGTAACACCCCCAAAACCATATGGGAATATTACACGCCGTAAACCCTTTCCGCAAGGATCTACCAGGCTAAACGTCCATAAACAACCAAACGCTTGCCCGTCCAGGGTCAAACAATATAATAATACAGACCGTCAAGGTCACTTACACATAAACACACAGACCGATGAGGTCACACAACTCTATCAACAGGACTGACTAACAAACATTACCCACACAGGGGTCGAAATACAATACAACGGAAGACTGAATCAACTCTAATAATACAACTAAACTCTACCAACTCTCAACTCTTGATTAGTATCGCAGCTCGTCATCCCCTTGTGCCAATCCTGTGACTGCTCCCCTGAACCTGCATGTACCTGGACGCAGAACAGACATCCACCCCCCGAATACTCGGGGGTTAGTAAAACTCCACTGTTTTACTAGTGCAAGTATCAAACCATACGAAATGTAACAAGCAAATAGCAACTACGAATTTAATACGGAAATCAATTATCAAAATGTTCCCGAGAAGTTTTAGAATTTCGAACTCAAGTAAGAGATATTTGAAAAGGAACACATCATCTCGGGGATTTTTAAAGCAGAAAATCTTTTGGACCTCGATTCCCAATTTACAAAACCTTTTCGTAAACAATAGGGCCTTAGCCCGATTCTCGTTTCAAAGCATACTAAATAATATATCATTATGCGTCCGAGATCCATATTTAAAATGTTACCCGAACAATCAACGCTACGATCACGATCCGTTCGTACACATCATGTACCGAACTCCGGAGGCCTCGACGGACCTTACCGATCTCACACATTGTTCGTACACATCATGTACCGAACTCCGGAGGCCTCGACGGACCCTACCCGGCTACAACACACACTGTTCGTACACATCATGTACCGAACTCCGGAGGCCTCAACGGACCCTACCCGGCTACAGCATCGTTCGTACACATCATGTACCGAACTCCAGAGGTCTCGTCAGACCTTACCTGGATCACACACCTTGTCCGTACATGTCATGTACCGGACTCCAGAGGCCTCGTCAGACCCTACCTGGTTCACACACTTTGTTCGTACACATCATGTACCGAACTCCAGAGGCCTCGTCAGACCCTACCTGGATCACACACACATCGACTCGACACAATTCATAGAAGAAACACTTGTACAACCATCTCATATGTACATCGAAATCCTGCACAAATGGCACAACGCCTAACACGTATACCAATATATCACTATTATCACAAAGCCTTCAAATTTCGGAAAACACAACCAACTCAAACGGAACATATTTACGGAGGCAAGCAAAATCGTTATACATATCATACGTAATTACTATTCACAAGATACAAGTCGTATAATAAGATACTTGCCTTAATAACCGCTACCAAACGCTCCGAAGAACACGGTTCGGCCGAAGCTCGGACCGAAGAAGACAACGATCGAAAGGGTTCCGACTCGAGTTCTTCACAAGTATTCGACCTAACAACATATAATCAATAAATCATCGATCATACGAGGAAGAATAATCGTAGAACGCCGAAAACCCCTCTATGACATTTCTAGGACACCTTCAAGGCGTCGATCAAGAACTCGACCAAAATAACGAATCGATACGATCCAACCATGGAATAACAAGGAAAATGATATAATACATCTAAATAATGATCAATCCATCACAATCCTAAGTTAAAGCGGATTAAACGGACAAATCGAACAAAATCCCCAAAACTATATTTTAGGAAAACTTGCCTTGATTCGGTCGATCGGAGCAAGTTATGGAAGGATTAATCGATGTTATGAACTTCAAAACTTCATGGATTTAACCCCTAACAACATCCCTCCATGATCATCAAATCTCCACCGCGGAAGAGGAAGAAACGAGTGAGAAAAATGAAGAAAAACCCATTCTTGGGCCTTAAATAGGGTGACAGACTCGGCCGTGTCCGCCGACACGGTCGTGGCGCGCGATGGCGGCGAGGACTCGACCGTGTCCTGCTAGACACGGTCGCGCCTTCCGATAGTGACCCGTCGCGGCGCTCGGCAATGACTCGACCGTGTCACGGAACACGGTCGGGCCTCAAGCGATCGCTTGGCTTATCCGGAAGAGTTCGGCTCGGCCGTGCACGACACGGTCGGGTCCCGAGGCGAGACTTCAGCTTATCCAGACGAGTACGGCACGGGCCGTGTCGGACGACACGGCCGAGTTCGGCCGGCAGTGATCGGCCAATAACGAGCGGGTGAGCTAAAACGACCATAACTCTCTCGTCCGGACTCCGATTGACTCACCGTTCAAACCATTAGAAAGCTAACTCGATGCTCTATAATATTGCAAAGATTCAGAATTTTTAGAGTTACCAAAAATTAATGGTGATCCAACAAAGTCGAACTCATACTTAGAAAAGTCGTTTAGAAATCCTGAATTCAACAAAACGACACCGAAACCCGAACCTGAATACGAACCGAAGATACGGTTACGAAGTACTCACAAAGACGAATCTAAGAGCTAGTAGAACACACGATTCCGACCACCCGAAGGCTCGAAATTCGACAACGGAAGGTAATTACCCCAAACTTTGGGAAATTACGAAAATGGCCCAAATGCCCGAAAATCACCATACGACAACGAATAATCAAACCGAAGCTCACAACACGTATAACAACGTTAAATGAACTTACGAAAACCCCAAACGACAGCTTTGAGCGAGATTCGCAAGAACCGAACTCAAGCGGAAAAGTCGCTAAAAAGCACGGAACTCAACAAAGCAAGACCAAACGAACTCGGATGACAAAAGTGCAGAATTAAATATTCTCCGAATGACGAAACGGTCATGAGAGAGTCGTCAAAACAGACTCCGACCAAAAAAAGAAATTTACCGAAAATCGAAAATTGCGGATATTACAGAAGGCGCCAGAGAGAAATATGTTGGAAAGGGAAAAGAAAAAGTTGACAGTGAATTTAACGATCAGGGCTCTAACTATATTTCCGAAACAGCACTTACTCCTGCTAAGCGTGGCAGAGAGATTGAAATTGATGAAGAAGTCAGTATTATAGGACTGCAAAGTTCTTCAACTAAAGTGGTGATAAAGAAGGAGAAAAATATTCCATAATTTGGGGCAGTATAGTTTATTTTTTTAGATATCTTTTGTTTTGTTTTATGTTTTGATTACGTTCATCACAGTATTTTGATATTTGGGACCTTTAGTAGTAATTTCTTTATGATTAATTGCATTTTGTTATCTTCGATAGTCCTCATATAATGATCAATTGCACTTTATTTTCTATGATTGCCTTATATACAAACTTATCCACAACACTATAATTTTACTTTGTAATATTCAAATTAAGGAGCCTAATCAAATCTATTTTTGAAAGTGAGAACTATAACTTAAGAAATAATTAGGCAAACTGAACATAAGAAATAATTAGAGTTAGAAAGAGATATACCTCACACAGACGGATTCGGCGATTTCAGGACCTCATGCATACGGCTTGAGCGATTTCTAGACTCGAATTCGTTACGATAAATAAATTACATATAAATATTTATTTACAATCACAGCCTGCCAAATTACATTCTAGATTTGAATAATACATATTGGAATAAACTTTGTAACGAATTCGAGTCCAGCATATCCAACTTTTCAGCATGATACAAACAACTCCAAGTCCTGTATTGTTGGACGTAATTTAATTGCTGCCATTTTCAGGAAACAATTTAGTGGTATATTTTGATCAGATAATAATTTTTATAATTATCTTAACAAATCTAGAATTTAATACGAGTTGGATATCTATTATTCTTAAGATTTTGCAAATCCACATATTTGAGTTTATCCTATCTAGCATAATATATTCAATATAAATAATAAACAGATAATCAATTTGTTAATTTAGATATTGATTTGTTAGCTAAAATTATGGAATAATCTTGATAATCGATTTATTAAATATGAGTGCAAATATGTATTTTCATCGGATAATAATAATCTACATAATTATCTTAACAAACTAAGAATTGTAAATGATTGGATAACTATTAATCTTGATTTTAAAAATCCAGAGATTTGGGTTTATCCTATAAAGCATACCATATTCGGTATAA
The DNA here is from genome assembly GCA_033398695.1 of Orobanche coerulescens. Taxonomy (NCBI): domain Eukaryota; kingdom Viridiplantae; phylum Streptophyta; class Magnoliopsida; order Lamiales; family Orobanchaceae; genus Orobanche; species Orobanche coerulescens. The sequence goes on along the minus strand of CM065812.1, from coordinate 131,305,976 downwards.
ATAATAACCAGACAATTACTTTAAAATATATCAAGAACGCATCCATTATATATATCAGATAATAATTTTTATAATTATCTTAACAAATCTAGAATTTAATACGAGTTGGATATCTATTATTCTTAAGATTTTGCAAATCCACATATTTGAGTTTATCCTATCTAGCATAATATATTCAATATAAATAATAAACAGATAATCAATTTGTTAATTTAGATATTGATTTGTTAGCTAAAATTATGGAATAATCTTGATAATCGATTTATTAAATATGAGTGCAAATATGTATTTTCATCGGATAATAATAATCTACATAATTATCTTAACAAACTAAGAATTGTAAACAGATTGGATAACTATTAAGCTTCAGATTTTAAAAATCCAGATATTTGGGTTTATCCTATAAAGCATACCATATTCAGTATAAATAATAACCAGACAGCCAGTTTAAAATATATCAAGAACGCATCCATTATACATATATCCTATGAATTAATACCCCACTACTGAACTCATATTTCAAGTTCTATTCATCATCTGCCAATCGTTATAGGGAGATTAATATTATTCACGAAAGAACAGCAAAGGTAATGAATTGTTATAAGCAATTCTATCTTATCTTATGTATTGTTTGATTATTAAATTTTTAACTCTTACTTCTATTTTACTGTCTATCACAGATTGTATTAAAGTTGAGAACAAGAAATCAAGACACCAGTCTCAAAGAGTTAGTTGTTATCAAAGGTACGTAATTTATAATTATTTGTTGTAATTATTTGTTCGAATATTACAATACCTTTGATGCACATTTTACAGTCTTTTGAATCCACCGTGGATTAAACCATTTGTGTATCTCCGGATTAGCCTCGCAATTGATAGTAAAAGAATTTAGTTAGTATCTTAAAAGGATAAACACATAAATTACATTTATTTCTCAAGCAACATAAAAACTTAAATCAAAACCACTTAGATGTATGATTTTAAGTGTAACATCAGGGCCATGGTATTTCATGAAAGCACTGATTCAAAATATGTTTATAATTTAAAAATCTTCTGCTTAAATTAAAAATTCAATATTTTCGTTTACAAATTTTTTTATTATATTTCCGTTCAATATTTTCATCATAAATAAATAGAGTACTCATCAATATTTTTGGACGATTTTTATTAAAAATCCACAGTACTCTTCCACTTAAATTAAAAATTCAACTTCCAAAAATACAATTTCCATCATTATTTATCCCAGATCTGGTCAAGATATGAATAAAAATTTTATAAATAAAAAATAGAGTACTGTTCATCAAAATTTTTGGAAGATTTTTATTAAAAATCAACTGTATAATTGGGAAACCTGTTGGAAAATGCCGTGTTCAATTAGAAACTGACCTCCTTGAAGTATAATATATGTCTATTGGGAGAAGTGAGAAATCGAATTGTGATGTTGGTTCTCCCAGATCTGGTCAAGATATGAATAAAAAATTTATAAATAAAAAATTATTAAGTAAATAATATACTAAATTGAGAACAGTATTTAGCAGAATTAAAACACACAGATCTAGAAATGGAATTTTTTCTACGTAATCAGGTACCTTTGATATAAAAATTTTATAAATAAAAAATTATTAAGTAAATAATATACTAAATTGAGAATAGTATTTAGCAGAATTAAAACACGCAGATCTAGAAATAGAAAGACAAATAGATCTACCTGGAGCTTTGAACTCAAATATTCCAGAAATAATTTACTGAATTCCGTCGTCTTCACATACTCAAATCTTCTACACAATCACCAGATCTAGATCCAGAAATAAACAAAAATTATACAAATCATCGGGTTTGCGCAAGATAATAATTTAGATAGAAAAATAAAAATTAGAAGATGAAAGAAACGTAAGATCTTACCGTTGTAGAGGAATGGCGCAGTAAAAATCAACCGTACGCCCTTATTACCGAACTGAAATGAAAAATTAAATATGTTGAAATAAAGAAAATTTATATAAATCACTGAGTTTGAGTGAGATAATAATATAGATCGTGAAATAAAAGTTAGAAAATAAAAGAAACACAAGATCTTACCGTCGTAGAAGAACGGCGCCGTGAAAACCAACCGTACACCATATTACCGATAAAATATTTGGAATCAGAGAGAAAAATGAGGATAAACTAGAGGAAGAGACGAGATTATGGATCGTGTTTTTCGGATGTGGATAAACTGAACTGAAAAAATATTTGTAATCAGAGACAAAAATGAGCGGTGGGAAGAGGAAGACACGAGATTTTGGGACGTGTTTTTCGGCAGAAGGTATGGTGACGGCTGGTGAAGGAATAGTGAGGCGGTGGCAAGAGGGATAATGGTTATATAGGTAGGGTTTTTTCGGACGGGAGTTAAACATGAAAACGTTTTTTTAAGACAAGCGCTTTATCTATAAGAAATAAAAATATGAATGAAGATGAATCAGTGAGCGGATAAGCACTCCACCTGCCCACCACCACTTTTTCTGTCCCGTTTTTATTTTTGCTTTCTTATAAAAATATAAATGAAGATGAATCGGTGAATGGATAAGCACGAATGAAGAGTGCTATATAAAAAAATACCGACTCACTATTCAATAAATGATTTTAAGTGTAATCTTTTCCCCTGATTGTGCGCAGTATCTTCTTCTTTTTGCTGGATATTATTAATTTATTTTACAATATGAAATTTGTATACTAAAAATATAAAATGCGTATAAAATGATTTACTGCAAATTTGTATGGATAGATGATTAATTTATTATATTTGTGTAGTTATTTAATGGATACAGGACGTCGTAAGTCTTTGAAATTAAGGAATCGCGCTCCATTGTATAACGAGGGGCCGAGTTCTACTAGAAAAAAGAGTAGAGTATCCAACAATCTGAGTGGCGAATTACCGTTGAATGTTATAACTAACGGTAACATTTTTAGTATTCGATCTCCAGTTATTACAAATTCTACATTCCCGCAGCTTAACATTGAGAATTGTAATAATTTATTATTATTTATATATATATATTAATTGTTTTGTTATTGCAACTTCAAATATTGTGAACAGATAATAATTGTTGTATGTTTATCAATTTTCATAAAATATAGGAGGAACGACAGCTCAAACTTTTAAAATAAATACTCAAGGATGTGGGGCCGGAATATCACCTTGGAGTGATATTACGAATGGTATATGTTACGTATCAAATTAGTAATTGTTTAAGATATTACTAATCTTTATTTCTATGATATTTTTTTATTAGTTTTGTCATCGATACATTTTGATCGTGCAGAGACAATTAGACCAAATGTCGGTAGTGCGAAACAGGTGTATACGCAAAGCAATGTGCTCACCCCAAGTTCATATCCGTTTAGTTGTGTGACTAATGGTAAATACTTCTATATATTTCATATTATAATTTATATGATACCAATTTATGAATGTTCAATTCATTTACTCCAGTCAGATATTTATAAGTGAAGATGTAAGTAGTTAAATATGTTGTTTCTCACATTAAAATATTTATATTTGACATTTTATAATCTTGCATATGTAGGGAATATGGATAAAGATTACAAAGTAGTGTCAAGATTCAACAGAATTAACCGGAGATTCACACTATCAATGAGAAGACATCTCAAGTCACATCCGTTTGATTACTTTATGTATCATGAAGATCCTAGAGGATACAGTAAGTGTAATGGTGTTATATAAATATTCACTAATTTAGAACATTTGTATTACATTAATCCGGATAAAATTTTAAAAAAAAGTATAATTCATCATCAGTTATATATATTTTCATCTTTATATAGGAATAATGGTACCTCCGTATGTTGAAGAGTGCATGCCTCTTGCGGAAGAGCGTATACAACAATTGCTAGATAAATATACTCTTAATGTGATAAGAGTTATGAGTGAAGAGTCATCACGTGTGGACATGCTTAAGGAATCACGAAAGAGATCTATGAAAAAACTACATGAAAAGAAGGATATTATTGCGCGTAGAAATAATGGGATATCGTCAGTAGGTAATGTTCATTACCACTAAATTCAACACACACTAAAATTACTATTCAAATATCTTATAATAATTGACATTTATACACTTTCATGGAGCAGCTTACGAAGATATGGGTGATCCTACATATGCGTGTGGATTTTGCGGTGCGCTTATGTGGTTTGATGAGAGGTTAAAAAAAAGCCCGTTGAGTAGTCCGAATTTGGTTTGTGTTGTAGTCGTGGTAAAATACAACTTCCTCTTCTGAAAGAACCTCCACGGCTGCTACGTGATCTTTTACAAAATAGGCATATTAAGAGTCGTAATTACATTGAGAACATACGTGCTTATAATATGATGTACGCTTTTACTTCGATGGGTGGGATCCAAGATAAAACAGTCAACAATGGCCATGGTCTGTATACATATAGGCTTGGTGGAAATAACTATCATTTACTCGGTAGTTTGTTACCTAAAGAAGGCGATTCGCCAAAGTTTTCACAGCTATATATGTATTGTGGAGAGGATGAAACTCAAGACAGAATCGATGTTGTCCGGTATTCATTCTCTTGGATCAATATTAATTCCACTACATATGTATAGTTTTTAAAAATATTCTATATAAATATATTGTTGATTCTCATTATATTTTTTATTTGATTTTGTAGATCAAAAAGTCCTGCTGCGATTGATTCATCAATTGTGGATGATCTAAAGAACATGATAGATGTCGAAAATCCAATTGCACAAAATTTTCGAATGGTCACGAACGATACAAGGAGAGCGCCGATATGGATGTAAAGTTATGTCTCATGGGAAGGAGGTCACGCGATGGACGCATGTATAATCTACCTACATGTTCAGAAGTCGCTGCATTAATTGTTGGTATGTTGGGATATCACTATTATTTATCCATGATAAATATATATTCCATAAGTAGTTTAGTATATTCTAAATGATTTTATTTCTCAATAATCAGGAGATGATGAGTACGAGATGGATCCCCGCGATATTGTATTGGAACGAAAAAATGGCGATTTTCAAAGAATTTCAGAATTGCATCCAAGTTACCTTCCAATGCAATTTCAGAATCTCTGGATACCATCCAGAGATTTCGCACTCGGATAAGTCTAAAGGTGTCAGGCACACACTTACAATTAAGGAGTTTTTGGCTTTTAGAATTTTTTACCGTATTGGTGAGGCCCAGACAATATTACTCAGTAGAAAGTTATTCCAACAGTTTATAGTAGATGGCTATTCGAACAGGTGATATTGATCCATCTGACCCAATAGGAAACATTGGTAAACGCTTTGTTTTGCCGTCTTCTTTTGTCGGAGGTCCTCGATATATGGTCCAGAACTTCCAAGACACTATTGTAATATCCGAAATTTCTACTACCATTGTTTAATATTATTTTATCCGAGTTATATTGTACAGCGTGGAATCTGTACAGTATAGATAAAATAAATGAAGGACTGAGATGTCAGTATTGGTATAATTGTCGTACTTGGTCGACAATTGCAATTGAGGATATTATGTATCATATGAGAATATTATGGAATTAAGTATATGTATTCAGTGTGTGAGTGTACGTATCCAGTATGTCGAGACAGACGAGAAGAGTTGGAAATGGCTAAGTATAGCCTGACTAGCGCGCGCTAATGGTCAAGTATAGCGCACGCTATCGTTCATGGTTAGCGCACGCTAGAGGCAGAATGTAGCGCACGCTAGTGCAAATGAATCGAAGGAATCTATGTGTGGACCAGACCACTTTCGCGCACGTTACGTAAGTCAACGGATGTTGTAATGTAGTGTTAGCGCACGCTAATGCATGATGGTTAGCGCACGCTAATCGTATATCGGACAAAAAGGAATCTTATCCTCACAAGACTTTCGGCGTGTGGACCAGTCTTGAGCATACAGACAAACGAGTCAATCGATGTTAGCGCACGCTAAAATGCAAGGACTTGCGACGCTAGATGGTTTAAGTTACGACGCTAATGCATGGGCATTACGTATGTAAGCTCATGTACGGCCGCATAAGAGTCTATGGATCGCGATAGCGCACGCTAACAAAGGTCACTAGCGCATGCTAAGGCGTAGCGCACGCTAAACATAAGATTTAGCGCACGCTAGTAATGTATTCTATATAAGGGACAGACGGGTATTATGAAGCATTTCGTCCTTTCTTTCACCTTCAGTCGATAGAGAGAGTTTTGGGAGGTTCTTGAGGTTCCCAAACACGGTGAGGTGGTGATCTTTAACAAGATTAAGATAGAAATCATGGATTAAAGTTTTGTTCTTGAAATCATTGGTGATTCTTGGAAATGGATTCAACCTTGGAAATCAATCCATTCCTTCATAAAGGTAATCACTCTTCATCTTTGGATTTCATTTTGGATTGAATGTTGATGTTCTTGAGTTGATGATTATTACATAAACGAGTTGATAAGCATGATTATGAGATGGATTACTGAATTATGATGATGTTATTGTTGATATGAAGATATTGATATGATTCTTGTGGTTTAAATTGTGTTGTTCGTTTTCTTGAGATAAGTGGATTAATCCTTCTCCTCAGTTTCGGATGTTGATATTATTGTCGATGATTACTCTCTGTAATGGAAGATTAAGGGAGTGTTGTTACGTTCTTGATGTTTCATGATGTTGATATTGAGGAAGATGATATATGGATATAGGACTTGGATTATAAGTTTAATGATTGTTTGTATGTTAAAGGATATCGAATTTCGTTGTTTGATAACTATGAACATGGTTTAGAATCACTTAGTGTTCTTGATAATCGCCATGTGTTGATCGGTATATGAAATGCATGCAACTGCATGTCATTAGCGCACGCTAGTGTTACTGTCTAGCGCACGCTAACGGGAACGTCTTAGCGCACGCTACGTTAAGTAATTAACGTGCGCTAAGTCAACAGCAGGTAGTATATTCTGTTTCGATTATGAATTCGTGATCGTTTAAGTTAGCTTGATCAGACTTATGGTTAACCGAGATATTGTTGAGCCGTGGAGATTGTGAATTGGTTTTATCGATTGTTGATTGTTGTCGAACTTGTTGTTTATCGATTATTGTAATAGGTTGAGATTATTGATCGGTGTTTATAACCGTATGTTGCGGTCGTGTTCGAGTATGTTCGTGAATGGCGTTGGTCGTGGCCGAGGAGTCAGTAGACGAAGACAATGAAATTGGTAGCGGCTTCATCATCGTCAGATATCGGTATCGAGTAAGTTATTACTTACTCAGTTTATAGTATTTAATGAATGGTTTCCGTTTCATTCGTTTATAATTTGTATAGCAATGTTTATAATCGTAATCACATGAGACTTGGGATTATAAATCATATTCGAGTTTTGGGAATCTAAATCATAATGTATATGATTTACTTTTGTTATTGGTATACTTGTATATCGAGGATATATCGTGATAAAAATGGAGATATGAACTATCTGCAATCCGTGATACTTTGGACCGTCGAGTATTGAGGATAATAGTTCGGGATGGTTTAGACATTGAGATCATTCTCGAAGGACTCGGGGCAAGTACTCTAATCATTTTTATCATTTGAGTCGATCATGTTGTGATACATTCGTGTATCGTTGTTGTCATGCAGTTGTGCATTGTTGTTGTCGTGTATTGTGTCTTGTTGTTTTGTGCAGTTGTGCATTGTTGTCATATGTCCACCTCGGGTTGGTCCGACGGGATCATCGGGGGATCTATGCTAGCGTGCGCTGGATCGTCGGATGGGTTTTCCACCTCGGGTTGGTCTGACGGGATCATCGGGGGATCTAGGCAGTGAATGCTGGATCATCGGATTGCCATGTATTGTTGTTGTGCATATGTATATTATGGGTTTGCCATAAGTATACATTGTCGTTATTGTTGTGATTATATTGACGTTGTCATATGAGTATGCATTTGTAGGTCTTGTGTTAGGACCATGTCCGTATGTTGTGTTGATCTGATCTCGGATTAGACTGACGTGATGGTAATGGTATTTCGTATCTTGAGGTATGTTCCGTATTTCCTTGGTACTTGTTTTTGATGGACAATCGATTATCGTATTGGAATTGTCGATGTTATCCGATGGATTGAATTGGCCAGAGTTGGTATAATTTCCGTATCGCGAGTTATGATAATGTTTTGAGAACCTTGAGTATTGTTGAGATACCGTACAGATATTTCGGTATTATTTTAATGTGTTGTTAAGGATGCGAATCGTGGATTCTCGTAAAGTTACGACGGTAAGAGTACACTGGTCGTATTCTTACTTAGTATTTCCATTGATATGTAATTATTGTCGAGATGTGATGGTTATCATTGTTGGATATTATGGCTGACCCCGTCGTGGGCTTTCTTTTTAGGTTCTTGGATTATCAAGTTTGTAACGGTCGTGGAGAGATGAACTTCCCGGAGGATACTGGCAAGGGCATGTATTTGTGTTTTGAGTTTCTGATCAGTTGTTGTATTCCGCTGCTAAAGTATTTCAATTGTTTGTCTTCATCCGCTGCGTGAGTATTTTTAAATGGCCTTTTTGGTATCCTGTAACTTAGGATACTTTGGCAATCATTTTCTAAATCTATTCTGCTTCAGTGCGTATAAGCGATAGCTTAACATATGTTTTTAAACTGTTGAGTTTTGGCATTTTGGGCCTTGTGGTTTCAAATGAGTTTTTACGACGGTTTGATAAACGAGCTTTATAAATCTTCGAATGTTTTTAATAGATAATACCGTCGTTAGCCTCTTGGGCGTTTGTAAATGTTTGCGAAGATTTCCTTCAGCCTTGTGGGTTCCATCTCGGGGCTCACGGCGCTGTAATATTCCCGGTCGGATCTGGGGGTGTTACAGAATATGGTATCGGAGCTTAGGTTGAGAAAACCTAGGCAGTCGGGTCGAGTTGGTCGTGTTTCGCGTCATTTGAATTGTTGATTGAAAATATTGGAGCCGTGAGTTTTTATTGTTCACTCGGGCTTGTGCTTATGTGATTTACCAAAGGTGGTAATCGGGATTGTTGTAACTTTTTCAAATGGTGTTAACGTGTTTCTTCAAATAGAGCCGTGTTGTTTTCTCGAGTGAACCGAGTTTGCAAAATGTGTGTTTCAAAATATACGTGTCGAGTATTTTCTTTAGTCGAGACATGTGCCAGTATCACGGGGAATCGTCGGCTTCACGATCTGTAAGTATTTGGATTTTTAAATTTCATCGAGATTTATTGCCGTTCTAAGTTGATATGCTTTGAGATTCAGCAGAATATTATTCATTACAGTATAAGGTGACAGAGTTGGGACAGGATTGATGATCTTGAGAAGTTATGATTTTGGAAATCAATATGTCGATTAAGTTTTGGAACGGAGTTTTGCATTTGGGAGAAATATTGTGGATTGTTCAGGAGAACATGTAGTCATGTTAGTTCAATTTGAGATATATGAACTGTTTTTGAGCATTTGAAAATGATATTTTTCAAAATGAATGTTTTACGGATGTTTTACCGTAAATGATTTTTGGGCCGAGACCCAATAGATTTTTTTTGAAATTGTTTTATAACTCAGGGCTTGGGGTCCGAAAAAGAGTTTACTACTTTTTTTAAACCTCTTGTAATGCGGAACGAGATACGGGCTGAGACCCTAATATTTCAAAAGACTTTTCTGTTTTCTTAAAAAAACTCCTGAGACTTGTAAAACACTTTATCAATCATTTACCTATTTCGTTTCTGCCTGTCGCAGTTTTGATCTATTTGTTCAAATAAAACTTCTCGGGAAGTCTTTCGCTCTGTTGATTTGTTTCAAGGCATTGCCATAGCATAATTGAGGTGATCCAGGATGAAAAATGGTTGACGTTGTGTCATATGTGGAAAAAGGAGTTTTTGTCGGAGTCTATACATTGAGATTTTGGATTCTATCATGTAGTTTTTTGATGGCATATCAGTGGGATGTGTGATGAGCCGGATTGGTATATAGGAGTACGGATGTGGTCAATCATTTGCATAGTTTTCATTTTAAAACTTCGAAATCGTGTGGATTCGAAGGAAACTGTTATCAAATACTTAGCACCAGCGAGCCAGTTTATTTTTCGAGAATTGATTTGGTGGTCTTACCAAAATTTATGTTTTGAGTTTTGAAATTTTTGAAAGAACTTTCGAAAATTTGTCTCCTTGACAAGATTATATGATTTCAAATTGGTTTTGAAAATGTGATTGATGTACATACGCATTTAATGCATAATGCATATCGTGGTGAAGTTCTGAATGAGATTCACGAACTGGATAAGACATCAGTATGGTATGAGGAAAAGAGATTCGAACTTTAGTATGGTAGTTTGATTATCCAATGATGATCGGTTGATTTATCAGATAAGAGAAATATCTTGCGTGTTGCGTGTTCGGGTACATCATGTAATTTTGGAACTATGGGTTTTATGAAACCGGGACATATGTGCTATGTGATGGTAGTAGCGCGATTTTACCAGTGATTTTGAATGATTTCTTTTGTAAGTGTAGATTTAGGGATGGTGACCCCATGCTGGTTGTTTTGGATATTAAGTGGTCGTTCCCACTCCATGTATGATTGGAGATGTTCGTGAGTTTGTGATTGGTTGTTCGTATGCCGAGGAGTATGTTCGACAGTCAGGTGTGTTTATTGAGATCCACTGTATGTGATTGGTTTGTCGTTTTGAGAATGCTATTCTTTCGTGGTTCTGTGTTGACCGTGTTGGAGTTTATCATGGTGATGACATTCTCGATTGCGTTTCGACCTTTGGATTGGTCATATTAGAGTTCATCATGTCAATGATATTCTTGATTAATTTATGGGTTGATCATTGCTGGTGATCATCTGAGCGTTTAGATTTTGTGTTGATATTTCGGGATTCGTTGCCATTGTATTGGGCAGTTGTTTCACATATGTATCGTGTATTATTGATTTGTATCAGGAATTGGACTTGATTGTGTAATCAAGCAGACAGGATTTGAAACGGATAGATTATTTCTTCCGAAGATGTTATATTTTTGTTGAGATCCATGGAATTGTGATCGTAAGCGTGTTGAAGCTTTACAGTAGAGTCACTTGCTAGGATCTCAGGAGATCGTCGACTTTGCGCATTTGTAAGTGTGCTGTTTCGGTTATTCGTTAATGATGACGACTGATCGTCGTCGTGATGGTTTCGGAATATCTTGGTCGAACGGTTTGTTTGTTTTTATGTGACGGATAGAAAGTATCTAGGACGAAACTTATTTTAAGTGGTGTAGTATGTAATAACCCAAATTTCTACTACCATTGTTTAATATTATTTTATCCGAAGTTATATTGTATGCAGCGTGGAATGCATGCAGTATAGATAAAATAAATGAAGGACTGAGATGTCAGTATTGGTATAATTGTCGTACTTGGTCGACAATTGCAATTGAGGATATTATGTATCATATGAGAATATTATGGAATTAAGTATATGTATTCAGTGTGTGAGTGTACATATCCAGTATGTCGAGACAGACGAGAAGAGTTGGAAATGGCTAAGTATAGCCTGACTAGCGCGCGCTAATGGTCAAGTATAGCGCACGCTATCGTTCATGGTTAACGCACGCTAGAGGCAGAATGTAGCGCACGCTAGTGCAGTCAGATCAGAAGGAATCTATGTGTGGACCAGACCACTTTCGGCGCACGTTCTGGTAAGTCAACGGATGTTGTAATGTAGTGTTAGCGCACGCTAATGCATGATGGTTAGCGCATACTAACTGTATATTGGACAAAAAGGAATCTTATTCTCGTCAGCACTTTCGGCGTGTGGACCGATCTTGAGCATACGCATAAACGAGTCAATCGATGTTAGCGCACGCTAAAATGCAAGGACTTGCGTCGCTAGATGGTTTAAGTTACGTACGCTAATGCATGGGCATTACGTCGTAAGCTCATGTACGGCCGCAGTAGTCTCGGATCGCGATAGCGCTCTCTAAAAAAGGTCATCTAGCGCACGCTTAGGCCTTAGCGCACGCTTTACATAAGATTTAGCGCACGCTAGTAATGTATTCTATATAAGGGACAGACGGGTATTATGAAGCATTTCGTCCTTTCTTTCACCTTCAGTCGATAGAGAGAGTTTTGGGAGGTTCTTGAGGTTCCCAAACACGGTGAGGTGGTGATCTTTAACAAGATTAAGATAGAAATCATGGATTAAAGTTTTGTTCTTGAAATCATTGGTGATTCTTGGAAATGGATTCAACCTTGAAATCAATCCATTCCTTCATAAAGGTAATCACTCTTCATCTTTGGATTTCATTTTGGATTGAATGTTGATGTTCTTGAGTTGATGATTATTACATAAACGAGTTGATAAGCATGATTATGAGATGGATTACCGGATTATGATGATGTTATTGTTGATATGAAGATATTGATATGATTCTTGTGGTTTAAATTGTGTTGTTCGTTTTCTTGAGATAAGTGGATTAATCCTTCTCCTCAGTTTCGGATGTTGATATTATTGTCGATGATTACTCTCTGTAATGGAAGATTAAGGGAGTGTTGTTACGTTCTTGATGTTTCATGATGTTGATATTGAGGAAGATGATATATGGATATATGACTTGGATTATAAGTTGAATGATTGTTTGTATGTTAAAGGATATCGAATTTCGTTGTTTGATAACTATGAACATGGTTTAGAATCACTTAGTGTTCTTGATAATCGCCATGTGTTGATCGGTATATGAAATGCATGCAACTGCATGTCATTAGCGCACGCTAGTGTTACTATCTAGCGCACGCTAACGGGAACGTCTTAGCGCACGCTACGTTAAGTAATTAACGTGCGCTAAGTCAACAGGCAAGGTAGTATATTCTGTTTCGATTATGAATTCGTGATCGTTTAAGTTGGCTTGATCAGACTTATGGTTAACCGAGATATTGTTGAGCCGTGGAGATTGTGAATTGGTTTTATCGATTGTTGATTGTTGTCGAACTTGTTGTTTATCGATTATTGTAATAGGTTGAGATTATTGATCGGTGTTTATAACCGTATGTTGCGGTCGTGTTCGAGTATGTTCGTGAATGGCGTTGGTCAGGGCCGAGGAGCTAGTAGACGAAGACAATGAAATTGGTAGCGGCTTCATCATCGTCGTATCGGTATCGAGTAAGTTATTACTTACTCAGTTTATAGTATTTAATGAATGGTTTCCGTTTCATTCGTTTATAATTTGTATAGCAATGTTTATAATCGTAATCACATGAGACTTGGGATTATAAATCATATTCGAGTTTTGGGAATCTAAATCATAATGTATATGATTTACTTTTGTTATTGGTATACTTGTATATCGAGGATATATCGTGATAAAAATGGAGATATGAACTATCTGCAATCCGTGATACTTTGGACCGTCGAGTATTGAGGATAATAGTTCGGGATGGTTTAGACATTGAGATCATTCTCGAAGGACTCGGGGCAAGTACTCTAATCATTTTTATCATTTGAGTCGATCATGTTGTGATACATTCGTGTATCGTTGTTGTCATGCAGTTGTGCATTGTTGTTGTCGTGTATTGTGTACTGTTGTTTTGTGCAGTTGTGCATTGTTGTCATATGTCCACCTCGGGTTGGTCCGGGATCATCGGGGATCTATGCTAGCGTCATACTGGATCGTCGGATGGGTTTTCCACCTCGGGTTGGTCAGCGGGATCATCGGGGATCTAGGCGGTGAATCTTTGGATCATCGGATTGCCATGTATTGTTGTTGTGCATATGTATATTATGGGTTTGCCATAAGTATACATTGTCGTTATTGTTGTGATTATATTGACGTTGTCATATGAGTATGCATTTGTAGGTCTTGTGTTAGGACCATGTCCATATGTTGTGTTGATCTGATCTCGGATTAGACTGACGTGATGGTAATGGTATTTCGTATCTTGAGGTATGTTCCGTATTTCCTTGGTACTTGTTTTTGATGGACAATCGATTATCGTATTGGAATTGTCGATGTTATCCGATGGATTGAATTGGCCAGAGTTGGTATAATTTCCGTATCGTGAGTTATGATAATGTTTTGAGAACCTTGAGTATTGTTGAGATACCGTACAGATATTTCGGTATTATTTTAATGTGTTGTTAAGGATGCGAATCGTGGATTCTCGTAAAGTTACGACGGTAAGAGTACACTGGTCGTATTCTTACTTAGTATTTCCATTGATATGTAATTATTGTCGAGATGTGATGGTTATCATTGTTGGATATTATGGCTGACCCCGTCGTGGGCTTTCTTTTTAGGTTCTTGGATTATCAAGTTTGTAACGGTCGTGGAGAGATGAACTTCCCGGAGGATACTGGCAAGGGCATGTATTTGTGTTTTGAGTTTCTGATCAGTTGTTGTATTCCGCTGCTAAAGTATTTCAATTGTTTGTCTTCATCCGCTGCGTGAGTATTTTTAAATGGCCTTTTTGGTATCCAGTAACTTAGGTTACTTTGGCAATCATTTTCTAAATCTATTCTGTCGGTACGTGTAAGCGATAGCTTAACATATGTTTTTAAACTGTTGAGTTTTGGCATTTTGGGCCTTGTGGTTTCAAATGAGGTTTTACGACGGTTTGATAAACGAGCTTTATAAATCTTCGAATGTTTTTAATAGATAATACCGTCGTTAGCCTCTTGGGCGTTTGTAAATGTTTGCGAAAATTTCCTTCAGCCTTGTGTGTTCCATCTCGGGGCCCACGGCGCTGTAATATTCCCGGTCGGATCTGGGGGTGTTACAACTATGGCTATATGCAAGAGTATAGGATATCCAGAACTATTCATCACATTCACGTGCAACCCCAAGTGGCCTGAGATAACACGTTTTGTTGAGTCCAAGGGTTTACGACCCGAGGATAGACCTGATGTTATGAGTCGCATTTTCAAGATGAAGTTGGACCAACTTATAAAAGACTTGAAGACGGAAAATATTTTTGGCAATGCAATTGGAGGTACCACATTATAAGTCTCAGTTCCTTTGTTATTTCAGCTGATCGCTTCATTATTAACTTCACTTCGAGTTGATTGATTTTTATTCTATTTGCTTTGTAGTTGTGTACACTATTGAATTTCAAAAACGCAGACTTCCTCATGCACATATATTGCTGTGGATTGATCGAGCAGATAGAAATATGTCTGCAAATTCTATAGATGATTTCATCAGTGCTGAGATACCAAATAAGGAACTCAATCCGGAGTTGTACAAGGCTGTCTCTGAGTATATGGTGCATGGTCCATGCGGACCAGTGAATCCGACTTCACCTTGCATGCACGATGGCAAGAAATGTTCTAAGAAATTTCCAAAGTCCTTTAATGACCGTGCTATTTTCGATGGAAATGGCTACCCGGTGTATAAAAGGCGTGACACTGGTGACACTGTCGACAAGAATGGCAATCTCATTGATAACAGGTACAATTTAAAATCATTATTTTTATGTTCATTGTCGCATTATATTTCACTCACTATGATATAAATTAATTGTCATTTATATTCAAAATAATATGAAGTTTTACTTTTTATTTATAGGTTATTTGTTCCGTACAATCCTTTCCTATTGATGAAGTATCAGGCACATATAAACGTTGAATGGTGCAATAAGACAAATTCTATAAAATATCTGTTCAAGTACGTGAACAAGGGGGTTGATAGGATAGGCGCAAAAATAACTGTGGAGAACGAGGTGAAGGATTATGTTGACTGTCGGTACATATCAGCATGTGAGGCTGTGTGGCGTATTATGGGATATGATATACACTACAGAGATCCACCCGTAGAGCGTTTATCATTTCACATGGATGGTGAACAGTCCGTTACATTCAAAGATGGTGACTTGATTACGGATTTATTGGAGAAGCATACTGTTGCAGAGACAAAGTTCCTTAAATGGATGGAATTCAACAAGCATCATCCCGAAGCACGTAAGTATCTATACGCTGAGTTCCCTAGATATTACGTGTGGGATCCTAGAGGTAAAGTGTGGAGAGACAGGAAGAACTTCAACAACAAAGTTGGAAGAATTTACCATGTTCCAATTAAGGCTGGTCCATTATACTTCATGCGGATTATGTTGAATCACATTAGGGGCGCCACTTGCTTTGAAGATTTGCGGACAGTGAATGGTGTTGTTCACCCTACATACCGTGATGCATGTTACTCTTTGGGATTGCTCGATGACGACAAAGAGTATATTCATGCTATAAAGGAAGCCAGTTTTTGGGGTTCCGGTCGTTTCCTTCGACATTTGTTCTCTATGCTTATACAGTCTGATAGTATGTCCAGACCCATTCATGTTTGGGAAAGTACATGGGAGTATCTATCGGACGACATCCAATACTTTATGCGGCGGAAGTTGAATAATCCTGGTATAAATTTAAGGAACTTTCTTATGTCGGAAATGTTATGTGAACATTTATTTGTTATTTACTATGCTAACTTTATATCTAAATATTTTAATATAGGATCGGCTGAATGAAGAACAGGTTGAAGAATTTTACTCTTCTTTGAGATAGAAGAGTTTCTTTCTAGGAATGGATTTAGCTTGACTCAGATTGAAGGTATGCCCGTTCCCGACAATGTCGTCATAGATAATGGTATGAATAATTTGATTGCCGAAGAAATGTCGTACGATATTGATGAGATGAATGAGTTGCATAGCCGTTTATATCCATGTCTCACGGACGATCAAAGAAGTGTGTACGATACCATTATGGATGCAGTCGATTCCGATAATGGTGGAGTTTTCTTTCTATATGGTTACGGTGGCACAGGAAAGACATTTTTATGGAAGACACTGTGTTCTGCATTACGTGGTAGACGTGATATTGTTCTCCCAGTTGCATCGAGTGGTATAGCTTCTCTACTTCTTCCTGGAGGCCGCACTGCTCACTCTAGGTTTAGTATTCCTTTGCAGGTCGATGAAACAACCATGTGTAGTAGGATAACTCCCAATAGCGATCTGACAGGACTTTTGAAGAATACAAAGCTAATTATATGGGATAAGGCACCCATGACTAATAAGTTTTGCTTTGAGGCATTGGATCGCAGTCTAAGGGATATGATGAAAGATCATCATGGTGTGGTATCTAACAAGTCGTTTGGTGGATTGGTCGTTGTCTTTGGTGGTGATTACAGACAGATATTGCCTGTCATACCAAAGGGTAGTAGGCAGGATATAGTCCACGCATCCCTTTGCTCATCTAAGACAATTTGGAGTTCCTGTCGTGTCCTGAAGCTTACGAAGAACATGCGTCTGCAGGTACTTTTCTAAAATTTTATGCTAGATAATTGCTTTTTATATAAATAACTTATTTTAAATGTATATAAATTGTTGACTTTGTGCTATTAAATTACACCCTGGCGGCTCATATGATGAGACCGAGAGCATCAGGAGTTTCTTTGAGTGGTCTTTGAAGGTTGGAGATGGTGAAATTGGTGTTGATAATGATGGTGAGGTAGAATTCAAACTGCCTGATGATATTCTGATTCGGTCTATTGATGAACCAATTGCTGCAATAGTTAAGAGCACATATCCGAGCATATTAGACCATGTCGGTGATGGTCGGTACTTTCAGGATAGGGCTATTCTTGCTCCCACTAATGAGATCGTCCAGGAAGTAAATGATTATATAATGTCTCTTTTACCTGGAGATGCCACGGAATTCATGAGTTCAGATAGCATATGCCCTGACGAAGATGATACCGTCAATAGAGAAGATGTCTATTCTGTCGAGTTCCTGAAC
The DNA here is from genome assembly GCA_033398695.1 of Orobanche coerulescens. Classification (NCBI taxonomy): domain Eukaryota; kingdom Viridiplantae; phylum Streptophyta; class Magnoliopsida; order Lamiales; family Orobanchaceae; genus Orobanche; species Orobanche coerulescens. The sequence continues at coordinate 131,288,210 of CM065812.1, read as the reverse complement.
ACTATAAGGACTTCTGGGATACCAAATCATATAATTCGACTTAAGGTCGGTTGTCCTATAATGCTTCTTAGAAATATTGACCAGTCTGCCGAACTTTGTAATGGAACTAGATTGATTGTTACTGCGATTGGCAAGCACGTTATTGAGGCTAAGACGATACATGGAAAGAACGCTGGAGTGAAGGTTTTCATACCAAGGATGGTACTTCACCTTCTGATATTACCAAGTTTCCTATTAGATTTCAACGAAGGCAATTTCCTATATCAGTTTGTTATGCAATGCCTATCAATAAGAGTCAGGGACAGTCTTTATCTCATGTTGGGCTCTACCTCCCAAAGTTTATTTTTAGCCATGGCCAGCTCTATGTTGCATTTTCCAGAGTAACAAGCAGAAAGGGGCTCAAGGTTTTAGCATTGGATGAGGAAGGCAATCCCACCGACACGATCACCAACATTGTATACAAGGAGGTGTTTTCAAAACTTTGAGGTATGTTTTTATTATATTAATACACTTTATGTCTAAAGTAGCAATATACATTTATTTGATTTTGTTATTAACTGCCCGATTGTCTGAATATCGTTTTGCGGTTGGCGATTATTCGGATGTCTCTTGTGATTGTACACGTTGACTTTGCATTCTCTTTCATATTTTTCGATGTACTGAACCTTTGATTCTATTTAATATTATTTATTGTTTGGATGATATTTTATTTCACGTATTACTGATTTAAAGAAAATCATGCCGTGGCAACGCCATGGGTTAGTACTAGTTTACATAATAGCCGAAGATTTTGAAGTTAAGAGTTTACATAGTATCTTGATTAAAAAATGAATAATTAAATATACAATTAACTGGGTATTTCAATTATTTTTAATTTAAATATGGGGTATTTTAATTGTTCGGGTATTTAGAATCAAAAAAATCAATGGCCGTTATCTGAAATTCAATTTGAAAGGAATATCCAATATCCAAATATTTTTACAAATGTTTTTCAATAACCAATTCGAAATGAACGGAAATGTTTTACCAATTCAATTCGCTTTTATCCCAACCCTAATTTTAGCGCACCTTCCAATCTAAACTTGGTATTTAAGATAATCCCATAAATCAGATTCACACGGAGCAATTAAAAAACGAGAGAGAGAGAGAGAGAGAGAGAGAGAGAGAGAGAGAGAGAGAGAGAGAGAGAGAGAGAGAGAGAGAGAGAGAGAGAGAGATTCCTTCTGCTCATCACACACGTGGAAGGTTTTGCATAAATATGATCGTGTTCCATATTTAAGTTCATCTTCTTGAGTTGTTTTTCTCTACACAAACTTCAGATTGTAATTGTTTTCTCAAAACTATGCCATGGTAAACTATAAGCAGCTCCCTGTAATTCTATCTGAATATCTCTTGAATCGTTCGCCCACCAAATAACATACCCCAGCCTGTTAGCAAGCTTTATATAACCAAATATTCAACTGATTCCAGCAGATGAACCCAAAATCACAAATGCAAAACCCAAACACCATTGTCAAAAATATTGACCAGTGTTCTAAAAATTCTCGTCTAGGTCGATTAATTAGGTCCTTCACCATTGTAATTATGTATTGAGTATTTGGGTGATTTACCAATCGCCTAGGCAAATTGCGCAGACGCCTAGGAAAGCAAGCTAGACAGGCGCCTGAACGATTAGGTTTCTTTAATATTTTTATAAATTCATAAACTCATATAGAATGAATATTATACTCCTCTATACTAATATTAATATTTCAAATTTAATATATAATTGATTATATATATGTTAAATGACTAATTACTTTCAATTACTATACATACATATAGATTTATGATCATATGATAATGGTTTTTATCTTGTGAATTGAGAATAAATTTAAATCATGATCTGTGATGTACGGTCCAGATTGGCTTATGCATGCAATATATGCATTTCGTGCATCAAAATTGCAATGCATAAAAACTCTGCATTATGCCTCTGTTCTTTGAGCTGAAACTTGCTGAATTGAATCAATCAATCAAGTGAATTTTCTTGAATCAATCGAATCGAATCAAGTGAAATTATTTATATCACAAAAAAATTAATTATATGTATAATATTTTTAAATTAATTCATTTAAAATAATAATAATAATTATGTATAATATTTTTAAATTAAATTCATTTATAAAAATTACAATAATAATTATGTATAATATTTTTAATTTAATTCGTTTAGAAAAATTACAATAATAATTATGTATAATATTTTTAATTTAACTTTATTTAAAAATAATAATAATAATTATGAATAATAATTTTTAATAAAATAACTAATAATAGAAATTATCATAAAAATAATAAAATATTAAACTATCAAGGACGATTTATGCTATGTTTATTTCAATGAAACTGTTGCTTTCTGATATTTTTTGTTACATTTAAAATCTCTCACACACACACACACACACACACATATATATATATATATATATATATATATATATATATATAATAGCGTCAATAATAAAATGCAAGAAAAATAGTAGTAATAAATAATTATTTTTAAAAAAAATCATAATGTACTTATATAAATATTTTATTCCATGCTACATCTTATATTTATATTGATTGACTCTCTTCTCATTATATTGTAAATAATATTAGATAATAATATATATAGAACAATGATAATAATAAAAGTTATAGCTTCGATTATCAATAATAATACTACGACCGATAAATTATTAGATTACTATTTAATGATAATTATTAGATTACAACAACAACCAAAAACAATACAAACAATAACAATACTACGATCGAGAAATTAAAATAATGAGATTAATAATAAAATTTTGTATATACTATTGTTCATAATATTAATATTAATAATAATTAATATTATATAACAATATATACAACAATAATTATTCTTGATAAAAAATATATATATACATATTATTCTTAATAATTAATATCAACAATAAAAATAATTTGTTGAATTGAACTGAATTGAACTCTGTTGAACTGAACTGAACTGAACTTTGCTGAACTAAACTGAAAAGTGCTGAAATTAAGCCCAAAAAAACAAAGCTTATATGCATTAAAATATCGATGTACTAGAATATTACATTCTATGCCTATGTTTTTGTATGAATAAATCTAGGCCATCCATTTAATCAAGATCTATAGATCAAATTCATTCTTATTTCTTAACTTAAATATCATTCTCACCAGAACCACCCCATATATAGAATGTAATATTTTAGTGCATCGATATTTTGATGCATATAATGCATATTTTAATGCATTGTAATTTTGATACACGAAATGCATATATTTCATGCATAATTAGTACAAAACTCATGCACATTCACAATTGGCATGATAAGAACCATTCTCATTTAATCACTCTCTCTCTCTCTCTATATATATATATATATATATATATATATATATATATATATGATTTTCTTTATATATCGAATGATTAAAATAATAATTAAAAAATCTTATACTTGTTAAAGGAATAATACCCATTGTGTGCCTAAGTCTGTTAGTTTATGGACTTTCCTAGTTAGGGTTTGGCTAAGGCCTGTTTGTATGTATTTCTCCATATTTAAAGGGATCTCATCAATGGAATAATACACACTTTTGCCCTACTTTATTGTCTCAATTATTTCCCTTCAACACGTTATCAGCACGTAGTCCCCAACTGAGCAAGAAAAATTCCTCCCGTTTTTCAGAAAAATCCCGAAAAAAAAAACCAAAAATCATTTTTTCTGCCAAAACCCTAGCCCTGCACCCGCCGCCACCGGTCACCCCCTTCAACTGACCGACGCCACTACCCCCAGAATCCTACCGGGCTGCAACTCCGATCATCCCCTAACCTCCGGTCGCCCGCCTCCCAACTGAAACATCTGGTCGCCCGCCTACCAACTGAAACATCCGGCCGCTCGCCTCCACCCGAGCAACTAGGCCTACTCCGCGAGCAACTAGGTCGTCTCCACCTGCCCACAACCGCCGATCGATCATCTTCTTCCCGATCCGAAACTCCCGCGACCTGCCTCCTGTCGACGCTGCTCGTTTCCTACCAAAGCCGATCGACTCCGACCGTCGCTGCAGTCAGCCCGCTCGACCCGATTGTCCAGTCTACTCGGTCCGCGTGTTAGGAGTATGCCCTTGAATGCCACTCAGAGGATGTTGAGTGAGGGCATTGTACTTGTTATTATGTAAATCATTATCATAAGGCAATGAATGTTTCTTTATTTACTGGTAGTTACTGACATTCCTAACTCGTAAATATACATATAGAAACAAGTTCGTGTATTTTAGGGCAAAACGTTCCACTCCTTATTGGATAAGGGGGTCGGCACTAGAAAGGTTTATAGCTCAAATACTTAATCGTTCGCAAGTCGATGAAACTTGACTGGGCGTTAAGTTTATGTGAAGACTTGTATGACGTGTTCTTTGACATGGAGAGTGCCTGTCGAACACTAATGGTTAGTGGGAGCACACGTTATAGGTATACTAATTGGATTAGTATACTCGAACCGACTCACCCTCGATTCGTCACACGAATTTCACTCCGGGATAGTCAATGATGGAATCAAAAGGTTGTGATAGGTATTCGTGAACCTTCGACTTGAGGATTTAGTAGGGATGTGCTTGTGACGTCAAGATTTTCATTAGAGTAGTTCGACCCTGCAAACCGGAAGGCGGGGGTCAACATCGACGTGCATCTCGATGGGTAAGTAGCAGGTCCTACTGAATACCAAGATAGAATTATTTCTCTTGTTAGTGAACGGGTTTATGCGTTATTGGCGGATGAGATCATAAGTCTTTAGCCAAAGCATTAGATCTAGTTGTATTGGATACACGAGAGCTCGATGATCTCGATTTGCATTAACGCATGCATAGCGTCAAGTACAGATAAGGTTTGACTGACTGTGACCCTATAACTTGATCGGGACATTTGAAAGAAGGGTTTATACATATACTGGTATTCACGACAGAATGGTTCTTGAATGATCCCAATCATTCGTTCTCAGTTGGGGTACAGTGTAGGCCGCCAGGCTGGCTAGGTGGTGTTACTACTCTTTGGTTCCTCCCATTGCTGACTGAGACGGACCTACAGATGTGTCGATTTTTGATCGTCTCATTCCATTCTATCGAGTCGTGCTTTCATTTGTTTTTAAGTATTTTTGCTCTTTTTATGCATGGTATGTTGTGTTTTGTTTTGTAGGTATCCGGACGAAGATTGTGGTGAAATATGCGCTTTTATGGCCAATATTGGAGTTTATGACGATCAAGAGCGAGAACGGGGCCCAAAACGATGAAGATTGAAGCACTACCTGTCATATTTTCTTATTTCCAGATTCATTAGTTCGAATTAGGAGTTGTTCTATATATGTATGGATTCCTACTGAAATCAGCTTCGCAATGACTTCTAGACCACAGTCTCACAGTCTAGACCGCGCCCTGGATCGCGATCCAGAATTCAGACCGCGATGCAGATTTTTTTGGACACCCGGATCGCGATCCCAAATGCTCGGATCGCGATCCAACCCCTGTTTGTGCAGAAAACGTGATTTTCTGCATTTTTTGCGATTTTTGACGGGTATATAAAGGGAAACTCTACACTCAACTTAGGAAAGCCGAAATTTTGGAGGAAAAACTCATTTTTTTTCTCAACTTTCTTGTATTCTAAACATCTAGAGACACATTTGTGAGTGATTTTCATTCCTTGTATGAAGATTTTGTGAGCTTTTAAAGGAAGAACATCAAACCTTCCTCGGGCCTCGATTTCGATTTCGCAAGGGAAGATTTCTACCATGTTTTATTCTATGATTTTTGCTATTATTGTTGAATTGATCATTAGTAGCTAATCTTATCATATGGGTGTTTAGATTGAACCACACACATGTTCTTGGTTGTTAGTTTTGATTGATTTTCCGGGTATGAGTTTGGGATTGTTCTTCTTTCCTTGTTCTTCGTAATTTATCGGCATTCTTGATGATATTTGTGCACGAATATTATTTAGATGCAAGAGAACTTATGATTTAGATCATCAAACTTTTTTCATACTTGTTATTGTTAAAATCGAGGGTTTTTGTCGGTGTTCGCCATCAAACGACCCGATAGAAGCGATTGTGAATGTTCTAAACCTTTTTCCGCGATCTTTTGGCGAATTACCCCATCAATGGTAATAGCTAGTCGATTGTTAGTAGAGATTCATCCCCATCAAAGAAGTTTCTCTTGTTTTCGAAAAGAACAATCGCGATTTTTAGAATTCTCCGCTATCAAACAGGTTTCTTTTAATTGTGAGCAATCGGTAATTTCAAACCATAAATTCTTTGAGTATCGGAACTAATAATTGATAACGTGTGTGTCGGTGATTCTAAACTCCCATATCATTCTCATAATTGTATTCTCTAGGAATCCAACCTTTAATTCGGTGTTTTTAACGCTTCGATTAATTTAATTTTCCGCACTTGTTTTACGAACTTTTATCTCAATCGAATCATTCACTGTGTTTTCATTTACTTTACTTTTGTTAATTTGACTATTTGTTAAACATAATAACTTCAAACCGTTTCCAACTCCTCGAGAGATCGACCTCGGAGTTACTTGCCACTTCCTACAAAAGCGATTAGTACACTTGCGAGTTTTTAATTTGTTCATCACCTACCGAGTCGCGCAATAGGATTGACGACGGTATGAATCAAGCTTATTCTCTCATTATAAATATTAGATATTGGATATCTAATTTTGGGACATTGGATATCTATATCGATTTATTGGATAAATTAATTTATGACCTAATGAATTAAATAAATTACTGGGTGATTAATTTAATTCATAGATATAATTATTTCTTGGAGAAATTAATCATGTTATTATGTATTTGATATGATTAATTAATTAGATTAATTAATTGATATAAATACATCGGAACGGAATCGGAGTTTATCTGTTTGGACTCTCGGGAGTCCGGAATGAACCGAACTCTTAAAATCCCTTCTAGATGGCCGCCTCCCCCCCAACTCACCTCCATGTGAAGTCTTGTCTTGTCTACGTCATGGTAGATGGTGGATCAAGACTTTGGGGGACATGATATCATTTGATATTATTAATGAGGTGTTGTTGTCTTGTGGAAAAAGGTGAAGACTTGATTCTTTTCATCACCTTGTGCATTACACCATACGGTTCTATCAAGATAGAAAAGAGAGAGAAAAGGTTTTCTCCAAGTCTTCTTCTTATTCTTCATATTCCTCACAATCATCTTGTGTTTTTTCTTGGAGAAAATTCAAGACATAAATTGAGATATTATAGATTAAACACTAAGAGTATTGTGATCTTGATAATAAGCTTCCATCACTTGATTCTAGCCGTAACCTTACAGGTTAATCGGGTGATTGTCGTTCCGTTCGTTTCTCCGGCGCGTGGCAAGTAGAGACGCGGTATTTTTTCAGCGTTTGATCATCCAAGAGCTTGGAGCGGATTGGATCGTAGGGAAATCAACTAAAGCTTGGGTAATAGCTCAAGAGAAGGACACCATTTAATCAACGACTACAAGGGTATGTTTTTCTTGTATCTCTTGTGTTTCGTTTAATATTCGTATATACGTAGCTCGATCGATCCTCGTACGGATTCGGATCGAATTAATTTTCATTTTACCGCTTCCGCTTGGCCGTTTTAGGCACCGAATCCCAACAGTGGTATCGGAGCGTAGGTCTTGCGATCGTATATACGATATTGGCATTTGGAGTACTTGACTAGATGGTGAATGATTTGGAATCATTTATAATCATAATCGTGGTATATGTTTTTCGTTCGTAATAGTTGTATTTTTCATAAGTTTATGTCTAAATATAAATTTTTAATTTCTGGGAAATATGATTTATATTGAAGATATGAAAGTCGAAAAATATTGATATTGGATATCCGGTTGAAAATCTAGCTCAGAATCATCGTCGGACGACTTTTCGGACAACGGGCAGGAAGCTGCGGGGCTGACCCGACCGTGTCAGGCGACACGGGCCGTGCCAGTCAGCTAGTCTCGGCAGACTGTCGGGACGAACCGACCGTGTCAGGCGACACGGTCCGTGTCTCGCCGGCAGGCTGTCGGGACGACCCGACCGTGTCAGGCGACACGGGCCGCGTCTGTCCGGCAGGCTGTCGGGACAACCCGACCGTGTCATTTGACACGGACGTGTCTGGCAGGATGGTCTAGGACACTGCCGGCACGAACCGACCGTTCCATTCGGCACGTGCCGTGTCTGGCCGGCAGACTGCCGGAAGTAACTCGGCCGTGGCAGGCCAGTTTCGCCCCGGCTCGATTTTTTCGTGTATTCCTGAAAATTAATCTCCCACATGTTAAATTGGATTTAATATGATTAAAATGATTTATGGTATTTCATTTTATAAGAGAAATTTGAAAAATTGGAATATTTGTGGGTGACCGAATTATTTGAACGTTTTTCATATTACCGGTTGTGTGAATCGGTTGGATCGATTCAAATTGTTGATTGGATCAATGTATCTCTACGCTTTCCATTTATATAGTATTTATTGGATGAATGCTTTTGAATGGGGATGTGGTTCATGGACTTAGTTATGAATCGTTCGGTTTTTATTCAATTGGGTTGTAAATGCCGTTTTGAGCCTATTTATTTTACTAGAATTATTTGTATCTAGGATGCAATTTTTCAATGTAAAATTTATATGTAATGACGAAGACCGGAGGAAGATCCGTTCGAGAATACGAAGATTCAAGACCGAAGACTTGTAACTAGATTACTAAGTTTTTTATTCTAGGAACGGTCCATGAACTACATGTTGGTAGTGTTGTGCGGCGATTAATTCGCCACGATAGGCGATCGAGCATCACAATGAGAGAAGCCAACCATGAAAGACATACTCTGGACAAACACCTAGAGTTCGGCACAATGCGGCGATAGTCTTTTGGTACCCAGCGATCGTCTTTTGTTATCTGACGATCGTCTTTAATGAGCGGACCAGAGGCGATCATCTCATGCCACGTAGGGATCCAGCATCCGTCAAAGTCGTCGAAGACCGAATCTTGGACGATGGCCCACCCGCGGATCTTCAAAGGATACCGACAGATAGGATCATTGACCCCAGCCTGTCACCTACCACACCTACCGACAAGGCCGCCGAAAGGTACGAAGTGGGTCCCCAGACAATGACTCGCAACGCGTCTTTGGCTTCCCATTGGTTCGCCCAGCTGGCCTCCAGCTGCAACCTCGGACCTCAAGGGAACATGCCCACGTGACGGGACGATCGACCGTTTTATTTTAATATAGAAAACGGCGATCGCCCGCGATCGCCTGAGGAATCCCAACTACCTTGTCCCCTATAAATAGAGGACTCACTGCTGTGGCCAAAGAGAGGCGAATTCTACTACGAATTAAGTGCAAAATACACACCAAAGAGAGAATCAAAGGCTCTTTTGGCAACCACTAACACATTCATAGTGATATTCATACACATTCATCATATATCCCAAGCAAGAACTCACAGATTTATCTATCTGGTTCTTCCGGCAATCTACGCGCTCTAAAGCCTAGATAACTAGAAGTCTTTACACTCCTTGTATTAGATTCCAACATTAATATTTGTACTCGACAGTATATTTATTAATAACATCTCGCGAGAGCATTCAAGCCCGGGATTAACAACCCCGGCAAATCTTGTGTTATCTATTTTCTCACGGAAGTGTTCTCGCATTTGTTTGTTACTCGATCATTCCAGCAATACTATCTCCGGATAATATTTTGGGTAACAACAATTGGCGCTAGAGGAAGGGGATCTAAACCTTCATTTTTATTCCTACCGTCTCGAAGAACACTCACTGTTCTCCGGACATATACTTGAAGAAACACTCACTGTTCTTCAATAGAAAAACCTTCAGAAAATGACATCAGCAACAACCTCCAAGAGGGCCACCCTGAGATCTGCCGGAAATCTTATTCCGGCGAGGACCGAATCCCAGCCCACGGCGGAAGGCGACCGTGGCGACGCTAGGCTCTCACTCCCGCCCCCGAGGGACGGTTCTAGCCTCTCACTCGATCGGGCCTGCATCAAGGAATGATTGAGGAGGCTATAGCCATCCTCAGGGAGCGACGGAAGGCCTACGACTCGCCCACCATCACTCCGTCAACCATCCGCCGGGCAAGCAAACGAAAGCTCAAGGGGATCTATGTCGAGAAATCGACAGAAAGCCCCGAGCCGCAGGAGAAGGCTCTCGTGAGGCGGGATGATTCCGTCTTCAGCCGCCTGGGGAGCGATCCCTCATGGCGACCCGGGCACTCAGGCCCCAAATGAGACATCGGTATCCGAATCCTTTACCAGAGTTCGGCATATCCGACTCCCGTGAGACAGCCGGTCAACGATCCCCGCCGCCCAAGAAAGGAACCCACCGGGCAGGAGCTCGTCATTCACCACCGAGCTAGGGATCGCACACGATCGCCTTGGTTCGCATTCCCGAGAGCGAATCGGCGAGCGGTCAGCAACGGCGATCGCGCCATGCAACGCCAAATGACGAGATGAAGACGCTCCTAGAAATTGGGGCAGTGCCGGAGACCGATCGCCGGGCTAAATGAACCACTCGCGTCCAGATCGAGATCGCCTACCCAACCAACGATCAATCCCCCACAAACACCTCTATATGAGGGGAGATCGGATCCGGGAACCCACTTAAGTAAATTCCGGATCTACATGACCGGATGCGGAGCTTCAGATGCGACGAAATGTCGTATGTTCCCGTTAACTCTAGGCGATCTCGCCCACAGGTGGTACATCTCACTACCATCTCGCTCAATCAATTGCTTTGAGAAGCTGGCGAACGACTTCACGTCGTACTTCGCCGCCAAAGTCGCTCGCCCGGAAGGTCCCCACCGCATGATGAAAATCAGACAGGGGAAGGACGAATCGGATGAGGATTACATCGACCGGGTGGACGAGATAGTCCTCACCGGTGAGCCCGTCAGCGACGAGATCGCTCACCACGCAGTCCTGAACGGATTCCACGGACGCTCGCCCATGTTCAGGCACCTCACAAAGGATTTTCCACCGACCTATACAGCGTTCCGCGTCAGAGCCGCCGATTTTCTGGCCAGGCAGAAGATGCTCTCACTCCATTTAGACGAGGGACAGTCCGAAGAAGGAAAAGCACCTTCCCATGTCCAGAAGAAGGCGGTCGCCAAGCCCAGAAAGGCGGTCGCCAAGCCGCCTGGCGAGTTCAAAGCCTTCGAGGATGTAGAGGTCCACCTTCTTCACAACCTCAACTTATCTCTGGCCCACATCTTCAACGCGATCAAGGGTCGCGAGTGGCTTTCCAAGCCAAAGCCAATAAGGGACCACGGTCACCTAGACCGTAGCAAATTCTGTGCCTATCATAAGAGTCCCGGCCACAACACTAGCCAATGCCGCGACCTCCTCGATAGCTCGCGATCGCTTGAGGAAGGCAAACTGGACAATTTGATCACCAAGCCAGAACCCAGGACGGAAAGAGCCGGAGGGCGCGAGCGCCGACCAAGCAAAAGAATTCCTCCCAATCCGATCGCCAGAATCGAGCATGAGCCGGAGTACTCTGATGAGTCGATCCCTCCGATCAACCCTGGCGGTCGGATCAACATGCTTCAAGCAGGAGGTGGAAGCCTCGGGGGCCTTTCCCCGGTTTCCACCCTGTCAAATAGAAAGCGAAAAGCCGAGCTGAGGGCTTTCGCCGAAGTCCATGTTGTAGTACCTCCGGAGTCGACCATCTCTAGAGACGCGCTCATCACCTTTTCCAACAAGGACAAGGAGGGAGTGCAATGTCCCAAAGAGGATGCACTAGTGATCTCCGCTTGTATCCTTGGGAAGACGGTCGATCGCGTGTTGGTCGACAATGGGAGTTTCTGCAACATCATATTCAAATCCGCCCTAGACCAACTCGGCAACTTAATCAAATTCATCAAGCCTTTCGACACCGTGCTCCAAGGATTCGGCGACAACACAGTCCAAGCCTACGGGAGGATCAAGCTCTCCGTCGAGCTAGTATGCTTTTATGATCCCAAGGTTAGGATTACTAGGAACCTAAGTTTTGTAATCATAGATAGGCCCAGCATATATAATGGGTTTTTAGGTCGCCCCTTTTTGGAAACCTTTGAGGCGGTCGCCTCATCTTTCTTTTACTGTATCAAATTCCCCACTGCCGATGGGACGGTCGGTACTGTAAAAGGAGATCAGCTAATGGCAAAAAGATGTTTGAATTACTCCTATGTTGTTACTTCTTTCAATACTTCCCATACTATATGTAACATTGAAGCGATCGACGATCAACCCATGGAGATCGACGAGCCAAACACATCGTACCAACCCGACTCAGGGGACGCCGTCTCTCATCAATTGACGGACGACATCGAGCCAAGGATCGGTTTCGAGCCAAGTCTCGACATCGATCCAAGGACCGAGTCCGGAGATCGCACCAAACGAGAGGCGACCGTCCCTGTCGAAGAGTTGGAAAGTATTACGATGGATCCGGATCATCCAGAACGGGAAGTACAGATCGGCGCAAGCATCGACCACGAATTAAAGGGGGATCTGATCAACTTGCTACGTAGGAACATCGGAGTCTTTGCCTGGTCGCATCAAGATATGGTTGGCATAAGTCCCGAACACGCTTGCCATTATCTGAAGATCGACCGGGCGATGAAGCCTGTTCACCAGAAGCGAAGGAAGTTCGGCCCCGAGAAATACGCGGCGCTCGACATAGAAGTCCAGTAGTTACTCAACAAAAAATTGATCGGAGTAGCCACAGACGAACCACAGTGGGTCGCCAATGCGGTGCTCGTCAAAAAGCCAACTGGCTCCTGGAGATTATGCATTGACTTCACCGACCTCAACGCGGCATGTCCAAAAGATCACTTCCCGATGCCTCATATTGATCACTTGGTCGATAGTACGGCAGGTTGCGAAATGATGTCATTTATGGATGCCTTCGCCGGGTATCATCAAAAACCAATGGCGGAGGAAGACATAAAACACACATCTTTCCACACAGAAAAAGACATATACTTTTGGGTCAGAATGCCGTTCGGCTTGAAAAACGCAGGGGCGACCTACCAGCGATTAGTCAACAGAATGTTCGCCGATCAGATCGGCAAGACCATGGAGGTCTACATTGACGATATCGTAGTCAAAAGCCTCAAGAAGGAAGATCACCTCAACGATCTCGCCGAGACGTTCGCCATCCTAGAGAAGTTTAACATGAAGCTGAACCCCAAGAAATGCAACTTCGGGGTGGGCTCCCGGAAGTTCCTGGGGCACATAGTGAGCCAAAGGGGGATCGAGGCGAACCCCACCAAGATACAGGCGATCCTTGACATGCAGGAACCGCGAAATATCAAGCAGGTGCAACGCCTCACAGGTTGTCTAGCCGCCCTCAACCGTTTCATATCACGGCTCGGCGATAAAAGCAAGCCTTTCTTCGCGACCATCAAGAACAAGAAGTTCGCATGGACGAAGGAAAGCCAGATAGCGTTCGCCAAAATAAAGGAATATCTATCTAACCCCGTGATCTCGGCAAAGCCGATCCCGGTGAGAAACTATTCCTTTACTCGGCAAAGACGGGAGGTCGCACTAAGTGCCGTTGCAGTGCGAGCGGAGGGACAAGCCCACTTGCCCATCTACTATGTTAGCCAGGCGCTCCACGACGCTGAGACACGTTATACACCATTGGAGAAGATCGCCTACGCCCTTGTCATGAGTGCTCGTAAGCTGAGGGCTTACTTCTTCGATCACCAAGTGGAAGTCCTAACAACTCTACCTCTAAGACAAGTCCTGCACCGACCGGACACCAATGGGCGACTCCTCAAGTGGTCGTTGGAGATCGCCCAATATGGTATCACATACGCTCCTCGCACGGCGATCAAAGGCCAAGCTCTGGCGGACTTCGTGGTGGAATTAACGTTCCCTCACAACCAGGCCAGGTCGGCCGACCTGCCTGGAAATTATACGTGGATGGCTCAGCGACCAATGCGAGAGCAGGGGCAGGGATTGTCCTCATCAGCCCCGACGGTCAGAGTTTCACAAATGCTGTGCGTTTCGGTTTTCGTGCGACCAACAATGAAGCCGAATACAAAGCTTTGGTAGGCGGACTCGATCTAGCCCTCGCCCTAGATGTTCGTCGCCTCCATATCTTCATGGACTCCCTTTTGGTCGTGAACCAAGTCAAGGGAGAATATGAGGCGCGCGGCGAACAGATGGTCAAATACCAAGAGCTAGTCGCCGAAATGTGCACAAAATTTGAAGAAGTGCTAATCGAACAAGTCCCGAGAGAGCACAACTCCCAGGCCGATGCTCTCTCCAAACTAGCATCATCGGATGGGGCAGCCGACTTATCCAATATCCAAATCACAAAGTCAGCTAGGCCGGCGATCGATAGAAGCCTGGTTACCACGGTCGCCATCGCTGAGGAGAACTGGATGACTCCGTTCATCAAATACTTAAAGGACGGAACGGTCCCTGACGACCGTGTTAAAGCTCGCCAACTCCAGCTTCGCGCGACCAGATATACCCTATTGGACGACCGTCTTTACAAGCGAGCCTTCAGCCTTCCCCTCCTCAAGTGTATTACACCGGAGGAAGGTCGGCTCGTTTTAGCTGAGATCCATGATGGGATTTGTGGAAACCATGCGGGCGGGCGAGCCCTCATCCATAAGACAACCAGACAAGGATTTTTCTGGCCATCACTTCGGAAAGATGCGATCGCCTATGCCAGATCGTGTCATAGATGTCAGATAATGGGCCCCAACATTAAACTATCACCCGAACAGCTCACCTCCATGTATAGCCCTTGGCCATTTGCGCAATGGGGCATCGACCTTATAGGTCCCTTGCCGACGGCTCCAGGGGGCTGTAAGTTCGCCATTGTAGGGGTCGATTATTTCACCAAATGGGCTGAGGCCGAACCGCTCAACAAGATCGGCCAAGAGCAAGTGATCAAGTTTATATGGAAAAACGTCGTATGCCGATTCGGTCTGCCCCAGGCCATCATCTCCGACAACGGGAAACAGTTCGACGGCATAGAAGTCATGCAATTCTGTGAAAAGTGGGGAATCAAAAGGTTATTCTCAGTGCCCTATCACCCTCATACGAACGGGCAGGTAGAGGCAGTGAATAAGATCCTCAAACACACGATTAAAGCGCGACTCGAATCCAGGCAAGGACGATGGGCGAGCGAGCTCCCAGACGTTTTGTGGTCCTACCGAACGACGACCCGCAATTCAACCGGAGAAACCCCATTCGCCCTTGCCTTAGGAACAGAAGCGGTAATTCCTTCAGAGATCACCGTCCTCAGCCATCGAACCGAACAGGAGATGACGATCGATAACGATGTAGCCCGACGAATCGACCTAGACATGCTCGAAGAAAGACGGCTGACCTCAGAAATGAAGAACACAATCCACAAAAGGAGAGCCGAGAAGTTCTTCAATTCAAAGGTCAAAGAAAGAAGATTTCAAGTGGGCGATCTCGTCCTTAAGAAGATCCAAACCCACACAGGCGTTTTTGGTCCGAACTGGGAGGGACCTTTCAGAGTATCCAAATGGCTAACTAAAGGAGCCTACGAACTGGAACATCCTGACGGTACTCCAGACCAATACCCCTGGAACGCCGTGCATCTGAAAAAATACTACCAGTGATAATTTTGTATTCAATTTCAATGATGTACAAGGAATATAATGAGATTTTTTCCAATCCCATCTATTCTGGCGACCGCCCCACCAGGCATATCGCATACCGCTGACGATCGCTGATCACGACGATCCTAGGTAAAATTAATGCAGCCATGGTCCTGGAGGTCGATGGAACCGACAACTTCGCCCATGCAAGGTTCCTTTGGGCTGAGATCGCCCGCCCTTCGTTTAAATACGAGGCCGGCGTAGCCGAAGGACCCTCCAAAATAATCAGTAGGCACGATCGCACGTCCTCAAGGTACATCATCTAACATGGTGAACCTGAACAATGCGACGTGCCACTACCCCCGTCTCAACGTACACCGTCGAGGGTCGCCATCTTCATGGCGGGCCGAGGTGGAAGCAGAGCTGACAAGCCGCGGACGTGGTGTCGAATAAGTCGACAACACTCCGCGCAAGGACTCCTCCAGACCGAGATCGCCCGCCTTTCGTTTTAACACAAGGCAGGCGTAGCCTAACGGAGGACCCTCACAAAAAGTGAGTCGCGGGATACACAATATCCCTCACACACGAAGACACGATTGGGGAGATCGGTCCATCGAACACCCCAACCACACATGACTCTTCATAATCGGAAAAATGAAGATAGCTCGCCAGACAAACTAGTTTTTGTTTCCTTACTTACAATAAGTGAACCAAAACAAGGGGGCAGGGATAGGTCGAGCTAATCTCAAATACAATCGAACAAAGAGGAACCACACTCGATCGGCTTCGCTCAAAAACATGCAGGGCGATCGGGGTCGTCCGACAAAAATTACAAGTAAGAATTCCGATTCAAAACATGTCAATGCTTTCAACACTCAGACAATCGGTCGGATGAACAAAACGTCGAAAGCAATCATACACGTACTTGTAAAAATTGCACGCAACAAATAAAGGCGATCGCATGTAAAGAGACAAGATGAAAAAGGAGCATTTTATTCATAACACAAGCTTCATACATTACGAGACCCAAGGCATTACAAAAAGTACAAGTTACGGAGGAAAACAAAAATGCCTCTCAAGGCCCTTTCTTGGTCTTCGCCCTCGGGTTGCGGATCGGCTTGGGCTCCCCATCGGCCTCGGGATGAATGAGTTTGCCGGTATACCAACTCAAGTCGATCCGAAGTCGACAAAGTCAAGGATCGGCAAGGAGAATTCGGATGCAGAGGATGCTCGAGGACATAGGATTTGAATCTCTCCATCGGGGACCGATCTCGACCCCCGCCTTTTAGCGGCTCGAGCAAGCATAGGCCAAGTAATAAGCGAACTCGCCGACGTGCTCGACGTTAAGGTAGGGATCGACCTCGATCGCCTTCACCGCCTTCAAATCCGCCGCCGTCTTCGACCTCCGCCACTCGACCGCCTTGGCAAGATTCTCGCCTCGCCTTCCCTAGCTCTTTCTTCGCGCCTCGGCTCACCGCCGAGCCGATCCACCATCGCCTTGGCCGGCCGCCTCATCTGCGAAGCCACGAGCTTCGCGGGTTTCCTTCTCCTTATCACGGACCGATCGGCGGCCTCCTTAGAGCGGCTCGGCTCCTGCTTCAATCGATCCACGTCCCGCTTAGCCCTTTTGGCCGTCTCCTCATACTCCTTCTCCATAAACCGGATCCGGTTGGCATCCTCGATATTTTTGTTCCGGCGGCCTCGAGGTCGCGATGGAGATGAGCAGGAGGGTCGCCTCAAAATCCCTAGCGGCTTGGGACGACCATCGCCGCCGTCTGGAGAGACAGGCAACGGTCACCCGCATGGCGTCTCGGATCGCCGACGAGCGATCATCAAGATCGGTCGTCTGTGCCTTTGGCAGAGAGGTGATAGCTCGCGACATAAGCAGGACTTCGAGGATCACAGGGGCCTTGGCCGACAAAAAGTCCAGACCATGGGAGCAACGTCCGGATCGGCAAGACGCAACTCGCACGCAAACCAAGGAAATCAAGGAGTTAGCCCATACCATGCTCAGAATGCCTAACTCAGAAAATTTTGACCCTTTCTTACCTATTGACCAGCTCGGGATCGCGTCCGAAATAAGGCTTGCCCCGGGATGTTTCCGCCTCGGCGATCGTTACCTTCTTCGCCGAGCTGCCACATGACCGGGGGCCGGAGACCGTGGGCTTGGGGCCTGATCGCTCCATCATCGGGATGGCAGAGATAGGAGCAGCAGCGACCGGAGGATCAAGAATTGATACATCCGCCTCAAAAATCGACGGGGACTCCTCCGACCTCCGCCTCTTGCGGCGCTGGAGCTGTTCCTCTCCCTGGACCACCGGCTCGGCGACTGGCGCCTCAGCGGGCCTCGTCACCGGAGCAGGGCGAGACGTCGTCGCAGGAACGCGACCAGTCTGCTTGCCCAAGTGAAGGCGACCAAGAACTCCCGGGTTCGACATGGCTATCTCTGGCGGTGGTTCGGCAATTCGGGGAAAATAAGCCTCTGTCAAAGAAAAGATACAAACAAGTTAGACAAAACAAAACGACCTCTTGGAGACGATCGTCAAAGAAAGGAAGCACCACTTAAACTCATACCTCGAACTTTCAAGTGATGGGGGTAGCAGAACAATCGAGCCCCCAACCGATGAGCTTCGATACCAAGCGATCGAACGTCAATAAAGGAGTTCGGCAAGGCACGGATCCGCTCCCAAACGATCAAGAAATCGAATGGAAGGTCGCCGATCGCTGGAACGAGAGTTCCTGCAAAAAGAAAACAAAATTAGATCAGTCCAAGACAAGCTCAATCAAGGGGAGAGTTTAGATCCTTACTCGGATTCCTCTCCCGGAAAGTGGTGGGAATCTCCAACTCCTCATTCAGCATGTCACTCGACGCCGATCGCCATGCCCCGCCGACCCAACACCATTTATCCAGGTTACCCCTGGTCTTATTCGGCACGCCAAGGACCACTCTCCCGATTCGGCCTTGGATATGGTAGCTGCCGATCGACCCTTTCTGCGCGGCCAGTTTAAACAAGTAATTCATCTCCAGCGCAGTAAGGAGGCGGAACAACCGGTGACCGCCAAACAGGGTCAACGTGCAGATGATCTGTAGCCATGCGTTCGGCGTTAGTTGAAGAGGCGCCAAGTTCCAGGCGATCAGCAAGTAGGAGACGGCGAATGGCAACGGGAATCGCAGACCCGCCTCCATAATCATCTCGTTGACGGCAACCATATCCTTGGGTGGTTGGTCGGCACGCTCATTCTCCGAGGGCACGTGCAAAGAAACGTCAGAGGGGATATGATATTTAGCCCTCCAACGGCTCAGGTCTTTCTTGGTCGCCGTACTCCTGATCTTTCCGAGAGTCCACGGAGACGGGACGGCGGCCTGAAAGACCGTCCGATTCACATGTTCGTAAGGGTGAGCGGCGGTGTAGGCTTCGAAATCGAATTCCGGACAGGGTCCGGCGATTGCTTCCATCATCTGAGCAAAAGCCACGTAGGCGGGGCCGAATCTACTCTATCGTTCCCAGGCCTCCCGCACCAAGTCATCCTCATCCACCGGCGAGCCCCCCTGCTCTGCCGTCGCCGCCGTCCTCGCCACCTCGGCCTCGTTGAAAAGTTCTTCGATTTCTGCGGGTGCAATCCCCGCTCGAATAGCTTCAACGGCCGTCTCCTTATCCACTCCAACGGGAATCTCCTCCCGTTCAGGCGACGCTGCGTGAAGAACTTCCGGTCTCGAAGGCTTTTGATCCTCCCGACATATTAGAAAGTAAAGAGAGGGAGAAGGTTAATTTTTCTTACCTAGAGAAAAGAGGGAGATCGGCACAAGTAGCTCCGGAAATTTTTGCAGAAATTCGGCTAGGGAAGCAAGGACGCGTAAAAAGTGAAGGAGAAGAAGTTCTGCCCTTTTTATAGATGGAGACGAGGGCCTAAATGCAAATAGGAGAAACCTCGGGGGCTGGATCGCAACCGTCACGTGGGGACGCATTAAATGCGGCCCTCGAATCCCGCATACGCGTCTTTTCGAGGGCATGCCAGCCGACAGGTCTGACAAACCGTCGGATTCCCCCAACAGCGGCGCGACGCGTGTCCCTGCCACTTTTGGAAAGCCCGCCTTCTTTTCCCGCTGCTCCCGACGCGAAAGAAGGTCGTCCATATTTGAATTCAGATCGGCTGATCGTTTAAACATTGGCGATCGCCAACAGTGCCACCTCACCCCGTGTTTTCAACATCGAGGCGAGCTGGGGGGCAATTGTTGTGCGGCGATTAATTCGCCACGATAGGCGATCGAGCATCACAATCAGAGAAGCCAACCATGAAAGACATACTCTGGACAAACACCTAGAGTTCGGCACAATGCGGCGATCGTCTTTTGGTACCCAGCGATCATCTTTTGTTATCTGACGATCGTCTTTAATGAGCGGACCAGAGGCGATCATCTCATGCCACGTAGGGATCCAGCATCCGTCAAAGTCGTCGAAGACCGAATCTTGGACGATGGCCCACACGCGGATCTTCAAAGGATACCGACAGATAGGATCATTGACTGACTGTCACCTACCACACCTACCGACAAGGCCGAAAGGTACGGGCGGGTCCCCCCGACAATGACTCGCAACGCGTGCCGGCTTCCCATTGGTTCGCCCACCGCCTCCACCGCAACCTCGGACCAAGGGAACAGCCCACGTGACGGACGATCGGCCGCTTTATTTTAATATAGAAACCACGATCGCCCGCGATCGCCTGAGGAATCCCAACTACCTTGTCCCCTATAAATAGAGGACTCACTGCTGTGGCCAAAGAGAGGCGAATTCTACTACGAATTAAGTGCAAAATACACACCAAAGAGAGAATCCAAGGCTCTTTTGGCAACCACTAACAAATTCATAGTGATATTCATACACATTCATCATATATCCCAAGCAAGAACTCACAGATTTATCTATCTGGTTCTTCCGGCAATCTACGCGCTCTAAAGCCTAGATAACTAGAAGTCTTTACACTCCTTGTATTAGATTCTAACATTAATATTTGTACTCGACAGTATATTTATTAATAACATCTCGCGAGAGCATTCAATCCCGGGATTAACAACCCCGGCAAATCTTGTGTTATCTATTTTCTCACGGAAGTGTTCTCGCATTTGTTTGTTACTCGATCATTACAGCAATACTATCTCCGGATAATATTTTGGGTAACAACAGGTAGCAACTAGGTTTTGAATGGTTTTTCATATTGTATGAATGCACAAACGCGCTTAAATGGATTAATGTGCAAAGTGTAACATTAATCGCGAAAATTCTCCCACGACAAATTATTAAGTTTATAAGGTTTCAAGGTTTTCCTTCCCTCCATCGAGCTTTCGAGAAATTGAAATCCAAACCAGATGTGCTATGCTTCCGAGTTATCGGGGTAGTCGTTCGGGGAGTATGGATAAATTACCGGGAGCGCATTGGATGCCTTCGTTTGGAGCAAATTTTATCCCTAGAAACCTAATAGGTTGCCAGGTAAGATTCAATTGTGAAACTGATTTGCATCGATGGTGTAAACTTAACTTATTCACGAACCATAGAAACCGTATAGGTTGAGGGGAGTGAACAAGGGGAAAAAGAAGATCAAATCATCCATTAGATGGGTTAGTACTCGGAATAACACACTGCCATGTGAAATCCGGAAGTATCATTCGCTCTACTTCAGATCGAGTTCTTTATAAATCTTAATAGAGGGCAACCGAACAGGTTTCTAGTCTATTAATTTTCATAAAGTGGGTTATAAGAATAGAAAAGACCTTAATTCTATACTCAGATCATAATTAAAAGAGTCACTAATTAATCTATCATACTTAATGCAAACATAACTCTCAATATGACGATGAACCCACTCGCAATTCTACTCGAAAAGAACACCTTGATCGGACCTAACTTCGTGGATTGGCTCCGCAATCTGATGATTGTCCTCAGTATAGAGGCACTGGGATACATCTTGGAGACGGACATTGTAACACCCCAAAAAGACGGCCATTACAGTGTCGTGGACCCCACAATGGGACCCACCAGGCGATACCCAAAATACAGATTAAATACTCAATAAATGTGATACCGAACCACAATACATAGTACTTACTCCGATTAGGAGTTTACAGTAGTATGGCCAACGACCTCATTACACACAGGATCCGAAATACGAGTATAATCCATATGGAGATGGAATATAGCTTAAATAACAATACATAGTCCACAATTAAAATAAAGCGGAAAGATAACATTACACGGTTCGAACAAAACCGGACGATAAAAGACTTGGGCCCCCCGAACTAGTATCCTTCGAACCCTTCGCCGTCACCATGATCTTCCCGTGCCTTGCCTTTTCCTCGACCTAAAATACAACACAAGTATTTCGCCCAACACAGGGTCAGATATACATGATAAATGATTTCTCAAGATATTATACAATTCACATATATTAGATTTCAAGGAAAATAACCCGACTAACGAACATACCCCTCGGGCGTATGAACGGTTAATCACAAAACGTCCAACACATCAAAATATATATATATATATGGACTATGAACGACCAAAATAGTATGGCTCAATGATGGACATCACAGTACGCTCGATCCGGAAATGTGTCAGTGCACATGTCCACCCCGTATATAGAATCCAGGATATACGTGGGACAATGTACCTAATAAGCCTCACGAACTACGTCTCGTGTGCACAATCCAATACGGAAACATCCACACATGACTATATATATGTTCCTGGCTAAAAATCCTACACAATGACCAATCGGAACGCAGATATGATTCCGGAGATGTCACGATACAACATGACAACGAATTCAATAAATCACATATCCGATTAAGGATCAAGAAACTCACCGAAATGACAATAAGGATCAATGATATCAATAGTTCGAAAGTGACGAACTTGGGAATGTAATCCCACGATGAAAACGGAACATCATCAAGAATAATATCAAACCACGGATCACAAATTTATAAGTGTTTCACATACACGAAACGCATAATCATCACAAGAATCCAAACATCATTATAACCAAGCAAGATAACTTGCCCCAATACGGAGGCGAGAATAGTCCTTTCTTGTCAAACGAACGAATGGTCCTCGACTTAATATCGGTTACTCGAACAATCAACCTTGTAAGGGATACAATCCATTCAAGAACACATTCTCATAACTATCGATGTCTAGTTCAGCGAATCGATATCCTAAATTCAATTCACTTAGTTCGACTATCTTTGTATTAATTCCATTTCAAAGATTCATACTAACTTCAATTTATACTCATTATTGGTTATCATTCAAGGTGTTCTCAATTATTCGTATGGTTCAAACGGATTAGAATTTATCAAGAACAATCATCAAGGAGAACTTCTCAAAAATTGATATGCCGATAGAATTTCTTAAAACAACATCAATATTTTGAAAGATATAATCCGAACAACTACGTTTCATAAAACATTGGTTAAAACGAAGGTTATTCGGTGATTAGCATTGTTCAACGAATCATGAGTTTGTAAAATTAATACTATGTTCATCGGTTATGAGTTCACCAAGTTAGGTTAATGATATAGTCAATTTATTCATCACAAGACTATCATGAAATCATCATCAAGGTAGATTAAACACCTCTGAATTAAATTTATGTTGATATGATTCAATGTTCAACCAATTAAGATGATGATCTTAAGTCCATTTATTTTAGAATCTTCCTAAACATGATGGTTTGCTTCAATATAATGATAACAATCCTACAACTCAACATATCTACAATGAAACTAAAGATCATTATTGTCTTAATGATGATAATAGTTCAGCAAGAAGAGTGAGTTTCTGTTAACCATGATTACTACCATTTAAAGCATCAAGAACACATCACTACAAAACCCTTAATCATTATATTCATCATTAAGTTGTTAAAAGTTCAACTACAAACATGTTTAGCTTGATTAATTCATCATTAGGTGAAGTATACTCTAACACTAACAGTACGAGACTATAGGGTGGAATCATATAACATACCTTCAGAAATGAAGAACACTACACCAAAATCACAAGAATACACTCTAAGCTTCAAGAATGACTCCAAACTTCCAATCAACAAGCTCCATACCAAGATGTATAGCTCAAACACAAGCTGGAAGAATGTAGAAGTGATCTAGGGAGGCAGGGGGATGTTTATACTGGAGAAATATCGAAGTTGGACGTGTAAAATGAAAGACACAAGTTGTCTTTTTATAACAGCACAGTTCACTACGTACGTTATCATATGCAGATAACGTACGTTAGCCTCATTACGTATGCTATACAGAAATGTGTTACGTACGTAATACATTATCACAGGTTACTGGACTAAAATACGAACATCATTACGTATGTTATGGCTTGAAGCCTTACGTACGTAATATAGGTCAACTAGGTTGCCTCCAAAAGATCAGATATTCGAATCACGCATGACCCCACACGCCGAAAGTTGAGATCGGATACGACTACAAGTATTACATACGTAAAAGGCACCTCCTTAAGTATGTAAATATCACACTATAGCGTACGTTATGCTAAAGGGTTAGCGTACGTTAAGCGCAGAATTACTAGCCCAAAAATGCACGTATCTATACAACGTTGAGAAATCAAATCATAGAGCGAGTGATACTTATTATCAAGTCTATTATGATATATTTCAACATCAATAAACATCAAACAAACGCAACAAGATTACAACATTATTGAATCTTCCGAATAATACAACAATAGATAAGAATTTCCGTTGGATATTACATACTCCCCCCTTAAAAGGAGTTTTGTCCCCGAAACTAAGGGGTAAACAATTCAGGATACCTCTTTTGCATACTGCTCTCCGTCTCCCACGTGGCCTCCTCGACTCCATGTCGTGACCATTGAACTTTCAGTAGGGCAATCGTCTTGTTCCGCAATTGTTTGATCCTCCTCTCAAGTATCCGTACGGGGCGCTCCTCATACGAATGATCCTCTGCTATATCGATCTCATCGAACTTAAGTATATGACTCGGATCAGCAACATATTTCCTTAACTGGGAGACATGGAACACGTTATGAATCCGGCTCAGAGCTGGTGGCAACGCCAGGCGATAGACTAGATCGCCTACTCGTTCCAAAATCTCAAACAGCCCGACATATCTCGGACTCAGCTTACCTCTCTTCCCAAAGCAAAAAACACCTCGAGTAGGGGACACCTTCATTAGAACATGGTCGCTGACCTCGAACTCAAGTGGTCATCGGCGGTTGTATGCGTAAGACTTCTGTCGGCTTTGAGCCGTCAACAAACGACTCCTAATCAGAGCGATCTTCTCACGGGCTGCTAACAACATATCGGTTTCCGTACCCAAGGTTTTAGATGGATCATCCCAACATAGAGGGGATCTACAATGACGGCCATACAACGCTTCATAAGGTGCCATCTGAATCGAAGCGTGCCAGCTATTATTATAAGTGAATTCCACCAAAGGTAGTTGGGCCTCCCAAACATCTTTCCAGTCAAGAGCGCACGCCCTTAACATATCCTATAGAGTCTGGATAGTTCTCTCACTCTAACCATACTTCTGCGGATGAAATGCTGTGCTGAAGTTCAATTGCGTACCCATCGCACGATGAACTGCTTTCCAAAAATGTGACACGAATCGCCCGTCATGATCTGATACAATACTCTTAGGGGTACCATGTAACCTTACAATCTCTTTGATAAATAGCTGGGCCAATCTCTCGGGTCCCCATATGTCTTTTATCTCCAAAAAGTGGGCTAATTTGGTCAGACGGCCCACAATCACCTAAATCGCATTCATCCCTCGATGACTCGTCGGCAAGCTAGTGATAAAATCCATCGATATGTCCTCCCATTTCCACTTGGGAATCGGGAGCGGTTTCAGCATTCCTGCGGGTCGCTGATGCTCAATCTTAACTTGTTGACAGGTTAAACACCTCTAAACAAACTCTGCAACTTCACATTTCATACTTCCCCACCAATAATATTGTTTCAAATCCTTATACATTTTGCTAGACCCCGGGTGATTGGAGTACGGGGTAGCATGAGCTTCTCTCAGGATAGAGTTCCTTAATTCATCGTCTGCGGGTACACAAACTCGATTCCTGAAGCGTATCAATCCATCTTCGTGGATCACAAATCCAGGTGCTTTCCCTTGAGTTACTTCATCCCGAATTCGAGATAAGAATGGGTCCGTAACTTGCTTCGATTTAATTATATCCTCAACGGATGATGAAATATCAAGTGTACAGAGTTATCCTTGAATACGGTAACCAGACTTCAATTTCTGGCCTCGCCAACTCTAATTGCAATTTTCGCTGGACTGTCAAGCGGGTAAGCATCTGCTTCTGTAATGTTTTGCGACTCAATGCGTCGACAACTACATTTGCTTTGCCCGGATGATAAAGGATCTCGATATCGTAATCTTTGATGAGTTCTAGCTACCTTCTCTGCCTCATGTTTAACTCCTTCTGAGTAAAAATATACTTCAGGCTCTTGTGATCGGTAAAAATCTGACAGGTAACTCCATACAGATAGTGACGCCAGATTTTTAAAGCAAACACCATGGCTGCAAGTTCTAAATCATGGGTGGGGTAGTTGACCTCGTAAGGTCGTAGCTGTCTCGATGCATAGGAGATCACCTTCCCATTCTACATTAGTACACATCGAAGGCCCTGTTTAGACGCGTCACTATACACCACGAATCCTTCCGTTCCCTTCGGTAGAACCAAAATAGGTGCCGAAATCCACCGACTCTTGAGTTCATCAAAAATCCACTGACATGCCTCTGACCATAAGTACTTCTTATCCTTCCTCAACAGATTAGTCATCGGTTGGGCAATCTTGGAAAAACCTTCCACGAACCGTCGGTAATAACCTGCTAGTCCCAAGAAACTGTGTACTTCCTTAACGTTCTTTGATGGTAGCCAGTCTCGGATAGCTTCTGTCTTCTGTGGGTCTACTCGCACTCCATCAGCTGATATCACATGTCCGAGAAAGATAACTTCACGCATCCAGAACTCACATTTAGAAAATTTTCCATAAAGCTGCTCCCGCCTTAACGCCTCGAGAACTAGATGGAGATGACGCTCATGCTCTTCATGGTCATGAGAGTAGATCAGAATGTCATCAATAAAAATGACTACAAAGCGATCCAGATAATTAATAAATACTCGATTCATCAACTCCATGAATACTGCCGGTGCATTAGTCAGTCCAAAAGGCATCACTATGAACTCATAATGTCCATAGCGAGTACGAAAAGCGGTCTTCGAGATGTTAGACTCACGAATCCTCAGCTGATGGTAACCGAACCTCAGGTCGATCTTAGAAAACACAGCATCTCCCTGAAGCTGATCCAATAAGTCATCAATACGTGGCAATGGATATTTGTTCTTAATGGTTACCCTATTCAGCTCACGATAATCAATACACAGATGTAGGGATCCGTCTTTCTTTCGTACAAATAGCACTGGTGCTCCCCAAGGGGACGCACTAGGTCGAATATAGCCCTTCTCGGTCAAATCCTCAAGTTGGCTCTTCAGCTCCTGCATCTCAGTCGGAGCCATACGATACGGTGCTTTTGAAAGCGGGGACGTACCAGTCTCTAACTAAATATTGAACTCTACACCACGATGTGGAGGTAAGCCTGACAACTCATTTGAAAATACGTCTGGGTAGTCTAGGACTACTGGAATATTGGCCAATTCGACTGCTCGATCCACTGTTTTGGTCATGAAGCACCAATAGCCAATACATCCGTGATTAAGCAGTTTCACTGCTTTCATAGCGCTAATGACTCTCCCTGGGATTGTCACCCTGGAAAGTACACTCAACACCATCGTCAGATGTGACGGTCACTGTTCATTTGCGGACACTAAGTATGGCATCATGACGGTCCATCCAATCGATACCCAAGATTACATCATCTTTAGGTAAATCGACCACAATTAAATTCGACAACCACTCACGGTCATTAATGCGAATCGAACAGTCCTGCACTTCACGATTCCCAATAATTCTTCTACCATCGGGTAGACCAATTATATAAGGTTCACAATTGGTAACATGATCTAATTGCAAACGACTCAAACAAGAAGCAGATAAAAAGGAGTGTGAAGCACCAGTATAAAAAAGAACACAGACAGGCTGAGATCGGATCTTGAGAGCACCTGCAATCATGCTGGCTTTGGGATCGTCGGCCTTCTTCATCTCGTAGACCCTGGGTTTTGCAGCCCCGGTACTAGATGCACCAGCTTAATTTCCACGGCCCATCCCTCTATTTGCCCCTGTAGTCTGATAAGAAGCAGACGGAGGTACACGGTCCTGGACGGAAGACTGAACTGGAGTATGAGGTGCTGCTGGAGTACGTAGTGGTCCACTCCTACAATAACGAGCACGATGTCCATTCTTCCCACAAGTATGACATGTAAAGGCTGGCCTTGGGCATTTAGAATTGATGTGCCCCTGGTCTCCACAGTTATAGCACACAACAGATAGGCTGACCGCTCGAGGTTGCGATCCGATTGGCTTCGATGCCATGGGTTGCCGTTCAAAAGGATTTGGCACTGGTTGAGGCCTCTTGAATGTTCCCCGGTTGCTATCAGTTTGGTTCTGGTTCTTGAATTTCTTGTTATTAGACTGCGGTTGCTTCTTGGAAATTTCTTTCACAGTCAGTTCGTACTCCAGAGCTTTCTCGATGAACTCCGATAGGGTCGCACAGTGATGGTTCAACAACTGCATTCTCATTCGGGGTTTAAGCCTTTTGAGAAAGTATTTGATCTTATCGGCCTCCGTTCGGACAATCGTCGCGGCAAAAGGAAGAAGTGCCTGGAATTTCTCGGCAATAGATAGTACGTCATCATCTTCGGACGGGTCTGGATTCAGCAACTCTGATAGTTTGGCCTCGCGGAGAGGACCCGGATAGTAACGGTCTAGCATGTGATTCTTAAATTCCTCCCAAGTACATACGCCATTAGCTGGCCTCACCGAAAGCCACCAAATGTAGGCGCTCTTGCCCAGATAGTAAGCTGCTACGGAGACGCGTTTATCTGCTGTACAGTCTACCATATCGAACAATTTCTCAAAGTGTTCAATCCAATGCATGATATCAGCAGGCTCAGAGGAACTTTCAAAAATCGGGGGTCACTGGCGAGAGATGTCGCTGATGATCCGACTCACCGGTCCGCCATGTACAGGAGGTGGCCCCTGATGCTGGTCGGTAGCAGCTCTCTGCATAGTTTCCATTAACTGACCCATCTGAGCCATCATGCCCTGCATCACAGCGTAAGGATCGACACGAGCATCCTCGCGTCCAGTGTGGTGCGATTGGTCTCTAGAAGGCGAATCACTGCCTGTGGAACTATGCTCTGCATTCGCACGCATGTTGGCTCGTGGTATCGGGATTCGGCCCCTTCTACGGCCTCGTCCCCCTCTGCCACGGCCTCTCAAATTTTTTTCCATACTGAAAGAATCAATTCGTAAAGATAACCATAAGTACAGTTTATGATACCAATCCAATTTCATGCTAAGTTAATAGCAACAAGAAATTACATATTCAACAAAACTGTTCATAATGAATTATCGACACTACGAGTGTCACACAGAATATCATATCGACGTTGAATCGAACAATTCCAATCCTATAATCAATCTAGAATTTACTTTGAATTATCAATCAGATAAATCCTGCCACAAATCCTCAAAATATCAAGATCAACAAAGAGATCCATTCCGATATCAATATCATGCCAGTAGTTAAATCATGGCTCAAAAAAAATACGTACCGCATTTTGCTTGTAGGGTCAGGCGCTTGCACAGGTCACACGTGACACAAAGGTCTCTTGATACTAGTTCAATACACAAAGACTCAAAAGAAAAAGAAAAACGACAGTGCTCTCTGATACCATCTTATGTAACACCCCAAAAAGGCGGCCATTACAGTGCCGTGGACCCCACACTGGGACCCACCAGGCGATACCCAAAATACAGATTAAATACTCAATAAATGTGATACCGAACCACAATACATAGTACTTACTCCAATTAGGAGTTCACAGTAGTATGGCCAACGGCCTCATTACACACAGGATCCGAAATACGAGTATAATCCATATGGAGATGGAATATACCTTAAATAACAATACATATTCCACAATTAAAATAAAGCGGAAAGATAACATTACACGGTTCGAACAAAACCGGACGATAAAAGACTTGGGGACCCGAACTAATATCCTTCGAACCCTTCGCTGTCACCATGATCTTCCTGTGCCTTGCCTTTTCCTCGATCTAAAATACAACACAAGTATTTCGCCCAACACAGGGTCGGATATACATGATAAATGATTTCTCAAGATATTATACAATTCACATATATTAGATTTCAAGGAAAATAACCCGACTAACGAACATACCCCTCGGGCGTATGAACGGTTAATCACAAAATGTCGAACACATCAAAATATATATATATATATATATATATATATGGACTATGAACAACCAAAATAGTATTGCTCAATGATGGATATCATAGTACGCCTGATCCGGAAATGTGTCAGTGCACATGTCCACCCCGTATATAGAATCCAGGATATACGTGGGACAATGTACCTAATTAGCCTCACAAACTACGTCTCGTGTGCACAGTCCAATACGGAAACATCCACGCATGACTATATATGTGCCTGGCTAAAAATCCTACACAATGACCAATCGGAACGCAGATATGATTCCGGAGATGTCACGATACAACATGACAACGAATTCAATAAATCACATATCCGATTAAGGATCAAGAAACTCACCGAAATGACAATAAGGATCAATGATATCAATAGTTCGAAAGTGACGAACTTGGGAATGTAATCCCACGATGAAAACGGAACATCATCAAGAATAATATCAAACCACGGATCACAAATTTATAAGTGTTTCACATACACGAAACGCATAATCATCACAAGAATCCAAACATCATTATAACCAAGCAAGATAACTTGCCCCAATACGGAGGCGAGAATAGTCCTTTCTTGTCAAACGAACGAATGGTCCTCGACTTAATATCGGTTACTCGAACAATCAACCTTGTAAAGGATACAATCAATTCAATAACACATTCTCATAACTATCGATGTCTAGCGAATCGATATCCTAAATTCAATTCACTTAGTTCGACTATCTTTGTATTAATTCCATTTCAAAGATTCATACTAACTTCAGTTTATACTCATTATTGGTTATCATTCAAGGTGTTATCAATTATTCGTATGGTTCAAACGGATGAGAATTTATCAAGAACAATCATCAAGGAGAACTTCTCAAAAATGATATGCCGATAGAATTTCTTAAAACAACATCAATATTTTGAAAGATATAATCCGAACAACTACGTTTCATAAAACATTGGTTAAATCTACTTATATCGACTCGCTTGTAACCGTTTCGACATTTTGAATCTACTTTGTTCTTGGAGTTTTTCCTTTTGGATGAGTTTTGGTGATGTTTTCACGTAATTTCATTTTATAACATGTTTTGCCGTATCAACGTTCGTTTTCGTTGTTTCTTGGTTTGTACAAGTTCGTATGGTTGAGTTGGTCGTGTTGAGACTTTTGTTTCGTTAATCTGACGTCGTTTCGCGATTTTCAGGCACTTGGGCCATTTTTGTTTTTTCCTAATAGCTTAGGGAATCTCATTTTCGTTGTCGCATTACGGACCCTCCGATGATCGGAATTATATTTTTTTTCAGCGCTTAGCTCGATCGTCTTTGTATACTTCGTATTTATGTTTCTGGATTCTGGCCTTGTCGTGCGTCTCGAGATTTGTACCTTCGGCAGCAGCGTACTGCTGATCTGAGCAGTACTGGACTGCTGTGTAGGTAGCGCACGCTACTCCTTTCCCCTTGTGTGCGCTATCGATGTGCAGTTAGCGTGCGCTAACTAGTTGTTGTTAGCGTGCGTTACCGGGTAGTATTTAGCGTGCGCTAAGCCTGTCTAGCGCACGCTAACGATGTCGGGCAGTAGCTTCGGGACCGTTTTTAAGCCCCATTAGCACGCGCTACATGTTTTAGTTAGCGTGCGCTAACTATGCAGTTTTAAATAGATCAGCGGCAGTTCAGAAACAGCATTTTTTCATTCTTTTTCTTTCCTTCCCTTCCTATGGGCGATTTCGGCGATTTCAGAACAGATTGTAGAGAGTAATCAGTGGAGTCTCCTTCCAGTCTGATTCTTGCGTCTCGAGCATAACACATCATCATCTAAATCCATCTCCTTCATTCCGATTCAAAGTATTTTCGTCTAGAACCCTAAATTGTCAATTTTGGGGGGGTTTCCGGGTTTAGCTTATTAGACTCGAATTATTCTAGTATGTTGTGATATTCCTCATCGATTGTTGTTATTGGATGATTCCCAATCCGTTTTCCTCGAATTAATCCGTAAATTATTGATATGGGGAGATTTTGCGTAAACCCTCGCCCGTATCGATTGATCGTTCGTTATCGTAGTTTGTAATCGGGGTTATGGGTGTATTCCAATCTATTATTTTTGTCCGTTGGGACTGAACTACGTTGATTCTTCGTTTAGGAACCGTCGTTTTCCACCCGGACCGTTCGTAGTCGTGTTTCACTCCCGATTCTTCAAGAATGTCTCAAAGGCAAGTACTTTACATTTGTTTACATGTTCTAGTATTTGAATTGTGGCTATTCGTGGTTGTTGTGGATGGATATGTGTATGTTCACCTAGGGACGGTCCGACGGGGCCTCTAGGGATACGTATTGCCGTGTGTGTGCGTATCACGAACTGTGGTTAACCACCCAGGGATGTCCGACGGGGCTCTGCGGGGTACGGTGGCCGTGAGTCTCGTAACAAGGTTAACTTTGAATTGTTTTGTTGGAGAAAATGTGTTTTGTGCTTGTGCACCGTATAATATTCCGGAATATAAATGTTTTCTAAAACGATTTTTGGCGCATATATTCATCTGATTAGAATGTAGTTCAAATGGATTGTACTTGCACTAGCAGTTGTCGCTAACCCCTTAAATGGGGGAAATACTTTTGTATTTCATGTACAGGTCTTGGAGACAAGCGAGCACTCGAGCCGTATGAGGATGATGGGCAAGCATGATATTGTCCAGTAGTTGATTATTGGTGTTCTGTTCTGTCGGTTATTATTGATGTCTTGTTTTGGGATTTTTGTATTATAAAATTGGTTGAAGTACTCGAGTACTTCCTTTTTAAAATTGTTAATGATGTGTTCCCATTTTGGGAAATGGATTTGATGTCAGTTTTTATTTGTCGGATTGTAGTCTTTTATTTGAATTGTCGTTTTATTTATGATTGTATGTCGTTGTCGAATGTCTTGTTGGTACGTTAGCCTGGTGGATTGCACAGTGTGGGGTCCACGGCGCTGTAATATGCCCTGATCGTCTTGGGGGTGTTACAGAATATGGTATCAGAGCTTAGGTTTATGGATACCTAGGCTGTCGGTTATTTGGGTCTAGTCAAGTGTCGTTTTTGGGACGGTATCAGTGCTATGCCATCATCTCAGTACGCCGGTGCTCGTAAGTTTTCCTAACTTGACTCGTTGCGTGTTTTGTTCTATTCCTTTCTTGGTATCTTGTTGCGTTTTGCGTTTAAATTGTACTCACCTGCTACTTCTTCAGAATTCCTGCTGGTAGAGGACGCGGACGCGATCGCAGACGCGGTAGGGGACGTGGCGCAGCCGGTGGGGCGGCCATGTCCGATAACTCGGGAACCGATTCGGCTATGCCTTCTTTGTCGAACAGTGTCCTGCTTAGTTCCGGGGGTCAGCAAAACCAGACTGCTAGATCCGGTAATGCACATGAGAATGTTGGAGTGGCCAACATTTTGCAGCAAGTAGCGAACCAGATGACGCTACTGACTCAGGCCGTTTTGGTCGGCCAGGCTAATGCTAACCCGATTCCGCCTACTGGATCCGGAAATGATAAGTTACTTCAGGACATGATTCGTATGCGTCCTCCGCAGTTTGATGGTGCTTCCGACGCTTCCGGTTGGGACAATTGGCTATTTGAGATGGAGAAAGTATTTGAGGTTGCTAACTGCTCTGAGGAGAGAAAGGTACTCATTGCTTAGTACTTCCTCGCCAAAGAGGCGGAAACGTGGTGGCAAGCGGTGAAACCGCGTGATCGGGCAGCCACATGGGCAGAGTTTCGAGAACTGATGGAAGATGAGTTTTGTCCGTCGCCAGTGAAAGAGGGGAGGATCCGAGCCTTCTTTGAGGCTAACCCCAGGATGTTCCTATCTCTCAAGCTATCAAAGACTACAATCAACAGCTTCATTATGCGAGAAACCAAGTCCGAGATGAGCTTGATAAGATCTGCCACTTCGATATGAGGATGAAACCGAGGGTGCGTCACTACATGTCTGGTCTGGGATGCACAACTCTAAAAGAGTACCATAATAAGGCGATGGCCTATGAGATGTCGTTTGCTGCGACATAGACGGTAGCCGAGGGGAAGAAACAGAAGACCTCCGGACAGTTTTCGGGAGGCAAGTCTAGTGAGCATCCGAAGGCTCAGTCTGGTTCGAGAGTCTTCGGGGGTCAGTCTTCGTCATTTGGGCGAGGAAACGGTTCTAAGTCTGCTCCTACTGGTTCTGTTCGCGGTCCTACGTGCTTTAACTATGGTCGTTCCGGCCAAATGATGAGTGAATGTGATAGGCCCCCGATTTAGTGTCTTGCGTGCGGTCGGATGGGACATCGAGCTAAGTTTTGTACGAATGCAGTTCGGGAGGCGCCAGTTACTCAGATATCAGCCCCAGCTGCGGGAGAGCCGAGTGTGAATCAGACACCGACAGTTCCTCAGCCACAGCAGAGTTTTGGTAGAGGTCGAGGACGTGGACAACCTTCTAGAGGGGGAGCTTCTAGTGCGGAGTCTGTTCCGCCCCGAGTATATGAGATGAGACGAGCAGGAGATCCTGACGCGACGGTGGCTACAGGTACCGTTCACATCCTTGACCATCCTATTTTCGTATTATTCGATTCTGGTGCTACGCATTCTTTCATATCTATGGATTGTGTGCGTCGTCTGCATGTTGATTGCTTGGTTGCGTGTGAACTATTTGTTGTTAAACTGCCTAGTGGGGATCGCATCGTGGGGGATCGTGAGATTAGAGATTTTCCAGTGAGTATCGCGGGGAGGGTTTGGCCTTCTAATCTGATTGCGGTGGATATTAGAGATGAAGATTTGATTCTGGGCGAGGATTGGCTGGACCGTCATGGGGCAATCATGAACTATAGAACGAGAACCGTTTCGATGTTAGCCTCTGACGGTACCGAGCATTCTTTTGTGGGGCATAAGCGGAGTAGTCAGAGGTTCTTGATCAGCGCTCTGAAAGCGGTGAGACTTCTTCGAGGAGGTTGCATGGGGTACTAGTGTTACTCTTTGAGATCGGAAGATGGGGGAGTCGAGCTCTCGTCTATTCCGATAGAGTGAGTATCCTGACGTCTTTCCAGATGAGTTGTCGGGTTTGCCGCCGGACCGAGAGGTTGAGTTTACTGTCGATTTAGAGCTGGGTGCAGCACCGATTTCTAAGACGCCATATCGTATGGCGCCTGCCGAGATGCTCGAGTTGAAGAAACAGTTGGGAGAGTTGCTAGACATGGGGTATATTCGACCGAGCGCTTTGCCTTGGGGCGCACCGGTCCTGTTTTTGAAGAAGAAAGATGGGTCACTTTGTTTGTGTATCGACTACCGAGAGTTGAACAAAGTGACCATCAAAAACAAGTATCCGCTCCCGAGGATTGATGATTTGTTCGACCAACTGCAAGGGGCAACCGTATTTTTGAAGATTGATTTGAGATCGGGGTATTATCAGCTCCGAGTGAAGGACTCTGATATTCCGAAGACGGCCTTTCGGACGAGATACGGTCACTACGAGTTTGTGGTTATGCCTTTTGGGCTAACCAACGCACCATCCGTGTTTATGCAGCTTATGAACAAAGTCTTTATCGAGTATCTCGATAAGTGTGTAGTTGTGTTTATTGACGATATCTTGATTTACTCGAGGAGTGAGGAGGAGCATGCCCGTCATTTGCATATCGTGTTAGATATTTTGAGAACTCAACATCTTTTTGCGAAGTTCTCAAAGTGTGAGTTTTGGTTACGGGAGGTTATGTTTCTCCGCCACGTGATCTCGGCCGAGGGTGTTCGTGTGGACCCACATAAGGTAGAGGCAGTGTTGGATTGGACGCCGCCCAAGAACGTGAAGGAGGTCCGCAGTTTTCTGGGTTTGGCCGGATATTACCGTAGATTCATCGAGGGGTTCTCTAAGCTCGCTCGACCGCTGATGCAGTTGTTACAGAAGTCGGAGAAATTTGTGTGGACCGACAAGAGACAGAAGAGTTTCGAGGAGTTGAAGAAACGGTTGACGACCGTTCCTGTTTTGGCTTTGCCGAGTGGTAATGAGGGTTTCTCAGTTTTTAGTGATGCTTCGGGCCAAGGGCTCGGATGTGTACTTATGCATCATGGGAGGATGATTGCCTATGCTTCCCGTCAGTTGAAACCGTACGAGTTGAATTACCTTACGCATGATCTTGAGTTGGCCGCAGTTGTATTTGCATTGAAGATCTGGCGTCATTACTTGTATGGCTCATCATGTCAGGTTTTCACCGATCACAAGAGCCTGAAGTACATTTTCACGCAGAAAGAACTTAACATGAGACAGAGGACATGGTTGGAGTTGATTAAGGATTACGATCTCGAGATCCTTTTTCATCCGGGTAAGGCAAATGTGGTGGCAGATGCCTTGAGCCAGAAATCGGTATCACTTCGGGCGCTTGAGTTGCTTACGGCCCAGTCGGGACTTCAGCGAGAGTTTATGAGGTTGAGCATTGAGATTGTGCTACCAGAGAGTTCCGGGCAGTTGCGTACACTTGAGATTTCGTCGTCCTTAGTCGACGACATTAAGTCGGGACAGTTAGAGGACCTGATGCTTATTCAGCTTCGAGAGAATGTAGGGAAGGGGAAAGCCCCGGGATTCGTGATACATGAGGATAGTGTGTTGAAATTCCAAGGTCGGCTTTGTGTTCCGAACGACTTGGAATTGAGGCAGAATATTATGAGAGAGGCTCACGCGTCGCCTTACTCAGTCCATCCGGGCTCGAGTAAGATGTATAAAGATTTGAGGAAAATTTTTTGGTGGAACGACATGAATAATGAGGTAGTTCAGTTTGTGGCTAAGTGCTTGACTTGTCAGCAAGTCAAAATCGAGCATCAGCGGCCAGCCGGATTATTGAAACCACTTCCCGTCCTGGAATGGAAGTGGGAGGATATCTCCATGGATTTTGTCACGAACTTGCCGAGGACGAAGACCGGAATGAATATGGTGTGGGTGATCGTAGACCTACTGACTAAGTCGGCACATTTTCTAGGCATCAAGGATACTTGGGGTCCATAAAAGTTGGCTCGTGTTTTTATCGCACAGATAGTGAGACTTCATGGTACGCCGAGGACCATTATTTCAGTTAGAGATGGCCAGTTTGTGTCGCACTTTTGGCAGGCGGTACATAAGGCATTGGGGACACAGTTGCATTCGAGTACATCTTTCCACCCTCAGACCGACGGACAGTCCAAACGTACCATTCAGACGTTCGAGGATTTGTTGTGCGCGTGTGCGTTAGACTGGAGTAGTGACTGGGAGGAGCATTTGGCCTTGATTGAGTTTACTTATAATAACAGTTGGCACGCCCTGATCAAGATGGCACCGTATGAGGCGCTTTATGGCCGACGTTGCCGATCACCGATATGTTGGGATGAGCCGTCCGATCTAGTTGGCATTGAGCCGGACATTGTGTTGGAGACGAGGGAGAAAGTTGAATTGATTAGGAAGAGAATGTTGGCAGCTCAGAGTCAGCAAAAGTCTTATGCGGATGTTAGGCGTTGACCTTTGGAGTTCGAGGTGGGAGATCATGTTCTGTTGAGAGTGTCCCCGACGAAGGGAGTTTTCCATTTTGGGAAAAAGGGGAAGCTCAGCCCGAGGTATATTGGGCCTTTCGAGATATTGGAGAGAGTCAGTGAGTTGGCATACCGTTTAGCTTTGCCTCCGTCGTTGAGTCATGTTTATAGCGTATTTCACGTCTCCCAGCTGAGGAAGTATGTTCCGGACCCATCCCATGTTATTGATTTCGGAGACGTGGAGATCAAGAAGGATGTTACGTTTGAGGAGAGGCCCGTTAGAATTTTGGAGCGTCCAGACAAGCAGTTAAGGCACAAAACCATTCCTTTGGTTAAGGTGCAATGGTCGAGGCACGGAGTAGAAGAAGCGACGTGGGAGTTAGATGAGGATATACGTTCGAGGCACCCCGAGCTTTTTGATTCTTAAGTTTCGAGACGAAACTTTATTTTAGAGGGGGAGAATGTAATATCCGTACCTTTCCATTTTTAGCAGTTTCCATTTTTAGTGTATTTCTATTTATATCGACTCGCTTGTAACCGTTTCGAAATTTTAAATCTACTTTATTCTTGGAGTTTTTCCTTTTGGATGAGTTTTGGTGATGTTTTCACGTAATTTCATTTTATGACATGTTTTGCCGTATGAACGTTCGTTTTCGTTGTTTCTTGGTTTGTGCAAGTTCGTATGGTTGAGTTGGTCGTGTTGAGACTTTAGGTACGTTAATCCGACGTCGTTTCGTGATTTTCAGATACTTGGGCCATTTTTGTAATTTCCTAATAGTTTAGGGAATCTCCTTTTCGTTGTCGCATTACGGACCCTCTGGTGGTCGGAATTATATTTTCTTTCAGCGCTTAGCTCCGTTGTCTTGTATACTTCGTATTTATGTTTCTGGATTCTAGCCTTGTCGTGTGTTTCGAGATTTGTACCTTCGGCAGCAGCGTACTGCTGATCTGAGCAGTACTGGACTGCTGCGTAGGTAGCGCACGCTACTCCTTTCCCCTTGAGTGCGCTATCGATGTGCAGTTAGCATGCGCTAACTAGTTGTTGTTAGCGTGCGCTATCGGGTTGTATTTAGCGTGCACTAAGCCTGTCTAGCGCACGCTAACGATGTCGGGCGGTAGCTTCGGGACCGTTTTTAATCCCCGTTAGCGCGCGCTACTTATGTTAGTTAGCGTGCGCTAACTATGCAGTTTTAAATAGATCAGCGGCAGTTCAGAAACAGCATTTTTTTTCATTCTTTTTCTTTCCTTCCCTTCCTACAGGCAATTTCGGCGATTTCAGAACATATTGTGGAGAGTAACCAGTGGAGTCTCCTTCGAGTCCGATTCTTGTGTCTCGAGCATAACACATCATCATCTAAATCCATCTCCTTCACTCCGATTCAAGGTATTTTCGTCTAGAACCCTAAATTGTCAATTTTGGGGGGTTTTCTGGGTTTAGCTTATTAGACTCAAATTATTCTAGTATGTTGTGATATTCCTCATCGATTGTTGTTATTGGATGATTCCCAATCCGTTTTCCTTGAATTAATTCGTGAATTATTGATACGGGGAGATTTTGCATAAACCCTCGCCCGTATCGATTGATCGTTCGTTATCGTAGTTTGTAATCGGGGTTATGGGTGTATTCCAATCTATTATTGTTGTCCGTTGGGACTGAACTACGTTGATTCTTCATTTAGGAACCGTCGTTTTCCACCCGGACCGTTTGTAGTCGTGTTTCATTCCCGATTCTTCAAGAATGTCTCAAAGGCAAGTACTTTACATTTGTTTACATGTTCTAGTATTTGAATTGTGGCTATTCGTGGTTGTTGTGGATGGATATGTGTATGTTCACCTAGGGACGGTCCGACGGGGCCTCTAGGGATACGTATTGCCGTGTGTGTGCGTATCACGATCTGTGGTTAACCACCCAGGGATGTCCGACGGGGCTCTGCGGGGTACGGTGGCCGTGAGTCTCGTACCAAGGTTAACTTTGAATTGTTTTGTTGGAGAAAATGTGTTTTCTCCTTGTGCACCGTATAATATTCCGGAATATAAATGTTTTCTAAAACGATTTTTGGCGCATATATTCATCTGATTAGAATGTAGTTCAAATAGATTGTACTTGCACTAGCAGTTGTCGCTAACCCCTTAAATGGGGGAAATACTTTTGTATTTCAGGTACAGGTCTTGGAGACAAGCGAGCACTCGAGCCGTATGAGGATGATGGGCAAGCATGATACTGTCTAGTAGTTGATTATTGGTGTTCTGTTCTGTCGGTTATTATTGATGTCTTGTTTTGGGATTTCTGTATTATAAAATTGGTTGAAGTGCTCGAGTACTTCCTTTTTAAAATTGTTAATGATGTGTTCCCGTTTTGAGAAATGGATTTGATGTCAGTTTTTATTTGTCGGATTGTAGTCTTTTATTTAAATTGTCGTTTTATTGATGATTGTATGTCGTTGTCGAATGTCTTGTTGGTACGTTAGCCTGGTGGATTGCACAGTGTGGGGTCCACGGCGCTGTAATATGCCCTGGTCATCTTGGGGGTGTTACAAAAACGAAGGTTAGTCGGTGATTATCATTTTTCAACGAATCATGAGTTTGTAAATTAATACTATGTTCATCGGTTATGAGTTCACCAAGTTAGGTTAATGATATAGTCGATTTATTCATCACAAGACTATCATGAAATCATCATTAAGGTGGATTAAACACCTCTGAATTAAATCTTATGTTGATATGATTCAATGTTCAACCAATTTAGATGATGATCTTAAGTTCATTTATTTTAGAATCTTCCTAAACATGATGGTTTACTTCAATATAATGATAACAATCCTACAACTCAACATATCTACAATGAAACTAAATATCATTATTGTCTTAATGATGATAATAGTTCAGCAAGAAGAGTGAGTTTCTGTTAACCATGATTACTACCATTTAAAGCATCAAGAACACATCACTACAAAACCCTTAATCATTATATTCATCATTAAGTTGTTAAAAGTTCAACTACAAACATGTTTAGCTTGATTAATTCATCATTAGGTGAAGTATACTCTAACACTAACAGTATAACTACGAAACTATAGGGTGGAATCATATAACATACCGTCATAAATGAAGAACACTACACCAAAATCACAAGAATACACTCTATGCTTCAAGAATGACTCCAAACTTCCAATCAACAAGCTCCAAACCAAGACGTATAGCTCAAACACAAGTTGGAAGAAGGTAGAAGTGATCTAGGGAGGCAGGGGGATGTTTATACTGGAGAAATATTGAAGTTGGACGTGCAAAATGAAAGTCACAAGTTATCTTTTTATAACAGCACGGTTCACTACGTACGTTATCATATGCAGATAACATACGTTAGCGTCATTACGTACGCTATACAGAAATGTGTTACGTATGTAATACACTATCACAGGTTACTAGACTAAAATACGAACATCATAACGTACGTTATGGCTTGAAGCCTTACGTACGTAATGTAGGTCAACTAGGTTGCCTCCAAAAGATCCGATATTCGAATCACGCCCGACCCCACACGCCGAAAGTTGAGATCGGATACGACTACAAGTATTACGTACGTAAAAGGCACCTCCTTACGTACGTAAATCTCACACTATAGCATACGTTATGCTAAAAGGTTAGCGTACGTTAAGCGCAGAATTACTAGCCCAAAAATGCACGTATCTATACAACGTTGAGAAATCAAATCATAGAGCGAGTGATAGTTATTATCAAGTCTATTATGATATATTTCAACATCAATAAACATTAAACAAACGCAACAAGACTACAACAGTATTGAATCATCCGAATAATACAACAATAGGTAAGAATTTCCGTCGGATATTACAGACATTTCGGAGCCTCCTGTGCGGATTAGAGCCAATCAGGAAGAGATTGAAAACCACGAAAAGTGGGTTAAGGATAACGTAAAAGTTCGTGCATACATGATGGCTTCTATGTCAAATGAGCTTCAGAGAGCTCATGAGAAAATGACTTCTGCTAGGCAGATTCTATCTCACTTAACCGAGCTTTATGGTGAATACATTCGAACTGCTAGATATGAGATATCCAAGAAACTGTTTGATTCAAGGATAAAGGAAGGTGAGAATATTGGGGACCACGTCCTCAAAATGATATCCATGATCGAGAGATTGGAGGCTCTTGATTTTAAGATGGATGCTTCTATTCAAACCGACCTTATCCTACAGTCTCTCCCTGATTCCTTTTCACAGTTTGTTATGAACTTCAAATGCAATGAGATTGCATGTAACTCAGCTGGGCTAATGAAAAAACTGGTGACCGATCAATCTCATATGAAGACTCCGCGGATGAAGGAGTCTGCCCTTGTGATTTCTTCTGGATCTCGAAGGTCCAAGAATAAGAAGAAAAAGACCAAGAAGTGGACGAGACCACAAGTCAAGGACCTTAAGGGTAAGGGGTAGGCCCC
Source organism: Orobanche coerulescens (assembly GCA_033398695.1). NCBI lineage: Eukaryota > Viridiplantae > Streptophyta > Magnoliopsida > Lamiales > Orobanchaceae > Orobanche > Orobanche coerulescens. Next base: position 131,246,135 of record CM065812.1, on the reverse strand, counting down.
GATGGTTCCGAAGAGCAAGAAGAAGGACGCTTGTCTCAAGTGCGGTGAGCTAGGCCACTGGGCAAGAGACTGTCCGATTCTTTATGGCGCTTCAGGTACAGAACTTTTAGTTTTTGAAACAAATTGTTCTGCTACTGTATTTTCTACTTCGTGAATACTGGATTCTGGTGCTAGTTCTCATATTTGTACTGTGAATCAAGATCTGGAACAAAGTTGGAAGCTTGGAGCTGGGTAAGTGATGATCACTGTCGGAAGCGGGCATAGTGTCAAGGCAACCGACATAAGATCACTTCTTTTGGATTTAGAATCCGTCTTTATTTTTAGAAGATGTACGTATTTTGCCCAAGGGGCATAAAAACATTGTATCCATTCCGGTCATGGATCGAAAAGGCTTTTTTATTTTTCATTGGTGATGGTTCCTGCAAAATTTATTTCAGGAATAAACGAGTGGGCACTGCTATATTATTAAATAGACTGTATCATCTAAACCTCAGTAACAAAGTCGTTGTGAATACTATGACTAGGAAGCGTGGTAGGGATGAAACCAATCAAGTTTTGAAATGGCATCTTAGACTTGGTCATGTTGGTCAGACCAAGGTTTACAAAATGGAAAAAGATGGACTTATGAGTCCATTGGGATCGGATCCCTTTCCTACTTGTGAATCTTGCCTTAATGGCAAAATGACTAAGTCCCCCTTCACATAGACTTTTGAAAGAGCCGCTGATAAACTGGGATTAATCCATACCGACGTTTGTGGTGCTTTGGAAGCAGCACATGACGGATATCAGTACTTCATTATGTTTACAGATGATCATACTAGGTATGGTTATGTATACTTAATGAAACATAAATCTGAGGCCTTTGTAAAATTCCAGGGATTTAAGGCCCTAGTCGAGAAACAAACTGGAAATCATATCAAAGCACTTCGGTCAGACTGAGGTGGCGAGGATATGAGTATGGAGTTTAACAAGTTCCTGAAGGAACATGGAATAGTATCACAACTAACACCTCCAGGCACTCCTCAGTTAAATGGTGTGTCAGAAAGAAGGAACAGACCTTGTTAGACATGGTCCGTTCCATGCTAGGCTATACTGACTTACTGATTTACCTGTAGGAGTATACACTCCTGACTGCTGCATATATCTTGAACATATGTCCTTCCAAATACGTTCCTAAATCTCCACATGAGATGTGGGAGGGCACGAAACCAAGTCTTAATCACATTAGGATTTGGGGATGTCCCGCCTATGTCAAGAAGACTAAGGTGGACAAAATGAAAGCGAGGTTCGTGAGGAGACGTTTCATTGGATTCGCATCTGAGACGATGGGTTATCTATTCTACATGCCCAAAGATCGAAAGATCATTGTTGCTTTGCATGCACACTTCCTCGAAGATGAGTTCATTCAGGAAGGCGGAGCAAGTAGAAATATTTCTTTGGAAGAATACAATGAAACTCCTCAGAAGACACCTGTGCAAGAAATTGGAACCAAACCTTATGTAACACAAGTACAACCACCTCGTAGGTTTAGTAGGGTGTCTCAATTACCTAAGAGGTATAGTTTTATGCACTTGGAGGAACTGGGTTTCCACAATGTTCGAGGTGATAAACAAGAGACCGACCCGCAATCAATGACCTAGAAATGGTGGATGTAGAGTCCATGAAATGGACTGTAGCAGTCTTCTTATAGTTGGGACCTCCATTTTAACGAGACGGTCAAAGAGTTTGACTTCGTGCAAAATGAAGAGGAACCTTGTGTATACAAGAGGGTTAGTGGGAGCAAGATCGCATTCTTAGTACTATATGTAGATGACATTCTACTGATTGGCTTTCGAGTAATTTCTCAATGAAAGACTTGGGAGAAGAAACCTATATTCTTGGGATTCGACTCTACCGGGATAGATCGAAGAGAATGATAGGTCTTTCCCAAGCCCTCTATATAGATAAAATCTTAAAGCGATTTAAGATGGATTATTCGAAAAGAGGGTTCCTATTGATGCGACATGGAATAAAACTCACCTTGAAGATGTGTCCTCAAAGTGAGGAACAATGAAAGTAAATGAGTAATATACCATATGCTTCGGCAATGTGTAATATCCTAGAATTTCACTATGAATTTTTCGCATTATTTTATCTGAGTTGTACTGTACAGAGTGGGACCGATACAGTATGGATAAATAATTTTAGGAACTGTGATAGTCGTGCCAGTATATCTATCGAGGTTATTTTTAATTCTAGGATATTACATGCTTGGTGTGTTTTTCGATGTCGGATATACTGTATGAGTATTTGTATAATTGCCGTACTTGGTCGACAGTTGTAATTGAGGATATCGTGCATCAGATGTATCGTATGGAAATGTTATCGGAACGAGTATATGTATTCGGTATGTCGCGTGTATGTGTTCGGTTTATTGAGACGACAAACAGGGGCGTAAATGGCTAAGTATGGATCTGTTAACGTACGTTAAGACTTGGAGATAACGTACGCTAAGTGGTACGTGTTACGTACGTTATGAGTAAGGTATTACGTACGTAACAAGAGGAATCGGACAGTTGGGCCCGGTGTCGGCAGCTTTCGGCACGAATGTGGACAGGTGAGTCAACGGATGGAGTTACGTACGTTATACAGGGTGTATTACGTATGTAATACGAGTATAATACTATAGCAAGTCAACGTACGTATTACGTACGCAAAGGAATAAGTGTTACGTACATTACGGGGCGGCTGGCCGAGTCGTGGCCGAGAGGACCTGTAGTGGCCAAGCATGGTCGGCAGTGACTCGTAGGGATGGCCGATCACGGTCGGCAATGACTCGCTGGGGGCTAGGACTGGCCGATTACGTACGTAGGCAGTGGCCGGTTACGGCCGTAATGGCCGATTACGTACGTAAGGGTGCCGAACGAACTGGACAGAAGGGTAGGCCACGGCCGGCTACGTACGTAAGGACCCGCCGGTTACGCACGTGAGGTGCCGGCAGGTCTCGGCCTATATAAGGCCTGGACCGAGTCATCCTTGCCATTTTCACTTTTCTTCGTTTCTTCTGCGATTTCTTCAGCAAAGATGATGGTTTTGAGTAGAATCAACTTATAACAACATGTTTTGGAAGTTGGAATCATGGATTAACATCATCCTCCACCCGGATCGAAGGTAAGAACACATGAACTTTTGGTTTTTGAATGTTCTTGAGGTTTCTTGGTGTTTTGGCCGATTTGCTTCGTTTTGATTCATATTATTAATAGAACTTGATTCTAAACTCATAATCATTCATTATCCTTGAAGTTTTGTGGAACGAATTCGAGTATTTCCTTGAATAATCGATTGAATTGGACTATGCCTTCAAAGTGTTCGATGAAATGTCTCAATGAGTAGAACTTGGAAAATTCTACACGTTTTCGTATGAATGATGGTTGAATTGATATTGTTGTGATGATTCTTGGTATTTACGAGAATTTTGTTAAGGGAAGATAATGAATTGGTGATCAAATGATTCGATTATGTTGTTATGATTATGGAATCGTAGTATTCTCGATGTTCTTGGTAGTTTGTTGCGATTCATGATGTTATGAGACGTAAATATGTTGAATACATTGTTAGGACCATTGAACACCGAATTTCGGCTTGTGTTCGTATTGTTAAGAGTTGATACGGTTTGATTTCGTATGATCGAGATGTCGTTGAACCATCGAGTTTGATTAGTTGGTCATTTCGGTTGTTGATTGTTATTGAACGTATCGTTAATTAATTATTACATTAGGTTGCGTTTAGTGATTGTTGAAGTTAACCGTTGTGCTGCGGACGAGTCGGGGCTGAGGAGCTTGTAGATGAAGACGGCGGGATTGATAGCGGCTTCGTCGAATTGGTATCAAGGCAAGTTATGCTTGCTCAGTTCATAATGTTATTAAATGATTTCGTTTTCATTTCATTTATGATTCATATAGCAATGGTAATATGGAATATATGAATTGTCGGAATGGTGGTATGTATGGTATTTTTGGACTAAGATAAATCATAATGTATATGATTTTAAGGATGTCTAGTGGAAATGGGAACGTGAATTATAATTTGGTCTATTGCATGAAAAGTTGGATATCAAGGTTAGTTATCGTGTCGATGTTGAACTCGGGATGGTGGTTGGGTATTAGTTATGTGTTGTGCGACGATTAATTCGCCACGATAGGCGATCGACGACCTCCCTGAAAAGTCAACCATAGAAGCCAAACTCCGGACGAACGCCCTGGAGTTTGGCATAATGCAGCGATCGTCTTTTGGTAACCAGCAATCGTCTTTTGATACCTGGCGATCGTCTTTGTCTAACGGATCAGAGGCGATCGTCTCATACCACGTGGGGATCCAGCATCCGTCAAAGTCGTCGAAGACCGAATCTTGGACGATGGCCCACCCGCGGATCTTCATAGGATACCAACAAAAAGGATCATTGACCCCAGCCTGTCACCTACCACACCTACCGACAAGGCCGCCGAAAGGTACGAAGTGGACCCTCCTCGGACAGCGACTCGCGACGCGTGCTGGCTTCCCATTGGTTCACCCAGCTGGCCTCCAACTGCAACCTCGGACCTCAAGGGAACAGGCCCACGTGACGGGACGATCGGCCGCTTATTTTAATATAGAAACGGCGATCGCCCGCGATCGCCCGAGGATCCCAACTACCTTGTCCCCTATAAATAGAGGACTCACTGTTGCAGCCAAGGGGACGGAGACTACTGCGAATTAAGTGCAAAAACACACACCAAAGAAAGAATAAAAGGCTCCTTTGGCAAACACTAACACATTCATAGAGATATTCATACACATTCATCATATACCCCAAGCAAGAACTCACAGATTCATCTATCTGGTTCTTCCGGCAATCTACGCGCTCTAAAGCCTAGATAACTAGAAATCTTTACACTCATTGTATTAGATTCTAACGTTAATATTTGTACTCGACAGTATATTTATTAATAACATCTCGCGAGAGCATTCAAGCCCGGGATTAACAACCCCGGCAAATCTTGTGTTATCTATTTTCTCACGGAAGTGTTCTCGCATTTTGTTTGTTACTCGATCATTCCAGCAATACTATCTCCGGATAATATTTTGGGTAACAACAATTGGCGCTAGAAGAAGGGGTTCTAAACCTTCATTTTTTATTCCTACCGTCTCGAAGAACACTCACTGTTCTCCGGACATATACTTGAAGAAACACTCACTGTTCTTCAATAGAAAAACCTTCAGAAAATGACATCAGCAACAACCTCCAAGAGGGCTGCCCTGAGATCTGCCGGAAATCTTATTCCGGCGAGGACCGAATCCCAGCCCACGGCGGAAGGCGATCGTGGCGACGCTAGGCTTTCACTCCCGCCCCCGAGGGACGGTTCTAGCCTCTCACTCGATCAGTTCCAAACATCGGAACAGATTGAGGAGGCTATAGCCATCCTCAGGGAACGGCAGAGGGCCCACGATACGCCCACCATCACCCCGTCAGCTAGCCGCCGGGCGAGCAAACGGAAGCTCAAGGGGATCTATGTTGAGAAATCGACAGAAAGCCCCGAGCCGCAGGGGAAGGCTCTCGTAAGGCGGGACGATTCCGTCTTCAGCCGCCTAGGGAGCGATCCCTCATGGCGACCCGGGCACTCAGGCCCCAAATGAGACATCGTATCTCGAATCCTTTACTGTGAGTTCGGCGTATCCGACTCCCAAGAGACAAACCGGTCAACGAGCCCCTGCTCGCCCGAGAAGAGAACCCTCCGCAGGGAGATCGTCATTCACCACGGAGCTAGGGATCGCACACGATCGCCTTGGTTCGCATTCGAGAGCCAATCGGCGAGCGGTCAGCAACGGCGATCGCCGCTATGCAACGCCACTCGACGAGATGAAGACGCTCCTAGAAATTGGGGCAAATGCCGAGACCGATCACAGGCTAAATGAGCCACTCGCGGTCCAGATCGAGATCGCCCCACCCAATCAACGATCAATCCCCACAAACACCTCTATATGAGGGGAGAACGGATCCGGGAACCCACTTAAGCAAATTCCGGATCTACATGACTGGATGCGGAGCTTCAGATGCGACGAAATGTCGTATGTTCCCGTTAACTCTGGGCGATCTCGCCCACAGGTGGTACATCTCGCTACCATCTCGCTCAATCAATTGCTTTGAGAAGCTGGCGAACGACTTCACGTCATACTTTGCCGCCAAAGTCGCTCGCCCAGAAGGTCCCCACCGCATGATAAAAATCAGGCAGGGGAAGGATGAATCGGATGAGGATTATATCGACCGGGTGGACGAGATAGTCCTCACCGGTGAGCCCGTCAGCGACGAGATCGCTCACCACGCAGTCCTGAACGGATTCCACGGACGCTCGCCCATGTTCAGGCACCTCACAAAGGATTTGCCTCCGACCTATACAGCGTTCCGCGTCAGAGCCGCCGATTATCTGGCCAGGCAGAGGATGCTCTCACTCCGCCCGGACGAGGGACAGTCCGGAGAAGGAAAAGCACCTTCCCATGTCCAAAAGAAAACGGTCGCCAAGCCCAGAAAGGCGGTCGCCAAGCCGCCTGGCGAGTTCAAAGCTTTCGAGGATGTAGAGGTCCACCTTCTTCACAACCTCAACTTATCTCCGGCCCACATCTTCAACGCGATCAAGGGCCGCGAATGGCTTTCCAAGCCAAAGCCAATAAGGGACCACGGTCACCTTGACCGTAGCAAATTCTGTGCCTATCATAAGAGTCCCGGCCACAACACTAGCCAATGCCGCGACCTCCTCGCATACTCGCGATCGCTTGAGGAAGGCAACCGGACAATTTGATCACCAAGCCAGAACCCAGGACGGAAAGAGCCGGAGGGCGCGACCGCCGACCGAGCGAGAGAATTCCTCCCAATCCGATCGCCAGGATCGAGCATGAGCCGGAGTACTCTGATGAGTCGGTCCCTCCGATCAACCCTGGCGGTCGGATCAACATGCTCCAAGCAGGAGGTGGGAGCCTCGGGGGCCTTTCCCCGGTTTCCACCCTGTCAAACAGGAAGCGAAAAGCCGAGCTGAGGGCTTTCGCCGAAGTCCATGTTGTAGTGCCTCCGGAGCCGACCATCTCTAGAGACGCACTCATCACCTTTTCCAACAAGGACAGGGAGGGAGTGCAATGTCCCAAAGAAGATGCACTAGTAATCTCCGCGTGCATCCTTGGGAAGACGGTCGATCGCGTGTTGGTCGACAATGGGAGTTTTTGCAACATCATATTCAAATCCGCCCTAGACCAACTCGGCAACCTAATCAAATTCATCAAGCCTTTCGACACCGTGCTCCAAGGGTTCGGCGACAACACCGTCCAAGCCTACGGGAGGATCAAGCTCTCCGTTGAGCTAGTATGCTTTTATGATCCCAAGGTTAGGATTACTAGGAACCTAAGCTTTGTAATCATAGATAGGCCCAGCATCTATAATGGGTTCCTAGGTCGCCCTTTTTTAGAAACCTTTGAGGCGGTCGCCTCATCTTTCTTTTACTGTATCAAATTCCCCACTGCCGATGGGACGGTCGGTACTGTAAAAGGAGATCAGCTAATGGCAAAGAGATGTTTGAGTTACTCCTATGTTGTTAATTCTTTCAATACTTCCCATACTATATGTAACATTGAAGCGACCGACGATCAACCCATGGAGACCGACGAGCCTAACACTTCGTGCCAACCCGACTCAGGGGACGCCGTCTCTCATCAATTGACGGACGACATCGAGCCGAGGATCGGTTTTGAGCCAATCCTCGACATCGATCCTAGGATCGAGTCCGGAGATCGTACCAAACGAGAGGCGACCGTTCCTGTCGAAGAGTTGGAAAGTATTACGATGGACCCGGATCATCCAGAACGGGAAGTACAGATCGGCGCGAGCATCGACCACGAATTAAAGGGGGATCTGATCAACTTGCTACGTAGGAACATCGGAGTCTTTGCCTGGTCGCATCAAGATATGGTTGGCATAAGTCCCGAACACGCTTGCCATTATCTGAAGATCGACCGGGCGATGAAGCCTGTTCATCAGAAGCGTAGGAAGTTCGGTCCCGAGAAATACGCGGCGATCGACATAGAAGTCCAGAAGTTACTCAACAACAAATTGATCGGAGTAGCCACGCGAACCACAAGGTCGCCAACGCGTGCTCGTCAAAAGCCTACCGCTCTTGGAGATTATGCATTGACTTCACCGACCTCAACGCGGCATGTCCAAAAGATCACTTCCCGATGCCTCATATCGATCACACGGTCGATAGCACGGCAGTTGTGAAATGATGTCATTTATGGACGCCTTCGCCGGATACCATCAGATCCCAATGGCGGAGGAAGACATAAAACACACATCTTTCCACACGGAAAAAGACATATATTTTTGGGTCAGAATGCCATTCGGGTTGAAAAACGCAGGGGCGACCTACCAGCGATTAGTCAACAGGATGTTCGCCGATCAGATCGGCAAGACCATGGAGGTCTACATTGATGATATCGTAGTTAAAAGCCTCAAGAAGGAAGATCACCTCAACGATCTCGCCGAGACGTTCGCCATCCTTGAGAAGTTTAACATGAAGCTGAACCCCAAGAAATGCAACTTCGGGGTGGGCTCCGGGAAGTTCTTGGGGCACATAGTGAGCCAAAGGGGGATCGAGGCGAACCCCACCAAGATACAGGCGATCCTTGACATGCAGGAACCGCGAAACATCAAACAGGTGCAACGCCTCACAGGTTGTCTAGCCGCCCTCAACCGTTTCATATCACGGCTCGGCGATAAAAGCAAGCCTTTCTTCGCGACCATCAAGAACAAGAAGTTCGCTTGGACGAAAGAAAGCCAGATAGCATTCGCCAAAATAAAGGAATATCTGTCTAACCCCCAAATCCTGGCAAAGCCGATCCCCGGTGAAAAATTATTCCTTTACTTAGCGGCCTCGGAGGTCGCACTGAGCGCCGTTCTGGTGCGAGCAGAGGGGCAAGCCCACTTGCCGATCTACTATGTAAGCCAGGCGCTCCACGATGCTGAGACACGTTATACACCATTGGAGAAGATCGCCTACGCCCTTGTCATGAGTGTACGAAAGCTGAGAGCTTACTTCTTCGATCACCAAGTGGAGGTCCTAACCACTCTACCTCTAAGACAAGTCCTGCACCGACCGGACACCAACGGGCGACTCCTCAAGTGGTCGCTGGAGATCGCACAATACGGTATCACTTACGCTCCTCGCACGGCGATCAAAGGCCAAGCTCTGGCGGACTTCGTGGTGGAATTAACGTTCCTTCACAGTCCGACCCAGGTCGGCCGACCTGCCTGGAAATTATACGTGGATGGCTCAGCGACCAATGCGAGAGCAGGCGGATTGTCCTCATTAGCCCCGACGGTCAGAGTTTCACAAATGCCGTGCGTTTCGGTTTTCGTGCGACCAACAATGAAGCTGAATACGAAGCTTTGGTAGGCGGGCTTGATCTAGCCCTCGCCCTGGACGTTCGTCGCCTCCATATCTTCATGGACTCCCTTTTGGTCGTAAACCAAGTCAAGGGAGAGTATGAGGCACGCGGCGAACAGATGGCCAAATACCAAGAGCTGGTCGCCGAAATGTGCACAAAATTTGGAGAAGTACTAATCGAGCAAGTCCCGAGAGAGCACAACTCCCAGGCCGATGCACTTTCCAAACTAGCATCATCGGATGGGGCAGCCGACTTCTCCAATATCCAAATCACAAAGTCAGCAAGGCCGGCGATCGACAGGAATTTGGTTACCACGGTCGCCATCGCCGAAGAGAATTGGACGACTCCGTTCACCAAATACTTAAAGGACGGAACGGTCCCTGACGACCGTGTTAAAGCTCGCCAACTCCAGCTTCGTGCGACCAGGTATACCCTATTGGACGATCGGCTTTACAAGCGAGCCTTCAGCCTTCCCCTCCTCAAGTGTATTACACCGGAGGAAGGTCGGCTGGTTTTAGCTGAGATCCATGACGGGGTTTGTGGAAACCACGCGGGCGGGCGAGCCCTCATCCATAAAACAACCAGACAAGGGTTTTTCTGGCCATCACTTCGGAAAGATGCGATCTCCTATGCCAGATCTTGTCATAGATGTCAGATAATGGGCCCCAACATTAAGCTATCACCCGAACAGCTCACCTCCATGTATAGCCCTTGGCCATTTGCGCAATGGGGCATCGACCTTATAGGTCCCTTGCCGACGGCTCCGGTGTAAGTTCGCCATCGTTGGGGTCGACTATTTCACCAAATGGGCCGAGGCCGAACCGCTCAACAAGATCGCCAAGAGCAGTGATCAAGTTTATATGGAAAAACATAATATGCCGATTCGGTTTGCCTGTGCCATCATCTCCGACAATGGGAAACAGCTTGACGGCTTAGAAGTCATGCAATGCGTGAAAAGTGGGAGTCAAAAGGTTATTCTCGCGCCTATCACCCTCGCACGAACGGGGCGTAGAGGCAGTGAATAAGATCCTCAAACACACGATCAAAGCACGACTCGAATCCAGGCAAGGAAGATGGGCAAGCGAGCTCCCAGACGTGTTATGGTCCTACCGAATGACGACCCGCAATTCAACCGGCGAAACCCCGTTCGCCCTTACCTTCTAATGAGCGGTGATTCCTTCGAGATCGCCGTCTCGCCCATCGAACCAAACAGGAGATGACGACCGACAACGATGTAGCCCGGCGAATCGACCTAGACATGCTTGAAGAAAGACGGCTGACCTCAGAAATGAAGAACACAATCCACAAAAGGAGAGCCGAGAAGTTCTTCAATTCAAAGGTCAGAGAAAGAAGATTTCAAGTGGGCGATCTCGTCCTCAAGAAGATCCAAACCCATACAGACGTCTTTGGTCCGAATCGAAGGACCTTTCGTAGTATCCAGATGGCTAACTAAAGGAGCCTACGAATCGGAACATCCCGACGGTACTCGGACCAAGACTTCGAACGCCGTGCATCTGAAAAAATACTATCAGTGATAAATTTGTATTCGATTTCAATGATGTACAAGGAATATAATGAGATTTTTTGTTATCCCATCTATTATGGCGATCGCCCCACCAGGCATCGCACATCACCGACGATCGCTGATCACGACGATCCTAGGTAAAATTAATGCAACCATGGTCCTGGAGGTCGATGGAACCGACAGCTTCGCCCATGCAAGGTTCCTTTGGGCTGAGATCGCCCGCCCTTCGTTTAAATACGAGGCCGGCGTAGCCGAAGGACCCTCCAAAATAATCAGTAGGCACGATCGCACGTTCTCAAGGTACATCATCTAACATGGTGAACCCGAACAATGCGACGTGCCATTACCCCCGTCTCAACGTACACCGTCGAGGATCGCCATCTTCATGGCGGGCCGAGGTGGAAGCAGAGCTGACAAGCCGCGGACGTGGTGTCAAATAAAGCCGACAACACTCCGCGCAAGGACTCCTCCAGACCGAGATCGCCCGCCTTTCGTTTTAACACAAGGCAGGCGTAGCCTAACGGAGGACCCTCACAAAAAGTGAGTCGCACGATACACGATATCCCTCGCACACGAAGACACGATTGGGGAGATCGGTCCATCGAACACCCCAACCACGCATGACTCTTCAGAAACGGCGAAATGAAGATAGCTCGCCAGACAGACTAGTCTTTGTTTCCTTACTTACAATAAGTGAACAAAAACAAGGGGGCAGGGATAGGTCGAGCTACTCTCAAATACGATCGAACAAAGAGAAAACCATATTCGATCGGCTTCGCTCAAAAACATGCAGGGCGATCGAGGTCGTCTGACAAAAATTACAAGTAAGAATTCCAATTCAAAACACATCAATGCTTTCAACACTCAGACAATCGGCCGAACGAACAAAAAAGTCGAAAGCAAATATACACGTACTCGTAAAAATTGCACGCAAACAGTCAAAGGCGATCGCATGTAATACATTACGCAGAATGAAAAAGGGAGTATTTTATTCATAAACACAAGCTTCATACACTTCGAGGCCCAAAGGCATTACAACAAAAAGTACAAGTTACGGAGGGAAAACAAAAATGCCCCTCAAGGCCCCGCCTGCTGGTCTTCGCCCTCGGGTTGCGGATCGGCTTGGGCACCCCCATCGGCCTCGGGACGAATGAGTTTGCCGGTATACCAACTCAAGTCGATCCCGAGGTCGACAAGGTCAAGGATCGGCAAAGAGAATTCTGGATGTAGGGGATGCTTGAGGACATAGGATCTGAAGCTTTCCATCAGGGGACCAATCTCGACCCCTGCCTTTTTAGCAGCTCGAACAGCGTCGGCATAGGCCAAGTAGTAAGCGAACTCGCCAACGTGCTCGACGTTAAGGTAGGGATCGACCTCGATCGCCTTCAGCTGCCCCTTCAGATCCGCCGTCGTCTTCTCGACCTCCGCCATTTCGGCCGCCTTGGCAACATTCTCGCCCCTGGCTTTCTCCAGCTCTCTCTTCGCCGCCTCCAGCTCACCACTGAGCCGATCCACCACAGCTTTCAGCCCGGTCGCCTCCTCCTGTGAAGCCTCGAGCTTCTGGCGAGTCTCCTTCTCCTTATTACAGGATCGATCGGCAGCCTCCTTGGAGCGGCTCAGCTCCTGCTTCAATCGATCCACGTCCTGCTTAGCCCGCTTGGCGGTCTCCTCATACTCTTTCTCCATAGACCGGATCCGGTTGGCATCCTCGATATTTCTGTTCCGGGCGGTCTCGAGCTCGCGATGGAGATGAGCAGTGGAGGGTCGCCCCTCAAAATCCCGAGCAGCTTGGACGGCCATCGTCGCCGCCTGAAGAGCCAGGGCTACGGTCGCCTGCATGGCGTCTCCAGATCGCCGACGAGCGATCGCGTCAAGGTCGGTCGTCCAAGCCTTGGGCAGGGAAGTGATTGCCTGGCGAACGTAAGCAGGGACTTCAATAGAACCTTGCGGAGCCTTGCTCGACAGGAAGTCCAGCACCATGGGGGCGACGTCCGGGTCGGCGAGACGAACCCTGCAGCGCAAACCAAGGAAATCAAGGAGTTAGCCCATACCATGCTCGAATACCTAACTCAAAAATTTTTGACCCACTCTTACTGTTGACCATTTCGGGTCGCGTCCGAAGAAAGGCTTGCCCCGGGAAGTTTCCGCATCGGCGATCGTCATCTTCTTCGCCGAGCTGCCAGATGACCGAGGGCCGGAGACCGTGGGCTTGGGGCCAGATCGCTCCATCATCGGGATGGCGGAGATAGGAGCCGCAGCGACCGGAGGCTCAAGAATCGATACGTCCGCCTCAGAGATCGACGGGGACTCCTCCGACCTCCGCTTCTTGCGGCGTTTGAGCTGTTCCTCTCCCTCGACCACCGGCTTGGCGACTGGCGCCTCAGCGGGTCTCTTCACCGGGGCAGGGTGAGACGTCGTCGCTGGAACGCGACCAGTCTCCTTGCCCAACTTAAGGCGACCAAGAACTCCTATGTCCGACATAGCTATCTCTGGCGGAGGTTCAGCAATTCGGGGAAAATAAGCCTCTGTCAAAGAAAAGATACAAACAAGTTAGACAAAACAAAACGACCTCTTGGAGACGATCGTCAAAGAAAGGAAACACCACTTAAACTCATACCTTGAACTTTCAAGTGACGAGGGTAGCAAAACAAACGAGCCCCCAACCGATGAGCTTCAGTACCAAGCGATCGAACGTCAATAAAGGAGTTCGGCAACGCACGGATACGCTCCCAAACGATCAAGAAATCAAATGGGAGGTCGCTGATCGCTGGAACGAGAGGTCCTGCAAAAAGAAAACAAAATTAGATCAGTCCAAGACAAGCTCAATCAAGGGGGGAGTTTAAATCCTTACTCGGATTCCTCTCCCGGAAAATAGTGGGAATCTCCAGCTCTTCATTCAGCCCTTCACTCAACGCCGATCGCCATGCCCCGCCGACCCAACACCATTTTGCCAGGTCGCCCCTGGTCTTATTCGGCACGCCGAGAACCACTCTCCCGAGTCGGCCCTGGATATGATAACCGCCGATCGTCCCTTTCTGCGCAGCCAATTTAAACAAATAATTCATCTCCAGCGCAGTAAGGTGACGAAATAACCGGTGACCGCCAAACAAGGTCAACGTGCAGATGATCTGCAGCCAAGCATTCGGCGTCAGTTGAAGAGGCGCCAAATTCCAGGCGATCAGCAAATAGGAGACGGCGAGTGGCAACGGGAATCGCAGACCCGCCTCCATAATCATCTCATTGACGGCGACCATATCCTGGGGCGGTTGGTCGGCGCGCTCATTCTCCAAAGGCACGTGAAGGGAAACGTCAGAGGGGATGTGGTATTTGGCCCTCCAGCGGCTCAGGTCTTTCTTGGTCGCCGTACTCCGGATCTGGCCGAGAGTCCACTGAGACGGGACGGCGGCCTGAAAGACCGTCCGATTCACATGTTCGTAAGGGTGAGCGGCGGTGTAGGCCTCGAAATCGAATTCCGGGCAAGGTCCAGCGATCGTTTCCATCATTTGAGCAAAAGCCACATAGGAGGGGCCGAATCTGCTCTCTCTTTCCCAGGCCTCCCGCACCAGATCGTCTTCATCCACCGGCGAACCCCCCTGCTCCGCCGTCTCCGCCGTCCTCGCCACCTCGGCCTCGTTGAAAAGTTTTTCGAGTTCTTCGGGTGCAATCCCCGCTCGAATAGCTTCAGCGACCGTCTCCATATCCACTCTAACGGGAACCTCCTCCCGTTCAGGCAACGCGGCGGCAGCGGAAGAACTTCCGGTCTCGAAGGTTTTTGATCCTCCCGACATATTAGAAAAAATTCGGCTATGGATGCTAAGGGCGCGTAAAAAGTGAAGGAGAAGAAGCCCTCCCCTTTTTATAGATGGAGACGAGGGCCTAAGTGCAAATAGAAGAAACCTCGGGGGCTGAAGCGCAACCGTCACGTGGGGACGCATTAAGTGCGGCCCTCGAATCCCGCATACGCGTCTTTTCGAGGGCATGCCAGCCGACAGGTCTGACAAACCGTCGGATTCCCCCAACAGCGGCACGACGCGTGTCCCAGCCACTTTTTGGAAAGCCCGCCTCCTTTTCCCGCTGCTCCCAATGCGAAAGAAGGTCGTCCATATTTGAATTCAGATCGGCTGGTCGTCTAAACATCGGCGATCGCCAAAAGTGCCACCTCACCCCGTGTTTTCAACATCGAGGCGAGCTGGGGGGCAATTGTTGTGCGACGATTAATTCGCCACGATAGGCGATCGACGACCTCCCTGAAAAGTCAACCATAGAAGCCAAACTCCGGACGAACACCCTGGAGTTCGGCATAATGCAGCGATCATCTTTTGGTAACCAGCGATCGTCTTTTGATACCTGGCGATCGTCTTTGTCTAACGGATCAGAGGCGATCGTCTCATGCCACGTGGGGATCCAGCATCCGTCAAAGTCGTCGAAGACCGAATCTTGGACGATGGCCCACCCGCGGATCTTCATAGATACCAACAAAAGGATCATTGACCCACCGTCACCTACCACACCTACCGACAAGGCCGCCGAAAGGTACGAAGTGGACCCTCCTCGGACAATGACTCGCGACGCGTCCGGCTTCCCATTGGTTCACCCACCGGCCTCCAACCGCAACCTCGGACCAAGGGAACAGGCCCACGTGACGGGACGATCGGCCGTTTATTTTAATATAGAAAACGGCGATCGCCCGCGATCGCCTGAGGGATCCCAACTACCTTGTCCCCTATAAATAGAGGACTCACTGTTGCAGCCAAGGGGACGGAGACTACTGCGAATTAAGTGCAAAAACACACACCAAAGAAAGAATAAAAGGCTCCTTTGGCAAACACTAACACATTCATAGAGATATTCATACACATTCATCATATACCCCAAGCAAGAACTCACAGATTCATCTATCTGGTTCTTCCGGCAATCTACGCGCTCTAAAGCCTAGATAACTAGAAATCTTTACACTCATTGTATTAGATTCTAACGTTAATATTTGTACTCGACAGTATATTTATTAATAACATCTCGCGAGAGCATTCAAGCCCGGGATTAACAACCCCGGCAAATCTTGTGTTATCTATTTTCTCACGGAAGTGTTCTCGCATTTTGTTTGTTACTCGATCATTCCAGCAATACTATCTCCGGATAATATTTTGGGTAACAACATTATGGAATGTACATCATTTTGGATTGTCGGATAAACCGTGTATTCGTTCAGGGCGGTTGGTCGTGGAAAGGTTAGCGTCTCCAGCTTGAGGTAAATTAATATTGTTATATTATGATAATCATCATGTTGCATTATTACATGTGTGTGTTGATATTCCATGCGGTGAATGTGCACCATTGTTTGTTACGTTTTGTGAAGTGCTCTTTCTTTGAGCCGTAATCTGTGGGGCCGATGTGTTGGGGATAAAACATGTATGGTACCCGAATGGAAATGTGTTAGGAGATAAGACCTAAATGGCACCTATGTCCGGAGTATTCCTGAGTAAATGCTTCTGTGACCCTCGGCTGCTGCCTTGGGAGTTTATGTGATATTGTCCGGGATATTCCTGAGTAGATGCTTCCGTGACCCTTGGCTGCTGCCTTGGGAGTTTATGTGTTGTTATTATATGCATTGTTGAGCATGCTGTGAACTTTTGTCTGACGGAATACGACATTGTGGTCGTGTCGGTCTTTCATGATCGAGTTATTGTTTCTCTCTTGGAAAATCTTCTGATCCTTGTTGGATATACATTTCTTCGAGATTTGTTGTCATGTTGTATCGTGGCATATCTGGAGTCAGATACGTTCTGATCCTTCATGTGTATGATTTTCGGGACGGGCACGTGTAGCATGTGTTGGTTTCGACCTCATATTGAACCGTGCACACGAGACGTACTTCGTGAGGCTGATTAGGTACGAGACCAGACGTGTATTGATCAATACCCGTGGTTGGCTTGTACATGGACACATGTCTGGATCGAGCGTATCGTGACGTCCATCTTGAGTCTTATTGATTGGTCGTTCACAGTCCATGTATAATTGGATCTGTTCGATATTCGGGTTGTCATTGAAATCCCGTATATATGATTTGTATATGGTTGACAATTTTATTCTCTCGTGTATCTGTCGCCATTGAACCTTTATTAATCTCGTTCGGAGTTACCATATCGATGGTCAACTCATTGATATCGATCCTTTATAAAATCTCGTTTGGAGATCACCCTGTCATTGGTAATCTCGTTCGTTATTGATCCTTATTGATTCCATTTGAGAGTTGTATCATCGTTGGTATTCTTGGTTATTAGTCCTTGATTGATGTTATTAGAGTTACCGTGTCGTCGGTATTCTCGGTTGTTGATTCTTCGTTGATCTTTACTGTGTCGTCGATATCCTTGGTTATTGATTCTTCGTTGATCCTTACCGTGTCTTCGGTATTCTCAGTTATTGATTCTTCATTGATCCTTACCGTGTCGTTGGTATTCTCGGTTGTCGATTCCTTATTGATCTTGCTAGAGTTTCCCGTGTCGTCAGTATTCTCGGTTGTTGACCCTTTATTGATCTTATTGGAGTTTATCGTACCGTTGGCATTTCTGGTTGTCGACTCTTATTGTCTTGTTGGAGTTTACCGTATCGTCGGTATTCTCGGCTATTGATTCTCCATTGATCCTTACCGTGTCGTCGGTATTCTCGGCTATTGATTCTTCATTGATCCTTACCGTGTCGTCGGTATTCTCGGTTGTCAACCTTTTATTGATCTTGTTGGGATTTGCTGTATTACCGGTATTCTCCGTTATTGATTCTTTGTTGATCTTGTTGGAGTTACCAGATCATGGTATTCTCGTCCGTGGTTGATCCTTTGTCGATCTTGTGTGGAAATATCATGTCATTGATATTTCTGTCGTGATGCATTGATTGTTTATCATTAATGATTGTGTGAGCATTCATGCTTGTATTGATATCTGGGACTTGCCATTGTTTCGGGACAGTTGATTTGCAGATGTATCGAGTGATATCGGTTTTTATCAGGATTGAGATCTGATTGTGCGACCCAGCCGACAGAGTTAGTCTTGGCCAGATCATTCTATACTTGAGATATGTTTATGTTGGAAATCTTGGTAGTGTTTCGGATACAGGTGGTTACTTTTGAATTCATTCATCACTTAAGGACACGGGGCGTGGGTTATGGTAAGAATTGATTTGTTATAGATCGTGACAGGTTGGTAAGGTTACTACAATGAGATTACATTGGAATTATTCTTACCTTGTAATTACATTGATATGTATTGTTTTTGTGATGTGATCGTTATCTTTGTTGAGTATTATGGCTGACCCTGTCGTGGGCTTTATCTTTTAGGTACTCGGAGTTCGAGCTAGTAGCGGTCGTGAAGGGATGAGCTTTCCGGTGATACTGGCTATGGCGTGGTTGTTGGGATTCGAGTGTTCTTTCTGGTTTTTATAATTCCGCTGCAAATGTATTTGATTATATTTTATCCGCTGTGTGTGTATGTTTCTAAATGGCTTTCGGTATTCTTTGGACTGTGTTTGTGTACTTTCAAGGGCCTTTTGGCATTTTAAACGTTTGCGAAAATGATTTTAGCCTTGTGGGTTTCATTATGGGGCCCACGGCACTGTAGTGTTACAGAAGATGGTATCGGAGCTTGGGTTTTGTAAAACCCGGACATGTGTGTTATGTGGCTCTACCGGTGCGGTAGTAGCGTGACTTTTGAAAATGATTTTCTAACTTTTGAGTCAACCCGATTTTGGAGGTTTCAAATTTTTTTTGAAATATTTCCAAATTGCTGTATTTGCGATGCCGGTGTGTTGTTAGTGTGTTGAGACTTTGTATGGGAGTCGTATGATGGTATCACGGAAGATCATCGACTTCACGGACCTGTAAGTGTGTTCTTTCAGTTATTTCAGTTTTGATGATGATTATTGAGTATGGTGTCGTGATTTTGAGATATTTCGTGATTGAGATGCTGATTATGACAGGCGTTGAGTTTCGATGACGAAACTTATTTAAGTGGGTATATATGTAATATCCTAGAATTTCACTATGAATTTTTCACATTATTTTTTCTGAGTTTTACTGTATAGAGTGAGACCGATACAGTATGGATAAATAATTTTAGGAACTGTGACAGTCGTGCCAGTATATCTATAGAGGTTATTTTTAATTCTAGGATATTACATGCTTGGTGTGTTTTTCGATGTCGGATATACCGTATGAGTATTTGTATGATTGCCGTACTTGGTCGACAGTTGTAATTGAGGATATCGTGCATCAGATGTATCGTATGGAAATGTTATCGGAATGAGTATATGTATTCGGTATGTCGCGTGTATGTGTTCGGTTTATTAAGATGACAGGTAGGGGCGGAAATGGCTAAGTATGGATATGTTAACATACGTTAAGACTTTGAGATAACGTACGCCAAGTGGTACGTGTTACGTACGTTATGAGTAAGGTATTACGTAGGTAACAAGAGGAATCGGACAGTTTGGCCCCGTGTCGGAAGCTTTCTGAGCGGATGTGGACATGTGAGTCAACGGATGGAGTTACATACGTTATACAGGGTGTATTACGTACATAATACGAGTATAATACTGTAGCAAGTCAACGTACGTATTACGTACGCAACGGAATAAGTGTTACGTACGTTACGGGGCGGCTGGCCGAGTCGTGGCCAGGAGGACCTGTAGTGACCGAGCATGGTCGGCAGTGACTCGTAGGGATGGCCGATCACGCTCGGCAGTGACTCGCTGAGGGCTAGGACTGACCGATTACGTACGTAGGCAGTGGCCGGTTACGGCCGTAATGGCCGATTACGTACGTAAGGGAGCTGCCGGTTACGTACGTAAGGGTGCCGAACGAACTGGACAGAAGGGTAGGCCACGACCGGCTACGTACGTAAGGACCCGCCGGTTACGCACGTAAGGTGCCGGCAGGTCTCGGCCTATATAAGGCCTGGACCGAGTCATCCTTGCAATTTTTCACTTTTCTTCGTTTCTTCCGCGATTTCTTTAGCAAAGATGATGGTTTTGATAGAATCAACTTATAACAACATGTTTTGGAAGTTGGAATCATGGATTAACATCATCCTCCACCCGGATCGAAGGTAAGAACACATGAACTTTTGGTTTTTGGATGTTCTTGAGGTTTCTTGGTGTTTTGGCCGATTTGCTTCGTCTTGATTCAGATTATTGATAGAACTTGATTCTAAACTCGTAATCATTCATTATCCTTGAAGTTTTGTGGAATGAATTCGAGTATTTCCTTGAATAATCGATTGAATAGGACTATGCCTTCAAAGTGTTCGATGAAATATCTCAATAAGTAGAACTTGGAAAATTCTACACGTTTTCGTATGAATGATGGTTGAATTGATATTGTTGTGATGATTCTTGGTATTTACGAAAATTTTGTTAAGGGAAGATAATGAATTGGTGATCAAATGATTTGATTATGTTTTTATGATTATGGAATCGTAGTATTCTCGATGTTCTTGGTAGTTTGTTGCGATTCATGATGTTATGAGAAGTAAATATGTTGAATACATTGTTAGGACCATTGAACACCGAATTTCGGCTTGTGTTCGTATTGTTAAGAGTTGATACGGTTTGGTTTCGTATGATCGAGATGTCGTTGAACCATCGAGTTTGATTAGTTGGTCATTTCGGTTGTTGATTGTTATTGAACGTATCGTTAATTAATTATTACATTAGGTTGCGTTTAGTGATAGTTGAAGTTAACTGTTGTCTTTGCCGGGCCAGTGAGGAGCTTGTAGATGAAGACGGCGGGATTGATAGCGGCTTCGTCGAATTGGTATCAAGGCAAGTTATGCATGCTCAGTTCATAATGTTAATAAATGATTTCGTTTTCATTTCATTTATGATTCATATAGCAATGGTATTATGGAATATATGAATTGTCAGAATGGTGGTATGTATGGTATTTTTGGACTAAGATAAATCATAATGTATATGATTTTAAGGATGTCTAGTGGAAATGGGAACGTGAATTATAATTTGGTCTATTGCATGAAAAGTTGGATATCGAGGTTAGTTATCGTGTCGATGTTGAACTCGGGATGGTGGTTGGGTATTAGTTATGGACTGTACATAATTTTGGATTGTCGGATAAACCGTGTATTCGTTCAGGGTGGTTGGTCATGGAAAGGTTAGCGTCTCCAGCTTGAGGTAAATTAATATTGTTAGATTATGATAATCATCATGTTGCATTATTGCATGTGTGTCTTGATATTCCATGCGGTGAATGTGCACCATTGTTTGTTACGTTTTGTGAAGTGCTCTTTCTTTGAGCCGTAATCTGTGGGGCCGATGTGTTGGGGATAAAACCTGTATGGTACCCGAATGGAAATGTGTTAGGGGATAAGACCTAAATGGCACCTATGTCCGGAGTATTCCTGAGTAGATGCTTCCGTAACCCTCGGCTGCTGCCTTGGGAGTTTATATGATATTGTCCGGGGTATTCCTGAGTAGATGCT
This sequence comes from Orobanche coerulescens, assembly GCA_033398695.1. Lineage (NCBI taxonomy): Eukaryota > Viridiplantae > Streptophyta > Magnoliopsida > Lamiales > Orobanchaceae > Orobanche > Orobanche coerulescens. The sequence goes on along the minus strand of CM065812.1, from coordinate 131,224,682 downwards.
TCCGTGACCCTTGGCTGCTGCCTTGGGAGTTTATGTGCTGTTATTATATGCATTGTTGAGCATGTTGTGAACTGTTGTCTGACGGAATACGACATTGTGGTCGTGTCGGTCTTTCATGATCGAGTTATTATTTCTCTCTTGGAAAATCTTCTGATCCTTGTTGGATATACGTTTCTTCTAGATTTGTTGTCATGTTGTATCGTGGCATATCTGGAGTCAGATACGTTCTGATCGTTCATGTGTAGGATTTTCGGGACGGGCACGTGTAGCATGTGTTGGTTTCGACCTCATATTGAACCGTGCACACGAGACGTACTTCGTGAGGCTGATTAGGTACAAGACCAGACGTGTATTGATCAATACCCGTGGTTGGCTTGTACACGGACACATGTCCGGATCGAGCGTATCGTGACGTCCATCTTGAGTCTTATTGATTGGTCGTTCACAGTCCATGTATAATTGGATCTGTTCGATATTTGGGTTGTCTTTGAAATCCCGTATATATGATTTGTATATGGTTGACGATTTTATTCTCTCGTGTATCTGTCGCCATTGAACCTTTATTAATCTCGTTCGGAGTTACCATATCGATGGTCAACTCATTGATATCGATCCTTTATAAAATCTCGTTTGGAGATCACCCTGTCATTGGTAATCTCGTTCGTTATTGATCCTTATTGATTCCGTTTGAGAGTTGTCTCATCGTTGGTATTCTTGGTTATTAGTCCTTGATTGATCTTATTAGAGTTACCGTTTCGTCGGTATTCTCGGTTGTTGATTCTTCGTTGATCTTTACCGTGTTGTCGGTATCCTCGGTTATTGATTCTTCGTTGAACCTTACCGTGTCGTCGGTATTCTCGGTTATTGATTCTTCGTTGATCCTTACCGTTTTGTTGGTATTCTTGGTTGTCGATTCCTTATTGATCTTGCTAGAGTTTACCGTGTCGTCAGTATTCTCGGTTGTTGACCCTTTATTGATCTTATTGGAGTTTATCGTACCGTTGGTATTTCTGGTTGTTGACTCTTATTGATCTTGTTGGAGTTTACCGTATCGTCGGTATTCTCGGCTATTGATTCTTCATTGATCCTTACCGTGTCGTCGGTATTCTCGGCTATTGATTCTTCATTGATCCTTACCGTGTCGTCGGTATTCTCGGTTGTCAACCTTTTATTGATCTTGTTGGGATTTGCTGTATTACCGGTATTCTCGGTTATTAATTCTTTGTTGATCTTGTTGGAGTTACCAGATCATGGTATTCTCGTCCGTGGTTGATCCTTTTTCGATCTTGTGTGGAAATATCATGTCATTGATATTTCCGTCGTGATGCATTGATTGTTTATCATTAATGATTGTGTGAGCATTCATGCTTGTATTGATATCCGTGACTTGCCATTGTTTCGGGACAGTTGATTTGTAGATGTATCGAGTGATACGGTTTTTATCAGGATTGAGATCTGATTGTGCGACCCAGCCGACAGAGTTAGTCTTGGCCAAATCATTCTATACTCGAGATATGTTTATGTTGGAAATCTTGGTAGTGTTTCGGATACAGGTGGTTACTTTTGAATTCATTCATCACTTAAGGACACGGGGCGTGGGTTATGGTAAGAATTGATTTGTTATAGATCGTGACAGGTTGGTAAGGTTACTACAGTGAGATTACATTGGAATTATTCTTACCTTGTAATTACATTGATATGTATTGTTTTGTGATGTGATCGTTATCTTTGTTGAGTATTATGGCTGACCCCGTCGTGGGCTTTATGTTTTAGGTACTCGAAGTTCGAGCCAGTAGCGGTCGTGAAGGGATGAGCTTTCCGGTGATACTGGCTATGGCGTGGTTGTTGGGATTCGAGTGTTCTTTCTGGTTTTTATAATTCCGCTGCAAATGTATTTAATTATGTTTTATCCGCTGTGTGTGTATGTTTCTAAATGGCTTTCAGTATTCTTTGGACTGTGTTTGTGTACTTTCAAGGGCCTTTTGGAATTTTTAAACGTTTGCAAAAATGATTTTAGCCTTATGGGTTCCAATATGGGGCCCACGGCGCTGTAATATTCCCGTATGGTTTTGGGGGTGTTACACAATGGGTAGCCTTATATATACTTTATTGTGTACGAGACCTGACATTGCGCATGCTGGGAGCGTGGTAAATAGGTTTCGGGCTAATCCAGTTAGGGAACATTAGACTGCCATAAAAGAACGTTCTCAAGTACTTTAGAAGGACTAGAGACCTGGTTCTTAAGTACGGCGGTGGAGAACTGTATGTGATGGGATTCACTGAATTGGACTTCCAAGGACAAAAAGACGATTCGATGTCTACTTCTGGCATAGTGCCACGTATAGCACAAGTGCTAATTCCACCTGTTAGGCTGAGTATGAAACGGCCTCGGAGGCCTCCAAATGAAGGATTTAGAAGTTACTGGGTAAACTTCATGTGACACCTTGTGCTGCGCTGCCAGAGCGGTAGCACAGGCCTAGGAGCCGAGGTTTCACAGCAGTACCAAACGTATTGAGAGAGAGTATCATCTCGTAAGAGACTTTGTTCGCAAAGAGATACATTGTGCTGCATAGAGTTGAGTCAGCCGACTACGTCGCTGATCCACTGACCAAGCCACTTTCTCATATTAGCTTAGAGCGTCATCTGGAGAACATGGGTATTAGATACCATAGTGTGTGGAATTGAGTGCAAGTGGGAGATTGTTAGGAGTATGCCCTCGAATGCCACTCAGATGATGTTGAGTGAGGGCATTGTACTTGTTATTATGTAAATCATTATCATAAGGCAATAAATGTTTCTTTATTTACTGGTAGTTACTGGCATTCCTAACTCGTAAATATACATATAGAAATAATTCTGTGTATTTGAGAGCAAAATATTCCATTCCACTCCTTATTGGATAAGGGGGTCGGCACTGGAAATTATAGCTTAAATACTTAATCGTTCGCAAGTCGATGAAACTTCATTGGACGTTAAGTTTATGTGAATACTTGTATGACGTGTTCTTTGACATGGAGAGTGCATGTCGAACACTAATGGTTAGTGGGAGCACACGTTATAGGTACACTAATTGGATTAGTATACTCGAACCGACTCACCCTCGATTCGTCACACGGATTTCACTCCGGGACAGTCAATGACGGAATCAAAAGATTGTGATAGGTATTCTTGAACCTTCGACTTGAGGATTTTAGTAGGGATGTGATTGTGACGTCAAGATTTTCATTAGAGTAGTTCGACCCTGTAAACCGAAAGGCGGAGGTTAACCTCGACGTGCATCTTGATGGGCAAGTAGCAGGTCCTACTGAATACCAAGACAGAATTCTTTCTTCTGTTAGTGAACGGGTTATATGTCCTATGCGGTTATTGGTGGATGAGATCATAAGTCTTTGGCCAAAGCATTGGAGCTAGTTGTATTGGATACACGAGAGCTCGATGATCTCGATTTGCATTAACGCATGCATAGCATCAAGTACAGATAAGGTTTGACTAACTGTGACCCTATAACTTGATCGGGACATTTGAAAGAAGGGTTTATGCGTATACTGGTATTCACGACAGAATGGTTCTTGAATGATCCCAATCATTCGTTATCAGTTGGGGTACAGTGTAGGCCGCCAGGCTGGCTAGGTGGTGCTACTACTCTTTGGTTCTCCCATTGCTGACTGAGACGGACCTACCGAGTCGCGCAATAAGATTGAGGACGGTATGAATCAAGTTTATTCTCTCATTATAAATATTATATATTGGATATCTAATTTTGAGACATTGTATGTCTAAATCGATTTATTGGATAAATTGATTTACGGCCTAATGAATTAAATAAATTACTGGGTGATTAATTTAATTCACAGATATAATTATTTCTTGGAGAAATTAATTATGTTATTATGTATTTGATATGATTAATTAGTTGGATTAATTAATTGATATAAATACATCGGAACAGAATCGAAGTTTATCTGTTTGGACTCTCGGGAGTCCGGAACGAACCGAACAATTAAAATCCCTTATAGATGGCCGCCCCCAACTCACTTCCATGTGAAGTCTTGTCTTGTCTACATCATGGTAGGTGGTGGATCAAGACTTTGGAGGACATGATATCATTTGATATTATTAATGAGGTGGTGTTGTTTTGTGGAATATTGAATAAAGGTGAAGACTTGATTCTTTTCATCACCTTGTGCACTACACCATACGGTTCTAGCAAGAGAGAAAAGAGAGAGAAAAGGTTTTGTCCAAGTCTTCTTCCTATTATTCATATTCCTCACAATCATCTTGTGTGTTTTCTTGGAGAAAATTCAAGACATAAATTGAGAGATTATAGATTAAACACTAAGAGTGTTGTGATCTTGATAACAAGATTCCATCACTTGATTCTAGCCGTAACCTTAGAGGTTAATCGGGTGATCGTCGTTCCATTCGTTTCTCCGGCGCGTGGCAAGTAGAGACGCGATATTTTAGGCGTTGGATCATCCAAGAGCTTCGAGCGGATTGGATCGTAGGGAAATCAACTAAAGCTTGGGGAATAGCTCAAGAGAAGGACATCATTTAATCAACGACTACAAGGGTATATTTTTCTTGTATCTCTTGTGTTTCGTTTAATATTCGTATATACGTAGATCGATCGATCCTCGTAGGAATTCGAATCGAATTAATTTTCGTTTTACCGCTTCCGCTAGGCCTTCGTTTTAGGCACCGAATCCCAACACCGCGACCCAGACCCAGAAGGTCAGACCCAATTCAATTGTTTACCTGACCCGGTTGCTGAACCCGATCCGACCAGACCCGCTCGACAGTCCTGTTTTTTTTTCTCCAGTCCGTTTTTCTGCCCCTATTCCCGAAGTACACAATACGAACCCTACTATCAGCCATGTACAATTTTTAGACTTTTTATATATCCTTGATTGCATATTTATACTCTGTAATTTATGCTTAACTAAACTATAAGCATGATGCATTAATAATTTTAATTAAATTAAAGTGGATTGCTTAAAGCAACTTGAATTAAATTAAATTCACATGAATTAAAAATTATTGCGGCATAAGACACCTTTTTGACTGCATATATACGTGTATAGATATATTTCTAGGACTATGTGACTATATCTATAAATATACATATATTTGCACACATATATAGATATGGCATGCAAATTAGGCTTCATCATTGGTGGATTTTAGAGGACTTATATCTACTGCCTACAATAACTCGAACCATGCCTTCAATAGCATCAAAAGTAATTTATTGACCATATCTTGGTTCTGAAAAATAATAACCCTCCACATTATTGAAAATTTTATCATGGAAAGTACTCATGATATACTGTGAAAACTCATTTTCCTTTTTTTTCTTGTCTCAAGATAGCTGATCCAACTCGTCCTAAAGTTGACATCTTGGACTCAGAAGGACTTGAGTACCATAGATAGGTTTCTGACGTCGAGACCACTTTTGTCGCTAAGGACTATAGTGCTACTATCTTTGAAAAAGCAGGCGAAGTACCGTCTGACAAAACCAAAGCTAGTGCATTAATGTTCCTTAAGCGACATATCGACCCCAGCCTAAGATGGGAATATCTGCAGTTGAAATCCCCGAAAGAACTGTGGGATGCCCTTAAGGACCGTTTTGGGAACATCCACAATACCTTGCTCCAAGAGTTTACCGTGCAGTTGAATGAAATCCGCTTGCTTGATTATAAACGGATCAACGATTTCAACAAAGATATGCTCTGTCTGAAGGCACGCCTTAATTTTTGTGGAAAAGACCTCACAGAAGATGATATGATCCAGAAAACACTTTCCACCTTCCCTACTTCTGCCCTTATACTAGCGAACCAGTATAGGCTGGAGTATGACAACAAACGTATCACTACCTTCAATAAGCTTATCAACCTACTACAAGTGGCTGAGAGGCATAATGAAGTGCTAGTGAGCAACAATGCCAGGCCGGCTGGGACAAAGAAAGTTCTCGAGGCCAACTATGGCAAAGTGAAAGGTGGAAAGAACCCCAATGCACAGGGGATTGGTCATGGCAACCCCAAACCACAGCGTGGAAAAGGGCACAATGGTCGAGGGCGTGGTCGAGGACGTGGGGGTTCTTCCAATGTAATGAGAAGACTTGGTGCTCCCGGCTCTTCTAGCCAAGGAAACAAAGCACCTACCCCCCATGTAGCTCCAAAAGTCAGAGTTGGCGATTAACCGTGCTATCGATGTGGAGATGTTGGACATTGGTACAAGAACTGCCATGCAAGCAAGCAAGTCGCAGCACACTACAAGAAATATAGAGAGTCCAAAGAACGGGAGGCTCACTATATGGAGGAAGATGCTCTCGACGAGTCCCCCAACGTCAATTTCACAGTCACCGATAATCGCAATGAGACATACATGTCACAGTCATTAGAGGCACCCTTTTATGACTGAATGTCATCATTATGTTTACTTTCTCGTTTACATTTGGCATTGTTACCTCAGAACGATTTTATCGATGTTTTATTTTCAGTAATGGTGTGATGAAACTTTGTTTTTCTAGAACAAGATATTTTATTGCTTACGTTATATCCTTAGCTTTATTTCGAAGAAACGAATATTGCTTGCATGTTTATGGTTCGAAATTTTTTCCGCTTTTTCGTAGGAATGAATCGAGGAGAACTTGAATGTTTGGTTGACAGCGGGACCACCCACACCATTCTTAGGAATAGACTTCTATTCACTGAATTAGTTGCATGTCAATCCTCGGTAACCACGATGATTGGGTCCTCCCAACTCATCCAAGGGCGAGGCAAGGCCCGATTTTTATTGCCTAACGGCACTCTTCTCCGAGTTACCGATGCTCTATACGCATATAGGGCCCCTCGAACCTTACTAAGCTTTAAAGATATAAGTAGCAATGGTTTCCATGTCGAAACCCACTGTGAGAATGGAATCGAGTTCCTTTATATTACATCTAATGAATGTGGAAGTAAACGCATATTAGAAAAACTTAAGAGTCAAAATAGTGGACTGTACACCACAACCATTAGGGTATTCGAATCCTATGCTGTCACCATAATTGAAATTTGGGACAAAGACTCATATAGGATTTGGCATGATAGACTAGGTCATCGTGGTCGAGATATGATGATCTGTATCCTAGAGAACTCGCATGGACATCCTTTCCTTCGAGTGAAAAAAGGGAAACAACTCAACACAAAGAACAGTATCGATGTTAATCATGCTATGTCGTCTAAAGAAATAGAGACGTATGCCCATCCTAAGCAATTGACTATGTCAAAAGCACATCGCTCATTCTGCAAAGCCTGCTCTTTAACTAAAGTAGGAGCGAGATCTTCCTACACTAAAGCAAACATACCATTCTTACAACGTATACAAGGAGATATTTGTGGACCCATCCACCCAGAATGCGGACCATTTAGGTACTTTATGGTATTGGTGGATGCTTCGACACGCTGGTCACATGTCGCACTCCTTTCCACTCGAAATGCTGCATTTGCAAAACTCCTAGCTCAAATAATTCGTCTAAGGACTCACCATCCTGATCACCCTATCAAGTCTATTTGACTCGATAATGCAGGAGAATTTACATCTAAAGTATTTGATGACTACTGCATGTCAATCGGAATCGATGTAGAGCATCTCGTTCCCCATGTGCATACACAAAATGGTCTCGCAGAGGCAACCATTAAAAGAATCCAAATGGTAGCACGGGCATTGGTTTTGCGCACCAATCTGCCCATCTCTGCTTGGGGATATGCAGTCCTACATGCAGCCGTACTTATTCGTTTTAGACCCACCGTTGGCCAACCATTTTCTGCATACCAATTGGTAACTGGATATGAACCGGATATCTCACACCTACGCATATTTGGCTGTGCAACATATGTGCCGATTGTGCCCCCACAACGCAATAAAATGGGTCCTCAGAGATGTTTAGGTATCTACATTGGATATGAATCCCCAACAATCATCCGCTACTTAGAACCCTTGACAGGTGATCTCTTTACCGCGCGCTTTGCGGACTGTCACTTCAATCAGTCAGAATTCCTGTCGTTAGAGGGAGAAGAGAAAAAGAAATTTCTCAAGGAATAACAGGAATTGTCCTAGTCCGTCTCATTATGATCCTCGTACCTCACTATGTGATCGTGAAGTACAACGAATCCTCGATCTTCAGAACGTAGCAGATTCAATGCCTAATGCGTTTACTGATATCGCCAAAGTGACAAGATCACACATTCCAGCTGCAAATGTGCCTGCAAGGTTAGAAGTCCCCAATAAGGGGCACATCACCAACGTACCGAGTGATGCGATCGCACCCAGTGGAAATGCGATCAAGGCGGTGGCTCCCAAAAGGAAAAGGGGAGGCCACCTGGTTCGATAGACACCCTCCCAAGGAAGAAAATGGCAGGTGAGGCACAAATCAACCCATTAAGCATCAATACTGGGAATCCTTGCCACGAGATTGTCTCTGACTATAGCTATGTCCACGAATCATTAATGGGGGACGCCCTGGAGATCGATTCAACATTAGAGAACAAAGAGATCTCGATCAACTATGAAAGTGCGTATGATTTGATGGAACGATCGACCACTCATATTGATGATGTGTTTGCATACACAGTTGCTCAAGAAATCATAGAGCACGATGATGTCGAACCACGCTCTGTTGAAGAATGTCAACAAAGAGCCGATTGGCCTAAATGAAAAGAAGCTATCCAGGCAGAGCTTGACTCTCTGACAAAACGCCAGGTATTTGGCCCAGTAGTGCTAACTCCGCTAAGTGTAAAGCCTGTTGGACACAAATGGGTTCTTGTCAGAAAGCGTAATGAGAATCACGAAGTCCTAAGGTACAAAACTCGCCTTGTTGCACAAGATTTCTCACAACGCCCTGGTATCGATTACGAGGAAACGTACTCCCCCATAATGGACGTTATTGTCATGATTGTATACGTCAAAGCATACTTTATGCTTGTATTACCTAATTTCCCGGTCTTTATCTATGAGAATATTTAATTCATTTATCACATGTTTTGCATATTTATTCACGCTATGGTTATGCAACTGTAGTCTAAATTACTTTATATTGTAGATAATGTGGTGTGTCGTGTCACACAGAAGATTACATTATCAGATCCTTATATAGTAATATTTAGTTCACAACCTATATAACATTAGACCGTTATGTGAGAGGTTGTAGTATATGTTTGAGATTAGTTGGTCTTGACCATTAGCATATATTAGCGTATTCGTTATACCTTGAACAGGATCGAGGTGAGAAAGATTCTTCTGTACTAACTATAAGAAGAACGTACATCTCGGACAATCATTATTTCTTAATTCTAATGATTAATATTTAATTATATATATTTAATATTTATTGCTTTGATTTATCATAGGTGAGAGCCACAATGATTGACTCAATATGCTCGATATTTTGGGCAATATTATTATTTATATGATGATTAATATTATAGCTAGAAATCGTGTCCCGACCACTCGGGTTGATCATGTCCCTTGAGGCACTCGAAAGGATTATTATATTAAACCCTGCAGGTGGAATTATTTTTCCGATATAATAATAAAAGTCGAGTGGTATACTCATATATAATATATTAATTAATTAAAAGCTGTTAGTAGCTTAAATTAATTAATGGACATGGAATATCTTAAACACGGGAAATAATTAATTCAAAAAGGAGCCCAATTTCGTAATTTGGGATTTTGGTAGGAAGTGCAATATCAACTTTTTAGTGGACTACGTTGATATTTAATAGAGTCATTATATTAGGAAGAGTTCTAATATAGGAAGATGACATTTAATAAGAGTCATTACCATATCCTCCTTACGGTCCCTAGAGTAGCCCAAAACACCTATATATAGGACTACAAGGGAGGCCGATTTTTCCATCATTATTGTCCAAGAAAATCGATTTTTTTGTGTATGTGTTTAATTGTGGATCTTGACTTGTGTCTTGAATTTCATAATTTAGTTAACACAATATTTTTCTAAAATACCAAAATATTCAAGAAAAATAGAGAGAACAAAAAATTGTGAGTTTCTTGAGAAAAAAATTCGGCCGATCCCTTTGCAGTCCAAGTTTAGTCCGGTAGATTGTTGCCCACACGACATCCGAACATAGGCGGGATATACTCTAGAAGATCTTGAGGTAGAAATACAAGAAGATCGGAGAGGAGTACGAAGAGGAGATAAATCGACCAAAAGGGATCTTCTACCACTTCACATCAAAGGTACAAATTACCGACTCCCATGCGTAAATATGTGTATTTAATTGTTTATTAATCTGTTTAGTTAATTAATTGACAAGCCTAAATAGATCCGGTTTTTATGTTGGTTAGTTTATAAAACCTTTCTTAAATTTTTCCGCCAACTTGCTTCCCATACGTTTTATGAATTGCCACTCCATAGGTCCTTGTATCCTATGACATATTCCATATATGAATTGCCATAGCCCTTTCCTCAATTCAATGGTGTTAAAACCATATATAACGGCACAATAGAATTTCTTGCCATTGTGCATCTCAGTTACCTCACATAAGATGCCTTGAGCATGATATTCCAGCCCAACAACATCCAATTTCCTGGAATTCCACCCCACCCAAATTCTTCCATTCACCGCCTCATTATAGTTATTTAGATACTGTCAGTTATTACAAATCTTCTCTGTTACCTCTTTAAACTTGTGCTTCTTCACTCGAGTTTCCAATAAACCAATCATATCTACTTTATTTCTTAATAGAAAGGACTTTAATTCCTTCTGTTTAAAGGGCTTATTACATCCCCTTATGTTCCAGAACATGAGATTCATTTCTTACCAGAGGGGATAGGGTCCCCGCCCCCTCTGTCATCGACCTCTGCTCTTTCAGGATCTGAAAGGCATTGATAAGAGTTCACTGTAGGTACGTCTTTGATAGGGTCCAGCTTTGGTGATTTAGAACATACTTTCCTTGGGACCGTCCACTCCTCATTGTCTTTAGCCTGTGAGATATCTACATTCACCAACACCTCATTTTCCTTAGTTTTCTCAGTGACAATTTCTTTCGGTTTCCACTGCTTCTGCACCTGCTTCGCTTGAGGTTTCACAGCATTTGCTTGAGGTTTCACAGCCTTTTCCTTCCAAGAGCAGTATGCCCTGCTTGTTGGCACTTCTTGCAGAATGGGGGAATCCATTCATATTGTACTTTTTGCTCAATCTGTTGCCCTTCATCACCTTCTATTACAACCATATGTTTCAACGGTTGAGTCACATCAACTTCTACTAATAGCCTTGCATATGAAATCCGATTTTGCATTGAAGTACACTCATCCGCAATTAGTGGCGTTCCCAGTACACTCCCTATCCGACTCAATGAATCCATGCCCCAACAATTTAGAGGAAGGTTAGGTAGTTGCATCCACAGAGGTATGACTTTCAATATTTCTTCCTAAAAACAAAAGTCTAGCTCCCATGCCTTAACAATCACAGGCCTGCTTCCCAAGGTATGTGGACCAGAGTATAATATAGCATCCCTATCCTTCCCCATGCTAAAAAATCTCAGAATCCTTGACATTGCACTGTTTTATTAAGAAAGTACGTAGAAAACTAATCGTAGGAGAATTTCCAATGACATATAGAATAACCGCATATCTCCATTTCAACACTTCAATCTCTATCGCAGATTTCTCCAAACAAGCAACAGGATTCCCATTTTTCAAAGTAGGTGCAATATATGATAGCTGCATACCTTTTGCATTTCGTCGAACAGATGGAGTTGGCTCTACCTCATTCAGTTGTAGTTTCCGATTCACATCTGCTCTGGTCTCCGCCGCCGTTGCAGATTCCGGCTCATCTCTCCGTTGAGAAGTAACCTCTGCGTATGACTTGTGCAGGCTCTGTCCTTGATTCTCCCTCGTCTGCGGCGGAGTAGTCTTAATCTCAATCGCTTTCGCCGCCAAACTCTCCGAAAGAGCTTGTGAGAGATCTTTCTCGGTGATTTTCTTCCTCCGCCGCCCCTTCCTGCCTTGCTCCGGCATCGGCGCACGGTAACTAGTTCACGGCTATCGTGCGCTAAAAGCTTTTGCGAGATGGAAACGAGCTTCACTTCCGATGTCCATGAGTAAGGTTTTATCTGTTTCTTTCTTTTTCATCTTTGTTTTCCAAATATTTATACTTAGTCATATTTTTGACCATTTTGCTATTGCATCGAATTTTTTTTCGAAAAAAATGAGAAAGGTTCGAAAATTTTGTTGAATAATTGTGCATCGTTTGGAAAAAAAAATTCGAATATTTTTAGTATATTGAATATACTGATCTTGTGGGTATACTTTTACAAAAATGAGGTCTAAATAACCTGACCCATTTGTTAAGCGCCAGCATATCTAGTAATAAATTAACTCAACTCAGCCGCGACCCTTCAATTAAAATTCGACTCCTTAAGCACTTTTGCTATTAATTAATGTTAGCCTTAAATAGTTATTTACAAATTATCAAATTATTTGTAGATAATAGTATGGTTTTTGAGGAGTTATGTCACTCATTGCAGTGTATTTGTCAAATCATGGTTTGGCATATTTATGATGAAGAAATCCAACTCAAATTATTTTATACTCAAGTTTATGTTTAATTGTTCAATAATGCTATGGTTTCAAGATGCTACGATTTGCCTTTCGACACTTTAGTATGATTTCAAAATTTTATGATTTGCCTTCGGGCTCTATAATTAAAAAAAGGGATCTCTCTTTTTTAGTACCAAACCATAAAAGTAACAAGTTATATATCCCTATTCATAAAACTATAAGTTTTTTATACCAAAATGTGTTAAAAGACTTTATTACCCTTAAAGTCTACCAATAAGAGAAAAAAAAAACTAAAAAAGAAAAAGGAAGATTATTAAAACTAAACAACAATAAAAAAAGGTCCCACAACTCAATATTCCAAAAAACTCTCCTCCTCTCTGCAAAAAAAGTCTCCCGTCGTGAAACCCTTCGCCGGCCAGAAAATGTCGACCTCCGACTACCACAGAGAATCTGAAGACGCCAGAAGTTCCGCTGGCGACACTCCATCTGAAGAGCAATTCGCGAATGAGCCGCCGGTTAGTGTATTTTCATTCACACACGATCGTGCCACGACGGTTGTTCATCTTCCCACGATCGTGCTGAAGAAGATGAGACCATCGTGGACACGATGGTCTTTCGTGGGCACGATCGCTACACACGACGGTCGTCGATCGTGTGTGCCGTCGTGTGCTAGAAGTGCAAAAGCTCCTGCCTTGCACACGATCGCAGGCACACGATCGTTTCCCGTCGTGTGAACCGTCGTGTGGCACACGATGGTCTTCACACGACGGGCATCGATCGTGTGCATGCGATCGTGTGCAAGGCAAATTTTTTTCGTTCTCTTAAGCATTTTATCATATTCTTATGAGTTGTATGTCCATATTGCAGACTGGTTGCGTATGGAAGAGACCTACATTGCGTTTTGTTACACGTCAAGTGAATCATTACATACGGTAGGCGGTATTTAAAGAGATCATTGAGACATTAAGGAGTATGGGCCGCAATTCCGCTGTTGCCGATCGAGCTATCGAGAGCTTGACCGAGGGGGTCTGGGGCGCTTGATTAAAGTTAGGAGGAATGGGAGTTCAAATCGCCCTACATCACTTGATTGCTCGTCAATTGGAGGGTGATCAAATCCCCCGGATGAGTCGTGGTTCGAGGTTTGCGGGAGGACCATTCGTTTTTACGGCCCGTGATTTCGCCTTGATCACGGGACTCCATTTTGGAAACTCTACCTTCCATCCCGGGACGACCATCTTCTTCCGTCAGACGGTATTTTCCACGAGAATACTCCATGGCAAAAACATTAAGGTTAGTGTTCGGAAGAGGTTCAATGCTCGAGATTTTGGTAGAGACATAAGAGATTATCTCAAGGTTGCCAATTTGCTTATATACTACTACTTTATCCTATGCCGTGACGACATGATGGTCGAGACATGGGCATGGGCATTAGTGGAGGATTTCGAGCGATGGGATATGTTTCCTTGGGGTTCTTATGCCTTTGGGGTTTTATCTTACTACATAGGCAACGTTGCCATGAAGGAGGGACAAGAGCACAAGGACTATCACTTCTATGGTCTGTTTGGGCTTTACAAATATGGTCGTATGAGATGATTCTGCATTGGGAGCATTGTGTGGTAGTCGAGATAAAGCCCAAGTCCCCGGTGTTTGATGTGGACTACGAGGAAGATGTTTTGTGATTTCACTCATTTCTTCGACGATAAGGTACATAAATTTGTAAACGTATTTTCTCCTAACTTCACTCATCTCTTCAACATTATGTGATTGCCCATCTAATGGTATGCTTTAATGACTATTGTTGCGGACAAAGTACTTCCTCTTTACCGCATCCGGAGGAGGATGAGGCCGAGTACTACTACGAGCTTTGAGAATGGCTCGCCTTATGACGTTAAATTCATTAAGCTGTAAGAATAGCCGTGAGGAATAAGGAGGATGAGCTGCGCCGATCCAGGAAGAAAGTTATGGATAGGTTGAAGAAGGTCGGAAAATTGATTACATATGAGTCGGCACATAAAGTGTCGAGCGACGCGGAGTACCCCACCGGTACATGGTGCGAGACATCGGACCGGGAGAGGCGGCAGAGAGGGTGTGTTGTGTCCACGGACTTCCTTGTCCGGACCACACCCAGACACGAGCGAGGATGAGTACTTCGATCGCCGTTTGAAGGCGATCTTGCAACGATCTCGAGTCCGGATTTATTGCTCGAGTTTCGCCGGGTGCTTTCGGGATCGTGGATTTCTTCGGACCTATGCATAGGCGTTCTAGGAGCCGTACACTACTCACCTGGGAGCCATGATAGGCCTCGTCATTCGCATCGATAGCGGCGCCGGCGGAGGATTCCCGACCCTCCACGTCACTCGGTCTGCGCGCGGACAGTCGGCATTCTCATCGTCGGCCTAGTCATCATTCGAGTCACCACTCGGGGCCGCCCGAGTCACCATTCTCGGCATCCGCCTACCCACCATTACGAGGTCCAGACACTTCACCATTCTCGGATTCATCATTACGTTGAGCGGACTCACAGCCCCTTGATTACGAGCATCGGTATGAGCCATTTGAGGCGCCGTTTAGCAGATGGGACGATGTTCGACCGGTTTCGGGACGAGCATCATTACGTCGATGTTTCGCAGTTGAGGGTGGTGGTCTGGCGGCAACCTCCATTTCGATCGAGCGGCCGGCTTTTGAGATCGAGCGGCCATTGTACTGACTCTCGATCGTTATAGTTGTGAGAGGGATGCCGAGGGTGACGAAGATGGTGAGAGTGCCGAACGCAGATTTGGGTGAGCGTAGTCTTCCACCGCGAGTGAGTCGACCATCTCGCTCTTCGAGAGCCTTTTGTGGTTGCGCCTCCCGGAGATAGCGAGGCTCAAGAAGTTGTACCTACGGTTTAGGAGGGAGCAACCACGTGATGCTATTGTCCGGTGTTTGGAGATCAGGCATGCTCTCACCGGGCGTTATTTGGCCGGATAGAGTCTACCCGTGAAGACTTTGATGCCGAGGTGATAGGCTTATGTGCTTGCGACTCGGCGAGGCTTCGGAGGAGTCCGTAGTGTTGGTGTCGGTAGAGTTGGCACCGTACTTGCCGGCTCCCTATTTTACGTAAGTTCTATAACCTACTCACTTGTATATCATTGGTTTGATATCGATATTTTTAATTTTGTGGTTTGGCTTTTTGTAGTTAGTTTTGGCCAACGAGTTTGCAAGACTCCATCCGGATGATCCACTTGGCATCAAGGTGACGGGGAAGCCGGTTTACAAGGAGTGGAAAATTCCTAAATGCATCGAGGACTAGATGACAGGTCTTGATACACCACATGCGGTTCCATGGTTAAATTGCAACGAAGTAAGTTTGAAATTTATATTTATAAATAATTGACGATTTGTTGCCATTTGAAATTTATATGTATAAATGATTCGCTATGTTTGATGTGATGATCTTATATGATTACATATTGTGTTTGAACAGATCATTGCCATTTGTTGCCTCGACCAAAGCCACTGGGTGACTATCAAGATTGACATCATAGCATGGACCGTGGAGTTGTGCGATTCCTTGTCACACCACCACGAAGATGGTCGTTACCGATTCAACCAAGCTGCGACCGATTATGCGTCGATGCCTCGTGTGCTAGCTCAATCCGGGTATTGGATGAACAACCAATCGAAAACGAAGTATGACACGGAGATGAGTTTCAAAATTATGCCACGAGAGCTACAGTTCATACAAAACGACAATCACAGTTGTGGCCCCTTCGCGTGCATGTACTTGGATCGACTCGTCTCTGCAAACCCAGGAGCAAGGCACCAAATCAAGGAACTTAATGAAAGATATATTAAGAAATATCGATATGGCCTAGCTGCTAAAATCTTTATGTTGTCTTTAGACATGTAGAATGGTTTATGTTGTGTTGTACAATATTTATGTTGTATTTAGACAGTTTTGGATGAATGTGTCAGTGTTGTTAAATCTGAATGTGTTGGCTCTGTGTTACACACGATGGATGCACACAATCGTGGCCATCGTGTGTTGCGATCGTGTGCAACCTTCCCACGGTCATGCGTCTGATGCTGTCGTGTGCGCACGATGGCTGGCATGACCGTGTGCACACGACCGTGAGTACCATCGTGGGAACGGCCGTGCACACGATCGTGTGTTCAATCGTGGCCACGACCGTGTACACGATCGTGTGCATATGAACTTTTGGTATTTTTGCAAATTTGAAGTATTGTGTTATCTAGAATGATGTTTTGTGATTCAAACATCGCATGTTCAAACATTAATTACAATATGGCTTCTTATACGAACTCCTATTTGTCATTTCGTTGTAATTCATTAGTATATGAGGTCATTCATCCGGATGATTGAACTTATCCGTGCGTACTTAATAGAACAATTGGACGACACATGATATGCAATATATTATGGTAATTCAATCAATAACTTTTTATATAAGTGTATCATTAACAAATAATTGTTAATATATAAGTAACAACACCTAAATTGACGAGTAATTTGAGAAATTGGTGAAAATTCTTGACGTTCTTGTGCACACGATCGTGTGTTCAATCGTAATGTACGACCGTGTACACGATTGTGTGCATATGAACTTTTGGTATTTTTGCAAATTTGAAGTATTGTGTTATCTAGAATGATGTTTTGTGATTCAAACATCGCTTGTTCAACCATTAATTACAATATGGCTTCTTATACGAACTCCTTTTTGTCATTTCGTTGTAATTCATTAGTATATGAGGTCATTCATCCAGATGATTGAACTTATCCGTACGTACTAATAGAACAATTGGACGACACATGATATGCAATATATTATGGTAATTCAATCAATAACTTTTTATATAAGTGTATCATTAACAAATAATTGTTAATATATAAGTAACAACACCTAAATTGACGAGTAATTTGAGAAATTGGTGAAAATTCTTGACGTTCTTGTGCACCACGATCGTGTGTTCAATCGTGTACGACCGTGTACACGATCGTGTGTATATGAACTTTTGGTATTTTTGCAAATTTGAAGTATTGTGTTATCTAGAATGATGTGTTGTGATTCAAACATCGCATGTTCAAACATTAATTACAATATGGCTTCTTATACGAACTCCTATTTGTCATTTCGTTGTAATTTATTAGTATATGAGGTCATTCATCCAGATGATTGAACTTATCCGTACGTACTAATAGAACAATTGGACGACACATGATATGCAATATATTATGGTAATTCAATCAATAACTTTTTATATAAGTGTATCATTAACAAATAATTGTTAATATATAAGTAACAACACCTAAATTGACGAGTAATTTAAGAAATTGGTGAAAATTCTTGACGTTCTTGTGCACACGATCGTGTGTTCAATCGTGGCCACGACCGTGTACACGATCGTGTGCATATGAACTTTTGGTATTTTTGCAAATTTGAAGTATTGTGTTATCTAGAATGATGTGTTGTGATTCAAACATCGCATGTTCAAACATTAATTACAATATGGCTTCTTATACGAACTCCTATTTGTCATTTCGTTGTACTTCATTAGTATATGAGGTCATTCATCCAGATGATTGAACTTATCCGTACGTACTAATAGAACAATTGGACGACACATGATATGCAATATATTATGGTAATTCAATCAATAACTTTTTATATAAGTGTATCATTAACAAATAATTGTTAATATATAAGTAACAACACCTAAATTGACGAGTAATTTGAGAAATTGGTGAAAATTCTTGACGTTCTTGTGCACACGATCGTGCGTTCAATCGTGGCCACGACCGTGTACACAATCGTGTGCATATGAACTTTTGGTATTTTTGCAAATTTGAAGTATTGTGTTATCTAGAATGATGTTTTGTGATTCAAACATCGCATGTTCAAACATTAATTACAATATGGCTTCTTATACGAACTCCTATTTGTCATTTCGTTGTAATTCATTAGTATATGAGGTCATTCATCCAGATGATTGAACTTATACGTACGTACTAATAGAACAATTGGACGACACATGATATGCAATATATTATGGTAATTCAATCTATAACTTTTTATATAAGTGTATCATTAACAAATAATTGTTAATATATAAGTGTTAACACCTAAATTGACGAGTAATTTGAGAAATTGGTGAAAATTCTTGACGTTCTTGTGCACACGATCGTGTGTTCAATCGTGGCCACGACCGTGTACACGATCGTGTGCATATGAACTTTTGGTATTTTTGCAAATTTGAAGTATTGTGTTATCTAGAATGATGTTTTGTGATTCAAACATCGCATGTTCAAACATTAATTACAATATGGCTTCTTATACGAACTCCTATTTGTCATTTCGTTGTAATTCATTAGTATATGAGGTCATTCATCCAGATGATTGAACTTATCCGTACGTACTAATAGAACAATTGGACGACACATGATATGCAATATATTATGGTAATTCAATCTATAACTTTTTATATAAGTGTATCATTAACAAATAATTGTTAATATATAAGTGTTAACACCTAAATTGACGAGTAATTTGAGAAATTGGTGAAAACTCTTGACGTTCTTGTGCACACGATCGTGTGTTCAATCGTGGCCACGACCGTGTACACGATCGTGTGCATACGTGGATACAACGCCAATTTGACACCTGGTTGCCAACGTGTCACACGATTGGAACACACGATCGCGGCGATCGTGTACACAGTCATGTGCGTACGTGGATACAGCGCCAATTTGACACCTGGTGGACAACGTGTCACACGATTGGAACACGCGATCGCGTCGATCGTGTACACGATCGTGTTCACTTCAAAGGTCAAATTATTTTATTATAAAATCCCGTCGGTCCCCCCCCCCCCTTTATTATAAGTCGATCCCCCCCTCCCCTTTATTATAAAATCCCAGGTCCCCCCCCCTTTACTTTAAAATCCCATCGTGTCGGTCGGTCTCCACCCCTTTTTCACTTCAAACCCTAATCAATTAACCTCAGTTAAAATTCATTAAAATCAAATACGCGAAATGAGCGGCCGATTACGAGAAACCGATTTAGGAGGAAGCTAAGCACCACCACCAAAAAGAAGGAGGAGGATACCTACTCCCAACCCACCATACGTAACTAGGCCGAGAGGAAGATACTCAATGCTCGAGTAAGTTTTTGATTTTGTTGTATGTGTAGTGACTATCATTGCAAATTAATGTGTTCCATGAAACAGGCCTATTTAAAAACACTGCGAGCACTCCGGTCATACTAGATGGTGATGATGATAATGATTTGGAGATTTCGAGAGTAAAAGCAAAAAGTTATTTTGGAAGAGGAAGTTCATGAAGACGGTGATACAAGACTAAAGATACGAATGATTGGGGAAAAGGGATCCAATTGATTGTTTTTGTTATGTTATTATTAGATATTTTGTGTGATGGTGATTAAATTTTGTTTTGTAAAGTTATATGCTTTGGAACAGTAAACTATTGCTCTTTGAAGTGAGCTACTTTGTTATGGTTAATGTTTGGCTCCATAGTCACCTTTATTTGCTTTACATTACCGAACACTTAAATTTCAATTTAAAGGTAAAGAAAATATACACAAAATTATGCATTTCAACTAATAATCGAATCTTGAATTAATACATGGTCCATCGAGGATCAAAATATCAACACATGATTGATGCTAGTAAGTCACAAAATATAAAAATACATAAGCAATATAAGTATCACGGTATGGACATCCCCTTATGTCATGGTCATCATTACGGCAAATGCTACACCTCTTCTTAGGCGCCTTTGCCTCGGTTGTGCATCGATTTCTTGAGTTTCTTCAGGATATTCAAATCCACACCCCCTATGGGAATGAATGCTTTGCAAGATTTTCTATTGTGGCCGGTTCCTTTACACCTACCGCACACTGAGGCCGCCCACTGCGTGCAAATTTTCAACAATGGACCGTGCGCGACTCATCCTTGGTCGGCCGGCTTGTCGTACCTCTTACGGAGGTACGCAAACGATGGATGAGATCTCCGGTGGGACATTCCACTCATCGGGATGTGGGATGGGACTAATATGCTCCTTATAAGTCTCTCTAAGGCCTTGTTGCTTGAAATAACGACTAACAAAATCATACACGGACAAACCATTGCCGGCGCGCTGTTACAATAAGCAATTATGTCAAGGATGTTCTATAGGATAAAGAATTATTTATAGAAGAGGTGATAAATCCAGACCATCCCTGTTTTGCAAACGAAGGTAAAACACGAACGCCTCGATCGTGTGTTACGATCACGGATCGTGGGGTCACGATCGTGTGTTACGATCACGGGATCGTGGGGTCACGATCGTGTGTTACGATCACGGGGATCGTGGGGTTACGATCGTGTGTTACGATCACGGGGATCGTGTGTTACGATCGTGCCCATTGTGTTACGATCGTGCACATCGTGTGTCCCATCGTGGGTTACGATAAGGGCGATCGTGGTTACGATAAGGGCGATCGTGGTTACGATAAGGGCGATCGTGGTTACGATCGTGCCCATCGTGGGTTACGATCGTGCCCATCGTGGGTTACGATCGTGCCCATCGTGGGCTACGATCGTGCCCATCGTGGGTTACGATCGTGCCCATCGTGGGTAACGATCGTGCCCATCGTGGGTAACGATCGTGCACACAACCGCAAAGACATGTACCTTATAGCGGCGCGGCATGACGACATGGAATCTGATCCAAATCAAACTCACGACAACAACATGTCCATGTTCGAAGGTCGACCTCATAAGAAACTTTGTTTTCTTCGACTTTATAAACAAGTGGGGTGGTAGCTCGAACGGTAAGAGTCAGACTGGCTTGCACAGAGTTAGAAAGCTTTTCAAAAGTGTGCATTGTCAACTCATGGTCTCTTGACGTAGCTTCTACCCGCTTCTCATCAAACCAATTCTCTAAAATTAGGCGAAATATCTCAAGTAACGAGCAAACAGGTAAACGTCTAGCCCACAACATACGATTATTAAAGCATTCAACAGCATTGGATATCAAGAAGTTATAGCGTCGTACCGGACACTTCGACCTAGCCCACCTCTCTGGACCAATTTCAGAAAGGCGCATGTGCGCCCCATTAGGGCTTTCGATATGTAGTTTCGAAAAGTAGTTTTCAAAAACTTCTTCTCGATGCGTGTAGGCGTGATTCTAAAGAGTCCTATAGCATGCGCACCATAGGAGGTCAGATTTTTTGCAAGATGGTGATAGCAAAACCCGTGGAATGCATTCGGATAGACGGCTCGAACAGCATTCTGAATGCTCTTATGTTGGTCACTCACAATCAGTAAATCTTCCGTCGGATTGTAGCATCTGCGCAGTTATACGTAAAATAAGTCCATGACTCGTCGTTCTCTATCGGACCGAGACCAACAGCAAGAGGAAAAACTTGCTCGTTCCCATCAAATGTGACGGCCGCAAATAGAGTTCCTTTATTCCTTCCCTTTAGGTGGGTCCCATCAACTATAATCACCGGTCGAAGGCACGTATCAAGTGCCCTAATACTCTGTCCGAGTGCAACGAACATGTGGCGAAACACTCCCTCACGAGTCGTCTGCAAATCATAAATTGTCCCTGGATTACGCTGTTTTAACAAATACAGATAAGATGGGAGCCTCTGATACGACTCATCGAAGCCGCATTATGTATTCTCTATCGCTATATTCCTCGTCCGGAGAGCAAAACTGTATAGCATGTCAATGCCATACTCCCTACACATCTCTGCAATCATCTCCTTTGGCCTCAAAGTGACCCCCTCACCGGTCAATCTTTTAGCAAAATAATGGGCGGCAACCTCAGAAGTGACCGATCGTGCGGCAGCACGGTTCAAATCAGGGTAACAGCTGTGCTCTAATGTCAACTTAGTAATTCTCCAAATAGTTTCACCCTCAATAGCACACAACCTAAACTGACAATTTCTTCGCCCACTCTTACAGACAAACACTATACGTTTATCGGCGGAACGATCAGTGATACACTGTAGCATGTTTTCCAAATGATACATTCCTACAGTTATCCTCAACTCTGTCTTCGAACGAAAGGTGGACCCCACCTCTAGGTGGCCGTGCAGGTGGAGGCCGCCGACCCAACCCAAAGTCCGGCACTAGGGTCCGAAATGGAATGATCCAGTTACGCATTGATTGTAGATGCTCATGCTCGCTCGCAGATTGATGGTCGGATGAGAAGTTCCGACGACTCATAATCCTATCCATTTGGGCCGGTTGGCGAACCCAAGCAAGAAATTCCGCAGATAGTGACTCAAGCAAGTCTTTACAACAATCTTCATCTTCGGATGTATGCACCTCTTCATCTTCCTCATCTTCCTCGTCTTGCTCATCTTCCTCGTATTGATACTCTTTGGAAGGCATGTCATAATTTATGTTGCCGGGCTCTACTCTCAGTGCTACATCCCATATTAACCTCGGGAGTGGAGGAGCTGCTGTTCTCAACATAGACCTCAGGATCCTCCTTGTATTCTACTAGTAATCGAAGTATCTCGGTATCGCCCCTTAATAGGACTTTTACTTTGTTTCCTTTGGCCATGTGTGTCAAGTACCATAATTTGTAATCGGACTCATTTGGACCACCCAAACCCTCTCGATAACCCCCACGAGGTTTGCACGACTAACTTTGCTCGTGTCGATATAGACAAAAAGGAGTCCCCGTCTACATATGTCGATCGCTCCCAATGACCACCGTGATGTATCAAAATACGCCGCCACGACATCGATTACAAAAAGATGAATAACTATTCGAAAAATGAGCGAACAATATTACGGTGCCTTGGACACGGCCGATGCACACGGCCGTATACTGCAGTGTGCGGTGATCGTGTGCAAGTTTCGTCCATGAACACGATCGCCGCACACGATTTTATACGATCGTGTTAAGCGATCGTGTACACGTTAGTGTTGCGCCGCGATGTTAAGGTGGTGCGCGCGATGGTGCACACGATCGTTGCACACGGTGGCTTCCCATCGTGTGCAGCGATCGTGTCCGTAAGAACAGATCTGGAATTTTTTTTTCATCGTTCAAATAATGATACATACCTTCTTTATGAACTCAGAAGCACGACAAATGAAGTCCTATTTCAACGTCAACTTTTATTTTCGAACAATCTTGTGATTTCTATAAGATTTTTTGAGAGAAGGTATGTAAAAAATAAAATGGCTGTGTTGTTTTGATGTATATGTTTGTAGTTAAATTTTGGTTCCTGGACATTAATATCGATCGGAGGAGGAAAGTAAAAAAGAAAAAAGAGAAGAAAAGTAGTTTAAAATAAATATATAAAAAAAAAGAGAGAAGTCAACTTTTAACACAAAAAGAGAGGACATTTTAGTCTTTTCAATCAAAATGGTACCAAAAACTTATAGTTTTATGAATGGGGATATAGAACTTATCAATTTTATGCTTTGGTATTAAAAAATTGATTCCCACTTAAAAAAATGGCTTTGGGATTTATGATTTAAGATTTTATGATTCGTCTTCGAATAATAAAATTCTTCTTCAAGCAATAAGGTTCGCTTTGAGGCAGTGATTCATATGATTTGCCTTCACGTACTTTGAGTTCATCTTCCGGAACTAAGATTGAAGATATCATGATTTTACAATTTGCTTTCGAGCATTTCCTATGTGCTCACAGAGTTGCGCGATAGTAAAATTGAAGATTGAGGATTTGGTCGGGGCATCACTCGCAATGCCGGGATCTAAGGATTCTTAAGGAAACCCATGGTACTATATGATGAAAATATTTTCAAAAGTTAATGCTCAAAGTATGTTCTTCGCTATTGCAATTGATATGGATTGTTATGACTCATTGAGTTGTTAAAAATTCACCTCTTTCTTATTTTCATTTTTTCCAGTTACGTGAAATCGGAGCAGAGCATTGATGGTGATAGCAATATCAATAATATTTTTAGAAGCCTCCATTTAATTTTCCAAGCCCACGCAAACTCTTATTTTTCTTAACATTTTATTTCCGTATGTTTCCTCTATTATTATTATTATTATTATTATTATTATTTGGAGCATGTCGACAATGAGGATCTCATTTGTGACGTGATTTTATTTAAAATTTTTATAGTATTTAAAGTCATTATAAAAGTTATAATTTCAAAAAATCTTCGTGTTGTCCTTGTAATTTTTTTCGGGATGTTATAATGTGGTATATTAGAGAATGTCTACGATTCTGAATATTTAAAAATATTTTTTACTCTAATCAGGTATATTTTATAAAATAAAATGGTGGTGGTGGTTGTGGTGGCGACGATAGTGATATTAGTAGTGGTAGTACTAGTGGTGGTGGTGGTCGTCGTAGTATCTGAAAAGAAATTGTAGACGTTGAATAACTTGGGTGTAGAGTGTTGTCCTCAAGTTGAATGAGCATTGTAGTTTTGCAATGAGCTATTGCAAGTTCGTATGTTCGCATATGAACAAGTTTTTCACTTGTTGTTGATCAAGTCCTCTTCATGTCTATTTATACTTGTCGTAATTATAGTCGTTATTAAATATTGTTGTTTTTAGTTCTCCATTTTAAGAATTTTGTGTAGTAAATGACATAATTCATCAAACCACCACACACCCCAGTTTAAAGACATTGCCGAACACAAGAATAGAACCTTGAAAGATCTTATGAACGCCATTTTGATGTGTTAGGATTGTATACTGTAAAGTATACTTTATACTTGTATCATCTTATTTCTCTCTATATCTATGAGATTATTAATTATATTTTCGTCATATGTTTTGCATATTAATTCACGTTATAGTTATGCAAATAGATATATGTAAATAATATGGCGTGTTGATGTCATACGAAAATTACATTATCGATGCCTTATAAAATAATATAAATAGTTCACAACCTATATAATACTAGCCACATTATGTGAGATGTTGTAACGTGTGCTTGAGATTAATTCTTCTTGACTATTAGCATACATTAGCGTAATAGTATATGTTGAACTAGATCACACCGAGATAGTTTTTCTGTAATAACTATGAGAATAAGGTAAATCTCGAACAATTATTATTTCTTAATTATAGTGTATAATATTTATTATGTCTTTGTGGTATTTCTTCTTTCGATCTATTACGGATGGGAGCCACATTGATTGGCTCAGTATGCTCGATTTTTGATAATAATACTATTTATATGACAATTAATATTATAGATCAAAATTGTATCCTGACTCGTGCCTGTTGATGATATCCCCTTTGGGAGCTCAAAAACAATTATTATATTAAACTCTGTAGGTAATTTTTGAAATAATAATAAGGTTTGGGTGGTACTATTATTGGATAAGAAATTAATTAATTAAAGTTATCAGTATCTTAAATTAATTAATGGATATTTGTGTTGGGTTTAATGTGTATCTAATACAAGAAATTTGAGCAAACATGCAGCCGAATAATTATCGAAAAACCCAGATGAGTATCTTCATGCAGTAATTTAATTGATTTATAAAGAGTTCGCCGAATTACCTTAATCTGAAGAGCAGATCTGAACCCGGACCAGAAGCTGATGAAAATCGTCTCTGCATGATCCACATATGAACAATTGGTATAAGCCGGATTGCTAGATCCTTACGAATAATATTGATAAACAGTACAATAAATAATTCCTTGCTAGAAAGATTTGTACGGTTGATCAAAATCAACTAAGAGAATAAGACAGAGATGGCCGAAACGTACTTCTTGGACAGAAAACAGTTTGGCGGCTAAGAAGAGAGAGAAGGGTCGATTTTTATTTTACACAACTAGGGTTGTGTAATTTAAATATTATGACAACTCCTTGTCCAAGACCATTTATTTATACACTTAAACCCTAGAATTAAAACTCTAGTATTTGCTTAGTTACCTTTCAACTTAATAAATAAGACAATATATATATAATATATTATATTATATATTACTTATTATTTAATTCTCTAATAAATATAATATCTAATATTATATTTACCATTTCCAGTTGATATGATTGAATAATATAAGATATAGTATCATATATCATATACTACTCATTAATCAATTTCTTAATAAATAAAATATCCAATATTATATCTATTAATTATTCTTGCTTATCTTTAATTGTCGTATATGTGACCAAAAAAGCTTATATTATGTTGGCAATTATTTAATACTTTATTAAAGAATAAATCATAAGCGGTCTCTAGCAAGACATTATGACTATCCAAATAATATAAGTTTATATATAATCCATTAAATCATTTAACGTGTCAAATCCCTTTGTTGCACGATATCATATTTGAATTAAGTCATGGAAACTGTCATACTTATTGTGTTCAAATGCTTTCTCGATCTTAAGTCGACTGATTGAATCAAATGACTCTTCATCTGAGAATGGCCATGCATTTCCTTTAGTCCAACTTATCGAGGGCCCAGCAGATATCGGTAACACCCCCAAAACCATATGGGAATATTACACGCCGTAGACCCTTTCCACAAGGACCTACCAGGCTAAACACCCATAAACAACCAAATGCTTGCCCGGCCAGGGTCAAACAATAAAATAATACAGACCGTTATGGTCACTTACACGTGAATATATAGACCGATGAGGTCACACAACCCAATCAACAAAACTGACTTAAACAACATTACCCACACAGGGGTCGAAATACAATACAGCGGAAGACTGAAATCAACTCTGACAACACAACAAAAATTAAACAACTCTCGACTCATGATTAGTATCGCAGCTCGTCATCCTCTTGTGGCAATCCTGTGACTGCTCCCCTGAACCTGCAAGCACCTGGACGCAAAACAGACATCCCCCCCGATTACTCGGGGGTTAGTAAAACTCCACTGTTATACTAGTGCAAATATAATACGATATGAAATGCAACAAGTAAATAGCAACTACGAATTTAATACGGAAATCAATTATCAAAAGATTCCCGAGAAGTTTTAGAATTTCGAACTCAAGCAAGAGATATTTGAAAAGGAACACATTATCTCGGGGATTTTTAAAGTGGAAATTCTTTTGGACCTCGAGTCCCAATTTATAAAACCTTTTCGTAAACATTAAGGCCTTAGCCCGATTCTCGTTCAAAACACACTGGATAAGATATCAATATGAGTCCGAGACCCATATTTAAAATGTTATCCAAACAATCACTGTACAATCGTTGTTCGTACACATCATGTACCGAACTCCGGAGGCCTCGACGGACCTTACCCGGACCACACACACTGTTCGTACACGTCATGTACCGAACTCCAGAGGCCTCGTCAGACCCTACCAGGATCAAACACCTTGTTCGTACACATCATGTACCGAACTCTAGAGGCCTCGTCAGACCCTACCTGGAGCACACACACACATCGACACGACACAACTCATAATCATCAAATGTCAAGCCATTCCACATTACACCAAAATGTATAATCAAGTATGTAAACCAAAACAACACAAATATCATAATCATCACAACAACTCAACAATGATCAAACACGCCCGACACATACTTAGATGATTAACACCACCAACACAATTCCACGACGTTAGCTAAGTGAGAGTATTATCGCTACCATCAATCGTTTATAATAATTAATTCTTACGAAGCATATTCACGAAAGTAAACCAAATTCATCACAACCATAACACGACGTCCCTATTCACAAGACACAATTCATATAGTAAAATACTTGCCTTAATAACTGCTACCGAATACTCCGGGAAGCTCGGACCCCAAAGAAGGCAACGAACGGAAAGGTTCCGACTCGAGCTCTTCACAAGAATTCGTTCCTAAGTCACAACGATATCAATTCAATCAAAAATCTACAAAAACGTATAGAACTTCCCAAGTTCTACCCATTGAAGCATTTTATCGGACACATTGAGGGCATAGTCCAATTTAATCGTTTATTCAAAGAAATACTCGAACTCGTTCCATAAAACTTCAAGGGTATTGAATGATTACGAGTTTACAATCAAGTTCAATCAACAATATGAATCAAAACGAAGCAAATCGGCCAAAACACCAAGAAACCTCAAAATTTCCCAAAACCAAGGGTTTAGGTGTTCTTACCTTCGATCCGGGCGGAAGATGATGTTAAACACGAATCCAACTTCCAAAATATGTTGCTACATGATGTTTTTACTCAAATACATCAATCTATGGTGAAAAATCGCGGAAGGAATGAAGAAAAGTGAAAAATGCCGGATGTGACTCGGTCCAGGCCTTTAAATAGCCGACCCTGGCCGACCGCTTACGTACGTAATCGGCCAAAGCCTACGTACGTAATCGGCCAAGGCCGAACTCCCTGTACTAATTCTGCCGACATGTTACGTACGTAACCGGAAGGCCATTACGTACATAACAGGCCTTAAGGCCGTTACTGCCGGGCCATTACGGCCGTTACTCGGCCAGGTCTGGCCAGCCAGGCCTCGGTCGATCCGACGGTCCGAAAAATCCCGAAACTCAGACCTGAACATAAACCAAAAACACGATTACTAAGTACTCGCAAAGACGAATCCGAACACTAAGAGAACACATGATTCCAACCACCCGAGGGCTCGAAATTCGACAACGGAAGTAATTACCCCAAACTTTGGGAAATTACGAAAATGGCCCAAAACGTCCGAAATACACGATACACAATCGAAACACCAAACCAAAGCTTACATCATGAACAATAATGTTAAATGAACTTATGAGAAACTCGAAACAACAATTTCGGACGAGGATCGCGAGAATCGAACTCAAGTGCAGAAAAGTCATTTAAGAACACGGAACTCTACAAAACGATACCGAAACGAACTCGGATGACAAAAAGTGCAGAATTAAATATTCTCAGAATGACGAAACGGTCATAAGCGTGTCGTCGAAACGGATATTACATTCTACCCTCCTTAAAAGAAGTTTCGTCCCGAAACTTAAATCAAGTAGGGAGAAGCAATATCCCGCCAGGAAAACTCAACGAGATACACAAGAATCGAAAAAAATTTGCGCCCAACGGCGAAACATTACAAGCAACGCAAAGGAATATACGGCGTGAAAACACGCCCCACGACGACTAACGCAACGCCACCGACTATGATTCAAAACAACAACGAGTAATTAACAACACATCACATGCACACATTTAATCAAAGAAACGCACACGACAACAAGTCGCACCCAACCACAACGACTATGCGGTAGAAACAAATATAGTATTACGATAGAATTCACTCCGATTCTCATCAACAAGAAAATATCCGATGTCAAAACACAAACAATTCAAGATAACAAAAAATGAGAATACCGGATATTACATTCTATCATACAAAAAATAAGTCTCGTCCCGAAACTTAAACTAAGGTTATCTCAGTGATACGAAATGAAATAGAACGACACATAATAAAATACCATGATCATAACCCCGCGGTCCACTGTCACGCCTCCATAGGTTCAACAACTATACGGGAACTTATTCAAAACAAAATATCATTTAACAAGTTCCAAACGTAAAAACGTCACAAAATACATCTCTACACGAGAAACAATCCACGCAACGAGTACCAAAAACACTATCACTAGACATCACTGGGCCCTCCGGAAGTAGGAGTGGAACTCTAGTCCCTTATCATCTCGACAACAATCTCGCAGTACTGAACTCGATGCTCCTCGTGTCCACAATTATAACAAGTCACTGGCGGTTTCTTACAATGCACGCGTTTATGGCCTAGAACGTTACAGTTGAAACACCTAGGAGCATTACCAGAACTCAAAGACACCGACTTGGGTCTTTTGGATTCTCTAGCTGACCGAGAAGATCCCATACTCGGCTGATACGAGGGTTGAGGTGTGGGAATCCCAATTCCCTTACTTCCCGATGCGCCAACGGAGATCTTCTGCTTCTTCGCTACCGATACGGACTCGGTAGACATTATAACCATCTCAAAATCCAAGGCTCGATCCTGATAGTCCTTCAAGGTTGTACACATAAAAGGAGCCATACACTACCGAATCCGAGGTTTCATATGCATATCAAAGTAACAAACCTTATCTGTCTCACTTCGCACTTGATCTCGAACGTAACACAGCTGTCGATTGTAATCGACTATTGCTTGAGATATAGACACATCCCGGGGCGTAGCCGAGAAAAACTCAACAATTTTACGTTCCTTAACAGGCGGCGGACAATACTCGGCCTCCATAGCAGTCTTGAATTCGGCCCAGTAGTCATCACGATCACTAGGCGCCACGGCCTCCCACCCGGTGTGCGCTTCCTGTCAAGCGGTATTGGGCGATGGGTACTCTTCTCTCATCGGGGCAAGCTACGGCATCAAATGTTACGTCCCATTTGGAAGAGCCAGTTCTCCCAGCCTAACGAGTCCGAAGAACCTACGAAACGGGGCGGGTGCATTCTCATCACAACTCGTAACCACTTACTAGCTCCGTTATCCTCATCCGGAATCCCGTCACGGTGTACGGTCTGGTTCATATGCGCTAACTGGACAGCCACCTGACGAAGGATCGTGGTGGCGCCAATGTCAACCTTACCTCTCGAAGATTGTTGCTGATCATCTGATGGGTCATCATGACCGTCCATACTGAGCTGATTGGCATTCGACAACGAGCGAGTCACCCTCTCACGCTCCTGATCAAGACCACGACTATGACCACGTCCTCGGCCTCGACCTCTCGGCATATTGAACGGACGTCCAATCAGAATAACGCAACCAAACAAACATCACAACGTCAACATAGGACGATAAATAGCAGCACGATAAAACATCAACTCCAAGTCATCACACAAGTGCACGAACTAACACTGTAATTTTAGAACTTCATTCAAAAATAATTCACACAGTCACATCAACAGAGATGTTTGGATTTTATCAAATCAAACACGGTCAAAACCACACACTAGCAACAAAATAAAATATTTTCGGGGTATTATTCAAATGATAAAATTTTAAAATTCTCAAGTTTGAAAAATTTGGTGAAATGAAATTTTTGAAAACACTTTTAATACCTCGGTCGTTTAATCAAAACCATGTATCTCACTATCAAAACTGTTTTGATTGAAGCTATTTGCAAAACGACACCTTGAAACACCAACCTACTCGATAGACAATATCATCAAAGTGATCTTATATATATATATATCATTACCATTACTAGTGATATACAGAGTAACAACATGTTACCACGCCAACCATCACGTGAACATATGAAGTTTAAAATTCCAAAAAACCGAAAAAAATTCATTTTGCAAAATAAAAATTTTCTAAAATCCTTTCGTTCATAACCAAAAATACAATGTCCGAGGTACTTCAAAACATATATTCCAGATACCGTCTGATGGTGTCATTTGAAAATACACGGCCCATTTGTCAAGATTTAACAAATTTTAAGAATCCATATAAACTGTGGTTTGACCGCACCACCAAAATATTTTCCAAAAATCGATTTCTACAAAAATTCTCAAACTGTAAAGTCCTTCAGAAAACATTCTCAAACTTACCCATAGCGGACAAAATTACAACATTCCAAAAACAGTCGAATTTAAAACTACATACTCAAATGGCAACCAGGGTCGCCAATTAAATCAAATGCATCTCGTGGTATCAAGTTTAAACATACAGCGAAATCATTCATCAGAGTTTCTCACAAACTCTACCGTTGATACCTTCACAGAACCCATCAAGGTTTACAACTTTTACACCATACCACACCACCCGGTGGTTCAAAGATAAAACAATAATGTGCCCAGTTCTATACACATAATATGTGCCACAAATATTAAACACAACTATATTACACAATACTGTGTAAATAAAATCATGCACCGCAATTAACTCACTAAGATAAAATCGAGATACACAGGTATTACGCATAAAGGAGGAGACTTACGTCCACAGGCTGCACGGAGGTGACAGTCGCCCACGATACTAATCTCGTCCGACAACATAACCGACACGTTGTGACTACGCACAACTCAACTTGTCTCCTGACGACTCGAACGACAAGACAACACATTACTCGACAAATCACGACTTGACTCAACCCGACAGCCTAGGTTTCCGCAACCTAAGCTCTGATACCATAAATGTAACACCTTCAAAACCATATGGGAATATTACACGCCGCAGACCCTTTCCACAAGGATCTACCAGGCTAAACACCCATAAACAACCAAATACTTGCCCGACCAGGGTCAAACAATAAAATAATACAGACCGTTATGGTCACTTACACATGAATACACAGACCGATGAGGTTGTAACACCCCCAAATCCCATTGGGTTATTACAGTGTCGTGGACCCCACACCAGGAGATCTACAGGCTAACACGACCAAAAAAAAATACAACTAACTGACCAAAAGGAGAATCACCATCCCTACACTGACATCCAACATAATATTCCGATATGGAATTTCAATGACAACAGTGGGCCTACATGGCCTAAGTAAAATACAACGACATCCACGAGCCTTGCTCGGATAATACAAAATGACAATAACTGACAAAACTGGAGTACTCGAAACTGTCTGACCGACATGAACACCAAAACATCTCGGACTAGTATCGCTCGAATGCCTTGTCGCCATCGTCATGCCCCTGTGTCTCAACTCTCTCCTCGCAAACACCTAAAACATGAAAACATGTTCCGCCCCCACGGGGTCAGTCATCCAGATAATGAATATCAAATACATGTACAACATGGTATGCATCCAAAGGGCAGAATGAACAGTATAGTAATGGTAATACGAGATGCTCACAACCCAAAGTAAGAATCGAGAATTCGTGAAATACTATGCCCACGGCATACGATCAATACCTGCTGAACAGGTTAGAACACAAGTGCCCAATGGCGAATCATCAATACAGAACGCAACCAAGAATTACTCGAAGGTAAACCAAACAAAAACTGAAGTAAATACAAATTTACAATGCCCGAAAGCTCCGATGGAAATACCAATACATTACAAAAGCCTGAAAAGCCGCTCAGCCGAAACTGTATATCATCATAATACCCTGTATGTCACTCAGCCGAAGCTGTCAATCACCATAGTGGCCCGAAGAAAAAACAACCCGAAGCTGTATCAATGAGGGCCGAAGCCACGGCACGAAGCCGTATCACAATGAGGGCCGAAGCCACGGCACGAAGCTGTATCACAATGAGATCATCCAATGACCGTGACCTGCTGAATCGCAGGTGCTGGGAAACCAACCGCGAAGGTTCAAGCCCCAGACTTACCCATAATGAGATCACCCAGTGTCCGTGACCTACTGAACTGTAGGTGTTGGGAAACCAACCACGAAGGTTCAAGCCCCAAGCTTACCCATAATGAGATCATTAGCATGACCATGACCTACTGAACTGTGGGTGTTGGGAAACCAACCGTGAAGGTTCAAGCCCCAAGCTTACCTATAATGAGATCATTAACATGACCGTGACCTACTGAACTGTAGGTGTTGGGAAACCAACCGCGAAGGTTCAAGCCCCAAGCTTACCCATCGAGCACTAGTCGAGACTAGCCTCCAAAACATAATTAATCACAACAGTAACGATCCCAAGATTACCAAATTCACAAGAATAATAGCATGCTGCCTTGAGTCGGGCAACACGACAACAATAACTCACGAATGGGCTCCGTCCACGGCGGTCCCAATTCAAATACCTTGACTACCTTGGAATGGCCAATCGATCACAACAACTCAACGGATGGAAACTATCCTTGACAGTCCCAATTCAATACATCGATTACCTTAGAACGGTCAATCGATAACGATGACACAACGGATGGGAATTATCTTCGATAATCCCAATTAAATACATCGATTACCTTAGAACGGTTAATCAATAACAAATGATGCAACGGATGGGAATTATCTTCGATAATCCCAATTAAATACATCGATTACCTTAGAATGGTTAATCAATAACCAATGATACAACGGATGGGAATTATCTTCGATAATCCCAATTAAATACATCGATTACCTTAGAAGGGTTAATCGATAACCAATGATACAACGGATGGGAATCGTCTTCACTAATCCCAATTAAATACCTCGATTACCTTAGAACGGTTAATCAATAACCAATGATACAACGGATGGGAATCGTCTTCACTAATCCCAATTCAATACATCGATTGCCTTAGAACGGTCAACCGATAACAAATGATACGGTAGAATAGATATCCCGGCATCTTAAACCGACCACCGAAACAGGTATGATAAACGAATATATCAAACGCCTTCAATCGGCCAATGCAACATCATAGTAATAGTTCCAATTCGATAATAACGATTCAACGATGCCTCAGAATGA
The DNA here is from genome assembly GCA_033398695.1 of Orobanche coerulescens. Taxonomy (NCBI): domain Eukaryota; kingdom Viridiplantae; phylum Streptophyta; class Magnoliopsida; order Lamiales; family Orobanchaceae; genus Orobanche; species Orobanche coerulescens. The sequence continues at coordinate 131,189,780 of CM065812.1, read as the reverse complement.
CATTAACGTCAACAATAATAATCGATACATCGATACCGCGAACCGGATATCGACAACAAGAATCTCAATGCCTTAAACCGGCCGTTTTTCGAATAACAATCACAACTGGCATAATCACCGAAGGGTATTGTGTCAAACAATCCCCAAATATCAATAAATCACGAAGAGACTGTCTCGAAATGATACAACACATTCATACACATATATGATAACATTAATCTCATTGACCAGTACAAGTATAAAACTTGCCTCAAACCGAAGGTGAGCAAGTCCTTCCACGATCAACGTCCTGGCACAAAACGACGAACGGCGCCTCCCAACGATCGCAAACACTCGAACAACCTTGAATAAAAACGATTCATTCAAAAACACAAAATCAAGAGAAAATAACGACAAGGACAAAGTCCGATTCAAACACGAATCGATCATACCGCACGAACGAATATCATAGTTCTCAACTATGAATTCTAACGTCCTCCAACACCTCGATGATCAATTAACATGATCATTACGTTCTTAACACTTGTGAAATCCATTCAACAAGATTCACTTAAGAACAATCATCAAAACAAACATCTCAAAATGATAATATCACCAATATCATCAAATTGGTCCTCCTACAATGATAATATTATCCATATTATCATTATCACCCCAAGAACATCATCAACTCAAAATCAAGATGTCTGAAATAATCATCTCAAGACTATGTTGATCATATAACAATCTTAACATAATCCTTCATAGACATGATTAAAAAGCTCCAAACAATCTAAAACATCAAGAACATAATTCAACTCAAGCAATACCATCATGTTCTTCATCAAAAGTTTACCAAAACCATGAAGAATCATGATATACTCCATTAATCAAATAATACCCGAAGAAAACAACAACAAAAACTCAAAAATCACTTGAAGAACAAGAGATTGAGGGAACTTACCAAAGAAGAACAAGAAGAAGCCTCCAAACACCAAAGGAGCACCAACAAGCTTCCAACTTCAAGCTTCAATCCAAGCTAGGATGATCAAGATCGAGTTGGAAGGGGCTAAACATAAATAACAAGTCCAAACGAACGATTCTAGGGAGAGAAAATGTGTTTTGGTTCATGAGGAAATGAAATACGAAACCAAGATAAATAGACTGACAAGTTCATTACGTATGTTATACGCCCAAGCTAACGTATGTAAGGGCCTTTACATACGCTATGTAAAAACATTAACGTATATAAAGCTAAATCCAGAACTAACTGGACTAGAATACGAAGGGCTTAACGTACGTAAACAAAAACTTAATAGGTACGTTAACAAGACCTGCATTACGTACGTAGAGCTCACCCTTTAACGTACGTAAGGGTCCGTTGACTGCAATAGTGAGATCCGATCGGAAGATGCTCGGGACCCACCGGCCGAAAGTGACTACGAGGAAGGTTCCTGCCACCTACCAAGCATTACATACGTAACCTTACAAGCTTAACGTACGTAATGTCAACAAGCTAGCGTACGCAATGCTACGTCCGTAGCGTACGCTAAGGCTATGAACTTAGCCAAAAAATCCAAACTCTCCAACCAACATACAAACGACGAAACCAACCCGACGACAAGTATAATATTTCGATCCCGAAATATTCCAATAGAATATTCATTGTATCAGTCCAAAACAACAATACTTGTACAGTTCCAAATGAATACGTACAACTCAACAGTATCACAAAAGAAAATTACCCCCGGATATTACATACTCCCCCCTTAAAAAGAGTTTCGTCCCTGAAACTCAAGATGCACAACTCGGGGTACGAACTATCCATCAAGATGAGAAAACAACATCTCCAGAAATACCCCTCAATATGAACAACTCCATCTGAGTAATCGGGCCAACCCTACGGGTTCCCGTGTCTCCTCTGTCCAATCACGGTGAAAAACAGGAGATAAAAACACTCAACCAACTGCGAGATCAATCGAATCATGACTCCTCCGTCAGCGACCAGCCAGGAAGTCGCACCACCCGCAAGACTCGTAACACCGGCGTACACACCCCGCGGGTGCCGCCCATTGTACATGTCTACGATAATCGGTGTACACTCCCCCATTCTCATCGGCATCGAACGCTCAAGTAATCATTGACTTACGTCACAAAAGAAAATAACAACGCACACGTAGTCCTCGGGACCATATCAACCGCACATCCAAATCCTCACGACTCGGCGTCTCGAATTGAAATGAACAATTACCTAGATTATTACAAAATCTCGGGCACAACACCAAAAAGGAAGGAAAAACACATCACATGGCCTCATATCTCAAGATTCTCAGATACAATCATTACAAGATAGATCAACCATAAATGGTTCGCAACCACAATACTAAAATATAGACCGAGTCAAACATCAGTCCGAAAAACAAAGGAAAGACAAATCAAGGTTACATCTTAAATGTATCCGAAATCCACATCCTCCAGATCATCGAACTCCTCGATCTCATCGACTCGAGGAAGACCCAAATCTGAGCTCGCCGCTCCTCCTCGAGTGTCCATACCTCTGGCTCCCGAAGCCCGATACGACCCCTTGGATGGAGTACGGTCTGAAGCAACAAAATCTCTCAAGGCCCGTGAGCTCCCTTGAGATCTACTGACACTAGAACCCCTGCAGTATTTCTAAAGGTGTCCCTGCCTCCCACACAGAAAACAAGCAATAGACTGCATCGAGCACCGAGTACTGCGATGCCCTATTGTATCACAGTTAAAGTAAACAACGGTTGAACCCGTCGCCTGAGAAGAAGATGCTTTCCCAGCACGAAGACGACTAGAAGATGACCTCTTGGACGTCGGAGCCCGGTGTCCCTCTGAACGAACCGGCATCCTAGTCCTCTCATCGGAAGAAATTGAAGGGTTCTTCCGAGAAAGCTCCTTGATCAAAAGCTCTGCTCCAAGAGCTTTCTCGATGAATTCGCCAAGTGAGTTACAATTGTGATTGAACAAGTGCATTCTCAACTGCGGGTTTAGCCTCTTGCTAAAATACTTGATCTTATCCGCCTCAGTACGGATAACAGATGAAGAAAACTGAAGAAGTCCCTAAAACTTCTCCGCAATAACAATAACACTCTCGTCCTCGACGGATTCAGGGTTCAAAACCTCCGACATCTTGGCTTCACGAAGTGGAGCCGGATAATACCTCTCTAACATGAGGGTCTTGAACTCGCCCCAAACACAGTCACGATTGGTGGGTTTCACAAAAAGCCACCAAGAATAAGCGCCTTTACTCAAATAGTAAGCCGCTACTGCCACCTTTCTCTCTTCTGGATACTGAACCATGTCGAAGAGTTTATCAAAATGTTCAAGCCAATGAACAATATCAGCTGGTTGTGACGAACCCTCAAAAGTAGGCGGCTTCTGACGAGTGATATCGCCGATAATCTGACTCACTCTCCCAGCCTGTCCATAAAACGGCACCTGGGATCCCTGCTGCGGTGGACCACGAACCACTGAGGTCTGCATGGTCTCCATTATCTGTGTCATCTAAGTCATCTGGGTCATCATGCCCCTCAAAATCAAGAAAGGGTCGACAGGTCCACTCTCAGTCTGATCGACTCCTCGAGTATGACATCCTGAAGGGAAATTGGTCGCATAAGTCACATATCTGGCCGAATCCTGATCCATCTCGGCATCCGTACGCGTATAAACATGAGGTTCTGGGTTTCGGCCTGCTCTGCAGCCTTTACCCCCTCTGCCACATCCTCGGATTCCTACTTCCATACTGAAATAATAACGTTCGATCATGAACAAAGCTCAAATATGCCTCAACGGCCAATCCACAATGCTAAGTCAATAGCCAAGTACAAGTATATATACTCAATAGACGAACAATCACCTCAAACATACTAATTATAGCCAATATTGAGCCACACGCTCCAAAACAAATAATCATGAACGAATCGTAACACAATTACATACAGGTTTCCAACAATTCATGTATAATCAATGACATAATGAATGTATGAACATACAAGAGAATCGAGTCCTTACACAGGTCATACGAAGCTTCGAGGTCTTGCGATACTAGTCTTCACTGACGACGACTCGATGAAAGAATGACTCATACAGTCGTCCAACTACCACGACTCACAAAACCCGATCTGTCAGTTGTCATAACTGATTTGACCCCTACCGCGTCGGTAGAACCACATAACTCACATATCAGGGTATCTCACAACCCAATTCTCTGATACCATCTTCTGTAACACCCCCAAATCCCATTGGGTTATTACAGTGCCGTGGACCCCACACCAGGAGATCCACCAGGCTAACACGACCAAAAAAAATACAACTAACTGACCAAAAGGAGAATCACCATCCCTACACTGACATCCAACATAATATTCCAATATGGAATTTCAATGACAACAGTGGGCCTGCATGGCCTAAGTAAAATACAACGACATCCACGAGCCTTGCTCGGATAATACAAAATGACAATAACTGACAAAACTGGAGTACTCCAAACTGTCTGATCGACATGAACACCAAAACATCTCGGACTAGTATCGATCGAATGCCTCGTCGCCATCGTCATGCCCCTGTGTCTCAACTCTCTCCTCGCAAACACCTAAAACATGAAAACATGTTCCGCCCCCACGGGGTCAGTCATCCAGATAATGAATATTAAATACATGTACAACATGGTATGCATCCAAAGGGCAGAATGAACAGTATAGTAATGGTAATACGAGATGCTCACAACCCAAAGTAAGAATCGAGCATTCGTGAAATACTATGCCCACGGCATACGATCAATACCTGCTGAACAGGTTAGAACACAAGTGCCCAACAGCGAATCATCAATACAGAACGCAACCAAGAATTACTCAAAGGTAAACCAAACAAAAACTGAAGTAAATACGAATTTACAATGCCCGAAAGCTCCGATGGAAATACCAATACATTACAAAGGCCTGAAAAGCCGCTCAGCCGAAACTGTATATCATCATAATACCCTGTATGTCACTCAGCCGAAGCTGTCAATCACCACAGTGGCCCGAAGCCAAAACAGCCTGAAGCTATATCATTGAGGACCAAAGCCACGGCACGAAGCCGTATCACAATGAGGGCCGAAGCCACGGCACGAAGCCGTATCACAATAAGGGCCGAAGCCACAGCACGAAGCCGTATCACAATGAGATCATCCAATGACCGTGACCTGCTGAATCGCAGGTGCTAGGAAACCAACCGCGAAGGTTCAAGCCCCAGACTTACCCATAATGAGATCACCCAGTGACCGTGACCTACTGAACTGTAGGTGTTGGGAAACCAACCGCGAAGGTTCAAGCCCCAAGCTTACCCATATTGAGATCATTAGTATGACCGTGACCTACTGAACTGTAGGTGTTGGGAAACCAACCGCGAAGGTTCAAGCCTCAAGCTTACCCATAATGAGATCATTAACATGACCGTGACCTACTGAACTATATGTGTTGGGAAACCAACCGCGAAGGTTCAAGCCCCAAGCTTACCCATCGAGCACTAGTCGAGACTAGCCTCCAAAACGCAATTAATCACAACAATAACGATCCCAAGATTACCAAATTCACAAGAATAATAGCGTGCTGCCTTGAGTCGGCCAACACGACAACAATAACTCACGAATGGGCTCCGTCCACGGCAGTCCCAATTCAAATACCTCGACTGCCTTGGAATGGTCAATCGATCACAACAACTCAACGGATGGAAACTATCATTGACAGTCCCAATTCAATACATCGATTACCTTAGAACGGTCAATCGATAACGATGACACAACGGATGGGAATTATCTTCGATAATCCCAATTAGATACATCGATTACCTTGGAACGGTTAATCGATAACCAATGATACAACAGATGGGAATTATCTTCGATAATCCCAATTAAATACATCGATTACCTTAGAACGGTTAATCGATAACCAATGATACAACGGATGGGAATTATCTTCGATAATCCCAATTAAATACATCGATTACCTTAGAACGGTTAATCGATAACCAATAATACAACAGATGGGAATCGTCTTCTCTAATCCCAATTAAATACCTCGATTACCTTAGAACGGTTAATCGATAACCAATGATACAACGGATGGGAATCGTCTTCACTAATCCCAATTCAATACGTCGATTGCCTTACAACGGTCAACCGATAACAAATGATACGGCATAATAGATATCCCGGCATCTTAAACCGACCACCGAAACAGGTATGATAAACGAATATATCAAACGCCTTCAATCGGCCAATGCAACATCATAGTAATAGTTCCAATTCGATAATAACGATTCAACGATGCCTCAGAACGACATTAACGTCAACAATAATAATCGATACATCGATACCACGAACCGGATATCGACAACAAGAATCTCAATGCCTTAAACCGGCCGTTAACGAATAACAATCACAACTGGCATAATCACCGAAGGGTATTGTGTCAAACAATCCCCAAATATCAATAAATCACGAAGAGACTGTCTCGAAATGATACAACACATTCATACACATATATGATAACATTAATCTCATTGACCAGTACAAGTATAAAACTTGCCTCAAACCGAAGGCGAGCAAGTCATTCCACGATCAACGTCCTGGCACAAAACGACGAACGGTGCCTCCCGACGATCGCAAACACTCGAACAACCTTGAATGAAAACGATTCATTCAAAAACACAAAATCAATAGAAAATAACGACAAGGACAAAGCCCGATTCAAACACGAATCGATCATACCGCACGAAACAATATCATAGTTCTCAACTATGAATTCTAACGTCCTCCAACACCTCGATGATCAATTAACATGATCATTATGTTCTTAACACTTGTGAAATCCATTCAACAAGATTCACTTAAGAACAATAATCAAAACAAACATCTCAAAATGATAATATCACCGATATCATCAAATTGATCCTCCTACAATGATAATATTATCCATATTATCATTATCACCCCAAGAACATCATCAACTCAAAATCAAGATGTCTGAAACAAAAATCCTTCATCAATACATCATGAATTCGGATTAAACACCAAGATTCACTCAAGCATTTTCAAATTATGATAATCACCTCCTAAATCATCATAAGTCCTTACTAAAATGGTTAAGATCCTTCAAGAACACCACCAACAACAATAATCATCTCAAGACTATGTTGATCATATAACAATCTTAACATAATCCTTCATAGACATGATTAAAAACCTCCAAACAATCTAAAACATCAAGAACATAATTCAACTCAAGCAATACCATCATGTTCTTCATCAAAAGTTTACCAAAACCATGAAGAATCATGATATACTCCATTAATCAAACAATACCCGAAGAAAACAACACCAAAAACTCAAAAATCACTTGAAGAACAAGAGATTGAGGGAACTTACCAAAGAAGAACAAGAAGAAGCCTCCAAACACCAAAGGAGCACCAACAAGCTTCCAACTTCTAGCTTCAATCCAAGCTAGGATGATCAAGATCGAGTTGGAAGGGGCTAAACATCAATAACAAGTCCAAACGGACGATTCTAGGGAGAGAAAATGTGTTTTGGTTCGTGAGGAAATGAAATACGAAACCAAGATAAATAGACTTACAAGTTCATTACGTACGTTATACGCCCAAGCTAACATACGTAAGGGCCTTTACGTACGCTATGTAAAAACATTAACGTATGTAAATCTAAATCTAGAACTAACTGGACTAAAATACGAAGGGCTTAACGTACGTAAACAAAAACTTATTACGTACGTTATCAAGACCTGCATTACGTACGTAGAGCTCACCTCTTAACGTACGTAATGGTCCGTTGACTGCAATAGTGAGATCCGATCGGAAGATGCTCGGGACCCACCGGCCAAAAGTGACTACGAGGAAGGTTCCTGCCACCTACCAAGCATTACGTACGTAACCTTACAGGCTTAACATACGTAATGTCAACAAGCTAGCGTACGCAATGCTACGTCCGTAGCGTACGCTAAGGCTATGAACTTAGCCAAAAAATCCAAACTCTCCAACCAACATACAAACGACGAAACCAACCCGACGACAAGTATAATATTTTCGATCCCGAAATATTCCAATACAATATTCATTGTATCAGTCCAAAACAACAATACTTGTACAGTTCCAAGTGAATACGTACAACTCAACAGTATCACAAAAAAAAAAAATTACCCCCGGATATTACAGAGGTCACACAACCCAATCAACAAAACTGACTTAAACAACATTACCCACACAGGGGTCGAAATACAATACAGCGGAAGACTGAAATCAACTCTGACAACACAACAAAAATTAAACAACTCTCGACTCATGATTAGTATCGCAGCTCATCATCGAAAAGGAACACATTATCTCGGGGATTTTTAAAGTGGAAATTCTTTTGGACCTCGAGTCCCAATTTACAAAACCTTTTCGTAAACATTAAGGCCTTAGCTCGATTCTCGTTCAAAACACACTGGATAATATATCAATATGAGTCCGAGACCCGTATTTAAAATATTATCCAAACAATCACTGTACAATCGTTGTTCGTACACATCATGTACCGAACTCCGGAGGCCTCGACGGACCTTACCCGGACCACACACACTGTTCGTACACATCATGTACCGAACTCTAGAGGTCTCGTCGGACCTTACCTGGATCACACACCCTGTTCGTACACGTCATGTACCGAACTCCAGAGGTCTCGTCAGACCCTACCTGGATCACACACCTTGTTCGTACACATCATGTACCGAACTCCAGAGGCTTCGTCAGACCCTACCTGGAACACACACACACATCGAAACGACACAACTCATAATCATCAAATGTCAAGCCATTCCACATTACACCAAAATGTATAATCAAGTATGTAAACCAAAACAACACAAATATCATAATCATCACAACAACTCAACAATGATCAAACACGCCCAGCACATACTTAGATGATTAACACCACCAACACAATTCCACGACGTTAGCTATGTGAGAGTATTATCGCTACCATCAATCGTTCATAATAATTAATTCTTATGAAGCATATTCACGAAAGTAAACCAAATTCATCACAACCATAACACGATGTCCCTATTCACAAGACACAATTCGTATAGTAAAATACTTGCCTTAATAACTGCTACCGAATACTCCGGGAAGCTCGGACCCCAAAGAAGGCAACGAACGGAAAGGTTCCGACTCGAGTTCTTCACAAGAATTCGTTCCTAAGTCACAACGATATTAATTCAATCACAATTCTACAAAAACATATAGAACTTCCCAAGTTCTACCCATTGAAGCATTTTATCGGACACATTGAGGGCATAATCTAATTTAATCGTTTATTCGAAGAAATACTCGAATTCGTTACACAAAACTTCAAGGGTATTGAATGATTGCGAGTTTACAATCAAGTTCAATCAACAATATGAATCAAAACGAAGCAAATCGGCCAAAACACCAAGAAACCTCAAAATTTCCCAAAACCAAGGGTTTAGGTGTTCTTACCTTCGATCCGGGCGGAAGATGATGTTAAACACGAATCCAACTTCCAAAATATGTTGCTACATGATATTTTTACTCAAATCCATCAATCTATGGTGAAAAATCGTGGAAGGAACAAAGAAAAGTGAAAAATGCCGGATGTGACTCGGTCCAGGCCTTTAAATAGCCGACCCTGGCCGACCGCTTACGTACGTAATCGGGCAAGGCCTACGTACGTAATCGGCCAAGGCCGAACTCCCTGTACTAATTCTGCCGACATGTTACGTACGTAACCGGCAGGCCGTTACGTACGTACCAGGCCTTACGGCCATTACTGCCGGGCCATTACGGCCGTTACTCGGCTAGGTCTGGCCAGCCAGACCTCGGTCAATCCGACGGTCTGAAAAATCCCGAAACTCAAACCTGAACGTAAACCGAAAACGAAGTACTCGCAAAGACGAATCCGAACACTAAGAGATTCCGACCACCCGAGGGCTCGAAATTCAACAACGGAAGTAATTACCCCAAACTTTGGGAAATTATGAAAATGGCCCAAAACGTCCGAAATACATGATACACAATCGAAACACCAAACCAAAGGTTACAACATGAACAATAACGTTAAATGAACTTACGAGAAACTCGAAACAATAATTTCGGGCGAGATTCGCGAGAATCGAACTCAAGTGCGGAAAAGTCGTTTAAGAACACAGAACTCTACAAAACGATACCGAAATGAACTCGGATGACAAAAAGTGCAGAATTAAATATTCTCAGAATGACGAAACGGTCATGAGCGAGTCATCGAAATAGACCTCCACCGAAAAATGAAAATTACTGGAATCCGAAATTGCGGATATTACAATATCTCCCTCCCTAAAGAGAGGGACAAATCCCCATCTTGATTATTCATTTCCCTCTACATGACTCTCACTAATCTCAATCACTAACCTTTATGATCACCATGTTTCAGATGACGTTGGATTACGTCAAGGTATAGCAGTTATCATGTTAGACTCTATGATAATCTCAGGTCCAATGATTTATTGACATACTGATATATTGAGATTTACTTATGACATTTTCATGCAGTGATCTCAATGCGTGTCTGTCCAGTATTGCGTTCTCCAACCAATATCCATAAGTTTGATCCGTACCATACGCATAATCATCCGATAATTATCAATCAAACTTATACTAGAATTTTAATCACTTGAGTCTCCACTTTACGTGATTGGAGTAGGGATATTTGAATAATCTTATTATTCGTGAATAACTATTATTCGATTATTATAATATCAAAACATGCACACATTATTATAATCAACGAGAAATATATGATATCAAATAACTTTATTTAGACAATTACAAATCTAGGCACATCGAATATCCTATGGCACTATTCCCAACAATTTGACATTTTAAACATGAAAAATAATTAATTTAAAAAGGAATCCCGATTTCATAAATTGAAATTTAGGTGGGAAGTGCAATATTAACTCTTTAGTGAACTGGGTTGTTATTAATACACTTAATATATTAAAAAAATGGCTTAATGTGGAAGATTGAGGCATACTAGGATTCATTTCCCTAATCCTCCTTAAAATCCATAGAGTAGCCCGTAATGGCTATAAATAGGACATTCGGGTTTCATTCATTAAGTGCAAGTATTTGATTTTTCTACTGTATTTTATTTTGGATCTTGACTTATATCTTTGATTCTACAATTTAGATAACACATTATTTTTCTAAAATATCAAAATATTCAATAAAATAATATAAAATCTGGATGTGGTCTTGAAAGGTGATTCGATTGATCCAAGTTGTTCAAGAAAGATCCACTAGCTTGTTGCCCACATTCATCCGGATCTAGACGAGAGAATATTTTATAAGATTTAAAGGAAGAGATAAAAAATGACCATTACGCTTCAAATGTAAGATTTTATGATCTTTTAGATTTAGATTAAATATTTATATTACCAATAATATAAATAATAATATTATGTAAAATGCTTATTTATTTTGTAAGTAGTAATTAGCATGCCAAATAGACCTTATGCTCGGGATGGTTTTAACGCAAAATTGTTATCATCTGAACCACGCTCCCACTGCTTCTATTTCCAACAATTAGTATGAGAGAAAAATTTTAGGCCGTGGCTAATTTAATTAATTTAGTGATAAATTTTTAGCAACTTAAATATTTATATTTTATGATAATTGAAATATTTTGCTAGATTTGCCATGCAGGAAAATATGATCCAATTACCATAGTTATATGAATATGATTTTTATTTATTTACGTAATTTATTGTTTTTTGCCCGTTTTGAGGTAAGTACTGGTTTTTTCTGTGAGAAAATCAACGACTAGTTTAGGGATTATACTTTTCGTGCAGTTTGTTGTAAAGTCGATGTATTTTATTTTGTTCAAAAATATAATAGAGTTGGAGAAGACAAAACAATAAGAAATTTTGGAAGAACTGCCGAACATTGTCGAATCCAAGCAGCAATAGCGGCCAGCAGCGCGAGCCACCGAGCAGCACACGGCTGCCTGCCATGTGGTCCAGCCCACTGCCTGTGGATCGCGGGTCGCGCTGGTCCAAGCTGCATTTAAAGCTAAGTAGATTCACAAGTAGGCTAAATAACGAGCACTGAAAAGCACTCGAAATGGTGTTAAGTTATTAAAGTATATATTGAGCTTTGGCTGCATTTTACAAGATATCCATCAATACCCGAGGGGTATTCTGATGCTAACTGGATATTCGAATCTAAAGATCTACTAGTGGTTATGTCTTTACCATAGGAGGCGGTGTTGTATCTTGAGGATCTACCAAGCAAATATGTATAGCCTAATCCACTATGAAATTGAAAATTATAGCTTTGGATAAAGCTGAAGAAGAAGTTGAGTGGCTTCATATTTTTCTCGAAGACATTCCATTGCTGGGAAAAGTCAGTATCATCAATCATGATACATTGTGATAGCCAAACAACTATCGTCAATGCTCAAAATGCCATGTACGACGGTAAATCGAGGCATATCCGTCGAAGACATAATACCGTAATGGACTTAATATCAAAAAGGAGGATCATATCCATTGGTTATGTGTCAAAACAAAATTAAATATAATGGACCCCCTCACTAAAAGCATCAAACGTGATCAATTCCTTAAATTTCTAGAGGGAATGGAAATTAAATCGACAACTAAAGAACATTCTTTAGTGAAAACTCAACCATGATGACTGGTAAAGGCTACGTCTATGACTTTTAATGACGACTATATCTTTTAAGATGGATAGGGTACTTCTGATAGGTAAAGTTACATATACAAGTGCAAAGAAGTGGCCGCCTTGATGGAAGCACTTGTCAATCACAAGTGTGTTCCATGGCCAAAATGAACACAACCTTAAGAACTTGACAAATGGTGTTAAGCTTTGTTATATGAGTATCATTGTCATGGTATATTCGTAAGCAGAGTAGTTGAAGGCACCATCAAAGAAGCCGCGTGTATATGTGATGGTATTTTTCTAAGAAGGATTCAAAGCCACAAGCTACTTATCCAGATGTAACAAGGTTTAATCGGAAGCTGAGCAATAGAGACCTGCATAATTTTCACTCATGTGGAGAATTGTTGGAATTTTAGAAATAAATGGTTAAACTCTGAATTTGACTAGACTTATAAATGTTGTGTGTCTTCAAACAAGCATCGTAATCAGAATCTATGTTATGGGTAGCTGATCATGATGTATTTTATTTTCACAAATTTAAGGTCGGATGAGTTATAAATTAATGCTCAACAATTGAGACTTGGAGGAAACTCCATTGCTTTGGAAAGGGTGAAAGATATCCCACATAACATATATATATATGTGTGTGTGTGTGTGTGATACACTTTATTATAGAAAAGAAGATAGTAGAGAGTACAACAAAACTCTTGTGAGAGTTCCTAATAGAAGGGTCTACGCAAGCACATGCACATCCATCCGACCAACCAACTGTCTCGGATCAGCTCGGCTGTACCGTGAAATACCACTATGCAAATTCATTTGGAATACTTGAAAATTACTATAGTACTTGTAACACAAGTACAACAATGAACAAAAAGAATAAGAATAAGTACTAAATCTTAGTAAAACTTCTCTAAATTAATGCTATTAGGACTGCCAAATTTTAGTAATGTAGAGAGATATTAATTAATTGATAAATTAATAATTTATTGACACAAAAAGTACTTATGTGCAAAATGAGATTCTATTAGAAATAAAAATAAAAATATGGCACACAATTCAATTCAACACGCAAAAAGCCCAAGGAACAACACTCTGATTTAAAAGCCAGTTGTTGATATTTTGGCCTAACCAGACCTAAACCATATCTCCTCCCTTCAGCCCATAAGTGCTGGCCCAGCCCTTGGCAGCCCCTTTAATTGGAGCCGTCCGATCCAGACTTAATTTCTACTCTTGATCTGGACCGTCCGACTCCCCTTATATAAAGCCTAACCCTAACCCTACTCCCTCATTTTCCCTTCACTACGCCGTCTCCCTCTTTTTCTCTCTTCTCTCCCGTGAGCTTACCTACCTCGGTCAAACTCCACCCCGCTGCGATTTTTTGCTCCCGATTCTCACTACCTCCTCTCCCCCATGAGCGATTGAATATCACAATGGAATCCCGTGACCGATTCCATCCCTGTGTGTATATATATCGCGGTCGGGGATGGAGTTTGAGACACTGAGAGAAAAGATTCGAGTTTTGCCTTGTGAATCCGAAGTGAAAAGAGTGATATTTCTGTTGTGATATCATTGAGGGAGACTGGGATTAGTTCCTGTATTTTCTAAGGTTTTTTCTGGGTTAGATAAGGCGCTACCGGGCTGTTGTGCCGGCCGGCGGTGGATCGGCGTTCGTCCTTCGTGGAATCGAACATTCTTGGTGTCAAATTGCAAAGGGTTCGGAAGATATGAGCCTAAAGATCTATTTCACAAAGTGGGTTTTCTTGTCCCTTATTTTTTTCCGTTTTTTCGTATTATATACATATTTGTTATATATATATATCTATATATATATATAATGCAGTTTTTGGTTTTTTATCTATATATATATATATATTATATATATATTTGTTATATATATATATATATATATATATCTATATATATCTATACTGCAGATTCGGAATTATACCATATACATATATATTATATATATCTGTTATATATAACTATATATATACTGCATTCTTGCTGCCTTAATTACTTGGTGTATTTCGATCGGTATTATCGTTATTTCGGCTAACTTAAACGTATCTTTGTGATTTACAGATTGGTTCTGGACGATCGAATTCCTTTCTGGGGTCAGTTTATTTTTGGGATTTATTTCAATAATTATATTATTTTATTATAGGTTCATTAGTTGGCCTGTAATCCTTAATCCCTTTCCCGTTGAATATAATTGTAATATTTATATTCGTTTAATCCGCTTGTATTAACGATCCTGTCTTTAGCCATTGTACGACCCGATACCCAACAGTGGTATCGGAGCCCGTTTTGTCGGGTGTTGGGTTCTTTGGCTTCGTGGTGATACGGAATAACCCATCCGGGTTTCCGCTCAGGTATATCGGCTTGAACCTCTCTTTTATTATTGTTGCTAGCATCGATTCTATTGTGAACTGCTATCCTTATCGGTTTGCTTGCCGCTGCCTATTTCTGTGTTATCTGGTTGGATTCAGTTTTCGGGCGACTCTTGTTTCCTTTATTAATTAAAACTCAAACGAATTAAAACCTTAAAATCCAAAACAGCACTAATCTTGCGCTGCCAGGACCGAAAGTGTCCCTCGGATCTTTGTCAAGAGCTTGAGGATCCCGATTTTAATTTAAACGGGTTTTAATCTCAAAAATCAAATCGAGTCCCTGAATTTTGATTCTCATCAGCTGTGTGCTTCTTTTTCTGTGTGATTTGCGGTTGTCTTTGTGATTACTTTATACTATGTGTTTCAATGGGTTCTTTCTCTGTCTTTAACATTGCACCTTTTGATGGTAAAGGAGATTTTCAAATTTGGCAACAAAAAATGAAGGGCATTCTATTCAACAAAAAGTTTTCAAAGCTATTGATCAATCTTTTTCTGAAAACACTGCTGCCGATAAAAAGGGCGAGGCAGATGAGTTTGCGTATTCATCAATTATTCTAAATCTGTCTGATTCTGTAATTCGGAAAATCGGTAAACATGATACAGCTTAGGCTTTATGGGAAAAATTGGAAGAGACTTATACTGAAACTTCCTTGCCTAACAAACTATTTTTACTTGAAAAAATTTTCCGGTTCAAACTTGATATTTCAAAGGATATAAATGATAACCTGGACACTTTTACAAAATTAATCCAGGATATCAAACAAACCGGTGATAAAAATATTGATGAATACACCCCTATTGTTCTTTTAAATGCCATCCCTGATTCTTACAGTGATGTTAAGTCTGCTATTAAGTACGGCAAAGATAAAGTAACTCTTAATACTGTTATAAACGGTTTGAAAAGTAAAGAATTGAATTTGAAAAACAATAAGGGTAATAAATCTCTAGGTGAGGTTAATTTTGTGAGGGGAAGGCCTCAAAACCGCTTTCGAAAACTGAAACCTTCATCAAGTCAAAATCTACAGAGTAATTTTTCTGAAAAGAAGAAGGGCAAATGGAAGAGTAGGTCAAAGTCTCGACCTAAGAACCGTAAGTGCTATAATTGTGGTGAATCTGGTCATTACATTCATGAGTGCACTAAACCTAAGAAAAATTATCAAAATGATAATGCCAACCTTGTAGCTGAAAATGGCCGTGAAGATGAAGTTTTCATGGTTTCTGAAATTTGTGAACAAGATAATACTGTGCATACTCTCACTTTGTGTGAAAATGAGTGGCTTGTTGATTCCGCTTGTTCGTTTCATATGTCGCCTTTCAAAAGGCTATTTTCTGAATATAGAGAAGTGACAAATTGGTCTGTCTCTATGGATAATGAGAAAAAGTGTCAAGTTCATGGTTTAGGAAATATTCAGATAAGATGTGACTCTGGTTATTTGTTAACTTTAAAGAACGTGAGGCATGTTCCTGATTTGTGTCACAATATTGTTTCTTGTGGTACCCTTGATGATGAGGGGTAAGAAGGTAAGTGGGTTAATGGGATTATGAAAATCTTTAAAGGAAACTTGTGTGTTTTCAAAGCAATAAAACGGAATAACCTCTATGTGAAAATTGCAAAATATGATTCTTTTGTGAATGTTGTCCAAGGTGACTCAACAGATCTGTGGCATAAACGTTTAGGCCACATTAGTGATAAGGGTCTGGAAATTTTGCAAAAACAAGGGGTGTTTGGGAAAGATAAATTGTCCTCTGTGCCGTTTTGCGACTCCTGTGTGGTAGGTAAACAACATCGTGTTAAGTTTCCAAATCCCCATCCCCCTATAACTCCTACTACTTATGACACTTTCATTATTTGCATGCTGATGTGTGGGGGCCATCTAGTGAACCCACACACGATGGAAATAGATATTTTCTATCTGTGATTGATGATTATTCCCGTAAGGTCTTTGTGTTCCTTCTGAAAAACAAATCTGATGTATTTGAGAAATTCAAAAATTGGAAAACGTTGATTGAAAATCAAACTGGGAAGAAAATTAAAATCTTAAGGACCGACAATGGCCTTGAGTTTTGCAATCAAATGTTTGATGAGCTTTGTGCTCAATCTGGTATTCATAGACATAAGTCTGTCCCTTATTCACCCCAACAGAATGGGGTGGCTGAACACATGAATAGAACCTTGCTAGAAAGGGTCAGAAGCATGTTGGCTATGTCTGAGCTCTCGAAAAAGTTTTGGGGTGAGGCTTTACTTACTGCTGCTTATTTGATAAATAGATCTCCCTCTGTGCCGTTGAATGGTAATTATCCTGAATGTGTTTGGTCTGGTCGATCTATTGATTTTTCAAATCTTCGTGTATTTGGCTGCTCTGCTTATGTGCATCAGAAAAATGATAAGCTTGAGCCTCGTTCTGTGAGATGTGTGTTTCTGGGATACCCGGAAGGGGTAAAAGGCTATAGGGTTTGGCTGAAAGGCCAACCCGGTTTCAAAACCATTATTAGTCGAGATATTGTTTTCAACAAAAATGAATTTCCTTGCCTTTTACCGGATCCGGAAAACCCCCCTGCTCCAAATGAGGTGGAGCTGTACATTTCTTTAGATAATATGGATAATGTGCAAACAGAAACTATTCTTGATAATCTTGATAATGCTGATGTGCATGATGAAACAGAAGAAGTTCTTGAAGATAATTTGCATGATTATCAACTTACTCGAGATAGGCCCAGGAGAGAAATTAGAAGACCTTCTCACTTGAATGATTATCATATGGCATCATATGCATTCAATATGTTTGAATCTATTGATAATTGTGAACCCAAAACATATGATGAAGCTTTGAAATCTGAACACTCAGAACAGTGGCTTTTTGCAATGAATGAAGAAATGACTTCATTGCACTCAAATGAAACTTGGCCTCTTGTGCCCCGACTGCCTAACTGTTCGGTAGTTGACTGTAAATGGCTTTTCAAAGTTAAGGAAGAAAATGAGTCGGTCAGATCCAAAGCTAGACTCGTTGCTAAGGGTTTCACCCAGAAAGAAGGTATTGACTACACTGAAATATTTGCTCCGGTTGTTAAGTTCACTACTGTGCGTATCATGCTTGCTCTAGTTGCTCAATTTGATTGGGAATTAAAACAATTAGATGTCAAAACTGCTTTTTTACATGGTGAACTTGAAGAAAAACTTTATATGAGTCAACCTATAGGCTTTATTGATCTCAGGCTCCCTAATCATGTTTGCTTGCTTAAGAAATCGATTTATGGTTTAAAACAATCACCTAGGCAATGGAATAAGAAGTTCGATGAGTACATGCTCTCACTTAAATTTTCAAGAAGCAATTATGATCATTGCTTGTATTTCAAAACTGATTCCAAAAATCCTATTTTCTTACTAATATATGTTGATGATATGCTCTTAGTGAGCCCTTGTGTGAAAACAGTTGATCATGTCATTAGATGCTTAAGTGCGAAGTTTGACATGAAATACCTTGGTGATGCTAAGCGCATTCTTGGGATGAATATCTTTCGTGATAGGAAAAACTTCACCATTGTTTTAAACCAAGATTCCTATGTGCAGAAAATTATATCCAAATTTTCTATGAGTCAGTCTAAATCAACCTCTGTGCCTCTAGCTGGTCATTTCCTATTAAGTAAGGATCAATCCCCAAAAACTGAGGATAATATCAATTATATGAAAAAAGTACCTTACTCAAATGCCATTGATTCGGTCATGTACCTAATGGTCAGCACAAGACCTTACATAGCTTATGCTGTGAGTTGTCTTAGTCGTTATATGGCTAACCCAGGGGTTTACCATTGGCAAGCCGTTAAATGGCTCTTAAGGTATTTGAAGGGCTCAACCAGGTATGGTCTTAAATTTTCTCGACACCAGCAAGGTGTGTTGGATACGTGGATTCTAATTATGCTGCTAATCGTGATAACCGTAAGTCTACTACTTCCTATGTATTTACTTTGTGTGGCACACCGATTAGTTGGAAGTCTCAATTACAACCTATAGTTGCTTTATCCACTACAGAATCTGAGTATGTTGCTATAACAGAAGCATTAAAAGAAGCTATATGGCTAAAAGGACTATTATCAGAAATCGGTTTTCTAAAGGATAAAGTCGAAGTTTTTTCGGATAGTCAATCCTAGATTCAATCGCAAGAATCCGCTTTTCATGATAGAACAAAACATATTGATGTTCGTTTCCATTTCATACGAGATGTTGTTGCTAAACGTATAATCTATCTTGAAAAAATACCCTCCCAATTTAATCCTTCAGATATGGGTACTAAGTGTTTACCCGTCGAGAAATTTAAATCTTGTTTAAAAAGACTGAATTTTGATTCAGTCGAATAAATTTTTGAACTTTGTGTTCTTTAGGGGATCTCTTTGTGAGTTAGTCTTCTTTGTGAATTCTTTTACCTTATTTACTTTGTGTATGTGCAGGTAACCCCGGAGATAGGCGATGACGAGTCTTCTCCGAAACCCGAAAATGCAATTTGACTGGTTGGCCCAAAAGGGTGGAGAAATGTTGGTATTTTGGCCCAACCAGGCCCAAACCATATCTCCTCCCTTCAGCCCATAAGTGCTGGCCCAGCCCTTGGCAGCCCCTTTAATTGGAACCGTCCGATCCAGACTTAATTTCTACTCTTGATCTGGACCGTCCGACTCCCCTTATATAAAGCCTAACCCTAACCCTACTCCCTCATTTTCCCTTCACTGCGCCGTCTCCCTCTTTTTCTATCTTCTCTCCTGTGAGCTTACCTACCTCGGTCAAACTCCACCCTGCTGTGATTTTTTGCTCCCGATTCGCACTACCTCATCTCCCTCGTGATCGATTGAATATCATAATGGAATCCCGTGACCGATTCCATCCTTGTGTGTATATATATCGCGATCGGGGATGGAGTTTGAGACACCGAGAGAAAAGATTCAAGTTTTGCCTTGTGAATCCGAAGTGAAAAGAGTGATATTTCTGTTGTGATATCATTGAGGGAGACCGTGATTAGTTCTTGTGTTTTCTGAGGTTTTTTCTGGGTTAGATAAGGCGCTACCGAGCTATTATGCCGGCCGGCGGTGGATCGGCGTTCGTCCTTCGTGGAATCGAACATTCTTGGTGTCAAATTGCAAAGGGTTCGGAAGATCTGAGCCTAAAGATCTATTTCACAAAGTGGGTTTTCTTGTCCCTTATTTTTTTCCGTTTTTTCGTATTATATATATATATATTATTATATATATTTGTTATATATATCTATATATATACTGCAGTTTTTGGTTTTTTATCTATATATATTATATATATATATATTTGTTATATATATATATCTATATATATATATATATATACACTGCAGATTCGGAATTATACCATATACATATATATATTATATATATATCTGTTATATATAACTATATATATACTGCATTCTTGCTGCCTTAATTACTTGGTGTATTTCGATCGGTATTATCGTTATCTCGGCTAACTTAAACGTATCTTTGTGATTTACAGATTGGTTCTGGACGATCGAATTCCTTTTTTGGGGTCAGCTTGTTTTTGGGGTTTATTTCAATAATTATATTATTTTATTATAGGTTCATTAGTTGGACTGTAATCCTTAATCCCTTTCCCGTTGAATATAATTGTAATAGTTATATTCGTTTAATCCGCTTGTATTAACGATCCTGTCTTTAGCCATTGTACGATCCGATACCCAACACCAGTAAAAGCGACCATACGAAGCCAAAAACTAACCAAAAATTCCTTTTGATTTAAATTTCAATAAAAAATGATTCATGTTTTGTTAAAATAATCCTAGTTATCTTCGTAATTCTTTAAAACTATTAATTTCTGATGTTCATATGACCATATAATCGAGTATTTCAAACAATTATTATCTTATAAAATTTCCCAAATTATTTATTTACTAAAAAGAACCAAATTGGAACCAACAATTTATTAACTTAGAGAAATTATTATTTTGTCGAGTATTATTTTATGAATTTTTTATTGTATTATTACTTTTTGTACTTTTTATATTTTTCCAAATCTATATAGAGGAACGGAAGGACGTGTCTATATTTTTTTTTAAGTCATTGGCTAAATTACATAGTTGTATTTTATAGAGGACAGAAGGGCGCGTGTATAAGTTTGCGCAAATACCATTAACAATATGTTAGACCCTATTGGGTAAGCTAGACCTCTATTATTACTCACTCTTTGTACTCGTCTAATGCTTCCAACCTTTAGAAGCTTTTACCCTAATTCCGTAGAGTCGCTCAATATATATATGATAAGGTTTTAAGGGATTTTTTTGCATAAATGTTTGATTTTAACCTTTGCTCGAT
The DNA here is from genome assembly GCA_033398695.1 of Orobanche coerulescens. Taxonomy (NCBI): domain Eukaryota; kingdom Viridiplantae; phylum Streptophyta; class Magnoliopsida; order Lamiales; family Orobanchaceae; genus Orobanche; species Orobanche coerulescens. The sequence continues at coordinate 131,168,322 of CM065812.1, read as the reverse complement.
TGTATTCAAGTAACATATTCGAGTAAACTATTTCGAGTAACTTAAAAATACATTTGAATTACCAAAAACACATTCGATCAAGTAACATATTCGAGTAACATAAAACACTTTTGGATAACTTAACACTGAATATTTTTGAATAATCTATTCGAACAACATAAAATACATTCGAGTAATCCGAAACCTGCGTTACACATTAATCACCAAAGGTGAGACCAAAATCTATCCACGAGACAATCCAAATCTTACTTTGTTTTTCGTATAATTACAAAACGACATTCGGGTTTTTCGTATATATATATATATATATATATATATATATATATATATATATATATATATATATATATATATATCCACCATATTTAGCAAAACAACCAACACTTCAACCCATGTGATATTTAGCTGATTCCAAAAACAAGTCCCAAATGGAAGAAGAAAGACTACACATACAAAATATAACCAAAGTTGAAGTTGTGCCCCCCCTAGGACTGAAATGTCATTGTCTTAAAAGATTACTGTACCTTTTTCTTCTCCTAAAGGTACACAGAATTTCAAACCAAGGGAAGGTTTCTAAAATGTTTAGTTTTATTACACATTGGTACCAAATCTAGCTGCCTACATAAAAAGACCACACCTTTAATGGCTTACCATATCATTCATATGTACTTACTTATGTCCAGCAGCAACATTAACATCTATGTCCATTAATGATATGCATCACATGCATAAGACAACATAGCTTCTAGTTCTTCCTATGGGGTCACATCGATCATACATGGCTGTCAATCTCTACTACCAGTCTTCATACATACTCTATCCTTCTTCCTTGGGCTGCTTTTCTTCTTTATAGTGTATAGACACTCTATTGTACATTGTGTATGAGTATTAAATGAGAATCCGTTCTTAAAATGAAAACGCGAGTCCAATGCATATTTAGTACAGATTCCCTGTATATATAGTATGTCGTAATGCAAATTATTATTTTTGGAATTCATTGCACACATTTAGTACGAATTCACTGTGTATAAGGAGAAAAAATAAATATAATCCGTACTAAATATGCACTAGAGTCACATTCTTATCTTAAAGATATGTTTTCATTTGAACTAATTCATATATGTGCGTGTGTGTGTGTTTTTTCCCAATTCATATAAGAGCAGGTTCTATTATCATGATCAATACCATTTAATGGTGACGAGTACTACTTGAGTTACAAGCTCGTGGTCATTGTTGCAATGTTATATTTAATTGCCAATGCATAGAATAAGATCCTAATCCATATAGGACTCGGTTCTTCGATAGTTGAGTAGCCTCGACTGTTTTATTCTCTATAGTGTTTACCTGTGCTTCAATACATTTTATACACACATATCATCATCACATATCACATAATGAATTGAACCACAAACCACAAACAAATTACTTTAAAAGAACAAAAAAGAGAAACCCATTTTTAGGGGTTTGGTCAAATATGTATAGCAAATCATGTAACAAGACTGATCATAGACTTAATTATATATATATATATATATATAACATAATTTATATTATATATTTATATAAACAAATAAATATTATTCTCAAGAGAAGTGCTACACATACACATATTTATACACACTTTTCTACACACTAACATCTCAACCATTCATTTAGTGTGGGACCCATTCGTTTATTGTGGGACCACACTAAATGAATGGTTGAGATGTTAGTGTGTAAAAAAAATGTGTATAAATATGTGTATGTGTAGCATTTCTCTATTCTCAAACCCTTTATCGTAACTTTTCCAACATGGAACGGATAATGAGGGGAAAAGGAAGCATCGAGTTCAAAACCAACAAGAAAGCCAAAGTACAAGAGATAAGAAACAAAAGAAAAACATAAGCAAAAAACATGCAAAAATCTTGTACCAATACACTAGAATTAATAAAAATAAATTGTGTTAACCAAAGCACATAATTATAATTAATATATTCGAATAAAAGAGAACAATAAATAAACTTATACAATAAATAAATCATCATCCCAATGTCTTCCTTAATTATTTATACACCACTTTGCCCTCCCTAGCTATAGCTAGCTTAGCTATTTCCTTCAATGGGCGTTGATATAATCCTTAATTAAATATGCTACTACAACCCATCTTCTTGAATTAAAGTTAGAGTGGAATTAAAGACAAATCAAAAGACCAAGACCATTTTTTTTCCTCTCATAAAATAGAACCAAACTACATACATATATATTCTAGCTGCTAGTACTTCTAAAATGTGTGGTCGGAGGTGGGAAGAATTGCGTACCGGCCATAAACGCGTTAAGTGGCGCCGTAGGATAAATCGAAGGGTCAAGCATCGTTGTCGTCGTATTAAGGTTGTGTCCGGCGGTGGAGGCGGTGAGATGGAAGGGCTGATGCTGCGGCTGTTGAGATCCTCCAAAGCCGGAGGGGATATCGCCACCGGATTGTGCCCGGCTTTCGGGACCTTGGTGGTAGAGAATTCCCTTGAAAACATGACCTCCTATGTTTACTGCCGTCTGATAGGCCAGATGTTCCCCAGCATCATCGGCGGAGCTCACTCTCACGCACCGGAAAACTGCTGGAGAGTTTACTTCTGCTGGAAAATGTCCCAACTCAAACCCTAGCCAATTTTTTTTTTAAATATCAAAAAATAAAATCAGAAAAAAATGGAAATTTGAAAAAAAATATGTTTTATTTTTTATTTTTCCATTCCTTACCAAATGGAAATTGAAAAACAAGAAATCTTGATAGAAAAAAAAAGCATTTAGTATTATAATTATTATTATTATTATGTTACATTTATCGGCGTCAGTTTTACTCTGTAACAGTAAGGAGCAAAAGAAAGGTAAAGCGGGTGGACTTTAACTGGTTAATATTATTACCCAAGTACAATCTTTTTCCATTTTTTTTCTTTCTAAATTAACATCACCTGTCGTGGTCGCGGGCAGACGTGAATTGGTGCAAGCAAGAGCAGAACCTCTACCGCCGCCGCCGCTGCAGCCGGGATTTTCTCTCATGCGTTTAAGATTCTCCCCACGTCCGGCGTCGTCCAGTTGATCTGTCTGCAACATCGTACTAAGCTGCTGCTGCCGCTCGCGGCGCTTAGCAGCCGGAACCCACGTGCTCTTCACGTGAGTCTGGCAATGAAACCCTCGACTCTTACAGCAAGTCCGACACCTCAGATGCGCACAATCCTTCTTAGCTTGATTCCCACAGTCCTGACAGTTTATACTTTCGTTTCCACCTGATCTGCCTTGCCTCATAACCCTAAACCCAGCTGCTGATCTGTCACTGTTATAACTCGAAGACTGATCATCACCACCACCACCACCATTATTATTATTACCATTAAAAATAATATTGTTGTCGCTGCTGTTATTATTTCTTCTACTCGGGGGACCGACAGAAAAATCCACATCTTGATGGTGGTTTTGTCTTTGTTGATGCAACTGATAGTATTGCTGCCATAGCTCGAAATCCTTGTTATAGATCTCTTCGTTCTTGAAAAGAAACAAGCTACTATTGTTGTTGTCCGTTGGCTGATGATGATGATCTTGGTCCTGGTGATCTTTATTACAATTACCGTCTAGTGTGAAAAACCCAGACATTATTTTTCACACCTACAAGCTATGCACTCTTAGCTCAATTTTGACATAAGAATCCATAGCATACAGGGAAGAGACCCTCGGGCAAAAGTATAATTATATAAAAAAAAAAAAAAAAAAGTAGTCTTGCGGAATTTTAAGCCTTTTTTAAAAAAACAAAAAACAAAAATTGTGGGTTATTTTGTAATTTTGTAGTTTTACGTGTATATATATATATATATAAATTTGTAAATATATATCACAGATAGAGAGACTAGAGACTGGAGAGTGGAGACTGGTGAGGGTTTTTTTCTTGCTACTATTCCGCTGACTGACAGTTTGTATGTGTTTGGGGTGAAATTGTGATATTTTGGGGGTCCGTTCTCTCTTTGCAGCTTTTCTTTTTTTTTTTTTTTCTGAGACACGAAATTTAGGAATTGCTTTAGGGTAAGAGAGAGAAAAAGAAAAGTGATTGGAAAGATAGAGAGAGAGAGGAAGAAGAATTTGTTTGGGTTTATCTAGGTTTGTTCTCTCTTTCTCTCTCTCTCTCTTGATTGTGATCACTTGAATTGAATTCGTTGTCTCTCTTCTGTTTCGGACGCATTAAAGTCACAACAGCTCTGCAAACGCCGCCATTAGCCACTGGCAACCACCCCTCTGCAACCTCAATTTAAGACATAATCCCCTCCTTTCTCTCTCTCACACACACAGCACGCACCCCTCTCATCTTTCTAAATGGTGGAGCTAGGCACACTGTTTTCTTTTGGCAGAAGAAAATCATGTCACACTCCTCCTACTCCAACAGTTCTCTTTGGACAGTAAGAAAGAATCAATCTCGGCCGTTGCATTTTGATGGAACGGTGGTTGTCCGTCTACGTGTCCAACGCACCAGCTTTTGCTTATTCGTCCTTGCACCGGAAAACACGCTCTACTTTTTTCTTCCTCTCTCTCTCTCTCTGATTCAGTATCACCATTCCCACATTAAATATTTTTAGTGCTCTTCCTTTTATATTAGTACTAATTTTCGCAGAGGAAATAAAAGGCAATTTTTACCTAAATGAGGAAACGCAACACAAGGGCACGGCTATAGTATTTTTTTTTCCCTTTAATTACCGACAAATCACATTCGGCGATAACTAGGGATGTTATTTGGGATTTTTCTAGCCATAAAATTTAGCATAATGTTAGATCAATATTAAAATTATTTATTTGTTTAAATTTGTTGATTTTAATTCGTCTATTTTTCTTGTTAGAGTTGAATTATACGAATTGAAATAAAAAAATATGAACAAATATATAATTTTACTATCGGCCTAACATCAAACAAAATTTCCTTTGCCAAACGGTAGACTTAATTATAAAAATATAATTATATGATATTATCGGAATTACAAAATTCTGCTATAACACGAATTAAAATCAACAAATATAAATAAATAAATTATTTTAGTGTACCCTCAGGCCAATTTTTCCATTATTATGATTTTGTAAAAAAACGTCACAGTCAATGAGATTAGTGACCGATTTCTTTTCCGCCTTTCAGGGAAAGCAAAGGAATTCTCGAGTGTACCTTACTGTATTAGACAAAGGGTGTATATTTGGTGTATTTTAGGTAATGATTGATATAAGTAATGATGATTAAATGTGTGGTGGAGATAAAAAGTAAAATGTATTGATGATGAATGAGTGGTGGAGATTAAAAAGTAAAAATGTGATTGTTTGATTTGATTGTAAAAAGTGATATATGTAAACTTACTAAAGGAACTACTTTTTGATAGAAATGTAAACCTTTGGGCGGGACGGAGGGAGTATATGAGAAATGATAGGGTTAACACATTGAACCACACCCTCAAACACATTCGTATTTTATGGGTGTACCGCGTGCTTCACTATTAATTTTATTATAATATTATTATAAATATTTTATCTGCAAAGCATGCAATACAACACTCGTAAAGCACGAGGTGTGTATGGGGTGTGATTCAGGGTGTTGCTCTATCACCCCTCATTATATATATATATAGAGAGAGAGAGAGGGAGAGAGAGGGGGAGAAATGATAGGGCAACACTCTGAACCACACCCTCAAACACATCCGTGCTTTATGATTGTTGTACCGTGCTTTACTATTAATTTTATTATAATATTATTATGAATATTTTATCAGAAAGATGCAAAGATAACACCCATAAAGACGCCAGATGTGGCAGGTGCGTGTTCCCTATCACCCCTTATATATATATATATAATTATTTAGTATTATTAAAACGCCTCGTATTCCTACACTAGCTAATTCGACCTCTAATCATTTGAATTTGACTAATCATATGCATCTGAGTTGTGTTCTAAAATCTATTTCTTCGCCCCACATAACATTTATCCCTAAAAATCTTTTTTTTTTTTTTAAATATTTCACTACATCAAATAATCACTATTATACGATTTAATATCCACCAAATATTCATTATAAATACATTTCGCTTTTTAAATTTTGATTAGATTTTTTTAATTTGACGGATCGTTAAAATTAAAATGAGCATAATAATTGGAATCTACATTCTGGTTAGTTAATTATATTGCACTTATTTTTCTCAAATCCAAAGCCAGACGAATGAAAAATTAATTTTCAAATATTGAATATTGGAGATAAAAAATAAAAGAGGATAAGAAAAGTCTACTCAATTAGCAGGATTGAAAGTATCCGATTTAGCTTCTTGGAAGCTATTCTAAGGAGCTTCTTAAGGAGGCTATAAAAGTAAATTCATTCCCAACTAACAAAAACTAATAAAACAAGAAAAAGAACAAAATCATTACATGGCATAATTTTAGGACACTTTCACGAGCAGAGCCAGAATTTCTTAGTACAGGTGGCGACATTAAAATTTGTTTCGACACAATGATATTAAATTTTTTTAGATGAGTTATTAACAACAAAAATCACATTAAATAAACTAATTCATATTAATACGTAAAATCATACTAATATAACTCAGAAAAATACATTCGTTTATAGAGTTTGACTGACTACTTTTCTTACTTTGGGGCCAAAATTTTTTAAATAACAAAAATACAATAATAATAAAAAATATTAGTAGAGATTTTTTTTGGGAGGGGGGCACAGCCCCTACCCGCCACCCCCCACTAAGGCTGTTATCGGACCAGTTTTCTCCAGATCCGGATCCGATCCGATAGGTTACCGGGTTGATCCGGTCCGGACCGTTAAGGGCGGTCCGAAATATACTGTAACACCCCAAATCGCAAATGGGACATTACATGCCGTAGGACCCTCATGAGGCCTACCAGGCAAAGACATGAAACACAATCCGAATATGGAAACTCAAAAGACACAATTATTATAGCAGAACAGGGCTGTGGCCTTGGCCAAAACATTTTAATTAAGTACCGAAAAGTGTAAAACCACATAAATTCATTGCCCACGGAGGAGACTTAAACCAATTTATAGAATACTCAATCCAACTCCAACATCAAGATAAAGACAATAGTAAAACATGAAACACGACTCGAGTCTCATCATCATGCCGGTCCATCTTTCACGTGCGGATCCCGTGTCAGCTCCTCAGCTCGCCCGGTACCTGAAATGCATAACGCATTTCCTCCATTTAAGGGGTTAGCATTCGAATAGCTAGTGCAAGTACACAATTACACTATATATATATATATCCAATTTGGCACAAGCAAAAACGTATGAGAAAAACATTTGAAATCAATATTCCGGAATATCACAATTTACACCAAAACAGTATATCCTAAATATTTCCACATCACAACAATCACAATTGGTAACCCGCGGCCGTACCCATTAGTATCGACCCCCAGAGGCCCCGTCGGACCGTCCCAGGGTGAGAAACCATTTCTGCAGCCGTACCCATTAGTAACGACCCCCAGAGGCCCCGTCAGACCATCCCCGGGTGGAAGAGCATCGACACACGCACCCAAGTCCACTCCCATAGCCGTACCCATTAGTATCGACCCCCAGAGGCCCCGTATGCCATCCCCGGATGGAAGAGCAACAATCACATTCATTCGATAGCACAATTACATTATTTGCATCAAAATCATACACACACAATGAAATATAATACATGTACTTGCCTTGAATAAGACGAAGCGAAGGAAACGACGAAAGAATAGGTTTCGGTCCGAACAATCCTCCTAAATCCGTTCCTAACAGAATGACGGTATACAAACAAGTCTCAATATTGTGAAAACGTATGAATTAATCCTAATTCTACCCGTTGGAATAGTTGTCGGTCACTACGAAGTCCTAGACGGTTTTAATCTTACAATGGCGAAACTACGAGGTTAAATTCGTTAGACTATAATGGAAACAAGGGATTACGACTACACATTCGTAATCTAACAATTCGACGGATCTAAATCAGATTAAAAGAAAGAATTATGTCAAAATCCCGAAATCCCCAAAAACTAGGGTTCAACGATGTATACCTCGATTCGGACAGAGAACGATGATTATGATGATGATTAACCTCCCTTGGTACACAATAATCAATCTTCAAAGGAACTCTACGGATTGCTCTGGACAAATCGCTCCAAATCGCTCAAGGAAACTCACATCGCGCACAAAGGGATGAGAAGAAACGAAATAACACGACTGAGGTTAAGTCAGGATTTAAAACGCCTGGCAGTGTGTTACGTATGTTAACACGATTTGTTAACGTACGTTATGATGTTTACGTATGTAACCTCTCACAGGTTAACGTACGTAACAAACAATCTGTACTCTATTGTGAAAACCATAACGTACGTTACCAATAAGGTATAACGTACGTTATGATGCCTCTATAACGTACGTAAAGGAGCATGCATAACGTACGTTATGCATGCAGCAGTCCCACGCTGCTAGACACTTAATTCTGCACAGTTGATACAACGACGAAACGCAACACAAGGATAGAATCAAAAGTGTAAACACGATGTATCCATAACAACGAAGCTGAGTGTTGAAAGAAAATACACTTCCAACTACCGAGGGATCCAAAATACGACAAGGAGGATAAAAGCACCCTAAACTTCTAGAAAATTACAAAATAGCCCAAACATCCGAAAATTCATGATACGACGTCGGATTAACAATCCGAAACTCACAACATGAGCAGCTCATCCAAACGAACTCATAGAAACAGAGGAATAATGAAATCGAACGAATTTTACGAGAATCGAACATACATACAACAAAATATAATTCAAGATGAAAATACGTAAAAATATCTTCGAAACTCCTCCGGATGGAAAAACTCCAAGAACAAAATAGATTCAGTATTCCAAACTAGTAATAAGCGAGTCATCCGAAACGAACATGCACCAAAAATAGAAATTACCAAAATAGAAAGTACGGATATTACATTCTCCCCCCCTAAAAAATAAGTTTCGTCCCGAAACTTACAACGCGAATAACTCGGGGTATCTCGACTTCATACTCTCTTCCGTCTCCCACGTGGCTTCCTCGGATCCATGCCTCGACCATTGAACTTTAACCAAAGGGATGGTTTTGTGCCTAAGTTGCTTCACCCGATGCTCTAAAATCTGAATCGGCCTCTCCTCGATGGTAATGTCGGTCCCAACTCAATCTCTCCAAAATCAATAATATGGTTAGGGTCCGGTACGTACTTCCTAAGCTGGGAAACATGAAATACGTTATGCACGTGACTCAAGGACGGCGGCAAGCCTAACCAATATGCAAGCTCTCCAACTCTCTCTAAAATCTCGAACGGTCCAATATATCTCGGACTAAGTTTACCCTTCCGGCCGAAGCGGTAAACTCCCCGTGTCGGCGACACCTTAAGCAAGACATGGTCCCCCACCTCAAACTCCAACGGCCGGCGACGCGTATCGGTATAAGACTTCTGCCGACTCTGGGCCGTCAACAACCTATCGCGAATCAGAGCAATCTTCTCTCTCGTCTCAACTATCATATCGGGTTCGGTACCAACTAACTCGGACGCATCATCCCAACACAACGGTGATCTGCACCTCCTCCCATATAATGCCTCAAAGGGTGCCATTTTGATCGAGGCATGCCAACTATTGTTATACGTGAACTCGATCAATGGAAGGTGTGACTCCCAATCATCTTTCCAATCTAAAGCACAAGCTCTCAACATATCCTCCAGCATCTGTATTGTCCGCTCTGACTGTCCGTCTGTCTGAGGGTGGTAGGATGTACTGAGTCTCAACTCAGTCCCCAAAGCTCGATGGACAGCCTGCCAAAAATGTGATACAAACTGGCCATCTCGATCCGAAACAATACTCCTAGGAGTCCCATGTAACCTCACGATCTCTGCAATAAACACTCGTGCCAGCCTCTCCGGCCCCCAAGTGTCCTTAATACCCAGGAAATGAGATGATTTTGTTATTCGATCGACAATAACCCAAATCATGTTCATTCAGTCCGAGTCCTAGGCATCCCGGTAATGGAATCCATAGAGATGTCTTCCCACTTCCATTCCGGAATGGAAAGTGGTCGTAGCAACCCCGCGGGCCGCTGATGCTCAACATTAACCTGCTGACAGGTCAAACACTTCGCCACAAACTCGCTAACGTCCGTCTTCAAATTGCTCCACCAGTAGTACTCCTCACATCCTTGTACATTTTGCTCATACCAGGATGTATGGAGTAAGGTGTGGTATGAGCTTCACTCAAGATCTTCTGTCTCAACTCAATATCACTCGGTACACATAATCTGCCGCGAAATCTCAAAACTCCATCATCTTGAACCACAAATCCAGGGGCTTTCCCCTTCCTCACATCCTCTCTCAACTGGACCAACAACGGATCATCATAGTGTTTCGTCTTGATATCATCAGTCAAGGACGAAGTGATCTCCAACGCACATAACTGACCCTGAACTCTCTGAACCCAAACCTCGATATTCTGACAAATAAAATCCCGCTGGATCCTGCTCTGTGGTGTAAGTACCTCTAACATCTGTAACGCCATCGGCTTCCGGGTCAACGCATCAGCCACTACGTTAGCCTTACCCAGATGATAAAGTATCTCGAGGTCGTAATCTTTAATTAGCTCTAACCACCTACGCTGTCTCATATTCAACTCTTTCTGACTGAAGATATACTTCAAACTCTTGTGATCCGTAAAAATCTTACACGACGACCCATAGAGATAATGCCTCCAGATCTTTAAGGCGAAAACGGCCGCAGCTAACTCCAAATCGTGTGTGGGGTAATTTACCTCAGAAGGTTTCAACTGGCGGGACGCATAAGCAATAACCCTATCTCTCTGCATCAAAACACATCCGAGCCCGAGGCCCGAAGCATCACTATACACCAAAAAATCCTCGTTCCCTTGAGGCAATGCTAAAATGGGTGCGGTAGTCAATCGTCTCTTCAACTCGTCAAAACTATCCTGGCTGTCTGCGGTCCACTCGAAATTCTGAGTTTTCTGGAGTAATTGAGTGAGCGGTCTAGCGATCTTAGAAAATCCCTCAATGAATCTATGATAATAGCCTGCAAGTCCCAGAAAACTCCTCACTTCCTTCACATTCTTGTGCGGTTCCCATGCCATCACCGCCTCTATCTTCTGTGGATCTACCCGAACTCCCTCCGCTGAAATCACGTGCCCGAGGAACATCACTTCCTTAAGCCAAAATTCACACTTAAAGAACTTCGCGTACAACTGCTCAGTTCTCAAAGTGTCCAACACAATCTGGAGATGTAAAGCGTGCTCCTCCCGACTCCGAGAATAGATAAGGATGTCGCCGATAAATACGACTACGAATTTATCCAGATACTCGATAAAAACTTTGTTCATTAACTGCATGAAAACTGCTGGGGCATTGGTTAGCCCGAAAGGCATAACCACAAACTCGTAATGGCCATATCTTGTCTGAAAGGCAACTTTCGGTATATCGCTATCCCGAATCCTCAACTGGTAGTAGCCCGGTCGTAAATTAATCTTCGAAAAGACTGTCGCTCCCTGAAGCTGATCAAACAAGTCGTCGATCCTGGGCAAAGGGTACTTGTTTTTGATGGTCAACTTGTTTAATTCTCGATAGTCGATGCATAAACGAAGCGATCCATCCTTCTTCTTAACAAAAAGTACAGGCGCACCCCAAGGCGATGCGCTCGGTCGAATATACCCTCTATCTAACAATTCCCCCAACTGTTTCTTCAATTCTAACATCTCCGACGGTGACATACGGTATGGCGCTCGAGAAAAGGGAGCCGCATTCGACTCAAGATCAATAGGAAACTCAACCTCTCGCTGTGGTGGTAATCCCAGCAAGTCATCTGGAAATACATCGAGGTACTCGCTAACAACTGGAATCGACGACATGTAGACTCCACCATCCTCCGCCTGCAGAGCGTAACACCAATAGCCGACACAACCCTGATTCAGAAGTTTCATCGCCTTCAAGGCGCTAATCACACTTCCTGATCTACCCGGCTTACAACCGACGAAAGTATGCTCAGTTCCATCCTCGGCTACTATCGAGGTGGTACGAGTCCGATAATTCATGATAGCACCATGCCGATCCAGCCAATCGTCCCCGAGGATCAAATCCTCACCCTTAATGTCTATAACAATGAGATTCGAGGGCCAATCTCGGCTTCCGATCCTCACTGGGCAATCCCTAACTTCCCGGTCCCCAACCATACGATACCCGCTAGGCGTACTCACCACAAATGGTTCACACTCGAACAAGCAGTCAAAGCCAATACGACTCACACAAGCCGAAGCAATAAAAGGAGTGGGTAGCACCCGAATCAAAAAGCACTGAAACTGGATGAGTAAGGACCTGAGTGTTACCTGACACCACCGGAACGTCTGCCTCCTCTGTGCGCCTCATCTGATATAATCGAGGGTGAACTGAGCCCGAACTCGATGCTGTACGGCGATCTGGATGACCCCGACCCCTACCACGGCCCGATCCCTGAGGAACATGAGTAACGGGAGTACTGTGCTCCTTCTGAACGGTGGTGGTAGTCGGTGCTCTGGTGACCTTGGTGGCCCTCTCACAATGAACTGCCCGATGCCCGGTCTATCCGCAAGTAAAGCATGCAACTAACGGAAATGGGCAATCCTTCACCACGTGCTCATGCTGACTGCAATTAAAACAAACTCTACCGCCAGATGCAGCAAACTGGACTGAACGGTCACCCTGAGATCTACTGGCCTGATGAAACGGCTTCTTCCCAGAGGTAGGAGCAGACTGAGACCTCGAAAACTGACCACCCTTACCGGCTGAAAAACCGCCAGTAGTCTTCTGCTTCTTAGCTTCTGAAATCGACTCTGATTCTGGGGCAGCCATCTCGATCACTAGAGCACGATCCTGGTATTCGTTTAAGGTGGCACACATGAGCGGTGCCATACTCTGCCTGATATGCGGCTTCATGCGCATATTGAAATAACGGATTTTACCAGCCTCAGTCCTCACCTGATCCTTCACGAAACCCAACTGTTGATTGTAAGAGATAATGGCCTGAGAAATCGGCACATCCTGGGGTGTGGCAATGAAGAATTCCACAATCCTGCGTTATTTGACCGGCGGCAGACAATATTCTACTTCCATAGCAGCCTTGAACTCCTCCCAAGTGGCTCGGCGGTCTCTGGGCGTCACAGCTCCCAAGTGGTCATCGGGACAGGCTATGGCATCAAAAGTCCTGCGCAACTGAAAGAGCCAATTCTCCCAACCGAGGGAGTCAGAAGATCAGGATAAATGGGGAGGGTGAATCTTAGTCACCGTCTGAAGCCACTTACTAGACTCATCCTCAGGAGTCGGAGGCGGATTCTGGCATCCACCCTGAGCAATTTGGGCAAGCTGAGCTACCAACTGTTAGAGTACAGCAGTAGCCCCGACGTCGGCATTATTACCCGACGGCACTGAATGAGAGGCTGAATCCGCAGAGGACTAAGAAAGTGAGCCTTCCTTATTATTAGCACCCCAACCACGGCCTCGTCTGCGTCCCCTAGCTCGTCTACCGCGACCTCTCAACATACTGAAGAAAGATATGAAAGAACAAGATCAGAAGGATCCACAATTTGCAAGATCGATACCATAATCACAACCCAAACAACACGAGGAAACGAATTACAGAGACATAAGAGTTCAAGGAGACTTACAGTCACGGGTCGTACGAAAAGACGGTAGCACGATGATATTAGGCTCAACGACTGACTCTAACGACAGAACTGACAGACCCAAAATTAACCGACAGCCTAGGCATTCACAATCTAAGCTCCGATACCATAAATGTAACACCCCAAATCACAAATGGGACATTACATGCCGTAGGACCCTCATGAAGCCTACCAGGAAAAGACATGACACACAATCCGAATATGAAAACCCAAAAGACACAATTATCATAGTAGAACAGGGACGTGGCCTCGGCCAAAACAATTTAATTAAGTACCGAAAAGTGTAAAACCACATAAATTCATTGCCCACGCAAGGGACTTAAACCAATTTATAGAATACTCAATCCAACTCCAACATCAAGATAAAGACAATAGTAAAACATGAAACACGACTCGAGCCTCATCATCATGCCGGTCCATCTTTCACATGCGGATCCCGTGCCAGCTCCTCAGCTCGCCCGGTACCTGAAATGCATAAGACGCATTTCTCCCATTTAAGGGGTTAGCATTCGAATAGCTAGTGCAAGTACACAATTACTCAATGCATCATTTTGGGCACAACTACTTGTCGAGCAGGGCCGCACGAGTATCTGGTCGTGCGCGGCGCTCGTGCATTGCGGCTGGATTGGGCAGGAGGCCCAACGGCCGAGTCAGGGCCGCACGAGCAGGCCGCACGAGCATCTGGTCGTGCACAGTGCTCGTGCGTTGCGGCTGGATTGGGCAGGAGGCCCAGTGGTCGAGTTAGTGCCGCACGAGCAGGCCACACGAGCAACTGCTCGGGCGTGGTGCTCGTGTGTTGCGGCTGTACTGGGGCGTTCGAGTCAGGGCCGCACGAGCAGGCCGCACGAGTTGCTGCTCGTGGGCGGCGCTCGTGTGCTATGAGAGTAGCCAGCAGAAGCCTCATGCACGACCGGACGCACGGACACTTGGTCGTGCGGGTTTGGTCGTGCGTCCCTGGGACTATATAAGGTGGACCGACGGGTTTTTTCTCATTTTCACCTTTCCTTCATCCTACTTCCGAGAGAGAGGGTTTGTTAGAGAGATTTTCATCATCAATCACTTGAATACTCGATTTTTCATCATCTTCATTCGGTTGTGAAGCTTGGATAGTCGATCTAACACGATTTCATCGTATCAAAGTACTTGGATCTTCAAAGGTAATATTCATCAAACCTCTTGAATTTCGATTTTGTGTTGAGATATGATGTTTTGGACGTTATAATCATGTTGTATGAAGAGATATACATATGATTATGAGTATGTATGAATATCATCGGATTATTGAAAGGTTATTCAAGAACACTTTGAATATTGAGTTGGATTTGGGGGTTTTCGATTAATTGTTGTTGAAATCACGAGTTTGGATATTCATATTGGATTACTGATCGTATTGAAGATGTTTTGTTGGTTTGAAACACTTCTTGGGGATTTGATATTGGTATTATTGAGGATTGATTGTAAACAATCGAAGATTGGCCACAACGTGTTCGATATAATGCCTCAATGAACTTGGTTTAGTCGTATCGACGTTTTAAGTTAGTTATACTCGTGTTTGATTCGTGTGTTGAACCGGATTGTTGGTAATTGTGTTATTCAAGGTTGTTCGAGCAACCGACATCTCATTTAGGATGTTGTTCGTGGAAGGACATTCTTCATCGGCGTTGTGTAAGTTAATTGTTACTCGGTTAAAAGGATATTCATTCCTTTCGTTGTTGTTAATTCATAATTATAGTTCATTCATAATGTATTAACCGTATTGAGTCTTGTAATTGTCAATTAATCACTTAAGTCACGAGGAACGATGGTTCTAATCACTTCATTGAGCTATCATTCATTTCACTGTCATTTCATCTCAGTGAGTCATTATTGATTTCGATGTCACTTTTGTTATCTCGTGGCATTCCGGGTCATACTGGCGTGCCGGTTGGTATGTGTAGGATTTTCATGTCGGGCACATATTAAGTCGTGTGTTGGTTGTTGGCCTCACATTAGACTGTGCACATGAGACGATCACTTTGTGAGACTGATTTGGTACAAGACCACACGTGTATTCGATCGATACTCGTTGGTGGCTTGTGCACGGACACATTTCCATCCCGGGCGTAGTGTGGCACCACCCTTTGAGCCGTACAGTTAGTTGATTCATACAGCATGTTTGATTGCGTATGTTTTCAACAAGATTGGGTTATAATCTGACCGATTCACTTTTGACCGTATGTGTTCAACAGTTTGAGATTTCTGATCAAACTTGGGGTTTATACAGCATATATGATTGTGTTTATTCAACTCTTGAGGATTGTTGTTCTGTTTAACTGACCCCGTTGGGGGATTTTGTTTTTCAGGTCATGGCAAGGCTAAGGCACGGGAAGAGAACGTTGACGGCGAGGAGTACCAGTGATACTAGTAGGGGCCCCCAGTCCTTTCATTCACCGTGTTTTCCTTATTTTATTTCCGCTGCAGATTTCCGTTTGGATTTTGAGTTCATTCAGTGTTGTATATTTTAGCTCCGTATAAAATATACTTGTATTCGGTTATTTTCTTAGGTGTGTTGTATAAAACTCCTCATCGGAGTAATCATTGATATACTGTGGTTCGGTACTACAATTATATCACTTAATTCATTAATTTTCATCCGCCTAGTGGGTCCCAGTTGGGGGTCCACAGCACTGTAATATTCGCCTAGTTTAGGGTGTTACAGAGTTGGTATTGGAGCGTGGTTTTGAATACTACCTTCCGAGTCATGTCTCATTTGAAATCATCGTTCATCAGACTAGTATCATTGGACTTTCGCGTCACGTGTGACCCGTGCAAGAGCCGAGCCCTTCAAACCAAAGAACAGTAAGATTTCTTCAATTATCATTTTCATTTGTAATCAAGTCGATCATGTTAATTCATTAATCACTCAATTCATTTCATTGTTCAGTTGTTGATCTTGAGGATCATATCATTGATCTTGTTATCTTGTTCAAGATAATCATTTCAAGAATTTCATCGGATAGTCACGTCACTTCAGTTGATCATTCATGTAATCATTGTGTTTGAGCGCGTATGTTCATTTTCATCATTTCATAACGTAATCATAATGTGATATTCATGCGAGATATATAATCATTTCGTGACTTTCCCACTTCAGTATGGAAAGAGCTGGCAGAGGACGCGGGGGAAGAGGCCGCGGTGCGGGCCGAAACCCGAGAGCTCATGTGAATACACGTGCGAATGCTAGGAATAATGCTAATTCATCGAGCAGTGATGCTGCCACTCATTCACCTGGACGTAATCATTCACTATTAGGGAGTCGTACCCGGGGCACAGGTCAGTCAGAAGGTGTTCGGGTTGATCCACTCACTTTTATGTAAGACATGATGGCCCAAATGACTCAGATGGCACAACTAATGGAAACGATGCATAACTCAGCTACTCAGAATCAACAGGCTCCTCCGCCGCCACCTCAGAGGCAAGAGAGGGGTGTGAGCAGTATCATTGGCGACATCTCTCGCCAAAGACCACCTACTTTTGAGGGTTCATCTGAACCGGCGGATATCATTCACTGGCTCGAGCATTTCGAGAAACTGTTTGCTATGGTGGACTGTCCTGAGGGACACAAAGTTTCAGTCGCGGCTTACTATCTGGGTAAGAGCGCTCATTCATGGTGGTTATCGTTGAAGCCCACCGACGGATTTTGTACTTGGGAACAATTCAAGACTCTCATGATGGAGAGGTATTATCCGGCCCCACTCAGAGAGGCCAAGTTATCAGAATTACTCACTCCCGACCCATCAGCGGACGACGATGTTCTCACCATCGCCGAGAAATTTCAGGAACTACTTCCTTTCGCCTCGTTCATTATTCATTCTGATGCGGACAAGATCAAATATTTCAGCAAGAGGTTGAAACCTCGTATGCGACTACAGTTGCTTAATCATAATTGCACCACTCTGGCCGAATTCATCGATAAAGCTCTTACGTATGAGCTTACCGCTAAGGAAATTGCTAAGAATCAAACTTCATCTACTGGCAAGAAGTCTAAAAATCGTAATCAGTCTGACGACAGCCAGGACACTTTCAAGAAACCACGTGCGGGCTCTACTTTTTCCGAGCGAACTCCTATGATGCCTAAACCCGCGGAATCTCAGTCCCGAGCGGCCAGTTCGGCCATCACCTGTTTTAACTGTGAAGAACAGGGTCATTTCAGTACTAAGTGTCCGAGGCAGACTGTCACATGCCATAACTGTGGAATTGCGGAGCATAGGGCCCGTTTTTGCCGAAGGGACTCCAAACCCACTCCAGCGACATCTCAGACCCCGAAACAGTCAGCGGTTCCAAATCAGGCCACTCAATCCGCGTCGTTTAAAACGACAGGAGCTAACAAAGGCAGATCCAAGAGCTATCAGACGGGAGCGTCCGGTTCGGGGGCCGGCAAGCCCCGAATTTACGAGATGAAGAAGACCGACGATCCTGAGGCCCGGATGATCTCAGGTACACTCGATATTCTATCTCAACCTGTGTGTACCCTTTTTGATACTGGTGCATCGCATTCTTTCATTTCCGAATCATGTTTGAGTAGACTATGTCTGGGTAGTGCTACTAGTTGTGAGCCTTATGTCATCAGTCTACCTGATGGTAGAAGAATTAGCGGGAATCGTGAGATTAAGGATTGTCCCATTCAACTCCATAGCCGTGATTGGTTAGCAGACCTAATCGTGGTAGATTTACCTAGAAACGACGTCAGTATGGGTATTGATTGGATGGATCGTCACGATGCCGTCATTAGTGTACGTAAGCGTTTGGTCACTATCATTTCAGACGATGGGGTCGAATGTGTGTTTCAGGCAGGTAATCCCAGCTGTTATGGAAGAGTCGTTAATTTGATGAAAGCAGTGAGATTACTCAATCAGGGGTGTGTCAGTTATTGGTGCTATATGACCAAGACCGAGAAACCATCAGTAATGTTGGAGGATATTCCGGTAGTGAGAGATTATGCCAATGTCTTTCCAGACGAGTTACCTGGTTTGCCTCCACAAAGAGATGTGGAATTCACGATTGAGAGCCCGGTACGTCCCCAATATCGAAGGCACCGTACCGGATGGCCCCGACCGAAATACAGGAATTGAAGAATCAGTTAGAGGATTTGACCGAGAAGGGTTATGTCCGACCGAGTGCGTTCCCGTGGGGAGCACCCATGCTGTTTGTCAAGAAGAAGGATGGTTCGTTCCGCTTGTGTATTGATTATCGAGAATTGAACTAGGTGACGATCAAGAATAAATATCCCCTACCCCGTATTGATGATCTTTTCGATCAACTTCAGGGAGCTTCAATATTTTCCAAGATCGATTTAAGATCTGGGTATCACCAGTTGCGAATCCGAGAGTCGGATATTGCTAGGACAGCGTTCCGAACATGCTATGGTCATTATGAGTTTGTGCTAATGCCGTTTGGGTTAACTAATGCACCTGCGGTATATATGGAATTAATGAATCAGGTTTTCATAAACTATTTGGATCGATTCTTGGTTGTCTTCATTGATAACATTTTAATTTATTCTCGTGACCGAGAGGAGCACGAGTTTCACCTTCATCAGGTGCTCGACGTTTTGAGACGAGAGCAACTTTATGGGAAGTTTTCCAAATATAAATTCTGGATGTCCGAAGTGACGTTTCTCGGACATGTAATTTCATCAAACGGAGTTCGTGTTGACCCTCAGAAGACGGAGGCTATCCGAGATTGGCAACCTCCAAAGAATGTTAAGGAAATTCGAAGTTTCCTTGGATTAGCTGGTTATTATCGGCGATTTGTGGAAAGATTTTCTAAAATCGCTCAACCCTTGACGAACCTTTTAAGGAAAGATAAGAAATACATGTGGTCCGATGCATGTCAACAGAGTTTTGAGGAAGTCAAGAGCCGGTTAATTTCAGCACATGTCCTTTCTTTACCACAAGGGATGAAAGGATTTGTGGTTTATAGTAATGCATCCGGACAGGGTCTCGGATGTGTACTAATGCAGAACGGGAAAGTTATTGCTTATGCTTCACGGCAATTGAGACCTTACGAGGTTAATTATCCGACCCACGATCTGGAGCTAGCAGCCGTGGTGTTCGCATTGAAGATTTGGCGTCATTATCTTTATGGCATTACCTGTCAGAGATTCACCGATAATAAGAATTTAAAGTATATATTTACTCAGAAGGAGCTAAATATGCGACAGAGATGGTGGTTGGAACTAATCAAAGATTATGATATCGAGATACTTTACCACCCGGGCAAGGCAAATGTTGTCGCCGACGCCTTGAGTCGTAAGTCCGTTTAGGAGCAGATGCTTGCTCGATTAACAGTTCAGAAGGAACTTCAGCAGGAATTTATGAGACCCGAGATTGAGGTTTGGTTACAGCATGTTCAGGGACAGCTTTGTATGCTGGAGATTTCATCGCCACTTGAAGAGGCGATCAGAGCGAATCAGGGTTCAGACCCATTTTTGTTGCGCATCTGCGAGGATGTGGCACAGGGGAAAGCCCCTGGATTTGTGGTCCACGAGGATGGACTCTTGAGATTTAAGAATCGGTTATGTATACCAGCGAATGACGAGTTGAAAAACTCGATTTTGAGAGAAGCCCATGCTACCCCTTATTCTATTCATCCGGGGTCCAGCAAGATGTACAATGACTTGAAACAAAATTACTGGTGGAGTTATATGAAGCGAAAAGTCGCGGAATTTGTTTCGAGATGTTTGACCTGTCAATAAGTTAAGATATAACATCAGCGACCGGCAGGTATGCTGAAACCGCTCCCTATTCCAGAGTGGAAGTGGGAAGATATTTCAATGGACTTCATCACGAGTTTGCCGACAAGTCGTTGTGGCATGAATACAATCTGGGTAATTATGGATCGTCTAACTAAGTCAGCTCATTTTCTCGAGATTAAGGATACTTGGGGTCCCGAGAGACTTGCCCAGTTGTTCATCAAAGAAATAGTGAGATTACACGGTACTCCTAAGAGTATCATTTCTGATCGTGACGGGCGATTCGTGTCTCATTTTTGGAAATCAGTTCATCGTACCATGAGAACTCAGCTTAATTTCAGCACATCTTTTCATCCTCAGTCCGACGGACAATCAGAGAGGACTATTCAGACATTGGAGGACATGTTGAGGGCATGCGTCCTCGATTGGAAAGATGATTGGGAAGCCCAACTACCGTTGATCGAGTTCACGTACAATAATAGTTGGCATGCTTCGATTAAGATGGCACCTTACGAGGCCTTGTACGGCCGTCGTTGTCGATCTCCTTTGTGTTGGGATGACTTATCAGAATCAATCGGCACCGAGCCCGATATGCTTATAGCCGCCCGTGAGAAGGTAGCATTGATCAGGAGTCATTTGTTGACCGCTCAGAGTCGACAGAAATCTTATGCAGACAATCGTCGCCGACCATTAGAGTTCGAGACAGGTGACCACGTGTTGGTCAAGGTATCCCCGAGTCAAGGTATCTTCCATTTCGGGAAGCGGGGAAAGTTGAGTCCAAGATTTATTGGACCGTTTGAGATTTTGGATCGAGTAGGCGAGTTAGCTTATCGATTGGCCTTACCTCCGTCGTTGAGCCGAATTCATAATGTGTTTCACGTATCTCAGTTACGGAAGTATGTTGCCGACCCAAGCCACATACTTCAATTTGATGAAATCGAGATCGCCGATGATCATTCATATGAGGAGCGTCCTATACGATTACTAGAGCGACGAATCAAACAGTTGAGGAACAAGACGATTCCTTTGGTAAAAATCCAGTGGTCTAGACACAGAGTCGAAGAGGCTACTTGGGAAACCGAAGATAGTATGCGGGAGAGTTATCCCGAGATGTTTGACCCTTAGTTTCGAGGACGAAACTCTTTTTAAGGGGGGGAGTATGTAATACCCAGTTGTAATTCGGTCATTTTATTCAGTAATTATCAGTCAGTAATTTTCATTCATTATTAATTACTCATCATTCATACTCATTCAATTGTGTTCACCGTTCGGCGTAATATTTGTCATACTCGTACTTTTGTCCACATAATTCTCGAATTCTGTGATTTTTTACTCGGTGCATCATTTTGGGCACAACT
This sequence comes from Orobanche coerulescens, assembly GCA_033398695.1. Classification (NCBI taxonomy): domain Eukaryota; kingdom Viridiplantae; phylum Streptophyta; class Magnoliopsida; order Lamiales; family Orobanchaceae; genus Orobanche; species Orobanche coerulescens. Next base: position 131,146,499 of record CM065812.1, on the reverse strand, counting down.
ACTTGTTGAGCAGGGCCGCACGAGTATCTGGTCGTGCGCGGCGCTCGTGCATTGCGGCTGGATTGGGCAGGAGGCCCAACGGCCGAGTCAAGGCTGCACGAGCATCTGGTCGTGCGCAGTGCTCGTGCGTTGCAGCTGGATTGGGCAGGAGGCCCAGTGGTCGAGTTAGTGCCGCACGAGCAGGCCACACGAGCAACTGCTCGGGCGTGGTGCTCGTGTGTTGCGGCTGTACTGGGGCGTTCGAGTCAGGGCCGCACGAGCAGGCCGCACGAGTTGCTGCTCGTGCGCGGCGCTCGTGCGCTATGAGAGTAGCCAGCAGAAGCCTCATGCACGACCGGACGCACGGACACTTGGTCGTGCGGGTTTGGTCGTGCGTCCCTGGGACTATATAAGGTGGACCGACGGGTTTTTTCTCATTTTCACCTTTCCTTCATCCTACTTCCGAGAGAGAGGGTTTGTGAGAGAGATTTTCATCATCAATCACTTGAATACTCGATTTTTCATCATCTTCATTCGGTTGTGAAGCTTGGATAGTCGATCTAACGCGATTTCATCGGATCAAAGTACTTGGATCTTCAAAGGTAATATTCATCAAACCTCTTGAATTTCGATTTTGTGTTGAGATATGATGTTTTGGATGTTATAATCATGTTGTATTAAGAGATATGCATATGATTATGAGTATGTATGAATATTCATCGGATTATTGAAAGGTTATTCAAGAACACTTTGAATATTGAGTTGGATTTAGGGGTTTTCGATTAATTGTTGTTGAAATCATGAATTTGGATATTCATATTGGATTATTGATCGTATTGAAGATGTTTTGTTGGTTTGAAACACTTCTTAGGGATTTGATATTGGTATTATTGAGGATTGATTGTAAACAATCGAAGATTGGCCACAACGTGTTCGATATAATGCCTCAATGAACTTGGTTTAGTCGTATCGACGTTTTGAGTTAGTTATACTCGTGTTTGATTCGTGTGTTGAACCGGATTGTTGGTAATTGTGTTATTCAAGGTTGTTCGAGCGACCGGCATCTCATTTAGGACGTTGTTCGTGGAAGGACATTCTTCATCGGCGTTGTGTAAGTTAATTCTTACTCGGTTAAAAGGATATTCATTCCTTTCGTTGTTGTTCATTCATAATTATAGTTCATTCATAATGTATTAACTGTATTGAGTCTTGTAATTGTCAATTAATCACTTCAGTCACGAGGAACGACGGTTCCAATCATTTCATTGAGCTATCATTCATTTCACTATTATTTCATCTCGGTGAGTCATTATTGATTTCGATGTCACTTTTGTTATCTCGTGGCATTCCGGGTCATACTGGCGTGCCAGTTGGTATGTGTAGGATTTTCATGTCGGGCACATATTAAGTCATGTGTTGGTTGTTGGCCTCACATTGGACTGTGCACACGAGACGATCACTTCGTGAGACTGATTAGGTACAAGACCACACGTGTATTCGATCGATACTCGTTGGTGGCTTGTGCACGGACACATTTCCATCCCGGGCGTAGTGTGGCGCCACCCTTTGAGCCGTACCATTAGTTGATTCATACAGCATGTTTGATTGCGTATGTTTTCAACAAGATTGGGTTATAATCTGACTGATTCACTTTTGACCGTATGTGTTCAACGATTTGAGATTTCTGATCAAACTTGGGGTTTATACAACATATATGATTGTGTTTATTCAACTCTTGAGGATTGTTGTTCTGTGTAACTAACCCCGTTGGGGATTTTGATTTTCAGGTCATGGCAAGGCCAAGACACGGGAAGAGAACGTTGACGGCGAGGAGTCCCAGTGATACTAGTAGGGGCCCCCAGTCCTTTCATTCACCTTGTTTTCCTTATTTTATTTCCGCTGCAGATTTCCGTTTGGATTTTGAGTTCATTCAGTGTTGTATATTTTATCTCCATATAAAATATACTTGTATTCGGTTATTTTCTTGGGTGTGTTGTAATAAAACTCCTCATCGGAGTAATCATTGATATATTGTGGTTCGGTACTACAATTATATCACTCAATTCATTAATTTTCATCCGCCTAGTGGCCCCGTATGCCATCCCCGGGTGGAAGAGCAACAATCACATTCATTCAATAGCACAATACATCATTTGCATCAAAATCATACACACACAATGAAATGTAATACATGTACTTGCCTTGAATAAGACGAAATGAAGGAAACGACGAAAGAATAGATTTCAGTCCGAACAATCCTCCCAAATCTGTTCCTAACACAATGACGGTATACAAACAAGTCTCAATATTGCGGAAAGGTAAGAATTAATCCTAATTCTACCCGTTGGAACAATTGTCGGTCACTACGAAGTCCTAGACGGTTTTAATCTTACTATGGAGAAACTACGTGGTTAAATTCGCTAGACTATAATGGAAACAAGGGATTACGACTACACATTCGTAATCTAACAATTCGACGGAGCTAAATCGGATTAAAAGAAAGAATTATGTCAAAAATCCCGAAATCCCCAAAAACTAGGGTTCAACGATGTATACCTCGATTCAGACAAAGAATGATGATTATGATGATGATTAACCTCCCTTGGTACACAATAATCAATCTTCAGAGGAACTCTACGGATTGCTCTGGACAAATGCTCCAAATCGCTCTAGGAAACTCACGTCGCGCACAAAGGGATGAGAAGAAACGAAATAATGTGACTGAGGTTAAGTCAGGATTTAAAACGCCTGACAGTGTGTTACGTACGTTAACACGAGTTGTTAACGTACGTTATGATGTTTACGTACGTAACCTCTCACAGGTTAACGTACGTAACAAACAATCTGTACTCTATTATGAAACCATAACGTACGTTACCAATAAGGTATAACATACATTATGATGCCTCTATAACGTACGTAAAGGAGCATGCATAACGTACGTTATGCATACAACAGTCTCACGCTTCTAGACATTTAATTCTGCACAGTCGATACAACGACGAAACGCAACACAAGGATAGAATCAAAAGTGTAAACACGATGTATCCATAGCAACGAAGCTAAGTGTTGAAAGAAAATACACTTCCAACTACCGAGGGATCCAAAAAACGACAAGGAAGATAAAAGCACCCTAAACTTCTTGGAAATTACAAAATGGCCCAAACATCCGAAAATTCACGATACGACGTCGGATTAACAATCCGAAACTCACAACATGAGCAGCTCATCCAAACGAACTCATAGAAACAGAGGAATAATGAAATTGAACGAGTTTTACGAGAATCGAACATACATAAAACAAAATATAATTCAAGATGAAAATGCGTAAAAATATCTTCGAAACTCGTCCGGATGGAAAAACTCCAAGAACAAAATAGATTCAGTATTCCAAACTAATAATAAGTGAGTCGTCCGAAATGAACATGCACTAAAAATAGAAATTACCAAAATAAAGTACGGATATTACATATACCGGGTTGAAAATCGGTTCGAAACCGGAAACCAGGCCCGAAAAACCAGAACCCGAAACCGAAAGGAAAAAAATCATTTACTTTAACCCGAAATTCAGAAACCGAAACCAGTTTCTTGTTGGTTCGGTTTAAGGTTTAAACTCAAACCCAAACCCAAACCCAAACATAATCCTCAACTAACTCTTTGAGACAAGATAGATTATTTTATAGAGGAAAGGAAATTGGATGTTTCCTTACATTGGCGATGTGGGATGCATATCCCTCGTATGAAAGCTTAAGATGAGGGATGGGAAGGCTTAAATTAAAGATGAGTTGGCTGAGGTTTTATCAAGTAGTCGATGTGGGATAGATCTTTACTAGGAAAATGACGGAGCAGCAGTAAAATAAATCACATAAATGGGGGTTACAGGATTCAAACTCCAGACCTTCCGTTCAAAGGTCCAGCGTCTTAACCCCTTGACTAGCATGCTATTTGTGTTTAAAACACGCAAAACGTATTAATAATATATGTATAAAAATATAAATTATAAAATACATATAAACTTTTTTTAATTTATTACCGGGTTTCTTTTTAGTTTTATCGGTCCGGGTCTTATCGGTTTCAGTTCAATGTTTAGAACTCGAATCGGAACTTGTTAGTTTCCGGGTGAGTTTCGGTCCCGGGTATTTCGGTCCGGTACATGATCGGGTTTCGGGTTCACTCGGACCGCTAACAGCCCTACCCCTTCCTCCGCCCATGGACACATTTAATCCCCCCCCCCTCAATCCCACGATTCTTGCATAATCACAACCCAAAAAATTAGACTTCCATATCCAAAGCAAGAATCCAAAATTTCCCACACTCTCAAGCATCCAAATCAATTTCAGAATTCAACCAATACTTGCTCAATGTTTTCCTTCCATCAACACATCAATGAAGACAATAAAAAATCGAGCAAAGTTAGGCATATATTGTTTCACAACAAAAAATCGAGCAAAGTTGGCATCTATTGTTTCCAGAATTCTGAGCAACCTGAAGCACAAGTTATTACAAGTAAGTGTGTAAATCTTGTGGAAGGAACGATGCATGTTCGTAATGAACAATTTTGAGCACTTGTTTGTTGTATGTTTGTACAAAATAGGTTTAATTTTGAAATTATGTCCATAACTGATGCAAAATATAAACTGGGAACAAAATACGTGTTATAATATCTATATTGTGTTGGAAAAAAATGTAGTATATACCATAGTAGAATACATCCGAGGTTGAAATCAAGTTTAGTAATATACTGTGAAATTGTTGTGTTGTTCGTCATGTTTATGATGCTTTAGAAATCTTGTGATGCCTTTGTTGTTCTGATATTAACAGGGCATTAAAAATATTTCCACATTTTAGCTTTGGTCTGATGATATTTTGGTCTGCATTTTTTCAGAAATATGTATTTTTGTAGTGACATGTGATATGATTTATACGATGTCAATTATTTCTTCTATATATATATATATATTTGGTAACATATATACAGTCATTGTGATAGATATGCGTGAATCTGGTGACACATTATTTGTTTACATCTTAACAGTGCAGTAAATTTTTTTTTTTTTAAAGAAAAAGCGTCCAGTGTGGACAGGGGGTTGAGGCGGGACCCACCAACCTGTATATAAGAAGAAATCAAGAAATACAAAGTATCAGCCCCGAATTATGACCAAAAATGGGCCATAATTCGGGTCCAAACATCGAAGAAATCTACGGCCCGCTAAAGAAATACAAAGTGCACCACAAACCGTGGGATAATGTGCGGACCCGTAGACTAAAATAACTCAACTCCGAATTATGACCAAAAATGGGCCATAATCCGGAACCTAAAATATTAAGTGCCTACGGCCCGCTAGATCAATACAAGGTGCACCACTAAAACTGTGGGCTAATGTGCGGACCAATAGGCAAGCAAGCAATCATTAAAATAAAAACCTATCTAAATCTAAAAGACGGATAACCAATCTGATCCATCCGTATAAGGGAGAGAAGAAATGGACGAGAAGTATCGTAAGTATAAGTCTGAATACCGAGGGATGACATGCCGAGCTCAGAAAGATAGTCGGTCGGCCTGTTGCCCTCTCAGAAAATGTGAGTGACTCTGAACTGAATATCTCTGAGAATGTGTCGGATACGCATAAGAGTGACGAACCTGCTAAGAGCCCCGATGGCCAGATGATAGCAGGGTCACCACAGCAGCAGCATCAAGCTCAATTCAAACATGTCTCGATCTTTGGGAAGCTAGAATCAATCCAATCACCAACGCCTGGACCTCAGCATCAAAACTCGAAGAGGCCTGAAAAGAGGCGTGGAAAGCAAGAAGGAGCTCTCCGTGGTGATCTCTAATCAGACCTCACCCACCCGCAATTTGTGTGTCTCTATCGAACGAACCATCTGTGTTCAGCTTGATCTAAGGGGTCTCTGGTCGAAGCCAAACCACGGGGATGGGGCGACGAGTCTGAGCGGGGAAGATGTAGCTCGCTGGAAACGATCAGGCGGCGAGCAATCCGCCCAGAACTCAGATGAAATAAGCCCCACAGAAGCCAATAAAGCAACATGGCGCTCCACCTGCACAATAACATGAGACGAAAGAAAAGTAACCGCCCTATGCTTTGCACTATTCCTTTTTGTCCAGATGAACCAAAGGATCAGACAAGGAATAATGAAAGTCGCGTGCCTAAAGTGTGTGCCATGTGCGAAAAAACTTAGGAGCTCAAAGATATTCTGGGTATGGGGTAGGGATAAATGTGTCCATGCGCCAAAATACTCCCACATGTCACGAGCCACATCACTCTCCAAGAAAAGGTGGGCAATGGTCTCGGTATGGTAGGTCTGGGTAAGGGTATGCGAGCAGCACAAACATTTAGAAGCCAGTGAAACGCCCCTCCTCTGTAGAATGTCATCAGTCGGTATCCGTCGCATGCAGTAAAATTATTTTCATATATTATCTCTGCTCTGGTGACATTTTGGTCTGTATGTTACCAGAAGTATGTGTTGTTGTGGTGACATGTGATATGATTTGTAGTCCTTTATTTATTTTCTCATCTATGCACATGTTTGGTAACATAGATACACAATTGTTACCATAGATATGCATTAATATGGTGATACCTTGTTTTCTTTAATATTCGAAGGGCATTACAATTGTTTCCACATGTGCGCTTGATGTGGTGATATTTTGGGTCTGTATGTTTCAAGAAATATGAGTTGTTGTGGTGACATGTGATATGATTTGTAGGTTTTCAATTGTTTCCTCATCTCCCCTATATACTAATGCAGAATACGCTGAGCCTAAGTGGCAGCTTCTCATGCTTCGGCTGCCACATGTCTTCTGCTGGTGCTTCGTGTGCTTATGTGTCAGCCTCTCATGCTTCAGCTGACACATAATCAATTACTGGCCTAATCATCATTGCATTAATTACATTATAATTATACCTCAAATAACTCCTACTTACCTTATTAATTTTTACGAATTAAGGAATATGAATTACGAATAAATAGGAATTGATTATATTTATAGAAATATTTCACATTTTTATTAATTAAAAAATACAAGTCCCAAACAAAGAGAAATTTAATATAGTAATGTGTACTATATATTAAAAATTTAAGCCTAAAATCTCGCAAAAATATTATATATATCCACTAATTAATTAGTTTATATTAGTTAGTCACTATAATTAAGTACATCAATAAAAGAAATATCAACCGAAATGAAAGATGCTTGGGGTGTTGCAAAAGAAATGTTGAATATATATAATTAAAAAAGTACTCGAAGTCTTAATCTATTAAATAAATCAAACTTATTAAAAATATTATTGGAAGTGTAGAAACAGTGGTTTAATTATTATTCATAAATAAATCAAAGAAACTACAGAATAAATCGATTAGTCTATGTTTTAAATCTTATTTAATTAATATAAAATAACAAAATAAATGAAAAAACTCATATTTACTAAATTATATAATTACTGATTTTATGAATTTTCAAAAAGATATTTCTAAATATACAAGAAATTAAATTTAATAATAACACATTAATCTGTAGATTCATCTTTGTACAAAGAGAAATTCAGAAAATACAAATTGATCATTTTAAGTGATTTTTAAGCGATTTTTTATTTTTTTAGTTTTAAAAGAGTTGTTAATTTATCTACTTTTGAAATCGACTATATATTTTTAAAAAAAATTGGATTTGCTTTTGTATATTAAATTATATCTAAATAATTTATGTAATTTTTTTCAAATATAAGGCTTAAATTATCTCTTTTTTGGCCATTTAACAGAAACCATTAAATACTTAATGATTTGGACCATTTTGGCAAAAAAAAAAGACCAAAAACGAATGCGGAACAAAAGTTTCATCAAATACAGTTTAACACAATCCGATATGAATTGAAGTTTTTTGTAATACGAGTTTTCGAAATTACTGAAATTGCCCAACTATTTATGTGTTCGCTTGAATATAAAATGTGTCAACTTTAGTACTTCTATATGTCAAGTTAAATGTACGAAAATAATATCATATAAAAATGATATAAAGTTTCAACTGAACCAAATGTCACTTAGGGTTTTTATAATACAAGTTTCACAAATTACTTAAAATATTCTAATTATTTTTCTCTTCTTTTGAATGTATTTTTTTTTGAATTTAGTACTCTTAAATATGAAATTCAATGCCTGAAAAGTACCCTACAATTTTTTCAAGCGCATCTTATATTACAAACAAAATTGGACATTTTTTTACTTTTAAAAAATTGGGATAACTTTAATTAGGCTAGGATGTGGATGTAGTTTTCTTAGTTAACCCCGCGATTAGTATATTTATAATAAGTCATACAAGTAATTCACTTATATATATACTACGATAATGCTGCTTTGTTCTTGATGAATTGGGACGTACTTAATTCTAAGTTATAAGTCATAATCTCCTTAGTTTGTAATTCCAAAACCTATTTTAAAATGAATATACATATAGTTTCACTTCAACCAAATGCTGTCGAGATTTTTTGTAATACAAGTTTCAAAAATTACTAAAACTACTTCAACTATTTTTCTATTTTTTTAGTGTAAAACGAGAAGACTTTAATACTTTAAAATATGAAGCTAAATGTTCAAAAAAATATCATATAAGCATAAATATGCCGTTTCCTTTCAATCAAATCAATTGAGTTTTTTCTTTTGTAATTTCTAAAATTTTAAGGTCATTTGTAATTAGGATAAAATTTTGATGTATATTTTTTAACTTATCCAAACTATGTTTATATTACAATCTAAATTGATAAATTTCTTGGTAATTTTAAGGGTAGGACTTAGATGTAGTTTTGTAAATTAACAGGTATATTTATAATAGGTCATACAAGTAATTAAATTATATATACTACTATTATGTTTTTCTATCGCAATTTGAGAAGTGCTTGATTTTAAGCTATAAGTCAAAATTTCTTATGTATTTCCAATAGCTTTTTAAATTTCAAATATTACCAAAATTACCATTGCCATAATTATTTAGTATAATTGTACATATGAAGTTGTACCAAAGGACAATACATATATTATTTATTCAAGTATAAGCTCTTCTTCATTTTGTCATCATTGCAAACTCATAAGACTGACCAAGAATATGAGATTAATTATTGGGCAGACAATGTCATCTCACCATCTACAAGAAATTAAGGACTTCTCCGAATGAATCTCAAAATTGTACATGGTGAGCTGGGTGAAGAAGTCGATAGAGAAACCTTAATTGATATCCTTGATATTTACTAATCTGGAATGCCGAAGATCATATGCAGCCATTGTCGAAAGCACTATCATTCGTTGATAAGTAACTTTCCTTAAAGGAATTTTTTTGAAGAAAGAGCAATCCTCGCGCCAACAACGATGTTGTAGAGATAGTAAACGATTACGTGATGTCTATAATTTAAAAAGACAAGTGGGTGTATCTCAGTTCTGATAGTATATGCAAAATTTCTGAGACCTCCAAAAGTCAAAATCAAGTATATCCAGTGGATTTTTCTGAATAGCATCAAGTGTTATAGACTTCCAAATCACATCTTAAAATTATAAGTTAGAATTTCAATTATGCTAATTCAAAATATGATCAATCATAAGGATTATGCAATGTCACATCATTAATAATTATCCAAATCCGTAACCATATTGTTGAACAAAAAAATTCAGGAATAATTTTGAGAGTAAAGTATTTATTCCACAATTGGATATTAATCACGTTAGATAGCAGATTACCATTTAAATTTCAAATACGTCAGTTCCCACTTATTATGAGCTTTGCCATGACTATATTTAAGAGTCAATGCCAAACTCTCTCTCATGTCGGTATGTATCTTTCAAGACCCGTATTCGGTTGTGGTTAGCTTTATGTAGCCATATCAAGAGTGAAGATCAAGAAAGACTAGAAATCTTTTGTTGCGATGAGAATGGTGTAATCAATAAACAAAACAGATAATGTAGTTTATAAAGAAGTATTACAAAATTTATAATGAATGATTTACACATTATATATTTACATAAGAGTTCTTTTTTGTATTCCCGTGTAATTACACGAGTGTTGTACTAGTATATGTATATTTCTGATAATATAGATACACAATTGTTATCATAGATATGATTGAATCTGATGATATCTTATTTGGTTTTAGCTTAACAGTGCATTAAAATCATTTCTATGTGTTAGATATGAGATTGAGATTGAGATTTCTTGAGATTGAGGCTTACTTGGAGATGGAAGCAGAACAACGTGAGTTAGAAAAATGAGTGAAGGAAGTGGCTGCACTAGCTCCACAAAAGACGCCTCCAAAAAAGAAGAAAAATTGAAGCCTTAAATATACGACCTTGCACAAAACTCTATGTTCACCTGCTATTTTTTTCGTTTCTGCACTGAAACTAAATACTTTGGCGGATACAATTAAGTATTTACATTGCTATATATGGTGTTTCTTGATTTTCGAGAATGGGTGTTATTAACTATATATAGTGTTTCTAAGAAATTATTAGTTATCGAAAACTGTAACTTCGTAATGTCAATTTGTTACCATAATCTAGTTTAAATTCAGGTAACAAAATTTGTCATAACTCATATATGTCCAAGTAATGAGAAACAAAACCATTTTAATAATAAATTATATTTGTTGCCTACTCTTATCAGTGAATTGAAAATAATTATCGCGCATGTGCCACCATATCTCCAAACTAGATGGCGATATTCTATAACGAATTTAAAATTGGATAAACATGCCACGAAAAAAATTGGAACAGCTCTTTGAGTAAAACGGTTGAGTATGGTTTTTGATTGGTTAATGCTTGAAAATAGACACTGATTATTGGATTAAAGATTGATTGTAATAAAGTTTGAATTCAAAGCAAAAACAAAGGAAAGAAATCAAAGATTAGAAGGAAGAAAAGGAAATGATTTCAATATTGAATTCAAAATATAAAATAAGCTAAAAAAAAGAGGAATAAAATCAAAGATGAAGCACATGCAACTCGAAAATCATGGGCCATATTTTAGGAAATTCGAAATTGACAACTTTTTTTTATTATTTTTAATTAATCCTAAAAATATATAAGTTAAGAGAGATACTTACTCTTCCACTCTTTTTAATAAAATTCAATCATAACCATAGATCATCAATATATCCATCATGTACGGTTGAGATCGCTTTAAGGAGGCTCCTTGGACAATTTAACTAAGAAGCTAAGTCATTTTCAAGGACGCCTAACAAGTGGAAAAAAGAAAGTAAAGAGTAAAAATTCTAGTGGAATTGCCTAGTGGATGGTGCCATATACGCCCCAAGTTTATTTATTTATTTTTTTTTTTTTTTGATACCGAGGTTCCAAGCTTACACCTGATTAGTCCTCGGGATAACAACCCCAGCTCCACAGTACTGCTACCAGTTAAATCGCGAGATGTGTATCTAGCTCCCAGGTTCTTAAATATCCCCAACTACCGCGCACAAGGAGTCGTCCCCCAAGTGATTGCTCCATGCTGGACCCCCCCAAATCCAACCGCAGGTTCCCACCGAGATCTGGCCTCCCACACTGCCGCTTGAAGCCCTCAATATTTAATTGTTCACCAACGTACTCGAAGGGCTAGGCTCTAACCCTTAGTCAAAGACTAAGGGATCATTGGGCCTTGAGAAATTCAATTCCAAAGTGTTGCCACTAGGAATTGAACCCCTGACCTCCAACTAAATTGAAGGTCAGGTGGTCAACTGCGCCAAGGCAGTTGGTTAAACCAAGTTTATTTTTTCTCAAGGTTTGTGGTTGTCAAGCATTTGGAAACGTCAAGTATCTAATAAATTGGCATCCAGGTATGAAAATATTTATTTACAGGATATTTTAAGGAACAAATGATATTAGTTTCAGATGCCTATTGAGAACAAGTTGTTTGTTGTTTGAAATGATGTCTTATTATAATTGAATTTGTATAAGAAAAACAGAGAATTGGAGAAAAATTACTCTCGAGAAAAATCGGGAACCACAAGAGAACATTATATTGCTGACGGAAACTGAACAAGCTCAGCAAGAAGTTGAAGAGACGGTTCAGAGTACATCCATTCTTCGTAGATCTGATAGGATAAAACATGAGCCTGAGGGATATGAGTATCTCGTAACAAACGATCATGATGCAGCATTCATACATGATGAGACTTATACCTATCAAGAGATTGTGTTGCATCCACAGTCTAAAAAATAGCTGAAAGCCAAGATCTGAATGCATTCCATATACGACAATAGTAATATCTGCAGTTTTCATTTTTAGTAATTTCTATTTTTGGTGTATTTCTATTTTGGGCGACTCATTTGTAATTGTTTTGGTATTCTGGAACTATTTTGTTCTGCACTTTGTGCCATCCGAATGAGTTTTGGGTTGTTTTATGGGAATCCGCATATTGGTGTAACTTTTCCGCGTTTAGGTTTGATTGTCATAAATCTTGTTCGAAACTGTCGTTTCGTTGTTTCTACGAGTTCATTTAATATACTTACACCTGTTATAGATTTGGATGTTGTTGTTCGACCTCGAATCGTGATTTACGGAAGTTTGCGCCGTTTTGTAATTTTCCAAAGTATTGGAAATTTGATTTTTGTAATTGTTTTTTCGTACCGTCGGGTCGTTGGAATCATGTGTTTGTTTAGCGCTTGAGTTTGTATGTTGGTATTCTTTAAAAGCGCTTCGTTGTTTAATCTTCTTCTTGATTAGTCGACTTGGTACTGCATGTTTGCAGAAAATACTCCTTCACTGCTAATATCTTATAGGTCATGCCAATTCGATATCCTTGATGAACATTTACGTTGTAAGGTACCAAAGTTCTTGTTGTAATACCCGAGATTTTCGGTTCCGGTTACTTTAAATTATTTGTCGGTTGTGCCAGTTATTTTGCTCCGTTGATGATTATTTGGAAATTTTCCTTATGTTGTGTATGGTATGATGTACCGTGTTGTGTTGAATTTCCGGAACTGTCCTGCTGTCGTTGTAGTAGGCATAGCGCACGCTAATTGTAGTAGTGTAGCGCACACTAATACTAGGTGATAACGCATGTTATTGTGGCACGTAGCGCACGCTACCTAGATAGGCCAAGACAGTCCAGAAGCTACTGCCTTAGAGAGTTCGCCAGCGCACGTTGTAATATCCGAGATTTTTATTCCGATTTCGTTGATTTTCTTCGGTCGAACGGACTATTGTCATCCGCGTCTTTGGAATTGCATGCTTGTACTATGGTACATTGAGTTTTGTAGCCTGTTCGTTATTGTTTTGGATCATAGCCGGTGCGTTCGCGTGATCGAGATGTCGTCGAGTATCGAGCCGGGCAGTTGGAGGGCTGTCTGGGTCGAGTTACGGTTATAAGGCCTGGCCGATTACGGCCGTAAGACGTCCGCACACCCTGGCCTGGGAGGACTCGGTTACGGCTGTAAGGTTCATCAGGTTACGGCCGTAAGGCTTTGTTACGGCCGCTAAGCACTGGCCGGTTACGGCCGTAGTGATTCGGCAGATTTCAGTCAGTTGCTCTGGGAGATCGGTTACGGCCGTAAGGCTATGCCGATTACGGCCATAAGGTACGATCGTTACGTACGCAAGGCTTCAGCCATTACGTATGCTACATGCGTTGACTAGGTTACAGCCGTAATGAGCTGCCGGTTGCGGCCGTAACTCTGTCGACATATATAGGACTGGACTCGGCCAGACTTCATTTCATCTTAACTTTTTCTATTTTTGTGGCGGCGGGCGACGGGTGAGACGTGGAGAAGAGGTCTTGGTCGATTCTAATCATTTCTAAGGCATTTTGGAAGATTCTTGTCGATTATATCATCATCGAATCCTTGTTCTTCGTTGAATCGAGGTATTTTCTTCCATAGAACCCTAGTCCAACATACATAATTAACACACGTATTCCGAGAACACATTTATTCACGAAGCATACGAGTTATCTTTTGAAGGACAACATTTATCGAGAACATACCTATCCTTTTTAAAGTTCATTAAACATCCGAAATGTGCATAAAATCATTCACCAACAATCACATCTACGAAACATGAAATGTATGGGCAAGATACTTGCCTCGATACCACGAACAACGGAACAACGAACAGATACGGTCGGTTAGCCCTCGATTTCCAAGAACAACTAATAACTCGTCAACTCCACGAAACTACGAAAATAATATCACCATGAATCAATAACGCTAAACGGAATCCGAATCAACCCGAAAAATAGCAAGAATCCGAGGGTTTCTTCAAGACGATCAAGAATCAAATCCCGGGTGATAAAAATCGATAAACGGGTTACAAAAACCGAAGATCATGACCAAGACAACAAGAACACTATAAACAATTCATCACCCACGGATTAAATCGAAGAATCACAAAGAAACCCCAAAAATTACACAAGATGTTATAATTTCACTTAGTGAATATAGTAGGTCGTGATCATATATGCTGAGGATAGGGTATTGATATGTGTGCTTGTTCGGCGAATATGTGACGGGTGATATTGGTTGTTACTCCTTTGAAAGGAGGTTGTGATGTTTAGTGTTGTTTGGCTTGATGTTTGCTTATTGTTATGTGATCATTGAAAGTGATGTGCCTCCGAGTAAGATTGTTGAATCTCTAGGATCCATACTTGCTAGTATGGGTCGGGCGTGACCATGTTGTCCAATCGGGTATGTCTTGCGGGGACTCCGAGGTTCGTGGCTTGCTAGCCCGATGCTGGGATAACTTGGGGGGTTATCCAATCCGGGCATGTCTTGCGGGGACCCCGAGGTTCGTGGCTTGTTAGCGTGATACCGGGATAATTTATGGTTGTGGTTTGGTTGTGTGATGTATGTATCATGAGTTGTCCAATCGGGTATGTCTCGTGGAGGCTCCGAGGTTCGTAGCTTGTTAGTGCGATGCCGGGATAACTATGAACGTATATATGGTTATGGTTACGTGACTGTTATCACGGTGACATGTGATTTGGTATAGATTCCCATTGGGTTATTCACTCGGGTATGTTCTGCGGGAGCATCTGAGGTTCGTGGCTTGGTAGCACGGGATGCGAATAATCCTTGGGAATATGTTGTTATGGATGATTTGGGTTTTGGACTCCATGTTTCGTGATTTGGGTCTTGCACCCCTTATTTTGTGATTTGGGTTGTGGACCCGTGTTTTGTTGTCGGAATTGTATTTTGGGAAAAATGATTTTTGCTGTGTCCCCAAGTGTTTTCGAAAGACTTGAGAATTTTTAAATGTTTTCAAAACTCCCGAGATCTTTTAAATATTTTGTAAGATGTATATTGGGTTTATTCCCACCTTTCATGATTCGAACAATTTTGATCAAATGATTTGTCTCGGGAAGTATGTTCACGATTATTATATTCTTGGAGTATGTTGTGTATGGCTTGTATTCGTATTTTATACTTGCACTAGCAAAACAGTGGAGTTTTGCTAACCCCCGAGTATTCAGGGGGTGGATGTCTATATTGCGTCCAGGTACTTGCAGGTTGCTGGGGAGCGAATCACAGGATCGGTACAAAGGGTGATGGAAGATGACGATACTAATCACATGAAGACCAGTGTCGAGTATTTGGTGAAGTCTTATTGTCTTGTTTTATCGTTGTGGTAATTTCCGTTTCATGGAAATATTGATGTATTCTAACCTCTGCGTGGGAATGAGTTTCGGGAAAGAGTCTTGTATGTAATGATGGGTGTGTTATGATAAAAGACCAAATCGGTCTAATGGTTCATTATGTAGCCATGTTGGCATGTAATGTGATGTATTGTTTTTGTATTTAGGCTAGTAGATCCTCACGGAGAGGGTCTGCATCGCTGTAATATTCCCGAGTGGTTTAGGGGTGTTACAGAATATGGTATCGGAGCTTAGGTTGAGGAAACCTAGGCTGTCAGGTTGAGTTGTGTGTTATCGGGTCTTGTCTTGTCCTGTGAGATTTTGTCTGACTGAGTAGTGTCGCGACGCGTCGTCTGAGTTGTCGGTCGTGATTAGTATGAAGGTGCAGCCATCATATTCGTGCGATCTGTGGATGTAAGTCTCCCCACTATGTTGTGCCTCGTGTTATGCGAAATTGTATGATTTTTGTGTTATATGTAGAGTTTAAAATGTGAATCGTGAATATGTACTCCATGTTTGTTTGATTTTTGTAAATGTGCTGATGTATATGTATATATGTGTATATGTATCCTTGTATAAATCGTTTTTACAGAAGTAATGTTTTGGTGTGGTTACACAATGAAAGTTTATCAATGTGATATTTTAAACTTCAAATTTTTTGGGGAAATCACGTAAATTTTATTTTAAAAACATCCTTCAAGGAGGGAAAAGAGTTTGATTTCCGTATGATAACCTCGTGACTGAAAATTTTGGGAATTCAAACTATATATATTTTATTTTCATCTTGCATTGTAAATTTTTAAAATTTGATTTTTAAATACTCAAACGAGGTCTATCAAAAGTTTACTTGAGACGTGACTTTTGCTTTCAACTTTTCAGTTTCATGAATTTCGGTTAAAAGATATGTAGTGAGGATGTTATTATTTTGGCTATAATGCTCAAAGTTGTGATTAAGTAGTGGTGTGAACGCTGAGTCGTTCGGTATGCTCTCGTCGTGATAGTTCTCTTGACCGAGAAGTGGAGACTCGGTTTGGAATGTTATTTAACCTCTGATGGTTATTTGTGCAATGTCATAATGATGTGAACTGTCGACGTTTGGATTTGTATGTTTTGTTTATTTATAACCTTCAACTTTTGGTATTATTTGGTATATGTTCATGAACGTGTTGCTAGATTAGAACAATTAGCGCACGCCAAGTGTGGAGCTAACGTGGCACGACTAACGCACACTAATCAGTCTGGGCTGAAGCTTGGAAATTGCATTTTGGCCGTAGGTCTAACTTTTGAGATTGTTAGACTGACCGTTTGTGACCGTATTCTAGGTGTGTTGTCCAGTGATAACAATTTTTGTGTGTGATTATGTGTATTTTGAATTGTGCCCTTATCCGCTGCGTGTGTATATTTCAAAATGACTTTCCGGTATTTTTACCAAATCTTGTATATTTTAAAACGACCTTTTGGGTACCTCGTAAACTTGGGTTATTTCGTTAACCCTTTTTCCTAACTCTTTTGTCGGTACGTTTAAGGGGTGGCCTAACGCACATTTCGAAACTATTGAGTTATGGGCGTCTTCGCCTTGTAATTTCAAATGATATTTTATGACGGTATTTGGTATTTAGAAAATGACTTTTATGAGTATTTGGAAAGTATTACCGTCATCGGACAGGATCACCAAACCTATCTGATCCAGTTGCTGCTGATGAAGACCCAGCTGTAGCTGATAAACACTCATCTGCAGATCAGACCCAACCTGCAGATGACAAGACGGTTACTGATCCAACTATAGACCAAGGAGACCAGAACCCAGCTGATGCAGAAATCTACCAGAGCATGTCAACAGGGGGAACAGACCCAGTAGAAGACGATATCCCCAAGAGGCTCAAAGACCATCCAATCCAGCAAATAATTGGGAAGCTGACTGATGGATTTAAGACAAGACAGTCAACTCTACCCGCAGGAATGGCTATGTTCTCATGCTTCATGTCACAGATAGAACCTAAAACAACAGAACAAGCTTTATAAGATTATTCTTGGATAAATGCCATACAAGAAGAACTGGAGCAGATGGGAAGAAACAAGGTTTGGGAACTAACAGACAGACTAGATCACAAGAAAGTTATTGGCACCAAATGGGTGTACAAAAACAAGAGTGATGAAGACGGAGCTGTTATTAGGAATAAAGCCAGACTTGTTGCAAAAGGCTATGCACAGTGTGAAGGAATAGATTTTGATGAAACCTATGCACCTGTTGCAAGATTAGAGGCCATCAGACTATTCCTCGCATATGCTGCATTTAAAGATTTTGAAGTCTATTAGATGGCTGTAAAGAGTGCTTTTCTAAACGGCATCCTAGAAGAAGAAGTCTATGTAGAGCAACCCCCAGGTTTTGTCAAAGGAGACAAAGTCTACAAGCTGTTGAAGGCTCTCTATGGACTTAAGCAAGCACCAAGAGCGTGGTATGAAACACTGTCTGTGTTTCTTGAGAAGAATGGTTTTTGCAAAGGAAAGGTGGACAAGACCCTATTCAGAGTAGAGCATGAAGGCCACATATTAATACTCCAGATATATGTGGATGACATCATATTCGGCTCAACCAATCCAGAGTTATGTGAAAAATTCTCTAACCTCATGCAAGGAGAATTTGAGATGAGTATGATGGGAAAGCTTAACTTCTTTCTCGGATTACAAGTTAAGCAGATGGAAAATGGAATTTTCATCAACCAAGCTAAGTATACCAAAGATCTAATCAAGAGATTTGGAATGGAATCAGCCAAACCAGCAAGGATTCCTATGAGCACAAGTACTCACCTAGATGCAGATGAGGGAGGCATATCAGTGGACTCAACCCACTACAGAGGACTCATTGGATCATTGCTTTACCTCACTGCAAGCCGCCCTGACATATCCTATGCCGTAGGAGTTTGTGCGCAATTCCAATCTAAGCCTAAGCAGTCACATCTAGATGCAGCAAAAAGGATAATCAAGTACCTTAAGTCTACAGTCAATGTTGGACTATGGTATCCCAAGGATGATAACTTCTAGCTATCAGGATATTCAGACGCAGATTTCACATGATGCAAAATTAATAGGAAAAGCACTAGTGGAACGTGCCAATTCCTAGGAACCAGACTGATATCCTGGTTTAGCAAGAAGCATGTTTCTAACTCTATCTCCATCACAGAGTCAGAATACCTGGCTGTAGGTAGCTGTTGTGCACAGATCTTATGGATCAGACAACAGCTGAGGGATTATAATATCATTGCCAATGAAGTCCCTATCTGGTGTGACAACAATAGTGCTATTGCAATAACCAACAATCCGGTTTTGCATTCGAGGACCAAGCACATTGATGTTAAGCACCACTTCATCAGAGACCACGTGCTTAACAAGAGAGTTAGCGTTGAGAGAGTCAGCACAGACTACCAGATAGCTGACATCTTTACCAAACCTCTGCCAGAAGAAAGGTTTTTGGAGCTGAGCAGAGATCTTGGTCTACTAGATTGGGAATCTAGTATAGAAACAAGCTGAAGCATCTCAGAGGAATGACGGACCCAGCTAATTAAATCAGATCCTAGCTAATGCAGGCAAAAGGACGAAGGACGGACAAAGGAACCTAGATGATCAGAATCTCAGGCGAGAAATCCAAGGAGTCAACTCACCTGATGTAGAGCAGTCAACAGTCAACAGTCAAATCAGCTAAGTGTCTCTAAACTCGACCGAGTTCTGAATATTTTATTATTGTCTGTATAATAATATATTAATTTTTGGTTCGCAAGTGGCATTTAAATACACGTGGTGATCACTTGATAATTCGACCTCCACGGTGGCCAATTAAAACCAACCGTCAAATTTCAAAATTAAAACCTGGACCACCGTTTCGAATTTGAAATTTAAATAGAATCTCAAGGCGTACCACCGTTTCAAAATAAATAATAAATTAATCCAAACGTCTTTTCATCTTCTTTAAAAGGACGGAAACCCTTCACTTTACCTTTACGCTTACCAATCTTTCAAACCCTAGATTTACAGAGCAAAAATTCTTGAACTCCAAATACAATAAAAATCCTTTGTTTGTAGAAATGGAATTGTACTTCGAAGGCGTTAACATGAAGGCGGTCAAGGACCAGATTATCTTCTCCCTGGTCATTGATTTCGAAGGTTTATTAGAAGCAAATCTGGAGAATTACGACGTGCTTGACCTAATCCGATCGATGAAGCTAAATGGGATCTACCCATTCCTGGATATCAGCCCTCAACATTTGTACAAGGAGGATGTTATCACGTTCTATCACGAAGCCCATTTGATTCAGGCAGGAATTCAGAGCACAGTTGGCGGAAGACAAGTCGACATATCGCCGGAGTCGATTCGTACAGTTTTCGGTATGAAACACCGTGGCTTAGCTGTCGAAGCCCTCAAGAAGAAAGCATCCGACACCTGGTTGAAAATCAAGGTGGACAATTAGCCGGAGAAGCTGAATCTTACCGCCAAAAGAAGTGAGATTAAGAAGGGTATCGATATGCGTTAGATATAACCAACAAAATTATTATGGGTATGGCTGGCAGTTACGATCAACTATCATCGGCGAAGTTCATGGTGCTGGGAGCACTGATTCAAGACGAGGAGATTGATTGGGATGACTATATTTTTAGGCAGCTTGTTCGAGAAGTCAACAAATCCGAATGGCTTGCTGATGAAAAGAGATTCAGATCCAAGCTGGCGTTTGGAACGCAGCTGAGTTGGATCCTCGAGAAGACAGGTGTGGCGAAAGGAAGTACTGACCCCTTCCACACCAACAAGAGACTTGGCCATCTAGACCAAGAGACTCTGAGGAAGTTGGGAAACAACAGGAGAGCAGCCCAGATGTTGAAAGAGCTGTCTGACTCAAGGACCTACCCCAGATACGATTTATCAGACGAGTCGGACAAGCCTGCAGATGACAACCCCCCTGCATCCAAGTCGGACTCAGAATCAGACAACACTCCCATAGCTGTCCGATTCAAGAGAAGGGGACCATCCCCTGGAGAACCATCCATCATGCAGTTATCTCCAGAACCCTCTCCCTAGAGGCCCAGGCGACTGCAGTTTAGTCAAGAGGAGCAGTCAGATCATCATGCCAGTCCTGCAGCCAGGTCACCTACTCACCTGGAAGACCAGGCAGCCTGGAAACTCAGATCGTGGCTGTCCTCACTCCAGCATACATTCCATAGGAAGAAGAAGCAGGTTTAAACATCTCAATCCCTGAAGCAAATTACACATTTAACCTGCTGGACAACAATGTTTTCAACCTGTCCATTGAACAATTACAGTTTGTTAAACCACAAGCCTTAAAACACTCTTTTGTTAACATTTTCGAAGAGTGGAAGTTTTTCAAAACACTGTCATTTACTGAACTTCAGTCTTATATTGAAACCAGTGGTTGGGAATATCCCAAGCCACAGAGGAAGTACTGATTCATTTTTGAAAAGAATCAGACGTAGTTTTGATCCTCTAGGAGAATTGGTTCATGTCTCATTTTAAAACCAACATGGACCAATTCATCCATTCCATTATGTATAGTATTTTTGATGGTTCATTTGGAAAAGAAGATGAGGAGGAAGAAGAGAGAGAAATTAGAATTGAAGAAGTAAATGGAGAAGAAGATGAGGAAGTCATTGTTTTAGACAACGAAGAAGAAGAGCAGAAAGAGAGAAAAGAAGAAGAAAACATTTTAGTGGAGAAAACAGAGGAGTTGATTGATGAAGAAAAAGAAGAAGGGGAAGAGGTAGAACAGGAAGATGATGAAGGAGAGAAGGATGATGATGAAGGTGAAAAAGATGATGAGAATGAAAGAGAAAAAGATGAGAAAAATGATGATGATAATAATGATGATGAGGAGGAGGATGATAAGGATGAAGGAGGAGATCAAGGAGCTGAGAAGAAAAACAAAAAGATGAAGAAGAAAAAGAAGAAGAGGAGAAGGAAAAGAAGCCAGAAAAGAGCCGGAAGTACAGGCTGCAGACAGGGCTGGGGCGCCTGCCCGGTATACCAGCCTGGATGCCAAGTTGGCTGAGGACTCCAGATCAGGGACACCAGAAAAGACCCCATCTGGAGTGCCAGCTGCAGATAGGAGCCTGCAGTCTAGTGGCTCATTTGCAGAAGGCTCAGGCGAGCACTCTCCACCATCGCAGATCTCACCTGTGATGACTGAGCTGATTCGACAAATAGTGAAAGATACCATTGGAGAGCTGCTTGCATCTAAGGTCATTCCTGACCTCCAATCCATCAATGCCAAGATTGACACTTTGCTGCAGAGGGAAGTGCCTCAGCCTTCTCCCCCTACGAACAACAGAATGCCATTTGGCATGTCTGACTGGATGTGCAGAATAGAGCAGCAGTTGACTACTTTAGTTGATGCTCGCAAAAAGGGGAAAGATAGAATACAGGGGGAAGGCAGTATTTAAGGAGAGATAAGGGAGGAGTTTAGAAGAGGCAGGATGTCCAGATGATCACTGCAGGGACATCCTCAGCCAAAAGGAAAGGAGGAGCAGAACCAGAAGAACAGGCTGAACAGCCTGCAGGCAAGAAGAGGAGGACTAGAGGAGGTTTTAAGCCTACTCTAGAGTGGGAAGGTAAGGAGTTGTGGTTTGTTGAAGATTTTGTACCTTATGAAGCTCTACCCATGTGGGGATCTGCAAGGAAAAAATTCATCAGAGACTACTACATCTGGGAAATACTCCAGGATGATAATCTCACCCCACAGCAGATCTTCATCAACTTCATGGAAGAAGCCCACCCACAACTCTGGACTATTCTAAAGAAACATGCTGAGGCACACAATGCTTATCCCATGATCCCCCCATTCAGTGCCAAAGATCCTCCTACTTTGGAGAAAGGTAGTGCGTTGGATGAACTTGCGCTACAGAGAAAAATTAAGAAGCTGTGTCTTGAGAATAAGTTTTCATCCCAAGAAGAGCAAGACTTCGCAGCTCTTGTTGTGAAGAGGAAGTATGGTCTTGCCCCTGTCAAGACAAGACCAATCGGAGCTAAACCCTTCAGGCCTTCCAAACAGCCTATTCGAAGAGACAGAGGAAGAGGCAGATGACTTTCACTTATTTTGTACTTGTAATGATTTTATTTATTTCTGTACTTGTAAAAATTTCTTGTAAATTTCAAACATAATCAAGTCAGAAAATTTATAACAGTCTTTTGAATGACAATTTCCAGTTGTCTCAAAAATTAGACTGATTTTAGTTTGTGTCTTGCACTCAAGTGCAGACTTGTTCATTTGAAAATTCCTTAAGTTTTGCCATCATCAAAATAGGGGGAATTTGTTAGGAATACTTGTTAGATTTTGATGATGTCATTAATATAAATTCGAATGTTTATTACTTGGCAAAAATGTAAGGGAGAACCATATGAGTATCTTCCATAGGCCAAATAATGTTAAGTATAAAACTTGGCAAAAATGTAAAGAAGGACCAAATGAGTATCTTCTATACGCCAAAAATAAGTTAGGCTAAAAATCGGCTAAGTACTAAAAATCAGCTGAGTTCATCAGAGAGGTACAGCCGAGTCAAGTCAGAGTAGTTCTGGTCAACAAAAATCATCAGGGATGTTTAACCAGACTGCAGTCAAGATACCTCAGACAAGTCATCTGATCAGACAAGTCCTAAACAGTGAACATCAGAGAGGTCCAGACTGCAGAGAAGTTAACTGCACATCAGCTTAGTCGAGATCAGCCAAGTACTCCAAGTCCACGTCAGCATGCATTGAAAAGTCAAGTATTACGGAAAGTCACATGCAATGTGAAGAGACAAATTTGAGAGATTCCCGCAAAAGATATGAATTAAATAATTCATCCAGACCCACCTTGAAGACTTTAATCGTATTATATTCAAAAGATTCGGCGCATCACATGCAGAGTCTTCACAATGGTCGGAAGATAGATTAAAATATGGGAATCCAGCCTTGCAACGTTCAGAAAAGAATAAACAAAGAAGTCTTCCTCCAACGGACTGATTTGCTACAGATTTGCAACGGCTATGAAGAAATGCTCATGGATCAACACCTATATATATCCAAAGATTTGAAGATGAGCAACTACCGGTGCGCACATACTTTCAAGCGATCAAAACATTCAAGCAATCTAAAAGTGAAATACAGCATCGTGAAAAGAGCGGTTCTAAAAAGTTTATACTTGAAGACGCTCTTAGTTGGCGAAGACAAAAACTCGTGTCTTAAATCCTGAGTTCGGGGTACTTCACTAGTTGAAGTTCGAGACTGTAAAGGCATCCAAGGATCGAGGATCAAGAGGGGCAAGGCAGTCAAGTGTGTTACAACGGCATGGATTTCCACTGGTTGGAAGCTGCTGTAGTTTGGTTGAATCACTGTAATATTTATCACTGGTTGAAAATTATAGTGAATTCATCTCCAACTGGTTTGGAGAAAAGTGGATTAGTAGAGGATTACCCCACCTCTGATACCACTATAATTGCATACGTACTTTACTGTTTTATAGCATCATACTTTAACTGCTGCATTCATTGTTAAGTGTTTCATTAGTTGTTTTGTATTCGTCATCAGCTGACTTCCGCACGTATTAAGAACAAACGACTCCAAGTCATTTGTTTATCTATCAGCTGAGGAAACTCACTCTTTGAGAAAAAGAGTTTAAGAGTTTCAATAAGTCTATTCACCCCCCCTCTAGACTTATTCCTGGACGACTTGTGACCTACAACGGAGTATCCAAATGGAAATCTGTAGCGGAAAAATAAATGACGACAACATGAATAACTAGTATCACTGGGACTCCTCGCCGTCAAAGTTCTATTCCCATGCTTTTGCCTTGCCGTGACCTGAAAACAATATCCCCAAACGGGGTCAGTTACACAGAACAACAATCCTCAGGGGTTGAAAATACACAATCATGATATGTCTTTAGTTATGAAATATCCTTAGTTATGAATTTAAGCTGAAGATGAGCATCATAGTATACCCGTAATGTTCTGTGCAAGTGTACAAGACGAATGACCGGACACACCCGTCCTTGTACCTAATTAGTCTCACGGAGGTAATCGTTACCGTGTGCATAGTCCAATGTATCGGTGACCTAATACATGACCATCGCGTGCTCGACTAAAAATTCCACACATCCGCACCCGGCCAAGCAATATGAACCCATAAGGTCATATGAACGAGAATGACCATAATGAATATCAATGAATAATAATCCGACAAAGTCAAGAAGGACTCACCGAGATGAAAATAATAGTGAAGTGAATGATAGCTCAATGAAATGATTGGAACCGTCGTTCCTCATGAATGAAGTGATTATTAGACAATTACAAGTCTCAATACGGTTAATACAATTATGAATGAGTTATGATTATGAATGAACAACAACAAAAGGAATGAATATCCTTTTAACCGAGTAAGAATTAACTTACACAACACCGATGAAGAATGCCTTCTTGTAGCGTGCGCTACGACTGAACACTTAGCGTGCGCAAACCCCAAAATGTTAGCATGCGCTAACGAATTATCTGATGCCCAGTACTGGAGTCCAGAAGCTTCTGTCCTCTGATCTGATCACGGTATCGTGCGCCACAAACAATATTTAGCGTGCGCTACAACATCGTTTGCGTACGCTAAAAACCACTCATAGCGTGCGCTATGAATTAATCCAATGCAGTCCAGTAGCCACTGGACTCAACCTGATCCGACCTTAGAGCGCGCTATACCGGCTGCATAGCGTGCGCTACTCCAGCCTACTAGCGCGCACTACTTACCATTTGTAGCGTGCGCTACTTATAACCCAACTGCAGTCCAGTGCCTTCTGGACTGCCTGCTTGAAACATACTAGCGTGCGCTAGTGTTGAGATATAGCGTGCGCTACCCGTACTCAATTAGCGCACGCTAAAGAGAGTACGTAGCGTGCGCTACTCATCACACACAACACACTATGAAATGACAACGATGGTAAACACCGCACGATTCTCCAACTAGATTGATGATGAATGACGATTGATACACGATACAATTACTCTGAACGATGAATACAATGATTGAATATGAGTGACAAATGATCATTAATGAGTGAAAAATACTGAGTGACCATTACTGGATGATAAATACTGAATGATAATGACTGAATTACAACCGGGTATTACATTATGATCTTTTGTTGCGATAGGTTGTTGCTTGTTAGTATGCCGAGGGGCATAGGTCGTGGTCGTAACCGTCGTGCCGATGACCACGGGGATCAGATGTGGAATCGAGAGAATGTTGTTGGGAATGATATTGGTATTGGTGTTGCTACTATACTACAACAAGTAGCAACACAGATGACTCATTTGACCCAGGCGGTTCAACGCAACACTGACGCGACTCAGAACGTCGGTGTAAATCAATGGCTTCGGGAAGTAATTCGTATGAATCCCCCTTGATTTGCCAGTTTTGCAAATGCGTTGGGCTGGGATAGTTGGCTTTTCTAGTTGGGAAAGATATTCGAGGTTGTCAATTGTCCTGAAGAGCGGAAGGTACCTATCGCTCAGTACCTTCTTGACAAAGATGCCGATAATTGGTGGGAAGCTGTTAAACCTCGTGATCGTGATGCCACGTGGGCGAAGTTCTAGGCATTTATGGAAGCTGAGTTCTGTCCGAAACCGATTAGAGAGCAGAGGATTCGTTGAATTTTATTTGGCAGAACCGCAAGATATGTTGGTGTCGCAGGCTATCATTGACTATAGCAAACAACTCAGTTATGTGCGAGATCGGGTGAGAACAGAGGAAGAGAGGATCCTTCACTTTTACAGACGGATGAAGCCAGAGATTTGCTTGTATATATCGGGATTCACTTGCACTTCCTTGAGGGACTATCAAGATCGAGCCTTAGCCCGTGAACTAGCTTCGTTATCGTCAGAGCGTGTGCCTGAGTCGAAGAAGCAGAGGAAGTCCTATGACCTTGTGGACATTGCAAGAGTTGGTGTTTCTAGTTTGCAACGTTGTAGTCTTTCCGTTGCGAAGCTCCATCGCTCGATGTGTGGGACTGAGAGTTCCAAGTCGTCTACTTTGACTCCTGGTAAAGCCAAGAGGTGTTGTAACTGCAATGTGTCGGGACATGTTCGTTCACATTGTCCTTGTCCACCAGTAATGTGTTACAAGTGCGGACTCGAGGGCCACCGAGTTCAGCTATGTGAGTTGGTCAGCGATCCTTCCGAGGCACGAACTTGAGCACTGATATCAAAATCGACTCCGAGGAGTCCCTGAGGGGCGTGGTCTATCAGTTGTATGTTATGTTATTTCCTTACTTTGTTGTTTTGAATTTCGGAGATAAGCTTCTTTTATTCAAAGTGGATCGGATTTTGAATTTTTGTATTTTCTCTCTATTGACTCGTTTGTGCTCGTGGATATTTTCTGAACTTGTTCTATTCTTCACTTTTTGTTGTTCGAATGAGTTGTGGTATTATTTCGGAATGATCTATTTGTCGTTGTGACTTTTCCGAATCCGTTCCGTTCCTGTGAATCTTATGTAGAGGAGTATCTTGTCGTTTTTACCAGACCTCATATTATCATTTGATTTTTTTTTGTTCATCGTGATTCGAATATGATTATTCGACGGTTGTCTCAATCGTTGTGGTTCGATCATTTGATTGTTGTTTTTGTTGATCTCGTTTCGTGATTGGTGAGCATTCAAACTCCTTCGTAATTTCCTTAAGTTCGGGAAATTAGTTTCGTTTTCGATCTTCCAACCTTTGGGCTGTGGAATTTCATAATTGTTCAGCGATTAACTCGCGTTTTGATTGACGTAGTGTTCTAGTTAGTCAACCATATTGATTTTGTTCGTTCTGTTTTGTTATCGTTCTGGTGTAGCGTTATGAATGGTAGCAGCTGCGTGCTGCATGTGAGTCATTGCAGGTTGTCGGCAATAGATAGCGAGTGTTATCTGAGTTTGTTTTGTGTTATTCATTCTATGTTTTAAGTTTCGAGGAAAAAACTTCTTTTAAGAGGGGTAGAATGTAATACCCGAGATCTTTATTCCGATTTCGTTGATTTTCTTTGGTCAAACGGACTGTTGTCATCCACGTCTTTGGAATCGCATGGTACATTGAGTTTCGTAGCCTGTTCGTTATTGTTTTGGATCATAGCCGGTGCGTTCGCGTGATCGAGACATCGTCGAGTATCGAGCCAGGCAGTCGGAGGGCTGGCTGGGTCGAGTTACGGTCATAAGGCCTGGCTGATTACGGCCGTAAGACGCCCGCACACCCTGGCCTGGGAGGACTCGGTTACGGCCGTAAGGTTCGTCAGGTTACGATCGTAAGGCTTTGTTACGTCCGCTAAGCATTGGCCGGTTATGGCCGTAGTGATTCGGCAGATTTAGTCAGTTGCCCTGGGAACTCGGTTACGGCCGTAAAGCTATGCCGATTATGGCCGTAAGGTATGATCATTACATACGCAAGGCTTCGGCCATCACGTACGCTACATGCATTGACCAGGTTACGGCCGGAATGAGATGCCGGTTACGGCCGTAACTCTGTCAGCATATATAGGGCTCGACTCGGCCAGACTTCATTTCATCTTCACTTTTTCCATTTTTGTGGCGGCAGGCGATGGGTGAGACGTGGAGAACAGGTCTTGGTCGATTCTAATCATTTCTAAGGCGTTTTGGAAGATTCTTGTCGATTATATCATCACCGAATCCTTGTTCTTCATTGAATCGAGGTATTTTCTTCCTTAGAACCCTAGTTGTGTAATTTTTGGGGGTTTATTTGTGATTCTTCGATTTAATCCATGGGTGATGAATTGTTTATAGTGTTCTTGTTGTCTTGATCATGATCTTCGGATTTTGTAAACCGTTTATCGATTTTTATCACCCGGGATTTGATTCTTGATCGTCTTGAATAAACCCTCGGATTCTTGTTATTTTTCGGGTTGATTTGGATGTCGTTTAGCATTATTGATTCGTGGTGATATTATTTTCATAGTTTCGTGGAGTTGACGAGTTATTGGTTGTTCTTGAAAATTTGAGGGCTAACCGACCGTATCCTTTCGTTGTTCCGTTGCTCGTGGTATCGAGGCAAGTATCTTGCCCATACGTTTCATGTTTCGCAGATGTGATTATTGGTGAATGATCATATGCACATTTCGAATGTTTAGTGAACTTTAAAAAGGATCGGTATGTTCTCAATAAATGTTGTCCTTCAAAATATAACTCGTGTGCTTCGTGAATAAATATGTTCTCGGAATACGTGTGTTAATTACGTATGTTGGAAGATGTTATAATTTCACTTAGTGAATATAGTAGGTCGTGATCATATGTCGAGGATTGGGTATTGATAGGTGCGCTTGTTCGGCGAATATGTGACGGGTGATATTGATTGTTATTCCTTTGGAAGGAGGTTGTGATGTTTAGTATTGTTTGGCTTGAGGTTTGCTTATTGTTATATAATCGTTGAAAGTGATGTGTCTCCGGGTAAGATTGTTGAATTTCCGGGATCCATACTTGCTAGTATGGGTCGGGCGTGACCGTAGGGTTGTCCAATCGGGTATGTCTTGCGGGGACTCTGAGGTTCGTGGCTTGCTAGCCCGATGCCGGGATAACTTGGGGGTTATCCAATCCGGGTATGTCTTGCGGGGACTCCGAGGTTCGTGGCTTGTTAGCGCGATACCGGGATAACTTATGGTTGTGGTTTGGTTGTGTGATGTACGTGTCATGGGTTGTCCAATCGGGTATGTCTCGTGGAGGCTCCGAGGTTCGTAGCTTATTAGTGCGATGCCGGGATAACTATGGACGTATGTATGGTTATGGTTATGTGACTGTTATCATGGTGACATGTGATTTGGTATGGATTCCTATTAGGTTATTCACTCGGGTATGTTCTGCGGGAGCATCTGAGGTTCGTGGCTTGGTAGCACGGGACGCAAATAATCCTTCGGAATATGTTGTTATGGATGATTTGGGTTTTGGACCCTGTGTTTCGTGATTTGGGTCTTGGACCCCGTATTTTGTGATTTGGGTTGTGGACCCGTGTTTTGTTGTCGGAATTGTATTTTGGAAAAAATGATTTTTGGGCCGTGTCCCCAAGTGTTTTCGAAAGACTTGAGAATTCTTAAATCTCAAATGTTTTCAAAACTCCCGAGATCTTTAAATATTTTGTAAGATGTATATTGGGTTTATTCCCACCTTTCATGATTCGAACAGTTTTGATCAAATGATTTATTTCGGGAAGTATGTTCACGATTATTATATTCTTGGAGTATGTTGTGTATGACTTGTATTTGTATTTTATACTTGCACTAGCAAAACAATGGAGTTTTGCTAACCCCCGAGTATTCGGGGGGTGGATGTCTGTATTGCGTCCAGGTACTTGCAGGTTGCTGGGGAGCGAATCACAGGATCGGTATGAAGAGTAATGGAAGACGACGATACTAATCATATGAAGAACAGTGTCGAGTATTTGGTGAAGTATTATAGTCTTGTTCTACCGTTGTGGTAATTTCCGTTTCATGGAAATATTGATTTATTCTAACCCCTGCGTGGGTATGAGTTTCGGGAAAGAGTCCTGTTTGTAATGATGGGTGTGTTGTGATAAAAGACCAAATCGGTGTAATGGTTCATTATGTAGCCATTTTGGCATGTAATGTGATGTATTTTTTTTTGTATTTAGCCTGGTAGATCCTCACGGAGAGAGTCTGCAGCGCTGTAATATTCCCGAGTGGTTTGGGGGTGTTACACACGCTAAGGTGCAGCAGTTGGCGCACGCTACGGTGAGAGTAGCGCATGCTAACTAGTAGTTATGGGACAGTCCAGAAGCTACTGGACTGAAATTGGGACTCGTTAGCGCATGCTAATATTCGTGATTAGCGCACGCTAACTGTGCTTTCTGGAAAGATGTTGATTCGATAGCGCACGCTAATCTGGGGTGATTAGCGCAAGCTAAGCTGTCCAGTATATAAATTGGACAGCAAATTACTTTTCTCATTTCTCACTTCTTTCTCCTCTCTTCCGCGGGTTTGAGACGAAAACCCCTAGGGTTGATGATCTTGGTCGATTTTTGCTCCATCCAAGGTGTTTTGGAGAGTTATAGGTGATTATAACATCATCAAATTTGTTGTTCTTCGTCCGATCGAGGTATTTTTCTTGATTTCGCTAGAGTTGACTTTTTGGAGATGTGTTCTTGATTTCATATCCAATCCAGTTTTGATGAATCGATTGGTGCTAAATACTGTTGTTAAGCATGTTCTATGGATTGTATATCCATATCTTCGATTCATTCAACCCGATTGATGATTTTAGTGTACTTGAGTAACCGTGAACATTTAATGTTTGATTAAACGTTCATATGAATTTTCCTTCGTTGGTTTGAGGCAATTTTTGTTGTTTTTGGTCTTGATCCTCGTTATGATCGTTTTTTCGTTGTGTCTTATGGAAGTTGTAGGTGTTCGAGGTTTTCCAGTTGTGCTGCGTTCGTCGGAGTTTTCGATATCGATTATCGAGGCAAGTATCTTGCCCATACATTTCGTGTTTCGTAGATGTAATAATTGATAATCGACTATGTGTGTTTACTTGGAGTACTCATAACGAACTTTTGAGAGAATTGATATAGTCCCATTAACGGCTTTCTTTAAAAACGCTCGAATGCTTTGCGAATAAATGAGTTCTACGTATGTGTGTATTGTGGTTGCGAATTGGAATATATTGCCTTCATGCTATGTGATTATAAAGCCCTCTTTCCTTGCTAAGGGTTTTATGCTTGAATGTGTTCGTTTGATGAGTGCGCAAATATTGTGTTTGTAATGTTTATTGACCCCTTTGTAAATAGGTGGTATTATTCGGTATTGTTCGACAAGTATATCTCCTCGTGGTACGTGATCATTTTGTAAGTGATGTTCTACCGGGTAGGGTTCGTTGAGACCTCCGGGATACATCCTTGTTAGTACGGTCGAGTTTTACCATAGGGTTATCCAAACCGGGTATGTCTCGAGGAGACTCCGAGGTTTGTGCTTGTTAGCACGATGCCAGGATAATTTATGGGCGTATTTTTGGACATGTTACATACTCGTCATGGGTTATCCAAACCGGGTATGTCATCGCGAGACTTCGAGGTTCGTGCTTGCTAGTACGATGCCAGGGTAATTATGAGTGTATGTTATATGTCCGTCGTGGAATTCTAATAGTTGAGTTGTTTGCTTGACGGTTGTCATGGTAATGTATGGTTCGCTCAGGGATGGGACTTCGAGTCCTCTAAGAGGTCGTCACTTATAGTGCTACCCATTGAAAATTTTTAGGTTAACCACTCCGGGATGGGACTTTGAGTCCTCTGAGAGATCGTGTCTTATAGTGCGAATCCACGGTTAATCATGAGGTATGGATATTCCGTTTGCTTATCATTGGTTTGTTCACCCGGGTATGCATGAAGAAGCTCCAAGGTTCATGCTTGTTAACATGGGATGAGAATAACCTTTGGGCGTGTGATTGATATGAATGTTTGGGTCGTCGACCTCGTAAATTATTGTCGGATTATTATTTTGGGAAACAAATCTTCGGGTTGTGATCCTAAAGTTATTTTTGAAAAGATTAGGATTCTTAAATCCTAAATATATTCTTCTAAAAACTCTCGAGATCTTAAAACGCTATACAAGTTGTTTACTTGTTTTATTACTGCCTTTCAAGGTTTTTGATGATCGTGTTCAAATGAAACATCTCGGTAAATCTTTCGTTGTGTTTTGACTCGATGATTATTCAAATTATTACATTCTTGGAATATGATGTGTATGGCTCGTAATTGCACTTAATACTTGCACTAGCAAAATTCCAGTTTGCTAACCCCCGAGTGATCGGGGGGTGGATGCCTGTTATTGCGTTCAGGTACGTGCAGGTTCTTGAGGAGCATAATAGGGGGTCGGTACGAAGGATGATGTAAGACAAATGTTCTAATCACATGAGGGCTAGTATTGGTATTTGTTGGTCGAATTGTATTATTCTTTCTGCTGTAATGTTCTCCCGTATTATGGGAGTGTTGTCGTATTTTGACTCATGTGTGGGTATGAGTTTTGTAATAGAGATGTACATAAATTTTAAATCGTATGTTATCGATGAAAGACCAAACCGGTCTACTGGTTCAGTATTTAGCCATGCTAACATGAGATGTGATGTTTGTGTTGGTATCTAGCCTAGTAGATCCTCGTAAAGCGGGTCTGCGGTGCTGCAATTTTCCCAAACGGGTTGGGGGTATTACAGAATATGGTATCGGAGCTTAGGTTGTGGAAACTTAGGCTATAAGGTCAAGTCGAGTATTGTTGAGTCTTGTCTTGTCAGATTTTGTCTGACTGAATCGTGTCACGACGCGTCGTCTGAGTTCTCGGTCGTGATTAGTATCGTGGTGCAGCCATCATCTTCGTGTGACTTGTGGATGTAAGTCTCATCTTTTCTGTTTATTATCTTTGTTTCATGACTCTATTTACATGCGCATCATGGAGATGGAATTTGTATTTGATACTTGTGGCATATTACGTTTGTAATGAACTGGATATTGATGGATTGGACACCAAGTGGTGTAGAGTGATATGAAATCTTGAACATTGATGTGTTCCAGGATATATATCGACGGTAGAGTTTGTTGAGAAACTCATATAGATGGTGTTGACGTGTATTTGAATCTAGTACTCCTGGGTTGTGTTTGATGAATTGATAATCTTGAATGTCGTATAGGCATATGTTTGAGAACCGATTGTGTTTGACAAATTGTTGTAATTTGCTACAAATGTGTTTTTGTTGGTAATCATGTCTGCTGCGTGCGTATTTGAAAACGCTTTTCTAAAAATTTCATAGACTTGAGTATATTTGTGGGAAATCAAAAGTTCAAAAAGTTTTGACGACATAGTCAAGCAGCGGTTTCGTGTAGATTTTTAAAATTATTTGGATTTGGCGAGCCGGACTTGTATTCTCGAATGAAACCTTATGACGGTATTTGAAAAGTATGTTTTGAAGTATTTTGGACATTTTGTAAATTGTTACCGTCGTTGAATTTTTTTATCGCGTTGGAAAGATTTTCGAAAATTATATTTAAACGTATTGTTCTTATTATCAAATAATTTGAGTACATGATTTAAATTCTTTCGCACCATAAAATTTTATATTCCAAAATAAAAACGTGATTTTTACTTTCAAAAATAAATAGTGAAAGATGGAAAATCTTACTCGACTTAAACTTTAAATTCGGATTCGAAAAGTTTTCTGTATTGAACCAGTTAACGCGCGTTAATCTTATCGTTAGCGCGCGTTGACGAACCTGGGCTGAATTGTGGACTGAATTGAGTTACTGAGTGCATGTTAAGATGCTATGTAGGCGTAACATGGAATTATCGCTTAAGAGTTAGAGACTAGAGATTAAACTAAAGTGATTGCTTGTGAGGCCGAGTGGTTTGAATTATTATCGTGTTACCATTCTCGTTGGAGAATTATGGTTGTATACCTGAATGTTATGATGGCATGGTTTGATATGTTTGTATCTTATATGATGTTATCCGGATGAGATTGTTGGTTGAGAAAGTGATTAGTACTAATATGAATGGTTTGTCCAATTGGAAACGGTTCAGTGTAACTTTCGAGGGTCAATGCTAAGAGGGCATGGCCACGCGATACCTTGTGTATTGTTATTGTTATGAATGTTGCATGGTATCATGTGGTAACCTTATGTGTTATTATTTGAGATGATGATAAGTGATGACATGGTCATCTTGATGGTGTCGATTTCGAGGAAACTTGTTGTTCCAAGTCATAGTTTTGCAAAGGTTTAAACAAACGGTTATGAATTGTGGTTCTAGTATTGATAAAACAGCCCAAAGTACCAAAAGTACTTTCAAATTTTTTTTTTTCAAATAAACATACAGATTCAAATATTTTCAAATGATATTATTTAAACGGATACCTCGTGGAGTTTTTAAAGGAATGTTAACAATGAGTGGATACCATGTGTGGCATATTATGGCCGTGATTGTAACGCTAATGGTCGTTAATTCGCTGTTGATATGTTCATGTGATTCGTGAGTTACGACCGTAAGTTTCAATTGTTACATTTGTAATTTTTGTATTCGTGCAATTACCCAGAGTGTATATTTTTATTGTGTTGTTATTTGTTGCCTTATGTGATATGTTGTGCTGAGTTGGCACTTTGGTATATTGTTTTGCGATGTTGTGTTTCATCGTGTTCAGTGGGTATCTGCTCAGTATGCCGAGGGGCAGAGCTCGTGGCCATGACCGCAGTACAGATGGTTGTGGAGATCAGATGCGGGACTAAGAGAATATTACCGAGAATGGCATTGACATTGGTGTTGCTACTATATTGCAACAAGTAGCGCACATATGACTCAGTTGACCCAGGCGGTTCAACGTAACACAGATGTGACCCAGAACATCGGTGCAAACCAATGGCTTCAAGAAGTGGTTTGTATGAATCCCCCTCATTTTGCTGGTGCCGCAGATGCATTAGGCTGGGATGGTTGGCTTTTCCAGTTAGGAAAGATATTCGAGGCAGTTGATTGTCTCGAAGAACGAAAAGTACCTATCGTTCAGTACCTCCTTGACAAAGATGCTGCTAACTGATGGGAGACTGTTAAGCCTCGGGATCGTGTTGTCATGTGGACGGAATTCCATGAATTAATGGAAGTCGAGTTTTATCCGGAACCGGTCATAGAGCAGAGAATTCGTGATTTTTATTTGGCCAAACCGCTAGATGTACCTGTGTCTCAAACTATCATCGATTATAACAAACAACTCAGCTATGTGCGGGATCAAATGAGGAAAGAGGAAGATAAGATCCGTCACTTTGACATGTGGATGCAGCTGGAGATTCGCCAATATATGGAGGGATTCACTTGTACTATGTTGAGAGAATATTAGAATGAGCATTAGCCTACGAACTAGCCTCATCATCGACTGAGCATATGCCCAAGTCGAAGAAGCAGAAGATGGTTGATGATTTCCCTATCAGTTCAGGAGTTGGAGTTTCTAAACTACAACATCATGGTCTTTCTTCTGTGAAACCGAGAGTTCTAAGTCATCAGCGTCGACTCCTGTTAAGACCAGGAGATGTTTCAACTGTAATGTGCCGGGTCATGTTCGTGCATGTGGTCCTTCTCCACCAGTAACGTGTTACATGTGTGGGCTCGAAGGGCACATAATCCAGTTTTGCGAGTTGGTTGCCGAGTCTTCTGAGACCCAGACTTCAACACCGATATCAGGATCGACTCTTTGAAATCCTTGAGAGATGTTATTTGTCAGTTGTTGCTATGTTGTTGCCTTGTTTTCGTGTTTTAAGTTTCGGGGACGAAACTTCTTTTTAAGTAGGGTATAATGTAATACCCGAGATTTTCGTTTCCGGTTACTTTAAATTATTTGTCGGTTATGCCGGTTATTTTGTTCCGTTGATGCTTATTGGGATTCCTATATTGTGTACGGTATGATGTACCGTGTTGTGTTGAATTTCCGGAACTGTCCTGATGCCGTTGTAGTAGGCATAGTGGACGCTAATTGTAGTAGTGTAGCGCGCGCTAATACTTAGTGATAGCGCACGTTATTATGGCACATAGAGCACGCTACCTGGATAAGCCGAGACGGTCCAGAAGCTACTACACTCGACTAGGGAGTTCGGCAGCGCACGCTATACAGTTATATAGCACGCGCTAAGGTGCAGTAGTTGGCGCACGCTACGGTGAGAGTAGTGCATGCTAACTGGTAGTTCTGGGGCAGTCCAGATGTTACTGGATTGAAATTGGGACTCGCTAGTGCACGCTAACATTCGTGATTAGTGGACGCTAACTGTGCCTTTTGGAAAGACGTTGATTCGATAGCGCATGCTAATCTAGGGTGATTAGCGCACGCTAAGCTGTCCAGTATATAAACTGGACAGTAGATTATTTTTCTCATTTCTCACTTTGTTCTCCTCTCTTCTGCGAGTTTGAGATGAGAATCCCTAGGGTGGATGATCTTGGTCGATTTTTGCTCCATCTAAGGTGTTTTGTAGAGTTATAGGTGATTATAACATCATCTTATCCGTTGTTCTTCGTCGGATCGAGGTATTTTCTTGATTTCCCTAGAGTTGACTTTTTGGAGATTTGTTCTTGATTTCATATCCAATCCAATTTTGATGAGTCGATTGGTGCTAAATGATGTTGGTAAGCATGTTCCATGGATTGTTTATCCATATCTTCGATTCGTTCGACCCGATTGATGATTTCCGTATTCTTGAGGAACCATGAACATTTAATGTTCGATTTAAATGTTCATATGAGTTTTCCCTCGTTGGTTTGAGGCGATTTCCGTTGTTATTGGTCTTGATTCTCGTTGTGATTATGTTTTCGTTGTGACTTGTGGCAGTTGTAGGTGGTCGAGGTTCTCCGGTTGAGCTGCGTTCATCGGACTTTTCAGTATCGATTATCGAGGCAAGTATCTTGCCTATACATTTCGTGTTTCGTAGATGTCATAATTGATAATCGACTATGTGTGTCCCATTAATGGCTTTCTTTCAAAATGCTCGAGTGCTTTGCGAATAAATGAGTTCTACGTATATGTGTATTGTGGTTGAGAATTGGAATATATTTTATTCGTGCTATGTGATTATTGTTAGGAGTATGTCCTGGAATGCCACTCAGAGGATATTAGAGTGAGGGCATCGTGCTTGTTATTATGTAATTGTTATCAGAAGGCAATTAAATGTTTCTTTATTTACTGATAGTCATTGGTATTCCTGACTCGTAGATATATATAGAGAAACTAGTCAGTGTATTTGAGAGCAAAAACATTCCACTCCTTATTAGATAAGGGGATCGGCACTGGAAAGATTTATGGCTCAAATACTTAATCGTTCGCAAGTTGATGAAACTTGACTGGGCATTAAGTTTATGCGAAGACTTGTATAACGTGTTCTTTGACATGTAGAGTGCCTGTCGTCACTAATGGTTATTGGAGCACATGTTATAGGTATGCTAATGAGATTAATATACTCGAACTGACTCACCCTCGATTCGTCACACGGATTTCACTCAGGGACTGTCAATGACGGAATCGAAAAGTCGTGATAGGTATTCGTGAACCTTCGACTTGAGGATTAAGTGGGGATGTACTTGTGACGTTAAGATTTTCACTAGAGTAGTTCGACCCAGAAAACCAGAAGGTGGGGGTCAACCTCGACATGTATCTTTATGGAAAAGTAGCAGGTTATACTAAATACCAAGATATGATTTTTTCCTGTTAGTGAACGAGTATATGTTCTATGCGGTTAATGGCAAATGAGATCATAAGTCTTTGGCCAAAGCATTGAACCTGGTTGTATTAGATACACGTGAGCTCAGTGATGTGGATTTGCATTAACTCATGCATAGAGTCAAGTACAGATAGGGTTTGACTGATCGTGACCCTATAACTTGATCGGGACATTTGAGAGAAGGGTTTAGAAGTATACTAGTATTCACGACAGAAAGATTTTGGAATGATCCCCATCATTTGTTCTCAGTTAGGGTACAGTGTAGGCCGCCAGGCTGGCTAGGTGGTGCTACTACTCTTTAGTTCCTCCCATTGCTAACACCCCCGTGATTTACCGAGATATTAAAGCACTGTAGATTCTTTTTGGAGAACCTACCAGGCTTAGACCAACATAAGAACTCATTAAAATTTTCCAAACCACAACATTCACTTTATTAAAACAAACCGACTTCAACACGACATACATTACAAAACCAAAAACACCTCGTCCCGTAGGACCACAACTGACACAAAGTTCACAACTGGTACAACAACATCATTAACAATCACCAACAACACGAAATACATCACATGACAGTACCCTCACGAGTACAAAACCAAAACACGACCATGACCATGACAATACGACCACCGTCTCAAAAGGATACATAATATCAATGCTGCCCACCAAGCTCGTGCCCGCATGTACTGGTTCTCCCACTGGACCTGTACCTGAATACACAACAAGTATATCCACCCCCTAAGGGGTCAGCAAGAAGCCGGTGCAAGTACAATGATTCTAGAATATGTACAACAAGTGAATAAATCACAGAAATCACAGTGCCATCATAGATATTCCGGAATGCCACATCACAATCATCATCAACAAATATCAACGGGGGCTATACAGGTACTGTACCTCACGCGAGATGCATACCTCTCCCCAGAGAGTCCTCGTCAGTCCCCCCTGGTTGTACAAACCCAGCCAAGTGGACCACAGAAGCCTCGGTCTACGGAACCCAGGGGACCCTCGCTGGTTTTACTTGGCACAGGACCACAAGTCGCACTTTTGAAAACATCACTTTGGCATAAATCACCTTTTCTGAAATTACCACTTTCACAAAACCACGTTTTTTACATATTCACACGAGTACATTAAACACAATCAAAGTACTTGCCATGATTTGAACGATACAAGAAACAACGAATGGGAAAACGTACGATCCGAACTCCTTCAACAATTCGATCCTAGTTCAACAAAATACCGAATCAAATACCACACCATGAAAACAGAAGGATTTACTCTAAGTTTTACCCTTAGGGACATTTAATCGAACACTACGAAGACAACATGGTTCGAGTTCAAACTATAGAAGAAAACTTGGAATTTAATCCATGAACTTTGGAGAAAAATGAAGGATTATGATTACAACATTATAATCTAACACCAATCAGGGCTAGAACGGATTAAAATCAAAGGATTTAACAAAAGCCCTAAATATATGAAGAACTAGGAACAAGAACGAATTTTATCTTGATTCGGGCGGAACTCAAAGTGAAGGATGATGTTGGACACGAATCAACTTCCCAAAATGTTGCACAATGATTCTCCTTATCAGACTTCTCGAAATCTACCGAAGAATTGCGAAGGAGAAAGAAAAATGAAGAAGATGGCTTCTAGACCCGTCACTCGGCCCTTTTATAGCTGAGTGCGTTACGACCATAACCGGTAGTGCATTACGGCCGTAACGGTCCTATCGGCCACTGCCCAACATTCCAAGGTGCCTTATGGCCGATACTCGGCCAGACATTATGTCCGTAATGATCATCATCATACGGCCATACTCGGCCATTCCCTTATGGCCGTAACCGGCATCTGTCTTACGGTCGTAACGAGCCCTGCCGAGCTACTGCCCAATTTGTGCGGGTGCATTGTGTCCATAACCCAAGGGAATT
This sequence comes from Orobanche coerulescens, assembly GCA_033398695.1. NCBI lineage: Eukaryota > Viridiplantae > Streptophyta > Magnoliopsida > Lamiales > Orobanchaceae > Orobanche > Orobanche coerulescens. The sequence goes on along the minus strand of CM065812.1, from coordinate 131,106,727 downwards.
TGTAAAACCTCGAAGTATTTCCAAGGTGTCGAACCCAAGGGAATTGATATGTCAAAAATAAAGGAAGTAACTCTACTCAAAATTTGACTGCTATTTAGGAATCCGAAAATTTGGTCTGTTTCTAATTATCTAACTTCAAAAATCGAAAAATAAAAATTAGATAACAATTAATCCTAAAAATAAAAAATCTAGAACAATAAGATAAGAATTCCAAGTATTATGCAAAGAGGGCAAAATAAAGTGAATTATCTAAATCAAGCAAATAAAGCAAATTAGCAAGATAAAATCACAAGTTTAAAGCTAATTGATCCTAGGGTAGTATCGTCTAATTGAGTTCACACAATCCATTCACTTGATTCCTTTTCCCCAAATTTTAATTCAATCCTAGAAATAATCACTTAGCCGATCTAGAATTCCAAGCAAGGCAACCTAGAAAGATAGTTAATTTAAACCCTTTTCCCGCAAGGCTCAAAGAATTTAAATCACTTAAAAAGCGTCAACTTATTTATCTATGATTTATCTTACTCCACTCAAGTCTTAAGATCAAATCATATTGTGCATCAAGTATTTCCACTAATTAATTAATCCTTCCGGGCAAAATTAATTAGCTAACATGCATCGATTAAGGGCCCTTTAATCTAGCATGAGATTTAACACATCTTGATCACAAGCCTAGGATGAAAGGTAAAAAGGTAATCAAAGGGACATCATGTGAACATCAATTAAAATTACTAACCCTAGAATCAATCAATGGATTTAGCTAGATATAATTGAAATTAAACAAGAAATAGATGGAGAATACATATTATTAATATGAAAAGAGAGATTACAACCCTTCCGGATGAACTCTGAGTCTTCAATCTCCGAAAAAGTAGAAAAACAATAATAATTGCTGCTTTGCAAAAAGTTCTAGTATCAAAGGAATTAAAATTGCAAAAAACGTAAAAGTGTGCTAAAGATGAAAAAAAGATCCTAAAATAGGTCTAGAAGGAGGTGTATATAGCCTATGGGAGTTAAACTCGCGATTAGAACTAATCTAGGAAACAAAATCTATCCAAAAGAGTCACAATCTGTCAAAACTCGAGAACCCGCGGAGCAGCCTATCGGACGCACCTATCGGCCGATAGGCTGGCCCGATAGGTGGTCTGACTTTTGCAAAAATCCGTTTCTTCCGTCCGTTTGACTCGACTCTCGGTCCTTTGTCTCGTTTTGGGTCCTTTTGGCTCTAAAAACCTGCAAACACACTAAAACCAACCCAAACGCGTAATACGGCTCGACTAATCATAAATAAGCCAAATACGAGCACATTAATCACGAAACGAGATAAAAACCTAGTATAAAATCCTAGAAAAATGTGGTAAAATTACCACCTATCAGTGCATTGTGTCCATAACCCGCAATGCTTTACGTCCGTAACAGGCAGTGCCTTACGGCCGTAACACCCACGTAACTCGGCATTCCTTTAGCCGCAGCCCTCATGCCATAAATCCGATAGTCTAGCCTGAACGAACACCTTACGAAAATCACAAAACTCATCGATACCAACCATGAACATTACAATATCAATTCATCAATACACTCATCTCCAAATAATCACATCACAATAAGGTACGACCAAAATAACACACGTAAAATACACGGGTATTACACTCTTACCCCCTAAAAAGAAGTTTCATCCCGAAACTTAAGATTCGAAAAGTTAGGGGTATCGGGAATGCATACTATCTTCAGTTTCCCACGTGGCTTCCTAAATTCCATGTTTAGACCATTTGACCTTTACTAACGGGATCACTTTCCGTCGCAATTGCTTCACTCGTCACTCCAATATGGCTACCGGTTGCTCTTCATATGAAACATCATCATTAACTTCAATCTCTTGACAATCAACAACATGGCTAGGATCGGGCACATACTTACGCAATTGTGAAACACGGAACACATTATGAATGTAGCTAAGCGCTGGAGGTAATGCTAGTCGATAAGCCACATCACATACTCTGTCCAGGATCTCGAAAGGACTGATGTAACGAGGACTAAGTTTCCTCTTTTTACGAAACCGAAGGACTCCACGAGTCGGGGATACCTTCAACAACATGTGATCTCCTACCTGAAATTCTAATGGTCGACATCGAACGTCGGCATATGACTTTTGTCGACTCTGGGCGGTCAATAATCTCTGTCTAATAGTAGCAATCTTGTCCCGTATTTGAATCATTAAGTCCGGTTCTGCTCCAAGTAACTCGTACGGTTCGTCCCAACAAATTGGCGATCTACACCGTCTTCCATATAAGGCTTCAAATGGATCCATTCCGATCGAACTACGCCAACTATTATTACATGCAAATTCGATCAACGGTAAATGAATCTCCCAATCTTTTTTCCAATCCAACACACAAGCCCTCAACATGTCTTCCAATATTTGGATCGTTCTCTCCGACTGTCCATCCATCTAAGGATGATAAGCGGTGCTAAAATTCAGTTCGGTACTGAGTGCTCGATGTACTGCCTGCCAGAAATACGAGACAAATCGACCATCTCGATCCGAAACAATACTATTTGGGGTACCATCTCGTAATCTCTGCAATGAACAAACGAGCCAATCTCTCTGGTCCCCAAGTATCTCTAATGCCTAGAAAATGTGCCGATTTGGTTAGCCTATCAATGATTACCTAAATCATATTCATCCCAGTTCGCATCCTTGGCATTCCCACAATAAAATCCATCGCGATATCTTTCCACTTCCATTCCAGAATCGGCAACGGTTATAACTTCCCGGCAGGCCTTTGATGCTCGGATTTAACTTGCTGGCAAGTTAAACATTTTGACACGAACTCCATTACATCTTTCTTCATGTTCAGCCACCAAAAGGTTTTCTTCAAATCTTTATACATTTTACTCGTACCCGGATGAATCGAGTATGTAGTAGAATGTGCTTCATTCAAACTCACTTGCTTAAGATCATCTAGATCCGGCACACAAATTCTGCCTTGAAATCAAAGAACTCCATCTTCATCAATTAAGGATCCCGGAGCCTATCCTTTAACAACATCTTCCCGTGCACTATGGATTATGTATAAGTCCGCTGTTGATCCCGCATATCAACAGTGGATTGCTCAAAATCGCAATATTATGAGTCTCTCTATCATATCTCTCAAGAAGATATGGATGAACCCTCGGCTGTGATACTGCCTGCGAAGTCTGGATTATGCTTGAGTCGGCGCACCAAAACTTCTCTAAGCCTCGCAACATCAGCTCAAGGATGAACTGCAGACCCTAAAGCGCCGCACTAGGTCCATTTATGAATATGATTCTCTTTTCAAAGGCTTGGAAAACTTATCGCCTATCGGTGCACCTGTGGATAATAAGAACAAGGTCTTATAGTTTTTGCAAGGTTTGGGTCCATTTTTCTCCGGTTTCGCCACAACCCAGTTCACTCAAACACCTTTCCACAATTTCATGGTCTTATCTCGAAAACCAAAACTCGAAACCTTTTCCAACTGTCCATAGAACCATCGTCGCCATCCCCCACTGCATTCTATGCTCCTTCCGCCTCATTCCGTCGGGGTTCCAATCTCCATCGGATTTGAATGCTGGCGACAATCGTCATTGTGGTTCTTCCACTGTAATACCCACACATTTTATTTCATTTAATTAGATTGTCGCATGGTTATTGACTATTTTATTTTATTTTATTCTATTTTATTTATAATTAATCGATGCTCACTTGGAATTAATTTTCTTTGTGTGATATTTTTTTTCGTGTGATGTTAATTGATAATGTGATTTGTATCTTACGTGTCAACCCGTTAAAATGTTTAGGATAATGCTCGATTCTAATTCCGGTTCATGAGGAATCATACGAAAATAATCACTACAAGGTCGGACGCAAGGAGGATGGAAAATATACGAAATCCCCAACAAGAATTCGTAGAAACAAAAGATCGAATACTTGGGGTTCAATATTTCCCCCCAAGAACATCAAGAACATCACTCGAACCCGAATAGGACAAGAGACACGAATCAAATCATAGGGATAGAATCAATACAACCGATTGATGATATACAACAACACGATTCACGAAGAACAACTCTAATCTTGAAAATTCACGAAATATAAAGGAAGGGTTTACAAGATGATTACCTCGAATCAAAGATGAAGAACACGGATTGATGATCTTAATCAACACCAAGAACTCGGGGAAGATGTAAACTTGGAGTTACAAGTCTCCAAAATCGCCCTCGAATCGTCCATAGATCGCCAATGCAATGGGGGAGGTAATAAAGGGTGAAAAATGACGAACACGGTCAACCCTTGGGATTATATAGCAAACTGAAGCTTGCGTACGTTAGGGGCACCATCCTAACGTACGTTACCCGATTAGCGTACGTAAGGTGTAGACCATTACGTACGTAAGAGCCATCCTAGCCTCACTTCCCGATTACCTAAAGGACTTTACGTACGTTAGCAAGGCTTCGTAACGTACGTAACAAGAACCAATAGCGCAAGCTATTCTCAACACATGGCGTACGTAATCGAGGGACTGAACTCATTGTCCGAAACTGTGAAGACCCTTACGTACATTATGAGCAGGGCTTAACATACGTAAGGCACATGATGTTAATGTACGTTATGCTTATAGCATAGCGTACGTAAGTCACTTAGCAGTTCCAAAACTGCTAAGTTCAGTCCGTCGGGTACGACGAGGAAACCGCGAAAGGACAACAACAATATAAGACGAAGACATGCATACGAAGAGTGTGCAACGAAGAACTCAAGCGTTAAAAGAAAATATGATTCCAACCACCCGAAGGTTCGGAAAACGACAACAGGAGTGATTACCCCCAAACTTTGAGATACGAAACGGCCCAAAACGTCTGCCAATCACAATATGACATCAAACAACCCAACTGAAGCTCACAACACACATAACAAAGCTCAACGGACTTATAGGAAATACGAAACCGTAGTTTCGAACCACAATCACACGAAATGAACCAAATAACGGAAAAAGTCGCTCAAAACACGAATTCGGGTAAAATAGCCCTGAAATAGACTCAGATGACCAAATGCGCAGAACAAAATATTATCCAAATGTCAAAACGCTCGCAAGCGAGTTCTGGAAATCAGAAAAATGCCAAAATGAAAAATTACCGAAAGAGAAAATCACGGGTATTACATTCTACCCCTCTAAAAAAAGTTTAGTCCTGAAACTTAAAATAAGGAAGGGGTGAAGTCACAAATGACAAAGCACAGACGATAAAGTCTCAGCGGTCCCGACGAATCGACCCTGATACTGATTCCGAAGCACGATTCTGTGAAACTTCATGGAATATTTCATAACACTGAACTCTATGGCCCTCAAGTCCACAGTTATAACAAGTAATCGGCTGCGAAGGACAATTAGCTTGCACATGACCTGCAACGTTGCAATTGAAACACTTCACAGCCTGACTAGGAGTCAAAGAAGACGGCTTGGAACTCTTGGTACCACCGAACAAAGAAAATAAAGGTTTCGCTGAAGGACCACGAGAAACTCGATGAGAAGAACTCCCGACTCCCACACTATCTGAAAAATATCCAAACGTCTTCTGTCTCTTCGGTCCATGCGAAGGCACAGAAGACAACGATGCCATCTTGTACGCCATGGCTCGATTCTGATATTCTCTCAAAGTAGCACAAGTGAAACCTGACATGTACTGGCGGATCTCTGGTCTCATCCGCATATCGAAGTGACGGGTTTTGTCCTCCACGGTCCTCACCTGCCCCTTCACGTAAGCGAGATGTTGACTATAATCGATAATAGTCTGCGACACGGGTACATCCTGCGGCTCAGCTAGTTAAAAATCTTGGATCCTCTGCTCTCGGATCGGCTCCGGACAAAACTCTACTTCCATCAAGTTCTTGAATTCATCCCAAGTAATAGCATGATCCTGGGTCCCAACGGCCTCCCACCAATAAGCAGCGTCACTATCGAGAAGGAACTGAGCGATAGGAATCCTCTGTTCCTCTGGACAACCAACCGACTTGAAAATCTTCTCCAACTGGAAAAGCCAACCGTCCCAGCCCAAAGTATCGCCTACACCTGCAAAACGGGGAGGACGCATACGAACCACCTCTCTAAGCCACTGAGTCGACCCGACGTTCTCAGTTACAGCAGCGTTACGTTGAACAGCCTGGGTCAAATGAGTCATCTGGTTTGCAACCTGCTGAAGTATATAGCGACACCCATACCAATGCCATCACCGGCAAAATGATCCTGATCGCGTGACTGATTGCCATGGCCCCGACCTCTGGCCCTCGACATACTAAACTAAACAACCATTTGTTAAAACGAGACATAACAACACATAACATCAATCACAAAAGAAGGTCCATACAAGACACACAGCGAAGCATAGAAATATTCTTGCTAACAAGAGTTACCATAGAGTGTTCACACAATAAACTCATATCTTATAGTTCTCATAGATTCGAAAATGAATATTTCCGACAACAACATTTATCAAGTCATCACACATTATAACCACGAACATGGGTAAACCACTCGAAACTTTCAACACATGCCAAAGGCATTAAGCCCAGCTATCACCGCATATACGACAATATCATTCAAGTTTCGAACCATTCTCAACTGTTACCATCATTTTTGAAACAAACCCAAACTCTCATAAAATAGTCATAAACTCCTACACTAAAGTTGACAAAACTCATCGATTTTCCAATAATCAAGAACATCCCAATTCAGTTGAACTTTTGAAAATCTCAAGTCAAAATCTCTGAGTTAAAACACTAAATTTTCCGAAATTTATTAAAGTTCAAACTTTCTAACAAGAGTCATGGAAACACAGTTTAATGACCACATGCCCACTCGGGAACGAGATCATAAATTCAAGCAATCATAATTCGCGAACACCAAGTTCACACATACGTCAAAACTACCCATCTAAGTTCCTCACGAACTCTACCATCGATAAATTCTCTGGAACACGTCAAGATTCATAGTTTTCACATCGTATTGCACCAATCGGTGTCTACCCATCAATACATTCAGCTCAATATACACACGATATACCACAAGTATCAAACACGGATTTCATTTCACAGTACTACACAAACAAAATTACACACCACAATCACCGCACATACAGGAAATCATGAAATACCAATACCTCGCATAAAAGAAGAGACTTACGTCCACAGGCCGCATGGAGATGATGGCTTGACTACGATACTAATCACAACGAATCGCAATTGATCACAACAGACCATAATGATCACGCTTGTTCACATCCCACCCGGGTGACACGACAAGACACGACTCTGACACGACACCGACAAGACCCAACTAGACCCAACTGCCTAGGTTTTCGAAAACCTAAGCTCTGATACCATTTATGTAACACTCCCAATCCGTTTAAGGACATTACATGTCGTAGATCCTTTCCGTAAGGATCTACCAGGCAAGAAACCACAAAACAAACCCACGCGTGGTCAATTCGACCACAACATAAAACCGTAGACCGATTAGGTCTCTCAAAATACAATATAGCAGTACAACTGATAAACCAAAATATAACTCGATCTCAATTTACACGTGTCCATCCTCTTAAGGATGACAAAGAACTAGAAATAAATATTCAGACCGATAGATCACTGACGGACAACCGACTACAACTGTCACTAGTATCGCTGCTTTACATCATCCTCCATGCTGATCCTGTGGTTGCTCTATCTCAAATCGGAATACCTGAAAAAACATAACATAATCCCCCAACGAGGGGTTAGCGATGGAAATCGCTAGCAAGTAACCAAGCTATACAATTATACATCAAGAATACAACCGTTATGAAAATAACCTTTCGACAAGGTAGTAACACGATCCCCGAGTCTAGTCTTTTCAAAATCATTTGCTTTAAAATGTATCATATGAATTACTCCAGAAATCACTTTAAGAGATTATTTAGAGACTTCGGGGGTATCAGTGTAAAATCATGAAAAGATTTGTAATTCTCATTTTCAAAAGGGTTTTCTTTCAAAATCATATAAATGATTCAATTCTTCAAACAAGGCTCAAAGGTAGAACCATATTCACCAATATAACCGGAATCCAAGATTCAAGCATTCACATTTCAGAGATATCAGATCAACAGTCAAATTGCCTTCGTGGCCTCAAAGGTCCCACCCGGATTAGCTCATCGAAAACAACTCAAATACACCCATAAGTTATCTTGACATTGTACTCGCAAGTAACGATTCTCGGAGCCCTCTCCAGACTTACCCGATTAGATAACCTTATGGTCAAATCGTAACGCCTGGCCGTACTCGCAAGCATACGCCTCCGGAGGCCTCGACGGACCCTACCCGAATGACATCATTCAAACACGCCCATAAGTTATCATGACATCGCACTCGCAAGTGACGATTCTCGGAGCCCCCTTCAGACCTACCCGAATTGATAACCTTATGTTCAGGATGTGATGCCTGGCCGTACTCGCAAGCACGCGCCTCCGGAGGCCTCGACGGAACCCTACTCGGATGACATCTCAATTCATTAAGATACACAACAACAAAGGTACAATATTCACCACAATTCGCAAACACGTAAAACATAAGTTAACGCATCATAATTTCAAAAAAGGCACAACATCCACAACACACCATCATTCAGGAAAAAGGCTAACGAGCGAATAATACAAGTATTACGCGATTCCACAATTCCTCGGGTAACTAATCATTTTTAGTATCCGTTTTAGCACAAAATGACATGAAATGGTTGCTATCATTCTTCATGAAACTCTAGTTTACATTCGTAATTACTTTCATAGAAATCACATATTCATTTAAAAGTAAGTTATGGTTTAATATTCAATCACTAACAAATCCATGTTAACTTCACGACAAATCACATTCTCAAGGTAGAAGGAATATAGACAAGATGCTTGCCTCAAGTCCAAAGCACGCGAAGCAATGGGAAAGCTCGACCGAAAAACCTTGATAGGCCGAAAACACAAGAACAACATAATCACTACAAGGTCGATCGCGAGGAGGATGGAAAATATACGAAATCCCCAACAAGAATTTGTAGAAACAAAAGATCGAATACTTGGGGTTCAATATTTACCCAAGAACATCAAGAACATCACTCGAACCCGAATAGGACAAGAGACACGAAAACATAGGGATAGAATCAATACAACTGATTGATGATATACAACAACACGATTCACGAAAAACAACTCGAATCTTGAAGATGCACGAAATATAAAGGAAGGGTTTACAAGATGATTACCTCGAATCAAAGACGAAGAACACAGATTGATGATGTTAATCAACACCAAGAACTCGGGGAAGATGTAAACTTGGAGTTACAAGTATCCAAAATCGCCCTCCAATCATCCACATATCGCCAATGCCGTGGGGGAGGTAAGAAAGGGTGAAAAATGACGAACACGGTCAACCCTTGAGATTATATAGCAAATTGAAGCTTACGTACGTTAGGGGCACCATCCTAACGTACGTTACCCGATTAGTGTACGTAAGGTGTAGACCATTACGTACGTAAGAGCCATCCCAGGCTCACTGCCCGATTACCTGAAGGACTTTACGTACGTTAGCAAGGCTTCGTAACGTACGTAACAAGTACCAATAGCGCAAGCTATTCTCAACACATGGCGTACCTAAACGAGGGACAGAACTCATTGTACGAAACTGTGAAGACCCTTACGTACGTTATGAGCAGTGCTTAACGTATGTAAGGCACATGATGTTAATGTACGTTATGCTCATAGCATAGCGTACATAAGTCACTTAGCAGTTCCAAAACTGCTAAGTTCAGCCCGTCGGGTACGAGCGCGAAGAAACCGCGAAACGACAACAACAATACAAGATGAAGACATGCATACGAAGAGTGCGCAACGAAGAACTCAAGCGTTAAAAGAAAATATGATTCCAAATACCCAAAGGTTTGGAAAACGACAACGGAAGTGATTACCCCCAAACTTTGGGAAATGGCCCAAAACGTCCGCCAATCACAATATGACATCAAACAACCCAACGGAAGCTCACAACACACGTAACAAATCTCAACGGACTTATAGGAAATACGAAACCGTAGTTTCGAACCACAATCACACGAAATGAACCAAATAACGGAAAAAGTCGCTCAAAACACGAATTCGGGTAAAATAGCCCTGAAATAGACTCGGATGACCAAATGCGTAGAACAAAACATTATCCAAATGTCAAAACGCTCGCAAACGAGTTCTGTAAATCAGAAAAAAAATGCCAAAACGAGAAATTACCGAAAGAGAAAATCACGGGTATTACATTCTACCCCTCTAAAAAGAAGTTTCATCCCGAAACTTAAAATAAGGAAGGGGTGAAGTCACAAACGACAAAGCACAGGCGACAAAGTCTCAGCGTTCCCGACGAATCGACCCTGCTACTGATTCCGAAGCACGATTCTGGGAAACTTCATGTATATTTCACAATACTGAACTTTGTGGCCCTCAAGTCCACAGTTATAACAAGTAATCGGGTGCGAAGGACAATTAGCTTGCACATGACCCACAACGTTGCAATTGAAACACCTCCCAGTCTGACTAGGAGTCAAAGAGGATGGCTTGGAACTCTTGGTTCCACCAAACGAAGAAAATAAAGGTTTTGCCGAAGGACCACGCGAAACTCGATGAGAAGAACTCCCGACTCCCACACTATCCGAAAAATCTCCAAACATCTCCTGTCTCTTCGGTCTATGCGAAGTCCCAGAAGACAACGATACCATCTCGTACTCCATGGCTCGAATCTGATATTCTCTCAAAGTAGCACAAGTGAAACCTGACTTGTACTGGCGGATCTCGGGTCTCATCCGCATATCGAAGTGACGGATTTTGTCCTCCTCGGTCCTCATCTGCCCCTTCACGTAAGCAAACTGTCGAATATAATCGATAATAGTCTACGACAAGGGTACATCCTGCGGCTCAGCTAGGTAGAAATCTCGGATCCTCTGCTCTCGGATCAGCTCCGGACAGAACTCTGCTTCCATCAAGTTCTTGAACTCATCCCAAGTAACAGCATGATCTTGGGGCTCAACGACCTCCCACCAATAAGCAGCGTCACTATCGAGAAGGAACTGAGCGATAGGAATCCTCCGTTCCTCTGGACAACCAACTGCCTTGAAAATCTTCTCCAACTGGAAAAGCCAACCGTCCCAGCCCAAAGTATCGCCTACACCTGCAAAACGGGGAGGACGCATACGAACACCTCTCTAAGCCACTGAGTCGACCCGACGTTCTCAGTTATAGCAGCGTTACGTTGAACAGCATGGGTCAAATGAGTCATCTGGTTTGTCACCTGCTGAAGTATAGTAACGACACCCATACCAATGCCATCACCGGCAACATGATCCTGATCGTGCGACTGATTGCCACGGCCCCGACCTCTGGCCCTCGACATACTGAACAACTGTTTGTTAAAATGATACATAACAACACATAACATCAATCACAAAAGAAGGTCCATACAAGACACACTGCGAAGCACAAAAATATTCTTGCTAACAAGAGTTACCATAGAGTGTTCACACAATAAACTCATATCTGATAGTTCTCGTAGATTCGGAAATGAATATTTCCGACAAAAACATTTATCAAGTCAGCACATATTAGAACCACGCACATGGATAAACCACTCGAAACTTTCAACACATGCCAAAGGCATTAAGCGCAGCTATCACAGCATATACGACAATATCATTTCAGTTTTGAACCATTCTCAATTGTTACCATTGTTTTTGAAACAAACCCAAACTCTCATAAAATAGTCATAAACTCCTACACTAAAGTTGACAAAACTCATCGATTTTCCAATAATCAAGAACATCCCAATTCAGTTGAACTTTTGAAAATCTCAAGTCAAAATCTCTGAGTTAAAACACTAAATTTTCCGAAATTTATTAAAGTTCAAACTTTCTAACAAGAGTCGCGGAAAAATAGTTTAATGACCACAACTCGATCATCATCAACACGGGTAATGATATTGGTCAACACACGTTTCTTTCAAACATAATTGTCAAACGTACATATTAAAAAATATGGAATTTTCTGCTCAAACAACAAAAATGCTTGTAATTATCGCTTCTTCGTGAAACAGATCAAGAATTTCCTATTTTGAAAATTTTGAAAAAGTGTGAAAAATATTTTAGAAGACTTTTCGTTCCTTGTAAAGCAGAAAGAACTCAGTCTAGAAAAAAAATTGAAATCATCAACATCCCATTCCGTTTCAAAGCGAAACTTTTGAATCTTAGCAAAAATTTTCCAAAATCCTTTCGATCATAATCAAAATGACGGTAATATTTTACAATGTCCAAAATACTTTAAAACGCCTACTTCAGATACCGTCTGAAGGTGTTATTTGGAAATACAAGACTAACTCGTCAAAGTTTAACTGTTTTTAAAATCCATGCAAAAGTTTTGATTAACCGCACCATCGAAATATTCTAAAAAATCGGTTCTTTATAAACTTACTCAGACTCATAATTGCAATTAAGAAAACCGTTTTCAAACCTACACGCAGCGGACATAATTACAACTATCCAAAAATAATCCAACTTGAAACCACATGCCCACTCGGCAATGAGATAACAAATTCAATCAAACATAATTCGCGAACACCAAGTCCACACATACGTCAAAACTACCTATCTGAGTTCCTCACGAACTCTACCGTCGATACATTCTCTGGAACACGTCAAGATTCACAGTTTTCACATCGTATTGCACCAATCGGTGTCTACCCATCAATACATTCAGCTCAATATAGACACGATATACCACAAGTATCAAACACGGATTTCATTTCACAGTACTACACAAACAAAATTACACACCACAATCACCACACATACAGGAAATCATGAAATACCAATACCTCGCATAAAAGTAGAGACTTACGTCCACAGGTCGCACGGAGATGATGGCTGCACTACGATACTAATCACAATGAATCGCAATTAATCACAATGGACCACAATGATCACGCCTGTTCACAATTGCTCACCCGGGTGACACAACAAGACACGACTCTGACAAGACACGACTCCGACAAGACCCAACTAGACCCAACTGCCTAGGTTTTCGCAAACCTAAGCTCTGATGCCATTTATGTAACACCCCCAATCCGTTTAGGGACATTACACGCCGTAGATCCTTTCCGTAAGGATCTACCAGGCAAGAAACCACAAAACAAATCCACGCGTGGTCAATTCGACCACAACATAAAACCGTAGACCGGTTAGGTCTCCAAAAATACAACATAGCAATACAACTGATAAACCAAAATACAAATCGATCACAATTTACACAACGTGTCCATCCTCTTAAGGATGACAAAGAACTAGAAATAAATATTCGAACCGACAGATCACTGACGGACAACCGACTACAACTGTGACTAGTATCGCTTCTTTACATCATCCTCCATGCCGATACTGTGGTTGCTCTATCTTAAATCGAAATACCTGAAAAACATAACATAATCCCCCAACGAGGGGTTAGCAATGGAAATCACTAGCAAGTAACCAAGCTATACAATTATACATCAAGAATACAACCATTATGAAAATAACCTTTCGACAAGTAGTAACACGATCCCCGAGTCTAGTCTTTTCAAAATCATTTGCTTTAAAATGGATCATATGAATTACTCCAGAAATCACTTTAAGATATTATTTAGAGACTTCGGGGGTCTTGGTGTAAAATCATGAAAAGATTTGTAATTCTCCTTTTCAAAAGGGTTTTCTTTCAAAATCATATAAATGATTCAATTCTTCAAATAGGCCTCAAAGGTAGAACCATATTCACCAATATAGCCGGAATCCAAGATTCAAGCATTCACATTTCAGAGATATCAGATCAACAGTCAAATCGTCTTCGTGGCCTCGAAGGTCCCACCCAATTAGCTCATCGAGAACAACTCAAATACACCCATAAGCTATCTTGACATTGTACTCGCAACTAACGATTCTCGGAGCCATTTCCAGACCTACCCGATTAGATAACCTTATGGTAAAATCGTAATGCCTGGCCGTACTCGCAAGCGCACGCCTCCGGAGGCCTCGACGGACCCTACCCGAATGACATCATTCAAACACGCCCATAAGTTATCATTACATCGCACTCGCAAGTGATGATTCTCGGAGCCCCCTCCAGACCTACCCAAATTGATAACCTTATGTCCAGGATGTGACACCTGGTCGTACTCGCAAGCACGCGCCTCCGGAGGCCTCGACGGAACCCTACCCGGATGACATCTCAATTCACTAAGATACACAACAACAAAGGTACAATATTCACCACAATTCGCAAACACGTAACACATAAATTAACGCATCATAATTTCAACAAAGGCACAACATCCATAGCACATCATCATTCAGGAAAAAGGCCAACAAGTGAATAATACAAGTATTATGCGATTCCACAATTCCTCGGGTAACTACTCATTCTTAGTTTCCATTTTAGCACAAAATGACATGAAATGGTTGCTATCATTCTTCATGAAACTCGAGTTTACATTCGTAATTACTTTCATAAAAATCACATATTCATTTAAAAGTAAGTTATGATTCAATTTAATCACTAACAAGTCTATGTTAACTTCACGACAAATCACATTCTCAAGGTACAAGGAATATAGACAAGATACTTGCCTCAAGTCCAAAGCACACGAAGCAACGGGAAAGCTCGAACGGAAACCCTCGAATCCTCCAACTAGGTCGAAAACAAAAGAACAACATAATCACTACAAGGTCGATCGCAAGGAGGATGGAAAATATACGAAATCCCCAACAAGAATTCGTAGAAACAAAAGATCGAATACTTGGGGTTCAATATTTCCCCAAGAACATCAAGAACATCACTCGAACCCGAATAGGACAAGAGACACGAATCAAATCATAGGGATAGAATCAATACAACCGACTGATGATATACAACAACACAATTCACGAAGAACAACTCGAATCTTGAAGATTCACGAAATATAAAGGAAAGGTTTACAAGATGATTACCTCGAATCAAAGACGAAGAACACGGATTGATGATGTTAATCAACACCAAGAAATCCGGTAAGTTGTAAACTTGGAGTTACAAGTCTCCAAAATCGCCCTCCAATCGTCCACAGATCGCCAATGCCGCGGGGCAGGTAAGTAAGGGTGAAAAATGACGAACACGGTCAACCCTTGGGATTATATAGCAAACTGAGCTTACATACATTAGGGGCACCATCCTAACGTATGTTACCCGATTAGAATACGTAAGGTGTAGACCACTACGTACATAAGAGCCATCCCAGGCTCACTGCCCGATTACCTGAAGGACTTTACGTACGTTAGCAAGGCTTCGTAACGTACGTAACAAGTACCAATAGCGCAAGCTATTCTCAACACATGGCGTACGTAATCGAGGGACAGAATTCATTGTTCAAAACTGTGAAGACCCTTACGTATGTTATGAGCAGGGCTTAACGTACGTAAGGCACATGATGTTAACGTATGTTATGCTCATAGCATAGCATACGTAAGTCACTTAGCAGTTCCAAAACTACGAAGTTCAGCCCATCCGGTACGACGAGGAAACTGCGAAACGACAACAACAATACAAGACGAAGACATGCATACGAAGAGTGCGCAACGACGAACTCAAGCGCTAAAAGAAAATATAATTCCGAATACCCGAAGGTTCAGAAAACGACAATGGAAGTGATTACCCCCAAACTTTGGGAAATTATGAAATGGCCCAAAACATCCGCCAATCACAATATGACATCTAACAACCCAACCGAAGCTCACAACACACATAACAAAGCTCAACGGACTTATAAAAAATACGAAACCATAGTTTCGAACCACAATCACACGAAATGAACCAAATAACGGAAAAAGTCACTCAAAACATGAATTCGGGTAAAATAGCCCTGAAATAGACTCGGATGACCAAATGCGCAGAACAAAACATTATCCAAATGTCAAAACACTCGCAAGTGAGTTCAGGAAAGCAGAAAGAATGCCAAAACGAAAAATTACCGAAAGAGAAAATCACGGGTATTACACCCGAAGGGGTCAGCAAGAAGCCGGTGCAAGTACAATGATTCTAGAATATGTACAACAACTTAATAAATCACAAAAATGACAGTGCCATCAAAGATATTCCGGAATACCACATCACAATCATCGTCACAAAATATCAATGGGGGCTGGACAGGTACTATACCTCACGCGAGATATATACCTCTCCCCAGAGAGTCCTCGTCAGGCCTCCCTGGTTGTACAAACCCATCCAAGTGGACCGCAGAAGCCTTGGTCTACGGAACCCAGGGGACCCTCGCTGGTTTTACTTGGCACACGACCTCAAGTCACACTTTTGAAAACATTACTTTGGCATAAGTCACCTTTTCTGAAATTACCACTTTTCACAAAACCATGCTTTTTTACATATTTACACGAGTACATTAAACACAATCAAAGTACTTGCCTCGATTTGAATGAAACAAGAAACAATGAACGAGAAAACGTATGGTCCGAACTCCTTCAATAATTCAATCCTAGTTCAACAAAATACCGAATCAAATACCACACCATGAAAACGGAAGGATTTACTCTAAGTTTTACCCTTAGGGACATTTAATCGAACACTACGAAGACAACATGGTTCGAGTTCAAACTACGGAAGAAAACTTGGAATTTAATCCATGAACTTCGGAGAAAAATGAAGGATTATGATTACAACATCATAATCTAACATCAATCAGGGCTAGAATGGATTAAAATCGAAGGATTTAATAAAAGCCCTAAATATATGAAGAACTAGGAACAAGAATGAATTTTACCTTGATTCGGGCGAACTCGAGTGAAGGATGATGTTGGACACAAATCAACTTCCCAAAATGTTGCACAATGATGCTCCTGGTCAGACTTCTTGAAATCTACCGAAGAATCGCGAAAGTGGAAGAAAAATGAAGAAAATGGCTTCTAGACCTGTCACTCGGCCCTTTTATTGCCGAGTGCATTATGGCTGTAACCGGCAGTGCATTACGACCGTAATGGGTCCTATCAGCCACTGCCCAACATTCCAAGGTGCCTTACGGCCGCTACTCGGCCAGGCATTAAGGTCACAATGATCATCATCTTACGGCCGCACTCGGCCATTCCCTTACGGCCATAACTGGCCTCTCCCGCCGTAATCGGCATCTGTCTTACAGCCGTAACGAGCCCTACCGAGCTACTGCCCAATTTGTGTTGGTGCATTGCGGCCGTAACCCGCAATGCCTTACGGCCGTAACAGGCAGTGCCTTACGGCCGTAACTCAGCATTCCTTTGGCCGCACCCTCATGCCATAAATTCGACAGTCTAGCCAGAATGAACACCTTCCGAAAATCACAAAACTCATCAATTACCATCCATGAACATTACAATATCAATTCATCAATACACTCATCTCCAAATAATCACATTATAACTCTACTCCTCGGATTTGCGTGGAAGTTGATCTCACAAAAAATATTCTGAAAACCGTACCACTTTTACTTGATGGTCAGCAAGTCTTTCAAGAGGTAGAATATGAATTCATGCCCAAATACTGCAGTCTTTGCAAACACTTAGGCCACGATTTGGGTTCGTGTCTGACCACTAAAAACACATTCGAGGAATCCCTTCCTGCCCGACCAACTGCCCCAGCCGATTCCAGGCCATCCACATCAAAGGCTGCCGAGACTCAAGGTCCACCCCAGGCTATTGTTCTCTCCGAACCCAAGGAACTTTCGGAGGTTTCTATCTCGGCCATTCAGCAGCCATTCGGTTCTGACCACCCATCCTCGGTTAGATCTCTCAAGGATATCTGTGATTTAGATGACTCAATCTCATAAGATTCGAAAGGAATTATTACTTTTACTCCAGGATGCAATAATCTGATGAATAAGTCGGTAAATGTTTCGAAGATTAGAAGTGATATCCGTCAATCTTATGATAAGTTTGATTGGGTTTCAAAAGACAACCCTCGTCACAAATACGCTTCTTATATGCCTGATGCTTATCTTGAGAAGAATTATTACTCGGAGATTGATCACCCGGACTCGGACTCGGAGCCTATTTTATTACCCCCAAAGAAAAATGTTAAGGAAAAAT
Organism: Orobanche coerulescens; assembly: GCA_033398695.1. NCBI lineage: Eukaryota > Viridiplantae > Streptophyta > Magnoliopsida > Lamiales > Orobanchaceae > Orobanche > Orobanche coerulescens. The sequence continues at coordinate 131,088,548 of CM065812.1, read as the reverse complement.
GGAAGAATAATACTGTCAAGCCAAAGCATGTCGAGGAACAGGTTGTGGACATAAAGCGAAGTTCGGACCAAAATCAAGAGAGGCATTACGCACTTCAAAAGATCGAGACCATGCCCAAAACTGGATTGGTGGAACCCGATAAATCTACATTTTCCAATGTTCAGAGAGATAAGGATCAAGACCACGATATGGATATGGAATTTCAAAAAGTTGTGAGCAAGAAAAATAAAAAGGAAGAAAAAATGAGGGAAAAGCAAGCTAGTGGTTCGTAGTTTGTTGTGGCTATGTTTGGGATTTTTGCCCCCCATAATTATCTTTTTTTGTGTGGCTATAATTGGGATTTGTCCCCCCAAATAATTATGGCTTTGTAAGGGAATCGGCCCCCCTAACCTTGTTTTGTTCTATATTATGCCTTTTCTTAAAAAAATAATCACATTACAACAAGGTACAACCATAATAACACACGTAAAATACACGGGTATTACAGTTTAGACGTATACTGGTATTCACGATAGAAAGGTTTTGGAATGATCCCCATCATTCGTTCTCAGTTAGGGTACAGTAGGCCGCCAGACTGACTAGGTGGTGCTACTACTCTTTGGTTCCTCCCATTGCTAACTGAAATGGACCTACCGAGTCGCGCAATAGGATTGACGATGGAATGAATCGAGCTTATTCTCTCTTAATGAATATTAGATATTGGATATCTAATTTATTGGGACATTAGATGTCTAAATTAATTTATTGGATAAATTAATTTACGGCCTAATGAATTAAATAATTACTGGGTGATTAATTTGATTCACATGTATAATTATTTCTTAGAAAAATAAATTATATATTATATTTGATATAATTTATTAATTGTATTAATTTATTGATATAAATATATCGAGACGGAATGGAGTTTATCGGATTGGATTCGTAAGGGACATCATCATCTCAACGATTTAATCAACAGACTACAAGAGTATGATATTGTATCTCCCTCTTTGTTCGTTTTCTATTCGTATATACGTAGCTTGAATCGATCCTCTTCAGGGATTCATGTTAAACTTCTTGTTTTCGCTTCCGCTGCGCCCTTCGTTTTTGTATGGAATCCCAACAGTGGTATTAGAGCATGGTCTTGCGATCGTATATACGATATTAGCATTAGGAATGCTTGGTTGAATGATTTTTGATTTGGAATCATAAATGTTTAATCGTTGTGTTTGTTTGTTCGCTGTAGTTGTGTTTTTCGTAAATTCATATCAAATATAAATCTTGTATTTCTTGAAAATATGATTCATATTGAAGATATTAAAGTCGAAAAAATATTGATATTGTATATTCAGTCGAATATCAAGCCCTGGATTGTCGTTGGACGGAACCGAGGACAAAGCTGAAATTAGCTAGGCCAAAACCAACCTTCCGTGCTGTCTGCCCACTTGGGATCGTGATCTGGGCTTTGGATCGCGATCTAGTATGCTCGGATCGCGGTCCGGGCACTGTTCCAGCACTGTCCGGGCTCGTTTTTATGTCCGTTTCAGAAAAATTAACCTTCCGCATATTATATTGGATATAATTTCAGTTAAATGGAATATGTTATTTCATTTTAAAGTGGGAAACTTAATTTGTTGGAATGGTTTTGATTGACCGAATTACGATTCAATGTTTTTCCATTTTATTAGTGTTTATTGGATGAATGCGTGTGAATGGTGATGTAGTTCATGGAATTAGTTTTGAATCGATTGTTTTTTATTGGGTTGTAAAGGCCATTTTATGCCTATTTATTTTACTAGAGAAATGTGTATTTAGAATGCAATTTCAATGTAAAATTTATATATGATGACGAAGACTGGAGGAAGACCCGTTCGAAAAGACGAAGGTTCAAGACCGAAGACATGTACTTAGATTATAATGTTTTGTTCTAGCAACAGTCCATGAACTACATATTGGTAGCAACTAGGTTGTGTATGGTTTATTCATATGGTGTGAATGCTACCAACGCGCTTAAATGAATTAATGTGCAAAGTGTAACATTAATCGCAAAAATTCTCCCACGTCAAAATATTAAGTTTAAAAGGTTCCAAGGTTTTCCTTCCCTCCGTCGAGCTCTTGGAAAATTGAAATCCAAATTGAATATGCTATGCTTCAGAGTTATCGGGGTAGTAAATTCCGAGAGTGTATTGGATGCCTTGGGTTGGAGTAAATTTTATCCCTAGAAACCTGTTAGGTTGCCATAAAATTCAATTACGAAACTGATAAGCGTCGATGGTGTAAACTTAACTTGTTCACGAACTATAGAAACCGTATAGGTTGAGGGGAGTGAACAAGGGGAAAAAGAAGATTGAATCATCCATTAGATGGGTTGGTGTTGGACACCACTTTTGAAGATTAATAGACTAGAAACCTGTTCGGTTGCCCTCTATTAAAATTTATAAAGAACTCAATCACCACTATGAAGTAATGCGAACAAATACTTCCGGATTTCACAAGAGAGTGTGTTATTCCGATAAAGTAGTGGGAGCCATGGGTTAAAAGAATAAAAAAAAAATTAATTCTAAACTCAGATCATAATTAAATGAGTCACTAATCAATCTGTCGTACTTAATGCAGACAAACAAAATATCAACTCTCGAAATGACAATGAACCCATTTCCAGTTCTACTCGAAAAGAAAACCTTAAAAGGGCCTAACTTTGTGGATTGGCTCTGCAACCTGATTATAGTCCCCAGTATGGAGGCGCTGGGATACGTATTGGAGGCGCACATTCCGGCGGCTTCGGTGCAGACCAGAGCTAGTCAGGAAGATGTTGAAAACCACAAAATTGGGTTATGGATGACATTAGAGTATGTGGCTATAAGATGGACTCTATGTCTAATGAGCTTCAGAGAGCTCATGAGAAAATGACTTCTGCTAGGCAAATCTTATCTCACTTAACCGAGCTTAATGGTGAGCACAATCGAACTGCTAGATATGAGATATACAAGCAACTGTTCGGTACCAGGATGAAGGAAGGTGAGAAATTTGGGAACCACATCCTCAAAATGATCTCTATGATCGAGAGATTGGAGGCTCTAGATTTTAGGATGCATGCTTCTCTCCAGACCGGCCTTATCTTGCAGTCTCTTCCTGATTCCTTCTCACAGTTTGTTATAAACTTCAACTGAAATGAGATTGCTTGCAATTTAGCAGGGTTGATGAACGAACTTGTAAGCTCTCAGTCTTAGATGAAGACTCTGCGGATGAAGGAGTCTGCTCTTGTGATTTCTTCTGGATCTCGGAGGTCCAAGAATAAGAAGAAAAAGACCAAGAAGTAGATGGGTCCACGAAGCAAGGACTTTAAGGGTAAGGGCAAGGCCCCGATGGTTCCTAAGAGCAAGAAGGTAAAGTCAAACGAATGTCTCAAATACGGTGAGCTGGGCCACTGGGCAAGAGACTGTCCGATCCTTCATGGCGCTTCAGATACAGAACTTTTAGTTTTGGAAACGAATTATTCTGCTACTGTACTTTCTACTTCTTGGATACTGGATTCAGGTGCTAATTCTCATATTTGTACCATGAAGCAGGATCTAGAACAAAGTAGGAAACTTGGAGTTGGGGAAGTGATGATTACTGTCGGAAGCGGACATAGCGTCGAAGCAACCGATATAGGATCACTTCTTTTGGGTTTGGAGTTTGGCTTTGTTTTAACTTTAGATGATGTACTTGTATTGCCCAAGGGGCATAAGAACATTGTATCCATTACGGTCATAGATCGGAAAGGCTTTTCATTTTTCATTGGTGATGGTTCTTGCAAAATTTATTTTCATAATAAATTAGTAGGCACTGCCACATTGTTAAATGGACTGTATCATCTAAACATAAGTAACAAAGTCAATGTGAACACTATGACTATTAAGCGTGGTGGGAATGATACTAATCAAGTTTTGAAATGGCATCTTAGACTTGGTCATGTTGGTCAGACCAAGGTTTACAAAATAGAAAAGGATGGACTTATGAGTCTATTGGGATCGGATCTCTTTCCAACTTGTGAATCTTGCCTTAAAGGCAAAATGACTAAGTCCCCCTTCACATGGATTTTTGAAAGAGCCGCTGATAAACTTGGATTAGTCCATACCGACATATGTGGTGCTTTGGAAGCAGCACGTGATGGATATCAATATCTTATTACGTTCACGGATGATCATACTAGGTATAGTTATGTGTACTTAATGAAACACAAATATGAGACCTTTGAGAAATTCCAGGAATTTAAGGCCCTAGCCGAAAAACAAACTGGTAATCATATCAAAGCACTTCGGTCGGACCGGGGTGGCGAGTATATGAGTTTAGATTTTGACGAGTTCCTCAAGGATCACGGGATAGTGTCACAACTCACACCTCCATGAACATCTCAGTTAAATGGTGTGTCGGAAAGAAAGAACTGAACCTTATTGGACATGGTTCGTTCCATGCTTAGCTATACCGACTTACTGATTTACCTGTGGGGTTATGCGCTCCTAACTGCTGCTTATATATTGAACAAATGTCCTTCCAAATTCGTTTCTAAGACTCCACATGAGATGTGGGAGGGTAGGAAACCAAGTCTTAATCATATTAGAATTTAGGGATGTCTCGCCTATGTCAAGAAGACTAAGGTGGAGAAACTAGAAGCTAGGCCTGTGAAGGGACGTTTCATTGGATTCCCATATGGGACGACAGGTTATATATTCTACATGCCCGAAGATCGAAAGATCATTGTTCCTTTTCAAGCACACTTCCTGGAAGATGAGTTCATTCAGTAATGCGGAGCAGGTAGAAGTATTTCTTTGGAAGAATACAATGAAACTCCTCATGAGACACCTGTACAAGAAATTGGAACCGAACCTTCTGAAACACAAGTACAACCACCTCGTAGGTCTAGTAAGGTGTCTCATTTACCCAAGAGGTATGGTTTTATGCACTTGGAGGAGCTGGGTCTCCATGAAGTTCCAGGTGATAACCAAGAGACCGACCCAATGACCTATGACCAAGCGATGGTGGATGTAGACTCCACGAAATGATGGGAAGCTATGGAAGCTGAGCTAGACTCGATGCATGTCAATCAGGTGTGGACTCTAGTAGACCGCCCCAAGGGCATAGTGCCTATTGGGAACAAGTGGATCTATAAGAGAAAGACTGGTGGGGATGGTAAGGTTGACACCTATAAGACCAGGCTTGTGGCAAAGGGTTATACCAAGAAAGAAGGGATCGATTATCATGATACCTTCTCGCCCGTATCTATGATCAAGTCTATTCGCATGATGCTTGCTATAACTGCCAACCACGATTATGAGATATGACAGATGGACGTAAAGACGGCTTTCCTTAATGGATTTCTCGAGGAGGAAATCTATATAGAGCAGCCAAAAGGCTTTATGTCCGACGTCGATATTCATAAGGTGTGTAAGCTTCAGCATTCCATTTATGGACTAAAGCAAGCTTCGCGTAGTTGGAACCTTCGTTTTGATGAGGCAATCAAAGAGTTTGACTTCATGCAGAATGAAGAGGAACCTTGTGTATACAAGAGGGTTAGTGGGAGCAAGATCGCATGTTTAGTACTATATGTAGATGACATTCTACTAATAGGAAATAATATGGGAATGCTCATCTCTGTAAAAGATTGGATTTTGAGTAGGTTCTCCATGAAAGACTTTGGAGAAGCTACCTATATTCTTGGTATTCAGCTCTACCAGGACAGAGCAAAAAGAATGATAGGTCTTCCCCCAGCCCTCTATATAGATAAGATCTTAAAGCGATTTAAGATGGATGATTCTAAAAGAGGGTTCCTACTGATGCGACATGGAATAAAACTCTCCTCGAAGATGTGTCCTCATAGTGAGGAACAACGAAAGGAAATGAGTAATATACCATATGCTTTGGCCTTGGGTAGCCTTATGTATGCTATGTTGTCTACAAGCCCTGACATTGCGCACACTGTGAGCTTAGTAAGCAGGTTTCAGGAAAACCCAGGCAAGGAACATTGGAATGCCGTAAATAACTTTCTCAAGTACTTGAGAAGGACTAGAGATCTGGTTCTTATGTATGGTGGTGGAGAACTGAATGTGGTGGGCTTCACTGAACCAGACTTCCAAAGACAGAAAGACGATGCGATGCCTGCTTTTGGATACATATTTACTCTTAATAGAGGAGCAATATCTTGGCATAGCGCCAAGAATAGCGCGACTGCTGATTCCACTTGTCAGGCTAAGTATCAAGCAGCCTCGGAGGCTTCTAAGGAAGGGTTTTGGATTAAGAAGTTTCTGGGAGAACTTCAAGTGATACCATGTGCTGAGCTGCCTGTTTTGCTTTTCTGCGACAATGGCGGAGCTATAGCGTAGGCCAAGGAGCTGAGGTTAACAGTACCAAACACATTGAGAAGAAGTATTATCTTGTAAGAGAATTTTTTCGCACAGCATGTATTGTGCTACATAGAGTAGACTCAGCCGACAACGTCGCTGATCCACTGACCAAGCTACTTTATCAGATTAGCTTGGAGTGTCATCTGGAGAACATGGGTATTAGATACTTGGGTGCAAGTGGGAGATTGTTAGGAGTATGCCCTCGAATGCCACTCAGAAGATGTTAGAGTAAGGGCATCGTGCTTGTTATTATGTAATTGTTATCAGAAGGCAATTGAATGTTTCTTTATTTACTGATAGACATTGGTATTCCTGACTCGTGTGTATATATATATATATAAACTAGTCCGTGTATTTGAGAGCAAAAACATTCCGCTCCTTATTGGATAAGGGGATCGACACTGGAAAGGTTTATGGTTCAAATACTTAATTGTTTGCAAGTCGATGAAACTTGACTGGATGTTAAGTTTATGTGAAGACTTGTATAACGTGTTCTTTGACTTGTAGAGTGCCTGTCATCACTAATGGTTAGTGGGAGCACACGTTATAGGTATGCTAATGAGATTAATATACTGGAACCGACGAATTGTCAATGACGGAATCGAAAGGTCGTGATAGGTATTCATGAACCTTCGACTTGAAGATTAAGTAGGGATGTACTTGTGACGTTAATATTTTCACTAGAGTAGTTCGACCCAGAAAACCGGAAGGTGGGGGTCAACCTCGACGTGTATCTTGACGGACAAGTAGCAGGTTCTACTAAATACCAAGATAGGATTTTTTTTCTCCTATTAGTGAACGGGTATATGTCCTATGCGTTTAATGGCAAATGAGATCATAAATCTTTGGCCAAATCATTGGAGATGGTTGTATTAGATACACGAGAGCTCAGTGATCTGGATTTACATTAACTCATGCATAGAGTCAAGTATAGATAGGGTTTGACTGACTGTGACCCTATAACTTGATCGGGACATTTGAGAGAAGGGTTTATACATATACTGGTATTCACGACACAAAGGTTTTGGAATGATACCCATAATTCGTTCTCAGTTAGGGTACAGTGTAGTCCGCCAGGCTGGCCTACCGAGATGGACCTACCGAGCCGCGCAATAGAATTGACGACGGAATGAATCGAGCTTATTCTCTCTTAATGAATATAGATATTGGATATCTTATTTATTGGGACATTAGATGTCTAAATTAATTTATTGGATAAATTAATTTACTGCCTAATGAATTAAATAAATTAGTGGGTGATTAATTTGAATCACATGTATAATTATTTCTTAGAGAAACACATTATATATTGTATTTGATATAATTGATTAATTGTATAATTGATTGATATAATACATCGAGACGGAATGGAGTTTATCGGATTGGACTTGCGGGAGTTCGAAACAAAACGAACTCCCTAACTCTTTCAATATGGCCGCCCCCGCACACATCTTGACAAGATGTTGTTTCTTCCACCTTTCCTGGTGGAAGACTTTTGATTTTATAAATCAAAGGCATCTTGTTATGTATTAATAAACATAAGATGTTTATTGTTGAGGGGACAAGGTTAGGTGAATGATTGTGAAAACATAAGTTGTCTTCTTCATTCTTCAATCCCGATTGTCATCATCTTAATATTTTTCTTAGAGAAAAATTGAGAGAAATAGAGAGAGAAAAAATATATCCATACACATAGAATGTTATAGATAATATTAAAAGTTCATATCCCTTTGTTCTAGCCGTGTCCTTAGAGGACGATGAAGTGGAAGTCATTCCGATCGTTTCTCCAGCGCGTGGCAAGTAGAGACGCGGTGCTTTCAGCGTTGGATCATCCAAGAGCTTGTTGTGGATTGGATTCGTATGGGACATCATCTTCACAACGATTTAATCAACAGACTACAAGGGGTATGATATCATATCTTTCTCTTTGTTTGTTTTATATTCGTATATACATAGCTTGAATCGTTCCTTGTTGGGATTCAATCCAGCATCTGCCTGCATGGGCTTAAAAATGCGCGAGGTGCGGTTTGCGATTCGGCCTGTGAGATCTACACTAGAAAGTGGTTAAATGAATTGATTTGGACTACTCATACCAACAAGATGCATCTTATTTTATGTTATCCATCTCATAGTAACTCCAAAGTTAAGCATGCTTGGCCTGGAGTAGTTATGGGATGGGTGACCCCTGGAAACTTTCCCAGGTGCGCGTGAGTGGGGACAAAGCGCGCTAGAAAAGACTCATTGTTGGTATAGTGAGGATAGTCTTCATCATTCTTGGGACCAACAATTGGTATCGGAGCAGGTCATAGGTGCGGATTCCCTCATAGTATCCTACAATGGAGTCTGCCAGATTGTTGGAACTAAGATGCGTGCATGTAGCAAATGTTGCATGTTGGCCGGAACTAAGATGTTGGTGTTGTGGAAGTTGTCAGGTGTTGGAGGGCTATGTGATCAAATATTAGGACCAAGTTTCCCAGGTGCGCGTGAGTGAGGACAAAGTGCGCTAGAAAACCCTCGTGTTGGTACAGTGAGGATGTTGTGCGGCGATTTATATGCCTCGACGGCGATCGGAATAAGGGCCGAGCGACCGAGTCCACGACCAAATGAGCTACGGCAAACTTGTCAAAATGAAGGTAGCAGTCTGCCTTCGAGTATCTAGCGATCGACTCCCAAGGCGATCGCCTTTTGGCACCTAGCGATCGACTCTGGTGTCCAACCTAGGACGACCATCCTGTGCCACGAACAAGGCCTTCGTCCGTCAATGTCTACGAAGACTGGATCACAAAGCAAGCGCCCATGTGCAGATCCTCAAAAGGCGCCGCAGAACATGGATCGTTGACTCCAGACCACCAGCAGCTGTCAGTGACAAGGACGGCCTCACCTACCGACAGACACGCCGAAAGATCCTAAGTGGGGCCCCCCAGGACAGCGACACGAACGCGTGTTGGCCTCTCATTGGTTCGCACTTCAGGCAGCCAGCAACTTCTGCGGACTTTAAGTAGACCAACCCATGTGCTAAAGACGATCGTCCGCTTATTATAATATAGCAGAGGCGATCGCCCAGCAACTTCGAGTGCTATAAATAGAGAACCTCCAACGACTGGATAAAGGTTGGAAACCACGTTCAGAATACGTACACACTTTTAGACTCTCGGCTTCCTCTCTTGAATCTATCTCCGGATTTCTCTCTCAGCACCTCTCAACCAAAAGACGGTCGGCAGAGGCAAGAACTCCCTACAGTTCAAGTTCGAAGAGATTCACAAGTCCAGGAGCTCAGACATATACACACTGTGAAAGACCATCGATCTCTCACAGTCGTCACAGCACATCATCATTGTTACAAGAACTCACAGAGCATCATATCTGGTTCTTACGGCAATCTTCACGCTCAATAGCTAAGATAACTAGGGTCTTTACACTCTTTGTAATTGTACTCTAACATTAATATTTGTACTCCAAAATATTTGTATTAATAATATCTCGCGAGAGCATTCAAGCCCGGGACTAACAACCCTAGCATATCTTGTGTTATTTACTTTCCCCACGGAAGTGCTCTCGCACTTTGTTTGCTACTCATCCATTCCAGCAATATCTATCTCCGGATAATATTTTGGGTAGCAACAATTGGCGTTAGAGGAAGGGCTTGATCATAACCTTCATTTTTATTCCTACCGTCCCGAAGAACACTCACTGTTCTCGGGGCATATACTTGAAGTGACACTCACTGCTCTTCAAAGAAAAACCTTCAGAATCATGACGTCCGCCACTACATCGAAGAGAGCCACTCTGCGAACCGCCAGACATCATATCCCGGCTCGATCCGAGCCCCAGCCGACGGCAGAGGATAGTCGTGGCAACGCGAGACTCTCGATCCCGCACCTGAGGGACGGCCACTGCCTTTCGCTCGACCAATTCCAAACCGCGGAACAGATTGAGGAGGCTATGGCCATCCTAAAGGAGCGACGGAGAGCATGCGCGACGCCCACTATAACTCTCTCGGCCATCCGCCGCGTGGGCAAACGGAAGTTCAAGGGGTTACTGGGCGAGCGATCGTCAGATAGCCCCGATTCGCAAGAAAAGGCTCTCGCAAGGCCGCCGTATTCAGTCGCTCGGGAAGCGATCCATCATGGAGACCGGGGCATTCTGGCCCCAACCACGAGATGACGGAATCCGAGTCCGTCACCAGGAGTTCGGCATACCCAACTCCCAGCCAAATACTGGACAGCCATTCGGCTCTCTTCCGCCGAAGAGTCGAGCCACGCGGCAAGGAAATCATCAACAATGGAGCCAGGGGGTCAGTAATTGATCGCCTAGGCTCCCGCTCCGAGCGTCTAGCTGCAAAAAGCCAGGCCGCGGCGATGGCCGCTATGCAACGCCAGCTCGACGAGATGAAAGCGCTCTTGGATACTGGGGCAAGCACCAGTAGAAAGATCATCGGACCAACTGAGCCACTCGCGGTCCACATCGAGCTTGACCCCGTGCAACCAAGGATCGCTCCTCCCAAAACACCTCTGTATGAAGGGAGATCGGACCCCGAGACCCACCTAAGCAAGTTCCGGATTTACATGACCGGGTGTGGGGCATCAGACGCGACCAAGTGCCGAATCTTCCCGTTAACATTGGGCGAGCTGGCCCATAGGTGGTACGTCTCATTACCACCGCGATCGATCATCTCCTTTGAGAAACTGGCGAGTGACTTCACGTCATACTTCGCCGCCAAGGTCGCCAGACCAGAAAGCCCCCACCGCATGATGAAAATCAGGCAGGGGGAAGACAAATCCGACGCAGATTACATCGACTGGGTAGATGAAATAGTCCTCACCGGTGAGCCAATCAGCGACGAGCTCGCTCTCTACTCAGTCCTGGGGGGATTCTACGCCCATTCGCCCATGTTTAGACATCTCACGAAGGACATTCCCCCGACCTACGTGATCTTCCGCACTAAGGCTGTCGACTTTTTAGCTAGGCAGAGGCTGCTCACCCTCCGCCTAGGCGAGGGAACGCCGCCTCCCGTCCGGAAGACAGCGATCGCCAAAACCAAAAAGATGGTCGCCAAGCCACCCGACGATCTCAAGGCCTTCGAGGATGTGGAAGCCCATCTCCTCCACAAGTTCAACCGAACTCTGACCCATATTTTTTACGCCATCAAGGGGCGCGAACCGCTAAACAAGCCAAAGGCGATAAGGGACAACGGTCATCTGGACCACAATCAATATTGTGCTTACCACAAGAGTCCCAGCCACAGCACCAACCAATGCCGCGACCTCCTCAGACAACTCTAGAGATTGTTCGAGGAAGGCAAGTTGGACAGCTTATTGGCTTAGCTGGAGCCCCATCAATATCCCAACACGGTCACCCGAGTCGAACACGAACAGGCCGGAAAGCTCATACGAGCTGACACCTCGATCAACCTCGGCAACCGGATATACATGCTTCAATCAAGAGAACGGAACTTCGGAAGTCTCTCCCTGTTTCCCGCCTCATCAAACCAAAGGCTACTGCCTGAGCAAACGCTTCGAAAAAGAGGATGCCTCACTCGCTCTCTAAAGTTCATCATCAATATGATGGACCTAGGTAGCAATCACCTCCCCTAACACAACGTATACCGTCTAGGATCGTCATCTAACATGATGGTCCGAGGTAGAAGAGTGACGACATGGTTGTGGAGGACGATGGAACCGTTCTCTGTGCCCATCCAAGGTCCCTTTGGGCCACGATCGCTCGCCCTTCGTTTAAATACGAGGAGGGCGTAGTCTGAGGGCCCTCCAAAACAGATCTGTGGACACATTTGCCCGCCCTCAAAGGTCCATCACTTAACATGGTGGGTCCTTCCCGGACAATGCGACACGTCCCTCCCCCCGTCACAACATATACCGTCGAGGGTCGCCATCTTAATGGCGATCCGAGATAGAAAAGTGCTAACAAGCCGCAGTCGTCGAATCGATTAATCCGACGATGCCCCGCGCAAGGAATCCTCCAGACCAAGACCGCATGCCCTTCGTTTAAATACGAGGCGCGGCGCAGCCTACGGAGGACCCTAACAATTAAGTGAGTCGCGAGAACTTAGCCATCAGACGGAATGTCGCTCGCGCACAAGACACGGTCGTAGAGATCGGTCCATCGAACTCCGTGATCGTGCACGGTTCCTCAAGACCGAGATGGACGGCCTTCCTCGAGGAATTTGAAAATTTGAAGACCGCTCACTCAACGATTTATTTTCATCCCCTTACTTTCACTAAGTGAACAAAAACAAGGGGGAAGGGCGGAGCTATGTATACGACGATCATCCCTATTCAATTACATACAGAGATCGGCATTTTTCAGATGTATGTGCAGCGATCGAATTTGTTGTAAAAGTTATCTATATGAGTTTATCAATTCACTTGGAGCTATACACGCAACAATCTCTCCTCACACATTTGTAACAAAGTCATGCAAAGACTCAGAAAAGCAATCATTCAAGTAATAAATCGAAGAAGTAAACGTTCATTTCATTACTTGGGATTTCAAAGTACATACACGGTCGCCCGAAGGCCTAAGTACTACAAGGAAATCTACAAAATTACAAGGCAAAAGCAAAAACAAAAGAAGGTCGTAGAGCCTCAGACTGCCCCTGCCTGGCCTTCACCTTCGACCACTGGATCGGCCCGCAATCCCTCACCGGATTCCGGAGCTGCCTCCCCGTCCTCCGGAGTGTTTGGATGAACAAGGTTTGCCGGAGTTGGGTACCAGCTCAGGTCTACAATGATTTTCGCGAGATACAAGATCGGCACGGAGAAAGCAGGATGGAGAGGATGCTCCAACGCATATGCCTTGAAGTTTTCGGCTAGAGGGCCGACCTCCAGCCCTCCCTTCTTAGCAGCACGGAGCGAGTCAGCGAACGCCATGTAATAGGTAAACTCGCTGACGAACTCCACGTTGAGAAAGGGATTGGCCTCAGTCACCTCTAGCTTCCCTTTCAACTCCGCAACCGCCTGTTGCGCACCTTGAAGCTCGGTCTCCTTAGCGGCCATCTCTCCCCTCGAAGACGCCAGCTCGCTAGTCAGCCGAGCAACAGTCACCTTCAGCTGATCAGCCTCCTTCTGAGCAGCCGCGTGCGAACGACGGGCGTCTGTCATATGATCCTGAAGTCGGTCGGCCGTCGCCCGGGCTCGATCGGATTCCTGTCTCGCCATCTCAAGATCCTGACTCGCCCGTTTTGTCACATCCAAGGAGTCCTTCTCCATAGCCACAATCCTGTCGGCAAACTCGGAGTTCTCTTTCCGAGCAGCCTCGAGGTCTACTTGCAGACGAGAAGTAGAAGGACGCCCTTCGAATTCCTTCACAGCCTGGGCAGCCATCGTCGCCGCCTGGAGGGAGGGAGCGAAAGCAGCCTGCATCGTGTTCCCGGATCGCTGGCGGGCGATCGCATCTAAGTCGGTCGTCCAGGCCTTCGGAAAAGCAGAAATAGCCCGGTTGATGTACAGCGGGACATCACAGGCCGCGCGAGGAGATCGGCTCGCGAGGAAATCCAATACCAGCGGCGGGCAAGCTGGGTTAGTGTTGCGGATCCTGCATCAAACAAAAAAAGAGTTAGCACATCTCCCACGCAAGTAACAAAACTCATCAAACAAGCAGAGTCTACCTCTCGGCCTTCTCGGGGTCGCGACCAAAGTATGGTTTCCCGCGAGGGGTCTAGGCCTCGGCGATCGCCATTTCTTGCAAGAAAGCCGCAGAAGGCGTAGGCTTATCCGCCGGGGGGACCGCGGTGAGCGGAGGCACGGCAATCGGCACCTACCAGCAGGGGCAGAGACTGGAGGTTCCCCTAATCTCTGCCGCTTGCGGTTCGACCGGAGCCCCTCCTCCCGAACCTCTTCCTCCGCTACGATCGGCTCTACATTAGGCCTCACCTCCGGAATTAGAGGTAGCGCCATCGGAGGAACTCGAGATGACTTATTGTGGCGCAGACGACTCAAAACTCCGGGGTTCGACATGGCTATTTCCAGCAGAGGCTCTAAGAAGCGAGGGAAGCGGACCTCTGCAATAAGGAACAATCAAACAACAGTTAGACATATTCCTCAAAAAGGACGATCGCCAAGCAAAAGAAGATCGTAGAAATTCATACCCGGGACCGAAAGATGTCTCGGGAAATGGAATAGCCGAGCAGACAGCCAACGGCTCTCTTTGTTAATCCGGAGAGCGTCTAAGTCGTCGCCTGGAAGACTTCGTATCCGCTCCCAGACGACTGGAAAATCGAAAGATACCTCGTCGGCCGTCGGAATATGGAAACCTGCAAAAGGAAGACCAAATAAGATCAGTTCAGAACATGTCCGAACAAAGGGAGAGTCAAAACCCTTACTCGAATTCCTCTCCAGAAAGCTAGTGGGGATATCCAGCTCACCCGTGGGGTTATCGCTCGTTGATGCCTTCCACGCACCGCCGACCTAGAATCATTTTGCCGGATTGCCCCGCACCTTGTTCGGGACCCCAAGGATCACCCGACCGGATCGACCTTGAATATGATAGCCTACGACCGACCCCTTCTGAGCCGTCAGCTTGAACAGGTGGTTCATCTCCAATGGCGAAGGAAGGTGATACAGTCGGTGACCGCCGAACAAGGTGAGAGCACAAACGATCTGGAGCCAAGCGTGCGGCGTTAACTGAAGCGGCGCCACGTTCCAAGCAACCATCAAATGGGATACGGCGAACGACATAGGGAACCGCAGCCCAACCTCCATAATTGCCTCATTCACGGCGACCATACCCTCGGGGGGTTGGTCGGCACGCTCGTTCTCGGCCGGCGCGAAAAGATCCACGTTTGAGGGGACATGATACCTCGCCCTCCAGACGGCCAGGTCTTTCCTGGTCACCGAGCTCCTGATTTGTACGAGGGACCACGGAGAGCGCTGCGCGGCCCGAAACATCGACCGCTTCGCCGACTGATAGGGGTGGGCGATCGAGTACTCCCGGTAATCGAACTTGGGGCACGGACCGGCCAACCTCTCCATGATGTCTGCAAAGGCCAAATAGGCTTGGCCAGAAGCACTATGCTGCTCCTAATACGCCCTCACCACCGAATCCTTCTCCGCCAGCGAATGTTTCCGCTTAGCCGCTACCTCCCTAGCAGCGTCGGCCTCATTGAATAATGCCTCGACTTCCGCGGGATCAATACCGGCACGGATGGCCTCGGCGGCTGTCTCCATATGGAATCCCACGGAGGGTCCTTCCCGGAAATTAGAAGTCCCGACGGCGGAGGAGGTGCCCATTCCAGACGATGAAGGTATTCCAGACATTCTCAAAACAAGAAGAGGAGAAAAGGAGTGTTTTCTTGCCGAGGATTTAATCGATCGACGATCGGCACTGAAAGCTTTAGAAAATTCCTCGGTAATATTCTTCTTCTCCAATGAAAGCGCATAAGGGTCTTAACACTGTAACCCGGCGCCTTTTTATAGGAGATGGCAGGGACTTCCGTGCAAATATGGAGAATCTCAGGGGCTGAAGTGCAACCGTCGCAATTAATGCCTCCCCTGAAACCTGCGTACGCGTCGTTTCAAGGACACGCCAGACGAGGAGTCATAACTAACCGTCAGTCTCCCCCAACAGGAACCCGACACGTGCCCCGGAGACTTTTCCACGACCGATGTCATTTCCTGCTCAGTTCAGCGACCGACCAGATCGTCCAAATTCAAAACCAATCCGCTCAAAGACGATCGCCTATTCTGTAAAATGATGAGTCACTCGTCAAAGTTAAGCAATCACCAGTAGAACCACCTCACCCCACGTTTCCAACATCAGAGCGAGCTAGGGGGCAATTGTTGTGCGGCGATTTATACGCCTCGACGGCGAACAGAATAAGGGCTGAGCGACCGAGTCCACCACCAAATGAGCTACGGCGAACTTGTCAAAGCGAAGGTAGCAGTACGCCTTCGAGTATCAAGCGATCGACTCCCAAGGTGATCGCCTTTTGGCACCTAGCGATCGACTCTGGTGTCCGACCTAGGACGACCGTCCTATGCCACGAACAAGGCCTTCATCCGTCAAAGTCTACGAAGACTGGATCACAAAGCAAGCGCCCATGTGCAGATCCGCAAAAGGCGCCGCAGTACATGGATCGTTGACTCCAGACCATCAGCAGCTGTCAGTGACAAGGACGGCCTCACCTCCCGACAGACCCGCCGAAAGGTCCTAAGTGGGGTCCCCCAGGACAGCGACACGAACACGTGTTGTACTCTCATTGGTTCGCACTTCAGGCAGCCAGCAACTTCTAAGGACTTTAAGTAGACCAACCCATGTGCTAAAGACGACCGCCCGCTTATTATAATACAGCAGAGGCGATCGCCCAGCAACTCTGAGTGCTATAAATAGAGAACCTCCAGCGACTGGAGAAAGGTTGGCAACCACGTTCAGAATACATACACACTTTCAGACTCTCGGCTTCCTCTCTTGAATCTATCTCCGAATTTCTCTCTCAGCACCTCTCAACCAAAAGACGGTCGGCAGAGGCAAGAACTCCCTACAGTTCAGGTTCGAAGAGATTCACAAGTCCAGGAGCTCAGACATATAGCTAATACACACTGTGAAAGACCATCGATCTCTCACAGTCGTCACAGCACATCATCGTTGTTACAAGAACTAACAGAGCATCATATCTGGTTCTTCTGGCAATCTTCACGCTCAATAGCTGAGATAACTAGGGTCTTTACACTCTTTGTAATTGTACTCTAACATTAATATTTTTACTCCAAAGTATTTGTATTAATAATATCTCATGAGAGCATTCAAGCCCGGGACTAACAACCTCGGCATATCTTGTGTTATTTACTTTCCCCATGGAAGTGCTCTCGCACTTTGTTTGCTACTCATCCATTCCAGCAATATCTATCTCCGGATAATATTTTGGGTAGCAACAGAGGATAGTCTTCATCATTCTTGGGACCAATAGTCCTCTTGAGGGATTCGTGTTAAACTTCTTATTTTTGCTTCTGCTGCGCCCTTCGTTTTTGTATGCGAATCCCAACAATTTTAAAAGCCCTCTTCCCTTGTTAAGGGTTGTATGCTCGAATGTGTATTCATTTTATGAATGCGCAGATGTTGTGTTTGTAATGTTTATTAACCCCTTTGTAAGGAGGTGGAATTATTCGGTATTGTTCGAGAAGTATATCTCCTCGTGGTACGTGATCATTTTGTAAGTGATGTTCTACCGGGTAGGGTATGTTGAGACCTCTGGGATACGTCCTTGTTAGTACGGGTTGAGTTTTACCATAGAGTTATCCAAATCGGGTATGTATCGAGGAAACTCCGAGGTTCGTGCTTGTTAGCACGATGCCAGGATAATTTATGGGCATATTTTTGGACATGTTACATATTCGTCATGAGTTATATAAACCGGGTATGTCGTCGCAAGACTCCTAGGTTTGTGCTTGCTAGTATGATGCCATGGTAACTATGAGTGTATGTTATATATCTGTCGTGGAATTCTAATATTTGAGTTGTTTGCTTGACGGTTGTCATGGCGATGTATGGTTCGCTCAGGGATGGGACTTTGAGTCCTCTGAGAGGTCGTTACTTATAGTGCGACCCATTGAACACTATTGGGTTAACCACTCTGGGATGGGACTTTGAGTCCTCTGAGCGATCGTAGCTTATAGTGCTAATCCACGGTTAATCGTGAGGTATGGATATTCCATTTGCTTACTATTGGTTTATTCACTCGGGTATGCATGAAGAAGCTCCGAGGTTCATGCTTGTTTGCATGGGACAAGAATAACCTTTGAGCGTATGATTGATATGGATGTTTGGGTCGTGGACCCCGTAAATTATTGTCGGATTATTATTTTGGGGAAACAAATATTTGGGTTGCGACCCTAAAGTGATTTTTGAAAAGATGAGGATTCTTAAATCCTAAATATATTCTTCTGAAAACTCTTGAGATCTTTTAAACGCTTTACAAGTTGTTTACTTGTTTTATTAATGCCTTTCAAGGTTTTGGATTATCGTGTTCAAATGAAACATCTCAGGAAATCTTTTGCTTATTCAAATTACTACATTCTTGGAATATGATGTGTGTGGCTCGTAATTGCACTTTATACTTGCACTAGTAAAATTCCAGTTTGCTAACCCCCGAATGATCGGTGGTGGATGCCTGTTATTGCGTTCAGGTACGTACATGTTCTTGAGGTGCATAACACAAAATCGGTACGAAAGATGATGGAAGACAAATGATACTAATCACACGAGGGCTAGTATTGGGATTTGTTGGTCGAATTGTATTATTCTTTACGATGTAATGTTCTCCCGTCTTATGGGAGTGTGTAGGTCACAAGTCATCTAGGAATAAGTCTAGAGGGGGGTGAATAGACTTATTGAGACTCCTTTTCCACAAGAGGTGAGTTTCTCAGCTGATAGGTACAGATGACTTAAAGTCGTCTGTAGACAGGTTATGCGGAAGTCAGCTCATGACGAAAGCAAATAACTAAACAATGGAACAGTAAGTACGTATGCAGCAGGTAAGTATGATGATTAAAGCAGTAAAACACGCAGGCAATTATAGGAGTCTCATATGTGGGGTAATCCTCTACTAATCCACTTTTATCCAAACCAGTTGGAGATGAATTCACTATAATCCTCAACCAGTGATTAATATTACAGTGATTCTTCCTTAGCTACAACAACTTCCAGCCAGTGGGAATCCCGTCGTTGCAACTCCTTTGACTGCCTAGCACCTCTTGATCTACAATCCCCGGATGCCTATCAGTCTCACAAACTTCAACCAATGAAGTACCCCGAACTCAGGTTTAAAGACACGAGTGGTTGTCTTCTCCAACTAAGGGCTTCTTCAAATAAGAACTTTTGAACTCTTGCTCTTTCACGATGCTATTGTTCGCTTGTAAGTGTTGTTTGCATCGTACTTTGCTCAATTCCAATCTTCAGGTATTTATAGATGTCGATCCTTGAGCTTCCTTCATAGTCGTTGCTCCTGTAACAAATCCATCCGTTGGAGAAATAGACTTCTTTGTTTTTCTTTCCAAACATTGCAAGGTTGGATTTCCTTATTTTAATCCATTTCCGCCCATTGTTAAGACTTTCACGTTGAGGCGCCGAAACTTTAGATTATGATATGCTTAAAGTCTTCAGTGGTGGGTCTCGATAAATTATTTAATTCATTGCTTTCCGCGAATCTCTCCAGTCTGTCTCTTATCGCCCGCATGTGACTTTCTGTGATTATTGACTTTTCAACGCATGCTAACGTAGACTGGATTACTTGGCTGATTACTTTGACAGTACTTATCTGATCTCTTTTTGGTCAATCTGTCTGACGTGCAGTCAACCTTCTCTGATGTCGGACTTTCTCTGATGACTTCTCTGATGTCTCGACGAATCTTCTCTAATCTGACGACCTATCTGAAGTCTTTTGACCTGATGAACTTATCTGATTTGATGGTCAAACTTCAGATGACTTGGACTCTGTCTGATCACTTGACTGCAATCTGGTCAAACTTCTCTGATAATTGAGTTGACCAAGACTTCTCTGATAAATCGCTTCTGCAGAATGTTGTCTAACGATAAGTCGTCTGTGGTCAACCTTCTTTGAACAGTTGAGTTTACCAAGACTTCTCTGATAAACTCTTGTCTGCAACTCGACTTTCTGCAGTGTTTGGCCAAACCTCTCTGATGTATCTGTTTGACGAGAACTTCTCTGATATGAACTTGTCTGCGATTTATACTTAGCTGATTTTAGCCTAGCTTATATGGCCTATAGAAGATACTCATTTGGTTCTTATTTACATATGCCAAGTATTCAACTATACATAATCTGGCCTATGGAATATACTCTTTTGGTTCTTCTTTACAATTTGCCAAGTATTAAAAACATACATTTGAATAAACAAATACACGGATGACATCATCAAAATATAATAAGTATTCCTAACAAATTCCCCCTATTTTGATGATGGCAAAACTTAAAAAAATTATTCAAATGTAGAACATGTCGGCACATGATTAAGTGCAAGACTTAAATCAAAATTCAGTCTTGTTTTGAGACAACTGGTGGTTGTCATTCAAGTGACTGTTATAAAATCTTTCAGAGATGTTTTACAAGTACAGTGCTTGAATACAGAAAATTTTACAAGTAAATTCCAAAAACAAAAATTTACAAATATAAAAAGTACAAGTAAATTACAAACTCCTATCTGTCTCTACCTCTACCTCTTCGGACAGGTTGCTTAGGAGGCCTGAAAAGCTTTGCGCCAATGGGTCTCTGGTTGACAGGAGCTAGTCCATACTTCCTCTTGATTACCAGAGATGCAAACTCTTGCTCCTCTGCAGATGAGAAGTTGTTTTTCACACAGAATTCCTCGATCTCACTCTGCAGAGCTAGCTCATCCATCTCATTGTCCATTCGAGTATGAGGTTCTTCAGGTCTGAATGGGGGAAACATGGGGTAGGCATCCCATTTCTTGGCATACTTTCTTTGGATGGCCCAGTGATTTAGCCATGTTGAGTTTATGTAGTTGATGAATGTCTGCTGTGGGGAGCAGTCTATATCCTGGAGTAACTCCCAGAGATAATACTTCTCTATGAACTGATTCTTTACCTTTCCTCAAAGAGTCATATACTCAGTAGGAAGGAACTCCTCAACATAACATATATCCTTGCCTTACCATTCATATCTCTGTTCATCCCCTACTCTGGTTCTCCTTTTCTTTATTACAGGTTGGGCTTCAGCTGGAGCAGGAGCATCCAACTCTTTCCTCTTCAGATTAGACGTCCTAGCTTCAATCAGAGGGAGGTCATCTCTCTGTTTGGTCCTTAGCTCCTTTCTAACTTCTTCAGCTGATTGTTGGATTTGAGCTTGCAACTTATCTTCCCCCTGACCTGTTGCTTCCCTCTTTTCTCTATCTTCCCCCTTTTTTCCAGCATCAACCAATATGGTTAACTGCTGTTCAACTCGGGACATCCAATCAGACATGCCAAGTGGCATTCTGGAATTTGTAGGAGGAGGAGGAGGAACACATTTCTGTAGCAATGTGTCCAGTTTTACATGGAGGGATTGGAGGTCAGGTTTGACTGTCTCTTCAACAAGGCGTCTGATCAGGTCAACCATCTTAGGTGAGATAGGTGTTGCCTTAGGGAAGTGCTCTCCAGAGCCTTCAACACCTGCAGTGTAACACCCCCAGAATCAAACCGAGAATATTACACGCCGCAGACCCTCTTCGTAAGGATCCACCAGGCTAGACATCGAAACCACACAATAAATTACATACCGACATGATAAAATACCAAATCCGTAGACCAACTTGGTCTTTCATGACAAACATACAAGTTAAAATGCACATTTCTACCTCGACTCATACCCATGCATGGGTAAAATACACTCTCAAACCAAAAATACGACAGAAGAAAGACCATACACAAACTCTGACTGACTGCATCCAACACTGGCCTTCGTGTGATTAGTATCATTCGCCTTCCATCATCCTTCGCGCCGATCATGTGTTTTGCTCCCAAACCTACATGTACCTGGATACAAAAACAGACATCCACCCCCTGAATACTCGGGGGTTAGCAAAACTCCACTGTTTTGCTAGTACAAGTATAAAGTGCAAATACGAGCCATACATAACACATTCCGAGAATACATGAAAAGACTTCCCGAGATATTTTGATAATTAAAAATAGTTCAAATCTTGAAAGTAAAACGAAACAAGTAAGCACTTTGCAAACACTTCCAAATCTCGGGAGTTTTGAAAACATTTGTGATTGAAAAGTTCTTAATTCTACCAAAGCCACTTAGGGTTATCGCCCCAAAGTTCATTATCCAAAAATGCAAAACCGATTTACAAAACACGGGGTTCACAACCCAATTCATTCCAGTCACAAAACACAGGGTCCACGACCCAACCATTTCGATCACCAACACAGGGTCCACGACCCGTTCATTCATTTCAATTCACTTCCAAAAATACATTACACATAGCACATTATTTTTTATGCCATTTTAGCCAAACACCAAGACTCGATATATAATGTCTCTCGACTCCGAGCAACAAGCATTGTGATACTCCGGACATATCACAATTAATCATCGTTACAAACATTCTGGCAATTCTCGCGACCCGGTCCGGCCCTCAAGCCACCAAGTCCCTGTGTGCCCCGTCGAGCAATCCCCAGGTGAGAATGCCCACTCGAAGTAACCCTCGCGACCCGGTCCAGCCGCTAAGCCACCAGGTCCCCGTGTGACCCCGTCGAGTCAATCCCCGAGTGAGAGTACCCGAGAAAAACTTACAACTCTCATCAATTCTCATTTCCAAAACCGCAATCCTCAAGAGTCAATCACAATATATATAGTCGAGGTATTTTGCTAAAATGGCCATATTATCCAACACATACTCACGACCCAAAATTAATACTGTCCACAAAGAAACACACTTATCTCAACAACACCGAACGACACAACCAATATCACACAACTCATATATCCACCGATAACCACATGAATCCACGCACAATTTATAACAAAAGGATTTAACTACAAATTACTGACGACATATTCACACCTAATAACATCATCCGAAGGTAGGGAGTTCCTATACTCAACACTAACACACATAGTCAAATAAGCACATTAAGTCTTGAACACAAGATTCGTCCTTTAAGAAAACCATAATTGTAAATATACCGATTCTTTAGAAAAATGGTTGTAAACAATTCGTTTAGCACGTATCGTCAATTTTCAACCATCATATTCACAAAACACGTAATGTATGGGCAAGATACTTGCCTCGATATTCGATACCGGACACTCCGACGAACATGGCTCAATTGGGAAACCTCGAACGCCCACAACTCTCTGGCGGAAACGACGGTAACATACCCGATCGGGAAACGACGAACGGAAGGGTTCCGAATCGAGTTCTTCGCACGGAACCTGACCCTAACATAATACCGTCAAAAATCAACGATCTTACGAGGAAGAATAATCGTAGAACGCCCAAAACCCCCCTCTAAGGATTTTCACCAGACACCTTCAAGGCACCGATTAGGAACTCAACAAAACGAAGAATCTTTAACAATCGAACCATGGATCAACAAGGAAATTGGTATAATATGACTTAATAATCATCAATCCATCACAAATATAAGTTATCACGGATCAAACGGTCGAAATCAACCAAAACCCCCAATTTTCCCAAAACTAGGATTTTAGGAAAACTAACCTTGATTCGCTAGATTGAAGGATGTTATTGAGTGATTAATCGATGTTATCAGCTCCCAAACTTCGTGGATTAGTTGTATAACAACATGTCTTCAAGTTCCCAAAGGATCCAGCCGCGGAAGAGAAAGAGAGGAAATGAAAAATGAGTGCAAACAGGACTGCTCGGTCATATTTATACTGGTGCAACCTAGCGTGTGCAAGACTGCCGAGCTAGCGTGCGCTATCGGCCCGGGCCACAATCCAGAATCCTCACTGCCCTACTGACTCGGCCAGGTAGTGTGCGTAGCCTTCTGGCCGTAGCGCGCGCTACCTGCCGATCGTAGCGTGCGCAGTGCCGGACAGTAGCGTGCGCTACCTGCCGATCCTCCCAAGTCCAGAACCTTTCTGCCCCTACTGCCTCGGCCGACTAGCGCGCGCAACCAACCGGCCATAGCGTGCGCTGCCTCCCGGCCGTAGCGTGCGCTACCTTCCGGCCATAGCGTGCGCTACGCCGGTTCTTGTCGCACCCGCCCGGCCAGTGCCTGCACCCGTCCGGCTAGTGCCTCCACTCGTCCAGCCAGTGCCCGACCACCATGATTCGACGACTCGATTTTTTGAAATCGCACGGAACGAACACGAAAAAACACTCGGGGACAACATCATCGATCCGAAATGAAAACAACGGATAACCAATCATCACCTACGGTCATAAACGCCAAAATCAGTTGTCGAGAAAATAATATCGGGACTCGACAATCGAGAAATATCCGGAAAAAAATCCAAAATAACCGGAACGAAAATCATGGGTATTACATGCAGGTCGCTTGGCGATCGACCTGCCTGACTACAGACTCCTGTCTGCAGGAGGCTGATCAGATGGGGTATTATCAGGGGTCCTCGATATGTCATCCTCATCTTCCGAACTTGTCTGAGCTGGGGGCCTGATGAGGCCCCAGGCTCATCTGCATCATCTTCCTTGTCTTTCTTCTTCATCCTCATCCTCTTTCTCTTTCTTTTCCTCTTCTTCCTTATCTGCTTTTTCTTCTTCCTCTTCTTTTTCTTCTTCTTCTTCTACTACTTCTTCTCCTTTTTCTTTTTCCTCCAACTCCTCTGTCTTTTCTTCTTATTCTTCAGCATTCTGTTTTTCAACTTGTATATTTTCTTCCTCTTCTCTCACAGACTCTTCAACTTTAATCTTTTCTCCTTTTTCCTCTTCCTTTTTCTCAGATTCTTCCCCCTTTTCGACTTCTTCTATTCTTATGCCTTTTTCTTCAACTCCACTTCCTTCTTCTCCATCTATTATCCCAGCTAAAACATTTTCCATTACAAAGAAGACAAACTTGTCCATGTTGGTTTTAAAATTGGACAAGAACTAGTTTGTCTGAAGCATAAGAGAACATCTGTCTCATGACAAAACTTGTCATGTAGGGAGGAGGCCCACTAGACATTTCCCTTAGCATCTGGGCTGCCTTCCTTTCTCCACCCAATCCCTTGAATGTCTCTTGGTCCAGGTGACCAAGTCTCTTGTTAAAGTGAAAGGGATCAGCATTCCCCTTCGCCTTTCCGAGATACTCCAAGATCTAGCTTATTTGCATCCCAAAAGCTAGCTTGGTCTTGAACTTCTTCTCATCCTCCATCCAATAAACTTTATTGACCTCGCGGACAAGTTGTCTGTAGTTATAATCAGTCTAGTCGATTGGCTGATACTGGATAAGCGCTCCTAGCACCATGAATTTTGCAGATGGCGGATGGTCATAGCTGCATGCCATTCCCATTACGATTTTATTTGTGATGTCTAGAACATATCGATATTCCTGCTTCAGGTCATTTCTCTTCGCCGTTAGCTTCAGTTTAGATGGCTGTTCTTGTAACTTGATTTCGAGCCATGTTTCGGCCACGCTCTGTTTTAGGGCTTCAACGGCCACGCCTCAAGATCACACCCCGAAAGCCTCTATAACTGTCTGGGGGTTAATTGTCACTTCATCTCCAAAAATCGCGCTTTTGATTCCTGCTTCCGAGACCTCAACTTCCTTAAAAAATGAAATTACAGCTTCATTGTAGAGGTATTTGGGGCTAATGTCCAAAAATGGGTAGATCCCATTTTTCTTCATTGACCGGATGATGTGGCATACGCCCATATTCAGATTCGCCTCGAGCAAGCCCTCGAAATCGACTACCAAACTGAAAATGATCTGGTCCTTGACAAGCTTCAGGTTAACGCTTTCAAAGTAAGATTCCATTTCTGCAAGAGAAATTTTCACTGAGTGTATTGAAGGTTCAAAGAAATTTATGTTCTTGAAACACTAGGGTTTCTCGAGTTTGAAGAAGGTAAAGTTCTTGTGAAATGTGTTCACCGACTTAAATAGCCATTTGAAAAGACGTTTTGAATTTAATATTAATTAATTTAAGCGGTGGTTCATCTTTTGAGAATTTAAAAAAATGACGGTTTGAATTTTTAATTGGACATAGTGGCAGTCGTGTGAACGTGTATATGCCACATATACATAAATAATAATAATAATAATATAATATTCAAGAGTCAGGGATTGGAAAACTTCGCTGGTTGACCGTTTGACTCGTTGACTGCTCTGCATAAGGTAAGTTCCTTGTCTGATCTGCATCGACTAGCTATCTGCATCAGGTAGAGTGTATTTCCTGTGGTCAGCTTCGTCTATCCTTCGTCTTCTCGTCTGATCTGCTCAGGTAGAATGATTGTGTGTTCTGATTAGGTAGATTTCTGTAACTGGTTTCTTGTCATTTTCCCTGGATCAGGTGGACTGTTCCTTTGTCTTTTACGATCAGATAATTTGTCTGAGTTGTGGCTCTGATCAGATGATATTTCTTTTCTGATCCGATCAGATGACTTTTCTCTCATCTGGTCCATGGATCAGGTGACTCTTCTTTCCTGCTTTAAATAACTTTTCTTTCCTTATTCCGGTGGCTTTCTCAACTGCATCTGATCAGGTGACTTCTCCTGTTTGGGTCTGATCAGATGACTTTTCTCTTATTAGGGCATTCTTCAGCTAGCTTTTGAGATCTTCAATTAGGCACTTGACTTCTTGCTGCTGGTGCGTGCTTTCATCAAAATCTATGTCTTCATACTCAGGATGACTTTTTGCTACAAGCATTGCTTGTATTCCTAACAAGTTCTTTAGCAGGTTCCCCCTCATTGGGATGCCCGATTATTC
This sequence comes from Orobanche coerulescens, assembly GCA_033398695.1. NCBI lineage: Eukaryota > Viridiplantae > Streptophyta > Magnoliopsida > Lamiales > Orobanchaceae > Orobanche > Orobanche coerulescens. Next base: position 131,061,819 of record CM065812.1, on the reverse strand, counting down.
TTTTACCTGATTTGTTCATATGAGCTCTCCTCTATTGATTCATCTGGGTCTCTTATGATTAGTTGATACTGAAACTCTTTTGAATTCCTTTGATTGACATTCTTGTTCTGGGTCATGTGACTGAACCACCTTGAAATTGCATGCCATTCTTCAGCCCTTGCTAATGACTCTGTAGTTTCTACACAGTAGTCTTCTTATTTTTCCTGCAATCAGATAAGAAGCGATTTGGGTACCCAGATTTGTTTGGGTCCTTTAGGATTAGTGGTTCTCTTGTGAACCTCATTCCTGTATGTATCCTTATGCTCTCTGTATCCTTGGTCTGGATTATGCATATAATATGATTGGCAACTAAATGGATGTGGTCTGTAATGTTGTTTCCACATATTTTGAAAATTATGATTGTTGCCTCTGAAAGGTGCATAATATTATTTGGATCTATATCCTCGGTTAAGATTGTGTACAAGATATGCCTCATAAAATTTATGGTGTGAGCCATTTCTAAATCTTGGCTGAGACCATTTATTAAATCGTTGGGGTCTCCACACCTTTTCATTTTGAAAATTTGGATAACCTTGAGGTTTCCATTTGCCCCTCCAATTGTGAAATCTGTTTTTTAGGGAGTCTTTGATAGTAGTTGGCATATTGTTTTAACTACTGCTTCTGCCTATTTGGATATGTGTAGGCTCAGTAGTCTGGACAATCGTTTCTCCCTTGATAAAAGTTGTTTTAGAAGTGGGGGGGGGGAGTGTTGGAGTCATATCCAAGGCCTGATTTTAAATAAAGTGGTCTTTGGTTTGTACACAAACCATCTAAGGTTACAGATGCTTTTATAGATGTTATCTCAGCTTCAATATTCATGAGTGCACCTGATTTTTCATTGTTTAAAACAGTTAGTCTTTCTATTTCAGCAAAAGCTAATTTTTCAGTTTCAGCCTGACTGGTTTTGAAATTTTTGGAATCCTGGCCGAGTTTGTCAAAATCATTTTGCAGCTGAATTTTATCATTTTTCAGTTGGGTATTTTCAGTTGTAGCAGCCACATATGCTATTTTAAGAATTTCAAAATCTTTTAAAAGTTAGTTTACAGATTTGTGTAGACCAATATCTTCATAGAAATCTGAACTGAAACTTCCTGGAGCTTGAGGTTTATATGATACCTCTTTAATGTCAAGATTGTCCATAAGGCATGTGATTACTTCGTTATCATCATCAGATAGGAATCCGCTTGTTGATCCCTCGCTCTCTCTGATCAGCTCTGTTTCTTCATGCATTGCTGCTAATGTATACCATGTTTCTTTGGCATTTCTGCAATGTTTGATTTTTGTCATGGTGGCTTGATCAAAGGTTTGGTATAAGATATTTCTGGCTCGATTGTCAAGGTTTGCCAGCTCCCTTTCTTCATAAGTCATCTCTGATCTAGTCTTGGGAATCTGTTTGGGCTTTCAAGCTGCAATATTCTCATATGTGTTGTCTTTCATATAGTTGAAGGGACCTTCTTCAAATATACTCCACATGTCATCGTGGACAGATGATAAATGTGCCTGCATTCTTAGCTTCCATAAGTCATGTTGTTGCCCGAAATATTATCCGAAGATAGATATTGCTGGAATGGTCGAGCAACAGCAAATTGCGAGAGCACGTCCGAGGGGGTGCGAATAACATAAGATTTGCCGAGTTTGTTAGGCCCGGGCTTGAATGCTCTCGCGAGATGTTATTAATACAAATATTCGTGGATACAAGTATTAATGTGAGAATCTAAATACAATGAGTGTAAAAGACCCTATTTATCCAGCTCTTGAGCAAAGCTTTGGCGTTCTTGCTCTCTGCCGATCGTCTTCTGTGTAAGAGAGGCTGAGAGAGAAGAAAGAACCGAGAGATAGCTGTTGCCAAGAGTAGGAAAGCCAAGTTGTGTTCTGAAATCGCAAAAAACCCAGAGATGGCCGAGTGCAGGGAGCCTTCTATTTATAGGAGCTGAGACGCCTTGTTTTATGGCGGGTGATCGCCTTTCGTCTAATATAATAATGGGGCGATCGTCTTTAAGTCACATGGGCTACTTGCCTAAAGTCCAAGGCTTTGGCGGCCCAACTATCTTGATCCAATGAGGAGCCAAGACGCGTCCGGAGTTCTTTGCCACGGGCCGTCCTATCGACACCTTTTCGCGGGCACTCGGCTGGTGGAAAGATGCTGACAGACTGTGGTCAATGACCCGTGAAATGCGGATCTTGTCTTGGCACTGCACGTGGGTTCTGTCCTGAGCTTCGGCCTTTGCCGATTGGATGATCATCGGCTTCGAGCGGCATGAGGCGGTCGTCATTGGGCGGTCACCAGGGGTCAGCATCGGTCGGTCACCAGGGGTCGATCGGTAAGTACCGAGAGATGATCGTCTGCTAGTCGGCCACCAGGAGTCGATCGCCAAGTACCGAGAGATGATCGTCTTAGATATCGATCGCTCGGTACCGGGACTTGTCCTATGACCTTCGGTTGGCAGATTTGCCTTGGCTGCTGGGCTCCGGCATGGTCGCCCGGTTTCTGAGGCGATCGCCGGTCGAGGAGTATAATTCTCGACACAACAAGTCATAGTCATCTATAGAAAAAACGAGAAGACTAGAATACATATGTTCCATTATAAATGAGAGATTAAATATATATCCTCGATATATGGATCTGGTTCTGAAAAATTGAACCAACTGCTCCGAGACCACTTGTAGGTCACAAGTAGTCCAGGAATAAGTCTAGAGGGGGGTGAATAGACTTATTGAAACTCTTTTCCACAAGGGGTGAGTTTCTCAGCTTATAGGTACAGATGACTTAAAGTTGTCTGTAGACAGGTTATGCGGAAGTCAGCTGATGACGAAAGCAAATACCTAAACAATGGAACAGTAAGTATGTATGCAACAGGTAAGTATGATGATTAAAGCAGTAAAACACGCAGGCAATTATAGTGGTCTCAAAGGTGGGGTAATCCTTACTAATCCACTTTTCTCCAAACCAGTTGGAGAGGAATTCACTATAATTCTCAACCAGTGATAAATATTATAGTGATTCTTCCTTAGCTACAACAACTTCCAGCCAGTGGAAATCACATCGCTGCAAATCCTTTGACTGCCCAGCACCTCTTGATCTACAATTCTCGGATGCCTATCAGTCTCACAAACTTCAACCAGTGAAGTACCCTGAACATAGGTTTAAAGACATGAGTGGTTGTCTCCTCCAACTAAGAGCTTTTTCAAATAAGAACTTTTGAACTCTTGCTCTTTCATGATGTTATTGTTCGCTTTGATTGCTTTGTTCGCTTGTAAGTATTGTTCACATCGTACTTTGCTCAATTCTAATCTTCAGGTATTTATAGATGTTGATCCTTGAGCTTCCTTCATAGCCATTGCAATTCCTGTAACAAATTCGTCCGTTGGAGAAATAGACTTCTTTGTTTTTCTTTCCGAACGTTGCAAGGTTGGATTCCCTTATTTTAATCCATTTCCGACCGTTGTGAAGACTTTCACGTTGAGGCACCGAAACTTTAGATTATAATATGCTTAAAGTCTTCAGTGGTGGGTCTCGATCAATTATTTAATTCAATGCTTTCCGGGAATCTCTCCAGTCTGTCTCTTATCGCCCGCATGTGACTTTTCGTGATTATTGCCTTTTCAACATATGCTGACGTGGACTGGATTACTTGGCTGATTACTTTGACAAAACTTATCTAATCTCCTTTTGTTCAATCTGTCTGACGTGCAGTCAACCTTCTCTGATATCAGACTTTCTCTGATGACTTCTCTGAGATGACTTCTTAGATGTCTCAATGAATCTTCTCTGATCTGATGACCTGTCTGAAATCTTCTGACCTGATGAACTTACCTGATCTTATGGTCAAATTTCATATGACTTGGACTCTGTCTGATCACTTGACTGTAGTCTGGTCAAACTTCTCTGATAAATAAGTTGACCAGGACTTCTCTGATAAATCGCTTCTACAGAATGTTGTCTGACGATAAGCCGTCTGTGGTCCACCTTCTCTGAACAGTTGAGTTTACCAAGACTTTTCTGATAAACTCTTGTCTGCAACTCGGCTTTCTGCAGTGTTTGGTCAAACCTCTCTGATGTATCTGTTTCACCAGAGCTTCTCTGATATGAATTTGTCTGCGATTTATACTTAGCCGATTTTAGCCTAGATTATATGGCCTATAGAAGATACTCATTTGGTTCTTCTTTACATATTGCCAAGTATTCAACTATACATAATCTGGCCTATAGAAGATACTCCATCCTTTCTATTATCTAACTTTCTTTTATTCTCTCTCTCTCTCTCTCTCTCTCTCTCTCTCTCTCTCTATATATATATATATATATATATTACACATCACGTTATCAGCATGATCGATAAGTGAAGGAGCTTCACAAATAAATTGCGGGGAAAGGAAAGTAGAAAGGCGTTGCAAGTTTTTACAGGAAGCAATTTTATTAAACACAAACGTATATCCTACTGCCACTTCCGTCTAATAATATTGAGTACATATCACGTTATCATTACGTAAGTACGGTATAATTACCTACAAGCCTCATTCTTATTTGTGTATATATTTGTGCGTTATTATTCATTTTAGTCTCTGTGGGTGACATGATTTATTTTGATTTACTAGTTATCTGGCTTATGCCAATAAGACACGACAGAATAAACTATATATTTCATTTATTTTATGGTGATATCCTTTTATGAGACCAAAATGCTTGATTAGTTGATTTTGCAAATCATTATGCTTAACTACTGAAAAGTTTCATTTTAGATTGATTATGTTGATAATAATGAAAAATTGCCTCCTATGACTCTTTGATATTATTATGTAATTGCTATCCAATTTATTAATAAATATCATGGTACATGCATGTAACTTGCAAGTCTATGTCACCTGAGTTGGTTGAGTTTAAAAGTTATAACATATATAATTCGAATAATAATTTATTACAATTGTTGTTATTTTAGTCTGCATCAAATGGTAATCATTTTATCATTAAAAATAACTATCGTAAGGTCAACATGCAAATAGTGTTTAAAATATAATAGAAGTATATTCTTGTGGTCACAATATTTAGATAGTTGTTGTCCTAATTAAATGTTTTACATAAGTTTTATGTCCTCATTATACTTGTCTTTGTATTAAATATAGTATTATCATACTATCGTACTATGATTTTAATTTAAAAATTGTTAGTATGCTATGTATTGTATCAATCCATTCTTACACACTGTTTTATACTTATTTACTAATATGACAAACTGATAGTAGTTTAGTAATTTATTTATGCGTTAAGATTATCTGTCTACTTGATTAAAATTATGTATAAATAAGTTATTTATCAATTGATTTATTTATAAGATTATGCATGTGCCTAAATACTAATGTTGTATGTAAGTGCAAGACCTTTACATGCTCATTTTATAATTCAAAATTAATTTGTATCTTGTTTATAGTTTTTACTATGTCGAATCTTACAAAACTCGAATTCAACACACTTGATGTCACCGGCAAAAATTATTTGACGTGGATTTTGGATGCTGAGATCCATCTTAATGTAACACCCCAAACTAGGCGGATATTACAGTGCCGTAGATCCCCAACTGGGACCCACCAGGCAAATGAAAATGAATGAATTACACAGGATAAATGTAGTACCGAACTACATTACAACAATAATTACTCCGATGAGGAGTTTAGTTACAACACACCAGGACAATACCGAATACTAGTGTATTTTATATGAAGATAAAATACACAACACTGAATGAAACGGAGTATTCAAATGAAAGTCTGCAGCGGAAAATAAAGGACAATAACATGAATAACTGAAAGATCGGGGCCCCCTACTAGTATCACTAGGACTCCTCACCGTCAACGTGCTCTCCCCGTGCGTTTGCCTGGCCATGACCTGAAAAACAAAATCCCCAAACGGGGTCAGTTACAAAGAACAACAATCCTCAAGGGTTGAAAATACACAATCATGATATATCTGAAATTATGAATTATTCTGTTGAAACATACGCAATCAAACATGCTATATGAATCAACTATCAGTACGGCTCAAAGGAATGGCGCCACACTACGCCCGGGATGGAAATGTGTCCGTGCACAAGCCACCAACGATCAATACACGCGTGGTCTTGTACCTAATCAGTCTCACGAGACACATTGACTCGTGTGCACAGTCTAATGTGAGGCCAACAACCAACACACGACCATAATGTGCCCGACATGAAAATCCTACACATACCAAACGACACGCCAGTATGACCCGGAATGCCACAATATGACAAAAGTGACAACGAAAATGAATAATGACTCACCAAGATTAAATGATGGTGAAATGAATGATAGCTCAATGAAATAATCGGAACCGTCGTTCCTTATGACTGAGGTGATTAATTGACAATGACAAGTTTTGATACGGTTAATACAATGATGAATGAGTTACGATTATGAATGAACAACAACAAAAGGAATGAATATCCTTTTAACCGAGTAAGAATTAACTTACACAATACCGATGAAGAATGTCCGTCCACGAACAACGTCCTAAATGAAAAGTCGGTCGCTCGAACAACCTTGAACAACAATAATTACCAACAACCGATCAATACACGAATCAAATACGATCATAACCGACCCAAACGTCGATACAACAATATCCGAACTCGTAGATGAACTCTAACGAAAACATTGAGATACCCGTTGGTTAAAACCAAACCCGAATTATCGAACCAACTCCAACATGATTGATTCAAACCAGCAAAACATTATCAATGACATCAATACTCTCATAGGAATCCACAATTCAAGTTAATAATAACGACAATCGGAAATCCCCAAAATAACCGAAGTCAACCCCAAGGGTTCTTGGAATAATTCCGAAAATAACCATTAAATCCGTAGGAATATATTTATCCAAGTTAGATAGTCCATAACTAACATATTCCAATGATAATCCAAGCTTACACGAAGAAATCGGAAGGAAAACCCAAAAATCCGAAATTCTAGATCCAAGAATTTAATACCTTTGATTCGATGAATAGGAGATGATGAAGTGATGATTAATCCAACTCAAAGTCTTGAAGATGATGATTGATGATTACACCTTGAAGAATCCTCTCTGAATCGCTCAAATCGCCCAAAACTACCAAAGGAATGAAATGAGATGAATAATGACGAACTCGACTAAAGCATCCCAATTTATAGTCGATCCGGGTTAGCGTGCGCTAGCCGCATGCGTAGCGTGCGCTAACGAGTAATTTGGGTCGCCCGGTACCTTTGTCCGAACACGGTAGCGCGCGTTACGTACCTTCTTGTAGCGTGCGCTACGGCCATATTACTAGCGTGCGCTAAGATCCATTATTAGCGTGCGCTAACGAAATATTGATGCCCAATCGGAGTCGTAAAGCATACGCCCTCGATCGGACTCGATAGCGTGCGCTACAACCATAGTTTAGCGTGCGCTAATATATCGGTTGCGTCGCTAACAACAACACATAGCGTGCGCTATGAAATAATCGATGCGATCCGGTAGCCCGGACTCAACTCGATCCGTCCCTAGCGCGCTACTCCACACATATAGCGTGCGCTACTACAACCGTTAGCGCGCGCTACTTACCACTCGTAGCGTGCGCTACAAATAATCTCACTGCCAGCCCGGTACCTTACGGATGCGGCCAGACAACCTTAGCGTGCGCTAAAGGCGAGTGGTAGCGTGCGCTACCTATACCCAATCGTACGCTAAAAGAGTACGTAGCGTGCGCTACTCCTCACGCCACTTCATAGCGAACATAACAATGATGATAAACACGGCACGAAACTCCAAACCGATTAGTGATGAATGACGATTGATATACGATACAATTACTCTGAATGATGAATACCATGACTGAATCTGAGTGACAATTGATTAATAATGAGTGAAAATTACTGAGTATCAATTACTGAATGATAAATACTGAATTACAACCGGGTATTACATACACCCCCCCTTAAAAGAGTTTCGTCCTCGAAACTAAGGGTAAACAACTCGGGACATGAACTATCCGTCACGATCTGCAAACAATAATGTCCAAATAGTTCTCGGGACCAAATCAATCGCACGCCCAAGTCCCCAAGTCTTGACGTCTCGGATCACAATGAACGATTTCCCAAAAATATCACGATGTCTCAGTATGACACCAAAAGGAATGCATCAAACGATCTCAAAATCTCAAGATTCTCAAATACGATCATTATAAGATAGATCAACAATAAATGATCCACAACCACAACACATTATTACGGATTGAGTTATATAGTTATCTGAAATACAAGGCTATATATCAAATGTACCCAACATCGATATCCTCCAAATCATCGATCTCATCGATCCCAACGATTCAACGAAGACCCAAATCTGAACTCACGGCTTTAAATGACCCCGAAAGGTTACCAAAACGAGAGTGACTAAGATGAATGATAAATGATTAGAAATCCGACAAGGACCAAGAATAACTCGCCGAGGTGAACTAATAACGAAATGAGTGGTAACTCAAATGAAATTATTGGAATCATTATTCCCCGAGAAGTGAATGATTGGTTGATAGATATAAGTCTTAACGTGATTGATATATGATGAATGACCTATGCGAACAATTGAACGACGATGAAATGAATGATTATCCTATTACCGAGCAAGAATTAACTTGCTCAACACCGGTGATGAATGTCCTGTTGTATCACTGTTTAAGCAAACAACAATCGAACTTGTAAATGCAGGATGAAGATGCTCTCCCAGCATGAATACGACTAGAAACGATCTCTTGGACGTCGGAGTCCGATGTCCCTCTGAACTCTTTCCCTACCGAGGCAGGAAATTCACGTGATAATTACAGATCTCGTATGAAGATTGCATTATGATTACGAGATGGAATGATAACAATGAGCATACATGCTCTAACAAAATGAATGCATTAATAATGCACTAAAACGATCGTCGACATGACGCCGTAATATGAGAATATCGCATGAAAAATCAAGTGAGGTGACAAGCCTATCTGATGAAATTCCTGAAATGATTACCTTGAACAAGTTCACAGGATTGAAAAATTTGATTCACAAGATCAACAACTGAACCGTGAGATGGACTGGATGGTTAATGAATTAATCGAACAATGAGATTGACTCCGTGATGAATGAACTAATTGAACAATGAGATTAACTGAGTGATGAATGAATTGACTGAACAATGAGATTGACTGAGTGATGAATGAATTGACTGAACAATAAGATTGACTGAGTGATGAATGAATCAATTGAACAATGAGGTCAACTGAGTGATGAATGAATTGAATGAACAATTTTTAGAAAATCCTACCACAAACCGCCGATAATAGCCGGCTAATCCGAGAAGGCTTCGGATTGGCTTAACATTCTTCGGAGGTGACCAATCTTGGATAGCCTTCGTCTTCTGAGGATCAACACGCACTCCATCTGATGAAATTATAGGTCCGAGAAAAGTCACTTCGGACATCCAGCACTCACCTTTGGAAAACTTCCCATAAAGTTGCTCTCGTCTTAACACGTCGGAAACCTGATGAAAATGAACCTCGTGTTCCTCCCGGTCACGAGAATAATCAAAATGTCATCGATGAAGACAACAACAAACTGATCTAAAAGTCGATGAAAACCTGATTCATTAACTCCATGAATACCGCAGGTGCAATAATCAACCCAACCGGCATAACCGCAAACTCATAATGACCAAAGCGTGTTCGAAAATCCGTCCTCGTGATACCCGACTCTCGAATCCATGGCCCGATGATATCCGGATCTTAAGTCGATCTTGGAAAATCTTGAAGCTCCACTGAAGTTGATCTAAAAGATCATCAATACGGGGTAAGGGATACTACTCTAGATCATCACCCTGTTCAACTCCCGATAATCGATACACAAGCGAAAAGAACCATCCTTCTTCTTGACAAACAGCACTGGTGCTCCCTACGGGGACGCACTCGGTCGGATATAACCTTTCCCGAACAATTCCTCAAGTTGATTCTTCAACTCCTGCATTTGTTCGGGGCCATCCGATACGGTGTCTTCGATAATGGGGACGTACCGGCTCCAACTCGCTCCTGAATTCCACTACTCTATGAGAAAGCAACCAGATAACTCATCTGGAATACATCGTCAAACGATGACAATGATACCACGAATGATGGAACATTTCGATTGCCCGAGAATGGTCAATCGATAAAAAGTGATACAATGAATGATTGAACATCTCGATTGCCTTAGAAATGCCAATCGATGAAAATGATGCAATGAATGATTGAATAACTCGATTGCCTTAGAAAGTCCAATCGATGAAAATGATGCAATGAATGATTGAATAACTCGATTGCCTTAGAAAGGCCAATCGATGAAAATGATGCAATGAATGATTGAATAACTCGATTGCCTTAGAAAGGCCAATCGATGAAAATGATACAATGAATGATTGAATAACTCGATTGCCTTAGAAAGGCCAATCGATGAAAATGATACAATGAATGACTGAATAACTCGATTGCCTTAGAAAGGCCAATCGATGAAAATGATCTGATGAATGATCAATAACTCGATTGCCTTAGAAAGGCCAATCGATGAAAATGATACAATGAATGATTGAATAGCTCGATTGCCTTAGAAAGGCGATCGATGAAAATGATACAATGAATGATGAACAACTCGCTTGCGAATTTCTCTGCCTCCATCATATTAGTAATCCTTGCGGGACAACGGAGATTACCTCCACAAGTACACATTCGGCGACCAACAGCGAAAATGATAGTGACCATGCGCTTACGAACATTGAGAACGGCATCGTGACAATCCATCTAATTAACACTCAATATTACATCGTCCTTAGATAAATTCACCACGATTGGGTCCACTAACCAATTGCGGTCATTAAGCTTACCTTGGTATGATTCCGAAAATTCTTCCATCGTCAGGTAGACCGATGGTATGAGGTCCACAAGCAATAGGACTATCCCGAAATAAGTCTATTCAAGCATGATTCGAAAATGAATGAATGTGGTGTACCAGCATCAAAAGGTACACACAAGTTGAAATAAAATTACGAGTATACCTGAAATCATTCGGGCCACCGGATCGTCGATCCTCCTCATCATATGAATGCAGGACTTTCCGGCCCCGAACAGGCGCTCCCGTCGATAAATCTGACTCTAACTCTACTTGCTTCCATTGTCTTAAACAGCGATGACAAAGCGGTGATTCAAACGCTGGTTGCTTGGGGCTGAGATGCCGTCGGAGCCGACACAGAGTCCTTTCGGCAAAACGGGCCTTATGCCCAAAATTCCCACAATTATAGCACGTGATGCATGTCTCGGACACTTGTACCGACATGACCAAGGTCCGCAGATTATAACAGTGATGGCGAGTGGCCGCTCGGGAATGAGATTCCGCACGATTATGCGCCGTAGGAGGTCGCTCGTAACCGATAGGACTCACACGAGGCTTCTTGAAGGTTGGTGACCGCCTTCGGATTGATTACGCCGTTGATTTCTTGCTGACAAATGAAGGTTGTTGTTCAGCACTTTCCTTAGCAGCTGGCTCATACGGGAGAGTTCTCTCGATTAATCCGGTCAGAGTGGCGCAATGATGATTGAGCAACTGCACATGGGTCATCATGGCCTGCATAAAAGTGAGTGGATCAACCCGAACATCTTCTGATCGAGCCGAGCCACAGGCACGATTTCCCGGCGGTAGTGATTAATTCTCGTGTTTCGGTCCGCACCGCGCCTCGTCCTCCACGTCCTCTGCCACCCTTTCCATACTGAAGTGGAAAGTCGTATGATGATTATATATCTCGCATGAGTATCACATTATGATTATATTATAAAATGATGAAAATGAGCATACGCGCTCAAATACAGCGATTACATGAATGATTAATTGACGTGACATGATTATCTGATGAAATTACTGAAATGATTATCTTGAACAATTTAACAAGATTGAAGATATGATCTTCAAGATCACAACTGAGTAATGAAATGAATTGAGTGATTAATGAGTTAACATTATCGACTTGATCACAATTGAAATTGATGAATGAGGATTGTTAACTAATGAATTATGAATGAATGATTATTGCCAGAAATTATACCATGGCATCAGAAATCTTACAGTTCTTGGTCTGATTGGCTCGGCATTTGCACAGGTCACACGTGACGCGAAAGTCCAATGATACTAGTCCGATGACGATGATTTCAAATGAGACATGACTTGGAGGGTAGTATTCAAAACCACGCTCGATACCAACTCTGTAACACCCCAAACTAGGCGGATATTACAGTGTCGTAGATCCCCAACTGGGACCCACCAGGCAAATGAAAATGAATGAATTACACAGGATAAATGTAGTACCGAACTACATTACAACAATAATTACTCCGATGAGGAGTTTAGTTACAACACACCAGGACAATACCGAATACTAGTGTATTTTATATGAAGATAAAATACACAACACTGAATGAAACGGAGTATTCAAATGAAAGTCTGCAGCGGAAAATAAAGGACAATAACATGAATAACTGAAAGATCGGGGGCTCCTACTAGTATCACTAGGACTCCTCGCCGTCAACGTGCTCTCCCCGTGCGTTTTCCTGGCCATGACCTGAAAAACAAAATCCCCAAACGGGGTCAGTTACAAAGAACAACAATCCTCAAGGGTTGAAAATACACAATCATGATATATCTGAAATTATGAATTATTCTGTTGAAACATACGCAATCAAACATGCTATATGAATCAACTATCAGTACGGCTCAAAGGAATGGCGCCACACTACGCCCGGGATGGAAATGTGTCCGTGCACAAGCCACCAACGATCAATACACGCGTGGTCTTGTACCTAATCAGTCTCACGAGACACATTGACTCGTGTGCACAGTCTAATGTGAGGCCAACAACCAACACACGACCATAATGTGCCCGACATGAAAATCCTACACATACCAACCGGCACGCCAGTATGACCCGGAATGCCACAATATGACAAAAGTGACTACGAAAATGAATAATGACTCACCAAGATTAAATGATGGTGAAATGAATGATAGCTCAATGAAATAATCGATGCAAATCGTTCCTTATGGTCGAGGTGATTAATTGACAATGACAAGTTTTGATACGGTTAATACAATGATGAATGAGTTACGATTATGAATGAACAACAACAAAAGGAATGAATATCCTTTTAACCGAGTAAGAATTAACTTACACAATACCGATGAAGAATGTCCGTCCACGAACAACGTCCTAAATGAAAAGTTGGTCGCTCGAACAACCTTGAACAACAATAATTACCAACAACCGATCAATACACGAATCAAATACGATCATAACCGACCCAAACGTCGATACAACAATATCTGAACTCGTAGATGAACTCTAACGAAAACATTGAGATACCCGTTGGTTAAAACCAAACTCGAATTATCGAACCAACTCCAACATGATTGATTCAAACCAGCAAAACATTATCAATGACATCAATACTCTCATAGGAATCCACAATTCAAGTTAATAATAACGACAATCGGAAATCCCCAAAATAACCGAAGTCAACCCCAAGGGTTCTTGGAATAATTCCGAAAATAACCATTAAATCCGTAGGAATATATTTATCCAAGTTAGATAGTCCATAACTAACATATTCCAATGATAATCCAAGCTTACGAAGAAATCGGAAGGAAAACCCAAAATCCGAAATTCTAGATCCAAGAATTTAATACCTTTGATTCGATGAATAGGAGATGATGAAGTGATGATTAATCCAACTCAAAGTCTTGAAGATGATGATTGATGATTACACCTTGAAGAATCCTCTCAGAATCGCTCGAAATCGCCCAAAACTACCAAAGGAATGAAATGAGATGAATAATGACGAACTCGACTAAAGCGTCAATATATAGTCGGTCCGAGTTAGCGTGCGCTAGCCTCATGCGTAGCGTGCGCTAACGAGTAATTTGGGTAAATCCGGTACCTTTGTCCGAACACGGTAGCGCGCGTTACGTACCTTCTTGTAGCGTGCGCTACGGCCATATTAGCGTGCGCTAAGATCCATTATTAGCGTGCGCTAACGAAATATTGATGCCCGATCGGAGTCGAGTAAACGTGCGCCCTCGATCGACCTCGATAGCATGCGCTACAACCATAGTTTAGCGTGCGCTAATATATCGGTTGCGTCGCTAACAACAACACATAGCGTGCGCTATGAAATAATCCGATGCGATCCGGTAGCCCGGACTCAACCCGATCCGTCCCTAGCGCGCTACTCCACACATATAGCGTGCGCTACTACAACCCGTTAGCGCGCGCTACTTACCACTCGTAGCGTGCGCTACAAATAATCTCACTGCAGCGGTACCTTCGGATGCAGCCAGGACAACCTTAGCGTGCGCTAAAGCTGAGTGGTAGCGTGCGCTACCTATACCCAATTAGCGTACGCTAAAAGGAGTACGTAGCGTGCGCTACTCCTCACGCACAGCTCGCAACGAACATAACAATGATGATAAACACGGCACGAAACTCCAAACCGATTAGTGATGAATGACGATTGATATACGATACAATTACTCTGAATGATGAATACCATGACTGAATCTGAGTGACAATTGATTAATAATGAGTGAAAATTACTGAGTATCAATTACTGAATGATAAATACTGAATTACAACCGGGTATTACACTTAATGCTATGGGTCTTGGTGACACCATAAAGGAAGGAAATAAAACCTCTGAGCAAGATAAGGCAAAAGCTATGATATTCCTCCGCCACCACCTTGATGAAGGTTTGAAAACCGAATATTTGACTATTAAAGATCCATCAAATCTTTGGAAGGATCTAAAAGAGAGGTACGACCACCAGAAAACTGTGATACTTCCTAAAGCTCGCTATGATTAGCTACACTTACGTTTGCAAGATGATAAAAGTGTGAGCGGGTATAACTCTACAATGTTAAAAATTACATCTCAATTGAAATTATGTGGGGAGAATATCACTGATAAAGACATGTTGGAGAAAACATATTCCACTTCCATGCCAATAATATGCTTTTACAGCTGCAATATCGTGAACGTGGATTCACAAAATATTCTGAGCTGATTTCTATCTTGCTTCTTGCTGAACAAAAAAATGAACTTTTGATGAAAAATCATCAAGCATGTCCAATGAGTTCAACACCATTTCCTGAAGTGAATGTTGTGACTGGTAATGAATATGGATGTGGGCGTGGATATGGACGTGGGCGTGGATGTGGACATGATCGTGATTGTGGCCGTGGTTTTGGGCATGGTCGAGGCCGTAATCAACAAAACCTCTCCAACTTTAAAAGAAAGCATCACCACTAGAAGTGGACAAATGGTGAGGAGAAACTCGAGGGAAGTACGATGGTTGAAAAGGGTGAAAGTATTTGTAATCGTTGTGGAATGAAAGGTTATTGGAGACGTACATGTCGTACCTCCAAGCATCTTGTTAACCTTTATCAAGCTTCTTTGAAGAATGTTGAAACTAATTTCACCGAACAGAATAATCCCTTGGATATTGCCCATCTTGAAGCACACTTTGGTGGTGGAGATCCGATTGATCCTTCAGGCATCACCCATGTAGAAGTTGGTGATTTTTTTGAAGATAATGAAGAGATGGATAAATATGGTGATGGCAATAATTAGGCCATATATTAAAACTTTATTTTGTTTATTGAATATTTATGTTTGAACTCTATAATGATTGGCTTTACTCTATGCATTCGATGTAATTTCCTTTTATCATGAATAAGAAGTTTTGAATATTATTCTAATCTTCATTTATATTTATTTTGTGAAGAAATATGGCCAGTAAACTCTCATTATATGCTATAAAAGATGAGGAATCATTGTGTCTGGCGGATAGCGCAACAACACATACAATTTTAAAAAATAAAGAATAATTTGTTCATGTCATATTAGCTAAAGCTAATGTAAATACAATATCGGGTGTATCAGATCTTATTGAAGGCTTCGAAAGAGCAAATATAGTGTTACCTAATGGTACACATTTATTTATCGACAATGCAATGTTTTCCTCTCGATCAAAAAGAAACCTTTTGAGTTTCAAAGATATACGCCACAATGGCTATCATATTGAGAAAACAAATGAAAATGATGATGAATATCTATGGATCACGTCTATTGTCTCTGGAAGGAAACAAATGATTGAAAAACTCCCGTCATATAAATTTGGATTATATTATACCTTTATTAATCCAGTAGAGACACACATGGTGATGAACCAAAAATCAACAGGCCCAACAAACTTTCTTACATGGCATGATCGCTTAGGTCATCCTGGATCTACAATGATGCGAAGAATAATAGAAAATTTTAGTGGACATCCTTTAAAGAACAAGATTGTTCCATTGTCCAAAGGTTTTACTTGTGTTGCGTGGTTTCAAGGAAAATTAATAACAAAGCCTTCGCATGTGAAAGTTGCGATTGAATGTCCATCATTTTTAGAACGAATTCAAGGAGATATATGTGGATCTATTACACCATCAAGTGGACCATTTCAGTACTTTATGGTACTTATAGACGCATCGATACGTTGGTCGCATGTTAGTTTATTGTCTACTCGTAATGTTGCATTCGCAAGACTCCTTGCCCAAATAATTCGATTAAGAGCACAATTTCCTGATCATAATATAAAGAAAATTAGACTAGACAATGGAGGAGAGTTTACATCCCAATCTTTTGATGATTATTGTATGTCAATTAGGATTGAGGTGGAACATTATGTTGCTCACGTGCACACTCAAAATGGTCTAGCAGAATCTTTCATTACAACAACAACATCTAAGCCTTAGTCCCAAAATGATTTGGGGTCGGCTAACATGAATCAAACTTTGAAATCGTCAATAATCCTTACATAAAAAAGGGAAAAAAGAGGGGGAAAAGTAGAGAAAAAAAGCAAATAAAAAAAGAGAATGAATGTTAAAAAAAAAGGAAAAAAAATGAAAAATCTTGAAAAATAAATTAAAAGATAACATGGAATAAAAGAAAATAGGAATAAAAATACAGATTAAAAAAAGGAATAAAAATACAGATTAAAAAAAAGGAATCAGAATCTTTCATTAAGAGGCTAAAATTAATTGCTAGACCTTTACTTATGAGAACAAATTTACCAAATTCTGCTTGGGGACATGCAATAATACATGCGGCATCTCTAGTTCGATTAAGGCCGACTGCTTATCATAAATATTCCCCTTTGCAGCTTGTGAATGGTCAAGAACCAAATATATCTCATTTAAGAATTTTTGGGTGTGCAATTTATGTTCCTATATCTCCTCCACAACGAACAAATATGGGACCCCAAAGAAGATTAGGGATATATGTTGGGTTTGATTCTCCTCAATTATTAAATATTTAGAGCCCATGACTGGTGATTTATTCAAAGCAAGATTTATTGACTGTCAATTTTATGAGACAATTTTTCCTACATTAGGGGGAGATAAGTCAAAATTTGAAAGAGAAAGACAAGAAATTTTGTGGAATGCAGTAACTCTGTCTCATTATGATCCTCGAACAAATCAATATGAACTTGAAGTTCAAAAGATTATCCACCTACAAGAAGTGGCAAATAGATTGCCTGATACATTTACTGATGTCAAGACAGTGACAAAGTCACATATACCAGCTATCAATGTTCCTTGTAAAATTAAACCTCCTGATGAAGACAATAAAATATTACTAGCAAAAGAGTCTAATGCACGCCAGAAGTGTGGTAGACCTATTGGATCCAAGGATAAAAATCCAAGAAAAATAAGGAAACTTGATAGGCAAGCTGGTACATCAAATGACATCATTCCTAAAGATATAGATTTGATCACTGAAGAGACATCTTCCAAAAATGATCAAACACTTGAAAGATGACAATGAAAAGATCTCGATAAACTATATCATTTCAGGAAAGAAGTGGAATAGAAAAGAAATTGTCATGGATGATATATTTGCTTATGCAGATGTCCTTGATATTTTTGAAGAAATTGAGGATCATGAACCTAGATCGATCTATGAATGTAAAAGAAGAAATGATTGGCCAAAATGGAAAAATACTATTGAGGCAGAGTTAGAATCACTTAAAAAACGTCAAGTTTTTGGACCTATTGTCCAAACACCTGCAGGTGTGAAACCCGTTGGTTTTAGATGGGTATTTGTGCGCAAAAGAAATGAGAAAAATGAAGTTGTGAGATACAAAGCACGCCTTGTTGCACAAGGCTTCTCACAAAGACCGGGAATTGATTATGAAGAGACTTATTCACCGATAATGGATGCAATGACATTCATATTTTTACTCAGTCTGTCAATTTTAGAAGGGCTTTAAATGAACTTAACAGATGTTGTGACTGCCTACTTATATGGGTCACATGATAATGATATCTACATGAAAATCCCTGAAGGATTGTAAATACCTAAAGCATGTAACTCAAAATCTCGAGAGGTTTACTCAATTAAATAACAAAGATCCTTGTACGGGTTGAAACAATCAAGACGGATGTGGTATAATCGTCTCAGTGAGTACCTTTTGAAAGAAGGATATGTTAATAATGTAATGTGTCCATGTGCTTTTATTAAAAGGACAAAAGGCGGATTTACTATCATTGCAGTTTATGTTGATGATTTGAACATCATTGAGACTCATGTTGAACTTGATGAAACGATTGCATATCTGAAAAAATAATTTGAAATGAAAAACTTGGGTGAAACAAAACTTTGCCTTGGTTTTCAAGTTGAACATTTATCAAGAGGAATCTTTGTTCATTAGTCATCATATATTGAAAAGATCCTCAAACGGTTTATTATGGATAAATCATATCCTTTGAGTACACCTATGGTTGTACGTTCACTTGAAAAGAAAAAGGATCCATTTCGTTCAAGAGAAAATGGAGAAGAACTTCTTGGTCCTGAAGTATCATATCTTAGTGCCATTGCTGCATTAATGTATCTTGTCAGCTGTACACGTCCTGATATTGCGTTTTCTTTTAATTTATTGGCAAGACATAGTTCTGACCCAACAAGAAGATATTGGACTGGCGTGAAACAGATATTTAGATATCTCCTAGGAACAATGGATATGGGTCTGTTTTATTCTAAAGAATCAAAAGCATAATTAATTGGTTACGCTGATGCTGGATATTGATCTGATCCTCATAAGGGAAGATCACAAACAGGTTACATATTCACATACGGTGATACGGCAATATCTTGGAGACCTACAAAGCAGACTCTTGCAGCAACTTCTGTAACACCCCCAAATCCCATTGGGTTATTACAGTGCCGTGGACCTCACACCCGGAGATCCACCAGGCGAACATAACTAAAATACATTAAAATTAAACAACAAGGGAAAATCATAGTCCCTACCATGATATCCGACATAATATTCCGATAAGAAATTTCAACGACAACGATGGGCCTACATGGCCTAAAATAAAATACAACAACATCCACGAGCATCTGCTCGGGTAATACATAATGACAATGACTGACAGACTGAAGAACACTCCAACTGACTGACCAACATGAACAACTCAGACTAGTATCGCTCGAATGCCTTGTCGCCATCATCATGCCCCTGTGTCTCAACTCTCTCCTCGCAAGCACCTAAAACATGAAAACATGTTCCGCCCCCACGGGATCAGTCATCCAGATAATGAATATCAAATACATGTATAACATGATATGCATCCAAAGGCAAAATGAAACGGTACAATGATGATAATAATACGAGATGCTCACAAACCAATGTAAGAACCGAGCATTCGTGAAACACTATGCCCACGGCATACTATTAGTACCTGTTCGACAGGTTAGAATGTAAATGCCCAACGGCGAATCATAATTATAGAGTACGACAATAAATTACACGACATGAACCAAACCAGAATTGAATTAATTATGAATCACAATGCCCGAAGGCTCCAATGAAATTACCAAGACAATCACAAAGGCCTGAAAGCCACTCAGGCGAAGCTGTCAAATATCACAATCACATGAAACCGGAACAGGCCGAAGCTGTAGTTAATGAGGGCTAATAAGATCATAACCACGACCGTGACCTACTAAGTTGTAGGTGTTGGGAAGCCAACCGCGAAGGTTCAAGCCCCAAGCTTACCCATAAGATCATAAACACGACCGTGACCTACTGAGTTGTAGGTGTTGGGAAGCCAACCGCGAAGGTTCAAGCCCCAAACTTACCCATAAGATCATAAACACGACCGAGACCTACTGAGTTGTAGGTGTTGGGAAGCCAACCGCGAAGGTTCAAGCCCCAAGCTTACCCATAATAAGCACTAGCCGAGACTAGCCTCCAAAATATAATTAATCACAAACAACAACGATTCGTAGATTACTGAATTCACGAGAATGATAGTGTGCTACCTTGAGTCGGCCAACACGATAATGATGACTCACGGATGGGCATCCTACTCGACAGTCCCAATTCAATACCTCGATCACCTTAGAATGGCCAACCGATAATAATGATGCAGCGTATGATTCAATATCTCGATTGCCTTATAACGTCAATCGATAACAATGATACAACGAATGATTGAGCACCTAGATTGCCTTAGAACGGCTAATCGGTGACAATGATAAAATGGATGATTGAACTCCTCGATTTTCTTAGAACGGCCAATCGATAACAAGGATACAATGAATGCCTCGGTACCTTTAATCGGTTACCGACGATGAAGATGAGAATGAATACGACAATGCCTTCAATTGGCTAATACAACATGAATGACAGGACGCCAACATTAATAACAATGATTACAACAATGTCTTAGATCGACATCAATATTAACAACAACAGCCGATACATCGATACCGCGAACTGGTGATCAATAATAACATTAACAACGAGTATCTCAATGCCTTACCGGCCATTAATGAATGATAATAAACATTTGGCATAATTGCCGAAGAGTATCGTATCGAACGATCCCCCTAATATCAATGAACTTATGAATAGACTAAGTCTCGGAATGATACAACACATTCATACACATATATGATAACATTAATCTCATTGACTAGTACAAGTATAAAACTTGCCTCAACCGAAGGCGATGAAACCCTTCCACGAACAACGAACGGCATCCTCCGATAAACACAAGTACTCGAACCACCTTTAATGAAATACAATTCATTCAATAACACAATATCAATCGAAATCAACATAACGACCGAAAGAAACTCTTTGAGGCATTTAATCGAACACTAAATGTTCAAAGTTCTTCAAGAGCCTAAGAATCATCAATCGGGATGAAAGAATCGAAAATATGGATATACAATCCATAGAACACGATTAATAATGTTCACTAGAATCAACCGATTCATCAAAATCGGACTAGAATCGAAATCAAGAACAAATTCCCCAAAAAGTCAACTTGGAGGAAAATCAAGAAATATACCTTGATTCGACAAAGAACACGGATTGGATGATGATATAATCAACAAGAATCTTCCAAAATGTCTTGTAATTGATTAGAATCGGCCAAGAACTTGATTTCCCGAGCCTCCCGTCGCCAGCCGCCGAAAAAAGAAGAAAAACGAGTAAAAAATGAAGTCTGGCCGAGCCCAGGCTATATATAGCCGGCAGGGTTACGGTCGTAACCGGCAGTACCTTACGGCCGTAACTCGGCCCTTACGGCCGTACTCGGCAGGCCTTACGTCCGTAACCGGCATTCATCAAAAAATCTGCCCAGCACCTGTCGGACACTTACGGCCGTAACTGGCACACATTACGGCCGTAACCGGCCTTCGTCCGGAAGATGCCCAGCGCCCGTACTGCCGTAACTCTCGGCCCTTACGGCCGTAACTGCATTCGTTAGGCCATGCCTGCCGAGCATGTACGGCCGTAACCGGCACCTTACGGCCGTAACTCGGCCAGGCCAGGCCAGGCTCCGGTCGTGGCCACTCTGACGGCCCGACGACCCCGAAACCCGAACCTGAATACGAATCAAAGATACGGTTATGAAGTACTCACAAAGACGAATCCAAGCGCTAAGAGAACACACGATTCCGACCACCCGAAGGCTCGAAATTCGACAATGGAAAGTAATTACCCCAAACTTTGGGAAATTACGAAAATGGCCCAAAACGTCCGAAATACACGATACACGATCGAAACACCGAGCCAAATCTCACAACATGAATAATAACATTAAATGAACTTACGAGAAACTCGAAACAACAGTTTCGGACGAGATTCGCAAGAATCGAACTCAAGTGCGGAAAAGCCGCTTAAGAACACGGATCTCAACAAAACGATACCGAAACGAACTCGGATGACAAAAAGTGCAGAATTAATCATTCTCAGAATGACGATACGGTCATGAGCGAGTTTTAAAAACGGACTTCTGCCAAAAAAAAAGAAAATTATCGGAAAATCGAAATTGCGGATATTACATACTACCCCCTTAAAAGAAGTTTCGTCCCGAAACTTAAAACAAGTAGGGAGAAGTAATATCCCGCCAGGAAAAATCAACGAGATACACACGAACAAGAATGATTACAATGAATGATAATGAATCGAAATCCAACAAGGATCAAGAATGACTCACCGGGGTGAAATGATAACGTAATGAGTGATAGCTCAAATGAAATGATTGGAACCATTGTTCCCCGTGAGGTGAATGATTAGTTTGATAATTATAAGTCTCAACGTGATTGATATATGATGAATGAATTATATGAATGAATGAACGACAAATGAAATGAATGATTATACTATTACCGAGCAAGAATTAACTTGTTCAAAACTGGTGATAAATGTCCTTACCTCTGGCTCTCGAAGCCTGATATGACCCCTTAAATGAAGCACGGTCTGGAGTAACAAAATCCTTTGAGGTTCTTGAGCTCTCTCGAGATCTACCGGCACTATAACTCCTGCAGTATTTCTGAAGGTGTCCATGTCTCCCACACAGGAAACAAATAATAGCCTACATCGAGCACCGGGTACTGCGATGTCCTATTACATCACAGTTAAAGCAAACAATGGTCGAACTCATTGCCTTAGAAGAGGATGCTCCCTCCGCACGAAGACGACTAGAAAATGACCTCTTGGACGTCGGAGCCCGATGTCCCTCTGAACGAGCCGGCATTCTAGTCCTCTCACCCGAAGAAACTGAAGGATGCTTCTGAGTAAGCTCCTTGATCAAAAGCTCTGCTCCAAGATCCTTCCCGATGAACTCACTAAGTGAACTACAATTGTGATTGAACAACTGCATCCTCAACTGCAGATTTAGCCTCTTGCTAAAATATTTGATCTTATCCGCCTCAGTACGGATAACTGACGAAGCAAACTGAAGTAGTCCCTGAAACTTCTCAGCAATGACAATAACACCCTTGTCCTCGATGTATTCGGGGTTCAAAACCTCTGACAACTTGGCTTCACGAAGTGGAGCCGGATAATACCTTTCTAACATGAGGGTCTTGAACTCACTCCAACCACAATCGTGATCGGCGGGTTTCACAGAAAGCCACCACGAATAAGCACCTTTAATCAAATAATAAGCCGCTACTGCCACTTTAGTCTCTTTCGGACACTGAACCATGTCGAAGAGTTTATCAAAATGCTCAAGCCAATGAACAATATCGGCTGGTTCCGACGAACCTTCAAAAGTAGGCGGCCTCTGATGAGAGATATCGCCAACAATCTGATTCACTCCTCCAGTCTGTCCATGAAACGGAACCTGGAATCCCTGTTGCGGTGGACCACGAACCATCGAGGTCTGCATGGTCTCTAACAACCACGTCATCTGAGTCATCTGGGCCATCATGCCCTGCATAAGTATGAATGGGTCAACCCGAACACCTTCCAAGTGAGATGACTCTCGGGTACGACTCCCTGACAGTGAATGATTATCTGACAGTGAATGAGTAGCAGAGTTAACTGATGAACACGTGTTATCTCTCGTATTCACGCGGGCATTCACACAAGATCTCGGGTTTCGGCCCGCACCGCGGCCTCTTTCCCTGCGTCCTCTGACAGCTCTATCCATACTGAAGTAGGAAAGCCACATGATAATTATAGATCCCACATGAATATCACATTATGATTACGTTACTGAGTGATAAGAATGAGCATACACGTTCTAAGACAATGAATGTATTAATAATGTAATAAAATGATTGTCAACATGACGCCGGAATATGATAAGGTCGCATGAAAGATCGAATGAGGTAACATGATTACCTGCTGAAATTCCTGAAACGATTACCTTGAACAAGTTAACAAGGTTGAAAATTCGATCCACAAGATCAACAACTGAACAATGATATGGACTAAGTGATGAAGGGATTAACTGAGTGATGAATGAATTAACTGAGCAATGATATTGACTGGGTGATGAATAAATTAACCGAGTGATGAATGAATTATCTGAGTAATGATATTGACTGAGTGATGAATGAATTAACTGAGTGATGAATGAATTAACTGAGTGATGAATGATATTGACTGAGTGATGAATGAATTAACTGAGTGATGAATGAATTAACTGAGTGATAAATGAATTAACTGAGTGATGAGATCAAAATGATGATTGAGGATTATTAACTGATGAATGAGTTAATACTTAACGCTTACACAAGTCACACGTGCTCCAAACCAATTAGTCATGAATCAATCATAACACTAATATCACATATAGGTTTCAACAAAGCATGAATAATTAATGACATGATGAATGTATGAACATAAAGAGAATCGAGTCCTTACACAGGTCATACGAAGCTTCGAGGTCTCGCGATACTAGTCTCAACTGACGATGACTCGATGAATGAATGACTCGTGCAGTCGTACTAATATTACGACTCACAAAACCCGACTGTCCAGATTGTCATAACCTGACAGTCCCACTACTACCGCATCGGTAGAGCCACATAACTCACATATTAGGGTATCTCACAACCCAAAATCTCTGATACCATCTTCTGTAACACCCCCAAATCCCATTGGGTTATTACAGTGCCGTGGACCCCACACCCGGAGATCCACCAGGCGAACATGACTAAAATACATTAAAATTAAACAATAAGGGAAAATCATAGTCCCTACCATGATATCCAACACAATATTTCGATAAGGAATTTCAACGACAACGATGGGCCTACATGGCCTAAAATAAAATACAACAACATCCACGAGCATCTGCTCGGGTAATACATAATGACAATGACTGACAGACTAAAGAACACTCCAACTGACTGACCAACATGAACAACTCGGACTAGTATCGCTCGAATGTCTTGTCGCCATCATCATACCCATGTGTCTCAACTCTCTCCTCGCAAGCACCTAAAACATGAAAACATGTTCCGCCCCCACGGGATCAGTCATCCAGATAATGAATATCAAATACATGTATAACATGATATGCATCCAAAGGCAAAATGAAATGGTACAATGATGATAATAATATGACATGCTCACAAACCAATGTAAGAACCGAGCATTCGTGAAACACTATGCCCACGGCATACTATTAGTACCTATTCGACAGGTTAGAACGTAAATGCCCAACGGCGAATCATAATTATAGAGTACCACAATAAATTACACGACATGAACCAAACCAGAATTGAATTAATTATGAATCACAATGCCCGAAGGCTCCAATGAAATTACCAAGACAATCACAAAGGCCTGAAAGCCACTCAGCCGAAGCTGTCAAATATCACAATCACATGAAACCGGAACAGCCCGAAGCTGTAGTTAATGAGGGCTAATAAGATCATAACCACGACTGTGACCTACTAAGTTGTAGGTGTTGGAAAGCCAACCGCGAAGGTTCAAGCCCCAAGCTTACCCATAAGATCATAAACACGACCGTGACCTACTGAGTTGTAGGTGTTGGGAAGCCAACCGCGAAGGTTCAAGCCCCAAACTTACCCATAAGATCATAAACACGACCGTGACCTACTGAGTTGTAGGTGTTGGGAAGCCAACCGCGAAGGTTCAAGCCCCAAGCTTACCCATAATAAGCACTAGCCGAGACTAGCCTCCAAAATATAATTAATCACAAACGACAACGAATCGTAGATTACTGAATTCACGAGAATGATAGTGTGCTACCTTGAGTCGGCCAACACGATAATGATGACTCACGGATGGGCATCGTACTCGACAGACTCAATTCAATACCTCGATCACTTTAGAATGGCCAACCGATAACAATGATGCAGCGGATGATTCAATATCTCGATTGCCTTATAACATCAATCGATAACAATGATACAACGGATGATTGAGCACCTCGATTGCCTTAGAACGGCTAATCGATGACAATGATACAATGGATGATTGAACTCCTCGATTTTCTTAGAACGGCCAATCGATAACAAGGATACAATAAATGCCTCGGTTGTAAGACCCCCAAACCACTCGGGAATATTACAGCGCCGCAGACCCTCTCCGCGAGGATCTACCAGGATAAATACAAAACAATGCATCACTTCACATGCCGACATGGAGACATAAAGGACCATTAGACCGATTTGGCCTTTTGTCACAATACACACAACATCACGTATAAGATTCTTTCCCAAAACTCATTCCCACGCAGGGGCTGAAATACAATAACACTCCCATAAATCGGGGTAACAACACGTCGGAGGGATAACCAACACGACTCTACCAAATACTCTACAATTGGTCTTCACGTGATTAGTATCTTCGTCTCCCATCATCCTTCGTATCGATCCTGTAATTCGCTCCCCAGCTACGTGCAAGTACCTGGACGCAATACAAATATCCACCCCCGAATACTCGGGGGTTAGCAAAACTTCACTGTTTTGCTAGTGCAAGTATAAAACAGAAGTACAAGCCATACACAACGTGCTTCAAGAATATATAAAAAAAATTTGAATATATTTCCCGAGATAATTCACTTAATCAAAACAGTTTGATTTATAAAAGGTAGGAATAGAACCATGTATCTCATACAAAATATTTTATGATCTCGGGAGTTTGAAAACATTTGGAATAAAGGAATCCTCAAGTTCTTCAAAAACACTTAGGGACATGGCCCGAAATCATCTTTCCAAAATACGATTCCAATAATAAAACGCGGGTTCACAACCCAATTCACAACACATGGGGTCTAAGACCCAAATCATAAGCCACAGGGTCCACGACCCATATCACATAACACATGTTCCTAAGGATTATTCGCGTCCCGTGCTAACAAGCCACGAACCTCAGATGCTCCCGTAGAACATACCCGAGTGAATAACCCAATAGGAAAACATACCAAATCACATGTCCTCGTGACAACAGTCAAGGAACCATTCCAAACCACAACCATAAGTTATCCCGGCATCGGGCTAACAAGCCACGGACCTTGGAGTCCCCGCAAGACATACCCGATGATAACCCCCATGAGTTATCCCGGCATCGGGCTAGCAAGCCCCGAGCCTCGGAGTCCCCGCAAGACATACCCGGATTGGATAACCCTACGGTCACGCCCGACCCATACTAGCAAGTACGGATCCCGGAGATTCAACGATCCTACCCGGAGGCATATCACTTTCAACGATCACATAACAATGAGCAGAACATCAAGCCAAGCAACACTTAAACATCACAACCTCCTTTCAAAGGAGTAAAAACTAATATTACACACAGTACGTTCTTACCGAACAGGTACACATAGCATTACGTAATCCCCGGAAAAGGATTACGGTCTATTAAACTCACTCAAAGTGATCATAGCATCTTTTCAACATACAAAACCAACACACATATTCCGAGAACACATATATTCACGAAGTACACGAATTATCGTTGAAAGACAATATTTATCGAGAACATACCGATCCCTTTTTACGTTCATTAAACATTGGGTTTCGCATATAATCATTTTTCAATAATTACGCCTACGAAACATGAAACGTATGGACAAGATACTTGCCTCGATATCACGAGCGACAAAACGACGAACGGGCACGATCGGGTAACCTTCGAACTTCCAAAAATGATCAAGACTTCGACAGCCCATGAATACTACGAAAATAGCATCACCACGAATCAATAACACTAATCGAAATCCGAAACGATCCTAAAAACAACAAGGATCTAAGTGTTCTCAAAGAAATCAAGAATCGTTGATCCGGGCTATAAAAATCGATGAACGGTTAACAACATCTGAAGATTACGGTCAAGACAAACAAGAACAAATAACCGATCGGATGAGATCGGTTAAGAATCACAAATCCAAGCAAAAACCCCAAATTTAAGAAAATAGGGTTCTAAAAAGAGATTACCTTGATTTGGACCAAGAAGACGATTAGATGTTGTTAAACATCTACAAATCCGCTCAAAGATGAAGCTAGAAGAAAAAGATCGGTCCTAATTGCCTCTGGATATCACTCCCGTCGGAAGGGATGAAGAAAAGTGGGAAAATGACGACTTAATGCTGTTGTCCAGTATTTATACTGGATAGTTATTAGCGCGCGCTAAACACCCTGCATTAGCGTGCACTAACGGGGTCAACGCTCCAGATAAACTGCCTATAACAAAGTTAGCGTGCGCTAGCTAAAAGCCATAGCGTGCGCTAACGGCTCACAAAACCATTCCAGTAGCCCCTGGACAGAACTGCACCTATCGGGTAGCGTGCGCTAGAAAGAAGAGAGAGCGTGCGCTAAGCAGTCGATAGCGTGCGCTAGCTATCGGCCTTAGCGCGCGCTAACAAAGCTCCAGTCCCAGTCCAGTAGCTATTGGACTATCTCTGGACTGCCAGTTAGCGTGCGCTACAAATTCGGTAGCGTACGCTAACCACAACGCCGTAGCGTGCGCTATGCCACAAGCATTAGCGTGCGCTACACCACAAAAACTCAACAACCCACAAAGTGATCCGAAATGCCTCCAAACACATGTCCCAACAATACACAACCAAACATGGCACGAAATTCCTACGATGAGGACAATGACAATCCGATAAAACCCAGAAAACCCAACGAATCCGGAATAAAAATCTCGGGTATTACATTCTACCCCTCTTAAAAGAAGTTTCGTCCCCGAAACTTGAAACATAAAATGAACGACACAAGACAAACTCAGATAACACACGATGTCCATTGCCGAAATAACAAAACACAACGAACGGAAATCAATACGGTTGAACAATTCAACAGTACATCAACCAAAACACGAGCTATATGCTGAACCAATACGAAATTCCACAGCCCAAGGGTTGGAAGATCGAACACAAAACAAATTTCCTGAACTTAAGGAAATTACGAAGGAGTCCTAACGCTCAACAATCACAAAACGAGATCAACAAAAACCGAACAATCAAACGATTGAATTACAACGATCGAGGCACAAAAGTCGATCAGTCATGTTCGATTCATGACGAACAATAATACTCAAAACAACAACCCCAAAGTTCACATCTCGACTTGAGACAATATACGATCTGGTGAAGACAATGATAACACTCATTTTTACACATATATTTACATCGATTTTCTGGCTTTTAAGATCCTAAAATGTGTATAACTGTGTCGTTTATACTCGTATTATGTTTATTGGACTCGATCACGCTTGGGTATGTTTTATTGATTTTATAGGTACTTCATGGACATAAATCAAGCAAGAACGAAGTCTCCAACCCCAATACATATCAAGCAATGCGGAAACGAGAGATCGGAGTCAAAACGGTGTCAAAACGAGCCGACACGAGCCCGGCCGTGTCAATCGACACGGGCCGTGTGTAACACCCCCAAATCCTATTGGGTTATTACAGTGCCGTGGACCCCACGCCAGGAGATCCACCAGGCGAACATGACTAAAATACGCTAAATTAAACAACAAGGGAAAATCATAGTCCCTACCATGATATCCAACACAATATTCCGATAGGTAATTTCAACGACAAAAGTGGCCTACATGGCCAAAATGAAATACAACAGCATCCACGAACATCTGTTCGGGTAATACAACACGACAACAACTGACAAGACTGGAGTACACTCCAACTGACTGACCAACAATGAACAACTCGGACTAGTATCGCTCGAATGCCTCGTCGCCATCATCATGCCCCTGTGTCGGCAGGAAAGTCACGTGATAATTTCAGATCTCATATGAAGGTCACATTATGATTACGAGACAGAACGATAACAATGGGCATACACGCTCTAACACAATGAATGCATTAATAATTCAATGAAATGATCGTCGACATGATGTCGGGATATGATAAGATCGCATGAAAGATCAAGTGAGGTAACATGATTATCTGATGAAATTCCTGAAATGATTACCTTGCACAAGTTAACAAGGTTGAAAATTCGATCCGTAAGATCAACAACTAAACCGTGAGATGGACTGGATGATTAATGAATTAATTGAACAATGAGATTGACTGAGTGATAATGAATTAAGCGAGCGGCGAGATTAAGCGAGTGATGAATGAATTAAGCGAGCAATGAGATTGGTGAGTGATGAATGAATTGGTGAACAATGAGATTGGTGAGTGATTAATGAATTAATCTTAACAATGAGATTGACTAAGTGATGAAGGAATTGGTAGTGATGAATGAATTAAGCGAGCAATGATATTGGTGAGTGATGAATGAATTAACCGAGTGATGAATGAATTATCTGAGTAATGATATTGGTGAGTGATGAACGAATTAACTGAGTGATGAATGAATTATCGAGTAATGATAGTGGTGAGTGATGAGCGAATTAAGCGAGTGATGAATGATATTGGTGAGTGATGAGCGAATTAAGCGAGTGATGAATGATATTGGTGAGTGATGAATGAATTAAGCGAGTGATGAATGGGTTAACTAAGTGATGAATTAACCGACTAATGATATTGGTGAGTGATGAATGAATTAAGCGAGTGATGAATGAGTTAACTAAGTGATGAATTAAGCGACTAATGATATTGGTGAGTGATGAATGAATTATCTCGAGTGATGAATTAATTAATCAATAATGAGATTGGTGAGTAATGAATGAATTGACGGAACAATGAGATTGACTAAGTGATGAAGGAATTAAGCGAGTGATGAATGAATTAATCGAGTGATGAATGAATTAACCGAGTGATGAATGATATTGGTGAGTGATGAAGGAATTAATCGATCGATGAATGAATTATCGAGTGATGATATTGACTAAGTGAGGAATGAATTAACCGAGTGATAGATGAATTATCGAGTGATGATATTGGTAGTGAGGAATGAATTAACTGAGTGATAGATGAATTATCTGAGTGATGATATTGACTGAGTGATGAATGAATTAACTGAGTGATAGATGAATTATCTGAGTGATGATATTGACTGAGTGATGAATGAATTAACTGAGTGATGAGATCAAAATGATGATTGAAAATTATTAACTGATAAATGAGTTGATCCTTAATGCTTACACAAGTCACACGTGCTCCAAAACAATTAATCATGAATCAATCATAACAATAATATCACATATATGTTTCCACAAAGCATGAATAATTAATGACATGATGAATGTATGAACATAAAGAGAATCGAGTCCTTACACAGGTCATACGAAGCTTCGAGGTCTCGCGATACTAGTCTTCACTGACGACGACTCGATGAATGAATGACTCGTGCAGTCGCACTAATATTACGACTCACAAAACTGGATCGACTAGATTGTCATAACTCGACAATCCCACTACTACCGCGTCGGTAGGACCACATAACTCACATCTCGGGGTATTTCACAACCCAACTCTCGATACCATTTACGTAACACCCCCAAATCCTATCAGGTTATTACGGTGCCGTGGACCCCATGCCGGAGATCCACCAGCGAACATGACTAAAATACGCTAAATTAAACAACAAGGGAAAATCATAGTCCCTACCATGATATCGACACAATATTCCGATAGGGAATTTCAACGACAAAAGTGGCCTACATGGCCAAAATGAAATCTGGCGGCATCCACGAACATCATTCGGGTAATACAACACGACAACAATCGACAAGACGGAGTACACTCCAACCGAGACCAACAATGAACAACTCGGACTAGTATCGCTCGAATGCCTCGTCGCCATCATCATGCCCCGTGTCTCAACTCTCCTCGCAAGCACCTAAAACATGAAAACATGTTCCGCCCCACTGGTCATCATCCAGATAATGAATATCAAATACATGTATAACATGATATGCATCCAAAGCGAGAATGAAAGCAGTACAATGATAATAATACGAGATGCTCACAAACCAATGTAAGAACCGAGCATTCGTGAAATACTATGCCCACGGCATACTATTAATACCTGTTCAACAGGTTAGAACATAAGTGCCCAACGGCGAATCATAATCACAGAGTACCACAATGAATTACACGACATGAACCAAACCAGGACTGAATTAATTATGAATCACAATGCCCGAAGGCTCCAATGAAATTACCAAGACAATCACAAAGGCCTTAAAGACACTCGGCCGAAGCTGTCAAATATCACAATCACATGAAGTCGAAACAGCCCGAAGCTGTTATTGATTAGGGCCGAAGCCACGGCATGAAAACCGTATCACAATTAGGACCGAAGCCACGGCATGAAAGCCGTATCACAATTAGGGCTGAAGCCACGGCATGAAAACCGTATCACAATTAGGGCCGAAGCCACGGCATCCAGCCGTATCACAATTAGGGCCGAAGCCACGGCATCCAGCCGTATCACAATTAGGGCCGAAGCCACGGCATCCAGCCGTATCACAATTAGGGCCGAAGCCACGGCATGAAGCCGTATCACAATGAATGATAGTGTGCTGCCTTGAGTCGGCCAACACGATGATAGTAACACGGATAGACACCGTCCTTGTGATCCCAAATTAACACCTCGATTGCCTTAAAGCGGCCAACCGACAACAATGATGCAATGGATGATTCAATACCTCGATTGCCTAAAGCGGTCAATCGACAACAATGATACCATAAATGATTGAACACTTCGATTTGTCGAGAACGCCAATCGATAACAATGACACGATGAATGAGTGAATACCTCGATTGCCTTAGAAAGGTCAATCGATAACAATGATGCGATGAATGATTGAACATTTCGATTTGCACGGGAATGGCAATCGATAACAATGATACGATGAATGAGTGAATACCTAGATTGCCTTAGAAAGGTCAATCGATAACAATGATTTAGTGAATGATTGAACATTTCGATTTACACGAGCGGCAATTCGATAACAATGATATGAAGGATGCCTCGGCACCTTTAATCGATTCTGCGGCAGCGAAGGCGAGAGATGAATAAGCCAATGCCTTTAATCGGCACATGCGGTTTTAATGACAATCCAAACAGAATAACAATGATCTCAACGATGTCTTTAATTGACATCTATATTAACAACAATCGATACATCGATACCGCGAACCGGCTATCGACAATGACATTAATAATGAGTATCACAATGCCTTGAACCGGCCGTTAACGAACAACAATAAACATTTGGCAAAATTGCCGAAAGGTATCGTATCGAACGATCTCTTGATATCAATGAATTCATGAAGAGACTAAGTCTCGGAATGATACAACACATTCATACACATATATGATAACATTAATCTCATTGACTAGTACAAGTATAAAACTTACCTCAACCGAAGGCGATGGAATCCCTCCACGAACAACGAACGGCGTCCTCCGGTAAACACAAGTACTCGAACCACCTTGAATGAAATACAATTCATTCAATAACACAATATCAATCGAAATCAACATAACGACCGAAAGAAACTCTTTGAGGCATTTAATCGAACACTAAATGTTCAAAGTTACTCAAGACCCTAAAAATCATCAATCGGGTTGAACGAATCGAAAATATGGATATACAATCCATAGAACATGATTAATAATGTTTACTAACATCAACCGATTCATCAAAATCGGATTAGAAACGAAATCAAGAACAATTCTCCAAAAAGTCAACTTGAAAGAAAATCAAGAAATATACCTTGATTCGACGAAATACTCGGATTAGATGATGATATAATCAACAAGGATCTTCCAAAATGCCTTGGAAATGATTAGAATCGGCCAAGAACTCGATTTCCCGAGCCTCCCGTCGCCAGACGTCGAAAAAGGAAGAAAAATCGCGTTGAAATGAAATCTGGCCGAGCCAGGCTATATATAGCCGGCAGGGTTACGGCCGTATCGGCGAGCCTTACGGCCGTAACTCGGACACCTTACGGCCGTACTCGGCGAGCCTTACGGCCGTAACCGGCATTCGTCAAAAATCGCCCGGCCTGGCCGGTTGCTTACTACGGCCGTAACTCGCACACCTTACGGCCGTAATCGCCTTCGTCAAAATCCGCCCCGGCTCGTGCGGCCGTACCCGATCACGCTTACGGCCGTAACTCGGACACCTTACGGCCGTAATCGGCACCTTACGGCCGTAACTCGGCGAGCCGAGGCCACCTTTCCGCCGTGACTTCATGTAGCCACTCCGACGGCAGACGACCGAAACCCGAACTGAGTAAAAATCGAAGATACGGTTACGAAGTACTCGCAAAGACGAATCCAAGCACTAAGAGAACACACGATTCCGACCATCCGAAGTGTCGGAATTCGACAACGGAAATAATTACCCCAGACTTTGGGAAATTACAAAAATGGCCCAAAACGTCCGAAAATCCCGATACGTGATCGAAACACCGAACCAAAGCTCGCAACATGAATAATAACATTAAATGAACTTGAGAGAAACTCGAAACAACAGTTTCGGACGAGATTCGCAAGAATCGAACTCGAGTGCGGAAAAGCCGTTTAAGAACACGGAACTCAACAAAACGATACCGAAACGAACTCGGATGACAAAAAGAGCAGAATTAAATATTCTCGTAATGACGAAACGGTCATGAGAGAGTCGTCAAAACAGACTTCCGTCGAAAAAAGAAAATTACCGAAAAATCGAAATTGCGGATATTACATACTACCCCCCTTAAAAGAAGTTTCGTCCCGAAACTTAAAACAAGTAGGGAGAAGCAATATCCCGCCAGGAAAAATCGACGTGATACACACGAACAAGAATGATCACAATGAATGATAATGAATCGAAATCTAACAAGGATCAAGAATGACTCACCGGGGTGAAATGATAACGTAATGAGTGATAGCTCAAATGAAATGATTGGAAACATAGTTTCCTGTGAAGTGAATGATTAGTTTGATAATTATAAGTCTCAACGTGATTGATATATGATGAATGAATTATTTGAATGAATGAACGACAAATGAAATGAATGATTATACTATTAGAACAAGAATTAACTTGCTCAAAACCGGTGATGAATGTCCTATTGTATCACGATTAAAGCAACAATCGAACTCGTCGTCCGAGATGAAGAGGCTCTCCCGGCCACGAAGACGACTAGAAAAGCGATCTCTTGGGCGTGAGTCCGATGTCCCTCGGCGGCTCTTCCCATCTCGAGGCAGGACAGTCACGTGATACTTTCCGATCTCATATGAAGGTCGCACGATGAGTACGCGACAGACCGATAACACTGGGCAAACCCGCTCTCACACCAGGAATGCATTAATAACTCAATGAAAGGAGCGTCGACATGATGTCGGGATATGATAAGATCGCATGAAAGATCAAGTGAGGTAACATGATTATCGATGAAATTCTGAAATGATTACCTTGCACAAGTTAACAAGGTTGAAAATTCGATCCGTAAGATCAACAACTAAACCGTGAGATGGATTTGGATGATTAATGAATTAATTGAACAATGA
Source organism: Orobanche coerulescens (assembly GCA_033398695.1). Classification (NCBI taxonomy): domain Eukaryota; kingdom Viridiplantae; phylum Streptophyta; class Magnoliopsida; order Lamiales; family Orobanchaceae; genus Orobanche; species Orobanche coerulescens. The sequence goes on along the minus strand of CM065812.1, from coordinate 131,025,946 downwards.
GATTGGTGAGTGATAATGAATTAACTGAGCGACGAGATTAACTGAGTGATGAATGAATTAACTGAGCAATGAGATTGCCTGAGTGATGAATGAATTGACTGAACAATGAGATTGACTGAGTGATTAATGAATTAATCTTAACAATGAGATTGACTAAGTGATGAAGGAATTGACTGAGTGATGAATGAATTAACTGAGCAATGATATTGACTGAGTGATGAATGAATTAACCGAGTGATGAATGAATTATCTGAGTAATGATATTGACTGAGTGATGAACGAATTAACTGAGTGATGAATGAATTATCTGAGTAATGATAGTGACTGAGTGATGAACGAATTAACTGAGTGATGAATGATATTGACTGAGTGATGAACGAATTAACTGAGTGATGAATGATATTGACTGAGTGATGAATGAATTAACTGAGTGATGAATGGGTTAACTAAGTGATGAATTAACTGACTAATGATATTGGCTGAGTGATGAATGAATTAACTGAGTGATGAATGAGTTAACTAAGTGATGAATTAACTGACTAATGATATTGGCTGAGTGATGAATGAATTATCTGAGTGATGAATTAATTAACTGAATAATGAGATTGACTGAGTAATGAATGAATTGACGGAACAATGAGATTGACTAAGTGATGAAGGAATTAACTGAGTGATGAATGAATTAATCGAGTGATGAATGAATTAACCGAGTGATGAATGATATTGACTGAGTGATGAAGGAATTAACTGACTGATGAATGAATTATCTGAGTGATGATATTGACTGAGTGAGGAATGAATTAACTGAGTGATAGATGAATTATCTGAGTGATGATATTGACTGAGTGAGGAATGAATTAACTGAGTGATAGATGAATTATCTGAGTGATGATATTGACTGAGTGATGAATGAATTAACTGAGTGATAGATGAATTATCGAGTGATGATATTGGTAGTGATGAATGAATTAACTGAGTGATGAGATCAAAATGATGATTGAAAATTATTAACTGATAAATGAGTTGATCCTTAATGCTTACACAAGTCACACGTGCTCCAAAACAATTAATCATGAATCAATCATAACAATAATATCACATATATGTTTCCACAAAGCATGAATAATTAATGACATGATGAATGTATGAACATAAAGAGAATCGATTCCTTACACAGGTCATACGAAGCTTCGAGGTCTCGCGATACTAGTCTTCACTGACGACGACTCGATGAATGAATGACTCGTGCAGTCGCACTAATATTACGACTCACAAAACCTGACTGACTAGATTTTCATAACCTGACAATCCCACTACTACCGCGTCGGTAGGACCACATAACTCACATCTCAGGGTATTTCACAACCCAACTCTCTGATACCATTTCTGTAACACCCCCAAATCCTATTGGGTTATTACAGTGCCGTGGACCCCACGCCAGGAGATCCACCAGGCGAACATGACTAAAATACGCTAAATTAAACAACAAGGGAAAATCATAGTCCCTACCATGATATCCAACACAATATTCCGATAGGGAATTTCAACGACAAAAGTGGCCTACATGGCCAAAATGAAATCTGGCAGATCCACGAACATCATTCGGGTAATACAACACGACAACAATCGACAAGACGAGTACACTCCAACCGACCGACCAACAATGAACAACTCGGACTAGTATCGCCGAATGCCTCGTCGCCATCATAATGCCCCTGTGTCTCAAGTCTCTCCTCGAAAGCACCTAAAACATGAAAACATGTTCCGCCCCCACGGGTCGATCATCCAGATAATGAATATCAAATACATGTATAACATGATATGCATCCAAAGCGTAATGAAACAGTACAATGATAATAATACGAGATGCTCACAAACCAATGTAAGAACCGAGCATTCGTGAAATACTATGCCCACGGCATACTATTAATACATTCAACGAGGTTAGAACATAAGTGCCCAACGGCGAATCATAATCACAGTACCACAATGAATTACGACATGAACCAAACCGAATCGAATTAATTATGAATCACAATGCCCGAAGGCTCCAAAGAAATAACCAAGACAATCACAAAGGCCAAAAAGACACTCAGCCGAAGAAGTCAAATATCACAATCACATGAAGTCGAAAGCGACCAGTCCGTTATTGATTAGGCCGAAGCCACGGCATGAAAACCGTATCACAATTAGGGCCGAAGCCACGGCATGAAAGCCGTATCACAATTAGGGCTGAAGCCACGGCATGAAAACCGTATCACAATTAGGGCCGAAGCCACGGCATCCAGCCGTATCACAATTAGGGCCGAAGCCACGGCATCCAGCCGTATCACAATTAGGGCCGAAGCCACGGCATCCAGCCGTATCACAATTAGGGCCGAAGCCACGGCATGAAGCCGTATCACAATGAATGATAGTGTGCTGCCTTGAGTCGGCCAACACGATGATAGTAACACACGGATAGACACCGTCCTTGACAGTCCCAAATTAACACCTCGATTGCCTTAAAACGGCCAACCGACAACAATGATGCAGCGGATGATTCAATACCTCGATTGCCTAAAACGGTCAATCGACAACAATGATACCATAAATGATTGAACACTTCGATTTGTCTGAGAACGGACAATCGATAACAATGACACGATGAATGAGTGAATACCTCGATTGCCTTAGAAAGGTCAATCGATAACAATGATGCAGTGAATGATTGAACATTTCGATTTGCCTGGGAATGGCCAATCGATAACAATGATACGATGAATGAGTGAATACCTAGATTGCCTTAGAAAGGTCAATCGATAACAATGATTTAGTGAATGATTGAACATTTGATTTACACGAGCGGCAATTCGATAACAATGATATGAAGGATGCCTCGGCACCTTTAATCGATTCTGCAAGCGGCGAAGGCGAGAGATGAATAAGCCAATGCCTTTAATCGGCACATGCGGTTTTAATGACAATCCAAACAGAATAACAATGATCTCAACGATGTCTTTAATTGACATCTATATTAACAACAATCGATACATCGATACGCGAACCGGCTATCGACAATGACATTAATAATGAGTATCACAATGCCTTGAACGGCCGTTAACGAACAACAATAAACATTTGGCAAAATTGCCGAAAGGTATCGTATCGAGCGATCTCTTGATATCAATGAATTCATGAAGAGACTAAGTCTCGGAATGATACAACACATTCATACACATATATGATAACATTAATCTCATTGACTAGTACAAGTATAAAACTTGCCTCAACCGAAGGCGATGGAATCCCTCCACGAACAACGAACGGCGTCCTCCGGTAAACACAAGTACTCGAACCACCTTGAATGAAATACAATTCATTCAATAACACAATATCAATCGAAATCAACATAACGACCGAAAGAAACTCTTTGAGGCATTTAATCGAACACTAAATGTTCAAAGTTCCTCAAGACCCTAAAAATCATCAATCGGGTTGAGCGAATCGAAAATATGGATATACAATCCATAGAACATGATTAATAATGTTTACTAACATCAACCGATTCATCAAAATCGGATTAGAAACGAAATCAAGAACAATTCTCCAAAAAGTCAACTTGAAAGAAAATCAAGAAATATACCTTGATTCGACGAAATACTCGGATTAGATGATGATATAATCAACAAGGATCTTCCAAAATGCCTTGGAAATGATTAGAATCGGCCAAGAACTCGATTTCCCGAGCCTCCGTCGCGAGACGTCGAAAAAGGAAGAAAAATCGCGTTGAAATGAAATCGCCGAGCCGGGCTATATATAGCCGGCAGGTTACGGCCGTAATCGGCAGGCCTTACGGCCGTAACTCGGACACCTTACGGCCGTACTCGGCAGCCTTACGGCCGTAACCGCATTCAAATCAAAAATGCGGCCGGCCTACGGCCGTAACTCGCACACCACACCTTACGGCCGTAAGCCTTCGTCAAATCCGCCCGGCGCTACGTGCAGCCATACCCGATCACGCTTACGGCCGTAACTCGGACACCTTACGGCCGTAACGGCACCTTACGGCCGTAACTCGGCGAGCCAGGCCACCTCCGCCGTGACTCATTGGCCACTCCGACGGCCGGACGACCCGAAACCCGAACTGAGTAAAAATCGAAGATACGGTTCTGAAGTACTCGCAAAGACGAATCAAGCACTAAGAGAACACACGATTCCGACCATCCGAAGTGTCGGAATTCGACAACGAAATAATTACCCCGGACTTTGGGAAATTACAAAAATGGCCCAAAGCGTCCAAAATCCGATACGTGATCGAAACACCGAACCAAAGCTCGCAACATGAATAATAACATTAAATGAACTTGAGAGAAACTCGAAACAACGATTTCGGACGAGATTCGCAAGAATCGAACTCGAGTCTTGAAAAGCCGTTTAAGAACACGGAACTCAACAAAAGCGATACGAAAGCGAACTCGGATGACAAAAAGAGCGAAATTAAATATTCTCGTAATAGCAAGCGGTCATGAGCGAGTCGTCAAAGCAGACTTCCGTCGAAAAAGAAAATTACGAAAAATCGAAATTGCGGATATTACATACTACCCCCTTAAAAGAAGTTTCGTCCGAAACTTAAAACAAGTAGGGAGAAGCAATATCCCGCCAGAAAAATCGACGTGATACACACGAACAAGAATGATCACAATGAATGATAATGAATCGAAATCTAACAAGGATCAAGAATGACTCATGGGTGAAATGATAACGTAATGAGTGATAGCTCAAATGAAATGATTGGAAACATAGTTTCTGTGAAGTGAATGATTAGTTTGATAATTATAAGTCTCAACGTGATTGATATATGATGAATGAATTATTTGAATGAATGAGCGACAAATGAAATGAATGATTATACTATTAGAACAAGAATTAACTTGCTCAAAACCGGTGATGAATGTCTATTGTATCACGATTAAAGCAACAACGGTCGAACTCGTCGTCCGAGATGAAGAGGCTCTCCCACGAAGACGACTAGAAAAGCGATCTCTTGGGACGTCGGAGTCCGATGTCCCTCTGATGCCTCTTCCCATATCGAGGCGGGAAAGTCACGTGATAATTTCAGATCTCATATGAAGGTCGCATTATGATTACGAGACGAACGATAACAATGGGCATACACGCTCTAACACAATGAATGCATTAATAATTCAATGAAATGATAAATCGACATGATGTCGGGATATGATAAGATCGCATGAAAGATCAAGTGAGGTAACATGATTATCGATGAAATTCTGAAATGATTACCTTGCACAAGTTAACAAGGTTGAAAATTCGATCCGTAAGATCAACAACTAAACCGTGAGATGGACTGGATGATTAATGAATTAATTGAACAATGAGATTGGTAGTGATAATGAATTAAGCGAGCGGCGAGATTAAGCGAGTGATGAATGAATTAAGCGAGCAATGAGATTGGTGAGTGATGAATGAATTGGTGAACAATGAGATTGATCGAGTGATTAATGAATTAATCTTAACAATGAGATTGACTAAGTGATGAAGGAATTGGTGAGTGATGAATGAATTAAGCGAGCAATGATATTGGTGAGTGATGAATGAATTAACCGAGTGATGAATGAATTATCGAGTAATGATATTGGTGAGTGATGAACGAATTAAGCGAGTGATGAATGAATTATCGAGTAATGATAGTGGTGAGTGATGAACGAATTAAGCGAGTGATGAATGATATTATTGGTGAGTGATGAGCGAATTAATCGAGTGATGAATGATATTGGTGAGTGATGAATGAATTAATCGAGTGATGAATGGGTTAACTAAGTGATGAATTAACTGACTAATGATATTGGCTGAGTGATGAATGAATTAACTGAGTGATGAATGAGTTAACTAAGTGATGAATTAACTGACTAATGATATTGGCTGAGTGATGAATGAATTATCTGAGTGATGAATTAATTAACTGAATAATGAGATTGACTGAGTAATGAATGAATTGACGGAACAATGAGATTGACTAAGTGATGAAGGAATTAACTGAGTGATGAATGAATTAATCGAGTGATGAATGAATTAACCGAGTGATGAATGATATTGGTGAGTGATGAAGGAATTAATCGATGATGAATGAATTATCGAGTGATGATATTGGTGAGTGAGGAATGAATTAAGCGAGTGATAGATGAATTATCGAGTGATGATATTGGTAGTGAGGAATGAATTAAGCGAGTGATAGATGAATTATCGAGTGATGATATTGGTGAGTGATGAATGAATTAAGCGAGTGATAGATGAATTATCGAGTGATGATATTGACTGAGTGATGAATGAATTAACTGAGTGATGAGATCAAAATGATGATTGAAAATTATTAATCGATAAATGAGTTGATCCTTAATGCTTACACAAGTCACACGTGCTCCAAAACAATTAATCATGAATCAATCATAACAATAATATCACATATATGTTTCCACAAAGCATGAATAATTAATGACATGATGAATGTATGAACATAAAGAGAATCGAGTCCTTACGAGTCATACGAAGCTTCGAGGTCTCGCGATACTAGTCTTCACCGGCGACTCGATGAATGAATGACTCGTGCGATGCACTAATATTACGACTCACAAAACTCGATCGACTAGATTGTCATAACGACAATCCCACTACTACCGCGTCGGTAGGACCACATAACTCACATCTCGGGGTATTTCACAACCCAACTCTCGATACCATTTCGTAACACCCCCAAATCCTATTGGGTTATTACAGTGCCGTGGACCCCACGCCAGAGATCCACCAGCGAACATGACTAAAATACGCTAAATTAAACAACAAGGGAAAATCATAGTCCCTACCATGATATCCAACACAATATTCCGATAGGGAATTTCAACGACAAAAGTGGCCTACATGGCCAAAATGAAATACAACAGCATCCACGAACATCTGTCGGGTAATACAACACGACAACAATCGACAAGACCGGAGTACACTCCAACCGATCGACCAACAATGAACAACTCGGACTAGTATCGCTCGAATGCCTCGTCGCCATCATCATGCCCCCGTGTCTCAACTCTCTCCTCGCAAGCACCTAAAACATGAAAACATGTTCCGCCCCACGGGGTCAGTCATCCAGATAATGAATATCAAATACATGTATAACATGATATGCATCCAAAGGCGTAATGAAACAGTACAATGATAATAATACGAGATGCTCACAAACCAATGTAAGAACCGAGCATTCGTGAAATACTATGCCCACGGCATACTATTAATACCTGTTCAACAAAGTTAGAACATAAGTGCCCAACGGCGAATCATAATCACAGTACCACAATGAATTACACGACATGAACCAAACCAATCAATTAATTATGAATCACAATGCCCGAAGGCTCCAATGAAATTACCAAGACAATCACAAAGGCCTTAAAGACACTCGGCGAAGTCAAATATCACAATCACATGAAGTCAAAGCGACCATTGTTATTGATTAGGGTCGAAGCCACGGCATGAAAACCGTATCACAATTAGGGCCGAAGCCACGGCATGAAAGCCGTATCACAATTAGGGCTGAAGCCACGGCATGAAAACCGTATCACAATTAGGGCCGAAGCCACGGCATCCAGCCGTATCACAATTAGGGCCGAAGCCACGGCATCCAGCCGTATCACAATTAGGGCCGAAGCCACGGCATCCAGCCGTATCACAATTAGGGCCGAAGCCACGGCATGAAGCCGTATCACAATGAATGATAGTGTGCTGCCTTGAGTCGGCCAACACGATGATAGTAACACACGGATAGACACCGTCCTTGACAGTCCCAAATTAACACCTCGATTGCCTTAAAACGGCCAACCGACAACAATGATGCAGCGGATGATTCAATACCTCGATTGCCTAAAACGGTCAATCGACAACAATGATACCATAAATGATTGAACACTTCGATTTGTCTGAGAACGGACAATCGATAACAATGACACGATGAATGAGTGAATACCTCGATTGCCTTAGAAAGGTCAATCGATAACAATGATGCAGTGAATGATTGAACATTTCGATTTGCCTGGGAATGGCCAATCGATAACAATGATACGATGAATGAGTGAATACCTAGATTGCCTTAGAAAGGTCAATCGATAACAATGATTTAGTGAATGATTGAACATTTCGATTTACACGAAGCGGCAATTGATAACAATGATATGAAGGATGCCTCGGCACCTTTAATCGATTCTGAAGCAGCGAAGGCGAGAGATGAATAAGCCAATGCCTTTAATCGGCACATGCTTTTAATGACAATCCAAACAGAATAACAATGATCTCAACGATGTCTTTAATTGACATCTATATTAACAACAATCGATACATCGATACCATGAACTATCGACAATGACATTAATAATGAGTATCACAATGCCTTGAACCGGCCGTTAACGAACAACAATAAACATTTGGCAAAATTGCGAAAGGTATCGTATCGAGCGATCTCTTGATATCAATGAATTCATGAAGAGACTAAGTCTCGGAATGATACAACACATTCATACACATATATGATAACATTAATCTCATTGACTAGTACAAGTATAAAACTTGCCTCAACCGAAGCGATGGAATCCCTCCACGAACAACGAACGGCGTCCTCGGTAAACACAAGTACTCGAACCACCTTGAATGAAATACAATTCATTCAATAACACAATATCAATCGAAATCAACATAACGAAAAGAAACTCTTTGAGGCATTTAATCGAACACTAAATGTTCAAAGTTCCTCAAGACCCTAAAATCATCAATCGGGTTGAGCGAATCGAAAATATGGATATACAATCCATAGAACATGATTAATAATGTTTACTAACATCAACCGATTCATCAAAATCGGATTAGAAGCGAAATCAAGAACAATTCTCCAAAAAGTCAACTTGAAAGAAAATCAAGAAATATACCTTGATTCGACGAAATACTCGGATTAGATGATGATATAATCAACAAGGATCTTCCAAAATGCCTTGGACATGATTAGAATCGGCCAAGAACTCGATTTCGAGCCTCCGTCGCGGGCGTCGAAAAAGGAAGAGAAATCGCGTTGAAATGAAATCGGCGAGCCGGGCTATATATAGCCGGCGGGGTTACTGGCCGTATCGCGAGCCTTACGGCCGTAACTCGGACACCTTACGGCCGTACTCGCGAGCCTTACGGCCGTAACGGCATTCGTCAAAAATCGCCCAAGACCAATGGACACTTACGGCCGTAACTCGCACACCTTACGGCCGTAACGGCGCCGTCAAAATCCGCCCAGCGCTCGTGCGGCCGTACCCGATCACGCTTATGGCCGTAACTCGGACACCTTACGGCCGTAATCGGCACCTTACGGTCGTAACTCGGCCGAGCAGGCCTGCTCGGCCGTGACTTCGGCCGTAGCCACTCCGACGGCAGACGACCGAAACCCGAACCTGAGTAAAAATCGAAGATACGGTTACGAAGTACTCGCAAAGACGAATCCAAGCACTAAGAGAACACACGATTCCGACCATCCGAAGTGTCGGAATTCGACAACGGAAATAATTACCCCAGACTTTGGGAAATTACAAAAATGGCCCAAAACGTCCGAAAATCCCGATACGTGATCGAAACACCGAACCAAAGCTCGTAACATGAATAATAACATTAAATGAACTTTCGAGAAACTCGAAACAACAGTTTCGGACGAGATTCGCAAGAATCGAACTCGAGTGCGGAAAAGCCGTTTAAGAACACGGAACTCAACAAAACGATACCGAAACGAACTCGGATGACAAAAAGAGCAGAATTAAATATTCTCGGAATGACGAAACGGTCATGAGCGAGTCGTCAAAACAGACTTCCGTCGAAAAAAGAAAATTACCGAAAAATCGAAATTGCGGATATTACACCGTGTCATTATCCCGGCCGTGCCATATTGACACGGTCGGGTCTCACTTCCAGGGCCTGTCGTGCTTATCCAGACGAGTATGACATGGGCCGTGTCATTTGACACGGCCGTGTCATTTGCTCGGCCGTGTCATTTGACACGGTCGAGTCCCCTGTCCAGCAGGTTTTTGGGCTTTTGAACATACTATGACACGGGCCGTGTCATTTGACACGGGCCGTGTCACTTTTCGGTGGAAATATCTCCTTTTGACATTTTTGAGAGATTTTTGTGGAAAAAGTGGATGTTTTATCCTTATAAAAGGGATATATGGGGTAGGAAAGAGGATATCTTGAAGATAAGGGAGATTAGAGAGAGAAAATAACAAGAAATCAAGTGACTTTGATACCAAAAGAGGAGGTTTTGAAGAAATTCTTGAAGAACACTTCAAGAACATTTGAAGGTTTCAACCGGATCGATCAAGACACACCACTAGTTTTATCTTCTTCGTTTATTTTCTTCATTTTGTTGTTTTTATTAGCTTTAAGTTGTTGATAATCTATCTTCCTTTCAATTCCATGTCCTAAACTCTTTAGATTAGGGCATGGGAGTACGTTGATTTACTATGATTTTGAGGGATTGATAATTATATTTACCTAGTGTGATTTCTTTATCAAATACTTGGTTTGATTCATGTTTAGACACTTGATCAATGTTTTTACATGTTAAACTTAATTGCTCATAATTCGAGAGAAGAGGGCATTAATAGGTTTCGAGTATTTGACGTAGTAAATTACGGGATTGAGAAATCGGTGATGAACTATGATGATATCTAAATCTTATGAACATTTTGGAGTTAGATAATTTATAGTAAATGGAGACGTTGTTGTAAGTTGTTTAATCTACGTTTTAATGCATCTCGAGAGGGACTTTAGAATATTTTTGTGATTATCATTTTGGAAACACACTTAGAACTTTTGAAACCAATCCCGACTAAATTGAGTAATCAACGGAAACCTAGCCTTGGAATCTACCGTTCTAAACTCTTGCAATTCGCTTCCATTCGGATATTTTCAATCATTTCAATTTATTGTGATTATTGTATGTTATTTCATTAATCGTCCATTTTACCTTTCGATCGTCTAGATAAGTCGAGAACACTACAATCTAATACTCAACACAATAAAAATATTTAGTCTCTGTGGAATACGACCTTGCTCGCCGCTTTCTACATATTTTCCGTACACTTGCGGATTGGTTAAAAATATAGCGAACAAGTTTTTGGCGCCGTTGCCGGGGACTAAATTAATTTTTGTGTTGATATTACGATTAGTGTTTTTAGTCTTACTTTAGACATTTTCTTATTTGTTACTTAACTCATACAATTTCTACTCGGGAGTGCATGAACACTCGTTCATCTCGAGTGCCGTTAGAAACTTTCATCCCGGAAGTAGAAGCATTTGCCCGAAGAACAAGTGCTACCTCAAGGAAACTAAGAAGGGATCTTTTTGAAGACATGGAGAGAGCAGAGACAACGTAGAAAGGGGCAACGCAAACGAGAATGCGGTAATCCAAGACAACGAGGGCAGAAGGATGGAAATTCCACCAAATAGGGTGCAATCAATTCGGGATGGATTCCGACCGAAACTCGACCGAAACTTTGGAGGAATCACTCATGTCCCCATCAACGCTAATAATTTTGAGTTGAAGCCGGCCTTAATTTCAATGGTTCAACAAAATCAATTTGGAGGATTTGTTTGTCGAAGATCCACATGCGCATCTCACTCATTTCATGCAAATATGTGATACTATCAAAATGAACGGAGTCTCGGATGATGCTATACGCTTACGATTGTTTCCATTCTCTTTGAGGGAGAAAGCAAGAAATTGGCTTGGAACTTTAGCTCCCGGAAGTATAAAGACATGGGAAGAATTGAGCGAAAAATTTTTGTTCAAATTTTTCCCACCAAACAAGACGATGAAGCTAAAGGGTGAGATTACTCAATTTCATCAATTGGATTCCGAACCATTATATGAAGCTTGGGAACGTTTCAAAGATCTACTAAGGCGATGCCCTCGACATGGTTTCCCCGAAGACCAACAAATGTGTTTCTTCTACAATGGTCTTATGGGGGAAACAAGGAATTTTATTGATGCTTCCGCGGGAGGGGCATTGCTAGCAAGAAGTGCTGAAGAAGCGTATGGATTGATCTAAGAAATGTCTATGAATAGCTATCAATGGCCAACGGAAAGATCAAATATTAGAAGGGTGGCTGAGATATCCGATTCGAATCCCATAAAGGCATTAACCGCACAAATAACGATGCTAACTACTCAATTGGGGGCTCTAACAAAAGGAGGTGATTCGAAGGGAGTTTCTCAAGGAAGTTCAAGTTCACTACCATCCGATCCATTGGAAGAGGCACACTACATTAATAATCGGAGTTACAACAATTACCGAAATAATCCACCACCGGGCTTCTACCATCCCTCAAATCGAAATCATGAAAATTTTAGCTATGCCAATCCAAAGAATGCTTTGCAACCACCGGCCGGATTCAAGGTATCAAATGGGGAGATAATTGAAGAATCAAAACCGACGTCGAATCTCGAGAATATTCTAGCTACCTTCATGATGGAGACGAAAAGTCGATTTAGTCGAGACGAGGAGAAATTAGACAAAATCGAAGGCCATGTCACTCAACTAGCTACCACCATGGGAGCTCAAATGAAAAATCTCGAAACTCAAATTGGACAATTAGCTAAAGTGGTGGAGTCAACATCAACGGGACAATTTCCAAGCAATACAGTGAATCCCAAAGAGTCGTGCCAAGCGATCACCTTAAGAAGTGGAACAATTATGAAGGGCCAAAGATGCCAAGTGAGGAAGTCAAGGAGGATCAATTCAAAATTGAAAAGGAAGAAGGGAAGCATGATACAACTAAGGGGGCTGAGAAGCTTAAAATATCTCCTAACTCTACTCTTAACGTTCCTCTACCTTTCCCTCAACGTTTCAAAAAGAAAAAGTTAGATGCACAATTCGCAAAATTTTTAGACATCTTCAAGAAAATTAATATCAATATTCCTTTTGCAGAAGCTTTGGAACAAATGCCTAACTACGCAAAGTTCTTGAAGGATGTGATGTCAAGAAAAAGAAAGATGGAAGATCATGAGACGGTTAAACTAACCGAAGAATGTAGTGCTATTATCCAACGCAAATTGCCTCAAAAGCTTAAGGATCCGGAAGCTTTACCGTTCCATGCACTATTGGAAACGTCTCATTCGATAAAGCTTTGTGTGATTTAGGTGCCTCGATTAACCTCATGCCGTTATCTATTTTCAGGAAATTAGGTGGTGGAGAAATGAAAACCACAACGGTTATGCTCCAATTGGCGGATCGATCCATAACACATCCCAAGGGGATTGTTGAAGATGTGCTTGTAAAAGTCGATAAGTTTATTTTTCCAGCGGATTTTGTTGTCCTTGATATGGAAGAAGACGGAGATTTACCACTTATCCTTGGACGTCCATTTCTAGCAACGGGAAAGGCTCTTATTGATGTTGAAAGGGGAGAATTAACACTACGTGTTAACGACGAGCATGTGCTATTTTCTATTTTCAAAGCTATGAAATTTCATGATAATACGGAATATTGCAATGTTATTGACCATATAAGCTCGTATGGAAAGAAAAAAATCCTACACTCATTATCGTCGGATCCGTTAGAGTTCGCTCTTACGAATTCATGTTTTTCTAGTGATTAAACTTTGGAGTTTGACGATTCTGACTTGTTTGATTACGTTTCTGAATTGAATTCTCTACAGGAAAAAACGCAAAGCAATGCGTTCGATGATTTAGACGAAAGGGAGCATGAAGTAGTTGCAGAAATCAAGATGACGGACGAATCAAACGTGTCCAACGACATGGACAAAAATTTGGGGTCCGTTTCATCTCAATCGAATTCATCTCAACCAAGCTTGGACCTTAAAACCCTCCCGGAACACCTCAAGTATGCATTTCTGGATGATAACAAATCCAATACGGTAATTGTATCCTCTTCACTTTCATCCACTCAACTAGATAAATTGCTTCGTGTATTGAGAGCACATAAGTCGGCTATAGGGTGGTCTATCTCAGATTTGAAGGGGATTAGTCCCTCCATATGCATGCATAGGATTTTGCTAGAAGAAAATTTTAAACCTAAAGTGCAAAATCAACGGAGACTTAATCCCATAATGAAAGAAGTGGTGAAAAAGGAAGTATTAAAACTTTTAGATGCCGGGATGATATATCCAATTTCCGATAGTGAGTGGGTAAGTCCTACTCAAGTGGTGTCAAAAAAGGGAGGGATGACCGTAACCAAAGACGAAAAGATGAATTAATTGCTATGAGAGTAGTTACGGGATGGCGAGTATGTATAGACTCTAGGGCTTTAAATGCGGCTACTCGCAAAGATCATTTTCCTCTTCCCTTCATTGATCAAATGCTTTATATATTGGCGGGGCATGAATTTTTCTGTTGTCTTGATGGATATTCGTGATATAATCAAATCTATATAACACCGGAAGATCAAGAAAACGGCCTTTACATGTCCTTATGGAATTTATGCTTATCGTCGAATGCCGTTTGGTTTATGTAATGCTCCACCACATTTCAACGTTGTATGATGGCTATATTTCACGGTTTGATCGAAAATATAATGGAAGTTTTCATGGATGATTTTTCGGTGTTTGGAAATTCATTTGATCATTGCTTGCATAATCTTACTTTAGTTTTGCAGCGATGTGAAGACACTAATCTCGTGTTGAATTGGGAGAAATGCCACTTTATGGTGCAAGAAGGAATTGTCCTAGGCCATCGAGTGTCCGCCGGTTTGGAGGTTGATAGGGCGAAAATTGTCGCCATTGAGAAACTTCCCCACCAAAGAATGAAAAAGCAATTAGGAGCTTCCTTGGACACGCGGGTTTTTATAGGAGATTCATAAAAGACTTTTCAAAACCACTAAACCTTTGAGTAAATTGCTAGAAAAAGACACCTCTTTCATTCTTTCTAACGAATGTTTGCGGGCATTTGAGACTCTAAAGAAGGCATTAGTGAGTGCTCCTATCCTCGTGGTACCGTTGGTCTCAACCTTTTGAGATCATGTGTGATGCAAGTGATTATGCGGTCGGTGCTGTGTTGGGACAACGTCGTGAAAAACTCTTTCGGGCTATTTATTATGCAAGCAAAACATTGGACGGAGCCCAACAAAATTACACAACAACGGAGAAGGAAATGCTTGCCGTAGTATTTGCTTTTGATAAGTTCCGATCATACTTAATTGGGACAAAGACGATAGTACACACGGATCACGCAGCTATTAAATACTTGTTTGAGAAGAAAGACTCTAAACCTCGCCTAATTCGATGGATTCTTCTTTTACAAGAATTTGACGTGGAAGTCCGAGACAGAAAAGGATGTGAAAACGTGGTAGCCGACCACCTATCTCGCCTTGAGTACAAAAAGGAGGAGGAACCGGAGATCGAAAGGATTAAAGAAGAATTTCCGGACGAGCGGCTCTTTATGGTAGAAGCTAAATTTCCGTGGTTTGCTGACATTGTTAATTTTTTGGTCGCAGGTGTGCTACCCCCGGATTTATCTCATTACCAAAAGAAGAAATTCCTACATGATATTAAGTTCTATATGTGGGATGATCCATTACTTTTTAAGAGATGTGCCGACATGATCGTGAGGAGATGTGTACCACAAGAGGAATGGGATGAAATTCTTCAACAATGTCATTCATCCCCAACCGGAGGACATTTCGGAGCAACACGGACAGCTGCAAAAGTGTTGCAAAGCGGATTTTATTGGCCTACGCTATACAAAGATTGCTATCTCTTTATTCAACAATGCGATAGATGCCAACGAGTAGGAAATATTTCAAGACGTCACGAGATGCCCCTAACCAACGTAATTGAGGTTGAACTATTTGACGTTTGGGGTATCGACTTCATGGGTCCATTCTCATCATCATTCGGAAATAAGTACATTCTCCTAGCGGTCGAGTACGTATCTCGATGGGTCGAGGCAATTTGTTCTCCAACAAATGATGCTCAAGTAGTAATGAAATTTTTAAAGAAGAACATCTTTTGCCGATTCGGAACTCCAAGAGCATTAATCAGTGACCGGGGATCGCATTTTGTCAACAAAATCATGGATAAACTTCTTCAGAAATATGGGGTCCGATCAAAAAAATCATTGGCCTATCATCCACAAGCAAATGGACAAGCCGAATCGGCCAACAAAGAGATCAAGCTAATCTTGGAAAAGACGGTGAATACATCTCGGAAAGATTGGTCATCCAAGCTCGATGATGCACTTTGGGCTTATCGTACGGCCTATAAAACTCCTTTGGGAACATCGCCCTATCAACTCATATTTGGGAAATCATGTCACCTACCTTTGGAATTGGAGCATAGAGCGATGTGGGCGGTGAAAAGAATAAACTTAGATTTTGAGGCCGCCGGAAAGAAAAGATTGCTAGAGTTAAATGAATTGGAAGAATTCCGGGATGAATGCTACGATAATTCTCGAATTTACAAAGAAAGGTCTAATAGATTGCATGATTATATGATCATTTATCGTGAATTTATGCCGACAACAAGTACTTCTCTATAATTTAAGACCGAAATTGTTCCCCGGAAAATTGAAATCAAGATGGTCGGGTCCATTCGTGATTAAGAAAGTACTTCCACCTGGAATAGTCGAGCTCATGAGCAGAGACGGAGAGCTATTTAAAGTTAACGGTCAACGAGTCAAACATTACTATCATCCCTATCAAAAGGAAGCCGTATCCGCAATAACTTTAATCGAGCCATAAAAGACTTTCGGATGAAAACGTCCTATCAAGACGTTAAACTTAGCGCTAGTTGGGAGGCAACCCAATAAATTTTATTTGCATGTTTTAAATTTTTTTTTCGCATTTTGTTGTATTTTTTTGTTTGTTGTATAACTAACCGGTTCAAATTTTGGTGTTCAAATCAGGAAAAACACACCGGGACTAAATCGCATTTTCCAGATAAAGATGGCACGGCCGTGTCAAATGACACTACGGTCGTGCAACCAATGAAATTTTTACTTTACGGCGTAGACGGCACGCGCCGTGTCGAATGACACGTCGGGTCCGTTAGCCACCGATTTGAAGAATCCAAGAAGGTATGGCACGGCCGTGTCAAATGACACGGTCGTCGTGCAAACAGTCAATTTTCACTTTCTCGCATAAGACGGCACGGCCGTGTCATTTGACACGGCCGGTCGGGCCGGATGCAAAAGCTTACAACGAAGCGGGGATGACACGGCCGTGTCATTTGACACGGCCGTGTCGATCGGGGTATAAAAAGGTGTCAGACGGCCGAACCATTCATCTTCTTCCCCAAAACTTTCCTCCTCCCCAAATCATAAACCCTAGTCCCGATTATCATCAACTGCAAAATCGAGCAAAAATTGTGTCAAATCTCACAAAAAACAAAGTGCTCATCATTATCCCACAATCCTAAAGCTTCAAGGGTGAGAATCGGATGAATACATCCGGTTGGTCGCGATTTTTCCGAGTTTTTTCAATTTTCACTCCAACTTCAAGGTATGATTCACGATTTTGGAAGGTTTAATTATTCTTTGCATTCAAATTGTGTGGAACATGATTTATTGAGCAACTTAGGGTTCTTGAATGGATTATATTTTTGAGATTTTGAGAAATTTATCATGAATTAAAGGAGTTGAAATTTTTGTTGGTGATTATCATACATGATGGATATATATGATTGATGTCATTACATGTTTGGGATTTTACTTACATTTGGGGTTGAAATTTTTGGTTGGGATATTTTGAAGAAAACACATATTGTGGGGGTACATATATTATCGAAAAATAGTGATTCGGAGCTTGTGTGAATAAGTGATAATTGATAATTCTCTTGTAGGAAATGGCCAGAGGACGAGGAAATGCTCAACGAGGACGAGGAAATGCCCAAGGACGAGGCGCAACTCAACGAGGAAGAGGAAGGCCCGCAATAGAAATCGAACAACCAGAGAGAATACCTACTCAAGGGGCTGTCGAGACGCCCGAGACGTATGGGATTGAGCTTCCGCCGAGTCGCTTAGCACGATGGGAGACATTGGGACAGAAAAAAATGCTCCCCACGCGATGGCCGCACGATGAGTGTATGACTGCGATGGGGATAAAAGAAGATGTTATGCGGCTACTCGGACGTATCAGCTGGACGACGCTAATGACTCAACATTGGCCCACTTACCGATGTCTCACACTGGAATTTCTTAGCACACTCTCCGTTAAGAGAGACCCGATTACGCATGAGCCGACCGCCTTGGAATTTCGGCTCAACAACAAAAATGAAAAATTGGGTCCGGGCGAATTGGATACTATATATGACGCTCGAAGACACGGAGAATACCGAATCAATCGGTTTGAGTGTGAGACTTACTGGAGGACAATGATTGAGTGCCCGGGGAGCGGTGCACGTCCCTACATTCCCAAATCGGCGAAAGGATCATCTCTTCGTAACCCTATTCTCCGCTATTTACACAAAGTCATCGCAAGCACTATCTTTGGGCGGAAAGAGACGGGGCCGATAACTCAGCGAGAACTTTATGTCCTAGCTCATATACTCGACGGAACAAATCCCGCAACCGGAGCTATTATTATGGACCATTTCGAGGACGTTGCTATTAAACCGAGAGGGGAAATTTGGATAGGGGGTTTAATTACCCCTATCGCACTTCATCTTGACGTACCTCTACAAAACCGAACTCCCCTCCCGGGAAATATGCTTCTATCAATCCAAGTCATGAAGTTGATGAATATCCTGGACTACGACTCCCGAGTTATTTTTCTCCAGAATGACGGTGATCACTTCCTACTCCCGAATACAACTCTGACAACTATTTCTAGTATTCGGGACATAGGAAATTTACAAATGTCCACGGAAGCGCACAAATTGGCCCGGGAGGCAGCTGGATTAATTTCCCCGAGTGAAAGATATGTTGCCCGTAATGTCCGTCCTAGGCGTACGGAGTTTGAGGATGAAAACGAGAGGATGAGAGAAGAAGAGAGAGAGGAGAGAATGGAGGAGGAATTCGAGTATGAAAGAGGTCCGGAAGAAGAAAGAGAATCGGGGGAGGAAGAAGAAAGAAGGAGAGATCGCCCGAGTCGTCGAGACAAGCCGAATCAAGAAGTGCCGTATCTCGTGAAGAATTCGAGGCTTTCCGAGAGGAGACCCGTGAAACACTAGCCGGGATGCAAGCAATTTTACAACGAATGGAAGATTGGCATGTCCAACAAGGGCATTATCCTCCGCCAAGTCATTAGGACCGGTTGTAAGTATATCTTGACCCAAGGTTTTTCGTTGTTTAAATACTACACCCCCTTTTGTGTGCATAATCTTTAATTCAAGTTTGGGGGGAGATATTGGGTCAAGAAATACCTATATTGTTTGTTTGATTTTTTTTTGGTGTGTTTGGATTTTGTTTTATGTTTTGGTTTGAATTGTTTACTTTGGTGTGTTTGGATTTTGTTTTATGTTTTGGTTTGAATTGTTTACTTTGGTGTGTTTCATCTTGGTGTGTTTTATTTCGAACTTGGTGTGTTTTGATGATGATGAACTTTGATGAAACTCGAAAGAATGAACTCTTGTCTTGGATGCCTCGGGATTTATTTTGTTATTTTGATATACAAATCGAGGATAATTTGAAGAGGAAAAATTGTACAATAATCAAAAGGGTGTGAAATTGAATAAATAGCCTAATCTCTTGGAAATATGAACAAATCTAACTTGTGAGCTTTTGAGCCTTCGTGCATCATTAAATATGCAAGTTTCATTGTCGAGTGTTCCATTCATGTTTTAAGACTCTAGAACTTGCCACAGTATCTAATTCGAAACTACAAGTGTGCTTGCAAATTAGTGAAAATGATTTAAGGCAATTTTTATTTGACAACCTTTCAAACCTTGTGGCCAACCTGAAAATTTTATTTCCCTAGTTAGCCCGATTGAGCTTAAAGCCTATTTCTTGTTAACCACATTATGAGCTTTCCGTTCCATTATAAACTTTTGTCCCTATACTTGAGCTACTTAGAACAAATTGGTAAAAGAATGAAAAGATATGTGGAGGCGACGGGGAAGATTGTTGGTTCGAAATGCAATGATTTATCAAAATAAATTTGAAAGAAGATTGGTGTGATTTAATGATGATGTTGTCCACTACATGAAAACATATAAAAAAAAAAAATGGTGGACACAAAAGAAACGAGATGTATGAAGCAATAAGGAGGAATAAGGTTGTGATTTTCACTTTCAAAACTACTTAGTGCCATGATATTCAAATCAAGGGGTTGGAAGAAACAAAATCCTAAGGGATTATTGAGCTTCTAATTGAGCGAAGTGATTGAGGAGATAATGTTCTAATTTGCTCAAGTCAAGTCACTTTAAGCCATATGTATCCTACCCCGACCAAAAAGCCTACAATACAACCATTAAAGTCCTTTTTGATTCACCAAATTTGCATGCACAACTAGTGGTAGAGATGTAGACGATTGGCAAGCCTATGGGGATTCTTATTTCATTGAATGAGTTTTGAGCGTTACTTATCCCTTTATACACTTTGAGAGTGAGGGAATACACTTGACGGCGAGGTTCGTATTATTCAAGTATTAGCTATGATGTTAAGGAAGCACCCGAGATTTGAATACTTTATAGAACTCGACTTATTTATTTCTTGAGGCGTATTGATAAATTTTCAAAATGATCCTTTGAGGTATGTTGAGGGACGAGTTCCCTTAAGAGTGGTTATTTTAAAGTGCATTGCTCGGGACGATCAACGTTCAAGTTTGGGGATTTTGATAACACTCATTTATACACATATATATACATAGATTTTAAGGGTTTTAAGATCCTAAAATGTGTAGAAGCGTGTCGTTTATACTCGTATTATGTTTATTGGACTCGATCACGCTTGGGTACGTTTTATTGATTTTATAGGTACTTCATGGACATAAATCAAGCAAGAACGAAGTCTCCAACCCCAATACATATCAAGCAATGCGGAAACGAGAGATCGGAGTCAAAACGGTGTCAAAACGAGCCGACACGAGCCCGGCCGTGTCAATCGACACGGGCCGTGTCATTATCCCGCCGTGCCATATTGACACGGTCGGGTCTCACTTCCGGGGCCTGTCGTGCTTATCCAGACGAGTATGACACGGGCCGTGTCATTTGACACGGCCGTGTCATTTGCTCGGCCGTGTCATTTGACACGGTCGAGTCCCTGTCCAGCAGTTTTGGGCTTTTGAACATACTATGACACGGGCCGTGTCATTTGACACGGGCCGTGTCACTTTTCGGTGGAAATATCTCCTTTTGACATTTTTGAGAGATTTTTGTGGAAAAAGTGGATGTTTTATCCTTATAAAAGGGATATATGGGGTAGGATAGAGGATATGCTGAAGATAAGGGAGATTAGAGAGAGAAAATAACAAGAAATCAAGTGACTTTGATACCAAAAAGAGGAGGTTTTGAAGAAATTCTTGAAGAACACTTCAAGAACATTTGAAGGTTTCAACCGGGATCGATCAAGACACACCACGAGTTTTATCTTCTTCCTATCTTTTCTTCATTTTGTTGTTTTTATTAGCATGAACATGATGATAATCTATCTTCCTTTCAATTCCATGTCCGGCTAAACTCTTTAGATTCCGGGCATGGGAGTACGTTGATTTACTATGATTTTGAGGGATTGATAATTATATTTACCTAGTGTGATTTCTTTATCAAATACTTGGTTTGATTCATGTTTAGACACTTGATCAATGTTTTTACATGTTAAACTTAATTGCTCATAATTCGAGAGAAGAGGGCATTAATAGGTTTGAGTATTTGACGTAGTAAATTACGGGATTGAGAAATCGGTGATGAACTATGATGATATCTAAATCTTATGAACATTTTGGAGTTAGATAATTTATAGTAAACGGAGACGTTGTTGTAAGTTGTTTAATCTACGTTTTAATGCATCTCGAGAGGGACTTTAGAATATTTTTGTGATTATCATTTTGGAAACACACTTAGAACTTTTGAAACCAATCCCGACTAAATTTAGTAATCAACGGAAACCTAGCCTTGGAATCTACCGTTCTAAACTCTTGCAATTCGCTTCCATTCGGATATTTTCAATCGTTTCAATTTATTGTGATTATTGTATGTTATTTCATTAATCGTCCATTTTACCTTTCGATCGTCTAGATAAGTCGAGAACACTACAATCTAATACTCAACACAATAAAAATATTTAGTCTCTGTGGAATACGACCTTGCTCGCCGCTTTCTACATATTTTCCGTACACTTGCGGATTGGTTAAAAATATAGCGAACAGACAACAAGATGTGTATTCACATAAGATCCACAGGAAATGGAATAGCAATTTGGAGAGTCATAACGACAAACGGGTTATTCTGAAACAATACCACAACTCGTTCGATCAACAAAAGCACAAGACAGGATATGTTCAGAAAATATCAACGAACATAAACGATTCGACAGAGTCGAAAGTACAGAGTTCAAAATCCGATCCATTTCAAATAAAAGAAGTTAATCTCCGGAATTCGAAACAGCAGAGCAAGGAAAATAACTCAACATACAACTGATAGACCACGCCCCTTAGGAATTACCCGGAGTCGATCCTGTTATCAATGCTCAAGTTCGTGCCTCGGAAGGCTCGGTAACCATCTCGCAAAACTGAACCCGGTGTCCCTCGAGTCCGCACCTGTAAGACGTTACTGGCGGAGAAGGACAATGTGCACGAACATGTCCCGCCACATTACAGTTAAAACATCTCCTGGCTTTACCAGGAGTCAGAGCAGACGACTTGGAACTCTCAGTTCCACGCATCGAGCGATGTAGCTTCACAGCGGAGAGACTACTACGTTGCAAATTAGAAACACCGACTCCTGTACTGTTCACACGATCATCGGACTTCCTCTGCTTCTTCGACTCGGGCACACGTTCCGACGATAATGAAGCTAGTTCACGAGCTAAGGCTCGATCTTGATAGTCTCTCAATGAAGTGCAATTGAATCCCGACATATACACACGAATATCCGGCTTCATCCGCCTGTCAAAGTGAAGGATCCTCTCTTCCTCGGTTCTCACCCGATCTCGCACATAACTGAGTTGTTTGCTATAATCGATGATAGCCTGTGACACCGATATATCTTGCGGTTCTGCCAAGTAGAATTCGCGAATCCTCTGCTCTCTAATCGGTTTCGGACAGAACTCAGCTTCCATAAGTGCTTGGAACTCCGCCCACGTGACATCACGGTCATGAGGTTTAACAGCTTCCCACCAATTAGCGGCATCTTTGTCGAGAAGGTACTGAGCGATAGGTACCTTCCGCTCTTCAGGACATCCGACAGCCTCGAAAATCTTTCCCAACTGGAAAATCCAACCATCCCAGCCCAACGCATCTGCAGCACCGGCGAATCGAGGGGGATTCATACGAACTACCTCGCGAAGCCATTGATTTACACCGACGTTTTGACTCGTGTCAATGCTACGTTGAACCACCTGGGTCAACTGAGTCATCCGAGTCGCTACTTGTTGCAATATAGTAGCAACACCCAAACTAAAATCATTCTCAACGACATTCTCTCGATTCCGCATCTGATCCCCGTGGCCATCAGCACCACGGTTACGACCACGACCTCTGCCCCTCGGCATACTAACAAACAACAACCTATGGCAACGAAGGATCATAACACATAGCAAGATATTCACATCTCTGTCTTTAATCCAACATCATTAAATCATATACATATTACCATTTAATTCCAGCTAGAGCACAATATACAAACTATTATACCAAAAATCTTCATTTATAATGTCGTTGTTATGCGATTTATAAATGCAATGAAATTGAAATCATCCATTATATCAAAATTATTTTACTCAGACGGTTTCGCGCGGAACTCACCAAGTTGAAAACCATTTTCAAAAACGTTCCAAAATGCCAAAAAGGCCGATGACGGTAATACTTTCCAAATACTCCCCAAAAGTCATTTTCCAAATACCAAATACCATCCTCAAATACCATTTGAAATTACAAGGCGTAGACGCGGAAACTCAATAGTTTCAAAATATATGTTAAGTCACCCGACAAAAGAGTTAGGAAAAAGGGTCACCGAAATAATTCAAATTTACAAACCCGAAAGGTCATTTTGAAACACACACTATTTGGTAAAAGGACCCAAAAAGTCATTTTGGACTTTACACACGCAGCGGACAAGAACACAGTTCAAATTACACATAATCACACACAACAATTGTTATTCATGAACAACACATATAGAGTACGGTCTCAAACGGTCAGCCTAACAATCGCAAAAGTTAGACTTATGACCAGAATGTAGTTTCCGAGCTTCTGCTCAGACCGATTAGGGTATGATTTAACAGAGACTTAGTGTGCGCTAGCCATGCCACGTTAGCACGCGCTAGCTATTCTCATCCAGCAACACATTCATAAACATATACCAAATAATGCCAAAAGCCGAAGGTTACAAATAAACAACAACATGCGAATCCAAATGCCAACAATTTACATTCTCACTACATATCGTTTAACCGAAAAAGTTGAAGGCGAAAGTCACGTCTCAAGTAAACTATTGGTAGACCTCATTTAAGCATTTAAAAATCAAATTTTGAAAATTTTCAATGCAAGATGAAAATATAATATGTGTAGTTTGAATTCTCAAAATCTTTGGTCTCGAGGTCATCATACGAAAATCAAATCATTTTTCCTCCTCGAAGGATGTTTTTAAATAGAATTTACGTGACTTCCCCAAAACATTTGAAGTTTAAAATACCACATTGATAAACTTTTATTGAGTAACCAGTCCAAAACATCATCCCTGTAAAAATGATTTCACACAAAGATGTATATACATGCATACCGGTACTACTCTTTATTCCAACACAATACGAGAATCAAACAAGTATGGAGTAAGTATTCACGAGGCAAAATTAAACTCCACATAATAACACAGAATCACATAAACTCGTATAACACGAGACACAACAAAATAGGGAGACTTACATCCACATATCGCACGAAGATGATGGTTGCACCTCGATACTAATCACGACCGACAACTCAGACGACGCATCGCGACACCACTCAGTCAGACCAAATTTGACAAGACAAGACCCGACAACACACAACTCAACCCGACAGCCTAGGTTTTCTCAACCTAAGCTCCGATACCATATTCTGTAACACCCCCAAACCACTCGGGAATATTACAGCCGCAGACCCTCTCCGCGAGGATCTACCAGGCTAAATACAAAACAATGCATCACTTCACATGCCGACATGGCTACATAAATGACCATTAGACCGATTTGGCCTTTTGTCACAACACACACAACATTACGTACAAGATTCTTTCCCAAAACTCATTCCCACGCAGGGGCTGAAATATAATAACACTCCCATAAATCGGGGTAACAACACGTCGGAGGGATAACCAACACGACTCTACCAAATACTCTACAATTGGTCTTCACGTGATTAGTATCTTCGTATCCCATCATCCTTCATATCGATCCTGTGATTCGCTCCCCAGCTACCTGCAAGTACCTGGACGCAATACAGACATCCACCTCCCGAATACTCGGGGGTTAGCAAAACTCTACTATTTTGCTAGTGCAAGTATAAAACAGAAGTACAAGCCATACACAACGTGCTTCAAGAATATATAAAAAAATCTTGAATATATTTCCCGAGATAATTCACTTAATCAAAACAGTTTGATTTATAAAAGGTAGGAATAGAACCATGTATCTCATACAAAATATTTTATGATCTCGGGAGTTTGAAAACATTTGGAATAAAGGAATCCTCAAGTTCTTCGAAAACACTTAGGGACATGGCCCGAAATCATCTTTCCAAAATACGATTCCAATAATAAAACGCGGGTTCACAACCCAATTCACAACACATGGGGTCTAACACCCAAATCATAAGCCACAGGGTCCACGACCCATATCACATAACACATGTTCCTAAGGATTATTCGCGTCCCGTGCTAACAAGCCACGAACCTCATATGCTCCCGTAGAACATACCCGAGTGAATAACCCAATAGGAAAACATACCAAATCACATGTCCTCGTGACAACAGTCACGGAACCATTCCAAACCACAACCATAAGTTATCCCGGCATCGGGCTAACAAGCCACGAACCTCGGAGTCCCCGCAAGACATACCCGATGATAACCCACATGAGTTATCCCAGCATTGGGCTAGCAAGCCCCGAACCTCGGAGTCCCCGCAAGACATACCCGGATTGGATAACCCTACGGTCACGCCCGACCCATACTAGCAAGTACGGATCCCGGAGATTCAACAATCCTACCCGGAGGCACATCACTTTCAACGATCACATAACAGTGAGCAGAACATCAAGCCAAGCAACACTTAAACATCACAACCTCCTTTCAAAGGAGTAACAACTAATATCACACACAGTACGTTCTTACCGAACAAGTACACATAGCATTACGCAATCCCCGGCAAAGGATTACGGTCTATTAAACTCACTCAAAGTGATCATAGCATCTTTTCAACATACAAAACTAACACACATATTCCGAGAATATATATATTCACGAAGTACACACATTATCGTTGAAAGACAACATTTATCGAGAACATACCGATCCCTTATTACGTTCATTAAACATTGGGTTTCGCATATAATCATTTATCAATAATTACGCCTACGAAACATGAAACATATGGACAATATACTTGCCTCGATATCACGAGCGACGAAACGACGAACAGGCACGATCGGGCAACCTTCGAACTTCCAAAAACGATCAAGACTTCGACAGCCCACGAATACTACGAAAATAGCATCACCACGAATCAATAACACTAATCGAAATCCGAAACGATCCTAAAAACGACAAGGATCTAAGTGTTCTCAAAGAAATCAAGAATCGTTGATCCGGGCTATAAAAATCGATGAACGGTTAACAACATCTGAAGATTACGGTCAAGACAAACAAGAACAAATAACCGATCGGATGAGATCGGTTAAGAATCACAAATCCAAGCAAAAACCCCAAATTTAAGAAAATAGGGTTCTAAAAGGAGATTACCTTGATTTGGACCAAGAAGACGATTAGATGTTGTTAAACATCTACAAATCCGCTCAAAGATGAAGCTAGAAGAAAAAGATCGGTCCTAATCGCCTCTGGATCTCACTTCCGTCGGAAGGGATGAAGAAAAGTGGGAAAATGACGACTTAATGTTGTTGTCCAGTATTTATCTTTGGGCGATTATTAGCGCGCTAAACACCCTGCATTAGCGTGCGCTAACGGTCAACGCTCCAGAGAAACCGCCTATAACAAAGTTAGCGTGCGCTAGCTAAAAGCCGTAGCGTGCGCTAACGGGTCACAAAACCATCCGGTAGCCCCTGGATGTAACGCACCTACCGGATAGCGTGCGCTAGAAAGAAGAGAGAGCGTGCGCTAAGCAGTCGATAGCGTGCGCTAGCTATCGGCCTTTGCGTGCGCTCACAAAGCTCCAGTCCCAGTCCAATAGCTACCGGATCTGCTTGCCGATTAGCGTGCGCTACAAATTCGGTAGCGTGCGCTAACCACAGCGCCGTAGCGTGCGTTATGCCACAAGCATTAGCGTGCGCTACACCACAAAAACTCAACAACCCACAAAGTGATCCGAAATGCCTCCAAACACATGTCCCAACAAGACACAACCAAACATGGCACGAAATTCCTACGATGAGGACAATGACAATCCGATAAAACCCAGAAAACCCAACGAATCCGGAATAAAAATCTCGGGTATTACATCGGTACCTTTAAGCGGTTACCGACGACGAAGATAAGAATGAATACGACAATGCCTTCAATTGGCTAATACAACATGAATGACAGGATGCCAACATTAATAACAATGATTACAACAACGTCTTAGATCGACATCAATATTAACAACAACAACCGATACATCGATACCGCGAACCGATGATCGATAATAACATTAACAACGAGTATCTCAATGCCTTACCGGCCATTAATGAATGATAATAAACATTTGGCATAATTTCCGAAGAGTATCGTATCGAACGATCCCCCTAATATAAATGAACTTATGAAGAGACTAAGTCTCGGAATGATACAACACATTCATACACATATATGATAACATTAATCTCATTGACTAGTACAAGTATAAAACTTGCCTCAACCGAAGGCGATGAAACCCTTCCACGAACAACGAACGGCGTCCACCGATAAACACAAGTACTCGAACCACCTTGAATGAAATACAATTCATTCAATAACACAATATCAATCGAAATCAACATAACGACCGAAAGAAACTCTTTGAGGCATTTAATCGAACACTAAATGTTCAAAGTTCCTCAAGAGCCTAAGAATCATCAATCGGGATGAACGAATCGAAAATATGGATATACAATCCATAGAACACGATTAATAATATTCACTAGCATCAACCGATTCATCAAAATCGGACTAGAATCGAAATCAAGAACAAATTCCCCAAAAAGTCAACTTGGAGGAAAATCAAGAAATATACCTTGATTCGACGAAGAACACGGATTGGATGATGATATAATCAACAAGAATCTTCCAAAACATCTTGGAATTGATTAGAATCGGCCAAGAACTCGATTTCCCGAGCCTCCCGTCGCCAGCCGCCGAAAAAAGAAGAAAAACGAGTAAAAAATGAAGTATGGCCGAGCCCAGGCTATATATAGCCGGCAGGGTTACGGTCGTAACCGACAGTGCCTTACGGCCGTAACTCGGCCCTTACGGCCGTACTCGGCAGGCCTTACGACCGTAACCAGCATTCGTCAAAAAAATCTGCCCAGCACCTGTCGGACACTTACGGCCGTAACTGGCACACATTACGGCCGTAACCGGCCTTCGTCCAGAAGATGCCCAGCGCCCGTACGGCCGTAACTCTCGGCCCTTACGGCCGTAATCGGCATTCTTCAGGCCATGCCTGCCGAGCATGTACGGCCGTAACCGGCACCTTACGGCCGTAACTCGGCCAGGCCAGGCCCGGCTCCGGCCGTGGCCACTCTGACGGCCCGACGACCTCGAAACCCGAACCTGAATACGAATCAAAGATACGGTTATGAAGTACTCACAAAGGCGAATCCAAACGCTAAGAGAACACATGATTCCGACTACCCGAAGGCTCGAAATTCGACAATGGAAAGTAATTACCCCAAACTTTGGGAAATTACGAAAATGGCCCAAAACGTCCGAAATACACGATACACGATTGAAATACCGATCCAAAGCTCACAACATGAATAATAATATTAAATGAACTTACGAGAAACTCGAAACAATAGTTTCGGACGAGATTCGCAAGAATCGAACTCAAGTGCGGAAAAGCCGCTTAAGAACACGGATCTCAACAAAACGATACCGAAACGAACTCGGATGACAAAAAGTGCAGAATTAATCATTCTCATAATGACGATACGGTCATGAGCGAGTCGTCATAACGGACTTCCGCCAAAAAAAAAGAAAATTATCGGAAAATCGAAATTGCGGATATTACAACTTCCTCAAACCATGCTGAGTTATTAGCCCTTCATGAAGCAAGTCGAGAATATGTATGGCTTAGATCTTTGGTCCATCATATTAGAAAATCATGTGATCTTCCAGTTAACAAAGAAAGTCCAACTATCCTGTATGAAGATAATGAAGCTTGTATTACCCAGACTAAAGAAGGCTACATTAAAGGAGATAGGATGAAGCACATTGATCCAAAATTCTTCTTCACCCATGAACTTCAGCAAAGGGAAGAAATTTATGTTTGTCAAATTCGTTCACGTGAGAATCCAGCAGATTTGTTCACGAAGGCGTTCCCTACAGCTCCTTTCGAGAAATTAGTATACAAAATTGGGATGCGCAGATTTCGGGATATATGTTAATAGTGATGTTAAAATGAGAGGAATACATGATATTTTATTTGTACAACACATGTACTCTTTTTCCTTCACTAGGATTTTTCCCATAGGGTTTTTCCTAGTAAGGTTTTAACGAGGCATGATGTTTGTACAGGTCATCCAAGGGGAAGTGTTATGTATTATTGGATGACCTTTCATCATTCTCCATTAATACATACAACATTTGGCTTTTCAAGTCTAGACCGTTGGTCTTTCATATCCATTGTAACTCTTGAATCACAAGCCTATAAAAAGGCCACATTCTTGATATGTAAGAGATACACATATATGAATAAAAATGATTTCCCTCCTTTCTACTCCCTCCGTCCACAATCAATGTTCACTTTTTGCCATTTTGGTATGTCTACAAAAAATGTTCCCTTTCTATTTTTAAAAACTACCCCACAATACAATTTACTAAAATATTCTTATAATTTTTATATATTCACACATTTTACCAAGACGAGCATTGTCTAACACACGACTATTAACAAGGTGCGGAGGGAAGGGGGTCCAAGACTCGGTTCGCCGTCCAAGACTCATACGAGCAGGGGCGGAGGGAAGGGGGTCCAAGGGGGTCCACGGACCCCCCCGACGGATGGAAATTCCTTTATAAAATAGGGGAAGTTATATATAGTTGTCCGATCTCCGTAATTTTTATAGCTCCGGACCCTCCCGAGTAAATCCTCTGGTTCCGCCACTGCATACGAGGACCTGGTGATGTCGAGTGTCGTGTTGATGAAACGATGATGCTTCCGTACGGGTGTACAACTCTTTATGACATATCGCTAGATACAGCTGTTTCAGGTTGTGTTGTTGAAATAGTTGTCTTGTCCGCTGTTTTCGGCTCCGATTTTCTTTTACGCCCAATTTAAATGATTTATACCATTCATATTGCAAAATATAGAAATTTAGCTCAAATCTTGATATTTCATTAAATAGTATTTTGCTATAATAAAAAGAGAGTTTATACATGAATGTTTAGATCAAATAAACACTCATCAAAAATATTATTATTGTTACTACTAATATATTAGTGTGAATCCTTGAAAGAAATACTCTACAAGAGAAGTTCCATATTTTATGGTGAAATTAAAAAGACGTGGTCTGTTTACTTTTTTTTCCATTAATTTCTGAATGAATTAAGCTGTCTGAGTGGATTAATCTGTCTGATTTGGAAAAATATCTCGTTGTTTCTTTCTTTTCTAAATGAACTATCTGAATGACAGAAATGGTCATTTTACCCCTCAGTATGAATTAAGTCATTTTTGATAAAATGTTCTTTATTTCTAAGTTGAATGGTATTCACTACTACAGAAAAGACATATAACGTTGCCCGTTTAAAATCAGTTCTGAAAAAACCGATGTTAAAAAAGACGCGGTGACATAATTGAAAATTTTAAAGCAAATTAACATCGGTTATGCTAAAAACCGATGTTAAACATAAAAAAAATTATTTAACATGATTCTAATAAAAATCGATGTTAAAAAAAAACTTCGATTTTCAGTTTTATTCTAATACCAAATTGAGTATATATAATATAACTTAATATATAATATAATATTATACATAATATTTTATATAATACCAAATTGAGTATATATAATATAACTTAATATATAATATAATATAATATATATTTTAATTTATATTATAATATATATTCATAAATCATATTATAATTTTCAGTTATATTTAAATAATCAGACAATATTTTCTAAAATATTAAGTTATATTTTAATATATATATATATATAGTTATATTAATTTTTTATCAATAAATAGTTTATATTTTATGACTTTTAATATATAATATTAATATATATTTTAAATTTATACTATATATACTCAATTATAATTAAGATTATATGATAATTTATATTATATATACTCAATTCTTTTATTATTAGAGAGAGTAATTTTGGTATATTGGGGAACTATTTCTGTCTTAATGATAATGACACCCCAAAAATTGTTTAATGAAAAAGACATTATTAAGATTATTAATAGGGATCTCTCTTTTTTAGTACCAAACCATAAAAGTAACAAGTTATATATCCACATTCATAAAACTATAAGTTTTTGATACCAAAATGTGTTAAAAGACTTTATTACCCTTAAAGTCTACCAATAAGAGAAAAAAAAAACTAAAAAAGAAAAAGGAAGATTATTAAAACTAAACAACAATAAAAAAAGGTCCCACAACTCAATATTGCAAAAAACTCTCCTCCTCTCTGCAAAAAAGTCTCCGTCGTGAAACCCTTCGGCCGTAAAATGTCGACCTCAGACTACCACAATGAATCAAGACGCCGGAAGTTCCGCTAGTGGCACTCCATCGAAGAGCAATTCGTCAATGAGCCGCGGTTAGTGTATTTCATTCACACACGATCGTGCCACGATGGTTGTTCATCTTCCCACGATCGTCTTGAAGAAGATGAGACCATCGTGTACACGATGGTCTTTCGTGGGCACGATGGCTACACCACGGCCGATGCGTCGATCGTGTGTGCCGTCGTGTGCTAGAAGTGCAAAAGCTCTGCCTTGCACACGATCGATCGGCACACGATCGTTTCCCGTCGTGTGAACCGTCGTGTGGCACACGATGGTCTTCACACGACGGGCATCGATCGTGTGCATGCGATCGTGTGCAAGCATTTTTTTTTCGTTCTCTTAAGCATTTTATCATATTCTTATGAGTTGTATGTCCATATTGCAGGTGGTTGCGTATGGAAGAGACCTACATTGCGTTTTGTTACACGTCAAGTGAATCTTTACATACGGGAGGCGGTATTTAAAGAGATCATTGAGACATTAAGGAGTATGGGCCGCAATTCATTCGTTGCCGATCGAGCTATCGAGAGCTTGACCGAGGGGTCTGGGCGCTTGATTAAAGTTAGGAGGAATGGGAGTTCAAATCGCCCTACATCACTTGATTGCTCGTCAATTGGAGGGTGATCAAATCCCCGGATGAGTCGTGGTTCCGAGGTTTGCGGGAGGACCATTCGTTTTACCGCCGTGATTTCGCCTTGATCACGGGACTCCATTTTGGAAACTCTACCTTCCATCCCAGACGACCATCTCCTTCCGTCCGACGGTATTTTCCACAGAATACTCCATGGCAAAAACATTAAGGTTAGTGTTACGGAAGAGGTTCAATGCTCGAGATTTTGGTAGAGACATAAGAGATTATCTCAAGGTTGCCAATTTGCTTATCTACTACTACTTTATCCTATGCCGTGACGACATGATGGTTGAGACATGGGCATGGGCATTAGTGGAGGATTTCGAGCGTGGGATATGTTTCCTTGGGGTTCTTATGCCTTTGGGGTTTTATCTTACTACATAGGCAACGTTGCCATGAAGGAGGGACAAGAGCACAAGGACTATCACTTCTATGGTCTGTTTGGGCTTTACAAATATGGTCGTATGAGATGATTCCCGCATTGGGAGCATTGTGTGGTAGTCGAGATAAAGCTGTCCAAGTCCTCGGTGTTTGATGTGGACTACGAGGAAGATGTTTTGTGATTTCACTCATTTCTTCGACGATAAGGTACATAAATTTGTAAACGTATTTTCTCCTAACTTCACTCATCTCTTCAACATTATGTGATTGCCCATCTAATGGTATGCTTTAATGACTATTGTTGCGGCCAAAGTACTTCCCTCTTTACCGCATCCGGAGGAGGATGAGGCGGAGTATTACTACAGCTTTGAGAATGGCTCGCCTTATGACGTTAAGTTCATTAAGCTGTAAGAATAGCCGTGAGGAATAAGGAGGATGAGCTGCGCCGATCCAGGAAGAAAGTTATGGATAGGTTGAAGAAGGTCCGGAAAATTGATTACATATGAGTCGGCACATAAAGTGTCGAAGCGACGCCGAGAGTACCCCACCAGTACATGGTGCGAGACATCGGACCAGGAGAGGCGGCCAGAGAGGGTGTGTTGTGTCCACGGACTTCCTTGTCCGGACCACACCCAGACACGAGCAGGATGAGTACTTCGATCGCCGTTTGAAGGCGATCTTGTACAACGATTCCCGAGTCCGATTTATTGCTCGAGTTTCTCGCCGGGTGCTTTCTGGGATCGTGGATTTCTTCGGACCTATGCATAGGCGTTCTAGGAGCCCGGTACACTACTCACTGGGAGCCATGATAGGCCTCGTCATTACGCCTCGATAGCGGCGCCCGGCGGAGGATTCCCGACCCTCCACGTCACTCGGTCTCGGGCGCAGCACACGGTCACCATTCTCATCGTCGGCTAGTCATCATTCGAGTCACCATTCTCGGCGTCGGCCGAGTCACCATTCTCGGCATCCGCCTACCCACCATTCGAGGTCCAAGATCACCATTCTCGGCATCATCATTACGTTGAGCGGACTCGGCGGCCCCTTGATTACGAGCATCGGTATGAGCCATTTGAGGCGCCGTTTCAGCAGTATGGGACGATGTTCGATTTGGTTTCGGGACGAGCATCATTACGGTGCGATGTTTCGTAGTGAGGGTGGTGGTCCTGAGCGGCAACCTCCATTTCGGATCGAGCGGCGATTTTGAGATCGAGCGGCCATTTATCTGACTCTCTGATCGTTATATATGTGAGAGGGATGCTGAGGGTGACGAAGATGGTGATAGTGCCGGAACGCAGCAATTGGGTGAGCGTAGTCTTCCACCGAGAGTGAGTCGACCATCTGCCGCTCTTCGAGAGCCTTTTGTGGTTGCGCCTCCCGGAGATAGCGAGGCTCAAGAAGTTGTACCTACGATTCGGGAGGGAGCAGCCTCGTGATGCTATTGTCCGGTGTTTGGAGACTGGGCATGCTCTCACTCAGGCGTTATTTGACCGGATAGAGTCTAGCCGTGAAGACTTTGATGCCGAGGTAATAGACTGTTATGTGCTTGCGACTCGAGCGAGGCTTCGGAGGAGTCTGTAGTGTTGGTGTCGGTAGAGTTGGCACCGTACTTGCCGGCTCCCTATTTTACGTAAGTTCTATAACCTACTCACTTGTATATCATTGGTTTGATATCGATATTTTTAATTTTGTGGTTTGGCTTTTTGTAGTTAGTTTTGGCCAACGAGTTTGCAAGACTCCATCCGGATGATCCACTTGGCATCAAGGTGACGGGGAAGCCGGTTTACAAGGAGTGGAAAATTCCTAAATGCATCGAGGACTAAATGACAGTCTTGATACACCACATGCGGTTCCATGGTTAAATTGCAACGAAGTAAGTTTGAAATTTATATTTATAAATAATTGACGATTTGTTGCCATTTGAAATTTATATTTATAAATGATTCGCTATGTTTGATGTGATGATCTTATATGATTACATATTGTGTCTGAACAGATCATTGCCATTTGTTGCCTCGACCAAAGCCACTGGGTGACTATCAAGATTGACATCATATCATGGACCGTGGAGTTGTACGATTCCTTGTCACACCACCACGAAGATGGTCGTTACCGCTTCAACCAACTGCGACCGATTATGCGTCTGATGCCTCGTGTGCTAGCTCAATCCGGGTATTGGATGAACAACCAATCGAAAACGAAGTATGACACGGAGATGAGTTTCAAAATTATGCCACGAGAGCTACAGTTCATACAGAACGACAATCACAGTTGTGGCCCCTTCGCGTGCATGTACTTGGATCGACTGCCTCTCGCAAACCCGTGAGCAAGGCACCAAATCAAGGAACTTAATGAAAATATATTAAGAAATATCGATATGGCCTAGCCGCTAAAATCTTTATGTTGTCTTTAGACATGTA
Organism: Orobanche coerulescens; assembly: GCA_033398695.1. Lineage (NCBI taxonomy): Eukaryota > Viridiplantae > Streptophyta > Magnoliopsida > Lamiales > Orobanchaceae > Orobanche > Orobanche coerulescens. The sequence goes on along the minus strand of CM065812.1, from coordinate 130,990,205 downwards.
GAATGGTTTATGTTGTGTTGTACAATATTTATGTTGTATTTAGACGCTTTGGATGAATGTGTGAGTGTTGTTAAATCTGATTGTGTTGGCTCTGTTACACACGATGGATGCACACGATCGTGGCCATCGTGTGTTGCGATCGTGCAACCTACCCACGGTCATGTCACGTCTTTGTCGTGTGCGCACGATGGTCGGGCATGACCGTGCACACGGCCGTGAGTACCATCGTGGGAACGGCCGTGCACACGATCGTGTACACGGCCGTGGCCACGATTGAACACGCGACCACGATTGAACACACGATCGCGTGTTCAATCGTGGCCACGTTCTTGTTCACACGATCGCGCAGACGACCGTGCACACGATCGTGTACACGATCGTGTGCATATGAACTTTTGATATTTTTGCAAATTTGAAGTATTGTATTATCTAGAATGATGTTTTGTGATTCAAACATCGCTTGTTCAAACATTAATTACAATATGGCTTCTTATACGAACTCCTATTTGTCATTTCGTTGTAATTCATTAGTATATGAGGTCTTTCATCCAGATGATTGAACTTATCCGTACGTACTAATAGAACAATTGGACGACACATGATATGCAATATATTATGGTAATTCAATCAATAACTTGTTATATAAGTGTATCATTAACCAATAATTGTTAATATATAAGTAACAACACCTAAATTGACGAGTAATTTGAGAAATTGGTGAAAATTCTTGACGTTCTTGTGCACACGATCGCGTGTTCAATCGTGGGTTACGACTGCACACGATCGTGTGCATATGAACTTTGAGATTTTTGCAAATTTGAAGTATTGTATTATCTAGAATGATGTTTTGTGATTCAAACATCGCTTGTTCAAACATTAATTACAATATGGCTTCTTATACGAACTCCTATTTGTCATTTCGTTGTAATTCATTAGTATATGAGGTCTTTCATCCAGATGATTGAACTTATCCGTACGTACTAATAGAACAATTGGACGACACATGATATGCAATATATTATGGTAATTCAATCAATAACTTGTTATATAAGTGTATCATTAACAAATAATTGTTAATATATAAGTAACAACACCTAAATTGACGAGTAATTTGAGAAATTGGTGAAAATTCTTGACGTTCTTGTGCACACGATCGCGTGTTCAATCGCGGGTTACGACCGTGCACACGATCGTGTGCATATGAACTTTTGAGATTTTTGCAAATTTGAAGTATTGTATTATCTAGAATGATGTTTTGTGATTCAAACATCGCTTGTTCAAACATTAATTACAATATGGCTTCTTATACGAACTCCTATTTGTCATTTCGTTGTAATTCATTAGTATATGAGGTCTTTCATCCAGATGATTGAACTTATCCGTGCGTACTAATAGAACAATTGGACGACACATGATATGCAATATATTATGGTAATTCAATCAATAACTTGTTATATAAGTGTATCATTAACAAATAATTGTTAATATATAAGTAACAACACCTAAATTGACGAGTAATTTGAGAAATTGGTGAAAATTCTTGACGTTCTTGTGCACACGATCGCGTGTTCAATCGTGGCCACGACCGTACACGATCGTGTGCATATGAACTTTTGAGATTTTTGCAAATTTGAAGTATTGTATTATCTAGAATGATGTTTTGTGATTCAAACATCGCTTGTTCAAACATTAATTACAATATGGCTTCTTATACGAACTCCTATTTGTCGTTTCGTTGTAATTCATTAGTATATGAGGTCTTTCATCCAGATGATTGAACTTATCCGTACGTACTAATAGAACAATTGGACGACACATGATATGCAATATATTATGGTAATTCAATCAATAACTTGTTATATAAGTGTATCATTAACAAATAATTGTTAATATATAAGTAACAACACCTAAATTGACGAGTAATTTGAGAAATTGGTGAAAATTCTTGACGTTCTTGTGCACACGATCGCGTGTTCAATCGTGGCCACGACCGTGTACACGATCGTGTGCATATGAACTTTTGAGATTTTTGCAAATTTGAAGTATTGTATTATCTAGAATGATGTTTTGTGATTCAAACATCGCTTGTTCAAACATTAATTACAATATGGCTTCTTATACGAACTCCTATTTGTCATTTCGTTGTAATTCATTAGTATATGAGGTCTTTCATCCAGATGATTGAACTTATCCGTGCGTACTAATAGAACAATTGGACGACACATGATATGCAATATATTATGGTAATTCAATCAATAACTTGTTATATAAGTGTATCATTAACAAATAATTGTTAATATATAAGTAACAACACCTAAATTGACGAGTAATTTGAGAAATTGGTGAAAATTCTTGACGTTCTTGTGCACACGATCGCGTGTTCAATCGTACACGACCGTGTACACGATCGTGTGCATACGTGGATACAGCGCCAATTTGACACCTGGTTGCCAACGTGTCACACGATTGGAACACACGATCGCGGCGATCGTGTTCACGATCGTGTGCATACGTAGATACAACGCCAATTTGACACTGTTGCCAACGTGTCACACGATTGAACACACGATCGCGGCGATCGTACACGGCCGTCTGCATACGTGGATACGGCGCCAATTTGACACTGCTGCCAACGTGTCACACGATTGGAACACGCGATCGCGCGATCGTGTACACGATCGTGTTTACTTCAAAGGTCATTATTTTATTATAAAATCCCGTCGGTCCCCCTTTATTATAAGTCGGTCCCCCCTTTATTATAAAATCCCGTGTCCCCCCTTTACTTTAAAATCCCATCGTCTTCGGTCTCCACCCCTTTTTCGCTTCAAACCCTAATCAATTAACATCGCTTAAAATTCATTAAATTTCAATTACGCGAAATGAGCGGCCGATTACGAAACCGATTTAGGAGGAAGCGAAGCACCACCACCAAAAAGAAGAAGGAGGATACCTACTCCCAACCCACCATACGTAACTAGGCCGAGAGGAAGATACTCAATGCTCGAGTAAGTTTTTGATTTTGTTGTATGTGTAGTGACTATCATTGCAAATTAATGTGTTCCATGAAACAGGTCTATTTAAAAACACTGCGAGCACTCCGGTCATACTAGATGGTGATGATGATAATGATTTGGAGATTTCTGAGAATAAAAGCAAAAAATTTATTTTGGAAGAGGAAGTTCATGAAGACGGTGATACAAGACTAAAGATACAGCAGCAGATTGGGGAAAAGGGATCCAATTGATTGTTTTTGTTATGTTATTATTAGATATTTTGTGTGATGGTGATTAAATTTTGTTTTGTAAAGTTATATGCTTTGGATCGTAAACTATTGCTCTTTGAAGTGAGCTACTTTGTTATGGTTAATGTTTGGCTCCATAGTCACCTTTATTTGCTTTACATTACTGAACACTTAAATTTCAATTCAAAGGTAAAGAAAATATACACAAAATTATGCATTTCAACTAATAATCAGAATCGAATCAATACATGGTCGATCAAAATATCAACACATTATTGTTGCTAGTAAGTCACAAAATATAAAAATACATAAGGAATTTAAGTTTCACGGTATGGACATCCCCTTATGTCATGGTCATCATTACGGCAAATGCTACACCTCTTCTTCTCGCGCCTTTGCCTCGGTTGTGCATCGATTTCTTGAGTTTCTTCAGGGATATTCAAATCCACACCCCCTATGGGAATGAATGCTTTGCAAGATTTTCTATTGTGGCCGGTTCCTTTACACCTACCGCACACCTGAGGCCGTCCACCTGCGTGCAAATTTTCAACAGCGGACCGTGCGCGACTCATCCTTGGTCGGCCGGCTTGTCGTACCTCCTCTGGAGGTACGCAAACGATGGATGAGATCTCCGGTGGGACATTCCACTCATCAGGATGTGGGATGGGACTAATATGCTCCTTATAAGTCTCTCTAAGGCCTTGTTGCTTGAAATAACGACTAACAAAATCATACACGGACAAACCATTGCCGGCACGCCTGTTACAATAAGCAATTATGTCAAGGATGTTGTATAGGATAATGAATTTTTTATATTGATGAGGTGATAAATCCAGACCATCCCTGTTTTGCAAACGATGGGAAAACACGATCGCGTCGATCGTGTGTTACGATCACGGGGATCGTGGGTCACGATCGTGTGTTACGATCACGGGGATCGTGGGGTTACGATCGTGTGTTACGATCACGGGGATCGTGTGTTACGATCGAGCCCATTGTGTTACGATCGTGCACATCGTGTGTCCCATCGTGGTCTACGATAAGGGCGATCGTGGTTACGATAAGGGCGATCGTGGTTACGATCGTGCCCATCGTCGGTTACGATCGTGCCCATCGTCGGTTACGATCGTGCCCATCGTGGGTTACGATCGTGCCCATCGTGGGCTACGATCGTGCCCATCGTGGGTAACGATCGTGCCCATCGTGGGTAACGATCGTGCACACAACAGCAAAGACATGTACCTTATAGCGGCAGCGGCATGACGACATGGAATCTGATCCAAATCAAACTCACGACAACAACATGTCCATGTTCGAAGGTCGACCTCATAAGAAACTTTGTTTTCTTCGACTTTATAAACAAGTGGGGTGGTAGCTCGAACTTTAAGAGTCGATCGGCTTGCACAGAGTTAGAAAGCTTTTCAAAAGTGTGCATTGTCAACTCATGGTCTCTTGACGTAGCTTCTCCGCTTCTCATCAAACCAATTCTCTAAAATTAGGTGAAATATCTCAAGTAACGAGCAAACAGTAAACGTCTAGCCCACAACATACGATTATTAAAGCATTCAACGGATTGGATGTCAAGAAGTTATAGCGTCATCTGGACACTTCGACCTAGCCCACCTCTCTCGGCCCAATTTCGAAAGGCGCTGTGCGCCCATTAGGCTTTCGATATGTAGTTTCGAAAAGTAGTTTTCAAAAACTTCTTCTCGATGCGTGTAGGCGATTCTAAAGAGTCCTATAGCATGCGCACCATAGGAGGTCAGATTTTTGCAAGATGGTGATAGCAAAACCCGTGGAATGCATTCGGATAGACGGCTCAACAAAGATTCTCGAATGCTCTTATGTTGGTCACTCACAATCCGAAATCTTCCGTCGGATTGTAGCATCTGCGCAGTTATACGTAAAATAAGTCCATGACTCGTCGTTCTCTATCGGACCGAGACCAACAAAGAAGAGGAAAAACTTGCTCGTTCCCATCAAATGTGACGGCCGCAAATAGAGTTCCTTTATTCCTTCCCTTTAGGTGGGTCCCATCAACTATAATCACCGGTCGAAGGCACGTATCAAATGCCCTAATACTCATCCGAGTGCAACGAACATGTGGCGAAACACTCCCTCACGAGTCGTCTGCAAATCATAAATTGTCCCCGGATTACGCTGTTTTAACAAATACGTATAAGATGGGAGCCTCGATACGACTCATCGAAGCCGCCATATGTATTCTCTATCGCTATATTCCTCGTCCGAGAGCAAACCGTATAGCATGTCAATGCCATACTCCTACACATCTCTCGCAATCATCTTCTTTGGCCTCAAAGTGACCCTCACCGGCCAATCTTTTAGCAAAATAATGGGCGGCAACCTCGAAGTGACCGATCGTGGCAAAGACGGTTCAAATCGAGGTAACAAATGTGCTCCAATGTCAACTTAGTAATTCTCCAAATAGTTGCACCCTCAATAGCACACAAGCTAAACCGACAATTTCTTCGCCCACTCTTACAGACAAACACTATACGTTTATCGGCGAACGATCGGTGATACATCGTAGCATGTTTTCCAAATGATACATTCCTACAATTATCCTCAACTCGTCTTGAACGAAAGGTGGACCCCACTCTAGCCGACCAGAACCGTGGAGGCCGCCGACCCAACCCAAAGTCCCGACTACCTGGGTCCGAAATGGAATGATCCAGATTACGCATTGATTGTAGATGCTCATGCTCGCTCGCAGATTGATGGTCGGATGAGAAGTTCCGACGACTCATAATCCTATCCATTTGGGCGGTTGGCGAAACCCAAGCAAGAAATTCCGCAGATAGTGACTCAAGCAAGTCTTTACAACAATCTTCATCTTCGGATGTATGCACCTCTTCATCTTCCTCATCTTCCTCGTCTTCCTCATCTTCCTCGTATTGATACTCTTTGGAAGGCATGTCATAATTTATGTTGCCGGGCTCTACTCGAGCCGCTACATCCCATATTAACCTCGGGAGTGGAGGAGCCGCTGCTCTCAACATAGACCTCGTGATCCTCCTTGTATTCTACTAGTAATCGAAGTATCTCAGACGCCCTTAATAGGACTTTTACTTTGTTTCCTTTGGCCATGTGTGTCAAGTACCATAATTTGTAATCGGACTCATTTGGACCACCCAAACCCTCTCTGATAACCCCCACGAGGTTTGCACGACTAACTTTGCTCGTGTCGATATAGACAAAAAAGGAGTCCCCGTCTACATATGTCGATCGCTCCCAATGACCACCGTGATGTATCAAAATACGCTGCCACGACATCTGATTACAAAAAGATGAATAACTATTCAGAAAAATGAGCGAACAATATTACGGTCTGCCTTGGACACGACCGATGCACACGGTCGTATACTACCGTGTGCAGTGATCGTGTGCAAGTTTCTGTCCATGAACACGATCGCTGCACACGATTTTATACGATCGTGTTAAACGATCGTGTACACGTTAGTGTTGCGCACGATGTTAAGGTCGCGATTTATCGCCGCACACGATCGCTGCACACGCGTGGCTTCCAATCGTGTGCGGCGATCGTGTCCGTAAGAACAGATCCGAATTTTTTTAATCGCTCAAATAATGATACATACCTTCTTTATGAACTCGTAAGACGACAAACGTTCTATTTCAACGTCAACTTTTATTTTCGAACAATCTTGTGATTTCTATAAGATTTTTTGAGAGACCCTTTGTCAAAAATAAAATGGCTGTGTTGTTTTGATGTATATGTTTGTAGTTAAATTTTGGTTCCTGGACATTAATATCGATCGGAGGAGGAAAGTAAAAAGGAAAAAAGACAAGAAAAGTAGTTTAAATTAAATATATAAAAAAAAAAAGAAGTCAACTTTGAACACAAAAAGAGAGGACATTTTAGTCTTTTCAATCAAAATGGTACCAAAAACTTATAGTTTTATGAATGAGGATATAGAACTTATCAATTTTATGTTTTAGTATTAAAAAATTGATTCCCACTTATTAATATATTGGGTGTGATTAATGATTAATCCCGTGAAGAATGCTGAGGCCCGTACGGAGGGTCAACACTCAACCTTCGTCTGAAAGGTGACCCCAGCCCCCCGGGGCTCGAGATGCTTTCACATCACTGCCTCGCTGTTCTTCTATTTATTTATTGAAACCGATTTTTTTTTTAATTCATAGTTATATCCAATAATTGTGAATTTATATTCAACGTTGCCCCTAATGTTTTATTGGAACATATGGATTGGATAGGACCTTTGTGATGGCCCCCTATTTTGCGTTTTAAAACGTGTGTACTGTCGTTAATTCCCTCTTCTTGTTCCTTTTATATAAAGAAGTATTTTTCCGTGAGAAATATATAATCTAAAAGTTATTTCTAAATAACATAATAATACCTTGCAAGTAAAAGTTTATATAAAGAATATTTTCCAGTTAAATATATTGCATTCAAATATCTGGAAGTAACAGTTTGGTTATCTGAATATTATAGAATTAGATACCAACTTTAGTCTTGATTCTTGTAATTATTTTGTGTTTTTTATTATTTTTGTAAGATTTCCATAAAATACTCACAAAAACTATATCATTAAAGTCATTTTGGGTTGTCCACAGAACTATATCACATCCATTTTTTTATCATGACCCCACGTAAATGTTGGGAAATAGTATCACCAACAACCCTCACAAAGAACAATAATAGAGAAAAATAAATAACACAAGAATATACGTGGAAATTCTAAAACCGGAGAAAAAACCACGGCCCCCACCGGAGAAAATACTACATTGCGATAAATATTTACAATCACATAAATTCTCTCTCTCGACCCCAAACCAACTTCCGCACTACTACAACAACTCTTTGACTAACTCACACATTTCTCCCAACTCTCTACTAGAGAATACAATAAAAGAATTTAAGAAGAATCAAATATAAAGAGAAGTAGTGCATTTGATTTTGGTGCACTTGGAATAAAGACCCAAGGCTTCCTTATATAGCATTAGGAAGCCTCCAACTCTTTTCTTGTTTCCAATGTGAGATGACTTCTTTTATTAGAGTAGGAAGCCTCACACTCTTTGTGCTCTTTCAATGAGGGATAAGACTCTCTTTTATTTTACAACAAACTCTCAACAATCTCCACCTTGCTAAAATAAAAGAAAACTTCGCCGTCTTCATCCACAATCCATTGTCTTCACCGACAATCATGATTCTTAAACCAAAGAATCACCATTCTCAAAACAGAGAATAACCTACTCCACCATATGAGTAGAACACTTAGAACAAACTCGTCTAAGAATTTTAACCACTTAGAATTAACCATTCTAAGAATTTTCCTCGGCACGTGTCGTAAAACTTGCTGAAATGTTTATGGTACAACTTCCCTATTGGCCACCGGAAATTCATCAGCCCTCGACATCAATCTTCACCACACATCTTGCATCAATGCCAACCCTGTAACACCCCCAAGACATTCAGGGCATATTACAGCGCCGTGGACCCCACACTGTGGAATCCACCAGGCTAACGTACCAAACAAGACATTCGACAACGACAAACCATCATAAAGAAAACGACAAGCTAAATAAAAGACTATAACCGACAAATAAAATTCTGACATCAAATCCATTTTCCCAACATGGGAACACAACATTAACAAATTCAAATCGGAAGTACTCGAGTACTTAAACAAATTTTATAATACAGAATCCCAAAATCAGACATCAATAATAATTGACATACAAGACACCAATAATCAACTTCTAGACAATATCATGCTTGCCCATCATCCTCATACGGATCGGGTGCTCGCTTGTCCCCACGATCAATACCTGAAATACAAAAAGTATTTCCCCCATTTAAGGGGTTAGCGACAACTGCTAGTGCAAGTACAATCCATTTGAACTACATTCTAATCAGATGAATATATGCGCCAAAATCATTTTAGAAAACATTTTATATTCCGGAATATTTACGATGCACAAGCACAAAACACATTTTCTCCAACCAAAATAATTCAAAGTTAACCTTGGTACGTGACTCACGGCCACCGTACCCCGCAGAGTCCCGTCGGACATCCCTGGGTGGTTAACCACAGTTCGCGATACGAAACTCACGGCAACGTATCCCTAGAGGCCCCGTCGGACCGTCCCTAGGTGAACATACACATATCCATCCACAACAACCACAATACAGACATAATCCAAATACTAGAACATGTAAACAAATGTAAAGTACTTGCCTTTGTGACATCTTCGAAGAATCGGAAGTGAAAAACGACTACGGATGATCCGAGTGGAAGACGACGGTTCCTAACGAAGAATTAACATAACTCAGTCCCAACGGACATCAATAAACAAAAGGAATACTCCCATAACCCCGATTACAATTCACGACAATAGACGTTCAATCGATACGGGCGAAGGTTTATGCAAAATCTCCCTGTATTGATAATTCACGGATTAAAATCAAGGAAATTGGATTGGGAATCGTCCAATAACAACAATCGGTAAGAAGTTTCGCAACATACATGAACAATTCGGAATCAATCACGAAAAACCCGAAAACCCCCCAATTTATACAAGTTAGGGTTCCTGAAGAAAATACCTCGGATTCGGATGATGGAGGATGATTATGCTGATGGTGATATGCTACTACGATTCTATGGTGATGGAACACGAAAAATTCTTCAATCAAAACTGAAGGAATCGCCTCTGGAGTCGCTCCGTGAAGAAAAACGAAAGGAAAGATAGAAAATGAGGTCTGGTCTTGGGCCTCTGCTTTAAAATAAATGCAGCGTTACGGCCGTAATAGGGACACTTACGGCCGTAACATGGCCAACTTACGGCCGTAACCCGGGTGTTACGGCCGTAACACCCTATCGACAGAAGATCGCACCGGCCATTCAAACGATTCCGCATTTACCCCCGAAACCCGGACCTGCTATCGAACCAAAAATACGACTACGAAGAATGTTCGATGACGAGTCTAACCAGCACAAGAAAACATCAATCCGACTACCCGGGAATCCGAAATACGACACGAACATGAAATTCCTTAAACTTATAGGAAATTACGAAAATAGCCCAAGTGCCCGAAAAATCACGAAACGACGTCGGATTTACAAACCGGAAGTTTCAACATGACCAACTCAACCTACGAACTTGTACAAGCCAAGAAACAACGAAAAAGAACGAGTTTAACGAGAATCGAACGTTCATACGGCAAAACATGTCATAAAATGAAATTACGTGAAAACATCATCAAAACTCGTCCAAACGGAAAAACTCCAAGAACAAAGTAGATTTGAAATGTCGAAACGGTTACAAGCGAGTCGATAAAAATAGACATACACCAAAAATGGAAACTGCTAAAAATAGAAAATTACGGTTATTACATTCTCCCCCTCTAAAATAAAGTTTCATCCCGAAACTTAAGAATAAAAAGTTCGGGATGCCTCGAACGCATATCCTCCTCTAACTCCCACGTCGCTTCTTCTACTCCATGCCTCGACCATTGCACCTTAACCAAAGGAATGGTTTTGTGCCTTAACTGTTTGTCTCGACGCTCTAAAATCTTAATGGGCCTCTCCTCAAACGTAACATCCTTCTCGATCTCCACGTCTCCAAAATCAATAATGTGGGACGGGTCCGGAACACACTTCCTCAGCTGGGAGACGTGAAATACGCTATGAACATGACTCAACGACGGAGGCAAAGCTAAACGATATGCCAACTCACCGACTCTCTCCAATATCTCGAAGGGCCCAATATACCTCGGACTGAGCTTCCACTTTTTCCCAAAATGGAAAACTCCCTTCGTCGGGGATACCCTCAACAGAACATGATCTCCCACCTCGAACTCCAAAGGTCGACGCCTAACATCCGCATAAGACTTTTGTCGACTCTGAGCAGCCAACATTCTCTTTCTAATCAATTCAACTTTCTCCCTCGTCTCTAACACAAGGTCTGGATCGGTACCAACTAGATCGGACGGCTCGTCCCAACATATCGGCGATCGGCAACATCGTCCATAAAGTGCCTCATACGGTGCCATCTTAATCGACGCGTGCCAGCTATTATTATAAGTAAACTCAATTAAGGCCAAATGCTCCTCCCAGTCACTACTCCAATCTAACGCGCATGCGCGCAACAAATCCTCGAACGTCTGAATGGTACGTTCGGACTGCCCATCAGTCTGGGGATGGAACGAAGTGCTCAAACGTAACTGTGTCCCCAATGCCTTATGCACCGCCTGCCAAAAATGCGATACAAATCGCCATCTCGTGCGAAATAATGGTCCTCGGCGTACCATGAAGCCTCACTATCTGTGCGATAAAAATACGAGCCAACTTTTCTGGACCCCAAGTATCCTTGATGCCCAGAAAATGTGCCGACTTAGTCAGTCGGTCTACAATCACCCACACCATATTCATACCAGCCTTCGTCCTCGGCAAACCCGTGACAAAATCCATAGAGATATCCTCCCACTTCCACTCTGGGACGGGAAGTGGTTTCAATAACCCGGCTGGCCGCTGATGCTCAATCTTGACTTGCTGACAAGTCAAACACTTAGCTACAAACTGAACTACCTCCTTCTTCATATCGTTCCACCAGAAATTCTTCCTCAGATCTTTATACATTTTACTCGAGCCCGGATGGACTGAGTAAGGTGACGCATGGGCCTCTCGCATAATACTCTGTCTCAATCCCGAGTCGTTCGGAACACACAACCGACCTCGGAATCTCAACACTCCGTCCTCATGAATAACAAATCCCGGGGCTTTCCCCTTTCCTACACTCTCTCGGAGCTGAATACACATCGGGTCCTCCAACTGTTTCGATTTAATATCATCGACCAGAGATGAAGAAATCTCAAGAGTACGCAACTGCCCGGAACTCTCTGGTAGTATAACCTCAATGCTCAACCTCATAAACTCTCGCTGAAGTCCCGACTGGGCCGTAAGTAGCTCAAGCGCCCGAAGCGCTACCGATTTCCGGCTCAAGGCATCTGCCACAACATTTGCCTTACCCGGATGATATAGAATCTCGAGGTCGTAGTCCTTAATCAACTCCAACCATCTCCTCTGTCTCATATTAAGCTCTTTCTGCGTGAAAATGTACTTCAGGCTCTTGTGATCGGTGAAAATCTGACACGACGAGCCATACAAGTAATGACGCCAGATCTTCAATGCAAATACAACTGCGGCCAACTCAAGATCGTGCGTAGGGTAATTCATCTCATACGGTTTCAACTGACGGGAAGCATAAGCAATCGTCCTCCCGTGCTGCATAAGTACACATCCGAGCCCTTGGCCCGAATCATCACTGAAAACTGAGAAACCCTCATTACCACTCGGTAAGGCCAAAACAGGAGCGGTCGTCAACCGCTTCTTCAACTCCTCAAAACTATTCTGCCTCTCATCGGTCCACACAAACTTCTCTCGACTTCGTAATAATCGAGTCGGGTCGAGCGAGCTTAGAGAACCCCTCGACGAATCTACGGTAATACCCGGCTAATCCCAGAAAACTGCGGACCTCCTTCACGTTCTTGGGCGGCGCCCAATCCAATACTGCCTCCACCTTATGTGGGTCCAGACGAACACCCTCGGCCGAGATCACATGACCGAGAAACATAACCTCCCGCAACCAAAACTCACACTTTGAGAACTTCGCAAAAAGATGCTGAGCTCTCAAAATGTCTAACACGATATGCAAATGACGGGCGTGCTCCTCCTCGCTCCTCGAGTAAATCAGGATGTCGTCGATAAAAACGACTACACACTTATCGAGGTACTCGATAAAGACTTTGTTCATAAGCTGCATGAACACGGCTGGTGCATTGGTTATCCCAAAAGGCATAACCACAAAATCGTAGTGACCGTATCTCGTCCGAAAGGCCGTCTTCGGAATATCGGTATCCTTCACTCGGAGCTGATAATACCCCGATCTCAAATTAATATTTGAAAACACAGTTGCCCCTTGCAACTGATCAAACAAATCATCAATCCTCGGAAGCGGATACTTGTTTTTGATGGTCACTTTGTTCAACTCTCGGTAGTCGATACACAAACGAAGTGACCCGTCCTTCTTCTTCACAAATAGGACCGGTGCGCCCCAAGGTGAAGCGCTCGGTCGAATATACCCCATGTCTAGCAACTCTCCCAACTGTTTCTTCAACTCAAGCATCTCGGCAGACGCCATACGGTATGGCGTCTTAGAAATCGGGGCTGCCCCCAGCTCTAAGTCGACGGTAAACTCAACCTCTCGGTCCGGCGGCAAACCCGGCAACTCGTCTGGAAAAACGTCAGGATACTCACATACTACCGGAATAGACGATAGTTCAACTCCCCCTTCCTCCGATCTCAAAGTGTAACACCAATAGCCCGTGCAACCTCCTCGAAGCAGTCTCACGGCCCTCAAGGCGTTGATCAGTAACCTCTGGCTACTCCGCTTACGCCCCACAAAAGAATGCTCGATACCGTCAGAGGCTAACATCGAAACGGTTCTCGTTCTATAATTCATGATCGCCCCATGACGGTCCAGCCAATCCTCACCCAGAATCAAATCCTCATCTATAATATCTACCGCAATCAGATTAGAAGGCCAAACCCTCCCCGCGATACTCACAGAAAAATCTCTAACCTCACGATCCCCCACGATGCTATCCCCACTAGGAAGTTTAACAACAAAAGGCTCACAAGCAACTAGGCAATCGACATGCAGACGACGCACATAATCCATAGATATAAAAGAATGCGTAGCACCAGAATCGAACAATACGGAAACAGGATGATCAAGGATGTGGACGGTACCTGTAGCCACCGTCGCGTCAGGATCTCCTGCTCGTCTCATCTCATACACTCGGGCGAATGCACCCGCACTAGAAGATCCCCTCTAGAAGGCCGCCACGTCCTCGACCTGCCAAAACTCGTGCGGCCGAGGAACTGCTTGCTCGATTCACACTGGCTCTCCGCACTGGGCTGATATCTGAGTAACTGGAGTTCGAGCCGCATCCGTACAAAACTTAGCACGATGACCCATCCGACCACAAGCAAGACACTGAATCGGAGGCCTATCACACTCACTCATGATGTGGCCCGGGCGACTACAGTTGAAGCACGTAGGACCACAGACGGAACCAGTAGGAGCGGACCTAGAACCGTTTCCTCGCCCAACTGATGGCGACTGACTCCCAAAGACTCGCGAACCAGACTGAGCCTTCGGATACCCTCCTGACTTGCCTCTCGAAAACTGACCGGAGGTCTTCTGCTTCTTTCCTTCGGTTGCCGTCTCTGTCGCAGAAAACGACATCTCATAAGCCATCGCCTTATTCTGATATTCTTTCAAAGTCGTGCACCCCAAACCAGACATGTAGTGGCGTACCCTCGGTTTCATCCGCATATCAAAGTGGCGGATCTTATCAAGCTCATCTCGGACTTGGTTCCTCACATAATGCAGCTGTTGATTGTAGTCCTTGATAGCTTGAGAAATAGGAACGTCTTGGGGCTTAGCCTCAAAGAAGGCTCGAATCCTCCCCTCTTTCACTGGCCAAGGACAGAATTCATCTTCCATCAAATCCCTAAACTCTGCCCACGTAGCTGCCCGGTCGCGCGGTTTCACCGCTTGCCACCACGTTGCTGCCTCTTTGGCGAGGAAGTACTGAGCGATGGATACCTTCCTCTCCTCAGAGCAGTTAGCAGCCTCGAATACCTTCTCCATCTCAAATAGCCAATTCTCCCAACCAGGGGCCTAAGCACCATCAAATCTGCGGAGGACGCATACTAATCACGTCCTGAAGAAACTTAACATTGCCGATCCAGAGGCGGAATCAAGTTAGCATTAGCTTGCCGACTAGAATGGCTCGAGTCGAGAGCGCCATCCTGTTCACATTTGCTGCAAAATGTTGGCCACTCCAACATTCTCATGTGCATTACTGGAACTAGCAGACTGGTCCTGCTGACCTCCGGAACTAGGGGGAATACTATTCGACAAAGAGGGCATCGCCGAATCAGTTCCTGAGTGATCGGACATGGCCGCCCCACCGGCTGCGCCACGTCCCCTACCGCGTCCGCGACCGCGTCTGCGTACTCTACCAGCAGGAAATCTGAAGAAGTAATGGGTAAGTACAATTCAAACGCAAAACGCAACAAGTTACTAAGACAGGAATAGAACATAACGGTGAAACGAGTCAGGTTAGGAAAAAAAACTTACGAGCACCGGCGTACTGAGATGATGGCATAGTAGTGATACTGTCCCAAAAACGACACTTAACTAGACCCAAATAACCGACAGCCTAGGTATCCATAAACCTAAGCTCTGATACCATATTCTGTAACACCCCCAAGACATTCATGGCATATTACAGCGCCGTGGACCCCACACTGTGGAATCCACCAGGCTAACGTACCAAACAAGACATTCGACAACGACAAACCATCATAAAGAAAACGACAAGCTAAATAAAAGACTATAACCGACAAATAAAATTCTGACATCAAATCCATTTTCCCAAAATGGGAACACAACATTAACAAATTCAAATCGGAAGTACTCGAGTACTTAAACAAATTTTATAATACAGAATCCCAAAATCAGACATCAATAATAATTGACAGACAAGACACCAATAATCAACTTCTAGACAATATCATGCTTGCCCATCATCCTCATACGGCTCAGGTGATCGCTTGTCCCCACGATCAATACCTGAAATACAAAAAGTATTTCCCCCATTTAAGGGATTAGCGACAACTGCTAGTGCAAGTACAATCCATTTGAACTACATTCTAATCAAATGAATATATGCGCCAAAATCATTTTAGAAAACATTTTATATTCCGGAATATTTACGATGCACAAGCAAAAAACACATTTTCTCCAACCAAAACAATTCAAAGTTAACCTTGGTACTGTAATACCCGTAATTTTGATTTCCGGTAACTTTCTATTTTCGGCGGAAGTCCGTTTTGACAACTCGCTTGGGACCGTTTCGTCACCCTAATTCTACACTTTTTGACATCCGAGTTTGTTTCGGTGTCGTTATGTTGAGTTCCATGCTTTTCAGCAACTTTTCCGCACTGGAGTTCGATTCTTGCGAATCTCGTTCTAAACTGCTGTTTCGAGTTTCCCGTAAGTCCGTTTAACTTTGTTAGAAGTGTTGTGAACTTCGGTTCGGTTATTCGATCGCGTATTCGGGCGTTTTGGGCCATTTTGTAATTTACCCAAAGTTATGGGTATTCTATCTGTATTCGTTGTCTCGACTCTTTTCTCGGTCGCGTATGATTAATTATTACATTACGCTTTCATTTCGGGTCGTTGATGTTGTCTGCGAACTTTTCGTCGTGTTCGTTCCGTACGTTTTTGGAAATCGAGTCGTCGAGCCCTGGTGGTCGGGCACTGGCCGGACGATTGTGGGACTGACCGGACGGTCGCAGGTTCTGGCCGGACGATGGCTGGCACTGACCGAGAAGGCACAGCAGGAACCGGCGTAGCGCACGCTACGGCCGGACGGCCAAGCGCTAGCTGGCAGTTGTAGCGCACTGCCGACCGCCCAGCAGACGCTATCGAGCCCGGGCAGAGGGATTCTCGAGGTTCTCGACTCGGGTAGGATCGGCAGTAGCGCACGCCATCACGGCCGTTGCGCACGCCGACCGGGCAGGGGTAGCGTCTGCCGCCCGCCGACTAGCGACGCACGGGATGAGCTTGCTAGTCCGGAGGCTATCGGACAAAGCCGCTAGCGCGCGCAGGCTTCCGGCCGTAGCGCACGCTAGCGGGAGTCGGGCGGACGAGTCATGGTCGGCAGAATTGGTCGGTGGTGCCGGGTCATGCGGGCCATGGCCGAGAGTGCTGGGCCTATACTGACCGATAGCGCACGCTAGTTCCGACCCAGTATATAAATGACAGAACAACCACTTTCTCACTCATTTTTCATTTCCTTTCTCTTCGGTCCGCGGCTGGAGCTTCGGAGAAGATGAAGTCATGTTGTTAAACAACAAATCCATGAAGTTCGTGAGTTCATATCATTGATCGATGATCCTATAACATCCTTCGATCCAGCGAATCAAGGTTAGATCTTTAGAACCCTACTTTTGGGGAGATTTGGGGGTTTTCGCGTTTTTGTCCGATTCATTCCGTTTTGTTGATTAATTCATGATGAATATGATTAATCTTGTTGGTACTCTTAGTTTCCCTACGGATTCATGGTATATTTCGTGATTTTTACGAAATCGAGAGGGTTTGGTTGTGGTCCGCCCTCGTTGTCGTTTTTATACGAATATACATGAATCGTAGGCGGGTTTCCGGGCGTATTCCAATTCCGTATTCGTTTCGAATCTGTTGTGATTGTATTCTTCGAATCGTTAGGTTCGGTTTCGATGGTTCCTAGCATTCGTCGGTGACTTTCCATTTCCGTTCGTTGCGTCGTCAATTATTCAAGGCAAGTATATATATTTATGAATGTGCGTTCTCGACTTTGAAAGTATGAAATATTAATGGCATGCTTATTTATATCCACTCCGGGACGGACCGACGGGTCCTCTGAGGGTTTCGTAGCCTCTGGTGCGATTCCATGGATAATATGAATTAACCACTCACGGGACCGACGGGTCCTCTGAGGGTTCCGTAGCCTCTGGTGCGGTTCCACGGTATTCATATATGTATTGATGCGATGCTATGAGATTTAGTTATTCCGGAATACTAGTCTTGAATTGATGAATTGACGGATTACATTTACTTTATTGTCGAGGAGTATTGTGTTTCATACTGTTATACTTGCACTAGCTATTCGACGGCTAACCCCTTTATGGGGGAAATACTTTTTATGTATTTCAGGTTCCAGGAGAGAGGACAGGCGTGTATCGGGTCAGCATGAAGATGATGGGCAAGTGTGATACTGTGTCTTGTCTCCGGTTATCTTTTTGGATTCCTCCATTCAGTGTTGTTGTACTGGAATGGATTTTAAATACTCGAGTATTGTATTTCAGTTTCCTCGATGTTCCGGCTTGTATTGTCGAGGTATTGATTTGTGTAGTGATGTATATGGTTTCATTGGTTATGGTTTTGAATACCATTTGTATCGTCTTTCTTTCCATTGTATGTAGACCTTCTCGGTCAAGTTTTATAGTTCCGCGTATGTTTAGCCTTGTGTGTCCCACGACGGGGCTCACGGCGCTGTAATATACCCTGAATAACTTGGGGGTGTTACAGAATATGGTATCAGAGCTTAGGTTTATGGATACCTAGTCAGCCGGTCTTTTGGGTCGATTGAGTCGTCATTTGCCCACAAGATCACTACTCTGTCATCATCACAAGGCGACTGCAGATCGTAAGTCCTCTCACTCTTCTTGTATTTTCTCGACCATTTCGTTTTTAGCTTGGTATTCTTTGGAATTGGTCACTTCGAGAAGGTGCGATTTGGATTATACTTCCGCACGTGTGTGCCCTTTAGAATGTTGGATGTAAGGAGAAGAAGTTGTGAGTGTGGTTACGGACGTGAACCCTTCCTTGAGATTTTGTCAAATTGCTAATTTCGATATTAGCGTGTATCGGTTTTGTGTTGAGACTTTGTTTGGGAGTCGCATGCTAGTACCACGGGAGATCATCGACTTCACAGACCTGTAAGTATGTTGTTTGAATTATTCGATAATTCTTGGTTATCTTGGTGATTTCGGATTTATATGTTAGATAATTGTGCTTGAGGATGATGTGAACGTATGACAATGTTGCTGAATGCGTATATGTATTCATTGTGCCGTATGATCATTTGGTATGTCGAGATGTTAGTAGAGAATAGCGGAAAATGGCTAAGTACAGCTACGTTAGCGCACGCTACAAGGTATGCCTAGCGCGCGCTAAGATATATACTTAGCGTACGCTACGGTGCATACTTAGCGCACGCTAAGAGATTCGGTTACGTACGCTAATGAGGACCCCTAACGTACGTAACGACTTGCTGGGTTAGTTTCGGAAGGTGGCCGACAGGTAGGCCCAGGTTGATTTTTATATTCAGTTAGTGCACGCTAACGCATGTTGGTTAGCGCACGCTAACACCAGATCGCCAATAATGGAATCTTAGCTTTCGGCGGGTGGACCCGGCCATGTTCGACGCGTGTCCAGATAAGGTCAACGAGTGCTTGTCGTGTAGAGCTAGCGCACGCTAAAACCATATGATTAGCGCACGCTAATTCCATATCGGCCAAAGGAATCCCGATAATCGCGGATGCTTTCGGCATGTGGGGGCACGATACTGTAGCAAGTCAACGACGATTAGCGCGCGCTAAGGTCGAATAATAGCGCACGCTACTGAGCATTTCACTGTATCAAGTCAACGCCTGTTAGCGTACGCTAATGCATGGGCATTACGTACGTTAGATGAATTTCGAAGCAATGTAGTAGCTTCTGGACTGCCCGATAGCGCACGCTATCAAGGAAGGATAGCGCACGCTAGTCATGTAGCGCACGCTAAATATAAGGTCTAGCGCGCGCTAGTGATGTGTTTTATTGAGAGGATAGACGAGCGCTGAGAGGCATTTTGTCCATTCTCTTTCCTTCAGTCAATAGAGAGAACCTTGGGAAGTACTTGAAGTTCCTAAACATTGAGAGATGATTCTCTCAAACAAGATTAAGATGGAGAGCTCGGATTTATGTATTGTTCATAAAGTTTTTGATGATTCTTGGAATGGAGTTCAAATTATTCTTCTTCGTGGTTCATCCATACATGGTAGTCCTCGTATCCCTTTGATAGTGGTTCATTTCTTTAAGGATTACTACTTGGGAGGGAGTATGTTGGGAATCGTGTATTTTGATGTTCGTCTTATTTCAATGAAAATGCATAAATTGGACTGTACTTTTATCCGCTGCGTGAGTATTTTGAAATGGCTTTTGGTATTTTGCCAGATGAATTTTTATTTTGTAAAACCGATTCCCTAAACTGAGTCTTTGGCATTTTGGCCTCGATCGTTTTGACGGTATTTGGAAAATGATTTTCTCTTAATATTTAAAAAAATATTACCGTCATCGGTCTTTTTAGCATTTTTGAAATGATGTGGAAAAATTGTGCTTAGCCTGGTAAATCCTTGTGAGAAGGGTTTACGGCGTGTAATATTCCCAGGAGGATCTGGGGTGTTACAATTGTGGTATCATGTGATAATGGTATACGAGATTTATTGGAATTATAATAAGAGGTTTCGGATGTTGATATGATTATTGAGACCTTCTTCATATGGTGATGACAGTATTGTTGCGACTCTTAAGGTTGTATGAATGGCATGACGAAGAAAATGGTAACATGGAGATATATACCTCGGATATGTTGTTCTGAATGGGATTTCGGATATTTCGTGTTCTTGAAGAACTCTTGAATTATACGAGGTGATTATTTTTTTTAAGAAGTGTTGATGTTTCGAAAATGAATATGGAATATTCATATCTAGAGCTAAACTATGTGTTTGATATAATATTCGTATTGGAATACTAATGTGTTTATGAGTTTGATGAGACTATTATTCATCTCCGAATTTGGAAGCCCATACGTATGGAGCAAATGTTCAAGTCGAATGATTGGACTATTTGATAACCTTTTTAGTAGGATTATCTATTGTTTTGAACCAGTCGGATGATTCGAAATGATGACGGTCATAAGTAAATTTTAACGATGGATTTACGAGAAGGGAACCTTATCAATTCGTATTTAAGAATTGAGTTTGGAACATTTAGACCCTTATTATTGGTCCTCATTTGTTGCTGATATGATCATCATATTTCGACTCGTATTGTGGACAGGATGTGTAATTGTATGAGTTGGATTGTTCAGACTGTGATTAGTCGAGATATGGTGAAACGTTTGAGTTTGTGGTTTGGTGGTATTGATATTGGTCGTCATCGAACCCGTTGATTATTAATCCTTCATTTTACAATAAGATATGATGTTTGATCGTGAATTATGACTGTTGTGTTGCGGTTAAGGTTGAAGGGTTCGTAGATTAACTTGGTCGAGACTGAGGAATTCGTAAGACGAAATCAACTGAATTGGTAACAGTTCGTTGTATTGATATCGAGGCAAGTTTTATACTCGTACTAATCAATGAGACTAATGTTATCGTGTAGGTGTACGAATGTGTGTATCATTTCGAGACTTGGTCTCCTTATGATTGTATTGATATCAGGGGATTGTTTGATACGACACCCGTCGACAAATCATGCCAAATGTTATTGTTGTTCGTAAACGGCCGATTGAAGGCATTGATGTATTTGAATTTCATCCTCATTATCGGTAACTGATTTAAGTGTGCCGAGACATCCGTTGTACCGTTATTATCGAGTTGTCGTTCTAAGGTAACCGAAGTATTGAATTGGGACTGTCGAAGATAGTTCCCATCCGTTGAGTCGTTATCGATTGGTCGTTCGAAGACAATCGAGATATTGAATGGGGATCGCCGAGGATAGTGCCCATCTGTGAGTCATTATTGTCGTGTTGGCCAACTCAGGGCAGCACACTATTATTCTGGTGAACTCGATAATTTTGTGATCGTTGAGGGTGGAGGATTTCCCGAATTGTGGTGTTGTGGTTATTACCGTGTTAATCAGTCCTTATGGAATTCTTATCCCAGGATGGTTGTTTTGAATATCGTTGGTCGTGTCGATCTTTCGTTCGTGTGTCATCGTTCACTTAGTGAATCGTATGATCCGTAATGGGTATTTTATCCTTTGAGTTTCGTTGTCATGTTGTATCATGGCATATCTCGAATCATGTCTGCGTGCCGATTGGTTATGTGTAGGATTTTTAGCCAGGCACTCGATGGTCATGCGTGGATGTTTCCGCATTGGACCGTGCACACAAGACGTAGTTCTTGAGGCTAATTAGGTACATTGTCACACGTATATTCTGGATTCCGTATACGGGGTGTACATGTGCACGGACACATTTCCGAATCGGGCGTACTGTGATGTCCCTCTTGAGCCTTATTGTTTGGTCGTTCGTAGTCCATGTCGTATTGGATATGTCCGACGATTTATGCCGCCGTATACGCCAAGAGGGTATGTCCGATGTGGTTGCTTCTTTGAGAATCAGTTGTGATGATTCTGACTTTGGGCATTCGCTTTCAGTGCCATCGTGATACACAAATTTCCGAGGGGTTTTCAGGCCATTGCGATGTATTGGTATTTTGTTGGAGCCTTCGGGCATGGTGATTCGCATCTCTTTCAGCATTGGTTTAGTTTACCTTCGGGTAATGTATTGTTGTGTTCTATATTGATGATTCGCCGTTTGGGCGTAAGTTTCGGTTCTTGTGTATCTCGTTGAGTTTTTCCTAACGGGATATTTCTTCTCCCTACTTGTTTTAAGTTTCGGGACGAAACTTCTTTTAAGGAGGGTAGAATGTAATACCCGTAATTTTGATTTCCGGTAACTTTCTATTTTCGGCGGAAGTCCGTTTTGACAACTCGCTTGGGACCGTTTCGTCACCCTAATTCTACACTTTTTGACATCCGAGTTCGTTTCGGTGTCGTTATGTTGAGTTCCATGCTTTTCAGCGACTTTTCCGCACTGGAGTTCGATTCTTGCGAATCTCGTTCTAAACTGCTGTTTTGAGTTTTCCGTAAGTCCGTTTAACTTTGTTAGAAGTGTTGTGAACTTCGGTTTGGTTATTCGATCGCGTATCGTGATTTTCGGGCATTTTGGGCCATTTTGTAATTTACCCAAAGTTATGGGTATTCTATCTGTATTCGGTGTTTCGACTCTTTTCTCGGTCGCGTATGATTAATTATTACATTACACTTTCATTTCGGGTCGTTGATGTTGTCCGCGAACTTTTCGTCGTGTTCGTTCCGTACGTTTTCGGAAATCGAGTCGTCGAGCCACAGTGGTCGCACTGGCCGGACGATTGCGGGAGGCCCAGTCGGCCGCGAGTTACAGCCGGACGATGGCGCTTGACCGAGCGAGCACAGCGAGGCCGCGTAAGCGCACGCTTCGGCCGGAGCCTTCGCGCTAGCTTCAGCGATGTAAGCGCCATGTCAGTCGGCCAGACGTGCTATCGAGCACAGGCGGAAATTCGAGGTTACGGACTCGGGTAGGATCGGCGAGTAGCGCGCACGCTCTGCCGGCCGTTGCGCCGCTGGCCGATCGGGGGTAGCGTCTGCTGTCGGCCGACTAAGCGTCGTTACGGATGAGCTTGCTAGTCCGAGGCTCTTTGGGCCAGTCGGCTAGCACGCGTAGGCTTGGCCGTACCGCACGCTAGCGGGAGTCGGGCGACGAGTCATGGTCGGCGGGGTGGTCGGTGGTGCCGGGTCATGCGAGGCCATGGCCGAGAGTCTTTGGGCGATCTTGGCCGATAGCGCACGCTAGTCCGGAAGGCTAGCGCACGCTAGTTCCTAAATATATAAATGACAAATGACCACTTTCTCACTCATTTTCATTTCCTTTCTCTTGGTCCATGGTGGAGCTTCGGAGAAGATGAAGCCATGTTGTTAAACAACAAATCCATGAAGTTCCCGAGTTCATATCATTGATCGATCATCCTATAACATCCTTCGATCCAAATAATCAAGGTTAGATCTTTAGAACCCTACTTTTGGGGAGATTTGGGGGTTTTCACGTTTTTGTCCGATTCATTCCGTTTTGTTGATTAATTCATGATGAATATGATTAATCTTGTTGGTACTCTTAGTTTCCCTACGGATTCATGGTATATTTCGTGATTTTTACGAAATCGAGAGGGTTTGGTTGTGGTCCGCCCTCGTTGTCGTTTTTATACGAATATACATGAATCGTAGGCGGGTTTCCGGGCGTATTCCAATTCCGTATTCGTTTAGAATCTGTTGTGATTGTATTCTTCGAATCGTTAGGTTCGGTTTCGATGGTTCCTAGCATTCGTCGGTGACTTTCCATTTCCGTTCGTTGCGTCGTCGATTATTCAAGGCAAGTATATATATTTATGAATGTGCGTTCTCGACTTTGAAAATATGAAATATTAATGGCATGCTTATTTATATCCACTCCGGGACGGACCGACGGGTCCTCTGAGGGTTTCGTAGCCTCTGGTGCGATTCCATGGATAATATGAATTAACCACTCCGGGACGGACCGACGGGTCCTCTGAGGGTTCCGTAGCTTCTGGTGCGGTTCCACAGTATTCATATATGTATTGATGCGATGCTATGAGATTTAGTTATTCCGGAATACTAGTCTTGAATTGATGAATTGACGGATTACATTTACTTTATTGTCGAGGAGTATTGTGTTTCATACTGTTATACTTGCACTAGCTATTCGACGGCTAACCCCTTTATGGGGGAAATACTTTTTATGTATTTCAGGTTCCAGGAGAGAGGACAGGCGGGTATCGGGTCGGCATGCAGATGATGGGCAAGTGTGATACTGTGTCTTGTCTCCGGTTATCTTTTTGGATTCCTCCATTCAGTGTTGTTGTACTGGAATGGATTTTAAATACTCGAGTATTGTATTTCAGTTTCCTCGATGTTCCAGCCTGTATTGCCGAGGTATTGATTTGTGTAGTGATGTATATGGTTTCATTGGTTATGGTTTTGAATACCATTTGTATCGTCTTTCTTTCCATTGTATGTAGACCTTCTCGGTCAAGTTTTATAGTTCCGCGTATGTTTAGCCTTGTGTGTCCCACGGCGGGGCTCACGGCGCTGTAATATACCCTGAATAACTTGGGGGTGTTACAGGTACGTGACTCATGGCCACCGTACCCCGCAGAGCCCCGTCGGACATCCCTGGGTGGTTAACCACAGTTCGCGATACGAAACTCACGGCAACGTATCCCTAGAGGCCCCGTCGGACCGTCCCTAGGTGAACATACACATATCCATCCACAACAACCACAATACAGCTATAATTCAAATACTAGAACATGTAAACAAATGTAAAGTACTTGCCTTTGTGACATCTTCGAAGAATCGGAAGTGAAAAACGATTACGGATGATCCGAGTGGAACGACGGTTCCTAACGAAGAATTAACATAACTCAGTCCCAACGGACATCAATAAACGAAAGGAATACTCCCATAACCCCGATTACAATTCACGACAATAGACGTTCAATCGATACGGGTGAGGGTTTACGCAAAATCTCCCCGTATTGATAATTCACGGATTAAACTCAAGGAAATTGGATTGGGAATCGTCCAATAACAACAATCGGTAAGAAGTTTCGCAACATACATGAACAATTCGGAATCAATCACGAAAAACCCGAAAAACCCCCAATTTATACAAGTTAGGGTTCCTGAAGAAAATACCTCGGATTCGGATGATGGAGGATGATTATGCTGATGGTGATATGCTACTACGATTCTATGGTGATGGAACACGAAAAATTCTTCAATCAAAACTGAAGGAATCGCATCTGGAGTCGCTCCGTGAAGAAAAACGAAAGGAAAGATAGAAAATGAGGTCTTGGACCTCTGCCCATTGCTTTAAAGCAGTAATTTATTACTGCCGTAACGAGGGACACTTACGGCCGTAGCAGGGGACACTTACGGCCGTAACATGACCAACTTACGGCCAGACCGGGCGTTACGGCGTAACACCTGCTCGATAGCGATCTTGGCAACTTGTCCAAACGATTCCGGACGATCCCGAAACCCGGACCTGCTATTGAACCAAAAATATGACTACGAAGAATGTTCGATGACGAGTCTAACCAGCACAAGAAAACATCAGTCCGACTACCCGGGAATCCGAAATACGACACGAACATGAAATTCCTTAAACTTATAGGAAATTACGAAAATGGCCCAAGTGCCCGAAAAATCACGAAACGACGTCGGATTTACAAACCGAAAGTTTCAACATGACCAACTCAACCATACGAACTTGTACAAGCCAAGAAACAACGAAAACGAACGAGTTTAACGAGAATCGAACGTTCATACGGCAAAACATGTCATAAAATGAAATTACGTGAAAACATCATCAAAACTCGTCCAAACGGAAAAACTCCAAGAACAAAGTAGATTCGAAATGTCGAAACGGTTACAAGCGAGTCGATAAAAATAGACATACACCAAAAATGGAAACTGCTAAAAATAGAAAATTACGGATATTACAAACCCAATGCCCATGTGTAAATTCGTGAACCTGCTAACAAAAGGACACATCCTTTTCCATGGGGATGTCAACTTCTCAAAAGAATTCTTCACCGTCAGTGACGACGGAGACATTGTTAGCAGAATTGGAGCATTTTGCCGAATCCGCTCCACCTGGACAATTTCTTTTAACATGTCCATATTTTCCACACTTCCAGCACGTCGGAGTCCTCAAAGGGTTTTTCTTCTTCTCGTTCCTACATATCAAAACCGCACCTTCTGATGAAGTATTGCTGCTACCTTCCAGTCTTTTCTCCTCGGACAGGAGTTTGCTAGTAACATCTTCATACTTCAGGGTCTCTTTACCGTACATCAGAATAGGCTTCATATGTTCATAAGAAGATGGCAAAGATAATATAAGCCTTAATGCTTTATCCTCATCTTCAACCTTCACTCCAATAGCCTCCAGTTCCGAAACAATATTATTAAGAACATTTAGATGATCTGAAATTTTTGTACCTCCATCCATACGTAATATATGAAATTGCTCCTTGAGATACAACCGATTTGAGATGCCCTTGCCTTGGTACAACTGTTCAAGCTTCTCCCAAAACTCCTTTGCCGTTGATAACCCATGCACATTAGCTAGCACATTCTTTACAAGAAATAAACGAATGGCACTAGCCGCTCTCAAATACAAATCTTCCCATTCTTCATCATCGTTTTTACTAGTCCCGTTTTTATCACCGCTGGAAATAGGGGCAGGTTTCCCCTTTAACGCCTCGTGTAACCCTGATTGAATCAACACATCCTTGACTTGAACTTGCCACAAGCCAAAATTGATCCTTCCATCAAACTTCTCTACATCGAACCTCATGAGACTGAACTTTGACATCGTATTTGTATCTTAACATGAAATACCAAGACACCCAAATACAACCAACAAAAATTCATTTCTGATGTGGAAGATCAGACAAAGCTGCAACCACAGAGCATAATACAAACCTCTAAGATCGGGACCTCCCCCGAACTTGGCACCGATACCACTTGTTGGGAAAATGGCCTCAAAGATCCCCAGCAACCCTCTCAAAGACCAATAATAGAGAAAAATAAATAACACAAGAATATACGTGGAAACTCCAAAACCGGAGAAAAAAACACGGCCCCCACCGGAGAAAATACTACTATGAGATAAATTTTTACAATCACATAAATTTTCTCTCTCGACCTCAAACCAACTTCCACACTACATCAACTTTTTGACGAACTCATACCTTTCTCCCAACCCTCTACTAGAAAATACAATAAAGGAATTTAAAAAGAATCAAATACAAAGAAAAGTAGTGCATTTGATTTTGGTGCACTTGGAATAAAGACCCAAGACCTCCTTATATAGCATTAGGAAGCCTCCAACTCTTTTCTTGTTTCCATGTGGGATGACTTCTTTTATTGGAGTAGGAAGTCTCTCACTCTTTATTCTCTTTCAATATGGAATATGACCCTCTTTTATTTTACAACAAAATCCCAACAGTAAATCCTTACATTTCTATCCTCAAGTACATCTACATATTTATCATAAAACTTAATATTGGCCTACCTTTTATTGGACTAACCCATTACATTTAACAATAATCTAATTTTAAATAAATTCATTACTTATGTAATTGTCCACTAACATAGATACACCCAATCGGGCCCCAACTATTCGACCCAATTACCTGCTGACCCAAATTAAAAATTTCGAGTATTTTTAAATTTTCTAAATTCTTTTTGGGCCAGGTACCTGACTCGGAAAAAAAATCATATAGTTGGGTCGGGTCATGGGCAGACTTATTGCTTATTTGGGTACCCAAAAACTTGATTACTTTTTGAATAGTTATTTTTTATAAATTTAATTATTTAATTTGTAAGTTTATGAAATTTTATATTTCAAATAATATGAATTATATTTAATATGAGAATTTATGTTAATGTGTTTTTAGTAATGATATTTATTTTACTAGTTCGGAAATGTACTAGAAGATAAAATCGATAAATAAGAAATAGTATATTCTTTCATAGGAAATAGATCATATGAAAACTAATTACCTTGTGAAATTTAGAAACTTTTGTAGGCCATTGATATTAGTGATCTAACAGCGGTAGATGAGTAGAATTATATGCCTTTATGTATTTTTTATTGCATTATTTGTTGCATATCTTAGCGTAAATTTCGATCTGACAAATAATATAATATCTTGATGAAATTACTTAATAATGCAATTGATTTCTAGATTTCACCATTAAAGGTATTTCCACCATAGTCAATCCCTTCTTTCATATATATATATATATTGAATTAAACATAATTATATAATATAAAAGAAATGATATATATAAATTTTTTGGTTAGTTTTGAAATTTATTTATTGTCAGAAAATATTTATAATGTATTTAACATTTGTGAGATTAATTTATATAATAAATTTTAAAATAAATTTATATTTATAAATAATTAATATAAAATATTAAATTAGTCGTATTAAAATTTGGATCGAGAACTTCATGACCCGAAATTCTGGTACCTGGTTATGCACACCCCTACCCCTCCCAGCCCTCTTCGGCATGTTTGAATCGCTGCCACCATATGAGATCGCCGATTCTTGGTGCAATCTCTCTGTAATCGTGGATACACACACTAAATTGATGCCGACTTACTCATGGGAGGCAACCAACTACTTTCAATCGAAAATGGTGAGATCACATCTTTCAATCGAAAATGTGCCTGAAACAATAGATCCGACCGATGAAGATGTGCCTAAGATTAGGGCTCCGCTGTTTCTCCGTCCTAATTACGATGAGAATCCGTCATTCCTTGCGTTACTTGGCATTGACTCTTCTCTGGTGAGATCACATCTTTCTTACTCTTTCTTGTTGGTATCCCTAATTTTGCCCTAATTGTCAGGATTTGGTTAGTTTGATGGTCGGGCAGAATCTGGTCATATTTTGAAATTTATGAATTGAAATTAAGAATTTTTATTGCTGATTTTGTAGATATATGCCCATGATAGCTGCTGGTTTGTTTGTTGGTATGATTTTGGTATGATTTGTTCTGATGTTGGCTGTTATATGAATTCCTAGGCTTGGAGGCTTAAGATAGAACGAATAACAGTGTCAATGATGCAAAACGAAATCTTCACATAAGCTGAGACATTACACGAGTTTACATGGTAAACAACAATTCAAAAAGGATACTTAGTTGTTTATACTGTAAACCTAGCCGAAAAGCTAACTTTCTAACAAACCCTAGTAGCCAAAAGCAAGCATAAGAGAACCTATATCATAACGAGGTTTCCCTTGTTCATGTGTGGGATCTTGTAGTTGTTCCCTCCTTTGACTTTCATAATCTCTGTGTAACAGCCTCGCAATGTCAGAAAAACATTGTTAAGCGTATGTGCACTCAATCCTTCAAAGTGTGGTCACATTATTAGATCATCCACATTACTTGCAGCCTTATCATCCTGAAGTGATTGAATTGCTCTAAAAAATCCTAAATCATTGATATTAGTATCAGGGGAATTTGCTGATTGACTTATTGGTTTGATGTAATATCCATCTGATGTTGCTGCATTGATCCAATCTGGATCATCACAATTGAGATGTGGTATGGCATTGTTCTGTTGAATAAGGATTTGTTTGCTTGCTCCATTTGGCCAGTTTGATTTGATGGATGGTATTACCTGCATGATTGAGTAGAACACTACAACAGCAACATCTAAGCCTTAGTCACTACATACATGCTGAAGTAAAATAGGGTTACCTTATTTAGTATGCAGTCTTTGATGACTGATTTAGTGGTAAAGTTAATTGGTTTGCTCTCCAGAGTTCCTTTTCTTCTATTCTTGGAGTTTATCTTTGCTGGCTGTTCAGTGAATGGGAGTATCCTAACTTTCCATCAAATATAACTCCCTCACTGCCATACTTGTCAAGGCGTAAAGACGAGGCTAGACGACATTGCACCGCCTAACCACCTAGGCAGTTATGCGCTCGCGTAGGCGACATTAGACGGATTATACGATTAACTATAAATTTTTCATATATTTTTTATATATACATTTATATGCTATAATAAAATAGAATAACTATAATTATATTTCAAAAATAAATCTTATAGAGAAGTTAAAAGATAATAAGTCTAAGGCATACAAATCAAGTAACTAATACTAGATAAACTAGATGACAAAATCACAGTCCTAAAAATCGGCCTAGGTGTCCGCCTAGGCGTCTGCCTAGGCGCTAGAAGGTCACCCTCCACCCCGACTACCCCATAGTCGGTTCTGCCAGGCGGGTAGGAGCTTAGTAGTCAATAGCGGCCGCTACGGCCGCTATAGCGGTTAGCGACGCGAAGCGGCCACCTATCGCTATCGGCCGCTATACGCTAAGGGCTTATGAGTAGCGGCCGCGAACCGCCGCTATTATCGCTAACTCAGTTTAGCGATGGCGGCTTTAGCGGCCGCTAATTTTTTTTTAAAAATAATAAAGGCCCCAGTCCTAGTTAGTGTTACCCTCCCGACTGACTCCCTCGTTTTTTTTCCTTCTTTTATTTCTTCTTTTTTTAAATAAAGGGCTCAGCCCTAGCGGCCGTTTTTTTTTTTTGTTTTTTTTTTTTTTTTTTTTTAATAAAGGGCCCAGCCCTAGTGGCCGTTTTTTTTTCTTTCTTTGATGAGGAAAGTGAAGAAGAAAAAGATGCCGAAGCCTACAAAGCTTGTGATATTGACGAATCCGATTCCGATGATGATGACTTTGGCATCAATATTTTAGATGATTAAATTTAATTGAACATTTGAACTAGACTTTGTTTGCTCTTAATGTTTTTTATTCTAGTAGTCGATTTTCATTTGACGTTTCATCTTTGATGACGATTAATGACCTAGACTTTGTTTTCACTTTAATGAATTTAGTTATTGCTATATATATATATATCACTTTTTTACAAACTTGTCGCTATATTTGAATTTAGCGGCCGCTATTGTACCGCTATCGCTATATAGCTAAACGGGCACGTGACCGCTACGAGCCGCTAATCGCCATTGACTACTATGGGTAGGAGGCTCTAGGCGGCCCTAGGCGGGCTGAGGCGGGTCCAGGCGGGCTAGGCGGGTCTACTGGGTCTAGGCAAGTCTACTGGGTCGGGTCGGATTTGTAATATTTCTTTCTTTTAGAGGATGTTTCTGTCATTTTCCTTGACTAACCTAAAGAAGCAGATCGATCGGGCCACGGAAGAAGTCTACTCGCCAGCTTCTTCCTCTCAAGACCTCGCAGAGCCTTCTCCGACAGACCATTTCAAATTCATTCTCCGACATAACCGCTTGCGTCGCTCGCTTCTCTTTGACTGGAAGGTAGGAGACGTCGCTTCTCTTTTCACAGGCCTGCGCTTCTCTTGCAGATTTATTTAGGTTTTTCTCTTTCGTTAATCGATCGGGCTGCTTTCATTTAGGTTTTTCTTTTTTTTTTTTTAAAAACGTTGATGTACTATTGTACTAAATTAGTACAGACTGCCGCTTTTTTTTAAATATATTAATTAAACTGATATGTGGAGTCTGCACTGTATTGTTAAACTACTGATGTCTGATGTTAAGAATTTTTTCTTCTTTTTATTGCTTGACACCAATGTCTGTCTTTTTCAGTTTTTCTTAGTACAACTAGTGCGAATGGCCGGAATTAATATTTCGTCTGAAGCTTCTAATGTGACCCCCGAATCATCGAATTTGACACAGAGAATATTTCCTCTTCAAAAGAATTTTTTAAAAGAATATTATTATGCATTTTGTATGCATATATAAAAATAAATAAAATATAAATATAAAAAAAACCCGCCTAGCGCCTAGGCGCCGCCTCCATGGCCTAGGCGCTCCCGCCTACCGCATAGCGCCTTTTAGAACATTGTAAAATCATCAGGTATATATATATATATATATATATATATATATGTGTGTGTGTGTGTGTGTGTGTGTGTGTAGTTTGTACATACATATAATATGTATACATATAAGAGAGAAGAAGAGAAGAAGAAAAGAAGAGAAGAACAATTAACGTACCTGATTCGTGTGGGCAGGAGAGTCGTCCTCTTTAGTCATCAAATTAGGGTTTATTTGTAACGGCTGCTTGTCTTTATAATTATATATGGGCTGGACCAGGTCAAAATAGATTGGGCTGGACCGGGTAAAAAATATAATGGGTTGGATTTGGTCAAAAGTAAAATGGGTCAAAAATAAGACGGGATTAGGCGAAATTAGGCGGATAAGACGTCGCCTAGCCGCCTAGGCGCCCCTAGGCGTCGCCTATCCTTTAAAAACAAAGACGGGTCGGACGCCCACCCATTTTTCACCGCCTAGTACACGACGCCTAGGCGACGTCTTAACAACTATGCTCACTGCACACATGAATATCACTTTGGTGATTAATCTCTTTGATTGACATGCTTTATATGGGTCAGCCTCTCCGGGCAATACCGCAATAGTTATTATCTGAGGTTTTTGTGATATAGAACCACTTTTCATCAATGTGTAAAGCATCCAAACATGTTTCGACTCCTAGTGTGTGCGATATTGTGGACCTTTACAGTTTACACACATATTTTTCAAGTACACTTTTATGTCTTTAATTTTACTACCTAGTCAACCTTTATTTATGATAAGTAAAATTAATAGTTGGTTCCACATGACCAACTAATCAAGAAAGATTATGATAGGAAACTTATTCAAATATATGTTTATGTGAACACTATAATTTAACACTTGAATATTATTCTGTAAATGATAATCTTACAGATGGAAACTTTCTATTTTGTTGCAATCAAAAAATATATTTAACCTATTACCGACGGAAAGGGGATGGAATTCAGCAATGGGGTATCCCTTCAGTAATTTCATAGTAAAATATGCGCCGAGTTTTCATGCTTAAATTACCTATCATTTTACCAACCGAAAGTCTTCGAGCGGTAAATATTACATTAATGAAAAATATCGATGGATTATTTATCCGTCGGTGATACGGACCGCCCACTTTTCTGTCGGTAAATACCGAAAAACTTCCATCCGTAAATTTGGGAATAATTGCATCATCTATATGTTACTTAATTACTTGATTACCGACTAAATTTTTCGTTGGTAATTAAGTAACGAAATCCCGTCTTCTTACTCATGTCAGCCCACAACAAACGAAATCAGAGAGAAGAACACCGCGACGCTGTCCGTGCAACTGCCCACGCCTGTCCAGCCACCTGCCGCCTGTGCAGCCCGACAGAGTTAAAGTCCTCGTCCCCTAATGATACATTTTCAATCTTTCTTTGTTAAATATGACGGATTCTATGTGCAAATTCTTTGTTAGTTTTTCAATTATATTTGACTTTGTTGAACTTTTTAACTTTAAATGTGAATTTTGAATTTGTTGGTGGGTTTCTTAAATAGGTGACTTCTTGAAAATTTATCTTTATTTCCCAGATATTTATTCATCCGTTTTCGCTGTTTTGTGTTATTGTTGATTCTCACATTACTATTATGTAGTGATTCTTGAATCCGAATTTCTTTTTCCTCTTTTATTAGGTTGTGTTTGATTTAGTTCTCTCTTTAATTTTTTAATTTCGAGGACCAAATTGAGAGAGAGAGAGAGAGAGAGAGAGAGAGAGAGAGATATTTGCTGAAAAAATTGCACCATACCCCCTCCAACTATGTCCTATAGGCGTCAGACTCTCTCAATCCTTTAAATTGCATGAGACCCCACGAATTCTTCAGGACGGTTGCACAGGATCCCCTACTGTACAAGTGTGTAATACACTCTCTATATATGAGAGTGGGCCGCATTTGCTACAAAAAAATGCATATACAAATTCAGTTTAATCTTCAATTACATGTATATATTCACCAACAAACTATTTTACCACAAAATATAAAATTATAAGAATTTCAAAAAATTTGACGAAGAAAGATTGAAAATGTATCATTAGGGGACGAGGATTTTAACTCTGTCGGCCCCCAATATTTGACGAACCGCGTATATTATGTCTGGATAGGGTGCCCAGTATTCATCGAACCGTGTCGATGGACGGCGTCGAGTATGTGTTAGTTTAAGTTTAAAGTTATATTTACTTTTTATATTATGTTGGATCGCATATATTATGTCTCGATCGCACATTATGTCTGGTTAGACGGTGCCAAATATGTGTTGAATTTATGGATAATTGTTTCATAAGGGAGGCGCTGTTGGAATTTCATTTTCAATTATTATAATAGGGTATTGTGATTTGTTAACTTTTTTGAATAGTCATTTTATGAGGGAAGTGCTGCCGAAATTTTATCTTGACTTTATTGGTAAATGTTTGTTTCTACAGAAATATTATCTGTGGGACCCGGACCTTGATGATGCGATTAGGGCTGTTTTCATGTAGCATGTGCATGGACGGTACACCAGCACGTGTACCGGCACATATTTTGGAGTCTTGGCGGGGGAGTGGAGGAAGGGTTTTTTGGATAGATCGAGAAAGTAGAACAGGCTGTGCGCCAAGTGGCAGGGTTACTGGCATCTCCAAGCATATTGGTGGGTCACGCTCTATGTCTGGACATGCCAGAGCTATAGTAAGTATCGTTTAAAAAATCTATTGAACACTGTAATAGTTTTCGTCCTAATATATCTTTCTGATAGTTAATTAATTTGTAGAGAGATGAGATGAATAGGGAGCCTTCCTGGTATGATTATTTCGTCTGTACATATATGAAGAAGGATAGCACTTATGTCGACGAGTGTTAGGTCCATGGATGTAAGTACTGAAATTTTCTTTTTTAAGTTGTGAAGTTAGTAATTGTATGTATATATAGTTCTCTAGAAATATGGTAATTTTATTTTCATTCTTTTTTTTTTTTGCTTCCACTGTAGACTTATTTTTGTTGTTTATATTTGAAAAAAGTATAGGCGGTCAAAGGACGTGTATTGGAGGTAGAGACGATGGAGAGACCCCCGAAGTTAACCATATATATCTTGATGTTGCTGGCAAGCTGAAGAAGGACCGCTACTACTCGGCTGCATATATGGTATTTTCACTCAGAAGGGGGCAGAGGCGCGTCGTCATCACCGGATGCAGAGCATGAGCATTTGAGACAACAGGTCGAGCAGCTTCATCTGCCGCAGACTGAGATGGAAGCTCAATTAGAGCAGACTATTGCTCCGAAGCAGAGACAGATACAGTCGCATGTGCAGAGAAAAGTGTCGCAGATGATGGAGGATCTAGGCAGCATGGACATTTTTCCATTCCTCGGCCACCGTCGAGTAATGATGATCAGTCTACACGGTAGAGGATCATATATATTTTTATTTGAGTTTCAAACTTTGTAGATAAAATTCTTTTGAAAATAATTATATTTTATTTATGCTATATTGGTATTGATTTTCGTCATTTTAAATTAGTATTTTTCATATTTTATCATAATTATGGTATGTTATCAGTATACAGATATAACTAAAAAAACTGAATAAAAATGATGAAAAATTGTGAACTACTGATGGAATAAAAATTCGTAGGTAAAGTCGACTACCAAATTTGCTGACAAAAAGTTGCCGTACTGAGTGCCTACGGCAAACCTGTCGGTAGTGATAAGTAGAAAATAATGCATAATTTTTTATATTAATTGTGTTCTTTTTCTATATTAATTTATCTCATTATATTACTTTTATACATATTTAAATTTTGGATCCAATTTACTTCAACCAGTGGGATTTATTGATTATTCAGGTATTTAGAGTGTTTTTGAAATTAGAAGAGTTATTTGGGCCATCAGACCCATTGAAATTTGGGCCTTAGACATTGCTGCAACTGCTGACACCGAGTGGTCTAGTGCCAGTCCTAATTTTGGAATTTACTTGAGCTCAGGAAAAGAATTAAACACAATCCTAATTGCTCATATCAGGAATGGAAGCTGCCAACACTTACATAACGAGGCCAAAGCAGCTGGAAAAAGGATCGAACATTATATCTCACACATCGATCTTCATCTTGGGAATTCCCTCAACCATCCCGCATGGAAGCAAACCCGAGCGGGCAAGGCAGCACTGAGGTCGACGAAGGAGCAGGCCGATCAGGCACAAGAGGATATATTCTCCATCGGTTTTCACTTTCATACTTAACATTTCTACTATTTTGTTTCTAGCCACCATGCCAGGATAATTTCTTTATTTCAGTTCTTAGGGATGTTTGAACCCGTATCTATATTATTTATGTTTTAATCCCATATCATATTCTTGACTTATTTCTCTTGAATTATATTTGTGTTATTGAGCAGATCAATTTTTGGCATAATTTACTTTAATTAGTCTAATCAACTTATTTGATGTTTTTATGCCTTTATTAGATCTAGCATTGTAATACTATTTGTAATTCTAGGATCATAAGTAACAACAATTGATTTTAATCAATTGTGTAACACAAAATCAAGATCCTTGGATCGAACTTTTGAACTCAACATCTTATCTATTTTCATCGTTTTGGTTCTTAATGCATCTAACGAACAAGATTTGAAGAGCTTGTTTTAAATCCTTCGTCTAGATAGGTTTGATTAAAGAGTTTGTTTTTTAAATAAACTTAAGAAAAAATAAGGGCCAACGGAGGTTGTTGTTGATTTCGGAATAGGAGTTCAATGGGAATACAGTAAAGATAAGTGATGCACTATTTATAAATTAAATTAGAACGACTAATAATAAAACTAAGAACTGGATTCTCATCTTATCATATCTCCTTATCAATTTTTATTTCTTTTATTTAATTTGTTTGCTTATTTATTTTTCTTGCAAATCGATCACCTCACCCCCTTTATTATTATTATTATTATTATTATTATTATTATTATTATTATTATTAATTTTACTATTACTATTTTTGCTTTCCAAAAATATTCAATCCTATAAGTACAATTAATTCATCCATTCCATGTGGGTTCGACCTTAGTTACCGGTCCTACTAGTTAGTATAAGTGAATGGAGAATTTTATAAATATTTAATTTTGACACGCCTCGAAAGCACGGTCAGATATTACGACCTCAAGTCAAATCTAGCTTATTCAATCATGTTTACTGATGAATTTTTCATCCGAAGACTATCGGCAAAATTTGTCTTGCCGACGGGAACTAATTTTGTTGGCAAATGTTTAGCGATCGTCGGTTTCGTGATAGAAATGAACGGTCGGTAAATCTGTCGGTAAGCCCATTATCGATTTGGACTATTATTGACGGAATATTCGATTGATAATTTGTGATTTTTTTTATAGTGTGCACCAATTATGGAGGCTAGATGTATCCTATTTGTTTGAAACAAATAAATCAATTTCAGTCACTTAATAATTTTCGTTAAGGTTTTTAATTTCACAATTTAGCAAGCACGAAATATTCACGTAATACATCACGTGGATAATTAAAATATATAAATCAACTAACAATTTTATCATGGTTTTATCTCCCATTTGCACAAGTAAAAATCTCCGGCTGCAATCTTCATAAAATTGGGCAGATTCGTCTCGTCATATTGAGGTTGGACCATGGATATTTAAAATATAATTTTTTTATATTCAAAATTAATAATACTATAAATTCTAATAATTAAATCCCAGCACACTGCCAGACACAACGGGCAACGGTGACTGTGTAGAAGGGATGGGATCAGTGCATGAACATGGTGTTGCAGTAGCCTAACCCCTCGTTGCTCGATAGACGGCTGCTGTTGATACACTGCACCTCGCAATCGATTTGAAAAAAAAAAATCAAGAAAACTGAAGAAGACAGAATTGATGTTTTTAACACTTCTTCAATTCTTGTTCTTATTTTGTAACTTGAATATATTGATATTTTTTTATTCCGTTACTTATTTTTTAAAATCATATAGGATTTGAGTTTTTCAAAAGAGGAAGAATGTTCATGTTGAAAAGAATAACATAGACCCTAGAATGTTGGTGTTGGAAAAAATAGCTTAATTAATACCATAATTAATTATGGTAATTAATGACATTAAATGGTATATTTGGAATCTACATTTTATGTAGATTAATTTAGTGTATTTACTTGTTCAATTTCGTTAAGAAATGAATGAGTAATTAATGCACAAAGTTAAGTCATTTAATTGTTGGGAATGTGGTGTGGAATCCCATCCCACATTGGAGAAGTAAGGAAAAGTTGAGCTATTTATAAAAGACTTTCCATCATAAAGGAGCAATCAAGTGTGTTCCATTATGGTGCACTCTAATTGGCCTTAATTAATTTTTAAGGCTAAAATCTGAATCCTACTCGGAAGGTGAGTCCGAGTTCGAGTCCGAGCACGTGCACGTCGCACTTGTCGCAACGGGCGCTTCGTAGGCGCACTTTGCACTTTTCGGACCATTCAATGTAATCTGGACCAGCACAATGGTTCAGCTATTCTGAACCAATGCAGCCCTTCCCACCGGACGACAAGGTGTCTATCCAGTCAGAAAGACACACCGATTCGGACAGGGTGCTTTACAAGCTATAAATAAGCCCCTGCGGATGATGATTACACTAGTGGTGCCACCGGGCCGTGAACCGGCCAGTTCGGGCCCGAACCGTGATTCGGTTCACGGAAGAGGTGAACTGAACGGCCCGTGTCTGTAAAGGGCAGTTCGCGGGCCGAACCGGCATTCGGTCGGGCGAGAACCGGCGGTTCGAGTTGAACCGCCGGTTCCATTTTTTTTTTTAATTTATAATATATGTAATATTATTTATATCTTATTTTTTTCTAAATTAAATGATGAAATTTCTAAATTTTGTAATTTACAAGTGTTGACTCTTTGAAATTACTTAAGTTAATTTAATAAAAATATAATAAGTTATCAAATAATTTAGAAATTCTTTATGTTGTGTATTTTTTTTATATAATTTATAGTAACTTGTAATATTTTTTATGACTTTTTTTTTAAATTAAATTACTTGTGTTGAAAATTTGAAATATTGAAAACTTGAAATGCAATAAAGTAAAAATATAGATAAAATTGGGGGGAGTTGGAAAAAATTTGAATTTTGAATTTGAAAAAATTTGAAATTTGAAAATTTGAATTTTGTTTATAGATAAAATTGGGGGGAGTTGGGAAAAATTTGAATTTGAAAAAATTTGAAATTTGAAAATTTGAATTTTTTTATAGATAAAATTGGGGGGAGTTGGGAAAAATTTAAAATTTGAATTTTGAATTTGGCGGAAAAGCTGATTCGGGCGAGCCGTGGTTTAAGCGGAACCACGATTCGGGCCGAACACGGTTCGGCCACGGCTCTGAACTCGAACCTTGGCAATGTATCGGCCGTGCGAGCAGTTCCGGTTCCGGAACGCGCCCGTCGGTTCCGGTTCCGAACCGGACCGTCGAAACCGGTCCGGAACCGCCGGTTCCGGTTAAAATGTGGCCCCACTAGATTACACACACATAATAATCAAGATAATAATACACTCATACTAGCCTAAGTTCATACTACAAGTCCCAAATATCCAGTAGTTCGCCCGGAATTCGATTCCTAGTACAGGGTATCGAGTTCGTCGAAAAACCGTTGTATCTTGGGGACGTTTGCCGTTCAACCGTGTGTCCTGTGCGGGGCAATTTCGTCTTACGGAGAGAGAGTCCAACTCTTGCCTCGGTTTTGCAACATTTGTCATTTTCTACAGCAATCTACAAACAACAATTTACAACAACAATCGTAAGACGAATTTTTTTTGTAGAAGATGGCATCGTCAAACAACAATGTTCATGCTCCTGCCCATGCCGAAAAACCAGAGAAGTTCTCAGGTACTGATTTCAAACGTTGGCAATCAAAAATGCTGTTCTACCTTACTACTCTCAATCTCTGTCGCTTCCTTTCCGAATCTCCTCCTGTTGTGGGGGATGATGAAACTGACACCCAGAAATGCACGGCATTGGATGCATGGCATCATAGCGACTTCTTATGTCGGAACTATATTTTGAACGGGCTGGATGACACACTTTACAGTGTTTATTCCACAATCAAAACGTCCAAAGAGTTGTGGGACTCGTTGGAAACAAAATATAAAACAGAAGATGCCAGTTTGAAGAAGTTCATCGTGGGTCGATTTCTAGACTTCAAAATGGTGGACACCAAAACTGTTCTCGAGCAAGTGCAGGAAATACAGTTGATCCTGCACGATATTTTGGCAGAAGGAATGAGCTTGTCTGAATCCTTTCAAGTTGCTGCCATAATCGAGAAGTTGCCCCCGATGTGGAAGGACTTCAAAAACTACCTCAAGCACAAATGCAAGGAAATGGTCCTTGAAGATCTAATTGTGCGACTGAGGATCGAAGAGGACAATCGGAAGACCGATTTCAAGATGAACAAGTCATCTATGGAGGCAAAAACAAATCTCATCGAGTCAAGCAACAACAAAAAGCGGAAATTTAACGGGAAGAAGCAAGACTCGAAGAATCAAAAGAAGATCAAAGGAGAATGCTACAACTGCGGTAAATTCGGACATATGGCGAAAAATTGCCGCAAACCAAAGAAGGACAAGAAGAGAGATCAAGCAAATATTATCGAGAATAAGTATGTTCTCGTCGATTTGTCCAGTCTTGATCTGTGTGCAGTTGTAGATGAAATCAATATGGTTGGAATCCCAGTCGGATGGTGGGTGGACACCGGCGCTACTAAACACATTTGTGCCGATAAAACCATGTCCTCCTCATACGAGCCCATCACCGAAGAAAGAAAATTGTACATGGGAAACTCCGCTGCATCAAATGTTATCGGAACTGGAGAAGTTATACTCAAGATGACGTCGGGATTGAAATTGACGCTCAAGAATGTGCTACATGTTCCAGACATCCGTAAAAATCTTGTGTCTGGCTCAGCATTGAGCAAAGCCGGATTTAGGCTAGTGTTTGAAGCGGATAAAGTTGTAATAACTAAAAATGGTCACTTTATCGGAAAAGACTATATAGATAACGACCTTTTCAAACTGAATGCTATCAATGTACGTGGTGGGAATGAAATAAACGATAAAGTTGTTTATTTGGTTGAGTCTCCTAATTTATGGCATGATAGATTAGGACATGCAAATCTAAATATACTACGTCGTTTAGTACATTTAGATTTATTGCCAAAAATGACTTTCGATCAACACAAAAGGTGTGAAATATGTGTTGAAGCAAAAATGGCAAAATCTCCTTTTCATTCAGTGGAAAGATCGACAAAACCTCTTGAATTGATTCACACCGATCTGTGCGATTTAAAACTTGTGCAAACAAGAGGTGGAAAGAATTATTTTATAACTTTTATTGATGATTGCACAAGATTTTGTTAT
Source organism: Orobanche coerulescens (assembly GCA_033398695.1). NCBI lineage: Eukaryota > Viridiplantae > Streptophyta > Magnoliopsida > Lamiales > Orobanchaceae > Orobanche > Orobanche coerulescens. The sequence goes on along the minus strand of CM065812.1, from coordinate 130,948,590 downwards.
GTGTATGTTTTGAGAAGCAAAGGCGAAGCATTGAAGCTTTCAAAACATACAAAGCGAAGTTGAAAATCAACTCAACACCAAAATCAAAATGATTAGTGATCGAGGTGGTGAATATGTTGCACCTTTTGAAGAATATTGTCGTGAAAATGGCATTATTCACCAAACGACTGCACCTTATGCACCCCAATCGAATGGTGTTGCCGAATGAAAGAATAGAACATTGAAGGAAATGATGAATGCTATGTTGATAAGCTCGGGCCTATTACTTAACATGTGGGGAGAAGCTATTCTTTCGGCCAATAAAATTCTGAATAAATTACCCAAAAAGAAGCAAGATAAAACTCCATATGAATTATGGAAAGGAAGGAAGTCGTCCTATAAATACTTAAAAGTGTGGGGGTGCTTAGCAAAAGTTGAAGTACCGAAACCCAAGCAAGTAAAAATAGGACCAAGAACGGTTGATTGCATTTTCATAGGATATGCAAATAATAGTAGTGCGTACCGATTTTTGGTACACAAATCGGAAGTACCCGATATAAATGAGGGAATGATTATAGAATCAAGAAATGCCATATTTTTGAAACTATATTCCCTAAGAAAGAAAAGAATGAAATAAGTCCGAAAAAGAGGACTTATGATGAAATCTCGCCAAATAGTAATGGACCAACACCGGAACCAAGGCGAGGAAAAAGAATAAAAACTGCAAAAACTTTTGGTCCGGATTTTGTAGTCTATTCTTTAGAAGACGAACCAAAGACAATCAAGGAAGCATTGTCTGGTTCCGATGCCGATCTATGGCAAGAAGCTATTAATAGTGAAATCGAGTCAATCTTGAACAATCACACTTGGCACATTGTTGATCTTCCTCCGGGAAATAAAAGTGGATTCTCAAGAAGAAATACAAAGGTGATAAATCTATTGACAAATACAAAGCACGTTTGGTAGCCAAAGGATACAAACAAAAGGAAGGGTATGATTACTTTGATACATACTCACCAGTTACTCGAAATACATCCATTAGAATGCTACTTGCAATAGCAGCATTGTACAATCTTGAGATACACCAAATAGATGTAAAAACGGCCTTTCTAAATGGAGATTTAGAAGATGAAATTTATATGGAACAACCCGAAGGGTTCGTGGTTCTCGGCCAAGAAAACAAAGTTTGTAAACTTGTTAAGTCTTTATACGGACTTCAGCAAGCACCCAAACAATGGCATGAGAAATTTGACCAAGTAATGATGTCAAATGGTTTCAAGATAAATGAATGCGATAAATGTGTGTACATCAAAGGTACATCTGACAATTTTGTCATTGTGTGTCTATACGTTGATGATATGCTAATTATGGGTAGCAACAATAAAATCATCATAGCCACTAAGGAAATGTTAAAGAAGAACTTCGACATGAAGGATATGGGATTAGCCGATTTGATTCTAGGAATCAAGGCATACGATCTACCTACGGCTAAGACACCTGTTGACTTAAGTTTACACTTATCCAAAAATCGAGGAGAACCCATATCACAAACAGAATATGCTAGGATAATTGGAAGCCTAATGTACTTAGATCGAGGAGAACGAAAGATATTAGATCTATTATTGTGTGTATGTTATTGTCTTGGTTTACACAAAAGTTGACCGGTTCAAGACATCACGTTCACCGAGCAACGAGTAAATCCGATAGCATTACACTAAGGAAGGTTCAAGGCTAACTACCACCTATCCTGAAGCAAAAATAGGTCGTCGGGACTTAGTGCATATTGCATTTGCATTAATCATCATTCATGTGGGGGATTGTTGGAAAAATAGCTTAATTAATACCATAATTAATTATGGTAATTAATGACATTAAATGGTATATTTGGAATCTACATTTTGTGTAGATTAATTTAGTGTATTTACTTGTTCAATTTCGTTAAGAAATGAATGAGTAATTAATGCAGAAAGTTAAGTCATTTAATTGTTGGGAATGTGGTGTGGAATCCCATCCCACATTGGAGAAGTAAGGAAAAGTTGAGCTATTTATAAAGGACTTTCCATCATAAAGGAGCAATCAAGTGTGTTCCATTATGGTGCACCCTAGTTGGCTTTAATTAATTTTTAAGGCAAAAATCCGAATCCTACGAGGAAGGTACAAAGCACCTTCCAAGTCCGAGTCCGAGTCCGAGCACGTGCACGTCGCACTTGTCGCAACGGGCGCTTTGTAGGCGCACTTTGCACTTCGCTCGAACGCCTCGGAGCGAGGAGCTATGTACACACACATAATAATCAAGATAATAATACACTCATACTAGCCTAAGTTCATACTACAAGTCCCAAATATTCAGTAGTTCGCCCGGAATTCGATTCCTAGTACAGGGTATCGAGTTCGTCGAAAAACCGTTGTATCTTGGGGATGTTTGCCGTTCAACCGTGTGTCCTGTGCGGGGCAATTTCGTCTTACGGAGAGAGAGTCCAACTCTTACCTCGGTTTTTCATCATTTGTCATTTTCTACAGCAATCTACAAACAACAATTTACAACAACAATCGTAAGACGAAATTTTTCTGTAGAAGACGGCATCGTCAAACAACAATGTTCATGCTCCTGCCCATGTCCAAAAACCAGAGAAGTTCTCAGGTACTGATTTCAAACGTTGGAAATCAAAAATGCTGTTCTACCTTACTACTCTCAATCTCTGTCGCTTCCTTTCCGAATCTCCTCCTGTTGTGGGGGATGATGAAACTGACACCCAGAAACGCACGGCATTGGATGCATGGCATCATAGCGACTTCTTATGTCGGAACTATATTTTGAATGGGCTGGATGACACACTTTACAGTGTTTATTCCACAATCAAAACGTCCAAAGAGTTGTGGGACTCGTTGGAAACAAAATATAAAACAGATGATGCCGATTTGAAGAAGTTCATCGTAGGTCGATTTCTAGACTTCAAAATGGTGGACACCAAAACTGTTCTCGAGCAAGTGCAGGAAATACAGTTGATCCCGCACGATATTTTGGCAGAAGGAATGAGCTTGTCTGAATCCTTTCAAGTTTCTGCCATAATCGAGAAGTTGCCCCCGATGTGGAAGGACTTCAAAAACTACCTCAAGCACAAACACAAGGAAATGGGCCTTGAAGATCTAATTGTGCGACTGAGGATCGAAGAGGACAATCGGAAGACCGATGTCAAGATGAACAAGTCATCTATGGAGGCAAAATCAAATCTCATCGAGTCAAGCAACAACAAAAAGTGGAAATTTAACGGGAAGAAGCAAGACTCGAAGAATCAAAAGAAGATCAAAGGAGAATGCTACAACTGCGGTAAATTCGGACATATGGCGAAAAATTGCCGCAAACCAAAGAAGGACAAGAAGAGAGATCAAGCAAATGTTATCGAGAATAAGTATGTTCCCGTCGATTTGTCTAGTCTTGATCTGTGTGCAGTTGTAGATGAAATCAATATGGTTGGAATCCCAGTCGGATGGTGGGTGGACACCGGCGTTACTAAACACATTTGTGCCGATAAAACCATGTCCTCCTCATACGAGCCCGTCACCGAAGAAAGAAAATTGTACATGGGAAACTCCGCTGCATCAAATGTTGTCGGAACTGGAGAAGTTATACTCAAGATGACGTCGGGATTGAAATTGACGCTCAAGAATGTGCTACATGTTCCAGACATCCGTAAAAATCTTGTGTCTGGCTCAGCATTGAGCAAAGCCGGATTTAGGCTAGTGTTTGAAGCGGATAAAGTTGTAATAACTAAAAATGGTCACTTTATCGGAAAAGACTATATAGATAACGACCTTTTCAAACTGAATGATATCAATGTACGTGGTGGAAATGAAATAAACGATAAAGTTGTTTATTTGGTTGAGTCTCCTAATTTATGGCATGATAGATTAGGACATGCAAATCTAAATATACTACGTCGTTTAGTACATTTAGATTTATTGCCAAAAATGACTTTCGATCAACACAAAAGGTGTGAAATATGTGTTGAAGAAAAAATGGCAAAATCTCCTTTTCATTCAGTGGAAAGATCGACAAAACCTCTTGAATTGATTCACACCGATCTGTGCGATTTAAAACTTGTGCAAACAAGAGGTGGAAAGAATTATTTTATAACTTTTATTGATGATTGCACAAGATTTTGTTATGTGTCTCTTTTGAGAAGCAAAGACGAAGCATTCGAAGCTTTCAAAACATACAAAACAGAAGTTGAAAATCAACTCAACACCAAAATCAAAATGATTCGAAGTGATCGAGGTGGTGAATATGTTGCACCTTTTGAAGAATATTGTCGTGAAAATGGCATTATTCACCAAACGACTGCACCTTATGCACCCCAATCGAATGGTGTTGCCGAATGAAAGAATAGAACATTGAAGGAAATGATGAATGCTATGTTGATAAGCTCGGGCCTATCACTTAACATGTGGTGAGAAGCTATTCTTTCGGCCAATAAAATTCTGAATAAATTACCCAAAAAGAAGTAAGATAAAACTCCATATGAATTATGGAAAGGAAGGAAGCCGTCCTATAAATACTTAAAAGTGTGGGGGTGCTTAGCAAAAGTTGAAGTACCGAAACCCAAGCAAGTAAAAATAGGACCAAGAACGGTTGATTGCATTTTCATAGGATATGCAAATAATAGTAGTGCGTACCGATTTTTGGTACACAAATCGGAAGTACCCGATATAAATGAGAGAATGATTATAGAATCAAGAAATGCCATATTTTTTGAAACTATATTCCCTAAGAAAGAAAAGAATGAAATAAGTCCGAAAAAGAGGACTTATGATGAAATCTCGCCAAATAGTAATGGACCAACACCGGAACCAAGGCGAGGAAAAAGAATAAAAACTGCAAAAACCTTTGGTCCGGATTTTGTAGTCTATTCTTTAGAAGACGAACCAAAGACAATCAAGGAAGCATTGTCTGGTTCCGATGCCGATCTATGGCAAGAAGCTATTAATAGTGAAATCGAGTCAATCTTGAACAATCACACTTGGCACATTGTTGATCTTCCTCCGGGAAATAAAAGTGGATTCTCATGAAGAAATACAAAGGTGATAAATCTATTGACAAATACAAAGCACGTTTGGTAGCCAAAGGATACAAACAAAAGGAAGGGTATGATTACTTTGATACATACTCACTAGTTACTCGGATTACATCCATTAGAATGCTACTTGCAATAGCAGCATTGTACAATCTTGAGATACACCAAATGGATGTAAAAACGGCCTTTCTAAATGGAGATTTAGAAGATGAAATTTATATGGAACAACCCGAAGGGTTCGTGGTTCCCGGCCAAGAAAACAAAGTTTGTAAACTTGTTAAGTCTTTATACGGACTTAAGCAAGCACCCAAACAATGGCATGAGAAATTTGACCAAGTAATGATGTCAAATGATTTCAAGATCAATGAATGCGATAAATGTGTGTACATCAAAGGTACATCTGACAATTTTGTCATTGTGTGTCTATACGTTGATGATATGCTAAGTATGGGTAGCAACAATAAAATCATCATAGGCACTAAGGAAATGTTAAAGAAGAACTTCGACATGAAGGATATGGGATTAGCCGATTTGATTCTAGGAATCAAGATCTCCAGAACACCCGATGGAATAGTCTTATCACAATCTCACTATGTTGAGAATGTACTTAAGAAATTCAAGGCATACGATCTACCTACGGCTAAGACACCTGTTGACTTAAGTTTACACTTATCAAAAATCGAGGAGAACCCATATCACAAATAGAATATGCTAGGATAATTGGAAGCCTAATGTACTTAGCAAATTGTACAAGGCCAGACATAGCATATTCTATTAGTAAACTGAGTCGGTTTACGAGTAATCCTGGAAAGGATCATTGGACCACATTGACAAGAGTGTTGAGATACTTAAAACACACTGTCAATCATGGTATACACTATTCGATATATCCAGCTGTTTTGGAAGGATATTGTGATGCCAACTGGATATCCGATACTAAAGACTCTAAATCCACAAGCGGTTATGTATTTACCATTGTTGGAGGAGCAATATCATGGAAATCTTCTAAGCAAACATGCATAGCCCGATCTACAATGGAATCAGAGTTTATTGCTTTAGACAAAGCCGGCGAAGAAGCCGAATGGTTAAGAAACTTCTTAGAAGATATTCCCTGTTGGGAAAAACCTTTGCCTCCCGTTATGATACATTGTGATATCATGGCAGCCATAGGGAGGGCAAAGAACAGTATATATAATGGTAAGTCTCGACATATTCGTCGAAGACACAATACCATTAGACAATTGATCACTACAGGAATAATGTGTATTGACTATGTAAAGTCAAAAGACAATATAGCGGATCCGTTTACGAAAGGTATTAACCGTGATCAATTATATAATGCAGCAAGGGGAATGGGATTGAAATCCACGCATTGAGAATTTTCATAATGGTAACTCAACCAGGATGATTGGAGATCCTAAGAACTTGGTTCAATGAGACAACTAAGTTGTGAAAGTTCAAGTTAAAGCACTTGAAAATCCATTCTCGTAGATGTTCAAGTGCAAGCCTGCAGTTTGTGGTAAAGGGTAAGCTTTTTAAAGCTTTTAATGATTCCTATAGCCTTTTATAGGTGGAGTATGGCAGGATACTCTTCATAGGAGGTCACCTATATAAGTGTAGAAGTAAGGCCGCTTCATAAAATTAGTAACACTTATGAATCCAAGAAATGGTCCAAGGCCAAAATGGACACAACGTGAGAACGAAAGATATTAGATCTATTATTGTGTGTATGTTATTGTCTTGGTTTACACAAAAGTTGACCGGTTCAAGACATCACGTTCACCGAGCAACGAGGAAATCCGATAGCATTACACTAAGGAAGGTTCAAGGCTAACTACCACCTATCCTGAAGCAATAATAGGTCGTCGGGACTTAGTGCATATTGCATTTGCATTAATCATCATTCATGTGGGGATTGTTGGAAAAATAGCTTAATTAATACCATAATTAATTATGGTAATTAATGACATTAAATGGTATACTTGGAATCTACATTTTGTGTAGATTAATTTAGTGTATTTACTTGTTCAATTTCGTTAAGAAATGAATGAGTAATTAATGCACAAAGTTAAGTCATTTAATTGTTGGGAATGTGGTGTGGAATCCCATCCCACATTGGAGAAGTAAGGAAAAGTTGAGCTATTTATAAAGGACTTTCCATCATAAAGGAGCAATCAAGTGTGTTCCATTATGGTGCACCCTAGTTGGCTTTAATTAATTTTTAAGGCTAAAATCCGAATCCTACGAGGAAAGCACCTTCCGAGTCCGAGTCCGAGCACGTGCATATCGCACTTGTCGCAACGGGCGCTTCGTAGGCGCACTTTGCACTTCCCACCGGACCACAAGGTGTCTATCCAGTCAGAAAGGCACACCGATTCGGACAGGGTGCTTTATAGGCTATAAATAAGCCCCTGCGGATGATGATTACACACACATAATAATCAAGATAATAATACACTCATACTAGCCTAAATTCATACTACAAGTCCCAAATATCCAGTAGTTCACCCAGAATTCGATTCCTAGTACAGGGTATCGAGTTCGTCGAAAAACCGTTGTATCTTGGGGACGTTTGCCATTCAACCGTGTGTCCTGTGCGGGGCAATTTCGTCTTACGAAGAGAGAGTCCAACTCTTGCCTCGGTTTTGCATCATTTGTCATTTTCTACAGCAATCTACAAACAACAATTTACAACAACAATCGTAAGTCGAAATTTTTCTATAGAAGATGGCATCGTCAAAAAACAATGTTCATGCTCCTGCCCATGCCGAAAAACCAGAGAAGTTCTCAGATACTGATTTCAAACGTTGGCAATCAAAAATGCTGTTCTACCTTACTACTCTCAATCTCTGTCGCTTCCTTTCCGAATCTCCTCCTGTTGTGGGGGATGATGAAACTAACACCCAGAAACGCACGGCATTGGATGCATGGCATCATAGCGACTTCTTATGTCGGAACTATATTTTGAATGGGCTGGATGACACACTTTACAGTGTTTATTCCACAATCAAAATGTCCAAAGAGTTGTGGGACTCGTTGGAAACAAAATATAAAACAGAAGATGCCGGTTTGAAGAAGTTCATTGTAGGTCGATTTCTAGACTTCAAAATGGTGGACACCAAAACTGTTCTCGAGCAAGTGCAGGAAATACAGTTGATCCCGCACGATATTTTGGCAGAAGGAATGAGCTTGTCTGAATCCTTTTAAGTTGCTGCCATAATCGAGAAGTTGCCCCCGATGTGGAAGGACTTCAAAAACTACCTCAAGCACAAACGCAAGGAAATGGGCCTTGAAGATCTCATTGTGCGACTGAGGATCGAAGAGGACAATCGGAAGACTGATGTCAAGATGAACAATTCATCTATGGAGGCAAAAGCAAATCTCATCGATTCAAGCAACAACAAAAAGTGGAAATTTAACGGGAAGAAGCAAGACTCGAAGAATCAAAAGAAGATCAAAGGAGAATGCTACAACTGCGGTAAATTCGGACATATGGCGAAAAATTGCCGCAAATCAAAGAAGGACAAGAAGAGAGATCAAGCAAATGTTATCGAGAATAAGTATGTTCCCGTCGATTTGTCCAGTCTTGATCTGTGTGCAGTTGTAGATGAAATCAATATGGTTGGAATCCCAGTCGGATGGTGGGTGGACACCGGCGCTACTAAACACATTTGTGCCGATAAAACCATGTCCTCCTCATACGAGCCCGTCACCGAAGAAAGAAAATTGTACATGGGAAACTCCGCTGCATCAAATATTATCGGAACTGGAGAAGTTATACTCAAGATGACGTCGGGATTGAAATTGACGCTCAAGAATGTGCTACATGTTCCAGACATCCGTAAAAATCTTGTGTCTGGCTCAGCATTGAGCAAAGCCGGATTTAGGCTAGTGTTTGAAGCAGATAAAGTTGTAATAACTAAAAATGGTCACTTTATCGGAAAAGACTATATAGATAACGACCTTTTCAAACTAAATGCTATCAATGTACGTGGTGGAAATGAAATAAACGATAAAGTTGTTTATTTGGTTGAGTCTCCTAATTTATGGCATGATAGATTAGGACATGTAAATCTAAATATACTACGTCGTTTAGTACATTTAGATTTATTGCCAAAAATGACTTTCGATCAACACAAAAGGTGTGAAATATGTGTTGAAGCAAAAATGGCAAAATCTCCTTTTCATTCAGTGGAAAGATCGACAAAACCTCTTGAATTGATTCACACCGATCTGTGCGATTTAAAACTTGTGCAAACAAGAGGTGGAAAGAATTATTTTATAACTTTTATTGATGATTGCACAAGATTTTGTTATGTGTATCTTTTGAGAAGCAAAGACGAAGCATTCGAAGCTTTCAAAACATACAAAGCAGTTGAAAATCAACTCAACACCAAAATCAAAATGATTCGAAGTGATCGAGGTGGTGAATATGTTGCACCTTTTGAAGAATATTGTCGTGAAAATGGCATTTTTCACCAAACGACTGCACCTTATGCACCCCAATCGAATGGTGTTGCCGAATGAAAGAATAGAACATTGAAAGAAATGATGAATGCTATGTTGATAAGCTCGGGCCTATCACTTAACATGTGGGGAGAAGCTATTCTTTCGGCCAATAAAATTCTGAATAAATTACCCAAAAAGAAGTAAGATAAAACTCCATATGAATTATGGAAAGGAAGGAAGCCGTCCTATAAATACTTAAAAGTGTGGGGGTGCTTAGCAAAAGTTGAAGTACCGAAACCCAAGCAAGTAAAAATAGGACCAAGAACGGTTGATTGCATTTTCATAGGATATGAAAATAATAGTAGTGCGTACCGATTTTTGGTACACAAATCGGAAGTACCCGATATAAATGAGGGAATGATTATAGAATCAAGAAATGCCATATTTTTTGAAACTATATTCCCTAAGAAAGAAAAGAATGAAATAAGTCCGAAAAAGAGGACTTATGATGAAATCTCGCCAAATAGTAATGGACCAACACCGGAACCAAGGCGAGGAAAAAGAATAAAAACTGCAAAAACCTTTGGTCCGGATTTTGTAGTCTATTCTTTAGAAGACGAACCAAAGACAATCAAGGAAGCATTGTCTGGTTCCGATGCCGATCTATGGCAAGAAGCTATTAATAGTGAAATCGAGTCAATCTTGAACAATCACACTTGGCACATTGTTGATCTTCCTCCGGGAAATAAAAGTGGATTCTCAAGAAGAAATACAAAGGTGATAAATCTATTGACAAATACAAAGCACGTTTGGTAGCTAAAGGATACAAACAAAAGGAAAGGTATGATTACTTTGATACATACTCACTAGTTACTCGGATTACATCCATTAGAATGCTACTTGCAATAGCAGCATTGTACAATCTTGAGATACACCAAATGGATGTAAAAACGACCTTTCTAAATGGAGATTTAGAAGATGAAATTTATATGGAACAACCTGAAGGGTTCGTGGTTCCCGGCCAAGAAAACAAAGTTTGTAAACTTGTTAAGTCTTTATACGGACTTAAGCAAGCACCCAAACAATGACATGAGAAATTTGACCAAGTAATGATGTCAAATGATTTCAAGATCAATGAATGCGATAAATGTGTGTACATCAAAGGCACATCTGACAATTTTGTCATTGTGTGTCTATACGTTGATGATATGCTAATTATGGGTAGCAACAATAAAATCATCATAGGCACTAAGGAAATGTTAAAGAAGAACTTCGACATGAAGGATATGGGATTAGCCGATTTGATTCTAGGAATCAAGATCTCCAGAACACCCGATGGAATAGTCTTATCACAATCTCACTATGTCGAGAATGTACTTAAGAAATTCAAGGCATACGATCTACCTACGGCTAAGACACCTGTTGACTTAAGTTTACACTTATCCAAAAATCGAGGAGAACCCATATGACAAACAGAATATGCTAGGATAATTGGAAGCCTAATGTACTTCGCAAATTGTACAAGGCCAGACATAGCATATTCTATTAGTAAACTGAGTCGGTTTACGAGTAATCCCGGAAAGGATCATTGGACCGCATTGACAAGAGTGTTGAGATACTTAAAACACACTGTCAATCATGGTATACACTATTCGAGATATCCAGCTGTTTTGGAAGGATATTGTGATGCCAACTGGATATCCGATGCTAAAGACTCTAAATCCACAAGCGGTTATGTATTTACCATTGGTGGAGGAGAAATATCATGGAAATCTTCTAAGCAAACATGCATAGCCCGATCTACAATGGAATCGGAGTTTATTGCTTTAGACAAAGACGGCGAAGAAGCCGAATGGTTAAGAAACTTCTTAGAAGATATTCCCTGTTGGGAAAAACCTTGCCTCCCGTTATGATACATTGTGATATCATGGCAGCCATAGGGAGGGCAAAGAACAGTATATATAATGGTAAGTCTCGACATATTCGTCGAAGACACAATACCATTAGACAATTGATCACTACAGGAATAATGTGTATTGACTATGTAAAGTCAAAAGACAATATAGCGGATCCATTTACGAAAGGTATTAACCGTGATCAATTATATAATGCAGCAAGGGGAATGGGATTGAATCCACGCATTGAGAATTTTCATAATGGTAACTCAACCAGGATGATTGGAGATCCCAAGAACTTGGTTCAATGAGACAACTAAGTTGTGAAAGTTCAAGTTAAAGCACTTGAAAATCCATTCTCGTAGCTGTTCAAGTGCAAGCTGCGGTTTGTGGTAAAGGGTAAGCTTTTTAAAGCTTTTAATGATTCCTATAGCCTTTTATAGGTGGAGTATGGCAGGATACTCTTCATAGGAGGTCACCTATATAAGTGAAGAAGTAAGGCCGCTTCATAAAATTAGTAACACTTATGAATCCAAGAAATGGTCCAAGGCCAAAATGGACACAACGTGAGAACGAAAGATATTAGATCTATTATTGTGTGTATGTTATTGTCTTGGTTTACACAAAAGTTGACCGGTTCAAGACATCACGTTCACCGAGCAACGAGTAAATCCGATAGCATTACACTAAGGAAGGTTCAAGGCTAACTACCACCTATCCTGAAGCAATAATAGGTCGTCGGGACTTAGTGCATATTGCATTTGCATTAATCATCATTCATGTGGGGATTGTTGGAAAAATAGCTTAATTAATACCATAATTAATTATGGTAATTAATGACATTAAATGGTATACTTGGAATCTACATTTTGTGTAAATTAATTTAGTGTATTTACTTGTTCAATTTCGTTAAGAAATGAATGAGTAATTAATGCACAAAGTTAAGTCATTTAATTGTTGGGAATGTGGTGTGGAATCCCATCCCACATTGGAGAAGTAAGGAAAAGTTGAGCTATTTATAAAGGACTTTCCATCATAAAGGAGCAATCAAGTGTGTTCCATTATGGTGCACCCTAGTTGGCTTTAATTAATTTTTAAGGCTAAAATCCGAATCCTACGAGGAAATCACCTTCCGAGTCTGAGTCCGAGCACGTGCACATCGCACTTGTCGCAACGGGCGCTTCGTAGGCGCACTTTGCATTTCCCACCGGACCACAAGGTGTCTATCCAGTCACAAAGACACACCGATTCGGACAGGGTGCTTTATAGGCTATAAATAAGCCCCTGCGGATGGTGATTACACACACATAATAATCAAGATAATAATACACTCATACTAGCCTAAGTTCATACTACAAGTCCCAAATATCCAGTAGTTCGCCCGGAATTCAATTCCTAGTACAGGGTATCGAGTTCGTCGAAAAACCGTTGTATCTTGGGGACGTTTGCCGTTCAACCTTGTGTCCTGTGCGGGGCAATTTCGTCTTACGGAGAGAGAGTCCAACTCTTGCCTCGGTTTTGCATCATTTGTCATTTTCTACAGCAATCTACAAACAACAATTTACAACAACAATCGTAAGACGAAATTTTTCTATAGAAGATGGCATCGTCAAAAAACAATGTTCATGCTCCTGCCCATGCCGAAAAACCAGAGAAGTTCTCAGGTACTGATTTCAAACGTTGGCAATCAAAAATGCTGTTCTACCTTACTACTCTCAATCTCTGTCGCTTCCTTTCCGAATCTCCTCCTGTTGTGGGGGATGATGAAACTGACACCCAGAAACGCACGGCATTGGATGCATGGCATCATAGCGACTTCTTATGTCGGAACTATATTTTGAATGGGCTGGATGACACACTTTACAGTGTTTATTCCACAATCAAAATGTCCAAAGAGTTGTGGGACTCGTTGGAAACAAAATATAAAACAGAAGATGCCGGTTTGAAGAAGTTTATCGTAGGTCGATTTCTAGACTTCAAAATGGTGGACACCAAAACTGTTCTCGAGCAAGTGCAGGAAATACAGTTGATCCCGCACGATATTTTGGCAGAAGGAATGAGCTTGTCTGAATCCTTTCAAGTTGCTGCCATAATCGAGAAGTTGCCCCCGATGTGGAAGGACTTCAAAAACTACCTCAAGCACAAACGCAAGGAAATGGGCCTTGAAGATCTAATTGTGCAACTGAGGATCGAAGAGGACAATCGGAAGACCGATGTCAAGATGAACAAGTCATCTATGGAGGCAAAAGCAAATCTCATCGAGTCAAGCAACAACAAAAAGTGGAAATTTAACGGGAAGAAGCAAGACTCGAAGAATCAAAAGAAGATCAAAGGAGAATGCTACAACTGCGGTAAATTCGGACATATGGCGAAAAATTGCCGCAAACCAAAGAAGGACAAGAAGAGAGATCAAGCAAATGTTATCGAGAATAAGTATGTTCCCGTCGATTTGTCCAGTCTTGATCTGTGTGCAGTTGTAGATGAAATCAATATGGTTGGAATCCCAGTCGGATGGTGGGTGGACACCGGCGCTACTAAACACATTTGTGCCGATAAAACCATGTCCTCATCATACGAGCCCGCCACCGAAGAAAGAAAATTGTACATGGGAAACTCCGCTGCATCAAATGTTGTCGGAACTGGAGAAGTTATACTCAAGATGACGTCGGGATTGAAATTGACGCTCAAGAATGTGCTACATGTTCCAGACATCCGTAAAAATCTTGTGTCTGGCTCAGCATTGAGCAAAGCCGGATTTAGGCTAGTGTTTGAAGTGGATAAAGTTGTAATAACTAAAAATGGTCACTTTATCGGAAAAGACTATATAGATAACGACCTTTTCAAACTGAATGCTATCAATGTACGTGGTGGAAATGAAATAAACGATAAAGTTGTTTATTTGGTTGAGTCTCCTAATTTATGGCATGATAGATTAGGACATGCAAATCTAAATATACTACGTCGTTTAGTACATTTAGATTTATTGCCAAAAATGACTTTCGATCAACACAAAAGGTGTGAAATATGTGTTGAAGCAAAAATGGCAAAATCTCCTTTTCATTCAGTGGAAAGATCGACAAAACCTCTTGAATTGATTCACACCGATCTGTGCGATTTAAAACTTGTGCAAACAAGAGGTGGAAAGAATTATTTTATAACTTTTATTGATGATTGCACAAGATTTTGTTACGTGTATCTTTTGAGAAGCAAAGACGAAGCATTCGAAGCTTTCAAAACATACAAAGCAGTTGAAAATCAACTCAACACCAAAATCAAAATGATTCAAGTGATCGAGGTGGTGAATATGTTGCACCTTTTGAAGAATATTGTCGTGAAAATGGCATTATTCACCAAACGACTGCACCTTATGCACCCCAATCGAATGGTGTTGCCGAACGAAAGAATAGAACATTGAAGGAAATGATGAATGCTATGTTGATAAGCTCGGGCCTATCACTTAGCATGTGGGGAGAAGCTATTCTTTCGGATAAAATTGAATAAATTACCCAAAAAGAAGCAAGATAAAACTCCATATGAATTATGGAAAGGAAGGAAGCCGTCCTATAAATACTTAAAAGTGTGGGGGTGCTTAGCAAAAGTTGAAGTACCGAAACCCAAGCAAGTAAAAATAGGACCAAAAATGGTTGATTGCATTTTCATAGGATATGCAAATAATAGTAGTGCGTACCGATTTAAGGTACACAAATCGGAAGTACCCGATATAAATGAGGGAATGATTATAGAATCAAGAAATGCCATATTTTTTGAAACTATATTCCCTAAGAAAGAAAAGAATGAAATAAGTCCGAAAAAGAGGACTTATGATGAAATCTCGCCAAATAGTAATGGACCAACACCGGAACCAAGGCGAGGAAAAAGAATAAAAACTGCAAAAACCTTTGGTCGGATTTTGTAGTCTATTCTTTAGAAGGCAGACCAAAGACAATCAAGGAAGCATTATGCAGTTCCGATGCCGATCTATGGCAAGAAGCTATTAATAGTGAAATCGAGTCAATCTTGAACAATCACACTTGGCACATTGTTGATCTTCCTCCGGGAAATAAACCTTTAGGTTGCAAGTGGATTCTCAAGAAGAAATACAAAGGTGATAAATCTATTGACAAATACAAAGCATGTTTGGTAGCCAAAGGATACAAACAAAAGGAAGGGTATGATTACTTTGATACATACTCACCAGTTACTCGGATTACATCCATTAGAATGCTACTTGCAATAGCAACATTGTACAATCTTGAGATACACCAAATGGATGTAAAAACAGCCTTTCTAAATGGAGATTTAGAAGATGAAATTTATATGGAACAACCCGAAGGGTACGTGGTTCCCGGCCAAGAAAACAAAGTTTGTAAACTTGTTAAGTCTTTATACGGACTTAAGCAAGCACCCAAACAATGGCATGAGAAATTTGACCAAGTAATGATGTCAAATGGTTTCAAGATCAATGAATGCGATAAATGTGTGTACATCAAAGGTACATCTGACAATTTTGTCATTGTGTGTCTATACATTGATGATATGCTAATTATGGGTAGCAACAATAAAATCATCATAGGCACTAAGGAAATTTTAAATAAGAACTTCGACATGAAGTATATGGGATTAGCCGATGTGATTCTAGGAATCAAGATCTCCAGAACACCCGATGGAATAGTCTTATCACAATCTCACTATGTTGAGAATGTACTTAAGAAATTCAATGCATACGATCTACCTCCGGCTAAGACACCTGTTGACTTAAGTTTACACTTATCCAAAAATCGAGGAGAACCCATATCACAAACAGAATATGCTAGGATAATTGGAAGCCTAATGTACTTAGCAAATTGTACAAGGCCAGACATAGCATATTCTATTAGTAAACTGAGTCGGTTTACGAGTAATCCCGAAAAAGATCATTGAACCGCATTGACAAGAGTGTTGAGATACTTAAAACACACTGTCAATCATGGTATACACTATTCGAGATATCCAGCTGTTTTGGAAGGATATTGTGATGCCAACTGGATATCCGATACTAAAGACTCTAAATCCACAAGCGGTTATGTATTTACCATTGGTGGAGGAGCAATATCATGGAAATCTTCTAAGCAAACATGCATAGCCCAATCTACAATGGAATCGGAGTTTATTGCTTTAGACAAAGCCGGCGAAGAATCCGAATGGTTAAGAAACTTCTTAGAAGATATTCCTTGTTGGGAAAAACCTTTGCCTCCCGTTATGATACATCGTGATAGCATGGCAGCCATAGGGAGGGCAAAGAACAGTATATATAATGGTAAGTCTCGACATATTCGTCGAAGACACAATACCATTAGACAATTGATCACTACAGGAATAATGTGTATTGTCTAAGTAAAGTCAAAAGACAATATAGCGGATCCGTTTACGAAAGGTATTAACCGTGATCAATTATATAATGCAGCAAGGGGAATGGGATTGAAATCCACGCATTGAGAATTTTCATAATGGTAACTCAACCAGGATGATTGGAGATCCCAAGAACTTGGTTCAATGAGACAACTAAGTTGTGAAAGTTCAAGTTAAAGCACTTGAAAATCCATTCTCGTAGCTGTTCAAGTGCAAGCCTGCAGTTTGTGGTAAAGGGTAAGCTTTTTAAAGCTTTTAATGATTCCTATAGCCTTTTATAGGTGGAGTATGGCAGGATATTCTTCATAGGAGGTCATCTATATAAGTGAAGAAGTAAGGCCGCTTCATAAAATTAGTAACACTTATGAATCCAAGAAATGGTCCAAGGCCAAAATGGACACAACGTGAGAACGAAAGATATTAGATCTATTATTGTGTGTATGTTATTGTCTTGGTTTACACAAAAGTTGACCGGTTCAAGACATCACGTTCACCGAGCAACGAGTAAATCCGATAGCATTACACTAAGGAAGGTTCAAGGCTAACTACCACCTATCCTGAAGCAATAATAGGTCGTCGGGACTTAGTGCATATTGCATTTGCATTAATCATCATTCATGTGGGGGATTGTTGGAAAAATAGCTTAATTAATACCATAATTAATTATGGTAATTAATGACATTAAATGGTATATTTGGAATCTACATTTTGTGTAGATTAATTTAGTGTATTTACTTGTTCAATTTCGTTAAGAAATGAATGAGTAATTAATGCACAAAGTTAAGTCATTTAGTTGTTGGGAATGTGGTGTGGGGTCCCATCCCACATTGGAGAAGTAAGGAAAAGTTGAGCTATTTATAAAGGACTTTCCATCATAAAGGAGCAATCAAGTATGTTCCATTATGGTGCACCCTAGTTGGCTTTAATTAATTTTTAAGGCTAAAATCCGAATCCTAAGAGGAAGGTGCAAAGCACCTTCCGAGTCCGAGTCCGAGTCCGAGCACGTCGCACTTGTCGCAACGGGCGCTTCGTAGGCGCACTTCGCTCGAACGCCTCGGAGCGAGGAGCTATGAGGAGCCTTTCGTTTTGACAACTAAGATAGTGGCTCGGATGACGTGGAGGGTGACTAGGATGACACATGGCAGTGACATGGCGGGAGTAGAACACGGGTGGCGGTTAACAGCCGAACCAGTACAATGGTTCGGACCATTCAATGTAATCTGGACCAGCATAATGGTTCAGCTATTCTGAACCAATGCAGCCCTTCCCACCGGACCACAAGGTGTCTATCCAGTCAGAAAGACACACCGATTCAGACAGGGTGCTTTACAGGCTATAAATAAGCCCCTGCGGATGATTATTACACACACATAATAATCAAGATAATATTACACTCATACTAGCCTAAGTTCATACTACAAGTCCCAAATATCCAGTAGTTCGCCCGGAATTCGATTCCTAGTACAGGGTATCGAGTTCGTCGAAAAACCATTGTATCTTGGGGACGTTTGCCGTTCAACCGTGTGTCCTGTGCGGGGCAATTTCGTCTTACGGAGAGAGAGTCCAACTCTTGCCTCGGTTTTGCATCATTTGTCATTTTCTACAGCAATCTACAAACAACAATTTACAACAACAGTTGGTAATCGTACTCAAAAGAAAGAATTGAGTTAATGGAGTTTGGCATATGGAAATATCAAAATATCTCGTTAATAAGGTTGATGAAGTTCGACGAGCTAACCATAAATACGGTCTCATGAGTGCATTCTTAAAGAGTACCCTTTATCCGAAAAGATTTCTGGTCGATTTCGGCAATCATGATTCAATATTTCCAGAGTTAATCACATAAATCGTCCTTGTGGTTTGTCGGGTTTCACAGGTTTAGTCCCTATATTTTTTTTCAGCGGGTCATGTCCTTGTGTTTTTTGATCCGTTACGGGTTTAGTCCTTGTGGTTTGTCGGGTTTCACAGGTTTAGTCCCTATACTTTTTTTTCAGCAGGTCATGTCCTTGTGGTTTTTAATCCGTTACGGGTTTAGTCCTTGTGGTTTGTCGAGTTTCACAGGTTTAGTCCCTATAATGCCAAATACTTCCAGAGTTTACACATACGGTCGATATTCGAATAGTGGACGTAAAACAAAGGGTCATACCCCGCGGAGTAGAAGTTACCCATGTCCTCATTATTAGGATTTGGCGAGTCACCAACCTATCTTTGCACAGCGGTGTGAGTCCAGCTTCGACCGATCCAATCGACTTGGCACCATTTGCAACAGGCGCATCCCCAACTACGTATGTTTCATGGGTTTTTCTAACAACCAACTGCCATATAAGATAAGATAAGATAGATAAAACTTTACCAATCAAACATGTTGTGCTTGTTTTCAGTAATTCAAGCCTTTAATATCAATTCGGAGGTGTGGCAAGCTAAAGAAATGTATGTGTTATTTATAGGCCCCATTCCATGTAACTTATGAATGATTGTAATTAGGCTAAATGACCAAAATGGGACCTCATGTTTGCTCATTTTAGCAATTGAGGACCTACTTTTTAAAAGGTATCAAACTAGGACTTGTTCTTTATTCCGTTAGACCACGTTAGGACCTCCGTCAAATTCTCTCCGTTAAATACTAACGGAATACTTACTTGGCAGTTAAATGACACGTGGCATGTGTTTATTGGCTGGTCAATATGCCATGTGTCACCGATCATCATCTCCGGCGAGGTTGATTTTTCCGGTCGTCTTCTCCGGCGAATTTTCCGGCCAGCTTCATTTTTTCCGATCAACTTCATTTTTTCCGGTGTAATTCCCTGATAGTAGAAAGGGATCCGGAAAGGGAGATATGCCGGCAAAGACGGAAAGACTGAGTGGGAGTCAAAGATTCCCTATTTGAGAATTCCATTCATTCCTTCAACTGCTGTGATGCACCTTTCGTAAAAATTTAGTGCTTCAAGTTCTGCATCGCCCGCTGCAAGTGAGTACAAATAGAAATTTCACGAATTCTTTTTTTATTTTTCTTTCCTTAAAAAATTTCTTGATTTTTTTTCTTTGTTTCTTACATTTGCAGAAATTGTGAGTGGAGTTGTTACGAAGGTGGTCACCACCATTTTCAAGCGGTTGTGGTCTCCACCATGCTCAAATTCTCCAGCATCTACGACCGGAAAAAATGTTGGTTGGAAGGAAAAAAAGAAGCTGATCGGAAAATTCGCTGGAGAAGACGATCGGAAAAGTCAACCTCACCGAAGATGATGACCGGTGACACGTGGCATGTTGACCAGCCAATAAACACATGCCACGTGTCATTTAACGGCCAAGTAAGTATTCCGTTAGTATTTAACGGAGAGAATTTGACGGAGGTCCTAACGTGGTCTAACGGAATAAAGAACAAGTCCTAGTTTGATACCTTTTAAAAAGTAGGTCCTCAAGTGCTAAAATGAGCAAACTTGAGGTCCCATTTTGGTCATTTAGCATTGTAATTAACTATCCTCAATTAATATGGAAATGAAACTGTTAACCTATCATATCCCAATCGTTTGGTTATTTGTGTTTTATGGTCTTTGGTTTTCTTGTATTGATGGTTGTGTATTA
This sequence comes from Orobanche coerulescens, assembly GCA_033398695.1. Classification (NCBI taxonomy): domain Eukaryota; kingdom Viridiplantae; phylum Streptophyta; class Magnoliopsida; order Lamiales; family Orobanchaceae; genus Orobanche; species Orobanche coerulescens. Next base: position 130,928,225 of record CM065812.1, on the reverse strand, counting down.
AATTCGGATGTAAGACATAAAAATTGGAGTCATTAAGACTCCACAATAAATTTAAGGACTCGATCTTTATATGTATAAGATAATCATAAAATAAAGAGCTTATTACAACGTACTCAAATAATAATAATAATAAAAAAAATATGAAAAGACGAAAATACCATTCAAATTAACGATCAACTAACAGAATTATTGGTCAAATGACTAAACCCGTAACAGATCAAAAACCACAAGGACATGACCCGCTGAAAAAAACCATAGGGACTAAATCTGTGAAACCCGACAAATCACAAGGACTAAACCCGTAAAGGATCAAAAACCACAAGGACATGACCCGCTGAAAAAGAAGTATAGGGACTAAACCTGTGAAACCCGACAAACCACAAGGACGATTTATGTAATTAACTCTTATTTCCAACTTGGTTGGAGTATTCCCCCACAGATGATGCCGCATTTTGTTTATCGTGTTATTTGTTTAACATTTTCATTAATATTTTCATTAATGGGTTTAAAAATGACAAGAAAGTAAGAAATGGAAAAGATTGTTCATTTCTGAATCACATAGGAAAATACTCCGAATTCGCTACATAAAGTGGATGAGAGGTGGAATCCGCAGGACCTAATAAGTCAAGTGTTGATAGCCCATCCACCCTGGCATCCACGTAAGCACTCCACGCAGCTGAATCGGCCGAGCAGAGCCTGAAGTCGAACCAATTATGAACCCGATTTTCTCCCGGGCTTGTTTAAAATCGGACCGGGCAGAGACGTTAAAGCCGACCCGATACCCGATCTAGAAGGGCCGAGCAGATCGAAGATAAAAATGCTCCGATTCAAGATTCCAACAAGGCCAACCTGAACGGCGGGGAACCCGAGGACCGACCCCAGCGGATAAGCGTCGCCAGAAGCATGCGGGACAGGCCCGCATGCCAATTAATGCATGCTGTCATGTCCCTTCCCGAAGCAATCCTTAGAGGCCGCCACGTGTCTAAGGCATATTTGAAGTCTGACAAGTGTTTTGGGCATATTCCCCAAACATTTGCCAGCTGTCATCTCCTGACTAGCCGAGATTGGCTATATATAGAAGGAATATACAGTGAGAGGGGATCTTTGGAATTTTGGCATTTATGATAAAAGAGAGAAAAAAGAGAGAATTTGTAATAACTAAGAAAAATAGACAGATCGGCACAAAAATATTCAGCTCGGCTCTATTTCATATTAAGGTCATTAATAAAATTTAGTGATCCAATCCTTTTCATCTTGTTTATTATTTTCTACGTGGCTTCGATCCATTCGTCCAGATAAGCACACGTGACGTTGACCAAATCAGACGTCAACAGATTGGCGCTAGAGGAAGGGGGCACCTTCGATAAAAAAAAATATACTACTCACCGGAGATGTCTCACGACAGTTTAAAAAACCCTCAACCCGCGATGGAGGAAGAAAACCTCCGTAAGGTGGTAGAGTGGTTTAAACATCCAGCCTTCATCCAGGGCATGACGGCCCTTATGGCACGGGTTACTGGGGGCGGGACCCTTCAAAAACCCGAAGACCACGTGGAGGCGGAATCTCAGACGACCCGCCCAGCTGCCTCGGGACGAAACAAAAAGAGAACAACCTATGGGGTCGCCGGGGAAAGGGCGGAAAGCCATGGCGAAATCTCACATCCCTTTCGAAAAAAGTAGGCTTTCGCGCCCCATATCCGTGTTTGATTGCCTCGGGGCAGGGAATAAAATCAAAAAAGCAGCGCCGACTCCCATTATCCAGAGTCAGAGCCATAAAGAAGAAAAATCTCCCCACCAGTCCTAAATCCGACACAAGTATTACCTCTAACTCCCGGCGATAACTCGAGTGAGATCGAGTTTCTTAAAAAATGCCTTACGGAGCTCGAAAACAAGCAACTCCAGCCATCCCAAGGTTCGGAATGGCTTAACAGCCAGGAGAGTCCCCTGGCCCCCAGTGTTCTGGCGGAAACCATCCCGGAGAAGTTCAAGATTCCCCAGATTCCGCCGTACAACAGGGAGACAGACCCCAACGCCTATCTTTGACATTATAATTCCTGGATGGACCTACACGGGTCTCAGGACGCGTTCCGGTGCCGAATGTTCTCCTTGACTCTGGGGGAGAGGGCCCAGAGATGGTGTCGGACGCTGCCCCACCATTCTATTCAAACATGGGCCCAGCCCTCGGCGACGTTCCGATCCCATTTCATGGGGTCCCTTGTGCGAGTCGCCCCGCGCTCATCCATCGCTTCCGTCGTACAGGGGCCGAACGAGTCCCTTAAAGATTATATATCTCATTTCAACAAACGGATATTGGAGAAGGAACCCATGTCGGACGATGCGCTGGCCATTATTTCCCAGGCCGGCCTCCTCAAAAATTCTTTCTTCCGTTGGACGGTGTGCCAGAATGTCCCACACACCTACCAGGAATTCTTGGAGCACGCCAGCTCCCATATAGCTGCCGAGGAAGCAAAGCCGGCACCAGTTTTAGTCATGCCCTCCGATCAGAAAGGGTCCTACAAAAAGAAAGAAGATAGGCATGACTACAAGGAGGCCCGTCAAGAATCTCGCCGGGAGAATAAGACTCCCGCCTCTTCCTCGCCAGCCCTGACAACTCAGAGCTATCGGGAGCATAGGCCCGAGATCATGCTAATTTCGCTGAAATATATTCCGTCAGAGCCGCGGCCATATTCGATCAAATAAAGGACAAAAATTTGCTCCCGGTTCCTCGGCCGATCTATAAAGATCAGAAGGACATGGACCAAACCCGCTTTTGTAAATATCATTAATCAGCGGGTTATAATACCGAACAGTGCCGGGACCTCGTCGCCGCCCTGATCGCGGTATGCGATGATACAGGCTTAAGGCGATTTACCCGGAACCCGCCCCGGGATCACCAGGATCGGGCTGACCCGACAAGGGCCAAGAACGATCGGGTGCCTCCAGCCCCCAAGTCCCCCCGGGAAATTCTGACCATTATAGGAACCGCTGAGGTCGATGATCATCGGTCAAAGCGGCAGAAAAAGGCATCCATTCGAGAGGCTACCACCTCTTATCAACGGACCGAGCACCGAGCAGAAGGGTTCCTATCAGTGGCCGAAGAAGCCCCCCAAAACCCCCAGATGACAGTTACTTTTGAAGAATCCGATGCAGACGGCTTGGACCATCCCCACTCAGACGCCCTTGTCATCACCCTGCCCATAATGGGGATCCCGGTACACAGGGTGTTGGTAGACTCTGGGGCCTATGCCAGCATCATCTACCTTCATACCCTTCGCAGGATGAAGGTAGACCAATCTTATGTCCGGCCCTGCAACGAGGACATTAGGGGATTTGCCAACTGCCGTACCTCACCACTGGGGGAAATCGACCTCGCCTTGGAGTTCGGTCAGGGGCCGATCAGAAGGACGATGATCACTACCTTCAAGATCATCGATGTGCACAGTGACTATAACGCCATCATAGTCCGACCTGTGATGTCAAGGTTGAGGGCCACTCAGTCCACGTATCACCTGTGCATGAAGTTTCCCACCCCGGACGGCATCGGAGTACATAGGGGAGATCAAAGGGCCGCCCGGGAATGCAATCTCAGCATCTGGGCTCGCGAAATTAACGCCGCCGAGGGCGTCCCGGAAAATTTATCAGAAGAAATGGGGGCCACCAGCTCCGAACAGCTGGCAGGAGGCACCCTACTCGAACAGGAGACCGAGGGTCCCGGGGCCGCGCAAATCCTCGAAATGGAAACTGACCAGGAAGCGGACCGGCGCCGCAGGCCTGGGAAGGAGCCGATCCTAGAAGAGGATCCTGTCGAACCGCGATACCAAAATCCGAAAGGGAAAATTCGCCATGCTGAACCAACAGAAGAGTTGGACCAGGTCGACATGGACCCATCTGATCCCGTCCGACGACTAAAGATCGGCCACAACCTCCAATAGCTGATCCGCTCCGAGCTGATCTTCCACCTGATACAGAATTTGTATGTCTTCGTGTGGACCCATTCGGACATGCCAGGGATTAACCCGGAACTTGCGTGCCACCGGCTGAATATCGACCCCAGTTCAAAGCCGGTTATTCAGAAAAGGAGGAAAATGGGGCCTGAACGACAGAAGGGGATGGAAGAGGAAGTAGAAAAGCTAATCGACAACGGGTTCATCCGGGAAGCCAAGTACCCGACCTGGGTGGCCAACCCGGTCCTGGTAAAAAAGCCGACCGGGCTATGGAGGCTCTGCATTGATTTCTCTAATCTGAATAAAGCCTGCCGAAAGATAGCTACCCCCTACCCCATATCGACTACATGGTGGATGCAATGGCCGGCATGAGCTAATGAGCTTTATCGATGCATATTCCGGATACAACCAGATCCCAATGCATCCCACTGACGAAGAGAGCACCTCCTTCTACTCAGCCCGCGACCTATACTGTTACCGAATGATGCCTTTCGGGCTCAAGAATGCCGGCGCAACATATCAACGCCTGGTAAATAAAATGTTCAATGGCTTGATAGGACATACAATGGAGGTGTATGTAGATGATATGTTATTGAAGTCTTTGCGCTCGGCTAATTATGTAAATGACCTCAATAAAATGTTTGCTATTTTGCGAGAGTACAAGATGAAGTTAAATCCAAAGAAATGCTCATTTGGGGTAGGTTCTGGAAAATTCCTCGGCTACATGGTGAGCCAAAGAGGGATTGAAGCCAACCCCGATAAAATTAAGGCAGTGACCGAACTTGTTCCACCAAATTCGGTCAAAAAGGTGTAGAGCCTAACTGGCCGACTAGCTGCGCTAAGTCGCTTTCTCTCTCGCTCAACTGACAAATGTAAACCTTTCTTTGAGGCAATAAAAAAGAACAAAGACTTTCAATGGACAGAACCTTGCCAAAGAGCCTTAGAAGCTATCAAAGAAGTTCTGGCAGAAGCCCCGATCTTACAGCGACCGACCCAAGGGGAACTTCTCAATTTATACCTCGCGGTATCCGACTCTGCAATCAGCGCCACTTTGATCCGAATGGAGAATGCAGTTCAACATCCGATCTATTATGTTAGTCAGGCCCTTCATGATGCCGAGCTCAGATACGCCCCGATGGAAAAGCTGGCATATGCGCTCATAATAGCATCCCGGAAGTTAAGACCCTACTTTCTGGAACATCAGGTAGTCGTCTTAACGAGCTACCCTTTAAAACAAGTCATGCACCGACCTGACGTATCCGACCGGATGATCAAATGGGCCGTCGAACTCGGACAGTTTGACATAACTTATGAATCGCGCACTGCCATAAAGGGTCAAGCCCTGGCGGACTTCATTGCAGAGTTCACACCAGCGATAGCACAAGAGAATGACCGATCAGAAGAGTGGTCACTCTACGTGGATAGATCCTCAACCACCGCCCGGTCAGGTGCGGGAACAGTCCTTGTTAGTCCCGACCAACGTTTGTTCTGCTCGCGCATTTGCTTAGGTTTTCCGACCACCAACAATGAGGCAGAATATGAAGCTCTCTTGGCCGGTCTAGAAATGGCGACCTCCCTCGGCCTTACCCGCCTCACTGTCTTGAGTGATTCTAAATTAGTGGTAAACCAAATCAACGGCGAATACGAAGCCAAGGAACCTAAGCTGGTTAAGTATCCAGCCTGGCGCGGGCCCGGCTGCAAGATTTTTGGGGAACTATACAACACATCCCCAGCACCGAGAACATCCAAGCCGACTCCTTGGCCAAACTTGCATCCAGTTATGGAGCCGAACATATGGACGAGGTCAGCATAGGACATCATGCCTCATCAGCCCTGGAAATGGCCGAAGTTCGGGCAGCCGAACAATCAGAACCGCAAGGATGGATGTAGCCTATAATCCGATACCTTCAAAGCGGCATTATACCCGAGGACCAAGATCAGGAGAGATCATTACGAACTCAGTCCGCCTGGTTCACCATCGTGGATGGAACTTTATACAAAAGAGGATATTCGATTCCATTGCTGAAATGCCTGTCCGAGTCAGAAGCAGAGTATGCCCTCAGATAGGTGCACGAAGGTATATGCGGTAATCATTCCGGCGGCTAGGCATTAGCCTATAAATTGATCCGACAAGGATATTATTGGCCAAATCTTAAAAAAGATGCCATCACGCTCGTACGGAAGTGCGTCCGGTGCCAAATCTTCGCTCCGCAAATCCGATCCCCGCCGGAAACCCTCACTTCCGTATATTGCCCATGGCCATTCGCCAAGTGGAGGATCGACTTGATCGACCCTTTACCTAAAGGACGAGGAGGAGTACAATACGCCATTGTCGCAGTCGATTATTTTACAAAATGGGCGGAGGCCGAGCCTATAGCGCGAACAACCGAGCAGAAAATAGTTGATTTTATATGAAAGTCACTCATCTGCCGGTTCGGGATCTCTCAATATATTGTCTCTGATAATGCAAAACAATTTGACAATAAGAAGTTTCGGGCCTTCTGTGATGGCCTCCAAATACAAAATAACTTCTCCACACCATACTATCCGCAATCCAACTGGCAGGTCGAGGCGGTCAACAAAATCCTAAAGCAGTATCCCAAGACACGCCTCGAAGAACTCAAGGGTTCCTGGCCCGAGGAACTCCCCGGAACCTTATGGGCTTACCAAACAACGCATTGGTCCGCCACCAGAGAAATGCCTTTTTCCTTGGCTTTCGGATCTGAAGCCGTCATCCCGGTTGAAATCGGAGCGCCTACCTACCGAATAGCCCATTTTGAAGAGCAAGATAACGACTTGGCCCTCCAAGTGAACCTAGACCTCCTTGCCGAAAAACGAGCCCAGGCGGAAATGCGGAACGCCGTCTACAAAAGAAGGAGCGAAAAATATTACAACTCCAAGGTTCACCCTAGGAGCTTCCAGGTCGGAGACCTCGTCCTTAAACGGGTATTGGGCCCGGATCCCGGACCACTCAAGCCCAAATGGGAAGAACCATATAAAGTTAGCGAAGTCCTTCAGAATGGAGCCTACCGGCTGGAATATCTGAACGACCAGAGATTAACTTACCCATGGAATGCTATGTATTTAAAGAGGTATTATCAATAAAATTTGACGTTATTCCATTTTTTAATATTGGTGCACCTCATAAGACCGGCTCATCCGGCACTATAAGACCGAGCTCGCCTCGGCACTTCATAAGACCGGCTCATCTGGCACTATAAGACCGAGCTCGACTCGGCACCTCATAAGACCGGCTCATCCGGCACTATAATACCGAGCTCGCCTCGGCACCTCATAAGACCGGCTCATCCGGCACTATAAGGCCGATCTCGCCTCGGCACCTCATAAGACCGGCTCATCCGGCACTATAAGACCGAGCTCGCCTCGGCACCTCATAAGACCGACTCATCCGGCACTATAAGACCAAGCTCGCCTCGACACCTCATAAGACCGGCTCATCCGGCACTATAAGGCCGAGCTCATCTCGGCACCTCATAAGATCGGCTCATCCGGCACTATAAGACTGAGCTCGCCTCGCCACCTCATAAGACCGGCTCATCCGGCACTATAAGACTGAGCTCGCCTCGGCACCTCATAAGACCGGCTCATCCGGCACTATAAGACCGAGCTCGCCTCGGCACCTCATAAGACCGGCTCATCCGGCACTATAAGACCGAGCTCGCCTCAGCACAATCAACAAGTGATGAACATGATAGAAAGGCAACGACCCAACCAACTGGGCCCAAACATCCAAAAAACAGCAACAGATGCTACAAGGAAGATTTTATTCACTTAAGGCATTTTTGCAAAAGTACATATGATGAAAACAGAAAACAAAGACAGATTGGCACGCAGACCGTACATGAAATAAAACAAAAAATCTATTCGGCCCCACCCTCCTGGCCGGCCGCCTGGAAGGACTGTCCCTCACATTCGCCGTGCGGAGCCAACCCGGGATCTTCAAACTCGACGACCTTTGGCTCATCGGCTCCATGGATATCAACATGCAGATCGGTCGCTTGGGATGCTATATAGGCCTCGATCTCCTGAACGGTCTTCCCTCCCTTCATGAGATCTAATATCTCATAGCAAGTGGAGACGTAATTCAGATTGATCAACTCCTCGAACTCAAGCGTCTCCTTAAAGGTCGCCGCCCCTTCGACAAGACCCTTGGCATAGCCCGAAGCCTCGCAGGTATTAATACGCTCGGTCAGGTTTTCAACCTGGGCCTTGGTTTCTTTCAAATAAGCCTCATGCTCAGCCCTAGTGTCTAACCACCGCTTATGCGCCTGCTCGGCCGCCGCGGTCATCTCTTCGGCCTTCACCTTCTATATATCGGCCTCGAGGGCCCGACTGTCTAGGATCTCCATATCACCCTTCATGGAGGTTATCTCCTCCTCCAGGGACTTGATCAATGAAGGACAGAGATGGTGCTCTTCCTGCAAGGCCTTGAGATCGGCCTCCACCTTCTTATGCTTCTCGACCAAGGCCAAAAGCTCGTCGGTGGCCTTCACGTAAGTGCACATTACACGGCCGACCAGAGCGTTTCCGAATTGGATCTGCTCAGCCGGATCCATGTCATTGGTCATCATCTCCAGCTTGGGCGTCCAACCCCTGATTGGAATATGACTGGAGACAGCCACCGCAGGGGGAACCCGGTTGAGCATCTCAGTGGTTGGGGTAGCTGCCCGAATGTAATCAAGAAACTAGCGCGGCCGTCTCCCCTTCATCTGGGCGCACGGTTCCACCCGGTCCTTATTAACCGGGAGATAATGGCCCTCCAAGTCAATTACGGGCTCCTCACTGGTCACACGACCCGTCCGGACAGGGGTCGGGGCGGATACGACAACTTCAGGAACAGACGAGCCCTCCGCCTTGGTCGCACTGTCCTCAGGCTCGGCCTCTACCCTCTTCCGCTTGCCAGCACGCTCCCTCCGCTCGGTGGCCTCAGCATCCAGCCTCGCCACTCATTGAGCAGGCGTCTCTTTCCTTCCCGATGGAACCTTGGCCCTAGGGACTGGAGAAAGAAGATATGTTTAAAAAAAAAAACTGATGAAGACATAATACTCGGATCGGTTGGTCGAAGTCCGGCCGCCAGAGGTTTTCCTCGGTAACCAGAAGATGCGACTTCCTCTACTCAGTAGGAAGATCCAAAAGCTGTTCAACCCGGTCGTCGAACTCGGAGGAGGTCTCTTGCGCCGGGATGCGTTCTGCACATGCAATAAATGATGAGCGTTAGACAAAAAAGGAACACGAATACGAAACATGACACTTACTCATTTTGGCAATGAAGTGCTCTGGGACCCGAAGCTCGGCATCTATCACACCAGGCTCCCATTCATCCGCCGAGCTCCTCCAAGGTCCCCTTATATAGAACAACTGCTCCTTCCAGCTATGGATGGTCTCCGGCACATCCACCAATTCTTTATGCATGGCATGCCGGGCTGTCAGGTAAAACCAGCCGGAGCCGGATCTGCCGACCGACCTCCATAGGAAGAGACTGTTGAACTCCTCAAAGCTGGGCTCGGGCCAGCCGTGTTGGTTGAAAAGGATGAACAGACCCACCACCGAGCCCAGGAATTCGGATGAATCTGGGGGACAGGAAGGCCCCACTGCCTTAGTCACCGAGAGAAGGCTAACGGGAGCGGAAACCCCAGTCCTGCCAGCAGAGAGCGGTAGTACACCGCCGTACAACCGACGGGCGGAGTGTGAGGCCTCTCCTAACATCCGCACCCTAGCCGGGATCTTAAATTGCAGCCGCCATGCCGCTAATTGCTCTTCCGTAATGGTGCTCCGAATCGAGGCCGAGTGCCACTCCGCCTCCACGAAAGGGGACGGCCGAGGGCGAGTCCAAGCCTCCACCGACTCAACCCTTTCTTCCGCATGAGTCCCTACGACCGCCGTCAACGGCGCCGCCACCTCCGTATCTCCAGAATCCAGCGACCTCGCGACCTCTCCGCCTTCCTCCTCGTTGCTCCAGTCGACGGGAGCGTCGCCCATGGACAGATCCTCCACCCCCGTGCGGTCCGGAGACACAGTCAACTCCACCGATGTCTCATCCCTTAGCTCCGACATCGTAAAGTAGAAAAAGGGAAAAGGCTTACCGGGAAATTCTCTCTAAAATCAGGAAGAGGACGCCGGAAAATTTTCTCTCTCTTCTCTGCAACAAAACACAAAAATGGCGAAGGGAATAATGAAGAAGAAGCCGTCCTATATTTATAAAAGAAAAGAGACATTAAATTCCCAGCGCGTGGCGCGACGATTCATACTAAACCGTCGCGAAAATCGAAAGCGCATGAACGCGTCGTCAAATCAGATTCCGCCACGCGTCTCCCTCATCATGACACCTAATAACCCTAAAATCGAATCGACGCGACTCTCGAAGAGGCGCCCCTTCGAGAGATATTATCCTCCCACAAGCCGGATCGGCCTCAGTATGAAACGACCCCAGCCCCGGCCAACCCGGCACGGCCCTGGACTCGGGGGCCCTTGTTGATAGCCCATCCGCCTTGGCATCCACGTAAGTACTCCAGGCAGCTGAACCGGCCGAGCAGAGCCTGAAGCCGAACCAACTATGAACCCGATTTTCTCTCGGGCTTGTTAAAAATCGGACCGGGCAGATACGTTAAAGCCGACCCGGTACCCGATCCAGAAGGGCCGAGCAGATCGAAGATAAAAACGCTCCGATTCAAGATTACAACAAGGCCGACCTGAACGGCGGGGAACCCGAGGACCGACCCCAGCGGATAAGCGTCGCCAGAAGCATGCGGGACAGGCCCGCATGCCAATTAACGCATGCTGTCATGTCCCTTCCCGAAGCAATCCTTAGAGGCCGCCACGTGTCTAATGCATATTTGCAGTCTGACAAGTGTTTTGGGCATATTCCCCAAACATTTGCCAGCTGTCATCTCCTGACTGGCCGAGATTGCCTATATATAGAAGGAATATACAGTGAGAGGGGATCTTTGGACTTTTGGCATCTATGATAAAAGAGAGAAAAAAGAGAGAATTTGTAATAACTAAGAAAAACAGATAGACCGGTACAAAAATATTCAGCTCGGCTCTATTTCATATTAAGGTCATTAATAAAATTTAGTGATCCAATCCTTTTCATCTTGTTTATTATTTTCTACATGGCTTCGATCCATTCGCCCAAATCAACACACGTGACGTTGACCAAATCAGACATCAACAACATGTTTGAAGGTGGATGTGATATCTCTTTCTTAGGGTGAAGCCTGATTGTGAAAGTCGTGCCATTATATTCAGGACATGAACGCTCTTTATATTGAATGACGAGGTCGAGCGTGGAAGGAATCAGAATATATTCACAATTGCAGATCACTACTGTATCAATATTTATAAAGTTACAATAGGTTTCTCAGTTGCAATAGGTAAGTCATAGGTGTAGTGCATGCAGTGAAGCTACTTGTTCTTAGCTCTATGTTGGACCTTGGCAATTCGCGGTTGTCCTTTAAAATAGATGATGCTCATAGTCTTGTCAATGACATTTATCCAAATGATTTCACCGAGTAAAGAGAAGTATTGCGAGTTAAATTATGACGTAACGAAAACGTAAACACGAACGAGAGAAAAACGTCTTAATATTACGGGCATGTTCTCTCCACTATTTTCGATTCGATTTTTTTCAATTCGATTCAATTGATTCATTTCATTGTTCGTTTTTTTTTCACTAATTCAGATTACATTTATTGTTATTATTCCTATTATTGCTAATTATTATTATTATATTAAAAAGTTAGCAATTAAAAAAACAACAACAACAAGAACAAAAACCACAACAAATCAAACATTTAAATAATTGAAGTATTGGACAAGAACATTTTAATGGTTGAAGTATCGAGCAAAATAATAATACTATTGAACATTAACTATTATCATCATCTTCATAATCGGTTAATTGTTGTTTCTCTTCTTCTTCATAAATTTGCTCTATCAACTCCACATTATCCTTGACTGACTTCCATATTTCATTGGTTATTGTAAGTCGTACACTATCCATGGCCTTTATTCTCGCATAAAATCCACAACAAGATAAATGCTAGATGTTCTACAAGATAAATAATAGATGTTCTATAACGAAACCAAACCACTCGACTCGAATATCCACCCCTAGCTACATAAATACAGAAAAAAAATAATTAATAAAGAAGAAGAGGTAAACTAGAAAGTGAAAGAAAATTAATAATATATTTATCAACAAATATTCATCTCCTCGTACTATTTATCAAAATTAATAATATATTATTTAAAATATTTCTATTGTTAATAAGTATTATTATATTAGCTTTTTATTTATAATTATTTATTATTTATATTAATAATAATATAATTTTATTATTATTATTATTACTCATTTTTAAATTATTAGTTACTTTCGATTCGATTCGATTCATTTTTTTGATTGATTCGATTCAATTGGTTTTTTTCAATTGATTGATTCGGTATTTTTCTATTCAATTTAGTTCGATTCGATTCGATTTAGTTTTTGATTCGATTCAAGATGCATTCGGTTGAATTTTGCTGAAGAGAACAGGTCCTACGTATACTAGACGGCTCTCAATGTTTCAATTCCAATCAAAAATCAACAACCCTAGAATAACCTAAGGTGCACAAATAAATAGTTCTCAAAGGCCCATAAAGGTCCAACACGCGGACAAGCTTATTAAAAGAGTTTTAAGGAAATAAATAAATAACGGAATTAAATCTTGGGCTTGAAGACACGATCATAATGTCCCAAGAAACATAGTGACTCGTTAACCACATCATTCTCCACAGCCAAGAAAAGGTTCACTCTCGAACTGGACTCGTCACCAAAGGCATCATCTATTGGAAATAAACTGCAGCGGAAGCGTCGTGTTTGGATTTACTAAATCGGCTCTCATTAATTGGATCTATTTAGGCTACTCAAATAATTAATTAACAGATTAATAAGTAATTTAAACGAACAACATTAATCCACGCGTCTAACTATGACAATTCGTAGTATTCTTATCTAGATCTAAGAGATCTAAGAATATATTACCTTTGAAGCAAAGTCTTCAAATCTTGATCTCTTTGTATTTCCACCTTTAGATCTTCTAGAGTATGATCCCGCCTATATCCGGATGTCGTGTGGGCAACAATCTACCGGACTGCTTGAACAATAACTGGATCGGTCGACCCACTTTCCAAGAAAATCACCTCATAATTTTCTCTCTATTTTTCTTGAATATATTGGTATTTTAGAAAAATATTGTGTTTATCCGATTATGGAATCGAAGATACAAGTCAAGATCCACAATCAAACACAAAACAGAAAAAAATTAAATTTCTTGGACTGTAAGATTGTGATTTTCGGCCGACGCCTACTGTCTTATTTATAGGTGTTATGGACTACTCTAGGGATCTTAATGAGGACTGGAAGGACTCCTAATATACCTCAAATTTCCATATTTTCCTAATATATTGAGTCTATTAATATCAACTCAGTTCACTAGAGAGTTAATATTGCACTTCCTACCCAAATCTCAATTTGTGAAATCGGACTCCTAATTTAAATATATTATTTCACGTGTTTAAGATATCGAATGTTTATTAATTAATTTAAGCTACTGACAGCTTTAATTAATTAATATCTTATCTAAGAGTAGTACCACTCGAACCTTATTATTATATCGGAATTAAATACACCTGCAGGGTTCAATATAATAATCATTATCGAGCTCCTCAAGGGGATATCATCAACCCGCACGAGTCGGGACATGTTTTTTAGTTATAATAATAATAATTGTCATATAAATAATATTATTGACCAAGATATGAGGCTTATTGTAGTCATTTTGACTCTCACCCATGGTAAATCAAAGCAATAAACATTATAAATACACAATTAAATATTATATACATAAAATTAAGAAACAATAATTATTCGAGATTTACGTTCTTCTTATAGTCAGTACTGGAGATACTATCTCACCTCAATCCACTTCAACGTATGCAAATACGCTAATGCATGCTAATAGTCAAGACCAACTAATCTCAAACATACACTACAACCTTTCACATCATTTGCCTAATAAATTTATAGGTTGTGAACTATTATATTATTTTATAAGGCACCGATAATGTGATTTTCCGTGTGACACCAACACACCACATTATCTACGATATAAAATAATTAGATATCTCATTTGCATAACCATGACGTGAATAAATATGAAAAACATGTGAATTAAATATAATTAATATTCTCATAGGTAGTTACAGGAAAATAAGGTAATACAAGCATAAAGTATGCCTTGCAGTATACAACCCCAACAATCTCCCACTTATACTCAAAGCATGCTGTTAAGTATACTACTATATTACATAGTCTGTCATTTCTCCCATTTATACTCAGAGCAATGCTGTCATACACCGTAATCTCATTCCTTCCACATGCCTTTCAAAAACTTTTGAAGGTAGGCCTTTTGTGAAAGGATCAGCAAGATTATCTTCCGATGCAACCCTGGCTACAACTACGTCTCCTTCCTCTACGAAGTGTCGTATGATGTGGTACTTGCGATTGATATGTTTACTTGCCTTGTGGGCTCGTGGTTCTCTCAAATTTGCGACTGCACCAGTATTATCGCAATAAAGTGTAATACCATTTGGCAAATCGAGAATCACATCTAAGTCCCGCAGGAAGTACTTGAGCCATACCGCCTCCTCTGCTGCCCCAGAGGCTGCCACGTACTCGGCTTCCATGTTAGAGTCCGAGATGCATTTCTGATTCACGCTCCTCCAACTAATGGCTCCACCTCCCAGGCTAAATACATAACCCAAAGTAGACTTGGACTTTTCTTTGTCTGATGAAAAATCTGAGTCAGTATAACCCACCAGACACAGGTCGTCTGATTGATATACTAGCATATACTCCCTAGTCCTTCTCAGGTCCAGTGTCCTGGTACTGGGTTCGACTGATATCTAGCAGCCATGCCTACGTCATGACAGATATCTGGTCTAGTGCAAAGCATAGCATACATGAGGCTTCTCAAATCTGACGCATAAAGGATCAGCTTCATGTCATATATCTCCTTTTATGTCTTGGGATACATATCCTTAGATAGTTGAATTTCATGTCTATAAGATAGAAAACCTTTCTTGGAATTCACCTTGCTAAACCACTTTAGTACTGTATCGATATAGGATGCCTGAGATAAGCACAACATCCTTTTCTTCCGATCACAAAAGATCCTGATTCCAAGGATGTGTCCCGCTTCTCCCAAATCCTTCATATCGAACTGTTCAGATAGCCATACACGTACGTCCGACAACTCCGTCACGTTGTTTCCAATCATAAGGATATCATCTACATACAGTACAAGAAACACCAACATATTTCCATCGCATTTCTTATACATATAACTCTCACTCGGATATTGGACGAATTCATATGACTGGACAACCTCTTCAAATCGAGTGTTCCAAGATCTGGATGCTTGCTTAAGTCCATAAATGGATCTCTTAAGCTTGCACACTAAGTGTTCTTCTCCTTCAGCAATGAATCCCTCTGGTTGACGCATGTAGATTTTCTTGTCTAGACTCCCATTCAAGAATATAGTCTTGACATCCATTTGCCAAATCTCTAGATCCAAAGGCACAACTATAGCTAAAAGAATCATATTAACTTAAGCATGGCTACCAGTCGATACCCTCTTTCTGAGTGTAACCTTTCGCAGCAAGCCTCGCTTTGAAGGTTTCAACCTTCCCGTCACCTCCTTTCTTTCACATGTAGATCCATTTACTCCCAATGGATTGTACCCCATCAGGTAGTTCTACTATCTCCCACACTTGGTTGGAATCCATAGATCTCATTTTTGATTCCATTGCTACTTGCCATGAGTCAGCATCTTTATCTTGGATTGCCTCCTTGTAAGTCCAGGGACCTGATTCATCTCCTCCTGGGATTGAGTCCAAAGATTATCCTATGCCTATGAATCGTTCTGGCTAACAAACAACCCTCCCACTACGACGAGGCAAATCCTGAGTTGGTGTAAAAGTTCCATAATTGATACGTGGTGCAGTGTTAGTTGGCGCTTGTACGATTGGTATAGATGGAGTCTCGCCCCCTAACTCTTCCAGAATTATTTCGCCCATGGGCTTATGACTAATCATATAATCCTCTTCCAGGAATCGGGCATTGGTGCTAACAATGACCTTCTGATCCTGGGGACCATAGAATAGCCACCCTTCTTTCCCTTAGGATATCCCACAAACACTTGTACTTATGTATGAGATGGCAACTTATCAGCTTCCTTATTCAGCACGTGTACAGTTCTGTGGGTGTTTTTGGAACTGATTTCGAAGGCACCAGGTTTAGAATCTATGCCGCTATTTCTAAGGCATACCCCCGGAATGAAATAGATAAATCTGAATAACTCATTGATCTAACCATTTCTAAAAGAGTTCTATTCCTTCTCTCAGCAACACCATTTTGTTGTGGAGTTTGTGGCGCAGTGAGTTGGGACGATCATTTGCCAAGAAATCCAAAAACTCTCCACTAAGGTACTCGCCACCACGATCAGATCGTGGTGACTTGATATTCTTCCCATGACGCTTCTCCGTTTCAGCCTTGAAGTCTCTGAACTTGTCAAAGGCATCAGACTTACGTATCATCAAATAGATGTATCCATATCTTGAATAATCATCTATAAACGTGATGAATTATTCGAACCACCCCTAGCTTGGATATTCATTGCACCATATACATCCGTATGAACAAATTCCAACACATTCTAAGCACGGTTTCCCTTGGTCTTAAAAACCCGTTTGGTGATATTACCTTCCAGACAGGATTCACAAATTGGAAATGGCTCAACTTGGAGGTCATCCAATGGGTCATCATCTTCCAATCTTTTAGTCCTCCTAGGGTTTACATGGACTAAGCGTAAATGCCACAGATATGTTTGGTTTGTGCTCGAAGATTCTTTTCTCTTTTTAGGTTTAGACAAAGAGTTAAGTGATTTATGTTTATACATGGCAGTTTGTGCAATATTAATGACATACGGTCCACCACTAAAAGTACCTTTGTAAATATATTCACCATTTCTTCTAATAACACCATCATCATCAAAAGAAACTGAATAACCATCGCATTTTAATTTAGAAACCGAAATTAAGTTCATTCTAAAATGTGAGGACTAATATTTTATCATTAATCTTCAACTGCACGACTCACACTGCAATAGCCATAAGTCTATAATAATCGCCCCAGTTGACGGTAATATCGCTCACATGTAAGCTGTTTGGTTACCTGAAACCATGCAATTCAAAGCAAACATGATCAGTGGAGCCTGAATAAACTATCCACGAAGTGGAAGAACAAGCTGCCAAACATATTTTGACTACTAGTGTACGAGACATACCTTTCTTAAGAGGAGGGCAGTCTGCTTTAAAATGTCCTTACTGACCGCATTTGTAACACTTTCCCTTTGGCTTTTTGTTCGCCTCGGGCTGAGGAGCCTTGCTCTTTACCTTAAGAGTTGCCACTTGCTTCTGGCCCACTTGTTTCTTCTTCCCCCACTTAGCTTTAGAAGTCGAAACACTAGTAGCCGCAAGATCTTAATACCCTTGCCTGAAGAGACCTTTTGTAGCTTGAAGCTCTGTCAGCAATTCCGTCAAGGTATACTCCCTACGATTCGTATTGTAGTTTAGGCGGAACTCCTCAAAGCTCCTAAGGTAAGCTGCCTAGGATGATATCGACCTGCGTTTCCGCATCGATAGTAGCCCACAAGATATCAAGTTCGTTTAAATGAGAAATCATCTTTAGAACATGATCTCTTACCGGGGTTCCTTCAGGCATTTGGGTCGTCATCAAGACTTTCATAGCATTTTGCCTATCCGCCCGGTTCTGATGACCAAACATCTCGCCGAGATATTTCATCATTTTCGTGGCCATGCCCAAACTCTAATGTTGATGCTGCAATACATTTGCTAAAGAATCCAAGATGTAACAGCGAGCCATCTCATCAGCTTTCTTCCATCTGCGGAATTCTTTCACCTCATAGGGCGTCGAATCCGCATCTGGCTCCATTGGGCATTCCTCAGTTAGAACAAATTTGTGTTCTTCAGTAGTGAGGACAATATTAAGATTACGTTTCCAATCAGCAAAGTTAGTGCCATCTAGTTTGTTTTCTTTGAGAATTACAGCAAGTAGATTAAAAAACATCTGAGATAAAAATAAAAAACATTCATCACATAATGCATGGCAAAATATATTGAAAAACCTCAAAACACAATATATATGCTAGCAACCAACACCTCGAAAAACCCGCATATGCAAGCCACGATCATGTGGACGTTTACACACATATTTTTCAAGTAGAGTTTTATGTCTTTAATTTACTATCTAGTCAATTTACGTTATGACAAGTAAAATTAATAGTTGGTTCCTCTTGGCCATGTATTAATTAACAAAGGTCCCGATGGGGAGCTAATTAATTAATACACCTAAGTGAGCACCATAATTTAACATTCTTAGAATATTATCTTTTAAATAATAGTCCTTACAGATGGAGAGGTCTTATCATAAAAAATAATATTTACCTTATGTTATCATTTGAAATTTAAAACTAGTGAACCTATAATTAGCACATCCGATATGGAGGAAGACCCTAATGTCAACGCGCATGCTAATTACTTCACAATTTAAATTAAATATGGGGGCCAATTTGATTTTATTTTTTTAAAAAATAAATCAATTTCATCACTTAGTTTAAGGTTTTTAATTTTCTCATCCTAACATGCAAGAAACATATCACGCATACATCCATATATGCCATACATCCAAAACAATAAAGACCAACAATAAAATAAATTGGATAATTAAATCCAATTATCAGTGCTTATTCCTCGTTTTGAATAACGAGAAAATCTTCGGCTCGAAATCTCCTATTGCTTCAAGCATCTCGTCACCTCTTCCCGATCGGCCCACAAAATTTTGAAATTCGGACACTTTCTTTTTCCATGCAAAATTAATTGCACAAGAAAATTCTAAATTTAAATATTGTGCACCAATGGACACAACTAACGACGGAAAAACGAACAGGATCCCTTATCGATCGACCCGATCCGACCCTTAAAACTGCCTGGACCGCGGTCTGGACCGTGATCTTGTGGCCGGACCGTTCGGCAGATTCTAATCTCGGTCAGTTCGTTTGATCGGGACTCCTTTTTCGGCTGGACTTTTTTTTCCTTCGTACTTTGTGTAATTCAACCCGATTATAATTTTACATGAAATAAAATACATCGGATTTACAACAAATTACAAGGAGATATATAATCCTATTCTACCCGTAGATTTCCTCACGGGAAAACTTATATGCCTCAAAATCGGGCTAAATTGTCAAAAACGCGTAAAATTAAAATTGAATCATATAGCCATGGTAATTGGATCATATTCACCGCAAGAAAATTCTAGCAAAAATATTCTAAATATCATAATATATGAAAATTTTAAATTGCTCGCAATCAATCACAAAATTAATTAAATTGAACGGAACCTAAAGACCGGCTCTGATACCAATTTCCAAATAAAACGCAAACGCAAAGGAAGTGCCGGGTTTGGATTTACTAAAATCGGCCCTCATTAACCAGATCTATTTAGGCTCGTCAACTAATTTATTAACATATTAAAAGGCAATTTAAATGAATAAAATTAATCTACGTGTCTAACTATGACAATTCGTGGTATTCTTATCTAGATCTAAGAGACATAAGAATACATTACCTTTGAAGCAAAGTTTTCAAATCTTTACTCGATCTCTTTATATTTCTACCTTTAGATCTTCTAGAGTGTGATCCCGCCAATATCCGGATGTCGTGAGGGCAACAATCTACCAGACTGCTTGAACAATAACTGGATCGACCGAACCACTTCCCAAGAAAATTACCTCACAATTTTCTCTTTATTTTTCGTGAATATATTCGAATTTTAGAAAAATATTGTGTTTATCAGATTATGGAATCAAAGACACAAGTCAAAATCCACAATCAAACACAAAACAGAAAAAAATCGAATTTCTTGGACTGTAAGATTGTGATTTTTGGCCGATCCCTACTGTTTTATTTATAGGTGTTATGGACTACTCTAGGGATCTCAAGGAGGATTAAGGAAGGACTTTTAATAGACCTCAAATTTACATATTAGGACTTTCCTAATATATTGAGTCTATTAATATCAACTCATTCTACTAGAGAGTTACTATTGCACTTCCTACCCAAATTCCAATTTACGAAATCGGGCTCCTAATTTAAATATATCATTTCCCGTGTTTAAGATATTGAATATCCATTAATTAATTTAAGCTACTGACAACTTTAATATATCTTATCCAAGAGTAGTACCACTCGAACCTTATTATTATATCGGAATTAAATCCACCTGCAGGGTTTAATATAATAATCATTATCGAGCTACTCAAGGGGACATCATCAACCCGCATGAGTAGGGACATGATTTCTAGTTATAATAATAATTATCATGTAAATAATATTATTGCCCAAGATACGAGGCTTATTGAATCAGTCATTTTGACTCTCACCCATGGTAAATCAAAGCAATAAATATTATAAATACACAATTAAATATTATATACTTAGAATAATGAAATAATAATTATCCGAGATTTACGTTCTTCTTACAGTCAGTACAGAAGACACTATCTCACTTTGATCTTGTTCAACGTATGCAAATACGCTAATGTACGCTAATTGTCAAGACCAACTAATATCAAGCATACACTACAACCTTTCACATAATTTGTCTAATAATTATACAAGTTGTGAACTATGTTGTTGCCCAAAATATTTATCCGAAGATTAATACTGCTGGAAGACGGACAACAAACAACAATTGCGGGAGCACTTCCGAGAGTAGATAAATAATACAAGATTTGCCGGGTTTGTTAGGCCCGGGCTTGAATGCTCTCGCGAGATGTTATTAATACGAAGATTCGTGGATACAAGTATTAATGAGAGAAATCGAAATACAATGAGTGTAAAAAGACTCTGTTAATCCGGCTCTTGAGCGAAGCTAGGTGTTCTTCGTCCCCGCCGGATATCTGCTGGACGAGATAGGCCGGGAGAAGTAAGACCGAAAGAAAGCTGTTGCCAAGAGTTGGATGTTAGCCAAGTGTAAGTAATTTGCTTCTGTATGGTGTGCTTGAATGTCCGAGAGTTTAGAGAGTCAGAATCTCGGTCCCTTTTACAAGTGAAGGCTGCCCTCTTTATATAGGGGTTGAGGTGCCCTGTCTCCTAGTGGGCGATCGCCTTTCGGCATTTAATGTAATGGGGCGATCGTCCTAAAGGGCACATGGGCTGCCTGCCAAAAGTCCATAGATCCAGCCGGCAGCTAGCTGAGTGGCCCAATGAGGAGCCGGCACGCGTCCGGAAGTACTGTCACAGGAGGTCCCACTTTGCTACTTTCGGCGGACTTTGTCAGTAGGTGCAGTAGGCGCCAGGCTGTGGTCATATGTCTAGTCCGCCAACTCCTTTCGCAGGTCTGGGCCCTGTTGGTAGGTGAGGTAGGTGACAGGTTTGTCAGCGCCTTTTGTGGATCTGCACGTGGGGCCAGTTTTGAGACTTGGTCTTTGCCGACTGGATGGTCATCGGTGGAGATCGACATGAGGCGATCGTCTCTAGCTGATCATCCGAGGTCACCATCGGCCAGTGGATGGAGGCCGCCAAGGGTCGGTCGCCAAGGGTCGATTGGCGGATGCCGATAGAGGGTCGCCAGATGCCGGGCGCCAGGAGTCGGTCGCCGAGTACCGAGAGACGATCGTATCTGAGGTTGGTCGCTCGGTACCGGGACTTGTCCTGGGACCTTCGGTTGGCCAGACTAGCATGTCAGCTGGGTTAAGGTTCGGTCGCCAGGTCGCTGATCGGCAGATCTGCCTTGGACGCTCGGCAGTAAGTCGGTCGCTCGGCCTTGGAGGCAATCGCCGGTCGGAAGGTGTTAAATCTTGACACAACAATTGCCCCCCAGCTTGCTCCTATGTTGAAGACATGGGGCGAGGTGGCTCTTGCTGGCGACCTTGCTGAGCTGACTTACGATTCCGGACTTGGGCTACCATGGTCGATTGGCTTAGCTATCTTTCGGTCTTGTACCTGCAAAAACAACATTGGCCGATCCCCCATGGAAACTTGGTGGTTTCGCTTTGTTTGAGGAATCGTGCACAGTCGCGGAGATCGATGGACCGACCCCATGACCGTGTCTTGGTGCGCGAAGACATTGAGTGTCTCGTGACTCACTTTATTATGAGGGTCCTCCGTTAGCCGCGCCGCCTCATATTTAAACGAAGGGCGTGCGGTCTCGGTCTAGAGGAGTCCTTGCGCAGGGCAGCGTCGGATGAATCAACTCCACGCCCGCGGCTTGTTAGCTCTGCTTCCACCTCGGCCAGCCATGGAGATGGCCGACCTCGACGGTGTACGTTGAGACGGGGTTGTGGCACGTCGCATTGTCCGGGCTCACCATGTCAGATGATGAACCTTTGAGGGCGAGCGATCGTGTCCACTGATTAATGTTGGAGAGCCCTCAGACTACGCCGGCCTCGTATTTAAACGAAGGGCGGGCGATCTTGGCCGAAAGGGACCTTGCATGGCCGAAGCAGCCGGTTCCATCGACTGCCAGGACCATGGCTTTATGATGTGCGGTGGAGGCGATCTTATGCCTTAGTCCGTCATGTTATATGCTGGGCTGTGGATGGCGATCGTGTCCTCCGGACTGCGGATGATGTAGCGTGATGATCGGCGATCGGGCCGGAAGACGGCGATCGTCGCTCGGCTGCCGATCGCTTATTCGTAGGTCGATATTGGCGATCGGGCGGGAGATCGTCGTCCGGGTGCCGATCGCGCTGCTCACAGGCTAAGAAGAAACCTTTGCCTGGCCAGAAAATCTGCGGCTCTTGCCCGGAAGGCTGCGTAGGTCGTAGGTTGGGTCTTCGTAAGATGCCTGAACATAGGCGAAAAACCCTGAAAACCTCCTAGGACCGCGTAGAGGGCGGTCTCATCGCTTATGGGCTCGCCATTGAGGATGATTACGTCTACCCGGTCGATGTAGTCCGAGTCGGACTCTTCTTCTCCCTGCTTGATTTGCATCATGCGAAGGGGACCTTCGGGCCGGACGACCCTGGTGGCGAAGTACTCAGTGAAGACGTGCGCCAGCTCGTTAAAGGAGCCAATGGACCGAGGTGGCAATGAGGTGTACCACCGGTGGGCGAGGTCGTCTAGTGTCAGAGGGAACATTCGGCAACGGGTCGCGTCCGATGCCCCACACCCGGTCATGTAGATGTTGAACTTGTGAAGGTGTGTTTGGGGGTCCGATCGCCCCTGGTACACGGGTGTCTGAGGAGGAGCGATCCTGTGCTGCACCGGGGCGAGCTCGATGTCGATCGCGAGCGGCTCGCTCGGCGCGGCGATCGTCTTGGTGGCGCCTGCCCCGGATTGCAGGAGCGCCTTCATGTCGTTGAGTTGACGTTGCATCGCGGCAATCGCCGCGGCTCGGCTGCTTGCGGATCGGCTTTGGGAGCGGGGGCCGAGGCGATCGTGTACCGACCTCCGGACCCCGCTGCTGCCGACCTCGGGAATTTGGCGAGCTGGAGCCAGGCGGCTGGATCGCCTTGTGGGAGCCGGGTAGGCCGAGCTCCTGGTGACGGACACCAACTCCGCTGCCTCGTAGCCGGGCCGGACGCCTTGGCCGCTGTGTCGGGTCCGCCGTGCGATCGAGACAGACGTGCCCGGCCGCGAGCGCCTCTTCTTGCGGGCGAGAGCCTCCTGGCGCTTGCTCGGCCGGTAGTGCCTTAAGCTTCCGCTTGATCTTCGGCGGGAGACCGGGGGTGATAGCCGGAGGCGCGTCGAGTGCACTCTGTCGCTCTGAAGGACGGCGGGGCCCTTCGATCTGTTCCTTGGTTCGTACCGACGAGCGAGAGGCTCGGGCCGCCTTCCCGACGTGGTCGAGCGCCTCGCCGGGCGGCTACCTTCCACCATCGGCCGGCTCGACCGGGACGGAACAGGGTCAGCCGGCCGCCGGCTTTCTTCGACGCGGATGCGGAAGACATGATTTCTGAAGGATTTCTTTGAAGTGCAGTGAGTGTCACTTCAAGTATCTGCCCCGAGAACAGTGAGTGTTCTTCGGGACGGTAGGTATAAAAAATTGAGGGTTGGATCCCCTTCCTCTAGCGCCAATTGTTGTTGCCCAAAATATTTATCCGAAGATTAATACTGCTGGAAGACGGACAACAAACAACAATTGCGGGAGCACTTCCGAGAGTAGATAAATAATACAAGATTTGCCGGGTTTGTTAGGCCCGGGCTTGAATGCTCTCGCGAGATGTTATTAATACGAAGATTCGTGGATACAAGTATTAATGAGAGAAATCGAAATACAATGAGTGTAAAAAGACTCTGTTAATCCGACTCTTGAGCGAAGCTAGGTGTTCTTCGTCCCCGCCAGATATCTGCTGGACGAGATAGGCCGGGAGAAGTAAGACCGAAAGAAAGCTGTTGCCAAGAGTTGGATGTTAGCCAAGTGTAAGTAATTTGCTTCTGTATGGTGTGCTTGAATGTCCGAGAGTTTAGAGAGTCAGAATCTCGGTCCCTTTTACAAGTGAAGGCTGCCCTCTTTATATAGGGGTTGAGGTGCCCTGTCTCCTAGTGGGCGATCGCCTTTCGGCATTTAATGTAATGGGGCGATCGTCCTAAAGGGCACATGGGCTGCCTGCCAAAAGTACATAGATCCACCGGCACTAGCCGAGTGGCCCAATGAGGAGCCGGCACGCGTCCGGAAGTACTGTCACAGGAGGTCCCACTTTGCTACTTTCGCGGACTTTGTCGATAGGTGCGATGGCGCCAGTGTGGTCATATGTCTAGTCCGCCAACTCCTTTCGCAGTGCAGGGCCCTGTTGGTAGGTGAGGTAGGTGACAGGTTTGTCAGCGCCTTTTGTGGATCTGCACGTGGGGCCAGTTTTGAGACTTGGTCTTTGCCGACTGGATGGTCATCGGTGGAGATCGACATGAGGCGATCGTCTCTAGCTGATCATCCGAGGTCACCATCGGCCAGTGGATGGAGGCCGCCAAGGGTCGGTCGCCAAGGGTCGATCGGCGGATGCCGATAGAGGGTCGCCAGATGCCGGGCGCCAGGAGTCGGTCGCCGAGTACCGAGAGACGATCGTATCTGAGGTTGGTCGCTCGGTACCGGGACTTGTCCTGGGACCTTCGGTTGGCCAGACTAGCATGTCAGCTGGGTTAAGGTTCGGTCGTCAGGTCGCTGATCGGCAGATCTGCCTTGGACGCTCGGCAGTAAGTCGGTCGCTCGGCCTTGGAGGCAATCGCCGGTCGGAAGGTGTTAAATCTTGACACAACAAACTATTATATTATTTTATAAGGCATCGATAATGTGATCTTCCGTGTGACACCAACACACCACATTATATACAATATAAAATAATTAGAAATTTCATTTGCATAACCATGACGTGAATAAACATGCAAAACATGTGATTAAATGTAACTAATATTCTCATAGGTAGTTACAGGAAAATAAGGTAATACAAGCATAAAATATGCTTTACAGTATACAACCCTAACATCAACATTATCACCCGTGTAAAGTATTAGGTGCTTCATGTTGAAGACATCTGAAATGCGTATGTGTGAAGGCAGCCTCAAACGACAAGCATTAGGGTTGATCTTTGCTATAACCTCCAAAGGTCAAATCTTCCTAGCCGCAAGCTTGTTATACTCGTGTGCAGGGTATCGGTCACGAGTGAGAACTGCCCAAACAAAGTCTCCCGGCTCAAATTCCAAAGGTCTCTGTCCCTTATCCGCCGCTTCTTTATAAGCCGTTTTAGAGGCCAACAACTGATCATAAGTAGCACGATGAGTGTGCCTTAGGGCCTTCATCAAGTGTACAACACAGGCATCTGCCCTAATCAGACATGGCAGCGAAATCAAATCCGAAGGTCCCCAGGGAATCGTCGCATAAACAATATGAAAAGGAGCAAGGCCCGTACTCCGAGTCACAACCAACTTATGAGCAAATTCCGCCTGACTCAAATGGGTATCCCATGACCGCAAATTCTCACCCACCAAGCATTTGATTAAGTTATTCAAAGAACGGTTGACAGCCTCCGTCTGGCCATCTGTCTGCGGGTGATATGCACTACTGAAATCAAGACGGGTGTTTGCCATACGCCATAAACTCTTCCAAAAAAAGTTCAAGAACCGAGTATCACGGTCGGAGATGATGGAATAAGGCAACCCATGAAGACGGTACACCTCACGAAAAAATATTTTTGCCATATTCACGGCATCAGTTGTCTTCTTGCACGGGTATTACATTCCCCCCCACTAAAAATAAGTTTCGACCTGAAACTTAAAACAAAAGCATCACAGTGCTGTAAAAACAAAACACAAACGTTCAAACATCAGTGACCCCATGATATCCTGTCACGTATATCTGTAGGTTCAACAACCCACACGGATTGAGCCAACAAAACAATCAGAATATCATACATCAAGCACCATACATCAAACATCACATAACAAATCTACACAATAGATAAATTCCACAAAACAAAACATAACATACTATCACTGGGCACTGCTGGGCCCTCTAGGAGTAGGCACGGAACTCCGATTCACGAATATTTTAGCAACAACCTCACAATGCATCGCTTGGTGTCCCGATTGACCACACTTGAAGCAATTCACCTTAGGCGAGCGAGAATTCTGTCGTACATGGCCCACACGACTGCAGTTAAAACACGTCTTCACACTGCTCACCTTACTCACCGTTGGAGTAAGATTTATAGACTGGTTGAATGAACGAGGAGTGCACCCAGGAGGACCATGCGAAGCAACAGGATCATGGAACTCACTTCTCTGACCTCTGGAAAAACTACCCGAGGTCTTCTGTCTCTTACTCCCCGAACTAGCCTCTGACACAAAAACAGTCATCTCGATGGCTAAGGCTCAGTCGTGATACTACTTCAAAGTGGTACACATAAGTGGAGCCATAATCTCACGGATACGGGATTGCATGCGCATATTAAAGTATCGGATCTTGTCCGCTTCACTTTTCACCTGATTACAGACATAACTCAGTTGTTGATTATAATCAATTATCGCTTGGGATATCGGCACATTCTGAGGCGTAGCCAAGAAAACTCAACGATCCTGCGCTCTTGAATAGGTGGTGGACAATACTCAGCCTCCATGGCCGTCTTGAACGCAGCCCAAGTAGCCATACGATCTCTAGGCACTACGGCCTCCCACCAGTCTGCCGCTTCCTTATCGAGAAGGTACTGAGCAATAGGTACTCTTCTCTCATCGGGACATGCCACAACATCAAATATTTTTCCCAATTGGAAGATCCAGTTATCCCAACCTAACAAGTCAGAGGAACCCGTAAAACGAGGTGGGTGCATTTTCATCACTTCACGCAACCACTTACTAGCTCCATCATTATCATCTGGGAGTGGTGAGCTACTTGATTCATCTGTGCCAACTGGGTTACCAAATGTTGAAGGATGGTGGCTGCGCCAACATTAACATTACCTCTAGTTGGTTGCTCCTGATCACGCGACTGGTCATCCCAACCATCTGTACTAGGATGATTGGCACTCGACAATGGGTGAGTCGCCCTCTCATGCTCCTGATTATGTCCATAACCGCGACTATGGCCTCGACCTTGACCTCTCGGCGTACTGAACATACAATCGTTCAACATAATGAAACATATAATCACAATGCCATGTCATCTCAAGCATCAACAAACAAGGAAATCACATGTTACCACTCAACATCATCACAATCAACAACAGATATGGTAATCACATATTACCACTCAACATCATCACAATCAACAGCACATATGGTAATCACATGTTACCACTCAACATCATTAGAATCAATAGCACAAATGGTAATCACATGTTACCACTCAACATCATTACATTCAATAGCACATATAGGTTCCCATGTGTTGGATCACTTTTGGTCGGAATCGCCGTTTGGAGATAGAGTTGTAAAACTCTTTCGTGTTGCGGAAGCGATTTAAATAAATGTGCGGAAATTAAACGACGCAAGGCTTTATAGAGGTTCGGCCAAACGTGCCTACGTCCTATCTCGGTATCTTTTTCTATAGGCTAAAGATAAACCTCTGCACCTCTCTTATATCGGTCGAGGTATAACCGTTACAAGCTCATCTTTTATCGGTCCGAGCAAACCGTTCAATCACTTGTCTTTATGTTGGTTCAAGTTAAACCGTTTTCCTTTTCTATTGCACAAGGAATCAACCAATCTAGGTTCTTATGGGTACTAGATAGACCTCACTTAGATATCGATTGCGATTCTAACAATGCCGGATCCTTGATCCTAATAACACCGAATCAAATCGTATCTTTTCTTTTACCTCTCGTGTATGTGTTGAATGTATAAACACTCAAACTATCAATATAAGCACAATTACAACAACAATAGAATGAATATCAATATCTGATGAATGTATCGTTAGCTTGAAGTTGTTGTGTGATGAATACCATAGAAAGTGGTATCTATAGGCATTTCTCTTCCAACTAGCCATTAACTCCTTTTGACTTGCTAGTGTGTGCTAGCCTTTCTTCATAGAGTGCGTTAAGCCTCGTTACGTATGTTATAACTTTCATGTAGCGTACGTTATCGACTTCCAGTTTCAGTCCAGTAGTTTCATTTCTTCCTTTACGTACGTTATGCCTTCGTATTACGTATGTTAACTTCATTGTGTAGCGTACGTTAACCATGTTTTGTAGCATGCGTTAACTCTTGACTAGATTCTTTCCAACGTTCATCTCATTTGAAATCTTATTACGTACGTTAACCTGTATGAGTTACGTACGTTAAATTTCTTCGATAGCGTGCGTTAATCATCAGCTTTAGCATGCGCTAACTTCATCAGGTAAGTCGTCTCATCTCCAAGTAGGTCCTTGTTACGTACATTATGTTGCGTACGTTACGTACGTTATCTTCGTTCGATTGCGTGCGCTATACAATGTATAGCGTGCGTTATCCATGCAGTTTGGGCTACTTTTTGCATCTTCGACTCCTTCGTTGCTTTGCTTCGCTTTTTTGTTGTTTTGCTTTGTTTAATAACTTAATCATCAAAACTCTATTAATGAATATTTGGAATAGAATATTCCAACACCGTGGTCATGCTCTCTTGGCATTGACCCCCAGAGGTTTCGCCGAACCATCCCCGGGTGGGCAACCTGTTCATACAAACAACAGATATTTCACATATCAACAATCACATCCAGGCCATACGACACAATACATGTTAACGCACGCTAAACTTACGATTAGCGTGCGTTAGTTACATCACTTAGTCCGCTAGGTCCAGTTAGCGTGCGCTAACTGATACAATTTAGAAAGATTCATCCTCCACCCTTTTCTTAAAATTAAAATCGCGTTTTGAATTTAAAAACACAAAAATTTTATGGTGTGAAGTTTATTTTTAAATCGTTCATTTGACGTATTTGAAATAAAACCGGTAAGTTAAAAATCACTTTTAAAATCCTCTCAAACACAACGAGGGATTAATGACGGTAACCTTTTACAAATTGTCCCAAAACACCTTGAAGCACATCTTTAAAATACCATCACAAGGTTTCGTTTGAAAATACAAGACCGACTCGCCAAGTTCATACCGCTTTTCAAAATCCACGCTAAGCCGTCATTTGACCGCACCGTCAAAACATTTATCCAAAACTGATTTTTTTTCACAAACTGTTCAAGTCCTTGGACCTTTTTAGAAAAATGTTTTCAAATATACACGCAGTAGATATAATTACATAAACTATCTAGAATAAATCTATCTTAAAATGTATGCCCACTCGGCACCCAGAATCATCAATTCCACAAATAATTTACAAATACCGGGTTCGAACACATGTCAACCCATCCATCCAAGTTTAACAACATAACCAATAAACATCGATTCGAACACGTGTCGAATCATCTATATGAGTTTCTCAACAAACCCTTCCATCAATACACGTCCAGGAACATATGAATGTTCAAGGCTTTCATATCAAACGCACCACTCGGTGCCCAAATCATCAATACATTTTACTCAATACATATATAGTACGTCACCAGTACCGAACACAGATTTCTTTTCACAACATGCACATAAAGAAATCACGAAAAGTAGATATCTCACATAGAAGAAGATACTTACATCACAGATCGCACGAAGATAACGGCCGCCGATGATACTAATCTCATCCGACAATACATACGATACGTTGTGACTACGCACAACTCAACTCGAATGACATGACAACACATTACTCGACAAATCAAGACTCGACTTGACACGACAGCCTAGGTTTCCACAACCTAAGATCCGATACCATAACTGTAACACCCCCATAATTTAACCGGGAATAATACATGTCGTAGATCTTTTCCACAAGGATCTACAAGGCTAAACACAATAAATGACCAATTATTCGACCGGCTGGGGTCGAACAGGATGAAAACTCGGACCGATAAGGTCAGACAACTAAATCATACTGAAATAATCCTCTTACAATCTATACCCACGCAGGGGTCCAAAATATAAAACGATACAACACAGCGAAAGACTGAAAATAATATAATGACGCAACAAAAACCACTGCATTCCATAACTCTTGACTAGTATCGCACCCCATCATCTCTTGTGCCGATCATGTGACTGCTCCCACGAACCTGCATGCACCTGGACACAATACAGATATCCACCCTCCGATTACTCGGGGGTTAGTAAAACTCCACTGTTTTACTAGTGCAAGTATCAGACTATACAAAGTGTAACAAGCAATTGACAACCACGAATCAGATAAGGACAACCATTCACCAAGTACCTCCCAAGAAGTTTTAGCAATCTAGAAACAACACAACTAGAGTCTTTGAAAAACAACTATCATCTCGGGAGTTTTAAAAGCTTCACACACAGTTCTGAAGCTTTGTCTTCTTCGATGCAAGTCCTTCACACACAGTTCGGGAGAAGCAAAGATTACTCAGTCCACACAGGGATGATCTGGGTTTGTTCAAAGATAGAACAGGGTTGAACAACAGCTATGACTTTATGGGCTATAAGCTGATGATGTGTTGTTCAAAGTTTTGAGCACTGTATATCTCTTATATCTCAATAGCAGAAAGCTTGGGAGATATGTTTTGCTCTGAATATTTCTTTGTAAGCTTGATCGTTTGTAAGTCGTTCAGTGGATTTTCAGTTGTTCAGTAGTAAATGATCTTCAAACTCTAGAGATATATATAGTCTCTGAAATATATCCATTTGAAATCTATCCGTTGGGCAAGATTTTGTGACAACAGACATTTGACTGGGATCCGGATATTGCGGGATTGTGAAGATCTTCTGACTTACAGTATTTAAATACTTTATCCTTTAGTATTTAAATACTTCTTTATCAACGAGACTTGACTTCTAGCGAATACTGAAGATTCCTTCTTGTCCTGTTGAGAGCTGTATGGAAGGATCACTGTATTGATATTCAAGACAGCTTCTATACTTTAGCTTTGCGGGACTCTTTGCTGTATGAGCAATATGCTGGATCGATACAGGTTGACACTATTGATCAGCTATTCGATACAATTCGCTTACTATATGCTAGATTGGCATATTGTCAAAACATCTTATCACCACTACTCGATACAGGGATTGTTTATCCTAACTGTTTCGATACTGGGTATTGCTATCCCAACAATTTCAGATAAAGGTTGTTATCCCAACAATTTCCCCCTTTTTGACAATTTGCCAATACTTAAATCTTTCAAGCCTTCTTGATGATGCCAAAACCTTCTTCATGAAGTGAATAATCTTCTTGATGACTTCGGGCAGATATCTTGGTCTTCTGTCGAATGATCTGGCTTTCAGCAACTTAGTCTAATTTATGAACTGCTCGTAGGCGAGTTCGATACAGCTAAGAGTTTTTACAGTTTAAGCTTATGATTGGCGCGCAGGCACAATCTTTCAATGTATTCTAGATGCATACAACTAAATCTATGAACTGTTCGCAGACAAGTTCGTACAGCTTAATTTTTAAACAAGTTTCTATACTTGTGATTAATTTCAGCAATTAAATTTAAAGTACGTAATCATACAATAACACGGTAGAATACGAGTTGTAATCTTTCAAGACAGGTAAACATTTTTATTGATATTTAAAATAGAGTACAAGGATTTGCTGTTTTGAAAGAATAATTACAAACAAAAATACAAGGAATTTAACTCTTATAATCCGAGTGTCTCCATGGCCTTTTCTCGGGATCGTTCTCGGTTCCATGCCACCAGTGCTGTAGGGAATCATTGCCTCGATCTAAGTAGATATCTCTACCATCGTATGATTTTTCGAAGGTGAGAATCCAGTCTTCTAGATGGGTGATCCGATCTCCTCGTCTATGTTTGGACTTCATTTCAATTTGGAGAGGAAGCTTTCCTTCTTCTAACATCTTTGTAAATTTATCTGCAGTCTCCGCCAGTATTTTATATCCTTTGAAGATGGCGGGTTCCCTGACGAGTTTTGCAAAATATCTCATCAGTTCATTTCTCCTCCATTGCTTCACTTCTTCAGCAGTGGGATGGCGGTTGGTTGGCAGACGAATTTCAGAAGGCCTTTGGATCATGTTTTGCCATGGGACGCTGGGATCATGGAACTCAAGTCAAGAACCTGAAATCCTGTATCCTTGAGCGGGTGCAGCCAATTTGTTTAGCTCTGCAGTAATGCTGTCTTAAGCAGCATTGAACTCTCTTTCATGCTGGAGCCTCGTTCTCCTCGCGGCTTCTCTCGCTTCTTCCCCCTTTCGGCATCATCTAGGTATGATACCTTTTCATCAAGACGTCCTAGGATTTCCAGAGCGGTATCCTATTTTGTCTCGATATTTGAAATTTTCTCGACTAGGGAGGAGCGCACCTGCAATATATCCTTAATGTTCTTGTCATAGAGTCACAGTTGAGAACTTGATTCAATCATAGCAGATGCTATCTTGGCCTCGGATATGCGAGTTTTAGATTCCTCTTCTCTCAGGGTCTTTTCTTGCTTCTCTTGCAGATTGCTCAGGGCTTGCTTGAAGACTTCTGGCAAGACAGTGAAGGCTTCGACTACTCGAGAGACTTCATGCTATAATCCAGTCATTTCTTCAACAGCAGATGCGTGCATCCAATTTAGAGATTTTTCTACTGAATACAAGGTATTAACTGCATCCTGGATAAAGACGGTTTGAAGGCCAAGAGCACGCAATCGCTCTTTTCTAGTTGCAGTGCGGGGAGAATCTGGCTGAGCAAAGTCTTCTACTCCATTCAACCTTCTCAAGTTCACGT
Source organism: Orobanche coerulescens (assembly GCA_033398695.1). Lineage (NCBI taxonomy): Eukaryota > Viridiplantae > Streptophyta > Magnoliopsida > Lamiales > Orobanchaceae > Orobanche > Orobanche coerulescens. The sequence goes on along the minus strand of CM065812.1, from coordinate 130,894,878 downwards.
TAGGGCGTGAAGTGAGTTGGATATCCTCAGGTATAATACCGTCGTCGGATTCCACGGTTGATGGGGCGGGAGCAGCTGATTCGGGTATGGCAGCAGGGGGTGTGACATCCCCCTGTGTCGAAGGGATTTCTGCAGACATAGATACATGAGGGACTGATTCCTCCTGGTGTCTCTCAGCATCCGCCTGTTCCGGCAGAGGGACTGATTCCTCTTGCTGGACGGCGCGTGATTCTTCTTCTTCTTCTGCGATAGCAGGCTCGGGTGCCTGTTTCAAAATGGATGGTTGATCCTCCTCGACAAGAGGGACTGATTCCTCCTGCTCGGGAATAATATCTGGCTGTTGCGAGGGGGGCTCATTGCGGCTTGATGGTCCTTCATCATTTTGTTGAACTTGAGGGACTTCACTTTCGTGAGCCTCCTCACGGCTCATTCTCAGACCTGCCTGAAAGGCATCGTCGTCGTCTGAGTCGTGGTCTTCTTTTGGACTTTTGCGAGATTCCTAGGACTTATCCTTTCCTTTCCTTCTGGCATCTGATTTGTGCAAAAGATGGCTTTCAATTAACTCTTTGAAGCAAACATTATCCCATTGGACCAGGGCTTCAACTTCTTGGGAGTCCATCACTTCCAACATGAATTTTTCTTCATTGCTCCACTCGCTCCAGTTGTATAAGGTATCGTATGGAGCTAGTCTATTACTTTTCCATTAAAGAAATATTTCATAGGCCTGTTCAATTTGCACAGAAAGAAGGGTTTTATTGATAATAGTATTCGGGGAGGGACTTCGTACAACGTCTAAGTCCGATGTAGCGATTGGTTCCTCTATAGGTGTGGAAGCCTGTATCGGAGAGGGATTCCTTACAGGGGATGGTACCCCGAAGGAAGGTGGATCCTGTACGGGTGTGGAATCCCGCATAGGAGAGTTAGCTGTTGTAATACCCAGTTGTAATTCGGTCATTTTTGTTCAGTAATTATCAGTCAGTAATTGTCACTCAGTAATTTTGACTCATTATTAATCACTCATCATTCATACTCATTCAATTGTGTTCACCGTTTGGTGTAATATTTGTAATTCTCGTGCTTTTGTCCCCGTACTTCTCGAATTCTGTGATTTTTGTACTCGGTGCATCGTTATGGGCAGAACTGCTTGTCGAGCAGGGCCGCACGAGCAGGCCGCACGAGCATCTGGTCGTGCGCGGTGCTCGTGCATTGCGGCTGGACTGGACAGGAGACCCAGCGGTCGAGTTAGTGCTGCACGAGCAGGCCACACGAGCAGCTGCTCGTGCGCGGCGCTCGTGTGTTGCGGATGTACTGGGCAGGAGGCCCAGTGGTCGAGTTAGTGCCGCACGAGCAGGCCACACGAGCAACTGCTCGGGCGCGGTGCTCGTGTGTTGCGCCAGATCGGGCGTGAGGCCCAGCTGCTCGAAGCCGTGGCCGCACGAGTTGCCGCCGCGGCGCTGGCGCTTCGGCGCTAAGAGCAGCAGCCGGTAGAAATCTCATGCACGACCGGACGCACGGACACTTGGTCGTACGGGTTGGTCGTGCGTCCTTGGGATTTCTATAAGTGGACCGACGGGATTTCCTCATTTTTCACCATTTCTTCATCCTAGTTCCGAGAGAGAGGGTTTGTGGGAGAAATTTTCATCATCAATCGCTTGAATACTCGATTTTTCATCATCTTCATTCGGTTGTGAAGCTTGGATCGTCGATCTAACGCGTGTTCATCGAATCAAAGTGTTTGGATCTTCAAAGGTAATATTCTCAAACCTCTTGGATTTCGATTTTGTGTTGAGATATGATGTTTTGGACGTTATAATCATGTTGTATGAAGAGATATACATATGATTATGAGTATGTATGAATATTCATCGGATTATTGAAAGGTTATTCAAGAACACTTTGAATATTGAGTTGGATTTGGGGGTTTTCGATTAATTGTTGTTGAAATCACGAATTTGGATATTCATATTGGATTATTGATCGCATTGAAGATGTTTTGTTGGTTTGAAACACTTCTTGGGGATTTAATATTGGTATTATTGAGGTTTGGTTGTAAACAATCGAAGATTGGCCACAACGTGTTCGATATAATGCCCCAATGAACTTGGTTTAGTCATATCGACGTTTTGAGTTAGTTATACTCATGTTTGATTCGTGTGTTGAACCGGATTGTTGGTAATTGTGTTATTCAAGGTTGTTCGAGCGACCGACATCTCATTTAGGACCTTGTTCGTGGAAGGACATTCTTCATCGGCGTTGTGTAAGTTAATTCTTACTCGGTTAAAAGGATATTCATTCCTTTCGTTGTTGTTCATTCATAATTATAGTTCATTCATAATGTATTAACCGTATTGAGACTTGTAATTGTCAATTAATCACTTCAGTCACAAGGAACGATGGTTCCAATCATTTCATTGAGCTATCATTTATTTCACTGTTATTTCATCTCGGTGAGTCATTATTAATTTCGATGTCACTTTTGTTATCTCGTGGCATTTCGGGTCATACTGGCGTGCCGGTTGGTATGTGTAGGATTTTCATGCCGGGCACATATTAAGTCGTGTGTTGGTTGTTGGCCTCACATTGGACTGTGCACACGAGAAGATTACTTCGTGAGACTGATTAGGTACAAGACCACACGTGTATTCGATCGATACTCATTGGTGGCTTGTGCACAGACACATTTCCATCCCGGGCGTAGTGTGGCGCTACCCTTTGAGCCGTACCGTTAGTTGATTCTTACAGCATGTTTGATTGCGTATGTTTTCAACAGGATTGGGTTATAATCTGACCGATTCACTTCTGATCGCATGTGTTCGACGGTTTGAGATTTTGATCGAACTTGTGGTCTATACAGCATATATGATTGTGTTTATTCAACTCTTGAGGATTGTTGTTCTGTGTAACTGACCCCGTCGGGGGATTTTGTTTTCAGGTCATGGCAAGGCAAAAGCACAGGAATAGAACATTGAAGGCGAGGAGTCCCAGTGATACTAGTAGGGGCCCCCGATCCTTTCAGTCATTCATGTTGTTGTCATTTATTTTCCGCTGCAGATTTCCATTTGGATACTCCGTTTCGTTCAGTGTTGTGTATTTTATCTTCATATAAAATATACATGTATTCGGTATTATCTTGGGTGTGTTATAATGAAACTCCTCATCGGAGTAATTGATGATATAATGTGGTTTGGTACTACAATTATATTATTTAATTTATTAATTTTCATTCGCCTGGTGGGTCCCAGGCGGGGGTCCACGGCATTGTAATATCCGCCTAGTTTGGGGTGTTACAGAGTTGGTATCGGAGAGTGGTTTTGAATACTACCTTCCGAGTCATGTCTCATTTGAAATCATCGTTCATCAGACTAGTATCATTGGACTTTCGCGTCACGTGTGACCTGTGCAAGAGCCGAGCCCTTCAGACCAAAGAATAGTAAGATTTCCTCATTAATCACTCAATTCATTTCATCACTCAGTTGTTAATCTTGAGGATCATATCATTAATCTTGTTAACTTGTTCAAGATAACCATTTCAAGAATATCATCAGATATTCATGTCACCTCAGTTAATCATTCATGTAATCACTGTGTTAGAGCGTGTATGCTCATTTTCATCATTTCATGACGTAAATCGTAATGCGGTACTCATACGATATCTATGATTATCATGCGACCTTCCTACTTCAGTATGGAGAGAGCTGTCAGGGGATGCACGGGGAGAGGCCGCGGTGCGGGCCGAAATCCGGGAAATAATCACACACTGCCAGGAAGTAGTACCCAGGACTCAACTCGATCGGAAGATGTTCGAGTTGATCCACTCACTTTTATGCAGGTCATGATGACCCATATGCAATTGCTGAATCATCATTGCGCCACTCTGGCCGAATTAATCGAGAGAAGTCTCCCGTGTGAGCCTGCTGCTAAGGAAATTGCTGAGCAACAACCTTCATCTGTCAGCAGGAAATCAACGAAGCGTAATCAGTTCGAAGGCGGTCAGTCTACCCTCAAGAAGCCTCGTGCAGGCCCTAAAGTTTCTGAGCGACTCCTACGGCGCCTAATCCTGCGAGATCTCAGCCCCGAGCGGCGAGATCAGCCATCACCTGTTTCAACTGTGGGGAGCGCTGGGTCATTACAGCACTAAGTGTCTGAAACCGTCTATCATGTGCCATAATTGTGGGATTGTTGGGCATAAGGCCCATTTTTGCCGAAGGGACTCCAAGCCGACTCCGGTGGCATCTCAGGCCCCGAAGCAATCATCAATTCAGAATCACACTGCTCTGTCAGCGTCGTTTAAGACGACGGAAGCGAATAAAGGCGGAGCTCATATTTATCAGACGAGAACGTCCGGTTCGGGGGCCGGCAAGTCCCGAATTCACGAGATGAAGAGGACTGACGATCCGGAGGCCCGAACGATCTCAGGTATACTCGTAATTTTATCTAAACCTATGTGTACCCTTTTTGATACTGGTGCACCGCATTCATTCATTTCTGAATATTGTTTGAATAGACTTCACTTAGACAGTCCTAATAATTGTGGACCTTATATCATTGGTCTACCTGACGGTAGAAGAATTTCCAGAAATCATGAGGTTAAGAACTGACCGAATTAAGCTTAATGACCGAGAGTGGTTGGTGGACCTAATCGTGGTGGATTTACCTAAGGACGATGTAATATTGGGTATTAGTGGGATGGATCGTCATGATACCATTCTCAATGTTCGTAAGCGTATGGTTACTATCATTTCCGTCGTTGGAGTTGAGTGTGTATTTCATGGAGGTGATCCCCGTTGTTCCGGAAGAATCATTAATATGATGAAAGCAGTAAATTACTCAACCAGGGATGTTCAATCATTCATTATATATCATTGTCATCGACTGACCATTCTAAGGCGATCGAGATGTTCCATCATTCCTTATATCATTGTCATCGATTGACCATTCTAAGGCGATCGAGATGTTCCATCATTCCTTATATCATTGTCATCGATTGGCCGTTATAAGGCAATCGAGGTGTTCAATCATTCATTGTATCATTGTCGTCGATTGGCCATTCTGTTAGGAATACTTGTTAGATTTTGATGATGTCATCAGTATAAATTCAAATGTTTATTACTTGGAAAAAATGTAAGGAAGAACCAAATGAGTATCTTCCATAGGCCAAATATGTTAAGTGTAAAACTTGGCAAAATGTAAAGAAGAACCAAATGAGTATCTTCTATAGGCCAAAAATAAGTTAGGCTAAAAATCGGCTAAGTACTAAAGATCAGTTGAGTTCATCAGAGAGGTACAGCCGAGTCAAAGTCAGAGTAGTTCTGGTCAACAAAATTTATCAGAGATGTTTGACCAGACTGCAGTCAAGATACCTCAGACAAGTCATCTGATCAGACAAGTCCTAAACAGTGAACATCAGAGAGGTCCAGACTGCAGAGAAGTTAACTACTCATCAGCCTAGTCGAGATCAGCCAAGTACTCCAAGTCCACGTCAGCATGCATTGAAAAGTCAAATATTACGGAAAGTCACATGCAACGTGAAGAGACAAATTGGAGTGATTCCCGCAAAAGATATGAATTAACTAATCCATCCAGACCCACCTTGAAGACTTTAATCGTTTTATATTCAAAAGATTCGGCACATCACATGCAGAAGTCTTCACAACGGTCGGAAGATAGATTAAAATATGGGAATCCAGCCTTGCAACATTCAGAAAAGAAAACAATGAAGTCTACCTCTCCAACGGACGGATTTGTTGAAAAGATTTGCAACGGCTATGAAGGAAAGCTCAGAGATTGTGACCTATATATATCCGAAGATTTAAAGTTGAGCTTATTACAGAACAATTACTACCGGTGCGAACATACTTTCAAGCGATCAAAGCATTCAAGCAATCTAAAAGCAAAATACAGTATCGTGAAAAGAGCGGTTCTAATAAGTTCATACTTGAAGAAGCTCTTAGTTGGAGAAGACAAAAACTCGTGTCTTAAATCCTGAGTTTGGGTTACTTCACTGGTTGAAGTTTGAGACTGTAAAGGCATCCAAGGATCGAGGATCAAGAGGTGCAAGGCAGTCAAGTGTGTTACAACGGCATGGATTTCCACTGGTTGGAAGCTGTTGTAGTTTGGTTGAATCACTGTAATATTTATCACTGGTTGAAAATTATAGTGAATTCATCTCCAACTGGTTTGGATAAAAGTGGATTAGTAGAGGATTACCCCACCTCTGAGACCACTATAATTGCCTGCGTACGTTACTGTTTTATAGCATCATACTTTAACTGCTGCATTCATTATTAAGTGTTTCATTAGCTGTTTTGTATTCGTCATCAGCTGACTTCCGCACGTATTAAGAACAAATGACTCCAAGTCATTTGTTTATCTATCAGCTGAATAAACTCACTCTTCAAGAAAAGAGTTTAAGAGTTTCAATAAGTCTATTCACCCCCCCCCCCCGAAGACTTATTCCTGGACGACTTGTGACCTACAAGTGGTATCAGAGCAAGGTTGGTTCATTTATTTCACGAACCAGATCTATATCAGAGATATATCTTTACTCTCATTTTAAAATGGAACACATGCACTCTAGACTACCTGTGTTTTCAGTTGACGAGTATGATCTTTGGAAGATAAGGATGCAGGCACACTTATCTTCAATCCATGATGACATGTGGTGCATCATAGAGGATGGTCCATTCATTTTCGAGAAGGACAATACTGCAGAGGAAATCGCAGCAGGGAATCCAGAGAAGATCCCAAAGAAGAGGACAGAGCTGACTCCCGAAGAAAGAAAGATGGCCAATCTTGATAACCGGGCCAGAGATGTTCTATATCAAACTCTTGACAAATCCACCATGGTCAAAATCAAGAATTGCAAGAATGCCAAAGAAATCTGGGACACATTAGCCCTAATGTGTGAAGGAACGGAGCTGATCAAGGAAAACAAGTTGTCAATTGCTATTCAAAAATTTGACAACTTTAAAATGAAGAATGGCGAATCCATAGATCAAGTGGACACAAGGTTCACTGAGATTATCAATGAAATCAACTCCCTCGGTAAATCTTATGGCAATAGGGAGATGGCGCTAAAGGTTCTAAGATCTCTCAATCCTGAATGGAGCATGAAGGCAGTAGCCATGAGAGAATCCAAGGACCTCAATAAGATAAAGATCCAAGAGCTGTTCTCTGATCTGAAGGCTTATGAATTCGAGCTTCCAAGTTCATCCTCAACTGAGCCTGCAGAGAAGGGAATAGCCTTTGCAGCCGAGTCCCCCGCCAAGAGCTTATCTGATGTAAAGCCTCCAAATCCATTAGATTTTGAGGAAGAAATGGCGTTCATTATGCAAAGGTTCAGCAACTTCCGGAAAAACTACTCCAAATACAAGAAAAATTATAAAGAGAATCCCAGGAGAAATCAAAAAGCCGGAAGCTGAAATGTGGAGTGCTACAATTGTCACAAGATAGGAAACATCCAAATCGACTGTCCTGATCTCAAGAAGGACGAGAGCAAGAAGGAGGTGGGCAGAAAAGAAGATAGAAGGAAGGCCCTCATTGGAGAAGATCAGGAGCATGTAGAATCAAGCAGCGGATTCTTTTCTGATGATGATGAAGAGTATGACTGCCTGATGGCCAACTTAGCTGATGAAGAGGTAACATCAAAACCCTCTGGTTCAAATAACAGTTCAGCCATGTCACAAGATATGGATCTGCACGAATCTGTAAATCAGCTATTTAAAGATTTTGAGACACTTAAATCTGCACACCTAGCTGTATCAGCCGAGAAGACTCAGCTGCAAGATGAGAATAGGCAGCTGAAAAATGATTTTGAAAAACTCAGCCTAGAACTGAATAAGGTTGAGATAACTGCAGCTGACTTTAAAAACCAGGCTGATGTTAATACGGCTGAGACAAATCGACTAACTGTTTTATTTAAAAAAAAATCAGCTGCACTTGCTCATGTCAAAGATGAATTTACTAAGCTGACTCAGGCAAATAAGACTCAGGCGCAGGAAATAACCTCCCTGAAAGCGTCTTAGATATGATCCTCACACTCCCTCTAGTTCTAAAACCACTTTTATCAAGGGAGAAACAATTGTCTCGACTGCTGAGCCTACATATAAACCGATATTTAAAAATAGGCAACAGCCAAGTCACAAGTCTCGGCTGCAGCCAGGGTACACAAGGCAGCCACCTAGACAAGCGACTAGGCAATGGCCCAGGCAGAAGCAGCAGCCCAGACAACATGCCCACTATTATCAACAACTCCCTAAAAACAGATTTCAAAATGGGAGGGGCAGATGGAAACCTCAAGGGTATCCTAATTTCCAAAATGAACCAGTGTGGAGACCTCAAAGATTTAATAAATGGTCTCAGCCAAGATTTAGAAATGGCCCACACTATCAATACTTTGAGGAATATCCAGTATACAATCCCAACAGAAGATACAAACCTCGACCTTACACACCTTATAAGGGTTATAATGATAACAAATTTCACAATCCAAGGAGAAATCAATTCTCCAGGAAACCAGCTAACCCGAGAGGACCCACACAGATCTGGGTACCTAAATCTCTGCTTGTTTGATTGCAGAAAAGGTGGAAGGACTACGACCACATCTCCACAAATTCAAACTTTGGAGGTGAAGAATGGTTTGTAGATTCTGGATGCTCAAGGTACATGACCGGGAACAAAAAGATGCTGTCCAAATTGTAACACCCCAACCCGACAAGGGTAGAAGTGCCACAAGGATGGTGACATATCAAAGCATACATACATAATATCATACACAGCGGAAGTCTTAAACATAATTCAATAAGAAAGACCAAGCCAACACAGCTTAAGTCAAAGTACATAAGTTAAATGATGAAGAAAATAATCCAAAGGAAAAATAAGAACATAATCCAAATCCAAAGTCATAACATAGGGTGATCATCTAAGGTAAAAGCTTCATCATAAGCTCTAACTCTCATCCCATAGCAAAAGCCCGGCTCTATCTTAGAAACTGCCGCGAGGAAAGGAAATGCGGCCGAGCTTAAAAAGCCCAGTGAATGTATACATAAACAAAGCAACGATAATGAAACAGAACCGAAATATAGTGCATTGGGAATATCATAAGGAATAAACGAATGAATAATAGAAATGAAAGGATAGGATAGTCATCTACCACGAGCCCGAAACATATCATATCATATCATATAAGCCGTCAATATCATAATCTCATAATCGGAGGATACCTCTTAGGCAACCGAGATAATATGAGGGGTGTCCTCATGTATCATAAAGTGGAGTGATCGGCTCCCGAAGTTGTGAAAGGCATGTATAGCACACAGTACCAGTCACCAGACAAATATCATAAACATAATCATAGTTAAATCCACTAAATGTACAGATCTAGGATGCATCCATACGCCCCCACGTAAATCGGATTGGCCATAATAAATCATATCATAAGTGTGCACATAATATAACGAAGGGGACGGTGTAGCCAAATCACTAGGGCCACACACTAGTCATGCCGGTGGTGCATCACGTACACGCCTATGGTACCTCCATAGGTAGGGAAACAGAAATGGCTCGGGTATCAAACTAAGAGTCAGTCTCATATCATACAAAAGGTCATATGGCAAATGTGTATCTCGTAATCGTATCAAAGTTCAATCAAAGGGAACATAGCAATGGCTTGGGGAATCTTAAGTGTACCATATTTCCAAAGTCATAATAGCATAATGGAGCCTTTACCGAAAAGCAGAGTATCCGTACCTTATTGAAAGCACGTAAAATAGAAACAAACTCGTAAAATGATGTGGCTCAGGACCTCTCCTTCTTCACACCTAGAGGAGAAGAGGGGGAATCATAATTCATCCTTTAAATTCATATCTTTCCATTTTAAGTAACTTTCCATTTTTAGCAGGTCTCCATAAATAGTAAGTTTCCACTTTTAGAAAGTTTCCATATTTAGAAAGTTGAATCATTATTAATGGAAATAAAGTATCTTTTAACCTTTTTACTTATTTGGTCCTTAGGGTTTCATAACTTTGCATTTATACCCTTTACTTCCCAAAATTACACTTTAAACCTTTTAGTATTCAAAGTTACACATTAAACCCTTAACTTATCCATTTTACATAATGAACACTTATTTTATTAAGTTATTCGAATGGATACTCAAGTATTCATAATTTACACATTAAGTCCCTCAAGTTATTAAAGTTACATATTTAACCCTTAAATTTACGATTTCAATCTTTAATTATTAATAGTTACATATTAGGCCATTAAATTATCAAAATGACACATAACCCCCTGAATATATTAAATTACTCAAATCAGTCCCAAGTTTCTGAAAATTACATGTTTAGTCCCTCTCTTTTAATTATTTTCAAAACAAACCCTAATTAGGTTTAAAATACATTTTAATCCATTTAATTGCAAAACTTACACTTAACACCCACAAGTTATATTTTATTCGAATTATATACAGCTCAAATAAAGTTTCAGAATTAACCCTTAAGTTTTAAAATTTACAAAACTCACCCAAAACATTTATATACAAATCGTATAAACCAAAAACAAAGGAATTAGAAACCCTAATCCTTCTAATCAATTCTCAATCATCATCTCATCATTAATATCATTAATTATCACCATTTCCAGCCCTAAACCAAAACCCTAGATCCCACGATTTATTTTTCCTTTTTCTCTTTATACGATTTATACAAAATTCAATAAATCAAAATAATTTCGAAACACATGTTTTAAGCCATGACAATTCTTTCCAACATTTTTTTCCAGATCATATTACATCATAATAAGTGTATAATAATTTTATTAATAATTATTCTGGATCGGAGCATATATTTCACATTTAAACACATTTTTAGGGTTTTAAATCACGAAAATGATGTAGAGCATGCATGGATCGAATCAACCATTTTATTTGATGTTTATATGATGTAAGGGACCTGAGAAAAATACCAAACCAAGGATTGAACGTGTGGAAAAGGCTGCACGATTTGTTGTATACGCGTATGAGCAAAAACGAACCAAAAATCCACACGACTCCAAAAGCTTCTCCACGACCTTTCTATCATTTTTCACAGAGTATACATGATATGCGGATTATGAGAAAAATCATAAACGAATTTTAGGGAGGTCGAACAGATCATAAACGAATTACCTTGTTTATAGGGCTCGACAAAAGAATACCAAAGCCACGATCGATCCAAGCTTCAACAATTCAAAAGGGTATTTTTCTAGGACTTCTTGGATGTTGTTTGATCACAGAAAAATGCGTAGGAGTGATGGGGTTGTCGAATGGAGGCCAAAGAAATTTTGTGTGTGTTTGTTTTTGGATCGGCAATTAGGATTAGGGAATAAAAGATATGGATTGACTCTTTAAAATAGAAATGCCGTGTGAATGAGGGGGGGGGGGAGACCAGAATTTCGGATTTTTGGTTGGTAGAAATATTCTTGTGATTATCTTCCTTATTTATCAACATTTAAACCATTTAAATCAATATTAAAATTACTTATTATTAATTCGGTCCATAGAGGGGAAATTTGCTAATTTCACCACTTGCATAAATATTAAATGTAATTGTTAAAATTATTTGGATACATAACTTGTGCATTGTTTGAAATTTGGGACTTATTTGGAGACCTTATAAGCTTTTAATTAAATTTTAAATATGTAGGGGCATTTTGGTCTTTTCACATGTTCTCAGATTTTAGGTGTTACAACTTCTTCCCCTCTAAAAAGAAAAAATTTCGTCCTCGAAATTTGAAAGAGATCAGAAATGAAACGAATCGAAACATAACGGAGACATACCGGATCAGAATACAAAATGAGGATAACTAGCTCGAATAGACTCCTCGGTTTCCCAGGTAGCTTCCCGCTCTGGGTGGTTCCGCCAAAGAATCTTAACGAAAGGAATAACTTTACGCCTCATAACTCGCTCTTGGCGATCAAGAACAGCTTCCGGCTCCTCCGGAAGAGACATATCGGACTGAATCTGATCGAAAGGATAGGACACCACATGCAAAGGATGGTAATTGTATCCCCTCAGAAGAGATACATGAAAGACGTCGTGAACATGTGATAACTGCGGAGGAAGAGCCAAACGATACGAAACCTCTCCAATGCGCTCCAAAATTTCAAACGGTCCAATGAATCGAGGACTAAGCTTGCCCTTGATCCCGAAACGTTTAACTCCACGAAACGGCGAAACTTTAAGGAATACCCGATCACCAACCCGAAATTCTAAGTCACGCCGATGCTTATCAGCATAACTCTTTTGACGTGCACGTGCTTCCTTCAATTTTTCCCTAGCAACATCCACTTTCTCGGTAGCAATCTGAACTAACTCCGGACCTTCAATAATGCGCTCACCAACCTCATTCCAACAAACTGGAGCTCTGCACTTCCTACCATACAACATCTCGAAAGGAGCCATACGAATACTCGCGTGCCAGCTGTTGTTGTATGCAAACTCAACCAAACACAAATATTCGTCCCAGTTACCAGTCCACTCTAAAGCACATGCCCTCAACATATCCTCTAATGTCTGGATGGTCCTCTCCGACTGACCATCTGTCTGAGGGTGAAAAGCCGTGCTGAACTTAAGGCGCGTACACCATGCCATATGCAAGCCCTTCCAGAAACGAGATGTAAACTGTGGGTCTCTATCTGATATGATAGCCGTAGGCATACCATGAAGCCTAACGATCTCCTGCTGAAATATGTCCGCCAACTTACTAACTCTGTAGTCCACACGAATAGGGAGAAAGTGAGCAGACTTGGTTAGTCGATCAACAACCACCCAAATCGCATCATGCTTCTTACGGGTAAGAGGTAAACCTGTAACGAAATCCATGGAAATCTCTTCCCACTTCCACTTCGGAATCTCCAATGGCTGCAATAACCCACTCGCTCTTTGATGCTCAATCTTTACTTGCTGGCAAGTCAAACACTTCGATACAAACAACGCCACATCATGTTTCATACCACTCCACCAAAAATGTTGTTTAAAATCCCTATACATCTTGGTAGAACCAGGATGAATAGTGAACGGGAACTATGAGCCTGATAGAATAATCTCTCGAAGTTCGGATCGTTAGGAACGCAAAGACGATCCTCAAACCAAACCACACCAAATTCGTCAACTCGAACTCATTGTTTGCCTTCCTCAACATTTTGAACTATAGACCACACGATTCACCATCCTCCTTCTCGAGCTTCCTTTATTCGCAAGATGAGATTGGACTCAACTTTAAGACTAGCCCAATAACCATCCTGACCTCGAATACAAAACTCCACATCCAGAAGCTCTAAGTCATGCAGAACACGAGGATCAAACTCTAAACTCGCAACCATACCAGACTTCCTACTAAGAGCATCCGCGACTACATTCGCCTTACCGGGATGATACTGAATATTAACATCATAGTCCTTCAGGAGTTCTAACCACCGCCTCTGTCTCATATTTAGTTCCTTCTGAGTGAAAATGTATTTAAGACTCTTGTGATCGGTGAAAATGTCGCAAGACTCTCCATACAAATAGTAGCGCCAAATCTTTAGCGCGAAAACCACAGCTGCTAACTCTAGATCATGTGTTGGATAATTCACCTCGTGAGGTTTCAACTGCCTCGAAGCATAAGCAATCACCTTCCCGTGTTGCGTCAACACACATCCCAAACCTTTCTTCGATGCATCACTATATATTTGAAAACCACCTGAACCAGATGGAAGAGTCAAAATAGGTGCAGACACTAAACGTTTCTTCAACTCCTCGAAACTACTTTCCCTCTCATCAGTCCAAACAAACTTCTCTCCTTTCCTCATCAATTGTGTTAAAGGCAAAGCGAGACGTGAAAAGCCTTCAACAAATCTCCTATAATACCCAGCAAGACCCAGAAAACTCCTTACTTCCGTCACGTTTGTAGGTCTCGGCCATTTTGTGATAGCCTCAACCTTCGCAGGGTCCATAGTAATACCGTCCGCAGAAACAATGTGACCCAAGAAAGCTACTCGATCCAACCAAAACTCGCACTTCGAAAACTTCGCATATAATCTCTGTTGTCGAAAAACCTCCAGAACCATACTAAGATGTTGCTCGTGTTCCTCCTCGGACTTAGAATACACAAGGATGTCATCAATGAAGATAATGACGAACTTATCGAGGAATTCGTGAAATACCCGGTTCATAAGGTCCATGAAAACTGCAGGACCATTGGTCAACCCGAAAGGCATAACCAAGAATTCATAATGACCGTACCGAGTTCGAAAAGCCGTTTTAGGAACATCTTTCTCCCTCACCCGAAGTTGGTGATAACCGGACCTCAGATCAATCTTAGAGAAATGCCTCGCCCCTTGCAATTGGTCAAATAGATCATCAATGCGTGGAAGAGGGTAACGGTTACGGATTGTGATACGGTTAAGTTCCCGATAATCAATACAAAGACGCATGCTTCCATCCTTCTTCTTAACAAACAATACGGGAGCACCCCATGGAGACACAATCGGACGAATGAATCCATTATCTAACAATTCTTGCAATTGCTCCTTCAGTTCTTTCAATTCGATCGGTGCCATACGGTATGGAGCTTTAGATATGGGTTCAGCACCCGGAATCGATCGACATCGAACTCAATTTCTCGAGCAGGAGGAATACCAGGAAGTTCATCTGGAAACACATCAGTAAAATCGCGCACAACGCGAATACCATCAATGCTCGGAACATCCACAGAAGTATCCTTGATAGAAGCAAGGAAACCAATACAGCCATATGAAATCAGTGTTCGGGCTTTCATAACCGAAATAATCTTTACGGATTTCAGAGGTTGTGAACCAGAATAGACAAAATCAGGATGATGAAGATTACCAAAGATCACTTTACGAGCATAACAATCAATGGTCGCTTTATGAGCAAACCAACCACCCATGCCCGTAATAATATCAAAGTCAATCATATCGATGGGAAGAAGGTTCGCAGCACGAATACGATCATCGAAACGAAGAGGGCAATTCACATACTCAACATCAATAATCACATGAGTTTTCATCGGAGTAGCAATAGATATACGGTTCATTAGTTGTGTTGGGGTTATGTTTATTTTATTTGCAAATGAAGTAGATATTATGGAATGTGTAGCACCGGTGTCAAATAAAACAAAGACAGTACGATCTCCAATATAAAGAAAGCCCGTAATAGTACCTGAGGAACCAGCTGCTTGATCACGAGTCATAGAGTAGACCCTGCCTGAATTTGGAGCAATCTATCATCAATCTTAGGTCCACCAGTCTTCTTCTTAGGGCAATCGATGACTTTATGATGAGTAGATCCACACCGAAACAACCACCGAGCTCTATAACAAGGACCGGATGAGTCTTCCCACAAGAAGGACATGTAGGAGGAGGGTAGAGCTTCAATCTTCTTCGACCCGACGATCCCGATTGCCGATACTGCCGAGAGTCCCTACGCGCTTGTTATTACTCGCCCTTGACGATCACCACCATACCTACGGTATCCCGACGATCCCGGTTCCCGTAATCCCGCTGTCTATTATTATAACCACGGTCTGGCGGACCCCTCCGATCATACCCCTGGTCCGTCGACCCCGAGAATCCCGCTATGGTCCCGCCGACCATGACTACGAGAATCCACCTGTTACCATCCCTATCACGCTTATAAGACACCCGATCCGCATGTAGTAACTCAATGTTGCGGGCGGCATCCCGCACTCCAAAGAACATCCTCAAAAGTAGTGTTAACGATCTTGTCCAACACCCACTTCTTCAAAGCCCACTTAAAATGACGTGCACGACGCACAAGCATCACGGTAACCTCCGCCCAACAAAGCGGCCAAACACAAGAATCTCTGCATAAACTCTCCGGATGACTCCTGATCACCCTGACGAATCAACCCGTACTCTCTCTCATACCTTAACTGTTCTGCCATAGGAAGATACTGTCTGTAAAATGCCTCAATGAAATCGGCCCACGAACAAGTCTCAGCAAAATCACCTCCTTTGGCCTGAACAAGAGCAGTCCACCAGTTCTGAGCATCACCTTCCAATTTGAATGTAGCCAAACGAGTTTTAAACTCGTCACCACATCCCAGAACACGAAACAATTTCTCAACATGTGTGATCCAGTCCTCCGCTTCATGGGGAGTAGCAGCGGACTTGAATGAGAGAGGCTTGAGCTTGTTAAACCTCTCGATCCACACATGGATACCAGTTGGGGAAGCATGAGGTGGGGTATTAGGTTGACCATTTGGTGGAGTAGGAGGTCTAGCACCACCACCAGAAGGACTCGGCCCATTCCTGAAGTTATTGGCCACTTCAGCCACTACTCGTGGAATAGCAGCTTCCACAGCAGCGTTAATCATAGCTTGGAAATCAGGGGCACCATTATCCCCATCAGTGTACTGAGTAAAGCGGGTGTTCACCATCTGAATGATCATGGAAAGGGATTAGCAAAACATAAAAGAAAATAAGCACGAAATGGAAGACGGCGAAACCTATGTTACCCAAATCCTCACCACCAAACCTAAAGTCTTAAGGGTCAAATCCTAAGGTCCATAAGACTCGCAGCCATGTTTATGTACTACAGTGTCGCACTGGCTCCGATACCATAATTGTAACACCCCAACCCGACAAGGGTAGAAGTGCCACAAGGATGGTGACATATCAAAGCATACATACATAATATCATACACAGCGGAAGTCTTAAACATAATTCAATAAGAAAGACCAAGCCAACACAGCTTAAGTCAAAGTACATAAGTTAAATGATGAAGAAAATAATCCAAAGGAAAAATAAGAACATAATCCAAATCCAAAGTCATAACATAGGGTGATCATCTAAGGTAAAAGCTTCATCATAAGCTCTAACTCTCATCCCATAGCAAAAGCCCAGCTCCTATCTTAGAAACCTGCCGCAGGGAAAAGGAAATGCGGCTGAGCTTAAAAAGCCCAGTGAACAGATACATAAACAAAGCAACGATAATGAAACAGAACCGAAATATAGTGCATTGGGGAATATCATAAGGAATAAACGAATGAATAATAGAAATGAAAGGATAGGATAGTCATCTACCACGAGCCCAGAAACATATCATATCATTTTCACCACTTGCATAAATGTTAAATGTAATTGTTAAAATTATTTGGATACATAACTTGTGCATTGTTTGAAATTTGGGACTTATTTGGAGACCTTATAAGCTTTTAATTAAATTTTAAATATGTAGGGGCATTTTGGTCTTTTCACATGTTCTCAGATTTTAGGTGTTACACAAATACACCAAAGAAAGAGGTCCTGATGTAACCTTTGGAGATAGCTCTAGAGGACAAACAAAGGGCTTTGGAGAGCTGCACCGAGGAAATATTGTAATATCCAAAGTTCATTATGTCAAAGGGCTCAAGTATAATCTCCTGAGCATAAGCCAGTTTTGCGATGAGAAGAATCTAGTAGTCTTCACCATTTGGAAATGTATGGTGATAGATATCCTATCTGGAGAGGTGAAGCTACAAGGATTTAGAAGGAGAGATGTCTATATGATAGATTGGAACACAAGAACACCTAACTCCCATTTTCTATCCAAGACAGTAGCTGAGAATGGATGGCTGTGGCACAAAAGACTATGTCACCTGAACTTCAAAGCCATCAACAAGATTAGTTCTCAGAAGCTGGTCAGAGGACTTCCAGACGAAGCATTCAAGAAGGAAGTGCTTTGTGATGCCTGTCAGAAAGGAAAGCAGGCCAGAGCATCATTCAAGCCAGTCCAGCATACAACTCTCACAACAAGGATATTAGATCTACTCCACATGGATCTATTTGGTCCTATCAAGCCAAGGACTCTAAGCGGCCGAAAGCATACACTTGTTGTGGTAGATGATTATTCAAGGTACACTTGGATTATCTTCTTGTATAAGAAAAGTGAAACCTTGACCAAGCTACATGAGCTGCTGAGAAGGATCCAGAATGAGAAATCCCTATCCATCATCAAGATCAGATCAGATAGAGGAGGAGAGTTTCTCAACAAGGCGATCACTGATTACAGCAATCAGAATGGGATCCAGCATGAGCTCTCTGCAGCCAGACTCCTCAGCAGAATGGCGTTGCTGAAAGAAGAAACAGAACCCTGAAGGAAGCAGCAAGGTCCATGATTGCAGAAGTGGACCTAACCAAGAGGTTCTAGGATGAAGCTGTCAACACAGTTTGCCACACTCAGAACAGGAGTATGATAGTAGGGAGACATGGCAAAACTCCCTATGAAGTTTGGAATAATAGAACTCCTACTGTTGCTTACTTTCATGTCTTTGGTTGTAAGTGTTTCATCCACAACAACGGTAAAACACAACTAAATGCCTTTGATGTTAAAACTGATGATGGTCTCTTTATGGGATACTCACAAAGAAGCAAGGCATATAGAGTATTTAACAAAAGAACCTTAGTTGTGGAGGAAACACCCCATGTTGTTTTTGATGAATCTACTGTTGAGTACAGGAAGCAAGTTGAGCTAATTGAGAACAAGCTCAAATCAGCAACCCTTGAAGAAGTTATTGTACATGACACTGGAATGGTGGACTCACTGCCAGATCGGCTGATGATCCAAGTAGCTGCGAAGACCAATCTGCAGATCGAGACAGATCACTAAACCTATCTCGATCCAGCTTGCGGCGATGAAGACCTACAGTAGGCGACAAAGACTCATCTGCAGATCAGACCCAACCTGCAGATGACAAGACGGTAGCTGATCCAGCTGCAGACCAAGGAGATCAGAACCCAGCTGATGCAGAAATCCACCCGAGCAATCCAACAGGGGGAACAGACCCAGAAGAAGACGATATCCCCAAGTGGCTCAAAGACCATCCAATCCAGCAAATCATCGGGAAGCTGACTGATGGAGTTAAGACAAGACAGTCAACTCTACCCGCAGGAATGGCTATGTTCTCATGCTTCATGTCTCAAATAGAACCGAAAACAACAGAACAAGCTTTAGAAGATTATTCTTGGATAAATGCCATGCAAGAAGAACTGGAGCAGATGGAAAGAAACAAAGTTTGGGAACTAATAGACAGACCAGATCACAAGAAGGTTATTGGCACCAAATGGGTGTAAAAAAACAAGAGTGATGAAGACGGAGTTGTTGTTAAGAATAAAGCCAGACTCGTTGCAAAAGGTTATGCACAGTGTGAAGGAATAGATTTTGATGAAACCTATGCACCTGTTGCAAGATTAGAGGCCATCAGACTATTCCTCGCATATGCTGCATTCAAAGATTTTGAAGTCTATCAGATGGATGTAAAGAGTGCTTTTCTAAATGGAATCCTAGAAGAAGAAGTCTATGTAGAGCAACCCCCAGGTTTTGTCAAATGAGACAAAGTCTACAAGCTGTTGAAGGCTCTCTATGGACTTAAGCAAGCACCAAGAGCATGGTATGAAACACTGTCTGTGTTTCTTGAGAAGAATTGTTTTTGGAAAGGAAAGGTGGACAAGACCCTATTCAGAGTAGAGCACGAAGGCCACATATTAATAGTCCAGATATATGTGGATGACATCATATTCGGCTCAACCAATCCAGAGCTATGTGAGAAATTCTCCAACCTCATGCAAGGAGAATTTGAGATGAGTATGATGGGAAAGCTTAACTTCTTCCTCGGACTACAAGTTAAGCAGATGAAAAATGGAATTTTCATCAACCAATCTAAGTATACCAAAGATCTGATCAAGAGATTTGGAATGGAATCAGCCAAACCAGCAAGAATTCCTATGAGCACAAGTACTCACCTAGATGCAGATGAGGGAGGCATATCAGTGGATTCAA
The DNA here is from genome assembly GCA_033398695.1 of Orobanche coerulescens. NCBI lineage: Eukaryota > Viridiplantae > Streptophyta > Magnoliopsida > Lamiales > Orobanchaceae > Orobanche > Orobanche coerulescens. Next base: position 130,875,057 of record CM065812.1, on the reverse strand, counting down.
CCCACTATAGAGGCCTCATTGGATCATTGCTTTACCTCACTGCAAGCAGGCCAGACATATCCTATGCCGTAGGAGTTTGTGCGCGATTCCAATCTAAGCCGAAGCAGTCACATCTAGATGCAGCAAAAAGGATAATCAAGTACCTTAAGTCTACAGTCAATGTTGGACTATGGTATCCCAAGGATGATAACTTCGAGCTGTCAGGATATTCAGATGCAGATTTGGCAGGATGCAAAATCAAGAGGAAAAGCACTAGTGGAACGTGCCAATTCCTAGGAACCAGACTGATATCCTGGTTTAGCAAGAAGCAGGTTTCTAACTCTATCTCCACCACAGAGTCAGAATACCTAGTCAGCAGCTAGTCAGTTGTGCTCAGATCTTATGGATCAGACAACAGCTGAGGGATTATAATATCATTGCCAATGAAGTCCCTATCTGGTGTGACAACAATAGTGCTATTGCAATAACCAACAATCCGGTTTTGCATTCGAGGACCAAGCACATTGATGTTAAGCACCACTTCATCAGAGACCACGTGCTTAACAAGAGAGTTAGAGTTGAAAGAGTCAGCACAGACTACCAGATAGCTGACATCTTTACCAAACCTCTGCCAGAAGAAAGGTTCTTGGAGCTGAGCTGAGATCTTGGATTACTAGATTGGGAATCTAGTACAGAAGAAAGCTGAAGCATATTAGTGGAAGGACGGACCCAGCTGATTAAAGAAATCAGATCATAGCTGATGCAGGCAAGAGGACGAAGGACGGACAAAGGAACCTAGCTGATCAGAATCTCAGGCGAGAAGTCCATGGAGTCAACTAACCTGATGCAGAGCGGTCAACAGTCAACAGTCAAACCAGCTAAGTTTTCTAAACTCAACCGACCTCTGAATATTTAATTATTATCTGCCATATATATAATAATATTATATTGGTTTACAAGTGGCATTTAAATACACGTGGCAATCGCTTGTTAAATCGACCTCCACGGTGGCCAATTAAAACCAACCGTCAAATTTTAAAATTAAAACCTGGACCACCGATTCAAATTTAAAATTTAAAAAGAATCTCAAAAGGCGTACCACCATTTCAAAATAAATAATAATTTAATCCAACGTCTTTTCATCTTCTTTATAAGGAAAGAAACTCTTCACTTTACCTTTTATGCTTACTAGAAACCCTAGATTTACAGAGCAAAAATTCTTTGAACTCTAAATACACTAAAAATCCTTTGTTTGCAGAAATGGAATCGTACTTCGAAGGCGTTAACATGAAGGCGGTCAAGGACCAGATTATCTTCTCTCTGGTCGTTGATTTCAAAGGTTTATTGGAAGCAAATATGGAGAATTACGACGTGCTTGACCTTATCCGTACGATGAAGCTAAATGGGATCTACCCATTTCTGGATATCAATCCTCAACATTTGTACAAGGAGGATGTTATCGCGTTCTACCACGAAGCCTATTTGATTCAAGATGGAATTAGGAGCACAGTTGGCGGAAGACAAGTCGACATTTCACGGGAGTCGATTCGTACAGTTTTTGGTATGAAACACCGCGGCATAGCTGTCGAAGCTCTCAAGCAGAAAGCAGCCGACACCTGGATAAAGATCAAAGTGGGTAATCAGCCGGAAATGCTGAAACTCACCGCTAAAAGGAGTGAGATTAAGAAGGTCTATCGTTTTGCGTTGGATATAACCAACAAAATCATTATGGGTATGGCCGGAAGTTACGACCAACTGTCGTCGGCGAAGTTCATGGTGCTGGGAGCACTGATTTAAGATGAGGAAATTGATTGGGCTGACTATATTTTTAGTCAGCTTGTTCGAGAAGTCAACAAAGCCGAATGGCTTTCTGATGAAAAGAGATTCCGATCCAAGCTGGCATTTGGAACACAGCTGAGTTGGATCCTTGAGAAGATAGGTATGGCGAAGGGAAGTACTGACCCCTTCCACACCAACAAAATACTTGGTCATCTGGACCAAGAAACTTTGAGGAAGTTAGGAAACAACAGAAGAGCAGCTCAGATGTTAAAGGAGCTACCTGACACAAGGACTTGCCCCAGATATTATTCTTCAGGCGAGTCGGACCGACCTGCAGCCGTCAACCCAACTGCAGTCGAGTCAGACTCCGAATCAGATAACACCCCAATAGCTGTCCGATTCAAGAGTAGGGGACCAGCCCCTGGAGAACCATCCATCATGCAGTCATCTCCGGAATCCTCTCCCAAGAGGCCCAGGCGACTGCAATTTAGTCAGGAGGAGCAGTCAGATCATCATGCCAGTCCTGCAGCCAGGTCACCCACTCACTGAAGACTACTGCTCCAGCACTGAAACTCAGATCGTGGCTGTCCTCACTCCAGCATACATTCCAGAGGAATAAGAAGCAGGTTTAATCATCTCAATCCCTGAAGCCAATTACACATTTAACCTACTGGACAACAATGTTTTCAACCTGTCCATAGAACAATTACAGCTTGTCAAACCACAAGCCTTAAAACAATCTTTTGTCAATATTTTTGAAGAGTGGAAGTTTTTCAAAACACTGTCATTTACGGAACTTCAGTCTTATATTGAAACCAGTGGTTGGGGATATCCCCAAACCACAGAGGATGTACTGATTCAGTTTTGTAAAGAATCAGACATAGTGTTGATCCTCCAGGATAATTGGTTCATGTCTCATTTTAAAACCAACATGGACCAATTCATTCATTCCATTATGTACAGTATTTTTGATGGTTCATTTAGAAAAGAAGATGAGGAGGAAGAAGCGAGAGAAATTAGAATTGAAGAAGTAAATGGAGAAGAAGATGAGGAAGTTATTGTTTTAGACGACGAAGAAGAAGAGCAGAAAGAGAGAAAAGAAGAAGAAAACATTTTAGTTGAAAAACAGTCAGAAGAAGTGGAGAAAACAGAGGAGTTGATTGATGAAGAAGAAGAAGAAGGGGAAGAAGTAGAACAGGAAGATGATGAAGGAGAGAATGATGATGATGAAGGTGAAAAAGATGATGAGGATGAAGGAGAAAAAGATGGGAAAGAGGATGATGATAATAATGATGATGATGAGGATGATGATAAGGATGAAGGAGGAGATCAAGGAGCTGAGAAAGAAAAAGAAAAAGGTGAAGAAGAAAAAGAAGAAGAGGAGAAGGAAAAGGAGCCAGAGAAAGAGTCGGAAGTAGAGGCTGCAGACAGGGCTGGGGCGCCTGCCCGGTATACCAGCCTAGACGCCGAGTTGGCTGAGGACTCCAGATCAGGGACCCCAGAAAAGACCCCATCTGGAGTACCAGCTGCAGATAGGAGCCTGCAGTCTAGTGGCTCATTTGCAGAAGGCTCAGGCGAGCACTCTCCACCATCACAGATCTCACCTGTGATGACTGAGCTGATTCGACAAATAGTGAAGGATACCATTGGAGAGCTGCTTGCATCTCAGGTCACTCCTGACCTCCAATCCATCAATGCAAAGATTGATACTTTGTTGCAGAGGGAAGTACCTCAACCTCCTCTCCCTACGAACAACAGAATGCCATTTGGCATGTCTGACTGGATGTGCAGGATAGAGCAGCAGTTGACTACTTTAGTTGATGCTGGCAAAAAGAGGGAAGATAGAATACAGGGGGAAGGAAGTACTCAAGAAGAAATAAGGGAAGAGCTAAGATCAAACAAGAGGCAAGATATTCTCCAAATTGAAGGAGGACCATCAAGTCTGAAAAGAAATGAGATATCTGCCCCCAGCCAACCTGAAGAGCAGTTTGTGGGGAAGAAGAGAAGAACAAAAGAGAAAGAAGAACAAAGATTCGAATGGGAAGGCAAACAGTTGTGGTATGTTGAAGAATTCTTACCAACAGAATTCATGACCAATTGGGCGGATGCCAAGAAGCAATTCACAGAGCAGTTCTACCTCTGGGAGATTCTCCAAGATAAAGAATGCTCGCCCCAGCAGTCATTCATCAACTACATGGATGCTAGATGGCCTACTCTGTGGAAGATCATGCTTAAATATGCAGCCAAATGGCATGCTTATCCTATGATTCCTCCATTCAGAGCAGTGGAAGCGCCGACCCGTTTGGATAGTGAGCTTGACGAGCTAGAGCTTCAAGAAGAAATTAGAAAGCTATGTGAAGAGCACAAGTTCTCTTCAAAAGAAGACCAAGACTTTGCTGCCTTAGTCATAAGGAGGAAATATGGTCTTGCACCCATCAAAAGTAGACCAATCGGTGCAAAACTATTTAGACCTCCCAAGCAAACTGTTCGCAGAGGAAGGGGCAGATAGTTTTTGGATGTAATTGTAATTTTTTTTTTGATTTTTCTGTATTTATTCTATTCAAGCCATGTACTTGTAATCAACAGAAAATTAATATATACAGTCATTTGAATGACAACTCCTAGTTGTCTCAAAACAAGACTGATTTTGAGTTTGTGTCTTGCACCTAAGTGCAGACTTGTACATTTGATTACTTGTTTAAAGTTTTGCCATCATCAAAATAGGGAGAATTTGTTAGGAATACTTGTTAGATTTTGATGATTTCATCAGTATAAATTCAAATGTTTATTACTTGGAAAAAATGTAAGGAAGAACCAAATGAGTATCTTCCATAGGCCAAATATGTTAAGTGTAAAACTTGGCAAAATGTAAAGAAGAACCAAATGAGTATCTTCTATAGGCCAAAAATAAGTTAGGCTAAAAATCGGCTAAGTACTAAAGATCAGCTGAGTTCATCAGAGAGGTACAGCCGAGTCAAAGTCAGAGTAGTTCTGGTCAACAAAATTTATCAGAGATGTTTGACCAGACTGCAGTCAAGATACCTCAGACAAGTCATCTGATCAGACAAGTCCTAAACATTGAACATCAGAGAGGTCCAGACTGCAGAGAAGTTAACTGCTCATCAGCCTAGTCGAGATCAGCCAAGTACTCCAAGTCCACGTCAGCATGCGTTGAAAAGTCAAATATTACGGAAAGTCACATGCAACGTGAAGAGACAAATTAGAGTGATTCCCGCAAAAGATATGAATTAACTAATCCATCCAGACCCACCTTGAAGACTTTAATCGTTTTATATTCAAAAGATTCGGCGCATCACATGCAGAAGTCTTCACAACGGTCGGAAGATAGATTAAAATATGGGAATCCAGCCTTGCAACATTCAGAAAAGAAAACAATGAAGTCTACCTCTCCAACGGACGGATTTGTTGAAAAGATTTGCAACGGCTATGAAGGAAACTCAGAGATCGTGACCTATATATATCCGAAGATTTAAAGCTGAGCTTATTACAGAACAATTACTACCGGTGCGAACATACTTTCAAGCGATCAAAGCATTCAAGCAATCTAAAAGCAAAATACAGCATCGTGAAAAGAGCGGTTCTAATAAGTTCATACTTGAAGAAGCTCTTAGTTGGAGAAGACAAAAACTCGTGTCTTAAATCCTGAGTTCGGGGTACTTCACTGGTTGAAGTTCGAGACTGTAAAGGCATCCAAGGATCGAGGATCAAGAGGTGCAAGGCAGTCAAGTGTGTTACAACGGCACGAATTTCTACTGGTTGGAAGCTGTTGTAGTTTGGTTGAATCACTGTAATATTTATCACTGGTTGAAAATTATAGTGAATTCATCTCCAACTGGTTTGGATAAAAGTGGATTAGTAGAGGATTACCCCACCTCTGAGACCACTATAATTGCCTGTGTACTTTACTGTTTTATAGCATCATACTTTAACTGCTGCATTCATTGTTAAGTGTTTCATTAGTTGTTTTATATTCGTCATCAGCTGACTTCCGCACGTATTAAGAACAAACGACTCCAAGTCATTTGTTTATCTATCAGCTAAAGAAACTCACTCTTCAAGAAAAAGAGTTTAAGAGTTTCAATAAGTCTATTCACCCCCCCTCTAGAATTATTCCTGGAGGACTTGTGACCTACACGTTCTAAGGCAGTCGAGGTGTTCAATCATTCATTGTATCATTTTCATCGATTGACCGTTCTAAGACAATCGAGGTGTTCAACCATTCGTGGTATCATTGTTATCGTTTGACGATGTACTCCCATACGAGCTACCTGTTTTACCTCCACCGAGGGATATGGAATTCACGATAGAGTTGGAGCCTGGTACGTCCCCATTATCGAAGGCACCGTACCGGATGGCCCTGACCGAAATGCAGGAATTAAAGAATCAATTAGAGGATTTGACCGAGAAGGGTTATATCCGACCGAGTGCGTCCCCGTGGGGAGCACCAGTGTTGTTTGTCAAGAAGAAGGATGGTTCGTTTCGTGTGTGTATTAATTATCGGGAGTTGAACAGGGTGACGATCAAGAATAAGTATCCTCTACCCCGTATTGATGATCTCTTAGATCAACTTCAGGGAGCTTCAGTATTTTCCAAGATCGACTTAAGATCTGAATATCACCAGTTGCGCATTCGAGAGTCGGATATCGCGAGGGCGGCGTTTCAAACACACTATGGCCATTATGAGTTCATGGAGTTAATGAATCGGGTCTTCATCGACTTTTTGGATCAGTTCTTAGTTGTCTTTATTGATGACATTTTAATTTATTCTTGTGAACGGGAGGAGCACGAGTTTCACCTTCATCAGGTGCTCGGCGTGTTGAGACGAGAGCAACTTTTTTGGAAGTTTTCCAAATGTGAGTTCTAGATGTCCGAAGTGACGTTTCTTGGGCATGTAATTTCATTAGACTGAGTTCGTGTCAACCCTCAAAATATGGAGACTATCCGAGATTGGTTACCTCTGAAGAATGCTAAGGAAATTCGAAGCTTTCTCGGATTAGCCGGTTATTATCGGCGATTTGTGGAAGGATTTTCTAAAATCACTCAACCAGTGACAAACCTTTTGCGAAAGGATAAGAAATACACGTGGTCCGATGTGTGTCAACGGAGTTTTGAGGAACTCAAGAGCCAATTAATTTCAGCACCTGTCTTTTCTTTACCGCAAGGGACGGAAGGATTTGTGGTTTATAGTGATGCGTCCGGACAGGGTCTCGGATGTGTACTAATGCAGGACGGGAAGGTTATTGTCTATGCTTTACGGCAATTGAGACCTTACGAGGTAAATTATACGACCCACAACCTGGAGCTAGCAGCCGTGGTGTTCGCATTGAAGATTTGGCGTCATTATCTTTATGATGTTACCTGTCAGATATTCACCGATCATAAGAGCTTAAAGTATATATTTACTCAGAAGGAGTTAAATATGCGACAGAGGCGGTGGTTGGAACTAATCAAAGATTATGATATTGAGATACTATACCACTCGGGCAAGGCGAACGTTGTCGTCGACGCCTTGAGTCGTAAGTCCGTTCAGGAGCAGATGCTTGCTCGATTAACAGTTCAAAGGGAACTTCAGCAGGAATTTCTGAGACCCGAGATCGAAGTCTGGTTACAGCGAGTACAAGGGCAACTTTGTACGTTGGAGATTTCATCGCCACTCGAGGAGGCGATCAGGGTGAATCAGGGTTCGGACCCATTTCTGTTACGCATTCGAGAGGATGTGACTCAGGGGAAAGCCCCCGGGTTTGTGGTCCACGAGGATGGACTTTTGCATTTTAAGAATCGGTTATGTGTACCGGAAAATGACGAGTTTAAAAACTTGATTTTGAGAGAAGCTCATGCTACCCCTTATTCCGTTCATCCGGGGTCTAGCAAGATATATAGAGACTTGAAACAAAATTACTGGTGGAGTAATATGAAGCGAGAAGTCACGGAATTTGTTTCGAGATGTTTGACCTGTCAGCAAGTCAAGATAGAACATCAGCGACCGACGGGTATGCTGAAACCTCTCCCTATTCCAGAATAGAAGTGGGAGGATATTTCAATGGACTTCATCATGAATTTGACGACGAGTCGTCGTGGCATGAATACAATCTGGGTAATTGTGGATCGCTTAACAAAATCAACTCATTTCCTTGAGATTAAAGATACGTGGGGTCCCTAGAGACTTGCCCAGTTGTTTATCAAAGAGATAGTGAGACTGTACGGTACTCCTAAGAGTATCGTTTCCGATCGTGATGGACGATTCGTGTCATATTTTTGGAAATCAGTTCATCGTGCTATGGGAACTCAACTTAATCTTAGTACTGCTTTTCATCCTCAGTCCGACGGACAATCAGAGAAGACTATTCAAACATTGGAGGACATGCTGAGGGCATGCGTCCTCGATTGGAAAGACGATTGGGAAGCCCAACTACCGTTGATTGAGTTCACGTACAATAATAGTTGGCATGCTTCGATTAGGATGGCACCTTACGAGGCCTTGTACGGTCATCGTTGTCGATCTCCGTTGTTTTGGGATGACTTATCAGAATCAATCAGCACCAAGCCCGATATGCTTATAGCCGCCCGTGAGAAGGTAGCTTTGATCAGGAGTCGTTTGTTGACCGCTAAGAGTCGACAGAAATCTTATGCAGATAATCGTCGTCGACCATTAGATTTCGAGACAGATGACCATGTTTTGGTCAAGGTATCCCCGAGTCGAGGTATCTTCCATTTTGGGAAGAGGGGAAAGTTGAGTCCGAGATTCATTGGACCGTTTGAAATTTTGGATCGAGTAGGCGAGCTAGCTTATCGATTGGCCTTACCTCCGGCGTTGAGCCGAATTCATAATGTGTTTCACGTATCTCAGTTACGGAAGTATGTTGCCGACCCGAGCCACATACTTCAGTTCGACGAAATCGAGATCGCCGATGATCATTCATATGAGGAGCATCCTATACGAGTATTAGAGCGGCGAATCAAATAGATAAGGAACAAGACGATTCCTTTGGTAAAGATCCAGTGGTCTAGACACGGAGTCGAAGAGGCTACTTGGGAAACCAAAGATAGTATGCGGGAGAGTTATCCCGAGTTGTTTGACCATTAGTTTCGAGGATGAAACACTTTTTAAGGGGGGGAGTATGTAATACCCGGTTGTAATTCGGTCATTTTTATTCAGTAATTATCAGTCAGTAATTGTCACTCAGTAATTTTCACTCATTATTAATCGCTCATCATTCATACTCATTCAATTATGTTCACCGTTTGGCGTAATATTTGTAATTATCGTGCTTTTGTCCCCGTACTTCTTGAATTCTGTGATTTTTGTACTCGGTGCATCGTTATGGGCAGAACTGCTTGTCGAGCAGGGCCGTACGAGCAGGCCGCACGAGCATCTGGTCGTGCGCGGCGCTCGTGCATTACGGCTATACTGGGCAGGAGGCCCAGTGGTCGAGTTAGTGCCGCACGAGCAGGCCACACGAGCAACTGCTCGGGCGTGGTGCTCGTGTGTTGCGGCTGTACTGGGCAGGAGGCCCAGCATTCGAGTCAGGGCTGCACGAGCAGGCCGCACGAGTTGATTCTCGTGCGCGGCGCTCGTGCGCTAAGAGCAGCAGCCGGCAGAAACCTCACGCACGACCGGATGCACGGACACTTGGTCGTGCGGGTTGGTCGTGCGTCATTGGGATTTATATAAGTGGACTGGCGGGATTTCCTCATTTTTTCACCATTTCTTCATCCTAGTTCCGATAGAGGGGGTTTGTGGGAGAAATTTTCATCATCAATCGCTTGAATACTCGATTTTTCATCATCTTCATTTGGTTGTGAAGCTCAGATCGTCGATCTAACGCGTGTTCATCGAATCAAAGTGTTTGGATCTTCAAAGATAATATTCTCAAACCTCTTGGATTTCGATTTTGTGTTGAGATATGATGTTTTGGACGTTATAATTATGTTGTATGAAGAGATATACATATGATTATGAGTATGTATGAATATTCACCGGATTATTGAAAGGTTATTCAAGAACACTTTGAATATTGAGTTGGATTTGGGGGGTTTCGATTAATTGTTTTTGAAATCACGAATTTGGATATTCATATTGGATTATTGATCGCATTGAAGATGTTTTGTTGGTTTGAAACTGATCGCTAGAAATTCGCGTAGTATGGTTTTCAAATCCGATCAATTTTAAAATTTGTAAAACCTCGAAGTATTTCCAAGGTGTCGAACCCAAGGGAATTGATATGTCGAAAATAAAGGAAGTAACTCTACTCAAAATTTGACTGCTATTTAGGAATCCGAAAATTTGGTTTGTTTCTAATTATCTAACTTTAAAAATCGAAATATAAAAATTAAATAAAAGATGAATTATCTAAATCAAGCAAATAAAGCAAATTAGCAAAATAAAATCACAAGTGAAAGCTAATTGATCCTAGGGTAGTATCATCTAATTGAGTTCACACAATCCATTCACTTGATTCCTTTTCCCCAAACTTTAATTCAATCCTAGAAATAATCACTCAGCCGATCTAGAATTCCGATCAAGGCAACCTAGAAAGATAGTTAATTTAAACCCTTTTCCCCGCCAGGGCTCAAAGAATTTAAATCACTTAAAAAGCGCCAACTTATTTATCTATGATTTATCTTACTCCACTTAGGTCTTAAGATCAAATCATATTGTGCATCAAGTATTTCCACTAATTAATTAATCCTTTCGGGCAAAATTAATTAGCTAACATGCATCGATTAAGGGCCCTTTAATCTAGCATGAGATTTAACACATCTTGATCACAAGCCTAGGATGAAAGGTAAAAAGGTAATCAAAGGGACATCATGTGAACATCAATTAAAATTACTAACCCTAGAATCAATCAATGGATTTAGCCAGACATAATTGAAATTAAACAAGAAATAGATGGAGAATGCATATTATTAATATGAAAAGAGAGATTACAACCCTTTCGGATGAACTCTGAGTCTTCAATCTCCGAAAAAGTAGAAAAACAATAATAATTGCTGCCTCCAAAAAGTTCTAGTCTCCAAGGAATTAATCTTGCGAAAATATGTAAAAGTGTGCTAAAGATGATGAAGGATGATAAAGATGATAAAAGATGGTTAAAAAGATCGTAAATTAGGTCTAGAAGGAGGTGTATATAGCCTATGGAAGTTAAATTCCCGATTGGAACTAATCTAGGAAACAAAATCTATCCAAAAGAGTCACAATCCGTCAAAACACGAGATCCCGCGGAGCAGAATATCGGACGCACCTATCGGCCGATAGGCTGGCCCGATAGGTGGTGCGTCGGTCGACTTCACTTGATAGGGCTCGGAACACCTGTCGGACGCACCTATCGGCCGATAGGCTGGCCCGATAGGTGGTCTGACTTTTGCAAAAAATCCGTTTCTTCCGTCCGTTTGACTCGACTCTCGGTCCTTTGTCTCGTTTTGGGTCCTTTTGGCTCTAAAAACCTGCAAACACACTAAAACCAACCCAAACGCGTAATACGGCTCGACTAATCATAAATAAGCCAAATACGAGCACATAAATCACGAAACGAGATAAAAACCTAGTATAAAATCCTAGAAAAATGTGGTAAAATTACCACTTATCAAACCCCCCCAAACTTGAGCATTGTTCGTCCCGAACAACAAAAAGAAAAGAAAAAGAATGTCGTGAATCATCGTGCAACTCATAGTGTTCAACCTAATCAATACTATCCTGTAATTCTCTCTAAATAATCCGAGTGTCGTAAAAGCGAGCTGCACTCAGAATAATGATTCCGCAAAGTAATCAAGTTCACCCTAATCACTCGTTCATGAAGAAAATCCACCAAAGATTAACAAAACGTGAGTCAAATCGACCGTCAATATGAAAGGCTAAAATAAACAAGCTAGTTCGTCCGTTACATACGCCTAGTGGCACAATTTTCACGAGTTTCATAACAAATAAACCTCGGACAGTATTCCCTTATATATATGTTCAAGAATTTGATTCGAGTTGACCACTAGGTTAGGATCTCGGATGTTTCATCGGGTAATCCTAGGGTGGAACTTCCATTCTCATGTATTAGAAAACCGTTTGACGTAAAAGACACTCATGGGGCACATGGATGCTTCTAGTTACTAAGTTCCCGTCTACAGCGGAGAAACAACTCGAATATATAATTTCCGCATGTCCGAATCAAGGTCGCCGTTTTGCGCGAGAGTAAACAGCGGGTCACGCGAATACCCCCGGTTACTAGGCTCCCTATCATTGGCACATGTGAAATATCTAAATCACTAGTCTAATCAGGGTCGTCGTTTTACACGAGGGTAAACAACGGGTCACGCGAATGCCCCCGGTTACTAGACTTCCCTTCATAGAACAACATTATCTCGACTTTTGGGAAAAACTGACCGACTCTAAACTCAATCTAAGTGCCAACACGACTAAAGAAACAGTACGACTCACTATCCGGAAGATGTAACCAAATGTATTGACGGTGATTTTAAAACAAGTATGTATCGTCTCTTATCTGCCAAGACCTCTACAATCACGAAAAATTTTGGATCTAAATGAATACTATGCAAAACAGAAATAACTGACTACAACTCGACTAAAACTCAACCGTTTCTTCAGAGAGAAGAACAGTGTCGTAACATCGGTATCACACAAATAGAAGCACGAAAAATTCACGAATAAAGAAAAACTAAGACAAGCAAGGCATCAAAGCAAACAACGAAAAGCAAATAAAAGCAAACACGAAATCTAAAAAAAAAACTACTACGACCTAAAAAAATAGAAACTAGCAAACACACCAAACGAAAATGAACATAAAAATCTAAAAACTAAGCAACCAAAGCCAAATCCACGCAACACCAATATGAGAAGCACAAATAAAAACAACGGGCACCAACACAAGCAAATAATGATACAAGGTAAGGCATACAAGGTACTCACACGTAAAGAAATTAACAAAGCCGCACTTCCCCCCCCCCAAACTTATTTCGCATCCCAAAGGAGGAATAAGTTTGAAAAGAGAAAGGAGTGGCTTTGTTAACGGAGTACCTGATCACTGTGGCGGAAATGGCGGGTTTGTCGGCGAGCTCGGATCATAGCGGGCATGTGAATCGGGGAAAGGAGCAAAGTGGTACATCTCGTGTACCATTCGGTTGTAGTGGTCCTCCTGGGCCCACCTATCTTCCTGCCTCTTCCTCTCTTGCTCCCTCCAAGCAATCTCCTCTTGTCGCCACACTCTGTCCTCTTCGGCTCGTTTCTCCACGAGCTCGTACAACTGATTGACCCGAGTGGCAACATCACCCACCCGAGTCTCAACCTCGCCACCCGAGTTCCCAAAGAACCAAACTCGGTTGTCAAAGAACGATACTCGCCAAATGATAATTGTCTTGCGCCCGCATACTCTCTTCGTGCATCTCTCTCTCTCTCTCAAAAATCTCGACTCAAAAGCCTTAAAATCCGGAGCTCTCATCCAAAACTACTACCTCCACCGGTGGGAATCTCACACGGCTACCCCCTTGGGTATATCATCCCGCTCCTCCTCGGCTCCCTCCAAGAACGGCTCATCAATGGTCACCTCCCGGCGTTGCCTCTTACGAGACGCATCCAACGGTCGGATAAGTGCCAAATGAGCCTCGAGCTCATACTCCACCTCGCATATACATCGGGCGCGTCGCCCATCACAGAGGTCAAAGTCGGAGAGGGAGTCGGAAGAGGGACACGGTTTTGTTCCGACTGTAATTTCCAAATAACCTCGGTGAAGGCAAGCATCTCTTGCCTCTGCAGGTCGGTTTATCCAAATAGATGTCTCGGGACACCGGCTCTCCTCTAATGCGCACCCGAGATGCTCCGCGATAGGGGTCACGAACGCCCCAATCCCAATCCTCCGCTCCTGGCCAGCCGGCCTCGTTTCTCCATGTGCTCAATCGAAAACATCCGGCGTGCTTCCGCCTACCGTTCAAGGCCGACCGTAAAGGTGAAGATCGGTGGACAAGCACATCCCGAGTCAGACGGCTCAAAATCGTCGAGGTGAACAGACGGTGGACATAACGGAGAACTGGGTTCCTGATCGAGGAGGCCTTGGCATACGTCGGATTATAAATGAGAAGCGTCTCCTCCCTGGGGTAAATCATCGTGGACCACAGCTCTATGTTTTCTTTGGCATGATCGCCCTGATGGAATGACCCGTCCTCGGCCCCGTTGATAATGGCGTTAACTTCGTCGGCCGAGAGCTCCCTTTCTGTGTTGTCGAGGTTGAAGCGAATAGATGCCGGAGTTCCGTGCTCCCTAAAAACCTCAAGCGTGGACAGAAACTCCACGGTGAGCACGTGGTAAGCGAGATAGTTTGCCCGAAAAATGTGCTCAAACCCGCACTGTCTTGCTAGTAACATAATATCATCGTATATCCCCATACCCCGAGCCGTCTCCTCATGCAAAAATCGGCAATGCTTGTGTGGCATTCCGATAAGGTGCGACCACCTTCTTTTAGACTCGGATCCAGTCAATCTTAGCTTGAACTTCTTCGGGTCGAGCGCAGCCGGGATCGGAATAGCCGGCACTACCTTCGTCGGAGCCCTTTCCTTCTCTGTGGTTGCCTTAGACTTTCCGGCCTTATGCGGCTTCGACTTCTTGCTTTGATTTCCATCCATTTCAAAGTTCCTACAAAACAACCATCCAATCAATATCCAATAAGCAACTCATAATGCAAACATTCAACGAGTGTCGACATAGTCCAATAATCCCACAATATCAACTAAGAGCCCTATAATGTCCAATAAACATCAAAATCATAGACTAGACAGCCATATACTACGATCAACAAATCACACAACCTCCCCCAAACTTCGACTCCCCCATTTCATATTCAAAGGATCAAAATCACATCCCACAATAACAAAACTACATACTTCGATCATATTAGGACAAATTCTCTCCAATCCAATCTAATTCATTCAAAATTCGAATCATCATCAACAATTCAACTCATATCAATCCCAATTAACAATTCAATTCAACAAATTCGAAATTAGGGTTCTTCCAATTTGGGGGTTTTTTTCAAAATTCGTTCAATTTCATCAATTAATCCCCCAATTCGAAGTACCCATGAACAATCAAGCATAGATAACATGTTTCCATCAAGATTCTATCAACAATCGGGCATAAAATTCAAAGAACATCAAAGTCTAACAAAAGCCCCCAAAAAGTGGATCCCCAATTCGAATTTCATCAAAACTCCAAAAAGAATCCGTCAAAGTGCTTCAAAACATGTATAGAATTGAAAAACAAGAGGATTAAGTGTCGAAATTAAGTACCTTGATCGAGTTTTGAAGGAAAAACAGATGCGAAAATCGCCCTTGTGTTCTTATCATCCGATAGGTGTGTGTGTGTGTGTGAAAAACGGGTGGGAGAAGTGTATAAAAGGGGTTATTAATCAACCGGGTCGAAGCGGATACTGTACCGGGTATGTCCTATCGGGCTGGCCTATCGGCCGATAGGCTGGGCCGATAGGACAGACAGAAAGTTACGTACGTCATATCGGGTCATGATATCGGTCGATAGGGTCTGTCTATCGACCACTGCTTGTAACATTTAATTTTTTTCATTTTCCTCAGCCTATCGGCCGATAGGCTCGCCCGATAGGTTCGTCTGTCTCAAAAAAATTTTTCAACTTTTTCTATTTCGCAAACTTGGTCCTGTTTTCGCTTGGATATGGCGATTAAAGACCTGCAAGTATCCAAAACTCGGCGTGCATGGATTAGAACTAAACAAAACTAACAAAGCTACTACGAAACTAGAAACTACAAAAATCACGCAAACGAACAATCGAAAACAAACGAAAAAAAAAACGAACTAATATACATACGTTGGGTTACCTCCCAACAAGTGCTACATTTAACGTCTTTAGCTAGACGATACCTCATTCATTCCGGGTCTTCAGCGACAACTCCCCCTTGAACGGATTTGTTGACATCAAGATAGCATACGTCCCTCTCATTAGATCGAAACTCGTTCGCCTCCAACATTCGAACATACTTTGGAAAATCCTCGTAAATTTCTTCAACATCGGAATGTGAGTAAATGGAATGTGAAATGCAATGCTCCAACAAGTCGGTCGGGGGCGGCAAAATAGACTCAATTTCATAACATTCCTCGGGCGCATCCTCGGGCTTCTTCATCGCGTCATAGATGGAAATTTTCAGATTTTGATCATTAACCCGGAAGGTAAGATCACCCTCTTGGACGTCGATAAGTGCTCTCCCCATCGCTAGAAACGGTCTCCCAAAGATCAATGGTTGATTCTCGTCCTCGGGCATATCAAGAACTACGAAATCGGCCGGGAAGACTAAGTGTTGGACTCTAACGAACACATCCTCCACAACTCCCCTCGGATAAGAGATCGACCTGTCCGCCATGGTCGCCAATCATGCATGTCAAAGTAAAACGTCCCGGATCCTTCTGCTTGAGCGGGAGCTTGTTTTGAATGATAGCGCTACACTCCTCTGTCAAATTTATTGTTTCAAACTTCGCCAACTTCCTCTTGCTTGCCACAGCATCTTTCAAGAATTTAACGTACCCCGGCATGTCTCTCAAAGCGTCTAGAAGTGGAATGTTGATATTCACCTTTTGAAACATGTCGATAAACCGTTGAAGCTTTTCATCATATCTTGACTTGGCCAATCGCTGTGGAAATGGAGCTTTTACCTCAAAATCCTTCACATTCGAACCTAAAGGAGCCTTTCGACCGATAGGGGGGTCGATAGGCTCAATTTCTGGTATTCTGTCTGGGTATCGGGTGGGCCTATCGGCCGATAGTCTTGGCCGAAAGGCCTGCTGCGTTTCATCTTCCTTCTCGTTCTCGGCTCCTGTTTTTAGTACATCCTCGTTTCCAGATTCCTCAACTTCAGCCCCATGATTATTGTACCTTGTCCCACTCCGAAGCTCGATTGCGTTGCATTGTTGCGTCTTCGGATTGGTCTCGGTACTGCTCGGAAAATGGCCCGGCTTATGAATTCCGGCTTGGGCGTTCGCCATTTGACCCATTTGGGTCTCCACCATCGACATCTGCTTTGTCAAGGCTATCACTGAGTTTCCAATAGATGTCACACTATGCTCGAGAGCCCCGAACCTCTTGTCTGCTTTATAAATAAAATCTTTTTGACTCGCCTCTAACCGTTCCAACATCTCTTCCATCGGTGTCTTAGCAATCGGCTCTTGAATAACCCCGTTTTTCACGTTAAATCCCGGTGGTGGCTGAAGAGCATTGTTCGGGTTGGCATAGGAGAAATTAGGGTGGTTTCGATTATTCGGATAATAGTTCCCCCTATTTCCCCCTTGCCGGAAGTTTCCTCCTTGCACGTAATTTACATCCTCCTCAATTGCAATAGGCTCGTTTAGCTCTTCAAAAACTGCATTGACTCCCAAAGTCTTCTTTCTTAGCATCTCAAGCTCTTTTTGTTGTCTTTCAAATTTCGCCTTCAAATCACCGTAGGCATCCTCGTCACCGGATGGGACCTTTCTTCTCGTCATCTTCCTATCGGTCACCTCCTCGTAATCATTGTTGACCGCTAGCTCGATGAGATTCTTGGCATCTTCATAATCGTTAGCAAGAAATCCCCCCTTCGAGGAATAGTCCAACTTTCTTCTAGCCTTCCTCGTCAAACCACGATAAAACCGAATATAGATTTCCTCCTTGTCAATTCCATGCTGTGGGCATTTGCGAAGTAGCTTCTTAAATCGGATCCATGCCTCGTATAAGTGTTCATCCTCATATTGCTCGAATTGCAAGATATCGTTAATTTGTTTTTGCACCTTCGAGGGAGGATAGAACTGTGCTAAGAACAACCGAGTCATCTCTCTCCAAGTACCAATTTCCTTCCGATCTTGACTCTTGTACCAATCTAGCGCATCGTCTTCTAAGGAGAACCGGAATAGGCGGAGCTTAATGACATCCGGAGGCACTCCATTTTGCTTGATGGTGGCACATATGTCCAAAAACGACTCAAGATGAGCGTTTGGATCTTCATTAACTCCTCCTCCGTATGTTTGAGACTTCACCGTAGCGATGAGGGACGGCTTAAGCTCGAAGTTGTTGGCATCAATCTTCCCCCAACCTCCTTCTTGATAATCGTCCAGCTTAGGTCGAAAGCGGGCATTCAAAGGGATCTTCTCGGGACGAGCGAGTTCTCGTGGTGGGTCAACAATGCCGGCCATGGTATCAACGATAGGTATAGAAATAGTCTCGGTTCTCGCTTCTTGCTTCTTCCTCCTCAAAGACTTCTCGATTTCCGGATCCAAAGGAAATAATTCCTTTCCTTGGGATCTTGTGATCATGCACCGCCTACAAGGAAGAGAAAACAAGACGTGAGGAAACGAGATCGAATATTAATAATAATAGTATACAACCTAAAGTAACAATCTCTTCCTTTTAGAATTATCCCTTTAAGTTTTCTATCAATTCCCCGTCAACGGCGCCAAAAATTGATCGCAAGAAATTCGCGTAGTATGGTTTTCAAATCCGATCAATTTTAAAATTTGTAAAACCTCGAAGTATTTCCAAGGTGTCGAACCCAATGGAATTGATATGTCGAAAATAAAGGAAGTAACTCTACTCAAAATTTGACTGCTATTTAGGAATCCGAAAATTTGGTTTGTTTCTAATTATCTAACTTTAAAAATCGAAATATAAAAATTAAATAAAAGATGAATTATCTAAATCAAGCAAATAAAGCAAATTAGCAAGATAAAATCACAAGTGAAAGCTAATTGATCCTAGGGTAGTATCATCTAATTGAGTTCACACAATCCATTCACTTGATTCCTTTTCCCCAAACTTTAATTCAATCCTAGAAATAATCACTCAGCCGATCTAGAATTCCGATCAAGGCAACCTAGAAAGATAGTTAATTTAAACCCTTTTCCCCGCCAGGGCTCAAAGAATTTAAATCACTTAAAAAGCGCCAACTTATTTATCTATGATTTATCTTACTCCACTTAGGTCTTAAGATCAAATCATATTGTGCATCAAGTATTTCCACTAATTAATTAATCCTTCCGGGCAAAATTAATTAGCTAACATGCATCGATTAAGGGCCCTTTAATCTAGCATGAGATTTAACACATCTTGATCACAAGCCTAGGATGAAAGGTAAAAAGGTAATCAAAGGGACATCATGTGAACATCAATTAAAATTACTAACCCTAGAACCAATCAATGGATTTAGCCAGACATAATTGAAATTAAACAAGAAATAGATGGAGAATGCATATTATTAATATGAAAAGAGAGATTACAACCCTTTCGGATGAACTCTGAGTCTTCAATCTCCGAAAAAGTAGAAAAACAATAATAATTGCTGCCTCCAAAAAGTTCTAGTCTCCAAGGAATTAATCTTGCGAAAATATGTAAAAGTGTGCTAAAGATGATGAAGGATGATAAAGATGATAAAAGATGGTTAAAAAGATCTTAAATTAGGTCTAGAAGTAGGTGTACATAGCCTATGGGAGTTAAATTCCCGATTGGAACTAATCTAGGAAACAAAATCTATCCAAAAGAGTCACAATCCGTCAAAACACGAGATCCCGCGGAGCAGACTATCGGACGCACCTATCGGCCGATAGGCTGGCCCGATAGGTGGTTCGTCGGTCGACTTCACTTGATAGGGCTCGGAACACCTGTCGGACGCACCTATCGGCCGATAGGCTGGCCCGATAGGTGGTCTGACTTTTGCAAAAAATCCGTTTCTTCCGTCCGTTTGACTCGACTCTCGGTCCTTTGTCTCGTTTTGGGTCCTTTTGGCTCTAAAAACCCGCAAACACACTAAAACCAACCCAAACGCGTAATACGGCTCGACTAATCATAAATAAGCCAAATACGAGCACATAAATCACGAAACGAGATAAAAACCTAGTATAAAATCCTAGAAAAATGTGGTAAAATTACCACTTATCAGAAACACTTCTTGGGGATTTGATATTGGTATTATTGAGGTTTGGTTGTAAACAATCGAAGATTGGCCACAACGTGTTCGATATAATGCCCCAATGAACTTGGTTTAGTCGTATCGATGTTTTGAGTTAGTTATACTCGTGTTTGATTCGTGTGTTGAACCAGATTGTTGGTAATTGTGTTATTCAAGGTTGTTCGAGCGACCGATATCTCATTTAGGACGTTCGTGGAAGGACATTCCTCATCGGCGTTGTGTAAGTTAATTCTTACTCAGTTAAAAGGATATTCATTCCTTTCGTTGTTGTTCATTCATAATTATAGTTCATTCATAATGTATTAACCGTATTGAGACTTGTAATTGTCAATTAATCACTTCAGTCACAAGGAACGACGGTTCCAATCATTTCATTGAGCTATCATTCATTTCACTGTCATTTCATCTTGGTGAGTCATTATTAATTTCGATGTCACTTTTGTTATCTCGTGGCATTCCGGGTCATACTGGCGTGCCGGTTGGTATGTGTAGGATTTTCATGTCGGGCACATATTAAGTCGTGTGTTGGTTGTTGGCCTCACATTGGACTGTGCACACGAGAAGATTACTTCGTGACACTGATTAGGTACAAGACCACACGTGTATTCGATCGATACTCATTGGTGGCTTGTGCACGGACACATTTCCATCCCGGGCGTAGTGTGGCGCCACCCTTTGAGCCGTACCGTTAGTTGATTCATACAGCATGTTTGATTGTGTATGTTTTCAACAGAATTGGTTATAATCTGACCGATTCACTTTTGATCGCATGTGTTCGACGGTTTGAGATTTTGATCGAACTTGTGGTTTATACAGCATATATGATTGTGTTTATTCAACTCTTGAGGATTGTTGTTCTGTGTAACTGACCCCGTTGGGGGATTTTGTTTTCAGGTCATGGCAAGGCAAAAGCACAAGAATAGAATGTTGACGGCGAGGAGTCCTAGTGATACTAGTAGGGGGCCCCGATCCTTTCAGTCATTCATGTTGTTGTCATTTATTTTCCGCTGCAGATTTCCATTTGGATACTCCGTTTCGTTCAGTGTTGTGTATTTTATCTTCATATAAAATATACATGTATTCGGTACTATCTTGGGTGTGTTATAATGAAACTCCTCATCGGAGTAATTGATGATATAATGTGGTTCGGTACTACAATTATATTATTTAATTCATTAATTTTCATTCGCCTGGTGGGTCCCAGTTGGGGGTCCACGACACTGTAATATCCGTCTAGTTTGGGGTGTTACAGCTGTTGGCTCCAAAGGGGCAGCCGACTCGCTAGAGTCTTCCAAGTTGGCAGATGTCCTCGCATTTGTCGTTGCCACCGAAGGCTCGGGATTTACTGTCGATACAGTAACGGGCATCTCTTCCGCAGGGGTTGGGCCCTGGGGTAGTTCATCAGTGGGTTGCGCCACGATAGAAGCATCCTCGGAGGTTTTTGTAGCTTTAACTTTAGAAAGCCTCCTTAGCTTCCTTTTCGGTTTCTTAGCAGCAACAGGTGTCTTTCTATGAGATCTCTTTCATTTATTTGAAGATTCCACACTCTGGGACTTAGAAGAAACGTCCCTTGGAGCTTCAGAAAGTGGTAGGTTCTGGATAAAAGGCCTGTCTACGATCAGAATACTTTGTTTGTAGGCAGTGGGCTTGACTCCTCCCAAGAACATCCGGGAACTTATCTTCTTTGCATCTGCGGATTGTGGAAGTCCGCACTTAGTCAAAATCTGGTTTAAGAATAAACCAAATGATTTCTTCTGAGTAGCAGGTTTGAACACTTCTTCCTGCAAGCGTTTCAGATAATCTGACACCAATTGACCTTTTCACAGGTCATAATAGCTACCATCATCCTAAATCTAAGATTTGTGCATGTCTCAAATGCACCTGTACGATTTTCAATGATGCGACAGCAAAAATCATGCAAATAAACAAACGGTAAGCAAAAAATTTTCTTATGACATGTGGTGTGAACCACTTCAACTGTTGTAAAATCGGTGAACAAGCCATAATATTGAGTCAGCAACTCTTGAGACCCAAAAGTCTTAAGTTCTTCCATGGTCAGGCCTTCAGAGGGTAGCCTGTAAATGTTTTTCAGAACATCTCGGTCGATGCAGATCTCCACTCCACGAATGACTGCTGTGATATCAGCAGCATGTCCTCCTAGGGCTAGAGGCAGAAACCGTTGAGGTAGAACTCCTCAACAAGGTGAGCGTCATAACTTTCAGCGGTGTGGCTCCCAAGGCGGTAGAGGCCTTGTTGATGGATTCTGGTGATGACGACTTCCATCGTATCGACGTCATCAGTTTCAGCATGAATGCGCTCGATGACAATAGATCGGGTGAAGATCCGTCCATCGATGAAGTTCAGAGATTTCTTGAGGGCGGTGGTAGAGGTCTGAGCAGACGCCATTGATGAATCTCAAGAAAAGATGAAAAAGATTCAAGAAGAGTATGCAATAAATACAGAAAAACTTGTAGGCTGATTTGCTTGAGTGCTCTTAAAATATGCAGAAAGCGTAAAGAGTCTCAAATGGCAATTACAGTCCTTTTATAGTAGGCGGCGAAGAAGGGTTTTTCAGAGAACGAATGGTCAGATTTAAGGGATGGGAACCGGCGTTTGAAATGAACGGTCATGATGGACTTAGTATAACTGGTACACTTATCCAGTGAATTTTAAATTAGGAGCGGGTCCCACTTCTGACATTTGTTTTTACCCTTAATGCCTGAAACGGCAGTATTAAATATTAAACAATTTGAAAACATCGCGGCTTTTGAGATTTGATTGTCCAGATGTCGTGTAAGGCATTTAATGTAAATGACGTTTTGACATGAAAACAGGGCACGTGGACAAAATTTTTTTTAAAAGGAAATATTACAATATAATATATATACTGAATCGAAATCCTATAGTATGTACTGTATCCGCGACGATACAGCGTTCCCCCTTAAAAGGTACATATATGATTTAATTTCATACAGCAACTTTTGGATTAATGTTGTATTCATGGGTCATACTGTATTCCCCCTTAAATATTGCACACGTCAGCTGTAGGATGATTCATATTGCTTTGTTCCCTACGGTCTTTGTATTGAAGGTTACGAGTGTCTGAGATAATTAATGGTGGATACTGTATTCTTGAGTCATACAGCATTCCCCCTCAATTGTTGAGTAAAAACAGTAAACACTTACAGGGAGTCAGGCTGTAGCAATTCTAATTCTTGTCGAAGCATGTTGAATCTTGCTGTGTCGAGAGGCTTGGTGAAGATGTCGGCCAACTGAATATCTGTATGAACCTTTTCGAGCCGAACATCCTTGTTCTCGACATGATTCCTTATGAAATGATGTTTCATGTTGATATGCTTAGTGCGCGAGTGCAATACAGGGTTGTGCGTGATTGCAATTGCACTCGTGCTATCACACATTATTGGCGTTTCCTTGGCTTCAATCCCATAATCTGACAACTGTTGCTGCATCCAAAGGATCTGCATACAGCAACTACCAGCAGCATAGTACTCTGATTCAGCCGTGGAAAGTGAGTTTGCCAATTGCTTCTTACTGAACCAAGAAACAAGTCTAGGTCCAAGAAAGTGACAAGTTCCACTTGTACTCTTCCTATCTAGCTTGCAGCCTCTGAGATCCGAGTCGCTGTATCCAACTAAATTGAATCCACCTTCTTTAGGATACCACAGTCCTACATCGACTGTTCCTTTAATATACTTCAGGATTCGTTTAGCTGTATTGAAGTGTGATTCCTTGGGTGCTACTTGATATCTCGCACACACTCCTACAGCAAACTGGATATCAGGCCTGCTAGCCGTTAGGTACAGGAGAGATCCAATAAGCTTCCTGTAGAGTGATTGGTCAACCGGCTTTCCGGCTTCATCAGCACTAATCTGCACGGAAGTGCTCATGGGGTTTGACGATGATTTGGAAGAGTTCATTCCAAATTTGTTGAGAAGCTCCTTGCTGTATTTTTCCTGGTTGATGAAAATTCCTGTAGGCAACTGCTTTACTTGTAAACCTAGGAAATAACTAAGTTCTCCCATCATACTCATTTCAAATTTACTTTGCATGAGATGAGAGAACCTTTGACACAAAGCAAGGTTAGTTGAACCAAAAATTATATCATCTACATAAATTTGCACCATTAGAAGGTCATCGCCTTACTGTATTTTGAATAAGGTCTTGTCCACAGCACCTTTCTCAAATCCATTATCGGTTAGATACTGGGACAGGGTCTCATACCATGCTCTAGGGACTTGCTTAAGTCCATACAGTGCTTTCCTAAGCCTGTATACTAGATCGATGCCGTCTGTGTTGGCAAACCCTGGTGGTTGTTCAACATAAACTTCTTCGGCAAGGTCTCCATTTAGGAATGCACTTTTGACGTCCATTTGAGTTTATCCCAGATTTCCTTGGCTGTTTTACAGCTCTTTACCTTTGAGAACGTGCCTTTGTGAAGAGTGACAAATAACGCGTTCTTAGCCACATTATCGAGATTGGCGCGCTTTATTTCATCAGTGGTCCATTGTTCGTGCTCCTTCTCGAGCATCTCAGCATGGGCTTGGCCTTTAATCCTTGCGGCCGTGTTTACCTTCATGATATTGATGGGGCCATCCTGTATAACAAAAATCATCTCTTCGTGCATTGCTACAAGATGAGCCTCCATTCTAATTCTCCAATCATCAAATTCGTTAATAGAGAACATAGGCACTTTGTTGATCATAGATGTATCCATGTGAGAATAAAGGAATGAAAAAGACTGTTTTAAAAATAAGTGATTTGGATCTGATTCGGTTAAAAATACGACTGATTCTTTTTAGAATCAACCGCTCCGACACCACTTGTTGGCCACTAAGTATACTGGATACAGCTTGGAAAGTGTTTTAAACTACAAGCTGTACGGTTTTAAATCTGAGTGCGTAGCGGAAGTCTTAAATACAGTAAGTTGCTGTGGATACAGCAACTCGATATGCAGAGTATACTTAAAGAATCACAAATATTTAAAACAATAAAGGCAGAAGGTAAATAACACAATATTTAAAGTGGTTCGAGGTAAACCCCTCTACGTCCACTGGTCCTCCACACAAGAGTAAAAAGTTTATTATAATTACTGCGTACACAACTACGTAATTATAACAACACTCAATCAATATATCGTTCACACAGATTGATATAAAGATCTTAGCTTTCAACCGTTCACACATATTGGTTTGAGCTAACACTTTGACTGGCTTCTTCACACACAGCTCTGAAGATTTGTCTTCTTCGATGCAAGTCCTTTACATACAGTTCGGGAGAATCAAAGATTACTCAGTCCACACAGGGCTGATCTGGGTTTGTTCAAAGATAGAACAGGGTTGAACAACAGCTATGACTTTCTGGGCTATAAGCTGATGATGTGTTGTTCAAAGTTTTGAGCACTGTATATCTCTTATATCTGAATAGCAGAAAGCTTGGGAGATATGTTTTGCTCTGAATATTTCTTTGTAAGCTTGATCGTTTGTAAGTCGTTCAGTGGATTTTCAGTTGTTCAGTAGTTGATGATCTTCAAACTCTGGAGATATATATAGTCTCTGAAATATATCCGGTTGAAATCTATCCATTGGGCAAGATTCTGTGACAACAGACATTTGACTGAGATCCGGATATTGCGGGATTGTGAAGATCTTCTGACTTACAGTATTTAAATACTTTATCCTTTAGTATTTAAATACGTCTTTATCAACGGGACTTGACTTCTAGCGAATACTGAAGATTCCTTCTTGTCCTGTTGAGAGCTGTATGGAAGGATCACTGTATTGATATTCGAGACAACTTCCATACTTTAGCTTTGCGGGACTCTTTGTTGTATGATCAATATGCTGGATCTACGAGAGGTCTTCGATATTGGTTGACACTATTGATCAGCTGCTCGATACAGTTCGCTTGTTGTATACTAGATTGGCATATTGTCAAAACATCTTATCACCACTACTCGATACAGGGATTGTTTATCCTGACTGTTTCGATACCGGGTATTGCTATCCCAACAATTTCAGATAAAGGTTGTTATCCCAACAAATACTACCAACGTAATCTTACCGTCATTACCTTACCAATCTATAGAAATTCATGACAGATCAATCCTTACCATAATGCACATTTCGCATTCTCAAATGATGAAATGAACTCAACAACAATTATCTGTACTGTATTCCAAAAATACCAATAATTCTCAAAATATCATCATAACTCATAAGTGCGGAGTAATCCAATCGGTGTCAAATCCTGTCCGTCGGATTACACAATCAAATCTCAACCTGGATAAACCAATAATACACAACATATATGTAGATCAACTACCACAAAACAATGATAACAAGTCCTGAAACATCGACGTACAGTACGGATGCTCATACGATCAATGACAATGATCAACCAATAAATCGACTGAGAATATCATCGACATGATAACCCCAATACGACTAATAAAGGATCAACGATAACTGAGAATACCCTCAACATGGTAAACTCCCAACACGATCAACAAAGGATCAACAATAACCGAGACTACCCTCAACAAGGTAAACTCCAACACGATCAACAAATGATCAACAATAACCGAGAATACCCTCAACAAGGTAAACTCCAACACGATCAACAAAGGATCAACAATAACCGAGGATACCCTCAACAAGGTAAACTCCAACACGATCAACAATAATGGATCTCAAAGAAATAACCCCGACTGTTGAACATACCCCTCGGGCATATGAACAACCAGTCTCAAACCGTCGAACACATCCAATCATACATGGACTATGAATGACCAAACAATATGGCTCAAAGATGGACGTCATAGTACGCCCGATCCAGAAATGTGTCCGTGCACATGTCCACCCCGTATACGGAATCCAAGATATACGTGGGACATGTACCTAATTAGCCTCACGAACTACGTCTCGTGTGCACGGTTCAATGCGGAAACATCTACGAATAACCATCATGTGCCCGGCTAAAAATCCTACACAATAACGAATCGGCACGTAGATATGACTCCAGATATGTCACGATACAACATGACAACGAAACTCAAAGAATTACATATCCAATAAGGATCAAAAGACTCACCGAAGTGAACAATGACAAACTGACAAATAAAAGTCGACACGACTAATCAATATCCAAAACAACAATCTTGGGATCATCATCCCCGACAAATGATCAACACGATCAACGATCTCAATACATTCATCCCTGGGATCATCATCCCTTAACGAAATAATCAATACGAATCCTAATATACGAAACATCATCGTACAACATATACAACAACTCAACATAATAAATATCTTCATAACTGAACAATACTTAAATTACCTCAAAGCCGAAGGCAATATCCTTTCCACGAACTAACATCCCTGAACGAATACAAAGTTATACGAATAACCCCGAAATAGATATAGTCCATTTATACCAACAAACCACTGTCCCGACATCAATATCGACACGATAACTATCCTCGATATCCGATATTCCATATCACTGACCAAATACAACTCACATCTCCATATTCACCAACAAGTTTAAACCATATATATTATGATATAACCCAAACCAAAGCACAATATACACACCATCATCCCGACAATTTACATTTCTAATAACATTGCTATACGCATTATAAATGAAATGAAAATGAAACCATTTATCAAATATTATAAACTGAACAAGTACAAACTTGCCTCGATACCGATACCACGAAGCCGTTACCGAATCCATTGCCTTTGTCTATGAGCTCCTCAGCCCCGATCAAAAGCAAACTACGAACTCCTCAGCCTCAACCGCAACACAATGGTCGTAATCCACGATCAATTATCGCAACCTAATGCAATAATCAAATGACAACACATCAGATAATAATCAACAACCGACATAACCAACCAATCGAACCCAACTGTTCAACAAAAACCTCGAATAAACGCAGTCTGAACAAACCAAATCAAACCATCACGAATTCATAATCACAACACAAAAATACTGCATTGTATGCCTACTTAGCGCACGTTAAACGCATAACATAGCGTGTGCTAAGTTGCTCCCGTTAGTGTGCGCTAATGCTGTACAGTGGCATGCATTCCAAGCATCGACTAACACCTTGCGACTATGAATCCGAATGAAAAGGAAATCATACTCCAAGATTAACAATAACTTTTTCCAAATTCAATCTCATCATCATGATCCACATCTTATCAAGAACATACAAAACTAAAATCAACATAATGTTGGTTTTAATCATCTTATCCATATTTATAATCAAAACCATTATATCCTTATATCATCTTAACATCAAAATCCGAAATGAAGGGAGACATAAATCTCCATATCTCTTGAAGATAAACGACACCATAACTATCACAAGGATTATATCAATGTCCATATATCAATAACAACATCAACAATCAAACCAACTCGATAACAAGGATCATATCATACTCAATCCAGAATTCAACCTCATATCATGATTTAACTCATCTAAATCGACCACTGAAATTATCATGATTCAAAAATCCATGATTCAACCTCATCAAGTTAAACGAATCACCATTAACATGAAGAATCTTAAATAACATCCGAAAACTCTTATCATAATCCCAATAGGTCTCATAAAAATCACCACATGATTATCCAACATGTTCTCTCACAAGTAATCGTCCTTAAAAATGAACTACTATAAAAGGGATACGAAAATTACCTGGATTAGACGAACCAAGAAGAAGAACACTTGAACTTCATTCCAAGAATCATGAATAACTTGAAGAACAAGGCTTTAATCCATGCTATCTTAATCTTGATAAAGATCATCATCTCGGAGTGTTTCTGGACCTCAAGTACCTCCCAAAGCTCTCTCTATCGAGTGAAAGGAAAGAAATGGACGAAATGCTTTATAACACCCGTCTGTCCCCTTATATAGAATACATTACTAGCGTGCGCTAACATCTCATGTTTAGCGTGCGCAACAGCCTTAGCGTGCGTTAACTGACTTTTGTTAGCGTGCGCTATCGCAGTCCAGAGGCTACTGTCTGGCTTCGTACATGTGCTTACGTACGTAATACCTATGCATTAGCGTACATAACTTACACTGTCTAGCGTACGCAAGTCCTTGCATTTAGCGTGCGCTAATATCAGTTGACTTGCTACAGTCTACACCTACCACGAAGATGCTCGTGACCCACATGCCGAAAGCATCTGACAAGGATAAGATTCCCTTTGAATGATATACAATTAGCGTGCGTTAAGCCTCATGCTTTAGCATGCGCTAATCCTTCAGGACAAACAACCGTTGACCCTATCGGAACATGCGCCGAAAGAAGCTGGGTCCGCATGCAGATTCCCTCTGATCTGATCTGCACTAGCGTGCGCTACATTCTGCCTCTAGCGTGCACTAACCATGAACGATAGCGTGCGCTATACTTGAACATTAGCGCGCGCTAATCAGGATATACTTAGCCATTTCCAACTCTTCTCGTCCGTCTCGACATAATGGATACGTACACTCACATACTGAATACATATACTCAATCCAATAATATTCTCATATGATAGACCCGATGTCAAAATTAAAATAACCGGATACACGATATCCTCAATGTAATTGGCGAACTACTACCACAATTATACCAATACAGCTGTCTCAGTTCTCAATTTATTTTATCCATACTGTATAGGCACCAAGCTATGCAGTATATCTCAGATAAAATAGCGTGAAAAATTTATACTGAAAATACGGATATTACATACTACCCCCCTTAAAATAAGTTTCATCCTCGAAAGTTGCAACCTGCCACAAACAACAGATCAACCCAAAATTTCCAACTCCTTACGAAAACAATCAATCGTCACCACAAGCGAATAACCAAAACGATATACTTATAGGTGCGTGAAGTCGATGATCTCCTGTGATACTAGCACACGACTCCCATACGAAGTCTCAACACAACACCAATATCACAAATAGCAATTTGAAAAGATCTCAAAAATTTTGGAAGCTCAAAAAATCGGTTTAACTCAAAAGTCAGGAAAATCGTTTTCAAAAGTCACGCTACTACCGTACTGGTAGAGCACATAACACACACGCCCGGGTTTCGCAAAACCCAAGCTCTGATACCATCTTCTGTAACACCCCCAAAACTGTAACACCCCCGATATATTCAGGAATATTACAGCGCCGTAAATCCTTTACATAAGAATTACAAGGCTGAATAAATGAAAAAACAATAACAGATACTAAATTATGAAATCACTGAAATAAAATACGACAGTTCTGGTTCAATACCGAGAACACAAATATCCAAATGAAGATTATTAATACATCACTGAAATCCAAACATCACAAATCACGACGTACTCGAGTACTTATTAAAATAACCAACAACAGATAATAAACCCGGCCGGAACATCACTCTGCACCCTCGTCGTCATGCAGCTCCAGTGGTTGTTTCCCCGCTCTCCTGGATCCTGAACATAAACAAATGTTCACCCCCGAATGGGTTAGCACAACGATGCTAGTACAAGTACAATAATCATGCAACAGTGATATAATCAACAATTATCATAACAAGTTTCTCCAACGAGAAATAACAACAACACATATCACATCATAACAATCTCAACATACTGATGGTATTCCAACGATCCGGCGCACACAGCTACAGATTCCCATGATGATCCCATCGGACCAATGCATGGTGGAACTACCTGTCCAACGATCCAGCGCACACAGGTATAGATTCCCATGATGTTTCCCGCCGGGTCAACGCATGGTGGACATTTAATCACAACACATGTACACAATACAATCACAATATAACTGACATAATATAAACAATTCTAATTAGAGTACTTGCCTCGGTTCGATGACAAGAATAAAACTTCCATGAATATCAAAATACTCAAAGGTCATCCCCTTCGATCAATCACGTTGCTAAGCTCGAACCTTAACAAAAGAAATAATATAGAATTCATCTCAAGTCGAACGAATATCTAACAATCTAAATTACGGTCGGAAGTTCCTAAAATGAAATCTGTCTGGCTTGCTTAACGCACGCTACGTATCCTATGTAGCATACGTTAAGGCTATTCGTTAGCGCACGCAATTATACGTAGCCTAGCATATGCTAACCATGCACGGTCAGTACCTCACTGATCAGTCGATTGACTCGTCTGATGATATAACGCACGTTACGTTCCAAGCGTAGCATACGCTAAATATTCCCGATAGCATACGTTAATTTACATAGTTTAGCATACGCTAAGCGTGCATGGCAGTTTCACTACTGGGCAGCAGACTTGTTCTAACGGTGATGAAACTTACGAACTCCTCAGTGATTAACGTACATTATCCGTCTACATGTCATGTTCATAAACTTATGAATGATCTTACGGATTCAAACATCTTTGAATTTCGAGGAAATAAATATCATCACAACTCTTATATTCAAACTCGATTATCATTCTCATGTGAAGTTCGATGATCTTAGGTTGATGCACTAGATTCCATTATCATTATCACATTCAGACTTCATCTTGAATGTGAACTAACAATTCCAACTTATACGAAAGGATACAACCTAAGATGATTCTTTCTTAAGTCCTTATAACAAAAATGATATCACCTCCAAGTTTACGATCAATATGGCAACATAAATCATACGGATAATCAACCTCAGAATATTTCTCTCATCATTTGACGTACTAGGATTCCAACTCCGATGTTTTCAACGACGATATCATAAGCATAATCATTCCAACATCTAAACATGATATTTGTTTGAATAATTCACCAATGGAACTCAATATGTTGATAGCATAATCCTCATATCCTTCAATAACACGAATCCAAGGTAGGAGATAGTATTAACATACCTTAAGATGAAGAAAACACTGAAACAATAGGTAGACTTCAACCCCAGTTGCTTGAGTGTCACTTCAAAGTGAGTTTCTTCTTCAATGATCAAGTGTAAGCACTCTCCAATATTTAATAATCAAGTAAGGCGGATTTGTATGTGTTTAAGGAGTAGGGAAGGCTCTCTGGACTTCCAAGGAAAGAAGAACAAGTGAAGGAAACGTAAACCAAATGAAATGAGGGTGCTATCCCGTATATAAAGTTTCTGCACATTAGCTGATTAGCACACGCTATCCTACTTAGCGCACGCTAATAAGCGTTGACTCCAAAACTGTCCAGTTCCGCCCGCGGGAATTTTATCCGGACCCATGACCGGCTGGCGCATGTGCTAGCCGCCTACCTCAATAATTGACTACCTAACGCACGCAATTCTTCAAACGTAGCGTGCGCTAGTTTTAGCCGATAACGCACGTTAAGCTACATTCTTAGCGTGCGTTATCACGAGTTTGCATGAGAAAGTTTGCATGTTGCTATACAAATGTACAAAGATACAAATGTGAGAAATATCATACTCCAATTATCGATATCACGATTTCGAATAATACATGGCTCAAATACAAATGAAATACTCAATAATAAATCTGGATATTACATACTCTCCTACTAAAAAGGAGTTTCGTCCTGAAACTCAAGACGAAAATAACTCTGGATATATGGACTTCATGCTATCTTCCGTTTCCCAAGTGGCTTCTTCCACTCCGTGGCGTGACCACTGAACTTTGACCAAAACGATTGGTTTGTTCCTCAACTGCTTAACTCTACTCTCGAGTATCTTGACTGGTCTTTCTTCAAACGTTCCATCCTGAGCGACCTCGATCTCGCCTAAATCAATGACATGACTAGGATCCGGTATATATCTCCGTAACTGGGATACGTGGAACACGTTATGAACATGGTTCAATGATGGCGGTAATACCAAATCTGTATGCCAACTCTCCAACTCTCTCAAGGATCTCGAATGGTCCGATATATCTCGGACTCAGCTTTCCCTTCCTTCCAAAACGAAAGATTCCCCGAGTAGGAGAAACCTTTAAAAGTACGTGGTCTCCAAGATCAACTCCAATGGGCGACACAGACGTGCATAAGATTGCCGACTCTGGCGGTCAATGACCTTTCACGAATCAAGGCTATCTTCTCTCGTGTCTGCATGCGATCAAATGCAGTTCGTCCCGATCAAGTCTGATGAATCGTCCCAACATAGGGGCGATCTGCATCTTCTCCCGTACAAGGCCTCAAACGGTGCCATCTTAATGGAAGCATGCCAACTATTGTTGTAGGTAAATTCAATCAACGGTAGATGAATTTCCCAGTCGGTTGACCAATCTAAGGCACAAGCCCTTAAAATATCTTCCACCGTTTGAATAGTCCTCTCGGATTGTCCGTCAGTCTGCGGGTGATAAGCTGTACTGAAATGCAATTCGGTCCCCATGGCCTTATGAACTGCTTTCCAAAAATGCGATACAAAGCGACCGTCTCGGTCAGAAATAATGGTCTTCGGCGTACCATGCAGTCGGACTATTTCTGAAATAAATTCCCGTGCCAACCTCTCTGGTCCCCACGTGTCCTTAATGCCTAGAAAATGAGCTGATTTGGTTAAACGATCAACTATCACCCAAATCATGTTCATTCCTGTCTTGGTTCTCGGCATACTAGTAATAAAGTCCATCGATATGTCCTCCCATTTCCATTTAGGAATCGGGAGCGGCTTTAACATTCCAACAGGTCGTTGATGTTCGATCTTAACCTGCTGACAAGTCAAGCATTTCGAAACATAATCCGCTACATCTTTCTTCATGTTGCCCCACCAGAAATTCTGCTTCAAGTCCTTGTACATCTTACTGGTGCCCGGGTGGATAGAATAGGGCGAGCTGTTAGCTTCCTTCATAATCGTCTATTTCAGAACATCGACATCAGGAACGCAAAGTCGGTTTTGAAATCTCAAAACTCCATCATCATGAATTACGAATCCGTGGGCCTTTCCCTTGATCACTTCATCACGTAACCGAATCATCAGAGGATCATCTGCCTGCTTAGATTTGATTTCCTCGGTTAACGATGAAGTTATTTCCATCACGCACAGTTGTCCTTGGACGCTTTGTAACCATACTTCAATTCCCTCTCGAATCATCTCTCGTTGAATGCTGAGCTGGGAGGTCAGAGTCTCCAGCATCTGGATAGAAACAGGCTTGCGGCTAAGTGCACCGACCACTACATTTTCTTTGCCTGGATGATAAAGAATCTCCAAGTCATAATCCTTAATAAGTTCCAGCCATCTCCTTTGCCGCATGTTCAACTCTTTCTGACTGAAGATGTATTTGAGACTCTTCTGATCCGTAAAGATCTGACAGTGAGTCCCGAACAGGTAATGCCTCCAGATTTTCAAAGCAAAAACTACTGCTGCTAGCTCCAAATCATGCATTGGGTAATTCACTTCATAAGGTTTCAGCTGTCGTGACGTATAAGCGATCACCTTATCATTCTGCATCGATACACATCCGATTCCTTGGTTCGAAGCATCACTATAAACTATGAATCCTCCAGTTCCCTATGGAAGTGTTAAAATTGGTGCTCTCTTCAATCTCTTCTTCAATTCATCAAAGCATTTATGACACATTTCATTCCATTCAAACTTTTGAGATTTCTGCAAAAGTCGAGTAAGTGGGCGGGAAATTTTGGAAAACCCTTCCATGAATCGACGATAATATCCAACAAGTCCTAAGAAACTCCGGACTTCTTTCACGTTCTTTGGAGGCTTCCAATCCATAACTGCTTTGATCTTCTGAGGATCTACTCGGACTCCTTCAGCTGATACCACATGGCCGAGGAACATCACTTCCTTTAGCCAGAATTCACACTTAGAAAGTTTGGCGTACAATTGTTCATTTCTCAACAGGTCTAACACAATCCGTAAATGATGTGCATGCTCTTCTGGGCTCTTAGAATACACCAGAATGTCATCAATGAACACGACCACAAATTTATCCAAATATTCGAGGAACACTCGGTTCATCAATTGCATGAATACAGCAGGTGCATTAGTGAGACCAAACGGCATCACTACAAACTCATAGTGTCCGTAGCGAGTTCTGAATGCTGATTTCAGAACATCAGATTCCTTAATCCTCAGCTGATGATATCCTGATCTCAGGTTGATTTTTGAAAACACTGTTGCTCTTTGTAACTGCTCAAACAAATCATCAATCCGTGGCAACGGATACTTGTTCTTAACCGTCATCTTGTTCAGCTCTCGATAGTCAATACACAGTCAAAGCGATCCATCCTTCTTCCGGACAAAAAGAAATGGTGCTCCCCAGGGTGAAACGCTTGGCTGGATATAGCCTTTGTCTAGTAACTCCTCCAGTTGCTTTTTCAACTCGAACATCTCAGTAGGTGCCATATGATACGGTGCCTTAGAAATTGGCGTAGCTCCGGGTTCCAGCTCGATGGTGAATTCTACATCCTGTCGTGGAGATAGTCCATGTAACTCGTCAAGAAATACATCCGGAAATTCGTTCACAACAGGAATGGATGAAAGTTCCACAATTTCATCTTCTTTCTTCATTGCATAGCACCAGTATCCAGTACATCCCTGTTTCAACAATTTGATAGCTTTCATCACCTTGATCAACTTTCCTGAGCTTCCTGGTTTCCATCCTTCAAACAGTATTTCGGAACCATCGTCAGTGATCAGCGAGATATTCCTCCTTCGGTAGTTTACAATAGCTCCATATCTATTAAGTCAATCATCTCCGAGTATCAGGTCATCTCCTTGCATTTCTATCACAATCAGATTTGAGAGCCACTCTCTGCCCCCAAAAGATACAGGGAAATCTATAGTTTCTATGTTTCCAACAATCCTCTCTCCGCTCGGTAAACCCACAACATAAGGTTCACAATTATGAAAACCAGAAATATTCAAACGATTTACACAAGACAAAGATATAAATGAATGCGTAGCTCCTGTATCGAATAAAATGCTAACTGGCTGGGAAAAGATCTGAATAGTACCTGATGTTACAGCAGCATCCTGATCGTCTGCTCTCCTCATCTCGTACAGACGTGGGGGAACAGATCCGGCACTCGCTGTACTCTTTCGGTCCCACTGTCCTCTGCCTCGTCCGCGGCCAAAATTCTGAGGCATCTGAACACTTTGCTGCGTTTGTTGGATACTGGCTTCTCTCTGAGCTGGCTGTGATGTACGGGTTCCATTGAACTTGGTGGCATCCTTGCAAAATGTTGCACGGTGCCCTTCCTGTCCGCAATCAAAACATGTAACTGGAGTGCGCAAACAATCACGCCAAAGGTGGCCTGGGCGGCCACAGTTAAAGCACTTCCTAGATGTATCCGTCGTGGCTCTGCTCCGAAATTCTTTCCGCTCTTAGATGGGTGCGGAGGTTTTTTGAAAGAGTGAAAGGATGACTGGGCCTTGCGGGGCCTACTGCTTTTGTGCTCTGTGAAACTACCAGTGATTTTCTGCTTCTTGGATTCTGCAAACTTATCCATTGCTGTTTCCTTGATCTCATACGCCAACGCCTTATCCTGGTATTGACGGAGAGTGGTACATTCAAAACCAGACATGTACCTATGGATTTCTGGTTTCATCCTCATATCAAAATGGATCATCATTTCTGCATCTGTTCTGACCAGATGTCGAATAAATGCCAGCTGCTGGTTAAACGTCTTAATTATGCAGGATACGAGTTCGTCGGCGGCATGTGAGAAAAATACTCGAACTTTGGCTTCCCTCACAGGATGAGGGCAGTACTGAGCTTCCATCATCAATTTAATTCTGTCCAGTCAGCATCATGATCTACAGGCCGGATGGCTTCCCACCACTCGGATGCTTCCCCTATTAGAAAGTACTGAGCAATAGAGGCTCTCCGGTCGTCTGGGCAGTTAATTCCGGCAAAATTTTTCTCCAATTCCTTCAACCAATGGTCCCATGTGGTAGTCTCAGAAAAGCCATCGAATTTAGGTGGTTGCATCTTTGCCACCTCTTGCAACCATCGGTCACCTTGATTTCCCATGTCTGGGATACCCTGTTGTCGATCTCCCTGTTGTAACCCTACTGCCACCTGCATTCGGTCCACGACCTGGGCGAACTGAGTCATCTGGTTCACTACCTAACGAAGGATCTTGGGTACAACAGGTTCTGGTTCATTATTAATGGATCTCTGTGGCTCGCCTGAGCTATGACTGGCCTGATTAGAAGGCGAAGCTTCTCTTTCGGCATTCCTTCGTCCGCGTCCGCGACCGCGACCACGTTCACGTCCACCTCTCAACATACTGAAAGCATAAATACTCAATATACAGGAAACAATATCGTTCAAATGTTCAAATATAAAGAGGTACAACATGTAAAGTACGAGATAGAGTTTAGGAACTTACAACCACCGCTCGCATGAAGACGTAGGCAGTACAGTGATGTAATTCGGGGTCGGTTATCTCAAAAGACATATATGACCCCTATTTTAACCCAATGGACAAGATATCCATAATCTTAGCTCCGATACCATATTCTGTAACACCCCCGATATATTTAGGAATATTACAGCGCCGTAAAACCTTTACATAAGAATTTACAAGGCTGAATAAATGAAAAGACAATAACAGATACTAAATTATGAAATCACTAAAATAAAATACGATAGAACTGGTTCAATACCGAGAACACAAATATCCAAATGAAGATTATTAATACATCACTTAAATCCAAACATCACAAATCACGACGTACTCGAGTACTTATTAAAATAACCAACAACAGACAATAAACCCGGCCGGAACATCACTCTGCACCCTCGTCGTCATGCAGCTCCAGTGGTTGTTTCCCCGCTCTCCTGGATCCTGAATATAAACAAATGTTCACCCCCGAAGGGGTTAGCACAACATGCTAGTACAAGTACAATAATCATGCAACAGTGATATAATCAACAATTATCATAATAAGTTTCTCCAACGAGAAATAAAAACAACACATATCATATCATAACAGTCTCAACATACTGATGGTATTCCAACGATCCAGCGCACACAGCTATAGATTCCCATGATGATTCCCGTCGGGTCAATGCATGGTGAACATTTAATCACAACACATGTACACAATATAATCACAATATAACTGACATAATATAAACAATTCTAATTAGAGTACTTGCCTCGGTTAGATGACAAGAATAAAACTTCCACGAATATCAAAATACTCAAAGGTCGTCCCCTTCGATCAATCACGTTGCTAAGCTCGAACCTTAACAAAAGAAATAATATAGAATTCATCTCAAGTCGAACGAACATCTAACAATCCAAATTACGGTCGGAAGTTCTTAAAATGAAATCTGTCTGGCTTGCTTAACGCACGCTACGTATCTTATGTAGCGTACATTAAGGCTACTCGTTAGCACACGCAATTATACGTAGCCTAGCATACGCTAACCATGCACGGTCAGTACCTCACTGATCAGTCGATTGACTCGTCTGATGATATAACACACGTTACGTTCCAAGCGTAGCGTACGCTAAACTTGCCCGATAGCATACATTAATTTACATAGTTTAGCGTACGCTAAGCGTGCATGGCAGTTTCACTACTGGGCAGCAGACTTGTTCTAACGGTGATGAAACTTATGAACTCCTCAGTGATTAACGTACATTATCCGTCTACATGTCATGTTCATAAACTTATGAATGATCTTACGGATTCAAACATCTTTGAATTTCAAGGAAATGAATATCATCACAACTCTTATATTCAAACTCGATTATCATTCTCATGTGAAGTTCGGTGATCTCAGGTTGATGCACTAGATTCCATTATCATTATCACATTCAGACTTCATCTTGAAGGTGAACTAACAATTCCAACTTATACGAAAGGATACAACCTAAGATGATTCTTTCTCAAGTCCTTATAACAAAAATGATATCACCTCCAAGTTTACGATCAATATGGCAACATAAATCATATGGATAATCAACCTCAGAATATTTCTCTCATCATTTGACGTACTAGGATTCCAACTACGATGTTTTCAACGATGATATCATAAGCATAATCATTCCAACATCTAAACATGATATTTGTTTGAATAATTCACCAATGGAACTCAATATCTTGATAGCATAATCCTCATATCCTTCAATAACACGAATCCAAGGTAGGAGATAGTATTAACATACCTTAAGATGAAGAAAACACTGAAACAATAGGTAGACTTCAACCCCGGTTGCTTGAGTGTGTAACACCCCCAAATCCTATTGGGTTATTACAGTGCCGTGGACCCCACGCCAGGAGATCCACCAGGCGAACATGACTAAAAATACATTAATTAACACAACAAGGGAAAATCATAGTCCCTACCATGATATCCGACACAATATTTCGATAAGGAATTTTTAACGACAAAAGTGGCCTACATGGCCAAAATGAAAAACAACAACCTCCACGAACATCTGTTCGGGTAATACAACATGACAACAACTGACGATGCCGGAGTACACTCCAACTGACTGACCAACAATGAACAACTCGGACTAGTATCGCTCGAATGCCTCGTTGCCAACGTCATGCCTCTGTGTCTCAACTCTCTCCTCGCAAGCACCTAAAACATGAAAACATGTTCCGCCCCCACGGGGTCAGTCATCCAGATAATGAACATCAAATACATGTATAACATGATATGCATCCAAAGGTAGAATGAAACGGTACAATGATGATAATAATACGAGATGCTCACAAACCAAGGTAAGAATCGAGCATTCGTGAAATACTATGCCCACGGCGTACTATTAATACCTGTTCGACAGGTCAGAACATAAATGCCCAACGGCGAATTATAATCACAGAATGCCACAATGAATTAAACGACATGAGCCAAACCGGAACTGAATTAATTATGAATCACAAAGCCCGAAGGCTCCGATAAAATTACCAGAACCATAATAAAGGCTTGAAAGCCGTTCAGCGGAAATTAACAAATATCACAAACACCTGAAGTCAAAACAGCCCGAAGCTGTAACAATGAGGGCCGAAGCCACGGCACGAAGCCGTATCACAATGAGGGCCGAAGCCACGGCATCCAGCCGTATCACAATTAGGGCCGAAGCCACGGCATCTAGCCGTATCACAATTAGGGCCGAAGCCACGGCATCCAGCCGTATCACAATTAATGATGGTGTGCTGCCTTGAGTCGGCCAACACGATGATAGTAACACACGGATAGACACCGTCCTTGACAGTCCCAAATTAACACCTCGATTGCCTTAGAACGGCCAACCGACAACAATGATGCAGCGGATGATTTAATACCTCGATTGCCTAAAACGGTCAATCGACAACAATGATACCATAGATGATTGAACACTTGATTTGCACGAGCGGCCAATCGATGACAATGATACGATGAATGAGTGAATACCTCGATTGCCTTAGAAAGGTCGATCGATAACAATGATTTAGTGAATGATTGAACATTTGATTTACGAGAACGGCAATTCGATAACAATGATATGAAGGATGCCTCGGCACCTTTAATCGATTCTGAAGCGGCGCGAAGATGAGAAATGAGTAAGCCAATGCCTTAAATCGGCTGCATGCTTTAATGACAATCCGAACAGAATAACAATGATCTCAACGATATCTTAAATTGACATCTATATTAACAACAATCGATACATCGATACCATGAATGCTATCGACAATGACATTAATAATGAGTATCACAATGCCTTGAATTGGCGTTAACGAACAACAATAACATTTGGCAAAATTGCGGAAGGTATCGTATCGAACGATCTCTTGATATCAATGAATTCATGAAGAGACTAAGTCTCGGAATGATACAACACATTCATACACATACATGATGACATTAGCTCATTGACCAGTACAAGTATAAAACTTGCCTCAATCCGAAGGCGAGAAGGTACTTCCACGATCAACGTCCTTAGTGAAATTACCGGTCGCTCGAACAACCTTAAACAACACAAAACCAACAATTCTCTTAATACATGAATCAATCATGATCACAACCAACTCAAAAATCGATTCAAGAATACCGAAACTCATTGGGGCATTTAAACAACGCGTTGTAAACAATCTCCAATTGTTTACAACCAAAACTCATTTACATCCGAACCCAACTCCAAATGAATGATTCAAAACCACAAAAACTCATGAATACTATCAATAATCCAATAGGAATACTTAGAACGATATTTCAACAACATTTAGTCGAAAACCCCCAAAATTCCAAAGTCAACCCGTAAGGGTTCTTGAACAATTCCTCAATTATTCACAAATCCCGAAAATTACACCAATGAATCCGTAGAAATACATGTATCCAAGATAGATAATCCATATCTAACATATTCCAACATAATATCGATTTAACATGAAGAGATCGGAAGCAAAACACCCAAGATCCGAAATTCTAGATCCAAGAATCATTACCTTAATTTGGAGTGATGAAACTGATTTAGATGATGATTAATCCAACTTAGGAGCTTGAAGATGATGCTAGATGATTGCAGTTCGAAAAGACCTTTCCGAATCGCCCGAGCTCGAAATGATTGAGAAATGAAGAAATGACAAAGGTGGACCGAATCTATTTATATTGTCGACTTAGCGCACGCTATGACTTGATATTTAGCGTGCGCTAGCGGTTTCTTGGCGATCCGGTGAGTCGAAATGCCTCGTTAGCGTGCGCTACGACTTGGTAGCGTGCGCTAACACCTTCTGCGATAGCGTGCGCTATTCCATATTGTTAGCGTGCGCTAAGCGATGTCGATACCCAACGGCGAAATCCGAACCTCATCCTCTGTCTTGCACGCGTTAGCGTGCGCTACTAAAGTGACTTAGCGTGCGTTGCCAACACAATTAGCATACGCTACTTACCACTCGTAGCGTGCGCTCTGAATTTCCCAAATCGGCCCGGTACCTTACGGGTATGCGCCTCACTTGCGCTAGCGTGCGCTATCTTGAATCATTGCGTGCGTTACATGCACCTTATTAGCGCGCGCTAACAACAATGTGTAGCGTGCGCTACCTCTCAAAGCGCAAATAAAAACATGATGATGATGACGACAACAAATTGGCTCGATCTCAAGCAGTGATGATCCCAAAAATCGCCGAATGGTGAACATAGTTATTGAATATGAATGATGAATGATTATTCTTGAGTGAAAAAAATTGAGTGACGATTCTTGAATGATAATAAATGAATTCACAAGGTATTACATACTCCCCCCTTAAAAAGAGTTTCGTCCTCGGGCGAGGGTAAACAACTCGGGATATGAACTATCCATCACGATCTGAAAACAATAACGCCCAAATAGTCCTCGGGACCAAATCAACCGCAAGCCCAAGTCCCCAAGACTTGATGTCTCGAAACACAGTGAACGATTTCTCAAATTATCACGAAATCTCGAGCACAACGCCGGAGGTATGAACTCCCAACAAATGATCCAAAGTCACGATACATTATTACTGATAGATTAACACAGTCATCCAAAAACAAGGTTACATCTCAAATGTACCCAACATCGATATCCTTCCATATCCTCGATTTCCTCTATCTCAACGATTTAAGGTATATCCGACGATGAACTCGCCGCTAACTAAGACCTCAGAAGGTCACGAGAATGAAAGTGACAAAAATGAATGATGAATGATAAATGACTACAAATCCGACACGGATTTAGAATGACTCACCAAGGTGAATTACTAATGTCATGAGTGATAGTTCCTGAAGTGATTGGAACCGCCGTTCCTCGTGAATTGAATGATTAATCGATAATTATGAGTCCCCATATGATTAATATATATGATGAATGAATTATATGAATGAATGAACGACACTGAAATGAATGATTATACTATTAACGCACAAGAATTAACTTGTTCAAACCGGTGATGAATGTCCTTACCTCTGGCCCTCGAGGCCTGATAGGGTCCCTTGGATGATGCACGGGCTGAAGTAACGAAGTCTCTCGAGGCCCTCGAGCTCTCTTGAGATTTCTTGTGTGGAACCCCTGCAGTATTTCTGCCGGTGTCCCTGCCTCCCACACAGAAAACAAACAATAGCTGGCACCGTGCACCGGGTACTAACGTGACCTGCTGAATCACAGTTAAAGCAAACAACAGT
Organism: Orobanche coerulescens; assembly: GCA_033398695.1. Taxonomy (NCBI): domain Eukaryota; kingdom Viridiplantae; phylum Streptophyta; class Magnoliopsida; order Lamiales; family Orobanchaceae; genus Orobanche; species Orobanche coerulescens. Next base: position 130,832,235 of record CM065812.1, on the reverse strand, counting down.
CGAACTCGTCGCCTGAGAGGAAGATGTTGTTCCAGCACGAAGACGACTAGAAGACGACCCCTTGGATGGCGGAGCCCGATGTCCCTCTAAACGAGCCGGCATTCTAGTACTCTTACCTGAAGAAACTGAAGGATGCTTCTGAGTAAGCTCCTTGATCAAAAGCTCTGCTCCAAGAGCCTTCCCGATGAACTCACTAAGTGAATTACAATTGTGGTTGAACAACTGCATCCTCAACTGCGGATTTAGCCTCTTGCTAAAATACTTAATTTTATCCGCCTCGGTACGGATAATTGTGAAGCAAGCGAAGTAGTCCACGAAACTTCTCGGCGATGACAATAACACCTCGTCCCCATCGGGTTCGGGGTTCAAAACATCGACAACTTAGCTTCACGAAGTGGGCGGATAATACCTCTCTAACATGAGAGTCTTGAACTCGCTCCAAATACAATCACGATCGATGGGTTTCACGAAAGCCACCACGAATAAGCGCCCTTACTCAAGTAATAAGCCGCTCGCCACTTTACTCTCCTCGGACCTTTGAACCATGTCGAAGAGTTTATCAAAATGCTCGAGCCAATGAACAATATCATTTGGTTACGGCGAACCCTCAAAAGTAGGCGGCATCGGCGAGAGATATCGCCAACAATCGATTCACTCCTCCGATCTGTCCATGAAATGGCACACAGTATCCACTGTTGCGGTGGACCACAACCCATCGAGTGCATGGTCTCCACTATCCGCGTCATCTGAGTCATCAGGCCATCATGCCTGCATAAATATGAATGGATCAACCCGAACACCTTCCGAGTGAGATGCCTCTCGTACGACCCCTGACGGTGAATGATTATCTGGCGATGAATGAGTAGCCTCATTGTTTGATGAATTAATGATATCCCTCGCGTTCGTGTGGGCATGCACACGAGATCCGGGTTCGGCCCGCATGCGGCCTCTTCCCCTGCGTCCTCTGACGGCTCTATCCATCTTGAAGTAGGAAAGTCACATGATTATAGATTCCGCATGAATATCGTATTATGATTACGTTACGAGTGACAACAATGAGCATACACGCTCTAACACAATGAATGCATTAATGATTTAATGAAATGATAAATCGACATTACGTCAGTATGATAAGACCGTATGAAACATCAAATGAGGTAACATGATTGCGATGAAATTCTGAAATGATTACCTTGAACAAGTTAACAAGGTTGAAAATTAGATCCTCAAGATCAACAAGCGAACCGTGAGATGGGCTGAATGATTAATGAATTAAGCTGAACAATGAGATTGGTGAATGAGGAATGAATTAATTAAACGATGAGATTAATTGAGTGATGAATGAATTAGCTGAGCGATGAGGTTAATTGAGTGATGAACGAAGCAATCGAGTAATTGATATTGGTGAATGATGAATGAATTAATGAGTGATGAATGAGTTAAGCGAGTGATGACTTAAGCTGGGTAATGATATTGGTGAGTGATGAATGAATTATCGAGTGATGAATTGGTGAGTAATGATATTGGTGAGTAATGAATGAATTATCGAGTGATGAATTAGTGAGTAATGATATTGGTGAGTAATGAATGAATTATCGAGTGATGAATTGGTGAGTAATGATATTGGTGAGTAATGAATGAATTATACGAGTGATGAATTGGTGAGTAATGATATTGGAGTAATGAATGAATTAACATAATCGACAAGATCGGCATGACGATTGAGGATTATTAACCGATGAATGAGTTGATCCTTAATGCTTACACAAGCCACACGTGTCCCAAAACAATTAGTCATGAATCAATCATAACACTAATATCACATATAGGTTTCAACAAGGCACGAACAATTAATGACATGATGAATGTATGAACATAAAGAGAATCGAGTCCTTACACGAGTCATCTGAAGCTTCGAGGTCTCGCGATACTAGTCTTCACCGACGGCGACTCGATGAATGAATGACTCGTGCGGTCGTACTAATATTACGACTCACAAAACTGATCGACTAGATTGTCATAACCTGACAATCCCACTACTACCGCGTCGGTAGGACCACATAACTCACATCTCGGGGTATTTCACAACCCAAATCTGATACCATTTCGTAACACCCCCAAATCCTATTGGGTTATTACGGTGCCGTGGACCCACGCCAGGAGATCCACCAGCGAACATGACTAAAAATACATTAATTAACACAACAAGGGAAAATCATAGTCCCTGCCATGATATCCGACACAATATTCCGATAAGGAATTTTTAACGACAAAGTGGCCTACATGGCCAAAATGAAAAACAACAACCTCCACGAACATCATTGGGTAATACAACATGACAACAAGCGACGATGCGGAGTACACTCCAAGTAGTGACCAACAATGAACAACTCTGACTAGTATAGCTCGAATTCATAGTTGCCAACGTCATGCCTCTGTGTCTCAACTCTCTCCTCGCAAGCACCTAAAACATGAAAACATGTTCCGCCCCCACGGGGTCGATCATCCAGATAATGAACATCAAATACATGTATAACATGATATGCATCCAAAGGCGTAATGAAGCAGTACAATGATGATAATAATACGAGATGCTCACAAACCAAGGTAAGAATCGAGCATTCGTGAAATACTATGCCCACGGCGTACTATTAATACATTCGGCAGTCGAACATAAATGCCCAACGGCGAATTATAATCACGAGAATGCCACAATGAATTAAACGACATGAGCCAAAGGCCGAATTAATTATGAATCACAAAGCCCGAAGGCTCAGATAAAATTACTGAACCATAATAAAGGCTTGAAAGCCGTTCAATGGAAATTAACAAATATCACAAACACACGAAGTCAAAAGCGACCCAAGTCGTAACAATGAGGGACGAAGCCACGGCACGAAGCCGTATCACAATGAGGGCCGAAGCCACGGCATCCAGCCGTATCACAATTAGGGCCGAAGCCACGGCATCCAGCCGTATCACAATTAGGGCCGAAGCCACGGCATCCAGCCGTATCACAATTAATGATGGTGTGCTGCCTTGAGTCGGCCAACACGATGATAGTAACACACGGATAGACACCGTCCTTGACAGTCCCAAATTAACACCTCGATTGCCTTAGAACGGCCAACCGACAACAATGATGCAGCGGATGATTTAATACCTCGATTGCCTAAAATGGTCAATCGACAACAATGATACCATAGATGATTGAACACTTCGATTTGCCTGAGAACGGCCAATCGATGACAATGATACGATGAATGAGTGAATACCTCGATTGCCTTAGAAAGGTCGATCGATAACAATGATTTAGTGAATGATTGAACATTTCGATTTACCTGAGAACGGCAATTCGATAACAATGATATGAAGGATGCCTCGGCACCTTTAATCGATTCTGAAGCGGCGAAGATGAGAAATGAGTAAGCCGATGCCTTAAATCGGCACATGCGATTTTAATGACAATCCGACAGAATAACAATGATCTCAACGATATCTTAAATTGACATCTATATTAACAACAATCGATACATCGATACATGCGAAGCTATCGACAATGACATTAATAATGAGTATCACAATGCCTTGAATCGGCCGTTAACGAACAACAATAACATTTGGCAAAATTGCCGGAAGGTATCGTATCGAACGATCTCTTGATATCAATGAATTCATGAAGAGACTAAGTCTCGGAATGATACAACACATTCATACACATACATGATGACATTAGCTCATTGACCAGTACAAGTATAAAACTTGCCTCAATACCGAAGGCGAGAAGGTACTTCCACGATCAACGTCCTTAGTGAAATTACCGGTCGCTCGAACAACCTTAAACAACACAAAAACCAACAATTCTCTTAATACATGAATCAATCATGATCACAACCAACTCAAAAATCGATTCAACAATACCCGAAACTCATTGGGGCATTTAAACAAACGCGTTGTAAACAATCTCCAATTGTTTACAACCAAAACTCATTTACATCCGAACCCAACTCCAAATGAATGATTCAAAACCACAAAAACTCATGAATACTATCAATAATCCAATAGGAATACTTAGAACGATATTTCAACAACATTTAGTCGAAAACCCCCAAAATTCCAAAGTCAACCCGTAAGGGTTCTTGAACAATTCCTCAATTATTCACAAATCCCGAAAATTACACCAATGAATCCGTAGAAATACATGTATCCAAGATAGATAATCCATATCTAACATATTCCAACATAATATCGATTTAACATGAAGAGATCGGAAGCAAAACACCCAAGATCCGAAATTCTAGATCCAAGAATCATTACCTTGATTTGGAGTGATGAAACTGATTTAGATGATGATTAATCCAACTTAGGAGCTTGAAGATGATGCTAGATGATTGCAGTTCGAAAAGACCTTTCCGAATCGCTTGAGCTCGTCGAAATGATTGAGAAATGAAGAAATGACAAAGGTGGACCGAACTGTCCTATTTATATTGTCGACTTAGCGCACGCTATGACTTGATATTTAGCGTGCGCTAGCGGTTTCTTGGCGATCCGGTGAGGTCTGAAATGCCTCGTTAGCGTGCGCTACGACTTGGTAGCGTGCGCTAACACCTGCGATAGCGTGCGCTATTCCATATTGTTAGCGTGCGCTAAGCGATGTCGATACCCAACGGCAAATCCGAACCTCATCGTCTCTGTCTTGCACGCGTTAGCGTCGCTACTAAAGTGACTTAGAGTTCGATGACAACACAATTAGCGTACTCTACTTACCACTCGTAGCGTGCGCTCTGAATTTCCCAAATCAGCCCGGTACCTTACGGGTATGCGCCTCACTTGCGCTAGCGTGCGCTAATACTGAATCATTGCGTGCGTTACATGCACCTTATTAGCGCGCGCTAACTACAATGTGTAGCGTGCGCTACCTCTCAAACTGCAAATAAAAACATGATGATGATGACGACAACAAATTCGGCTCGATCTCAAACAGTGATGATCCCAAAATACGCCGAATGGTGAACATAGTTGACTGAATATGAATGATGAATGATTATTACTGAGTGAAAAAAAATTCTGAGTGACAGTTACTGAATGATAATAAATGAATTCACAACCGGGTATTACAAGTGTCACTTCAAAATGAGTTTCTTCTTCAATGATCAAGTGTAAGCACTCTCCAATATTTAATGATCAAGTAAGGCTGATTTGTATGTGTTTAAGGAGTAGGGAAGGCTCTATGGACTTCCAAGGAACGAAGAACAAGTGAAGGAAACGTAAAACAAATGAAATGAGGGCGCTGTCCCTTATATAAAGTTTCTGCACATTAGCTGATTAGCGCACGCTATCCTACTTTCCTTAGCGCACGCTAATAAGCGTTGACTCCAAAACTGTCCAGTTCCGCCCGCGGGAATCTTATCCGGACCCATGTCCGGCTGGCGCATGTGCTAGCCGTCTAGCTCAATAATTGACTTCCTAACGCGCGCAATTCTTCAAACGTAGCGTGCGCTAGTTTTAGCCGATAACGCACGTTAAGCTACATTCTTAGCGTGCGTTATCACGAGTTTGCATGAGAAAATTTGCATGTTGCTATACTCATGTACAAAGATACAAATGTGAGAAATATCATACTCCAATTATCGATATCACGATTCCGAATAATACATGGCTCAAATACAAATGAAATACTCGATAATAAATCCGGATATTACAAAAACCATCCGGGATATTACAGCGCCGTGGGTCCCACGCCGGAACCCACCAGGCTAAAAACCGTTTACAAAACCATTTCAAAAACGTTTAAAAATGCCAAAAGGCCAATGACGGTAATAATTTAAATACTCAAATATTTTCAAAAACATAGTTCTCAAATACCGTCATAAAATACCATTTGAAAATACAAGGCGAAATGCCAAATCTCGACAGTTCAAAGTGTACGTTAAGCCACCCTTTAAATGTACCGATAAAATAATTAGGAAAAAGGGTTTGACGAAATAACCCAAGTTCGCAAAATGCCAAAAGACCATTTAAAATATACACGCTGGTAAAAATACCGGAAAGCCATTTTAAAATACACACGCAACGGATAAAAACACAGTTCAAAATACACATTTGCAGCGGAATAAAACAACCAGAAGAGAATACTCAATACTCAAATAAATGCCACAGCCAGTATCATCCGGGAAGCTCATCCCTTCACGACCGCTACTAGCTCGATCTCCGAGTACCTAAAAATAAAGCCCACGACGGGGTCAACCACAATACTCAATAAGGATTACGATTACATCATCATAAATAATTACATACCAATGTAATAATACTGTAAGAATACTACCAACGTAATCTTACCGTCATAACCTTACCAATCCATAGCAATTCATGACAGATCAATCCTTACCATAATCCGCATTTCGCATTCTCAAATGATGAAATGAACTCAACAACAATTATCTGTACTGTATTCCAAAAATACCAATAATCCTCAAAACATTATCATAACTCATAAGTGCGGAGTAATCCAATCTGTGCCAAATCTTGTCCATTGGATTACACAATCAAATCTCAACCTGGATAAACCAATAATACACAACATATATGTAGATCAACTACCACAAAACAATGATAACAAGTCCTGAAACATCGACGTACAGTCCGGATGCTCATACGATCAATGACAATAATCAACCAATAAATCGACTGAGAATATCATTGACATGATAACCCCAATACGACTAATAAAGGATCAACGATAACTGAGAATAGCCTCAACATGGTAAACTCCCAACACGGTCAACAATAACCGAGACTACCCTCAACAAGGTAAACTCCAACACGATCAACAAAAGATCAACAATAACCGAGGATACCCTCAACAAGGTAAACTCCAACACGATCAACAATAATGGATCTCAAAGAAATAACCCCGAATGTTGAACATACCCCTCGGGCATATGAACAACCAGTCGCAAACCGTCGAACACATCCAATCATACATGGACTATGAATGACCAAACAATATGGCTCAAAGATGGACGTCATAGTACGCCCGATACGGAAATGTGTCCGTGCACATGTCCACCCCGTATATGGAATCCAGGATATACGTGGGACATGTACCTAATTAGCCTCACAAACTACGTCTCGTGTGCACAGTTCAATGCGGAAACTTCCACGCATAACCATCATGTGCCCGGCTAAAAATTCTACACAATAGCGAATCAGCACGCAGATATGACTCCAGATATGTCACGATGCAACATGATAATGAAACTCAAAGAATCACATATCCAATAAGGATCAAAAGACTCACCGAAGTGAATAATGACAAACTGACAAAGAAAAGTCGACACGACTAATCAATATCCAAAACAACAATCCTGGGATCATCATCCCCGACAAATGATCAACACGATCAATGATCTCAATACAATCAGCCCTGGGATCATCATCACTCAACGAAATAATCAATACAAATCCCAATATACGAGACATCATCGTACAACATATACAACAACTCAACATAATAATTATCTTCATAACTGAACAATACTTAAATTACCTCAAAGCCGAAGGCAATATCCTTTCCACGAACCAACATCCTTGAACGAATACAAAGTTATACGAATAATCCCAAAATAGGTATAGTCCATTTATACCAACAAACCACCGTCCCGACATCAATATCGACACGATAACTATCCTCGATATCCGATATTCCATATCACTGACCAAATCTAACTCACATCTCCGTATTCACCAACACATTTAAACCATATAGATTATGATTTAACCCAAACCAAAGCACAATATACACACCATCATCCCGACAATTTACATTTCTAACAACATTGCTATACGCATTATAAATGAAATGAAAACGAAACCATTTATTAAATATTATAAACTGGACAAGTACAAACTTGCCTCGATACCGATACCACGAAGCCGTTACCGTATCCATTGCCTTTGTCTATGAGCTCCTCAACCCCGATCAAAAGCAAACTACGAACTCCTCAGCCTCAATCGCAACACAATGGTCGTAATCCACGATCAATTATCGCAACCTAATGCAATAATCAAATGATAACACATCCGATAATAATCAACAACCGACATAACCAACCAATCGAACCCAACTGTTCAACAAAAACCTCGAATAAACACAGTCTGAACAAACTAAATCAAACCATCATGAATTCATAATCACAACACAAAAATACTGCACTGTCTGCCTACTTAGCGCACGTTAAACGCATAACATAGCGTGTGCTAAGTTGCTCCCGTTAGCGTGCGCTAGCCAGTAAGCTTAGCGTGCGCTAATGCTGTACAGCGGCATGCATTCCAAGCATCGACTAACACCTTGCGACTACGAATCCGAATGAAAAGGAAATCATATTCCAAGATTAACAATAACTTGTTACAAATTCAATCTCATCATCATGATCCACATCTTATCAAGAACATACGAAACTAAAATCAACATAATGTTGGTTTTAATCATCTTATCCATATTTATAATCAAAACCATTATATATCCTTATATCATCTTAACATCAAAATCCGAAATGAAGGGAGACATAAATCTCCATATCTCTTGAAGATAAACGACACCATAACTATCACAAGGATTATATCAATAACAACATCAACAATCAAACCAACTCGATAACAAGGATCATATCATACTCAATCCGAAATTCAACCTCATATCATGATTTAACTCATCTAAATCGACCACTGAAATTATCATGATTCAGAAATCCATGATTCAACCTCATCAAGTTAAACGAATCACCATTAACATGAAGAATCTTAAATAACATCCGAAAACTTTTATCATAATCCCATTAGGTCTCATAAAAATCACCACATGATTATCCAACATGCTCTCTCACAAGTAATCGTCCTTAAAAACGAACTACTATCAAAGGGATACGAAAATTACCTGGATTAGATGAACCAAGAAGAAGAACACTTGAACTTCATTCCAAGAATCATGAATAACTTGAAGAACAAGGCTTTAATCCATGCTATCTTAATCTTGATAAAGATCATCATCTCGGAGTGTTTCTAGACCTCAAGTACCTCCCAAAGCTCTCTCTATCGAGTGAAAGGAAAGAAATGGACGAAATGCTTCATAACACCCGTCTGTCCCCTTATATAGAATACATTACTAGCATGCGCTAACATCTCATGTTTAGCGTGCGCAACAGCCTTAGCGTGCGTTAACTGACTTTTGTTAGCGTGCGCTATCGCAGTCCAGAGGCTACTGTCTGGCTTCGTACATGTGCTTATGTACATAATACCCATGTATTAGCATACGTAACTTACACTGTCTAGCGTACGCAAGTCCTTGCATTTAGCGTGCGCTAATATCAGTTGACTTGCTACAGTCTACACCTACCACGAAGATGCTCGTGACCCACATGCCGAAAGCATCTGACAAGGATAAGATTCCCTTTGAACGATCTACAATTAGCGTGCGTTAAGCCTCATGCTTTAGCGTGCGCTAATCCTTCAGGACAAACAACCGTTGACCCTATCGGAACATATGGTGAAAGCACCTGGGTCCGCACGCAGATTCCCTCTGATCTGATCTGCACTAGCGTGCGCTACATTCTGCCTCTAGCGTGCACTAACCATGAACGATAGCGTGCGCTATACTTGAACATTAGCGCGCGCTAATCAGGATATACTTAGCCATTTCCAACTCTTCTCGTTCGTCTCGACATAATGGTTACGTACACTCACATACTGAATACATATACTCAATCCAATAATATTCTCATATGATAGACCCGATGTCAAAATTAAAATAACCGGATACACGATATCCTCAATGTAATTTTCGAACAACTACGGCAATTATACCAATACAGCTGTCTCAGTTCTCAATTTATTTTATCCATAATGTATAGACACCAAGCTATGCAGTATATCTCAGATAAAATAACGCAAAAAATTTATACTGAAAATCCAGATATTACATGACAGACCTATCAAACTGCCACGGGCGATCCAAAAGCAAATGGCAAGCGTTCATTCGAACCACATCACACCAAAGTGTATCCCTATACTTAGAACCAACAGAAAAAGTAACACTCATTCGATGATTGGCCGTCACCGAATTACCAAGTTGATTCCAAGCAAGTGTATAAGGAAAAGGGTGGGGCTCAGTAGTTAAATTCAGTTTAGCAACAGCATCAGCAGACATCACAATATCACAAGAACCAGAAACAATAATAAAACAACACACCTTACCCTCAATAGTGCATGTCGACTCGAAGATATGGTGACAAAGGGACTCTAATTCCACGAGCTCCTTAGGTGATAGGAATGAACAACGTATCACCAACAAAGGCCCAACATCACCATTCACGTGCTCCTCCGGCAAGGCATCCGAGGAGTCCTCATCGAACATAGGTGGTGCATCATACATTTGAGTCTCCCACCCATAAATTAACAACAAGCACTGACGAGCTCAAGTGCAAGACGCCCGACGATTACCTGCCTCGCCGCATGCAAAGCAGCGTACAACCAAGATTGATGATGAGCAGTCATCGCCCATAGCCGGAGATGGAGCAGACTGAGGACGGGCCATAGGCGGAGTGGGCATAGCTGGCGGTTGGCATGTTGCCTGGGATGAAACAGGGGTGTTCCGTTGTGCCGCCTGCTGTTCCAGAAGGATCGCTCGTTGGTGTGCTTCGGAGACTATCACCGGAGCGAGCAGAGTAAGTGTGTCCTGTAGGGACTGCTTTAAGCCTCCGATATAATAGGAGACCAATTGCACAGGGGTGTCTCGTATATCCAGTTGAGATAGGTATTAGTAGAACTCATCGATATAGACGTCCACCGATCGTGAACCTTAACGAAGCACATGGAAACGCTGGAAGAGGGTGCCCTCAAAATTATATAGAAGGAACTCTCGCTCCAAGTGCTTTCGAAATTTACTCCATACGGTGATATGAGGCTTGCTGAGACAACGCGAGCGGTCTTGACCTACTGTCAGCAGGACGCGGCGCGGCCCTGGAAACGGGTTGCTACTAGGGCAACACGTTTATTGTCGGGGACGGATTTGAAATCAATTAAATCATCCACCGTATTTATCCAGTCAAGAAACTCATAAGGGTCAAGACTTCCAGCGAACTCTGGGATTTTGAGTTTGAACCTAGACTCCCATCACCGGTCATCGGCTGCCGACCCGTGGCGGCGCGTGCGCCAACAGGACGAAAGGGTTTTCATCAACCGTCTCCTCATCGTCAACATTAAATTCATCTAAATCTGGACGCGCATGGGTGCGTCAGGCCAGATACGGGTCGATGATCATGTCAACCGTTCGAAAAGGGAGTGACAACTGTGAGGCAGAGTTCTTCTAATCTGACCGCGAGTGTAGCAATTTAACGGCCCAAATCCACGACTTTGGGAATGCACCGTGCGTCTACTTGGGCAACATCAATCGGGGGCTGGCGGCGAGTAGGCATCGTACCGGACTCGTGATACCAACTGACGTAGCGAAAGCGTAAACACGAACGAGAGAAGAACGTCTTGATACGACGTATACTAGATGGCTCTCAATGTTTCAATTCCAATCAAAAATCAACAACCCTAGAATAACGTAAGGCGCACAAATAAATAGTTCTCAAAGGCTCATAAAGGTCTAACAGGCAGACGAGCTTATTAAAAGAGTTTTAAGAAAAGAAATAAATAACGCAATTAAATCTCGGGCTTGAAGACACGATCATAATATCCCAAGAAACATAGTGACTCGTTCACCACATCAAATTACGACATTGTGAGCCTGTTGTACTCACTCCAACATTCGGAATTTCAAGATTTGTGCACTCTATCTCATATATGTCAATGGATGGCAAAATTTGAAAGTCGCTGATGTATCCACTAGTTGATAGATTGGAACGAGAAGTTCTTATCCTTCCTATTTCCACTTCAACCACTGAGCGTGTCTTCTCGGCTATAATATCATTAAATCTCAACCTCGAAATAAAATGGAAGATGAATATCTTACAAATTTCTTTATTGTCTTCATTTAAAGGTAAATTACAAAAAATATTAGCATGGAGTCAATCATTGATGAATCCTGTGACTTGAGAGAACGTCGTAGTCAATTCTAACAACGTCAAACTAACTACAAACAGTATATATTTTGTCCAGTTTTATGTGTCAGTTTTAATAATAGTGAACTCTGAACGGTATTAATTTTGTTGGTCCAATATATTCTATATTTATCCTTATTTGTAAAGCAACTTTGTCTTTTTCTTAACAACAATCCTACATGTACAACTAATTTGTACAAACCAAATTTTACAACACACCATCTCACCACACATTTATCACGAAATTCCCACTCACATAACGAGCACAACAATCACAATGATTCTGACTGTATCATTTTTCTTTTCTTGATTACATAAGTTGTCTTTAATATCTAAATAGTCCCCTCCAACATAATTTTAAGTTGGAAAATCCGGTTGCTTTGGGCAGCCCACTTGAGAGGCAATTTTGAGTGGGCCCGACTATGAGTTAATGTTGGACTTGGTTGGAGTAAGTAGTACTCCGCAAGAGGTTTCCAAAATATATAAGAACACTCAAAATGATTGAGGTATGAATGAGATATAATATTCCAAAGTGAGCTCTTTAGAAGTGGGTTTGTGATGCTATTACACATTGGAAAAAAGGTAAAAAAAATGTGTGTATATAAGGTGATATGCACAAACTCTTGTTCACAACAACAAGTGGGACATGAGTGGATGTGTGACTTGGCGCCCTTCCCGCACACACACACACAGGCGCGAGCACCGTCACCGTCCGACTCGACCTGGGTCGGGTCGAAGGGTGAAATATCTCGGCATCTCGAAGGGCCAAAGATGGATTTCCCCCTACAAGAAAAAATTCAAATCCCTGTGTGCTCTACGTCTGTAAGATCTGCGAAACGGTTATCTTTTTACAAAAATTTTATTTGACAAAAATTTATTTTGCTAAACCGCAATCATAAAATCTGAATATTTCGAATTAGGATAAATATCAAATTAGATTGATAATTATAAAATTAATATATTAGGATAACTATCAAGTTAATTGGTATCAAAGAGACCAATCCTAATCGATTTAGAGTTCCTTCAGCACATGCTTCTCCCTCGTCTTCACCTATAAATACCGAGTTAAAGGGGTCTGAATTTAAGAGGATCTTCTGCCATTGGTTTTCGAGCTCTTACAGTTCAATTCCCTTCTTCATTTTCTTCCCGATTCTCGGTCGTGTCGGTGATAGTATATATATTTTATTCTAGTTCGCTGAGGGTGCAATGATCATCAAATCAGTGCATCGAGGTGTTGTTTTATCCTGTGAGGCACACACTATACACCGTGGTGAGGGCGAATCTGCTTCAAGGAGACAGAACTTCTGGACTCATCATCGACTTCCTTTCGATTTTGTAATCTGCAAATATTTAATTCTGCTAACAATTTCTCTGCAAGAAGTTTAGTTGAATAAATTGTCTTCTTAATTTTCTATTGTTTATTAAGTATTCAATATTTTGCAAACAATCTTAAAGCAAATTTTTGTTTCTTTGCTTGATTAAACATCTCTCTTCAAAAAGTTTAATACTGTAATGAATGCTTCAATCCCTACAAATCCCCTTCTATCTACGGACGTTTATGAAGGTGCGGCCCAGAAAACTAGATCGGTTTCTGTGAACCACTCTGCTTTAATTTCAATAAATAATTCTGTTTCGGTTTTGATGAACCACTTTGTTTCGGTTCCGGTCAACCATGCTGACAAACCTGAGAAATTCAACAACCAGAATTTCAAGAGATGGCAATAGAAGATGATGTTCTATCTAACCACTCTAGATTTGTCTCGATTCATCAAGGAAAAGGCGCTAAAATGCAATGAGGAAAGTGATCAACAGACCTTGCAGGCTATTGAAGCTTGGAAAAATTCTGACTACCTGTGTCGAAATTATGTGATGAATAGTCTCGTTGATTCGTTGTACAATGTGTATAGCACTGCTCCAACAGCCAAGGTATTATGGGATTCACTATATCATAAGTACAAGATCGAGGATGTCGGTGCTAAAAAGGTGGATTGTTGGGCGGTTCCTTTGATTATAAGATGGTGGATTCCAAGACTGTGGTCAGTTAGGTGCAAGAGCTACAAGTGATCATTTATGAAATCCATACTGAAGGAATAATTATCAGTGAATCCTTCCAAGTGACTGCTGTGATTGAAAAGCTGCCCTCGACTTGGAAATACTTCAAAAATTATCTCAAGTATAAGCGCAAGAGATGAGCATGGAAGATCTTATCGTCAGACTTCGCATTGAGGAAAACAACAGAGGTTCAGAAAAGAAGATAAATGCAACTGTGGCGAAGGCCAATTTTGTGGAAACAGGACAGACATACAAGAAAGGCACAATGGGAAGAGAATCAAGTTGGGACCTAAAGGAGGAATTACGAAAAAAAAGATAATTTCTTGGAAAGTGCTACAATTGTGAGAAGGTGGGTCATAGGGCGGCTGATTGCATACTGGCAAAGAAACTAAAGAAGAAATATGGTAATGCAGCACATGTGATTACCAAATAAGTGGAAAATTTTGACCTATGTGCTGTGATCTCTGAGTGAACTTAATTAGCTCAAATACTAAGGAGGTACATCAATTTCGCCACAAATTTTGCATCCAAAACAAGCCAATAACCGTGTAAGCATTTACATGATGTCTTGCATCTATGCTACAGAGTCGGCCCTGGGCAGGGGCAGCCATCATTATTGAAGGAGCACAAACTTGAAAAAAAAAAGATAACTAACTCACTTAAGTGAGATTATTTTATTTAAAATATTGTTTATGTTGATGAAGATTATTGTGAGATTAAAATTAAATCTGATAGCTTTGAGTAGACTAAAAAAACTATAATATTTATTTAAGGGTGTCTTTAACACCGTGTAACCCCTATTGTGTCCATCACCTTCTTGACTTATACTCGCCATAAGTCAAATCTTTCCATCAAATTTCTCCGCCTACTTAATCACCCAAGTCCAGTGAACAACCGTCTCAATAGAGTTCCCCTGAACCCACCACTCAAGAAAATCGTTTCTCAAATGTGGAAGGTGAGACATCACTGTAACCACATAATATACTCATATTTTCAAGCGGCTCACAACTCATATATATATATATATATATATAGTTGACAACTACTGATGCTAACGGCCAAGTCGTCACTCAAACAGGGCGATAAAGGCGGTAAATCTCTGCGAGATTCATGCCTTGAAAATTATGAATAATACTCCACTATGTTTTCTCGACGTAACACACCGTACAATCGTTTAGAAATTATTTCGTGAAAATATTTTTTCATATTTCTAATTCACAATCATCAATCGACAAATAATAAATGAATTTATATCCCAAAGTATACTCAACAAGCATCCCATCAAATAAGAAACAAATTCATATTTCCAAAATACATTCAACAAATATCAATTAGCTAATGCGTAAATTGTGCTCCTGAAAATACTCTGAAATCTCAATTTCAACAAATAAATCATAAATTATAAATTTAAATAGATTATGAAAAATATAATTACTAATTTGGAATCATAAGATTTAAATAGAATTTTATCTTCTTGAGGTAGAGGACCAGATGGCTAGAGGTGAAAATAGACGCCTCTATTGAATCAAGATGAACCATTCTTTTCTTTTTCCATTGTGTTTTCTCGTCTATTTCTTTGTGTTGCTCTCCTATATATAGTGTTCAAAGAAATCTTCTCTACCGATTGGATGCTCTCCGAGCCCCTCTCCTTACAACTCCATCCAGTTAGAAAGATTCTTGAACCTTCTTGGATCCCCCTGTGATGCAGCAAAAACTACAGAAAAAAACAATTATGTTCCAGCGGATCGGTCATCCTTGGAACACAGTCCTCTAAAAACCCTATATTCAACTGATCTAAGATTTTCAAGAAAATATAGAGAAATTCAAATTCATTGATGATTATGAAATAAAGGTGTTACAAGCATATATATACACTAGGGAAGCTAGAGTTAAAAATACAGAATTAAATAACAAGTATACAAACTTTTAAAAATTTATAATTAAGTCACAAAAAATAAAAAAAAACGCAAAATTGAGGGCCTAAACAACATTTTTTGGCCAAAAAGCGACTGACTTCACCGCAAGCGGTAATTATTATTCAGTGGGTCGATTCCGATAAAAAAAGACTGAACTCATCCCCAAAATCATTGATAAATATTTTTCAAATATTTCAAAAATGGTTTTTTTTTCTAAATAACGAATATTAATCTCATACAGTATATCACCCGCCTCTGCCCCTAATTGAGAGGACTGATGCCACGTCCATCCTTAAGGACAAGCAGAAATAACCAATATTTTTACATCGTATGGGAATTCTTTTGGCTTCCTCTTCTCCCACACTTATAAATCTTTGACTCACAAACCAAACCAAACCAAACCAAATATATCCAGTATATCATTCGGGCGAGTGCAGGGAGGGTAAGATGTCTGTGACCCAATGCCCTACTTATTACGGTAGGGAGGCTGTTTAGTGAAGGCACTGCTTAGTGCCGTGAGAATCTCGTGATAAATACAGAGGAAAACATATGATTCGAAAAAGCTCGAGACCATACCTGAGCCCATGGCTTGATCCACATGGGACATACCTAAGCGGAATTTGTTTACTTCACTCCCGATGAACGCTGCTCTAACAAAAGAGAGGTTGGCTCTGCGCACAGCTCCCTGTCAAAATACACCACACGCAAAGACAATAGGATAAAATATACAATAAAAGTAAAAATACAATGCTCTAGGTCAAAACTAACCGAGACAACCCAACCCTGAGGCTCTCAACTACAGCACCGCTCCCTACAAAGGAATCCACAACTCTGATCTGGCGCCTCCAAGCGCACCTATTAACAGTCATGGTCTCGGAAAGGTTTAAGGCCTTCAAATCTAATCTCTCAGTTGCTCCTCCCACGTCCTCCTCGGTCTGCCTCTCCTCCTCTCCCCGACAACCATTAAACTCTCGAACCTCCTCACCGGAGCAGATGCCTGCCTCCTGCGGACGTGGCCAAACCATCTCAATCTCCCTTCCCTAACTTTCGCTGAAATGGGAGCCACTTCCAGTGCATTCCTGAAAACACCGTTCGCAATTCTATCTAATATTGTACGACCACACGACCAACGTAACATTGTCATTTCAGCCACTTCCAACTTGCTCTCAAGTGACTTCTTCATCGCCCAACATTCGGAGCCATACAACATTGCAGGTCGGATTGCCGCTCTATATAATTTACCCTTCAACTTTAGAGGGACTTTCTTGTCACACAGGACCCCTGTCGCTGCTCTCCACCTTAGCCACCCCGCCTTGATGCGATGCGTGACATCATCTTCACACTCACCGTCCTTCTGAATGATCGAACCCAAATACTTGAACTTATCCATACGGGGTACGATCTGATCCGCAATCATTACCTCGACATCTTCCTCGTTGGCCTCACCACTAAAGTTACACCAGAGATACTCGGTCTTAGACCGGCTTACACGTAAGCCCTGGGATTCTAACTTAGCCCTCTAAAGCTCCAACTTCGAGTTCACCTCCCTCCTCGACTCCGCCACTAACACAATGTCGTCAGCAAAAAGCATGCACCACGGGATGCCATCTTGAATCCCTCGCGAAATGACGTCAAGGATTAGAGCGAAGAGAAGAGGACTTAGCGCCGACCCCTGGTGTAGCCCTATCTCAATCGGAAAATACTGGGTGTCACCAACTGGGGTCCTAACGCACGTCCTAGCTTGGGAGTACATGTCTTGGATCGCCCTAGCGAACGGCAACGACACCCTCCTCTCTACTAGGATCCTCCAAATAACATCGCGCGGAATGCTATCATAAGCCTTATCTAGATCTATGAACACCATATGGAGGTCCTTACGCCGCTCTCTAAACTTCTCCATAAGGCGTCTGACGAGATGAATGGCCTCAGTCGTGGACCTCCCCGGCATGAAGCCAAATTGGTTCTCTGAGATCTCCACTTCTCTTCTAACCCTGCATTCCACCACTCTTTCCCAAAGTTTCATAGTATGACTGAGAAGTTTAATACCCCTATAGTTACTACAACTCTGAGCATCGCCTTTGTTCTTGAAAAAAGGCACGACAATACTATATCTCCACTCTGTCGGCATCTGAGAGCCTTTGAGGAGGATGTTGAACAGCTCTGCTAGCCATTGAACTCCAACTTCCCCCAGACAAAGCCACACCTCAATAGGGATCTGATCTGGGCCTACAGCCTTAGCTCTACCCATTTTCATTAGGGCACCCTTTACTTCCTCCTTGCTGATGCTCTCACAGGAACTAAACGAACGAGCAGAAGATAGATTAACTCCTTGCACCACCGAGTCACTACCTCTAGCCTCATTGAAAAGTTCGAAAAAATATCTATTCCACCGCTCCTTAATAGCCACATCGTTCACTAACACTTGACCCAAATCATCCTTAATAAACTTAACGGGACCCAGGTCGCGCCGCCCTCTTTCCCTAGCTTTCGCTAGTTTAAAAATAGCATTCGCTCCTTCTTTGGTGTCTAGGCGCTTGTACATCTCCTCGTAAGCCTCACATTTAGCCTTAGCCACTGCCTTCTTAGCCTCTCTTTTCGCCACCTTGTACGCTACAATCTTCAAGATTCTCTCCTCCTCATCACTAACCGACAAAAGCTCCTTAAATAGCGCTTGTTTTGCCTTAACCTTGTTTTGGACCTCCTCATTCCACCACCAAGCCTCCCTAGGTCCACTAGACCTGCCCGAAAAAACCCCTACCACCTTCTCGCCCACTGTCCTAATAGCATTGGCCATGCTGGTCCACATAAGGTTAGCATCGCCCGCACGCAAAAAACCTCCTTCGCAGGTTAGAGACTCCTTGAATACTGTCGCCTTCTCACCCTTCAGATCCTTCCAGAGAATCCTAGGTCTAGCTTCTCTAACCCTGCTAACAACACGACCTCTCATGGATAAATCCATAGCCAGCAGCCGGTGTTGAGAAGCACATGCCTCGCTCCGAAACACCTTGCAGTCCACGCACGCCCTAGCATCCCGACTGCGCAAAAGAAGGTAGTCAATTTGCGTGTTGTGCCCCCCACTACAAAAGGTGATGAGGTGCTCAGCTCTCTTCTGAAAAACAGAGTTAGCAATTACCAACTCATGCGCAGTGGCAAACTCCAACAGTGCGGAACCTCCTGCATTCCTAACACCGAAGCCGAAACTCCCATGCGCACTATGATAACCATCCACCCCCTCACCAATGTGCCCATTGAAATTGCCCCCCTAAAATAATAAATTGATCGTCCGGAATACACCCGACCAACTCATCTAAACAGACCCAAAAGGCTTCCTTATCAAGCACACCCAAACCAACATGTGGGGCATACGCACAAATCACATTAACCACCTTCTCCCCAACCACCACTCTAACGGACAAAATCCTATCATTGCACCTCTTCACTTCCACGATGTTGTCCTTAAGCTCTTTAGACAAAAGAATGCCCACACCATTGCTCGAGTTAGCAAGGCCTGAATACCACAATTTATAACCGTTCACCTCCCTGGACTGTGCCCCCTTCCACCTAGTCTCCTGAATACAAGCCACATCAACCCTTCTCTTACCCAAAACATCCACAAGCTCCAAAAGCTTACCCAACAAGGTACCCAAATTCCAACTACCAACCCGCAAACAGTGCGACATCGACCAATACAAAACCCAAACGCACTACGAGAAATAAAATAGGGTAGTGAAGCCAAAAATGAAAATAAGATGAGAATGACAAAGACAATATAAAAGCAAGCAAACCGCATAAAAATCGCAGTAAATGGTAGATATATGGCAGACAAAAATGAAATTTGACAGAAAAGTACAATGATACCGGACTTCGACACGCCTTGAAGACGAGGGAGGAGAAGCCACGGAAGCTGAAAATCGATCGACTCCTGAATAGGGAAAAGGCGATCGATAGGCCGACGCACGGGAAACCTGCAAAACAGACAGCTAAAATGCAATACTACTGTTAGATTGACGGGGAGGGATGAATGCCGCGTTGTAAAGTTATTCTTCCGGCGATACGCCGGCCAGAGATGACCAGCAGCCCGAGGCGGCGCAAGCGTAAGTTACGGCAAAGCTCAGTGGTTAGTTAAAAATCACACTGTTATCTTACAGAAAAATCAGAAAAACAACAGAAAAAGGAATCGCTGCAGATCTGGGAATCCCAAGAGTGAACTAGAAAGCAGATCAGGTGGTAAAACTCAACCCTTGCCAAAGCCCGGTTCAGATCGGGAGAAGAACAACCACAAAACGCAGAGTTTGCCAAAGTTCTCGGCGGAGAAGAAATCCAAAAAATTCCAGGCCCCGAGTATAATACGATTAAAATAGATTACCCTTTTCTCAAAAATGGGGGATATAATTTATATAAATCCACAAGCAAGATTTTGACTCACACTATTCTCTAAACTATATACATGAAGAGAATTAAGATCCTGAGTCAATGTTGTCCATTTTATCAGGACAATATTAAATTATAATATTTTTTTTAATCATAAATCTCAAATCAAAATTTTAATTAACAAACTAATATAATACGAATATGATTAGATAGTAGGCTTTTTTTCATCTCAACATTATAGAATTTGCACTATTATAATAAATTATATAATTTTATTACGAGATATAAAATTAGATATTAGTAGAAAGACTATGTCACTAAAAAGTTATCCTTTGTTCAAGTTGAATTAATTTTTCTTCTATTGTACTGAAGTTTTCAATTTTAAGAAATAATTTTGTTTTAATGAAGTATATAATTAAATTTATACAATAGCTTTAAATTATTGTTTTTATCTATAAATTAAAATATGAGTTTATCAAAAATAATAAATTTAAAAATAAGTGAGAAGATAGAAATCGTCAAAATAATGAATTGTGTGAATGTCCTTGTTAGTCATTTAACCCAATTAAGTAGCTATCAATTATTAATTATTTAACAAATATTTTTATACAAACAACTAATACAAAATACTAGTCAAATCAGTTACTATAATCAACTATTCAAGTCAGATAATCAATGAGCTAACGGCTAACGACTACCTTGATTTTCATCATGGTGTCCTTAAAGGAAGGTTCTATGCCCAAAAAAACGAGAACAAAAAAGGTAGATGAATTAAAAATTAAAAAATCTCTCTCTCTCTCTATATATATATATATATATATATGTGTTTTTTTTTTTTTAAGTATGAAGTGGAATTAATTTTTTATTATGTATAGATTTTATTATTCGTTTTGTTAATTTTGTGATATATATTTACAATGGAAAAGATTTTTTGACATAATGTCTCTATACCATAATACCCTTAATTTTTTTCATAATTATATTTTATGTATTGACTAATATACCCTTATGCTATTTTGGATGGATATATGAGAGTATATTTTTGCAATATAATATAAGGATTTAAATGCAAGAAATATATGAAAAGCTATTTTTTCTTTCAAATATTTGGTCTAGATTTTGTAGCCAAAATATTTGATGTAATAAAAAAGGCATCCTATTTTATTTTCGACCGTACCTATTTTTGGGGAACAAATATATGGATTTTATTTTTGAGAGGATATTATGATTCAGCCATGCGAAAGCCAGGAGTTATAGGAATTCAAGATCGTGATATGTAGCCCTATTTTTTCTGCTGTAGAATTGAGAATCATAATACTTAATACCTAGGAAGAATTAAAAATCAAAGTTGATTAGTATCGCGAGACTGAGAGAGACTGTGATAGACGGCGGCGTGGTGCTGAGGGGCGGTCCCGGCGGCGCTACATGAGCGGCGTCGGCCCGCGGCTGTCGATGATGAGAGATGTGTTGAGAGGGGAGAGGCTTACGGTCTGGACGAGATAGAGAGGGTTGAGGGAGATGATGGGTGACGACGGCTGACGTCTCCGAAAATTGATGTTGGATAATTAAATCAAATATTATTATAATCTTTAAACCTAAAATAGTTAAAGGATAACAAAATTTATACACAAAATACCTTAATTTTTGAAATTAATTAAAAATAAAATAAATTATAAAATTACTAAATAAAACTTGTTATGGCTTAGACATTATGTCTCGACCCATTTATAATTTGCAGATCACTTTTGAGTTATTAGTGAAGCAGCTAATGTGATTTGATCCAAGTGCCATAAAATCATTCACAGATTACGGATTTACAGCGATGGGGTGGTAGATCTATACCTACGGCAGAAGCGGTAGAGCCTGGATTCTTTTTTTTGACCAACAACAAGACTTCAGGGATAGAGCTTCGGCAAAGCCATCACCCTAACCACAAAGGACTAAAAATATATTGAACACTTGAATGTCAAAAAACGCTAGCAAGAATCTAGCGACAAACAATTACAAAGACTTACAAGCCATGATAGGATCTTGAAGGAAACCTATCCAGTTAATCCTAAGCTTGTTGTTTCTATTAGATAACCAAAAAAAACGAAGTAGAAACAATCGAGTCAAAAAGTAACGCCTTCTTCGGTTTCTCCTCTTGGAAAATGTTTTGATTTCTGAAATTCCAAATACTCCAAGCTGTCGTTCCAACAACCGCATGTAACCCCTTCTTCGCCAAAGTGTGAATACGAGTATCATCCACCCATGACATTAGCTCTCTAATCGACAACACGGAGGGGAAAACTAAATTCCACCATCGACCAACGAGGGCCCACACATCCCGAGCGAGATCACAATGCAATATCAAATGAGTAATCGTCTCATCCCCTGAATTACAAATACCACACTGATTAGATTGAACAATAATACCTCTAGACATTAGATTCATCCGCGTGGGTAGCTTGTTCAGAAGCATTCGCCATATAAAAATGTTTACTTTGGCTGGCACTTCTTTTAACCACCTAGTTGCATAAGTATCCAAGCACAGGATCCCTTTATCTATCAATTTCCTGCCACACTTCACCGAGTAAACACCATCACCATCACCCATCCATATCCATCTATCACGCTGATTTGAACTGACATGGGTCTCGAGAAGGCTCAAAAGAGCGACCCATTGTTCCTCTTCAGCTCCCCCTCTCGGGTTCCTTCGCAAAAAAGGAGCATTGAGAGCAAGATCCAACCTATTTGCAACAACAGACTCAGGCTCCTGATCAAGATTGTAAACACGCGGGTATATATCTTTTAGCGAACCATCCATTATCCAATGATCATCCCAGAAACGGGTATCCATGCCATCCCCGACTTTGCGTTTAAAAAGAGCATCCAAATGAACATTCTTTTTTTCAAGATCACGAGAAACTTTTAGAATGTTAATCCAAATTGAACCAACATTACTTCTTGGCTCGCTATCATGCATTCCACCATGATGACCAAATAGAGATTTAATGACCAAAACCCAAAACGCAGATGGGTATGACATAAATCTCCATTTCCACTTAAACAAAAGAACTCTATTAAACCCGTAGAGGCTTCCAATACCCAAACCTCCATCTTTTTTACTCGCCATGGCTTTATTCCATTTGATCCATGTCATTCTATTCTCGTCCGCATCCGCTCCCAAAAAGAATTTATTTCTGATCGCCTCGAGTTCCTTAATGACCGCAATAGGAGTTTTGAAAATACTCATATAGTATATCGCGATGCTTCCAAGAACCGATTTCAGTAACGTCAACCGACCACCTACTGAAAGGGTTTTGACTTTCCATCTAGAAAGTCGGGTCTTGAATTTGTCAATCAACTCTTTCCAACCTCCAACTCTAGTCATATTTCCACCAACGGGAACCCCCAAATACACAAACGGAATAATAGAAGCCTCACAACCAATATTACTGGCCATATCAGAAATCTCGCCCATGGGAACCCCCACTCCCATAAGCATGCATTTGGCCAGATTGATCTTTAAACCTGATAATAGAAAAAAACAATGAAGCAGCAAGACAATATTCGAAAAGTGATTTAGCCGGGATTCTAGTTCGACATTCTGTGGTCTAGGCTTGCTTCACGAGATTTTATCTTAATATCTAAAAGGAATATTTATAATTTTAGCCCTTCTCTTATGATAAGTTACCGAACTGCCGCCTCTATTAAAAATCATACGAGTTTAGTCCTTTTATTTGTCGTTGTTTATCAAATCGGCCTCCACCATTTAAATTGCCATTAATTTAAAATTGAGAAATTATACTTTAACCCCCTACTATGACAAGTTATCAAACTGCCTCCTCTACTAAAAACCACGCGCTACTTTTCATCATTTATCAAACCGGCACCAAAAGTGATTTTACGTCCAAATTCCCTCAGTTGCTACTCACTCAGCGTCCACATCTCCGCTCACGTCACGTTTCGCTCAGCATTTTTTCATGTAGCAATGTTGTAAAAAAAATACAAAGTTTCCGACGCTTCATTACTTACAAGTTTGCCATATAAAAAAATGACTACTTTTTCAGATTTTGTTTTATATTTTTTATTTTAATAATTAGACAGATTAAAAAATATGTATTTAACATCTAAAAAAAAATCAATAAGCAAGAAATTCTTTTGAAAAAATCATCTAAAAAAATACGAACATTTAAAAAATTAGTCAGATTTCTTCATATGATATGTTGTTAAATAATAAAGCCTAGGAGAATCCACTCTTTTTTTAGTGGCAGTATTATAAGCTTTTCCAACATTATTACATGGAAAAATATTGAGCAGAGACGTGATATGGATGCTAGTTAGCAACAGTTGAAGGAATTTGGATGGAAAATCATTTTGGAAACCAATTTGATAAACGGCTGCAAGTAGAGGGATTAAATTTGATCATTTTAATGGTGCCAAATTGATAACTTGTCATAATAGGAAGTTAAAAGTATAATTTTCTCTTCTCAAAATGTATAATTAACAACAATTTGGACGTAGACAGATTTGATAACTATCGGCAAACCAATGAACGAATGACAAATGTCATCATGTGAGTGGTCTCTTTTGTATCCACCTCAATCGTGGTCGGTCTACATTAAATTTTGCATTCATTTTTTTTTATTTAGTCGATTTCATATGGTCGGTTCACATTAGATTTTGCCTTCAATTTTTTTTAATTAGTCAATTTCATATGTGACAGTATGGTGGTTGCTGTTATTCCACTCTAACGAAATTCAAGTGCAGGGTATGATACCTCCGAATATGTAAAAATGAGTACCGATATCCTATAAACAACTAAAACATAATACTATACCTCTATTGTAATTGTACATTTCGACTTTCACGCTTGACACACCTCTCTTATGATTGTAAATTTGAACTTTCACGCTTCCCAATACACCCTTAATTATTGATATCTTCATTAGCAAAAATCATAAACGTTGATATTTAGATGTATATACCAAAATGAGTACTACATTAAGTAAATTTAGGCAATACCAAAATGTCTATTACATCTGCAGAAAAGGACATAAACAACCAACATCATACATACTTCCTAAAAAAAAGGCAAGCCAAAAAGTTACCAGATGTAGCCAGCCACACTCAATTCCCATACGGCATAAGAATGGTATAAGTAAAAATCTAACAGCCTTATTACAAAAGAAAACTGTAATCATAAAAGAAAAAATTGTGAAGGGGTCGGTAGATGTAAGATCGAAGAAGACCTACTGCAAAAGTAAAAAATCAAATATAGAACAAAAACAATCCAGATAATATCGTCGTTTGTCCATCGCGTACCTGCCCAAAGACCCAGCCGGATTTTTCTCAACTGTAAAAATTAACAAACAAAGCACAAATTCAGAATAGCCAATCAATTAAAATTCATCTTATCTGCGAAGGTGAACACAGCAACCCAGACGCATCGGACCCAATCACCGAAAGGTTACACACAGCACACATCTCCCCTTGCTGAGACACGACAAAATGCGTGCCGCAGTAAGGACACATGACATCCTTCTGTCCTCTATAAATAGGGACATACGTGGCCCCACACACCACAAACGGATTCCTAAAATCATAATTCAGCTGAGTCGCATCCTTCATATTCCTCTCGGCGGCCTGAAGCACCTGACGTGCCGTCCTGGCCTGATTCTCCACACTCGGATTCGTCTCCAGAAGCCTCCGTGCGAAATTAGCAGCGGTGCTCAGATTCTGTGCTTTATAGCAAACAGTCATAGCATTCACCAAAGCAAGCCTCATGTGCGGAAGCTGGAGATTGCAGTGCGTGAAATATGCTGCGAGTTCCTGCTGACGAATAGGATTGTCCTTCAATTCCCTCCTTTTAAGCTCCATCTGCAGACCGAGAACGTATTCTTTCACAATTACAATCAGCTCCTTGACCTCGTCCACCTCTCTCCTAGTTTCAACCACAATCAGCGGGATCGTGTGAAGAATCCCCACAAAGTGCTTAATAGCTTCGGAAAATTTTCCGGCAGTGGTAGCCTTGTAGCCAGCCTTGAGCTTCTCCTCCAATTGAGAGAAACTGAAGATGAGGGCGGGGGGGCCGCGGACATTCGGGCTCGCGGACTCACTCCAGCCCCTTTCAACCGCAACCGAAACCACGGGCGCCGATGTAAGAGCGCGTAAATAAGTGTGACTGCCCATGTGGAGATTGATAAATTGAGATTTCAGAGGGGCGAAATTCTTAATCCCCAACTGCCGGCTCAACAAACGCATAGCCGTGTCAAAGTTGCCGGCGGCAGCGTGTTCGGCAGCTAGAGATGACCGCTGGACCCAAATTTGGCTCACGGGCATACCTTGATTCGGGATAATATACACAGACGAACGTGAATTATTAGCTGCCTTTGGGGTCTCGGCATCAGGAGGCAGATCAAGATCAATATCCCATCCTACTTCCTCGTCGTTATCCTCATTTACATCCACTTCGTCTAGCACCATGCTAATGTCTCCATTTTGTATATTGTCCAAGTCAGTGATATCCAAATTCTCACACCAATTGGCATCAGCCGCCTCTTCAAAAATTTCTTCCACACCTCCTCTGGCTGTATCATCGAGGCCACCTTCAAATATCCCTTTACTGACCATTAACAGAGGCCAATCTCCAGCGCACAACACATGACTTGGGGGTACTAAAAGAGAAGCTTTTTTTCCTTCTGGGAGGGAAGGAATATTATCACCCAGATCTGAGGCGAGTCGTTTGGCAGTATCATGGAGCCCGTGGACTGAGGCTGTGATGTACGCAAGAGGCAAGTGGCCTGCGTTCTCCAGAATCTTAACACGCTCCCGCACATCGCCGAGATATAGGGCATCGTGAAATTGGCCCATGACGTCATTATTGACTTCAGCGATTTTCATCATTTTGGACAGCTTGTCGATATTTCCGGTTATTAGATAATGGAAAGAGAGTCTCTCGAAGTTCTTTATTGTATAATATGCGTATTCGACTATCCCGGCATTTCCCTGCCGAAGGGCCTCCAAACCTAGCCTGTACCAGTGATCTTTCTCATCTATCTTTTTAGCAGATTCCAGTGCTTTCTCAATGTTACCACTTTCGAGGGCCAAGTTAAAGCGAGTTCTCTCATCCTTGACAAAATAAAGAGCAACCTGCGGGAAGCCCTTCTGCTGCAGATAAGCAATCATGGCCTGTCCACATAATTCCGAATTTTTTATCATGCTCATAACTTGGTCGTATCTCTTCTTCATTAGGGAAAGCTTAAAAACAAATTCCGTAGAATCAATAATGATAGGACGGTTTTTCCCATCTCGGTCCAAGCAAAAGATCGTGCTCCCAAATATCTTTGTGATATATACTGGCACGTCCAATGTCTTGATGCTTCCACTGTCTCCATTAGGAAGGCAGTACTTGATGTGCGTCAAAGTGGTATAGATAAAGACGCCATTATCATCCCATGCTCCACTCTTGACACGAATAGTCTCGTGAAGGGTACAGCGATGCACAAGCTTCTTATCAGCAATAACAATTGAATGTTTGCTCAGCAAAGCCACACTCTCCATATCGGGAGACCAAACCACATATCGGACAAAAGATGTTTGAAGATCCCCAAGAACATTTCTCTGTTGGAGGTCAAAGATGACAACCCTGTCCTCAGACCTGCACAGCAGATTTCCGGTGCCCGCATAGAATATAGCATCAGTAGCAATAGGGAGAGGACTCTTTTTCACTATTTCGTTTTTTAGGTTTTTAACCAAGATTTGGTTGGTGCTCTTCTCAAGCACAGCAAACCTATTTCGTGCAACAAAAACTGCTGACCCACCAATACCTCTTTTTGCATCTTGAACTGTGTCGCCTCTACCATAGCTATCCTTGGGAATAATGTAGAGTTCGTACGATCCCCCATCTATGTCTGAACAAATCAGAACAGCATTCTCAGTGGGACTGTAGGATAGAGTTCGAGGACCTTGATTCAAACTATTAGAACCAGGGCGACGGATAGGTATCAGCTGAGTATCTTTCTGGGATGAATACTCAAAAGCGCGCAGAAACCTGTCCTTGACATAGAAGAGAGAATCAACACTAACAGAGAAGGCAGGACGCTCTCTTTCCAACTTAAAAACAATCATGCCGCTATCATGACCAGCAGCCAGAAGATTCATCTCAGGATGGGCTGAAAGGATCCAGAACCTGTCATGCTCCCTACGAAAGGTT
Organism: Orobanche coerulescens; assembly: GCA_033398695.1. NCBI lineage: Eukaryota > Viridiplantae > Streptophyta > Magnoliopsida > Lamiales > Orobanchaceae > Orobanche > Orobanche coerulescens. The sequence continues at coordinate 130,803,598 of CM065812.1, read as the reverse complement.
TGCAGGCCAGTTCTTTTAGTAGCATCCCAAACTCGGATACTCTTGTCTTCTGAATTTGACACAATGATGTCCTGCCTTGCATGGAATAGAACACACGACACATTGTTCATGTGGCCTCTCAACGTGTCCACCTCCCAAGCCTTTGTATCTGACACAATAATAAATCCAGAATTAGCTATTCAATTAGGTCACCTATAAGTGGGCCTAGAAAAGCAATACACACATCATGTATAATATGCATCTGACAGAAGTTCCTATAGCCAGTTCCAAGCAAACATGGAACTAACACCTGTCTAAGTAAAACTTTCAAAACTTTGGCACAGGATCAGTTGACCACAGACTTCAGAACAACTCAATCACCTATAGATCCCCAACCCAGAGGGAGGGAGGGAGGGAGGGAGGGAGGGAGAGAGAGAGAGAGAGAGAGAGAGAGAGAGAGAGAGAGAGAGAGAGAGAGAGAGAGAGAGAGAGAGAGAGAGAGAGAGAGAGAGAGAGAGAAGAGAGAGGCAGAGAGGGGGAGCGCGAGGGCCATAGTGAGAGCAAGAGCGAGATGGAGGGAGGCAGGGAGGGAAAGAGAGAGACTTCTCATCAAATTGAAGACATATGAATAAGTTGAAGACACCTCTTTCAGCCAGTCGAGGTAACATTTGAGATTTTCCCAAAAACAGACCACAAAAAATAAAATAGATCTAGCATGATATGAAAAGAACGAATGATATCATTTTTTGACAAATCCATAGAGAAATTCTAATATAGAATCTAATAAAACCACACATTCTGGCTTAATCTCCCTTTCACATTAAAAGTTTTCTCATCATCCAAGTTGCACGTATTTTTAAACACCAAATACACATTTATTGTGTGATCGTTCAAGACAACAGAATTCATCTTCCAAACCAATAGGTGCTAGAGAAATCAATATCCTACTTCATACCATTCATGCGCCAGATTTTAACTTGGCGGTCATCTGCGCCAGAAACAATCAAAGGGAGAGTCGGATGGAACGAAGCCCAATTAACTCCTCGATCATGTCCTTCCAATACATACTTCACAACAGCATCAACCCCGCCAAAAAAGTCTGTATTCATCTGAGACAATCGCAGAATGTCATCAGCAGGGGATACTGTTTTTTTCCTTAAAGCACCAATATCCCAAACACGCACAGTCTGATCCAAAGAAGCTGAAACAACAAGGTCTTCTTTGGGGTGAAATGAGGCACACATCACATAATGATTGTGCCCAGTCAACACAGAAATGCAAGTCCGTGATTGCCAGTTCCATATTCTAATTGTCTGATCATCACTAGCACTTACAATCCAGGGATACTCATGATGAAATTGGACAGTTCGGATGTAATCAAGATGACCAAGAAGGGTAAATAGACACCTGTGCAATTTGTAATTCCACACCTTGATTTTGTAATCGTCACCTGGAAAAATCAGTTTTGACAGTATAATATATCGCCGACCTTAAGTAATAATGAAATAAATCTTTTGCCAGAGAACAACATATATGCAATATATATATTAATAAAAATACATATATTAAGTTGCAACCAAATGTCACACAAGAGTGAACACAATGAAATTCTCCAGCTCCTGCATGGCCAAGAGTCATATTTTCCAACACATCATCCCCATACAGAATCCATACAACTAGAGCACCATCACGATAGTGTTCTCACACATGTCATATGCCACTTGTATACATACATTCAAGTCAGATTTTGCGACACATTTCACCTGTATATACAGTCCAATGTTTTAAAAGGCGCGGGGCGTGTTTGAGGCGTTTTGGCCGGACGAGGAGAGGCGTAAGCCTCGATTAAAATAAAAAAAAATCTAAAAATCTCACGAGAATATCATAATATTGATAGGAATTACAAAAAGAGCAAAGAAATATATATTAAATTACTAAAATATCATAGTGTTGACTCATAAAATTTATTTATTTTTGTTGCTTTCAAAATATTAGATACATTTAAGTAACTAAAGTTGGTTAATTAGGCATTAACTTAGTTTTTTCAATTATATTTTATTTTCTCTAATAAAATCACAATTAGATATAAAAGAAATTTCTATATAAAATAAATTACATTCTCTCGCAAATTTTATATTAAACTTATTATTTATTCATTTAAAATATTAAATTTAATAAAATTTAGTAAGTAACTCTAGTTAGTAAATTAGTTATATTATAAGTTTCCTACAGCGCTCATTATAAAATAATAGTGACAATAAGGTTAACCAAGTCATTCACCACCTTATATTAAACCCCTATTCTACCTCGACCCTATTTATCTTCTCAAACCTACACCACACAGTCCACACCACACCAAAAAGAGACAGCTGCCACCTCTCCGTCTTCTTCCATCTCAATCCTAGATCTCAAGTTTTTTTTTTTTTAGCCTGCCTCGTTCCTCGGAAAATAGAGGTCCGCCTCATGGGTCGCCTCAGAGAAACGCGCCTCAAGGCGCGCCTCACAGGTACGAGGCGTAAGCCTCAGCGGTGGGGGTAGAGGCGCCACCTCAGAGGAGGTTTTCCGGCGCCTCGCCTCAAGGCGCGCCTCGACCGCCTTGTAAAACATTGATTCAGTCTATAGAACTAGAGTCACATGACTCACATCATGATCATGGATCAAAAGAAACAGTCCAGAATTAAATGTGGCACTTTTCTACATTCAAATTACAACAACAACAACAACAACAACAACAACAACATCTAAGCCTTAGTCCCAAAATGATTTGGGGTCGGCTATACATTCAAATTACAAACGTCATCAAATTTTAAAGCCAAATACAACTAAAGCACTCTTACGACCCTTGGTTTGAAAGAACAAATTTAAACAATAAATTTCAGTTTGACAGCAGGACATTTATTATTAAGACGGTTAAAACCATGTTGGTGATTAATAATTTTGAGACTGATAGCAGCACATTTATAATAATATAGAAAGGGTAACAGCATTTCAAATAAAGTCCATTTGTAAATGTATAAAATGTCTCCAATTATTAATCACAAGCGAACCTATGAAGCACCGGTACTCCTAGAAGGTCGAAGCATGCATGGAAAACTCGGAAATACGGTTCTACATTTTTCTTAATGGGGAATACAACGGGGATACATCAGGGGTACGCACGGATACAGATTTATGGGCTTTTTATAAAATTTAGGACAAAATAGGGGACGCTATAAAATACTGGGATCTTTTTTATAGAACTTAAAAATAATAGGAGCAAAATGTTATTGATGAAAAATAAAACCCTTAAAATCAAAATCACCAATCTCTCTATCTCTCTCTCTCTCCCTCTTTTTCGCTCTCTTTTCTTACAGCAAAATCCCCGTCTAATCTTCTTCTGTTCTGGAAGATCTCTCCCTTTCTTCTTCTTTTTCCGCAATCTTTTCCCATCTATTCTCTCCAGTCCCCATATCTCTCTTTCTCATCTTTTTTGTCGTAGCAGTCCCGAAAATCCCTAAAATTGTATGAATTCTTCTTATTTATGTTGTTCGTGGATGAAAAAGTAGATGAAGCTCTTGAAGATGTTTGAGATTGTCCATTTGTTATTACTTATTATTACTCGTTAGAGTTGTTCAATTTTTATGAATCCATCAATTATCAATATTATTTTTACTTCAAATAAGTTTTCTGGTTTTTATTACAACATATGTGTGTGTATGTACATATATATATATATATATATATATATACATATACATATATAAATATATATATATATATATATTGCTGTTTCCCGTATCTCATTCTTTTCTAAAGATGCCATCTCCCGTACCGTGTGTGTACCCGTGTCGGTGCTTCATGGAAGCGAACAGACTATAATCACTAAACCCACTAAGCAACAACGTGAGCACATATCCAAACAGCAAATCAAATATTGATCCAGCAGACTTGTCCATCAAACAATCATTAATTAAAACATACCAGCAGATCCAGAGATTAGAACACTATAAACAAGCCAGAAAATGCATGATTACCCAAAACCAAGCAGAGATCACGATGCATAAGTGAAGCTTATAACAAACAAACAACCAAACAAATAAAAATGCGAACATTCATACAAACAAATCAGACCTCCAGATACGAAAAGCGGCTGCGATTTATGAAAATGAACGCCTCGAACAGGTCCATCATGCTCGTCGAACCGATCTATGAGAGTGCCCATGCGATAATCCCAGAGCTGGATCACGCCACTGTGAAGACTTGCCAAGATCCATGGCCTCTTGCTATGGAAACTCAATCCTTTCACTCTATTACTCTTAGTCTCAAATTTCGTCAACATTTTCCTACAATTCTTCTTCCCCAAAAATCATACACTCTGTAAAAACCCACCAAAGAAAATGTGAGATCGCAAACAATAGAAACCCTAATGATTTCCTTCGATCTTAACCTGATGTAGATCTGGAGAGAATTTGGGGATTTTCAATGACTACGCTAATCGTAATGGAGGACAAAGATTGAGTTTATTTCTTCATTCTTTCTGGTGGAACTACTCTGCTCGGCGAGAAAATGTGTTTGGGTCCGAGTGGAAAATTTAATTATCTTTTATAGGGATGACTTGTTTCTATAGTCTACTTTTTTTTTTTTTTTCTCTAGTCTACTTTACTATTAAACAAGTTCAAGACCCGTCGAAATTCGGAATATAACGCCCTGTTCTCTTTATTGTTTTGAGATCATTTTTTTTTTTTTCGAAAACACTAAAAACGTGTTCTTTTTATCATTTTCGAAAATGCATTTTGGAAAACAAAAAAAATATTTATACACAAAACGCAAAACGCCCCAAACCTCGTTTTGAGCGTTTTGTGTGTATTTCAACAAAAAATCTTCAAAATGCTCAAAACGTATTTTGAGTTTTTTTTTTGATTATCCTAATTTGAAACTAAGTCTAAAATAAAGATTTATGAATTTAATATTAATATTACAAAAAAATATTTTGCAAAACAAATTTAACACAACGCGTTTTCAACAATTTGAAAACAAAAATAAAAAAAAATACAAAACATTTTTCAAAATAAAAATACAAAATAAAATACAAACAAAACGCACAATTTTTGCTTGTTTAAAAATAAAGTACAAAGATAAATTTATGTTTGAAAAACAAAATTAATTATAAAAAAATGATTTTCAACGGAATATCGATCTACTTTATATTAAGAGTCAAACATCAAAAAATTAATTCAAAAAATTTCCTCATAGATTGTCAAAAACCTCTTTATAAACTATATTAGTCGTAGAATTATAAGTTTGGCTCTCTTCGTCATAAATTAGAACTTTCAGGCCCTTCTTGCTAATTACTCTGGAGACAGCCACATACAATTGACCATGGCTTAATACCGGTCTGGGAAGGTACGGTCCAACGTGGGAAAGAGACTGTCTCTGACTCCTATTGATAGTCATCGCAAAGCAAATGGACAGGGGGAACGGCCTACGTTGGACCTTGACAGGGACTTTGGTGAAATCTGAAGGGCGCAATATCATTCGAGGAAGAAACACTTTCGTACCAGCATTTTTTCCAGAGACCATTGCATCCTCAATAACGTGCTTATAACGCTTTGTGACTATCATCCTCGTACAATTGCACAACTCAGCCGACTGGTCTATATTCCTAAAAAGCATCACTCGACGTCCAACTTTCCACTTGAAAATATTCAATATTGAAAGTCGAACCCTCGGTCAACAACTTTTTGAATTACATCACCAAACTTGGATGCACGCTAGCTTGAACTTTAGCTCCCTGAGAACAAATAAACGGACGATAAGTATGCCATAGAGTTATGAATTAGAAAAACACAACAATTAGAAACCTCGCGATCGAGCAAAATTATTTGAATGCATTGTGACTTGCCTTTTGCATTCATGGGAATCCACATTTTTAACACACAAACCATAAGAGATCGTTTGATTTTTGCGTCTGTTATCAGTACAATGTCTCGAATGTTTATAGTTGAACACATTTTCTGGATAAGCTAACAACGAAGTTATTTTAATAATTGTGACGCGATATTTTTTCAAGAAATTATACTTTCAAAATAAACTTTGTACTAAAATAAGACTGCATGGAAAATAGGACGTTATTGTATTTTCAGACACATCAAAATTAGTATAATTTTTATTCAAAATATTCATAGGAGTTGATATGTAGACAATGAGTAAAATCACATTTAATAAAGAATGGTGAATGTGCAGGTATGAGTAATGTTGATCTGCCAGTTTGTAGTATGGCCAGGAAATTATTTAATGTGGAGAGAGGATGCATTATGTTTAGTTATGCTATACACTCTTTTTTCTTTTTTTTTTTTGCAGAATATAAATGGTGATTTATGTTAAGAAGAGTAAATTTGTTTGGAGAGAGAGATTATGTGACTTTTATTTGTGTTGTTTGATGGTCTAACTAGATAAAATATTCAACTAAATTAGCTTGAGTAAACGTTTTTCTGTATAACTTAATTAACGGGATAAAAATTACTTGATTTAGATCGCTAAATATTATGTGATAATGAAATTGCATATAAAAAATTTACTCTTTCTACGGCACTTACTAGAAACTGCATAGAGAAAATGTATAAACTTAATTTCATAAACTAATGGTCTGCAAATATTTAAAATAATAATATTAAAATTCAAGACTTAAATCTTATATAACCCACTATAGTATTTTTTTTGTTCATCATTTTTGTTCATCCTAGAGCATTTAAAAGATGTGAAAGTTGTTTATGTGATACATAACTATCAAACTAATTATTCTATCAATTTCTAAAACGTACATACAAAAAGTATAGTTTTATTTGCATAAAATTAATTTTCCGCAGATCTTTATAATAAGACTATTAAAATTCAACAGCAAATTCATTTTTCTTCAAAATAGAAGATGGCAGTCATCAACTTAGTGAAAGAAACTAATTTATTTAATGTTGTCTTATGTTCTTGAAATATACCTTTTGCAATGGCTTCTTGACATAATTTCTACATATATGAGTAGCAAAACATCGGAAGACAATCATTTCCGACGGAGCAAAAAAAAAAAAAAAAAACATTGAAGGACAATAACCAAGATGACAAGAAGTAGATTCATGTGTTTTGATATCATGAGGAAAAAAATAAAGGAGGATTAGCTTAGCTACAATTTTTTTTTTTTTTGGCAAAAAACTAAGTTTTAGTAGAAATTAAATAACATATTGGTAAATGACGAAAAATAATTCAAAAGATCAATATGCTTCCAAATTACTGAAATAGTATTTTGTTTAATAGTGTTTTGTTTCAAAACTGTTCAATAAATCAAAGGGTAAAAAAAACTATGCACTTGAACAAAAAAACCTCCACTGTCCGTCGCTATGACTATGAGCAATTGACCCGGAAAATTGCTCGATGTTGTGCGTTGTTCTCCCTTGATTCTTTTAAAATTTTATTTGTAGACGACTTGTATACTTATTTTATGCCGGACAAAAAATTTGATTATAGTAAATAATATCTACAAAAATATGACCACATCAAACAAAACACGGGATTTTAGGAACATTAATGAAATATAAAAATGGCTAGTTTTGAGAAAAGCAACTAAATTTGTGCAATTAAATTCTAATGAAAATTTTAAACTTGGCAAAAGCAATAAATAAAAAAAACCAGAGCCATAAATAAAAAATTCGTTAAATGGCAAAAAACTTACAAAATTGGTGCCAAAAGTCGATGGTTTGTTTCATAACTTCAATTATGATTGGGAAATAGTAAAATATATTGATCACAACTATTAAATAAAGCAAAAAAAAAAACAGCAATTAAATACGAAATTCTAGCAATGCCAATAAAAGTGAGAAAAATTCTTCTGAAAATGTTAGAACTTTCGCATTTGGAAAATGAAAAAAAAAAAGGATAGTGATTAAAAAACCCAATAAATTAAAAAAATCACAAAAGGACACATAGGGATAGGATAAATCAATGTGGGCAAAAAAAAACAGTGTCTTTATATATATTGTTTAGATTAGTTAGTTTTTTTTAAAAAAAAAAAAAAATTCACCCACTCCTACAATTTATGGATCCAATAATTTTTCTTTTAATTTTTCTCTCAATGTCTAAAAGTAATAATTTTATCGTCTCAACTCCATTTTTTATTATAAATATTCTGAATTAATCTCTTTTTACGATCTTTGTATTAACATCCATTATGCATATATACATTTAAAATATTACTTTTCGAATATAAGTTATTTTTAAGATTTATAATATATCTTGATTTTTAATTATTTTTATATAAAATAAAAAATCAGATAATTTTAAAAGAGTTTTCTTGAAGGATAAAGTCTACTTTTTTACAAGATCAATATATTTACTTCAGTTTTTGTCTTTTTATAATAATATTGGTTTATTTGAATCATTTTATTTTTAAATTATTAGGTAAAAGAATTATAAATATATTAGATTTACAATTCACAATAGAAAGATATATTATTAGTTAAAAAATTTGTTGATTGATTTTTCTTTTTGCAAAAAGAAAAAAAAATTATGTTAACAAATATAATAGGATGATTATATTTTTATTTAAATACGTCACAATAATATAATTTACCACTCATGTACTTAATGAACTAATATCATTGTAGGGTCTCATAGTATATTATTAAATTTAAAATGTGTATCTTCATAATAAATATTTATCAAAACTACTTGATGTTGTTTCTGTTATGGATGTATACTGCAAAACATACTTTATATTTGTATTATCTTATTTCCTTGTAAGACCCTGTTCTTTTGGACTTATTTTTTGATTTTGATTCGATTGATTGATTCGATTCAAGTCCATTCGATTCGATTCGATTCAATTGATTCGATTCAATTAAGTTCTTCTTCTTATTATTATTATTATTAATCTTAATTATTATTATTGTTATTATTACTAATAATATTACTATTATTGTTGTTGTTGTTCATTATTATTATTATTATTTACCATTATTATTATTATTATTTGCCCTTAATATATATTTCAGTTCAGTTCAGTTCAGTTCAGTTCAATCCAAAAGAACAGAGCCTAACTACTTCAGAGAACATTAATTATATTTTGTCAAATCTTTTGCATATTAATTCACGTTATGATATGCAAATATATAGTCTATTTATTTTCTATCGTAGATAATGTGATGTGTTAGTGTTACACGGAAGATCATATTATCGTTGCCTTATAAAATAATATAATAGTTCATAACTTATATAATTATTAGATAAATTATGTGAAAGGTTGTAGTGTACGCTTGAGATTAGTTGATATTTACTATTGGCATATATTAGCGTATTTGTATACGTTGAGCTAGATCACGAGAGAGATAGGTTCTTCTGTATTGACTGTAAAAAGAACGTAGATATCGGATAATTGTTATTTCTTAATTCTAATATATAATATTTAATTATATATTTATAATAATTATTGCTTTGATTTACCATGGGCGGGAGTCAGAGTGATTGGCTGAATATGCTTCGTATTCGGGCAATAATATTATTTATATGACAATTAATATTATAACTACAAATTACGTCCCCACTCGTGCGGGTTGATGATGTCCCTTTGAGGAACTCGAGAATGATTATTATATTAAACCCTGTAGGTGTATTTAATTTTAATATAATAATAAGGTTCAAGTGGTACTACTCTTGGATAAACAAATAATTAATTAGAGCTATCAATAGCTTAAATTAATTAATGAACATTCAATATCTTAAACACAGAAAATAATATCTTTAAATAAGGAGCCCGATTCCATAAATTAAGATTTGAGTTGGAAGTGCAATATGAATTATTTAGTGGATTGAGTTAATATTAGTAAACTCAACCATATTATGAAGGGTTTAATATGGAAGGTTGAGTTATACTAGGAGTCTAACCCTAATTCTCCTTAAGGCCCTAGAGTAGCCAAAACCTATATATGATACATAGAGGGAGATCGATTTTACTTTTTACATACACAAGATTTTGATCTTTTGAGCAAATATTTAATTATAGGTCTTGACTTGTGTCTTTATTCTACAATTTAGATAACACATTAGTTTTTCTAAAATACCAAAAGTATTCAGAAAAATAGAGGTAAAAATCATGAGGATCTTGGTGAAATAAATCGGCTGATCCAAAAAGGTGTCAAGCAAGATCCGGTAGCTCGTTCCCCACACAACGTCCAAATTAAGACTGGGATATACTCTAGAAGATTTTAAGGAAGAGATCGAAACAATCACTTCACGTCAAAGGTAAATATCCTATTATCTTATAATCTAGATTAGGATATAAGATTAATCAACAATATTATTACATAAATAATAATAGTATTTAATTTGCTTATTAATCTTAGTAATTAATTAATTAACATGCCTGAATAGATTTTGTGCTCGTGTATGAGTAAAATATTTATCAAACTATAAATCATTACAAACTTCACTTCTGCTATGTTTTTTTCCCAACAGTTTTGCCTTTATACTAATATGTAATTATATTAGTATATTATTACAAATATTACAAATATATAATGATCATATACACTACTGTCATGTTTATATAATTTATGTCGAATTTTACACATTGTAGTATAATAATATTTAAGTCCAAGACAATATCTTATTCATCACTGATTTTGCTTTTCAATGATATACATATTTACATTTATAATAAAATAAAAAGTTAACAATGTAATGGGTTTGAGTGGAGGCTATAAATATGATCTCTTGAAAAGAAATCTCCTTTTTCTCCTTTCTACATTAATTCCAGTAATTTTATAAACCTCACCTCTAGCGTTTGCGACCTCCACATACAATACACCAATTATCTTTCTCATCTCCCCTCTCTCTGTCAAGTTTCTATTTAGATTTTTTTTTTGCGCAAAGAAAAATTATGTTAACAACAAATATAATAAGTTGATTATATTTTTTCTTAAAAGCGTCACAATAATATAATTTATCACCCCACGCATAATGACTAATATCACTGTGAGTTCTCATGATAATATTAATAATTCTAAAATACTTGACTTTCGAATAAATATTTATCAAAATTACCTGACCTTGTTTCGCTTGAATTATAATATGTAATTATATTAGCACATTATTATAAATATTACAAATATATAATAATCACATAAATTAGTGTCATGTTATATATTTCTTATCAATTTTCTACTTATCGTAGTGTAATATTTTATATAAGTCCTCAATAACATCTTTTTCATTACTGTTTTTTATATTAATATTACTTACTTTGTCTTAAGAATTAATTACAACTAGATACAATTTTTGTAACACAATTGCAACCGGATACAAGAATATTTTTGCATTACAACTAGATACAAAATTAAACATGCAATTTCCAAAACACCCCCAATCAATTAAGGGTCTAGTAAGGGGAAACACGGGGGTAGGGGGGCTAATTTAAAGAAAAAAAAGGGGGATGTAGTGTCTTATCTAGTATGTGTTAGAGGTGTCTTATCTAGTTCCCAAAAAAAAGTTGGGGTTTGCAGCGCTGGACGGGGGCGGGGGGTTGCAGCGCTGGACGGCAATGTCAAATCAAGCAGGTGATGCTAGAAGATATGGTTACTCATTTCTAAATTCAAATTTGGAAATCAAATCTGGGGGTTGGATATATGCATAGTATTGTGCCCTTTTCTATCTTAAAAAAACTCTCAAATTTTATCATTTTCGTTCCTATCCGAATTTGTGTTTTTTTTTTTGCAAAAATTTGTTCAGCGTTGGTGTTGGTGGTATTTTCTTGTATAGTTCTGAATCATGATTGTCAATTCGGAAGAAGAAGGAGACGTTTTTATCAACATCCAGTGGGGCGGTATCGGAAATTTGATTTCTGTGAATTCGTCCTCGTCATTTAGTGATTCGAGTAAATCAGGATGTCATCGATAAAAACGACTACGCACTTATCGAGGTATTCGATATCTCAGGTAACTAGTAAGGGGCCCGATTTAAAAAATGTTACTATGTCATTCCGTTTTTCGGTCGGTAGTATTAGCAATTGCATGTTAGATTCGGATGCTGATCTGAAAGTTTTACTAGCAGTGTGTGAGTTGTTGTTAAAAAAAATTGTTACATTTGAGATTACAGGTGTAAATGTTCAGGGTTCTGATATGGATGTTGACGGTAGCAATCATCCAAATCATGTTCATGCATACGTGTATGAACATGTTCTTACAAATGTGCATAAACATGTTGGTTCTGATGATACAGTAGGTTGTGGGATGGATTTGGATTTTGATAGTGTTTCAATTTCAAAACAGAAAAGGGGGAATAAGGGTGGGCCCAAAATTCAAAGAACTTCAAACAAAATCCCTTTTAATCGTGTGAAGAAAAAGTATAACATTAGGGGAGAAGGCAGTATATATACCATCATATGATATTTGCCCCATCACAAACAAAAAACTTCTATTATCAGATGATTGGGCACATATGATGGATGGGGGCGTAGGTACAGTTTTCAGGGGGGTGCTGGTGAGTGTAGGTCTGAACTCATAAAGTATTCCACACGCCTTGGCTTTAGGTTTAAATATTTACGTAACGATGGGAGATATATTCACATTGTGTGTAATGAAGTTGTCAATTGTGGTTGTGACTGGTTTGTAAAAGCAAGTTACAATCCGTGACAAACTATTTTGTCATTTCCAAAGCTTGTTTAGTACACAAGTGCATTGGTAAATTGGCTGGTCATGTAAATAAGCGCATGAATCCAAAGATTATCAGTAACCTGGTTATTGAAGACGTGAAGTCAGACTCAAGCACATCTGGTAAAGATATAATGAACACATTGAAAAATAGCTACGGCATTCACATACCGTACTGGAAAGCTTGGAGGACAAGCGAATCCAATGTGAATAAGATTTTCGGGAGCTTCGGAGAGTCATATGACCAACTTAGGTGGTATTCTGATGCATTCCAACGTACAAACCCAGGTTGGTTTCACAGCATAACATTGAGTTTATTTGTTTTGTGGATTAGGTAGCTTCACCCCCCTTTTTTTACACATTGTTGTTTGTGTTTTTCGCGAGTGTTTTTACCGTCTTTTTGTTTTTATGACATGTATTCAGGCAGCGTCGTGTCGTTGGAGGCAAACAAGAACACAAAACATTTCGAACGTGTTTTCATTTCTTTCAAGGCTTGTCTAGATGGTTTCAAGAAATGTCGTCCAATGTTTTTCATAGACGGGACTTTTATGATTGGTCGTGCAAAGGGAACTCTACTCGCGGCTACTGCAAAGGACGGAAACGATGGTATTGCTTTTGTGTTCTTTTTTCAATATGTCTTTTTCCTTTTTTATATTTTTAGTTAAGCCATGCGTCGCACATATATGTATATGGTTTTTGATACACAAAACAAATGAGGCAAGCATTTTTTTACGAGGATGAATATATTTTTTTGTATCCAAGGTCTGTTCCCGGTTGCAATTGCCATTGTATCAGCAGAAAACACAAGTAACTGGGTATGGTTTCTAGAAAAGCTAAGAGACTTTGTTCAACATGAGAAGAAGATATGCTACATTTCAGACAGAAACACAGGGTTGATGTCGGCTTTCCCTAGGGTATTTGTGAAACTAATGCATTTTTTCTGTATGTTCCATCTACTAGGAAATCTTAGGGGGAAATTGAAGAGTGGGTGGACCAACATTCAAAGGGAGAACATGGGAGTCCATTTCAAAAAATTTGCATATGCTCCTAATTTTCGTATTTTCAACGAGAAGCTCGATATATTCAAGAGGGAGGGCGGCAAGGCTGCTAAAGAATGGATTTCACAGATCCCATTCGATAAATGGGCAGTGGCCCACTCCAGGCACATCAAAATATACGGCGAAATGACGTCTAACGCAGTGGAGCAGTTCAACAAGTGGATTAAAGAGGCTAGAGTGTAATATCCGCAATTTTCGATTTTCGGTAAATTTCTTTTTTCGGACGAAGTCCATTTTGACTACTCGCTCATGACTGTTTCGTCATTTTGAGAATGATTAATTCTGCACTTTTTGTCATCCGAGTTCGTTTCGGTATCGTTTTGTTGAGTTCCGAGCTTTTTAGCGACTTTTCCGCACTTGAGTTCGATTCTTGCGAATCTCGTCCGAAACTGTTGTTTCGAGTTTCTCGTAAGTTCATTTGATGTTATTATTCATTTTGCGAGCTTTGGTTTGGTGTTTTGATCGCGTATCGTGATTTTCGGACGTTTTGGGCCATTTTCGTAATTTCCCAAAGTTTTGGGTAATTACTTCCGTTGTCGAATTCCGAGCCTTCATGTGGTCGGAATTGTGTGTTCTCTTAGCTCTTAGATTCATCTTTGCGAGTACGTCGTAACCGTATCATCGATTCGTATTCAGGTTCGGGTTTCGGGGTCGTTCGGGCCGTCGGAGTTGGCCCCGACCGAGTCATGGCCGGGCAATCTGGGCCCAGGCCGGCACTGGCCGAGCTACGACCGGTAGTGCTCGGCAGCTTCTGGCCGAGCTACGGCCGGTAGTGCTCGGCAGCTTCTGGCCGAGCAGGCTGTACCGTGGGCCGCGGCACATGCCGGCAGGGCCGCGGCACACTCGTGCATTTTTTCGGCCAAACCGTCTGTACCTGGTGCCGCGGCACACGCCGGCCGAGCCGCGGAACACTGCCGACCACTGGGAGCCATTTTTGGCCTGTGCCGCGGCACACTCCCGCTGGGCCGCGGCACACTGTGCAGCCTATTTATGGCTCTGCAGACGGGTTTTTGGCCATTTTTCTCCTCCTTCTCCTTCTCTTCCGTGGCTGAGGGTATGCTCATCATGGAGCCATGTTGTTTGACAACAAATCCTCGAAGTTATTGAGGTTATATCATCAATCAATCATCCTATAACATCCTTCGATCCAGCGAATCAAGGTTAGATCTTTAGAACCCTACCTTTGGGTAGATTTGGGGGTTTTCACGTTTTTGTCCGATTCGTTCCGTTTTGTTGATTAATTCATGATGAATATGATTAATCTTGTTGGTATTCTTAGTTTCCCTACGGATTCATGGTATATTTCGTGGTTTTTATGGAATCGAGAGGGTTTGGTTGTGGTCCGCCCTCGTTGTCGTTTATATACGAATATACATGAATCGTAGGCGGGTTTTCGGGTGTATTCCAATTCCGTATTCATTTAGAAATGGTTGTGATTGTATTCTTCGAATCGTAAGGTTCGGTTTCGTTGGTTCCTAGCGTTCGTCGGTGACTTTCCTTTCCGTTCGTTGCGTCGTCAATAATTCAAGGCAAGTATTTTTGGAAACCTTTATGCTTAACGTGGAATGGTAATGTATTTTGTGTGTGAATTTCTCACTTCGGGTTGGTCCGACGGGATCACGGAGGGAATCCAAAGGGTTGAGTCCTGGATTCATGAGTTTGTTTAGCTAGCCAGCTCGGGAGGGTCCTTAGAGGCCTCGGGCGGGATCTATGATATTACTCTGTTCCCAAGGCGATGCACGTGCGTGTTTTGTTTTATAATGTGGCCAGCTCGGGAGGGTCCTTAGAGGCCTCGGGCGGGATCTATGATATTACTCTGTTCCAAAGGCAAATTGTTTGACTGTTTGTTTCCGGAAAAGACATGTCTGGTTTTGGCTTTTGAAATAGATATTGGTGCATGTACTATGAAATGTGTGTTGTGTCAAGATTTAACACCTTGAGGCCGTGATCGCCTCCAGAAGGCGATGACTAGCCGAGCGATCGAGTCATGCAGCGACCAAGGCAAGCTGCCGATCGGCGACAGCGACGAGCCTTAGCCCGATGGACATGCTAGGCGGCCAGAAGGGCCGGGCGAATCCGGTGCAGCGATCGACATCAAGGCGATCGCCTCTCGACTCGGCGGGCCCTTGGCGATCGGCCGTCTCTCGGCACTGACGACCTACCCATGGCGGCCGACCCTTGGCGACCGCGCCATCCGGCCGATGGCGACCTCGAAGACCATCCAGTCGATCACCACCGACGGACATCCGGTCGGCAAAGGCGAGCCTCAAGGCGGCCCCACGTCTGGCGGGACAAGATCCGCGAATCCGGGCCATTGACCACCGACAGATTCCCTCCACGGTAGACGGGCCGAAAGCTTGTCGGTAGGGCCACATGTTGGCCGACTCGGACACGTGATGGCTCCTTATTGGGCCGCCAGTGCCGGCCTCTTCCTTGGACTTTAGCAATGACATCTTATTTGGACTTTGCTTTGTGACCCGAGAGATCGCCCCATTAAAGTATTGGCCGTGAGACGATCGGCGGAATATTAAAATGGCCGTGGCGATCGGCGACAAAGACAGGACATTGTCCCTATTTAAGCAAGGCGGACTGCACTTGTATCTTCCCTTGATTTCCTTACGCAACCTCACGATTCAAGCAATCAATACGAAGCAAATTACTTGCACTTGGCAAACATCGACTCTTGGCAACTTTCTTTCGGTCTTACTTCTCCGGCCTTTTCTCCTCGAGCGAGATCACCGGCGGAACGAAGAACACCTAGCTTCGCTCAAGAGCCGGATCAACGAGTCTTTTACACTCATTGTATTTAGATTTCTCTTATTAATACTTGTATCCACGAATATTTGTATTAATAACATCTCGCGAAGCATTCAAGCCCGGCCTAACAAACCCGAAATCTTGTATTATTTACCTTCTCTCAAGTGCTCCCGCATTTGTTTGTTGTCCGTCTTCCAGCAGTATTAATCTTCGTATAAATATTTTGGGCAACAACAATTGGCGCTAGAAGGAGGGTACAAGTTGTTGTTGCCCAAAATATTTATCCGAAGATTAATACTGCTGGAAGACGGACAACAAACAAATGCGGGAGCACTTCCGAGAGAAGGTAAATAATACAAGATTTGCCGGGTTTGTTAGGCCCGGGCTTGAATGCTCTCGCGAGATGTTATTAATACAAATATTCGTGGATACAAGTATTAATAAGAGAAATCTAAATACAATGAGTGTAAAAAGACTCTGTTGATCCGGCTCTTGAGCGAAGCTAGGTGTTCTTCGTCCCGCCGGTGATCTGCTCGAGGAGAAAAGGCCGGGAGAAGTAAGACCGAAAGAAAGCTGTTGCCAAGAGTTGGATGTTTGCCAAGTGCAAGTAATTTGCTTCTGTATTGATTGCAATCGTGAGGTTGCGTATAAATCAAGGGAAGATACAAGTGCAGTCGCTGCTTAAATAGGGACAAATGTCCTGTCCTTTTGTCGCGATCGCCCGCCGCCATTTTAATATTCCGCCGATCGTCACGGCCAATACTTTAATGGGGCGATCTCCTGGGTCACAAAGCAAAGTCCAAATAAGATGTCGCCGGGCTAAAGTCCAAGGAAGAGGCCGCCCAGGCGGTCCAATAAGGAGCCATCACGTGTCCGAGTCGGGCCAACATGTGGCCCTACCGACAAGCTTTCGGCGGCTGTCTACCGGTGGAGGGAATCTGATTGTGGTCAATGGCCCGGATTCGCGGATCTTGTCCCGGCCTTTGCACGTGGGGCCGCCTTGAGGCTTCGCCTTTGCCGACTGGATGTCCGTCGTGGTGATCGACTGATGGTCTTCGGAGGTCGTCATCGGCCAGCTGGATGGCGGCCGCCAAGGGTCGGCCGCCATGGGTAGGTCGTCAGTGCCGAGAGACGGCCGATCGCCAAGGGCCTGGCCGCCGAGTCGAGAGGCGATCGCCTTGATGTCGATCGCTCGGCACCGGATTCGCCCTGGCCCTTCTTGGCCGCGCCTAGCATGTCCATCGGGCTAAGGCTCGCCGCTGGTCGCGATCGGCGAGCTTGCCTTGGTCGCTTCGGCTGACTCCTGGCCGCCGCTCGCTAGTCGGCCGCCGCCTCGGAGGCGATCGCCGGCCTAAGGTGTTAAATCTTGACACAACAATGCCCCTGACTTGCTCCTATGTTGAAGACATGGGGCGAGGTGGTTCTTGCTGGTGATCGCGTCTGGATGAGGACGGGCGATCTGAGCCGACTTAGGACTCGGACTTGGCCTTAATCATGGTCGATTGGCTTAGCTATCTTTCGGTCTTGTACCTGCAAAAAACAACATTGGCCGATCCCCCACGGAAACTTGGTGGTTTCGCTTGCTTGAGGAATCGTGCACAGTCGCGGAGATCGATGGACCGACCCCATGACCGTGTCTTAGGAGGGGCGATCGTGTGCTGCACCGGGGCGAGCTCGATGTCGATCGCGAGCGGCTCGCTCGGCGGGGTGATCGTCCTCACGGCGCCTGCCCCGGATTGCAGGAGCGCCTTCATGTCGTCGATCTGACGTTGCATTGCGGCGATCGCCGCGGCTCGGCTGCTTGCGGATCGGCTTTGGGAGCGGGGGCCGAGGCGATCGTGTACCGATCTCCGGACCCCGCTGCCGACCTCGGGAATTTTGCGGCGGGAGCCAGTGGCCGGATCGCCTTGTGGGAGCCGGGTAGGCCGAGCTCACGGTGACGGACACCAACTCCGTCGTCTCGTAGGCCGGGCCGGACCGCCCGGTCGCCAGTCGGGTCGGCGCCCGGGCGATCGAAGACGACGTGCCCCCGGCCGAGCGCCTCTTCTTGCGGCGAGAGCCTCCCGGCACTTGTTCGGCCGGTAGTGCCTTAAGCTTCCGCTTGAACTTCGGCGAGAGACCGGGGCGGTAGGCCGGAGGCGCGTCGAGAGCGATCCGTCGCTCTGTGGGGACGGCCAAGGCCCCTTCGATCTGTTCCTTGGTTCGAACCGATCGAGCGAGAGGCTCGGGCCGCCTTCCCGGGACGTGGTCGAGCGTCTCGACCGCGGCGGCCGCCTTCCACCATCGGCTGCCCGGCTCGGGCCCAGGGAGTGCAGCCGGGTCGGCGGCTTTCTTCGACGGAGGCGGAAGACATGTTTTCTGAAGGATTTCTTTTGAAGTGCAGTGAGTGTCACTTCAAATATCTGCCCCGAGAACAGTGAGTGTTCTTCGGGACGGTAAGTGTAAAAAATCGAGGGTTGGACACGCCCTCCTTCTAGCGCCAATTGTTGTTGCCCAAAATATTTATCCGAAGATTAATACCTGTGGAAGACGGACAACAAACAAATGCGGGAGCACTTAGAGAGAAGGTAAATAATACAAGATTTGCTTGGGTTTGTTAGGCCGGGCTTGAATGCTCTCGCGAGATGTTATTAATACAAATATTCGTGGATACAAGTATTAATAAGAGAAATCTAAATACAATGAGTGTAAAAGACTCGTTGATCCGGCTCTTGAGCGAAGCTAGGTGTTCTTCGTCCCATGGTGATCTGCTCGAGGAGAAAAGTAGGAGAAGTAAGACCGAAAGAAAGTCATGCCAAGAGTTGGATGTTTGCCAAGTGCAAGTAATTTGCTTGTATTGATTGCTTGAATCGTGAGGTTGCGAAGGAAATCAAGGGAAGATACAAGTGCAGTGCCTTGCTTAAATAGGGACAGTAGGTCCTGTCCTTTTCTTTGCCGATCGCTGCGGCCATTTTAATATTCCGCCGATCGTCTGTGCCAATACTTTAATGGGGCGATCTCTGGGTCAGGCTAAAGTCCAAATAAGATCTTGTTTGTCGGGCTAAAGTCGAGGAAGAGGTGGCCCGGCAGGCGGTCAATAAGGAGCCATCACGTGTCCGGAGTCGATCAACATGTGGCCCTACCGGCAAGCTTTCGGCGGCTTTGTCAGGTGGTGGAGGAATCTGTCGGATTGTGGTCAATGGCCGGGATTCGCGGATCTTGTCCCGGCCTTTGCACGTGGGGCCGATCTTGAGGCTCGGCCTTTGCCGACCGGATGTCCGTCGGTGGTGATCGACTGGATGGTCTTCGGAGGTCGTCATCGGCGGTGGATGGCGGTCGCCAAGGTCGGTCGCCATGGGTAGGTCGTCAGTGCCGAGAGACGGTCGATCGCCAAGGGTCGGTCGCCGAGTCTTGAGAGGCGATCGCCTTGATGTCGATCGCTCGGCACCGGATTCGCCACAGGCCCTTCGGTTGTGATCCTAGCATGTCCCCAGGCTAAGGCTCGGTCGCCTGGTCGCCGATCGGCAGGCTTGCCTTGGTCGCTCGGCAGTGACTCGGTCGCTCGGCCTGTTAGTCGGTCGCTCGGCCTCGGAGGCGATCGCCGGTCGGAAGGTGTTAAATCTTGACACAACATTTGTATTAATAACATCTCGCGAGAGCATTCAAGCCCGGGCCTAACAAACCCGGCAAATCTTGTATTATTTACCTTCTCTCGGAAGTGCTCCCACATTTGTTTGTTGTCCGTCTTCCAGCAGTATTTATCCGAAGATTAATACTGCTGGAAGACGGACAACAAACAAATGCGGAGCACTTCCAGAGAAGGTAAATAATACAAGATTTCGGGTTTGTTAGGCTTGAATGCTCTCGCGAGATGTTATTAATACAAATATTCGTGGATACAAGTATTAATTAGAGAAATCTAAATACAATGAGTGTAAAAAGACTCTGTTGATCCGGCTCTTGAGCGAAGCTAGGTGTTCTTCGTCCCGCCGGTGATCTGCTCGAGGAGAAAAGGCCGGGAGAAGTAAGGCGAAAGAAAGCTGTTGCCAAGAGTTGGATGTTTGCCAAGTGCAAGTAATTTGCTTCTGTATTGATTGCTTGAATCGTGAGGTTGCAGAAGGAAACTGAAGGGAAGATACAAGTGCAGGCTGCCTTGCTTAAATAGGGACAGCCGGGTCCTGTCCTTTTGCTGCCGATCGCCTGCCGGCCATTTTAATATTCCGCCGATCGTCTGCCGGCCAATACTTTAATGGGGCGATCTCCTGGTACATCAAAGCTAAAGTCAAATAAGATCTTGTTGTCGGGCTAAAGTCGAGAAGAGGCTGGCCCGGCAGGCGGTCGAATAAGGAGCCATCACGTGTCCGGAGTCAGTCAACATGTGGCCCTACCGACAAGCTTTCGGCGGCCTGTCGGCTGGTGGAGGGAATCTGTCAGATTGTGGTCAATGGCCCGGGATTCGCGGATCTTGTCCCGGCCTTTGCACGTGGGGCCAGTCTTGAGGCTCGGCCTTTGCCGACTGGATGTCCGTCGGTGGTGATCGACCTGGATGGTCTTCGGAGGTCGTCATCGGCCAGTGGATGGCGGTCGCCAAGGGTCGGTCGCCATGGGTAGGTCGTCAGGTGCCGAGAGACGGTCGATCGCCAAGGGTCGGTCGCCGAGTACTGAGAGGCGATCGCCTTGATGTCGATCGCTCGGCACCGGGATTCGCCACAGGCCCTTCGGTTGCGATCTAGCATGTCCACCAGGCTAAGGCTCGGTCGCACAGTCGCCCGTCAGCGAGCTTGCCTTGGTCGCTCGGCAGTGACTCGGTCGCTCGGCCTGTTAGTCGGTCGCTCGGCCTCGGAGGCGATCGCCGGTCGGAAGGTGTTAAATCTTGACACAACAATTGCCCCCCAGATTGCTCCTATGTTGAAGACATGGGGCGAGGTGGTTCTTGCTGGTGATCGCGTCTGGATGAGGACGGGCGATCTGAGCCGACTTAGGACTCGGACTTGGGGTCGGTCCATCGATCTCCGCGACTGTGCACGATTCCTCAAGCAAGCGAAACCACCAAGTTTCCGTGGGGGAACAACAATGTGTAAGCGATTGGTTTGCCTTGAATACTTGTACTAGCGTAATTGCTAACCCCTTTGGGGACCCATTGTCGGGGAAATTCTTGTTATGGATTTCAGGTTATGTTCAGCCAGACGAGCGGGCGCTGGGATGGTACGAGGATGTCGGCCAAGGTTGTTGACATGTGCAATTGAGTCTTGTTATTTCCTACTGTCTCTTTTGATGTGGATGTTTTCCAAATTGTAAACTTATAAATTGTACTCGCGAGTACTTAGGCTTTTCCTTTCAGATTGTGATTGGCCTTCGTTGGAGATATTATATTTGTCGGTTGAGGTTTATTATGCCGGTTGTACCGGACGTGTTGTTTTATGTTCTTGTTGTTAACAATTGTTTCCTTGCTAACCGAGGCGGGTAGTCGAGTGGTGTTTTCTTGTGTTAGCCTGGTGGGTCCCATGTAGGGGTCCACGGCGCTGTAATACACCTCGAATATCTTGGGGGTGTTACAGAAAATGGTATCGGAGCTCTAGGTTTATGGATACCTAGGCTTGTCGGTTATTTGGGTCTAGTTATGTTTTGTTTTGCACATTGTCACACCGCTGCCGGCATCTCAATACATCCAGTGCTCGTAAGTTTTCCTTACTCGATTCTCTTGTTTTCTCGTATTGAAATTCCACTTCTTGAACTGTGATTGCCTCTCTCGTACTTATCGTCGAGTTGTTTTTCGATCCATCCGGTTCGTGTACTTTTGATTCTAGTATTGCGTAGTCCTTTATCTCTCTGGAGTATGTGCGCCGTTCTGGGCTTGACCGTTTGTCGTTTTGCGAGCCTTCCATCGCTAAACTTCCCAGCGTTGGTGGGATCGTTGGCGATCGAAAGATCCGAGATTTGCTCCGTGGTATACTGTGAGAGGGCTTGACCCTCTAGTCTTTTGTTGTATGATGGAATCTGTGTTTGGTAATTGCGATATACTAAATGTATGTTGAGCCAAACGTACTGATGGTTTGGACACCGAGGGGTGCAGTGTGATGTGAATGTTTTGAACATTGATATGCTCCGGGAGAGGTATCGATGGCAGAGTTTGTTGAGAAACTCACATAGATGGTTTCGACGTGTGTTCGAATCGGTGTTCATTAGTTATACTATTAAACTTGAAGAGATAGTTTGACATATGCTTGGAATTAGTATTTCCGAGTTGCGCTTGTTGAACTGGTGATTTTTGAATGCCATATATGCGTGTGTTCGGGAATTGATGGTACTTGGCTAATTATTAATATTTACAACCAATATGTTTCTATTAATAATAATACATGCGGCGTGCATGCTTGAAAATTTCTTAGACTTGACCGTATTGTGGGTTTGAAAAGTGACATGAATTTGGGCGAGCCAGCCTTGTATTTTCAAATAAAACCTTGTGTCGGTATTTAAAGGTCGTGTATAAAAGTGTTTAGGACATTTTATAAAATGCTACCGCTGTTAAGCCCTTGTCGTGTTTGAAAGGGTCTTGAAAACGATTTTTAACTTATTGGTTTTATTTTCGAATAACTAGAGTATACGATTTTAAAATCAGATTAGCTTGGGGAAACCTAGGCTGTCGAGTCAAGTTGTGTTTGTTGAGTTTTGTCTCGTCGGATTTTGTCTGACTTAGTCGCATCGCGACGCGTCGTTTGAGATCAGTAGTCGTGATTAGTATCGAGGGGCGGTCGTCACTTACGTGCGATCTATGGATGTAAAACTCCCTTCCTTGTGTTGTGCCTCGTGTGACACGAGTTATTTGTATGATTAGTCGTTAAATGATGGAATCCCTCTGTGGATTTTGATCTCACGATATGTGTTTATTAGACTCTCGTATTTGGTTTATACGAGGAGTGTCGTCACTGCTGATGTATTTTCGAACCGCATTTTATCCGCTGCGTGAGTTCTTTCAAAACGGCTTTCGGCATTTTGCAAACTGAGTTTTATTTCGTAAAACCGATTCCCTGAATCAAGTTTTGGCATTTTGGCCTTGAACATTTCATGATGGTTTGACAAATGATTTTGTGAGCTTTGGAAAATATTACCGTCATTGGTCTTTTTAGCATTTTCGAAATGACTTGGGAAATTGTGCTTAGCCTGGTAAACCCGTGTGAGAAAGGTTTACGACATGTAATTTTTCTGATATGTTCTGTTGTTGTCTCTGTGGGTCGTTAGCGCACGCGAGAGTGCGTTGGTAGCACGCTAAGGGGAGGATAGCGCACGCTACACAGTAGTTCGGGCGATCCAGAGCTGCGGGTAGTGCGAAGTTCTCGTTAGCGCACGCTAACACTTGGGGTTAGCGCACGCTAACAGTGTATTTTTGGTCAGGAGTTTTGTTTGGTGCCGTGATTAGCGCACGCTAATTGTGTCCAGTATAAATACTGGACACCAGTCTACAAGTTGCATTTTTCTTCATTTCTTCTTCTTCCTCCATGAGTTTGAGACGTAGCGACTAGGGTTCGCATCTGGGCTGATTTTTCTTCCATCCAAAGGTGTTTTGGAGTATCCTAGATGATTTTTAACAGCATCTAATCCATTGTTCTTCGCCGAATCTAGGTATTTTCTTGAATCCCTAGAGTTGACTTTTTGGAGTTTTGCTCTTGATGTCGTTTTCCATCCAGTTTTGATAAACCGATTGTTGTTTTAACGATGTTGTTAAACATATCCTAGGGGTTTTATATCACTGTCGTGATTTTGAATGATTTGATGCGTGTGATATGATGTGTTTAAGTGAATGTTGATACGTGCAAATTTTGGGTATTTTGGCCTATTGTACTTCTGAAAAACCTTGAGCATCTTAGAAAATAAACCTCGAGACGTACTTTTAAAATGAATTATTTTCTCACAGTGTTCTCAAGATGCCTACTAGCGCCACGCTACGTTCCAAAATTATTCGACTTTGAGGATCAAAATATTTTGAGATACTTCTAATGATTTAGAAACACCCTTGCTTAGACCCGAAGGTCGAATATTGCTGAAAAGTTTTAATTTAAAGAAAGGTGTCCTCATTTTTTTATCAAACGCAAGATGACTTTTTTTTTTAAGTCTCGATGATGATGTTGGTACTACTTTTTGATATATGATACTCAAGATCAACTGGTGCTTGCAAATTATTTTCAAAAGGTGGTTTTCGTTTTCAAAACCTATCGTTCTTATTTGCGGTCCGGGAATATATGTGTAATGTTCGTACTCTCGTTAGGGTGTTAACCCCGAGTTGTGGTTGAATCGGTGGTGTGAGCATTGAGTCGTTCGCCACACAGTTGTCGTGGTAGTCTCTGTGAGGGGTGTGATGTTGGTATTGGATGTTGTTGCCTCGTAGTGATTTATGCGTTATCGCATGTTTGCGAGCTGTTAGAGCTCGGGTTGGTATGATTGTGTGCATCGGTGATTGTTCCGCGTTGTGTCGGTTGCTTGTTGTATTGTTACCTTGGTTCTGTTGTTGTGAGTTTCGGGGGCGAGGTCAAAGGTAATACCCGTACTATTTTGACTTCTATATTTTCTCTTTCTCCAGTCTATCGATTCGCTCGTGTTCATTGATACATTCTGAACTTGTTATGTACCTTGGTTTCATCGTCCGAACGAACTGTGAACTTGTTGTGGGTCGATCTGGTTATTGCTGTGATTTTTTTCGAGTTCGGTTCGATTCTTGTGAACCTTGTTCGGGAGTGACATCATCTGGTTCTATTAGTTCTTTTATTCGAAGTGGATCGGATTTGGAACTCTTGTGTTTTCGACTCTGTCGACTCGTTTATGTTCGTTAACATTTCTGAGCTTGTCCTGCCCCTTGCTTTTGTTGATCGAACGAGTGTGGTATTGTTTTGGAATAACTCATTTGTCGCTGTGACTTTTCAATCGCTATTCCCTTTCCTGTGGATCTTATGGGAATGCATGTCTTGTAGTTCTCACCAGATCATCCTGGGAGTTGTTGTTTGAGTTTTATTATCCTTCGTGTTTCGGACATGATTATTCGATTTTTGTTGTCTCGATCGTTTGTTTGTTCGGTTTTTGTTCTCGTTTTGTGATTTTTGAGCGTTCAGGCTCCTTCCTAATTCCCTTAAGTTCGGGAAATTAGTCTCGTTTTCGACCTTCCAACCCTTGGGCAATGGAATTCCGTATTTGTTCAGCGTTTGGCTCGCGTTTTGATTGATGCACCGTTGGGTTGGTCAATCGTATTAATTTTCGTTTGTTGTGTTTTGTGATTGTTCGGATAATTGACTTGATTGTATTATTCATTTGATGACGCTTGTCACTTGTTGGTTTTATTATATCCCTAACGGCGACGTTGTGTTGGTCGTCGTGGAGCGTGTTCTCACGCCGTATATTCCTTGCGTTGCTTGTAACATTTCGCCGATGGGCATAAGTTACGCGTTTCCTTGCGTATCTCGTTGAGTTTTCCTGGCGGGATATTGCTTCTCCCTACTTGTTTTAAGTTTCGGGACGAAACTTCTTTTAAGGAGGGTAGAATGTAATATCCGCAATTTTCGATTTTCGGTAAATTTCTTTTTTCGGCCGAAGTCTGTTTTGACGACTCGCTCATGACCGTTTCGTCATTTCGAGAATGATTAATTCTGCACTTTTTGTCATCCGAGTTCGTTTCGGTATCGTTTTGTTGAGTTCCGAGTTTTTTAGCGACTTTTCCGCACTTGAGTTCGATTCTTGCGAATCTCGTTCGAAACTGTTGTTTCGAGTTTCTCGTAAGTTCATTTGATGTTATTATTCATGTTGCCAGCTTTGGTTTGGTGTTTTGATCGCGTATCGTGATTTTCGGACGTTTTGGGCCATTTTCGTAATTTCCCAAAGTTTTGGGTAATTACTTCCGTTGTCGAATTCCGAGCCTTCGGGTGGTCGGAATTATGTGTTCTCTTAGCTCTTAGATTCATCTTTGCGAGTACGTCGTAACCGTATCATCGATTCGTATTCAGGTTCGGGTTTCGGGGTCGTTCGGGCCGTCGGAGTTGGCCCCGGCCGAGTCATGGCCGGGCAATCTGGGCCCAGGCCGGCACTGGCCGAGCTACGACCGTAGTGCTCGGCGGCTCCGCCGAGCTACGGCCGGTAGTGCTCGGCGACTTCCGCCAGCAGGCCGTGCCGTGGGTCGCGGCACATGCCGGCAGGCCGCGGCACACTCGTGCATTTTTTCGGCCAAACCGTCAGCACAGTGCCGCGGCACACGCCGGCCGGGCCGCGGCACACTGCCGACCACTGGGAGCCATTTTTGGCCTGTGCCGCGGCACACTCCCGCTGGGCCGCGGCACACTGTGCAGCCTATTTATGGATCACGGAGGGAATCCAAAGGGTTGAGTCCTGGATTTATGAGTTTGTTTAGCTAGCTATCTCGGGAGGGTCCTTAGAGGCCTCGGGCGGGATCTATGATATTACTCTGTTCCCAAGGCGATGCACGTGCGTGTTTTGTTTTATAATGTGGCCAGCTCGGGAGGGTCCTTAGAGGCCTCGGGCGGGATCTATGATATTACTCTGTTCCCAAGGCAAATTGTTTGACTGTTTGTTTCCGGAAAAGACATGTCTGGTTTTGGCTTTTGAAATTGATATTGGTGCATGTACTATGAAATGTGTAAGCGATTGGTTTGCCTTGAATACTTGTACTAGCGTAATTGCTTACCCCTTTGGGGACCCGTTGTCGGGGAAATTCTTGTTATGAATTTCAGGTTATGTTCAATGCAGACAGCTGCTACTGGATGGTACGAGGATGTCAGCCAAGGTTGTTGACATGTGCAATTGAGTCTTGTTATTTCCTACTGTCTCTTTTGATGTGGATGTTTTCCAAATTGTAAACTTATAGATTGTACTCGCGAGTACTCAGGCTTTTCCTTTCGGATTGTGATTGGCCTTCGTTGGAGTTATTATATTTGTCGGTTGTGGTTTATTATGCCGGTTGTACCGGACGTGTTGTTTTATGTTCTTGTTGTTAACAATTGTTTCCTTGCTAACCGAGGCGGTTAGTCGAGTGGTGTTTTCTTGTGTTAGCCTGGTGGGTCCCATGTAGGGGTCCACGGTGCTGTAATACACCTCGAATATCTTGGGGGTGTTACATAGAGCACTCCCCATTACATACATGATAGATCATATACGATCAGGTGAATGTTTCTATATAATTACACAAGAGTCATGGTTCCTTTTCTTTTTTAATTCAGTTCAACAAGTGCATGTGGTGTGTGTGGGGGAGTGGGGGTGGTGGTGCTGGTGTTTTTTCTATATTATGATCATTAATTTAGATTCATATTATTAAGCATTACTACTTGGCATGTTGATAGAAGGCAAGAGAGCAAGGAGTGGACCGGTGCACTATGCCCTATCAAGGAAACGCTGTGGCACCAGCTTACAGCCATATCTCTTTCGTGGCCAGTTATCGAGCTGTCAAGTGGTAAATTTGAAGTATTATCTAGGCTTTCTGTTGAGGTTGATTTAACCGAAAGAACTTTCTCATGTCATCAATGGAAAGTGATGGGGTTCCCATGTGCCCAGGCGGTTGCTATAATGCAGAAGAAATGCAATTCAGTCTATAGCCTTGTTGAGGAGTGCTTCCATGCATCTAGCTATCGGGAGTGTTATAGCTTTGACATTCAAGGTGTGCCCGAGACAGAGAGATTTGAGTTTCAGCCAGATGAATCAAATATGTCCAAGATTCTCCCGCCAATTCTGAACCGCCCAAATGGACGCCCAAAGAAGAAGAGAATCGCCTCTTATGGAGAGTTCTCAAAGAGGAAGTCGTCGTTGTGTCACCGATGCGGAAAGGTTGCAACACATGACAAACTAACATGCTTGTTGACCCCCGATGAGGCCATATGAGCAGATTCAGATTTCAAGTTTTTTGTTATGTTATATGCTATATGATATTTTTGGGATACGGCGAACTAATGGCAACTGTGTTTGTGCCGTTTTTTTGCCACACACACATTACGTGCCTGTGGCGGGGGGTTAGGTGGAATTATTTTGTGCAGATCAGCCTATCAAAACTTGAGCAAGTCATGCTCAAGTTTAAATAGGCTGACTATTTTTTATTTTTGTTCACTTAACCCTTGCTTTTCCTATTGGCTTTTTGTTTTTGTGACTGATGGTCAGATGGTTGTAATATAAAACCCTTGTTTTTTGGAAACATCACTGTGTGTCTTTAATACATTTATTGCATTTTTTCTAAATTTTTTCAATGATTACATGCAGGGTGATTATGAATGCAGAGACAAAAAAATCATTTTTAGGAAGGGAAAAGCATGTCACATTAACCAAAACAATACATCCTTTCAATACATTTTAAGGATGGTAAAAGTGAGAAAAAATTACAGGATGTCATACATAACATATGGATTTCCTAACAGAAGGACACATTGGTCTACATATGGATGTAATCCCACCCAACTAAATGACTCATATAATAAGGGGAGAATTGATAAATACAACCAAAATGAGCGCACCAGCTGTTATGATATTTGCACAAACTAGCTTCGGAAATGGGATATGACAGGAATTACAAGCATTAGAGCTTGTATTTACAAGTGCAACACCGCGAACGTCCAGCCCACTCGAAACCTCACCTGGTTCGTTATCATTAACGAAATAGTTCGTAGGCGTACACCAATGAGAGAAACTGCATTTTTCACACATATAGAATAACTTATCCGGGTTAGTTTCCATTTTTTAAAGCATGAAGCATGTATTCCGACCGCACTTCTCACAAGGAGATTTAGAATACCTTAAATAAGGGCCAACTGTCATGCAATTGCTATAACTTGACATATTTTTTTTGGAGTACTGTGTCTACCTATCCTTTTTACAAGTGTTTCATCCTTGCAACACACCAAGTTCTTGTATTTATAGGGTGTAATAAGCCTACAACGGCTATAAGTTCTAATAGATCTTTTTGCAACGGATATATATGAACAGTGATAGTGTAATGTCTAAAATCTTTGAATTTCTAACATGTTCACTTCTGAATGAACATGTGCATGTAAATGATCTTTTAATAAGTAATGTAATGCATATGTTCATACTTACATGCACAGAATTTTGACATGGACTAGTAATTACAATTACATTTTTTTACTACTCGGTTACATATAAATATTCAGCTTTTTGTTACACTTTTATATTCTTATAACATGTAGTAATGTATGACATAAGTGTATGTTAAAAAAAATACATTATCATGTATACAACCATAATCTTATAGACACAAGACACAACACAAAAATAGAAAGACATGCACATGTGCAGAATTACACATGAACTATCAAGATTTTTTCATGAACGTGTTCATATGTTTTAGAACTGCATGTGCAACATATATGTATCCTAGGAAAATCATCATAGCCAATAGTCATTTTTTCAACTAATAGAGACTTGTCATACATCCAGAATCTAAAGTAGGTTTCAATTTAATACATTTTTTCAGCAGAAGGCAGCAAAAAAACATCATATATCCAGCTCACGATACTATCAAGCTGTTTCAGAACATTGCAAAAACCATAGTAGCGTACCATCATGTTTTTCAGAAAGTCACAAAAAATGAAAGTATCAAATCAAATTTACACCCTTTGTACAAAATAGGGCGACACCATAAATTGTTCAACCATTTTCTTTCGAAAATTCCCCGCTGAAGGATGGGACATAGTACCCTTCTTCATCCATTTCCCTGATATCAGGCTATCTATTAAGGCACACACCACCACTCCACAATCTTCCGAAGTTTGTTCCTGCTAAAGACAACGATGACCTTACTCTTCGTGAACAGATTTTTAACGGATTTTTCAGGCTTTGCTCGACTATAGATCTCCTTAATCTTCTTCTCAATATATGTGACCTGTAATGTGTGTTGGGAGAATCAAGGTTTTGATCATGATTTTGCGTGTGAGTGAAAACTATATACATTATATACCTTTTTTGTAGCGTGTTTAAGAGGTTCTTACCAGAATTTTGGACCTCTTCAAATGTGCATCCTGGCTGCCACCTTCGCGCGCACGCAATGAGTTGTAGAAACGCCATTCGTGGTTCTTCAAATTCGACATCAAAAGCGTCCAGTGGTCTGCCGTGTTTCGTGTTGTCTTCCCATCACTTTTTGTCCACAACAGAAACAATAAAACATCATTCTCTATCGATTGCTCTAGCACATCATCGACGAAATGCTTCAGGGTATTGTGTTCACTTGTATCCTTCTCCGCGACTAGTTCCTGAATATTAGAATAGTCAAAAGAAATTTCATAGGCTATTGACATATCTTAGGACATCAAATATGATAACATACGACGAATAGATCTTTTGGCCTTACCCAACAAATAGAAGAAAACACGGTAGTGTATCTCCCAAGGCCCATCTACGCATACTTATGCTAAATCAGGTCCGCCCACGAATCGATCACCTGGTTTGTGCAACCAAAGTTCTAGAATTTGAAATTACAATGATTTTTTTGTTATAAAGTGTATCGGAGAAGAAGTGGGTGAGGGGGGATCTGACCCTGTTAGCAATCCGGTTGTGATGAAGGATGAAGATCACATCTTCCAACGTCACCTCAGACATCGGCTTACTGCCTCTCCATAACACAGTTCTGTGATACAATTAACATTTTTTTTTTAGGTTTTGTTGTTTTTTTTTTGGGGGGGGGGGTGTTAGTGCAGTGGTGGACAATCAATAAATCAAAGTATTTTGTGTGTAGGTACCATACCTCTCCTGATCCTCACTCCATCTATCGATTATGATCGATTTCAAATGGCCCGATATCTTGCTCATCGCCCAATATTCACTGTCCAAAAGTGGCAAACCGTTTCTTAGCTTGATATTATGTCTTACCTTCGGACTTCTATGGACATAATCATCACAGTCAACAACGGGTATTTCAGTATGCTTAATGAGATCTGGGGTACTCATCTGAGGTGTAATGACTTTGGCCTTTCTAACGCCAGTCACAGTCCGGCCCTTTACTGTAACACCCCCGAGACATTCGAAGTATATTACAGCGCCGTGGACCCCTACATGGGACCCACCAGGCTACCACAAGGAAAACACCACTCGACTAACCATCTCAATTAGCGAGGACACACATTTAAATGATACAACATAAAAAGATACGCCCGGAGCAACCGGCGTAATAAACATCAACCGATAATATAGCAATTTGAGTTAATACAAAACGAAGTTCGAAGTGAAAAACCTAAGTACTCGCGAGTACAATCTATAAGTTTATAAATGTGGGAAACAACTATATCGAAATAGACAAGAGAAATAAGAAGACCCAAATGCACATGTCAACGACCCTGGCCAACATCCTCGTACTGTCCCAGCGCCCGCTTGTCCGGCAAAACATAACCTGAAATCCATAACAAGAATTTCCCCAAAACGGGTCCCCAAAGGGGTTAGCAATTACGCTAGTACAAGTAATCAAGGCAAACCATTCGCTTACACGTTTCATAGTACAATGCACCAAAACATTTCAAAAACCAAAACCAGACATGTCTTTTCCGGAAACAAACAGTCAATCACATTTGCCTAGGACCGGGACGAAGCCACAAATCCCACTCAAGGCCTCTAAGGACCCTCCCGAGCTGGCCATATCATAAAACAAATCACGCACATGCATCGCCTAAGACCGGGACGAAGCCACAAATCCCACTCGAGGCCTCTAAGGACCCTCCCGAGCTGGATAGCTAAACAAACTCGTGAATCCAGGGCTCAAACCATTGGACTCCCTCCGTGATCCCTTAGGGCCCTCCCGAGGTGAGCAAATCACACACAATATACATTACCATTTCACGTTAAGCATAAAGGTTTCCAAAAATACTTGCCTTGAATAATTGATGACGCAACGAACGGAAAGGAAAATCACCGATGAACGCTAGGAACCAACGGAACCGAACCTAACGATTCGAAGAGTACAATCATAACCATTTCTAAACGCATACGGAATTGGAATACACCCGAAAACCCTCCTACGATTCATGTATATTCGTATAAAAATAGCAACGAGGGCGGACCACAACCAAACCCTCTTGATTTCGCAAGACCATGAAAATATACCATGAATCCGTAGGAAAACTAATGATATCAACAAGATTAATCATATTCATCATGGATTAACCAACAAAACAGAACGAATCGGACAAAAATTCCAAAAACCCCAAATTATCCTTAAGTAGGGTTCTAAGAGCTTTACCTTGGATTAGGATGAAAGATTCGTGTTGATGTTGTTATTATACACCAAGAACTCAAGTAAGATGATGGTTGGGATGATTAGAGGAAGAAATCGCCAAGAAAATCGCCCAAAATCGCCAAAGCCGCGGAGAGGGAGAAGAAATGAGAAAAGACGTACATCTGGGTCAACTCCCTGGTTTATATAGCCAGGGAGTGTTAGCGCGCGCTAATCCTGAGAAGCCAGCGTGCGTTAACGGGACAAAACTCCAGACCAGAAGTTAACGTCCCAGTCCAGTAACCAGATTTATGGGTCGTTAGCATGCGCTACCCGAAACGTAGCGTGCGCTAATAGATAGCGCGCGCTACCTGGACATCAGCCGAGTCCAGAAGTGAACTGACTAGTACTCACCTGACCCCGTTAGCGTGCGCTACCGGCCAAACGTAGCGTGCGCTAAAAGCGTATCGGTAGCGCGCGCAATCGGCCATAGCGTGCGCTACCTGGGCACCTGACCGAGTCCAGTAGCAAACTGTCTAGTACTGGATAGACTCGCTAGCGCGCGCTACAAAACAAGCGTAGCATGCGCTACTGAAGGATGTTTAACGTGCGCTATAAAATAACATTAGCGCGCGTTAGGCACAGGGTAACAACGGCCTGAAACACCGAAACATGAACGAAGCATCAAACGGAACAACACAAAACGTATGATAACATACAATGGATCTACGGCAACCCCGTACGGCGATTCCGAACAACAATTACGAGAATCCGATCAATAGATGATGGAAGAATCAATAAACGTAGAACTGGATGACAAAGAGTCTCGAAACAATTATTCCCAAAAATTAATATGGTTACACGAGGGTCGCTAAAAACGAGAAATACACCAAAAAATGAAAATACCGGAAAAAAATGCGGATATTACATTCTACCCCTCTAAAAATAAGTTTCGTCCCGAAACTTAAGAAATAAACAACTCGGGGTACCTAGCACGCATGCTATCCTTGGTTTCCCAAGTTGCCTCCTCGACACCATGTCTCGACCACTGCACCTTAACGAAAGGGATGGTCTTATGCCTCAGTCGTTTCTCACGATGCTCCAAAATCTTCAAAGGACGCTCCTCAAAAGTAATATCCTCGGCGACATCAATCTCACCATAATCGATGACGTGACTAGGATCCGGGACATATTTCTTTAGCTGGGAAACATGAAAAACGCTATGAATATGACTCAAGGCCGGGGGTAACGCCAAATGGTAAGCCAACCCACCGACTCGCTCGAGAATATCGAAGGGTCCAATAAATCTCGGACTCAACTTCCCATTTTTCCCGAAATGGAAAACTCCTCTCGTCGGCGACACCTTCAGTAAAACGTGGTCTCCCACCTCGAATTCCAAAGGTCGACGACGGACATCGGCATATGACTTCTGTCGACTGTGGGCAGTCAACAACCGTTCCCGAAGTAATTCTATCTTCCGCCTCGTCTCTAAAACGATATCCGGCTCGGTCCCGACAAAATCGGACGCCTCATTCCAACAAACCGGCGATCGACAATGCCGCCCATAAAGTGCCTCATACGGTGCTATCCGAATCGACGCGTGCCAACTATTGTTGTACGTGAATTCGATCAATGGCAAATGTTCCTCCCAGTCACTGCTCCAATCGAGAGCACAACCACGCAACATATCCTCGAACGTCTGGATAGTGCATTCCGACTGTCCATCTGACTGAGGATGAAAAGAGGTACTCAAACGCAAACGAGTACCCAACGCCTTATGCACCGCCTGCCAAAAATGCGATACAAAACAGCCATCACGATCCGAAATAATGGACTTCGGAGTACCGTGAAGCTCACAATCTGCGCAATAAACACACGAGCCAACTTCTTCGGGCCCCAAGTATCCTTGAGGCCCAGAAAATGTGCCAACTTGGTCAGACGATCAACAATCACCCATACCATATTCATGCCCGACCTCGATCTCGGCAAACTCGTAATGAAATCCATCGATATGTCTTCCCATTTCCATTCGGAATGTGAAGTATCGCAATAACCCGGCCGGTCGCTGATGCTCGATTTTGACCTGCTGACAAGTCAAACATCTCGCTACAAATTGTGCGACCTCCTCCTTCATATCATTCCACCAGAAATTCCTTCTTAGGTCCTTGTACATCTTACTCGAACCAGGATGAACAGAGTAAGGTGTAGCATGAGCCTCACGTAAAATACTCTGTCTCAACTCTGAGTCGTTCGGTACACAAAGCTGACTCTGGAATCTCAAAACACCATCCTCGTGAATCACAAACCCAGGAGACTTTCCCTTAAGGATGTTCTCTCGGATTTGAGTAATCATCGGATCCTCCAACTGCTTCAGCTTAATTTCATCGATAAAAGACGATGAAATCTCTAAAGCACAAAGTTGCCCGACAGCTCCAGGCAGCAAAACCTCAACATCTAACTCGATCAACACTCGCCGAAGATCAGACTGAGACGTAAGGATCTCAAGCGTTCGCAACGCAATCGGTTTCCAACTCAAGGCGTCGGCCACGACGTTCGCCTTGCCCGGATGATAAAGGATTTCGAGGTCATAATCCTTAATCAACTCTAACCACCTCCTCTGCCTCATATTCAACTCCCGATGAGTAAATATGTATTTCAGACTTTTATGATCGGTAAAAATCTGACATGCAGAGCCGGAAATATAGTGACGCCAAATCTTGAGCGCAAAAACAACTGCCGCTAACTCCAAATCATGAGTAGGGTAGTTAAGCTCATACGGCCTCAACTGTCTCGACGCATATGCAATGGTCTTGCCGTGCTGCATCAATACGCACCCAAGACCCTGACCCGAAGCATCACTGTAAACAGCAAAAACCCCGTTGCCACACGGCAACGCTAAAATCGGGGCTAAAGTCAAATGCCTCTTCAGCTCCTCAAAACTCGACTGTCTCTCGTCATTCCAGACGAACTTCTAGGATTTCTGGAGTAACTGTGTAAGCGGCCGAGCCAGTTTCGAGAAACCCTCGACGAACCTACGGTAGTAGCCGGTCAAACCCAAGAAACTACGGATCTCCTTCACATTCTTGGGCGGTGCCCAATCCAGCACTGCATCAATCTTCTGCGGATCCACACGAACCTCTTCGGCTGAAATCATGTGACCTAAAAACATCACTTCCTTCAGCCCGAACTCACATTTCGAGAACTTCGCATAAAGTTGCTCGGTCCTCAAAATGTTTAACACTACTCGCAAATGATGGGCATGCTCTTCCTCGTTCCTCGAATAAATAAGAATATCGTTAATGAAGACGACGACACACTTATCCAAATACTCGATAAGGACTTTTTTCATCAACTGCATGAAAACCGCCGGTGCATTAGTTAACCCTAAAGGCATAACTACAAACTCATAATGTCCGTATCTCGTCCGAAAAGCTGTTTTCGGCACATCGGACTCCCTCACACAGAGCTGATAGTACCCCGATCTCAAATCAATCTTCGAGAATACCGCATCTCCCTGCAACTGATCGAACAAGTCATCAATCCTTGGCAAAGGATACTTGTTGTTGATGTTCACCTTGTTTAGTTCACGATAGTCGATACACAAACGCAGTGAACCATTCTTCTTCCGCACAAACAGGACCGGTGCGCCTCAAGGCGAGGCGCTCGGTCGAACATACCCCGACTCAAGAAGCTCACTCAACTGCTTCTTCAACTCGGTCATCTCTGAAGGTGCCATTCGATACGGCGCCTTCGAAATCGGAGCCGCGACTGGCTCTAATTCTATAGCAAAGTCGACCTCACGATCCGGTGGCAATCCCGGTAACTCGTCAGGAAATACATCAGGAAACTCACTAACGACTGGAATCGATGAAAACTCGACTCCACCATTCTCCGCCTTCAAGGCATAGCACCAATAACCCGTACACCCCTTTTGCAGGAGCCTCATCGCCTTCAAGGCGTTAATAACGAACTTATGGTTTCCCCTCTTCCGCCCCGCGAAAGAGTGTTCGGTGCCGTCCTCGGCTAACATAGTGATGATTCTCGTGCGGTAGTTCATGATTGCGCCATGCCGCTCGAGCCAATCATCCCCGAGAATCAAATCCTCACCCTCAATATTAACGACAATAAGATTAGAGAGCCAAGCTCTCTCACAAATAAACACAAAGCAGTCTCGGACCTCTCGATCGCCAATGATCCTATCACCGCTAGGAAGTTTAACGATGAAAGACTCACAAGGCGACAAACAGTCGAGACTTAAACGGCGCACACACCCCAGTGATATGAACGAATATGTAGCACCAGAATCGAAAAGCACACTGACAGGATGAGAATAGATATGAACGGTACCTGTCGCCACAGTGGCTGCTGGATCATCGGCCCTCCTCATCTCATAGATACGCGACTGGGCAGAGCCGACACTGGAAGCTCCTCCTCTAGCGGGCTGACCCCGACCTCTACCTCGACCGGCACTCGGCGGAGGTTATGGAGCAAACGAGCCCTGGTTCACACTCGGCTCTATAAGTGCTGGAAACGAATCACAGGACTCGCGAAACTGTTTGACCTGTTCACAAAAGAGGGCCTTGTGGCCCGACTGACCACAAGTATGAAAAGTTAACTTCGGTCGAGGAAACTGTCGGTTCCTATGGCCCGGATGACCATAGTTAAAGCATGTGGGATCACGAACGGAGGTCCCGGTGGCACCTCGAAAACTCCCAGAGAAACGAGCCGAACCGCCCGTAGAAATATTCGCAGCTTGAAATTTCTGTTGGCCTCCACCCTTGGGACTAGAAAAATTTCCGACTGACTTCTGCTTCTTGCTCTCACGAGCCACATCACTAGCCATCACCGTCATATCGTAAGCAAGAGCCCTACTCTGATAATCCTTCAAGGTAGTGCAGATGAGCCCATACATATAGTCCCGAATCGACAGTTTCATCCGTCTGGAAAAGTGAAAAAATTTGTCGCTCTCCTCGACAACTTGGGTCTTTACATAGCCCAACTCCTTGTTGAATTCAGCAATAGCTTGGGATATGGGAATATCCCGTGGTTGAGCATCATAGAAAGCATGGACTCGAGCCTGTCTAACCGGCCATGGGCAATATTCAGTCTCCATCAATTCCTGAAATTCGGCCCACGAAGCAACACGGTCTTTGGCCCAATGGCCTCCCACCAATCCGTAGCTTTCCGGGTGAGAAAGTACTGGGCAATAGGGACCTTACGGTCCTCGGGACAGTTGGTGGCAACGAAGACTTTATATATCTCCTTGATCCATCCCTCCCAGCTGATCGGGTGTGATGCTCCCGAAAACTGAGGAGGATGCATCTTGATGACATCTTGGAGCCAACGGTCTGCTCCGCCCCGATTAGCATGGGCCGGATCCGGGTTCTGAACCACCTTAGCTATCGCCGCCATTTGGTTTACCATTTGCTGCATAACGGCTGCAATACCAAGGTCGGCGCGCTCCTGAGAAGAAGCATGACTGTGACGGTCATCGGTACTGCCGGCTCTCGAAGAATGCGACGTGGCCGCCCCCACCGGCTGCCCCACGTCCCCGGCCGCATCCACGGCCATGACCACAACCGCGGCCCCTTCCAGCATCCATGCTGGTTTTAAGAGGTGGCAAAAAGCAACTCGATGATAAGTAAAAGAGGGAGAATAACCACAGTTCAAGAAACGGAAATACGGTACGAGAAAGTAAATAATCGAGTAAGGAAAACTTAAGAACACTGGAAGTACTGAGATGCCGGCAGCGGTGTGACAATGTGCAAAACAAACACAACTAGACCCAAATAACCGACAAGCCTAGGTATCCATAAACCTTACTCCGATACCATTTTATGTAACACCCCCGAGACATTCGAAGTATATTACAGCGCCGTGGACCCCTACATGGGACCCACCAGGCTACCACAAGGAAAACACCACTCGACTAACCATCTCAGTTAGCGAGGACACACATTTAAATGATACAACATATAAAGATACGCCCGGAGCAACCGGCGTAATAAACATCAACCGACAATATAGTAATTTGAGTTAATACAAAACGAATTTCAAAGTGAAAAACCTAAGTACTCGCGAGTACAATCTATAAGTTTATAAATGTGGGAAACAACCATATCGAAATAGAGAAGAGAAATAAGAAGACCCAAATGCACATGTCAACGACCCTGGCCAACATCCTCGTACTGTCCCAGCGTCCGCTCGTCCGGAAAAACATAACTTGAAATCCATAACAAGAATTTCCCCAAAACGGATCCCCAAAGGGGTTAGCAATTACGCTAGTACAAGTAATCAAGGCAAACCATTCGCTTACACGTTTCATAGTACAATGCACCAAAACATTTCAAAAACCAAAACCAGACATTTCTTTTCCAGAAACAAACAGTCAATCACATTTGCCTAGGACCCGAACGAAGCCACAAATCCCACTCGAGGCCACTAAGGACCCTCCCGTGCTGGCCATATCATAAAACAAATCACGCACATGCATCGCCTAGGACCGGGACGAAGCCACAAATCCCACTCGAGGCCTCTAAGGACCCTCCCGAGCTGGCTAGCT
This sequence comes from Orobanche coerulescens, assembly GCA_033398695.1. NCBI lineage: Eukaryota > Viridiplantae > Streptophyta > Magnoliopsida > Lamiales > Orobanchaceae > Orobanche > Orobanche coerulescens. Next base: position 130,764,403 of record CM065812.1, on the reverse strand, counting down.
AAACAAACTCGTGAATCCAAGGCTCAAACCATTGGACTCCCTCCGTGATCCCGTCGGACCCTCCCGAGGTGAGCAAATCACACACAATATACATTACCATTTCACGTTAAGCATAAAGGTTTCCAAAAGTACTTGCCTTGAATAATTGATGACGCAACGAACAGAAAGGAAAATCACCGACGAACGCTAGGAACCAACGGAAACGAACCTAACGATTCGAAGAATACAATCACAAACATTTCTAAACGAATACGGAATTGGAATACACCCAAAAACCCTCCTACGATTCATGTATATTCGTATAAAAATAGCAACGAGGGCGGACCACAACCAAACCCTCTCGATTTCGCAAGACCATGAAAATATACCATGAATCCGTAGGAAAACTAATGATATCAACAAGATTAATCATATTCATCATGGATTAACCAACAAAATGGATCGAATCGGACGAAAATCCCAAAACTTCAAATTATCCAAAAGTAGGGTTCTAAGAGATTTACCTTGGATTAGGATGAAAGATTCGTGTTGATGTTGTTATTATACACCAAGAACTCAAGGAAGATGATGGTTGGGATGATTGGAGAAAGAAATCGCCAAGAAAATCGCCCAAAATCGCCAAAGCTGTGGAGAGGGAGAAGAAATGAGAAAAGACGTACATCTTGGTCAACTCCCTGGTTTATATAGCCTTGGAGTGTTAGCGCGCGCTAATCCTCAGAAGTTAGTGTGCGCTAACGGGACAAAACTCCAGTCCAGAAGTTAACGTCCCAGTCCAGTAACCAGATTTATGGCCCGTTAGCGTTTACTACCCGAAACGTAGCGTGCACTAATAGCCTATCGGTAGCGCGCGCTATCGTCCATAGCGTGCGTTACCTGGACATCAGCCGAGCCAGAAGTGAACTGCCTAGTACTCACCTGACCCCGTTAGCGTGCGCTGCCGGCCAAACGTAGCGTGCGCTAAAAGCGTATCGGTATCGCGCGCTATCGGCCATAGCGTGCGCTACCTGGGCACCTGACCGAGTCCAGTAGCAAACTGTCCAGTACTGGACATACTCGCTAGTGCGCGCTACAAAACAAGCGTAGTGTGCGCTACTGAAGGATGTTTAGCGTGCGCTATAAAATAACATTAGCGCGCATTAGGCACAGGGTAACAACGGTCTGAAACACCGAAACACAAACGAAGCATCAAACGGAACAACACAATACGTATGATAACATACAATGGATCTACGGCAACCCCGTACGGCGATTCCGAACAACAATTACGATAATCCGATCAATAGATGATGGAAGAATCAATAAACGTAGAACTGGATGACAAAGAGTCTCGAAACAATTATTTCCAAAAATTAATACGGTTACAAGAGGGTCGCTAAAAACGAGAAATACACCGAAAAATGAAAATACCGGAAAAGAAAATGCGGATATTACATTTACACGCCTACAAATGGAGCTCTGTGACACAAACGGTGCCCGAGCTTCGACGAACCCTATTTTCATGTTCTACCCATCATATTCACCTACATCTTGTGTTTATGCAACACACGTCTCTTCATAAAATTCATATTGCAACTGTGCAGCTCTAACTTTCTTATAATGCATATCCGCTATTCTGTCCATTTCTGCAATATTTTTTGAATCAGAGAAAATCTGCGTGGGGGTAGGGATGTAGGAGTTTTCTAAACATGGCATCATATGGTTGGTTCGGGGTGATAGATTTGAAGTTTGTGCATCATCATGCACAACAATCGACTTCTCATGGGCACCAACATCATTGAAATCAGTGTTTTTGGAGGATCACTTCGAAAGCTGCGACTCAATCTCATCGAACCCGAATCTCTCAATTTCCCGCTCCTTACCCACCCATTCAATTTGTTCAGTTAACTCTTTATTCTTTAACCTAAGACTCTCCAGTTCCAATAACAGGTTCAGACTCCCGGATGTTGGGCTGCTCATTTCTGCAGGGTGGCATACGTCATTCTTTTTTTTCCGCTCATCGTCAAACTCAGACACTAAGTCCACAATACTAGTAACACCATCTCTGTTAATTTCATCGACCTTATCAAAATCTTGCTTGCTCAGATCATCGATCACATTATGAATTACTGTCCCGATATCGTGGTTACGTGTGGCGTCAGCTTGAGTAAGATTCAAACTGAAGGAGGGGATGCCAAATTGCGAACACATTTCATCATCCATCAAGACAGAAGCATCACGCCGATCGTAGGTAGGTTGGGAATACGCACCTTGCATATCCCCCATTTGTGTGGTTGATGCGATGTTAGGGTGTGTAGTCTTTATGATTAAGCCATCGGCTGGATTTGTCTCCATATCACATTTCTCTCCCACCGAGGTCGTAAGCTCTGGACCGTCTTTACCAACGCGAACGCCCTGTTCGGATGCATGATGTTCCTAACTACTCCCCCCTCCTGCTTCGGTCTGATCTTTAGCCTCACCGGAAAATTCACCACTGAAGCCTTCTATTTCGGTCTGATCTTTAGGACCATCAGCATTTTCCTCTATTAATGACATAAACATCCACTTCTCACCCCTCGTTGGATTGAGATCTCCTAATTTCAGCTGTCATTTTTGTGGGTAAGTCTAATCTTTGATGAAAGAAACAAAAAAAAAAAAATCACATGGTGCTGAATACAAACCTTGTTTGATTTAATTTTCATAAGGTTCACACCCACAATGGCTGTCTTCAAGCGTCACAAATCCCATTTCATGAACCTTGGAAACAAAACATCTCCCTTCGTCTTTATCAGATGAGTATGCTCGCATAACCAGTACTGGAAAAGGAACCAAAAGAAACACATTTTTTAAGAAAGATGAACTGATGTAGGTCAAAACAGGTATATTTTGCAAATGGATATATTTTTTGAACTTACTGGTAAGAGAATTGCACATCCTCCGAGTTTCATATTCATGGACGTCTTCATTTGTTTCCAAAGCACGTCGATAATGTACTGACACCAGTTGTACCTACCCACTTCATCAAAATCTCCCACAATCTCAATCAGAGGCCAGGCTACTGAAGAATTTTGACAAGGCGTGAGAACTGAAGCCATCAGGAAATAGTGGACGATCCGAGCAACATCAACTATACTTGTTTCGTCATTATCAAGCAACAGCTTATCCAACTTACCCAAGAGGCGGGTCTTGCTCAAAGTGAATGACGATGTTCTGTTACATGTTATTTTGGTGCGTTTCATTGTCATTCTTTTATCCTTATTTTGGCTTAATCCTGCGTATATGAGCTCATAATGCATAATGCTTACATGTTTTGGAGGAAATTAAAGTCCGGAAGCTTGAATGAGAAAAAACAGGCCAAAAACAACATTTTTCGGTAGAGGGCCGCATCGCACCGAAGCTGGGCCGCGTCACAGGCACAACACAGAGCAACCAACACAAACTATACCGAGGGCCGCGACACACTCTCTACGGGCCGCGGCCCGTACTGATTTCTTGCCCAGACCTGGGCAGCGGTATGACTAGGGGTGTTCATAACCGGATATCCAGAATTTCGGATATCCAAAATTTCGGATAGCAGATTTTGATATCCGATATCCGTATCCGAAATTTCGGATATCCAATTTTTCGGATATTCGAAATTTTGGATACAGATATCGGATATCCGAATATCTGGAAAAAAATATGAATTATATTCGAATATCCTTATATTCGAAAAAAATATTCGGATTTGGATATCGATATCCGAATATCTGAAAAAAACTTCAGATATGGATACCGGATATCCGATTACCTTCTATTATTTAAAATATAAAAAAATAAAAAATTTAGGATTTTTCGGATATTTTGGATATCCGAATATCCAATTTTTCTGAAAATTACTATCTGATATCTGAATCCGAAGTTCCGGATATTCGAACTTCGGATTTTCGGATATTTCAGATCGGATATCGGATATTTTTGAATACCCCTAGGTATGACTAGGGCCACGGCACACTTGCTCCGGGCCGTGGCCCGTGGCGGCGGGAACCCTGATTTTACGTCGCGATTTTGGCCGTTTTGGAGGCGGACTAGACCTAATCCTCGGATGCGTTTTGGTGGCAGGAGATGGTTATAAAAGCCTAGAGAAGGTCAGAAAAGAAGTATCGAAGGAAGAAGAGGAGAATACCTAGCAGCAGAGAACGAAGGCTAGAGAACGGAAGAGGACAAGTTCTTCAATCGTGTTTGAAATTCTTCAACCTTATGTTTAATTCAAGTATTTTTGTATTGTTTTCTAGCATGTCGGGCTAGACCCCTTTATTCTAGGATTGAGATGAAACCGACATTATGACGAATTCATTCTTGATTTTACATTATTGAAAGTTTTCCCTTTTCTATTGAGTTTTCCCCGATTGTTCTTAATGCTTTCAATTGTGTGGCCACTGATTGAATTGTTCTAGCTTTAACTTGAATCGGAAGAGAATAGTGAGTAGTGATAATTGGTAGAAAATCATTTTGTCTAGTGAGATAGGAATATACTCATAAGAATTATGAAGCTCGATGTTTTGAAGATTATAGAACTTTTTGGCTAATATCGAATTAACTCACCTAGGAATAGAGTGAATTATTCGCTTTGGAAAATTCTACTAACCTCGGAAGGGGCATTAGATTAAATTATAATCTTCGCTTTCAATTAATTGGGAAATTACATAAATTAAATCAAGATTAATTTGGATTAATCAAGGTGAATTCTTAATCCTAGCTTCTTCTCCTATTTGATCTCCTTTTATCGGATAATTGATTTCCTTTATAGTCTTTCGTTTTTATATAGTTAATTAACCATAAATTTATCGGTCATTCAAATAAAATTAGAAATACCAATAAATTGGTAATTAGTACATCAGTCCTCGAGGGAACGATACTTTACTCATCACTTTATTACTTGTTTACGACAACGTGCACTTGCGTTCACAGAATTACGTAACATGTTCTTCTTTCAATATCATCACCAAAATTGCGTCTCACCCACGGCACAATTGGGCCTCTTTTGCTCTTCACAGGAATTTTGCGTTTGCCATCGGTAACACCAAATATCAGAGCTACGTCTCGACAAGTTAGTGGCACCATCTCTCCTCCTAGTATGAAAGTGGATTTCCTATTATCGAAACATTTAATGATGCGTCTGATGTCACTGTACACCTTATCAGTTTTCTACATCAGCTTCCTCCCACCATTTTGGTAAATGGCATCGAAAAAGAACCATAAGGGTGACCTTTTAATCTTCTGCAAATGCATATCATTGAACTTCAGTTTTGTGATATCCTTTATGGCTGTCTTCAGATTACTTCGGTAGTAGGTTACCCCTCGCTGGACTCTTATTGAAACTAAACAAAAAATTTAATATATATATATATATATTTCGAGGTCAGTATATTATTTTGTAATGAAACATCAATTACAAATCAGTTCATTCAAGGCATTCATCAACTAGAGTACTAACCGCTTTTGGTCGCAACTATCACTGCTGTAATCTGTACTAGATGCATTCAAAACTTCATTGATTATGTCCATATCGCTCCCGCTACTGTCTTCACATTCCATGCTATAATCTGTAAGTTTTTGGTGAATTGAGTGAGTGGGTGTGGAGGGGAGGGGGTGTTAAAGAGGATAATGATCATATCAAAAATAGGATCATATGAACCCTCAAATCACTAATGCACTTACCAATAGATTGCGCATCAGATGCTGAATTTTCTGTATCTACCTCTTATCGATGCTTCTTACGAGTTTTACGTCTGTTTTGGTCATTATCTAAGCCATGTTACACATAACGATCAAGATAATTATTATATTTTTTGGTTTGTCAATCTGTATATATGAAAAACACTTATAATTATGAGTATGGTATCACACAAACCCGTAGATATTAAATCAGGTTCGGAAGAATCTGTAGGTGTATCACGTGGACATTTCTTCTTACACGTATGTTTCCCAACATTTTTATTCATCTCATATTCTACCAAAAAAAGAAACAAGCAAATGAGTTGATGGAGTCACAACTATAGACACAACTATAGACACATTCACACGGGAACAAGACTAACCGGATTCAGAAGAGGTCATTGTCTCATGCTCTACAGCTTCAATCATAGTAATATCAAAATTAGTAGCATAAACAAAAAACAAAAAATTGGACATGCAGCAACTCCACTCAAAGATGCACATGTTCGGTCGATATTAAACACGTTCATGTACAAAAAATGCAAACGTTGATCCAATCGGGGTGCACATGTTCATCAGTTGGATGCACATGACCATCCAACTATACACATGTCCATCCACGAGAGAGTTACAACACAGCCACCAAACATCAAAGACTGTCCGTCAGAATTAATTCTGAAATATGAATTCTTCAAATAATATAAATATATATATAAAGAAAATATGTTAGAAACCTAACTTACCTTTTTTCTTTGCATGAAGACGTCTCTATTTCCCGGTGGGGTACTTACTTCGTGAGGAACATTCTTCCTCACTCATACCCTGTCTCTTGCGTACACCCCTAACCATCCTCCTCTGTTTTTGCTTTAACACTGATTCCAAAAGGGCGAACCTTTTCAAATTTGTAGCTACAATCGTTTAGGCAAATTACAAAAGAGAGCATCAACACTAACAACACATTTCGTTGTCACCCTATTTTCAGTTTTGCATATATTATACATCCGGTAAAAAGCAAAATTAGCAATAAATAAAACCACTCACCCGTTCCACACACCAGCGCACAATGGGTGTCTTCTAAGCAAGATCGGTATTTTCCGTCCTAAATTTTTTCTCCGACGGTAATGAACAGAGGTGTTGGATTTTTTGATTGCTAGGGTTTTCGAATTTTTCCAAACTGGAGTGGAGGGGGAGGGGGGTTGTGTAGGTGGTGTGTAAATCGGGAGGAGAGATAGTGTCAAATCGGCGCATTGGTAAATGGAGAGGGAGGAGTGTAAAATCGGTTATAAAGAGAGCATTAACAACACTGAAAACAAATTTATTTGAATGAGCCAAAAGCTTGGGGGTAGGGCTGGAAATGAAGGGGCTGGTAATGAAGGGGCATTATAGTATGGAAAACATCCAGTTTGTATCTAGTAGTAATGTGTTTTACAACATTGTACCTACTAGTAATAAATGGTCTTAGATTGTACCCAGTTGTAATGCTCTCTTATCTTAATTCGAATGTAACTACGATTTTCTCCTCTAAAATACGCTTCATCCATAAGATCAAAATAACCCACTGCCAAAACAAAATTTATTTTAAATATAAAAAGCAAACAATGTGTTTCAGGAAATGTAGTAATCCAGCGAGATCTTTAGCTGCTTTTGATAGAAAGTAGTAGAAAGCAAGAGATGTAAACCATTGTATTGATCACGTCGATAGAGGGACCTTTATATAGGCGTTACAATGAGACTCTTTCCATACATGGGATTACACAAGGAAAGACATCAAGTAGAATTCTACTACCTCTAGAAGGATCTAGAATCCCTACCATCTATGATACCTATTCTAATCAGTATTATGTAAGACAATGTTGGAAATAAAACGCATCGGAAGCGAAATTGGGAAAAATTTGATAAAAGTGTTTTACGCATCCACGAGCACAAAACCTATTTAGGCATGCTAATTAACTACTAAGATTAATAAGTAATTTAAATACTATTTATTATTTATTAAATAAAGTTGTTGGTAAATTCAATATCCTAATCTAGATCGAAGATCATATGATATTTAACTTTTGAAGCGTAGTGGTTGCTTTCTTGATCTCTCCCCCAAAATCTTCTAAAGTATGATCCTATAAGAGATAATGTATTGAGGGGAAAGATAATTCTTTTTATTGATTTAATTGATATATATATATATATATAACACAATGGTGAAGGATCTAGAATATCTCTAAGGATGGACATAATACTACAATTATTATAATTGCTCTAATTATGGGAAGAGATATTCGGAGGATCCGCAATATCCGTAATAGATCCCGCCTTAATCCAGACATTGTGTGGGCAACGAGCTGCCGAATCTTGCTTGGACTTCAATGAGATCGGCCGAACAAACTTCCTCTCACAACACTCGATTTTCTTTTCTTCAAGTAATTCCGATTTGTAGTAAGAATTAAAGTGTTATCTCAAATATGGAATCAATGACACAAGTCAAGATCCATAATTAAACACTAACAAGAAAAATCGAAACCCTTGTGTAGGTGTAGTAATACCGCGGCCAAACCATCATTATGTCCTATTTATAGGCTTTTGGACTCTTCTAGGAATCTTAAGGAGGATTAGGGAAATGACTCCTAATAGACCTCAAATTTCCATATTAGGCCCTTCCTAATATATTGAGTCTATTAAATATCAACTCAGTCCACTAAAGAGTTAATATTGCACTTCCTACCCAAATTCCAAATTACGAAATCGGGTTCCTTATTTAAATATATTATTTTCTGTATTTAAGATCGAATGTCTATTAATTAATTTAAGCTACTGACAGCTTTAATTGATTAATTTCTTATCCAAGAGTAGTACCACTCGAACCTTACCACTCGCACCTTACTATTATATCGGAATTAAATCCACCTGTAACTTTAATAATCATTATCGGGCTCCTCAAGGGGACAGCACCAACCCACACGAGTTGGGACACGATTACTAGTTATAATAATAATTGTCATATAAATAATTTTATTGCCCAAGATACGAAGCATATTGAGTCAATACTCTGACTCTCACTCATGGTAAATCAAAGCAATAAATATTATAAATACACAATTAAATATTATATACTTAGAATTTAGAAATAATAATTATATGAGATTTACGTTCTTCTTACAGTCAGTATAGAAGACACTATCTCACTTCGATCCAGTTCGGCATATGCAAATACGCTAATGCGTGCTAATAGTCAAGACCAACCAATCTCAAGCATACATTACAACATTGCATATAATTTGTCTAATAATTATATAGGTTGTGAACTATTCTATTATTTTATAAGGCGCCGATAATGTGATCTTCCGTGTGACACCAACACACCACATTATCTACAATATAAAATAATTAGACATTTCTTGCATAACCATAACATGAATAAATATGCAAAATATGTAATTAAATGTAATCAATATTCTCACAGGTAGTTACAGGGAAATAAGGCAATACAAGCATAAACTATGCTTTGCAGTATACAACCCTAACAGACACATCAAGGGAATAATAATTTCTGAAACACTCCCCCTGTGCCGAGCATTAATACAACAATGGTGCTGAAGATGTTGCTTTGGTACTGCCAATAACTGCATAGGACATATACATGTTCACTTACAGGAGAAAGAATTTAGTAGAACCTGTTACTTGCCCGCTAAGATGCATGTTGAGGTTGACCGTCACCTTTCGGTTTTTTGGGTCGAACTACTCTAGTGAAAATATTAACGTCACAAGCACATCCCTATTAAATCCTCAAGTTGAAGGTTCACAAATACCTATCACAACCTTTCGATTCCGTCATTGACTTTCCCCGAGTGAAATCCGTGTGACAAATCGAGGGTGAGTTGGTTTGAGTATACTAATTTCATTAGCATACTTATAATGTGCTCACACTAACCATTAGTGTAACGCCCCGATTTCGCATATACATTTATTGTGAATTATAGAAAACATGTTAAATATTATTAAATTAATGCCCCAACAATTTTATCATTTAATTCATTTCATTCTCATGATCGTGCAAATCCATTTATGTCATTATAGTTTATGACAAGTCATGTGATTCATTTCGTTTCATTTCTCATTTTAATTCATCATTTCATCTCGTCATTTCTAGGCCCGAGTCAAATTTTAAGCGATATTAATCGTTACCCTAAAATTTTACAAGATAAATAATAATATTATTTATTATTATTATTACTATTATTATTATTATTCCTATTATTTATTATTAGTAGTAGTAATATTAATATTATTATTTAATTTAGCCTATTTATTTTGGATCACTTTATCTTTATTCTTGTGGCCCAAACCCTTTTTCCTGGCCCAATTGGGATTCTCCTAAACCTATAAATATTACCCTAAACCTAATCTCTACAGTATAAATACTGTATTTTATACTGCATAAACACCTCTACAATACAGAGATACTTTTATTTTCTGCCGATCCTCTCCCAACACATGTATGTCTTCTTCATCTTACGTTTCTTCATCATCCTCAGAAAAAAAAACGTCAAAACTAGTTCATCCAGACCATCATCCTTATTTTTTCTCTCTACTTATTTTGCTTCACAAATTCAATCTTTAAACCAATTTCAGCCAGAAATCAATACCAAAACAAATCTGCCTCAAATCTAATCCAGCCCCTTTTTCTCCTCTCGACCATCACAGAGTTCACGAAACCCACCATACTCAACCCATACCAATCTACAAAATTGAACTCCTGTATCTTCAGCCGATTCCAAAAAAAGAAAAGAAAAAAATCAATTTCCAGGATTTGTTAATTCTAGCCGTGAAACCCTCTCGGCTTGGACCAGACCCAGCAACCATCACCAAGCTCGAACCATATTCACTCATCATATTCATCAGCTCCAACCGTTCTCATCACCACAAGACCGCCGCTCGAAGGAACTTTCAACCCAAACCTGGTCTAATCGGCCCAAATCTGAACCCATCACCTCGATCCGATGCCGCCACCCTTATTTCTATCGAGGCTATCGTGAGCCTTAAAAAAAACCGGACCCGTAAGAACCAGTTCTTCACCTCTATTTCTTGCCCTGATTTCCCGTCGATTTCCATCTTGGTCCGCCGCAGGTCGCCTTGTAGCCGAGTTGGTGTGTGTGTGTCTTTGTGTGTGTGTGTGTATTTTTTTGGCGGAGGAGTTGAGAGGGAGAGAGAACTGACAGAGTCAGTGACAAATCGGGAGAAGAAAGGGACTTCGGTAGACCCATGAGGAAGAGAAGGGTTTTATACCATGTCTTCTTTTAGGGTTTATCAATTTAATCCCCAAGTTCCATACCTTCTCGATTTGACCCCAAATCAGTTTTTAGTGTATACCAATTTCAGCCTCTAATTTTCAGTTTCTTCAAATTAACCTTAGTCAGCTTGATAACTGTAATGTCCGGATAAATTATTGAGTATTTTATCTGTATTTGAACCCTGTATCATTTGGAATTGTGATATCGATAATTTAAGTATGATATTTCTCATATTTGTACCCTTGTACATGAGTATGGCAACATGTAAATTTTCCCATGCAAATACGTGATAACGTACGTTAACAAGGAAGCCTAACGTACGTTATCAGTCTGAGTTAGCGTACGCTACGAATGTAGCATAGCGTGCGTTAACCAGCCAATAATTGAGCTGGGCGGCTAGCACATGCGCCAGCCGGACATGGGTCCGGATAAGATTCCCTCGGATGAACCTGGACACTTTTGAAGTCAACGGGTATTAACGTACGCTAAGGTAAGGATGTAGCGTACACTAATAGTATTGGTTACGTACGTAATGTGGTAAGTGTAGCGTACGTAATGAAGTTCAGAATGAGGACAGTTAACTATCAGTGACGATAGCGTACGCTAAGGACATCTGGGTAGCGTACGCTAAGAGGCTAACGTACGTTATGCATGAAGGCTAACGTACGTTAAGAATAGAAAGTTGTAAATAAGGCATCACACCATTTCATTTCAGCTCGTCATTTCACCTATCCTTCAGCATACTTCGTGCCCAGAGTTTTCCCAGCCTCCTTAAACACATATAGACCATCTCTACTTGCTCATGGAAGATTGCATGTCACTTATGATTGATCATTGAAGTGGAGAAACATATTGAATTGGCATACAAGCAACCGGGGTTGGATTCTACCTATTGTCTCGGTGTTTTCTTCATCCTAAGGTATGTTAATACTATCTCCAGCCTTAGACTCGTGTTCTTAAGGATAAGATGATCATGCTATCAAGATATTAAGTTCCATTGATGAATTATTCGACCAAACATCATAGTTGGAATCCTATTACGTCAAATGATAAGAGTAAAGTTCTGAGATTGATTATCCATATTGAATAGTATTGCCATATTGAATCGTAGACTTGGAATAGATATCACTTTTGTTAAACGGACTTAAGAAAGAATCACCGAAGGTTGTATCCTTTTCTTATAAGTTGGATTTGTTAGTTCTTTAAGATGAAGTCTGAACGTCATAAGGATTTTGGAATCAAATGCATCAACCTTAGATCACCGAATTTCGCATGAAAATTGTAAATCGAGATTGAATACGGTGTTGTGATGATATACGTATCCTTGATATTCGAAGATGTTTGAATCCGTAAGATCATTCATAATTTTATGAACATGATATGTAGGAGAGTGACGTACAATAATCACTAAGGATTTCGTACGCCTCATCATCCATCATAACAGTCGACTGATCAGTGAGAGACTGTCGGATGCTTGTTTAGCATATGCTATGCACGGCAGCTTACGTACGCTAACGGGCAAGATTAACGTACACTATGATTGGTACGTAACGTACGTTATGGCATCAGGCGAGTCAGTCGGCTAATCAGAGAGGACTGTCAGTTCATGGTTAGCGCACGCTAGACCTCGTAACTTACGTGGGCTAACGGGTAGGCCTAACGTACGCTACCTAGGGCACGTAATGTACGTTAAGCAGTTTAGGCAGTATACGTTTTATGAACTTCCGACCGTAATTTGGATTGTTAGATGTTCGTACGACGTGAGATGAACTCTATATTATTTCTTTTGTTTAAGGTTCGAGCTTGTTATGTGATTGATCGAAGGGGAGACCTTCGAGTGTTCCGTTTTTCGTGGAAGTATCATTCTTGTCATCGAATCGAGGCCAGTACCTTAATTAGAATTATCCGAATTATGTCGGTTATGTTATGATTGTACTGTGTACATGTGTTGTGATTAATTGTCCACCATGTGTTGATCCGACGGGAATCATCATGGAAAATCTATAGCTGTGTGCGCTGGATTGTTGGACAGGTAGTTCCACCATGTTTTGGTCCGACGGGATCATCATGGGAATCTATAGCTGTGTGCGCTGGATCGTTGGAATACCATGAGTATGTTGAGACTGTTATGATGTGATATGTGTTGTTATTATTTTCTCGCTGGAGAAATTTGTCATGATTATTGTTGATTAAATCATTGTTATATGATTATCGTACTTGTACTAGCATCGTTGTGATAACCCCTTCGGGGGTGAACATTTGTGTATGTTCAGGATCCAGGAGAGCACGAAAACAACCACTAGGACTGCATGACGACGAGGGTGCAGAGTGATGTTCCGGCCGTGTTTCATTGTCTGTTGTTGTGTTATTTTTAATAAGTACTCGAGTACGACGTCGTTTCTGATGATTGGATTTTGGTGATGTATTAATATTCTTCCTTTGGATAATTGTATTTTCGGTATTTTTGTCCAGAACTGTTGTATTTATTCCAGTTACTTTCATATGTTGGTCCTTGTTGTTATCTTTTCATTTCTTCAGCCTTGTAAATTGTTATGAAAAGGATTTACGGTGCTGTAATATTCCTGAATATATCGGGGGTGTTACAGAATATGGTATCAGAGCTAAGATTATGGATATCTTGGCCATTGGGTTAAAATAGGGGTCATATATGTCTTTTAAGGTAACTAGCCGTGAATAACATCACTGTACTGCCTACATCTTCATGCGAGCGGTGGTTGCAAGTTCCTAAACTCTATCTCGACCTTTACATGTTGTATCTCTTTATACTTGAACATTAGAACGATATTGTTTCCTGTATATTGAGTATTTATGCTTACATTATGTTGAGAGGTGGTTGTGGACGTGGTCGCGGATGCGGACGCGGAAGAAGGAATGTTGAGAGAGAAGCTTCGCCTTCTAATCAGGCCAGCCACAGCTCAGGCGAGCCACAAACATCTATTAATAATGAACCGAAACCTGCTGTGCCCGAAATCCTTCATCAGGTGGTGAACCAGATGACTCGGTTCGCCCAGGTCGTGGACCGAATGCAGGTGGCGGTGGGATTACATGAGGGAGATAGACAGCAAAGGATCCTAGATATGGGAAATCGAGGCGACCGATGGCTGCAGGAGGTGGCAAAGATGCAACCACCCAAATTCGACGGCTTTTCTGAGACTCCCACATGGGACCATTGGTTGAAGGATTTGGAGAAAATTTTTGCCGGAATTAATTGCCCAGACGACCGGAGAGCCTCTATTGCTCAGTACTTTCTGATAGGGGAAGCATCCGAGTGGTGGGAAGCCATCCGGCCTGTAGACCATGATGCTGACTGGACAGAATTTAAAATGATGATGGAAGCTCAGTACTGCTCTCGTCCTGTGAGGGAATCCAAAGTTCGGAATTTTTTCTCCGCACAGCCGTCAGACGAACTAGTATCCCAGACAATTAAAATGTTTAATCAACAGATGGCGTTTGTTCGACACGTGGTCAGAACAGACGCGGAAATGATGATCTATTTTGATATGAGAATGAAACCAGAAATCCAGAGGTACATGTCCGGTTTTGAATATACCACTCTCCGTCAATATCAGGATAAAGCATTGGCGTATGAAATCAAGGAAGCAGCAATGGAGAAGTTTACAGAATCCAAGAAGCAGAAAGTCTTTGGTAGTTTCACAGAGCACAAGAGCAGCGGGCCCCGCAAGGCCAAGTCATCATTTCATTCGTTTAAGAAACCTCCGCACCCATCCAAAAGCAGAAGGAACTCCGGAGCAGTATCAGTCACGACGGATACAGCTAGGAAGTGCTTTAAATGTGGTCGCCCAGGCCACCGTTGGCGTGATTGTTTTCGTACTCTAGTTACATGTTTTGATTGCGGACAGGAAGGGCACCGTGCGATGTTTTGCAAGGATGCCACAAAGTTTAATGGAACCCATACGTCACAGCCAGCTCAGAGAGAAGCAAGTAATCAGCAGACGCAGCAGAGTGTTCAGCTGCTCCAAAATTTCGGTCGAGGTCGAGGCAGAGGACAATTCGACCGTAAGGGAGCCTCGAATGTCGGATCCGCTCCCCCATGTCTGTACGAGATGAGGAGGACAGACGAACAGGATGCTGCTGTCGCATCAGGTACTGTTAGATTCTTTCACAGCCAGTTAGCGTTTTATTCGATATAGGAGCTACGCATTCATTTATATCCTTGTCTTGTGTAAATCGTTTGAATATTTCTGGTTTTCATAATTGTGAGCCTTATGTTGTGGGTTTACCGAGTGGAGAGAGGATTGTTGGAAACTTAGAAACTAGAGATTTCCCTGTATTATTTGGAGGCAGAGAGTGGCTCTCAAATCTGATTGTGATAGAAATGCAAGGAGACGACCTGATACTCGGAGATGATTAGCTTAATCGATATGGAGATATTGTAAACTACCGAAAGAGGAATATCTCGCTGATAGATGACGATGGTTCCGAAATACTATTTGAAGGATGGAAACCAGGAAGCTCAGGAAAGATGATCAAGGTGATGAAAGCTGTCAAATTGTTGAAATAGGACTGTACCGGATACTGGTGCTACACAATGAAGAAGGAAGACGGAAAAGTAGAACCCTCATCCATTCCCGTTGTGAACGAATTTCCGGATGTGTTTCCTGATGAATTGCCTGGACTACCTCCACGACGGGATGTAGAATTCACCATCGAGCTGGAACCAGGAGCTACACCAATTTCTAAGGCACCGTATCGTATGGCACCTATTGAGATGTACGAACTGAAAAAGCAACTGGAGGAGTTACTGGACAAAGGCTATATCCAGCCAAGCATTTCGCCCTGGGGTGCACCGGTTCTTTTTGTCCGGAAGAAGGATGGATCGCTTCGATTGTGTATTGACTATCGGGAGTTGAACAAAATGACGATCAAGAACAAATATCCGTTGCCACGGATCGATGATTTATTTGACCAGCTACAAGGAGCAATGGTGTTTTCAAAGATCGATCTGAGATCAGGATATCATCAGTTGAGAATTAAGAAATCTGATGTTCCGAAGTCAGCATTCAGAACTAGTTACGGACATTATGAGTTTGTAGTGATGTGCTTGAGTGTGGGATGATCAAGCTTATGATTAGATGTTTTTTTATTTAATGTTATTTCTCTCAAACTATGATTTATGAACAAGTGTTCGATTTGTTTTAAGTTCATGTCAAAGTATGTTTTGCTTTAACGATGACTCGAGAATATTACTTGCGATTATTAAATGTCTTTTGAAAATGTATTTCCGCTGCAAAATTTTTATTTACTCTTTTAAAATTAGAAGAATTATTTTTTTGAAAAGTGGTCGCTACATAAGTGGTATCGGAGAGGGTCTACGGTTCTGTAGACTCGTTAAAATGGTTTCTTTTTCTAAACTGAAATTTCATTTTCGCAAATAGTTAAATATTTTTAGCAATTATGATCATCCACCTCTGCCGCTCCACGTTGACTCCAAGGTACATTAAGTTATTATTATTCATTATGTGATAAATGTATATTACCAGATCAACCATGATTCATGTATTACGGATGCATTTTCAGTCTATTTTGTATATAAGAATTTTGTGATAAATTATTTGGGCATGAAATTATTTTCTTATAAATTCATAACTATATGTGTGACATGCGTAAATCATCATTGCTAAAAATCTCTGGTTCTCAACCTATAGATGCAATGTAACTCCCCATTTTATTTCTCCCTCTCGTTGGGTAAGTACTGAAGGATCGTTGCGTGTGGTATGCCTTAGGATAATGGCAACTCGTGGATGTGGACGCCCAGCTAACCGAGGTGCAGATAATATCGGTGGTCATAATGCCAACCTTGGTGCTGGTGGTGGTGGTGACGGAGGTCAGGATAACCACAATAATAACGTGCCAGCTCCTACTCAGGCACAAGTTGTGCAACAGTCCGGCGTTTCACCCCACCATCATTCAACGATCGGGAAGGACCATCTTTTGTTGATGAATGGTTCATGTCGCTCGAGCGCACCTTTGAGCTCATTGGGTGCACTGATGCGAAAATAATTCTTTGCGGCCAATATCAAATGGTGGAGGATGCTGGACGCTTGTGAATAAGCTATTGGCGTTTGAGGCCGGTGGCCGAGTGTGCTGCATTAACTTGGGATCGATTCAAGGAAATAGTGATGGAACAGTACTACCCACAGCATTACCGAGAGAAGATGGAGAGAGAGTTTTGGAATATCGAACAAGAAGGGATGACAGTTGAAGAATATGAGAGAAAATTCAACCAAATCAGCTTCTTTGTGGAGCACATGGTGGATACAGATCGAAAGAGGGGCCTTAAGTTCCGGAGTGGTTTACGCCCGAGTATTCGTCACATCATGGTTGGTCATGGGGTGATACCGTATACCAAGACAGTGTTTCGAGCCCAAGAGGTTGAGGCTAGCCATAATCTGGATCAACAACAGTCTACGAAGCCTAGTACCGGTAAGAGGCATTGGAATGGAAGCCAAAATAAGGTTGTGGCTTCTAATAAGCAAGCAAAGGTTGATCAAAGGTCGGGACCTAAGCCTCAAACCAGTAAGCCAGAGTGCTCAAAGTGTGGTAAGAATCATGGAGGGGAGTGCCTGTACGGTAAAGGTGTCTGCTACAGATGCAAGGAGCCAGGGCATTCATCTTCGAACTTCATCTCCAAAGGGCCAAAGGTCAAGGTTCTGGAGAAAAAGCACGCATTTATACCTTGACCCAAAAGGACGTAGATGAGAATTCCGACATGGTGTCAGGTATGCTTATGATCTCTAATGTGCCTGCTTTCACTTTATTTGACACTGATGCCATACATACTTTTATGTCTGCAAAGTTTTATCATGCTATTAGTCATAGAAGCGTTAGAACTGTTGAGTCTCTTGAGGTTAGCTTACCGTCAGGAAATATGATCCTCACTAATATAATGATTGATGAGAATATTGAGATAGGAGGAAGAGAATTTGATGCTAGCCTGTATTTGATTAGCTCGATGGATTTTGACGTGATCATTGGTGTGGTATGGATTAGCCTATAAGAATCATGGAGGGGAGTGCCTGTACGGTAAAGGTGTCTGCTACAGATGCAAGGAGCCAGGGCATTCATCTTCGAACTGTCATCTCCAAAGGGCCAAAGGTCAAGGTTCTGTAGGAAAAGCTCGCATTTACACCTTGACCCAAAAGGACGCAGATGAGAATCCCGACATGGTGTCAGGTATGCTTATGATCTCTAATGTGCCTGCTTTCGCTTATTTGACACTGATGCCACACATACGTTTATATATGCAAATTTTTATCATGCTATTAGTCATAGAAGCGTTAGAACTGTTGAGTCTATTGAGGTTAGCTTACTGTCAGGAAATACGATCCTCACTAATAGAATGATTGACGAGAATATTGAGATAGGAGGAAGAGAATTTGTTGCTAGCCTGTATTTGATTAGCTCGATGGATTTTGACGTGATCCTTGGTATGGACTGGCTCGATAGACATGATGCCGATATAAGATGCCGTGAGAAGAAGGTAACATTGAGGTGTTCCGAAGGCGAGTCGATCACCTTTTTTGGTACTAAGAGTAGGACAGTACCCAGAGTAATCACGGCCATGAAAGCACTAAGAAGTCTAAGGATGAGAAATGTCAGGGTTACTTGGTGAGTTTGGTCGACACTCGTACTAATGAGGTGTCCCCTACAGACGTACCTACAGTACGGGAGTTTTTGGATGTGTTTCCAGAAGATTTGCCGAGAATCCCACCCGACCGTAAAGTAAAGTTTAGTATTGATTTGGTCCCTGAAGCGGCCCCAACATCCAAAGCCCCATATAGAATGGCTCCGAAGGAACTTCAAGAATTGAAGGTCCAAATTCAAGAGCTGCTGGAGCTCGGATTTGTTCGTCCTAGTGTGTCACCCTGGGGTGCACCAGTGCTGTTTGTAAGAAAGAAGGATAGGTCACTTTGGATTTGCATAGATTACAGAGAGTTGAATCGACTCACGGTGAAGAACAAGTACCCACTACCGAGAATCGAGGATCTATTCCATCAGTTGAGGGGAGCCAGAACCTTTTCGAAGATAGATTTGCGGTCGGGGTACCTGTAACACCTCAAAAGGCGGCTATTACAATGCCGTGGACCCCACACTAGGACCCACCAGGCGATACCAAAATACAGATTAAATAAGTATTATCTTGTGATACCGAACCACAATAAATAGTCACTACTCCGATTAGGAGTTTATTAATGGTATGGCCAACGGCCTTATGATACACATGATCCCAAGAATTACATACGCAAACATCATTACATTACGTATGTAACACCCCCAATCCGCTCAGGGATATTACACGCCGTAGAACCCTTCCTCAAGGATCTACCAGGCTGGTAACGACATATAACAACTCAACCATGCCTTTAAGGCTAAAATGACTCAGTAGACCGATTTGGTCTTTCAACAAATACATACAACTCAAATACAACTCATGCCCACGCAGGGGTCAAAATACAACTACACCCGTACAACGGGAAAATATAGCAGCGGAAAAATAGAGTACAACTGAACCAATAAACAGAGTAAGGTTTCTCATGTGATTAGTATCGATCATCTTTCATCATCCTTCGTGCCGACCCTGTGTTATGCTCCAAAACCTGAATGCAAAAACAGACATCCACCCCCCCGAATACTCGGGGGTTAGCAAAACTCCACTGTTTTGCTAGTGCAAATACAAAGTGCAAATACGAGCCATGCAATTCACATTCCACGAATAACGATAACCAAGGATCCTCAAAGATCCAAACGAAACGAAAAGTACTTCCCGAGGCAAGGGTTTGAGAAAACATTTCAAAATCGAAATATCATAAATCAATGGAAGTAATTTATAAAACGGTTTAGAATGCCATCGAGAGTTTTAATAGAAAACAATTTAGGATTATCAAATCCTGCTTTTCAAAATCCAAAAGACAAAGGGGTCACCGCCCCAAAGGTTTACTTTCCGAAAAATGACATTTACCAAACCGTTGGGATTTTAGCCCCAAATCCGTAAAATGACTTTTACAAAACCCTTGGGATTTTAGCCCCAAATCTCATCAACTCACAGTACACAAGAACGACCACAAGGTTCGTCTTCCAACATTAAAGTCCACAAATAAAGGATTTAAAACAAACAACAAAATACTCTAGTGCCATCCTAGCCAAGTAAGCCAAACGAACACTTACCTCTTACACACTTAGTCGATGCATGCAATCATGAAAACCGTTCAAAAGCACTCATTTCCGGAAATGCCAATATCAAATCACATTTGCAAAATGCACCACAATTAACCGCGGACCCACAGCTTCGTGGATCCCTGCCGAGACCCCGTCGGATCTAACCCACAGTGGTTAAAAGCAAGCTCGCGGTTCCACAGCTTCGTGGAGCCCTACCGAGACCCCGTCGGATCTAACCCGTAGTGAGCATACACACACACACGTTACTCATGCAATACTAACATGCTAAGAATGTAAGTTCATTAAGAATACTCACTAGAGATGGCCATTAACTCGACACCATTACCAAACTCTTCAAAAAAATACAATAACAAGATTAAATACGGAATACACGATTCCATAACTTTAAACAATAGGAGTATCATCATAAAATCCTTCAACGTTCAAAATAATCAAATCATAATCAATTCTCAAAACACCGTTCACAAAATACACACGTTTTGAAAGAAAGCCTTTAACGAGGCCAAACCGAAATCCTTTGAAACTTCATTTCAAATAACCAAACAAACACATCAAGACGACCACCGATCATCATATCCATAAAACGAGAAAAGTATGGGCAAGGTACTTGCCTCGAATAAGAACAACGCGGAGAATCGACCGAGGTAGGTTGGCACGAACCGACTACGAACTCGCCGACTCCACCGAACGACAACTCACGTTCATAAACTACGAAGGACAAATAATAACAATGAAATGAATTCCATAACACGACTCAAAGCCGTTGAATTCAAAGAACGAATGACGAAAGTTCACGGATTTCCCCCAAAACGGCCAAGAACACGATTCGTTCCGTCAAATCATGAAAACGGAATTACAAGTTGAAATATGGATATACAATCCATATAATGTGTTTAACAACATCATTTAACCACAATCGATCCATCAAAAACGGATGAAAAACGAGATCGAGAACAAATCCCCCAAAAAGTCAATTTGAAGGAAATCGAGAAATATACTTCGATTCGACGAAGAACAATGGATTACATGATGTTAAACACAAGAATACTATCAAGATTAATCATACCCATCATGAATTAATCAACAAAACGGAACGAATCGGACAAAAACGCGAAAACCCCCAAATCTACCCAAAAGTAGGGTTCTAAAGATCTAACCTTGATTATTTGGATCGAAGGATGTTATAGGACGATTGATCGGTGATATAAACTCAGAAACTTCATGGATTTGTTGTTCAACAACATGGTTTCGTCTCCTCGAAACCTCACCATGGACCAAGAGAAATGAAATGAAAAATGTCGGAGAAAGTCAGAGTCTGTCATATATATATCGGCGGAACTAGCGTGCGCTAGCCTTCCGGCTAGCGTGCGCTATCGGCGATGTCGGCCGAGCACTCTCGGCCATGGCCCGCATGACCCGGCACCGACCAGTGCCGACCATGACTCGGCCCGACTCCCGCTAGCGTGCGCTACTGCCGGAAGCTTCTGCCTTGCGCGGCTTTGTCCGGTAGCCACCGGACTAACAAACTACCAGTAACGTCGCTAGTCGGCCGGCGTGCGCTACCCTGCCGATTAGCGTGCGCTTCGACCAAGCAGTGGCGTGCGCTACTGCCGATCTGGCCGAGTCGAGAACCTCGAGAATCCTTACGCCCGGGCGATGGCGTCGCTAGGCCACCCGATAGCGTCGCTACACTGCCGGTTAGCGCGCGCAGCCTTCCGGCGATGGCGTGCGCTCTGGCCGGTTCTGCCGCACTGTCCGGCCGGTGCCAATCGTCGGCCCGACACGACCACAGGGCTCGACGACCCGATTTCCGAAAACGTACGGAACGAACACGACGAAAAGTCCGCGGACAACATCAACGGCCCGAAATGAAAACATAATACTATAATTAGTCATACGCGACCAAGAAACGGGTCGAGACAACAATTACAGATACGGATACCCGTAACTTTCAAGAAATTACAAAATGGCCCAAAACGCCCGGAAATCACGATACGTGATCGAATAACCAAACCGAAGTTCACAACACGTCTAACAAAGTTAAGCGGACTTACGGGAAACTTGAAACAGCAGTTTCGAACGAGATGCGCAAGAACCGAACTCAAGCGCGGAAAAGTCGCTAAAAAGTACAGAACTCAACGAAACGACACCGAAACGAACTCGGATGTCAAAAAGTGTAGAATTAATCATTCTCAGAATGACGAAACGGACATGAGCGAGTCGTCTAAACAGACTTCCGCCGAAAAAAAAGAAATTACCGGAAATCGAAATTACGGGTATTACATTCTACCCTCCTAAAAAGAAGTTTCGTCCCGAAACTTAAAACAAGTAGGGAGAAGAAATATTCCGCCAGGAAAAACTCAACGAGATACACAAGAATGCGTAACTAACGCCCAACGGTGAAATGTTACAAACAACGCAAAGGAATATACGGCGTGAAAACACGCTCCACGACGACCAACACAACATCGCCGTTAGGGATATAATAAAAACAACAAATGACAAACGTCATCAAACGGATAATATATCCAAGTCAATTATCCGACAATCACAAAACACAGCGAACGAAAATCCATACGATTGACCAACCCAACGGTTCATCAATCAAAACGCGAGTCAAACGCTGAACAAATACGGAATTCCACCGCCTAAGGTTGAAAAATCGAAAACGAGACTAATTTCCCGAACTTAAGGGAATTAGGAAGGAGCCTGAATGCTCAACAATCACGAGACGAGAACAAAAACCGAACAAACAAATGATCGAGACAACAAAAATCGAGCAATCATGTCCGAAACACGAAGGATAATAAAATTCAAACAACAACTCCAAGGTTCACATCTCGACTCGAGACAATATATGATCCGGTGAAAACAACAGGATGTGCATTCACATAAGATCCACAGGAAAGGGAATAGCAATTAAAAAGTCACAACGACAAACGAGTTATTTCGAAACAATACCACACTCGTTCGATAAACAAAAACAAGGGGTAGGACAAGCTCAGAAATGTCAATGAACATAATGAGTCGACAGAGTCGAAAACACAAGAGTTCCAAATCCGATCCACTTCGAATAAAAGAACTAATAGAACCAGATGATGTCACTCCCAAACAAGGTTCACAAGAATCGAACCGAACCCGAAAAAGTAACATCGATAACCAGATCGACCCACAACAAGATCACAGCTCGTTCGGACGATGAAACCGAAATACAGAACAAGTTCATAAAGTATCAACGAACATGAGCGAATCGATAGACTGGAGAAAGAGAAAATACAGAAGTCAAAATAGTACGGGCATTACCTCCGACCTTGTCCACGAAATTCACAAAAACGGGAGTAAGGTAACAAGACATTAAACAACCGACACGTAACGGAACCATCACCGATGCACACGGTCATACCAAACCAAGATCTAACAGCTCGCACATGCGCGACAACGCAGAAATCACCACGAGACGACAACATTTAACACCAACATCCCGCCTCTCACGGGGGCTAACACAACAAATGTGTGGAAAACGACTCAACGCTCACACCGCCAATTCGGTCATACTCGGGAGTAAACATCAAAATGACAACGCGAACATCATACATACATACCCAGCCCTCAAACGGGAATGGATAGGTTTTAAAAACGAAAACTTTATTTTGAAAATAATTTAGAAGAACGTCGGTTGATCTTGAGTATCACCTTTCAAAAAGTACAGACGTGAAACATTGTTATCGAGACATTGGAGAACCATTTCGCATTTGATAAAAATGAGGACACTTTCTCGTAGTGAAAACTTTCAGAATATTCGACCCTCGGGTCTAAATAAAAGTGTTTCTAAAACATTGAAAATTTCTCAAAGCATTTTGGTCCTCGAAGTAGAAATTTTTTGAGATATATTGTGGCACCTAGGATGTACCACAAGAAAATCACTCATTTGAAAAGTATGTCTCGAAATTTATTTTTCTAAGATACTCAAGGTTTTCAAAAATCCATTAGGCCAGAATGCCCAAAACTCACACATATCGACGTTCACTAAAACAACTCCTAGCACACGCATCAAAAAGTTTAAAATCAAGACAATACATGTCTTTAAACGGAAATAAACGATAAAATACCACATTCAGAACAAAACCACTGATAAAATGCCCTCCCGCACTGGCTAGTGAACAAGTCGAACGCGTATAAGCACAAAGCTTCCACAATAGAACTTGTAAAACGTGCAAATCGATTCGAAAATCATCAGCCACGGATAAAAACAACAATAAAAAGACATCACAAACGACGACACTCCTCGTATAAATCAAATACGAGAGTCGACTAAATACATATCGTGAAATCAAAATCCACATAAGGATTCCACCACTTAACAAATAATCATAAAAATAGCTCGTGTCACACGAGGCACAACACAAAGAAAGGAGACTTACTTCCACAGGTCGCACGAAGATGATGATCGCCCCACGATACTAATAACGACCAACAAACTCAAACGACGCGTCGCGACACGACTCAGTCAGATAAAATCCGACGAAACAAGACTCAAACAACACGACTTGACCCGACAGCCTAGGTTTTCCTCAACCTAATCTCCGATACCATTTATGTAACACCCCCAATCCGCTCAGGGATATTACACGCCGTATAACCCTTCCTCAAGGATCTACCAGGCTGGTAACGACATATAACAACTCAACCATGCCTTTAAGGCTAAAATGACTCAGTAGACCGATTTGGTCTTTCAACAAATACATACAACTCAAATACAACTCATGCCCACGCAGGTCAAAATCTGACTACACCGTCTGACGGGAAAATATAACAACGGAAAAATAGAGTACAACCAGACGATAAACGAGTAAGGTTCCTCATGTGATTAGTATCGATCATCTTTCATCATCCTTCGTGCCGACCACTGTGTTATGCTCCAAAACCCGAATGCAAAACAGAGACATCCACCCCGAATACTCGGGGTTAGCAAACTCCACCGTTTTGCTAGTGCAAATACAAAGTGCAAATACGAGCCATACAATTCACATTCCACGAATAACGATAACCAAGGATCCTCAAAGATCCAAACGAAGCGAAAAGTACTTCCGAGGCAAGGGTTTGAGAAAACATTTCAAAATCGAAATATCATAAATCAATGGAAGTAATTTATAAAACGGTTTAGAATGCCATCGAGAGTTTTAATAGAAAACAATTTAGGATTATCAAATCCTGCTTTTCAAAATCCAAAAGACAAAGGGGTCACCGCCCCAAAGGTTTACTTTCCGAAAAATGACATTTACCAAACCGTTGGGATTTTAGCCCCAAATCCGTAAAATGACTTTTACAAAACCCTTGGGATTTTAGCCCCAAATCTCATCAACTCACAGTACACAAGAACGACCACAAGGTTCGTCTTCCAACATTAAAGTCCACAAATAAAGGATTTAAAACAAACAACAAAATACTCTAGTGCCATCCTAGCCAAGTAAGCCAAACGAACACTTACCTCTTACACACTTAGTCGATGCATGCAATCATGAAAACCGTTCAAAAGCACTCATTTCCGGAAATGCCAATATCAAATCACATTTGCAAAATGCACCACAATTAACCGCGGACCCACAGCTTCGTGGATCCCTACCGAGACCCCGTCGGATCTAACCCACAGTGGTTAAAAGCAAGCTCGCGGTTCCACAGCTTCGTGGAGCCCTACCGAGACCCCGTCGGATCTAACCCGTAGTGAGCATACACACACACACGTTACTCATGCAATACTAACATGCTAAGAATGTAAGTTCATTAAGAATACTCACTAGAGATGGCCATTAACTCGACACCATTACCAAACTCTTCAAAGAAAACACAATAACAAGATTAAATACGGAATACACGATTCCATAACTTTAAACAATAGGAGTATCATCATAAAATCCTTCAACGTTCAAAATAATCAAATCATAATCAATTCTCAAAACACCGTTCACAAAACACACACGTTTTGAAAGAAAGCCTTTAACGAGGCCAAACCGAAATCCTTTGAAACTTCATTTCAAATAACCAAACAAACACATCAAGACGACCACCGATCATCATATCCATAAAACGAGAAAAGTATGGGCAAGGTACTTGCCTCGAATAAGAACAACGCGGAGAATCGACCGAGGTAGGTTGGCACGAACCGACTACGAACTCGCCGACTCCACCGAACGACAACTCACGTTCATAAACTACGAAGGACAAATAATAACAATGAAATGAATTCCATAACACGACTCAAAGCCGTTGAATTCAAAGAACGAATGACGAAAGTTCACGGATTTCCCCCAAAACGGCCAAGAACACGATTCGTTCCGTCAAATCACGAAAACGGAATTACGAGTTGAAATATGGATATACAATCCATATAATGTGTTTAACAACATCATTTAACCACAATCGATCCATCAAAAACGGATGAAAAACGAGATCGAGAACAAATCCCCCAAAAAGTCAATTTGAAGGAAATCGAGAAATATACTTCGATTCGACGAAGAACAATGGATTAAATGATGTTAAACACAAGAATACTATCAAGATTAATCATACCCATCATGAATTAATCAACAAAACGGAACGAATCGGACAAAAACGCGAAAACCCCCAAATCTACCCAAAAGTAGGGTTCTAAAGATCTAACCTTGATTCGCTGGATCGAAGGATGTTATAGGACGATTGATCGGTGATATAAACTCAGAAACTTCATGGATTTGTTGTTCAACAACATGGTTTCGTCTCCTCCGAAACCCCAGCCGCGGACCGAAGAGAACTGACCTGAAAAATGTCGGAGAAAGTCATTGGTTTGTCATATATATCTTGGCGGAACTAGCGTGCGCTAGCCTTCCCGACCTAGCGTGCGCTATCGGCGATGTCGGCCGAGCACTCTCGGCCATGGCCCGCATGACCGGCACCACCGACCAGTCTGCCGACCATGACTCGGCCGACTCCGCTAGCGTGCGCTCTGAGGAAGCTGCGCGCGCGACCTCTCCGATAGCCAGCTGGACTAACAAACTTACCCCTGTAACGTCGCTAGTCGGCGGCGTCGCTACCCTGCCGGTTAGCGTGCGCTACGACCGGCGATGGCGTGCGCTACTGCCGATCTGGCCGAGTCGAACCTCGTAATCCTTACGCCGGGCCGATAGCGTCGCTAGGCCACCCGATAGCGTCGCTACACTGCCGGTTAGCGCGCGGCCTTCCGGCGATGGCGTGCGCTCTGGCGGTTCTACCGCACTGTCCGTGGTGCCATGTCGTCCGGCCAACGACCACCGGGGCTCGGCGACCGATTTAAACGTCACGGAACGAACACGGCGAAAAGTCGCGGACAACATCAACGGCCGAAATGAAAACATAATACTATAATTAGTCATACGCGACCAAGAAGCGGTCGAGACAACAATTACGAATCTGAGATACCCGTAACTTTCAAGAAATTACAAAATGGCCCAAAACGCCCGGAAATCACGATACGTGATCGAATAACCAAACCGAAGTTCACAACACGTCTAACAAAGTTAAACGGACTTACGAGAAACTTGAAACAGCAGTTTCGAACGAGATGCGCAAGAACCGAACTCAAGCGCGGAAAAGTCGCTAAAAAGTACAGAACTCAACGAAACGACACCGAAACGAACTCGGATGTCAAAAAGTGTAGAATTAATCATTCTCAGAATGACGAAACGGACATGAGCGAGTCGTCAAAACAGACTTCCGCCAAAAAAAAGAAATTACCAGAAATCGAAATTACGGGTATTACAACATACATAAAGCTAACAATAAGGTAAGGCCTTAGCGTACGTTAAACACACCAAAAATCTATCCCAAAAATGTAACAATCTACACAATGTCAAGAAATCAACCACAATGCGAATGATAGTCATAATCAAGTCTATTCTAATATATCCTGACATTAATAAACATTAACTGAATGTAACATGATTACAACAGTACTCAAATTATCCGAATAATACAACAATAGATAAGAATTACTGTCGGATATTACATACTTCCCCCTTAAAAAGAGTTTCGTCCTCAAAACTAATGGGTAAAGAACTCGGAATACCACTCTCGCATGCTGCTCTCCGTCTCCCACGTAGCCTCCTCGACTCCGTGTCTTGACCACTGAACCTTCAGTAGGGGAATCGTCTTATTCTGCAATTGTTTGATCCTCTTCTCAAGTATCTGTACGGGACGCTCCTCGTACGAATGATCCTCCGCTATCTCGATCTCATCAAACTGAAGTATATGACTCGGATCATCAACATATTTCCTCAATTGAGACATGAAACACGTTATGAATCCGACTCAGCGCTGGTGGCAATGCCAGACGATAGGCCAGATCGCCTACTCGTTCCAAAACCTCAAACGACCCGATATACCTCGGACTCAGCTTGCCCCTCTTCTCGAAATGAAAACACCTCGAGTAGGGGACACCTTCATTAGTACATGATCGCCAACCTCAAACTCAATCGGTAGTCGACGGTTGTCTGCGTAAGACTTCTGTCGGCTTTGAGTCGTTAACAAACGACTCCTAATCAGGGTGATATTCTCACGGGCTACTAATAACATATCAAGTTCTGTACCCAAAGATTCAGACAAGTCATCCCAACACAAGGGAGACCTACAACGACGGCCATACAATGATTCATAAGGTGCCATCTAAATCGAAGCGTGCCAACTATTATTGTAAGTGAATTCCACCAAAGGCAGTTGGGCTTCCCAATCATCCTTTCAATCAAGAGCGCACGCCCTCAAGATATCCTCTAGAGTTTGGATAGTCCTTTCGGACTGGCCATCAGTCTGCGGATGAAATGCCGTACTGAAGTTCAACTGCGTACCCATCGCATGATGAACTGCTTTCCAGAAGTGTGACACGAATCACCCGTCACGATCCGATACAATACTCTGGGGGGTACCATGTAACCTTAAAATCTCTTTAACAAACAGCTGGGCCAATCTCTCGGGTCCCCATGTGTCTTTAATCTCTAAAAAGTGGGCTGATTTGGTTAGACGGTCCACAATCACCCAAATCGTATTCATCCCTCGATGACTCATCGGCAAGCTAGTGATAAAATCTATCGATATATCCTCCCATTTACACTCAAAATTTGGGAGCGGTTTCAGCATTCCTGTGGGTCACTGATGCTCAATCTTAACCTGCTGACATGTTAAACATCTCAAAACGAACTCTGCAACTTCAGGTTTCATATTTCCCCACCAATAACATTGCTTCAAATCCTTATACATTTTGCTAGATCCCGGGTGAATAGAGTATGGGGTAGCATGGGTCTCTCTCATGATAGAGTCCCTCAACTCTTCATCTGCGGCTACACAAACTCGATTCCTGGAGCGTATCAATCCATCCTCATGGATCAAATATCCAGGGGCTTTCCCTTGAGTTACTTCATCTCGAACTCGAGATAAGAATGGGTCCGTAACCTGTTTCGATCTGATTATATCATTAAGGAATGATGAAATATCAAGTGTGCAGAGCTGTCCTTGAATACGCTGTAACCAGACTTCAATTTCCAGCCTCACGAACTCCAACTGCAATTCTCTCTGAACTGTCAAGCGGGCAAGCATCTGTTCCTGTATTGTCTTACGACTCAAGGCGTCGGCAACCACATTTGCTTTGCCTGGATGATACAGGATCTCAATATCATAGTCTTTGATTAGTTCTAGCCACCTTCTCTGCCTCATGTTCGACTCCTTCTGAGTAAAAATGTACTTCAGGCTCTTGTGATCAGTAAAGATCTGATAGGTAACTCCATACAGATAGTGACGCCAGATTTTCAAAGCACACACCACAACTGCTAGCTCCAAATCATGGGTCGGATAGTTAACTTCATAGGGTCGTAATTGTATCGATGCATAGGCAATCACTTTCCCTTCCTGCATCAGTACACATCCAAGGCCCTGTCTCGACGCGTCACTTTATCCACGAATCCTTCAGTTCCTTTTGGTAGAACTAAAACAGGTTCTGAAATCAATCGACTCTTTAGTTCATCAAAACTTTGCTGACATGCCTCTGACCACAAATACTTTTTATCCTTCCTCAACAGGTTAGTCATCGGTTGCGCAATCTTGGAAAAACCTTCCATGAACCGTCGGTAATAACCTGCTAGACCCAGAAAACTGCGTACTTTCTTCACGTTCTTCTGAGGTAGCTAGTCTCGGATAGCTTCTGTCTTCTGTGGGTCTACTCTCACCCCTTCGGCTGATATCACGTGCCCAAGAAAGATAACCTCAGGCATCCAGAATTCACATTTAGAAAACTTCCCGTAAAGCTGTTCCCGCCTCAACGCATCGAGAAGAGATGACGTTCATGCTCTTCATGGTCACGAGAGTAAATCAGAATGTCGTCAATAAAAACGACTAAGCAATCTAGATAATTAATAAAAACCCGATTCATCAACTCCATGAATACAGCTGATGCATTATTCAGTCCAAAAGGCATCACTACGAACTCATAATATCCATAGCGAGTACGAAAAGTGGTCTTCGAAATGTCAGACTCTCGAATCCTCAACTGATGATACCCGGACCTCAAGTCGATCTTAGAAAACACAGCATCTCCTTGAAGTTGATCCAATAAATCATTAATACGCGGTAATGGATATTTGTTCTTGATGGTTACCCTATTCAGTTCACGGTAATCGATACACAAATGCAGAGATCCAACTCGTACAAATAGCACTGGTGCTCCCCAAGGGGACACTCTAGGTCGAATATAGCCTTTCTCAGTTAACTCTTCAAGCTGGTTCTTCAACTCCTGCATCTCAGTCGGAGCCATACGATACGGTGCCTTCGAAAGCAGGGACGTACCTGCCTCTAATTCAATAGTAAACTCTACCTCTCGACGTGGAGGTAAGCCTGGCAACTCGTCTGGAAATACATCTGGGTAGTCCTGGACTACTAGAATATTGGCCAATTCAACTAGTTGATCCGCTGTTTTGGTCATGTAACACCAATAACCAATACACACTTGATTAAGCAGTTTCACTGCTTTCATAGCACTGATGACTCTCCCGGAATAACTGGGATTATCACACTGAAAAATACACTCAACACCATCGTCAGATGTGATGGTCACTATCCGCTTGCGGACGCTAAGTATGGCATCATGACGATCCATCCAATCGATACCCAAGATTACATCATCTTTAGGCAAATCGACCACAATTAAGTTTGACAACCACTCACGATCGTTCATGCGAATCGAACAGTTCTGCACTTCACGATTCCCAACAATCCTTCTACCATCGGGTAGACCAATTACATAAGGTTCACAATTGGTAACATGATCTATTTGAAAACGACTCAAACAAGAAGCAGATAAAAAGGAGTGTGAAGCACCAGTATCAAAAAGAACACAAACGGGCTGAGATCGGATCTCGAGAGTACCTGCAATCATGCTGGCTTCGGGATCGTCTGCCTTATTCATCTCGTAAATCCTAAGTTTCGCAGCTCCGGCACCAGATGTACCAGCTTGGTTTCCATTGCCCATCCCTCCCCGGTAGTTTGATAAGAAGCGGGCGGAGGTACCCGGTCCTGGACAGAAGGTTGAACTGGAACATGAGATGCTACTGGATCACGTCCCGGTCCATTCCTATAATAACGAGCACGATGCCCATTCTTACCACAAGTATGGCATGCGACGGCCGGCTTCGGGCATTTGGAGCTGATGTGCCACTGGTCCCCACCGTTATAGCACACAACAGATGAGTTGACCGCTCGAGAGTGCGATCCGGCTGGCTTTGATGCCATGGGTGGTCGTTCAGAAGGGTTCGGCAACGACTGGGGATTCCTGAATGTTCCCGATTCTTGTCGATCAGTTACAGTTCTGCCCGATCTCTTGTTGTTGGACTGTGGTTGCTTCTTGGAAATCTCCTTTGCGGTAAGCTCGTATTCCAGAGCTTTATCGATGAACTCCGGTAGGGTCGTACAGTGGTGATTCAACAACTGCATTCTCATTCGGGGTTTAAGCCTCTTGAGAAAATATTTGATCTTATCAGCCTCTATTCGGAAAATCGACGAGGCGAAAGGAAGAAGTGCCTGAAATTTCTCGGCAACAGATAGTACATCATCGTCTTCAGATGGGTCCGGGTTCAGCAATTCTGTTAGCTTGGCCTCACGGAGTGGAGCTAGATAGTAACGGTCTAACATGAGGTTTTTAAATTCCTCCCAAGTATACACACCATCAACTGGCCTCACTGAAAGACACCAGGTGTGGGCGCCCTTACTAAGATAGTAAGCTGCTACGGAGACGCGATTCTCTTCGGGGCAATCCACCAACTCGAATAATTTCTCAAAGTGTTCAATCCAATGTACAATACTAGTAGGCTCAGAGGAGCCTTCAAAAGTTGGGGGTCGTTGGCGAGAGATGCCGCTGATGATCCGACTCACAGGTCCCCCATGAACAGGAGGTGAGGATGAGGCCTGTTGCTGGTCGGTAGTAGCTCTCTGCATAGATTCCATTAATTGACCCATCTAGGTCATCTGAGCCATCATGCCCTCCATCACAACGTAAGGATCGACACGCGCATCCTCGCGTCCAGTGTGGTGCGATTGGTCCCTAAAAGGCGAATCACTGCCTGCGGAACTATGCTCCATATTCGCGTGCCTGTTGGCTCGTGGTATCGGGATTCGGCCCCTTCCGCCGCCTCGTCCCCCTCTGCCCGGCCTCTCAGATTTCTTTCCATACTGAAAGAATCAAACCATAATGATAACCATAAGTACAATTCAAGATACCAATCAAAATTCATGCTAAGTTAATAGCAATAAGGAATTACATATTCAAGAAAACAGTTCACAATGAATTATCGACATTATGATTGTCACACAGAATATCAACTCGACGTTGAGTCGAACAATTTCAATCACATAATCAATCCAGAATTTACCTCGAATTATCAATCAGATAAATCCTGCCACAGATCCTCGAAATAACAAGATCAACAAAGATATCCATTCTGATATCAATATCATGCCAGTAATTAAATCATGGCTGTAAAGTACCTACCGTATTTGGCTCGTAGGGTCAGGCGCTTGCACAGGTCACACGTGACACGAAGGTCTCTAGATACTAGTTCATTCCACAACGACTCATAAAGAGAAAACAACATTCTTTGATACCATCTTCTGTAACACCCCAAAATGCGGCTATTACAGTGCCGTGGACCCCACACTGGGACCCACCAGGCGATACCAAAACACAGATTAAATAAGTATTATCTTGTGATACCAAACCACAATAAATAGTCACTACTCCGATTAGGAGTTTATTAATGGTATGGCCAATGGCCTTATGATACACAGGATCCGAAATACAAGTATAAACCATATGGAGATGGAATATACTTCAAATATTAATACAACTGGATAATAGTTTAAATAAATCGGAATTAAAGTAACATTACACGGTTTGAACATAACCAGACACAAAAGACTTGGGGCCCCCGAACTAGTATCCTTCGAACCCTTCACCGTCACCATGCTCTTCTCGTGTCTTGCCTTTGCCTCGACCTAAAATACAACACAAGTATTTCGCCCAAAATACAGGGTCAGATATACATGACAAATGATTCTCCCGATATTATACAATTCACATATATTAGATCTCAAGAAAACATCCCGACTATTGAACATACCCCTCGAGCGTATGAACAATCAGTCACAAACCGTCGAACATATCCAATCATACATGGACTATGAACGATCAAATAATATGGCTCAAGATGGACATCACAGTACGCCCGATCCAGAAATGTGTTCGTGTACATGTCCACCCCATATACGGAATACAGAATATACGTGTGACAATGTACCTAATTAGCCTCACGAACTACATCTCGTGTGCACAGTCCAATACGGAAAACATCCACCTATGACTATATAAGTGCCTAGCTAAAAATCCTACACAATAACCAATCGGCACGCAGATATGATTCCAGATATGTCACGATACAACATGACAACAAATTCAACGAATCACATATCCGATTAAAAATCAAGAAACTCACCTAAGTGACAATAAAGACCAACGAGATCAACGATTCAAAGCGACGGGCTTGGGAATGCAATCACATGATGAAAAACGGAACAACGTCAAGAACAATATCAAATTATGAGTCACAAATTCATAAGCATTTCATATACACGAAACGTATAATCAGCACAAGAATCTAATCATCATTATAACTAAGCAAGATAACTTGCCTCAATATGGAGACGAGAATAATCCTCCCTTGTCGAACGAATGGACGGTCCTCGACTAATATCGGTTACGCGAACAATCGACCTTGAATGAAATACACTTCACTTAATAACACATCCATATAATCATTGATATCGAATTCAGGGGGATGACACCCTAAATTCAATTTGAATAGTTCAACTATCTCAAGATATCGAAATTCTATTCCAGTAACTCTATTTCCTCAATTCATTCTTATGATCGGTTTACAAGATATTCTCAAAAATTCACATGGTTCTGATGAATAAGGATTTATCAAGAACATGTTAAACAATCATTTATGTTTGTTAATATCATCTTATGTTGTTTAAACTTTCCAAGAACATCACAATTTTTGAAAGTGATAATCTGCACAACTTTGTTCATCACTAACCTGGAGAATCCACTATCATCATCTATGAATTCACCTAGCTTAGGTTCAAGAATCATCACACTGATCTTCTAACATTCAACAAGGTGTTCTAATACATTTTATGACAACACTTTCATCAATTAACTTAACTATGAAGAAGCTAATGATTATTATTGTCTTAATGATGTTAACAATCTAGCAGGAAGAGTTTGATTCATTTAAACATGACCATTATCATCAAAATATCAAGAACACCTCATTCCAAACCCTTGGTTACTATTTTCATCAATAAGTGTTAGAAAGTTTAACTACAAACATGTTTTACTTGATTAATTCAACTCTAGGTGAAGTATACCACAACACTAACATCATAACCACGAAAATATAGAGTAGAATCGTACAACATACCTTCAGAAACGAAGAACAAATCACCAAACCACAAGAACACACTCCAAGCTTCAAGAAACAACTCTAAACTCCCAATCAACAAGCTCCAAATTAAGATGCAAAGCTCAAACACAAGTTGGAAGGGTGTAGAATCGGTCAAGTGAGGCAGAGGGACGATTGTTGGAGAGAAAAGTCGGAGTTTGGACGTGCAAATGAAAGACACAAGCTGTCTTTTTATAAACTGCACAGCTTGCTACGTACGTTATCACAAGAGGATAACATACGTTAACACCTTTATGTACGTTACACTGAATGTGTTACGTACGTAATGTCTCCAGATGTTACTGTCTCAAAACACTAACATCATTACGTACGTTACGGGCCAGAGCATTACGTACGTAATATATGTCAACTTGGCTATCTCGAAAAGGCCATTTATCCGGATCATGTCCGGACCCCCATGCCTAAAGTGAGATCAGATAAGATTCCCAAGCATTACGTACGTAAACAGCATTACATTACATACGTAAAGCTAACAATCTAGCGTACGTTAGGTTAAGGCCTTAACGTACGTTAAACACACCAAAAATCTATCCCAAAAATGTAACAATCTACACAACGTCAAGAAATCAACCACAATGCGAATGCTAGTCATAATCAAGTCTATTCTGAAATATCCCGACATCAATAAACATTAACTGAATGTAGCATGATTACAACAGTGCTCAAATTATCCGAATAATACAACAGTAGATAAGAATTACTGTCGGAACCTTTTCGAAGATCGATTTGCGGTCGGGGTACCACCAACTGAAGATTAGGGATTGTGACATTCCCAAGACGGCTTTCAGGACCCGTTATGAGCATTTTGAATTTGTAGTGATTCCATTTGGTCTGAGTAATGCACCGGCAGTATTTATGGATTTGATGAACAGGGTGTTCCAACCTTACTTGGATAAGTTCGTGATCGTCTTCATAGATGACATCTTGGTGTATTCTAAGGACAAGGAACAACACCAAGAGCATTTGAGGATTACATTGGAGACACTTCGCAAGGAGAATTGTATGCCAACCTCAAGAAATGTGAGTTTTGGTTAAACAGATTTGGATTCCTTGGACATGTGGTGACTTCAAAAGGAATTGAGGTAGATCCCGATAAGGTTGTAGCAGTGAGTAGTTGGGGAGTACCCAAGAATGCGAGTGAAGTTCGCAGCTTTCTGGGCCTAGCTGGCTATTATAAAAGATTTATCGAAAGATTTTCGAAAATCGCCACTCCTATGACCCAGTTAACAAGGAAAGGCGTGAGGTTTGAATGGAGTGACAGGTGCTAGGAAAGTTTTCAAGAGTTGAAAAGGAGACTAACCTCGGCACCAGTATTAACGATTCCTGACCCGACAGAAGACTTTGTTATTTATAGTGATGCCTCAAAGCAGAAGTTGGGTTGTGTTCTGATACAACATGGTAAAGTAGTAGCCTATGCATCGAGACAGCTTAAACCACATGAGTTGAACTATCCAACGCATGATCTGGAGTTGGTTGCTGTAGTACATGCGCTGACGATTTGGCGTCACTATCTCTATGGAGGGAAGTGTGAGATATACACAGACCATAAAAGTTTGAAGTATCTTTTCACACAGAAGGATCTTAACATGAGACAAAGGTGATGGTTAGAATTGGTGAAGGACGATGATTGTACTATTCATTACCATCCGGGTAAGGCTAATGTGGTAGCTGATGCCTTGAGTCAGAAGACTACAGGCGAGTTAGCTTGCTTGACCGATCAGGAGAGTTTGATAAAGGAGTTATCCGAATTGAGGATTGAGGTAGTTGAGTCTTTAAAGAGTTCGAAAGCAATCCTATCATCTTTGGTCTTGCAACCAAATTTGAGGGATAAGATTAAGGAGGCTCAACCACGTGATAAGTTCTTGTGCAAGATGAAAGATCGAGCACAAGATAGAAGTATTGAGAAATTTGTCGTTGCCGCAGACGACGTTTTGACTTATGATGGGAGGTTATGTGTTCCTAAGGATCCATCCCTTAGGAAGCAAATTCTTGAAGAAGCTCACAATGCACCATACTCTGCTCACCCGGGAGGTACAAAGATGTACCATGACCTGAAGAAGTTCTTTTGGTGGAGAGGAATGAAACGGAACATTGGTGTATTTGTGGAGAGGTGTATGATATGTCAACAGGTAAAGGCAGAACACCAACGGTCAGGAGGTTTACTTAAACCGTTGGAAATCCCAGAATAGAAATGGGAGCATATCACAATGGATTTCGTGGTTGGTCTGCCATGAACCGTAAGGAAGAACGATGCTATCTGGGTGATAGTAGAGTGGGGTAGGTTGTAACGCCCCGATTTCGCATATACATTTATTGTGAATTATAGAAAACATGTTAAATATTATTAAATTAGTGCCCAAATAATTTTATCATTTAATTCATTTCATTTTCATGCAAATCCATTTATGTCATTATAGTTCATGACAAGTCATGTGATTCATTTCGTTTCATTTCTCATTTTATTTCATCGTTTTATCTCGTCATTTCTAGGCCCGAGTCAAATTTTAAGCAATATTAATCGTTATCCTAAAGATTTTACAAGATAAATAATAATATTATTTATTATTATTACTATTATTATTATTATTCTTATTATTTATTATTAGTAGTAGTAATATTAATATTATTATTTAATTTAGCCTAATTATTTTGGATCACTTTATCTTTACTCTTCTGGTTCAAACCTTTTTTTCCTAGCCCAATTGAGATTCTCCTAAACCCATAAATTATACCCTAAACCTAATCTGTACAGTATAAATACTATATTTTATAGTGCACAAACACCTCTACAATACATAGATACTTTTCTTTTCTGTCGATCCTCTCCCAACACAGGTATGTCTTCTTCATCTTACGTTTTCATCCTCAAAAAAAAAACGTCAAAAACCAGTTCATCCAGACCATCATCCTTATTTTTTTTCTCTGTACTTATTTTGCTTCACAAATTCAATCTTTAAACCAATTTCAGCCAAAAATCAATACCAAAACAAATCCGCCTCAAATCTAATCCAACCACTTTTTCTCCTGCCGACCATCACAGAGTTCACGAAACCCACCATACTCAACCCATACCAATCTACAAAATCGAACTCCTGTATCTTCAGCCGATTCTAAAAAAAAAAAAAATCAATATCCAGGATTTGTTAATTCTAGCCGTGAAACCCTCTCGGCTTGGACCAGACCCAGCAACCATCACCAAGCCCGAACCATATTCACTCATCATGTTCGTCAGCTCCAACCGTTTTCATCACCACACGGCCGCCGCTCGAAGGAACTTTCAACCCGAACCTGGTCTAATCGGCCCAAATCTGGATCCATCACCTCGATCCGATGCCGCCGCCCTTATTTTCGTTGCGGCTGTCGTGAGCCTTAAAAAAAACAAAACAGACCCGTAAGAACAAGTTCCTCACCTCTATTTCTTGCCCTGACTTCCCGTTGATTTCCATCTTGGTCCGCCGCAGGTCACCTTGTAGCCGAGTTGTTGTGTGTGTCTTTGTGTGCGTGTGTGTATAAGCATGTGTGTGTATTTTTTTGGCGGAGGAGTTGAGAGGGAGAGAGAACCGACAGAGTCAGTGAGAAATCGGGAGAAGAAAGGGACTTTGGCCGACCCGTGAGGAAGAGAAGGGTTTTATACCCAGCTTTCTTTTAGGGTTTATCAATTTAGTCCCCAAGTTCCAGACCTTCTCGATTTGACCCAAAATTAATTTTCAGTGTATACCAATTTCAGCCTCTAATTTTCAGTTTCTTCAAATTAATCCCAGTCAGTTTGATAACGCTTTCAATTTCAATCCTCAAATATTTAATTCTTTCAGTGTTACCTTAATTAGTTTTTCAATAATCAATTCAGCCTATTTTGGCAGAAGCCATTAAAATAGTGATTATATTCATTAATATTAATAATTCAATTTTAATCTATACCACGTATTTTATTCCCAGTTATTATATATTTATAAATTATAATAATAGTGTTTATTATTATTTGTAGATAATAATCAAGATTTACGGGCCTAGGATTGTCGAGTCAAGCATCTCATCACTTTCAAATTCAAGTTCTGCATTTATCCATGTATGTGGATTTATTACGCTTTTGTTTATTTAATTGCTTTATATATTGTCTTGTATGTGCACGTGAATGAGTCAGAAGCACTTAAATGTGCAACTCAGTCAGAAACACTTAAATGTGCAAATCAGTCAGAAGCACTTAATTGTGCATAAAGCCTTCGGGCTAGCCGAGGGGCTTCAGAATTTATCAGTCATGTTGTTTATACTTGCTAATATATTTAGTAATTAACTTAGATATATTGCGTACTCTCCACACTGAGCGAGTTGGAAGCTCACCCCACTATTTAACCCTTTCAGGTTGAGGAGCTCGATGTGGCTTGCACTTGAGTGTGGGATGATCAAGCTTATGATTAGATATTTATTTATTCAATGTTATTTCTCTCAAAGTACTCCCTCCGTCCCACCGATCTTGGTTCATCTTCCTTTTTGGGCCGTCCCAAGATACTTGGTCATTTCCTTTTGAAGACACTTTTATCTCTCACAACTTTAAATAATATATATTCATACCATCACTTTATGAACTACTTTTCAGTTTTTCTTAAATCCCGTGCCGAAAAGCAAATGTTCAAGATGGGTGAGACGGAGGGAGTATGTTTTATGAACAAGTGTTCGATTTATTTTAAGTTCACGTCAAATTATGTTTTGCTTTAACGATGACTTGAGAATATTACTTGCGATTATTAAGTTTGTCTTTTGAAAATGTATTTCCGCTGCAAAATTTTTATTTACTCTTTTAAAATTAGAAGAATTATTTTTTTTGAAAAATGGTCGCTACAATTAGTGACGACAGGCACTCTCCAGGTAAGAGAACACGTCATATAAGTCTTCACATAAACTTAACCAGTCAAGTTTCATCGACTTGCGAACTATTAAGTATTTGAGCCATAAACCTTTCTAATGCCGATCTCCTTATCCAATAAGGAGTGGAATGATTGCTCTAAAACACACATACTAGTTTCCGCATATATATATATATATATATATATATATATATATATATTTACGAGTCAGGAATGTCAGTGACTTCCAGTAAATAAAGAAACATACAATTGTCTGATGATAATAATTTATATAACAGC
This sequence comes from Orobanche coerulescens, assembly GCA_033398695.1. Lineage (NCBI taxonomy): Eukaryota > Viridiplantae > Streptophyta > Magnoliopsida > Lamiales > Orobanchaceae > Orobanche > Orobanche coerulescens. Next base: position 130,724,017 of record CM065812.1, on the reverse strand, counting down.
AAGTGCAATTCCTGTTAGGAGTATGCCCTCGAATGCCACTCAGAGGATGTTGAGTGAAGGCATTGTACTTGTTATTATGTAAATCATCAATATAAGGCAATGGATGTTTCTTTATTTCTTGTAGTCTTGGCATTCCTAACTCGTAAATATTCATGTAGAAACTAGTCGCGTATTGAGAGAAAATGTTCCACTCCTTATTGGATAAGAAAGCTGCTGGAAAAGTTTATAGCTCAAATAGTTAATCGTTCGCAAGTCAATGAAACTTGACTGGGCGTTAAGTTTATGTGAAGACTTGTATGACGTGTTCTTTGACAAGGAGAGTGCCTGTCGAACACTAATGGTTAGTGGGAGCACACGTTATAGGTATGCTAATTGGATTAGTATACTCGAACCGACTCACCCTCGATTCGTCACACGGATTTCACTCTGGGACAGTCAATGATGGAATCGAAAGGTTGTGGTAGGTATTCGTGAACCTTCGACTTGAGGATTTAGTAGGGATGTGCTTGTGACGTCAAAATTTTCATTAGAGTAGTTCGACCCTATAAACCGGAAGGCGGGGGTCAACCTCGACGTGCATCTTGATGGGCAAGTAGCAGGTCTGCGAATACCAAGATAGAATTCTTTCTCCTGTTAGTGAACGGGTTATATGTCCTATGCGGTTATTGGCAGATGAGATCATAAGTCTTTGGCCAAAGCATTGGAGCTAGCTGTATTAGATACACGAGAGCTCGATGATCTCGATTTGCATTAACGCATGCATAGAGTCAAGTACATATAGGTTTTGACTGACCGTGACCCTATAACTTGATCGGGACATTTGAAAGAAGGGTTTATACGCTTACTGGTATTCCCGACATAATGGTTCTTGAATGATCCCAATGATTCGTTCTCAGACGGGGTACAATGTAGGCCACTAGGCTGGCTTGGTGGTGCTACTACTCTTTGGTTCCTCCCATTGCTGACTGAGACGGACCTACCGAGTCGCGCAATAGGATTGACGACGGAATGAATCAAGCTAATTCTCTCATTATGAATATTAGATATTGGATGTCTAAATTTGGGACATTGGATGTTTAAATCGATTTATTGGATAAATTGATTTACGGCTTAATGAAATAAATATATCACTGGGTGATTAATTTAATTCATGAATATAATTATTTCTTGGAGAAATTAATTATGTTATTTTGTATTTGATATGTTTAATTAATTAAATTAATTAATCGATACAAATACATCGGAACGGAATCATAGTTTATCTGTTTGGACTCACGGGAGTCCGAAACCAACCGAACTCGTCCGTTTTTGCATAGTAGCCGCCCCCCTTTGTTTCCACTCACTTTCCTCTTGTCTTGTTGCTTTCATTTTATATGAAAGAACATGACATTGTGGGGTTTAAAATCATGTGGCATGATTTGTATTATTAAAGTGAGAGTTGAATAAAGGGAAGAAGACATCTCTCACTTCTCATTCCATGCCATTTCCAACGTGAGTTTTGAGAGAGAAAGAGAGAGAAAAAGTTTTTCTCCAAGTCTTCTTCTTCTTCAACTTTGTTCTTGTTTTTCTTAGAGAAAAATATCAAGACATAAAGACAGAGTAAGATTAAAACACTTAGAGTGTAGTAATCTTTACATATATAGCTTCATCACTTAGCTCTAGCCGTATCCTCGGAGGATATTAAGGTGATCGTCGTTCCGGTCGTTTCTCCGGCACATGGCAAGTAGAGACGCGGTGCTTTAGGCATTGGATCGTTCAAGGGCTTGAAGCGGAATAGATTCGTAGAGATCAAGCAAAGCTTGGGGAATAGCTCAAGAGAAGGTTATCCATCTAATCAACGGACTACAAGGGTGAGTTTCTATATCTCTTGTGAATTCGTTTTTTTGATATTCGTATATACGTAGCTCGATCGATCCTCGTAGGGATTCAGATCGAATAAATTTTCGTTTTACCGCTTCCGCTGGGCCTTCGATTTAGGCACCGAATACCAACAGTGGTATCAGAGCATAGGTCTTGCGATCGTATATACGATATTAGCATTTGGAATGCTTGATTAGATGGTGAATGATTTGGAATCATTTTAGTCATAATCGTGGTATATGTTTTTACGTTCGTTGTAGTTATATTTTTCGTAAGTTTATGTCTAAATATAAATCTTAATTTCTTGGAAATATGATTTATATTGAAGATATGAATGTTGGAAAATATAGATATTGGATATCCGGTCGAAAAACTAGCCCCGAAATGCCGTTGGACGGTCAGGAGAATCCGGAAGCGAGGCCGCGGCCCGGGGCTCGTGCGGCCGGCACAGGCGAGCATCTTGAGGGCGCGGCCAGCCGTAATATCGCAATTTTCGATTTTCGGTAAATTTTTTTTAGGAGTCCGTTTTGATGACTCGCTCATGACCGTCTCGTCATTTCGAGAATGATTAATTCTGCACTTTTTGTCATCCGAGTTCGTTTGATGTCGTTTTGTTGAGTTAGTGTCCTTAATCGACTTTTTCACGTGGGAGTTCGACTTTGTAAAGTCACCATTAATTCTTGGAAACTCCAAAAATTCTGAATCTTTGCAATATTATAGAGCATCAAGTTAGCTTTCCAATGGTTCAAACGGTGAGTCAATGAGTCGGACGAGAGAGTTATGGTCGTTTTAGCTCACCCGCTCGTTATTGGCGATCACTGCCGGCCGAACTTCGGCCGTGTCGTCCGACACGGCCCGTGCCGTGCTCGTCCGGAAATGCCGAAGTCTCTGCCTCGGGACCCGACCGTGTCGTCAGCACGGCCGAGTCGAACTCTTCGGATATGCGAACCGACGCCCGACGCCCGGCCGTGTTCCGGGACATGGTCGAGTCGTGCCAGTCATTGTCGGACGGGTCACTATCGGAAGGCCCCTCGCGCCGCGACCGTGTCTAGCGAGGACACGGTCGAGTCCCTGCCGGTCAAGCTGCGCGCCACGGCCGTGTCGGCGGACACGGTCGAGCACATCGGCTATTTAAGGCACAGGCGTTTTCTTGACCATTTTCTCATTCTTTTCTTCCGTACATTTGTGGGTGTGTGAATCTTCTAGAGATGTTGTTGTACAATGAATCCATGAAGTTTGGAGGTTCATATCGTCAATCATCCGTCCTATAACATCCTCCGATCTACTGACCGTCAGATTTCCTAGAAATCTAGTTTTGGGGAATTTGGGGGTTTTGGTTGTTTTCGTCCGTTTAATCCGATTTAACTTAGGATTATGATGTATTGATGAATATTTAGATGTATTATATCATTTCCTTTGTTATTCCATGGTTGGATCGTATCGATTCGTTGTTTGAGTCGAGTTCTTGACCGACGCCTTGAAGGTGTCCGGTAAAATGTCTTAGAGGGGTTTTCGGGCGTTCTACGATTATCCTTCCTCGTATGATCGATGATTTATTGATTATATTGTTGTTAGGGTCGAGTTTCTTGTGAAGAAACCGTGTTGAACCCTTCCGTTCGTTGTCGTCTTCCTTTTCGTTAGCATCGGGCGTTCCGAAGCTTCCCGGTTGAGCCGTATCCGTTCGTGGTTCCGTGCTCGTGGTATCGAGGCAAGTATCTTGCCCATACGTTTCATGTTTCATAGGCATAATTGTTGATAAATGATTTTTATACGAAATCGAATGTTTAATGAACGTAAAAAGGGATCGGTATGTTCTCGATAAATGTTGTCTTTCAACGATAATTCGTATACTTCGTGAATATGTATTCTCGGAATATGTGTGTTGGTTTTGTATGTTGAAAGATAATATGATCATTTCGAGTGAGTTTGATAGACCGTAATCCTTTGTCGGGGATTACGTATTGTTATTATGTCCTTGTTCTGTTAGAACGTAATGTGTGTGATATTAGTTGTTACTCCTTGAAAGGAGTTTGTGATGCTTAATGTTGTTTGGATTGATAAGTGATGATTGTTGTGTGCTTGATGTATGTGATGTGCCTCGGGTAGGATTGTTGAATCTCAGGATCCATACTTGCTAGTATGGGTCGGGCGAAACCGTAAGGTTATCCAATCTGGGTATGTCTTGCGGGGACTCAGAGGTTCGGGGCTTGCTAGCCGATCTTGGGATAACTTGTGGGGTTATCATCGGATATGTCTTGATGGGACTCAGAGGTTCGTGGCTTGTTAGCGCGATCGGGATAACTTATGGTTGTGGTTTGGTTGTGATATTCGTGTCGTGGAGACATGTGATTTGATATGTTTTTCCTATTGGGTTATTCACTCGGGTTTGTTCTTCGGGAGCATCTGAGGTTCGTGGCTTGTTAGCACGGGACACGAATAATCCTTAGGAACATGTGATTTGTGATTTGGGTCACGGACCCCGTGTTTTGTGAAATGGGTTGTGGACCTGCGTATTATTCTGAACTTGAATTTTGGAAAATAACTTTTGGGATGTGTCCCTAAATGTTTTCGAAATGTTTTAGAATTCTTATATCCCAAATGTTTTCTAAACTCCCGAGATCGTCAAATGTTTTGTAATAGGGACATTGGGTTATTTCCTACCTTTCACGTTTTGAATGGTTTGATCAAGTGAATTTTCTCGGGAAGTATATTCGCGATTATTCTGTTTTTGTGGAGTATGATATGTATGGCTTGTTTTCGTATTTATACTTGCACTAGCAAAACAGTGGAGTTTTGCTAACCCCCGAGTATTCGGAGGGTGGATGTCTATTTTTGCATTCAGGTTTTGGAGCATGGCATAGGGTCGGCACGAAGGATGATGAAAGATGAACGATACTAATCACACGAGGATCCGTTGATGTCGTATTGGTCTAGTTGTATTTTCTTTTCTGCTGCAGTATTTGTTTCCGTTATGCAGTGCGGTTGTATTTTGACCCCTGCGTGGGCATGAGTTGTATTCGAGTTGTAAGTATTTATTGAAAGACCAAATCGGTCTACTGAGTCATTTTAGCCTTAAAGGCATGGTTGAGTTATTATATTTTGTTACCATCCTGGTAGATCCTTGAGGAAAGGTTCTACGGCGTGTAATATCCCTGAGCGGATTGGGGGTGTTACAGAATGGTATCGGAGCTTTAGGTTGTGGAAACCTAGGCTGTCGGGTTAGTGGTGTCTATTGAGTTTTTGTCTCGTCGGATTTTGTCTGACTAAGTCGTGTCGCAACGTCGTGCAGGTTTGTTGGTCGTGATTAGTATCGTGGGCGATCATCATCTTCGTGCGACCTGTGAATGTAAGTCTCCCTTCATTGTGTTGTGCCTCGTGTGACACGAGCTATTTTTATGATTATTTGTTAAGTGACGGAATCCTCTTATGGATTTTGATTTCGTGATATGTGGTTATTTGACTCTCATATTTCGTTCATATGAGGAGTAGTGTTGTTGGATTATGCATGTTGAACAGTATTTCTTTTATCCGCTGCGTGAGTTCTTTTGTAATGACTTTCGGTATTTTACCGACCGAGTTTTATTTCGAAAACCGATTCCCTTAACCGAAGTTTTTGGCATTATGGCCTTGACCACTTTGTGAAATTCTTATGACGGTATTTAGTATTTTGTAAATGGCTTTCGTGAGTTTTGAAATATTACCGTCATCGGCCTTTTTGGCATTTTTGTAAATGGTTTTTAGTCTGGTGGGTTCCGTGGGACCACGGCGCTATAATGTTACGTGTAATTACGAAATTTTTGGGCATTCTAGCCCATTGAATTATTTTGAAAACCTTGAGTATCTTAGAAAATTAAAATTCGAGACATACTTTTAAAACGAATTATTTTCTCGCAGTACTTTCAAGGTGCCTTCTAGTACCGTAATATGTTTCAAAATCATTCCAATTGAGGACCAAAATATTTTGAGATATTTTCAATTACTTTTAGAAATGCGATTGCTTAGACCCAGTGTTGATTATTCAAAGTTTTTCCCTACGAGAAGGTGACCTCATATTAGTTCAAACGCAAGAAGATTAACAAAGACTCGAAAATGAAGTTTGATCAACTATTAGTAAAATGATACTCAACATCAATGGTGTTTCCAAACTGTCTTCAAAGGTGGTTTTCGTTTTTAAAACCTATCATTCCTGTTTGCGGACCGGAAATGCGTGTATGGTTTTCGAACTTTCGTTACGGTGTCAACCCCGAATTGTGATTGAATTGGTGGCGTGAGTGTCGAGTCGTTCGCCACGCATATGTTTTGTTGGCCCTCTGTGAGAGGTGTGAACTGGTGTTTACTGTTTATCGCCTCGTGGTGATTTGCGTGTTGTCGCACTAGCGTGAGTTGTTAAAGCCTGGATTTTTGTGCGTTATACACATGGGTGATTTTTTCATGATGTTTGTGATTGTGTGCTGGCTGTCGTTCGAGATATTGTAATCGTCGAATGATGCCGTTGTTGTTGTGATTTTTGTATGCGTTGATATGTTATGCTGAGTTGGCATCTCCGGTATGTTGTTTTACGGTGTTTTGATCCATTGTATCGAACATTTGTATTTTCGGTATGCCGAGCCGAGACGTTTCAACCGTAATGTGCCGGGGCATGCACGTGTAAATTTGTCCTTCTCGTCGGTAACACATTTCAAGTGTGGACTCGAGGGACACGAATTGATTTTGCGGGTGGCTCACGAGACTTTCGGAGTTCGCGCTTGAGACAAGAATCGAATCGGCTTTGAGAGGCCTTGAAGGATGTTTCGTCGGTTGCTTGTTGTGTCGTCACCTTGATTTCATTGTTGTGAGTTGCGGGCGACCTTCTTTATAAGAGGTCGAATGTAGTACCCGTGTTGTTTTTAGACTCCTGCATTTTCTCTTTCTCGAGTCTATCGACTCGCTCGTGTTCGTTGATACTTTCTGAACTTGTTCTGTATTTCGGTTTCGTCGTTCGAACGAGCTGTGATCTTGTTTTGGGTCAATCTGGTTATCGCTGTGACTTTTTCGAGTTCGGTTCGATTCTTGTGAACCTTGTTCGGAAGTGACATCATCTGGTTTTACTAGTTCTCTTATTCGAAGTGGATCGGATTTGGAACTTCTGTATTTTCGACTCTGTCGACTCGTTTATGTTCATTGACATTTTCTGAGCTTGTCCTGCCCCTTGCTTTTGTTGATCGAACGAGGGTGGTATTATTTCGGAATTAGTCGTTCGTCGATGTGACTTTTCAATTGTTATTCCCTTTCCTGTGGATCTTATGCGAGTGTGCATCTTGTTGTTTTCACCGGATCTTGTTTTGTCTCGAGTCGAGATGTGAACCTCGGAGTTGTCGGTTGAACCTTATTGTTCTTCGTGATCCGAACATGATCGTTCGATTTTTGTTGTCTCAATCGTTTGTTTGTTCGGTTTTGTTCTCGTTTCGTGATTGTTGAGCGTTCAGGCTCCTACCTAATTCCCTTAAGTTCGGGAAGTTAGTCTCGTTTTCAATCTTCCAACCCTTGGGCGGTGGAATTCCGTATTTGTTCAGCGGTTGGCTCGCGTTTTGATTGATGTACCATTGGGTAAGTCAATCCTATTGATTTTCGTTCGTTGTGTTTTGTGATTGTCCGGATAATCGACTCGATTGTATTGTCTGTTTGATGACGCTTGTCACTTGATGATTTTATTATGTTTCTACCTGTGGCGTTGTGTTGGTCATCGTGGGGCGTGTTTTCACGCCGTATATCTCTTTGTATTGCTTGTGCCGTCCCGTCGTTGGCGCGAGTTTCAGTTCTTGTATATCTCGTTGAGCATTTTCTGGCGGGATGTTACTCCTCCCTACTTATTTTAAGTTTCGGGACGAAACTTCTTTTAAGGAGGATAGAATGTAATATCCGCAATTTTCGATTTTCGGTAAATTTATTTTTCGGCCGGAGTCCGTTTTGATGACTCGCTCATGACCGTATCGTCATTTCGAGAATGATTAATTCTGCACTTTTTGTCATCCGAGTTCGTTTCGGTGTCGTTTTGTTGAGTTCCGTGTCCTTAATCGACTTTTTCACGTGGGAGTTCGACTTTGTAAAGTCACCATTAATTCTTGGAAACTCCAAAAATTCTGAATCTTTGCAATATTATAGAGCATCAAGTTAGCTTTCCAATGGTTCAAACGGTGAGTCAATCGGAGTCCGGACGAGAGAGTTATGGTCGTTTTAGCTCACCCGCTCGTTATTGGCGATCGCTGGCCGAACTTCGGCGTGTCGTCGACACGGCCCGTGCCGTACTCGTCCGACACGGCCCGTGCCGTACTCGTCCGGAAATGCCGGAAGTATCTGCCTCGAGGACCGGCCGTGTCGTGCAGCGCGGCCGAGTCGAACTCTTCGGATAGGCCAAAACCGCGCCAGGCGCGGCCGTGTTCCGGGACACGGTCGAGTCGTGCCGAAGTCATTGTCGGACGGGTCACTATCGGAAGGCCCCTCGCGCCGCGGCCGTGTCTAGCGGGACACGGTCGAGTCCCGGTCAGCTGCGCGCCACGGCCGTGTCGGGCGGACACGGTCGAGCTGTCGGCTATTTAAGGCACAGGCGTTTTCTTGACCATTTTCTCATTCTTTTCTTCCGTCTGCTGTGGGTGTGTGAATCTTCTAGAGATGTTGTTGTACAATGAATCCATGAAGTTTGGAGGTTCATATCGTCAATCATCCGTCCTATAACATCCTCCGATCTACTGATCGAATTGATTTCCTAGAAATCAAGTTTTGGGAATTTGGGGTTTTGGTTGTTTTCGTCCGTTTAATCCGATTTAACTTAGGATTATGATGTATTGATGAATATTTAGATGTATTATATCATTTCCTTTATTATTCCATGGTTGGATCGTATCGATTCGTTGTTTGAGTCGAGTTCTTGACCGACGCCTTGAAGGTGTCCGGTAAAATGTCTTAGAGGGGTTTTCGGGCGTTCTACGATTATCCTTCCTCGTATGATCGATGATTTATTGATTATATTGTTGTTAGGGTCGAGTTTCTTGTGAAGAAACCGTGTTGAACCCTTCCGTTCGTTGTCGTCTTCCTTTTCGTTAGCATCGGGCGTTCCGAAGCTTCCCGGTTGAGCCGTAGCCGTTCGTGGTTCCGTGCTCGTGGTATCGAGGCAAGTATCTTGCCCATACGTTTCATGTTTCATAGGCATAATTGTTGATAAATGATTTTTATACGAAATCGAATGTTTAATGAACGTAAAAAGGGATCGGTATGTTCTCGATAAATGTTGTCTTTCAACGATAATTCGTATACTTCGTGAATATGTATTCTCGGAATATGTGTGTTGGTTTTGTATGTTGAAAGATAATATGATCATTTCGAGTGAGTTTGATAGACCGTAATCCTTTGTCGGGGATTACGTATTGTTATTATGTACTTGTTCGGTAAGAACGTAATGTGTGTGATATTAGTTGTTACTCCTTGAAAGGAGTTTGTGATGCTTAATGTTGTTTGGATTGATAAGTGATGATTGTTGTGTGCTTGATGTATGTGATGTGCCTCCGGGTAGGATTGTTGAATCTCCGGGATCCATACTTGCTAGTATGGGTCGGGCGAAACCGTAAGGTTATCCAATACGGGTATGTCTTGCGGGGACTCCGAGGTTCGGGGCTTGCTAGCCCGATGCCGGGATAACTTGTGGGGTTATCATAGGGTATGTCTTGCGGGGACTCCGAGGTTCGTGGCTTGTTAGCGCGATGCCGGGATAACTTATGGTTGTGATATTCGTGTCGTGGAGACATGTGATTTGATATGTTTTTCCTATTGGGTTATTCACTCGGGTTTGTTCTTCGAGAGCATCTGAGGTTCGTGGCTTGTTAGCACGGGACACGAATAATCCTTAGGAACATGTGATTTGTGATTTGGGTCATGGACCCCGTGTTTTGTGAAATGGGTTGTGGACCCTGCGTATTGTTACCGGAACTTGAATTTTGGAAAATGACTTTTGGGATGTGTCCCTAAATGTTTTCGAAATGTTTTAGAATTCTTATATCCCAAATGTTTTCTAAACTCCCGAGATCGTCAAATGTTTTGTAATAGGGACATTGGGTTATTTCCTACCTTTCACGTTTTGAATGGTTTGATCAAGTGAATTTTCTCGGGAAGTATATTCGCGATTATTCTGTTTTTGTGGAGTATGATATGTATGGCTTGTTTTCGTATTTATACTTGCACTAGCAAAACAGTGGAGTTTTGCTAACCCCTGAGTATTCGGGGGGTGGATGTCTATTTTTGCATTCAGGTTTTGGAGCATGGCATAGGGTCGGCACGAAGGATGATGAAAGATGAACGATACTAATCACACGAGGATCCGTTGATGTCGTATTGGTCTAGTTGTATTTTCTTTTCCGCTGCAGTATTTGTTTCCCGTTGTACGGGTGCGGTTGTATTTTGACCCGTGCGTGGGCATGAGTTGTATTCGAGTTGTAAGTATTTATTGAAAGACCAAATCGGTCTACTGAGTCATTTTAGCCTTAAAGGCATGGTTGAGTTGTTATATTTTGTTACCAGCCTGGTAGATCCTTGAGGAAAGGTTCTACGGCGTGTAATATCCCTGAGCGGATTGGGGGTGTTACACAGGCTCTAGGGGCCGCTGGGCAGCCCTGCATGCTGCTTGGTGGCGTTTTCGGCCGCGGTTCGGCATATTTCGGACCAGTTTCGGGCTTGTTTGCTTCGTGTATTCCTAAAAATGATTTCCCTCATTTTAAATTGGATTTAATATGATTAAAATGATTTATGATATTTCATTTTATAAGGGAAAATTGATTTATTGGAATACTTGTGATCGACCGAATTATTTTGAAGGTTTTCATATTACCGATTGTGTGAATCGATTTGATCGGTTCGTATTGTTGATTGGATCAATGTATCTCTACGTTTTCCATTTATTTAGTATTTATTGGATGAATGCTTTTGAATGGGGATGTGGTTTGTGGACTTAGTTTTTGAATCGTTCGTTTTATTCGATTGGGTTGTAAAGGCCGTTTTGAGCCTATTTGTTTTACTAAAAAAATTTGTATCTAGGATGCAATTTTCAATGTAAAATTTATATGTAATGACGAAGACCGGAGGAAGATCCATTTCGAGAAGACGAAGATTCAAGACGAAGACTTGTAATTAGATTACGGAGTTTTTGTTTTCTAGGAACGGTCCATGAACCACATGTTGGTAGCAACTAGGTTGTGAATGGTTGTTTCATATTGTATGAATGCCACAAACGCGCTTAAACGATTAATGTGCAAAGTGTAACGTTAATCGCGAAAATTCTCCCACGATAAATTATTAAGTTAATAAGGTTTCAAGGTTTTCCTTCATTCCATCGAGTTTTCGGGAAATTGAAATCCAAACCGGATGTGCTATGCTTCCGAGTTATCGGGGTAGTCGTTCGGGGAGGACGGATAAATTACCGGGAGCACATTGGATGCCTTCGATTGGAGCAAATTTTATCCCTAGAAACCTGATAGGTTCTTAGGATAAGATTGATTGTGAAACCGGTTGCGTCGATGGTATAAACTTAACTTGTTCACGAACCATAGAAACCGTATAGGTTGAGGGGAGTGAACAAGGGGAAAAAGAAGATCGAATCATCCATTAGATGGGTTGGTGTTGGACACCACTTTATGAAAATTAATAGACTAGAAACCTGTTCGGTTGCCCTCTATTAAGATTTATAAAGAACTCGATCACCACTATGAAGTAGAGCGACGATACTTCCGGATTTCAGATGGGAGTGTGTTATTCCGATAAAAATACTGGGAGCTGGGTAACAAGAATAGAAAAGACCTTAATTCTATACTCAGAACATAATTAAACGAGTCACTAATTAATCTATCGTACTTAATACAGACTCAAATCTCAATGTGACAATGAATCCACTCGCAATTCTACTCGAAAAGAACAACCTGATTGGACCTAACTTTGTGGATTGGCTCCGCAATCTGATGATTGTCCTCAGTATAGAGGCACTGGGATACGTCTTGGAGACGGACATTCCGGCGCCCCCTGTGCGGACCCGAGCCAATCAGGAAGAGATTGAAAACTATGAAAAGTGGGTTAAGGATGACGTGAAAGTCCGTGCTTATATGATGGCTTCCATGTCTAATGAGATTCAGAGAGCTCATGAGAAAATGACTTCTGCTAGGCAGATTCTATCTCACTTAACCGAACTTTATGGTGAGCACAGCAGAACTGCTAGATATGAGATATCCAAGCAACTGTTCGGTGCAAGGATGAAGGAATGTGAGAAAGTTGGGGAACATGTCCTCAAAATGATATCCATGATCGAGAGATTGGAGGATCTTGATTTTAAAATGGATACTTCTCTCCAAACCGACCTTATCCTACAGTCTCTTCCTGATTCCTTCTCACAGTTTGTTATGAACTTTAACTGCAATGAGATTGCATGGAACTTAGCTGGGCTAATGAACAAACTGGGGACCGCTCAGTCTCAGATGAAGACTCCGCGAATGAAGGAGTCTGCCCTTGTGATTTCTTCTGGACTTCGGAAGTCTAAGAATAAGAAGAAAAAGACCAAGAAGCGGACTGGACCACAAGCTAAGGACCTTAAGGGAAAGGGCAAGGCCCCGATGGTTCCAAAGAACAAGAAGAAGAAGGATGCTTGTCTCAAGTGCGGTGAGCTGGGCCACTGGGCTAGAGACTGTCCGATTCTTCATGGCACTTCAGGTACAAAACTTTTAGTTTTGGAAACAAATTGTTCTACTACTGTATTTTCTACTTCCTGGATACTGGATTCTGGTGCTAGTTCTCATATTTATACCGTGAATCAGGATCTGGAACAAAGTAGGAAGCTTGGAGCTGGAGAAGTTATGATCACAGTCGGAAGCGGGCATAGTGTCGAGGAGACCGACATAGGATCACTTCTATTGGGTTTAGAATCCGGCTTTGTTTTGACTTTAGAAGATGTATGTTTTGCCCAAGGGGCACAAAAACATTGTATCCATTCCGGTCATGGACCCAAAAGGATTTTCATTTTTCATTGGTGATGGTTCCTGCAAAATTTATTTTAGAAATAAACTAGTGGGTACTGCTACATTGTTAAATGGATTGTATCATCTAAATCTCAGCAACAAAGTAGTTGTGAATACTATGACTAGAAAACATGGTAGGGAAGAAACCAATCAAGTTTTGAAATGGCATCTTAGACTTGGTCATGTTGGTCTGACCAAGGTTTACAAGATGGAAAAGGATGGACTTATGGGTTCATTGGGATCGGATCCCTTTCCTACTTGTGAATCTTGCCTTAAAGGCAAAATGACTAAGTCCCCCTTCACAGGGACATTTGAAAGAGCCGCTGATAAACTGGGATTAATCCATACCGACGTATGTGGTGCTTTGGAAGCAGCACGTGACGGATATCAATATTTCATTACGTTTGCAGATGATCATACTAGGTATGGTTATGTATACTTAATGAAACATAAATCCGAGGCCTTTGAGAAATTCCAGGAATTCAAGGCCCTAGTCGAGAAACAAACTGGTAATCATATCAAAGCACTTCGGTCGGACCGAGGTGGTGAGTATATGAGTACGGAGTTTGACGAGTTCCTTAAGAAACATGGAATAGTTTCACAACTAACACCTTCAGGTACTCCTCAGTTAAATGGTGTGTCATAAAGAAGGAACCGGACCTTGTTAAACATGGTCCGTTCCATGCTGGGCTATACTGACTTACCAATTTACCTGTGGGGGTATGCACTCCTGACTGCTGCTTATATCTTAAACAGACGTCCTTCCAAATCCGTTCCTAAAACTCCACATGAGATGTGGGAGGGAAGGAAACCAAGTCTTAATCATATTAGGATTTGGGGATGTCCCGCCTATGTCAAGAAGACTAAGGTGGAAAAGTTGGAAGCTAGGTCTGCGAAGGGACGTTTCATTGGATTCCCGTCTGGGACGATGGGATATCTATTCTACATGCCCGAAGATCGAAAGATCGTTGTTGCTTTACAAGCACACTTCCTGGAAGATGAGTTCATTCAGGAAGGCGGAGCAGGTAGAAGTATTTCTTTAGAAGAATACAATGAAACTCCTCGGGAGACACCTGTGCAAGAAACTGGAACCAAACTTTCTGAAACACAAGTACAACCACCTCGTAGGTCTAGTAGGGTGTCTCATTTACCTGAGAGGTATGGGCTTGTGCACTTGGAGGAGCTGGGTCTCCATGAGGTTCCAAGTGATAGCCAAGAGACCGACCCGACGACCTATGACCAAGCGATGGTGGATGTAGACTCCGCGAAATGGCGTGAAGCTATGGAAGCTGAGATAGACTCGATGCATGTCAATCAGGTCTGGACTCTAGTAGACTGCCCCAAGGGCATAGTGCCTATTGGGAACAAGTGGATCTACAAGAGAAAGACTGATGGTGATGGCAAGGTTGACGCCTATAAGGCGAAGCTTGTGGCAAAGGGTTATACCCAGAAGGAAGGGATCGATTACCACGATACCTTCTCGCCCGTAGCCATGATCAAGTCTATTCGCATGATGCTTGCTATAGCTGCCTACCACGATTATGGGATATGGCAAATGGACGTAAAGACGACTTTCCTTAATGGATTCCTCGAGGAGGAAATCTATATGGAGCAGCCTAAAGGCTTTGTGTCCGAAGTCGATATTCAGAAAGTGTGCAAGCTTCAGCGTTCCATTTATGGACTGAAGCAAGCGTCGCGTAGTTGGAATCTTCGTTTTGACAAGGCGGTCAAAGAGTTTGACTTCGTGCAAAATGAAGAGGAACCTTGTGTATACAAGAGGGTTAGTGGGAGCAAGATCGCATCCTTAGTACTATATGTGGATGATATTCTGCTAATAGGAAATGATGTGGGAATGCTCAGTTCTGTAAAAGCTTGGCTTTCGAGTAATTTTTCCATGAAAGACTTGGGAGAAGCAACCTATATTCTTGGAATTCGACTCTATCGGGATAGAGCGAAGAAAACAATAGGCCTTTCCCAAGCCCTCTATATAGATAAGATCTTATAGCGATTTAAGATGGATGATTCTAAAAGAGGGTTCCTACCGATGCAACATGGAATAAAACTCTCCTTGAAGATGTATCCTAAAAGTGAGGAACAACGAAAGTAAATGAGTAATATACCATATGCTTCGGCCGTGGGTAGCCTTATGTATGCTATGTTGTGTACAAGACCTGACATCGCGCATGCTGTAAGCGTGGTGAGTAGGTTTCAGGCAAACCCAGGTAGGGAACATTGGACTGCTGTAAAGAATGTTCTCAAGTACTTGAGAAGGACTAGAGATATGGTTCTGATGTATGGCGGTGGAGAATTGGATGTGGTGGGATACACTGATTCGGACTTCCAAGGACTGAAGGACGACTCGATGTATACTTCTGGCTACATATTTACTCTTAATGGAGGAGCAGTATCTTGGCGTAGCGCCAAGAAAAGCGCGACTGCTGATTCCACCTGTCAGGCTGAGTATCAAGCAGCCTCGGAGGCTTCCAAGGAAGGGTTCTGGATTAAGAAGTTTCTGGGAGAACTTCAAGTGATACCATGTGCTGAGCTGCCTGTTCCGCTGTACTTAGGGTTGTAAACGAATCGAATCGAAGCGAACATCGTTGTAATCGAATCGAATCAATAAATTTATTTACGAATTCGAATACGAATACGAATCATGTTCGAATATTAATTTTGATTTGAATTTGAATACTTGAATCATTTCGCGAATTCGAATCGAATACTCGAATCTATAGATAAAGGAGATGAAGAATGACTCGTCGAGATTAAGATTATTGCAATATATATTTATGATAAACAATGGCACTTTAATTTGAAGTGGACTTCAATATGAGCCAAAACTCAACACATTTGACATGTATTTAAAGATTTAAGAGTATAATTCCTGATTGTATTAAGAAAATATACGATATACAAAAGATATTTTTAGTTATATTATATATTTAAATATTTAATCGAATTTTTACGAATATCAAATCGAACATCGTAAATACTTATAAGTATTTGATTATTAATCGAATCAGAAAAACTATTTGTATTTGAATCCGAATCATAAAATTTCGAATTCGAATCACCAAATTTCGAATCGAATCACGAATCGGATCAAAATTATTTGATTTGTTTACAACCCTAGCTGTACTACGACAACGACGGAGCTGTAACGCAGGACAAGGAGCCGAGGTTTCACAACAGCACCAAACATATTGAGAGGAAGTATCATCTCGTAAGAGAATTTGTTCGCAAGGGATACATTGTGCTGCACAGAGTAGACTCGGACGACAACGTCGCCGATCCACTGACCAAGCCACTTTCTCAGACTAGCTTGGAGCGTCATCTGGAGAACATGGGTATTAGATACCATAGTGTGTGGCATTGAGTGCAAGTGGGAGATTGTTAGGAGTATGCCCTCGAATGCCACTCAGAGGATGTTGAGTGAGGGAATTGTACTTGTTATTATGTAAATCATCAATATAAGGCAATGGATGTTTCTTTATTCTTGGTAGTTCTTGGCATTCCTAACTCGTAAATATTCATGTAGAAACTAGTCCGTGTATTTGAGAGCAAAACGTTCCACTCCTTATTGGATAAGGGGGTCGGCACTGGAAAGGTTTATAGCTCAAATACTTAATCGTTCGCAAGTCAATGAAACTTGACTGGGCGTTAAGTTTATGTGAAGACTTGTATGATGTGTTCTTTGATAAGGAGAGTGCCTGTCGAATACTAATGGTTAGTGGGAGCACACGTTATAGGTATGATAATTGGATTAGTATACTCGAACCGACTCATCCTCGATTCGTCACACGGATTTCACTCCGGGACAGTCAATGATGGAATCGAAAGGTTGTGATAGGTATTCGTGAACCTTCGACTTGAGGATTTAGTAGGGATGTGCTTGTGAATTCAAGATTTTCATTAGAGTAGTTCGACCCTATAAACCGGAAGGCGGGGGTCAACCTCGACGTGCATCTTGATGGGCAAGTAGCAGGTCCTACTGAATACCAAGATAGAATTCTTTCTCCTGTTAGTGAACGGGTTATATGTCCTATGTGGTTATAGGCAGATGAGATCATAAGTCTTTGGCCAAAGCATTGGAGCTAGCTGTATTAGATACACGAGAGCTCGATGATCTCGATTTGCATTAATGCATGCATAGAGTCAAGTACATATAGGTTTTGAATGACCGTGACCCTATAACTTGATCGGGATATTTGAAAGAAGGGTTTATACGCTTACTGGTATTCACGACAGAATGGTTCTTGAATGATCCCAATCATTCGTTCTCACACGGGGTACAGTGTAGGCCACCAGGCTGGCTAGGTGGTGCTACTACTCTTTGGTTCCTCCCATTACTGACTGAGACGGACCTACCGAGTCGCGCAATAGGATTGACGACGAAATGAATCAAGCTAATTCTCTCATTATGAATATTAGATATTGGATATCTAAATTTGGGACATTGGATGTTTAAATCGATTTATCGGATAAATTGATTTACGGCTTAATGAAATAAATATATCACTGGGTGATTAATTTAATTCATGAATATAATTATTTCTTGGAGAAATTAATTATGTTATTTTGTATTTGATATGTTTAATTAATTAGATTAATTAATCGATACAAATACATCGGAATGGAATCATATTTTATCTGTTTGGACTCACGGGAGTCCGAAATGAACCGAACTCGTCCATTTTTGCATAGTAGCCCCCCTTTGTTTCCACTCACTTTCCTCTTGTCTTGTTGCTTTCATTTTATATGAAAGAACATGACATTGTGGGGTTTAAAATCATGTGGCATGATTTATATTATTAAAGTGAGAGTTGAATAAAGGGAAGAAGACATCTCTCACTTCTCATTCCATGTCATTTCCAACGTGAGTTTTGAGAGAGAAAGAGAGAGAAAAAGTTTTTCTCCAAGTCTTCTTCTTCTTCAACTTTGTTCTTGTTTTTCTTAGAGAAAAATATCAAGACATAAAGAGAGAGTAAGATTAAAACACTTAGAGTGTAGTAATCTTTACATATATAGCTTCATCACTTAGCTCTAGCCGTATCCTCGGAGGATAGCAAGGTGATCGTCGTTCCGGTCGTTTCTCCGGCGCGTGGCAAGTAGAGATGCGGTGCTTTCGGCGTTGGATCGTTCAAGGGCTTGAAGCGGAATAGATTCGTAAAGATTAAGCAAAGCTTGGGGAATAGCTCAAGAGAAGGTTATCCATCTAATCAACGGACTACAAGGGTGAGTTTCTATATCTCTTGTGAATTCGTTTTTTGATATTCGTATATACGTAGCTCGATCGATCCTCGTAGGGATTCGGATCGAATTAATTTTCGTTTTACCGCTTCCGCTGGACCTTCGATTTAGGCACCGAATCCCAACAATTCCCTCACTCTTACATCATGTGAGTGGTATTTGAGGGCATACTTCTAACATAGAATTAACCCACATTCTCTTTTTTTTAATATATAATTTCCAAAGGTAGGACCTCCGAAGCCACTGATCAATGCTACTGTTTGACCTTGTTCTTCAGGTTCTTTTTTCGGATCTTTGACTCTATTTCCTTCTTCATTATGGGTTTGTGTTTAGGGTTTCATTTTTATGAGGAACTACTTAGCTCAGGGTCGGCCCTAATAATTTTGGGGTTATTGGTCAAATTATTTTGAGCTCCCTTTATATATATATATATATATATATATATATATATATATTAAAATAAGAAAATGAAAATTTCTAAAAATATCTAATTTCTAACTAGAGTTTAGAAATACATTAAAATCAAGTAAAAATTATACTTATACCATTTTCGCTGCAAAAGTGCTAATCAAATTCTCAAAATCTAACTTGTCAAGAGTGTCCTTCTCAATTTTTGGATGTTTTGTAATTAGTTACTCCCTCTGTCCCGGTCAAAGGTTGACAGAGGGTGTATATTTAGTGTATTTTAGGTAATGATTGATATAAGTAATGATGATTAAATGTTTGGTGGAGATTAAAAAGTAAAAAGTATTGATGATGAATGAGTGGTGGAGATTAAAAAGTAAAAAGTGATTGTTTGATTTGATTGTAAAAAGTGATATATGTAACTAAATGGACTACTTTTTAATAGAAATGTAAACCTTTGGGCGGGACGGAGGGAGTATTTTTTTTATATAAGCTCAATATAATATACTTTCTTGTTGGGGCTTGTTAAAATTTTGGCTCTAAGCCTGGGCCTAGTTGGCATATAGTCAGAGCCGGCCCTATCTCAGATGATATGTTGTTGCTATGCAGTATGAGTAATAATTCTTTTTCAGGTAATTTTATTTCTGAATCAATAGTTGTTGATTCTTGACTCGTTCGAGTTCCAATATAGGTTAACACTTTTTTTTTTTTGTGATTTGTTGGCAGCCCATCCAACTTGGAATCCACGTAGGCACTCCAGGCAGCTAAACCGGCCGAGCAGAACCTGAAGTCGGACCAGGCAAAAACCCAATTCCCCCCGGGCTCGCTAAAAACCGGACCGGACAGTGACACCAAGGCCGACCCAGTATCCGATCCGGGAGGGCCGAGCAGAGAGAAGATAAAAATGCTCCGATTCAAGATTACAACAAGGCCGACCTGAACGGCGGGAGACCCGAGGACCGAGCTCAGCGGATAAGCACCGCCAAGAGTCGGCGAGGCAGGCCCGCATGCCAATTAATGCATGCAGTCACGCCCCTTCCCAAGACGCTCCTTAGAGGTCGCCACGTGTCCAGGGCATAAATGCAGACTGACAAGTGTTATGGGCATATTCCCCAAACATTCGCCAGCTGTCATCCCTCCACTGGCCCAGATTGTCTATATATAGAAGAAATGTACAGTGAAAGCAGATCTTTGGATTTTTAGCATTTATATGAGATAGAGAGAAAAAAGAGAGAATTCAGATTATCCGAGAAAAAAGATAAGACTTGTAATCAACAAGCAAACGAGATAGACCGGCATAAATTATCCTGCTCGGCTCTACTCTATATAAAGGTCATTAATAAAATTTAGTGATCAAACACCTTCCCTTTTGTTTATTATTTTCTATGTGTCTTCGATCCATTCGTCCAGATCAGCACACGTGACGTTGACCAAACCAGATGACAACAGATTGGCGCTAGAAGGAGGGCAACCTCCGATAAGGAAATATATATACTACTCACCGGAGATGTCTCACGACAGTTCAAAAAACCCTCAGCCCGCGATGGAGGAGGAAAACCTCCGTAAGGTAGTAGAATGTTTTAGACACCCGTTCTTCATCCAGGGCATGGCAGCCCTTATGGCAATGGTTACAGGGGGCGGGACCCTTCAAAAACCCGAAGACCATGTCGAGGTGGAATCTCAGACGACCTGCCCCGCTGCCTCGGGACGAAACAGAAAAAGGACGGCCTCTGGGGTCGCCGGAGAAAGGGTGGAAAGCCACGGCGAAAGCTCACATCCCTCTCAGAAAAGTAAGCTTTCGCGCCCCCCATCCGTTTTTGATCGTCTTGGGGTGGGGAAGAAAATCGAGAAGGCAGCGCTGGCTCCTACTATCCAAAGTCAGAGCCGTAAGGAAGAAAAAGCTCCCCACCAGTCCCTAAATCCAACGCAAGTATTACCTCCAACTCCGGGCGATAACTCGAGCGAGATCGAGTTTCTTAAAAAGCGCCTTACGGAGCTCGAAAATAAACAACTCCAGCCATCCCAAAGTTCAGAATGGCTTAACAGCCAGGAGAGTCCCCTGGCCCCCAGTGTTCTGGCGGAACCCCTCCCAGAGAAGTTCAAGATCCCTCAAATTCCGCCATACAACGGGGAGACAGACCCCAATGCCCATCTTGGACATTATAATTCCTGGATGGACCTGCACGGGTCTCAAGACGCGTTCCGATGCCGAATGTTCTCTCTAACTCTGGGGGAGAGGGCCCAGAGATGGTATCGGATGCTGCCCCACCATTCTGTTCAAACATGGGCCCAGCTCTCGGCGACATTCCGATCCCATTTCATGGGGTCCCTTGTGCGAGTCGCCCCACGCTCATCTATTGCTTCCATTGTTCAGGGGCCGAACGAGTCCCTCAAAGATTATATATCCCATTTCAATAAACGGATCTTGGAGACGGAACCTATGTCCGACGATGCGCTGGCCATTATTGCTCAGGCCGGCCTTCTCAAAAATTCTTTTTTTCGCTGGACGGTGTGCCAGAATGTCCCACACACCTACCAGGAATTCTTGGAGCGCGCTAGCTCCCACATAGCTGCCGAGGAAGCTATGCCGGCACCAATGTTAGTCATGCCCTCCGATCAGAAAGGATCATATAAAAATAAAGAAGATAAGCGTGACTACAAAGAGGCCCGTCAAGAATACCGACGGGAAAATAAGATCCCCGCCTCTTCCTCGACAGTCCCTGCAACTCAGAGTTATCGGGAGCGTAGGCCCAAGCTCATGGCCAATTTCACTGAAATATATTCCTTCGGAGCCGCGGCCATATTCGATCAAATAAAGGACAAAAATCTGCTCCCAGTTCCTCGGCCGATCTACAAAGATCAAAAAGACATGAACCAGACCCGCTTTTGTAAATATCATGAATCAGCGGGTTACAACACCGAACAGTGCCGAGACCTCGTCGCCGCCTTGATCGCGGTATGCGACGAGACAGGCTTGAGGCGATTTGCCCGGAACCCGCCCCGGGATCGCTAGGATAGGGCCGACCCAAGGAGAGCCAAGAATGATCGGGTGCCTCCATCCCCCAAATCCCCTCGGGAAATTCTAACAATTATGGGCACCGCCGAGGTCGATGATCATCGGTCGAAGCGCCAGAAAAAGGCATCCATCCGAGAAGCCACCACCTCCTATCAACGGACCGAACGCCGAGCAGAAGGGTTCCTATCGGTGGCCGAAGAATCCCCCAAAAACCCCCAGCTGGCAGTTACTTTTGAGGAGTCCGGCGCAGACGGCTTGGACCATCCCCATTCAGACGCTCTTGTCATCACTCTGCCCATAATGGGGATCCCGGTCCACAGGGTATTGGTGGACTCCGGGGCCTATGCAAGCATCATCTACCTTCATACCCTTCGTAGGATGAAGGTAGACCAATCTTATGTCCGGCCCTGCAACGAGGACATTCGGGGATTTGCCAACTGCCGCACCTCCCCACTGGGGGAAATCGACCTCGCCTTGGAATTTGGTCAGGGGCCGATCAGAAGGACGATGATCACAACCTTCAAGATCATCGATGTGCACAGTGACTACAATGCCATCATAGGCCGACCTGTGATGTCAAGGCTGAGATCCACTCAGTCTACCTATCACATGTGCATGAAATTTCCCACCCCGGACGGCGTCGGGGTACATAGAGGGGATCAAAGGGCCGCCCGGGAATGCAACCTCAGCATCCGGGCTCGCGAGATCAACGCTGCAAAAGACATCCCGGTGAACTTACCGAAAGAAATGGGGGCCGCCAGCTCCGAACAGCTGGTGGGAAACACCCTACTTGAATAGAGGACCGAAGGTCCTGGGGCCGCGCAAACTCCCAAAACGGGAATCGGACAGGAAGCGGACCGGGGCCGCAGGCCTAGGGAGGAGCCGATCCTAGAAGAAGATCCTGTCGACCCGTGATACCAAAATCCGAAAGGAAAAATTCGCCATGCTGAGCCAACAGAAGAGTTGGACCAGGTCGACATGGACCCATCTAATCCAACCCGACGACTAAAGATCGGCCACAACCTCCAAGAGCCGATCCGCTCCGAGCTAATCTCCCATCTCAGACAAAACCTGGATGTCTTTGCTTGGACCCATTCGGATATGTCGGGGATTGACCCGGAACTTGCATGCCACCGGCTAAATATCGACCCACTCAAAGTGGTTATTCGAAAAGAAGGAAAATGGGGCGGAGCAGCGAGAAGAATTTGGAAGAGGAGGTAGAAAAGCTAATCGATAACAGGTTTATTCGGGAAGCCCAATACCCGACTTGGGTAGCCAACCCGGTCTTGGTAAAAAAGCCGACCGGGCTATGGAGGCTCTGCATTGACTTCTCTAACCTGAACAAAGCCTGCCCGAAAGATAGCTACCCCCTCCCCCATATCGACTACATGGTGGATGCAACGGACGGGCACGAGCTAATGAGCTTTATGGATGCGTATTCTGGATACAACCACATCCCAATGCATCCCGCTGATGAGGAAAACACTTCCTTCTACTCGGCCCGCGCCTATACTGTTACCGGATGATGCCTTTCGGGCTCAAGAATGCCAGCGCGACATATCAACGCCTGGTAAATAAAATGTTCAATAGCTTGATAGGCTATACTATGGAGGTATATGTAGATGACATGTTAGTAAAATCTTTGCGCTTGGCCGATCATGTACATGACCTCAATAAAATATTTGCTATTTTGCGAGAGTATAAGATGAAGTTAAATCCGAAGAAATGTTCCTTTGGGGTAGGTTCTGGAAAATTCCTCGGCTATATGGTAAGCCAAAGGGGGATTGAAGCCAACCCCGATAAAATTACGGCAGTGACCGAGCTTGTTCCTCCAAACTCGGTCAAAAAGGTGCAAAGCCTAACTGGCCGACTAGCCGCACTGAGTCGCTTTATCTCTCGCTCAACGGATAAATGCAAACCTTTCTTTGAGGCGATAAAAAAGAACAAGGATTTTCAATGGACAGAACCTTGCCAAAAAGCCTTCGAAGCTATAAAGAAAGTCCTGGCAGAAGCCCCGACCTTGCAGAGACCGACCCGAGGGGAACTTCTTAGCTTATATCTCGCGGTCTCCGACTCGGAGATCAGCGCCGCTCTGATTCGAACGGAGAATGCGGTGCAACATCCGGTTTATTATGTGAGTCAGGCCCTTCACGATGCCGAGCTCAGATATGCCCCAATGGAAAAATTGGCCTATGCGCTCGTAATGGCATCCCGGAAGTTGAGACCCTACTTTTTGGAACATCAGGTAGTCGTCTTAACAAACGATCCATTAAAGCAAGTCATGTACCGACAGCGTTTCGGCGGATGGTAAAATGGGCCGTCGAACTCGGACAGTTTGACATAGCTTACGAATCGCGCACTGCTATAAAGGGAAAAGCCCTTGCGGACTTCATTGCAGAGTTCACACCAGCAATCGCACAAGAGGACGACCGATCAGAAGAATGGTCACTCTATGTGGATGGGTCCTCAACCGCTGACCGATCGGGTGCAGGAATAGTCCTCGTTAGTCCCGGCCAGTGTCTGTTCTGCTCGGGTATTCGCCTGGATTTCCCGACCACCAATAATGAGGCAGAATATGAAGCTCTCTTGGCCGGTCTAGAAATGGCAACCTCCCTCGGCCATGCCCGACTCACCATCATGAGTGATTCTCAATTAGTGGTCAACCAGGTCAACAGCGAATACGAAGCCAAAGAGCCCAAACTGGTTAAGTACCTCAACCTGGCACGGGCCTGGCTGCAAAATTTTCAGGGAATAATACAACATATTCCCAGAACTGAAAACATCCAAGCCGACTCTTTGGCCAAACTCGCATCTAGCTCCGGGGCCGAACATATGGATGAGGTCAGCATAGGGTATCACGCCTCATCAGCCCTGGAAATGGCCGAAATCCGGGCAGCCGAACAGTTAGAACCGCAAGGGTGGATGCAGCCTATAATGCAATACCTTCAAAGCGGCATTTTACCCGAGGACCGAGCCCAAGCGAGATCCTTACGAACTCAGTCTGCCCGGTTCACCATCGTGGATGGAACCTTATATAAAAGAGGATACTCGGTTCCGCTGCTGAAATGCCTGTCCGAGTCAGAAGCAGAATATGCCCTCAGAGAAGTACACGAGGGTATATGCGGTAATCATTCCGGCGGCCAGGCATTGGCCTATAAATTAATTCGGCAAGGCTATTATTGGCCTAACCTCAAAAAAGATGCCATCACGCTCATGCGGAAGTGCGTCCGGTGCCAAATCTTCGCTCCGCAGATCCGATCCCCGCCGGAAACCCTCACTTCCGTATATTGTCCATGGCCATTCGCCAAGTGGGGAATCGACTTGATCGGCCCTCTACCTAAGGGACGGGGAGGAGTGCAATACGTCATCGTCGCAGTCGATTATTTTACGAAATGGGCAGAGGTCGAGCCTATGGCACGAACAACTGAACAGAAGATAGTCGACTTTATATGGAAGTCAATCATATGCCGGTTCGGGATCCCTCAATCTATTGTCTCTGATAATGCCAAACAATTTGACAATAAGAAGTTTCGAGCTTTCTGCGACGGCCTCCAAATACGAAATAACTTTTCCACGCCCTACTATCCACAATCCAACGGGCAAGTCGAGGCGGTCAACAAAATCCTGAAACAACATCTCAAGACACGCCTCGAGGAACTCAAGGGTTCCTGGCCCGAGGAGCTCCCCGGGACCTTATGGGCCTATCGAACAACGCATAGATCCGCCACCGGAGAAACGCCTTTCTCCTTGGCTTTCGGCTCTGAAGCCGTTATCCCGGTTGAAATCGGGGCACCTACCTACCGA
This sequence comes from Orobanche coerulescens, assembly GCA_033398695.1. Classification (NCBI taxonomy): domain Eukaryota; kingdom Viridiplantae; phylum Streptophyta; class Magnoliopsida; order Lamiales; family Orobanchaceae; genus Orobanche; species Orobanche coerulescens. The sequence goes on along the minus strand of CM065812.1, from coordinate 130,698,658 downwards.
GTAGCCCATTTTGAAGAGCAGGGTAACGACTTGGCCCTCGAAGTGAATTTGGACCTCCTTGCCGAAAAACGAGCTCAGGCAGAAATACGAAACGCCATTTACAAAAGAAGGAGTGAAAAATATTACAACTCCAAGGTTCACCCGAGAAGCTTCCAGGTCGGTGACCTAGTCCTTAAAAGGGTGTTGGGCCCGGATCCCGGACCACTCAAGCCCAAATGAGAGGGACCATATAAAGTTAGTGAAGTCCTTCAGAATGGAGCCTACCGGCTGGAATATCTGAACGGCCAAAGATTAACTTACCCGTGGAATGCTATGTATTTAAAGAGGTATTATCAATAAAATTTGACGTTATTCCATTTTTCAATATTGATGCACCTCATAAGACCGGCTCATCCGACATCATAAGACCGAGCTCGTCTCGGCACCTCATAAGACCGGCTCATCCGGCACTATAAGACCAAGCTCGTCTCGGCACCTCATAAGACCGGCTCATCCGGCACTATAAGACCGAGCTCGTCTCGGCACCTCATAAGACCGGCTCATCCGGCACTTTAAGACCGAGCTCGTCTCGGCACCTCATAAGACCGAGCTCGTCTCGGCACCTCATAAGACCGGCTTATCCGGCACTATAAGACCGAGCTCGTCTCGGCACCTCATAAGACCGGCTCATCCGACACTATAAGACCGAGCTCGTCTCGGCACCTCATAAGACCTAGCTCGTCTCGGCACCTCACAAGACCGGCTCATCCGGCACTATAAGACCGAGCTCGTCTCGGCACCTCATAAGACCGGCTCATCCGGCACTATAAGACCGAGCTCGTCTCGGCACCTCATAAGACCGAGCTCGTCTCGGCACCTAATAAGACCGGCTCATCCGGCACTATTAGACCGAGTTCGCCTCGGCACAATCAACAAGTGATGAACATGATAGAAAGACAACGGCCCATTCAACTGGGCCCACACATCTAAAAGAGCGACAACAAATGCTACAAACAAGATTTTATTTAATCAAGTCATTGTTGCAAATTACAAACGGTGACAACACACCAGGGCGGATTGGCACGCAGGCCGTACATGAAATAAAACAAAAGAAAGACAAAGCTGGGCGCGCAGGCCATGCGAGAAGCAAAATTTAAGGAAACTACTCGGCCCCACCCTCCTGGCCGGCCGCCTGAAAGGACTGCCCCTCACCTTCGCCGTGCGGAGCCTGACCTGCATCCTCAACCTCAGCGACCTTTGGCTCATCGGCTCCAGTGATGTCAATATGAAGATCAGCCGCTTGAGATGCAATGTAGGCCTCGATCTCCTGAACGGTCTTACCACCCTTCATGAGATCTAATATCTCGTAACAGGTGGAGACATAATTCAGATTGATCAGCTCCTCGAAAGCGGGTGTCTCCTTAAAGGCCTTCGCCCCTTCGGCAAGACCCCTGGCGTAGCTCGAGGCCTCGCAGGTGCTAATACGCTCGGTCAGGCTTTCAACCTGGGCCTTGGTTTCCTTCAAGTAAGCCTCGTGCTCAGCCCGGGTATCCAAATACTGCCTGTGCGCCTGCTCGGCCGCCTCGGTCATCTCTTCGGCCTTCAGCTTCCATATGTCGGACTGGAGAGCCCGATTGTCCAGGAGCTCCATCTCACCCCTCATGAAGGTTATCTCCCCCTCCAGAGACTTGATCAACGAAGGACACAGGTGGTGCTCCTCCTGCAAAGCTTTGAGGTCGGCCTCCGCCTTCTTATGCTTCTCAGACAAGGCCGAAAACTCATTGGAGGCCTTCACATAGGTGCACATGGCACGGCCGACCAGAGCATTTCCAAACTGGATCTGCTCAACCGGATCCATGTCATTAGTCATCATCTCCAACTTGGGCGTCCAACCCCTGATCGGAATATGACTGGAGACGGCCACCACAAGAGGAACCCGGTTGAGCATCTCAGGAGTCGGGGTAGCTGCCTGGACGTAGTCAAGGAACCAGCGCGGCCGTCGCCCCTTCATCTGGTCGCACGGTTCCACCCGCTCCTGGTTAACCGGGAGATAATGGCCCTCTAAATCAATGACGGGCTCCTCACGACCCGTCCGGACAGGAGTCGGGGCAGACACGACGACTTCAGGAGCAGACGAACCCTCAGCCTTGGTCGCGCTGTCCTCAGGCCCGGTCTTCACCCTCTTGCGCTTACCAGCCCGCTCCCTTCTCTCGGCGGCCTCAGCCGCCAGCCTCGCCACACGCTGCGCGGGCGTCTCTTTCCGCCCGGACGGAGTCTTGGCCTTAGGAGCTGGAAAAAGAAGACATGTCAAAAAAAGGGGGGGGGGGGGCTACCTGAAGAAGACATGATACTCGGATCGGTTGATCGAAGTCCAGCCGCCCACAGGTTTTCCTCAGTAACCAGAAGATGCGACTTCCTCTGCTCGGTGGGAAGGCCCAAAACTGCTCAACCCGGTCGTCAAACAAGGAAGAGGTCTCTTGAGCCGGGATACGTTCTGCACAAGCAATAAATTATGAGCATTAGACAAAAAAGGAAACAGCAATAAGAAGCACGACACTTACTCATTTTGGCAATGAAGTGCTCGGGGACCCGAAGCTCGGCCTCTATCACACCAGGCTTCCACTCATCGACCGAGCTCCTCCACGGCCCCCCTATGAAGAACCACCGTTCCTTCCAGCTATGGATGGTCTCCGGCACATCCACTAAGTCCTTATGCATGGCATGCCCGAGCCGTCAGGTAAAACCAACCGGAACCGGATCTGCCGACTGACCTCCATAGATAGAGGCTGTTAAACTCCTCAAAGCTGGGCTCGGGCCAGCCGTGCTGGTTGAAAAGAAGGAAAAGCCCCACCACCCGAGCCCAGGAATTCGGATGGATCTGGGGGACGGGAAGGCCCCACTGCCTTAGCCACCGGGAGAAGGCTAACGGGAGCGGAAACCTGAGTCCGGCCAACAAAGAGCGGTAGTACACTGCCGTACAACCAACGGGCGGAGTATGAGGCCTCTCCTCAGGATTCGGAACGTACATCCGCACCGTCGCCGGAACCTTAAATCGCAGCCGCCAAGCCGCTAATTGCTCCTCTGTAACAGTGCTACGAATCGAAGCCGAATCCCACTCCGCCTCCACAATAGGGGACGGCCGAGGCCGAGTTCGAGCCACCACCGACTCGACTCTTTCTTCCGCCAGAGTCCCTCCGACGGCCGTCAACGGCACCGCCCTTTCCACCTCGCCAGATTCCGGCGACTTCACAACTTCGTCTCCTTCTTCCTCGACACTCCAGTCCACAGGAGCTTCGCCTATCGACATATCTGCCACACCGGTGCGGTCCGGCGACACGGTCAAATCCGCCTCTGTCTCGCCCCTCATCTCCGACATCTTAAATAGAAAAGAAAAAAGAGGAGAAAAAACAAGCTTACCGAGAAAGTCTTTGTGAAATCGGAAAAGAAAAAACTCGCCGGAAAAATTCTCTCTCTGCAACAAGACGTAAAAATGGCGAAGGGAACCCTGAAGGAGAAGACAGGCTATATTTATAGGGGAATAAGGGCATTAAATGCCAGGCGCGTGAAGCGACAATTCCTACTGAATCGTCGCAAAGTTCGAGAGCGCGTGAACACGCCATCCAATCTGCTTGTGCCACGCGTCCCCCACATAATGACACTTAAAGACCAGGGAATCGAATCGACGCGACTCTCGAAGAGGCGTCTATTCGAAAGATCTTATCCTCCCACAAGCCGGATCGGCCTCAACATGAAACGACTCCACTCGACTGCAAGACGGCCCTCGACTCGGGGCCCTTGTTGCCTCCATCCAACTTGGAATCCACGTAGGCACTCCAGCACTAAACCGCCGAGCGTAACTGAAGTCGACCGGCAAAACCCGATTTCCCCCCGGGCTCGCTAAAAACCGGACCGGACAGTGACGCTAAGGCCGAACCGATATCCGATCCGGGAGGGCCGAGCAGAGAGAAGATAAAAATGCTCCGATTCAGGATTACAACAAGGCCGACCTGAACGGCGGGAGACCCGAGGACCGAGCTCAGCGGATAAGCACCGCCAAGAGTCGGCGAGGCAGGCCCGCATGCCAATTAACGCATGCAGTCACGCCCCTTCCCAAGACGCTCCTTAGAGGTCGCCACGTGTCCAGGGCATAAATGCAGACTGACAAGTGTTATGGGCATATTCCCCAAACATTCGCCAGCTGTCATCCCTCCACTGGCCCAGATTGTCTATATATAGAAGAAATGTACAGTGAAAGCAGATCTTTGGATTTTTAGCATTTATATGAGATAGAGAGAGAAAAAAGAGAGAATTCAGATTATCCAAAAAAAAAGATAAGACTTGTAATCAACAAGCAAACGAGATAGACCGGCATAAATTATCCTGCTCGGCTCTACTCTATATAAAGGTCATTAATAAAATTTAGTGATCAAACACCTTCCCTTTTATTTATTATTTTCTACGTGTCTTCGAACCATTCGTCCAGATCAGCACACGTGACGTTGACCAAACCATACGTCAATATGATTAACATTTATTGTGATTAGCTATGAAGCATGGACACTCTCCCGAAGCAACGTATGTTGTCCGACACGAGTCTGACATGCCCCGATAACCCCGACACACATGTCGGGGAGTACCTACTTTTTTTTTTATTTTTAAATATGGGACACGACCGGACACGCTGGGGGTGTTTTTCATATCTGAAAAGGACAAAAAAAACTCACTCACTTATTTCCAACGTTGTCTTCGCCTTCTATTTCTTGCAGGCCATCTCGTTTTCTTCTTCTCGATCTCCTCTTTTCTTCTCAACCACTTATCTATTTGAGATCCGTCTTTCGTACAAGGTGAGTCAACTGCCATGGCATGACTGGGTACTTATATTTTAGTAGAGATGTTAAATGGGCTCGGGCCCGACGGATTTACTGCTTAACCCGCCAAAACCTAAAGCCGATATTTCTACTGGCTTAAATCCGAGTTTTTGGACTGCTTAATTTGCTCACAGTGCTAAATGAAACCCGATATATATATATATATATATATAATTTCAACTTACAGTAATACTATATTTATATAACATATATTAATATTATATATGTAATATATATTAATATTATATATAATATATATTATTTTTGTATTTGTTAATATAGTGTGTATATATATATAATTCAACTTACAGTAATACTATATTTATATAACATATATTAATATTATATATATAATATATATTAATATTATAAATGTAATATATATTAATATTATATATAATATATATTATTACTGTATTTGTTAATATAGTGTGTGTATATATAAATATATACATAAAAATATATTTTTTGTTATATTTATTATAGTATAGTTGTTACTATATATATAAAATATATTGTTACTATTTTTTTTTTGATTTATGACTTATAACAATCAAAAATAGATTTTTTAAATATTTAGCCCATTTATTTAATTAGCCTCAAGCCCGTTAGGGTTAGGGTTAAGTGATATTTCTGGCCGTTTAATCAGGCTTTTTTGAATAGGCCGTTTAGTGGCCCAGCTGAATCGCTAGGGCTAGTTCGTTTAACATCTCTATATTTTAGTAACTAGGAGGTAAAAACTAAAAAGTAAAAATTAAAAACGTGTCATGTACGTGTCATGTATAATATATATATATATATATATATATATATATATATATATATATTAGAAAAAAAAGGGGGAATAGGGAAGAAGCTTATGGAAATTGGGATTTTGGCATTTGTCTTGGATTAAAAATGGAGAGCAAATTGACGATAAAGAAGTATTTCGGAAATAATAGTATAATAGAAAAGAGGATTAGAAAAAGAACAAAGTGAATCGATCGTGGCTTGAGCCTTGAGCGAAATGTGTGTTTCGTGGTTTAAGAACCAAGATTTTTTTACTTTTTCTTTAAATAATAGAGGGCTAAGAGGCAAATAAAAAAAAGGGAAATCTGTAAATTGGTGGAGAAGGAAAAAAATTGATTTTTAGTGTATTCAAGACACCAATTTAGATTCTCACCACTAGTAGTATTTTGGTTCTAAAGCTTAAAAAACCTATACTATATCAAATTACAGCATAATAGATTTGTTCATACCATTCTGCAGTATTTGGCAACCACCCCTGCTCCAGCTAGCATCTATTCTAGTTTTACCTCCTTTGCGCCGGCATCTAATTTCAGTGTATTAGATTCCATCAAACAGCCGTCCAACAACTCAACTTCCACTGTACTAGCATCTCAGTTCTAAATCAACTGACAACTTCTTCTGCATGACAGCCTCTCAGTTCCCAGACGCTCCAACAGCCTTCACTATAACACATTTCAAGGGAATTTGCACTCATAACTATTCACTACAATTTTAACCGTAAATTTGCAAGTGTGCAAATTTGCTTTTGTAGTGGTGATCACGAGTATTGTACATACGAGATTGATATTTTCACGTTTCTTGTGACTATTTAAACGGCTCGAATCTGGAAGTTCGACTTTGATTGCATGAATTAAATAACAAGAAAATAAAAAAAAGGAAAAAAAGAAAAGCAAAATCTTTCTTAGTTTATTGGAACACACTATTATTTTAAGTTCTCATTTTTTATTCATCTTATGTGCGCATAGAGACTCTCCACGTTGGACACAATGTCGTTACCTCAGACCAGTTAATTACACGTCATCACGCAGTGGGCCCCCAATCTAGTATAACAATTACATACATAGATTTTGGTAATTTCCGTCATTTATCGTGTTATTTCCGACCAGTAGCAGACCCTTATAGCTACTTGCCATATCTCCTCGCTTCCTCCTCCTCCTCATCTCTCTCTCTCTCTCTCTCTCTCTCTCTCTCTCTCTCTCCTTGTTTGCAATTTTTCTATCTTTTCTTTTTCTTGTATTCACAGAAAAACAGTATTACATTTACAGTGAGTTTATACTATGTGGTGGTTTGGAACTCCAAAGGATATCTGAGTTTTAAGGATTCCATCTTGAGACAACCCTTTAAATCTCGCACGGTTTAAATAGGACTCCAACGTCTCAATAGGCTCGGACACCAGTTATATGATATCATCTTTCTAACATAACCGAAAAATATTTACGATATGTTTTATAAATCTATTTGTGAAGTCTAAACCAAACCAAACCAAACCAAACATACCCAGTCTATCCCGCTCAGAGGAGGGTCTGGGAAGGGTAAGATGTACGCAGACCATGCCCCTACTTTTTACGGTAGGGAGGTTGTTTCCGTGAAGACCCCCAGCTTAGTACACAACAAAGTATTGCGTGATATATACAAAGAAGCATATGATACGAAAAAGATCAATACCATACCTGAGCCCATGGCTTAATTCACATGAGACTTACCTAAAGGGACTTTGGCAACTGCACTCTAGATGAATGCTGCTCTAACCGAAAAGAGGTTGACTCTACGCACAGCTCCCTGTAAAGAATACAACACACGCAAAAGGCAATAGGATAAAATATGCAATAAAAGTAAAAAATGCAATGCTCTAGGTCAAAGCTAACCGAGACAACCCAACCCTGACACTCTCAACTACAGCACCGATCCCTACAAACGAATCCACAACTCTGATCTGGCGCCTCTAAGAGCACCTATCAACAGTCATGGTCTCGGAAAGTTTAAGGCCTTCAAATCTAATCTCAGCTGCTCCTCCCACGTTCTCCTCGGTCTGCCTCTCCTCCTCTCCCCGGCAACCAATAAACTCTCGATCACCTCACCGGAGCAGAAGCCTGCCTTCTGCGGACGTGGCCAAACCATCTCAATCTCCCTTCCCTAACTTTCGCTGAAATGGGCGCCACTTCTAGTGCGTTCCTGAAAACTGTAATATCCGCAATTTCGATTTTCTGATAATTTTTTTTTTGGCGAAAGTCCATTTTGATAACTCTCTCATGATCGTATCGTCATTCTGGGAATGATTAATTCTGCACTTTTTGTCATCCGAGTTCATTTCGGTATCGTTTTGTTGAGATCCGTGTTCTTAAGCGACTTTTCCGCACTTGAGTTCGATTCTTGCGAATATCGTCCGAAACTGTTGTTTCGAGTTTCTCGTAAGTTCATTTAATGTTATTATTCATGTTGCAAGCTTTGTCTTGGTGTTTCGATCGTGTATCGTGTATTTCGGACGTTTTGGGCCATTTTCGTAATTTTCCAAAGTTTAGGGTAATTACTTTCCGTTGTCGAATTTCGAGCCTTTGGGTGGTCAGAATCGTGTGTTCTCTTAGCGCTTGGATTTGTCTTTGCGAGTACTTCGTAACTGTATCTTCGATTTATATTCAGGTTCGGGTTTCGGCGTCGTTCGGACCGTCGGTGTGGCCACAGCCGAGCCACGGCCGCACAGTTTGGAACTGGCCTGGCCTGGCCGAGTAACGGCCGTAAGTGATCGGTAGGCATGGCCTGACGAATGCCGGTTATGGCTGTAAGGGCCGAGAGTTACGGCCGTACGGGCGCTGGGCATCTTCCGGACGAAGCCCGGTTACGGCCGTAATGTGTGCCAGTTACGGTCGTAAGTGTCCGACAGGTGTTGGGCAGATTTTTTGATGAATGTCGGTTACGGCCGTAAGGCCTGCCGAGTACGGCTGTAAGGGCCGAGTTACGGCCATAAGGCACTGCCGGTTACGGCCGTAACCCTGTCGGCTATATATAGCCTGGGCTCGGCCAGACCTTCATTTCTCACCCTTTTTCCTCGTTTTTGTGCTGCTGCGGATGGGAGTGACCGGTAGGAGGTGTTTTTGGCCGATTCTACTCTTTTCCAAGGCACTTTGGAAGATCCTTGTTGATTATATCGTCATTCAATCATTGTTCTTCGTCGGATCGAGGTAATTTCTTGATTTTCCTCCAAGTTGACTTTTTGGGGAATTTGTTCTTGATTTCGATTCTAGTCCGATTTTGATAAATCGGTTGATATTAGTAAACATTATTAATCGTGTTCTATGGATTGTATATCCATATTTTCGATTCGTTCAACCCGGTTGATGACTCTTAGGCTCTTGAGGAACTTTGAACATTTAGTGTTCGATTAAATATCTCAAAGAGTTTCTTTCGGTCGTTGATTTCGATTGATATTGTGTTATTGAATGAATTGTATTTAATTCAAGGTGGTTCGAGTACTTGTGTTTATCGGAGGACCCCGTTCGTTATTCGTGGAAGGAACTCATCGCCTTCGGTTGAGGCAAGTTTTATACTTGTACTAGTCAATGAGATTAATGTTATCATATATGTGTATGAATGTGTTGTATCATTCTGAGACTTAGTCTCTTCATAAGTTCATTGATATTAGGGGATCGGTCGATACGATACTCTTCGGCAATTATGCCAAATGTTTATTATCATTCATTAATGGCCGGTAAGGTATTGAGATATTCGTTGTTAATGTTATTATCGATCACCGGTTCGCGGTATCAATGTATCGGTTGTTGTTGTTAATATTGATGTCGATCTAAGACATTGTTGTAATCATTTTTATTAATGTTGGCGTCCTGTCATTCATATTGTATTGGCCGATTGAAGGCATTGTCGTATTCGTTCTCATCTTCGTCGTCGGTAGCCGATTAAAGGTGCCGAGGCATTCATTGTATCATTGTTACCGATTGGCCGTTCTAAGGCAATCGAGGAGTTCAATCATTCATTGTATCATTGTTATCGATTATCCGTTCTAAGGCAATCGAGGAGTTCAATCATTCATTGTATCATTGTCATCGATTAACTGTTCTAAGGCAATCGAGGTGCTCAGTCATTCATTGTATCATTGTTATCGATTAGCCGTTCTAAGGTAATCGAGGTGCTCAGTCATTTGTTGTATCATTGTTATCGATTGACCGTTATAAGGCAATCGAGATATTGAATGATCCGCTGCATTATTGTTATCGATTAGCCATTCTAAGGCAATCGAGGAGTTCAATCATTCATTGTATCATTGTCATCGATTAGCCGTTCTAAGGCAATCGAGGTGCTCAGTCATTCATTGTATCATTGTCATCGATTAGCCGTTCTAAGGCAATCGAGGTGCTCAATCATTCGTTGTATCATTGTTATCGATTGACCGTTATAAGGCAATCGAGATATTGAATCATTCGCTGTATCATTGTTATCGGTTGGCCATTCTAAGGTGATCGAGGTACTGAATTGGTACTGTCGAGTACAATGCCCATCCGTGAGTCATCATTATCGTGTTGGCCGATTCAAGGTAGCACACTATCATTCTCGTGAATTCGGTAATCTACGAATCTTTGTCGTTTGTGATTAATTATATTTTGGAGGCTAGTCTCGGCTAGTGCTTATGGATAAGTTTGGGGCTTGAACCTTCGCGGTTGGCTTCCTAACACCTACAACTCAGTAGGTCACGGTCGTGTTTATGATCTTATGGGTAAGCTTGGGGCTTGAACCTTCGCGGTTGGCTTCCCAACACCTACAACTCAGTAGGTCACGGTCGTGTTTATGATCTTATGGGTAAGTTTGGGGCTTGAACCTTCGCGGTTGGCTTCCCAACACCTACAACATAGTAGGTCACGGTCGTGTTTAAGATCTTGTGGGTAAGCTTGGGGCTTGAACCTTCGCGGTTGGCTTCCCAACACCTACAACTTAGTAGGTCACGGTCGTGGTTATGATCTTATTAGCCCTCATTAACTACAGCTTCGGGCTGTTCCGGTTTCAATGTTTATGTTGATTGACAGCTTCGGCTAAGAGACTTTCAGGTCTTTATGATGTCTTGATAATTTTATTGGAGCCTTCGGGCATTGTGATTCATATTTAATTCAGTTCTGGTTTGGTTCATATTGTGTAATTCATTATGGTACTCTGTGATTATGATTCGCCGTTGGGCACTTATGTTATAACCTGTCGAGCAGGTATTAATAGTATGCCGTGGGCATAGTGTTTCACGAATGCTCGGTTCTTACCTTGGTTTGTGAGCATCTCGTATTATTATTATTATCATTGTACCGTTTCATTCTGCCTTTGGATGCATATCATGTTATACGTGTATTTGATGTTCATTATCTGGATGACTGACCCCGTGGGGACGGAACATGTTTTCCTGTTTTATGTGCTTGTGAGGAGAGAGTTGAGACACGGGCATGATGATGGCGACGAGGCATTCGAGCGATACTAGTCCGAGTTGTTCATGTTTGTCAGTCAGTTGGAGTGTTCTCCAGTTTGTCAGTCATTGTCTTTATGTATTACCCGAGCAGATGCTCGTGGATGTTGTTGTATTTTTATTTTTGGCCATGTAGGCCCATCGTTGTCGTTGAAATTCCTTATCGGAATATTGTGTCGGATATCATAGTAGGGATTGTGATCTCCTTTGTTGGTTAATTTTAATGTATTTTAGTCATATTCGCCTGGTGGATCTCCTGGCGTGGGGTCCACGACACTGTAATAACCCAATAGGATTTGGGGGTGTTACAGAAGATGGTATCATAGATTTTGGGTTGTGAGATACCCTGATATGTGAGTTATGTAGCTCTACCGATGCGGTAGTAGTGTGACTGTCAGGTTGTGAGAATCTGGACAGTCGGGTTTTTTGAGTCGTAATATTAGTACGACTGCACGAGTCATTCATTCATCGAGTCGTCGCCAGTTGAGACTAGTATCGCGAGACCTTGAAGCTTCGTATGACCTGTGTAAGGACTCGATTCTATTTATGTTCATACATTCATCATGTCATTAATTATTCATGCTTTGTTGAAACCTATATGTGATATTATTGTTATGATTGATTCATGACTAATTGTTTTGGAGCACATGTGACTCGTGTAGGTGCTAAGGATCAACTCATTCATCAGTTAATAATCCTCAATCATCATTTTGATCTTGTCGATCATGTTAATTCATTCATCACTCAGTTAATCTCATTTTTCAGTTAATTCATTCATCACTCAGTCAATCTCATCGTTCAGTTAGTTCATTCATCACTCAGTCAATCTCATTGTTCAGTTAGTTCATTCGTCACTCAGTCAATCTCATCGTTCAGTTAATTCATTCTTCACTCAGTTAATCTCATTGTTCAGTTAATTCATTCATCACTCAGTCAATCTCATCGTTCAGTTAATTCATTCATCACTCAGTTAATCTCATTGTTCAGTTAATTCATTCATCACTCAGTCAATCTCATCGTTCAGTTAGTTCATTCATCACTCAGTCAATATCATCATTCAATTAATTCATTCATCACTCAGTCAAACTCATTGTTCAGTTAGTTCATTCGTCACTCAGTCAATCTCATCGTTTAGTTAATTCATTCATCACTAAGTTAATCTCATTGTTCAGTTAATTCATTCATCACTCGGTCAATCTCATTGCCCAGTTAATTCATTCATCACTTAGTCAATATCATCGCTCAGTTAATTCATTCATCACTCAGTCAATCTCATCGCTCAGTTAATTCATTCATCACTCAGTGAATCTCATTGCTCAGTTAATTCAGTAATCATCCAGTCCATCTCGCGGTTCAGATGTTGATCTTATGGATCAAATTTTCAACCTTGTTAACTTGTTCAAGGTAATCATTTCAGGAATTTTATCAGATAGTCATGTCACCTCACTTGATCTTTCATGCGATCTTATCATATTCCGGCGTCATGTCGATGATCATTTTATTGCATTATTAATGCATTCATTGTGTTAGAGCGTGTATGCTCATTGTTATCATTCCATCTCGTAATCATAATGCAATCTTCATACGAGATCTGTAATTATCACGTGACTTTCCTGCCTCGGTATGGGAAGAGCTGTTAGAGGGACATCAGACTCCGACGTCCAAGAGATCGTTTTCTAGTCGTCTTCGTGCTGCGAGAGCATCTTCATCTCATACGACGAGTTCGACTGTTGTTGCTTTAATTGTGATACAATAGGACATTCATCACCGGTTTTGAGCAAGTTAATTCTTGCTCGGTAATAGGATAATCATTCATTTCATCGCCGTTCATTCATTCGCATAAGTCATTCATCATATATCAATCACGTTGAGACTTATAATTATCAAACCAATCATTCACTTCACGGGGAACAATGGTTCCAATCATTTCATTTTATCATTTCACCCCGGTGAGTCATTCTTGATCCTTGTTGGATTTTGATTCATTATCATTCATTGTAATCATTCTTGTTCGTGTGTATCTCGTTGATTTTTCCTAGCGGGACATTGCTTCTCCCTACTTGTTTTAAGTTTCGGGACGAAACTTCTTTTAAGGGGGGTAGTATGTAATATCCGCAATTTCGATTTTCCGATAATTTTCTTTTTTTGGCTGAAATCTGTTTTGTCAACTCGCTCATGACCGTATCGTCATTCTGAGAATGATTAATTCTGCACTTTTTGTCATCCGAGTTCGTTTCGGTATCGTTTTGTTGAGATCCGTGTTCTTAAGCGGCTTCTCCGCACTTAAGTTCGATTCTTGCGAATCTCGTCCGAAACTGTTGTTTCGAGTTTCTCGTAAGTTCATTTAATGTTATTATTCATATTGAGAGCTTTGTCTTGGTGTTTCGATCGTGTATCGTGCATTTCAGACATTTTGGGCCATTTTCGTAATTTCCCAAAGTTTGGGGTAATTACTTTCCATTGTCGAATTTCGAGCCTTCGGGTGGTCGGAATCGTGTGTTCTTTTAGCGCTTAGATTCGTCTTTGCGAGTACTTCGTAACCGTATCTTCGATTCATATTCAAGTTCGGGTTTTGGCATTGTTCGGACCGTTGGTGTGGCTAATGGCCACACGAGCTTAGGCCCACGCTTTGCTCGCTCGCCGAGTTACGGCCGTAAGGGGGGCCAGTTACGGCCGTAAGTGATCGGTAGGCATGGCATGACGAATGCCGGTTATGGCCGTAAGGGCCGAGAGTTATGGCCGTACGGGCGCTGGGCATCTTCCGGACGAAGGCCGGTTACGGCCGTAATGTGTGTCAGTTACGGCCGTAAGTGTCCGACAGGTGCTAGGCAGATTTTTTGACGAATGCCGGTTACGGCCGTAAGGCCTGCCGAGTACGACCGTAAGGGCCGAGTTACGGCCGTAAGGCACTGCCGGTTACGGCCGTAACCCTACCGGCTATATATAGCCTGGGCTCGACCAGACCTTCATTTCTCACCCTTTTTCCTCATTTTTGTGCTGCTGTGGACGGGAGTGACCGGTAGGAGGTGTTCTTGGCAGATTCTACTCTTTTCCAAGGCACTTTGGAAGATCCTTGTTGATTATATCGTCATTCAATCATTGTTCTTCGTCGGATCGAGGTAATTTCTTGATTTTCCTCCAAGTTGACTTTTTGGGGAATTTGTTCTTGATTTCGATTCTAGTCCGATTTGGATGAATCGGTTGATGTTAGTAAACATTATTAATCGTGTTCTATGGATTGTATATCCATATTTTCGATTCGTTCAACCCGATTGATGATTCTTAGGCTCTTGAGGAACTTTGAACATTTAGTGTTCGATTAAATGTCTAAAAGAGTTTCTTTCGGTTGTTATGTTGATTTCGATTGATATTGTGTTATTGAATGAATTGTATTTCATTCAAGGTGGTTCGAGTACTTTTGTTTATTGGAGGACGCCGTTCGTTGTTCGTGGAAGGAACTCATCGCCTTCGGTTGAGGCAAGTTTTATACTTGTACTAGTCAATGAGATTAATGTTATCATATATGTGTATGAATGTGTTGTATCATTCCGAGACTTAGTCTCTTCATATGTTCATTGATATTAGGAGATCGTTCGATACGATACTCTCCGGCAAATATGCCAAATGTTTATTATCATTCATTAATGGCCGGTAAGGCATTGAGATATTCGTTGTTAATGTTATTATCGATCACCGGTTTGCGGTATCGATGTATCGGTTGTTGTTGTTAATATTGATGTTGATCTAAGACGTTGTTGTAATCATTGTTATTAATGTTGGCATCCTGTCATTCATGTTGTATTGGCCGATTGAAGGCATTGTCATATTCGTTCTCATCTTCGTCGTCGGTAGCCGATTAAAGGTGCCGAGGCATTCATTGTATCATTGTTACCGATTGGCCGTTCTAAGGCAATCGAGGAGTTCAATCATTCATTGTATCATTGTTATCGATTAGCCGTTCTAAGGCAATCGAGGAGTTCAATCATTCATTGTATCATTGTCATCGATTAACCGTTGCTCAGTCATTCATTGTATCATTGTTATCGGTTAGCCGTTCTAAGGTAATCGAGGTGCTCAGTCATTTGTTGTATCATTGTTATCGATTGACCGTTATAAGGCAATCGAGATATTGAATGATCCGCTGCATCATTGTTATCGATTAGCCGTTCTAAGGCAATCGAGGAGTTCAATCATTCATTGTATCATTGTCATCAATTAGCCGTTCTAAGGCAATCGAGGTGCTCAGTCATTCATTGTATCATTGTCATCGATTAGCCGTTCTAAGGAAATCGAGGTGCTCAATCATTCGTTGTATCATTGTTATCGATTGACCGTTATAAGGCAATCGAGATATTGAATCATCCGCTGCATCATTGTTATCGATTAGCCGTTCTAAGGCAATCGAGGAGTTCAATCATTCATTGTATCATTGCCATCGATTAGCCGTTCTAAGGAAATCAAGGTGCTCAGTCATTCGTTGTATAATTGTCATCGATTATCCGTTCTAAGTCAATTGAGGTGCTCAATCATTCGTTGTATCATTGTTATCGATTGACCATTATAAGGCAATCGAGATATTGAATCATCCGCTGCATCATTGTTATCGGTTGGCCATTCTAAGGTGATCGAGGTATTGAATTGGGACTGTCGAGTACGATGCCCATCCGTGAGTCATCATTATCGTGTTGGCCGATTCAAGGTAGCACACTATCATTCTCGTGAATTCGGTAATCTACGAATCTTTGTCGTTTGTGATTAATTATATTTTGGAGGCTAGTCTCGGCTAGTGCTTATGGGTAAGTTTGGGGCTTGAACCTTCGCGGTTGGCTTCCTAACACCTACAACTCAGTAGGTCACGGTCGTGTTTATGATCTTATGGGTAAGCTTGGGGCTTGAACCTTCGTGGTTGGCTTCCCAACACCTACAACTCAGTAGGTCACAGTCGTGTTTATGATCTTATGGGTAAGTTTGGGGCTTGAACCTTCGCGGTTGGCTTCCCAACACCTACAACTCAGTAGGTCACGATCATGTTTATGATCTTATGGGTAATCTTGGGGCTTGAACCTTCGCGGTTGGCTTCCCAACAACTACAGCTTAGTAGGTCACGGTCGTGGTTATGATTTTATTAGCCCTCATTAACTATAGCTTCGGGCTGTTCCGGTTTTAGTGTTTATGTTGATTGACAGCTTCGGATGAGAGACTTTCAGGTCTTTATGATGTCTTGATAATTTCATTGGAGCCTTCGGGCATTGTGATTCATATTTAATTCAGTTCTGGTTTAGTTCATGTTGTGTAATTCATTGTGGTACTCTGTGATTATGATTCGCCGTTGGGCACTTATGTTCTAACCTGTCGAGCAGGTATTAATAGTATGCCATGGGCATAGTGTTTCACGAATGCTCGGTTCTTACCTTGGTTTGTGAGCATCTCGTATTATTATTATCATTGTACCGTTTCATTCTGCCTTTGGATGCATATCATGTTATACGTGTATTTGATGTTCATTATCTGGATGACTGACCCCGTGGGGACGGAACATGTTTTCCTGTTTTATGTGCTTGTGAGGAGAGAGTTGAGACACGGGCATGATGATGGCGACGAGGCATTCGAGCGATACTAGTCCGAGTTGTTCGTGTTTGTCAGTCAGTTGGAGTGTTCTCCAGTTTGTCAGTCATTGTCTTTATGTATTACCCGAGCAGATGCTCGTGGATGTTGTTGTATTTTTATTTTTGGCCATGTAGGCCCATCGTTGTCGTTGAAATTCCTTATCGGAATATTGTGTCGGATATCATAGTAGGGACTGTGATCTCCTTTTTTGGTTAATTTTAATGTATTTTAGTCATGTTCGCGTGGTGGATCTCCTGGCGTGGGGTCCACAACACTATAGGGGGTGTTACAAAAACCCCGTTCGAGATTTTATCCAACATTGTGCGACCACACGACCAACGTAACATTCTCATTTCATCCGCTTCCAACTTGCTCTCAAGCGACTTCTTCATCGCCCAACATTCGGAGCCATACAACATTGCAGGTCTGATTGCCGCTCTATAGAATTTATCCTTCAACTTTAGAGGGACTTTCTTGTCGCACAGGACCCCTGTTGCTGCTCTCCACATTAGCCACCCCACCTTGATACGATGAGTGACATCCTCTTCACACTCACCTTCCTTCTGAATGATCGAACCCAAATACTCGAACTTATCCGTACGAGGTACGATCTGATCCGAAATCATTACCTCTATTTCTTCCTCGTTGGCCTCACCACTAAAGTTACACTAGAGATACTCGGTCTTAGACTGGCTCACATGCAAGCCCTGGGATTCTAACTTAGACCTCCAAATCTCCAACTTCGAGTTCACCTCCCTCCTCGACTCCGCCACTAACACAATATCATCAGCAAAAAGCATGAACCACGGGATGCCATCCTGTATCCCCTGCGAAATGACGTCAAGGATTCGAACGAAGAGAAGAGGGTTTAGCGCCGACCCCTGGTGTAGCCTATCTCAACCGGGAAATAGTGGGTGTCACCAACTGGGGTCCTAACGCAAGTCCTAGATTAGGAGTACATATCTTGGATCACCCTAACGAACGGCAACGACACCCTCCTCTCTTCTAGGCTCCTCCAAATAACATCGCGCGGAATGCTATCATAAGCCTTCTCTAGATCAATGAACACCATATGGAGGTCCTTACGCCGCTCTCTAAACTTCTCCATAAGGCGTCTGATGAGATGAATGGCCTCAGTCGTGGACCTCCCCGACATGAAGCTAAATTGGTTCTCTGAGATCTCAACTTCTCTTCTAACCCTGCATTCCACCACTCTTTCCCAAAGTTTCATAGTATGACTGAGGAGTTTAATGCCCCTATAGTTACTACAACTCTGAGCATCTCATTTGTTCTTGAAAAACGGCACGACAATACTATGCCTCTACTCCGTCGGCATCTTAGAACCTCTGAGGAGGATGTTGAACAGCTCTGCTAGCCACTGAACTCCAACTTCCCCCAGACAAAGCCACACCTCAATAGGGATCTGATCCGGGCCTACTGCCTTAGCTCTACCCATTTTTATTAGGGCACCCTTTACTTCCTCCTTGCTGATGCTCTCCCAGGAACTAAACGAACGAGCAGAAGATAGACTAACTCCTTGTACCACCGAGTCGCTTCCCCTAGCCTCATTGAAAAGTTCAAAAAATTATCTATTCCACCTCTCCTCAAAATCCACACCATTCACTAATACTTGACCCAAATCATTCTTAATATATTTAACGGGACCCAGGTCGCGCCGCCCTCTTTCCCTAGTTTAAAAATAGCATTCACTCCTTCTTTGGTGTCAAGGTGCTTATACATCTCCTCATAAGCCTCACCTTTAGCCTTAGCCACTGCCTTCTTAGCCTCTCTTTTCGCCATCTTGTACGCTACCATCTTCAAGATTCTCTCCTCCCCAGCACAAACCGACAAAAGCTCCTTAAATAGCGTTTGTTTAGCCTTAACCTTCTTTTGGACCTCCTCATTCCACCACCATGCCTCCCTAGGTCCACTAGACCTGCCCGAAGAAACCCCTAACACCTTCTCGCCCACACTCCTAATAGCATTGGCCATGCTGGTCCACATAAGGTTAGCATCGCCCCCCGCAAAAAACCTCCTTCGCGGGTCAAAGACTCCCTGAATTCTGTCGCCTTCTCACCCTTCAGATCCTTCCAGAGAATCCTAGGTATAGGTTCTGTAGCCCTGCTAACAACACGACCTCCCATGGATAAATCCATATCCAGCAGCTGGTGTTGAAAAGCATAGGCCTCGCTCCGGAACACCTTGCAGTCCAACCTGAAAACAGCGCGACATCGACCAACACAAAACACAAACGCACTATGAAAAATACAATGAGGTAGAGTAGCCAAAAATGAAAATATGATGAGAATGTAAAAGACAATTTAAAAGCAAGCAAACCACATAAAAATCACAGTAAATAGTAGATATATGGCTGAAGAAAAATGAAATTTAACAGAAAAGTACAATGATACCAGACTTCGACAGAAAAAGCCGCGGAAGCTGGAAACCGATCGACTCCTGAACCAAACTCGGCTCGACTCTCTACGAATGGGCCTCCTATGACTCGAGCTGGTCTCTTGGGTGGGAAAAGGCGAACGGTAGGACGACGGCGCCTGGGAGCAGCACGGGAAGATTTCAGGCAGCGTGAAAATCCGGATGGGAAACCTGTAAAACGGACAGCTAAAATGCAATACTACTGTTAGATTGAGGGGGGGTGAATGCAGCGGTGAAATGTTATTATTTCGGCAATACACCGGTCAGAGATGACCAGCAGCCCGGCGCGGCGCAAGCACAAGTTAGGCCAAAATGATCAGCAACAGCTCAGATGGAGGCCCGGAGCAACAAATCGCGAAATCCAAATCGCGAAAAGTGCAAATCAGCTGTATCGAGATAGGAATTCAGCAACCACAACTACAACACAACTCAACAAATTGAATCCACAAAACCAGAAGCCGATCACCAAATGAATCCACATCCCAGTAAAATCAGGCCCATTATCCTGCCCAAAAATCAGATACAGCAGCGGATGTTCACTTCTGACACGTCCTCTTCACCACACGAACAACGGCTGTGAGGTTCACACTCGAGGAAAGAATCACAGACGTGAATGGCGATGGCGAGTACACGAGCAGCAGCAGCAAGGGCAAAAATATGGTGGCACGCTGGTGGATCTGGACTGCGGAACGATGGTGGCAAGCTGGCGGATCTGGACTCTGTAGCGTGGAATATCAAGCATATTTTGACAAAAAGAGTTGGCATTTTGTTGGTAAACTTTGGTCGGAGGTTTAGTAAACAAACTACTGTACAAGTTGAAATACAAGCTTATACGGAGTTTGATGTTTGGTTTCAAAAATTCAAGAGTAGACCTATTGGTGCGAATTTTTATCATGATATAAACTCAAAATGAAAAAACAAATGCAAATATAAAGACTCGTAGTCAGAATGAATATAAGTATTTTCCAATAACAAAAAAAGATTGTCAAATGCCGGCCAAGTTGGTGGAGTAGGTGAGCGCGGGAATGAAAGGTCACGAGTTCGATTCCCCCTACCAACACTTTCTTGGTTGAGTCTGTCACACAGAGTTTGCCTAGTGTGGTTTACCTGGTTGACGTAGTTTGCAGGCTATTACGTCCAGCCCGAGGGTTTATCCAGTACGCACTCGAAGAGTAGCGACTGCGGGTTCCCCGTCATAAAAAAAAGAGCAAAAACTAGCTCAAAAGCTCCAAACCTTATGGCCCCCGACCAACTAATAAGAGTCAACTATATGAATAATATATCCTAACAAATACATTTGGTTTCTTACCAAGACAATCACAAAGATTTCCTCTCTTGTGTATTGCAAAAGGAAAAAAGACCATCAGGATATTTTAATTTAATATATATAAACAGAAAACTATAACCCAATATACTATAATCCAACTCACCACACTACACAAATACGGATAAAAAATGAACATGAAAGAGGCAACCTAGAACTCCAACCCACACAAATAGAAAGTCATTGTATATGTAATACTGTTTTTCTATGAATAAAAGAAAAAGAAAAGATATATAAATTGCAAAAAGGGCG
The DNA here is from genome assembly GCA_033398695.1 of Orobanche coerulescens. NCBI lineage: Eukaryota > Viridiplantae > Streptophyta > Magnoliopsida > Lamiales > Orobanchaceae > Orobanche > Orobanche coerulescens. Next base: position 130,677,954 of record CM065812.1, on the reverse strand, counting down.
AGATGGAGAGAGAGTGAGAAAGTGATGAGGGGGACGTGGGGATACAGGGCAAGTACAGCCGCTGGTCGGAATAACACGACAAATGAAGGAAACTACCCAAATGTCATCCATTTAGGTGCCTTTACAAATGGCAATCCGACCTATGTAGGTATCTGTTATTCTGGATTGGGGGCCCACTGGGTGATGACGTGTATTTGATTGATATGAGGTAATGAAAAGCTCGATGAGTTCCCGATTGACGGAGATATCCTTCTCCTGGACGGTGCTAACGATTGCAGTGAGGGCAGAGCCCTTCTTTTCAGATGCGTACATGAACTCATGATCAAGAAAGAATTCCACTACTATTTGCTCATCGTTGTTTCCAGGGTGTAGACTACCCAAATGGTAGAGAACATGTTACTTGACACGCGAGATGACTAAGTTCATCTGATCCATATCCTCATCTTCTGAAATAATATGATCTTGCAGAACAGGCAAAAATTCGACTGTCAATGATCATCTCCTTCTTATTCACTGATGAAGTTTGAGAAGACATATTCGCAGAGATAATAAAGAAAGTAGGTTAAGACTTTGAAGGTTTATTGGTTGTATGTTGTAGGCTCGATAATTATGCAAAAACCGTAAAGGGTCTGTGGATCAGCATACTGGCCCTTTTATAGTGTGTAGGGAAGCTAGGTTATAGTGAATGGTTAGATTTAAGGGATCAAAACCATTTTTGTATGAACGTACAAGTTCAGCATGGGATTTCCATATAGGGAATTGAGACTTTTGAGAATTGGATTCTGTCTCTTCCTGTGCACAGAGTACAATGCCTTGTCTACTCTGTATTTTTCTACGAGTGGTCACACCAGCATAAAATCTTCAATTATTAGCTCATGCGGGTGATCTCTCAACCACCTCATGTCTGGTTCTAGTTCAGCATCCCGTACTGTATTCACATGGGTCGTAGCCTCAACTTCAGATTCTACAGCATCAACTTCGACTACTTCTTCTGTTCTTACAGCGGCATGATTAATTTCTAGGTTCACAACAGGTTCTATTGGAGTTTGGGGGTTTTCATTAATGGATAGTGGCTGGATACCTTGGGTTAGATCTTATATTCATGTAGGGTCACAATGGGGTTCATCATATACGAAGTGGACTAATTTCTCTATTATCAGCTTCCTTTTGTTAAATATCCTAAATGCCTTACTGATAGAGGAGTATCCAACAAAAATACCCTCATCCGACTTTTCGTCGAAGGTCTCCAAGTGATCTTGCCCATTGTTAAGCACGTAACACCTGCATCCAAATATGTGAAAGTACGTAACCATTGTAGTTTTGTTGTTCCATACCTTGTATGCTGTTTTGTTATGATGATTGTTGAAGATACATCGGTTCTGTGTATAGCAATGCTGTATTTATTGCTTCTCCCCAAAAATGTTGCGGTAACTTGCTTGCGGCTAACATGGTTCTTGTTACTTCTTTCAGCGTCCTGTTTGTTGCTTCTCTCGTTTTGCTGCTGTAACACCCCCAAATCCCATTGGGTCATTACAGTGCCGTGGACCCCACACCAGGAGATCCACCAGGCGAACACGACCAAAAATACAACAAACTGACCAAAAGGGGAATCTCAGTCCCTACTATGATATCCGACATAATATTCCGATATGGAATTTCAACGACAAAAGTCGGCCTACATGGCCAAAATAAAAATACAACGACATCCACGAGCCTTGCTCGAATAATACAAAATGACAATAACTAACAAAACTGGAGTACACCAAACTGTCTGACCGACATGAACACCTAAACATCTCGGACTAGTATCGCTCGAATGCCTCATCGCCATCGTCATGTCCATGTGTCTCAACTCTCTCACCTAAAACATGAAAACATGTTCCGCCCCCACGGGGTCAGTCATCCAGATAATAAATATCAAAATACATGCACAACATGATATGCATCCAAGGCAGAATAAACAGTACAACAATGGTAATACGAGATGCTCACAAACCAAAGTAAGAACTGAGCATTCATGATATACTATGCCCACGGCATACGATCAATACCTGCTCAACAAGTTAGAACATAAGTGCCCAACGACGAATCATAAATATAGAACACAACAGTGAAATTACCTGAAGGTAAACCAAATCAAAGCAACGCTGACTAGATACAAATCACCGTGCCCGAAGGCTCCAACAGAAATACATCACAATGGCCTGAAAGCCCCTCAGCCGAAGCTGCCAAAATATCATAATGGCCTGAAAGCCGAACAGCCCGAAGCTGTATATCATCACGATGGCCTTAAAGCCGAACAGCCCGAAGCTGTATATCATCACAATACGGATATAAAAAAAAACATCCCGACTATTGAACATACCCCTCGGGCGAATGAACAATCAGTCCCAAATCATTGAACATATCCAATCAAACATGGACTATGAACGATTAAACAATATGGCTCAAGATGGACATCACAGTACGCCCGATCCGGAAATGTGTCCATGCACATGTCCATCCCGTATACGGAATCCAGAATATACGTGGGACAATGTACCCAATTAGCCTCACGAACTACGTCTCGTGTGCACGGTCCAATGCGGAAACATCCACCATCGTGTGCCTGGCTAAAAATCCTACACATAACCAATCGGCACGCAGATATGATTCTAGATATGTCACGATGCAACATGATAACGAAACTCAAAGGATAACACATCCAATAAGGGTCAAAAGACTCACCAAAGTGAACGATGACACACAAATAATGAAAGATCGACACGACCAACAATATTCAAAACAACCATTCTGGGATCAAAATCCCTAAGGACCGATCAACACGAACAACAATCTCAACACAACAATCTTGGAATCCTCAACTCTCAACAATCACAAAATTACCGAATTTACAAGAATGATAGTGTGCTGCCTTGAGTCGGCCAACACGACAATAATAACTCACGGATGGGAACCGTCCTCGGCGATCCCAATTCAAGTACCTTGACTGCCTTAGAATGGCCAATCAATAACGACACGACGGATGGGAACTCTCTTCGATAATCCCAATTCAATACCTCGATTGCCTTAGAATGGCTCATCGATAACAATGACACAACAGATGGGAACTATCCTCGATAATCCCAATTCAATACCTCGGTTACCTTAGAACGGCCAATCGATAACAATGATACAACGGATGGGAAATGTCTTCGACAGTCCCAATTCAATACATCGATTACCTTAGAACGGTCAATCGATAACAACGATACAACGGATGGGAAATGTCTCCGACAGTCCCAATTCAATACATCGATTATCTTAGAACGGTCAATCGATAACAACGATACAACGGATGGGAAATGTCTACGACAGTCCCAATTCAATACATCGATTACCTTAGAACGGTCAATCGATAACGACGATACAATGGATGTCTCGACACCTTTAATCGGTTACCGATAACGAAGATGTTAATCGAATGCGTCAATGCCTTCAATCGGCCAATATAACATCAATAATGAAGCAACAATATCAATAACAATGATCATAACGATGTCTTAGACCGACATAAATATCAATAATAACAATCGATACATCGATACCGCGAACCGGATACCGACAACAACAATAACAACAAAACGATCAATCAAGAACGTTTGGCATAATTACCGAAGGGTATTGTATCGAACAATTCCCTGATATCAACAAATCATGAAGAGACTACGTCTCGAAATGATACAATACATTCATACACATATATGATAACATTTATCTCATTGACCAGTACAAGTATAAAACTTGCCTCAAACCGAAGGCAAGATAGTCCTTCCACGATCAACGTCCTTCCACGAAATGACGAACGGCATCTTCCAATGATCACAAGCACTCGAACAACCTTGAATGAAATACAGTTCATTCAATAACACAGAATCAATGGAAAACAACACTAAGGACAAACTGATTCAATCACGAATCGATTAAACTCCACAAACGAATACCATAGTTCTCAACTATGAATTCTAACATCCTCCAACACCTCAATGATCGATATGATCAAACGTTCTTAACACTTATGAAATCAATTCAACAAGAATCACTTAAGAACAACATCAAAACAAACATCTCCAAAATGGTAATATCACCGATAACATCATCAAAACCCCAAGAACATCACCATCTCAACAAACATGATGTCTAAACAATAATCCATCACCAATTCATCAAGAATTCGGATTAAACAACAAGGTTAAATCAGTCATTTCAAGATTATGATGATCATTACATAATTCATCATAATTCCTTACAAAAAATGGTTATAATCCTCAAGAACACCACCAACTTCAATAATCATATCAAGACTATGTTAAGCATATAACAATCTTAACAAATCCTTCCTACACATGATTGTAACCTCCAAACCTTCTAAAACATCAAGGACATAATCCAACTCAAGCTATATCATCATGTTCTTCATCATAAGTTCATAAAAACTCATCAAGAATCATGATATACTCCAACAATCGATCAACACCCGAAGAAAACAACAACAACAACATCATCTTACTCGAAAATCACTTGAAGAACAAGAGATTAAGGGAACTTACCAATGAAGAACAAGAAGAACTCTCCAAACACCAAAGGTGCACCAACAAGCTTCCAACTCCAAGCTCCAAATCAAGTTATGATGATAAAAAACAAGATGGAAGAGGCTAAATATGAAGAACAAGTCCAGAGGGATGGTTCTAGGGAGAGAAAATGATTTTTGGTTCGTGAGGAAATGAAATACGAAGCCAACATAAATAGACTGACAAGCTCGTTACGTACGCTATGCATAACGGTTAACGTATGTAACTGACATTACGTACGCTATGTCAAGACATTAACGTACGTAATGTAAATCCAGAACTAACTGTCCAAAAACACGAAGACCTTAACGTACGTAAACTAGAAGCTATTACATACGTTAACAAGCTACCAGACTTACGTATGTAGAGTTCACCTCTTAACGTACGTAAGGGTCCGTTGACTGCAATAGTGAGATCCGATCGAAAGATGCTCGGGACCCACCGTCCGAAAGTTGACTACGAGGAAGGTTCCTGCCACCGACCATGCATTACGTATGTAAGAGTATAAGTCTAACGTACGTAATACTCAAAATGTTAGCGTACGCAATGCTACACCCGTACCGTACGCTATGGCTATAAACTTATCCAAAATTCCAAAAGCACCAAGCAACATCCAAATGACGAAACCAATCCGACGCAAGTAAAAATATTTCGCTCCCGAAATATCCCAACACAATATACATTGTATCAGTCCAAAACAACAACACTTGTACAGTTCCAAATTAATACGTACAACTCAACAGTAACCCGAAAAAAAAAATTATCCCCGGATATTACAGCTGCTTTTTTCGGTATTCTGGCAGTTTTGAGGTAGTTTCCTTCTTTTTTAGGAAGATAGTCGAAGCATACCTGGAAAAATCATCAACAATAACAAGACAGTATTTCTTACCTCCTAGGCTGACAGGGTCTACAACACCGCAAAAATCCATGTATAGCAAATCTAGAACCCTATGGGTGGAAAGATATGACTTGTTCTTCAGTGAGGCCTTGACCTGCTTGCCTTTCTGACAGGGTCCACAAGCACTGTTTTTATGAAAAGGGACACCGGGAAAGCCTCTGACCATTCCATGTCGATCCAGCTTGTTGATGGTCTTGAAATTGAGGTGCGACATCCTCTTGTGCCATATCCAGTTTTGATACGCAGTGCCTTTGGCAACAAAACAAGGAATAATGGAGCTAGTGGGTTTCCAGTCAGTAATATACATGTTACCTGACTGATTTCCTGTAAGGGTAATTTGCTTGGTCTTGGTGTCCTTCACCCTATAGTGATCTACATAGAATTTGACCGAGAACTGTTTGTCATAGAACTGGCTAATGCTAAGTAAATTATATTGTAGTCCTTCAACATAGACTGCGTCGGTGACTTTGAATTTTCCTACAAGCAGGGTTCCTTTTCCTCTTGTTCTTCCTTTGGAATTTTCACTGAATCACAACTTTGGACCGCGACCTTCTACATAATCTGACAGCTTAGTGATATCCCCTATCATATGGCAAGAATATCCGCTACCGAAATACCAGATGTCTTTCTCTTTGATATCCTGTAATCAAAAAGATTAAGTAGATTTAGGCCCCCTTTGATTTTTGGGTTCTTTGTTATTAGTGCCTTTAGGTACCCATATTTGCCTGAAAGCAATGGGTTTGTTGTAGGTTACATTTGGTGCTGTTTTGCGAGATTTACGTGGGGCAGGCATGTAATGGCTGTAAACATGATTATTATGCATCTAAAATATGGTGTTTTGGCTCCAGTACGGTTATCGTCTTGGAGGAGGAACCATTTTCTTCAGTCTTGTTGCTTGCCTTCTGGGTTTCCAGTTAGATTCCCGTATTTGTTGTTGATAGGACTGCACGGCAGCCTACTTACGGGATGGATACTTGGATTCTTGTACCCAGTATCTAGAGGCATTATACTGTTGATAGTACTGAGGTGCATATCTTTGATACTTAGGTACAACCTTCTTTCTAACCGGCTACTGAGGCTGTTGGTATGCTCTAGGAGCATATTGTTGATGATTGGCATTGCGTCTTACAGGTATATGAGGTTGCGGTTTCCACTACTTGTGATATGAGCTTGGCGGCAGAATGATAGCCTTTGCTGTCCGAGATGGGGCAGCTGTGACCTTTACAGGACTTGGGGCTTCTTCAGGTTCCGGAATGGGTTCCACTCCCTTGACAAACACCATACTAGTTTTGCCTTTGTGGGTAGGGATGTCAATGGGTTGGGTAGGGTACATGTATGCCTCCTCCATACCCTACCCTATTCGATTTGGATCGGGTTTGGGTATTGCCCGTCGGATAATCGGGTACCCGTATACCCTGTATTTAAGAATATAAATATTTTTTTAATAGATACCATATATACATATAATGTAACTAATAAATTCAGTTTAGTATAATAAATTTTTATAATATAATATTTTATATAATAATATAAATAATATATAATATAATATAATATTTATGTATAATATATAATAATAATATATTTACATAATTCAAATGGGTACGCGGGTCGGGTAATCGGGTAATATACCATACCCATATCCTACCCGTACCCGATCATAAAATTTCGGGTTCGGCCGATACCCGACCCGATTTCGGGTTTATCCGACGGGTAGAATCGGGTACGAATAAAATTGACATCCCTATTTGTGGGAGAAAGAGCCATATCCTAAGCCACGTTTGTCGTTGGCATGCTGCCCAGTGCTTAGATGTCTTCCATCCTCCTCGATGATTTCTCAAAGGATTTAATGATGGTTTCGAGTTCTCCTTAATTTTTCTCCAAAATTTGTATTTTAGTTTCTAACAAAGCATAACTATATGTCTTGCAATTGCTATGAGTTTTTAACTCATTTAGTTCGGATGCAAATTGATGATTGCTTTCCATGAATGATCTTGCTATTTTCACAGTCGAGATATTTTTCCATAGTTATTTTTTAGCAGATCGTTTTCATCCTTCAGCTCTAGATTTGAAAGAGAGAGCTGCAGATTTTCTTGTTTAAGCAACCTATGGGCTTTATGAATGGTTATAAACTCATTCATCATAATATCAAAAGTATGTGATGCATTTACAGGAGTAGCTGAGGTTGAGCTTACCTCATCCTCATTGTCTACACCATCATCTTCTTCCTTGGTCATAAAGCACATATATGCTTTATGTTCTATTTCATCATCATAAAAGTCACTGTCAGTGATTGCCTGAAGGAACTCCTCGGTGTTGGTTGATGCAGGCGAGACTTTTGATTCTTCTATCAGGGCTTTGTGCTTGTTTCGCCAGACAACAGTTTTCTCATCCTTTTCTTGTTGCTTGACTTCGGGCAACTTATATTCCTTGGGATAAGGACATCTATTTGCATAGTGTCCTGGTTTCTTGCAGTTATAACACAGATTATAATCTGCGGACAAAGGTGATTTAGCACTCACATTGTTAAATGATTTAGGCCTGTATGTGGCCTTTCCAAACTTCTTGATGAACTTTCGAAATTTATGTATGAGCACGACCATCTCGTCTTATGACAGGATGTCATCATCACTGTCAGTTACCTTGCATGCGGCTTTCGATGTGCTGGGGGCAGAGCCGTGTCTCCTGTCAGATACAACAACTAGTGCTGTAGTCTTGGCAGGTGGCTCTTCGGCCTTCTCTTGTCTATCAATAGCATACTCAAAGGCTTTGAGGTCTGATAAGAGACCGAAAGTAGATATGTTATTTAAATTACAAGACACACTCATAGTGGTCTTAATGTTCCATGGGGCAGGGAGTGATCTAAATATTTTCAAATTTTTCTCCTTTTAGGTATACACTTTTCCCAATGCTTCAAGTTCACCGACAATGCCGGTAAATCTGAGGTCAAGTTCCTCAAGCATTTCAGAAGATTTTATTTCAAAAGATTCAAACTGCTGAGTTAGTTTTGAAATTTTGTTTTATTTTGATAGCTTAGTTCCCTCGCTAATTAGCTTGAATTTCTCCCAGATTTCTTTGGCTGTCTTGCAGCTCTTTAGCTTTGAGAATGTATCATTTCTTCACGAACCAAAACCTCCTTTCTCTACCTAGAACCATCTGGACTTGTTCTTGATATTTAGCCTCTTCCAACATGTTTTTGATCATCATAACTTGATTTGGAGCTTGGAGTTGGAAGCTTGTTGGTGCTCCTTTGGTGTTTGGAGAGTTCTTCTTGTTCTTCATTGGTAAGTTCTCTTAATATCTTGTTCTTCAAGTGATTTTCGAATATGATGATATTGTTGTTGTTGTTTTCCTTGTATAGTTGGTGATTGTTGTAGTATATCATGATTCTTGATGAGTTTTTACAACTTGTGATGAAAAACATGATGATTGTGTCTTGAGGAGGAGTTGTTCTTGATGTTTTAGAATGTTTGGAGGTTACAATCATGTCTACGAAGGATTATGTTAAGATTTTTATATAACTAACATAGTCTTGATATGATTGGTGTTGATGTTTGTTTCTTGGGGAGATTTTAACCATTTTTGTAAGGAATTATGATGAATTATGTAATAATTTTCATAATCTTGAAATGGTTGATTTAATCTTGTTGATTAATCCGAATTCATGATGAATTGGTGATTGATTATTGTTTAGACATCATGTTTGTTGTGTTGGTGATGTTCTTGAGGTGATGATGATAATATTGATGATATTATCACCGTAGGAGGATCAATTTGATGTTGTTCATAAGTGATTCTTGTTGAATTGCTTTCACAAGTGTTAAGAACGTTTGATCATATCGATCATTGAGGTATTGGACGATGTTAGAATTCATAGTTGGGAACTATGATATTCGTTTGTGAAGTTTAATCGATCCGTGATCGAATTGGGTTGTCCTTGGTGTTGTTTTCTATTGATTTTGTGTTATTGAATGAATTGTATTTCATTCAAGGTTGTAGAAGTGTTTGTGATCGTCGGAAGGCGCCGTTCGTCATTTCGTGGGAGGACGTTGATTGTGGAAGGACTTTCTCGCCTTCGGTTTGAGGCAAGTTTTATACTTGTACTAGTCAATGAGATTAATGTTATCATATATGTGTATGAATGTGTTGTATCATTTCGAGACTTAGTCTCTCTATGATTTTGTTGATATCAGGGGATTGTTTGATACGATACCCTTCGGCAAATTATGCCAAATGTTGTTGTTGTCCGATAAAAGCCGTTCAGGGCTTTTAGGTACTCGTTGATGATGTTATTGTCGATAGCCGATTCGCGGTATCGATGTACCGGTTGTTGTTGTTGATATTGATGTCGGTTTAAGACATTGTTGTGATCATTGTTATTGATATTGGTATTTTGCTATTGATGCTGTAATTGGCCGAGTGAAGGCATTGACGTGTTCGATTATCATCTCCATCATCGGAAACCGGTTAAAGGCATCGGGACATATGTTCTAATCGTTCCGCTGTTATCGATTGGCCATTGTAAGGCAATCGAGGTACTGAATTGGGATTATCGAAGATAATTCCCATCCGTTGTATCATTGTTTATCGATTGACCGTTCTAAGACAATCGAGGTATTGAATTGGGATTATCGAAGATAATTTCCATCCGTTGTATCATTGTTTATCGAGTGGCCATTATAAGGCAATCGAGGTATTGAATTGGGGTTATCGAAGATAATTTCTATCCATTGTATCATTGTTTATCGATTGCCCATTCTAAGGCAATCGAGGTATTGAATTGGGATTCTCAAAGATAATTTCCATCCGTCGTATCATTGTTTATCGATTGGCCATTCTAAGGCAATCGAGGTATTAAATTAGGATTATCGAGGACAATTCCCATATGTTTTATCGTTGTTGTCGATTGACCATTCTGAGGTAATCGATATATTGAATTGGGACCGTCGAAGAGATTTCCCATCCGTTGTGTCGTTGTTATCGATTGGTCGTTCTAAGACAAATGAGGTTTTGAATTGGGACCGCCGAGGACGGTGCCCATCTGTGAGTTATTGTTATCGTGATGGCCGACTCAAGCCAGCACACTTTTATTCTTGTGATTTCGGTAATCTTGGGATCATTGCCATTTGTGATTAATTGTGTTTGGAGGCTAGTCGCGTCTAGTGCTCATTGGGTAAGTTTGGGGCTTGAACCTTCGCGGTTGGTTTCCCAACACCTACAGTTCAGTAGGTCACGGTCATGTTGATGATCTCATTATGGGTAAGTTTGGGGCTTGAACCTTCGCGGTTGGTTTCCCAACACCTACAGTTCAGTAGGTCACGGTCATGTTGATGATCTCATTATGGGTAAGTTTGGGACTTGAACCTTCGCGGTTGGTTTCCCAACACCTACAGTTCAGTAGGTCACGGTCACTGGGTGATCTCATTATGGGTAAGTCTGGGGCTTGAACCTTAACGGTTGGTATCCCAGCACATGCAATTCAGCAGGTCACGGTCATTGGATGATCTCATGTGATACAGCTTCGGGCTGTCTTGGCTTCGGGCCATTGTGATGATTAACAGCTTCGGCTGAGTGGTTTCAGACCATCGTGATGATTGGCAGCTTCGGTTGAGAGGCCTTCAGGCTATCGTGTTATTTTAGTAGCTTAGACTGAGGGGCTTTCAGGCCATTGTGATGTATCGGTATTTACGTTGGAGCCTTCGAGCATTGTAATTCGTATTTTACTTCAGCTTTGGTTTGGTTTACCTTCTGGTGATTCAGTGTTGTGTTCTATATTGATGATTTGCCGTTGTGCACTTGTATTCTAACCTGTTGAGCAGGTATTGATCGTATACTATGGGCATAGTGTCTCACGAATGCTCGATTCTTACCTTAGTTTGTGAGTATCTCGTATTACCATTGTTATACTGTTCATTCTGCCTTTGGATGCATATCATGTTGTACATGTATTTGATGTTCATTATCTGGATGACTGACCCCGTGGGAGCGAAACATGTTTTCATGTTTTAGGTGTTTGAGAGGAGAGAGTTGAGACTCAGGGGCATGACGATGGCGACGAGTCATTCGAGCGATACTAGTCCGAGATGTTTTTGTGTTCATGTCAATCTGACAGTTTGGAGTACTCCAGTTTTGTTCAGTTGTCATTTTGTATTATCCGAGCAAGACTCGTGGATGTTGTTGCATTTTTATTTTGGCCATGTAGGCCCACTTTTGTCGTTGAAATTTCATATCGGAATATTATGTCGGATGTCATAGAAGGGACTGAGATTCCTCTTTTGGTCAGTTTGTTATATTTTGGTCGTGTTAGCCTGGTGGATCTCCTCGTGTGGGGTCCACGGCACTGTAATGACCCAATGGGATTTGGGGGTGTTACACATTGTCCATTGCCTGCATTCCTTCTCGAGCATCTTTGCATAAGATTGTCCCTCTATTCTTGCGGATGTATTAACCTTCATTATCTTGATAGGTCATTCTTTATGACAAAGATCATCTCTTCTTGCATCGCAGCAAGATGGGCTTCCATCCTAATTCTCCAATCATCAATTTTGTTAATAAAAGACATAGGAACTTTATTGATCATAGATGTATCCATGGTAGAAATAAGATGGATGATGAAGATATAAAAATAAAGTTTTCAAAAGCTAGTGATTTTGTGGATCTATTTTAGGTTACAAATCGACTGATTCTTTATAGAATCAACCACTCTGATACCACTTGTTGGCCACAATATACACATAAACAGCTTAGAAATGGGAGGTTGAATAAGCTGTATCTTTTTCGAAGTTTGTTTGCATAGCAAAAGTCTAAGATTGAGTTGTTGTAAACACAACAAATGAATAGTCTCTTGTTAGCTTAATGTGTAGAGTTTTTACAATATGTATACTCAAAATCACACAGGCAGATAGAAAACAGTAAATGCAGGAAGTAAAGACACACTGATTAAAGTGGTTCTGGGTAAACCCCTCTACGTCCTCTGGTCCTCCACACAGGAGTAAACCCCTAAACATGTTGCTGTATCATTCACACATATTGTACAGCCGGCAATAGCTTTAGCCGTTCATACAGATTGGTTTTGGCTTCTTCGACTCGATTCTTCTCACACAGATTGAAGCTTCGTCCTTTGATATATTCATCCGACACAGGTCAGAGATAGCTAAGCTTAGTCCAAACAGGGCTAAGTAACTCAAAAGTAAGATTGGTATGACAAGATCGAACAGCAGCTGTATGCTTGATGAGCTTTCACTATAAGTGTATTGTTCACGTTGAGGACTTGTATATTTATTCTCTTTTGATGAAGTTGTATGCTTGAAGAAATATAGTGCTCTTGTAAGCTTGATATTCAGATTGTCAAATTTCTTTAATGTCCTTTTGCTTGGGGTTATTTATAACCTTGGAAATATATCCGTTATAAATATAGCCGTTGGCCAGTTGGTGAGATTGAGACAGCTCTTATTGGCAACTTCAGAATGTCTCGAAGTAAAGGTGATTCACTATTTAATGCTTCATACATTCTTTTTTAGAAGCATTAAATGCTCTTGAGACTGAAGTCTCTTCGGCCGCATTAAATGTTGTCCTATCAGTATTAAATATTACTTTAACCGTGAATACTTCATGAACAAAGAATGTTTGTTTTTCAACAGTTTAAAGTTTCTTCAGTTCTGTTGAATTTGTGTTTTACTTTTCCCAAGTAAAATACCTACAATACTGTTTAATGTATCCAACATCTTCGTCTTTGCTGTATCTTGAAGATACATTGTAGGATTAGACTCTTTGGCTTGCTGAAAGATCTTGTGCTATATGGACAGACTATATGGACAAGTTGTATGAAGTTTTCCTGACAGCTTCCGTACTTGGATGATATTCTGACTTTGAAGATGCTTGCTGTATGAGGCAATTATCAAAACATCACGAGGATTTTTCCTAACATAGGTTCTAGCCAGCTTCATCTGACTCGCTAGAACATAAGGTTTTATGACAATATTGTATGTATTCGAATCTGATAGATGAACTTATGTTCGGAACGAGATTCATTTTCTATATGGAACACATCAACTGGAATCTGAAAATACGCATGTGTAAGAGGATATTTAGGACCAAATATGGTATCTAGTAAAAAATGCGTGAAGTCAAAGTCATGGTCGGGCATCATGCTCGCCGCACCTTGCGCGCCGCGGGATTCCCGGACGCCTGTCGGGTGCGTTGACGCGCGATACCCACGCAGGTGTTCGGTCGACAGTCCCCACAAATTCAGCCATAACTTCTTCGTCCATATTCTGATTCACTCACTATTTCGACCGTTGGAAAGTTAACTCAGTTTTCTTCTATAGTGTCAAGTTTCAGAATTTTTTGACTTATTAAAATTTGTGGCGATTTTTAAAGTCGATCCTTATACACGACACTTTCTAAAAAATGTCAAATCATATATCCATTAACTCTTTCGTCATCTCTTTCGTATTTTAAATGGTCCAAGACCATAATTACATCTTTAGTACTTACATATAAATTCTCATGTCCTATCTAGTCTGGATAATTTTCTCTAAGATTCGTTGAACAATTCATCGGAAAATACAGTGTCTGCCACCATTGCATTGTTAGCAACAATTATTCTATGTTATTAGAAAATATCATCCGACATCTTATTCTCATATATTCATTCTCACGGTCATACTCGAAAATAAATTTACCATATCAATCTTCCAGCAAAATAAACAAATATTATTTCAAAAGAAAATCGGGATATCACATGAACCATGCCCGTAAGGTGTCCAATCAATTGTGTTAGTGGGTTTTTAGGGGGCGTTATCGATTAGTTTCGATTGTGTGTGTTTATGTTAGCGTTGTTATGTATTAAGGCCAATGGCTTTGTGAAGAACCCAGACTGAATCTTCCCATCTAGGCATTATAGCCATTTCCTCCTTGCCCAAGTTATTAAGGCAAGTCCTTATATTTGTTAGATTATATTAATTGTTATTTCCATAGAAAAACGTGAATGTGTATTGTGTTGTGAGATGTCCACCTCGGGGTGGATCGGCAGAACCTTGGGGGACTTATGCTAACGGGCATGGTTACAGACGTGGTTTTCCAACCTTAGGAGTGCTCGACGGGACCTCGGGGATCTGTGCTAAGGGGCCTAATCCCGGGAAGTACCTTCAAGTGTTGCATGATGAAAATGTCTTTTTACAAACGATGAATATTCCGGAATTTTGAAGTTTGTTATTCATAAAAGTGAGAAATGTTTTATTTGAGATACTGATGTATAGTGTTATGTAATTTTGTACTTGCACTCGCCATTTAAATGTTAACTTCACGTGGGGGAAATACCTTTTATATTTTCAAGTGATATTTTGGCCGAGAAGCCAACACGAGGGGCGCATGAAAATGACGGACAACAGAGATATTAAAAGCTCAAGTCTAGCTTCAGTTAATCTTTTGGTTTTGTCAATTTATTGTGGAAAGATATATGTTTGGCGAATAATTATGGAAGTCCTTTGCGTGGGCAAATTGTGGTAGTTAACTATTTTGGCTACTTAACTATTTTGGCCGAGGCCACAACCTAACCATATTATATTATGTTATATGATGTCGGAGTTTGGTTTTAAAGTCCTGTACAGTTTATTTTAGCCCGATAGCCCTTGACAAAAAGTACTACGACGTGTAACAACCATATTAAATTGGAGTGTTATCGGAAGATTGCTGGTAGGTGGGGGTGTAAATGAACTGAGCATTCATGAAAATCTCGCAAAAATGTTTCGTCGACATTCAGTTCGTGTTTGGTTCGGTCAAACCCGAATAGTTCGCGAACATGTTTGTTAGATATACGAACCGAACACGAACAGAATAATATATGCTCGTTAGTTTGCGAACAGTTCGTGAAAAAAGGGCATTTTATATATTTATTAATAATTTTATAATAATTAATTAATATAATTAATAATGTTACGATAATTAATAAATATATATACGAAATAAAACTTACCATTCCAAAACCCCTAATTTCTAAATCTATCTTCTCTTTTTATTTTTTGAATTATTATTGCTTGTACTTTCGGTCTTTTTTATATTTTGGAACACAAACAAATGAACGAACGAACAAAACGAACCGAATAATTGAACGCTAACGAACGATCACGGAATATGTGAAATTTTAATGAACCGAATATGAACAAGTGGTTTACATTTTTATCGAACACGAATATGAATCGAACGAACCGAACCCTTAAAGAATGAACGTTCGTTAAGTCACCGTTCGATTTGTTCGGTTCGAATACACCCCTACTTGTAAGAATTCTCTAGAACCATGTGATGACAGTTTTATAAGTTATTTGATAACATTTGTTATATTGTGTGCATGCTTAAATAGTATAATAATTGGAATAATAGTTATTAATAAACAATAAGTTATTCAAACATCAATGGTTCAATCACGTAGAGTGGACAAATCAAATGGTTAATATACTATTATAAGTTTGATAAATAATTTTTGGATGATTATGTGTACGGTACCATAAAACTTGTGGGTATTGGTTGAGAATGTAATACTGGAGAGACCCGCATTGAGATCATTACATAAAAAATATCATAAGTAAATCTCAATACATCATAATGTCAATCAACTCTTAAACCTGAGATTATCATAATGTCCAACATGATAACCACTATGTCTTGACATAATCTAAAGTCATCTAAAGCATGGTGTGTTAGGGTTGTATACTGCAAAGCATACTTTATACTTGTATTACCTTATTTCCCTATAACTACCTATGAGAATATTAATTACATTTAATCACATGTTTCGTATATTTATTCATGTTATGGTTATGCAAATAAAATGTCTAATTATTTTATATTATAGATAATATGGTGTGTTGGTATCACACGGAAGATCACATTGTCGGTGTCTTATAAAATAATATAATAATTCACAACCTATATAATTCTGGACAAATTATGTGAAAGGTTGTAATGTATGCTTGAGATTAGTTGGTCTTGACTATTAACATGCATTAGCTTATTTGGATACATTGAACTGGATCGTATTGAGACAATGTCTTCTATACTGACTGTAAGAAGAACGTAAATCTCGGATAATTATTATTTCTTAATTCTAAGTATATAATAATTAATTATGTGTTTATAATATTTATTGCTTTGATGCACCATGGGTGAGAGTCACAATGATTGACTCAATAAGCCTCGTATCTTGAGCAACAATATTATTTATATGACAATTAATATTATAACTAGAAATCGTGTCCCGATCCATCGGGTTGACTTGGTCTGACCAACATGACCAAGTCTAAGATGCCATTTCAAAACGTGATTAGTTTCATCCCTACCACGCTTCCTAGTCATAGTATTCACAACGACTTTGTTACTAAGCTTTAGATGATACAGTCCATTTAACAATGTAGCAGTGCCTACTAGTTTATTTCTAAAATTAGTTTTGCAGGAACCATCACCAATGAAAAATGAAAAGCCTTTCCGATCCATGACCGGAATGGTTACAATGTTTTTATGACCCTTGGGAAAAACAAGTACATCATCTGATATCAAAACAAAGCCGGATTCTAAACCCAAAAGAAGTGATCCTATGTCAGTTGCCTCGACACTATGCCCGCTTCCGACAGTAATCATCACTTACCCAGCTCCAGGCTTCCTACTTTGTTCCAGATCCAGATTCACGGTACAAATATGAGAACTAACACCAGAATCCAGTATCCAGGAAGTAGAAAATACAGTAGCAGAACAATTTGTTTCCAAAACTAAAAAATCTGTACCTGAAGTGCCATGAAGAATCGGACAGTCTCTAGCCCAGTGGCCCATCTCACTGCATTTGAGACATGCGTCCTTCTTCTTCTTGCTCTTGGGAACCATCGGGGCCTTGCCCTTACCCTTAAGGTCCTTGACTTGTGGTCCCGTTTGCTTCTTGGTCTTTTTCTTCTTATTCTTAGACCCCGAGGTCCATAAGAAATCACAAGGGCAGACTCCTTCATCTGCGGAGTCTTCATCTGAGACTGAGTGGTCACCAGTTTGTTCATCAACCATGCTAAGTTGCAAACAATCTCATTGCAGTTGAAATTCATAACAAACTATGAGAAGGAATCAGGAAGAGATTGTAGCATAAGATCGGTCTGAAGAGAAGTATCCATCTTAAAATCAAGAGCCTCCAATCTCTTGATCATAGATATCATTTTGAGGACGTGGTCCCCAACCTTTTCACATTCCTTCATCCTTACACCGAACAGTTGCTTGGATATCTCATATCTAGCAGTTCGACTGTGCTCACCATAAAGCTCGGTTAAGTGAGATAAAATCTGCCTAGCAGAAGTCATTTACTCATGAGCTCTCTGAAGCTCATTAGACATAGAAGCCATCATATAAGCACGGACTTTTATGTCATCCTTAATGTAATACCCGTAATTTTTGTTCCCCGGAAATTTTCTATTTTTGGCGGAAGTCTATTTTGACGACTTGCATGGGACCGTTTCGTCATCCTGAGAATGATTAATTCTACACTTTTTGTCATCCGAGTTCGTTTCGGTATCGTTCTGTTGAATTCCGTGTTCTTTAGCGACTTTTCCACGTATGAGTTCGACTTTGTTAAATCACCATAAATTCTTGAAAGCTCCAAAAATTCTAAATCTTGCAATATTATAGAGCATCGAGTTAGCTTTCCAATGGTTCAAACGGTGAGTCAATCAGAGTCCGGACGAGAGAGTTATGGTCGTTTTAGCTCACCCGCTCGTTATTGGCCGATCACTGCCGGCCGAACCCGGCCGTGTCGTCCGACACGGCCGTGCTGCATACTCGTCCGGAAATGCCGGAGTCTCGCCTCAGACCCGACCGTGTCGTCCGACACGGCCCGTGCCGAACCCTTCCGGATAAGCCGTAATCGTCGCCCAGACGCCCGACCGTGTCGTGCAGCGGCTGAGTCATGCCGAAGTCATTGTCGGACGGGTCATCGGAAGGCCCTCGGCGCCGCGACCGTGTCAAGCAGACACGGTCGAGTCCTGTCGGCCAGGTATGCGACACGACCGTGCCGATCAAGACGGGCCGTGTCCGGCAGATACCAACCCCTATAAAAGGCCCTGCAGACGTTTTACTTGCCATTTTTCACCTTCTTCTTCTCCTCTTCCGCAGCTGGGCGTGTGCAAAGCTAGAAGCCATGTTGTTTAACAACATATCCGAGGAGTCTAGGAGCTCATATCATCAATCATCCATCCTATAACATCCTTTGATCGAGCGAATCAGGTCGATTTTCCAAATCTAATTTTGGGGATTTTGGGTATTTTGTTTGATTTCGTCCGTTTAATCCGATTTAACTTAGGATTGTGATGGATTGATGATTATTTAGATGTATGGTATCATTTCCCTTGTTATCCCATGGTTGGATCGTATCGATTCGTTGTTTTGGTCGAGTTCTTGACCGACGCCTTGAAGGTGTCCGGTAAAATGTCATAGAGGGGTTTTCGGGCGTTCTACGATTATTCTTCCTCGTATGATCGATGATTTATTGAATTTATGTTGTTAGGGTCGAATTCTTGTGAAGAACTCGAGTCGAAACCCTTCCGTTCGTTGTCTTCTTCGTGGTTCAAGCTTCCCGGTCGAACCGTGTTCTTCGGGATCTTCGGTAACGTTTATTAAGGCAAGTATACATTTATGATTGTACATTCTCGATTTTGAAAGTATGAAATATTGATGGTATGATTATTTCTAGCCACTCCGGGACGGGCCTATGGTCCTCTGAGGGTTTCGTAGCCTCTGGTGCGATTCCATGGTTGATATGAACGAACCGTTTCTACGGCATTCATATGAAATAATGTTGGCATGTAATGAACGAACCGTTTTGACGGCATTCCTACATGTAACGGAGTATGATATGAACGAACCGTTTCTACGGCATTCACGTACGTCTTGATATTTTAGTCATTCCGGAATACTAGTCTTAAATTGATGAATTGACGGATATTGATGAATTGACGGATTACATTTACTTTATTGTCGAGGAGTATTATGTTTCATATTGTTATACTTGCACTAGCTATTCGACGGCTAACCCCTTTATGGGGGAAATACGTTTCATGTATTTCAGGTTCCAGGAGAGCGGACAGACGGGTACCGGGTCGGCATGAAGATGATGGGCAAGTGTGATACTGTGTCTTGTCTCCGGTTATTTTCTTGGATTCCTCCATTCGGTGTTGTTATCTTGGAATGGATTTTTAAATACTCGAGTATTGTATTTCAGTTTACTTGATGTTCCGGCCTGTGTTGCCGAGGTATTGATTTGTGAAGTGATGTATATGTTTTCGTTGGTTATGGTTTTGAATATCAGTTGTATCGTCTTCCTTTCTTTTGTATGTATACCTTATCGGTCAAGTTTATAGTTCCGCATATGTTTAGCCTTGTGGGTCCCACGGCGGGGCTCACGGCGCTGTAATATACCCTGAATAACTTGGGGGTGTTACAGAATATGGTATGAGAGCTTAGGTTTATGGATACCTAGGTTGTCGGTCTTTTGGGTCGATTGAGTCGGCATTTGCCCACAGTATCACTACTCTGCCATCATCACCGTGCGACCGGTACTTGTAAGTCCTCTCACTCTTCTCGTATTTTTTCTTAATCGTTTCGTTTATAGCTTGGTATTCTTGGGAATTGGTCACTTCGAGAATGTGCGATTCGGATTATACTTACGCACGTGTGTGCCCTTCAGAATGTTGGCTGAAAGTAGGAAGAATCGTGGCTGTGATCACGGACGTGAACCCTTCCTTGAGATTTTGTTAAATTGCTAATTGCGATATTGGTGTGTAACGGTATTATGTTGAGACTTTGTTTAGGAGTCGCATGCTAGTATCACGGGAGATCTTCGTCTTCACAGACCTGTAAGTATGTTGTTCGGATTATTCGAAAATTCTTGGTTATCTTGGTGATTTTGGATTTTCCGTTGAAATGTTTGTGCGAGTGATTGCAAGTTTCGAGGACGAAACTTATTTTTAAGGGAGGTAGAGTGTAATACCCCGATTTTTTGGATATATTTTTTTTTCGTTTATATATTGGATATCGTGGATGGTTAATTATGCTCGAGGACGTTGTGAACGTTTGAAAATGTTATTGAATTGAGTATATGTATTGATTTTGCCATATGCTCGTATTTGGTATGTCATGACTTTGGACAGGAATTGTTGAAATTGGCTAAGTATGGAATTATTACGTACGTTAATAAGGTGAGATTACGTACGTAAGATTGGCATGGTTACGTACGTCAAGGCTAAGGTATTACGTACGTAACGAAGGCATCGGACGTAACCGAGTCTGTGAGGCGGTGGGATCTGTTTGGCAACTTTCGGCGGAGGATGTTGTGGTGAGTCAACGTCGTGTTACGACGTTATACGGGGACGTGTTACGTCGTAACACAACCATTATCTTGTAGCAAGTCAACTGGTATATTACGTACGTTATATGGTATGGGTTACGTACGTAATGGACTGCACGGAATGAGACAGTGAGATGGTTACGTACGTTATGGATTTTGGATTACGCACGTTAAAGTTGTTACGTACGTTAAGAAAGGACACCTACGTACGTAATGAGAGTGCAATTTATATATTGAAGTGTTGCCTTTCATTTCTCTCACGATCCTTTGAGATATTTCTCTCCAAAACTCGTCCCTCTTCACTTTTAAGAGTGTTCTAAACACTTTTAACATGATTGTGAGCTTGGAATCATGGAATTAGAGCTTGGTTATGGAACTATTGTTGATTCTTGAAGTGGTTTCTTGTGTTATCCATATTCGATGAGGTTTATGTTGAAGGAAGATAATGATATGCTTTGAATATGTTGATTATGATTATGGAATCATAGAGATCTTGATGTTCTTGAGGCCATATGATGACTATGATGATTTAATGATTCTTGGAATGGAGTTCAAATTATTCTTTCTTCGTGGTTCGTCCATGCAAGGTAATCCTCGTATCCCTTTGATAGTGGCTCATTTTTTTTCTTTTTGGGTTACTACTTGGGAGGGAGTACATTGGGAATCGTGTATTTTGATGTTCGTCTTATTTCAATGAAAATGCATAAATTGGAATGTACTTTTATCCGTTGCGTGAGTATTTTTGAAATGGATTTTTGGTATTTTGCCAACTGAAATTTTATTTTGTAAAACCGATTCCCTAAACTGAGTTTTTGGCATTTTAACCTTGATCGTTTTGACGGTATTTGGAAAATAATTTTTTTTAGTATTTGAAAAATATTACCGTCATCGGTCTTTTTAGCATTTTTGGAATGACGTGGAAATTGTGCTTAGCCGGTAAATCCTTGTGAGAAGGGTTTACGGCGTGTAATATTCCTGGAGGATGCAGGGTGTTACAATTATGGTATCATGTGATAATGTTATACGAGATTTGTTGGAATTGTAATAAGAGATTTCGGATGTTGATATGATCATTGAGATCTTCTTCATATGGTGATAAGGGTTTTGTTGCGATTCTTGAGATTGTATGAATGACATGATGAAGAAAATGGTAACATGGAGATATATACCTCGGAGATGTTGTTCGGAACGTGATTTCGAATATTTCATGTTCTTGAAGAACTCTTGAATTATACGAGGTGATGAAAATTTTTTTTAGAAGTGTTGATGTTTTGAAAATGAATATGGAATATTCATATCTAGAGCTAAATTATGTGTTGGAAATAATATTCGTATAGGAATACGAATGTGATTATGAGTTTGATGAGACTATTATTCATCTCTGAATTTGGAAGCCCATACGTATGGAGCAAATATTCAAATCGAATGAATGGATTGTTTGATAACCTTTTTAATATGATTATCTATTGTTTTGAACCAGTCGGATGATTCCAATTGACGACGGTTATAAGTAAATTTTAACGATGGATTTACGAGAAGGGAACCTTGTCAATTCGTATTTAAGAATTGAGTTTGGAACATTTAGACCCTTATTATTGGTCCGAATTGGTTGCTGATATGATCATCATATTTCGACTCGTATTGTGGACAGGATTTGTAAGTGTCTGAGTTGGATTGTTCGGACTGTGATTAGTCGAGATATGGTAAAACGATTGAGTTCGTGGTTTGGTGGTATTGATATTGGTCGTCATCGAACCGGTTGATTATCAATCCTTCGTTTTACAATAAGGTATGATGTTTGATCGTGAATTATGACTGTTGTGTTGCGGTTAAGGTTGAAGGGTTCGTCGATTAACTTGGTCGAGACAAGTTTTATACTCGTACTAATCAATGAGACTAATGTTATCGTGTAGGCGTACGATTGTGTGTATCATTTTGGGACTTGGCCTCTTTATGATTGTATTGATGTCAAGGGATTGGTTGACACGACGCCGTCGGCAAATTATGCCAAATGTTACTGTTGTTTTGTAAATGGCCGGTTCAAGGCATTACGATACTTGTTGGTAAGGTTGCTATCGATAGCCGGTTCGCGGTATCGATGTATCGATTATTATTATTCGCGATTAATGTCGTTCTGAGACATCGTTGAATCTTTGTCATCGAATTGGATCTGTTGCTATGATGTTGCGTTAACCGATTGGGGACATTTGATATATCCTTTTGTCATCTCCGTTTTGGTGGTCGGTTTAAGACACCGGGACATCTATTCTATCGTATCATTGATTATCGATTGACCGTTCTAGGGTAATCGAGGTATTGAAATGGGATTATCAAAGATAATTCCCATCCGTTGTCGAAGATACTCTCATCCGTTGTATCGTTGTTATCGATTGGCCATTCTACGGTAATCGAAGTATTGAATTGGGATTATCAACGATAATTCCCATCCGTTGAATTATTATTGTCGTGTTGACCGATTCAAGGAAGCACACTATTATTCTTGTGAACTCGGTAATTTTGTAATCGTTGAAGGTTGAGGATTTTCCCATTTGTTGTGTTGTGATCGTTGTTCGTGTTAATCGGTCCTTAGGGAATTCTGATCCCAGGATGGTTGTTTTGAATATCGTTGGTCGTGTCGATCTTTCATTATTCGTGTGTCATCGTTCACTTGGTGAGTCGTATGATCCGTATTGGATGTTTTATCCCTTGAGTTTCGTTGTCATGTTGTATCGTGGCAAATCTGGAATCATGTCTGCGTGCCGATTGGTTATGTGTAAGATTTTTAGCCAGGCACCCGATGGTCATGCGTGGATATTTCCGCATTGGACTGTGCACGCGAGACGTAGTTCTTGAGGCTAATTAGGTACATTGTCACACGTATATTCTGGATTCCGTATACGGGGTGGACATGTGCACGAACACATTTCCGGATCGGGCGTACTGTGATGTCCCTCTTGAGCTTTATTGATTGATCGTTCGTAGTCCATGTTGTATTGGATATGTCCGACGATTTGCGACTGGTTGTTCATACGCCGAGGGGTATGTCCGACAGTCAGGTTTGCTTCTTTGAGATCTGTATTGTGATGATTTACAGCTTTGGGCTGTTCGGATTTCAGGCCATTGTGATGTATCGGTATTTCCGTTGGAGCCTTCGGGCATTGTGAATTCGTATCTTTTTCGGCATTGGTTTGGTTTACCTTCGGGTAATGTATTGTTATGTTCTATATTGATGATTCGCCGTTTGGGCGTATGTTTCGGTTCTTGTGCATCTCGTTGAGTTTTCCTGGCGAAATATTTCTTCCCCTACTGCTTTAAGTTTCGGACGAAACTTCTTTTAAGGAGGGTAGAATGTAATACCGTAATTTTTGTTCCCGGAAATTTTCTATTTTTGGCGGAAGTCTATTTTGACGACTTGCTTGGGACCGTTTCGTCATCCCGAGAATGATTAATTCTACACTTTTGTCATCCGAGTTCGTTTCGGTATCGTTACATTAAATTCCGTGTTCTTTAGCGACTTTTCCACGTATGAGTTCGAATTTGTTAAATCACCATAAATTATTGGAAGCTCCAAAATTCTAAATCTTTGCAATATTATAGAGCATCGAGTTAGCTTTCCAATGGTTCAAACGGTGAGTCAATCGAGTCCTGACGAGAGAGTTATGGTCGTTTTAGCTCACCCGCCGTTATTGGCGATCATCACGGCCGAACCCGGCCGTGTCGTCCGACACGGCCTGCGGCTGCATTTCGTCCGAAATGCCGGAGTCTCGCCTCAGACCCGACCGTGTCGTCCGACACGGCCCGTGCCGAACCCTTCCGGATAAGCGACCGTCGCCAAGACGCCGACCGTGCCGCTCGGCACGGCCGATCGAGTCATGCCGAAGTCAGCCGTCGGACGGGTCACTGTCGGAAGGCCCTCCGCACCACGACCGTGTCAAGCAGGACACGGTCGAGTCCCTGTCGGCCAGCTGTGCGACACGACCGTGCCGATCGGCACAGGCCGTGTCCGGCAGGACAGTCAACCCCTATAAAAGGCCCTGCAGACGTTTTTCTTGCCATTTTTCACCTTCTTCTTCTCCTCTTCCGCAGCTGGGCGTGTTCTAAGCTTGAAGCCATGTTGTTTAACAACATATCCATGGAGTCTTGGAGCTCATATCATCAATCATCCATCCTATAACATCCTTTGATCGAGCGAATCAGGTCAGATTTTCCAGAAATCTAATTTTGGGGATTTTGGGTATTTTGTTCGATTTCGTCCGTTTAATCCGATTTAACTTAGGATTGTGATGGATTGATGATTATTTAGATGTATGGTATCATTTCCCTTGTTATCCCATGGTTGGATCGTATCGATTCGTTGTTTTGGTCGAGTTCTTGACCGACGCCTTGAAGGTGTCCGGTAAAATGTCATAGAGGGGTTTTCGGGCGTTCTACGATTATTCTTCCTCGTATGATCGATGATTTATTGAATTTATGTTGTTAGGGTCGAATTCTTGTGAAGAACTCGAGTCGAAACCCTTCCGTTCGTTGTCTTCTTCGTGGTTCAAGCTTCCCGGTCGAACCGTGTTCTTCGGGATCTTCGGTAACGTTTATTAAGGCAAGTATACATTTATGATTGTACATTCTCGACTTTGAAAGTATGAAATATTGATGGTATGATTATTTCTAGCCACTCCGGGACGGGCCTATGGTCCTCTGAGGGTTTCGTAGCCTCTGGTGCGATTCCATGGTTGATATGAACGAACCGTTTCTACGACATTCATATGAAATAATGTTGGCATGTAATGAACGAACCGTTTTGACAACATTCCTACATGTAACGGCATATGATATGAACGAACCGTTTCTACGGCATTCACGTACGTCTTGAGATTTTAGTCATTCCGGAATACTAGTCTTAAATTGATGAATTGACGGATATTGATGAATTGACGGATTACATTTACTTTATTGTCGAGGAGTATTATGTTTCATATTGTTATACTTGCACTAGCTATTCGACGGCTAACCCCTTTATGGGGGAAATACGTTTCATGTATTTCAGGTTCCAGGAGAGCGGACAGACGGGTACCGGGTCGGCATGAAGATGATGGGCAAGTGTGATACTGTGTCTTGTCTCCGGTTATTTTCTTGGATTCCTCCATTCAGTGTTGTTGTACTGGAATGGATTTTTAAATACTCGAGTATTGTATTTCAGTTTACTTGATGTTCCGGCCTGTGTTGCCGAGGTATTGATTTGTGAAGTGATGTATATGTTTTCGTTGGTTATGGTTTTGAATATCAGTTGTATCGTCTTCCTTTCTTTTGTATGTATACCTTATCGGTCAAGTTTATAGTTCCGCGTATGTTTAGCCTTGTGGGTCCCACGGCGGGGCTCACGGCGCTGTAATATACCCTGAATAACTTGGGGGTGTTACACTTAACCCACTTTTCGTGGTTTTTAATTTCTTCCTGATTGGCTCTTGTCTGCACCGGAGGTGCCGGAATGTCCGTCTCCAAGACGTATCCCAGTGCCTCTATACTGAGGACTATCATCAGGTTGCGAAGCCAATCCACAAAGTTAGGACCAATTAAAGTGTTCTTTTCGAGTAGTATAGTGAGTGGGTTCATTGTCATATTGAGAGTTGATGTTTGTCTGCATTAAGTACGACGGATTTATTAGTGACTCGTTCAATTATGATATGAGTATAAAATTAAGGTCTTTTCTATCTTTTTAACCCAGCTCCCACTATTTTTATCAGAATAATACATTCCCATGTGAAATCCGTAAGTATTGTTCGCATTACTTCATAGTGGTGATCGAGTTCTTTATAAATTTTAATAGAGGGCAACCGAACAGGTTTCTAGTCTATTAATTTTCATAAAATGGTGTCCAACACCAACCTATCTAATGGATGATTTGATCTTCTTTTCACCTTGTTCACTCCCCTCAACCTATATGGTTTCTATGGTTCGTGAACAAGTTAAGTTTATACCATTAACGTAAATCAGTTTCACAATTGAATCTTATCCAGCAACCGAACAGGTTTCTAGGGATAAAATTTGCTCCAACCGAAGGCATCCAATGCGCTCTCGGTAATTTATCCATCCTACCCGAATGACTACCTGGATAACTCGGAAGCATAGCACATCCGGTTTGAATTTCAATTTTCCAAAAGCTCGATGGATGGAAGGAAAACCTTGAAACCTTTTAAACTTAATAATTTGTCGTGGGAGAATTTTCGTGATTAATGTTACACTTTGCACATTAATTCATTAAGTGCATTTGTGCATTCATACCATATGAATAAACATTCACAACCTAGTTACTACCAACATGTAGTTCATGGACCGTTCCTAGAACAAAAACATCGTAATCTAATTACAAGTCTTCGGTCTTAAATCTTCGTCTTCTCGAACGGATCTTCCTCCGGTCTTCGTCATTACATATAAATTTTACATTGAAAAATTGCATCCTAGATACAAATATTTCTAGTAAAATAAATAGGCTCAAAACGGCCTATACAACCCAATCGAATAAAACCGAACGATTCAAAACTAAGTCCATGAACCACATCCCCATTCAAAAGTATTCATCCAATAAATACTAAATAAATGGATACAACGTGTAGATATATTGATCCAAGCAATAAATAGAATTGATCCAATCAATTTACACAACCGGTAATATGAAAACGTTCAAAATAATTCGGTCACCCACAAGTATTCCTGTAATATCCAAAAATTTTAAATTCGAATTTTGGCGATCTAAATTTTATTTATTTGTTTTTATTTTATTTTATTAGCTGATTATTTAAAAGTCGGGTGGACTCTGAGATGTTGGACTAAAATATTGGTGAGTTATTGGTTTTATTGAATGCAGTATGAATTAATCAGATAATCGAACAGAGGACTGAACAATGAATCTCAGATTGATCCGTTTTTACTCGATTAATTTATAATCAAACCGTATTGGATCGAATAAACCCAACTATCCATTATATATATATATATATATATGCATATGTCTAGAATCCCTCACGTCTTTTCTCACTCTCTTTCCCCTTTCACACGTTCCTTTCACCACCCACCTCAAATTCACACGGATAGACATCCGCCGGACACCACCCTTCCCTTTCCTCCTTCTTGGCGATCGGACCGGCGATTTGAGAAATGATGGAGATGACGATCGCGGTCCGCTGAGATCATAGCTAGGACTTGGTCGGAGGAGCTTGGTTCTGGCAGAGGTGAAACGCGGAAGTCAACGCGACGGGCTGGTGTCTCCGGCGACAACTGGATATCGACGACAACATGGTGGCTTGTGTCTGGAGAAGCAACGATATGGTTGGAACTTCAGGCGGCTTTCGGCTGGAGAAATCATAGATCTAGCCGGACCTTTCAGACGGGCCGGAGCGGCAGAAGCCCAGTTGGGCTGTTCGGGTTTCGAGTTCCCGAGGAGGTGGATCTCAAGTGCCGATTCTTCATGGTCTCCGGCCATGGACGCGACTCCAGTTCAGAGACGGGCCGATTAGGGTGTTTCGATCGAGCTAGATTTCCGACGACCGGAGATGGCTTCTGAACTAAACGGGCGGAATGATCGTGAGCGGGCAGTTGTACGTATTGTGTGCTGTGTGTGCTGTATGTATATATATATATATATATATAAGTGTGTGTTGTATGTATGTGTATGTGCAGGTTTGTGTGTGTGTGTGTGTTAGTTGTGTTATATATATATATATATATATATATATATATATATAGTGTGTGTGTGTGTATTGTGTGTGTGCTGTATGCGAGTGTCTGTATGTGTGTGCGTGTGTGTTGTATGTGTGTGTGATATAT
The DNA here is from genome assembly GCA_033398695.1 of Orobanche coerulescens. Lineage (NCBI taxonomy): Eukaryota > Viridiplantae > Streptophyta > Magnoliopsida > Lamiales > Orobanchaceae > Orobanche > Orobanche coerulescens. The sequence goes on along the minus strand of CM065812.1, from coordinate 130,649,258 downwards.
ATATATATATATGGAGACGAAGAAGAAAGCCTTTATAAATTATTCTACGAATGGATTCGCATATTCGACTTACAGAATGAGCCCGAGATCGGAATTGTATACGGGACAATCATTCAAGAATTTGAATTATGACTCCCATCATTAGTTAAATCGAGATATGGACCTGGGTTGTGTATCGCTGGTCATTTGATCTGATCAATAAATTAAGGGGCGCATCGAGGTAATATATTAGCCGATTAATTACCTTATAATTATATTATAATAAATTGCATACATATATTAAATACTTATTATGTGATTATAATAAAGGTTGGGATTTCAATGGATATCAATCAGGTGAGCTGTGTTCGTCAGAGCTTTCAACATCAATTATCGAGGCAAGTATTCTTGTCTATATGTTTTATATTGTATGAATTGAGGTTGTTTAACGAATCTTCAATGGTTGTTCATTTTGTCAATTGTGCGTTATGTAAATCGTCGTAGGTGTTACGTTATTAGATCGAGTTAGTGTCAGTTGTTGCTTGACGTAGAAGTACGTCATTGGAGGCGAGATGTTAGTTAGATAGTATACTTAGACGTGTGTTCAAATTTCTAGAGGATCATTGCGTCGTGTGGATTAAATCGTGTAAAGTCATTGGTCATATTTAAGTGGTGATAGTTCGTAATCGTGAAAAGGAGTTGAGTCGGTATTAATGATTTGATTTAGTTGATTTTACTTATCAATGTATAGTGAAGCGTCGAGGATTGTTCGGTTGTTGTGAAGTCGTGTCGGTTGTGTCGTAAGTGCTGTTTGTGGTGATTGTTGTGTGTTGACGTATGATAGGGATAATTGTTGTGTCAAATCCTTGGTCGTAGTTACGTGTCAGTAATGTTCAATTCTAGCAAGTGCCTTAATTATATATATTGTGACTAGCAATCGAGACATGCAGTTTTGTAACGTGTGGATATGTTGTCGTTCTTCCACACGGGGATGGCATGTGTGGCCTCTGGGGGCCGATACTAATGGGTACGGCCACGGGAGTGGACTTGGGTGCGTGTGTTGTCGTTATTCCACCTGGGGATGGTCCGACGGGGCCTCTGGGGGTCGATACTAATGGGTACAACCGCAGAAGTGGTTTCCCACCCGGGGATGGTCCGACGGGGCCTCTGGGGGTCGATACTAATGGGTACGGACGCGGGTTACCAAGTGTGGATAGTTGTGATGTTGAGACATATTGATGTACTATTTTCAGTAATTGTGATATATCCGGAATATCACAATGTTCTTTCTCGATGTTGAATTGCATTGTATATAGGGTCTTGGTACTTGACTAGAATGGCACTAGGTTATGTGTCGTAAGAGTTTACCCTTTGATTGTGAGGTTTTGGTATTGGAAAATAAACTTTGATATTGAATTCGTATATTTTAGTTTGGAGAGGTCTTGGGCTGAGATCCCTATGGATGTGTTAATGTTATTTGTGGGAAACGATCTTGGGTCGAGACCCAAAGGTTTGAAACGGAATTCATAACTAAGGACGGAAGTCCCGAAACATTTCCTATTTATAAAAATGTTTGTCGCATAAAATAGTTTTGGGCCGAGACCCTATTGTTTTGGAAAAGTTTTAAAACCTTGGACTTGAAGTCCCAAAAGACATGCTGTCATTTTCTAAAACCCCTGAGTTGATCGGTATTATTTTCATAGACTTGAGTTGTACTTCAAACATTGAAAACCTCTCGGGAAATTCTTTCACGACTGTTGTCATTTTAATGTAACTGATATTGGCGTGATATATTTGATATAGACTGAATACTTGTACTAGCCATTCCAATGCTAACCCCTTAAATGGGGGAAATGCGTATCATGCATTTCAGGTATGCTTAGTTCATTGGAGCAACCGCAGGGACAATATGGAGGAAGACGAGCTGCGATACTAATCAAGAGTTCAGAGTCCAGTTGATGTTGTTGTATTGTTGAGTTATTTTCAGTCTTCCGCTGTTTTGTATTTTGACCCATGTGCAGGTTGTTGCGAATTTCGTTGAACGCAAGTGCATGTTATCGTAGACAAGTAATAAAATGATGAGTAAGATATCATTCTCACGAGGACTGAATTACTAATTACCAATTTATATATATATTCTAATTTTATTTGAACTGTTGAAATTTTGGGATGCAAGTAATAATTAAAGAAAACCAATAATAAACAGTAAAAACGATCGCTTTAAGAAAGAAAATCAAATAAGGAATAAATCTAGGATTGTTAATCCACCTCGGTTTATCCGAATTTACTCTCGATTATCTGAAGTTAATGATTTCCCAATTTATTGAAGGCGAAGGTTGCTAAAGTACTCTACCGCCTCTCCCGAGGTCAGTAGATTTTTCTAAAGACGAATAATACACTCTATCCCTAGGTGAATTAATTCGACAATAGGCAAAAGGCACGGAATCTTCAGAAAGTCACATAGTTCCTATGAGTATATTCCTATCTCATAAGATAAAACGGTTCTCACCAATATATCCTCACCAACTCTCCTCTCCCGATTCGAGTTGCGTAATTAAAACAATTCAATTATAGGCCACACAATTGAAAGCATTAAAAACAATTGGGAAAACTCAACAGAAAAGGGAATTATATAGATAATCAAAAGCAAATTTGTCAAAGCCTCGGTTTCATCAAAACTCTAGAACAGAATTTTAGCCTGACATACTAAAGAATAAAAATACAGAAATAATTAATGAAAGCATAGAGATCAAACGCAAATGAAGAACTCGGATTCCTCCGTTCTTCTGGCTTCCGCTCTCTGCTCTTGGTGTTTTCTGCTTCTACCCCTTGATGATGATTGATCCTCTGATCATCCTCCCCATTATGACCTTCAATGCTTATTTATAATTCTACTCAGCCTCCAAAACGCGTCCGTGTGATTAGGTCGAGAACAGGCTCCAAAACGGCCCAAAACCGCGCACAACACACCAAAACCGCCCCGTGGGCCGCGGCTCACTTAATCTGTGCCGCGGCCCCTAGACTTCAGCGCCTACACCTGGGCGCTACATTTTCCTCCTCGGCCGCGGCTCAGCATACTTGTGCCGCGGCCCCTGGTACAGTCCACTCGGGGCTCGCTGGTTGTCTTCGTGTGCCGCGGCTCACTTGGTTTGTGCCGCGGCCCCAGGCCAAAATTTTCCGTTTTCGCCCGTTTTCATTGTTTGAGCTTCCGGACTCCAATTTCCTGCCAAACATAAAAGAATAGTGCATTAAAGGCTCATTTATGCAGGTTTAGACACAAAAGGAATACCAAATAATGATAAATAAGCGTATAAAAATACGCCTAACAAATACCCCCAAACTTGAGCCTTTGCTTGTCCTCAAGCAAAAAGAATTGATTACAAATAAAAGAATAATCGTGAATAATCGTGCAAATTCATAGTGCTCAACCTAATCAATACTACCCTAAAAATCTCAAAGAATAGTACAAGTATCATAATAGTGAGTCACATCCAGGACACTGATTACACAAAGTAACCAATTTCAGTCCTAATCAATCGTGCATGAAGAAAATCAAGCTCAAAGATTAACAAGCGTGAATTTAACCGACCGTCAATATGAAGGGTTAAAAATAAACAAGCCAACTCGCCCAGTCCCACAGTCAAATGGCAAAAATTTCGAGAGTTTCATCAAAAATAATCCTCGGACAGTATTTCCTTATATACGATCAATAAGATGATTCGAGTTAACCATTAGGTTCGGATCTCGGGATGTTTCATCGGGATAATCCTAGGGTGGAATTCCATTCTCATGTATTGGGGAACCGTTTGACGTAAAAGACACTCATGGGGCACATGGATGCTTCTAGTTACTAAGTTCCCTTCCACAGCGGAGAAATAACTCGAATAGCCATTCCCGCATGTCCGATTCAAGGTCGCTGTTTTATGCTAGAGTAAACAACGGGTCGCGCGAATACCCCCAGTTACTGGGCTCCCCATCATCGGCACATGCGAACTCTCTAAACCACTAGTCTAATCAGAGTTGTCGTTTTACGCGAGAGTAAACAACAGGTCACGCGAATACTCCCGGTTACTAGACTTCCCATCATAGACCAAATAATATCTCGACTTTTTGAGAAAAACTGTCCGACTCTAAGCTCACTTTAAGTGCCCACAAGACTTATGTTACTGGACGACTAGCTAACCAAAAAATGTAACCAAACGTATAGACGGCGATTTGAAAACACGTATATCTCCTTTCTTATCTGCTAAGATTTCTACAAAAACGAAAAAATTTCGGACCTAAATGAATGCTCAACAGAAACAGATATAGCTGACTACAACTCAACTAAAACTCAACTGTTTCTTCAGAGAGAAATCCGTATCGTATCATCAATTTTACACAAAAAGAAGCACGAAAAATTCACGAATGTGAATAATATCACGACAAGCAAGGCTAGCAACAAAAAATAATGAAAAATAACGAAAATGCAAACGAATAAGTACAGCAATAAGTATAGCAACAGAAAGTACCCCCCCACAAAACTTAGGACGTACATTGACCTCAATGGACAAAAATAGTAATATGAAATAAGAGACAAGGTCAAGTACTCCCCTAGTGTCCGCTCATGAACTGGTGCCGGCTTCGTCCGGCGAGGAGGGTGGTGTGGCTGGCCGAACTGGTGGAATGAATGGCCCGTCCGGGTGCATAATATGGCTTATCCACGCAGTAAGGTAATCCTGGTGGAAAGCATCCCTCGCCGCCCAGCGCCTCATCTCACGTCGGTTGGCCCGGTGAGCCTGCTCTCTCATCTCATCTCGGACGGCTGCGAGGATGCTCTCTCTCTCCGTCTGCATCTCCTCTCTCCAAGCAGCCAGATGGCTCTCTCTCTCCTTATCTCCTCTCTCAGGCCGTCGAACATCGCCTGCAAGTGCTCTCTGTCGGGCGGCAGGCAGGACTCTGCCTCCCCATGTGTCAGAAGAAGAGGCTCGGGGGTCTGCTCGTGTGCCTCATCTAGAAGAAATCCTCGCCCCCGAGCGTGTGCTGGCGCTCCTCCCCACTGGTCGAAGTGAGAAATGATGCGATGGTTGATCAGGCCCTGGGGTGCTAACATCGGCTCGTCATCCGACCAAGTCATGCCTGACTGGCGGCAAAGAGCGCAAATAAGAGAGGGGTGTTTCAGCCCCATCTTGGCCCCTCCCTGAATACACTGGAAGATAGATCGGACCATAAGAGGGGCCACATCGAATCTGACCCCAGAAGTGATAGCATATAATGTACGGGCACGAGAGAGTAAAACAGTGCAGATCTACGAGGTAGGATCAATACATGCACAGATGAAGTACAACCAGGCTCGCCCGAGCCGACTGAGGCGCGAGCTCTTAAAGTAGAAGGCCGAGGAACCCGGGGCGCGCATCTCCCAGATGGAGCCGGGCTGTGTAAGTGTCTCGAGCAGGGCTTCCCTCGTGAGGCCACTCATAGCTCGCGTATATGCCATCTCATCCACCATAGGGAGCTCGAATAATCTCTGAATAGCAGCCACCGAAAAATCCACTGTAATGCCTCGGACAACGACCTGCGTCCGAGTATCTGACTGCGATATCATCTGCCCTGCTCGGATATGCTTCAGCAGAGCACTAGCATAAAACTCCTGTACAATGGAGATCACCGCCGGCTCGGGAGGTGCAGCGATACGGGCCCACCCCATCTCATCGATCATCGTTAGAAGCTCCCCGTCCTGGGGGGTGGATTGAATCCCCGCTCCGGAATCAAAGGTCGAGGACGAATCTTTTCATTAAATATTTTATGAATCTCCGGGTCGGAGAATTGGTGCGACTCCAACTCGGCTCGGCTCTGAGAAGTTTCCCTTCGTGTGGGGGACAATTGAGTCCTCGCCCTTGTGGCCATGGCAAGTTCCTGAAAAGATAAACACCGGAATTTACTTATGCTATAAGGAAACAACACCACTTGACTGCGTTTGACTAAAGATATGCAAAACGTGAATAAAGAGTTTAACGAGCTAGCACCACCGTGAGAGAAAATTGAAATTGAGCTTTCGTTTTAAAATTTGACATAAGGGTTGGGGTATGCTGTAAATCTATAAACAATTTCGTTTGCACAAAGTTTCACAACATTGACTTATCAAAGAAAAAAATTTCATTCATGCATTTCATCGAATACTTTGAATGCATGAGTTCCAATGAAGAACAAACATTGTAATAGCTTGATTTAATCCCCAAAAATAACATCCTCAATTCGATCATCATGACAAACGATATATAACATACACAATCTATTCATAATCGGATGATAACATCAATAATCAATCAAAAACTTCCTATTCCCAACTCAATTCTTGATAGGACTTTGAAAAAGAAGAACTAACAATATAATGATAACCATACCTTACTTCTCAAATCATGTATGAATAAGGATTAAGGTATTGAGACTTACCTGACTTGGAATGAAGAATGCAAGAAGAAGGAGAAGAAGAGGATATCGGCCGATCGCTTGTGCAAAGGAAGGGGAAGAAGTTACCTGGGGAGTCGGCCGATCCGTGTTATAAAGGTACCTGGGCCTTTGAACTTCCGAACGGGGGCCGCGGCACAACTTAAGTGAGCCGCGGCCCAGAGTACAGTTAGCCTGGGTGTGTATGCTATGTCACCATGTGCCGCGGCTCAGAATGCGGGTGCCGCGGCTCGTATTGTTAGTGTGCCCTGGCTCATTTAGTCCGTTCCGCGGCTCATTTAGTACGTGCCGCGGCATAGAGTACAGCCTCCTGGGCAGATTTTTTGCAATTGGCATGCCGCGGCTCAGCAGCAACGTGCCGCGGCTCAGGGATCTGGTGTGCTGCGGCTCAGTAAGGTCGTGCCGCGGCACAGAGTACAGTTTGGTTTGGCCCTTTTTTCTTCACTTGTGTGTGCCGCGGCTCTCTATCCTTGTGCCGTGGCTCAGGCATGAATTCTTCCCTGGGGTGATTTCTGCACAAAATTTTCAACAGAAAACATCAAGAGCATGAGAGATAAGCATATCCAAGCTAAAATGACGAAAAAATAAAGATCCAAAAATGCAATAAAATACTGAAACCCAAAAATCTACAACTAATACTCGGGTTGCCTCCCGAGAAGTGCTAAGTTTATAGTCTTCAGCCGGACTTTTTGAAAATCAGTTCACTTTTCGCAAACACCATTTGAACTCCGCCCCGTCCATCGAACCGTTAAAGTGTGTTTTAAAATTTTGACCATTGGTCTTTAACAATCCGATTTTCGGTTTGGAAACCCAATGTTCCTTGCGAAAAGATTTCAATAAAAACAACTTTATGAAACAATCATTTTTCCCATGACTTGGCATCCGTTTTACTTCCGGCTTATTCTCCTTTTTCTCGAACGAACTTATGATAGCATTAGGAATTTTCATTGGTGTATGAACGGTTGATAAAGACGACATGTCCAAATGCCTAAGATATGCGACTTGCTCTTCATTCTTATTAGGCGTCGGGGCAGCTGAAACGGATTCTGACTTTTCGACCGACAATTCTTCCGGTGTGTGTCCTTCGCAATGGTATCTACACTTTCAATCTGTGAACTCTTCTCAACACTACTTGGAGTTGAAACACTTGGAAAGTGACATGCTCATCCTGAACCCGTAGAGTTAGTTTCCCTTTTTCCACATCTATGAGAGTTCGGCCGGTAGCTAAGAATGGTCTTCCCAGAATAATTGGGATGTCTTGATCCTCCTCCATATCGAGCACAATGAAATCAGCTGGAAAGATGAACTTATCTACCTTGACTAAAACATCTTCTATTACCCCCCTCAGGTACTTGATAGATCGATCCGCTAATTGCAGCGAGATTGTCACCGACTTTACTTCCCCAATGCCTAGCTTCTTAAACATAGAAAGGGGCATCAGATTAATGCTAGCGCCGAGATCGCACAATGTCCTATCAAAAAAGAGGTTTCCTATGGCGCACGGTATATTGAAGCTTCCTGGATCCTTCAATTTTGGCGGAAGCTTTTTCTGTAGAATCGCGCTGCACTCTTCAGTCAGTGCCACCGTTTCATATTCCTCGAGCTTCCTTTTATTTGATAAGATTTTCTTCATAAACTTCACAGAGCTCGGCATTTGTTCCAAGGCATCAGCAAATGGAATATTTATATGCAGTTTCTTGAAGACGTCAAGAAACTTGGAAAATTGCTTGTCCAATTTCTGCTTTTGCAAACGCTGTGGAAACAGGATGGGTGGCACATATGCCTTTGGATTGTCAGGAAATAGTATCGAGGGTCGCGAATTTTGTGATTCCTCGCTCACCGAGTTTTTCTTCTCCTCATGCTCACTTCTATTCTCGTTCCTCTCGGGCTGGTTACACACTTCTTTCCCGCTTCTCAAACTGATGGCATTAATACTCTCTCTGGGATTCGTTTCAGTCGTACTTGGCAAGGTACCCTCCGGGCGAGCTGTTAATACATTAGCAATTTGGCCCAATTGGACCTCCAAGTTGCGAATAGAAGCAGAATGGTTTTGCAAGGTCGCCTCCGTGCGGGCCATGAACTGACTTCTGTTTGCTGCTAATTTCGCCATTGCTTCCTCTAGAGAAATTTTTGGAGCGGGAGGAGGTTGTTGTTGGTGCTGAGCAAATGGAGGTTGGTTTAAATTTTGTCCGTTCTTCCATGAAAAGTTAGAATGATTACGCCATCCCGGATTAGAAGTGTTGGAGTACGGATTATTTTTCCGGTTCCCGTTCCCCACGAACTGAGCTTGTTCCATCGGAGGTTGCTCGAAAGGGTTTCCGACTTGGCACTCTGCACTAGGATGAGATCCATTGCACCAATTACATGATTCAATGGTAACGGGGGAAGGAGCATGTGAAAAGGCTTGAAGTTGCTGCGTCAAGGCGGCGACTTTAGCCGACAATGTAGAGATTGGATCGTTATTAGAGATTTCCATAACTCGTTTCGGAATCATTCGTTCGGACACCCATTGATAAGCATTCACAGCCATATGTCACGCCCCACCTTAAGGCAGCAGGCATCTACCGGCATCCGGCCGAAGCCTGCCGGACGGGCGCGCAGCATGCTCGCGCGCGTACATGGACCCGGCCAAGCTCACAGAGGACTACCCCCCCTATAATAGGCTTAGACGGAAAAAGCCTTGTGACAGCAGTAGACATTGAAAAGCCGAGGAACCCACTATCCAGAAAGAAGACCCTAGAAGCATCAAGATGGAGACCAATCAATTCCAGAAGGTCAAAGAGGGTTCCAGAAGGTCAGAAATCGGGTCGGGTTGCTACGGGCCGAATCGGGCCTTGGCCGGGCCGGGCCGGGACACTTCAGGCCGGGTCGGGCCGGACGTTCCAGAGGGGTCTGGGGACTCCAAGAACACTTCTTAGAATTACCTAGAATTGTATAGATCTTTCTAGATGATGGCATTCTTGTAAATACTTGGAATAGTAATGTTTTGTTGGTAATTTGTTAGCCTAGGAGGATTAGTATAAATACCCCCTTGGGGCTCATTTGTAACTCATCTAGAGAAAGCTGATTTGCTACAGTGCAATAAGAGAAAACCTTCCCCAAGCACTTCCTTACTTCCTTCCTAGTAATCTTGTGTGTATTGATAGGCTTGCTACTTAGGCTTGAGACAACCTAAGATAGTGCCGCACGGAGAGGACTTAGCGAGGCGCAAGTATAACCCCGTGACACATAGCTTCCAATAGAGAGTGTGCTTCAGCCATCTTTTTTCCCATTAAGGAGCCTCCAGCGGCTGCATCAACAAGAGTGCATGTAGAAGCACTCAATCCATTATAGAACGTCTGAATTTTAGCCAGTCCGGTAGGCCGTGGTGTGGGCATCTCCCTAATAAATCTTTGTATCGCTCCCAAGCTTCGTGAAGCGACTCCATATCAAATTGCCCAAAAGTAGTAATCTCGTTCCTCAGTCTCGCCGTCTTTGATGGTGGGAAGAATTTAGCTAGGAAGGCTTGCGCTAATTCTGCCCAAGTCGTGATGGAACCCGGCGGTAAAGAATTCAACCAAAATTTGGCTTTGTCCCTCAAAGAGAAAGGGAAAAGCCGTAGACGAATAGCATCATCAGTGACACTATTGTTTTTGAAAGTGTCAAAAATCTCGAGAAACGAAGCAATATGCGCGTTGGGGTCATCGTTCGCTAAACCACAAACTGGCTCGCTTGCACCATCTGAATAATAGCCGGCTTGATTTCAAAGTTGTTGGCTTGGATGGTTGGACGCCGAATCCCCGAAAAGTTTGCATTTATTTGTGGCATAGCATAATCGCGGAGTGCTAATGCCGGTTGAGCTTGCTGAATGGGGTTGTCTGCTTCGTGATTACCCGTGTTTTCGGCCATGGTGACTTTTGCTGGTAGATCTCGTTTCTCCTTCTTGCTTCTCCAAAGAGTGCGCTCGAGTTCGATATCCAAAGGTAGTAGGCCTTCGTTACCGAATTTTCTCATGCACTAACCGGAAACTCCTGAAAGGAAAAACAAATAAATAAATTACACAAAAAACAAAAAAAAAAATGTTCAAACTAAGACTAGAAATACTGAAATCGATATTAGTAAAATAATCAGTCCCCGGCAACGGCGCCAAAAACTTGTTGCGAATTTCGTTGAACGCAAGTACACGTTATCGTAGACAAGTAATAAAATGATGAGTAAGATATCGTTCCCACGAGGACTAAATTACTAATTACCGATTTATATGTATTCAAATTTTATTTGAACTATCGAAATTTTGGGATGCAAGTAATAATTAAAGAAAACCAATAATAAACAGTAAAAATGGTCGCTTTAAGAAAGAAAATCAAATAAGGAATAAATCTAGGATTGTGAATCCACCTCGGTTTATCCGAATTTACTCTCGATTATCTGAAGTTAATGATTTCTCAATTTATTGAAGGCGAAGGTTGCTAAAGTACTCTACCGCCTCTCCCGAGGTCAGTAGATTTTTCTAAAGACGAATAATACACTCTATCCCTAGGTGAATTAATTCGACAATAGGCAAAAGGCACGGAATCTTCAGAAAGCCACGTAGTTCCTATGAGTATATTCCTATCTCATAAGATAAAACGGTTCTCACCAATATATCCTCACCAACTCTCCTCTCCCGATTCGAGTTGCGTAATTAAAACAATTCAAGTATAGGCCATACAATTGAGAGCATTAAAAACAATTGGGAAAACTTAACAGAATTGTGAAATGACTTCCACCGCCTTAAATAGCCAGTTGAAAAGACGCTTTAAATTTAATAATAATTTAAGTTAAGAGGCGGTCCAATTTTTGAGAATTAAAAAAATGATGGTTGAATTTTTTAATTGGACATAGTGGCGGTCGTGTGTACGTGTATTTGGCCACGTGTAAACACATAATAATATAATATTCATAAGTCGGTCAATGATAGGGAAACTTAGCTGGTTGACCGTTTGACTTCTTGTTTGCTCTGTATCAGGTGAGTTGTATCACTTCTTGTTTGCTCTGCATCAGGTGAATTGTATCGCTGTGGTTGAGATCAGCTAGGTTTCTTCGTCTGTCCTTTGGCTTCTCGTCTGGTCTAATCAGGCGGGTTACTTGTCTGCTCTGATCAGGTAGATCCTCTTTGACTGCATCAGGTAGCTCTTCCTCATCTGTATCAGGTAGCTTTCTCATTTGTACTAGATTCCCAATCTAGTAATCCAAGTTCCCTGCTTAGCTCCAGAAATCTTTCTTCTGGTAAAGGTTTTGTGAATATGTCAGCAATTTGGAACTCCATGCTGACTCTTTCCACTCTAACTCTTTTATTTAGCACATGGTCTCTGATGAAATGATGTTTAACATCAATGTGCTTTATCCTTGAGTGCAATACTGGATTGTTTATTATTGCAATTGCACTATTGTTGTCACACCATATTGGAACTTCATTTGTAGTGATGTTGTAGTCCCTTAGCTGTTGTCTGACCCCAAAGAATTTGTGCACAACAGCTCCCTGCAGCTAGGTATTCTGACTCTGTTGTTGATATTGAGTTGGATACCTGCTTCTTGATGAACCATGATATTAGTCTGGTTCCTAGGAATTGGCACGTTCCACTAGTGCTTTCCTATCAATCTTACATCCTGCAAAGTCTGCATCTGAGTATCCTGATAGCTCAAAATTGTCATTCTTGGGATACCATAGACCAACATTGATTGTGGTTTTAACGTATCTGATTATCCTCTTGGCTGCTTCCAGGTGAGACTATTTTGGCTTGGATTGAAATCTTGCACATACTCCCACCGCATATGAAATGTCAGGTCTGCTTGCAGTGAGGTATAGAAGTGATCTAATAAGTCCTCTGTAGTGTGTTGGAACCACTGAAATGCCTCCTTCATCTGCATCAAGGTGTAGGGATGTGTTCATTTGTACTCTTGCGGGTTTGGCTAAATCCATGCCAAATCTTTTGATTAAGTCCCTTGTATATTTAGCTTGGTTGATGAAAATTCCATTTTCCACTTGCTTGACTTTCAAACCAAGAAAGAAATTTAGTTTGCCCATCATACTCATCTCAAATTCTCCTTGCATGAGATTTGAGAACTTCTCACATAGCTCCGGGTTTGTTGAGCTAAATATGATGTCATCCACATATATTTTCACTAATAATATGTGGTCTTCATGCTCCACTCTGAATAAGGTTTTGTCCGCCTTTCCTTTGCTGAAACCATTTTTCTCCAGAAACACAGATAATGTTTCAACCATGCTCTTGGTGCCTGCTTAAGTCCATATAGAGCTTTTAAAAGCTTGTAAACTTTGTCTCATTTGACAAATCCAGGGGGTTGATCCACATAGACTTCTTCTTCTATAATTCCATTGAGAAAGGCACTTTTCGTGTCCATTTGGTAGACTTCAAAATCCTTGAATGATGCATATGCTAGAAATAGTCTGATAGCTTCAAGTCTTGCAACAGGTGCATAAGTTTCATCAAAATCTATTCCTTCACATTGTGCATATCCTTTAGCAACTAATATGGCTTTATTCCTAACAACAGCTCCATCTTCATCACATTTGTTCTTGTACACCCATTTGGTACCTATTACTTTCTTGTGATCTGGTCTGTCTGTTAGTTCCAAGATATTATTTCTCTCCATGTGGTTCAGCTCTTCTTGCATTGCAATGATCCATGGTTAGTCCTCCAGTGCTTGTTCAGTTGTCTTGGGTTCCATCTGAGACATGAAGCATGAGAACATTGCCATTCCTGCAGGTTATGTAGATTGCCTGGTCTTGACTCCACTAGGTTTCCAATGATCTGTTGAATGGGATGATCTATGAGCCATTTGGGGATATCTTCTTCAGGGTCTGTTCCCCCTGTTGAGTTGCTTTGGTGAACTTCTTCTCTCTCTGCATCAGCTTGGTTTTGGCCTTCTGGATCTACAACTGGATCAGCTACAGTCTTGTCATCTGCAGGTGGGAATCCTATCTGATCTGCAGATGAGTCTTTATCAGCTACAGATGGGTCTTCATCAGCTGCGTATAGATCAGGTAGGTTTTGGGATCCTATCTTATCTGCAGTTGGGTCTTCAGGATGATCTACAGGTGAGTCCATCATTCCTGTATCATGATTGATGACTTATTTGAGGGTGGCAGATTTGAGCTTTTTCTCAATTGGTTCCACTTGTTTCCTGTTCTCAACAGTGGACTCATACAACACAATATGAGGTGTTTCTCCCACAACTAAGGTTCCTTTGTTAAATACTCTGAATGCCTTACTTATTTGTGAGTATCCCATAAAGAGACCATCATCCATTTTAGAATCAAAGGCATTCAGTTGGGTTTTATCATTATTGTGGATGGAACACTTACAACCAAAAATATGAAAATATGCAACAGTTGGTGTTCTGCCATTCCAAACCTCATAGGGAATTTTACCATGTCTCCCTACAATCATACTCCTGTTCTGAGCGTGGCATGTTGTGTTGACAGCTTCATCCCAGAACCTCTTGGGCAGGTCAGCTTTTGCAATCTTGGACCTGGCTGCTTCCTTCAGGGTTCTGTTTCTTCTTTCAGCAACACCATTTTGCTGTGGAGTCCTAGCTGCAGAGACTTCATACTGGATCCCATTCTGATCACTGTACTCAGTGATTGCTTTTGTTGAGAAATTCTCCACCTCTATCTGATCTGATCTTGATAATTGAGAGGGACTTCTCATTCTGAATCTTCCTTAGCAGCTCAGGTAATTTTGTCAGTGTTTCACTATTTTTATAGAGAAAAACAACCCATGTGAATCTTGAGTACTCATCTACTACTACTAGAGCATTCTTTCTTCCACTCAATGTCCTTGGCTTGATGGGGCCAAAGAGATCTATATGAAGTCGATCTAGAACTCTTGTGGTGAGAGTGGTAGGCTGAACTGGTTTGAAAGTTGCTCTGGTCTGTTTCCCTTTCTGACAAGCATCACAGAGAGCTTCATTCTTGAATACTTCTGCAGGAAGTCCTCTAACCAGCTTTTGAGAGCTTATCTTGTTGATGGCATTGAAGTTTAGATGACATGATCTTTTGTGCCATATCTATCCATTTTCAGCAATTGTCTTAGATAGAAAACAGGTGTTTGGAGTGCCTGTGTTCCAATCTATCATGTAGACATCTCTCCTTCTGAATCCTTGTAGATTCACTTCTCCAGATAAAATATCAATCACCATGCATTTCCAAATGGTGAAGACTACTAAGTTCTTCTTATCACAAAATTGGCTTATGCTCAATAGGTCGTATTTGAGCTCTTTGACATAATGAACTTTGGATATGGTTATATTTCCTCTGTGCAGCTCTCCAAATCCTTTTGTCTGACCTCTAGAGCTATCTCCAAAGGTTACATCTGGGCCTCTTTCTTTGATGTAGTTTGATAGCACCTATTATTTTCGATCATGTGCCTTGACCATCCAGAATCTACAAACCATTCTTCTCCTCCCATTGTTGAGTTTGAGAAGATGTGGTAGTAGTCCTTCCACCTTTTCTGCAATCAAACAAGCAGAGATTTAGGTACCCAAATATGTGTGGGTCCTCGGAGGTTAGTAGGTTTCCTGGAGAGTTGATTTCTCCTTGGATTGTGAAAGTTATGCTGATTGCCCCTAAAAGGTGTGTGTTGTCTAGGCCTATATCCCTGGTTAGGATTGTATACAGGATATACCTCATTAAATTTGTGGTGTGGGCCTTTTCTAAACCTTGGCTTAGACCATTTGTTAAATCGTTGAGTTCTGCACACCTATTCATTTTCAAGACTTGGATAACCTTGAGGTTTCCATTCGCCTCTCCCATTTTGAAATCTGTTTTTAGGGAGTATTTGATAATAGTTGGCATAATGTCTTGGCTGCTGCTTTTGCCTTGGCCATTGCCTAGTCTCTGGTCTAGGTGGCTGCCTTGTGAACCTCAGTTGCTGCCTAAACCTTTCACTTGGATGCTGCCTATTTTAAAATACGGGTTTATAAGTAGGCTCAGTAGTCGGGACAAGTGTTTATACCTTGATGAAAGTAGTTTTTGAACTAGAGGGAGTGTTGGGGTCATATGCAAGGCCTGATATGGAATAAAGTGACATTTTATCATATACAGTTCATCCAGGGTTACAGATGCCTTTAGAGATGTTATCTATTTAGCCTGTGTACTATTTAACTGTTTAACCTTGGCTAGCTCAGCTTTGACATGAGTGAGTGCAGCTGACTTTTCACTATTTAAAACAGTTAGCTTATGTATATCAACTGCAGTATTTCAGTTGAGTTTTTTGAAGAGTTTTCAGACCGTTTTCCAAGCTCAGCTATAGTATTTTTAAATTTTGCTGACTCTTGACTAAGCTTGTCAAAAACATTTTTCAGCTGTGCTTTCTCATCTTTTAGCTGTGCATATTCGGCTGTCATGGTCAGGTGCGCTAATTTAAGGGTTTCAAAATCTTTAAGTAGCTGATTTACAGATTCATGAAGATTCATATCTTCAGACATGTCAGAGCTAAAACCCTCTGTAGTTTGAGGTTTAGATGTTACCTCTTCATCAGCTAGGTTGGCCATCAGACTGTTTCAATCATCATCATCATCAGAGAAGAATCCACTACTTGATTCAACTCTTTCTTCAATCTGCTCTTCAATTATGAGAGCTTTCCTTTTGTCCTCCTTTCTGCTCATATTTTTCTTGTCTTCATCCTTCTTGAATTCTGGACTGTCAATCTGGACGTGGCCGTTTTTGTGACAGTTGTAGTATTCCATCTTCCAATTGCCTGCTTTCTGATTTATTCTTGGATTTTCTTTGAAATTCTTCTTGTATTTGGAATAGTTGTTCCTGAAGTTGCTGAACCTCTGCCTGATGAATGCCATTTCTTCTTCAAAATTCAGAGGACTGGGGGGACCGACTTCAGCTAGGCCTTTTGTAGATGATTCTGCTGCAAATGCTATTCCTTTTTCTACTGGTTCATTAGATGATGAACTGGGCAGCTCGAATTCATACGCCTTCAGATCAGAGAACAGCTCCTGGATCTTTATCTTGTTGAGATCCTTGGATTCTCTCATTGCTATGACCTTCATGCTCCATTCAGGATTGAGAGATCTCAAAACCTTTAGAGCCATCTCCCTGTTGCCATAGGTCTTACCAATGGAGTTGATCTCATTGATTATCTCGGTGAATCTTCCATCTACCTGATCAATGGTTTCTCCGGTCTTCATTTTGAAGTTGTCAAATTTTTGTGTAGATATTGACAACTTGTTTTCTTTGATTAGCTTCGTTCATTCACATACTACTGCTAATGTGTCCCAGATTTCCTTTGCATTCTTTCAGTTTTTTATCTTCACCATGGTTGCCTTGTCCAGGGTCTGATACAGCACATCTCTGGCCCGGTTGTCAAGGTTGGCCAGCTTCTTTTCCTCAGGGGTCATCTTGATTCTCTTCTTTGGGATCTTCTCAGGATTCCTAGCTGCAATCTCCTCAGGGGAGTTGTCCTTCTCAAAGATGAAATGACCGTCTTCAATAATGCAGCACATGTCGTCATGGATAGATGATAAGTGTGCCTGCATTCTTATCTTCCAGAGGTCATATTCATCAACGTAAAATATAGGTAAACTAGAGTGCATGTGTTGCATGTGTTCCATTCTAAATGAGAGATTAAAATATATATACTCTGATATATGGATCTGGTTCTATCAAACTTGAACCAACCTCTCCGATACCACTTGTAGGTCACAAGTCGTCAGGAATAAGTCTAGAGGGGGGGGGGGGGGCTGAATAGACTTATTGAAACTCTTTCCTGAAAGTCAGGTGAGTTTCTCAGCTGTGATAGGTACAGATGACTTAAATTCGTCTGCAGACAAGTATGCGGAAGGCACAACTGATGACGATACAGATAACTAAATGTTCTCTGTAGATAACTAATTAATGGAACAGTTAATATATATGCAGCAGGTAAGTATGATGTTCAATGCAGTGAAACACGCAGGCACTTGTAGTGGTTTCAGAGGTGGGGTAATTCTCTACTAGTCCATTTTTCTCCAAACCAGTTGGAGATGAATTTACTATAACTCTCAACCATTGATAAACGTTACAATGATTCAACCAGTTACAACAGCTTCCAACCAGTGGAATTCCGTGGCTGTTGCAACTCCATTTGGATGCCTTGCACCTCTTAATCGAAGATCCTTGGATGCCTTTACAACCTCTTTACTTTCGAGAACCTCGTTCAATAAAGCAACCCCGTACTCAAATTTTAGAGTCTAGAGTGTTGTCTTTCTCCAACTAAGAGCTTCTTTGAATATGATCTTTTAAGCTTGCTCTATCACGATGCTATAGATTGCCTTTAGCTTTGTTTGCTTTGATTGCTTTGTTCGCTTGAAAGTTTTGTTCGCATCGTACTTTGCTCAATTCATATCTTCATATATTTATAGTACGATCCTTGAGATTCTCTTCATAGCCGTTGCACCACTGTAACAAATCTGTCTGTTGGAGAGTAGACTTCTTTGTTTATCTTATAAATCCGTTGCAAGACTGGATTCCTTTTTTTAATTCTGACCGCTGTGAGTACTTTCTTGTTGTAGCACCATATTCCTTGATTAGAATAAGTATAAAGTCCTCAGAACGCGGATCTTGATGGATATTTAATTTCTAGCTTTCCGGGAATCTTTCCAGTTTGTCTCCTACGTCCGCGTGTGACTTTCCATGAATGTTGACTTTCAACGCTTGCTGACGTGGACTGAGTATCTTGGCCGAACTGAGAACTTATCTAATCTCTTGGTCAAACTTGCTAGATGAGCGGTCAACCCTCTCTGATGTAGGACTTCTCTGATATATCTTCTCTGAGATGAAGTTCTCTGTCCTGATGAATCTTCTCTGATCTGACGATCTATCTGAAGTCTTCTGACCTGATGAATGTTATTTGATCTGATGGTCAAACTTCAGTTGACTGGACTTCGTCTGATAACTTGACCAAGACTTCTCTGAAAAATGAACTTCTCTGTTCTGAAGTTTCCTGACTTGAACTTCTCTGAGATAAACTTCTCTGCTCTGAAGTTCTCTGCTCTGACTTGAACTTCTCTTAGATAAACTTCTCTGCTCTGAAGTTCTCTGCTCTGACTTGAACTTCTCTGATATAAACTTCTCTGCTCTGAGGTTCTCTCATATGAAGTTCTCTGAAGTAAACTACTCTGATACACGCATTTCTATACTTAGCCATTTTACAATTGATCAACGATACTAAGCCTAAACTAATAAGGCCTATAGAAGATACTCATTTGGTTCTTCTTTACATTTTGCCAAGTACTTTAAACATATATTTGAATAATACATTAATACAGGGATGACATCATCAAAATCTAATAGGTATTTCTAACAAATTCCCCCTATTTTGATGATGGCAAAACTAAAACATTCAAATGTAAGCAAGTCTGCACATGATACAGTACAAGACACAAATCAAACTCAGTCTTTCTTTGAGACAACTAGTGGTTGTCATTCAAATGACTGTTATAAAATTTTATTGATGATTACAATACAGTGCAGTTGAATGATCAAAATACAAGTAACAGATTTTTACAAGTATTGTAAAATTACAGTTAATTACAAAATAAAAATTACATGTAAAATATAACTACAACAACAACAACATCTAAGCCTTAGTCTCAAAATGATTTGGGATCGGCTAACATGAATCAAACTTTGAAACCGTCAATGATCGTTACATAAATAACATAAAATAAGAAAATGAGGGAAAAAAGTAGACAAGAAAGTAGAGAAAAAAGCAAATTAAAAAAGAGAATGAATGTTAAAAAAAATGAAAAATCTTGAAAAATAAATTAACAGATAACATGGAATAAAAGAAAATAGGAATAAAAATACAGGAAAAAAAAGGAATCAGATTCCATCCACCATCTGTATTCTTTCCCGCCACATTTGCCTCTCTATCGCCATACTTTCTCCAATTCCAAGAAACCGCATATCATTTTCAATCATCTCTATCCAAGTTTTCTTGGGTCTTCCTCTACCTTTCACAACATTACTTGTTCCCCAACTTTTTACCTCCTCACTGGGGCATCAACATGTCTTCTTCTCACATGACCAAACCACCTCAATCGATTCTCCATCATCTTGTCTTCTATAGCCGCAACTCTTACCTTCTCTCTAATCACCTCATTTCTGAGCCGATCCTTTTTTGTATGACCACACATCCATCGTAGCATACACATCTCCACCACATTCATCTTTTGAACGTGACACTGTTACAGCCCAACACTCGGAGCCATATAACAGCGCAAGCCTAATTGTCGTGCGGTAAAATTTACCCTTTTATCTATGAGGCATGTCAGGATCACATAAAACCCCAGTGACACTCTTCCACTTCAACCACCCGGCCTTTATTCTGTGAGCCACATCGCCATATAGCTCTCCATCCTTTTGGATAATAGATCCAAGATACCGAAATAAAGTGGATCCATGAACAAATTTCCCATCAAATGTGATCATCCCCGCCTCTCTATCACTGTTTTTGCTAAACCTACACTCCATATATTCAGTCTTACTTCTGCTCAGCCTAAAGCCTCAAGCTTCCAAAGTATCCTTCCAAAGTTCCAATTTCTGTTGCACTCCAACCTTCGTTTCATCAATCAACACAATATCATCTGTGAACATCATACACCATAGAACGTCATTTTGAATTTCTCTTGTCAATTCATCCATGACTATGTCAAAGAGAAAAGGACTAAGAGCAGATCCTTGATGCACCCCAATCATAATAGGGAATTCTTCTGTCCTCCCAACATTAGTACGTACACTTGTACTAGCTCCCTCATACATGTCCTTTATAATGTCAATATATTTCCGCGATACACCCTTCTTTGCTAAGGCCCACCAAAGTACTTCTCTTGGCACTTTATCATATGCCTTCTCTAAATCAATAAAAACCATATGTAGATCTTTCTTTTTGTCTCGATAATGTTCCATCAACTGCCGGATAAGATAAATTGCTTCCATGGTCGATCCTCCAGGCATAAATCCAAACTGATTTACAAAAATCTATCTTCGTCTCCCTCTTCCTTTTCCGACTTGCTGCTTGGCTGGAGGGAGACCTCAAGGGTTTTGCACCAATTGGCCTTTTGGAGACTGATGCTAACCCATACTTCCTCTTGATTATCATAGAGGCAAATTCTTGCTCCTCGGCAGATGTGAAATTGTTCTCAATGCACAGTTGCTTGATCTCTTTCTGAAAAGCCAGTTCATCTAGATCATTATTCATAAAGCTGGGGGCTTCTTCAGCTCTGAAATTAGGAATCCTGGGATATGCATCAAATTTCTTAGCACATTTTTTCAGGACTGTCCAAAGTTTTGGCCATGTCGAAGACATGAAATTGATGAACGTCTAGTGAGGGGAGAACTCTTTATCCTGAAGCAACTCCCAGAGATAGTATTTCTCTGTAAATTGCTTCCTTGCTTCTCCCCACATTGGAGTAACCTCAGCAGGTAAGAATTCTTCAACATACCAAAGCTCATTTCCCTCCCATTGTTATATCACCTCTGGCTATTGTCTGGTCCTTCTCTTTTTGGCTATAGGTAGGTCATCTAATGATGCAGCTACTTCTTTTCTCTTGTGTTGAGAAGTTCCAGCGAGGTCATGTCTTCTCTTTGTCCTGACTTCTTCTCTGACATCCTCTTCAAAACCTTCCCCCTGCCTGATATGATCTTTGCTTCGCTCTTCCCTCTTTCCTCTCTCTTCCCCCTTTTTGCCAGCATCAAATAGGGTAGCTAGCTGCTGCTCCACCTTGTCCATAAAGTTAGACATGCCAAGAGGAATTCTGGAATTAGTTGGTGGGGGCGGAGGGTCATTCTTCTTCACCAAAGTGTCCATATTTGCATTGAGGGATATCAGATCAAGTTTTACTTCTGTTGCCAGGAGTTTGGCAACTGTCTCCTCCATTAAGCGTCTGATCAGCTGAGTGACAGCAGGTGAGATTGGGAAATCAGGTACTGTTTGTGGTGAGTTTTAACCGGAGCCTTCAACTACGGCTGGTCTCTTGGCAGTTGACCTGTCTGATTGCAAACTCCTATCTACTGGTTGCTAATCAGATGGGGTCTTGTCTGGCGTCCCCGATCTGTCATCTTCATCTGGGTGATGTGAGCTGGAAGCTTGATTAGGTGCTCCATGATCATCAACATCATCATCCTCTTTCCCCTCTTCCTCCTTCTCTTCTTCTTCTTCTTCTTCTTCTTCTTTATCTTTGACTTCTTCTTTTTCTCCTTCTTCATCTTCTTCGACTACTTCTGTTTTCTCTTTTTCGACTTCTGCCTCTTGCTCTTTTTCAACTTCTTCTCTTTCTTTTTCTTCAAATTTTTTTAAGACTCCTCTTTTTCAACTTCTTCAATTCTTATTTCATTCTGTTTTCTCCTTCTCTCTCTTCATCATTTTCAACTTCTCCTTCTTCTCCATCTAAAACACCCTCCATAATAAATAGGACGAACTTGTCCATATTATCTTTAAAAATGGACATAAACCAGTTCTCTTGGTGCATTAAAATAATGTTTGTCTCACGACAGAAGCGCATGAGAAGTTGCTCCATAGCCTGGGGATATTCCCAGGTACTCTTCTCAACAGATTTTTACAGTTGAGTGAAGGGAAGTGATTTCAAGTTCTTCCATTCCTCATAACTATTGACAAATGAAACATTTAAAGATTGTTGCTTTACTATCTTGAGCTGTTCGGTTGTCAGATTCAAAGGATTATTCTCCAAAAGGTTGAGAGAATATCCTGCTTCCGGAATTTCGATAGTCAATTCTGCCCCTTCCTCTTCAGTCATACTTGGAAGGGTCAGAAGGGGGATCACTTCAGCCATCCGATTGGTCTGATCAGAGTGATCCTCGTCATGGGCAGGAGCAGGAGTGGTAATGATCTGCATCTGAGCTGCAGTGTCGTCAATGGACTCAGGTGCAGGTAACTTGTCTGTCTGCTCTGCATGGACTGCTTCTTCTTCAAAATAAAGGCATCTCTGCCTTTTGGGTGAGCGGTCTGGGGATGAGGTAACATGAACAACCTCCTCTGCAACAGGTAACTTTCTTTTGAATCCAATGGCAAGAGGGATGTTGTCTGAGTTGGAATTATCTGCAGGTGACTTCTTCTCTGCAGGAAGGGTAGATGTGATCTCCTCTACAGGTAAGTCTTATGTTGTCTGGTCTGCAGCATCAGAGCGGACTTCATCTAAGTCCAAAGGCGCTCTGTGAGGAGTAGGTCCACTAGACATCTCCTTCAACAACTGGGCTGTTTCCTTTATATGCCCAACTTCTTCAAAGTTTCTTGGTCCAAATGACCAAGCCTTTTGCTCCCATGAAAAGGGTCTGCATTTCCCTTCGCCTTTCCTAGGAACTCCAGGATCCAACTGATTTGGGTTCCATACACGAGCTTTGTTTTGAATTTCTTTTTTTCTTCAATCCAACTGACCTTGTTGACCTCTCGGACTAACTGCCTGTAAATGTAATCAGGCCAGTTAATCCTCTGGTGCTGGATTAGGGCCCCCAGCACCACAAATTTAGCAGATGACAGCTGGTCCTAGCTGCCTGCCATCCCTATTACTATCTTGCTGGTTATGTCCACGACTTATCTGTACTCCTTCTTTAGATCTCCTCTCTTATCCGTAAGTTTGACTTTTGTCGGCTGTTCAGGTAGTTTAATCTCGTACCATGTTTCCACTGAGCTCTGTTTGAGGGCTTCCACAGCAATGCCCTGGTTCTTCATCTGAAAAGCATCAACAACAATCTGGGGAGTAATAATCACTTCTTCCCCAAAAATCGAGCTTGAGATTCCGTCCTCGGTGACTTCAGCTTCTTTAAAAAAAACAGATAACTGCTTCTTTGTATAGGAGTTTCGGGTTAATATCTAGGAAGGGATAAATCCCGTTCTTCTTCATCATTCGGATAATGTAGTGCATGTCGGTCGCCGCTAGATTTTCCTCCAATAAACCTTCAAAATTGACCACGATGCTGAAGATAACCTGGTCCTTCATGAGCTTGAGGTTAACACCTTCAAAATAGGATTCCATTTCTGCAACAAAAAAATGTTTCGCTTGAGTGTAGTGTATATTCAAGGAATTTTTCTGCTTTCGGAAAGATTAGGGTTCTTAAAGCTTGAAGACGGTAAAGTTTCTGAAATAATTTCCGCCACCTTAAATATCCAGTTGAAAAGACGCTTTGAATTTAATAATAATTTAAGTTAAGAGGCGGTCCAATTTTTGAGAATTAAAAAAATGACGGCTGAATTTTTTAATTGGACATAGTGGCGGTCGTGTGTACGTGTATTTGGCCATGTGTAAACACATAATAATATAATATTCATAAGTCGGTCAAGGATAGGGAAACTTAGCTGGTTGACCATTTGACTTCTTGTTTGCTCTGTATCAGGTGAGTTGTATCACTTCTTGTCTGCTCTGCATCAGGTGAGTTGTATCGCCTGTGGTTGAGATCAGCTAGGTTTCTTCGTCGGTCCATTGGCTTCTCTCCTGGTCTAATCAGGCGGGTAACGTGTCTACTCTGATAAGGTAGATTTGACTGCATCAGGTAGCTCTTCCTCATCTGTATCAGGTAGCTTTCTCATTTGTACTAGATTCCCAATCTAGTAATCCAAGTTCCCTGCTTAGCTCCAGAAATCTTTCTCCTGGTAAAGGTTTTGTGAATATGTCAGCAATTTGGAACTCCGTGCTAACTCTTCCACTCTAACTCTTTTATTTAGCACATGGTCTCTGATGAAATGATGTTTAACATCAATGTGCTTTATCCTTGAGTGTAATACTGGATTGTTTGTTATTGAAATTGCACTATTGTTGTCACACCATATTGGAACTTCATTTGTAGTGATGTTGTAGTCCCTTAGCTGTTGTCTGACCCCAAAGAATTTGTGCACAACAGCTACCTGCAGCTAGGTATTCTGACTGTTGTTGATATTGAGTTGGATACCTGCTTCTTGCTGAACCATGATATTAGTCTGGTTCCTAGGAATTGGCACGTTCCACTAGTGCTTTCCTATCAATCTTACATCCTTCAAAGTCTGCATCTGAGTATCCTGATAGCTCAAAATTGTCATTATTGGGATACCATAGACCAACATTGATTGTGGTTTTAACGTATCTGATTATCCTCTTGGCTGCTTCCAGGTGAGACTATTTTGGCTTGGATTGAAATCTTGCACATACTCCCACTGCATATGAAATGTCAGGTCTACTTGCAGTGAGGTATAGAAGTGATCCAATAAGTCCTCTGTAGTGTGTTGGAACCACTGAAATGCCTCCTTCATCTGCATCAAGGTGTAGGGATGCGTTCATTTGTACTCTTGCGGGTTTGGCTGAATCCATGCCAAATCTTTTGATCAAGTCCCTTGTATATTTAGCTTGGTTGATGAAAATTCCATTTTCCAGTTGCTTGACTTGCAAACCAAGAAAGAAATTTAGTTTGCCCATCATACTCATCTCAAATTCTCATTGCTTGAGATTTGAGAACTTCTCACATAGCTCTGGGTTTGTTGAGCCAAATATGATGTCATCCACATATATTTTCACTAATAATATGTGGTCTTCATGCTCCACTATGAATAAGGTTTTGTCCGCCTTTCCTTTGCTGAAACCATTTTTCTCCAGAAACACAGATAGTGTTTCATACCATGCTCTTGGTGCCTGCTTAAGTCCATATAGAGCTTTTTGAAGTTTGTAAACTTTGTTTCCTTTGACAAATCCAGGGGGTTGCTCCACATAGACTTCTTCTTCTATAATTCCATTGAGAAAGGCACTTTTCATGTCCATTTGGTAGACTTCAAAATCCTTGAATGCTGCATATGCTAGAAATAGTCTGATAGCTTCAAGTCTTGCAACAGGTGCATAAGTTTCATCAAAATCTATTCCTTCACATTGTGCATATCCTTTAGCAACTAATCTGGCTTTATTCCTAACAACAACTCCAACTTCATCACATTTGTTCTTGTACACCCATTTGGTACCTATTACTTTATTGTGATATGGTCTGTCTGTTAGTTCCCATATATTATTTCTCTCCATATGGTTCAGCTCTTTTTGCATTGCAATGATCCATGGGTATTCCTCCAGTGCTTGTTCGGTTGTCTTGGGTTCCATCTGAGACATGAAGCATGAGAACATTACCATTCCTGCAGGTTATGTAGATTGCCTAGTCTTGACTCCATCAATTAGGTTTCTAATGATCTGTTGAATGGGATGATCTATGATCCATTTGGGGGTACCTTCTTCAGGGTCTGTTCCCCCTGTTGAGTTGCTTTGGTGAACTTCTTCTCTCTCTGCATCAGCTTGGTTTTGGCCTTCTGGATCTACAACTGGATCAGCTACAGTCTTGTCATCTGCAGGTGGGAATCCTATCTGATCTGCAGATGAGTCTTTATCAGCTACAGATGGGTCTTCATCAGCTGCGTATGGATCAGGTAGGTTTCGGGATCCTATCTTATCTGCAGTTGGGTCTTCAAGATGATTTGCAGGTGAGTCCATCATTCCTGTGTCATGAATGATGACTTATTCTAGGGTGGCAGATTTGAGCTTTTGTCAATTGGTTCCACTTGTTTCCTATACTCAAAGTGGACTCATCAAACACAATATGAGGTGTTTCTTCCACAACTAAGTTGGGTTTCATCAAAAGAGACCATCATCCGTTTTAGAATCAAAGGCATTCAGTTGGGTTTTATCATTGTTGTGGATGGAACACTTACAACAAAAAAATATGAAAATATGCGACAGTTGGTGTTCTGCCATTCCAAACCTCATAGGGAGTTTTAACATGTCTCCCTACATTCTTACTCCTGTTCTGAGTGTGGCATGTTTTGTTGACAGCTTCAGCCCAGAACCTCTTGGGCAGGTCAACTTTTGCAATCATGGACCTGGCTGCTTCCTTCAAGGTTCTGTTTCTTCTTTTAGTAACACCATTTTGCGGTGGAGTCCTAGCTGAAGAGACTTCATGCTGGATCCCATTCTGATCACTGTACTCACTGATTGCTTTTGTTGAGAAATTCTCCACCTCTATCTGATCTGATCTTGATGATTGAGAGCGACTTCTCATTCTGAATCTTCCTTAGCAGCTCAGGTAATTTTGTCAATATTTCACTCTTTTTATAGAGAAAAACAATCCATGTGAATCTTGAGTAGTCATCTACTACTACTAGAGCATTCTTTCTTCCACTCAATGTCCTTGGCTTGATGTGGCCAAAGAGAACCATATGAAGTACATCTAGAACTCTTGTTGTGAGAGTGGTAGGCTGAACTGGTTTGAAAGTTGCTCTGGTCTGTTTTCCTTTCTGACAGGCATCACAGAGAGCTTCTTTCTTGAATACTTCTGCAGGAAGTCCTCTAACCAGCTTTTGAGAGCTTATCTTGTTGATGGCTTTGAAGTTTAGATGACATAATCTTTTGTGCCATATCCATCCATTTTCAGCAATTGTCTTAGATAGAAAATAGGTTTTTGGAGTGCCTGTGTTCCAATCTATCATGTAGACATCTCTCCTTCTGAATCCTTGTAGATTCACTTCTCCAGATTGGATATCAATCACCATGCATTTCCAAATGGTGAAGACTACTAGGTTCTTCTCATCACAAAATTGTCTTATGCTCAATAGGTCATATTTGAGCCCTGTGACATAATGAACTTTGGATATGGTTATATTTCCTCTGTGCAGCTCTCCAAATCCTTTTGTCTGACCTCTAGAGCTATTTCCAAATGTTACATCTGGGCCTCTTTCATTGATGTAGTTTGATAGCACCTATTATTTCCGGTCATGTGCCTTGAGCATCCAGAATCTACAAACCATTCTTCTCCTCCTATTGTTGAGTTTGAGGAGATGTGGTAGTAGTCCTTCCACCTTTTCTGCAATCAAACAAGCAGAGATTTAGGTACCCAAATATGTGTGGGTCCTCGGGGGTTAGTAGGTTTCCTGGAGAATTGATTTCTCCTTGGATTGTGATAGTTATGCTGATTGCCCCTAAAAGGTGTGTGTTGTCTGGGCCTATATCCCTAGTTAGGATTGTATACAGGATATGCCTCATTAAATTTGTGGTGTGGGCCTTTTCTAAACCTTGACTTAGACCATTTGTTAAATCGTTGAGGTCTGCACACCTGTTCATTTTGAAGACTTGGATAACCTTGAGGTTTCCATTTGCCTCTCCCATTTTGAAATCTGTTTTTAGGGAGTCTTTGATAATAGTTGGCATAATGTATTGACTGCTGCTTTTGCCTTGGCCATTGCCTAGTCTCTGGTCTAGGTGGCTGCCTTGGGAACCTCAGTTGCTGCCTAAACCTTTGACTTGGATGCTGCCTATTTTGAAATACGGGTTTATAAGTAGGCTCAGCAGTCGGGACAAGTGTTTCTACCTTGGTGAAAGTAGTTTTTGAACTAGAGGGAGTGTTGGGGTCATATCCAAGGCCTGATATGGAATAAAGTGACCTTTTGTTCATATACAGTTCATCCAGGGTTACAGATGCCTTTAGAGATGATATCTCTTTAGCCTGTGTACTATTTAACTGTTTAACCTTGGCTAGATCAGCTTTGACATGAGCGAGTGCAGCTGACTTTCACTATTTAAAACAGTTAGCTTATGTATATCAACTGTAGTATTTTCAGTCGAGTTTTTCGAAGAGTTTTCTGATCGTTTTTCAAGATCAGCTATAGTATTTTTAAATTTTGCTGACTCTTGACTGAGCTTGTCAAAATCATTTTTCAGCTGTGCTTTCTCATCTTTTAGCTGTGCATAATCGGCTGTCACGGTCAGGTGCGCTGATTTAAGGGTTTCAAAATCTTTAAGTAGCCGATTTACAGATTCATGAAGATTCATATCTTCAGACATGTCAGAGCTAAAACCCTCTGTAGTTTGAGGTTTAGATGTTACCTCTTTATCAGCTAGGTTGGCCATCAGACAGTTGTACTCGTCATCATCATCGGAGAAGAATCCACTGCTTGATTCAACTCTTTCTTCAATTTGCTCTTCAATTATGAGATCTTTCTTTTTGTCCTCCTTTCTGCTCACATTTTTCTTGTCTTCATCCTTCTTGAATTCTGGACTGTCAATCTGGACGTGGCCGTTTTTGTGACAGTTGTAGTATTCCACCTTCCAATTGCCTGCTTTCTGATTTATTCTTGGATTTTCTTTGAAATTCTTCTTGTATTTGGAATAGTTGTTCCTGAAGTTGCTGAACCTCTGCCTGATGAATGCCATTTCTTCTTCAAAATTCAGAGGACTGGGGGGACTGATTTCAGCTAGGCCTTTTGTAGATGATTCTGCTGCAAATGCTATTCCTTTTTCTGCTGGTTCATTAGATGATGAACTGGGCAGCTTGAACTCATACGCCTTCAAATCAAAGAGCAGCTCCTGGATCTTTATCTTGTTGAGATCCTTGGATTCTCTCATTGCTAAGACCTTCATGATCCATTCAGGATTGAGAGATCTCAAAACCTTTAGAGCCATCTCCCTGTTGCCATAGGTCTTACCAATGGAGTTGATCTTATTGATTATCTCGGTGAATCTTCCATCTACCTGATCAATGGTTTCTCCGGTCTTCATTTTGAAGTTGTCAAATTTTTGTGTAGATATTGACAACTTATTTTCTTTGATTAGCTCCATTCCTTCACATATTACTGCTAATGTGTCCCAGATTTCCTTTGCATTCTTGCAGTTTTTGATCTTCCCCATGGTTGCCTTGTCCAGGGTCTGATACAGCACATCTATGGCCCGATTGTCAAGGTTGGCCAGCTTCCTTTCTTCAGGGGTCATCTCGGTTCTCTTATTTGGGATCTTCTCAGGATTCTTAGCTGCAATCTCCTCAGGGGAGTTGTCATTCTCAGAGATGAAAGGACCATCTTCAATAATGCACCACATGTCGTCATGGATGGATGATAAGTGTGCCTGCATTGTTATCTTCCAGATGTTATATTCATCAACGTAAAATATAGGTAAACTAGAGTGCATGTGTTGTATGTGTTCCATTCTAAATGAGATATTAAAATATATTTGCTCTGATATATGGATCTGGTTCTATTAAACTTGAACCAACCTCGCCGATACCATTTGTAGGTCACAAGTCGTCATGAATAAGTCTAGAGAGGGGGTAAATAGACTTACTGAAAATCTTTCCTGAAAGTCAGGTGAGTTTCTCAGCTGTGATAGGTACAGATGACTTAAAGTCATCTGCAGACAAGTATGCGGAAGGCACAACTGATGACGATAATGGATAACTAAATATTCTCTGCAGATAACTAATTAATGGAACTGTTAATATGTATGCAGCAGGTAAGTATGATGTTCAATGGAGTGAAACACGCAGGAACTTATAGTGGTTTCAGAGGTGGGGTAGTCCTCTACTAGTCCACTTTTCTCCAAACCAGTTGGAGATGAATTCACTATAACTCTCAACTAGTGATAAACGTTACAATGATTCAACAAGTTACAACAACTTCCAACCAGTGGAATTTCATGGCCATTGCAACTCCCTTTGGCTGCCTTGCACATCTTGATCGATGATCGTTAGATGCCTTTACAACCTCTTTACTTTCGAGAACCTTGTTCAAGAAAGCAACCCCGTACTCAAATTTTAAAGGCTAAAGTGTTGTCTTTCTCCAACTAAGAGCTTCTTCGAATATGATCTTTTAAGCTTGCTCTTTCACGATGCAATAGATTGCCTTTAGCCTTGTTTGCTTTGATTGCTTTGTTCGCTTGAAAGTTTTGTTCGCATCGTACTTTGCTCAATTCATATCTTCAGATATTTATAGTATGATCCTTGAGCTTTTCTTCATAGCCATTGCACCACTATAACAAATCCGTCCGTTGGAGAGTAGACTTCTTTGTTTATCTTATCAATCCGTTGCAAGGCTGGATTCCCTTTTTTAATTCCGACTGTTGTGAAGACTTTCTTGTTATAGCACCATATTCCTTTATTTGAATAAGTATAAAGTCCCCAGAACGTGGATCTTGATGAATATTTAATATTTAGCTTTCCGGGAATCTTTCTAGTTTGTCTCCTACGTCCGCATGTGACTTTCCGTGAATGTTGACTTTCAACGCTTGCTGACGTGGACTGAGTATCTTGGCTGAACTGAGAAATTATCTGATCTCTTGGTCAAACCTGCTAGATGAGCGATCAACCCTCTCTGATGTAGGACTTCTCTGATATATCTTCTTTAAGATGAAGTTCTATGTCCTGATGAATCTTCTCTGATCTGACGATCTATATGAAGTCTTCTGACCTGATGAATGTTATCTGATCTGATGGTCAAACTTCAGTTGACTGGACTTCGTCTGATAACTTGACTGTAGATTGGTCAAACTTCTCTGATATTCCTGTTGACCAATACTTGTCTGATATATCACTTTCTTCAGAACTTGACTGCAGCTTAGTTGGTCAAACCTCTTTGATGAATTGTGTTGACCAAGACTTCTCTGAAAAATGAACTTCTCTATTCTGAAGTTCTCTGACGTGAACTTCTTTGAGATAAACTTCTGTGCTCTGAAGTTCTCTGCTCTGACTTGAACTTCTCTGAGATAAACTTATGTTCTCTGACTTGAACTTCTCTGATATAAACTTCTCTACTCTGAGGTTCTTTCATATGAAGTTCTCTGAAGTAAACTGCTCTGATACACGCAGTTCTATACTTAGCCATTTTACAGCTGATCAACGATACTAAGCTTAAACTAATAAGGCCTATAGAGGATACTCATTTGGTTCTTCTTTACATTTTGCCAAGTACTTTAAACATACATTTGAATAATACATTAATATAGGGATGACATCATAAAAATTTAATATGTATTCCTAACAACATCCTCCTTGTTTTGCGGGCGCGGGTGATACCTTAAGCTGGGACGGTTGGCTTTTCTAATTGGAGAAGATTTTCAAGGCGGTTGGTTGTACAGAGGAACGGAGGATTCCTATCACTCAGTTCCTTCTTGATAGTGACGCTGCTAATTGGTGGAGGCCGTTGAGCCTCGGGATCATACTGTTACTTGGGAAAAGTTCAAGAATTTGATGGAAGTGGAGTTCTGTCCGGAGCAGATCCGAGAACAGAGATTCGGGATTTTTATCTAGCCGATCTGCAGGATATACCCGTGTCGCAGGCTATTATCGAGTATAGTCGATAGCTCGCTTACTTGGAGAGGTAGGTGAGGACCGAGGAAGACAAAATCTATCATTTCGATATGCGGATGAGACCACAGATTCGACAGTACATGTCGGGTTTCACTTGTGCTACTTTGAGAGAGTATCAGAATCGAGCCATGGCGTACGAGATGGCATCATTATCTACTGGGCCTTTGCATGATCCGAAGAGGCAGAGGACATCTGTCGATTTTTTGGATAGTGTAGGAGTCGTAACTTCTTCTCATCAAGTTTCGCATAGTCCTACGGCGAAACCTTCCCTTTCTTCGTTTGGTGGAACCAAGGGTTCCAAGTCATCTTCTTTGACTCCTAGTTAGACTGGGAGGTGTTTCAATTGCAACATTGTGGGTCATGTGCAAGCTAATTGTCCTTCGCAGCCGATTACTTGTTATAACTGTGGACTCGAGGGCCACAAAGTTAAGTATTGTGAAATATTCCATGAAGTTTCCCAGAATCGTGCTTCGGCATCGGTATCAGGATCAATTCGTCGGGACCACTGAGATATTGTCGTCCGTGCTTTGTTGTTTATGACTTCACCCTTTCCTTTTCTTTTAAGTTTCGGGAGGAAACTTCTTTTTAGAGGGGTAGAATGTAATACCCGTGATTTTCTCTTTCGGTAATTTCTCATTTTTGGCATTTTCCTGATTTCCAGAACTCTCTTGCAAACATTTTGACATTTGGATAATGTTTTGTTCTACGTGTTTGGTCATCCAAGTTTGTTTTGGGGCTGTTTTACCCGAATTTGTGTCTTGAGCGACCTAATCCGCTATCTGGTTCATTTCATGTGATGCTGGTTCGAAACTACGATTTCGTGTTTCCTATAAGTCTGTTTAACTTTGTTAGATGTGTTGAGAACTTAGGTTTGGTTGTTTGATGTCATATTGTGATTTTCGGACATTTTGGGCCATTTCCTAATTTCCCAAAAGTTTTGGGGTGGTTGTCTTTGTGTCATTTTTTCCCAACCTTCGAGTTATCGGGATCACATGTTTGTCTAGGGTTTGAGCTCATGTGGTGATTGTGGTATTAGTCGCCTTGATCGATCGTATTGTTTCGTAGTCGTTGCGTTTCGTTATCCGCATACGAGATTCAGTTGGTTCTCTGTAGTGCTGAACTGTATGTCCATTACGTACGCTATTGGCAAGGCATAACGTACGTTAAGGGAGTTTGTTACGTACGCTACAAGGCCCTACTTACGTACGTAAAGGACACCGGGTAATCGGGCAGTGAGCCCAGGATGACTCTTATGTATGTAAGGGCTTAGACCTTATGTACGTTAATCATCTAAAGTACGTTAGACTCTGCCCCTAACGTGCGTAAACTTTAGTTTTCTATATATACTCAGGGGTTGACCGTGTTCGTCATTTTTCGTCCTCCCTACATTCTTACGCGGTTGTGGCGATTTGTGGGTGATTTTGGGGCGGTTTTGGAGACTTGTAACTCCAAGCTTTCATCTCCCTTGAGTTCTTGGTGTTGATTAATATCATCAATCCGTGTTCTTCGTCGATTTGAGGTAACTTTCTTGAAACCCTTCTCGATGTATTTTGAGAATCTTTAAGATTCTAGTTGTTCTTCATGAATCGTGTTGTTGTATATCATCAATCGGTTGTATTGATTCTATTCCTATGATTTGATTCATATTTCTTATCGTATTTGGGTTCGACTGATGTTCTTGATGTTCTTGGAGAATTATTGAACCCCAAGTGTTGGATCCTATGTTTCTACGAATTCTTGTTAAGAAGTTCGTGTGTTTTGCATCTTCCTTGCGATCGACCTTGTAGTGATTATGTTATTCTTGTGTTTTCAACCTAGTTGGAGGATTTGAGGGTTTCCGGTCAAGCTTTCCCGTTGCTTCGCGTGCTTTGGACTTGAGGCGAGTATCTCGTCTATATTCTTTATACTTTGAGAATGTGATGTGTCGTGAATTTAACGTAGACTTGTTAGTGATTGTATATTTAACCGTAACTTACTTTCAAATGAATATGTGATTTCTATGAAAGTAAATACGAACGTAAACCCGAGTTTCCTGAAGAATGATAACAACCATTTCATGATGTATTGTACTTAAAACGGATACTAGGAATGAGTAGTTATCCGAGGAATTGTGGAGTCACGGAATATTTGTATTATCCGCTTGTTAGCCTGTTTCCTGAATGATGGTGTGATGTGAATGTTGTGCCTTTGTGGAGGTGTATGATGCGTTAGCTTATGTTTTACGTGTTTGTCATTGTGGTGAATATTGTACCTTTATTGTTGTGTAATTGGTGAATTGAGATGTTATCCAGGTAGGGACCCGTGAGGCCTCTGGCGGCGCATACTTGCAAGTACGGCCAGTTGATATGATTTGACCATAAGGTTATCGAATTGGGTAGGTCTGGAGAGGGCTCCGAGAATCGTCACTTGCGAGTGTGATGTCATGATAACTTATGGGTGTGTTCGAGTGATGTTACCCGGGTAGGGACCCGTGAGGCCTCCGGCGGCGCGTGCTTGCGAGTATGGCAAGTTGTCATGATTTGACCATAAGGTTATCCAATTGGGTATGTCTGGAGAGGGCTCCGAAAATCGTTACTTGCGAGTGCAATGTCAAGATAACTTATGGGTGTGCTTGAGCTTGTTTTCGATATCTAATCCGGGTGGGTCCCATCGAGGCCTCAGAAGCGATTTGAGTGTTTGATTTGATATCTCTGAATTGTGAATGTTTGAATCTTGGATCCCGGTTATATTGGTGGATATGGTTTTGTCTTTGAGGTTTGGGTTGAGAATTGAATCATTTATGATTTTGGAAAGCAAATCTTTTTGAAAAGGAGAAATATTCATATTTCACGGTTTTACATTGAGACCCCCGAAATCTCTAAATAATCTCTTAATGTGGTTTCTGGAGTAATTCACATGATTCGTTTTAATCGTGTTGCAACCTTGTCGAAAGGTTATTTTCATAACGGTTGTATTCTTGATGTATAACTTTATAGCTTGGTTACTTGCTGGAGATTTCCATCGCTAACCTCTCGTTGGGGATTATATATATTCTTTTCAGGTGTCCTGATTGGAGAGAGCAACCACAGGGTCGGCTTGGAGGATGATGTAAAGCAGCGATACTAGTCACTGTTGTAGTCGGTTGTCCGTCAGTGATCTGTCGGTCTGAGTGTTCATTTCTAGATTCTTTGTCATCCTTAAGAGGATGGACATGTCGTGTAATTTGTGATCGAATTGTAATTTGGTTTATCAGTTGTACTGCTGTGTTGTACTTTGAGAGACCTAATAGGTCTATGGTTTTATGCTTTGGTCGAGTTGACCACGTGTGAGTATTGTTTTGTAGTCTCCTGCCTGGTAGATCCTTGCGGAAAGGGGTCTACGGCGTGTAATATCCTTGAGAGGATTGGGGGTGTTATACCATGTCCGGCTAAATTCTTTATTCCAGTTCTTAAGGATGTTTGAATTCATATCAATATTATTTATGTTTTAATCCCGTAGCATATTCTTGACTTATTTCCTTTGAATTATCTTTGTGTTATTGAGCAAATTTATTTATGCAATAATTCACTTTGATTAGTTTGGCCAACTTAATTAAGGTTTTTATATCTATTGCTAGATCTAGGGTTATAATACATAATTGTTATAATTCTAAATAACAAGTAGCAACAATTGAATTTATTCAGTTGGATAGCACAAAATTAGGATCCTTTGGGTCGAGCTTGTGAACTCAATATCCTGTCTATTTCCATCGTTTTGGTTCTTAATGCATCTAACGAACAAGATTTGAAGAGCTTGTTTTGAATCCTTTGTTTAGATAGGTTTAATTGAAGATCTTGTTTTGATAAAATAAACTTAAGAAACGATTGGAGTTAACAGAGCTTGTTGTTGACTTCGGAGTAGGAGTTCATTAGGAATTAAGAAAAGATAAAGTGCTGCATTAATTTATAAATTAAATTAGAACGGGGGATAACGGAACTAAGAACTGGATATTAATCGAAATCGTTTTCCTTATTAAATTTTTACTCCCTATTTTTATTTGCCTATTTGTTATTTTAATTTATCTTGTTTACTTTGAATCAACCCCCCTCCTAATATATCTACTATGATCATTTTTAGTACTATTATCTATTTAGTATTACTATTTTTGTTTTTCAAAAAATATTCAAATCAATAAGTATAATTAATTCAACCATTCCCTGTGGATTCGACCCTTACTTACCAGTACTACTATTTAGTATAAGTGAGTCAAGGACTTTTTATAAATATCTAATTTTGACGCGTCTCGACAGTACGATCAAAATTTTGGCACCGTTGCCGGGGAACGGTGCGAAATTAATTTTATTTTCTGAGTTGAATTTTTTTTATTTAATTTTATTTTCCTTTTCTTTCTAAGCAGCAATTTTTAAATTGTTTAGAAAGCAGTTTTTAATAGCATTTTTTCCTTATTACAAGCAGATTTTCGACACTGGGTCACCCAGTGTCAGTTCTGATAATTCATAAAAGTTGTCAGTTGTGCACTAACCCGCTTTGTTTAAGTTTTGCATGATTACAAGGTCACGTGGAGATAAAAAGTTGTAGTATTTTTCAGAAATTACCAAACAAGATCGAGTTTTCAGGCGAAGAACAAAAGATAGCAGCAACAAAGGCCCTCATCTCGAACATGGTCGCCAAGTCACAGCAATTTGGTTATCGCGATAATCCCGTGAAAATGGTGAAGGAGATACATTACTCGTCTATTAAGTATAAGCTGACCGAATTAACCTCCTTTGTGAGAAAGTTTGCTGTAGGAAACTCATAGGTCATACCGTTCCGAATTTGCCAAACTACGAAGCACACCACCGAGCACTGCAAGGTACTATTGGATGAGATCGAGGCACATACCAATGCGGTCAGTACTGAAAATTTTTGCGAAAGGAAATATGACCCATACTCCAAGACATTTAATTCAGGATGGAGAGATCATCCTAATTTTAAGTGGAAATCGCAGCAAGAGGAGCCTCAGCAGAATAAGGGCTAATTTTACAAGCAGCCGTCGGAAAATTCGAGTCCCTCACTCGAAGAGATGATGAAGACCCTCACTTAGAACACGATGCAGTTGCAGCAGAACATGAGTCGATTTCAGCACGACACTCAGTCAAGCATTAAAATCCTTCGAAATCAAATAAGCCAACTTGCTACCTCGGTGAGTCGATTGGAGAGCCAAAACAGTGGGAAACTACCCTCCCAATCGGAGGCAAATCCTAGGAACGTGAGTGCCATCACCTTGAGAAGTGTTAAACAGCTGGAGAACCCCCAGAAAATAGAGGAACATCTGAATGATGAAGGCGAGAAACAGAAATCTGCTGTCCAGACCGACACTGTGTCGCCCCGTGTCAAACAGGCACCCAGTGCTAAACTGCCGGGCAGCAAAGTAATAATGTCTAATTCTTCTCATATTGGCGCTGCAAGCGTACCTTTTCCTTCCAGGATAAAGAAGGCTACAATGGACAACAAGAAAAATCAAGATTTAGATGTGTCTCATATTGTGGAAATCCATATACCATCCAGCGATGTAATTAAGCGAATTTTGAGGGACGAGGTTGAAGAAGTACTCTTAATTGACGAGATCAATAATACATATGTACTCTATGAGATCATACCAAGACTGAACTATTCTCTATTGCATGGTCCCTATATATTTAGAAAGAGTATGAGTGTAACTAGAATTCCTTGCACTGATGGGTTGAAGTGGTGCAAAAGAACAAAAATAATGATTTATGTACTTGCTTTAGGACCTATATCAAAACCTCCTTGGTGCATTCGTTAAAAAAAGAAGTTCTAGTCGAGCCAATGACTTAAAAAAAGGTGATAGCTGGGAGGCAACCGAGTGTTTATTTATTTTTACTTTTATTTTTTTCGTTGTAGAACCAAATTGAATTTTCATTTCTTTCTTTTTATTTTTCGTAGGTAACAAAGGGTCTTAGATATATTGTTAGTCAGCAACAATGGACATTGAATCATGTTTGGGGAGGTCGACTATTGTGCAGAAAAATAACACTGCATGACCCAGTGCCGATAATCTATCCCAGTGTGAGAATTTATAAGAAAGCCTGCTTTCTCTCCAAGACTAACACACCGCACTAGCCCGGTGAACTCTTTTTCCTTTTCCGTACCTGATTTGCGCCGTACTTTTTTCATACTTTTTCAGATCGTGGCTAAAATTGTGTTTCCCCGGTCTTTGATTTAGATTTGTAATGATTGTCCTTTAGTTAATTGCAAATAGTTGGTGAGAAGCATAATAGTTTTTATAATCAATTGCTCGTTTGGAATATTAGTTGGCATTAATTCAATGTGTGTTCGTAGTTCGCCTTTCTGTGGAAATTGTTTGGTTTTGTGTTAGCTTTTAATGGGATATTTCTGTAAATTAGAGACATGAAAATTGCAACACTATTAGAAAAGCCAGGAAGGAAGATTAGAATTAAAATTTCACTTGTGATTTGTACTTGATCATTGTACCCTCTTCTTAAAATTTCGTTGGTCGTTGCATTTTTTTGGCTTACCGCATGTAAGGAGGCTAGTTGAAAAAAGGGAGAGGTGTTGAGCAGCAACAGCTGCCCTATTTTGGGGTCCTAAAATGTTGTGAAAAAAGTACCAACAAAAAATAAAATACTAACCCATTGTTGGTGCATAGCGTCCGTCTCACGAGAAAAGAAAAAAGTGTTGGTGAAAAGAGTTATACGTTAGCAAATAACGGTGTGAAAGCTATCAACTAAAAAAAGGGGGGAAATGTGTTGGTGAAAAGAGCTACACGTTAGCTAATAACGATGTGAAAGCTATCACCTATGAAATATGATGAGGCTTGTGGATAGTGCGTTCGCGTAAGTTCCTATCAATAAACAACCAATTGAAATAATAAGTTTGGGGAGATGATTAAAGTCTTTATCATAAGCTGGGAATTTTTTTACCATTCTTCTCTTCTTGGAACTGTTAGATAGGATTGTGTTTTTATGTGGGATAATTCTATGGATTTTTCATTAATTGCCTATGCAAAGCGTGTTTTTAATTATGCGGATGAGGCGATTATTACACCACTGTTTGAGTTAACGAAGGCTGAATATTTCAGGGAATGCAAATCATATTACTACTTGTGTTATCACTTCGATCCAACTCATTTTAAATTGCTTGAGGATAAGCAATCTTTTAAGTTTGGGGAGACTGATCGAGAACTTTTATTTTAAGCGAATACCTGAGAATTGTTTTTGGGTTGGTGAATGGTATTTAAAGTTTTATTGAGCTTCTTATACGGCTAATTTTTTTCAAATCTTTCGATATTTTTATGCTTGAGGACAAGCATTGAGTTAAGTTTGGGGAGATTTTATATGTAGAAAATATTGAGTAATTTCATATGTTAATTGCATAATTTTATATTATTTATTTTAGCACATTATATTATTTTTCTACCTTTTTTATTTACGGAAGCAATTTACTTCACCATGTAGTTTTTATTGATTATTTCAGATATTTAGAGTATTTTTGGAGTTAGAAGAGTTATTGGGCTATCAGACCGGCATCCCCATTGGAACTTGGGCCTTAAATCTTGCTGCAACCGCTAACACTGGGTAACCCAGTGTCAAAACAGATACCTAGTGCAGATTCAATTTCGGGATTTATTTACTTGGGGCGTAAGAAAAGAATTGAACACAATCTTAATGACCCATACTAAGGATGGAGGTTGCTCACACCTATATAAGGAGGCCAAAGAAGATAAAAAGGGAGTCATCATCATAGCCATCATCACATCTACCAGCACATCAATCATCACATCTATCGTCATAACCATATCACATCTTACACATCTCTCTCCATCTTAATTTTTTATACATCAAGATCTCCCACCATCGAGCCAACACAGTAAAAAGGGAAGCACCACGACGAACGGAGGAGCATCATCGCAACCGGGCATAGAAGAAATCTAGATCTACTTCATCGGTTTATTTCTCTTATTATTTATGAATAATTCTGTCTTTTCAAGCCACCATGTCCGGCTAAATTCTTTATTCCAGTTCTTAGGGATGTTTGAACCCATATCTATATTATTTATGTTTTAATCACGTAGCATATTCTTGACTTATTTCTTTGAATTATCTTTGTGTAATTGAGCAAATTTATTTATGCTATAATTCACTTTGATTAGTTTGGCCAACTTAATTAAAGTTTTTATATCTATTGCTAGATCTAGGGTTACAATACATAATCGTTAGAATTCTAAATCACAAGTAGCAACAATTGAATTTATTCAGTTGGATAGCACAAAATCAGGATCCTCTGGGTCGAGCTTGTGAACTCAATATCCTGTCTATTTACATCGTTTTGGCTCTTGATGCATCTAACGAACAAGATTTGAAGAGCTTGTTTTGAATCCTTCATTTAGATAGGTTTAATTGAAGATCTTGTTTTGATTAAATAAACTTAAGAAACGATTGGAGTTAACAGAGCTTGTTGTTGACTTCGGAGTAGGAGTTCATTAAGAATTAAGAAAAGATAAAGTGCTTCATTAATTCATAAATTAAATTAGAAGGGGAGATAACGGAACTAAGAACTGCATATTAATCGAAATCGTTTTCCTTATTAAATTTTTACTCCCTCTTTTTATTTGTCTATTTGTTATTTTAATTTATCTTGTTTACTTTAAATCAACCACCCCCTAGTATATCTAGTATTATTATTTTTAGTACTATTATCTATTTTGTATTGCTATTTTTGTTTTCCAAGAAATATTCTACTCAATAAGTACAATTAATTCAACCATTCCCTGTGGATTCGACCCTTACTTACCAGTACTACTATTTAGTATAAGTGAGTCAAGAACTTTTTAGAAATATCTAATTTTGACACGTCTCGATAGCGCGGTCACTGAGTCCGAGATATATCGGGCCATTCGATATTCTCGAAAGAGTTTGAGAATGGGCATATGGATTGGACTTACCTCCATTTTTGAGTCATGTTCACAATGTGTTTCTTGTATCACAGTTACGGAAGTACATATTGGATCCCAGTCATGTCATCGACTTTGGTGAGATCGAAGTAGCTAATGATGGCACGTTTCAAGAGAAACCAGTCAAGATACTTGAGAGTAGAATAAAGCAATTGAGAAATAAACCAATATCCTTGATAAAAGTTCAGTGGCCATGACATGGAGTCGAAGAAGCAACCTGGAAGACTGAAGACAATATGAAGGATAGATACCCAGAATTATTTCTATCTTAAGTTTCGGGAAAAAACTTCTTTCTAGAGAGGGAGTATGTAATACCCGGATAAATGTGTGTCTTTTCATCTATATTTGAATCTTGTGGTATTTGATTATGTCATATAAGTAATCGAAGTATGATTTTCCTTTATCCATACTCCAGTATTCATGATCGTATTGTGTAGAGTTTGTTAATTCATGCATGTATCTGTATGATATTAGCGTGTACTAACTAATGTAGTTAGCGCACGCTAAAAACCAGAGCTAGCATATGTTATGTTGTATGCTTAACATACGCAAGAGGCGGTCAAATATCAGATAAAGTATTGTCGGTGTGTGGAGCCTGTAACACCCCCAAGACGTTCAGGGCATATTACAGCGCCGTGGACCCCACACTGTGGAATCCACCAGGCTATCATAACAACAAGACATTCGACAACGAAAAACTATCCTTAATAAAACGACAATTCAAATAAAAGACTACAAACCGACCATTAAATTCTGACATCAAATCCATTTCCCAAAACGGGAACACAACATTAACAATTTCAAACAGGAAGTACTCGAGTACTTAAACCAATTTTATAATACATAAATCCCAAAATCAGACATCAATAGTAACCGACGGACATAACATCGAAAATCAAATACTGGACAATATCATGCTTGCCCATCATCCTCATACGTCCCGAGTGCTCGTTTATCCCCACGATCAATACCTGAAATACAAAAAGTATTTCCCCCATTTAAGGGGTTTGCGACAAATACTAGTGCAAGTACAATCCATTTGAACTACATTCTAATCAGATGAATATATGCGCCAAAAAGTCATTTTAGAAAACTTTTTATATTCCGGAATATTTACAATCACAAAACACATTATCTCCAACAAATCACAATTCAAAGTTAACCGTTGGTACGAGACTCACGGCCACCGTACCCCGCAGAGTCCCGTCGGACATCCCTGGGTGGCTAACCACAGTTCGCGATACGCACACTCACGGCAATACGTATCCCTAGAGGCCCTGTCGGACCGTCCCTAGGTGAACATACACATAACCATCCACAACAACCACGATACAGCCATAATTCAAATACTAGAACATGTAAACAAATGTAAAGTACTTGCCTTTGAGACATTCTTCGAAGAATCGGAAGTGAAAAATGACTACGGATGATCCGAATGGAAAACGACGGTTCCTAAACGAAGAATTAGCATAACTCAGTCCCAACGGACATCAATAATCGAAAGGAATACTCCCAAAACCCCGATTACAATTAACGACAAAAGACGTTCAATCAATACGGGTGAGGGTTTACGCAAAATCTCCCCGTATTGATAATTCACGGATTAAAATCAAGGAAACTGGATTTGGAATCATTCAATAATCACAATCGGTGAAGAATATCGTAATATATATGAACAATTCGGAATTAAACCCTGAAATCCCGAAATCCCCCCAAAACGACAAAATTAGGGTTCCTGAGGAATTACCTTGGATTCGACTGATGGAAGATGTGAATGTTGTAGATTAATCTCCCTTGGTACACAATAATCAATCTCTAAAGGAAATCCACGGATTGTTCTGGACAAATCTCTCCAAATTCACTCAAGAACACTCACGTCGCGAGAAGGGTTGAATAAGAATGAAAAGAAACTGACTGAGGTTAAGTCAGGTTTAAAAACGCTGACAGCGCGTTACGTACGTTAACACAAGCTGTTAACGTACGTTATGATGGTTACGTACGTAACCCAATGCTGGTTAACGTACGTAACCAAATGTCTGTACTAAATTGTGAAGGGTCATAACGTACGTTATGGATCATGCATAACGTACGTTATGCACGCAATGCAACCCGATTCAACACCAATTCGCATACCGATTCGACGACGAACTACAACACGAGGATAGAATCAAAAGTGTAAATACGAGGTATTCATAACAAGGAAGTTGAGTGCTCGAAAGTAAATGCACTCCCAACTACCGAGGAATCCAAAATACGACGAGGAGATAAATTTCCCTAAATTTATAGGAAATTACGAAAATGACCCAAGCGTCCGAAAATCACGATACGACGTCGGATTTACAAACCGGAAGTCTCAACATGACCAACTCAACCATAAGGACTTGTACAAACCAAGAAACAACGGAAACGAACGAGTTTTACGGGAATCGAACGTTCATACGGCAAAACATATCATAAAATGAGATTACGTGAAAACATCATCAAAACTCGTCCAAATGGAAAAACTCTAAGAACAAAGTAGATTCGAAATGTCGAAACGGTTACAAGCGAGTCGATAAAAATAGACATACACCAAAAATGGAAACTGCTAAAAATGGAAAAATTACGGATATTACATTCTCCCCCTCTAAAATAAAGTTTCGTCCCGAAACTTAAGAATCAAAAAGCTCGTGGTATCTCGAACGCATATCCTCCGCTAGCTCCCACGTCGCTTCTTCTACTCCGTGCCTCGACCATTGCACCTTAACCAAAGGAATGGTTTTGTGCCTTAACTGCTTGTCACGACGCTCCAAAATTCTGACGGGCCTCTCTTCAAACGTAATATCCTTCTCAATCTCCACGTCCCCAAAGTCGATAATGTGGGAAGGGTCCGGAACGTACTTCCTCAACTGGGAAACGTAAAATACGCTATGTACATGACTCAGCGACGGAGGTAAAGCCAAACGGTACGCTAACTCACCGACTCTCTCCAATACCTCGAAAGGTCCAATATATCTCGGGCTGAGTTTCCCCTTCTTCCCAAAACGGAAGACTCCCTTCGTCGGAGACACTCTCAACAGAACATGATCCCCCACCTCAAACTCCAAAGGTCTACGCCTAACATCCGCGTAAGACTTTGTCGACTCGAGCACCCAACATCCTCTTTCTAATCAATTCGATTTTCTCCTCGTCTCCAACACGGATCCGGCTCGGTGCCAACCAAATCGGACGGCTCATCCCAACATATCGGTGATCGCAACGCCGCCATAAAGTGCCTCATATGGTGCCATCTTAATCGACGCGTGCGCCTATTATTATAAGTAAACTCAATTAAGGCCAAATGCTCCTCCCAATTACTACTCAGCCTAACGCACACGCGCGCAACAAATCCTCGAACGTCCGAATGGTACGCTCGACCGCCATCGGCCTGGGATGGAACGGGTGCTCAAACGTAGCCGAGTCCCCAATGCCTTATGCACCGCCAAAAATGCGATACAAATCGCCATCTCTCGTCAAATAATGGTCCTCGGCGTACCATGAAGCCTCACTATCCGAGTGTTAAAAATACGAGCCGGCTTTTCCGGACCCCAAGTATCCTTGATGCCCGTAAAATGTGCCTACTTAGTCACGGTCTACAATCACCCATACCATATTCATACTACTTCGTCCTCGGTAAACTCGTGACAAAATCCATAGAGATGTCCTCCCACTTCCATTCCGAACGGGAAGTGGTTTCAATAATCCGGTGCCGATGCTCAATCTTGACTTGCCGACAAGTCAAACACTTAGCTACAAACCGAACTACCTCTTTCTTCATATCGCTCCACCGTAAATTTTTCCTCGATCTTTATACATTTTACTCGAGCCGGATGGACCGAGTAAGGTGACGCATGAGCCTCTCGCATGATATTCGTCTCACCCGAGTCGTTCGAACACACAACCGACCTCGGAATCTCAACACTCCATCCTCATGAATAACAAATCCCGGGCTTTCCCCTTCTCTACACTCTCCAAGTCAATAAACATCGGGTCCTCCAACTGCCCCGATTTAATGTCCTCGACTGCAGACGAAGAAATCTCAAGAGTACGCAATCGCCTGTAACTCTCTGCAAGACAATCTCAATGCTCGGCTTCATAAAATCACGCTAAGTCCCGACCGGGCCGTAAGCAACTCAAGCGCTCAAGCGATCGAT
This sequence comes from Orobanche coerulescens, assembly GCA_033398695.1. Lineage (NCBI taxonomy): Eukaryota > Viridiplantae > Streptophyta > Magnoliopsida > Lamiales > Orobanchaceae > Orobanche > Orobanche coerulescens. Next base: position 130,604,584 of record CM065812.1, on the reverse strand, counting down.
TTCCGGCTCAAGGCGTCGCTACCACATTAGCCTTGCCGGATGATAAAGGATCTCGAGATCGTAATCCTTAATCAATTCCAACCACCTCCTCGCCTCATATTAAGCTCTTTCGTGAAAATGTACTTCGTGCTCTTGTGATCGGTGAAAATCGACACGACGAGCCATACAAGTAATGACGCCAAATCTTCAACGCAAAAACAATCTGCCAACTCAAGATCGTGCGTAGGTAATTCAATTCATAGGGTTTCAATCGACGGGAAGCATAAGCAATCGTCCTCCCGCCGCATAAGTACGCATCCGAGCCCTTGGCCCGAAGCATCACTATAAACCGAGAAACCATCATTACCACTCGGTAAGGCCAACACGGAGCGGTCGCCAACCGCTTCTTCAACTCCTCAAAACTTTTCTCGCTCTCATCGGTCCACACAAACTTCTCTCGACTTCGTAACAATCGAGTCGGGCCGGTCGAGCAGTATAGAGAACCCCTCGACGAATCTACGATAATACCCGCTAATCCCAAAACTACGGACCTCTTTCACGTTCTTGGCGGCGCCCAATCCAACACCGCCTCTACCTTATGTGGGTCCACACGAACACCCTCGGCCGAGATCACATGACCGAGAAACATAACTTCCCGTAACCAAAACTGCACTTTGAGAACTTCGCAAAAGATGCTGAGTTCTCAAAATATCTAACACAATATGCAAATGACGGCGTGCTCCTCCTCGCTCCTCGAGTAAATCAGCATGTCATCGATAAAAACGACTACACACTTATCGAGGTACTCGATAAAGACTTTGTTCATAAGCTGCATGAACACGGCTGGTGCGTTGGTTAGCCCAAAAGGCATAACCACAAACTCGTAGTGACCGTATCTCGTCCGAAAGGCCGTCTTCGGAATATCGGTATCCTTCACTGAGCAGATAATACCCCGATCTCAAATCAATCTTCGAAAACACGGTCGCTCCTTGCAACTGATCAAACAAGTCATCAATCCTCGGGAGTGGATATTTGTTTTTGATGGTCACTTTGTTCAACTCTCGGTAGTCGATGCACAAACGAAGTGACCCATCCTTCTTCTTTACAAATAGGACCGGTGCGCCCCAAGGCGAAGCACTCGGTCGAATATACCCCATGTCTAGCAACTCTCCCAATTGTTTCTTCAACTCAAGCATCTCGGCAGGCGCCATACGGTATGGCGTCTTAGAGATAGGTGCTGCACCCGGCTCTAGATCGACGGTAAACTCAACCTCTCGGCCCGGCGGCAAACCCGACAACTCATCTGGAAAGACGTCAGGATACTCACATACTACCGGAATAGACGAGAGCTCGACTCCCCCTTCTTCCGATATCAAAGCGTAACACCAATAGCCCGTGCAACCTCCCCGAAGGAGTCTCACCGCCCTCAAAGCGCTGATCAGTAATCTCTGGCTACCCCGCTTACGCCCCACAAAAGAATGCTCGATACCATCAGAGGCTAACATCGAAACAGTCCTCGTTCTATAATTCATGATCGCCCCATGACGGTCCAGCCAATCCTCACCCAGAATCAAATCCTCATCTCTAATATCTACCGCAATCAGATTAGAAAGCCAATCCCTCCCCGCGATACTCACAGAAAAATCTCTAATCTCACGGTCCCCCACGATGCTATCCCCGCTAGGAAGTTTAACAACAAAAGGCTCTCAAGCAACAAGGCTATCAAAATGCAAAGCGACGCACACACCCATAGATATAAAAGAATGAGTAGCACCGTAATCGAACAATACGGAAACAGATGGTCAAGGATGTGGACGGTACTGTAGCCACCGTCGCGTCGGGATCTCCGGCTCGCCTCATCTCATACAAACGGGGCGAATGCACTCCCGCACTAGAAGCTCCTCTAGAAGGCCGACCACGACCTCGACCTCTACCAAAACTCTGCTGGCCGAGGAACCGCTTGCCTGATTCACACTTGGCTCTCCTGCAGCTGGAGCAGATATCTGAGTAACTGGAGCCCGAGCTGTATCCGTACAAAACTTAGCACGGTGACCCATACGACCACAAGCAAGGCACTGGATCGGAGGCCTATCACACTCACTCATCATGTGACCCGGACGACTGCAGTTGAAGCACGTAGGACCACGAACGGAACCAGCAGGAGCAGACCTAGAACCGTTTCCTCGACCAACTGATGGCGACTGACCCCCGAAGACTCGCGAACCAGACTGAGTCTTCGGATACCCTCCTGACTTGCCTCCCGAAAACTGACCGGCGGTTTTCTGTTTCTTTCCTTCGGTTGCCGTCTCTGTCGCAGAAAACGACATCTCATAAGCCATCGCCTTATTCTGATATTCTTTCAAAGTCGTGCACCCCAGACCAGACATGTAGTGGCGCACTCTCGGTTTCATCCGCATGTCAAAGTGGCGGATCTTATCAAGCTCATCGCGGACTTGGTTTCTCACATAATGTAACTGTTGATTGTAGTCCTTGATAGCTTGAGAAATAGGAACATCTTGGGGCTTAGCCTCAAAGAAGGCTCGGATCCTCCTCTTTCACTGCCAAGCGATGATTCGTCTTCCATCGATCTCGAAACTCGCCCACGTAGCTGCCCGGTCACGCGGTTTCACCGCTTGCCACCACGTCGCCGCCTCCTTGGCGAGGAAGTACCGAGCAATGGGTACTTTCCTCTCCTCGGGCAATTAGCGCCTCAAACACTTTCTCTATCTCGAATAGCCAATTCTCCCAACCGTAAGGGCTCAAGCACCATCAAATGCGGAGGACGCATACGAATCACGTCTGAAGTAGCTTATCATTGCCGGATCCGGTAGGCGGAACCGGGTTGGCATTAGCATGGCCGACTGTAACGGCCCGAGCCGCAGCGCCATCTCGGTTCACTACTTGGCCGTAATATGTTGGCCACTCCAACATTCTCATGAGCATTACCGAGCTAGCGATCGTCTCGCCGACCTCCGAACTAGGGGAACACTGCTCGACAAAGAGGGCATCGCCGAATCGCTTCCGAGTGATCGGACATGGCCGCCCACGGCCGCGCCACGTCCCCTACCGCGTCCGCGTCCTCTACCAGCAGGAATTCAAGAAGCAACGGGTAAGTACAATTCAAACGCAAAACGCAAAAGATACTAAGACAGAATAGAACAAAACGGTGAAACGAGTCAAGTTAGGAAAACTTACGAGCACCGCGCATCGAGATGATGGCATAGCGGATACTTGTCCCAAAACGACACTTAACTAGACCCGAATGACCGACACCTAGGTATCCATAAACCTAAGCTCCGATACCATTTTCTCGTAACACCCCAAGACGTTCAGGGCATATTATCACGTGGACCCTACACCGTGGAATCCACTGTGCTATCATAACAACAAGACATTCGACAACGAAAAACTATCCTTAATAAAACGACAATTCAAATAAAAGACTACAAACCGACCATTAAATTCGACATCAAATCCATTTCCCAAAACGGAACACAACATTAACAATTTCAAACAGAAGTACTCGAGTACTTAAACCAATTTTATAATACATAAATCCCAAAATCGACATCAATAGTAACCGGACATAACATCGAAAATCAAATCCGGACAATATCATGCTTGCCCATCATCCTCATACGTCCCGAGTGCTCGTTTATCCCCACGATCAATACCGAAATACAAAAGTATTTCCCCATTTAAGGGGTTAGCGACAATCGCTAGTGCAAGTACAATCCATTTGAACTACATTCTAATCGATGAATATATGTGCCAAAAAGTCATTTTAGAAAACATTTTATATTCTAATATTTACAATCACAAAACACATTATCTCCAACAAATCATAATTCAAAGTTAACCGTTGGTACGAGACTCACGGCCACCGTACCCGCAGAGTCCCGTCGGACATCCCCGGGTGGCTAACCACGATTCGCGATACGCACACTCACGGCAATACGTATCCCTAGAGGCCCCGCTTGACCGTCCCTAGGTGAACATACACATAACCATCCACAACAAACACGATACACCCATAATTCAAATACTAGAACATGTAAACAAATGTAAAGTACTTGCCTTTGAGACATTCTTCTAAGAATCGGAAGTGAAAAATGACTTCGGATGATCCGAATGGAAAACGACGGTTCCTAAACGAAGAATTAGCATAACTCAGTCCCAACGGTCATCAATAATCGAAAGGAATACTCCCAAAACCCCGATTACAATTAACGACAAAGACGCTCAATCAATACAGTGAGGGTTTACGCAAAATCTCCCGTATTGATAATTCACGGATTAAAATCAAGGAAACTGGATTTGGAATCATTCAATAATCACAATCGGTGAAGAATATCGTAATATATATGAACAATTCGAATTAAACCGAAATCCCAAAATCCCCAAAACGACAAAATTAGGGTTCTGAGGAATTACCTTGGATTCGATCGATGGAAGATGTGAATGTTGTAGATTAATCTCCTTGGTACACAATAATCAATCTCTAAAGGAAATCCATGATTGTTACGGACAAATCGCTCCAAATGCACTCAAGAACACTCACGTCGCGAGAAGGGTTGAATAAGAATGAAAAGAAACTGACCGAGGTTAAGTCGGGTTTAAAAACGCCGACAATGTTACGTGCGTTAACACAAGCCGTTAACGTGCGTTATGATGGTTACGTCGTAACCCAATGCCGTTAACGTCGTAACCAAATGTCTGTACTAAATTGTGAAGGGTCATAACGTGCGTTATGGATCATGCATAACGTCGTTATGCACGTAATGCAACCCGGCTCAACACCAATTCGCATACCGATTCGATTGACGAACTACAACACGAGGATAGAATCAAAAGTGTAAATACGAGGTATTCATAACAAGGAAGTTGAGTGCTCGAAAGTAAATGCACTCCCAACTACCGAGGAATCCAAAATACGACGAGGAGATAAATTTCCCTAAATTTATAGGAAATTACGAAAATGACCCAAGCGTCCGAAAATCACGATACGACGTCGGATTTACAAACCGGAAGTCTCAACATGACCAACTCAACCATAAGGACTTGTACAAACCAAGAAACAACGGAAACGAACGAGTTTTACGAGAATCGAACGTTCATACGGCAAAACATATCATAAAATGAGATTACGTGAAAACATCATCAAAACTCGTCCAAATGGAAAAACTCTAAGAACAAAGTAGATTCGAAATGTCGAAACGGTTACAAGCGAGTCGATAAAAATAGACATACACCAAAAATGGAAACTGCTAAAAATGGAAAAATTACGGATATTACAGAGCCGGGTGAAGATGTGGACGTATTTCCTTTGCATGAACCTGGACACTTCTTGGAAAAGTTAGGTCAATGGTGTTTAGCGTACACTACACAATGTAGTTAACATACGCTAAGACGAGGATAGAAACATGCAGTAAGGTATGTGAGGTCGTCAGTGTACGGTATACTGTGTTAACGTACGCTAAGTCAGCACGTAGCATACGTAATGACTAGATGGCGTACATAAGATTAAGGACCGAATTAGGAAGTGTGCTACGGAGCCCGTTAGCGTATGCTAAGGATAAGGGATAACGTACGTTAATTGTTATTTCCTATAAATAGGACATCACCCATTTCATTTCTTATACTCCTTCATTTCCTCTTGGTACGACCTCTGCAACCTCAAGAGTTACTCCAACGAATATACCTCCTTATATTAGCCTCTCTACCTGGTTTTGAAGATCTTAGACATCTCATATTGGTATTCAAGCCCGCGGTATCGAGTTCTACCGATCATTTTCATCGTTATTCTTTGTGTAAGGTATGTTGCGATCATCTCAACTCATATCTCGTTTCAAGAAGCTTGTTATGGACATGTTGATGATGTTATAAAGAATTATCAATCATGCTTGAACTAGATATCATAGGTTTGGAAGATTATGATGATTAAGCTTAGGTTTTTCATGTTGAAGATGATGGTATGTTGGCCTATGATTACATTGAGTAGGATGAAGTTTTCAAAAATATTCATGTCCTCTCCTTAATGATTTCGAAATAAGTAGAGATTGGATGACTTAAAGTTGAAATATGCATAATGGGTGAATGATTATGATAATTATAGAAGCCTTCACCAAGAATGTGATCTTTGTCCTTTGAAGAAAATCATTGATTGAATATCCTTCCTATATCAATCATTGTTAGAAGATGAAGGTGATGATTAGGTATATTGATCCATTAGCACTCTTGTAGGAGGTTTAATCATTGAAGAAGGATTGGGGTTTTGGTTAAACTTTGAATTAAACTTAGAAGAACCGAGTGAATATGTTCCTTTGTATGATGTTTGGGATATGTTCATCACAATCACGTTTTTGATAAGGACCGATGAGTAGCTGCACCATACATGTATAAGTTGATAATCATCGGTTCGAGTATTGAATTCTTGACGACATGAAAATACCTGAATTTCGTAGACGTCCTCGAGTTATCCCCATTATTGGCATTCAATTCACATGATGTATGTTGGAAGTCCGACTAAGTGTTCGTCGGGTAGTTGAACCGTGAACCGATCGTACATAAGATGATTAACCAGTCATAGTTAGGAACATTAAATGCTCGTGTGTTAGTCATGTATACACAAATTTAACTCTTTGTTATTTATTTTTGTATATGGTCCGGATTTTTGCAAGTGGTTGAGCGAAGGGACCACATTCGGGTGTACTGACGTTCGTCAAAGTATTTAATCCTTGTCGTCATTATAAGGCAAGTACTTTAAATATGTTTTCTGTATTAATGTTATTCGTGTTGTTGGGCATATGTGTTGTTGTCGTTTCTCCACTTCGTGTTGGTCCAACGGGATCACCTTGGGATATATGCTAGTGTGCGCTGGACCATTGGACGGATTTTCCACCTCGTGTTGGTCCGACAGGATCATCTTCGGATCTATGCAGTGAATGCTGGATCATCGGATTACCATGTATATGTTGTGATTATCATGTCGTGAAATGCATTGTTAGTCTTCTCGTAGGAGAGGCTTGTTATTGTTGTTATTATTATTCTTCATTAATTGTTGAATAATTTGTTGTTATATAATTATCGTACTTGTACTAGCATCGTTGTGCTAACCCCTTCGGAGGTTGACATGGGTTTTATATTCAGGATCCAGAAGAGCCGTAAAACAACCACAGTGGCAGCATGACAACAAGGGTATACATTGATGTTGATGGCTCGGAGAAGTCCTTTCAGTTGTGTGTTGATTGAATAAGTACTCGAGTACATTGTTTTTTTTTGTGTTGATTTGAATGGTCATGTATTGATAAAACTCTATTCGGTGTTTGTCTTTCATTGTCGAAAAATTCGGTTTGTAATAATAATTCCACTTGTAGTATTTTATAAATGTTGTTTTAAATTCTTAGCCTAGTAAATCCTTATATAAAGGGTTTACATCGTTGTAATTATCCTGAATATTTTGGGGTGTTACAACCTCCATATCCATCCTCACCTTAGAAATTCATACCTATTACCCTCCCATCACCCATGGTGGGTATGAGTTTAAATCCATCCTCGCCCCGACGATTATAAAGTAAAAACCATCCTCGCCCTACCACCTATATGATTCTCATCCCCACTTTATACCCACCTTACCCGCCCCATGATTCGCATATCATTTTAAATAACAATTATAATTATACAAGTCATACATGCTTGAAACAATAAAGAATTTTTTAACTTAAATGTAGTTTTAAATAATTTTACACATGAAAATAATATTTATTATATTCTTAAAATATCCAGTTGCATCTTAAATATCATAAAATATATAAAATAAGTGAATATAAAGTGGGACTAATGGGGAGGAGAATGAGGCGGTGTGGGCAGTGGCGGATCTACACCTAAAATATTGGTAGTGCATATTCTTAATACATGTAACAAACCCTGAGACAGTTCCCAAGCCCACACACGGTCGTAACATCAATAAAAACAATACTAGCGAGTACTTACGCAAAATGTTTTGACCAACAATATAAACAACATCCGCAATCCGAGAGAATATATACTTAGAGTGTCATAATCACATTTGATAGCTTCCATTGCTCTATTCTAGCCGTAGTCTTGGAGGTTAATAGGGTGATTGTCATTACGATCGTTTCTCCGGCACGTGGCAAGTAGAGACGCGGTGCTTTCGGCGTTGGATCATTCAAGATCTTGACGAATCGGATTCGTTGAAAGACCACCTAAAGCTTGGGGAATCGCTTACGTGGAGTACACCATTTAATCAACGGACTAAGAGGGTATGATTTCTAATCTTCCTTGTTTTCGTTTTATATTCGTATATACGTAGCTTGATCGATCCTCGTGGGATTCAGATCGAATTAGATTCGTATATTGCTTCCGCACCGAATCCCAACAGTGGTATAGGAGAGTAGGTCTTGCGATCGTATATACGGTATTTAGCATTTGGAATGCTTGATTGGATGGTGAATGATTTGGAATCATTTATAGTCATAATCGTGGTGTATGTTTTTCGTTTCGTTGTAGTTATATTTTTCGTAAATTTATGTCTAAATATAAATCTTTAATTTCTGGGAAATGTGATTTATATTGAAGATATGAAATTCGAAAAATATTGATATTGGATATCCGGTCGAAAATCTAGCCCCGAATCGTCGTTGGACGACTTTTCGACGAAGTGTAGTGTTCTGGACATGTGACACGGGCCATGTCACTTTTGACACGGTCGAGTCTCCTATCCAATGAGTTTGACAAGGCACGTGTCATTGTGACTCGACCATGTCAGGCTGCCAGTTTCGTCCCAGGTTCGATTTTTCTGTGTATTCCAAAAAATTAATCTCCCGCATGTTAAATTAGATTTAATATGATTAAAATGATTTATTGTATTTCATTTTATAAGGGAAATTTAATTAATTGGAATTGTAACACCCCCATACACTATCTGGGAATATTACACGCCGCGGACCCTCTCCACGAGGATCTACCAAGCTAATTACCAAAACAAGACATCACATTACTTGCCGTCATGGCTAAATAATGAACCATTAGACCGATTTGGTCTTTTGCCACAAACATACAAACTAAAGTTCATATACATCTCTCTTACAAGACTCATACCTGCACATGGGTCAAAATACAAAACAGCGGAAGACTGAAAATAACTCAACAATACAACAACATCAACTGGACTCTGAACTCTTGATTACTATCGCAGCTCGTCTTCCTCCATGCCGTCCCTACGGTTGCTCCAACGAAATAAGCATACCTGAAATGCATGATACGTATTTCCCCCATTTAAGGGGTTAGAATTGGAATGGCTAGTACAAGTATTCGGTCTATATCAAATATATCACGCCAATATCAGTTACATTAAAATGACAACAGTCGTGAAAGAATTTCCCGAGAGGTTATCAATGTTTGAAGTACAACTCAAGTCTATGAAAATAATACCGATCAACTCGGGGGGTTTAGAAAATGACAGCAAGTCTTTTGGAACTTCACGTCCGAGGTTATAAAACTTTTCCAAAACAATAGGGTCTCGGCCCAAAACTATTTTATGCGACAAACATTTTTATAAATAGGAAATGTTTCGGGACTTCCGTCCTTAGTTATGAATTCCATTTCAAACCTTTGGGTCTCGACCCAAGATCGTTTTGCACAAATAACATTAACACATCTATAGGGATCTCAGCCCAAGACCTCTCCAAACTAAAATACACGGATTCAATATCAAAGTTTATTTTCTAATACCAAAACCTCACAATCAAAGGGCTAAACTCTTACAACACATAACCTAGTGCCATTCTAGTCAAGTACCAAGACCCTATATATAATGTAACTCAACATTGAGAAAGAACGTTGTGATATTCCGGATATATCACAATTAGTGAAAACAGTAAATCAATATGTCTCAACATCACAACTATCCACACTTGGTAACCCGCGGCCGTACCCATTAGTATCGACCCCCAAAGGCCCCATCGGACCATCCCTGGGTGGGAAACCACTTCCGCAGTCGTACCCATTAGTATCGACCCCCAAAGGCCCCGTCGGACCATCCCCGGGTGGAAGAACGACAACACACGCACCCAAGTCCACTCCCGTGGCCGTACCCATTAGTATCGGCCCCGAGAGGCCACACATGCCATCCCGGGTGGAAGAACGACAACATATCCACACATTACAAAACTTCATGTCTCGATTGCTAGTCACAATATATATAATTAAGGCACTTGCTAGAATTGGACATTACCGACACGTAACTACGACCAAGGATTTGACACAACAATTATTCCTATTATACGTCAACACACAACAATCACCACAAACAGCACTTACGACACAACCGACACGACTTCACAACAACCGAACAATCCTCGACGCTTCACTATACATTGATAAGTAAAATCAACTAAATCAAATCATTAATACCGACTCAAGTCCTTTTCACGATTACGAACTATCACCACTTAAATATGACCGATGACTTTACACGATTTAATCCACACGACGCAATGATCCTCTAGACATTTCAACACACGTCTAAGTATACTATCTAACCAACATCTCACCTCCAATGACGTACTTCTATGTCAAGCAAAAACGGACACTAACTCGATCTAATAACGTAACACCTACGACGATTTACATAACGCACAATTGACAAAATGAACAACCATTGCAGATTCGTTAAACAACCTCAATTCACACAATATAAAGCGTATAGACAAGAATACTTGCCTCGATAATTGATGCCGAAAGCTCTGACGAACACGGCTCACCCGATTGATCCATTGAAATCCCGACCATTATTATAACCACATAATAAGTATCTAATATATGAATGCAATTTATTATAATATAATTATAAGGTAATTAATCGGCTAATATATTACCTCGATTGCGCCCCTTAATTTATTGATCATATCAAATGACCAGCGATACAAAACCCAGGTCCATATCTCGATTTAACTAATGATGGGAGTCATAATTCGAATTCTTGAATGATTGTCCCGTATACAATTCCGATATTGGGCTCATTATGTAAGTCGAATATGCAAATCCATTCATAGAATAATTTATCAAGGCTTTCTTCTTCGACTCCATCTTCCCCGTCGTGTATATATATATATATATATATATATATATATATATATATATATAACATATATATCACACACACATACAACACACACGCACACACATACGGCACACACAACACACATACAGACACTCACATACAGCACACACACACACAGATATATATATATATACATACATATATATATATATATATATATATATATATATATATATATATATATATATATATATATATATAACACAACTAACACAAACACACAAACCTGCACATACACATACATACAAGACACACTTATATTTATATACATATATATATATATATACATACAGCACACACAGCACACAATACGTACAACCGCCCGCTCACGATCATTCCGGCCGTTCAGTTCAGAAGCCATCTCCGGTCGTTGGAAATCTAGCTCGATCAAAACACCATAATCGGCCCGTCTCTGAACTGGAGTCGTGTCCATGGCCGGAGACCATGAAGAACCGGTGCATGAGATCCACCTCTTCGGGAACTCGAAACCCGAACAGCCCAACTGGGCTTCTGCCGCTCCGGCCCGTCTGAAAGGTCCGGCTAGATCTATGATTTCTCCAGCCGAAAGCCGCCTGAAGTTCCGACCATATCATTACTTCTCCAGACACAAGCCACGATGTCGCCGTCGATATCCAGTTGTCGCCGGAGACGCCAGCCCGTTGCGTTGACTTCCGCGATTCACCTCTGCCGGAACCAAGCTCCTCCGACCAAGTCGAAGCCATGATCTCAGCGGACCGCGATCGTCATCTCCATCGTTTCTCAAATCGCCGGTCCGATCGCCAAGAAGGAGGAAAGGGAAGGGTGGTGTCCGGTGGATGTCCATCCGTGTGAATTTGAGGCGGGTGGTGAAAGGAACGTGTGAAAGGGGAAAGAGAGTGAGAAAATACGTGAGGGATTCTAGACATATATATATATATATATATATATATATATATATAATGGATAGTTGGGTTTATTCCACCCAACCCGATTCGATTATAAATTAATCGAGTAAAAATAGATCAATTTGAGATTCATTGTTCAGTCCTCTGTTCGATTATCTGATTAATTCATACTGCGTTCGATAAAACCAATAACTCACCAATATTTTAGTCCAACATCTCAGAGTCTGCCCAACTTTTAAATAATCAGCTAATAAAATAAAATAAAAACAAATAAATAAAATTTAGATCGCCAAAATTCGAATTTAAAATTTTCGGATATTACATTCTATGCCACTTACAATAAGTTTTGTCCCTGAAACTTGTCATATCATCACCCAACTCACTGTAGTATCACTCCAATTATGCATACGATCCGTTCGGCAATATCGGTAATCTCATGATTCGATCAATTCATACGTACATAGTCTTCGATATATAAAACGGCACTCGAGAGAGATCACCTCGTATTTGACAATCATCGGGCCGACTTGTCATTCATCATACCACCAAAAATACTTAGGGACACCTATACCACTTAAAATATTTATACATGCCGAAAAAAGAAATAAAAATATCGAAATAATATTTTTTTTAATACTCAAAAATACTGAAAAGAATTTATCAAGAAACTCCATCATTAATTTCAAAAATCTCAACATTCGACTCATTTGATCAAATTTTACGACCTTCGCCCTTTGTAAATAACCAAAATAAAATATTTTCTCTCGAAATTTCAAAGCATCACTCTATATTATATATGTTCGTATCACGCACCAAGAATATTTTTCAATAATTCAAATATTCTACAAATATCCATTTTCTGGGTACCGTCATTAGAATCTCATTTGAAAATGCAAAGTTCGAATTGCAAAAAAATCAACAATTTCAAAACATACGTTAAGTCACCGCTTACATATACCAATAAAATAGTTACGAAAATTTTCCAATTTAACTCAGATTGCAAAATACTAGTAAGTCATTTAAAAATACACGTGCAACGGATATAGGTAACGATGAGAGTATATTAAGGTAGAAAGAAACAATCAATCAACTCTCTTATTTGAAAATATACGGCCGGTTTGTCCAAAATTCTAGAAAATTTTCAAGAAGTCACACTAACCGCCGTTTGACCGTACTAGTAAAATATTTTAGAAGGTCTGATTTTCACAACATACTCGAGTCTATGAAATTTTTAGAAACATTTTCAAATAACGCGCAGCCTACACAGTTATGAGCACGTTTATAGCAATTAGCAACAATTAGTTAAACATATCTGGTTTCCAAACACGTGCACATCTACCATTCAAATCATCATACTAATCGATACCACTCATGAATATAATCTTAAATTCAAACATACATCAAAACCACCTATTTGAGTTTCCGACAATCTCTGCTGTCAATACGCCTCCTGGAACACATTAGTGTCCAGAAACTTCCACAACATATTGCACCAATCAAAGCTCAATCTACCAATATATATATGTATATATATATATATAACTAAATATATATACATATGTATATAACGGTTTCCACCTTACCTCTTACTTGTAAATAAAATTATGCTGCACAAAATATAAAATATTATATAAAAGGAGAGACTTACGTCCACAGGTCGCACGAGGAAGACGGTCGCCCACGATACTAATCTCAACGGACAACACGAACGACATGACATGACAATGTACAAGTCGACTTTGTTAACCGACAACTCAAACGACGCGACAAGACACGACTCGACTCGACTCGAATCAAGACACGACTCGACTCGACCCGACAACCTAGGTTTTCACAACCAAAGCTCCGATACCATAAATGTAACACCCCCATACACTATCTGGGAAAATTACACGCTGCAGACCCTCTCCACGAGGATCTACCAGGCTAATTACCGAAACAAGACATCACATTACTTGCCGTCATGGCTAAATAATGAAGCATTAGACCGATTTGGTCTTTTGCCACAAACATACAAACTAAAGTTCATATACATCTCTCTTACAAGACTCATACCTGCACATGGGTCAAAATACAAAACAGCGGAAGACTGAAAATAACTCAACAATACAACAACATCAACTGGACTCTGAACTCTTGATTAGTATCGCAGCTCGTCTTCCTCCATGCCGTCCCTGCGGTTGCTCCAATGAACTAAGCATACCTGAAATGCATGATACGCATTTCCCCCATTTAAGGGGTTAGCATTGGAATGGCTAGTACAAGTATTTAGTATATATCAAATATATCACGCCAATATCAGTTAGATTAAAATGACAACAGTCGTGAAAGAATTTCCCGAGAGGTTTTCAATGTTTGAAGTATAACTCAAGTCTATGAAAATAATACCGATCAACTCGGGGGTTTTAGAAAATGACAGCAAGTCTTTTGGGACTTCAAGTCCAAGGTTATAAAACCTTTCCAAAACAATAGGGTCTCGGCCCAAAACTATTTTATGCGACAAACATTTTTATAAATAGGAAATGTTTCGGGACTTCCGTCCTTAGTTATGAATTCCGTTTCAAACCTTTGGGTCTCGATCCAAGATCGTTTTCCACAAATAACATTAACACATCCATAGGGATCTCAGCCCAAGACCTCTCCAAACTAAAATATATGAATTCAATATCAAAGTTTATTTTCCAATACCAAAACCTCACAATCAAAGGGCTAAACTCTTAAGACACATAACCTAGTGCCATTCTAGTCTAGTACCAAGACCCTATATACAATGCAACTCAACATCGAGAAAGAACGTTGTGATATTCCGGATATATCACAATTACTGAAAACAGTACATCAATATGTCTCAACATCACAACTATCCACACTTGGTAACCCGCATCCGTACCCATTAGTATCGACCCCCAGAGGCCCCGTCGGACCATCCCCGGGTGAGAAACCACTTCTGTGGTCGTACCCATTAGTATCGACCCCCAGAGGCCCCGTCGGACCATCCCCGGGTGGAAGAACGACAACACACGCACCCAAGTCCACTCCCGTGGCTGTACCCATTAGTATCGGCCCCCAGAGGCCACACATGCCATCCCCGTGTGGAGAACGACAACACATCCACACGTTACAAAACTGCATGTCTCGATTGCTAGTCACAATATATATAATTAAGGCACTTGCTAGAATTGAACATTACCGACACGTAACTAAGAGCAAGGATTTGACACAACAATTATCCCTATTATACGTCAACACACAACAATCACCACAAACAGCACTTATGACACAACCGACACGACTTCACAACAACCGAACAATCCTCGACGCTTCACTATACATTGATAAGTAAAATCAACTAAATCAAATCATTAATATCGACTCAAGTCCTTTTCACGATTACGAACTATCACCACTTAAATATGACCGATGACTTTACACGATTTAATCCACACGACGCAATGATCCTCTAGACATTTCAACACACGTCTAAGTATAGTATCTAACCAACATCTCGCCTCCAATGACGTACTTCTACGTCAAGCAACAACTGACACTAACTCGATCTAATAACGTAACACCTACGACAATTTACATAACGCACAATTGACAAAATGAACAACCATTGCAGATTCGTTAAACAACCTCAATTCACACAATATAAAGCGTATAGACAAGAATACTTACCTCGATAATTGATGCTGAAAGCTCTGACGAACACGGCTCACCTGATTGATCCATTGAAATCCCAACCTTTATTATAATCACATAATAAGTATTTAATATATGAATGCAATTTATTATAATATAATTATAAGGTAATTAATCGGCTAATATATTACCTCGATTGCGCCCCTTAATTTATTGATCAGATCAAATGACCAGCAATACACAACCCAGGTCCATATCTCGATTTAAATAATGATAGGAGTCATAATTCAAATTCTTGAATGATTGTCCCGTATACAATTCCGATCTCGGGCTCATTCTGTAAGTCGAATATGCGAATCCATTCGTAGAATAATTTATCAAGGCTTTCTTCTTCGTCTCCATCTTCCCCGTCGTGTATATATATATAATATATATATCACACACACATACAACACACACGCACACACATACGGCACACACAACACACATACAGACACTCACATACAACACACACACAACACACACACACACACACATATATATATATATATAACACAACTAACACACACACACAAACCTGCACATACACATACATACAAGACACACTTATATATATATATATATATATATATATATATATATATACAGCACACACAGCACACAATACGTACAACCGCCCACTCACGATCATTCCGGCCGTTCAGTTCAGAAGCCATCTCCGGTCGTCAGAAATCTAGCTCGATCAAAACACCCTAATCGGCCCGTCTCTGAACTGGAGTCGCGTTCATGGCCGGAGACCATGAAGAACCGGTGCATGAGATCCACCACCTCGGGAACTCGAAACCCGAACAGCCCAACTGGGCTTCTGCCGCTCTGGCCCGTCTGAAAGGTCCAGCTAGATCTATGATTTCTCCAGCCGAAAGCCGCCTAAAGTTCCGACCATATCGCTACTTCTCCATACACAAGACACGATGTCGCCGTCGATATCTAGTCGTCGCCGGAGACGCCAGCCCGTCGCGTTGACTTCCGCGATTCACCTCTGCCGGAACCAAGCTCCTCCGACCAAGTCGAAGCCATGATCTCAGCGGACCGCGATCGTCATCTCCATCGTTTCTCAAATCGCCGGTCCGATCGCCAAGAAGGAGGAAAGGGAAGGGTGGTGTCCGGTGGATGTCCATCCGTGTGAATTTGAGGCGGGTGGTGAAAGGAACGTGTGAAAGGGGAAAGAGAGTGAGAAAATACGTGAGGGATTCTAGACATATGCATATATATATATATATATAATGGATAGTTGGGTTTATTCCACCCAACCCGATTCGATTATAAATTAATCGAGTAAAAATAGATCAATCTGAGATTCATTGTTCAGTCCTCTGTTCGATTATCTGATTAATTCATACTGCGTTCGATAAAACCAATAACTCACCAATATTTTAGTCCAACATCTCAGAGTCTGCCCGACTTTTAAATAATCAGCTAATAAAATAAAATAAAAACAAATAAATAAAATTTAGATCGCCAAAATTCGAATTTAAAATTTTCGGATATTACATTCTATGCCACTTACAATAAGTTTTGTCCCTGAAACTTGTCATATCATCACCCAACTCACTGTAGTATCACTCCAATTATGCATACGATCCGTTCGGCAATATCGGTAATCTCATGATTCGATCAATTCATACGTACATAGTCTTCGATATATAAAACGGCACTCGAGAGAGATCACCTCGTATTTGACAATCATCGGGCCGACTTGTCATTCATCATACCACCAAAAATACTTAGGGACACCTATCCCACTTAAAATATTTATACATGCCGAAAAAAGAAATAAAAATATCGAAATAATATTTTTTTTTAATACTCAAAAATACTGAAAAGAATTTATCAAGAAACTCCATCATTAATTTCAAAAATCTCAACATTCGACTCATTTGATCAAATTTTACGACCTTCCCCCTTTGTAAATAACCAAAATAAAATATTTTCTCTCGAAATTTCAAAGCATCACTCTATAATATATATGTTCGTATCTCGCACCAAGAATATTTTTCAATAATTCAAATATTCTACAAATATCCATTTTCTGGGTACCGTCATAAGAATCTCATTTGAAAATGTAAAGCTCGAATTGCAAAAAAATCAACAATTTCAAAACATACGTTAAGTCACCGCTTACACATACCAATAAAATGGTTACGAAAATTTTTCAATTTAACTCAGATTGCAAAATACTAGTAAGTCATTTAAAAATACACGTGCAGCGGATATAGGTAACGATGAGAGTATATTAAGGTAGCAAGAAACAATCAATCAACTCTCTTATTTGAAAATATACGGCCGATTTGTCCAAAATTCTAGAAAATTTTCAAGAAGTCACACTAACCGCCGTTTGATCGTACTAGTAAAATATTTTAGAAGGTCTGATTTTCACAACATACTCGAGTCTATGAAATTTTTAGAAACATTTTCAAATAACGCGTAGCCTACACAGTTATGAGCTCGTTTATAGCAATTAGCAACAATTAGTCAAACATATCCGGTTTCCAAACACATGCACATCTACTATTCAAATCATCATACTAATCGATACCACTCATGAATATAATCTTAAATTCAAACATACATCAAAACCACCTATTTGAGTTTCCGACAATCTCTGCCGTCAATACGCCTCCTGGAACACATTAGTGTCCAGAAACTTTCACAACATATTGAACCAATCAAAGCTCAATCTACCAATATATATATATATATATATAACTAAATATATATAAATATGTATATAACGGTTTCCACCTTACCTCTTACTTGTAAACAAAATTATGCTACACAAAATATAAAATATTATATAAAAGGAGAGACTTACGTCCACAGGTCGCACGAGGAAGAGGGTCACCCACGATACTAATCTCAACGGACAATACGAACGACATGACATGACAATGTACAAGTCGACTTTGTTAACCGACAACTCGAACGACGCGATAAGACACGACTCGACTCGACTCGACTCAAGACACGACTCGACTCAACCCGACAGCGTAGGTTTCCACAACCAAAGCTCTGATACCATAAATGTAACACCCCCAGACACTATCTGGGAATATTACACGCCGCAGACCCTCTCCACGAGGATCTACCAGGCTAATTACTGAAACAAGACATCACATTACTTGCCGTCATGGCTAAATAATGAAGCATTAGACCGATTTGGTCTTTTGCCACAAACATACAAACTAAAGTTCATATACATCTCTCTTACAAGTCTCATACCTGTGTTAGGCGTATTTTTATACGCTTATTTATCATTATCTGGTATTCCTTTTGTGTCTAAACCTGTATAAATGAGCCTTTAATGCACTATTCTTTTATGTTTGGCAGGAAATTGGAGTCCGGAAGCTCAAACGATGAAAACGGGCAAAAACGGAAAATTTTGGCCTGGGGCCGCGGCACAAACCAAGTGAGCCGCGGCACACGAAAACAACCAGCGAGCCCCGAGTGGACTATACCGGGGGCCGCGACACAAGTATGCTGAGCCGCGGCCCAGGAGAAAAATGTAGCGCCCAGGTGTAGGCGCTGAAGGCTAGGGGCCGCGGCACAGATTAAGTGAGCCGCGGCCCACGGGGCGGTTTTGGTGTGTTCTGCGCGGTTTTGGGCCGTTTTGGAGCCTGTTCTCGACCTAATCACACGGACGCGTTTTGGAGGCTGAGTAGAATTATAAATAAGCATTGAAGGTCATAATGGGGAGGATGATCAGAGGATCAATCATCATCAAGGGGTAGAAGCAGAAAACACCAAGAGCAGAGAGCGGAAGCCAGAAGAACGGAGGAATCCGAGTTCTTCATCTGCGTTTGATCTCTATGCTTTCATTAATTATTTCTGTATTTTTATTCTTTAGCATGTCAGGCTAAAAGCTTGTTCTAGGGTTTTGATGAAACCGAGGCTTTGACGAATTTGCTTTTGATTATCTATATGATAGATGTGATGATGGCTCCCTTTTCATCTTCTTTGGCCTCCTTATATCGGTGTGAGGAGCCTCCATCCTTGGTATGGGTCATTAGGGTTATGTTTAATTCTTTTCTTAGGCCCCAAGTAAATAAATCCCGAAATTCAATCTGCACTGGGTATCTGTTTTGACACTGGGTCACCGAGTGTCCGCGGCTGTAGCAAGATTTAAGGCCGAAGTTCCATTGGGGGGTGCCCATCTGATAGCCCAATAACTCTTCTAACTCCAAAAATACTCTAAATACCTGAAATAATCAATAAAAACCACTTGGTGAAGTAAATTGCTTCCCTAAATAAAAAAGGTAGAAAAATAATATAATGTGCTAAAATAAATAATATAAAACTATGCAATTAACACATAGAATTACTCAATATTTTCTACCTATCACTCAGCTTTCCCTTCCTTCCGAAACGAAAAATTCCACGAGTAGGAGAAACTTTTAGGAGTATGTGTTCCGCAACATCAAATTCTAACGGGCAACGTTGCACATCTGCATAAGACTTCTAACGACATTGGACGGCCATCAATATTTAGGGGTGTGCAGAAAGAACCGAAAAATAAAAAACCGAACAAAAACCGAAAAAACCGAACCAATAAAAAATGAAACTGGGGATACCATTAGTATGCGGTACTTAATTTTAAAATAACTGAAGTTTTGGTTTTGGTTTTGGTTCAGTGTTAAAGAACCGAATCAATATCTCGAACCGAACCGATAAATAAAACTACGTAGTTTTGAGGATATATATATATATATATATATATACATATATATATATATATATATCTTATTCTGCCCTACATGCGTCCCATATAAAGGGATTAGAAAGACTAATTATGGAAAAATCCCATAAATTACGGGATATACATATCACTAATTGCTTGATACATATCACTAATTTATAGCCATGAATATTAATGTGAGAGATTCCTCGAACAGAGCACTGAGACTGGAGCGAAATTCCTCGAACAGAGTGCTTGGTAGACCTTTAGTGAAGATGTCCGCATACTGAAATCGCGAAGGAACATGAAGAACACGAACTTGACCAGTAGAAACCAAGTCGCGAACAAAGTGAATGTCTATCTCGATGTGCTTCGTATGTTGATGCTGAACTGGATTAGAAGATAAGTAGACAACACTGACATTATCACAGTAGACAAGCGTAGCAGAAGATATGGGAGTATAGAGCTCTTGCAGTAAATTCCGCAACCAGCATGTCTATATATATATATATATATATATATATATATATATATATATATATATATATATATATATATATATATATATATATTTCCCATGCCGCAACCGTAATACGTATTTGTATTACGTTCCAACTTCCGTATATCCATAAACCCTAGTTTATTGCGTAGATTGTCATCTCCATCCTCTATCCGAGGTGTGCTGTTCTAGACTTCTAGATAAGATTTTTCCCTCCTCAATTTTGTGAATCTCTTTCACTTGAATGAATTATTATATGAGTTTTGATTTTTCAGTTTCCTGTACTTTTAGTTTTGCAATTTCTCCTCTTTTAAGCATATTCTCTCCTAGGCCGTAATGATATTGTGAGGCGATAGTTAGATCTGTAGACAATTTTTTTAATGCACTAATTTTGTTGAATAGTAGTCATGAACTCAAACTCATATACTATACTTTATTAAGTTATTACGTTGGACTCAATACATAATATCAATGTAAGATTATCAACCCCTTCCAATTTTTTGTACTTTATTCTGTCTCAAATTAAATGTCGCAGTTGAATTGTCAACGTTTTTACGGTGGGTGTTTTAATAGATTGTGCATTATTTGTACGATGATAAAATTACACTACGCACTATCATTATTTAGAAATATGACATTATTTTCTGGAACAGTATAATATTTATTATGGGACATAAGAAGTATTATTAAAAGTTTTAGTTATTAGCTAACAACACTTTTTCTTATGATCTATTAATCTAATTTTACAGATGAAGACAACTGTTGATGTTGAAGATGAGAATCAAGAGAAAAATCAAGGGACTGGAGCATAAAAAACACTGTAAATCAAAGTAGAAATGAAAATGATAACAATGAGAACTCAGATGATGAAGGAGTGTCTGGACGAAAGAAAAGTTCGATAGTATGGGAGCATTTTAAATATGTCAAGGGTGCAATGCGTACCGAATGCCCCTATTGCAAAGGTAAGTTGAAATGTGAATCTACAGGTGGAACTCGTGGTCTTAAGAATCATTTAGAAAATGTTTTTAAGACATCTCCTTTATATAAAAGAAAGAATGGTGATACGAAGAAACAATCTGTGTTGAGTTTTAAGCCCACAGTAAAAGGGGAAAGTTCTCTACAGCTCACTCTTATAGCTATTAGAAGTGTAGAAAAGCTCTTGCTAAAATGTGCAGAAAAGACAATAGGCATTTCAGTGTAGTGGATGATGAGGGTTTTCAGAAATATTCATTAGAAATGAATCCTTTGTTTAATTTGCCTTCACGGTGGACAGTAGCAAGAGATTGTTTAGCCATAAAGAAGAGGCTAGTATTGTCAAAAATCTTTTGAAAAACCAAACAGTCTCTCTTACTACAGATACATGGTCGCCTTGTCAAAATATAAATTACATGTGTCTCACGGCACATTGGGTAGATTTTGAGTGGGTGTTAAGAAAAAAGATCTTAAATTTTTGTCCCATAGCTAATCATAAGGGAGATACAATTGGAAAATCGGTTTATGGGTGTTTGCAAAAATGGAGCATCAAGAAAGTTTTTACAGTCACCGTGGATAATGCTTCTTCAAATGATGGTGCAATAAGATTTTTGAAAACTATGCTTAAAGGCCCAAATGCTATCTTGGATTGTAAGCACATGCACTTAAGATGTTGTGCACACATAGTTAATCTTGTCGTGAGAGATGGCTTAGAGGAGCAATGAATCCATTGCAAAAATTAGAAATGCAGTGAGATATATTAGGTCGTCTCCTGCTAGAGCTGCGAGGTTTAGAGAATGTGTTAAAAAAGTTAAAGTTGATTGTAATAAAAAGCCATGTCTTGGTGTTGAAACTAGGTGGAATTCCACATTTTTAATGTTAGAAACTGCCGTTCAGTATATTGATGCTTTTGAGAGGATGAAATTAGTAGATTACCAATTTAAATCATACATTGATGGTGGTGATGAAGATGAGTGTGAGAGTAATACAAGGAAGAGAAAAGGAAAGAAAGTATTGTGGGTCCTCCGGAGGCAAGTGATTGGGATAATGCTAAACAATTTATTGAATATTTAAGGGTCTTTTACAATGTCACAAATCTGATTTCTGGGTCAAAGTATATCACATCCAACATAATTCTTGGAGAACTTGTGACTATGCATGCAGCCATTTCACAAATGTTTGTTAATGTTGACGAGCAAAAGCAAAGAATGGCTCAATCAATGAAAGCTAAATATGATAAGTATTGGCATAATTTGGATAATATGAATATTTTATTGTATGTTGCGGTGTTTTTAGATCCCCAAAATAAAATGTGTTTTCTTGAGTGGTGTTTAGGACAATTATATGGAATTTATTCTCCAAGAATCAAGGAAATTTGTGATAGAGTGATAAAAATAGTGAAAGAATTATAGGATCACTATAAATTAAAAACAGAGAAATCAAATTGTAGGAGCAAGGGAAATTCGTCAGCTTCAACATCTACAGGGGCCTCTACTTCTATTAACATGGATGCTAAAGTGAATTTGGAATCAAAGTTTTTAAGGTACTTGGAGGAGCGCGGAGGAGGTGTCACAAACAAATCTGATCTAGATATATACTTATCTGATGGAATGGAAACAAGAGACAAAAGGTTTGATATTTTAAATTGGTGGAAGGTTAACTCTTCAAAATTTCCGGTTATTTCTCAAGTTGCTAGACATGTATTGGGAATACCAATATCCATCGTTGCTTCAGAATCAGCATTTAGTACTTGATTGACCCATTTAGGAGTTCTCTAACTCCTAAGACCGCCGAAACTGTAATTTGTACGCAAGATTGGATTCGTTCTACACCAACAGATCTTGAGCTCTCCAATGTACATACCAAGGCCATTGAGGAATTGCAAGAAAAATTAGAGAATATTGAAACAGGTATGAATTTTGGTTTCATCATTTTTTTGAAGATTTTGAATACAAATTTGTTTAATGAAATGTTAAATCTTTTTTCTCGTATATGTATTGGAAGCTGGACCAAAGTTCTTCGCGCCTTGTGTAGTTGATGATTGACTGTTATTTGTTAAGCTTATTTTTAATGCAATTGTAGGCTTGTAGCTCATGTTCTACCATTTAGCTTGTATGAACTACCATGGGTACTTTCATGAAATTCTGCACAAAAGCTCTCAAGAATAGGGTAGTAAGCCTTAAGGTTTTTAATTTTCTCGTCCTAACATGCAGAAAACATATCACGCATACATTCATACATGACATACATCAAAACAATAACAACCAAAATAAAGCATGGATAATTAAATTATCCAATTATCATGGTCTTCTTCCTTGAGTTGAATCCGAGAAAATCTTCGACTCGATCTCTCCCACTGAATCAAGCATCTCATCGCTCCTCCCTAGCCGGGCCATGGATTTCCAAAATTAAAATTTTTACTTTTATGCAAAATTAATTACATTAAAAAAATTTAACTTTAAATCTCGACTCTCCAGCGGACGCAATGAACGGCGGCGAAATGAACCGGACCAAAAACTGGACGACCCGATCCGAACAGTGAATCGCCTGACCAGCCGCCATGCGCTCGGCAAGATGCTCGGCGCTACTCGCAGTACTGCAGTGTTGCTGGCGCAGCTTACTTGTTTGTTTGGCCGCGGCATCCTGGCTCGCTATATTTCTTCGTGATCCAGTCTTTCCCGAATTCGATTATAATTTAAAAAAAATACATCGAACTTACAGCAAGATTACTTGAAAAAATAAAATACCTAGATCTACCCGCGGATTTTCTCACGGGAAAAACCATTACATGCCTCAAACCGGGCCAAACCAACAATTGCATAAATAATAAAAATAAATAAATAAACCATTCACATAATCATGATAACTGGATCATATTACCTGCAAGAACATAACTAGGAAAATATTCCAAAATCAAATTACATGAATATTTAAATTGCTATCAATTAATCACCAAAATTAATTAAAATAGCAAAAGCCTAAAATTCTGGCTCCGATACTAATTGATGGAAATAAAACGCAGCGGAAGCGAAGTTTGGGAAGGTTTGATAGACGCATTTTACGGATCCATGAGCACAAAATCTATTTAGACATGCTAATTAATTAATTACTAAGACTAATAAGCAATTTAAATATTATTTATTATTTATTAAATAAATATGTTGGTAATTGAAATATCCTAATCTAGTTCTGAAAGATCATAGGATATTACCTTTGAAGCGAAGTGGTTGCTTTCGTCTTGATCACCTTGTATTTTTACCTTTAGACCTTCTAGAGTATGATCCGCTTTAAGCCGGACGTTGTGTGGGCAACGAGCTACCGGATATTGCTTGGACAACAACGGGATCGGCCGAACCTTCTTTTGTATGTGGTCACTCAATTTTTCTTTGCTTTCTAGTATTTTATGAACCATCTTAGCAAATTGATGTGTTATCTAAATTGTAGAATCAAAGACACAAAACCTTGCAAAGACATAGAAAAATCGGCCAACCCCCATAGATGTCCTATTTGTAGGCTCTTGGACTACTACTGTAACACCTCCGATATATTCAGGAATATTACGGCGCCGTAAATCCTTTACATAAGAATTTACAAGACTGAAGGAATGAAAATACAGCAACAAATACCAATATATGAAAGTAACCGAAATAAAATACAACAGTTCTGGGTCACTACCGAGAATACAGATATCCGAAGGAAGAATATTAATACATCACCAAATTCAATCATCACAAACGACGACGCACTCGAGTAATTATTACAAATAACACAAACAACAGACAAAAGAACCCGGCCGAAACATCACTCTGCACCCTCGTCGTCATGCAGCTCTAGTGGTTGTTTCCCTGCTCTCCTGGATCCTGCACATAAACAAATGTTCACCCCCGAAGGGGTTAGCACAACGATGCTAGTACAAGTACAACAACATATTATTCAACATTTAACGAAGAATAATAATATAAATGACAATTTACCAGCGAGTCTCCTCCTACGAGAAACTCATAAATAACATACACAACTGATAATCACAACATGATATCACAACATACACATGGTAATTCCGATGATCCAGCGTTCACTGCCTAGACCCCCCGATGATTCCGTCAAACAAACTCGAGGTGGAAAAACCCGTCCGATGATCCAGTGCACGCTAGCATAGATCCCCCGATGATCCCATCGGACCAACACGAGGTGGACATACAACAACGACATATATACACAACAATATGTATGAAATCAATACATAAAACAATTAAGGTACTTGCCTCGATTCGAAGACAAGAATAATACTTCCACGAAAAATGAAACACTCGAAGGTCGCCCCTTCGATCAATCACGTAGCAAGCTCGAACCTTAAACAAAAGAAATAATATAGAGTTCATCTCATGTCATACGAACATCTAAAAATCCAAATTACGGTCGGAAGTTCATAAAACGTATAATGCCTAAACTGTTTAAAGTACGTTACGTACCCTAGGTAGCGTACGTTAAGCCTACTCATTAGCGCACGTAAGCTACAAAGTCTAGCATATGTTAACCATGTATCGACAGTCCTCTCTGATCAGCCGACTGACTCGCCTGATGCCATAACGTACGTTACGTACCAAACATAGCGTGCGTAAACTGCAGATCATAGCGTACGCTAAACAAGCATTCGACATTCTCTCACTGGTCAGTCGACTGTTCTGATGGATGATGAAGTGTACGAAATCTTCAGTGATTAACGTATGTTATCCTTCTACATATCATGTTCATCAAAATTATGAATGATCTTATGGATTCAAACATCTTCGAATTCAAGGAAATGTATATCATCGCAACACTTATATTCAATCTCGATTATCATTCTCATGTGAATTTCGGGTGATCTAAGGTTGATGCACTAGATTCCAATATCATCATTACTTTCAGACTTCATCTAAAAAAACTAACAAATCCAACTTATAAGAAAGGATACAACCTTCGATGATTCTTTCTTAAGTCCGTTTATCAAAAGTGATATCAATCTCCAAGTCTACGATCAATATGGCAACGCTATTCAATACGGTTAATCAACCTCAGAACCTTACTCTCATCATTTGACTTAATAGGATTCCAACTATGATGTTTACAAAAATTATATCTTAAGCATAATCATCCCAACTTCTAAACGTGATGTTTGGTCGAATAATTCATCAATGGAACTTAATATCTTGATAGCATGATCATCATATCCTTAAGAACACGAAACCAAGGTTGGAGATAGTATTACATACCTTAAGATGAAGGAAACACCAAGACGATAGGTAGAATCCAACTCTAGTTGCTTGTGTGTCAATCCAGAATGATTCTCCACTTCAATGAGTAATCTCCAATCTTCAATGACCAAGAAAAGGTGTTTTAAAGGTGTTTAAGGGGGCTGGGATATCTCTGGGCACGAAGTATGCTGAAGGATAGGTGAAATGAACGATCTGAAATGAAATGGTGTGATGTCTTATTTATAATTTTCTGTCCTTAACGTACATTAGCCTTCGTGCATAACGTACTTTAGCCTCTTTGCGTACACTACCCAGCATAATTTAGCGTACGCTATTGTCCTGATAGTTAACTGTCCTGATTATGACCTTGATTATGTACGTTACACCAGCAGGTTACGTACGTAAGTAACACATATCAGCGTACGCTAGACACAATCCTTAGCGTACGTTAACAATCGTTGACTTCAAAAGTGTCCAGGTTCATCTGAGGGAATCTTATCCGGACCCATGTCCCGCTGGCGCACGTGACAGCCGCCCAGCTCAGTTATTGACTGTCTAACGTACGTTACGCTTCATTCGTAGCGTACGCTAACTCTGGCCGATAACGTATGTTAAGCTACATTCTTAACGTACGTTATCACGTATTTGCATGGGAAAATTTACATGATGCCATACTCATGTACAAGGATACAAATACGAGAAATATCATACTTCAATTATCGATATCACAATTCCGAATAATATAGGGTTCAGATAGAGATGAAATACTCAATAATAAATCCGAATATTACATACTCTCCTACTAAAAAGGAGTTTCGTCCCGAAACTCAAGACGAAAATAACTCTAGATATCTGGACCTCATGCTATCTTCCGTTTCTCAAGTGGCTTCTTCCACTCCGTGGTGTGACCATTGAACCTTGACCAAAGTGATCGTTTTCTTCCTCAATTGCTTAAATCGACTCTCGAGTATCTTGATCGGTCTCTCTTCAAAAGTGCTATCCTGAGCGACTTCGATCTCGTCAAAATTGATGACATGACTAGGATCTGGTATATACTTCCGTAGCTGGGATACGTGGAACACGTTATGAACATGGCTCAATGACGTCGGTAATGCCAATCTGTAAGCCAATTCCCCAACTCTCTCAAGAATCTCGAATGGTCCGATATACCTCGGACTCAGCTTTCCTTTCCTCCCCAAACGAAAGATTCCCCGAGTAGGAGAAACCTTTAAAAGTACATGATCTCCAGTACTGAACTCTAACGGGCAACGACATACGTTCGCGTAAGATTTCTGTCTACTCTGGGCGGTCAACAGTCTTTCGCGAATCAAGGCTATCTTCTCCCGTTTCTGCACGATCAATTCCAGTTCCGTCCCAATCAAGTCCGATAAATCGTCCCAACATAGGGGCGATCTGCATCTCCTCCCGTATAATGCCTCAAACGGTGCCATCTTAATAGAAGCTTTCCAACTATTGTTGTAGGTAAATTCAATCAACGGTAGATGAACTTCCCAGTTAATTGACCAATCTAAGGCACAATCCCTCAGCATGTCTTCCACCATTTGAATAGTCCTCTCGGATTGTCCGTCTAACTGCGGATGATAAGCTGTGGTGAAGTTCAATTCGGTTCCCAAGGCCTTATGAACTGCTTTCCAAAAATGAGACACAAAACGACCATCTCGGTCAGAAATAATGGTCTTTGGCGTACCATGCAATCGAACTATCTCTGAAATAAATACTCGTGCCAACTTCTCGGGTCCCCACGTGTCTTTAATGCCTAGAAAATGAGCCAATTTGGTTAGACGGTCAACAATCACCCAAATCATGTTCATTCCTATCTTGGTTCTCGGCATATTAGTTATAAAGTCCATCGATATGTCCTGCCACTTCCATTCAGGAATCGGGAGCGGCTTCAGCATTCCAGTACGTCGTTGATGCTCGATCTTAACCTGCTGACAAGTCAAACATTTCGAGACGTAATCGGCTACGTCTTTCTTCATGTTGCCCCACCAAAAATTCTGCTTCAGGTCCTTATACATCATACTGGTGCCCGGGTGGATAGCATAGGGCGTGCTGTGAGCTTCTTTCATAATCGTCTGCTTCAGAACATCGACATCGGGAACGCAAAGTCGGTTCTGAAATCTCAAAACTCCATCATCATGAATTACGAATCCTGGGGCTTTTCCCTTGTTTACTTCATGCAACCGAATCATCAGAGGATCAACTACTTGTTTAGATTTGATTTCTTCGGTTAACGATGAAGTTATTCCCATCACGCACATTTGTCCTTGGACTCTCTGCAACCATACTTCAATTCCTTCTCGAATCAATTCCCTTTGAATGCTGAGCTGGGTGGTCAGAGTCTCCAGCGTCTGAATAGAAACAAGCTTTTGGCTAAGTGCATCGGCTACTATATTTGCTTTGCCTGGATGATAAAGAATCTCCAAGTCATATTCCTTAATAAGTTCCAGCCATCTTCTTTGCCGCATGTTCAACTCTTTCTGACTGAAGATGTATTTGAGACTCTTGTGATCCATAAAGATCTGACAGTGAGTCCCGTACAGGTAATGTCTCCAGATTTTCAAAGCAAAAACTACCGCCGCCAGCTCCAAATCATGCATTGGGTAATTTACTTCATAAGGTTTCAGCTGTCGTGAGGCATATGCGATCACCTTCTCATTCTGCATCAATACATATCCGAGTCCTTGTTTCGAAGCATCACTGTAAACTATGAATCCTCCGGTTCCCTGTGGGAGTGCTAAAATCGGTGCTGTCGTCAATCTCTTTTTCAGTTCATCAAAGCTATTCTGGCACATTTCGTTCCACTCAAACTTTTGAGTCTTTTGTAGTAATCGATTAAGTGGTCGAGTAATTTTGGAGAACCCGGAGAACCCTTCCACGAACCGACGGTAATACCCAGCAAGTCCTAAGAAACTCCGGACTTCTTTCACATTCTTAGGAGGCTTCCAATCCATAACTGCTTCGATCTTCTGAGGATCTACTCGGACTCCTTCAGCTGATACCACATGGCCGAGGAACATTACCTCTTTTAGCCAGAATTCACACTTAGAAAGTTTGGCGTACAATTGATCGTTTCTCAAAAGTTCTAAAACAATCTGCAAATGATGCGCATGCTCTTACGGGCTCTTAGAATAAGCTAGAATATCATCAATGAATACAACCACAAACTTGTCCAAATACTCTATGAACACTCGATTCATCAATTGCATAAACACAGCAGGCGCATTAGTGAGGCCAAACGGCATCACTACAAACTCATAATGTCCGTAACGAGTTCTGAATGCTGACTTCGGAATATCAGATTCCTTAATCCCCAGCTGATGATATCCTGATCTCAGATCGATTTTAGAAAACACTGTTGCTCCTAGTAACTGGTCGAACAAATCATCAATCCGTGGCAATGGATACTTGTTCTTAATCATCATCTTGTTCAGTTCTCGATAGTTAATACACAATCGAAGCGATCCATCCTTCTTCCAGACAAAAAGAACTAGTGCACCCCAGGGCAAAATTCTTGGCTGGATATAGCCTTTGTCTAGTAACTCTTCCAGTTGCTTCTTCAATTCATACATTTCCATAGGTGCCATACAGTACGGCGCCTTAGAAATTGGTGTAGCTCCTGGTTCCAGCTCGATGGTGAATTCTACATCCCGTCGTGGAGGTAGTCCAGGTAATTCGTTAGGAAACACATCCGGAAATTCGTTCACAACAGGAATAGATGAGAGTTCTACTTTTACGTCTTCTTTCTTCATTGCGTAGCACCAGTATCCGGTACAACCATGTTTCAACAATTTGACAGCTTTCATCGCCTTGATCAACTTTCCTGAGCTTCCTGGTTTCCATCCTTCAAACAGTATTTCGGAACTATCGTCAGCTATTAGCGAGATATTTCTCTTTCGGTAGTTTACAATAGCTTCATATCGATTAAGCCAATCATCTCCGAGTATGAGGTCGTCTCCTTGCATTTCTATCACAATCAGATTTGAGAGCCATTCTCTGCCTCCAAATGATATAGGGAAATCTCTAGTTTCTAAGTTTCCCACAATCCTCTCTCCACTCGGTAAACCCACAACATAAGGTTCACAATTATGAAAACTAGAAATATTCAAACGATTTACACAAGATAAGGATATAAATGAATGCGTAGATCCTGTATCGAATAAAACACTAACTGGCTGTGAAAGAATCTGGACAGTACCTGATGCAACAGCAACATCTTGGTCGTCTGCTCTACTCATCTGGTACAGACGTGGGGGAACGGATCCAGCACTTGATGTCCCCTTTCGGTCCCACTGTCATCTGCCTCGTCCGCGACCAAAATTCTGGGGCAGCTGAACACTTTGCTGCGTCTGTTAGATACTGGCTTCCTTCTGAACTGGCTGCGGTGTACGGGATCTAAAATACTTTGCAGCCTCTTCACAGAACATTGCACGATGTCCCTCTCGACCACAATCAAAACAAGTCACGGTAGGTAGGGGGCAATTTCGTCAGTAGTGCCCCGTCTGGGCATAGTTAAAACACTTCCTGGTTACATCCGTCGTGGCTGATGCTGCTCCGAAATTCTTTCCGCTCTTAGATTTGTGCGGAGGTTTCTTGAAAGAATGAAAGGATGATTGGGCCTTCCGGGGCCCGCTGCTCTTGTGCTCTGTAAAACTACCAGAGACTTTATGCTTCTTGGATTCTGCAAACTTCTCCATTGCTGCTTCCTTGATTTCATACGCCAATGCTTTATCCTAATATTGACGAAGAGTGGTACATTCAAAACCAGACATGTACCTCTGGATTTCTGGTTTCATTCTTATATCAAAATGGATCATCATTTCTGCATCTGTTCTGACCAGATGTCGAACAAATGCCAACTGCTGGTTAAATGTCTTAATCGCCTGAGATACTGGCACATCTGAAGGTTGCGCAGAGAAAAATTCCCGAACTTTGGCTTCCCTCACAGGACGAGGGCAGTACTGAGCTTCTATCTCAATTTAAATTCTGCCCAGTCAGCATCATGATCCACAGGCCGGATGGCTTCCCACCACTCAGACGCTTCCCCTATCAGAAAGTACTGAGCAATATAGGCTCTCCGGTCATCTGGGCAATTAATCCCGGCAAAAATTTTCTACAGTTCCTTCAACCAATGATCCCAGGTGTAACACCCCAAACTAGGCGGATATTACAGTGCCGTAGATCCCCAACTGGGACCCACCAGGCAAATGAAAATGAATGAATTACACAAGATAAATGTAGTACCGAACTACATTACAACAATAATTACTCCGATGAGGAGTTTAGTTACAACACACCAGGACAATACCGAATTCAGTGTATTTTATATGAAGATAAAATACACAACACTGAATGAAACGGAGTATTCAAATGAAAGTCTGCAGCGGAAAATAAAGGACAATAACATGAATAACTGAAAGATCGGGCCCCCCTACTAGTATCACTGACTCTCGACGCGCCGTGTTCTCCCCATACTTTTGCCTTGCCAAGACTCGAAACAAAATCCCCAAACGGTCGGGCATAAAGAACAACAATACTCAAGGGTTGAAAATACACAATCATGATTATATCTGAAGTTATGAAATATATTGTCGAAACATACGTAATCAAACATGCTATATGAATCAACTAACAGTATGGCTCAAAGGGTGGCGCCACACTACGCCCGGGATGGAAATGTGTTCGTGCACAAGCCACCAACGAGTATCGATCGAATACCCGTGTGGTCTTGTACCTAATCAGTCTCACGAGACAATATGACTCGTGTGCACAGTCCAATGTGAGGCCAACAACCAACACACGACTTAAATGTGCCCGACATGAAAATCCTACACATACCAACCGGCATGCCAGTATGACCTGGAATGCCACGATATAACGAAAGTGACATCGAAAATGAATAATGACTCACCGAAGTGGAATGGTAATGAAATAAATGACAGCTCAATGAAAAGATTGGAACCGTCGTTCCTTATGACTGAAATGATTAATTGATAACAACAAGTTTTGATACGGTTAATATAATGATGAATGAGTTATGATTATGAATGAACAACAACAAAAGGGATGAATATCCTTTTAACCGAGTAAGAATTAACTTACACAATACCGGTGACAATTATCCTTCCACGAACAACGTCCTAATTGAGATATCGGTCGCTCGAACAACCTTGAATTATACAATATCCAACAACTCGTTCAATATACGAATCAAACACGAATATAACGAACTCAAAACGTCGATACGATTAAACTAAGTTTATTGGGGCATTATATCGAATACGTTGTGGCCAAACTCCGGTTGTTTACAATCAAATCTCAATAAGCCACTATCAATTCCCCCAAGAAGTGTTTCAAACCAACAAACATCTTCCGAATGATCAATAATCCAAAATGAATATCCGAAAACGTGATTATAACGACAATTAATCGAAAACCCCCAATTTCAACCCGATATTCAAGGTGTTCTTGAATAATCCCTCAATAATCCAATGAATCCTTATACAAACTCATAATCATATACATATCCCTTCATATAACATGATTATAACGTCCAAAACATCATATCTCAACACAAAATCGAAGTCCAAGGTGTTGAAGGAATTACCTCTTGAAGATCCAACCACTTCGATCCGAAGAACACGAGTTTAATCGAGTATCCAAGCTTCACAACCGAATGAAAATGATTAAAAACCACACTCAAGTGATAGGTGAATAGAATCTTCTCCCTCAAGCCTCTCTCTCTCGTATGAAGGTGGAAAAAAATAGAAGGAATGGGCTGAAATGATAAAAAAACGAATTTAAAGGGGTTGACTGCCCTGCCGGACACGACCCGTGCCGATCGGCGCACGCGGCCGCGGCCAATCGGCGACAGGACTCGACCGTGTCCTCGCTTGACACGGTCGCGGCGCGAGGGCCTTCCAATAGTGACCGTCCGGCGACTGGCATGACTCGACCGTGTCCCGGAACACGGCCGGGCGTCTGGCGATCGGTTACGCTTATCCGGAAGAGTTCGACTCGGCGTGCTGCGACACGGTCGAGTCCTGTGGGCAGAGACTTTGGCATTTCTGGACGAGTATGGCACGGGCCGTGTCGGACGACACGACCGAGTTCGGTCGGCAGTGATCGGCCAAAAGCTGAAAAATGAGCGGGTGAGCTAAAACGACCTTAACTCTCTCGTCCGGACTCCGATTGACTCACCGTTTGAACCATTGGAAAGCTAACTCGATGCTCTATAATATTGCAAAGATTTAGAATTTTTGGAGTTAGCAAAAATTAATGGTGATCTAACAAAGTCGAACTCATATGAGGAAAGTTGAAACAATGAACAATAACGATACACAACTCCAAGTTTTTCTGAACGGTGAACACGGTGAATGAATATGATTGATGAATGATTATAATTGAGTGAAAATACACTGAGTGACAATTACAGACTGATAATTACTGAATGAAAATGAATGAATTACAACCGGGTATTACATACCCCCCCTTAAAAGAGTTTCGTCCCCGAAACTAAGGGTCAAACAACTCGGGATAACTCTCCCGCATACTATCCTCGGTTTCCCAAGTAGCCTCTACGACTCCGTGTCTGGACCACTGAATCTTGACCAAAGGAATCGACTTATTTCTCAACTGTTTGATTCACCGCTCTAAGACTCGTATAGGACGCTTCTCATAAGAATGGTCGTCGACGATCTCGATTTCGTCGAACTGAAGTATGTGACTCGGGTCGGCAACATACTTTCGAAACTGAGAGACATGAAACACATTATGAATTCGGCTCAAAGCCGGAGGTAAAGCCAATCGATAAGCTAACTCGCCTACTCGATCCAAAATTTCAAATGGTCCAATGAATCTCGGACTCAACTTCCCCCGTTTTCCGAAACGGAAAATACCTCGACTCGGGGATACCTTGAACAAAACATGGTCACCCGTCTTGAACTCTAGTGGTCGACGACGATTATCCGCATACGATTTCTGTCGACTCTGAGCTGTCAACCTACGACTCTTGATCAAAGCTACCTTCTCCCGGGCGGCTATAAGCATATCGGGCTCGGTGCCGATTGATTCTGACAAGTCATCCCAACACAAAGGAGAGCGACAATGACGACCGTACAAGGCCTCATAAGGTGCCATCTTAATGGAAGCATGCCAACTATTATTATACGTGAACTCGATCAACGGTAGTTGGGCTTCCCAATCGTCCTTCCAATCGAGGACGCAAGCTCTCAACCTGTCCTCTAATGTCTGAATAGTTCTCTCTGATTGTCTGTCGGACTGAGGATGAAAGGTAGTACTGAGATTAAGCTGAGTTCCCATATCACAATGAACTGATTTCCAACATGAGACACGAATCGTCCGTCACGATCAGAAACGATACTCTTAGGGGCACCGTGAAGTCTCACTATCTCCTTGATGAACAACTGGGCCAGTCTCTTGGGACTCCACATATCCTTGATTTCAAGAAAATGAGCTAAATTAGTAAAGCAGTCCGCGATCGCTCAGATCGTATTCATGCCACGACGACTCGTCGGCAATTCGTGATGAATTCCATAGAAATGTCTTCCCACTTCCATTCGGGAATAGGAAGAGGTTTCAGCATACCCTCCGGTCGCTGATGTTCAATCTTGACTTGTTGACAGGTTAAGCATCTCGAAACAAATTCTGCGACTTCTCGCTTCATATTACTCCACCAGTAATTTTGTTTCAAGTCCTTATACATCTTGCTAGACCCCTGATGAACAGAATAAGGGGTAGCATGAGCTTCTCTCAAAATCGAGTTTTTTAACTCATCATTCTCCGGTACACACATCCGATTCTTAAATCTCAAAAGTCCATCCTCGTGGATCACGAATCCAGGGGCTTTCTCCTGAGCCACATCTTCACGGATGCGCAACAATGAAGGGTCTGAACTCTGATTCTCTCTGATTACCTCCTCAAGTGACGATGAAATCTCTAACATACAAACTGTCCCTGAACTCGCTGAAGCCAGACCTCGATCTCGGGTCTAAGGAATTCCTGCTGAAGCTCCTTCTGAACTGTTAAACGAGCAAGCATCTGCTCGTGAACGGACTTACGACTCAAGGCGTCGGCGACAACGTTCGCCTTGCCCGGGTGGTGAAGGATCTCGATATCAAAATCTTTGATTAGTTCCAACCACCGCCTCTGTCGCATATTTAACTCCTTGTGAGTAAATATATACTTCAACTCTTGTGATTGGTGAAGATCTGACAGGTGATGCCATAAAGGTAACGACGCCAAATTTCCAACGTGAAAACCACGGTTGCTAGCTACGGCCGTGGGTTGGATAATTAACCAGCTAATCCGAGGAAACATCGGATTTACTTAATATCTTTTGGAGGTTGCCAATCTCGGATAGTCTCCGTCTTCTGAGGGTCGACACGAACTCTGTCAGATGAAATTACATGCCCGAGAAAGTCACTTCGGACCTCCAGAACTCACATTTGGAAAACTTTCCATAAAGTTGCTCTCATCTCAACACGTCGAGAACCTGATGAAGATGAACCTCGTGTTCCTCTCGGCTACGAGAATAAATCAAAATGTCGTCGATGAAGACAACAACAAACTGATCCAAAAGTCGATGAAAACCCGATTCATTAACTCCATGAATACCGCAGGTGCAATAGTTAGCCCGAACGGCATAACTACGAACTCATAATGACCATAGCGTGTACAAAATGCTGTCCTCGCGATATCCGACTCTCGAATCCGCAACTGGTGATATCCAGATCTTAAGTCGATCCTGGAAAATACTGAGGCTCCCTGAAGTTGATCTAAAAGATCATCAATACGGGGTAAGGGATACTACTCTTGATCATCACCCTGTTCAACTCCTGGTAATTAATACATATACGAGACGAGCCATCTTTCTCCTTGACAGATCACACTGGTGCTCCTCACGGGGACGCAATCGGTCGGAGATAACCTTTCTCGAACTACTCCTCAAGTTGAATCTTCAACTCCTGCATTCTGGTCGGGGCCATCCGATATGGTGCCTTCGATAAAGGGGACGTACCGGCTCCCACTCACTCCTGAATTCCCCTACTCTATGTGAAGGCAACCAGATAACTCGTCTGGAAATACATCGTCAATCGATGACAATGATATCACGAATGATTGAACATTTCGATTGCCCTAGAATGGTCAATCGATAAAAAGAGATACCAATAATGATTGAACAACTCGATTGTCTTAGAAAGGCCAATCGATGAAGATGATACAATGAATGTTTGAATAACTCGATTGCCTTTGAAAGGTTAATCGATGAAAATGATACAATGAATGATTGAATAACTCGATTGCCTTAGAAAGGCCAATCGATGAAAATGATATAATGAATGATTGAATGACTCGATTGTCTTAGAAAAGCCAATCGATGGAAATGATACAAGGAATGATTAAATAACTCGATTGCCTTAGAAAGGCCAATCGATGAAAATGATATAATGAATGATTGAATAGTTCGATTGTGGAATTTCTCTGCTTTCGTCATAATAATACTTCTTCTGGAACAACGGGGATTACTTCCCTGAAGCACACATTCGACAACCAACGACGGAAAGATAGCGACCAAACGCTAACAAACACTGAGGATAGTATCAGGATGATCAAACCAACTAATACCGAAAATTACATCGTCCTAAGATAAATTCACCACGATTAGATCCATCAACCAATCGCGGTCATTAAGCTTAATTCGGTATGATTCCGAAAATTCTTCCATCGTCAGGTAGACCAATGGTATGAGGTCCGCAAGCAATAGGACTATCCCGAAATAAGTCTATTCAAGCATGATTCGAAAATGAATGAATGCGGTGTACCAGCATCAAAAGGTACACACAAGTTGAAATAAAATTACGAGTATACCTGAAATCATTCGGGCCACCGGATCGTCGATCCTCCTCATCATATGAATCTGGGACTTGCCGGCCCCCGAACCGGATGCTCTCGTCTGATAAATACGAGCTCCAACTCTATTTGCTTCCATTGTCTTAAACGACGATGACAAAGCAGTCTGATTCTGAAACGCTGGTTGCTTCGGGGCCTGAGGTGCCGTCGGAGCCGACTTGGAGTCCTTTCGGCAAAAACGGGCCTTATGCCCAAAATTCCCACAATTATAGCACGTGAAAGACGGTTTCAGACACTCAGTGCTGAAATGACCCGGCGTTTCACAATTGAAACAGGTGATGGCCGAACTGGCCGCTCGGGAATGAGATCCCGCACGATTATGCGCCGTAGGAGGTCGCTCAGAAACGATAGGACTCACACGAGGCTTCTTGAAGGTTGACTGACCGCCTTCGGATTGATTACGCTTCGTTGATTTCTTGCTGACAAATGAAGGTTGTTGTTCAGCACTTTCCTCAGCAGCTGGCTTATACGGGACAGTTCTCTCGATTAATCCGGTCAGAGTGGCGCAATGATGATTGAGCAACTGCACATGGGTCATCATGGCCTGCATAAAAGTGAGTGGATCAACCCGAACATATTCTGATCGAGCCGAGTCCTGGGCACGATTTCCCGGCAGCGAGTGATTATTTCTCGGGTTTCGGTCCGCACCGCGGCCTCTCCCCATGCATCCCCTGACAGCTCTCCCCATACTGAAGTAGGAAGGTCGCATAATGATTATATTTCCCCGCATGATTATCACGTTATGATTATGTCATGAGATGATGAAAATGAGTATACATGCTCTAACTTAGTGATTATATGAATGATTTACTGAAGTGACATGATTATCTGATAAAATTCTTGAAATGATTATCTTGAATAACTTAATAAGATTGATAATATGACCATCCAAATCGACAACTGAGTAATGAAATGAATTGAGTAATTAATGAGTTAACATGATCGTCCTGATCATTAACTGAGTAATGAAATGAATTAAGTGATTAATGAGTTAATATGATCGTCCTGATCAT
This sequence comes from Orobanche coerulescens, assembly GCA_033398695.1. Lineage (NCBI taxonomy): Eukaryota > Viridiplantae > Streptophyta > Magnoliopsida > Lamiales > Orobanchaceae > Orobanche > Orobanche coerulescens. Next base: position 130,565,530 of record CM065812.1, on the reverse strand, counting down.
TAACTGAGTATTGAAATGAATTAAGTGATTAATGAGTTAATATGATCGTCCTGATCATAATGAATGATGATGTTTGAGGATTGTTAATTGATGAATGATGAATGAATGACTATTGCCAGAAATTATACCATGGCGTTAGAAGTCTTACAGTTATTTCGGTCTGATTGGCTCGGCATCTGCACAGGTCACACGTGACGCGAAAGTCCAATGATACTAGTCCTATGACGATGATTTCAAATGAGACATGACTCGGAAGGTAGTATTCAAAACCACGCTCTGATACCAACTCTGTAACACCCCAAACTAGGCGGATATTACAGTGCCGTAGATCCCCAACTGGGACCCACCAGGCAAATGAAAATGAATGAATTACACAAGATAAATGTAGTACCGAACTACATTACAACAATAATTACTCCGATGAGGAGTTTAGTTACAACACACCAGGACAATACCGAATACTAGTGTATTTTATATGAAGATAAAATACACAACACTGAATGAAACGGAGTATTCAAATGAAAGTCTGCAGCGGAAAATAAAGGACAATAACATGAATAACTGAAAGATCGGGGGCCCCTACTAGTATCACTGGGACTCCTCGACGTCAGCGTGTTATCCCCGTACTTTTGCCTTGCCAAGACCTAAAAAACAAAATCCCCAAACGGGGTCAGTTACAAAGAACAACAATACTCAAGGGTTGAAAATACACAATCATGATTATATCTGAAGTTATGAAATATCTTGTCGAAACATACGCAATCAAACATGCTATATGAATCAACTAACAGTACGGCTCAAAGGGTGGCGCCACACTACGCCCGAGATGGAAATGTGTCCGTGCACAAGCCACCAACGAGTATCGATCGAATACCCGTGTGGTCTTGTACCTAATCAGTCTCACGAGACAATATAACTCGTGTGCACAGTCCAATGTGAGGCCAACAACCAACACACGACTTAAATGTGCCCGACATGAAAATCCTACACATACCAACCGGCACGCCAGTATGACCCGGAATGCCACGATATAACGAAAGTGACATCGAAAATGAAGAATGACTCACCGAAGTGGAATGGTAATGAAATAAATGACAGCTCAATGAAAAGATTGGAACCGTCGTTCCTTATGACTGAAATGATTAATTGATAACAACAAGTTTTGATACGGTTAATATAATGATGAATGAGTTATGATTATGAATGAACACAACAAAAGGGATGAATATCCTTTTAACCGAGTAAGAATTAACTTACACAATACCGGTGACAATTATCCTTCCACGAACAACGTCCTAATTGAGATATCGGTCGCTCGAACAACCTTGAATTATACAATATCCAACAACTCGTTCAATATACGAATCAAACACGAATATAACGAACTCAAAACGTCGATACGATTAAACTAAGTTCATTGGGGCATTATATCGAATACGTTGTGGCCAAACTCCGGTTGTTTACAATCAAATCTCAATAAGCCACTATCAATTCCCCCAAGAAGTGTTTCAAACCAACAAACATCTTCCGAATGATCAATAATCCAAAATGAATATCCGAAAACGTGATTATAACGACAATTAATCGAAAACCCCCAATTTCAACCCGATATTCAAGGTGTTCTTGAATAATCCCTCAATAATCCAATGAATCCTTATACAAACTCATAATCATATACATATCCCTTCATATAACATGATTATAACGTCCAAAACATCATATCTCAACACAAAATCGAAGTCCAAGGTGTTGAAGGAATTACCTCTTGAAGATCCAACCACTTCGATCCGAAGAACACGAGTTTAATCGAGTATCCAAGCTTCACAACCGAATGAAAATGATTAAAAACCACACTCAAGTGATAGGTGAAGAGAATCTTCTCCCTCAAGCCTCTCTCTCTCGTATGAAGGTGGAAAAAAATGGAAGGAATGGGCTAAAATGATAAAAAAACGAATTTAAAGGGGTTGACTGCCCTGCCGGACACGGCCCGTGCCGATCGGCACGGTCGCGGCGCGCAACTGGCCGACAGGGACTCGACCGTGTCCTGCTTGACACGGTCGCGGCGCGGAGGGCCTTCCGATAGTGACCCGTCCGACAGCGACTCGGCATGACTCGACCGTGTCCTGGAACACGGTCGGGCGTCTGGGCAGTCGGTTCTGGCTTATCCGGAAGAGTTCGACTCGGCCGTGCTGCATTTACACGGTCGAGTCCTCGTGGCGAGACTTCGGCATTTCCGGACGAGTACGGCACGGGCCGTGTCGGACGACATGACCGAGTTCGGTCGGCAGTGATCGGCCAAAAGCTGAAAAATGAGCGGGTGAGCTAAAACGACCATAACTCTCTCGTCCGGACTCCGATTGACTCACCGTTTGAACCATTGGAAAGCTAACTCGATGCTCTATAATATTGCAAAGATTTAGAATTTTTGGAGTTAGCAAAAATTAATGGTGATCTAACAAAGTCGAACTCATATGAGGAAAGTTGAAACAATGAACAATAACGATACACAACTCGAAGTTTTTCCGAACGGTGAACACGGTGAATGAAAATGATTGATGAATGATTATAATTGAGTGAAAATACACTGAGTGACAATTACAGACTAATAATTACTGAATGAAAATGAATGAATTACAACCGGGTATTACACCAGGTGGGAGTCTCAGAAATACCGTCGAATTTAGGTGGTTGCACTTCGCCACCTCTTGCAGCCATCGGTCGCCTCGATTTCCTATGTATGTTATACCTTGTTATCGATCTCCCTGTTGTAACCCTACTGCCACCTGCATTCGGTCCATAACCTGGGCGAACTGAGTCATCTGGTTCACCACCTGACGAAGGATTTCGGGCACAACAGGTTCCGGTTCATTGTTAATAGATCTTTGTGGCTCGCCTGAGCTGTGGCTGGCCTGATTATAAGGCAAAGCTTCTCTTTCGGCATTCCTTCGTCCACGTCCGCGACCGCGACCACGTCCACATCCACCTCTCAACATACTGTAAGCATTAATACTCAATATTAAGGAAACAATATCGTTCAAATGTTCAAGTAATGGACGAGATAGAGTTTAGGAACTTACATCCACCATTCGCACGAAGACGTAGGCAGTACAATGATGTTATTCACGGCCGGTTACTTCAAAAGACATATACGATCCCTATTTTAACCCAATGGCCAAGATATCTATAATCATAGCTCCGACACCATATTCTGTAACACCCCCAATATATTCAGGAATATTACAGCGCCGTAAATCCTTTACATAAGAATTTACAAGGCTGAAGGAATGAAAAGACAGCAACAAATACCAATATTTGAAAGTAACCGAAATAAAATACAACAGTTCTGGGTCAGTACCGAGAATACAGATATCCGAAGGAAGAATATTAATACATCACCAAATTCAATCATCACAAACAACAACGTACTCGAGTACTTATTACAAATAACACAAACAACAGAAAAAAGAACCCGGCCGGAACATCACACTGCACCCTCGTCGTCATGCAGCTCCAGTGGTTGTTTCCCTGCTCTCCTGGATCCTGAACATAAACAAATGTTCACCCCCTAAGGGGTTAGCACAACGATGCTAGTACAAGTACCACAACATGTTATTCAACATTTCACGAATAATAATAATAATATAAATGACAATTTACCAGCGAGTCTCCTCCTATGAGAAACTCATAAATAACATACACAACTGATAATCACAACATGATATCACAACATATACATGGTAATTCCGATGATCCAGCATTCACTGCCTAGAACCCCCGATGATTCCGTTAAACCAACCCGAGATGGAAAAACCCGTCCGATGATCCAGCGCATGCTAGCATAGATCCCCCGATGATCCTGTCGTACCAACACGAGGTGGACATACAACAAAGACATATATTCACAACAATATGTATAACATCAATACATAAAACAATTAAGGTACTTGCCTCGATTCGAAGACAAGAATAATACTTCCACGAAAAACAAAACACTCGAAGGTCGCCCCTTCAATCAATCACGTAGCAAGCTCGAACCTTAAACAAAAGAAATAATATAGAGTTCATCCCACGTCGTACGAACATATAACAATCCAAGTTACGGTCGGAAGTTCATAAAATGAATACTGTCTGAACTGCTTAACGTACGTTACGTACCCTAGGTAGCATACGCTAAGCCTACTCGTTAGCGCACGTAAGCTACAAAGTCCAGCGTACATTAACATGTATCGACAGTCCTCTCTGATCAGCCGACTGACTCGCCTGATGCCATAACGTACGTTACGTACCAAACATAGCGTATGTTAACCTTGCCCGTTAGCGTATGTAAACTGCAGATCATAGCGTACGCTAAACAAGCATTCGACAGTCTCTCACCGGTTAGTCGACTGTTCTGATATATGAAAAAGCATAAGAAATCTTCAGTGATTAACGTATGTTATCCTTCTACATATCATGTTCATCAAAATTATGAATGATCTTACAGATTCAAACATCTTAAAATTCAAGGAAATGTATATCATCGCAACACTTATATTCAATCTCGATTATTATTCTCATGTGAAGTTTGGGTGATCTAAGGTTGATGCACTAGATTCCAATATCATCATTACTTTGAGACTTCATCTAAAGAACTAACAAATCCAACTTATAAGAAAGGATACAACCTTTGATGATTCCTTCTTAAGTCCATTTATCAAAAGTGATATCAATCTCCAAGTCTACGATCAATATGGCAATGCTATTCAATACGGTTAATCAACCTCAGAACCTTACTCTCATCATTTGACTTAGTAGGATTCCAACTATGATGTTTACAACAATGATATCTTAAGCATAATCATCCCAACTTCTAAACGTGATGTTTGGTCGAATAACTCATCAATGGAACTTAATATCTTGATAGCATGATCATCATATCCTTAAGAACACGAAACCAAGGTTGGAGATAGTATAACATACCTTAAGATGAAGGAAACACGGAGACGATAGGTGAATCTAACTCCGGTTGCTTGTGTGTCAATCCAAAATGATTCTCCACTTCAATGAGTAATCTCCAATCTTCAATGATCAAGAAAAGGTGTTCTAAAGGTGTTTAAGGGGGCTGGGATATCTCTGGGCACGAAGTATGCTGAAGGATAGATGAAATGAACGAGCTGAAATGAAATGGTGTGATGTCTTATTTATAATTTTCTGTCCTTAACGTACGTTAGCCTTCGTGCATAACATACGTTAGCCTCTTAGCATACGCTACCCAGGATAATTTAGCGTACGCTATCGTCCTGATAGTTAACTGTCCTGATTCTGACCTTGATTACGTAGGTTACACCATCAGGCTACGTACGTAAGTAACACACATTAGCGTACGCTAGACACAATCCTTAGCATACGTTAACAATCGTTGACTTCAAAAGTGTCCAGGTTCATCCGAGGGAATCTTATCCGGACCCATGTTCGGCTAGCGCATGCGACAGCCGCCCAACTCAATTATTGACTGTCTAACGTACGATACGCTTCATTCGTAGCGTACGCTAACTCTGGTCGATAACGTACGTTAAGCTACATTCTTAACGTACGTTATCACGTATTTGCATGGGAAAATCTACATGTTGCCGTACTCATGTACAAGGATACAAATACGAGAAATATCATACTTCAATTATCGATATCACAATTCCGAATAATACAGGGTTCAAATACAGAAGAATTACTCAATAATAAATCCGGATATTACAACTACTAGGGAGCTTAAGGAAGATTAAGGAAGGACTCCCAATAGATATCATCTTACCATATTAGGACTCTTCCTAATATAATGAATCTATTAATATCAACTTAGTCCACTAAAAAGTTTATATTGCACTTCCTACCAAAATCCCAAATTACGAAATTGGGCTCCTTATTAAATATATTATTTCCCGTGTTTAAGATATCGAATGTCCATTAATTAATTATAAGCTACTGACAGCTTTAATTAATTAATATCTTATCCAAGAGTAGTACCACTCGAATCTTATTATTATATCAGAATTAAATCCACCTGCAGGGTTTAATATAATATTCATTATCGAGCTCCTCAAGGGGACATCATCAACCCACACGAGTCGGGACATGATTTATAGTAATAATAGTAACTGTCATATAAATAATATTATTGCCCAAGATACGAGGCTTATTGAGTCGATCATTTTGACTCTCACCCATGGTAAACCAAAGCAATAAGTATTATAAATACATAATTAAACATTATATACTTAGAATTAAGAAATAATAATTATCCGAGATTTACGCTCTTCTTACAGTCAGTACAGAAGACACTATCTCACCTCGATCCAGTTCAACGTATGCAAATACGCTAATGTATGCTAATTGTCAAGACCAACTATTCTCAAGCATACACTACAACCTTTTATATAATTTGTCTAATAATTATATAGGTTGTGAACTATTATATTATTTTATAAGGCACCGATAATGTGATCTTCCGTGTGACACCAACACACCACATTATCTACAATATAAAATAATTAGACATTTCATTTGCATAACCATAACGTGAATAAACTAGGGTTTATATCTGCAATATAAAATAATTAGACATTTCATACACCACATTATCCACCTTGAACCGGACGTTGTGTGGGCAACGAGCTACCGGATCTTGTTTGGACAACCTTGGGATCGACTGAATTCACCTTTGTATGTGATCACTTTATTTTTCTTTGCTTTCTAGTATTTTATAAACACTCTTAGCAAATTAATTGTGTTATCTAAATTGTAGAATCAAAGACACAAGTCTAGATCTACAATTAAACACAAGAGGAAAAAATTGATCACACAACCTCACAAAAGCATGTACAAATCAGCCATCCACCCTTATGTGCTATATATAGGCTCTTGGACAACTACTAGGGATCTTAAGGAGGATTATGGAAGGACTCCCAATAAATTCATCTTACCTTATTAGGACTCTTCCTAATATAATGAATCTATTAATATCAACTTAGTCCACTAAAAGGTTGATATTGCACTTCCTACCAAAATCCCAAATTACGAAATTGGGCTCCTCATTAAATATATTATTTCCTGTGTTTAAGATATCGAATGTCCATTAATTAATTATAAGCTACTGACAACTTTAATTAATTAATATCTTATCCAAAAGTAGTACCACTCGAACCTTATTATTATATCGGAAATAAATCCACCTGCAGGGTTTAATATAATAATCATTATCGAGCTCCTCAAGGGGACATCATCAACCCGCACGAGTCGGGACACGATTTATAGTAATAATAATAATTGTCGTATAAACAATATTGCCCAAGATATGAGGCTTATTGAGTCGATCATTTTGACTCTCACCTATGGTAAATCAAAACAATAATTATTATAAATACACAATTAAATATTATATTCTTAGAATTAAGAAATAATAATTATCCTAGATTTACGTTCTTCTTACAGTCAGTACAGAAGACACTATCTCACCTCCATCCAGTTTAACGTATGCAAATACGCTAATGTATGCTAATAGTCAAGACCAACTATCTCGAGCATACACTACAACCTTTCATATAATTTGTCTAATAATTAAATAGGTTGTGAACTATTATATTATTTTATAAGGCACCGATAATGTGATCTTCCATATGACACCAACACACCACATTATCTACAATATAAAATAATTAGACATTTCATTTGCGTAACCATAATGTCAATAAATATGCAAAACATGTGATTAAATGTAATTAATATTCTCAGATGTAGTTACCGGGAAATAAGGTAATACAAGCATAAAGTATGTTTTGCAGTATACAACCCTAGCACTTCCCCCTCTTACCGTGGGCATAAAACTCAACACAGATTGTTTCTTCGTATCACCATTATTTCTTTTATATAAAGGAGATGTCTTAAAGACATTTTCTAAATGATTCTTAAGACCACGAGTTCCACCTGTAGATTCACATTTCAACTTACCTTTGCAATAAGGGCATTCGGTATGCGTCGCACCCTTGACATATTTAAAATGCTCCCATACTATCGGCCTTTTCTTTCGTCCAGACACTCCTTCAAAATCTGACTTCCCATTGTTATCATTTTCATTTCTACTTTGATTTACAGTGTTTTTTTTCTGCTCCAGTCCCTTGATTTTTCTCTTGATTCTCATCTTCAACATCAACAACTGTCGTCATCTGAAAATTAGATTAATAGATAATAAGAAAAAGTGTTGTTGGCTAATAACTAAAACTTTTAATAATTCTTATTATGTCCCATAATAAATATTGTACTGTTCCAAAAAATAATGTCACGTTTCTAAATAATGAACGTGCGTAGTGTAATTTTATCATCGTACAAATAATGCACAATCTATTAAAACACCCACCATAAAAACATGGACAATTCAACTGCGACATTTAATTTGAGATAGAATAAAGTACAAAAAATTGGTAGGGGTTAATAATCTTACATTGATATTGTATTGAGTTCATGACTACTATTCAACAAAATTAATGCATTAATAAAATTGTGTCTACAGATCTAACTATCGCCTCACAATATCATTGCGGACTAGGACGAGAATATGCTGAAAAGAGGAGAAATTGCAGAACTAAGAGTACAGGAAACTGAAAAATCAAAACTCATATAATAATTCATTCAAGCGAAAGAGATTCACAAAATTGAGGAGGGAGAAATCTTACCTAGAAGTCTAGAACAGCACACCTCGGATAGAGGATGGAGATGACAATCTACGCAATAAACTAGGGTTTATGGACATACGGAAGTTGGAACGTAATATAAATACGTATTGCGGCTGCGGCATGGGAAAAGCGTATGTATGTATATATATATATATACATACATATATACATACATATATACATATGTATATATCCTTAAAACTACGTAGTTTTATTTATCGGTTCGGTTCGAGATATTGATTCGGTTCATTAACACTGAACCAAAACCAAAACCAAAACTTCGGCTCTTTTAAAATTAAGTACCGCATACTAATGGTATCCCCGATTTCAGTTTTTATCGGTTCGGTTTTTTCGGTTTTCGTTCGGTCTTTGATTTTTTCGGTTCTTCCTGCACACCCCTAGAATTTATCCAAGTATCTATGAATTTCGGTTCATAATTGCATAAACACAGCAGGCACATTGGTGAGACCGAACGGCATTACCACTAATTCATAGTGCTCGTAGCGAGTCCTAAAGACTGACTTTGGAATGTCGGATTATTTAATTCTCAATGAAGGTATCCCGATCTCAAATCGATCTTCGAGAATACTGTCGCTCCTTGCAATTGGTCTAACAAATCATCAATTCGAGGCAACGAGTGCTTATTCTTGATCGTCACTTTGTTTAGCTCTCGATAGTCAATGCACAACCTTAGTGATCCATCTTTCTTTCGAACGAATAATACTAGTGCACCCCAGGGAGAAACACTTGGCTGGATATAACCTTTGTCCATCAGTTCTTCAAGTTGCTTCTTCAACTCATACATCTCGGTGGGGGCCATATGATACGGTGCTTTAGAAATAGGTGTGGCTCCCGGCTCTAGCTCGACGGTAAACTCTATATATCGTTTGCCTCTAATTGATACAGGAAAATTTCTAGCTTCTAAGTTCCCCATGATTCTTTCCCCACTCGGTAAGCCCACAATATAAGGTTCACATTCATGGAAATAAGAAATTTTTAAATGATTTACACAAGACAGTGATATAAACGAATGTGTAGCTCTAGTATCGAACAAAACACTAACTGGTTGCGAAATGATTCAAATCGTACCTGATGCAACCGCTGTATTTTGATCGTATGTCCTCCTTATTTCATAAAGGCGCGGAGAAACGGACCTAGAACTCGATGCTTCCTTCTGGTCATACTGTCCTCTGCCTCTTCCTCGGCCAAAATTCTGATTTGGTTGAACACTCTGCTGCGTTGGATTGACACTCGCATCTTTCTGTACCTATTGTGAGGTATGAGCTCCAGAAGATCAAGCAAAATCTCCATAGAACATCGCAAGATGTACTTCTTCTCCACATTCATAACGCGTCACGAAAGGAAGTGAGCAGTCACACCGATAATGTCCTGGTCGACCACAGTTGAAGCATTTCCTTGCTGCATCAGTAAAAGTGGGTGCTGATCTGGAACTCTTTCCTCCTCTAAATGGATGTTGGGGTTTCCTAAATGAGTGAAATGACGACTAGGCTTTATGGGGCCCAGTATTCTTGTGCTATACAAAACCACCAAAGACTTTCTGCTTCTTAGACTCGAAAAACTTCTCCACGGCTACTTCCTTCATTTCATTGGCCAGGGCTTTATCTTGATATAGATAAAGGGTGGTTCATTCAAATCCTGACATGTATTGCTGTATCTCGGGTTTCATTCTCATGTAAAAATGAAACATCATTTTTGCATCGGTTCTGACAAGGTGTCGAACAAATGCAAATTGTTGATTAAAGTTCTTAATCACTTGAGCCATCGGTAAGTCCAAAGGTTGCGTGGAGAAGAATTCTGGAACTTTAGCTTCCCTGATCGGATGAGGGCAATATTTAGCTTCCATCATTAGCTTGAATTCTCTCCAATCGGCATTATGGTCAATACGCCAGACGGCCTCCCACCACTCGAACGCTTCTTCAGTCAGAAAATATTGGGCAATGGGGGCTTTTAGGTCATCCAGGTAGTTGATGACCACAAACACTTTCTCTAATTCCCTTAGCCAGTGATCCCACGTCGGCACTTCAGAAAAGCCATCAAACTTTGGTGGATGCATCTTTGGCACTTCTTGGAGCCATTTGTCTCCTTGATATCCCAAGTTTGGAACACCCTGATGTCCCTCCCCCGGTTGTAAACCTATCGCTACTTGTATTCTGTCTATCACTTGAGCGAATTGGGTCATCTGGTTAACCACTTGATGAAGCACGTCGGGAACATAAGGATTATCATTTCCCTCTATAGTTTGTTCTTGATTATTGTTGATAGATTTCTGTTGCTCGCCAGAATTGTGATCAGCCTGATTTGACAGAGAATCAGGGACAGAGGACGAAGCTTCTCTTCCAGCATTTCCGCGTCCGCGTCCACGATCGTGACCACGTCCACTACCTCTTCTCAACATACTATAAGCATACATACTCAATATACAAGAAGCAATATTGTTCTAGAACTTAATTATCGTAAAAGGGATAACATTAATGGACAATAATAGAGCTTTACAACCACAGCTCGCATGAAAACATAGGCGGTACAGTGATGTTATTTGTGGCCGGTTAACCAAAAGACACATCTGGACCCTAAATAACCCGACTGACAAGATATCTATAAATATTAACTCTCATATCATATTATGTAACACCCCGAGATATTCAGTATAATTACAATGTTGTGAACCCTTTATATAAGGATTTACTAGGCTGAGAATTTAAAACAATATTTATAAAATACTACAAGCAGAATTATTATTACAAATCGAATTTTTCGACAATGAAATACAAACACCTAATAGAATTTTATCGATACATGACCAATCATATCAACACAAAAAGAACACTGTACTCGAGTATTTATTCAATCATGACACAATTGAAAGGGATTCTCCGAGCCATCAGCATCACTGTATACCCTCTTCGTCATGCTGCCCATGTGGTTGTTTTCCCGCTCTCCTGGATCCTGGACATAAAATATATAACGATTCTAGTACAAGTACGATGATTATATAACAACAGTTTATTCGACAATTCACGAATAATAATAATAACAACAACAACAACAACAACAAGCCTCTCCTACGAGAAGACTAACAATGCATTTCACAACATGATAATCACAACATACACATGGTAATCTAATGATCCAGCGTTCACTGCATAGATCCCAAGATGATCCCGTCGGACCAACACGAGGTGGAAAACCCGTCCAATGATCCATCGCACGCTAGCATAGATCCCAAGATGATCCCGTCGGGCCAACACGAGGTGGACAAACGACAATGACACATATGCACGACAACACGAATAACAACAATATGGAAAACATATTTAAAGTACTTGCCGTAAAACGACGACAAGGATTAATTACTTCGACGAACGTCAATACACCTGAAGGTCGTCCCTTCACTCAACCACTTGCAAAAATCCAGACCTTACATAAAAATAAATAACGAACCCTACATCATATGTGGCTTGCAACAACATTTTTTTGATGTTACAAGCAAAAGTATAGCCTTAGATGCCTTAAAATTGGTCAAATTTGATTTAAGGCTACACATTTTTGTAACGTTATTATTGATATAAATTAGTGTTACCATAGACTAAATTGAATATCTACGCTAACACAAAATTTGGTGTAGCCGTTGCTATTTAAAAAAGTGTAACAAAACACTAAAAGAAATAGGCGGGCTTGCTAAAACATTTTAGGCGGTCCAAATATATAACGCATGAAAAAAGACCCAATTATTATTAGGTTCAATACTGGGTCCAAGATTAGGGTTTCTTTATCATCTACACATCTAGTCGATAATAACCCCTTTTGACCCTCAGAGAAAGGAGGAAAAGGGCCACCATTGCGACTGAGTGTCAGGTTCATTTTAATGGTCCCGACAGGCTCTTTCTTTGTTTCCAAGATCCGGTCCAGCAGGAGAGGGAATTTCTTGACTTCTCATTGGGAGTTATGTTCCATCCCGTAAGGTAGGAATGGCAGGACCTAAACGAGCTAGCCGTTGTTTAGATCTAGATCTAGGAATGGAAAACAAAGCAAGTTTCTTAAAAGATTTAGAAATCGGAGGAGAGAATGAGGCAGGTCTGGGAAGACGATGGAGAAAGGTTTGGTACGCTGTTGCTTTTTTGAAATGTGCTTCATTACCTTATTTCATAATTACGTATACGCTAAGATTGTAACTCAATGGCCAACTGAAAACCAAATGGGCAGTGTACTTCTTGTGATGTTGCGATACTTATTATCCATTCGGTCGTGTATGCTCATGGTTCCTTTATATTCTACATATCTTTCCTTCGTGTGATAACCAATCCCTCAAAGATTTTTAACTGTACCGGCGGCAAACTGGCGTTTGATACCGTGCTTGTCCTTATTTGTTCGTGTTTAGCTTATTTTCTTAGGGAAAAAGACACCCATTTGATGCTTTTGTGTTTTGCTATTTGTTTCCATATGCTTCCGATTTTAAATCTTTGGTCGGGTTTTCAAAATTTTAGCCTTTTGGATTGCTCGGTGGCTTTTTTGATTGAGGCAGTAGCTTATTTTTCGTCAACCATTTCTCCTCCATCGGTGGTGTTTTCTTCTGTCACTAGTGTTGTTCTACAGCTGATGAAGAATGCTTATCAACATTATTATTATTAATATCTTCAAAGAAAATCAATGATTATTACCAGTATGATTAGACGCTGCTTTTTCTTATTTTAATAGTAATATTTTTACTTGTACTCAATTATGTATTATTGTTTTTGTTATTATTATTATTATTATCAAGGAGTATGTATGATAATATTATTATAAACCAGCAAATTTCTGTTAGCTGGAGTCCTGGCAATAAACACCTTCAAATTTGGTCAAAGTATAGCTGTAGCCTGTTTTTTTGCCTTCTGCAACACTTCTTGGATTTTTGAACACAGTTTTTCAAGTGTTGCTGAAACTCATATATGGTGTAGTGGAAGAGCTCAATTTGTGTATACATGACTAGTACACGAGCATCAAACGTTCCTAACTATGATTGGTTTGATCATCCTACGTATGGTCAGTTCACGGTTCAACTACCCGATGAACACTTAGTTGGACTTCCAATATACATCATGTGAATTGAATGCCAATAATGGGGATAACTGGATGATGTCTACAAGATTCAAGTATATACATGTCGTCAAGAATTCAATACTCGAACCGATGATTATGAACTTATACATGTACGGTGCAGCTACTCATCGGTCCTTATCAAAAACGTGATTGTGATGAACATATCCCAAACATCATACAAGGAAACATATTCACTCGGTTTTCTTCTCAGTTTAAATCAAAGTTTAACTAAAACTCCAACCCTTCTTCAATGATTAAACCTCCTACAAAATTGCTAATAGATCAACATACCCATAATCATCACCTTCATCTTCTAACAATGATGCATATAGGAAGGATATTCAATCAATGATTTTCTTCAAAGGACAAAGATCACATTCTTGGTGAAGGCTTCTATAGTTATCATAATGATTCACCCATTATGAATATTTCAACTTTACGTCATTCAATCTCTACTTATTTCGAAATCATCAAGGAGCGGATATGAATATTTCCGAAAACTTCATCCTAATAATAAATATAATCATAGGCCAACAAGAAAAACCTAATCTTAATCATCATAATCTTCCAAACCTATGATATCTAGTTCACGCATGATTAATAATTCCTTATAACATCATCAACATGTTCAAAACAAGCTTCTTTAAATGAGATATGAGCTGAGATGATCGTAACATACCTTACACGAAGAATAAAGATGAAAACGATTGGTAGATCTCGACACCGTAAGCTTGATTACCAATCCGAGATGTCTACGATCTTCAAAACTAGGTAAAGAGGCTAATATAAGGAGGTATATTCGTTGGAGTTGTTGATAGCTTATCCACCTTGGCATCCACGTAAGCACTTCAGGCTGCTGGACCGGTCGATTAGAGCAACAAGCCGGACCGAGTATGAACCCGATTTTTTCCTGGGCTCGTTAAAGACCGGACCGGGCAGAGACTCCAAGGCCGACCCGATACCCAGACCGTGAGGGCCGAGCAGATCGAGGATAAAGACACCCCGACTCAAGATTACGACAAGGCCGACCTGAGCGGAGGGAGACCCGAGGACCGACCCCAGCGGATAAGCGTCGCCCGAAGCATGCGGGATAGGCACACATGCCAATTAATGCATGCGGTCATGTCCCTTCCCGAAGCAATCCTTAGAGGCCGCCACGTGTCTAAGGTATATTTACAATCTGACAAGTGTTTTGGGCATATTCCCCAACATCCTCCAGCTGTCAT
The DNA here is from genome assembly GCA_033398695.1 of Orobanche coerulescens. NCBI lineage: Eukaryota > Viridiplantae > Streptophyta > Magnoliopsida > Lamiales > Orobanchaceae > Orobanche > Orobanche coerulescens. Next base: position 130,550,502 of record CM065812.1, on the reverse strand, counting down.
CTCCTGACTGGCCGAGATTATCTATATATAGGAGAAATATACAGTGAAAAAGCACTTTTGGCATTTATGAGAAAAGAGAAGAGAGAGAAAAAAAAGAGAGAATTTGTAATAACTGAAAAGAACAGATAGACCGACACAAAATATTCAGCTCGGCTCTATTCCATATTAAGGTCATTAATAAAATTTAGTAATCCAATCCTTTTTCATCTTGTTTATGATTTTCTACGTGGCTTCGATCCATTCGTCCATATCAGCACACGTGACGTTGACCAAACCAGACGTCAACAGATTGGCGCTAGAGGAATGGACACTTTTGATAAAATAAAAAATATATATATAAAAAATACCACTCACCGGAGATGTCTAACGAAAGTTCAAAAAACCCTCGGCCCGCGACGGAGGAGGAAAACCTCCACAATGTGGTGGAGTGCTTTAAACATCCAGCCTTCATCCAGGGCATGACGGCCCTTATGGCACGGGTTACTGGGGGCGGAACTCTTCAAAAACCCGATGACCATGTGGAGGCAGAATCTCATACGACCCGCCCGACAGCCTCAGGACGAGACAAAAAGAGGACAGCCTCTGGGGTCGCCGGGGAAAGGGCGGAAAGCCATGGCGAAAGCTCACATCCCTCTCGAAAAAGTAGGCTTTCACGCCCCATATCCGTTTTTTATCGGCTCGGGGCAGGGAAGAAAATTGAAAAAGCGGCGCCGGCTCCCACTATCCAGAGCCATAGCCGTAAAGAAGAAAAATCTCCCCACCAGTCCCTAAATCCGACACAAGTTTGCCTCCGACTCCCGGCGATAACTCGAGTGAGATCAAGTTTCTTAAAAAATGCCTTACGGAGCTCGAAAACAAACAACTCCAGCCATCCCAAAGTTCGGAATGGCTTAACAGCCAGGAGAGTCCCCTGGCCCCCGGTGTTCTGGCGGAACCCCTCCCGGAGAAGTTCAAGATTCCTCAGATTCCGCCATACAACGGGGAGACAGACCCCAACGCCCATCTTGGACATTATAATTCCTGGATGGACCTACACGGGTCTCAGGACGCGTTCCGGTGCCGAATGTTCTCCTTGACTCTGGGGGAGAGGGCCCAGAGATGGTATCGGACGCTGCCCCACCATTTTATTCACATGTGGGCCCAGCTTTCGGCAATGTTCCGATCCCATTTCATGGGGTCCCAAGTGCGAGTCGCCCCGCGCTCATCCATCGCTTCCGTCGTACAGGGGCCGAACGAGTCCCTTAAAGATGATGTATCTCGTTTCAATAAATGGATATTGGAGACGGAACCCATGTCGGACGATGCGCTGGCCATTATCACCCAGGCCGGCCTCCTAAAAAATTCTTTTTTCCGCTGGACGGTGTGCCAAAATGTCCCACACACCTACCAAGAATTCTTGGAGCACGCCAGCTCCCATATAGCCGCCGAGGAAGCTATGCCGGCACCAGTTTTAGTCATGCCCTCCGACCAGAAATGGTCCTACAAAAAGAAAGAAGATAGGCATGACTACAGAGAGGCCCGTCAAGAATCCCGCTGGGAGAATAAGGCTCCCGCCTATTCCTCGACAACTCCAACAACACAGAGCTATCGGGAGCGTAGGCCCGAGCTCATGGCGAATTTCGCTGAAATATATTCCGTCGGAGCTGCGGCCATATTTGATCAAATAAAGGACAAAAATTTTCTCCCGGTTCCTTGGCCGATCTATAAAGATCAGAAGGACATGGACCAGACCCACTTTTGTAAATATCATGAATCAGCGGGTCATAACACCGAACAGTACTGGGACCTCGTCGCTGCCCTGATCGCGGTATGCGACGATACATGCTTAAGGCGATTTACCCGGAACCCGCCCCGGGATCGCCAGGATTGGGCCGACCCGACCAGAACCAAGAACGATCGGGTGCCTCCAGCCCCCAATTCCCCCCAGGAAATTCTGACCATCATGGGAACAGCCGAGTTCGATGATCATTGGTCAAAGCGGCAGAAAAAGGCATCCATTCGAGAGGCTACCACCTCTTATCAACGAACCGAGCGCCGAACAGAGAGGTTCCTATCAGTGGCCGAAGAAGCCCCCAAAAACCCCCAGTTGGCCATTACTTTTGAAGAGTCTGATGCAGACGACTTGGACCATCCCCATTCAGACGCCCTCGTCATCACCCTGCCCATAATGGGGATTTCGGTTCACAGGGTGTTGGTAGACTCCGGGGCCTATGCCAGCATCATCTACCTTCATACCCTTTGCAGGATGAAGGTAGACCAATCTTATGTCCGGCCCTGCAACGAGGACATTAGGGGATTTGCCAACTGCCATACCTCACCACTGGGAGAAATCGACCTCGCCTTGGAGTTCGATCAGGGGCCGATCAGAAGGACGAGGATCACTACCTTCAAGATCATCGATGTGCACAGTGACTATAACGCCATCATTGGCCGACCTGTGATGTCAAGGTTGAGGGCCACTCAGGCCACGTATCACCTGTGCATGAAGTTTCCCACCCCGGATGGCGTCGGGGTACATAGGGGAGATCAAAGGGCCGCCCGGGAATGCAATCTCAGCATCCGGGCTCGCAAAATCAACGTCGCAGAGGGCATCCCGGAAAATTTATCAGAAGAAATGGGGGCCACCAACTCCGAACAGCTGGCAGGAGACACCCTACTCAAATAGGAGACCGAAGGTCCCGGGGCCACGCAAACCCTCGAAATGGAAACTGACCAGGAAGCGGACCGGGGCCGCAGGCTCGGGAAGGAGCCAATCCTAGAAGAGGATCCTGTCGACCCGCGATACCAAAATCCGAAAGGGAAAATTCGCAATGCTAAGCCAACAGAAGAGTTGGACCAGGTCGACATGGACCCATCTGATCCCGTCCGACGGCTAAAGATCGGCCACAACCTCCAAGAGCCGATCCGCTCCGAGCTAATCTTCCACCTGAGACAGAATTTGGATGTCTTCGCGTGGACCCATTCGGACATGCCGGGGATTGACCCAGAACTTGCGTGCCACCGGCTGAATATCGACCCCAGTTCAAAGCCGGTTATTCATAAAAGGAGGAAAATGGGGCACGAGCAGCGAAGGATTTGGAAGAGGAAGTAGAAAAGGCGATCAACGGGTTCATCCGAGAAGCCCGATGCACACAGGTAGCCAACACAGTCTGGTAGAAAAGCCGACCGGGCTATGGAGGCTCTGCATTGACTTTTCTAATTTGAATAAAGCATGCCCGAAAGATAGCTACCCCCTCCCCCATATCGACTACATGGTGGATGCAACGGTCGGGCACGAGCTAATGAGTTTTATGAATGCATATTCCGGATACAACCAGATCTCAATGCATCCTACTGATGAAGAAAACACCTCCTTCTACTCAGCCCGCGGCCTATACTGTTACCGAATGATGCCTTTCGGGCTTAAGAATGTCGGCGCAACATATCAACGCCTGGTAAACAAAATGTTCAATAACTTGATAGGTCATACAATGGAAGTGTATGTAGATGATATGTTAGTAAAGTCTTTACGCTCGGCCGATCATGTAAGTGACCTCAATAAAATGTTTTCTATTTTGCGAGAGTACAAGATGAAGTTAAATCCAAAGAAATGTTCAATTGGGGTAGGTTCTGGAAAATTCCTCGGCTACAGGGTGAGACAAAGAGAGATTGAAGCCAACCCCGATAAAATTAAGACGGTGACCGAACTTGTTCCACCAAATTCGGTCAAAAAGGTGCAGAGCCTAACTGGCCGACTAGCCGCGCTAAGTCGCTTTATCTCCCGCTCAACTGATAAATGCAAACCTTTCTTTGAGGCAATAAAAAAGAACAGAGATTTTCAGTGGACAGAACCTTGCCAAAGAGCCTTCGAAGCTATCAAGGAAGTCCTGACAGAAGCCCCGATCTTACAGCGACTGGCCCAAGGGGAACTTCTCAATTTATACCTCACGGTATCCGACTCTGCGATCAGCACCGTTCTAATCCGAACGGAGAATGCGGTTCAACATCTGGTCTATTATGTTAGTCAGGCCCTTCATGATGCCGAGCTCAGATACGCCCCAATGGAAAAGCTGGCCTATGCGCTCGTAATGGCGTCCCGGAAGTTAAGACCCTACTTTCTGGAACATCAGGTAGTCGTGTTAACAAACTACCCGTTAAAGCAGGTCATGCACCAACCTGACGCATCCGGTCGGATGATCAAATGGGTCGTCGAACTCGGACAGTTTGACATAACTTATGAATCGCACACTGCCATAAAGGGTCAAGCCCTGGCGGACTACCAGCGATCACACAAGAAAATGACCTATCAGAAGAGTGGCCACTCTACGTAGATGGGTCCTCAACCGCCAACCGGTCAGGTGTAGGAATAGTCCTTGTCAGTCCCGACCAACGTTTGTTCTGCTCTGCCATTCGCTTAGGTTTTCCGACCACCAACAATGGGGCAGAATATGAAGCTCTCTTGGCTGGTCTAGAAATGGCGACCTCCCTCGGCCTTGCCCGCCTCACTGTCTTGAGTGATTCTCAATTAGTGGTAAACCAAATCAACGGCGAATACGAAGCCAAGGAACCCAAGCTGGTTAAGTACCTCATCCTGGCGCGGGCCCGGCTGCAAGATTTTCGGGGAACTATACAACACATCCCCAGAACCGAGAACATCCAAGCCGACTCCTTGTCCAAACTCGCATCCAGCTCCGGAGCCGAATATATGGACGAGGTCAGCATAGGGTATCATGCCTCATCAGCCCTCGAAATGGCTGAAGTCCGGGCAGCTGAACAATCAGAACCGCAAGGATGGATGCAGCCTATAATCCGATATCTTCAAAGTGACATTTTACCCGAGGACCGAGCCCAGGCGAGATCATTACGAACTCAGTCCGCCCAGTTCACCATCGTGGATGGAACTTTATACAAAAGAGGATATTCGGTTCCATTGTTGAAATGCCTGTCCGAACCAGAAGCAGAATATGCCCTCAGAGAGGTGCACGAGGGTATATGCGGTAATCATTTCGGCGGCCAGGCATTGGCCTATAAATTGATCCGACAAGGATATTATTGGCCAAATCTTAAAAAAGATGCCATCACGCTCGTACGGAAGTGCGTCCGGTACCAAATCTTCGCTCCACAGATCCGATCCCTGCCGGAAACCCTCACTTCCGTATATTGCCCATGGCTATTCGCCAAATGGGGGATCGACTTGATCGGCCCCTTACCTAAAGGATGGGGAGGAGTACAATACACCACCGTCGCTGTCGATTATTTTACAAAATGGGCAGAGGCAGAGCCTTTGGCGCGGACAACCGAGCAGAAAATAGTTGATTTTATATGGAGGTCACTCATCTGCCGGTTCGGGATCCCTCAATCTATTGTCTCTTATAATGCAAAACAATTTAACAATAAGAATTTTCGGGCCTTCTGCGATGGCCTCCAAATACGAAATAACTTCTCCACACCATACTATCCACAATCTAACGGGCAGGTCGAGGCGGTCAACAAAATCCTAAAGCAGCATCTCAAGACACGCCTCGAAGAACTCAAGGGTTCCCGGCCCGAGGAACTCCCCGGAACCTTATGGGCTTACAGAACAACACATCGGTCCGCCACCGGAGAAACGCATTTCTCCTTGGCTTTCGGCTCTGAAGCCGTCATCCCGGTTGAAATCGGAGCGCCTCCTTACCGAATAGCCCATTTCGAAGAGCAAGATAACGACTTGGCCCTCCAAGTAAACCTAGACCTCCTTGCCGAAAAACGGGCCCAGGCGAAAATGCGGAACGCCGTCTACAAAAGAAGGAGCGAAAAATATTACAACTCCAAGGTTCACCTTAGGAGTTTCCAGGTCAGAGACCTCGTTCTTAAACGGGTATTGGGCCCGGATCCCGGACCACTCAAGCCCAAGTGGGAAGGGCCATATAAGGTTAGCGAAGTCCTTCAGAACGGAGCCTACCGACTGGAATATCTGAACGGCCATAGATTAACTTACCCATGGAATGCTATGTATTTAAAGAGGTATTATCAATAAAATTTGATGTTATTCCATTTTTAGTATTGGTGCACCTCATAAGACCGGCTCATACGGCACTATAAGACCGAGCTTGCCTCACCACCTCATAAGACCGGCTCATCCGGCACTATAAGACCGAGCTCACCTCAGCACCTCATAAGACCGGCTCATCCAGCACTATAAGACCGAGCTCACCTCGGCACCTCATAAGACCGGCTCATCCGGCACTATAAGACCGAGCTCGCCTCGGCACCTCATAAGACCGGCTCATCCGGCACTATAAGACCGAGCTCGCCTCGACACCTCATAAGACCGGCTCATCTGGCACTATAAGACCGAGCTCACCTCGGCACCTCATAAGACCGGCTCATCCGGCACTATAAGACCGAGCTCGCATCGGCACCTCATAAGACCGGCTCATCCGGCACTATAAGACCGAGCTCACCTCGGCACAAGCACCAGGAGATGAACAAAAAAAAGGAGCAGCTAAAGAGACGCTAAGAAGATTTTATTCATCCAAGGAAACATTTTTACAAATTACATGTGAAAAGCAAAGCAAAAGAAAGACTGGCACGCAGGCCATACAGGAAACGAAATCTGAAAAGAAACTACGCGGCCCCACCATCCTGGTCGGCCGCCTGGAAGGACTGTCCTTCACCTTCGCCGTGCGGAGCCAACCCGGGCTCTTCAACCTCGGCGACTTTTGGCTCATCAGCTCCATGGATATCAACATGCAGATCGGTCGCCTGGGATGCTATGTAGGTCTCGATCTCCTGAACGGTCTTCCCTCCTTTCATGAGATCTAATATCTCGTAGCAGGTAGAGACATAATTCAGGTTGATCAGCTCCTCGAACTCAGGCGTCTCCTTAAAGGCCGCCGCCCCTTCGGTAAAACCCTTGGCATAGCCCGAAGCCTCGCAGGTATTAACACGCTCGGTCAGGTTTTCAACCTGGGCCTTAGTTTCTTTCAAATAAGCCTCGTGCTCAGCCCTGGTGTCTAACCACCGCTTATGCGCCTGCTCGGCCGCCGTGGTCATCTCTTCGGCTTTTCCTTTCCATATGTCGGCCTCGAGGGCCCGACTGTCCAAGATCTCCATTTCACCTTTCAAGGAGGTCATCTCCTCCTCCAGGGACTTGATCAGCGAAGGAAATAGATGGTGCTCCTCCTGCAGGGCCTTGAGATCGACCATCACCTTCTTGTGCTTCTCGACCAGGGCCATCAGCTCATCAGTAGCCTTTATGTAAGTGCACAACGCACGGCCCATCAGAGCGTTCCCGAATTGGATCTGCTCATCCGGACCCATGTCGTTGGTCACCATCTCCATCTTGGGCGTCCAGCCCCTGATAGGGACGTGACTGGACTCAACCACCGCCGGGGGAATCCGGTCGAGCATCTCAGCAGTTGGGGTGGCTGCCCGGACGTAATCAAGAAACCAGCGCGGCCGTCGTCCCTTCATCTGGGCACAAGGTTCCTCCCGGTCCTTATTAACCGGAAGATAATGGCCCTCCAAGTCAATTACGGGCTCCTTACCGGTCACGCGACCCATCCGGACAGGGGTCGGGGCGAATACAGCAACTTCAGGAACAGACGAGCCCTCCACCTTGGTCGCACTATCCTCAGGCTCGGCCTCTACCCTCTTCCGTTTGCCCGCATGCTCCCTCCGCTCGGCGGCCTCAGCAGCCAGCCTCGCCACCCGCTGTGCAGGCGTCTCTTTCCTTCCCGATGGAACCTTTGTCCCTAGGGACTGGAGAAAGAAGATATGTAATAAAAAAAAAAACTTGTACCTGATGAAGACATGATATTCAGATCGGTAGATCAAAGCCCCGCCGCCCAGAGATTTTCTTCAGTGGCCAAAAGGTACGACTTCCTTGCTCGATGGGAAGATCCAAAAGCTGTTCAACCCGGTCGTCGAACTCGGAGGAGGTCTCTTGCACCGGGATGCGTTCTGCACATAAAATAAATGATGAGAAGTAGACAAGAAAGGAACAGGAATACAAAACACGACACTTACTCATTTTGGCAATGAAGTGCTCTGGGACCCGAAGCTCGGCATCTATCACACTGGGCTCCCACTCATCCGCCGAGCTCCTCCAAGGTCCCCATATATAGAACCACTACTCCTTCCAGCTATGAATGGTCTCCGGCACATCCACCAATTCTTTATGCATGGAATGCCGGGCTGTCAGGTAGAACCACCCAGAGCCGGATCTGCCGACCGACCTCCATAGGAAGAGACTGTTGAACTCCTGAAAGCTGGGCTCGGGACAGCCGTGCTGGTTGAAAAAGGATGAAAAGACCCACCACCCGAGCCCAGGAATTCGGATGAATTTGGGCAAGAGGAAGGTCCCACTGCCTTAGCCATCGGGAGAAGGCTAACGGGAGCGGAAACCTTAGCCCTGCCAGCAGAGAGCGGTAGTACACCGCCGTACAACCGACGGGCGGAGTGTGAGGCCTCTCCTCGGGATTCGGAATGAACATCCGCACCCTAGATGGGATCTTAACCCGCAGCCGTCAAGCCACTAATTGCTCCTCCGTAACGGTGCTGCGAATCGAGGCCGAGTCCCACTCCGCCTCCACGAAAGGGGACGGCCGAAGGCGAGTCCAGGCCACCACCGACTCAACCCTTTCTTCCGCCTGAGTCCCTCCGACCACCGTCAATGGCGCCGCCACCAGCGGCTCAACCCTTTCTTCCGCCTGAATCCCTCCGACCGCCGTCAACGGCGCCGCCACCTCCGCGTCTCCAGAATCCGGCGACCTCGCGGCCTCGCCGCCTTCTTCCTCATTGCTCCAGTCGACGGGAACGTCACCCAGAGATAGATACACCACCCCCATGCGGTCCGGAGACACAGTCAACTCCACCGCTGTCTCATCCCTCGGCTCCGACATTGTAAAATAGAAAAAGGGGAAAAGCTTACCGAAAAAGTCTCTATAAAATCAGGAAAAGGACGCCGGAAAATTTTCTCTCTCTTCTCTGCAACAAAAGAAAAAATGGCGGAAGGAGAAAGGAAGAAGGAGGAATTCTATATTTATAAGGGAAGAGGGGCATTAAATGCCCAGCACGTGATGCAACGAGTCACACTGAACCCTCGCAAAAATCGAAGGCGAGTGAACGCGTCGTCAAATCAGGTCTCGCCACGTGTCTCCCTCATCATGACACCTAGAAACCTTGAAACCGAATAGACACGACTCCCGAAGAGGCGTCCCTTCAAGAGATCTTATCCTCCCACAAGCCGGATCGGCCTCAGTACGAAACGACCCCAGCCCCGGCCAGCACGGCACGGCCCTGGACTCGGGGGCCCCTGTTGATAGCCCATCCACCTTGGCATCCACGTAAGCACTTCAGGCAGCTGGACCGACCGATCAGAGCAACAAGCCGGACCGAGTATGAACCCAATTTTTTCCCGGGCTCGTTAAAGACCGGACCGGGCAGAGACTCCAAGGCCGACCCGATACCCAGACCGTGAGGGCCGAGCAGATCGAGGATAAAGACACCCCGACTCAAGATTACGACAAGGCCGACCTGAGCGGAGGGAGACCCGAGGACCGACCCCAGCGTTTAAGCGTCGCCCAAAGCATGCGGGACAGGCACACATGCCAATTAATGCATGCGGTCATGCCCCTTCCCGAAGCAATCCTTAGAGGCCGCCACGTGTCTAAGGTGTATTTAAAATCTGACAAGTGTTTTGGGCATATTCCCCAACATCCTCCAGCTGTCATCTCCTGACTGGCCGAGATTATCTATATATAGGAGAAATGTACAGTGAAAAAGCACTTTTGGCATTTATGAGAAAAGAGAAGAGAGAAAAAAAGAGAGAATTTGTAATAACTGAGAAGAACAGATAGACCGACACAAAATATTCAGCTCGGCTCTATTCCATATTAAGGTCATTAATAAAATTTAGTGATCCAATCAGTTTTCATCTTGTTTATTATTTTCTACGTGGCTTCGATCCATTCGTCCAGATCAGCACACCTGACGTTGACCAAACCAGACGTCAATAGGAGTAACTCCTGAGGTTGCAGAGGTCGGACCAAGAGAAAATCGAGTGTAAGAAATGAAATGGGTGATATCCTATTTGTAGGAAATAACAATTAACGTAAACTATCTCTTATCCATAGTGTACGCTAACGGGCTCCGTAGCTCACTTCCTCATTCTATCCTTAATCTTACGTATGCTATCGAGTCATTTTGTACGCTACGTGCTGACTTAGCGTACATTAACACACAGTATACCGTATGCTAACGACCTCATGTACCTTACTGCATGTTTCTGTCCTTGTCTTAGCGTACGTTAACTATATTGTGTAGCGTACGCTAAACACCGTTGACTTAACTTTTCTAAGAAGTGTCCAGGTTCATGCAAAGGAAATCCGTCCGCATCTTCACCCGGCTCCACACGCCGACCATACTTTATCTAATATTTGACCGCCTCTTGCGTACGCTAAGCATACAACATAACATACGCTAGCTCTGGTTATTAGCGTACGCTGAGTATATTAGTTAGCGCACGCTAATATCATGCAGGCACATACATGAATTAACAAACTCATACACAATATGATCATGAGTACGGAAAAAGGAAAATCATACTTCGACTACTTATACGACATAATCAAATACCACAATGTTCAAATACAGATGAAAATACACAACATTAAACCGTGTATTACAGAGGTACTATCATCCACACCCGCCACGCCTATTAATATCCTTATTCAATATGTGTAAATTGTACAATATAAATAACTAAACATGGAGGTTTCAAAGTCATTATTTTTGTGGAAATTAGTTTTTTTTTTAATTCTCAATCAAGGAAAAGACCTAGTTCAAGATTCAGTTTTTAATTAGTGAGCTAATAATTTTGATCCAATTCCTTTCGAAAAGAACTAGATGGATGATGACCTTCTACCCTACTTGTACATCACCATCCTTGCAATCTTGTAGAACCAGAATGCACTCACCAGCTGCAGCCCCAAAGCCATTGCCAGTCAGTTCCCAAAAATACAATTATTAGAATATTCTTATTTATATTACGCTAAAAAAAGATAATACACACTCTGTCTCTTATAAGTGTGAGGGGTGTGCATTCGGATCGATCCGATCCGAATTTGGATTGATCCGAAATTTCAGATCACCTTTTGCTCAATTCGAAATCCAAAACGATCGTTCGGATCGGATTCGGATTGATCCGAATCCGGATCGAATTTTTTTGGATATGATCCGAAAAATCCGAAAATTTTAAAAACTAATAAAAATAATGAAAATCATAATCCGAAAATAATAAAAATTTTCTATTTTATTTATATATTTCTGATCGATCGTAATCCGAAAATCCGCGGATTTAAGTTGATCCGATCCGAATTTTTTTTGCGTTTTACCTGATAATAATAAAAAAAAATTATTTTATATATTTCGGATCGATCAGATTAATCCAGAAATCCACCGATTTAATCCGATCAGATCCTAAATTTTCGGATCTGTAAAATTCTAATCCGAAATTCGATCCGGATCAGATTGGTTCAGATCTGAATTTTGTATTTTCGGTTCAGTTTTTCGGATTCGATTTTTCTACACACCACTAAGTGTGATCATTTTGCTATTCATCTTGAAACCAAAATGTTGTCACCCAAAATATTATCCGGAGATGATATTGCTGGAATGGTCGAGTAACAAACAAATGCGAGAATACTTCAGCGGGAAAGTAAATAACATAGGAATTTCCGGGGTTGTTAGTCCCGGGTTTGAATGCTCTCGCGAGATGTTATTAATATGAATACTTTGGAGTACAAATATTAATGTTAGAATCTATTACAATGAGTGTAAAGACTTCTAGTTATCTTAGCTGTAGAGCGTGAAGATTGCCGGAAGAACCAGATATGAAGCTCTGTGAGTTCTTGCTTTTTGGTGTTCTGTATAGATGAATGAATATCACTATGTATACATAAGTATTCGTCAGGTAAGAATACCGTTCTCTCTGTATGTTTTTCACTGTGTCCTGGCCACTGTTGGAAACCCCATATTTATAGGAGACAAGGTTGTTGGGTCCTCCCCGGCGATCGTGGGCGACTGCCGTTTTCTATATTAGAATAAGGTGGGCGATCGTCCCGTCACGTGGGGCTGTTCCCTTAAAGTCCGAGGCTGCTGCTGGCATCCAGCTGTGCGAGCCAATGAGAAACCTGCATGCGTCCTGAGTCGCTGTCTGGGAGGACCCACCTTTGTACCTTTCGGCGGGCTTGTCGGTAGGTGTGAGGTTGGTGACAAGCTGGGGTCAAAGGCCTTATCTTGCGGTGCCTTTTGTGGATCTGCACGAGGGTCTTCGGTCTTCGAAGACTTTGACGGATGTTGGATTCATACGTGGCATGGGACGATCGTCTATGGTTGGACATCATAGGCGATCGCTAGATACCAATAGACGATCGCCTCGGGTGCCGACTGCTAGGTGTGTGCCCAGCACCTATCTTCTATGGTTGGCTCTTGACCATTATGCCGATCGCCATCGAGGCATATGAATAGCCGCACAACAATTGCCCCCCAGCTTGCTCCGATGTTGAAAACATGGGGTGAGGTGGCACTGTTGGCGATCGCCTGTGTTTAGACGATTGGCTCGTCTGTTTATGAAAAGGACGATCATCGCCTGGACGATCTGATTTTGAATCCGGACGATCTCCTTATGCGTTGGAAATAGCGGGAAATGGGAGCGGGCTCTTGAAATGTTGCAGGGACATGCGTCGCGCTATCGTTGGAAGAGTCCGACGGTTTTGTCAGACTTGTCGTATGGCGTGCCCTCGAAACGACACGTACGCGGGTTTCAAGGGCTACATTTAATGTGTCCCCCCCGACGGTTGCACTCCAGCCCCTGGGATTTCGCCTATTTGCACAGAGGCCTCTGCTCCAACCTATAAAAAGGGCTAGGGCCATTTGAGTTCAACTCTTTATGCGCCCTTTCTTTTTAGACGAAGACTCTGCCGATTTTCTTTGAAGCTCTTTGTGCCGACCGTCTTTCTTTCTAAGTAAGAACAAATATTTTCTCTCTCCATATACTCTTAAGAACATGTCTGGAGGAGGATCTAAAACATACGAGGCTGGTAGCTCTTCCGCCGCTGCGGCTTCGCCTGACCGGGAAGACACCCCCGCGGTTCTCGACATGGAGACGGCCGTTGAGGCCATCCGTGCAAGAATAATACCTGCGGAGGAAGAAGAGCTCTTCAATGAGGCCGACGTGGCGAGATCAGCGGCGGTGGCGGAGCAGGGGGGCTCGCCGGTGGATGAGGATGAAGTGGTACGGCTGTCTTGGGAGCAGAACAGCGTGTTCGACCCCGCCTATTTAGATTTCTCCAAGCTTATGGAGGGTATTGCCGGACCATGTCCCGAGTTTGACTTCGAAGCGTATTCTGCTGCCCACCCCTATGAGCCCGTGAAGCGGACGTCATTCCGGGCAGTGGACCATTCCTTATGGACCCTGGGACAGATCCGGAGTTCGGCGACCAGGAAAGACTTTATTCGCTGGAGGGAGAAATTCCACATTCCTTCTGATGTTTCATTGTACGTGCCCTCGGAGAATGAACGTGCCGATCAGCCTCCCGAGGGTATGGTCGCTGTCAATGAAATGATCCTGGAGGCCGGATTGCGGTTTCCCTTGCCGTTCGCAGTGTCGTATTTGCTGATCGCCTGGAATGTGGCGCCGCCCCAGTTGGCGTCGAACGCCTGGCTGCATATTATCAGCACGTTGACATTGTTTGGCAGTCATCGGTTGTTTCGTCTGCCTTCTGCGTTGGAAATGAACTATCTTTTCAAGCTGACCGCGCAAAAGGGATCGGTCGGAGGCTACCATATCCAGGGTCGCATGGGTAGGGTGGTCCTAGGGGTGCCAAACAAGGTTTGGGGCGACCTGGCAAAGTGGTGTTGGGTCGGCGGGGCATGGAGGTCGGCCTCGAGCGATAAGCCGGAGGAAGAGTTGGATATCCCCACCAGTTTTCGGGCGAGGAATCCGAGTAAGGGTTTCAACTCTCCCTTTATTTGAACACACCTTGAACTTATCTAATTTGGTTTCCTTTTTGCAGGATCCCTTGTTCCAGCGATTGGCGATCTCCCCTTTGATTTCTTGATCGTCTGGGAGCGAATTTGCAGTCTGCCAGACTCCTACATCGATGTTCGCTCAGTCAGCCACGAACTTCATCGGTTGGGAGCTCGATTGTTTCTCTACCCTCGCCACCTGAAGGTTTCAGGTATGAATTTTTACTTTCTCTTTCCTGTATGACGATCGTCTGATTGAAGTAGATGTCTAACTTGTCTGAATTTCTTCTTTGATAGAGATCCATTTTCCCCGTTATACCGAGCCACCGAGAGAGATCTCCATGTCGAATCCTGGACTTTTGGGTCGTCTTCACCAGGGCAAGAATACGAGTCATGCCCCAGCCACGACGTCCCGTCCTGTCCCTGCGGTGAGACCTACTACAGTGCCGGTCGCCGAGCCTGAAGTTCGGGAGGAAGAACAGCTCCAGCGCAACCGCAAGAGGCAGAGCCCGGAGGAGTCCCTGCCGACTGCTGATGCGGAGGTATCCATTTTGGAGCTGCCGGTTGCCGCGCCGCCTATCTCTGCTGTTTCGATGGCGGAGGGGTCCTGACAATCAGCTGCCTTCTTGAAGACCACGGCAATCGCTGAGGCCGAAACTCCTCGGGGCAAGCCCTTTTTCGGCCACGACCCCGAGTTGGTCAACAGGTAAGACTGGTTTGATCTTTCTGATTTAGGCTATTTGTGTAGGATGTATACTAACTCCTTAGTTTCTTTTTGTTTGTGTTGCAGGGTCCGTCTTGCCGATCCGGACGTCTCGCCAATGGTGCTGGATTTCTTGGCGAGCAAGTCTCCGCGCCAGTCCCTCGAAGTTCCTTCTTATGTCTCCCAGGCCATCAACTCTCTTCCTAAGGCCTGGACGACCGAACTCGATGCGATTGCTTGTCGGCGGTCTGGAGATGCCATGCAGGCGACGCTCGCCCTCACTCTCCAGGCAGCGACGATGACCGCCCAAGCCGCTAAGGATTACGAGGGGCGACCTTCTAATGCTCGCCTTCATCAAGATCTCGAGATCGCTCGGAGCCAGAATGCCGAGTTCGCTAATCGGATCATGGCCATGGAGAAGGAACATATTGAGACGGCCAAACGGGCCAAACAAGACCTCGACCGGATGAAGCAAGAGCTCGGCCGGTCCAAGGAAGTGGCCGATCGGTTCCGCGACCAGATGATGGATGCTCGTCGGTTGCACGCGGCCTCGCAGGAGGAGGCGGCTGGGCTGAGGGCGACAGTGGACCGGCTCAACGGCGAGCTGGAGAAGGCGAAGGGAGAACTGGCCGCCAAGGTAGCCGATCTTGTGGATGCTGACAAGACGACTGCGGGTTTGAAGAATCAATTAAAGGCGATCGAGACCGATCCCTACCTTAATGTGGGGTATGTCGGCGAGTTCGCCTACTATGTGGCTTACGCCGACGCTGTCCGTGCCGCTAAGAAGGTAGGGATCGAGGTCGTTCCTATGATGGAGACCTTCAAAGCCTATGCACTTGAGCATCCTTTGCATCTGGACTTATCCCTGCCAATCCTCGATCTCACCGACTTAGGGATTGATCTGAGTTGGTATCCATTTTCGGATAAACTTATTTATCCTGAAGTCGATGAGGGAGCGCGTGCCGATCTGCCTGTTGGGGGCGAAGGCCAGTCGGGGGCGGCCTGAGTGATTTTTGTTTTCCTTCGCTCGTAATTTTCTGTTTTTCTCTTGTATTGCCTTCGGGCTTGAATGTACCAATTTTTCGAATGGAATAAAATACTCCTTTTCCGTATCTGATTCTTTACATGTACAATCGTCTCTTTTGAATATTTGCATATGCATTTTTACAACTGTTTATATGATTACATCTGATGCCTTGTTCGCCTGATTGACTGTTTGAATGTTGAATGGGTCCGAATGTATTGGTACACTTGACAATTTGTACTTGTAAATTTCTTGAGCAAAACTGGTCGTCATGTATGTGTTTGAACGAGGCCAATCGTGTATGCTCCGGTCCTCCCGATCGCATTTCAGGAATAACTCCATTTTGCCCCTTGTTTTTGTTTATTTAGTGTAAGTAAGGGAACGAAAATAGTATGTTGGACGAGCTATCTTGAGTTTTGCCGATTCTTTGAGGGAGGACGACTGTGTGCACGGTCGCTGAGTTCGATGGACCGACCTCCGTAACCGTGTCTTTATGTGCGAGGGACATTCCATCCGTAGGTATGTCCCGCGACTCACTTTATTGTAAGGGTCCTCCGTTAGGCTGTGCCCGCCTTGTATTTAAACGAAAGGCGAGCGGTCTTGGTCTGGAGGAGTCCTTGCATGGGGAATTCGTCGGCTTATTCGACTCCACGTCCGCGGCTTGTTTGCACTTTTCTACCTCGGGTCGCCATGTTAGATGGCGACCCTCGACGGTATACGTTGTGACGAGGTAGGGACGCGTCGCCTTGTCCGGGTATATCGTGTTAGATGATGTACTTTGAGGGCGCGCGAGCGTGTCCACGGAGTTATTTGGAGGGTCCTTCGGCTACGCCCACCTCGTATTTAAACGAATGGCGAGCGATCGCAGCCCAAAGGAACCTTGCATGGACGAAGCTGTCAGTTCCGTCGACCTCCAGGACCATGGCTGCACTTTTTCTACCTCGGATCGCCATGTTGAATGACGACCCTCGACGGTATACGTTGTACTTGTATGGGCGATTGCTTGCATAGGTCTGTCAAGTTTAGACGATGACCTTTTGTAAGGCGAGTGAGCCGTCCTCTTTTTAGTTGTTCGTTTTCGTCGAGTCGAATCATATAGATGGGATAGGAAAATCTTACTATACTCTTTGTATGTTGGGTAACTGAAATTGAATACAAAGTTTTCACTGGTAGTATTTCTTCAAATGTACAGCGTTCCAGGGATATTGGTCCGGGGTGACGTCAGGGTGTTCAAGTTCGTAGGCTCCCCTAGTTAGCCACTTAGATATCCTGAAGGAGCCTTCCCAATTCGGGCCAAAGACTCCTGTGTGAGTCTGGACCTTTTTGAGGACTAGGTCGCCAACTTGGAACCGTCTTTCCTTGACCTTCGAATTGAAGAACTTCTCGGATCTCCTTTTGTGGATTGTGTTCTTTATTTTCGAGGTCAGTCGCCATTCTTCGAGCATGTACAAGTCGATCCGCCGAGCCACATCATTGTCCGCTGTCATCTCTTGTTCAGTTCGGTGGATGAGGACGGCGATCTCCGAATGGATCACCGCTTCTGTTCCGAAGGCGAGGGCGAACGGGGTTTCGCCAGTCGAGTTTCAGGTTGTCGTTCGGTAGGACCACAAAACATATGGGAGCTCGCTCGCCCATCGTCCTTGTTTGGATTCAAGTCTTGCTTTGATCGTGTGTTTGAGGATCTTGTTTACAGCCTCTACATGCCCGTTCGTCTGAGGGTGGTAAGGGTCCGAGAACAACCTTTTGATTCCCCACTTCTCGCAGAATTGCATGACTTCCAAGCCATCGAACTGCTTTCCTTTGTCGGAGATGATAGCCTGGGGCAGACCGAATCGGCATATGATGTTCTTCCAGATGAACTTGATTACTTGCTCTTGGCCGATCTTGTTGAGTGGCTCGGCCTCGGCCCATTTTGTAAAATAATTGACCCCTACGATGGCAAACTTATAGCCCCCTGGCGCCGTCGGCAAGGGACCTATAAGGTCGATGCCCCATTGGGCAAACGGCCATGGGCTGTACATTGAAGTGAGATGCTCGGGGGAGGGATTGATGTTTGGACCCATCACTTGACACCTGTGACACGATCTGGCATAGGCGACCGCATCTTTTTGAAGTGAAGGCCAGAAAAAACCTTGCCTGGTTGTTTTGTGGATGAGAGCTCGGCCTCCAGCATGATTTCCACAGATTCCGTCATGGATCTCGGCTAAAACGAGCCGGCCTTCCTCCGGCGTAATGCACTTGAGGAGGGGAAGGCTGAAAGCTCGCTTGTAAACCCAGTCGTCCAGTAGGGTCTATCTGGTTGCACGGAGCTGAAGTTAGCGAGCTTTGATACGGTCGTCGGGGACCATCCCGTCCTTTAAGTATTTGATGAACGGAGTCATCCAGTTCTCTTCGGTGATGGTAACTGTGGTAATCAGGTTTCTGTCGATCGCCGGCTTCGCTGATTTTATGATTTGGATGTTAGAGAAATCTGCTGCCCCATCTGATGATGCTAGTTTGGATAGGGCATCGGCCTGGGAGTTGTGCTCTCTTGGGACTTGTTCGATTAGAACTTCTTCAAACTTCGTGCACATTTCAGCGACCAATTCTTGGTATTTGATCATTTGTTCGCCGCGCGCCTCATATTCTCCCTTGACTTGGTTCACGACCAAGAGGGAGTCCATGAAGATGTGGAGACGGCGAACATCCAGGGCGAGGGCTAGATCGAGCCCGTCTACCAAGGCTTCGTACTCGGCTTCATTGTTGGTCGCCCGAAACCCGAAACACACATCATTTGTGAAACTTTGGCCATCGGGGCTGATGAGGACAATCCCTGCCCCTGCTCGCGAGTTGGTTGCTGAACCATCCACGTACAACTTCCACACGGGGCGACCGATTTGGGTAGGACTGGGTGGGAATGTTAATTCCACCACGAGGAGCGTACGTGATACCGTATTGGGCGATCTCTAGTGACCACTTGAGAAGTCGCCCGCTGGTGTCTGGCCGGTGCAGAACTTGTCTTAAGGGGAGAGTCGTCAGAACCTCCACTTGATGCTCGAAGAAGTAGGCCCTCAGCTTGCGAACACTCATGACTAAGGCGTATGCGACCTTCTCCAGAGGTGTGTATCGCATTTTTGCGTCATGGAGCGCTTGGCTAACGAATTAGATCGGCAAGTGGACTTTCCCCTCTGCTCGCACTAAAACATCACTCAGCGCGACCTCCGAGGCCGCCAGGTAAAGGAATAACTTTTCGCCGGGGATCGGCTTTGCCAAGATCTGGGGGTTAGATAGATATTCCTTGATTTTGGCGAACGCTATTTGACTCTCCTTTGTCTATGCGAACTTCTTGTTCTTTAAGGTCACGAATAATGGCTTGCTCTTATCCCCGAGCCGAGATATGAAACGGTTGAGGGCAGCTAGACAACCAGTGAGGCGTTGCACCTGTTTGACATTCCGTGGCTCCTGCATGTCGAGGATTGCCTGGATCTTGGTGGGCTTCGCCTCGATTCCTCTTTGGCTCACGATGTGCCCCAGGAATTTTCCGGAGCTCACCCCGAAGTTGCATTTCTTGGGGTTCAGCTTCATATTGAACCTCTCAAGGATGGTGAACGTCTCGGAAAGATCATTGAGGTGATCTTCCTTTTTGAGGCTTTTGACCACGATGTCGTCAATGTAGACCTCCATGGTCTTGCCGATCTGGTTGGCGAACATCCCGTTGACTAGCCACTGGTAGGTCGCCCCTGCATTCTTCTAGCCGGACGGCATTCGGACCCAAAAGTATATGTCTTTTTCCGTGTGAAACGATGTGTGCTTTATGTATTTCTCCGCCATTGGGATTTGATGGTACCCGGCGAAGGCATCCATGAACGACATCATTTCGCAACCTGTCGTACTATCGACAAAGTGATCAATATGAGGCATCGGAAAGTGGTCTTTTGGACATGCCGCGTTGAGGTCGGTGAAGTCGATGCATAACCTCCAGGAGCTGTTTGGCTTTTTGACAAGCACCGCGTTGGCTACCCATTGTGGCTCGTCTGTATCTACTCCAATAAGTTTGTTGTCGAGTAGCTTTTTGACTTCTATGTCGAGCGCTGTGTACTTCTCAGGACCGAATTTCCTATGTTTCTGGTGAACAGGCTTCCTTGCCGGGTCGATATTTAGATAGTGGCAAGCGTGTTCAGGACTTATGCCAACCATATCTTGATGTGACCAGGTAAAGACTCCGATGTTCTTACGTAGTAAATTGATCAAATCCTCCTTTAATTCGAGGTCGACGCTTGTGCCGATCTGTACTTCCCGCTCCGGGCGAGCCGGATATATCGTTACACTTTCTAACTCTTCAATAGGGACAGTCGCTTCTCGTTTGGAACGTTTTCCGGACTCGATCCTTGGATCGATGTCGAGGCTTGGCTCGAAACCGATCCTTGGCTCGATGTTGTCCGTTAATCGATGTGAGATGGCGTCCTCTGAGTCGGGTTGGTACGATTTGCTTGGCTTGTCGATCTCCATCGGTTGATGGTCGATCATCTCGATGTTACAAATAGCACGGGAAGTATTGAAAGAAGTTGCGACACAGGAGTAATTCAAATATTTCTTAGCCATTAGTTGGTCTTCTTTTACAGTACCGACCGTCCCATCGGCAGTGGGGAATTTGATACAGTAAAAGAAAGAAGAGGTGACCGCCTCGAAGGTTTCTAGAAATGGGAGACCTAGGAACCCATTATAGATGCTGGGCGTATCTATGATTACAAAGTTTAGGTTCCTAGTAATCCTAACCTTGGGATCGTAGTAACATGTTAGCTCGACAGAGAGCTTGATCTTGGTCGCTCGGCCCTTGTGCCGATCATCGTTGAGGCGTATTAATCGCCACACAACATACCCACCTCTCTACTTCCATTTTCACTAAAGCTACACTCAAATATTCAGTCTTACTTCTGCTCAGCCCAAAATCACGAGTTTCTAGCGTATTTCTCCAGAGTTCCAACTTTCTTTCAACTCCGTCCTTCGTTTCATCAACCAATACTATATCATCTGCAAACATCATACACCAAGGAATATCATCTTGAATTGACCTTGTCAATTCGTCCATGACTATGCCAAAGAGGAAAGGACTAAGAGCCGAGCCTTGATGCACCCCAATCATATTCGGGAATTCCTCAGTCATTCCCACTGTAGTACGTACACTTGTACTAGCACCTTCATACATATCTCGAACGATGTCAATATACTTCTTAGACACTCCCTTTTTGGCTAATGCCCACCAAAAGTACCTCACTTAGTACCTTATCATAAGCCTTCTATAAATCAATAAAAACCATATGCAAGTCTTTCTTCTTATCACGATAGTGTTCCATCATCTGCCTTATCAGAAATATTGCTTCCACGATCGATCTGTAATACGCGGTTGTAATTCAGTCATTATCATTCAGTATTTATCATTCTGTAATTGTCACTCAGTATTTTTCACTCATTAATGATCATTTGTCACTCATATTCAATCATTGTATTCATAGTTCAGAGTAATTGTATCGTGTATCAATCGTCCTTCATCATCAATCTAGTTGGAGAATCGTGCGGTGTTTACCATCGTTGTTATTTCATAGTGTGCTGTGTGTGAGGAGTAGCGCACGCTACGTACTCTCTTTAGCGTGCGCTAATTGAGTACGGGTAGCGCACGCTATCTCTCAACACTAGCGCACGCTAGTATGTTTCAAACAGGCAATCCAGAAGGCACTGGACTGCAGTTGGGTTATAAGTAGCGCATGCTACAAATGGTAAGTAGCGCGCGCTAGTAGGCTGGAGTAGCGCACGCTATGCAGCCGGTATAGCGCGCGCTAAGGTCGGATCAGGTTGAGTCCAGTGTCTACTTGACTGCATTGGATTAATTCATAGCGCACGCTATGAGTGGTTTTTAGCGTACGCAAACGATGTTGTAGCGCACACTAAATATTGTTTGTGGCACACACTACCGCGATCAGATCAGAGGACAGAAGGTTCTGGACTCCAGTACTGAGCATCAGATAATTCGTTAGCGCACGCTAACATTTTGGGGTTTGCGCACGCTAAGTGTTCAGCCGTAGCGCACGCTACAAGAAGGCACGTAGCGCGCGCTACCGTTTTCGGACAGTGAGTACTAGACTAACCAAAACACCCGTTAGCGCACGCTAAGAGCTGGGGCTAGCGCGCGGTAAACTGGAATTTCTATAAATTGTACAGTGTAGCCCAGATTTCGGCATTTGTCATTTTTTCTCATTCTCTCATCGGTTCCGGGCAATTTGGAGCGATTTGGAGAGTATTCTTCGAGGTGTAATCATCAATCATCATCTTCAAGTCTTTGAGTTGGATTAATCATCACTTCATCATCTCCAAAACATCAAATCAAAGGTATTAATCTCTTGGATCTAGAATTTCGGATTTTTGGAGTTTTCCTTCTGATTTCTTCGTGTAAGCTTGGATTGTTGTTGGAATATGTTAGATATGGATTATCTACCTTGGATAAATATATTCTTACGGATTTAATGGCTATTTTGGGGATTTATTTCAAGAACCCTTGGGGTTGACTTCGGTTAATTTGGGGATTTCCGATTGATGTTGTTGTAATCTGGAATTGTGGATTTCTATTGGATTATTGATGCCATTGATATTGTTTTGCTGGTTTGAATCAATCATTTGAAGTTGGTTTCGATAATTTGGGTTTGGATGTAACCAACGGGAGGGATATTTTCAACATATTCGTTAGAGTGCATCTACGAGTTTGGATATTGTTGTATCGACGTTTGAATTGGTTATAATCGTGTTTGATGCGTGTATTGATCGAATTATTGGTAATTATGTTATTCAAGGTTGTTCGAGCGACCGACATTTCATTTAGGACGTTGTTTGTGGACGGACATTCTTCATCGGTGTTGTGTAAGTTAATTCTTACTCAGTTAAAAGGATATTCATTCCTTTCGTTGTTGTTCATTCACAATCATAATTCATTCATAAAGTACAAACCGTATTGAAACTTGTAATTGTCACTTCATTACTTCATTCACGAGGAACGACGGTTCCAATCATTTCATTGAGCTGTCATTCATTTCATCATCATTTCATCTTGGTGAGTCATTATTTATTTTCGATGTCACTTTTGTTATATTGTGGCATTCCGAGTCATACTGGCGTGCCGGTTGGTATGTGTAGGATTTTCATGTCGGGCACATTTAAGTCGTGTGTTGGTTGTTGGCCTCACATTGGACTGTGCACACGAGTCGATTGCTTCGTGAGACTGATTAGGTACAAGACCAAACGTGTATTCGATCTATACTCGTTGGTGGATTGTGCACGGACACATTTCCATCCCGGACGTAGTGTGGCGCCATTCCTTTGAGCCGTACTGTTTGTTTATTCATATAGCATGTTTGATTGCGTATGTTATCAACAGGATTGTGTGTATTCAACTCTTGAGGATTGTTGTTCTGTGTAACTGACCCCGTTGGGGGATATTGTTTTTCAGGTCATGGCAAGGCAAAAGCACGGGGAGAGCATGTTGACGGCGAGGAGTCCCAATGATACTAGTAGGGGGGCCCAGTCTTTTCAGTCATTTATGCTTCCTTCATTTTATTCCGCTGCAGACATTCCGTTTGAATACTCATTTTACTCAGTGTTGTATATTTTATCTCCATATAAAATATACATGTATTCTGTATTATCTTGGGTGTGTTGTATGAAACTCCTCATCGGAGTAATTAATGTTGTAATGTGGTTCGGTACTACATTTACCCTGTGTAATTCATTCATTTTCATTCACCTGGTGGGTCCCAGTCGGGAGTCCACGGCACTGTAATATCCGCCTAGTTTGGGGTGTTACACGATCTCCCGGGTATAAATCCAAATTGGTTTTCCGATATCTCAACACACTTTCTAAGACGTTGCTCAATTACTCGTCCCATAATTTCATGGTATGACTCATCAACTTAATCCCTCGATAATTAGAGCAATCTTGGACATTGTCTTTGTTCTTATATAGAGGGACTACAATGCTTTTCCTCCATGCCATTGACATCTTGTTGTATTTCCAAATCTTGTTAAAAAGTATAGTCAACCATTCGATTCCTCTCTCCCAAACACCTACATCCATCAATAGGTATACCATCTGGCCATTCAATACATATACACTATGTAAAAATGAACTGTCATCGATGCTATTTGGAAATAGGATTATTATTATTATTATTTTCGACATTATTATGTTATTTAAAATAATATGGTGGATTCCTGTTGTCTTCTCCTACAATCTGCGTGATTCGTGAATACACAAGTAAATTTTATAATTATAACTATTGGGCTTACTTTTGTGAATTCTGATACGGAGCAGATCGGCCCACAAGCTAGAGGTGCAAGACCGGTTCGGGAACGTCGGCGACCTAGTCGTTTGAAGGATTATTATTATTAGTAATTAGGATTACCTTTAGTAATTTCTCAGATTTAATGTATTTTTTAAAGAGTTTAATACTCATTTATGGGTTTTCTTTTCGGTTCTTTCCCATGAAGCCTTTATTGAACCGACAGGGCTTAGCTATAAATGTGGCAAACTATCATCTTAAAATTAATAAGAAAAGATTTGCCCTAATCTCCTCTTCTTCTTCTTCTCTCTCTCTTCCTCACGTCTTCTCCTCCTCCCCTCACGGCCGATCGGCCCTTCTTCTTCTGGCTCCCTTATCCGACATACTTGATACTATCGGTATCAATTGGTGCTTTCATCACGAACTTCTCGTAAGCATGTCAAAAAACGTGGAGGAAATGTCGACAACCACCAATGATGAGTCCGGCATACACGACCTCCTTCGACAGTTGACCAAGGCCGTTCAGGCTACGCAGCAAGAAGTCAGGAAGAATAGACAAGAACAAGACGTTCAGCATGCTCGGACGGATCAGATTTTTCACATACTGGGCACCCGACATACGGCGGGTGAAAACCCTAACACCGACCAGCGACCTCCACCACCGCCGAACCAACAGCCTCCACTTCTCCCGCTCCCGACAACCACCGCGGTATCACAGGAACGCTGCGGAACCATGCACGACCAGCCGCGGCACGACAATTAGCCGAGAATCCAAGTTGACGCTCCTCGTTTCAACGGGTCAGACCCGGTAGGATGGATATATAAGGTACAATGCTATTTTGATTATTTTCATACTACAGCAATGGAACGACTTCAACTCATGGGTTTGTTGTTCGATCAGCCAGCATCAGATTGGTTTCGATATCAGAAACGTAACAATTGTTTTCGCAATTGGGAAGAATTTTTAGACGCGGTCAAGCAGCGATTCGACCCTCATCATTATGAAGACTATGTCGGTCTCCTCGCCAAACTACAACAAAAGACAACAGTTATCGACTATCAAACGGAATTTGAAGCATTACTTAATAAAATCGAGGGGTTGGCAGAAACTACCCTAATTTCTCTATTTAAAGCCAGGTTGAAACAGCCCGTCTGACGCGAACTAAATTTACGTAACCCGACCACCTTACCCCAAGCCTTTGCTTTGGCTAGGGAACTATCAGCATCTTATGTCGACACATTTTCTAGTAATTCGAATACGCATCGTTAGAATTCAAGCGGTTTCCGAATCGGAAGTACGAGTCAGACACCTATTTCGGCCAATGCCCCGTCGAGCACAAACACTCCGCAGGGTCCGAGGACTAATTTACCAACTCTGCCTATTAAACGCCTTTCTTTCGCGGAACGAGAGGAACGAACTAAGAAAGGACTGTGTTGGAATTGTGATGAACAGTATGCTCCAGGACATCGTTGCAAACATCGTTTCTTAGCCTTGTTAGGTAGTGATGACACCGATGAGGAGGACTCTCCGGATAACATACAAGACGAGTTGATAGTTACAGGGGATGTCTGTGGCATCCATTCGATGGAAGGTTTCACGAATCCTAAATCCCTTAAAATTTGTGGATCTATTAATGGTCTCACAGTGTAGGTTCTCATTGACGGCGGGAGTACACACAATTTTGTACACCCACAGTTGCAGAACGATTGCATCTGCCGCTGTCTAAAGTGACACCGTTTCGAGTGTATGTTGGAAACGGTGAGTATATGTTGTGCACTCATCAGTGTGCGTCGACACCAGTAGGCCTTCAAGGACACGTTTTTACGATTGACCTATTTGTGCTCGCGGTACACGGACCACAGATTGTTCTCGGAGTTCAGTGGCTCCGAACGCTAGGCAAGGTTTCTCATGATTACGCCGAGCTCACCATGGAATTTTTATGGCAAGGAAAATCTGTATTTT
Source organism: Orobanche coerulescens (assembly GCA_033398695.1). Taxonomy (NCBI): domain Eukaryota; kingdom Viridiplantae; phylum Streptophyta; class Magnoliopsida; order Lamiales; family Orobanchaceae; genus Orobanche; species Orobanche coerulescens. Next base: position 130,524,517 of record CM065812.1, on the reverse strand, counting down.
TGAAAGGAGACGGTCATACCCCGAAACGAAATTTATTGCATACCTTGCCAACCTTGTATTCCGCGGATACGGTGGCCGAATGATTTGAAATTTTTACTATTTTCACCGAACCGCTACCTTCGTCATCTACATCTACAGTTGTTGAAATTCCTCCAGACGTTCATCCTCTTATTCGGGAAGTGCTTCAATTCCACGAGATGGTCTTCACTTTTCTAGTCGGGTTGCCACCACAGAGAACATGGGATCATCGGATCCATTTACATCACGGGTGCAAACCGATCAACGTTCGACCCTATCGATATCCTTATTTTCAGAAATCCGAAATTGAACGCCAGGTGCAAGACATGTTACAGCATGGCTTTATCCGACATAGCACTAGTCCCTTTTCTTCTCCGGCACTCTTGGTCAAAAAGAAAGACGGAAGCTTTCAATTATGTGTTGACTACCAGGCATTAAATGCGACTACAGTAGCTGATGAGTTCCCCATTCCAATGGCAGATGAGCTATTTGATGAACTGGGCCGTGATATTTTTGTTTACGAAATTGGACCTACGGTCGGGCTACCATAAGATCCGAATGCACACATCAGACATCCTCAAGATGGCTTTTCGGACACATGATGGCCACTTTGAGTTCCTCGTCATGCCATTTGGGTTGACCAATGCACCGTCCACCTTTCAGGCCGCCATGAATAATATTTTTTCGGATTATTTACGGGAATTTGTTATTGTGTTCTTTGACAACATTCTAGTCTACAGCTCGTCATTAACTCTCTATGTTCGTCACATTGATATTGTCCTTCAGATATTACGGGACAACCACTTTTTTGTCAAGAGCTCAAAGTGTTCTTTCGGCACAAATAAGGTTGAATACTTGGGTCACATCGTTTCGGCTGGCCAATTGTTGGCGGACTTGGGAAAACTCGAGGCCATGGCTAATTGGCCAAAACCCACGACAATCAAGCAGTTACGCATCTTCTTGGGACTTACGGGATATGACCGCAAATTTATTCATAACTATGCCTCGATAGCCGCTCTGCTAACAGATCTACTGAAGAAATATAAGTTTACATGGACCGAGCTTGCGGACAACGCCTTTCATCGGCTTAAAAATACTATGATGACACCACCCATGTTATAGTTATGGGATTTTGAAAAAAATTTCGTTGTTGAGACCGACGCTTCTGATGAAGGAATTAGAGCCGTGCTGTTACAAGAGGAACGACCGCTTTCTTTTTTCAGCAAAACACTGGGCATCCGTCATCGGGGCACATCAGCATACCATCGCGAACTCTTTGCTATAGTTTCCGCGGTTCAGAAGTGGAGACAATACCTTTTGGGGAGGGAGTTCCTTATTCGGACGGATCAGAAGAGTTTAAAAGAGCTTTTAACGCAAGTAATTCAGACGCCCGACCAGCAGTTCTTCATTCGCAAGCTCATGGGTTACAAATTTCGGATTGAATATAAAACCGGTGCCAATAACAAAGTAGCCGATGCGCTTTCTCGCTGCATGATGGGTGATGAACAAAGTTCGTCACATTTCCTAGCTTTGTCCACACCTATACCAGACTTGTTGCATAAGGTATACCTCGAAAACTCGCACTTACCGGACTTGGTAGCATGGCATATGGCCGCGGCAAAGGGAGAACTTCCGGCTCCTTTTCTTGTTCATAATGGGACCCTTTATTATGACCATCGGCTCGATTTAGGGAAAGAATCGCCTCTTAAAGCCGAAGTTCTAACCGAGTTTCATACTTCGCCAAGCGCCGGCCACCCGGGAGTGGACCGCACTTTCCGCCGAGTATCAGCTGTCTTTTTCTGGCAAGGGATGCGCCGTGACGTCAAACAATTTGTTGATTCTTGCATTATTTGTCAATTGACTAAATACAGCACCAAGAAACCATACGGCTTTTACAACCACTACCGATTCCGCAGCATGGGATGAGGTTTCTATGGATTTCATTAACGGTCTTCCGCCTTCTCGGGGTTATATAACCATCTTAGTGGTTGTCGATCGCCTTTCGAAATATGCCCACTTCGGAGCTTTGGGCACGCATTAAGACGCCACCAAGGTCGCGGATTTATTTGTGGATATGGTTGTAAAACATCATGGCATTCCGGCTTCTATTTTATCCGACAGAGACGCTATTTTTACTAGCTCGTTTTGGAACGAGATACACCGTTTAAGTGGGACAACTTTACGACGTAGCACCACATACCACCCCCAAACGGACGGTCAAACGGAAGTCAAGAACCGCGGCTTCGAACAATATCTCAGGGCATTTACTCAAGGTCGTCCTAAATAGTGGTTCGATTTTCTTCCATGGGCAGAGCTAGCGCTAAATTGTACCTTTCATGAAGGGTTGCATATGTCACCCTTTAAAGCACTCTATGGCCGAGAAGTGCCACCTATTCTTTGGCCAACAAAATCGTCTGGTCTTCCCTCGTAAACACTTGCAACGATCCAAGAACGGGAGGAAGTTTTGGAGTTAATACGCGACAACCTACGTAAGATGCAGCAGCGTATGGCCGTGCAGGCAAATTCTCACAGACACGATATTGAGTTCAAGATCGGTGACATGGTATTGTTGAAGATCCAACCTTATCGACAACATTCGGTGGCTAAGCCCCTCGCGTCCAAGCTAGCACATCGATTTTATGGACCGTTTAAGGTCATCGAACGAGTCGGAGCGGTGGCATATCGTCTAGAATTGCTGAATAATGCCCAAATTCACAATGTCTTCCACGTTTCGTTGCTTCGACCATTCATTGGTTCAAACTCAGGTCCCGTTCAAGCCAATTTCCCAGCCGAGTTCGTGCATGACATACCACTTTCCCACCCTTTACGCGCCATAGCTGAACGACATATTATGTTGGACGGTCAACCTAGAACTGAATGGCTCGTGGTTTGGGAGGATGGCTCGCCCAGCGACACTTCTTGGGAACCTATTGATCATCTGCAGAAATCATTTCCCGATTTACGCCTTGAGGACAAGTCGACTGTCAACGGGGGAGAGATTGATACGGAGCAGATCGGCCCACAAGCTAGAGGTGCAAGACCGGTTCGGGAACGTCGGCGACCTAGTCGTTTGAAGGATTATTATTATTAGTAATTAGGATTACCTTTAGTAATTTCTCAAATTTAATGTATTTTTTAAAGAGTTTAATACTGCTTCATGAGTTTTCTTTTCGGTTCTTTCCCATGACGCCTTTATTGAACCGACAGGGCTTAGCTATAAATGTGGCAAACTATCATCTTAAAATTAATAAGAAAAGATTTGCCCTAATCTCCTCTTCTTCTTCTCTCTCTCTCTTCCTCACGGCTTCTCCTCCTCCCATCACGGACGATCGGCCCTTCTTCTTCTGGCTCCCTTATCCGACATACTTGATACTATCGGTATCAAATTCACAATTTAAATTAATAATATTTTAATTATTTATTTGTAATTATAAAAATGATATATTTCCACATGACTATATTATTTTTTACGTAAAAATCACAAGTAAATGAACAAGGCAAGAATCCAAACGTTACAATAATAAAAAAAACAGAGAAATATATAATAGCGATATTTATTTTTATTTTTATTTTAAAGAAAGTACTAACTAACATCAGCAACCAAGCTCTTTGAGAAATATTGTAATACCCGGTTGTAATTCATTCATTATCATTCAGTATTTATCAGTCAATAATTGTCACTCAGTAATTTTCACTCATTAATAATCACTCATCATTCATGATTTATTCAATTGTGTTCATTGTTGGCATATTATAACCGTGTATCAGTTCCCGATCGTCAATTCATCTCCGTTTGAGTGTCGAGACGAGAGTATTATCATTATCATCGGGATTGGTAGTACTGTGTTGGAAGTATCATCATTGGCATGTGTTGGACTTGTTTACTTTCACATACGTATGGTATGTAGGATCATTCATCAATCGTAGCGAGAAATCGGAGTTGTCGGATTTTCTTCATGTTCAGCAACGAGTTGCGGCCGTAACTAATCATACATTATGGCCGTAAGATGCTTTCATCGGATCAAATGTGTTTTGGCCGGATGTGAGATACGGCCGTATGGTGGGCAGGCTACTGCCGTAAGGGGTGTTCGTAATTTTTAGGTTTTGTTGGACGAGAAGGACTTACGGCCGTAAGGGTTGCGGCAGACGGCCATAAGATAAGGTAGGTACGGCCGTAAGGCTTAGCCGGATACGGCCGTACGTTGCAGGCAGGGTGCCTGGTCAGTTTCGACGAATGGGTCTTACACCTGTAAGTTTGGCCGAATACGGCCGTATCGGTCGAGTTACGCCCGTAAGGTGTGCGGGTACGGCCGTATGGCTGTCGGCAGGTGTTTTGGACGAGGGCGAGTTACGCCCGTAAGACCGGTGCGGGTACGGCCGTATGGCTGTCGGCAGTTTCTGGACGAAGCCGAGTTACGGCCGTACGAGATGGCTGGCTACGGCCGTAAGGCCGTTGACTTGGGATGTTACGGCCGTAAGAAGGCCGAGTGTATTCAACTCTTGAGGATTGTTGTTCTGTGTAACTCACCTCGTTGGGGGATATTGTTTTTCAGGTCATGGCAAGGCAAAAGCACGGGGAGAGCACGTTGACGGCGAGGAGTCCCAATGATGCTAGTAGGGGGCCCCAGTCTTTTCAGTCATTTATGCTTCCTTCATTTTATTCCGCTGCAGACATTCCGTTTGAATACTCATTTTACTCAGTGTTGTATATTTTATCTCCATATAAAATATACATGTATTCTGTATTATCTTGGGTGTGTTGTATGAAACTCCTCATCGGAGTAATTAATGTTGTAATGTGGTTCGGTACTACATTTACCCTGTGTAATTCATTCATTTTCATTCGCCTGATGGGTCCCAGTCGGGAGTCCACGGCACTGTAATATCCGCCTAGTTTGGGGTGTTACACGATCTCCCGGGCATAAATCCAAATTGGTTTTCCGATATCTCAACACACTTTCTAAGACGTTGCTCAATTACTCGTTCCCATAATTTCATGGTATGACTCATCAACTTAATCCCTCGATAATTAGAGCAATCTTGGACATTGTCTTTGTTCTTATATAGAGGGACTACAATGCTTTTCCTCCATGACATTGACATCTTGTTGTATTTCCAAATCTTGTTAAAAAGTATAGTCAACCATTCGATTCCTCTCTCCCAAACACCTACATCCTTCAATAGGTATACCATCTGGCCATTCAATACATATACACTATGTAAAAATGAACTATCATCGATGCTATTTGGAAATAGGATTATTATTATTATTATTTTCGACATTATTATGTTATTTAAAATAATATGGTGGATTCCTGTTGTCTTCTCCTACAATCTGCGTGATTCGTGAATACACAAGTAAATTTTATAATTATAACTATTGGGCTTACTTTTGTGAATTCTGATACGGAGCAGATCGGCCCACAAGCTAGAGGTGCAAGACCGGTTCGGGAACGTCGGCGACCTAGTCGTTTGAAGGATTATTATTATTAGTAATTAGGATTACCTTTAGTAATTTCTCAGATTTAATGTATTTTTTTAAAGAGTTTAATACTCATTCATGGTTTTTCTTTTCGGTTCTTTCCCATGAAGCCTTTATTGAACCGACAGGGCTTAGCTATAAATGTGGCAAACTATCATCTTAAAATTAATAAGAAAAGATTTGCCCTAATCTCCTCTTCTTCTTCTTCTCTCTCTCTTCCTCACTCTCCTCCTCCCCTCACGGCCGATCGGCCCATCTTCTTCTGGCTCCCTTATCCGACATACTTGATACTATCGGTATCAATTGGTGCTTTCATCACGAACTTCTCGTAAGCATGTCAAAGAATGTGGAGGAAATGTCGACAACCACCAACGACGAGTCCGACATACACGACCTCCTTCGACTGTTGACCATGGCCGTTCAGGCTACGCATCAAGAAGTCAGGAAGAATAGACAAGAACAAGACGTTCAGCATGCTCGGACGGATCAGCTTTTTCACATACTGGGCACCCGACATACGGCGGGTGAAAACCCTAACACCGACCAGCGACCTCCACCACCTCCGAACCAACAGCCTCCACTTCTCCCGCTCCCGACAACCACCGCGGTATCACAGGAACGAACCATGCACGACCAGCCGCAGCACGACAATTAGCCGAGAATCCGAGTTGACGCTCCTCGTTTCAACGGGTCGGACCCGGTAGGATGGATATATAAGGTACAATGCTATTTCGATTATTTTCATACTACAGCAATGGAACGACTTCAACTCATGGATTTGTTGTTCGATCAGCCAGCATCAGATTGGTTTCGATATCAGAAACGTAACAATTGTTTTCGCACTTGGGAAGAATTTTTAGACGCGGTCAAGCAGCGATTCGACCCTCATCATTATGAAGACTACGTCGGTCTCCTCGCCAAACTACAACAAAAGACAACAGTTATCGACTATCAAACGGAATTTGAAGCATTACTTAATAAAATCGAGGGGTTGGCAGAAACTACCCTAATTTCTCTATTTAAAGCCAGGTTGAAACAGCCCGTCTGACGCGAACTAAATTTACGTAACCCGACCACCTTACCCCAAGCCTTTGCTTTGGCTAGGGAACCATCAGCATCTTATGTCGACACATTTTCTAGTAATTCGATTACGCGTCGTTAGAATTCAAGCGGTTTCCGAATCGAAAGTACGAGTCTGACACCTATTTCGGCCAATGCCCCATCGAGCACATACACTCCCAGGGTCTGAGGACTAATTTACCAACTCTGCCTATTAAACGCCTTTCTTTCGCGGAACGAGAGGAACGAACTAAGAAAGGACTGTGTTGGAATTGTGATGAACAGTATGCTCCAGGACATCGTTGCAAACATCGTTTCTTAGCCTTGTTAGGTAGTGATGACACCGATGAGGAGGACTCTCCGGATAACATACAAGACGAGTTGATAGTTACAGGGGATGTCTGTGGCATCCATTCGATGGAAGGTTTCGCGAATCCTAAATCCCTTAAAATTTGTGGATCTATTAATGGTCTCACAGTGCAGGTTCTCATTGACGGCGGGAGTACACACAATTTTGTACACCCACAGTTGCAGAACGATTGCATCTGCCGCTGTCTAAAGTGACACCGTTTCGAGTGTATGTTGGAAACGGTGAGTATATGTTGTGCACTCATCAGTGTGCGTTGACACCAGTAGGCCTTCAAGGACACGTTTTTCCGATTGACCTATTTATGCTCGTGGTACACGGACCACAGATTGTTCTCGGAGTTCAGTGGCTCCGAACGCTAGGCAAGGTTTCTCATGATTACGCCGAGCTCACCATGGAATTTTTATGGCAAGGAAAATCTGTATTTTTGAAAGGAGACGGTCATACCCCGAAACGAAATTTATTGCATACCTTGCCAACCTTGTATTCCGCGGATACGGTGGCCGAATGATTCGAAATTTTTACTATTTTCACCGAACCACTACCTTCGTCATCTACATCTACAGTTGTTGAAATTCCTCCAGACGTTCATCCTCTTATTCGGGAAGTGCTTCAATTCCACGAGATGGTCTTCACTTTGCCAGTCGGGTTGCCACCACAGAGAACATGGGATCATCGGATCCATTTACATCACGGGTGCAAACCGATCAACGTTCGACCCTATCGATATCCTTATTTCCAGAAATACGAAATTGAACGCCAGGTGCAAGACATGTTACAGCATGGTTTTATCCGACATAGCACTAGTCCTTTTTCTTCTCCGGCACTCTTGGTCAAAAAGAAATACGGAAGCTTTCAATTATGTGTTGACTACCAGGCATTAAATGCGACTACAGTAGCTGATAAGTTCCCCATTCCAACGGCAGATGAGCTATTTGATGAACTGGGCCGTGATATTTTTTTTACGAAATTGGACCTACGGTCGGGCTACCATAAGATCCGAATGCACACATCAGACATCTTCAAGATGGCTTTTCGGACACATGATGGCCACTTTGAGTTCCTCGTCATGCCATTTGGGTTGACCAATGCACCGTCCACCTTTCAGGCCTCCATGAATAATATTTTTTCGGATTATTTACGGGAATTTGTTATTGTGTTCTTTGACACATTCTAGTCTACAGCTCGTCATTAACTCTCTATGTTCGTCACATTGATATTGTCCTTCAGATATTACGGGACAACCACTTTTTTGTCAAGAGCTCAAAGTGTTCTTGCGGCACAAATAAGGTTGAATACTTGGGTCACATCGTTTCGGCTGGCCAATTGTTGGCGGACTTGGGAAAACTCGAGGCCATGGCTAATTGGCCAAAACCCACAACAATCAAGCAGTTACGCAGCTTCTTGGGACTTACGGGATATGACCACAAATTTATTCATAACTATGCCTCGATAGCCGCTCTGCTAACAGATCTACTGAAGAAAGATAAGTTTACATGGACCGAGCTTGCGGACAACGCCTTTCATCGGCTTAAAAATACTATGATGACACCACCCGTGTTATAGTTATGGGATTTTGAAAAAAATTTCGTTGTTGAGACCGACGCTTCTGATGAAGGAATTAGAGCCGTGCTGTTACAAGAGGAACGACCGCTTTCTTTCTTCAGCAAAACACTGGGCATCCGTCATCGGGGCACATCAGCATACCATCGCGAACTCTTTGCTATAGTTTCCGCGGTTCAGAAGTGGAGACAATACCTTTTGGGGAGGGAGTTCCTTATTCGGACGGATCAGAAGAGTTTAAAAGAGCTTTTAACGCAAGTAATTCAGACACCCGACCAGCAGTTCTTCATTCGCAAGCTCATGGGTTATAAATTTCGGATTGAATATAAAACCGGTGCCAATAACAAAGTAGCCGATGCGCTTTCTCGCTGCATGATGGGTGATGAACAAAGTTCGTCACATTTCCTAGCTTTGTCCACACCTATACCAGACTTGTTGCATAAGGTATACCTCGAAAACTCGCACTTACCGGACTTAGTAGCATGGCATATGGCCGCGGCAAAGGGAGAACTTCCGGCTCCTTTTCTTGTTCATAATGGGACCCTTTATTATGACCATCGGCTCGTTTTAGGGAAAGAATCGCCTCTTAAAGCCGAAGTTCTAACCGAGTTTCATACTTCGCCAAGCGTCGGCCACCCGGGAGTGGACCGCACTTTCCGCCGAGTATCAGCTGTCTTTTTCTGGCAAGGGATGCGCCGTGACGTCAAACAATTTGTTGATTCTTACATTATTTGTCAATAGACTAAATACAGCATCAAGAAACCAGCCGGCTTTTACAACCACTACCGATTCCGCAGCAGGTATGGGATGAGGTTTCTATGGATTTCATTAACGGTCTTCCGCCTTCTCGGGGTTATATAACCATTTTAGTGGTTGTCGATCGCCTTTCGAAATATGCCCACTTCGGAGCTTTAGGCACGCATTACGACGCCACCAAGGTCGCGGATTTATTTGTGGATATGGTTGTAAAACATCATGGCATTCCGGCTTCTATTTTATCCGACAGAGACGCTATTTTTACTAGCTCGTTTTGGAACGAGATACACCGTTTAAGTGGGACAACTTTACGACGTAGCACCACATACCACCCCCAAACGGACGGTCAAACGGAAGTCAAGAACCGCGGCTTCGAACAATATCTCAGGGAGTTTACTCAAGGTCGTCCTAAATAGTGGTTCGATTTTCTTCCATGGGCAGAGCTAGCGCTAAATTGTACCTTTCATGAAGGGTTGCAAATGTCACCCTTTAAAGCACTCTATGGCTTCAGCCAACAAAATCGTCTGGTCTTCCCTCGTAAGCACTTGCAATGATCCAAGAACGGGAGGAAGTTTTGGAGTTAATACGCGACAACCTACGTAAGATGCAGCAGCGTATGGCCGTGCAGGCAAATTCTCACAGACGCGATATTGAGTTCAAGATCGATGACATGGTATTGTTGAAGCTCCAACCTTATCGACAACATTCGGTGGCCAAGCCCCTCGCGGCCAAGCTAGCACTTTGATTTTATGGACCGTTTAAGGTCATCGAACGAGTCGGAGCGGTGGCATATCGTCTAGAATTGCCGAATAATGCCCAAATTCACAATGTCTTCCACGTTTCGCTGCTTCGACCATTCGTTGGTTCAAACTCAGGTCCCATTCAAGCCAATTTCCCAGCCGAGCTCGTGCATGACAGGCCACTTTCCCAAACTTTACGCGCCATAGCTGAACGACATATTATGTTGGACGGTCAACCTAGAACTGAATGGCTCATGGTTTGGGAGGATGGCTCGCCCAGCGACACTTCTTGGGAACCTATTGATCATCTGCAGAAATCATTTCCCGATTTACGCCTTGAGGACAAGTCGACTGTCAATGGGGGAGAGATTGATACGGAGCAGATCGGCCCACAAGCTAGAGGTGCAAGACCGGTTCGGGAACGTCGGCGACCTAGTCGTTTGAAGGATTATTATTATTAGTAGTAATTAGGATTACCTTTAGTAATTTCTCAGATTTAATGTATTTTTTAAAGAGTTTAATACTGCTTCATGAGTTTTCTTTTCGGTTCTTTCCCATGACGCCTTTATTGAACCGACATGACTTAGCTATAAATGTGGCAAACTATCATCTTAAAATTAATAAGAAAAGATTTGCCCTAATCTCCTCTTCTTCTTATCTCTCTCTCTCTTCCTCACGTCTTCTCCTCCTCCCATCACGGACGATCGGGCCTTCTTCTTCTGGCTCCCTTATCCGACATACTTGATACTATCGGTATCAAATTCACAATTTAAATTAATAATATTTTAATTATTTATTTGTAATTATAAACATGATATATTTCCACATGACTATATTATTTTTTTACTTAAAAATCACAAGTAAATGAACAAGGCAAGAATCCAAACGTTACAATAATAAAAAAAACAGAGAAATATATAATAGCGATATTTATTTTTATTTTTATTTTAAAGAAAGTACTAACTAACATCAGCAACCAAGCTCTTTGAGAAATATTGTAATACCCGATTGTAATTCATTCAGTATTTATCAGTCAATAATTGTTACTCAGTAATTTTCACTCATTAATAATCACTCATCATTCATGATTCATTCAATTGTGTTCATTGTTGGCATATTATAACCGTGTATCAGTTGCCGATCGTCAATTCATCTCTGTTTGAGTGTCGAGACGAGAGTATTATCATTATCATCGGGATTGGTAGTACTGTGTTGGAAGTATCATCATTGGCATGTGTTGGACTTGTTTACTTTCACATACGTATGGTATGTAGGATCATTCATCAATCGTAGCGAGAAATCGGAGTTGTCGGATTTTCTTCATGTTCAGCAACGATTTGCGGCCGTAACTAATCATACATTACGGCCGTAAGATGCTTTCATCGGATCAAGGGTGTTTTGGCCGGATGTGAGATACGGCCGTATGGTGGGCAGGCTACTGCCGTAAGGGGTGTTCGTAATTTTCAGGTTTTGTTGGACGAGAAGGACTTACGGCCGTAAGGGTTGCGACAGACGGCCATAAGATAAGATAGGTACGGCCGTAAGGCTTAGCCGGATACGGCCGTACGTTGCAGGCAGGGTGCCTGGTCAGTTTCGACGAATTGGTCTTACACCCGTAAGTTTGGCCGAATACGTCCGTATCGGTCGAGTTACGCCCGTAAGGTGTGCGGGTACGGCCGTATGGATGTCGGCAGGTGTTTTGGACGAGGACGAGTTAAGCCCGTAAGACCGGTGCGGGTACGGCCGTATGGATGTCGGCAGTTTCTGGACGAAGCCGAGTTACGGCCATACGAGATGGCTGGCTACGGCCGTAAGGCCGTTGACTTGGGATGTTACGGCCGTAAGAAGGCCGGGTTACGGCCGTAAGAAGGCCGAGTTACGGCCGTAACTTCCGGCAGTTTATAAGGGCTTGGACGGGACTTTTTACTTATTTTCTCATTTTCTTCACTTTGTTCCGAGAGAGAGAGCTTGAGGGAGATATTTTTCATCATCAATCATAAGGGTGTTCGGTTTTCATCATCTTCATTCGTTTGGGGAGCTTGGATAGTCAATTTAACACGTTTTCATCGGATCGAAGTGCTTGGATCTTCAAAGGTAATATTCTTCAACATCTTGGATTTCGATTTTGTGTTGAGATATGATGTTTTGGATGTTATAATCATGTTGTATGAAGAGATGTACGTATGATTACGAGTGTGTATGAATATTCATTGAATTATCTAAAGGTTATTCAAGAACACTTTGAATATTGAGTTGGATTTGGGGGTTTTTGATTAATTGTTGTTGTAATCACGAATTTGGATATTCATTTTGGATTATTGATCGTATTGAAGATGTTTTGTTGGTTTGAAACACTTCTTGGGGATTTATTGTTTGTATAATTGAGGATTGATTGTAAACAATCGGAGATTGATGACAACGTGTTTGATATAATGCCCCAATGAACTTGGTTTATTCGTATCGACGTTTTGAGTTGGTTATCATCGTGTTTGATTCGTATGTTGAACGGATTGTTCGAAATTGTGTTATTCAAGATTGTTCGAGCAACCGACATCTCATTTAGGACATTGTTCGTGGAAGGACATTCTTCATCGGTGTTGTGTAAGTTAATTCTTACTCGGTTAAAAGGATATTCATTCCTTTTGTTGTTGTTCATTCATAATCATAACTCATTCATAATTATATTAACCGTATTGAGACTTGTAATTGTCTAATAATCACTTCATTCATGAGGAACGACGGTTCCAATCATTTCATTGAGCTATCATTCACTTCACTATTATTTTCATCTCGGTGAGTCATTCTTGACTTTGTCGGATTATTATTCATTGATATTCATTATGGTCATTCTCGTTCATATGACCTTATGGGTTCATATTGCGTGGCCGGGTGCGGATGTGTGGAATTTTTAGTCGAGCACGTGATGGTCATGTATTAGGTCACCGATACATTGGACTGTGCACACGGTAACGATTACCTCCATGAGACTAATTAGGTACAAGGACGGGTGTGTCCGGTCATTCGTCTTGTACACTTGCACAGAACATTACGGGCATATTATGATGCTCATCTTCAGCTTAAATTCATAACTAAGGATATTTCATAACTAAAGACATATCATGATTGTGTATTTTCAACCCCTGAGGATTGTTGTTCTGTGTAACTGACCCCGTTTGGGGATATTGTTTTCAGGTCACGGCAAGGCAAAAACATGGGAATAGAACTTTGACGGCGAGGAGTCCCAGTGATACTAGTTATTCATGTTGTCGCCATTTATTTTGCCGTTGTAGATTTCCATTTGGATACTCCGTTGTAGGTCACAAGTCGTCCAGGAATAAGTCTAGAGGGGGGGGGTTGAATAGACTTATTGAAACTCTTAAAACTCTTTTTCTCAAAGAGTGAGTTTCCTCAGCTGATAGATAAACAAATGACTTGGAGTCGTTGGTTCTTAATACGTGCGGAAGTCAGCTGATGACGAATACAGAACAACTAATGAAACACTTAACAATGAATGCAGCAGTTAAAGTATGATGCTATAAAACAGTAAAGTACGCATGCAATTATAGTGGTCTCAGAGGTGGGATAATCCTCTACTAATCCACTTTTCTCCAAACCAGTTGGAGATGAATTCACTATAATTTTCAACCAGTGATAAATATTACAGTGATTCAACCAAACTACAACAGCTTCCAACTAGTGGAAATCCGTGCCGTTGTAACACACTTGACTGCCTTGCACCTCTTGATCCTCGATCCTTGGATGCCTTTACAGTCTCGAACTTCAACCAGTGAAGTACCCCGAACTCAGGATTTAAGACACGAGTTTTTGTCTTCTCCAACTAAGAGCGTCTTCAAGTATAAACTTTTTAGAACCGCTCTTTTCACGATGCTGTATTTCACTTTTAGATTGCTTGAATATTTTGATCGCTTGAAAGTATGTGCGCACCGGTAGTTGCTCATCTTCAAATCTTTGGATATATATAGGTGTTGATCCATGAGCATTTCTTCATAGCCGTTGCAAATCTGTAACAAATCAGTCCGTTGGAGGAAGACTTCTTTGTTTATTCTTTTCTGAACGTTGCAAGGCTGGATTCCCATATTTTAATCTATCTTCCGACCGTTGTGAAGACTCTGCATGTGATGCGCCAAATCTTTTGAATATAATACGATTAAAGTCTTCAAGGTGGGTCTGGATGAATTATTTAATTCATATCTTTTGCGGGAATCTCTCCAATTTGTCTCCTCACGTTGCATGTGACTTTCCGTAATACTTGACTTTTCAACGCATGCTGACGTGGACTTGGAGTACTTGGCTGATCTCGACTAGGCTGATGTGCAGTTAATTTCTCTGCAGTTTGGACCTCTCTGATGTTCACTGTTTAGGACTTGTCTGATCAGATGACTTGTCTGAGGTATCTTATTGTGATGCACCGTCAAACATCCCTGATGATTTTTGTTGACCAGAACTACTCTGACTTGACTCGGCTGTACCTCTCTAATGAACTCAGCTGATTTTTAGTACTTAGCCGATTTTTAACCTAACTTATTTTTGGCGTATAGAAGATACTCATTTTGTTCTTCTTTACATTTTTGCCAAGTTTTATACTTAACATTATTTGGCCTATGGAAGATACTCATATGGTTCTCCCTTACATTTTTGCCAAGTAATAAACATTTGAATTTATATTAATGACATCATCAAAATCTAACAAGTATTCCTAACAAATTCACCCTATTTTGATGATGGCAAAACTTAAGAAAATTTTCAAATGAACAAGTCTGCACTTGTGTGCAAGACACAAACTAAAATCAGTCTAATTTTTGAGATAACTGGAAATTGTCATTCAAAAGACTGTTATAAATTTTCTGACTTGATTATGTTTGAAATTTACAAGAAAGTTTTACAAGTACAGAAATAAATAAAATCATTACAAGTACAAAATAAGTGAAAGTCATCTGCCTCTTCCTCTGCCTCTTCGAATAGGCTGTTTGGCAGGCCTGAAGGGTTTAGCTTCGATTGGTCTTGTCTTGACAGGGGCAAGACCATACTTCCTCTTCACAACAAGAGCTGCGAAGTCTTGCTCTTCTTGGGATGAAAACTTATTCTCAAGACACAGCTTCTTGATTTTTCTCTGTAGCGCAAGTTCATCCAACGCACTACCTTTTTCCAAAGTAGGAGGATCTTTGGCACTGAATGGGGGGATCATGGGATAAGCATTTTGTGCCTCAGCATGTTTCTTTAGAATAGTCCAGAGTTATGGGTGGGCTTCTTCCATGAAGTTGATGAAGATCTGCTGTGGGGTTAGATTATCATCCTGGAGTATTTTCCAGATGTAGTAGTCTCTGATGAATTTTTTCCTTGCAGATCCCCACATGGGTAGAGCTTCATAAGGTACAAAATCTTCAACAAAACACAACTCCTTACCTTCCCACTCTAGAGTAGGCTCAAAACCTCCTCTAGTCCTCCTCTTCTTGCCTGCAGGCTGTTCAGCCTGTTCTTCTGGTTCTGCTCCTCCTTTCCTTTTGGCTGAGGATGTCCCTGCAGTGATCATCTGGACATCCTGCCTCTTATTCGATCTAAACTCCTCCCTTATCTCTCCTTGAATACTGCCTTCCCCCTGTATTCTATCTTTCCCCTTTTTGCTAGCATCAACTAAAGTAGTCAACTGCTGCTCTATTCTACACATCCAGTCAGACACGCCAAATGGCATTATGTTGTTCGTAGGGGGAGGAGGCTGAGGTACTTCCCTCTGCAGCAAAGTGTCAATCTTGGCATTGATGGATTGGAGGTCAGGAGTGACCTGAGATGCAAGCAGCTCTCCAATGGTATCCTTCACTATTTGTCGAATCAGCTCAGTCATCACAGGTGAGATCTGCGATGGTGGAGAGTGCTCGCCTGAGCCTTCTGCAAATGAGCCACTAGACTGCAGGCTCCTATCTGCAGCTGGTACTCCAGATGGGGTCTTTTATGGTGTCCATGATCTGGAGTCGTCAGCCAACTCGGCGTCCAGGCTGGTATACCGGGCAGGCGCCCCAGCCCTGTCAGCAGCCTCTACTTCCGGCTCTTTCTCTGGCTTCTTTTCCTTCTCCTCTTCTTCTTTTTCTTCTTCATCTTTTTCTTTTTCTTTCTCAGCTCCTTGATCTCCTCCTTCATCCTTATCATCATCCTCATCATCATCATTATTATCATCATCCTTTTTTCTCATCTTTTTCTCTTTCATTCTCATCATCTTTTTCACCTTCATCATCATCCTTCTCTCCTTCATCATCTTCCTGTTCTACCTCTTCCCCTTGTTCTTCTTCTTCATCAATCAACTCCTCTGTTTTCTCCACTAAAATGTTTTCTTCTTCTTTTCTCTCTTTCTGCTCTTCTTCTTCATTGTCTAAAACAATGACTTCCTCATCTTTTTCTCCATTTACTTCTTCAATTCTAATTTCTCTCACTTCTTCCTCCTCATCTTCTTTTCCAAATAAACCATCAAAAATACTATACACAATGGAATGGATGAATTGGTCCATGTTGGTTTTAAAATGAGACATGAACCAATTCTCCTGGAGGATCAAAACTACGTCTGATTCTTTACAAAAATGAATCAGTACTTCCTCTGTGGCTTGGGGATATTCCCAACCACTGGTTTCAATATAAGACTGAAGTTCCGTAAATGACATTGTTTTGAAAAACTTCCACTCTTCAAAAATGTTAACAAAAGAGTGTTTTAAGGCTTGTGGTTTAACACGCTATAATTGTTCAATGGACATGTTGAAAACATTGTTGTCCAGCAGGTTAAATGTGTAATTTGCTTCAGGGATTGAGATGATTAAACCTGCTTCTTCTTCCTATGGAATGTATGCTGGAGTGAGGACAGCCACGATCTGAGTTTCCAGGCTACCTGGAGCAGGCTGGTCTTCCAGGTGAGTAGGTGACCTGGCTGCAGGACTGGCATGATGATCTGACTGCTCCTTTTGACTAAACTGCAGTCGCCTGGGCCTCTTGGGAGAGGGTTCTGGAGATGACTGCATGATGGATGGTTCTCCAGGGGCTGGTCCCCTTCTCTTGAATCGGACAGCTATGGGAGTGTTGTATGACTCTGAGTCTGACTTGGCTGCAGGGGGGTTGTCATCTGCAGGCTTGTCTGACTCGTCTGATAAATCGTATCTGGGGTAGGTCCTTGAGTCAGACAGCTCTTTCAACATCTGGGCTGCTCTCCTGTTGTTTCCCAACTTCCTCAGAGTCTCTTGGTCTAGATGGACAAGTCTCTTGTTGGTGTGGAAGGGGTCAGTACTTCCCTTCGCCACACCTGTCTTCTCGAGGATCCAACTCAGCTGCGTTCCAAACGCCAGCTTGGATTTGAATCTCTTTTCATCAGCAAGCCATTCGGATTTGTTGACTTCTCGAACAAGCTGCATAAAAATATAGTCAGCCCAATCAATCTCCTCGTCTTGAATCAGTGCTCCAAGCACCATGAACTTCACCGATGACAGTTGATCGTAACTGCCAGCCATACCCATAATGATTTTGTTGGTTATATCCAACGCATATCGATAGACCTTCTTAATCTCACTTCTTTTGGCGGTAAGCTTCAGCTTCTCCGGCTGATTGTCCGCCTTGATTTTCAACCAGGTGTCGGCTGCTTTCTGCTTGAGGGCTTCGACAGCTAAGCCACGGTGTTTCATACCGAAAACTGTACGAATCGACTCCGGCGATATGTCGACTTGTCTTCCACCAACTGTGCTCCGAATTCCTGCCTGAATCAAATGGGCTTCGCGATAGAACGCGATAACATCCTCCTTGTACAAATGTTGAGGGCTGATATCCAGGAATGGGTAGATCCCATTTAGCTTCATCGATCGGATTAGGTCAAGCACGTCGTAATTCTCCAGATTTTCTTCTAATAAACCTTCGAAATCAATGACCAGGGAGAAGATAATCTGGTCCTTGACCACCTTCATGTTAACGCCTTCGAAGTACGATTCCATTTCTACAAACAAAGGATTTTTAGTGTATTTGGAGTTCAAGAATTTTTGCTCTGTAAATCTAGGGTTTGAAAGATTGGTAAGCGTAAAGGTAAAGTGAAGGGTTTCCGTCCTTTTAAAGAAGATGAAAAGACGTTTGGATTAATTTATTATTTATTTTGAAACGGTGGTACGCCTTTTGAGATTCTATTTAAATTTCAAATTCGAAACGGTGGTCCAGGTTTTAATTTTGAAATTTGACGGTTGGTTTTAATTGGCCACCGTGGAGGTCAAATTATCAAGTGATCGCCACGTGTATTAAAATGCCACTTGCGAACCAAAAATTAATATATTATTATACAGACAATAATAAAATATTCAGAACTCGATCGAGTTTAGAGACACTTAGCTGATTTGACTGTTGACTGCTCTACATCAGGTGAGTTGACTCCTTGGATTTCTCGCCTGAGATTCTGATCATCTAGGTTCCTTTGTCCGTCCTTCGTCCTTTTGCCTGCATTAGCTAGGATCTGATTTAATCAGCTGGGTCCGTCCTTCCTCTGAGATGCTTCAGCTTGCTTCTGTACTAGATTCCCAATCTAGTAGACCAAGATCTCTGCTCAGCTCCAAAAACCTTTCTTCTGGCAGAGGTTTGGTAAAGATGTCAGCTATCTGGTAGTCTGTGCTGACTCTATCAACTCTAACTCTCTTGTTAAGCACGTGGTCTCTGATGAAGTGGTGCTTAACATCAATGTGCATGGTCCTCGAATGCAAAACCGGATTGTTGGTTATTGCAATAACACTATTGTTGGCACACCAGATAGGGACTTCATTGGCAATGATATTATAATCCCTCAGCTGTTGTCTTATCCATAAGATCTATGCACAACAGCTACCTGCAGCCAGGTATTCTGACTCTGTGGGGGAGATAG
Source organism: Orobanche coerulescens (assembly GCA_033398695.1). Classification (NCBI taxonomy): domain Eukaryota; kingdom Viridiplantae; phylum Streptophyta; class Magnoliopsida; order Lamiales; family Orobanchaceae; genus Orobanche; species Orobanche coerulescens. The sequence goes on along the minus strand of CM065812.1, from coordinate 130,505,648 downwards.
AGTTAGAAACATGCTTCTTGCTAAACCAGGATATCAGTCTGGTTCCTAGAAATTGGCACGTTCCACTAGTACTTTTCCTATTAATTTTGCATCATGCGAAATCTGCGTCTGAATATCCTGATAGCTCGAAGTTATCATCCTTGGGATACCATAGTCCAACATTGACTGTAGACTTAAGGTACTTGATTATCCTTTTTGCTGCATCTAGATGTGACTGCTTAGGCTTAGATTGGAATCGCGCACAAACTCCTACGGCATAGGATATGTCAGGGCGGCTTGCAGTGAGGTAAAGCAATGATCCAATGAGTCCTCTGTAGTGGGTTGAGTCCACTGATATGCCTCCCTCATCTGCATCTTGGTGAGTACTTGTGCTCATAGGAATCCTTGCTGGTTTGGCTGATTCCATTCCAAATCTCTTGATTAGATCTTTGGTATACTTAGCTTGGTTCATGAAAATTCCATTTTCCATCTGCTTAACTTGTAATCCGAGAAAGAAGTTAAGCTTTCCCATCATACTCATCTCAAATTCTCCTTGCATGAGTTTAGAGAATTTTTCACATAACTTTGGATTGGTTGAGCCGAATATGATGTCATCCACATATATCTGGACTATTAATATGTGGCCTTCATGCTCTACTCTGAATAGGGTCTTGTCCACCTTTCCTTTGCAAAAACCATTCTTCTCAAGAAACACAGACAGTGTTTCATACCACGCTCTTGGTGCTTGCTTAAGTCCATAGAGAGCCTTCAACAGCTTGTAGACTTTGTCTCATTTGACAAAACCTGGGGGTTTCTCTACATAGACTTATTCTTCTAGGATGCCGTTTAGAAAAGCACTCTTTACATCCATCTGATAGACTTCAAAATCTTTGAATGCTGCATATGCGAGGAATAGTCTAATGGCCTCTAATCTTGCAAAAGGTGCATAGGTTTCATCAAAATCTATTCCTTCACACTGTGCATAGCCTTTTGCAACAAGTCTGGCTTTATTCCTAATAACAGCTCCGTCTTCATCACTCTTGTTTTTGTACACCCATTTGGTGCCAATAACTTTCTTGTGATCTGGTCTGTCTGTTAGTTCCCAAACCTTGTTTCTTTCCATCTGCTCCAATTCTTCTTGCATGGCATTTATCCAAGAATAATCTTCTAAAGCTTGTTCTGTTGTTTTAGGTTCTATCTGTGACATGAAGCATGAGAACATAGCCATTCCTGTGGGTAGAGTTGACTGTCTTGTCTTAACTCCATCAGTCAGCTTCCCGATTATTTGCTGGATTGGATGGTCTTTGAGCCTCTTGGGGATATCGTCTTCTACTGGGTCTGTTCCCCCTGTTGAATTGCTCTGGTGGATTTCTGCATCAGCTGGGTTCTGGTCTCCTTGGTCTGTAGCTGGATCAGTAACCGTCTTGTCATCTGTAGGTTGGGTCTGATCTGCAGATGAGTCTTTATCAGCTACACCTGGGTCTCATCGGCGAGAATCGGATCGAGATAGGTTTGGTGATCTGTCGATCTGCGATTGGGTCTTCGGCCACTGATTGGATCTTCAGGCTGGTCTACAGGTGAGTCCACCATTCCAGTGTCATGTTCAATGACTTCTTCAAGAGTTGCTGATTTGAGCTTATTCTCAATTAGCTCAACTTGCTTCCTGTACTCAACAGTTGATTCATCAAAAACAACATGGGGGTGTTTCCTCCACAACTAAGGTTCTTTTGTTAAATACTCTATATGCCTTGCTTCTTTCTGAGTATCCCATAAAGAGACCATCATCAGTTTTAGCATCAAAGGCATTTAGTTGTGTTTTACCGTTGTTGTGGATGAAACACTTACAACCAAAAACATGAAAGTAAGCAACAGTAGGAGTTCTATTATTCCAAACCTCATAGGGAGTTCTGCCATGTCTCCCTACTACCATACTCCTGTTCTGAGTATGGCAAGCTGTGTTGACCGCTTCAGCCCAAAACCTCTTGGGCAGGTCCGCTTCTGCAATCATGGACCTTGCTGCTTCCTTCAGGGTTCTATTTCTTCTTTCAGCGACGCCATTCTGCTAGGGAGTCCTGGCTGCAGAGAGTTCATGCTGGATCCCATTCTGATCACTGTAATCAGTGATCGCCTTGTTGAGAAATTCTCCTCCTCTATCTAATCTGATCTTGATGATGGATAGGGATTTCTCATTCTGGATCCTTCTCAGTAGCTCAGGTAGTTTGGTCAAGGTTTCACTTTTCTTATACAAGAAGATAATCCAAGTGTACCTTGAATAATCATCTACTACAGCAAGTGCATGCTTTCAGCCGCTTAGAGTCCTTGGCTTGATGGGACCAAATAGATCTATGTGGAGTAGATCTAATATCCTTGTTGTGAGGGTTGTAGGCTGGACTGGCTTGAATGATGCTCTTGTCTGCTTTCCTTTCTGACAGGCATCACAAAGCGCTTCCTTCTTGAATGCTTCATCTGGAAGTCCTCTGACCAGCTTCTGAGAACTAATCTTGTTGATGGCTTTGAAGTTCAGGTGACATAATCTTTTGTGCCACAGCCATCCGTTCTCAGCTACTGTCTTAGATAGAAAACAGGAGTTAGGTGTTCCTGTGTTCCAATCTATCATGTAGACATCTTTCCTTCTGAATCCTTGTAGCTTTACTTCACCAGATAAGATATATATCACCATGCATTTCCAGATGGTGAAGACTACTAGATTCTTCTCATCGCAAAACTGACTTATGCTCAGGAGATTGTACTTGAGCCCTTTGACATAGTGAACTTTGGATATTACAATATTTCCTCGGTGCAGCTCTCCAAAGCCCTTTGTTTGTCCTCTAGAGCTATCTCCAAAGGTTACATCAGGACCTCTTTCTTTGGTGTATTTGGACAGCATCTTCTTGTTCCCGATCATGTGCCTTGAGCATCCAGAATCTACAAACCATTCTTCACCTCCAAAGTTTAAATTTGTGGAGATGTGGTTGTAGTCCTTCCACCTTTTCTGCAATCAAACAAGCAGAGATTTAGGTACCCAGATCTGTGTGGGTCCTCTCGGGTTAGATGGTTTCCTGGAGAATTGATTTCTCCTTGGATTGTGAAAGTTGTTATTATTATAACCCTTATAAGGTGTGTAAGGTCGAGGTCTGAATCTCCTGTTGGGATTGTATACTGGATATTCCTCAAAATATTGATAGTGTGGGCCATTTCTAAATCTTGGCTGAGACCATTTATTAAATCTTTGCGGTCTCCACACTTGTTCATTTTGGAAATTAGGATAACCTTGAGGTTTCCATCTGCCCCTCCCATTTTGAAATCTGTTTTTAGGGAGTTGTTAATAATAGTGGGCATGTTGTCTGGGCTGCTGCTTCTGCCTGGGCCATTGCCTAGTCGCTTGTCTAGGTGGCCGCTTACGTAACTCCGGGCTAGACTTGTGACTTGGCTATTGCCTATTTTTAAATATCGGTTTATATGTAGGCTCAGCAGTCGAGACAATAGTTTCTCCCTTGACGAAAGTGGTTTTGGTACTAGAGGGAGTGTGAGGATCATATCTAAGGCCTGATCTGGAATATAGTGGCCTTTTCTTGGTACATAATTCTTCCAGAGTTGAAGACGCCTTCAGGGAGGTTATTTCCTGCGCCTGAGTCTTATTTGACTGAGTCAGCTTAGTAAATTCGGCAGATTTACAGATTCGTGCAGATCCATATCTTGTGACATGGCTGAACTATTATTTGAACCAGAAGATTTTGATGTTACCTCTTCATCATCTAAGTTGGCCATCAGGCAGTCATACTCTTCATCATCATCGGAAAAGAATCCGCTACTTGATTCTACATGCTCCTAATCTTCTCCGATGAGGGCCTTCCTTCTATCTTCTTTTCTGCCCACCTCCTTCTTGCTCTCGTCCTTCTTAAGCTCAGGACAGTCGATCTGAATGTGTCATGTCTTGTGACAATTGTAGCACTCCACCTTCCAGCTTCCAGCTTTCTGATTTCTCCTAGGATTCTCCTTATAATTTTTCTTGTATTTGGAGTAATTCTTTCTGAAGTTGCTGAACCTTTGCATAATGAACGCCATTTCTTCCTCAAAATCTAATGGATTTGGAGGCTTTACATCAGATAAGCTCTTGGCGGGGGACTCGGCTGCAAAGGCTATTGCCTTCTCTGCAGGCTCAGTTGAGGATGAACTTGGAAGCTCGAACTCATAAGCCTTCAGATCAGAGAATAGCTCTTGGATCTTTATCTTATTGAGGTCCTTGGATTCTCTCATAGCTACTGCCTTCATGCTCCATTCAGGATTGAGAGATCTTAGAACCTTCAGTGCCATCTCCCTGTTGCCATAAGATTTGCCGAGGGAATTGATCTCGTTGATGATATCAGTGAACCTTGTGTCCACTTGGTCTATGGATTCGCCATTCTTCATTTTGAAGTTGTCAAATTTTTGAATAGAAATTGACAACTTGTTTTCCTTGATCAGCTCCGTTCCTTCACACATTAGGGCTAATGTGTCCCAGATTTCTTTGGCATTCTTGCAATTCTTGATCTTGACCATGGAGGATTTGTCAAGAGTGTGATATAGCACATCTCTGGCCCGGTTATCAAGACTGGCCAGCTTTCTTTCTTTGGGAGTCAGCTCTGTCCTCTTCTTTGGGATCTTCTCTGGCTTCCCTGCTGCAATCTCCTCTGCAGTGTTGTCCTTCTCGAAAATGAATGGACCATCCTCTATGATGCACCACATGTCATCATGGATTGAAGATAAGTGTGCCTGCATCCTTATCTTCCAAAGATCATACTCGTCAACTGAAAACACAGGTAGTCTAGAATGCATGTGTTCCATTATAGAATGAGAGTAAAGAGTTATCTCTGATATAGATCTGGTTCGTGAAATAAATGAACCAACCACTCCGATACTACTTGTAGGTCACAAGTCGTCCATGAATAAGTCTAGAGGGGGGGGGTGAATAGACTTATTGAAACTCTTAAACTCTTTTTCTCAAAGAGTGAGTTTCCTCAGCTGATAGATAAACAAATGACTTGGAGTCGTTTGTTCTTAATACGTGTGGAAGTCAGCTGATGACGAATACAGAACAACTAATGAAACACTTAACAATGAATGCAGCAGTTAAAGTATGATGCTATAAAACAGTAAAGTACGCAGGCAATTATAGTGGTCTCAGAGGTGGGGTAATCCTCTACTAATCCACTTTTCTCTAAACCAGTTGGAGATGAATTCACTATAATTTTCAACCTGTGATAAATATTACAGTGATTCAACTAAACTACAACAGCTTCCAACCAGTGGAAATCCGTGTCGTTGTAACACACTTGACTGCCTTGCACCTCTTGATCCTCGATCCTTGGATGCCTTTACAGTCTCGAACTTCAACCAGTGAAGTACCCCGAACTCAGGATTTAAGACACGAGTTTTTGTCTTCTCCAACTAAGAGCTTCTTCAAGTATAAACTTTTTAGAACCGCTCTTTTCACGATGCTGTATTTCGCTTTTAGATTGCTTGAATGTTTTGATCGCTTGAAAGTATGTGCGCACCGGTAGTTGCTTATCTTCAAATCTTTGGATATATATAGGTGTTGATCCATGAGCATTTCTTCATAGCCGTTGCAAATCTGTAACAAATCAGTCCGTTGGAGGAAGACTTCTTTGTTTATTCTTTTCCTAATGTTGCAAGGCTGGATTCCCATATTTTAATCTATCTTCCGATCGTTGTGAAGACTCTGCATGTGATGCGCCGAATCTTTTGAATATAATACGATTAAAGTCTTCAAGGTGGGTCTGGATGAATTATTTAATTCATATCTTTTGCGGGAATCTCTCCAATTTGTCTCTTCACGTTGCATGTGACTTTTCGTAATACTTGACTTTTCAACGCATGCTGACGTGGACTTGGAGTACTTGGCTGATCTCGACTAGGCTGATGTGTAGTTAACTTCTCTGCAGTCTGGACCTCTCTGATGTTCACTGTTTAGGACTTGTCTGATCAGATGACTTGTCTAAGGTATCTTGACTGCAGTCTGGTCAAACATCCCTGATGATTTTTGTTGACCATAACTACTCTGACTTGACTCAGCTGTACCTCTCTGATGAACTCAGCTGATTTTTAGTACTTAGCCGATTTTTAGCCTAACTTATTTTTGGCCTATAGAAGATACTCATTTGGTTCTTCTTTACATTTTTGCCAAGTATTATACTTAACATTATTTGGCCTATGGAAGATACTCATATGGTTCTTCCTTACATTTTTGCCAAGTAATAAACATTTGAATTTATATTAATGACATCATCAAAATCTAACAAGTATTCCTAACATCCGTTTCATTCAGTGTTGTGTATTTTATCTTCATATAAAATATACATGTATTCGGTATTATCTTGGGTGTGTTATAATGAAACTCCTCATCGGAGTAATTTATGATATAATGTGGTTCGGTACTACAATTATATTATTCAATTCATTAATTTTCATTCGCCTGGTGGGTCCCAGTCGGGGGTCCACGGCACTGTAATATCCGCCTAGTTTGGGGTGTTACAGAGTTGGTATCAGAGCGTGGTTTTGAATACTACCTTCCGAGTCATGTCTCATTTGAAATCATCGTCATCAGACTAGTATCATTGGACTTTCGCGTCACGTGTAACCTGTGCAAATTCCGAGCCCATCAGACCGAAAGAACTGTAAGACTTCTAACGCCATGGTATAATTTCTGGCAATAATCATTCATTCATAATTCATCAGTTAACAATCCTCAAACATCATTTTCATTTTGATCATGTTAATCATGTTAACTCATTAATCAATCAGTTGTTGATCTTGAAGATCATATCATTAATCTTGTTAACTTGTTCAAGATAATCATTTCAAGAATATCATCAGATAATCATGTCACCTCAGTTAATCATTCATGTAATCACTGTGTTAGAGCGCGTATGCTCATTTTCATCATTTCATGACGTAAATTATAATGCGGTACTCATACGAGATCTATTATTATCATGCGACCTTCCTACTTCAGTATGGAGAGAGCTGTCAGGGGATGCACGGGGAGAGGCCGCAGTGCGGGCTGAAACCCGGGGAATAATCACTCACTGTCGGGAAACCGTACCCAGGACTCCACTCGATCGGAAGATGTTCGGGTTGATCCACTTACTTTTATGCAGGTTATGATGACCCATATGCAATTGCTTAATCATCATTGTGCCACTCTGGCCGAATTAATTGAGAGAACTCTCCCGTATGAGCCTGCTGCTAAGCAAAATTGCTGAGCAACAACCTTCATCTGTCAGCAAGAAATCAACGAAGCGTAATCAGTCCGAACGCGGTCAGTCAACCTTCAAGAAGCCTCGTTGCGGGCCCTAATGTTTCTGAGTGACCTCCTACGGCGCCTAATCGTGCGGGATCTCAGTCCCGAGCGGCCAGTTCGGCCATCACCTGTTTCAACTGTGGAGCGCCGGGTCATTACAGCACTAAGTGTCTCAAACCGTCTATCACGTGCCATAACTGTGGGATTGTTGGGCATAAGGCCCGTTTTTGCTGAAAGGACTCAAAGCCGGCTCCGGCGGCATCTCGGGCCCCGAAGCAATCAGCGATTCAGAATCAGACTGCTCTGTCAACGTCGTTTAAGATGATGGAAGCGAATAAAGGCGGAGCTTATATTTATCAGACGGGAGCGTCCGGTTTGGGGGCCGGCAAGTCCCAGATTCACGCGATGAAGAGGACCGACGATCCGGTGGCCCGAATGATCTCAGGTATACTCGTAATTTTATATCAACCTGTGTGTACCCTTTTGATACTGGTGCACCGCATTCATTCATTTCCGAATCATGTTTGAATAGACTCAAATTGGATAGTCCTTTTAATTGTGGGCCTTATATCATTGGTCTACCTGACAGTAGAAGAATTTTCAAAAATCATGAGGTTAAGAACTGACCGAATTAAGCTTATTGACCGCGATTGGTTGGTGGACCAAATCGTGGTGGATTTACCTAAAGACGATGTAATATTGGTTATTAGTTGGATGGTTCGTCATGATACCATCCTCAGCGTTCATAAACGTATGGTCACTATCATTTCAGTCGTTGGAGCCGAGTGTGTATTTCAGGGAGGTAATCCCCGTTGTTCCAGAAGAATTATTAATATGATGGAGGCAGTGAAATTACTCAATCGGGGTGTTCAATCATTTATTATATCATTTTCATCGATTGACCGTTCTAAGGCAATCGAGGTACTCAATCATTCATTGTATCATTTTCATCGATTGTCTGTTCTAAGGCAATCGAGGTGCTCAATCATTCGTTGTATCATTTTCATCGATTGGCCGTTCTAAGGCAATCGAGGTGCTCAATCATTCATTGTATCATTGTCATCGATTGGCCATTCTAAGGCAATCGAGGTGTTCAATCATTTATTATATCATTTTCATCGATTCGTTGTTCTAAGGCAATCGAGGTGTTCAGTCATTCACTGTATCATTGTCATCGATTGACCGTTCTAGGGCAATCGAGGTGTTCAATCATTCGCGATATAATTGTTATCGATTGATGATGTACTCCCGGACGAGCTACCTAGTTTACCTCCACCGAGGGATGTGGAATTCACAATAGAGTTGGAGCCTGGTACGCCCCCATTATCGAAGGCACCATATCGGATGGCCCCGACCGAAATGCAGGAGTTGAAGATTCAACTTGAGGAATTGTTCGAGAAAGGTTATATCCGACCGAGTGCGTCCCCGTGGGGAGTACCAGTATTATTTGTCAAGAAGAAGGATGGTTCGTTTCGTGTGTGTATTAATTATCGGGAGTTGAACAGGGTGACGATCAAGATTAGTATCCTTTACCCCGTGTTGATGATCTCTTAGATCAACTTCAGTGAACTTCAGTATTTTTCCATGATCGACTTAAGATCTGGATATCAGCAGTTGCGAATTTGAGAGTCGGATATTGCGAGGACGGTGTTTCAAATACGCTATGGTCATTGTGAGTTCGTGGTAATGCCGTTTGGATTATCTAATGCATTTGCGGTATTCATGGAATCAATGAATCGGGTTTTCATCGACTTTTTGGATCAGTTTGTGGTTGTCTTCATTGATGACATTTTAATTTATTCTCATGACCGGGAGGAGCACGAGCTTCAGCTTCATTAGGTTCTCGACGTGTTGAGACGAGAGCAACTTTATGGAAAGTTTTCCAAATGTGAGTTCTGGATGTCCGAAGTGTCGTTGCTCAGGCATGTAATTTCATCAGATGGTGTACGTGTCGATCCTCAAAAGACGGAGGCTATCCGAGGTTGGTTACCTCCGAAGAACGTTAAGGAAATCCAAAGCTTTCTCGGATTAGCCGATTGTTATCGGCGAATTGTGGAAGGATTTTCTAAAATCGCTCAATCAACGACGAACTTTTTGAGAAGGATAAGAAATACACGTGGTCCGACGCGTGTCAGCGGAGTTTTAAGGAACTCAAGAACCGGTTAATTTCAGCACCTGTCCTTTCCTTGCCACAAGGGAAGGAAAGATTTGTGGTTTTTAGTGATGCGTCCGGACACGGTCTGGGATGTGTATTAATGCAGAATGGGAAGGTTATTGCCTATGCTTCACGACAATTGAGACCTCACGAGCTTAATTATCCGACCCACGACCTGGAGTTAGCAGCCGTGGTTTTTGCGTTGAAGATTTGGCGTCATTACCTTTATGGCGTCACCTGTCAGATATTCACCGATCATAAGAGTTGAATTATATATTTACTCAGAAGGAGATAAATATGCGACAGAGGAGGTGGTTGGAACTAATCAAAGATTAGGATATCGAGATCCTGCACCACCCAGGTAAGGCAAACGTGGTTGCCGATGCCTTGAGTCGTAAGTCCATTCAGGAGCAAATGCTTGCTTGTTTAGCCGTCCAGAAGGAGATTCAGCAGGAATTCCTTAGACCCAAGATCGAGGTCTGGCTTCAGCGAGTGCAAGGGCAACTTTACATGTTAGAGATTTCATCGCCACCTGAGGGGGCAATCAGAGTGAATCGAGGTTCAGACCCATCATTGTTGCGCATCCGTGAGGATGTGGCTCAGGGGAAAGACCCTGGATTTGTGGTCCACGAGGATGGACTTCTGCGATTTAAGAATCGGTTATTGCGTACCGGCGAATGACGAGTTAAAAAACTCGATTTTGAGAGAACCTCATGCTACCCCTTACTCCATTCATCCGGGGTCTAGCAAGATGTTCAAGGACTTGAAACAAAATTACTGGTGGAGTAATATGAAGCGAGAAGTCACAGATTTTGTTTCGAGATGTTTAACCTGTCAGCAAGTCAAGATAGAACATCAGCGACCGACAGGTATGTTGAAGTCGCTCCCTATCCCAGAGTGGAAGTGGGAAGATAATTCTATGGACTTCATCACGAGTTTGCCGACGAGTCATGGTGGCGTGAATACAATCTGGGTAATTGTGGACCGTTCGACTAAATCAGCTCATTTCCTTGATATTAAGGATACGTGGGGTCCCGAGAGACTTGCCCAGTTGTTCATCAAAGAGATAGTGAGATTGCATGATACTCCTAAGAGTATCGTTTCCGATCGTGACGGACGATTTGTGTCATATTTTTGGAAATCAGTGCATCGTGCTATGGGAACTCAGCTTAATCTCAGCACCATTTTTCATCCTCAGTCCGACGGACAATCAGAGAGGACTATTCAAACATTGGAGGACATGTTGAGGGCATGCGTCCTCGATTTGGAAAGACGATTGGGAAGCCCAACTACCGTTGATTGAGTTCACGTCCAATGATAGTTGGCATGCTTCGATTAAGATGGCACCTTACAAGGCCTTGTACGGTCGTCATTGTCGATCTCCTTTATGTTGGGACGACTTACCAGAATCAATCGGCACCGAGCCCGATATACTTATAGCCGCCCGTGAGAAGGTAGCTTTGATCAGGAGTCGTTTGTTGACAGCTCAGAGTCGACAGAAATCATATGCAGATAACCGTCGTCGACCGCTAGAGTTCGAGACGGGTGACCACGTTTTGGTCAAGGTATCACCGAGTCGAGGTATCTTCCGTTTCGGGAAGCAGGGAATGTTGAGTCCGAGATTCATCGGACCGTTTGAGATTTTGGATCACGTAGGCAGTCTGGCTTATTGATTGGCTTTACATCCGGCATTGAGCCGAATTCATAATGTGTTTCACGTCTCTCAGTTGCAGAAGTATGTTTCCGACTCGAGCCACATACTCCAGTTCGATGAAATCGAGATTGCGGATGATCATTCGTATGAGGAGCGTCCTATACGAGTTTTAGAGCGGTGAATCAAACAGTTGAGGAACAAGACGATTCCTTTAAAATTCAGTGGTCTAGACATGGAGTCGAACAGGCTACTTGGGAAACCGAGGATAGTATGCGGGAGAGTTATCCCGAGTTGTTTGACCCTTAGTTTCGAGGATGAAACTCTTTTTAAGGGGGGGAGTATGTAATACCCAGTTGTAATTCATTCATTATCATTCAGTATTTATCAGTCAATAATTGTTACTCAGTAATTTTCACTCATTAATAATCACTCATCATTCATGATTCATTCAATTATGTTCATTGTTGGCATATTATAACCGTGTATCAGTTGCTGATCGTCAATTCATCTCCGTTTGAGTGTCGAGACGAGAGTATTATCATTATCATCGGGATTGGTAGTACTGTGTTGGAAGTATCATCATTGGCATGTGTTGGACTTGTTACTTTCACATACATATGGTATGTCGGATCATTCATCAATCCTAGCAAGAAATCGGAGTTGTCGGATTTTCTTCATGTTCAGCAACGAGTTACGGTCGTAACTAATCATACATTACGGCCATAACATGCTTTCGTTGGATCAAGGGTGTTTTGGCCTGAGGTGAGATACAGCCGTAAGGTGGGCAGCTACGGCCGTAAGGGGTGTTTGTAATTTTCAGGTTTTGTCGGATGAGAAGGACTTACGGCCGTAAGAGTTGCGGCATACGGCCGTAAGATGAGGCAGGTACGGCCGTAAGGCTTGGCCGGATACGGCCGTACGTTGCAGGCATGGTGCCTGGCTAGTTTCGACGAATGGGTCTTACGGCCGTAAGTTTGGCCGGATACGGCCGTATTAGTCGAGTTACGCCCGTAAGGTGTGCGGGTATGGCCGTATGGCTGTCGGCAGGTGTTTTGGACGAGGGCGAGTTACGCCCGTAAGACGGGTGCGGGTACGGCCGTATGGCTGTCGGCAGTTTCTGGATGAAGCCGAGTTACGGCCGTACGAGATGGCTGGCTATGGCCGTAAGGCCGTTGACCTGGGATGTTACGGCCGTAATAAGGCCGAGTTACGGCCGTAACTTCCGGCAGTTTATAAGGGCTTGGACGGGACTTTTTACTCATTTTCTCATTTTCTGCACTTTGTTCCGAGAGAGGGAGAGCTTGAGGGAGATATTTTTCATCATCAATTATAAGGGTGTTTGGTTTTCATCATCTTCATTCGTTTGGGGAGCTTGGATAGTCGATTTAACACATTTCATCGGATCGAAGTGCTTGGATCTTCAAAGGTAATATTCTTCAACATCTTGGATTTCGATTTTGTGTTGAGATATGATGTTTTGGACATTATAATCATGTTGTATGAAGAGATGTACATATGATTACGAGTGTGTATGAATATTCATTGAATTATCGGAAGGTTATTCAAGAACACTTTGAATATTGAGTTGGATTTGGGGGTTTTCGATTAATTATTGTTGTAATCACGAACTTGGATATTCATTTTGGATTATTGATCGTATTAAAGATGTTTTGTTTGTTTGAAACACTTCTTGGGGATTTAATGTTGGTATAATTGAGGATTGATTGTAAACAATCGGAGATTGGTCACAACGTGTTTGATATAGTGCCCCAATGAACTTGCTTTAGTCGTATCGACGTTTTGATTTGGTTATCATCGTGTTTGATTTGTATGTTGAACGGATTGTTCGAAATTGTGTTATTCAAGATTGTTCGAGCGACCGACATCTCATTTAGGACATTGTTCGTGGAAGGACATTCTTCATCGGTGTTGTGTAAGTTAATTCTTACTCAGTTAAAAGGATATTCATTCCTTTTGTTGTTGTTCATTCATAATCATAACTGATTCATAATTGTATTAACCATATTGAGAATTGTAATGGTCGAATAATCACTTCATTCATGAGGAACGACGGTTCCAATCATTTCATTGAGCTATCATTCACTTCACTATTATTTTTATCTTGGTGAGTCATTCTTGACTTTGTCGGATTATTATTCATTGATATTCATTATGGTCATTCTCGTTCATATGACCTTATGGGTTCATATTGCTTGGATGGGTGCGGATGTGTGGAATTTCTAGTCGAGCACGCGATGGTCATGTATTGGGTCACCGATATATTGGACTGTGCACACGGTAACGATTACCTCTGTGAGACTAATTAGGTACAAGGACAGGTGTGTCCGGTCATTCGTCTTGTACACTTGCACAGAACATTACGGGCGTACTATGATGCTCCTCTTCAGCTTAAATACATAACTAAGGATATTTCATAACTAAAGATATATCATGATTGTGTATTTTCAACCCCTAAGGATTGTTGTTCTGTGTAACTGACCCCGTTTGGGGATATTGTTTTCAGGTCACGGCAAGGCAAAAGCACGGGAATAGAATGTTGACGGCGAGGAGTCCCAGTGATACTAGTAGGGGCCCCCAATCCTTTCAGTCATTCATGTTGTCGCCATTTATTTTTTCGCTGCAGATTTCCATTTGGATACTCTGTTTCATTCAGTGTTGTGTATTTTATCTTCATATAAAATATACATGTATTCGGTATTATCTTGGGTGTGTTATAATGAAACTCTTCATCGGAGTAATTTCTGATATAATGTGGTTCGGTACTACAATTATATTATTCAATTCATTAATTTTCATTCGCCTGGTGGGTCCCAGTCGGGGGTCCACGACACTGTAATATCCACCTAATTTGGGGTGTTACAGAGTTGGTATCAGAGCGTGGTTTTGAATACTACCTTCCGAGTCATGTCTCATTTGAAATCATCGTCATCGGACTAGTATCATTAGACTTTCGCGTCACGTGTGACCTGTGTAAATGCCGAGCCCATCAGACCGAAAGAACTGTAAGACTTCTAACGCCATGGTATAATTTCTGGCAACAATCATTCATTCATAATTCATCAGTTAACAATCCTCAAACATCATTTTCATTTTGATCATGTTGATCACGTTAACTCATTAATCACTCAGTTCATTTCATTACTCAATTGTTGATCTTGAAGATCATATCATTAATCTTGTTAACTTTTTCAAGATAATCATTTCAAGAATATCCTCAGATAATCATGTCACCTCAGTTAATCATTCATGTAATCACTGTGTTAGAGCGCGTATGCTCATTTTCATCATTTCATGACGTAAATCATAATGCGGTACTCATACGAGATCTATTATTATCATGCGACCTTCCTACTTCAGTATGGAGAGAGCTGTCAGGGGATGCATGGGGAGAGGCCGCGGTGCGGGCCGAAACCCGGGGAATAATCACTCACTGTCGGGAAAACGTACCCAGGACTCCGCTCGATCGGAAGATGTTCGGGTTGATCCACTCACTTTTATGCAGGTCATGATGACCCATATGCAATTACTTAATCATCATTGCGCCACTCTGGCCGAATTAATTGAGAGAACTCTCCCGTATGAGCCTGTTGCTAAGCAAAATTGCTGAGCAACAACCTTCATTTGTCAGCAAGAAATCAACGAAGCGTAACCAGTCCGAAGGCGGTCAGTCAACCTTCAAGAAGCCTCGTGCGGGCCCTAATGTTTCTGAGCGACCTCCTACGGCGCCTAATCGTGCGGGATCTCAGTCCCGAGCGGCCAGTTCGGCCATCACCTGTTTCAACTGTGGAGCGCCGGGTTATTACAGCACTAAGTGTCTGAAACCGTCTATCACGTGCCATAACTGTGGGATTGTTGGGCATAAGGCCCGTTTTTGCCGAAAGGACTCCAAGCCGGCTCCGGCGGCATCTCAGGCCCCGAAGCAATCAGCGATTCAGAATCAGACTGCTCTGTCAGCGTCGTTTAAGATGATGGAAGCGAATAAAGGCAGAGCTTATATTTATCAGACGGGAGCGTCTGGTTCGGGGGCCGGAAAGTCCCGGATTCACGCGATGAAGAGGACCGACGATCAGGTATACTCGTAATTTTATATCAACCTGTGTATACCCTTTTGATACTGGCACCGCATTCATTCATTTCCGAATCATGTTTGAATAGACTCAACTTGGATAGTTCTTTTCATTGTGGGCCTTATATCATTGGTCTACCTGACAGTAGAAGAATTTTCGAAGGTTAAGAACTGACCGAATTAAGCTTAATGACCTCGATTGGTTGGTGGACCAAATCGTGGTGGATTTACCTAAAGACGATGTAATATTGGGTATTAGTTGGATGGATCGTCATGATACCATCCTCAGCGTTCGTAAGCGTATGGTCATTATCATTTCAGTCGTTAGAGTCGAGTGTGTATTTCAGGGAGGTAATCCCCGTTGTTCCAGAAGAATTATTAATATGATGGAGGCAGTGAAATTACTCAATCGAGGTGTTCAATCATTTATTGTATCATTTTCATCGATTGGCCGTTCTAAGGCAATCGAGGTACTCAATCATTCATTGTATCATTTTCATCGATTAGCCGTTCTAAGGCAATCGAGGTGCTCAATGATTCATTGTATTATTTTCATCGATTGACCGTTCTAAGGCAATCAAGGTGCTCAATCATTCATTGTATCATTGTCATCGATTGGCCGTTCTAAGGCAATCGACGTGTTCAATCATTTATTGTATCATTTTCATCGATTCGCTGTTCTAAGGCAATCGAGGTGTTCAGTCATTCACTGTATCATTGTCATCGATTGACCGTTCTAGGGCAATCGAGGTGTTCAATCATTCGCGGTATCATTGTTATCAATTGATGATGTACTCCCAGACGAGCTTCCTGGTTTACCTCTACCGAGGGATGTGGAATTCACAATAAAGTTGGAGCCTGGTACGCCCCCATTATCGAAGGCACCATATCGGATGGCCCCGACCGAAATGTAGGAGTTGAAGATTCAACTTGAGGAATTGTTCGAGAAAGGTTATATCCGACCGAGTGCGTCCCCGTGGGGAGTACCAGTGTTATTTGTCAAGAAGAAGGATGGTTTGTTTCGTGTGTGTATTAATTATCGGGACTTGAACAGGGTGACGATCAAGATTAGTATCCTCTACCCCGTGTTGATGATCTCTTAGATCAACTTCAGGGAACTTCAGTATTTTTCCAAGACCGACTTAAGATCTGGATATCATCAGTTGCGAATTCGAGAGTCGGATATCGCGAGGACGGTGTTTAAAATACGCTATGGTCATTATGAGTTCGTGGTAATGCCGTTTGGATTATCTAATGCATCTGCGGTATTCATGGAATCAAAGAATCGGGTTTTCATTGACTTTTTGGATCAGTTTGTGGTTGTCTTCATTAATGACATTTTAATTTATTCTCGTGACCGGGAGGAGCACGAGCTTCACCTTCATCAGGTTCTCGACGAGTTGAGAGGAGAGCAACTTTATGGAAAGTTTTCCAAGTGTGAGTTCTGGATGTCCGAAGTGTCTTTGCTCAGGCATGTAATTTCATCAGACGGTGTATGTGTTGATCCTCATAAGACGGAGGCTATCCGAGGTTGGTTACCTCCGAAGAACGTTAAGGAAATCCGAAGCTTTCTCGGATTAGCCGGTTGTTATCGGCGAATTGTGGAAGGATTTTCTAAAATCGCTCAATCAATGACGAACCTTTTGCGAAAGGATAAGAAATACACGTGGTCCGACGCGTGTCATCGGAGTTTTGAGGAACTCAAGAACCGGTTAATTTCAGCACCTGTCCTTTCCTTGCCACAAGGGACGGAAAGATTCGTGGTTTTTAGTGACGCGTCCGGACACGGTCTGGGATGTGTATTAATGCAGAATGGGAAGGTTATTGCCTATGCTTTACGACAATTGAGACCTCACGAGGTTAATTATCCGACCCACGACCTGGAGTTAGCAGCCGTGGTTTTTGCATTGAAGATTTGGCGTCATTACCTTTATGGCGTCACCTGTCAGATATTCACCGATCATAAGAGTTGAAGTATATATTTACTCAGAAGGAGATAAATATGCGACAAAGGCAGTGGTTGGAACTAATCAAAGATTAGGATATCGAGATCCTGTACCACCCGGGTAAGGCAAACGTGGTTGCCGATGCCTTGAGTCGTAAGTCCATTCAGAAGCAAATTCTTGCTTGTTTAGCCGTTCAGAAGGAGCTTCAGCAGGAATTCCTTAGACCCGAGATCGAGGTCTGGCTTCAGCAAGTGCAAGGGCAACTTTGCATGTTAGAGATTTCATCGCCACTTGAGGGGGAAATCAGAGTGAATCGGGGTTCAGACCAATAATTGTTGCGCATCGGTGAGGATGTGGCTCAGGGGAAAGCCCCTGAATTTGTGGTCCACGAGGACGGACTTCTACGACTTAAGAATCGGTTATGCGTACCGGCGAATGACGAGTTGAAAACTCGATTTTGAGAGAAGCTCATGCTACCACTTACTCCATTCATCCGGGGTCTAGCAAGATGTTCAAGGAGTTGAAAAAAAATTACTGGTGGAGTAATATGAAGCGAGAAGTCACAGATTTCGTTTCGAGATGTTTAACCTGTCAGCAAGTCAAGATAGAACATCAGCGACCGGCAGGTATGTTGTAGTCTCTCCCTATCCCAGAGTGGAAGTGGGAAGATAATTCTATGTACTTCATCACGAGTTTGCCTAAGAGTCGTCGAGGCATGAATACAATCTGGGTAATTGTGGACCGTTCGAATAAATCAGCTCATTTCGATGAGATTAAGGATACGTGGGGTCCGAGAGACTTGCCCAGTTGTTCATCAAAGAGATAGTGAGATTGCATGATCGTTTCCGATCGTGACGGATGATTTGTGTCACATTTTTGGAAATCAGTGCATCGTGCTATGGGAACTCAGCTTAATTTCAGCACCGTTTTTCATCCTCAGTCCGACGGACAATCAGAGAGGACTATTCAGACATTGGAGGACATGTTGAGGGCATGCGTTCTCGATTTGGAAAGACGATTGGGAAGCCCAACTACCGTTGATTGAGTTCACGTACAATAATAGTTGGCATGCTTCGATTAAGATGGCACCTTATGAGGCCGTGTACAGTCGTCGTTGTCGATCTCCTTTGTGTTGGGACGACTTACCAGAATCAATCAGCACCGAGCCCAATATACTTATAGCCGCCCGTGAGAAGATATCTTTGATCACGAGTCGTTTGTTGACAGCTCAGAGTCGACAGAAATCATATGCAGATAACCGTCGTCGACCGCTAAAGTTCGAGACGGGTGACCACGTTTTGGTTAAGGTATCACCGAGTCGAGGTATCTTCCGTTTCGGGAAGCGGGGAAAGTTGAATCCGAGATTTATCGGACCGTTTGAGATTTTGGATCGAGTAGGCAGTCTGGCTTATCGATTGGCTTTACATTCGGCGTTGAGCCGAATTCATAATCTGTTTCACATCTCTCAGTTGCGGAAGTATGTTTCCGACTCGAGCCACATACTCCAGTTCGATGAAATCGAGATCGCGGATGATCATTCGTATGAGTAGCGTCCTATACGAGTTTTAGAGCGGTGAATCAAACAGTTGAGGAACAAGACGATTCCTTGGGTTAAAATTCAGTGGTCTAGACACGGAGTCGAAGAGGCTACTTGGGAAACCGAGGATAGTATGCGGGAGAGTTATCCCGAGTTGTTTGACCCTTAGTTTCGAGGACGAAACTCTTTTTAATGGGGGGAGTATGTAATACCCGGTTGTAATTTATTCATTATCATGCAGTATTTATCAGTCAATAATTGTCACTCAGTAATTTTCACTCATTAATAATCACTCATCATTCATAATTCATTTAATTGTGTTCATTGTTGGCATATTATAACCGTGTATCAGTTGTCGATCATCAATTCATCTTCATTTGAGTGTCGAGACCAGAGTATTATCATTATCATCAGGATTGGTAGTACTGTGTTGGAAGTATCATCATTGGCATGTGTTGGACTTGTTTACTTTCACATACATATGGTATGTCGAATCATTCATCAATCGTAGCGAGAAATCGGAGTTGTCGGATTTTCTTTATGTTCAGCAATGAGTTACGGCCGTAACTAATCATACATTACGGCCGTAACATGCTTTCGTCGGATCAAGGGTGTTTTGGCCGGAGGTGAGATACGGCCGTAAGGTGGGCAGGCTACGACCGTAAGGGGTGTTCATAATTTTCAGGTTTTGTCGGACGAGAAGGACTTACGGCCGTCAGATGAGGCAGGTACGGCCGTAAGGCTTGGCCGGATATGGCCGTACGTTACAGGCAGGGTGCGTGGTCAGTTTTGACGAATTGGTCTTACGCCCATAAGTTTGGCCGGATACGGCCGTATCGGTCGAGTTACGCCCGTAAGGTGTGTGGGTACGGCCGTATGGCTGTCGGCAGGTGTTTTGGACGAGGGAGAGTTACGCCCGTAAGACAGGTGTGGGTACGGCCGTATGGCTGTCGGCAGTTTCTGGACGAAGCCGAGTTATGGCCGTACGAGATGGCTGGCTACGGCCGTAAGGCCGTTGACCTGGGATATTACGGCTGTAAGAAGGCCGAGTTACGGCCGTAACTTCCGGCAGTTTATAAGGGCTTGGACGGGACTTTTTACTCATTTTCTCATTTTCTTCACTTTGTTCCGAGAGAGAGAGCTTGAGGGAGATATTTTTCATCATCAATCATAAGGGTGTTCGGTTTTCATCATCTTCATTCGTTTGGGGAGCTTGGATAGTCGATTTAACACGTTTTCATCGGATCGAAGTACTTGGATCTTCAAAGGTAATATTCTTCAACATCTTGGATTTCGATTTTGTGTTGAGATATGATGTTTTGGACATTATAATCATGTTGTATGAAGAGATGTACGTATGATTACGAGTGTGTATGAATATTCATTGAATTATCGAAAGGTTATTCAAGAACACTTTAAATATTGAGTTGGATTTGGGGGTTTTAGATTAATTGTTATTGTAATCACGAATTTGGATACTCATTTTGGATTATTGATCATATTGAAGATGTTTTGTTGGTTTGAAACACTTCTTGGGAATTTAATGTTGGTATAATTGAGGATTGATTGTAAACAATCGGAGATTGGTCACAACGTGTTTGATATAATGCCCCAATGAACTTGGTTTAGTCGTATCGACGTTTTGAGTTGGTTATCATTGTGTTTGATTCGTATGTTGAACGGATTGTTCGAAATTGTGTTATTCAAGGTTGTTCGAGTGACCGACATCTCATTTAGGACGTTGTTCGTGGAAGGACATTCTTCATCGGTGTTGTGTAAGTTAATTCTTACTCGATTAAAAGGATATTCATTCCTTTTGTTGTTCATTGATAATCATAACTCATTCATAATTGTATTAAGCGTACTGAGACTTGTAATTTTCGAATAATCACTTCATTCACGAGGAACGACGGTTCCAATCATTTCATTGAGCTATCATTCACTTCACTATTATTTTCATCTCGGTGAGTCATTCTTGACTGTCGGATTATTATTCATTGATATTCATTATTATCATTCTCTTTCATATGACCTTCTGGGTTCATATTGCGTGGCCGGGTGCAGATGTGTGGAATTTTTAGTCGAGCACACGACGGTCATGTATTGGGTCACCGATACATTGGACTGTGCACACGGTAACAATTACCTCCGTGAGACTAATTAGGTACAAGGACGTGTGTGTCCGGTCATTTGTCTTGTACACTTGCACCGAACATTACGGGCGTACTATGATGCTCCTCTTCAGCTTAAATTCATAACTAAGGATATTTCATAACTAAAGATATATCATGATTGTGTATTTTCAACCCCTGAGGATTGTTGTTCTGTGTAACTGACCCCGTTTGGGGATATTATTTTTAGGTCACGTCAAGGCAAAAGCACGGGAAGAGACGTTGACGGCGAGGAGTCCCAGTGATACTAGTAGGGCCCCCCAATCCTTTCAGTCATTCATGTTGTCGTCATTTATTTTTCTGCTGCAGATTTCCATTTGGATACTCCGTTTCATTCAGTATTGTGTATTTTATCTTCATATAAAATATACATGTATTCGGTATTATCTTGGGTGTGTTATAATGAAAGTCCTCATCGGAGTAATTTATGATATAATGTGGTTCGGTACTACAATTATATTATTCAATTCATTAATTTTCATTCGCCTGGTGGGTCTCAGTCGGGGGTCCACGACATTGTAATATCCGCCTAGTTTGGGGTGTTACAAATATGAGCCACACTACATATATACATATTTTTTATATACTAGATCATATATCAGATATGCTACAGTCTACAGATACTGCTATTATTTGCATCTGCCAAAATTGCATATACTATACACTCACAAGAGTAATGGTGAATCACTATTACTTTGACAATGACATGTTACTTAATTTATTGTATATGAATGACTATTACGCCCCTGATGTAATTATGTAATTACGATTGTGCCATCTGAAGTTTTCCTATAAATAAGACTTCAGTTATTAATGAAAATATACCTGAGAATCATTCTCTATTCTCTCTTTACATTCTCTCTCTATAATATTTTGATTTTATAACACGTTATCGGCACGATTCTAACCATTTGAGTAATATAACGAAAGTATGCTCTAAAGTTGCATCGTATAGATGATCCTCTGTATCATAAATCAAATTATTACTAATCATCAATTTTAGATCCATATCGCGTCAATGGTATTCAAAGTTCATCAAGAACTCCAACAGCCAAAATCTAAGATGCCACTTCCTGATCATTGATCGACCGTCCAGATCATCAGCTAATAAAAATTTACACAAATATATATATATATATATATATTACTACACAAGAAACAACAGGAAAACAGACATATCCCATGTTGTAAAAGAGCCACGTCCTGTTGTGAGAAAATTCATGGCGTGGCCTCAAACTGATTTTTCTGCTCCTGCTGGATTTCCTGATCACCCACATAGAGGATTCAAGACTGTTACCTACATGGTGCAGCTATTGTCTCAGGCCTTGTCAACAATTACACGTTGCTGATGGGGAAGAGGTTCGTGGGTGGACACTACGTTGACTACGCGTTGATGATAGCTCGATAATCTATACAAATGAGATGTCAACGGTATCCTCTTGCGGTATGTTTGATTTCTGTCAGATAGATATGTATCACTTTCAATCTGGTTATATAAAAAAAACTAGAGAGAAAGGGAAAGCCGAAAGGTAGAAGATGGTGGGAAGAAAATAAAAAATAAATGAGGGACTATAACTCACGTGTGAAAACGAAAAAGGAAAAAATAGAAGAACATGATGAAGAAAACGCTGAGGAGAAAAAGTAACAAAAAGGCGGGGGGGGGGGGGGGGATAATGGAGATGGGAGCTAGATTCACGGGAAGGAAAGACAATAAATGAAGAAAAAGAAGTTACGAGGAAGATGTGGTAGAGGAAAATTAAAAAAATAATAAAAGAATAAAATATTCTTTTAATTTATTGAATCACACATTCATTTTTCTTACATATAAAATACATATGCTATCAGAATTAATTCTTCTTGATACCATCGTGTCCATTTTGAGAGAGCTTCAATTTGACACTAATATTGATATGAGTATTAACTCTTTTCATATATGTCATTATTAAATTTACTAAAATGTATGAATTAATATCCAACTCTGGAAATCACAAAGACTTATGAATACAATCCTTACACTTGCTATTAACGGCAGTCGATATTTCAACCTATACCTGAGGATGACTATATTTTGAGGACTGATTGGACGATCCTGCTCTGGTAGAAGCAGTTAATTATTTTGCAGTTTAAATTATGTCTCTTACTTATCTCAAAGTGGTGGCTTCAAACCACACATTTATTGAGCTTACTTTCTGTAATTACAATACCTCCCATGTGATGAGTCCAAATTATCACAAGACGGATGGTTTTACTTATACAATTTATATATTATATATCACCATCGTGGTTGGTTATACCACAAGAATGGTTCATAGATCCTACTTTGGAAGAAGCAGTTGATAAATATAAATCCTACTCTGGAGAAGTAGTTGATCGATTATTAAATCCTGCTCCCGAAGAAGCAGTTGATAAAAATAAATCCTACTCTAAAGAAGTAGTTGATCAATGATTCAAATTCTGCTCTCGAAGAAGAAGCAGTTAATGGAAATAATATCCGAGCTCCATGATTATTAAACACGAACGGAGAAAATTGAGCAAGTGATACCATAAGCTATCACCGATTAATTAAAGAAAATCCCATGCAAACTTCATGGTGGGATCATATTGACAAGTGATATGGAAAACTATCACTCGAAAATAATTGCTCAATAAATCCCATGTTGATTATATCACATGGTGGGATCATTGAAATTATATTGATTGACAACATTTATGGAGAAACATAGATCACATAGTCGTGAAAATAATGTATTTGCATAAAAGCAAAAGATGATCTTACTATTGCTAGAAGAAGCACACAACAGTCGAAGTGAAAATATCGAAACTAGCTGAAAGGAAGTAAACACTCGACAATATGAAACACGAAAAGAAAATACTATGAAACCCCCAAAAAAAGAGAGGGGTGCGTTTCGAGAGTAAAAACTCCGTAACTCTGCAACCCCATGGTATCAGGGTTTATAATGAAAGATCTAAAGGATCTAAACTTCTTTTTCGTTTGGCACCAATAGTCTGTGGCTGATGAGCTTTGACTTATAAATTCTTAACTGAAATATATGCCTGGAACTTTATAAGTAGATCAGCAACAGTGTCAGCATATATTACAATATCTCTTGATGGCTGAGATATAAAATTGTAATCTACTCCTTGATCGAGAAAGGCAAGCAAGTCGCTGAAAAAATTATTAATATTCAACAAACCTATAGGTTTGGTATGTGTAACACCCCGAGATATTCGGAATAATTACAGCGCCGTAAACCCTTTGAGTAAGGATTTACAAGGCTAATTTAAAAGAAATGTAAATATAAGACATCAATACTGCGGAAATTCAAGTTTACAAAACCATTCAACTGGTTTAACGAGAAATTAATACAACCATATCGAAATGATATAATAAGACACGCGTACTCGAGTACTGAAATCAAAACAAGAAAACAAATCACCAACAACAACAAACATCACTGAACCCCTTCGTCGTCACGTCGGTACTGTGGCTGTTTCCCTGCTCCTCGGCTACCTGAACATCAAAACAAATGTCCACCCCTGAAGGGGTTAGCAAAACGATGCTAGTACAAGTATCATTTAAACGAATCAAATAAGCATCAATAATACATAACAAGATACACCACACGGACTTCCGTTACCAGAATCCGATAATGCGAATCCACAAGATTCCATTAACACAGCAACGGTATTCCAATGATCCAGCGCCCTCAGCATAGATCCCAAGATGATCCCGTCGGACCAACACGAGGTGGAAATAACCCGTCCAATGATCCAGCGCCCTCAGCCTAGATCCTAAGATGATCCCGTCGGACCAACACGAGGTGGACATCCGATCCAGCGCCCTCAGCATAGATCGTACAACGTACACAAACACAACTCATGCATACACATATGCCAAATCATTATGTTCATCAACATGAACATACAAATACTAGATAACGAATATCATGACAATTCAACACAAATAATTTCCATGTTCAACAACATGAATAAACCACAAACATACTCAAAATACCAATTTTAACATATTACGATACTTGCCTCGAAGATGGCAAGAACAAAATACTTCAATGATCTCAACACACTCGAAGGCCGCCTCCTTCGATCAACGTAGCAAGCTCGAACCTTAACAAAAGAAATGATATACAAATCATCTCAAGTCGAACGATTGCCTAACAATTCGATCTACGGCCCAAAAGCTCAAAATATGCAATCTGCCTGAACCACTTAGCGTACGCTACGTACATTATGTAGCGTGCGCTAAGCCTGCCTGTTAGCGTACGCTATCGTCTAAGCCTAGCGTACGCTAGCCACGGACTGACAGTTCTCTCTGATCAGCCAACTGACTCGGCTGATATCATAACGTACGTTACGTACCAAACGTAGCGTGCGTTAACTTATCCCCGATAGCGCACGTTAACTTACGTATGTTAGCGTGCGCTAACCGTGCATGGCAGATTACTACTGGTAGAAAACTGGATCTAATGATAATGAACTCATGAATTCTATGGTGATAATATAAGTCATCCCCGAGCATATCATGCTAATAAGGTTTGTGAAAGTTCTATACGTACTAAATGACTATGAGATACAAAGACACGTATAATCATCTCAACACCATAATTCATCTTAGATATTCAAGGGATATCCTGAGTTCAATCCGTTATATGACCCAAAACGTATGATTCCTTTGTATAAACGCATAAGAACTTTAAAATCTCCATATACTGATCACAAATCGGTTTGAAAATGCTTAGGAGTCCATATACTAAAACGGTTCAAAGGTTCATATGATGACTAAGTGCTGAAATGTCGAGAATATCCTTCTAACACATGATGTTCGACTATTAACGAATCTAACTGACTAGATAAACATGATTAAACGTCCTTTAGAACACTACTAGTATTGGTGAAGAATCACCTACCTCAAAGTAGTGTAGAACAAGGAGGAAATCGAAGCAAATCCAACGTCGAAGGCTTGAACACCAATCCTCAATGATCTATAATCTTCAACACGAGCTAGGATGCTGATATGAAGTGTTTAGGATGTTGAGAGTAATACTCTAAGTATAATAATTCGGATGTGGGAAAAGAAAAGGACTGAAAACACAAAAAGGATGCTGTCCTATTTATAGGAAATGATTATTAGCGCGCGCTAGTCCATGCTCGTAGCGTGCGCTAACGGCTTACTGACTTCACTGTACTCGGCACTTAGCGTGCGCTATTCTCATGTCAGTAGCGTGCACTAAGGCGTTGACTTGGCTTTTCCTGAAAGCCGTCCAGGTTCATCCCGACACAATCCGACCAAGATCCCCGGCCTGATCTCACCTACCACACGTCTCAATCATATTGACCACGCGTAGCGTGCGCTAATGTTCCTTTGTAGCGTGCGCTATGGATCCATGTTAGCGTACGCTACACATAGCCGATAGCGTGCGCTACATGCGCAGAATTACAATTTTTTTCTCACAAACATGAAATCATACGCTCAACAACATCGGATTATGAAATATGGAGAATAATACTCAGATCAAAGTACAACAATTACAATATCACAAGTTCCAAATACATATCAGAAATCTCGGGTATTACATCCTTCCTCCCTAAAAAGAAGTTTCGTCCCGAAACTTACGATGAAAACAACTACGGATATCTAGTCTTCATACTGTCCTCCATTTCCCAAGTGGCCTCTTCGACTCCGTGTCGTGACCATTGTACTTTAACCAAGTGTATTGGTTTATTCCTCAATTGTTTGATCCGACTCTCAAGTATCTTGATTGGTCTCTCTTCGAAGGTGCCATCGTTAGCTATCTTGATCTCGTCGAAATCAATGACATGACTGGGGTCCGGTACATATTTCCGCAATTGGGATACGTGAAACACATTGTGAACGTGACTCAGCGATGGCGGTAAGGCCAACCTGTATGCTAAATCTCCAACCCTCTCGAGGATCTCGAATGATCCGATATATCTAGGACTAAGCTTGCCTCTCCTCCCAAAACGGAAAATCCCTCGTGTAGGAGACACCTTTAATAGTACATGGTCCCCAGCGTCGAACTCTAGAGGGCGACGACGTACGTCTGCATAAGACTTCTATCGACTCTGGGCAGTCAACAGTCTTTCTCGAATCAAAGTAATCTTCTCTTGAGTCTGAGTTATCAATTCCGGTTCCGTCCCGATCAAATCCAAAGAATCATCCCAACACAGGGGTGATCGGCATCTTCTCCCGTACAAAGCTTCAAATGGTGCCATCTTAGTAGAAGCATGCCAACTATTATTGTAAGTGAATTCAATCAATGGCAAATGAACTTCCCAATCAGTTGACCAATCAAAAGCACAGGCTCTAAACATGTCCTCTACTGTTTGTATAGTCCTTTCGGACTGACCGTCTGTTTGGGGATGATAAGCCGTGCTAAAGTTGAGCTCAGTCCCCAGAGCCCTGTGAATTGCTTTCCAGAAGTGCGACACGAAACGACCATCTCGATCCGAAATAATGGTCTTCGGCGTCCCATGCAATCTGACTATCTCCGCAATAAATACTCGCGCCAATCTCTCGGGTCCCCATGTATCTTTAATCTCTAGGAAATGAGCCGACTTGGTTAGTCGATCAACTACAACCCAAATCATGTTCATTCCCGTTCTAGTCCTTGGCATACTGGTGATGAAATCCATCGAGATGTCCTCCCACTTCCATTCAGGGATCGGAAGCGGCTTTAACATTCCGGCGGGTCGCTGATGTTCAATCTTAACTTGCTGACAAGTCAAGCACCTCGAAACATACTCTGCTATGTCCTTCTTCATATTCCCCCACCAGAAGTTTTGTTTTAAATCCTTATACATCTTACTACTGCCCGGGTGAATAGAATAGGGCGCGCTGTGAGCTTCCTTCAGAATAGTCCATCTCAATACATCATTATCGGGAACACAAAGTCGGTTCTGATATCTCAGAACTCCATCGTCTTGTATCACGAATCCTGGGGCTTTTCCTTTCTTTACTTCGTCACATAACCGAAGGATCAGAGAATCGTTCAACTGCTTAGATTTGATTTCCTCGACTAGTGACGAAGTCAGTTCCATCACATATAGTTGCCCTTGAATTCCTGGTGCCCATACTTCAATCCCTTCGCGGATCAGTTCTCGTTGAATGCTGGTTTGGGACGTAAGTGCTTCCAACACTCAAAGAGAAACAGGCTTACGGCTCAATGCATCAGCTACAACGTTTGCTTTCCCCGGATGATAGAGAATCTCTAAGTTGTAATCCTTGATCAATTCCAGCCACCTTCCCTGCCTCATGTTTAATTCCTTCTGACTGAAAATGTACTTGAGGCTCTTATGATCTGTAAAGATCTGACAATGAGTGCCGTACAAATAATGTCTCCAAATTTTCAAGGCAAAGACTACAGCTGCTAACTCCAGATCATGAGTCGGGTAATTTACTTCGTACGGTTTCAACTGCCGAGAAGCATAGGCAATTACCTTATCCTTTTGCATCAACACACATCCCAGACCCTGATTTGAAGCGTCGCTGTAAACCATGAATCCATCCGTTCCATCTGGCAATGCTAAAATAGGTGCTGTCGTCAGTCTCTTCTTAAGTTCATCAAAACCAGCCTAACATTTCTCATCCCACTTAAACTTTTGAGTTTTTTGTAACAGCTGAGTGGGCGGACGAGAGATCTTGGAAAATCCCTCTACAAAGCGGCGATAATATCCAGCAAGTCCTAGAAAACTCCGGACTTCTTTCACATTATTAGGAGCTTCCCATTCCAAGATTGCTTCGACTTTCTTCGGGTCCACCTGAACTCCGTCAGTTGATATCACATGCCCAAGGAAAGTTACTTCCCTAAGCCAGAACTCGCGTTTTAAAAGCTTTGCATACAGCTGTTCCTTCCTCAAGGTGCTCAAAACCACACGTAAATGTTCGGCATGCTCCTCTGCGTCTCTCGAATATATTAAGATGTCATCAATGAAGACGACCACAAATTTATCCAAGTATTCCAAGAATACCCGATTCATCAATTGCATGAATACCGCAGGAGCATTGGTAAGTCCAAACGGCATCACTACGAATTCATAATGCCCGTCTGGGACACAAAGCGCACTTTGGTATATCCGATTCCTTAATCCTCAACTGATGGTATCCTGATCGCAAGTCAATCTTCGAGAATACCCTTGCCCCTTGCAGTTGATCAAACAAGTCGTCGATCCGAGGTATAGGATACTTATTCTTGATCGTCATCTTGTTGAGCTCCCTGTAATCAATACACAGTCGGAGGGATCCGTCTTTCTTCCGGACAAAGAGAACGGGCGCTCCCCAAGGAGAAACGCTAGGTTGAATATAGCCCTTCTGTAACAATTCCTCCAGTTGCTTCTTGAGTTCATACATCTCGGTTAGCGCCATGCGGTATGGTGCTCTGGAAATAGGAGCTGCTCCAGGCTCTAATTCGATAGTGAATTCCACTTCTCTCTGCGGAGGTAACCCAGGTAGTTCGTCAGGAAATACATCTGAGAACTCATTCACAACTGAAATAGACGAGAGCTCTACTCCTTCCTCTTTCCTCATGGCATAACACCAAAGTCCATGACATCCTTGCTTCAGTAATTTCACGGCTTTCATTGCTTTAATCAATTTTCCCGAGCTTTCCGGTCTCCATCCTCGGAATAAGTGTTCAGATCCGTCATCAGCAATGATAGAAATGACTCTCTCTCGGTAATTCAGAATAGCTCCATAACGGTTGAGCCAATCGTCTCCGAGAATTAAATCGTCACCGTAGATGTCAACTACAATAAGATTCGATGGCCAATCTCTCCCTCCTATAGACACCGGAAAATCTCTAGCCTCTAGGGTTCCCACAATTCTCTCTCCACTCGGCAAACCCACAACATATGGTTCACAATCAAATAAGCACGAGATTTTTAAACGATTTACACAGTTCAATGATACAAAAGAATGTGTAGCTCCGGAATCGAATAAAACACTAACTGGTTGCAAAAGGATCTGAATCGTACCTGATGCAACAGCAGTGTTCTTATCGTCAGATTTCCTCATCTCATACAGGCGCGGAGGAACGGACCCAGCACTGGATGTCTCTCTCTTCCCAACGTTCTGCTGCTGAAATCCACTCTGTTGTGTCTGGTTCACACTTATCTCCTTCGGAACTGGCGCTGGAGTGCGAGTACCAAAAGATCTAGTAGCAACTCCACAGAAAGCCGCACGGTGCCCTTCTTGTCCACAATCGTAGCAAGTCACAGAAGATGCGGGGCAGTCACGTCGAATATGCCCTGCTCGGCCACAATTGTAGCATTTCTTTGATGCGTCCGGAACTGCTGATGTAGTCCGGAACTTCTTCCCACTTCTAGAAGGATGTGGAGGTTTCCTAGCCGAATAAAAGGAAGACTGGCCCTTGCAGGGTCCACCACTCTTGTTTTCTGAGAAGTTGCCGGTCACCTTCTGCTTCTTTGCCTCCACTGATTTCTCCACCGCCGCCTCTTTCATGTCGTAGGCCAGCGCTTTGTCTTGATACTGTCGCAACGTAGTACACTCGAATCTGGACATGTACTGCTGAATCTCCGGCTTCATCCGCATATCGAAATGAAAAATCTTTTCTGCCTCCGTTCTGACCAAGTGTCGCACACAAGTCAGCTGATGATTAAAAATTTTGATTACATCTGTCATAGATGCTTCCGAACTCTGTGGTGAGAAAAACTCTCGGATCTTTGCCTCTCTAACTGGACAAGGACAATACTGTGCTTCCATCATTAGTTTGAATTCCGTCCAATCCGCATTATGATTCTCCGGTCGAATAGCTTCCCACCAATCAAAGGCCTCCCCAGTCAGAAAATACTGGGCAATGGGAACCTTCCGGTCCTAGGGACAGTTAAGACCCGCGAATATCTTCTCTAACTCCTTAAGCCAGTGATCCCAAGTAAGTGCCTCAGCAGATCCGTCAAATTTCGGCGGGTGCAATTTGACCACCTCAGCAAGCCATCTGTCTCCCCGGTTATCCTCGTGGTGCTGCTGTCCCATCGCCGTCTGCATGCGGTCGACTACCTAGGCGAACTGGTTTATCTGTGCCACCACCTGTTGAAGCACTCCCGGCATGTTAGGATTTGCGTCGTCATTCGCTGATCCTTGCTGCCCTCCAGAATGGGAATCGGTTCGACTAGCTGATAATTCTGGGGTAGTTGCGGAATCCTCCTGTCTCATGTTACCCCGTCCGCGTCCACGACCGCGTCCGCGTCCACGACCGCGTCCGCGTCCACGACCGCGTCCGCATCCACGTCCTCCTCTCAACATACTGTAAACACAATTCCTCAATATCCAGGACAAAGTTTTCGAAATAAAGTCCGTCAATACTCACAAAACAGTAATTAAGTAAAATGGTAGTATAAGAGATTAGGAGACTTACAACCATGGTCCACATGACGACTTTTGGCTGAACAGTGATGTTACGAACGACTCGTAAATCAATAACGTAAACAGACCCAACTTAAAACCCGACTGCCAAGATATCCATAAATCTTAGCTCCGATACCATATTCTGTAACACCCCGAGATATTCGGAATAATTACAGCGCCGTAAACCCTTTGAGTAAGGATTTACAAGGCTAATTTAAAAGAAATGTAAATATAAGACATCAATACTGCGGAAATTCAAGTTTACAAAACCATTCAACTGGTTTAACGAGAAATTAATACAACCATATCGAAATTATATAATAAGACACGCGTACTCGAGTACTTAAATCAAAACAAGAAAACAAATCACCAACAACAACAAACATCACTGAACCCCTTCGCCGTCAAGTCGGTACTGTGGCTGTTTCCCTGCTCCTCGGCTACCTGAACATCAAAACAAATGTCCACCCCCAAAGGGGTTAGCAAAACGATGCTAGTACAAGTATCATTTAAACGAATCAAATATGCATCAACAATACATAACAAGATACACCACACGGACTTCCGCTACCGGAATCCGATAATGCGAATCCACAAGATTCCATTAACACAGCAAGGGTATTCCAATGATCCAGCGCCCTCAGCATAGATCCCAAGATGATCCCGTCGGACCAAAACGAGGTGGAAATAACCCGTCCAATGATCCAGCGCCCTCAGCCTAGATCCTAAGATGATCCCGTCGGACCAACACGAGGTGGACATCCGATCCAGCGCCCTCAGCATAGATCGTACAACGTACACAAACACAACTCATGCATACACATATGACAAATCATTATGTTCATCAACATGAACATACAAACACTAGATAACGAATATCATGACAATTCAACACAAATAATTTCCATGTTCAACAACATGAATAAACCACAAACATACTCAAAATACCAATTTTAACACATTACGATACTTGCCTCGAAGATGGCAAGAACGAAATACTTCAATGATCTCAACACACTCGAAGTCCGCCTCCTTCGATCAACGTAGCAAGCTCGAACCTTAACAAAAGAAATGATATACAAATCATCTCAAGTCGAACGATTGCCTAACAATTCGATCTACGGCCCAAAAGATCAAAATATGCAATCTGCCTGAACCACTTAGCGTACGCTACGTACATTATGTAGCGTGCGCTAAGCCTGCCTGTTAGCGTACGCTATCGTCTAAGCCTAGCGTACGCTATCCACGGACTGACAGTTCTCTCTGATCAGCCAACTGACTCGGATGATATCATAACGTACGTTACGTACCAAATGTAGCGTGCGTTAACTTATCCCCAATAGCGCACGTTAACTTACGTATGTTAGCGTGCGCTAACCGTGCATGGCAGATTACTACTGGTAGAAAAATGGATCTAATGGTGATGAACTCATGAATTCTATGGTGATAATACAAGTCATCCCCGAGCATATCATGCTAATAAGGTTTGTGAAAGTTCTATACGTACTAAATGACTATGAGATACAAAGACACGTATAATCATCTCAACACCATAATTCATCTTAGATCTTCAAGGGATATCCTGAGTTCAATCCGTTATTTGACCCAAAACGTATGATTCCTTTGTATAAACGCATAAGAACTTTAAAATCTCCATATACTGATCACAAATCGGTTTGAAAATGCTTAGGAGTCCATATAATAAAACGGTTCAAAGGTTCATATGATGAATAAGTGCCGAAATGTCGAGAATATCCTTCTAACACATGATGTTCGACTATCAACGAATCTAACTGACTAGATAAACATGATTAAACGTCCTTTAGAACACTACTTGTATTGGTGAAGAATCACCTACCTCAAAGTAGTGTAGAACAAGGAGGAAATCGAAGCAAATCCAACGTCGAAGGCTTGAACACCAATCCTCAATGATCTATAATCTTCAACACGAGCTAGGATGCTAATATGAAGTGTTTAGGATGTTGAGAGTAATACTCTAAGTATAAGAATTCGGATGTGTGAAAAGAAAAGGACTGAAAACACGAAAAGGATGTTGTCCTATTTATAGGAAATGATTATTAGCGCGCGCTAGTCCATGCTCGTAGCGTGCGCTAACGGCTTACTGACTTCACTGTACTCACTTAGCGTTCGCTATTCTTATGTCAGTAGCGTGCGCTAAGGCGTTGACTTGGCTTTTCCCGAAAGCCGTCCAGGTTCATCCCGACACAATCCGACCAAGATCCCCGGCCTGATCTCACCTACCACACGTCTCAATCATATTGACCACGCATAGCGTGCGCTAATGTTCCTTTGTAGCGTGCGCTATGGATCCATGTTAGCGTACGCTACACATAGCCGATAGCGTGCGCTACATGCGTAGAATTACAATTTTTTCTCACAAACATGAAATCATACGTTCAACAACATCGGATTATGAAATATGGAGAATAATACTCAGATCAAAGTACAAAAATTACAATATCACAAGTTCCAAATACATATCAGAAATCTCGGGTATTACAGTATGGAAGTCCCGCTCATCCCATGATGTGATGTTGAATATCTCATTGAGTGTGCCATAGCCACCTAGAAGAAAAATAAAGACATCACTATTATTCACCACATACATCAAACTATCATGCACAGACTGTGCTTGAAGCATCAACCCAGTTGAACCCCTATACTACTGGTTCTAACTGAAGGAAAGTGTAAGGCACTTATTACTCTTATTCTCCCATTTTGTGCAGCCTCTAAAAGATAACCCAAAAATCTATAATTACTCCCACCATACAATATATCGATTTTGTGTTTTCCTAATTCTTTTACGAATTGATATGCCATATCTATATGCTGGATATGACCTATCAGTTTGGATCCACCTAAAATACATATAGTTTTAATTGGATGAGATCTATATGAGGATTCTGAGAACTCCATCTTTCTACACTAGATTTTCAAAATACTTTTATGAAATATACATTTTATGATTTGTGGATCCCAAATTTAAAGAACAAACTTCTTACTAAACAACAAATGACTTCACTATTTTCATTGAAAAAGGAGCGACAGATAAGTCATTACTTTTACTATTTTCTTTTTGACAAAATTGCAAAAGAAAACGAAAGATATGATATTATATTTTTCAATAAAAATGACGTTATCGATTGGCAGCTGAGAAATTTAAATATTGGAAAATAATATTCATCAACTTGCATTATTTTGCTATTTACCTTATACCTACTTTGACAGAACGGACTTACAAACTGGATCTTTTGAGACTAATTTTTCATGACTATAACGTTCCCGTTCATCCTTAAATTGTATCCACAAAGCCATTAGTTCACGATGAACGTATCCACTGGGATGTATATCAAGAATCTGTTGGATATCATGATCGATAGATTCCTTACTCAATCCATCCTTGATAAATGCTATTTTATCTTCTCGATTTTTGGATACAAATCCACATATTTTCATCGTGTGTCAAATGTCCACCGAGCACATTTATAGCACCCACATAATCTTTTTTCTCTCCTTTTCTTTGCAAAATTACTCTTACCTGTACTTGGCATGTACTTAAATAAATTTGAAAGTTCGCCAGATAGTCGAACTTGTGCTTCGATCAACCATCGAATATCTTCTGGGATGCCATTTCTCATTAGCACCCTTAATCTTTTGAGTCGAGCTCGATAAATTCTTTTTATGATATTCACTGGAAGAGATGGGTAATATTTATGAAGATTCAAAAGCACTGAATCCATTATGATATTCAAACCCTCGGTATGGGTGTTTGTGAATACAATGATAATCTATTTAGAGATTCGAATTACGCATATGAGACTTGACTCTGCGTCTTGAAGCGTATGAACTACGGCTCTATATTTGAATAATGAACATAATATGACATGTGGGAGCAGCGACTCCATGTTGATAATGATGTGCAATCATGGCACCGAAAGATGATGTGATATGCCGGCAAAAATATCTATATGGTGATACAGACACATCATGTCTTCAAATATTTGTTCTCAATTAATATCACTACTAGTCAATATTGGGAATGAATCCCTAATAAATTTGGAATACATTAAGGGGGAGTATGGGCCCACTTCCTCTACATGTGAACTACTAGATATTATGGATCCACTAGATTGTCACATGTGTATATGACTCGTAATCAGAAATTTACGAGATGATTTGCTCACGGTTTGAGCATATATTCCAGATCAGATAAAGCTAGTAATATATCCTAAATAAACTTGAATAGATCCCATAAAGGATCAATATATGCGCATACAAGTGGGATATTAATTGGCATACTATTCGAAGTCCTCCAACCAATATTGAGAACATAATATATAAACTCCCATGACTGAAGATGAATACTGAGATACTGGCATATGAGTTTGGTGCTCAAGAAATCTCTTAGCATGAGGGGGAGTATTGGTAGTTGGAAATATGTGAAATGCATCACACTATATCCTCACAACTGAAATATGAACTTGAAGTTCAAAGATGCATGACAGATTATTAATCTTTGGTACCAACTACAACTGCTTTGATAAATACATAATAATTCCCCGAATATGAATCAAAGCAAATGATAGAATGAGGCATATACTTTTGAGAAGTATATAGACATAACCACATTGTGTAAACCCAATAAATGATTGATAATGAGATATCTCGACAAGTTATGTCGCTATGGAGAAATAAATATTGAAATGTGTTGACACAATATAGCGCTGTGAACGATATGAGAAATGATTGGAATGAGGATATCCATGAAATGAGGATGAAAATTAAACAAAGATATCCATGAATGAAATAAGGATATCCATAAAACAAATGAGGATATTGAAATCCATCGAAATTGAAATATATTCTCTTATAATAAAATGAAACATATGGGCTTACTGAAAGTGACTCCTGATGAGATTTTAAACATATTATCAGTGGATGCAGTCACTCAAAATAAGGTTTTGTGAAAAAAAATTATCTGCTGTGCTCTTTTCCTTGACTGAGGTTTTATCCAACTGGGTTTTTCCAGCAAGATTTTTAACGAGGCAGCTTAATCACAACTAATATGAAATTTCCAAAAGAGATTTGGAACAAACTGCACTGAAGATGATACTCATACTAATCCTTGGAGGATTGTTGAATTGCCTGGGGCATATTTATAAAATACACGTTGCAATCTTTTTCTCTTGACTGAGGTTTTGTCCCATTGGGTTTTCCTAGCAAGGTTTTTAACGAGGCAACTGGAATGGCGTACTAGTATGAATAATGTACTCTTTTCCCTTAATTAGGAATTTTTCCATTGGATTTTTCTTAATAAGGTTTTAACGAGGCATATTCATGGCATAATGAGGAACACTACAAAGATCAAGATTATTCCTCAAAGCTTGAAAATAGCATCTACTAGTTATACTCTTTTTCCTTCGATCAAGTTTTTCTCATTGGGTTTTCATGATAAGGTTTTAATGAGGCAACACATGGATACTCCAACAATGAAAGATATACATGGCAGATTCACTCAGTTTTTGTCCCACGAGGTTTTACTGAGACGGAACAAGAATACTCATACAAGAACTATCGAGATAAGGGGGAGCAAAATTACGAGATCACAGATTGCTGAAGTTTTATCCCACATAGATTTCCTAGCAACATTATGATGCAACATGATATGATTGCCACAAGCTCCAATATAAACAGTTTGAAAGTTTTTCTCCCATTGGGTTTTTCTTCAAACTAATTCAACAGATATTTATGTAAATAGTCATTCAAGGGGGAGTGCTATGATATAGTCACAAGAGTAATAGTGAATCACTATTACTGTGACAATGACATGTTACTTAATTTATTGTATATGAATGACTATTACGCCCCTGATGTAATTATGTAATTACGATTGTGCCATCTGAAGTGTTCCTATAAATAGGACTTCAGTTATTAATGAAAATATACCTGAGATTCATTCTCTATTCTCTCTCTACATTCTCTCTCTATAATATTTCAATTTCATAACATATACAATATAATATCGGGAGAGAGAGAGAGAGAGAGTATTTCAAAAATATTACTCCTTAAATACCTGTTTGGGAGAAGATTTATTAAAAGGCAAAGTGCAAACCGGGCAGATCCAATCTTGAACTGAGCGAGATGCCATAACCACTGCTAAACAAGCATGCACCGTCAACACGATGCGGCTGCAGAAATTGAAAGAGCGGTTTGCAAACATCTTTCTCGTGACCAGAAACAAGATTTCCCATGATATCACACCAAACATAATGAAGTTAACAACATGTTCCTCCATTTTGGTCAGATTGAATATCTATTTTCTTTGCACCCCAATTATTCGACGAAATGCCATACGAGCTTAGCCTAGGAGCTATGTTGCATAGATGCGGGTTGGGTGCGGGGCGATACGATACTGCTACGAGGATACAAATTTTCATTAATATTAAGGCGCGATTCATTAAAAATACATGTATTTGTTTATATTTTATTATATATAATATCTAAAATATATATTTGTTTTACGAGAAAGTAAGAAAGCTGTAAATACAAGTCAATCAATTGTATTCATAACACTGATAGAGGGGGCCTTTATATAGGCATTACAATGACAGTCATTTCCATATATAGGATTCCTAGATAAGGTAAGACATCTAATAGGATCCTACTACCTATAGAAGGATCTAGAACCTTCCATCTATGTATCTTCCTATAATCATTATTAGGCAAGACAACAACAAGGGAAGGATATCCCGGAACACTCCTCCTGTGTCGAGCACTAATACTATCATGGTGCATAATTCGTGGGAAAAACAAAGACTTGGTGAGGAAAATGAGCACAACGCACCAACTACAAATTCCAGAATCATGTGAAGTACACTCCTCCTGAAGTATACACAACAGCTCACTCTAATGGGCTATCACTAGTTGAGCTCGAATAATCGACGCATGCCGATGCTCCTCACATGTTTCTCAAATGTAGATTTAGGCAGAGACTTAGTGAACAAGTCTATGATATTCTCATCGGAACTCACTTGTTTCACTTCGATATTCAGCAATTTCTGATGTTGCTGATTGTAGAAGAACCTCGGCGAGATATGCTTGCTATTGTCACCCTTAATGAAACCTAACTTCATCTGCTCAATGCATGCCGCATTGTCCTCAAGATACAAGTAGGGGTCAATATAGTGGACTCTATGTAACACCCCTATCTAGGCGGATATTACAGTGCCGTGGACCCCCGACTGGTGTAATATCCGCAATTTCGATTTCTGGTAATCTTCTTTTTTCGGCGGAGGTCTGTTTCAATGAC
Organism: Orobanche coerulescens; assembly: GCA_033398695.1. NCBI lineage: Eukaryota > Viridiplantae > Streptophyta > Magnoliopsida > Lamiales > Orobanchaceae > Orobanche > Orobanche coerulescens. The sequence goes on along the minus strand of CM065812.1, from coordinate 130,467,090 downwards.
TCGCTTGGGACCGTTTCATCATTCTGAGAATGATTAATTCTGCACTTTTTGTCATCCGAGTTCGTTTCGGTATTGTTTTGTTGAGTTCTGTGTTTCTTAACGACTTTTCCGCACTCAAGTTCGATTCTTGTGAACCTCATTCGAAATTACTGTTTTGAGTTTCCCGTAAGTCCGTTTAACTTTGTTAGACGTGTTGTGAACTTCGGTTTGGTTATTCGATCACGTATCGTGATTTTCGGACGTTTTGGGCCAATTTCGTAATTTTCCAAAGTTTGGGGTAATTACCTTCCGTTGTCGAATTTTGAGCCTTCGGGTGGTCAGAATCGTGTGTTATCTTAGTGCTCGAATACGTCTTTGCGAGTACTTCGTAACCGAATCTCCGATTCGTATTCAGGTTTGGGTTTCGGGGTCGTTCGGATCGTCATTGTGGTTCTGTCGTAATTTTCGGTTTGTGTCGGAATCATTTTGCATCTGGAGGTTGCTAGCCGGACCTGTGCAAAATGGCGCTGAGAGCGGCGCTGCCGAGCGCCGTGTCCTGCGCCGGGTCGGCCAGGACTAGCAATCTGCCGAGACACGGCCGAGAACCCGTGCAAGTTTTGCGCCGGGTAATGCGCCGCGTTGGACACGGCCGAGTCATATGCGCGGGCACCTTGCGCCGGGTGTTGCACCGTGTCGGTCAGGTCGGGAACTGACCTGCAACCCGGCGGTAGACACGGCGCTGGTGTGGGCCATTTACTGCGCCGTGTTCGGCAGGAGTATATATATGGCAAGACAGTCGAGTTTACACCCATTTTTCCCATTTCTTCACTTCCTTTCCGCGGCTGGGACTTGGGGAGCACGAGGAGATGTTGTTCCACTGTAAATCCATGAAGTTCCTGAGTCCATAACATCGATTAATCATTCATAACTTTCTCCGATAGGCCAAATCAGGGTAAGTTTTCTTAAAATCTAGTTTTGGGGATTTTGTTCGATTTGTCCGTTTAATCTGTTTTAACTAAGAATAGTGATGGATTGAGGATTGTTAAGTTATATTATGTCGAATTTCGTGTTGTTCCATGGTTGGATTGCCGTGGATTTGTCGTTTTATTGAGTATCTTATCGATGCCTTGAAGGTGTTCGATAAAATGTCACAAAGAGGATTCGAGCGTTCTACGATTATTCTTCCTCGTTCGTTCGTTAATTTATTGATGGTATGATGTTAGGGTCAGATTCCTCGCAAAGAACTCGAGTCGGAACCCTTCCGTTCGTTGCCTTCCTTGGGGTCCGAGCTTCCCGGTCGAACCGTGTTCTTCGGAGTATTCGGTAATGGTTATTAAGGCAAGTATTTTACTATACGAATTGTGTCTTGTGAATAGGGACGTTGTGTTATGGTTATGATGAATTGATTTATCTTAGCGAATATGCTTCATATGAATTGATTATTATGAACGATTGAAGGTAACGATAATACCTTCACTTAATTAACATCGTGGAATTGTGTTGGATGTGCAAATCATCTAAGTTTGTGCCGGGCGTGATTGGTCATTGTTGAATTGTTGTGATGATTATGATATTTGTGTTGTTTTGGTTTACATACTTGATTATACCTTTCCAATGTGGAATGGATTGACATTTGATAATTATGAATTGTGTCGTGTCGACGTGTGTGTGTGTGTTCCAGGTAGGGTCTGACGAGGCCTCTGGAGTTCGGTACATGATGTGTACGAACAAGGTGTGTGATCCAGGTAAGGTCTGACAAGGCCTCTGGAGTTCGGTACATGATGTGTACGAATGATGTTTGTGGCCGGGTAAGGTCTGTCGAGGCCTCCGTAGTTCGGTACATGATGTGTACGAATAGTGTGTGATCTGGGTATGGTCCGTTGAGGCCTCCGGAGTTCGGTAGATGATGTGTACGAACAACGATCGTATAGCAGTGATTGTTTGGGTAACATTTTAAATACGGATCTCGGACTCATAATGATATCGTATCTAGTGTGTTTTGAAACGAGAATCGGGCTAAGGCCCTAATGTTTACGAAAAGGTTTTATAAATTGGGACTCGAGGTCCAAAAGAATTTCTGCTTTAAAAATACTCGAGATGATGTGTTCCTTTTCAAATATCTCTTGCTTGAGTTCGAAATTCTAAAACTTCTCGGGAACATTCTGATAATTGATTTCCGTATTAAATTTGTAGTTGCTATTTACTTGTTGCATTTCGTATTGTATTATACTTGCACTAGTAAAACAGTGGAGTTTTACTAACCCCCGAGTAATCGGGGGGTGGATGTCTGTTTTGCGTCCAGGTACATGCAGGTTCAGGGGAGCAGTCACAGGATTGGCACAAGAGGATGACGAGCTACGATACTAATCATTAGTCGAGAGTTGGTAGAGTTTGGTTGTATTGTTAGAGTTGATTTCAGTCTTCCACTGTATTGGGTTTCGACCCCTGTGTGGGTAATTGTTGGCCACTAAGTATACTGGATACAGCTTGGGAAGTAGTTTAAACAACAAGCTGTACTGATTTTAAATCTGAGGGCGTAGCGGAAGTCTTAAATACAGTAAGTTGCTGTGGATACAGCAACTTGATGTGCAGTGTATACTTAAATAATCACATTAATTAAAACAAGTAAGGCAGAACGTAAATAACACAATATTTAAAGTGGTTCGAGGTAAACCCCTCTACGTCCACTGGTCCTCCACACAGGAGTAAAAAGTTTATTATAATTACTACGTACACAACTACGTAATTATAACAACACACAATCAATATATCGTTCACACAGATTGATATAAAGATCTTAGCTTCAACCGTTCACACAGATTGGTTTGAGCTAATGCTTTGACTTGCTTCTTCACACACAGTTATGAAGCTTCGCCTTCTTCGATGCAAATCCTTCACACACAGTTCTGGAGTAGCAACGATTACTCAGTCCACACAAGGCTGATCTGGGTTTGTTTAAAGGATAGAACAGGGTATGAACAACAACTTTGACTTTATGAGCTTCTAGCTGATGAAGTGTTGTTCAAGATGATGAGCACTGTATATCTCTTAGATCTGAGTTGCAGTATGCTTTGGAGATATGTTTTGCTCTGAGTATTTCTTTGTAAGCTTGATCGTTCAATAGATCAGTAGTCTTCAATCTTCAAACTCTGGAGATATATATAGTCTCTGAAATATATCCGTTGGGATAAATCCGTTGAGCAAGATTCCGTTCCAATGGGATGAAAAAGCACGATTTGGATTTAGCGGGATTTGAAGATCTTCTGACTTACAGTATTTAAATACTTTATCCTTTTAGTATTTAAATACTTCTTTATCAACGGGACTTGACTTCTAGTGGGAACTGAAGATTCTTTCTTTGTCCTGTTGAGAGCTGTATGGAAGATCACTGTATTGACAATTCGAGATAGCTTCCATACTTAGTCTTTATAATACTTCTTTTCTGTACTGAAAGGTTCCACTATATGCTGGATCTGTGACAGTCCTTCGACACAGGTTGACACTTCAACTTATCGATACAGTTTCCTTACTGTATTGAGGATTGGCATATATGTCAAAACCTCTTATCAATAATATTCGATACAGGGATTTGATTATCCTGACTGTTTCGATACAGGGTATTTGTTATCCCAACAATTTCCCCCTTTTTGACAATTTGCCAAGACTTTAAAACTTTCAAGTCCTTCTTGATGATGCCAAAACCTTCTTCATGAAATAATCTTCTTTGATGACTTCTGGCAGATTTCTTGGTCTTCTGTCAAATGGTCTGTCTTTCAGCAACTTAGTCTAATTTTTATGAACTGCTCGCAGGCGAGTTCGATATAGCTAAGAATTTTTACAACTTAAGCTTATGATTAGCACGCAGGCACAATCTTACAATGTATTCTTAATGCATACAACTGAAATTATGAACTGTTCGTAGACAAGTTCGTACAGCTTAATTTTCAAACAAGTTTCTATACTTGTGATAGTTATCTAACAATTTATGTTATGTAATCATACATTAACACAGTAGATTACGAGTTGTAATCTTTCAAGACAAGCAAACATTTTTATTGATATTCAAAATAGAGTACAAGGTTTGCTGTTTCGAAAGAAGAATTACAAACAAAACTAATATACTAAGGATTTCAGCTCCTATAGTCCGCATGTCTCCATGGCTTTTTCCCTGGGTCATTCTCGGTTCCACGCCACCAATGTTGTAGGGAATCGTTGCCTCGATCTAGGTATATTGCTCTACCATCATATGATCTGTCGAAGGCAAGAATCCAGTCTTCTGGATGGGTGATCCGATCTCCTCTTCTATGCTTGGATTTCATTTCGATTTGGAGAGGAAGCTTTCCTTCTTCTAACATCTTCGTGAATTTGTCTGCAGCCTCCGCTAATGTCTTATAACCTCTGAAGATGGGGGATTCCTTGATGAGTTTAACAAAATACCTCATCAGCTTGTTTTTCCTCCATTGCTTCACCTCTTCGGCAGTTGGATGGCGGTTGGTTGGCAGACGAATTTCAGAAGGTCTTTGGATTAAGCTTTGCCACGGGACATTGGGATCATGAAACTCAGGTCGGGAGCCTGAAATCTTGAAACATTTAGAGGGAGGGGCTAGCTTGTTCAATTCAGCGATAATGCTGTCTTGAGCAGCATTAAATTCCATTTCGTGCTGTAGCCTTATTCTCCTAGCTGCTTCTCTTGCTTCTTCCCCCTTTTTGGCGTCATCAAGACGTCCTAGGATCTCCAGTGCAGCATCCTATTTCGTCTCAATGTTTGTCATTCTCTCGACAAGGGTGGAAAGCACCTCCGACATATCCTTGATACTTTTGTTGCGGGCTCGAAGATGAGAAGTGGTTTCGATCATGGCTGCTACGGTCTTGGCCTCAAATATGCGCGTTTTTTATTCTTCTTCGCTCGGGATCTGCTCTTGTTTCTCTTGCAGCTTCTTCAGTGCTTGTTTGAAGACTTCTGGTAAAATAGTGAAGGCTTCGACTACGCGAGAGACTTCATGTTGTAAACTAGTCATCTCTTCAACAGCAGAAGTGTGCATCCAATTAAGAGCTTTTCCCACTGAGTACAGGGCATTAACTGCATCATGGATGAAGACATTTTGAAGACCAAGAGCACGCAGACGCTCTTTCCTAGCAGCAGTGCTGGGAGAATCCAGTTTGGCAAAATCTTCGGATCCATTCAACCTTCTCAGATTCACGGTAGGGCGTGAATTGAGTTGGACATCCTCATGTACATTACCGTCATCGGATTCCACGGTTGATGGGGCGGGAGCAGCATTTTCGGGTTCGGCGGCAGGGGTTGTTGTATTCTCCTGTTGCGAAGGTGCATCTGTAGACATGGATACAGGAGGGACTGATTCCTCCTATTGTCTCTCAGCAACAACTTCTTCTTCTGCGGCAGCAGGCTCGGGTGCCTGTTCCAAAATAATTTCTACTTCCTCGACTTGAGGGACTGATTCCTCGTCGTCAGGAATGTTCTCTTGCTGTGGCGAAGGGGGCTCACTTCGATTTGATGGCCCTTCTTCATCCTTGGTTTGAGAGGCATCTCTGTCTTGAGCCTCTTCACGACTCATTCTCAGACCTGCTTGTAAGACATCGTCGTCGTCGTCTGAGTCATCGTCATCTTTTAAATCTTGGGGAGAGTCCTCGGACTTATCTTTTCCTTTTCTCCTGGCGTCAGATTTTTGCAATAAATGGATTTCAATCAATTCTTTGCAGTAGAGATTGTCCCATTGGATCAGGGCTGCAACTTCTATTGAGTCCGTCACTTCCAATACAAATCTCTATTCATGGCTCCAGTCGCTCCAGTTGTATAAGGTGTCATACGGAGCTAGCCTGTAGCTTTTCCATTTAAGGAATCTATCATAAGCATGATCAATCTGCACAGAGAGAAGAGTTTTGTTGATAATGGTGTTCGGGGAGGGACTGCGTACAATGTCTGAGTCCGCTGTAGCGAGGGTTTCCTCTATAGGTGTGGGATCCTGTAGGGAAGTGGGATTCCTTACAGGGGATGGTGCCCCAAATGAACGTGGATCCTCTACGGGTGTGGAATCCCGTATAGAAGAAGTAGCTGTTGGCTCCGCAGGGGCAGCCGACTCGCCAGAGTTTTCTAAGTTGGCAGATGTCCGATCATCTGTCTTAGCCGCCAAAGGCTTAGGATCTACTGTCGATACAGTAGCGGGCACCTCTTCCACAGGGGTTGGGCCCTTGGGTAGTTCTTCGGTGGGTTGCGCCACGGTAGAAGCTTCCTCGGAGGTTTTAGTGGTTTTAGCTTTAGAAAGCCTCCTTAGCTTCCTTTTCGGCTTCTCACCAGCAATAGGTGTCTTGATGTGAGATCTTTTCCTCTTCCTTGAAGACTCCACATATTGGGACTTCAACGAAACATCCCTTGGGTCTTCAGAAACTGGCATACTGTGGAAAGATGGATGATTGCAAACCAGAGTTCTCTGGTTATACGTCGAAGGCTTGACGCCTCCTAAGTATATCCGGGAGCTATTTTTCTTCGCATCGGCGGATTGTGAAAGTCCGCATTTCGTCAAAATATGGTTTAATATTAAACCAAACGACTTCTTTTGAGTGGCAGGCTTGGATACTTCCTCCTTCAAGCACTTCACGATTATCTGGCACCAGTTGACCTTTTCACAGGTCAAAATCGCAACCATCATCCTAAATCTCAGATTCGTGCACATTTCAAATGCGCCAGTGTGATTCTCGATTATTCTGCAACAAAAATCATGCAAATACATATATGACAGACAGAAATTCTTCTTGTGACAGGTGGTGTTAACCACGTCAACAATAGTTGAGCCGGTGAACAGCCCATAGTACTTTGTTATCAGCTCTTGAGACCCAAAAGTCTCAAGTTCTTCCATGGTAAGGCCATCAGCAGGCAGCCTGTAGATGTTATGAAGAAGATCTCGATCGATACCGATCTCCACTCCTTGAATGATAGCAGTGATGTCAGCAACGTGACCTCCCTGGGCCAGCGACAAAAAGCGAACGGCGGCGTTGAGGTAAAAGTCCTCAACCAAGTGAACATCGTATTTCTTGGCGGTTTGACTCCCAAGGCGCTAGAGACCTTGTTGACGGATTCGGGTGATGATGAACTCCATTGGTTCGGCGTTATTGGTTTCAGAGAGAATATGCTCGATGTCGACAGATCTTGAGAAGATCCGTCCATCGATGATATTCGAGGATTTCTTGAGTGCGGGAGAAGATGTCTGACCAGCCATTGATGATTATCAAGAAAAATATGAAAGAGAATAAACGAACTTTGCAGTAACATGTATAAAACTTTGTAGGCTGTATTTGCTTGAGAACTCTTAAATTTTGCAGAAAGCGTAAAGAGTCTCTAATGGCAGTATCAGTCCTTTTATAGTAGGCGGCGAAGTAGGGTTTTCCAGAGTACGAATGGTCAGATTTAAGGGATGGGATCCGGTTTTTGAAATGAACGGACAGGATGGACTGAGTGTAACTGGTACACTTATCCATTAAAATGTTAAAATATAAGCGGGTCCCACTTATAACATTAGTTGTTACCCTAAATGCCTGAAACGGCGGTTTTAAAACATTAAACAATTTAAAAACATCGCGGCTTTTGAGATTCAGTTGTCCAGGTGTCGTGTAAGGCATTTAATGTAAATGACGTTTGACATGAAAACAGGGCACGTGGACAAAAATTATTTTAAAATGAAATAATATATATATATATATACTGAATCGAAATCCTATAGTATGTGCTGTATCCGCGACGATACAGCGTTCCCCCTTAAAAAGGTACATATAGGTTTTAATTCCATACAGCAACTTTTGGATTAATGCTGTATTCATGGGTCATACTGTATTCCCCCTTAATTATTGCACACGTCAGCTGTAGGATGACTCATATGTCTGTGTTCACTACAATGCGGTATTGAAGGCTCAGAGTGTGCAGATAATTAACGGTGGATACTGTATTCTTGGGTCTTACATCATTCCCCCTCAATTGTTGATTAAAAGCAGTAAATTACTTACAGGGAGTCGGGCTGTAGCATTCCCAATTCTTGTCTAAGCATGTTGAATCTTGCTGTGTCGAGAGGCTTGGTGAAGATGTCGGCCAACTGAATATCTGTATGAACCTTTTCGAGGCGAACATCCTTGTTCTCGACATGATTTCTTATGAAATGATGCTTCATGTTGATATGTTTAGTGCCCGAGTGCAGGACAGGATTGTGCGTTATTGCAATTGCACTCGTGCTATCACACATGATTGGCATCTCTCTGGCTTCAATCCCATAATCTGACAACTGCTGCTGCATCCAAAGGATCTGCATACAGCAACTACCAGCAGCATAGTATTCTGATTCAACTGTGGAAAGTGAGTTAGCCAATTGCTTCTTACTAAACCAAGAAACGAGTCTAGGTCCAAGAAAGTGACAAGTTCCACTTGTACTCTTCCTATCTAGCTTGCAGCCTCCGAGATCCGAGTCGCTGTATCCAACTAAATCGAATCCGCCTTCTTTAGGATACCACAGTCCTACATCGACTGTTCCTTTAATGTACTTTAGGATTCGTTTAGCTGTATTGAAGTGTGATTCCTTAGGTGCTACTTGATATCTCGCACACACTCCAACAGCAAACTGGATATCGGGTCTACTAGCCGTTAGGTATAGGAGCGAACCAATAAGCTTCCTGTAGAGTGATTGGTCAACCGGCTTTCTGGCTTCATCAGCACTAATCTGCACGGAAGTGCTCATGGGGGTTGGCGATGATTTGGAAGTGTTCATTCCAAATTTGTTGAGAAGCTCCTTGCTGTATTTTTCCTGGTTGATAAAAATACCTGTAGGCAACTGCTTTACCTGCAAACCTAGGAAATAACTAAGTTCCCCTATCATAATCATTTCAAATTTACTTTGCATGAGATGAGAGAACCTTTGACACAAAGCAAGGTTAGTTGAACCAAAAGTTATATCATCTACATAAATTTGCACCATTAGAAGGTCATCACCTTCCTGTATTTTGAACAAGGTCTTGTCCACAGCACCTTTCTCAAATCCATTATTGGTTAGATACTGGTACAGGGTCTCATACCGGGCTCTAGGGGCTTGTTTAAATCCATATAGTGCTTTCCGTAGCCTGTATACTAGGTCGATGCCGTCTGTGTTGGCACACCTTGGTGGTTGTTCAACATAGACTTCTTCGGCAAGGTCTCCATTTAGGAATGCACTCTTGACGTCCATTTGGTATACAATGAAGCTCTTATGGGCAGCAAAGGCTAAGAATATCCTAATGGCTTCTAGTCTGGCTACAGGGACAAAGGTTTCATCATAGTTTATGCCTTCTTCCTGGCTATAGCCTTGTGCGACTAGCCTTGATTTGTTCCTTATTATAAGTCAATTTCGATCCTTCTTGTTTCGAAACACCCATTTGGTTCCTATAACCGATTGATGCGTAGGTCTGGGTACAAGATACCGTACATTGTTTCTTTCGAAACCGTTAAGCTCTTCTTCCATAGATGTTATCCAATGAGAATTATTAAGAGCGTCTATGGTCGAAACAGGTTCGGACTGGGCTAAGAATACAGCAATAGTGCACATATTGAGTCTTCTAAGCTCGGATTGAGATTTCCATTCAGGGAACGGTGATATCTCAGTATTTAGTTCTTCTTATGCACAAAGTACATTTTCTTGTGTACTCTGTATTCTCCTACGGGTAGAAACACCAGCATCTATGTTTCCAATGATCAGCTCTTGCGGGTGATCTCTCAACCATCTTCGGTCGGGTTCTAATTCAGGATCCCATACTGTATCGAGAGTTTTTGTAGATACAGCTTTAGTTTGTACAGCGTCGGCTTCATCTATGTCGATTCTTACAGCTGCGGGGTTGATTTCTAGGTCAACAACAGGTTCTATGTGAGTTGGAGGATCTAAGATAGAGAGTTGTTGGATGTTCTGAGTAACATCTTCTACTCCTGTAGGGTCATGGTGAGGTTCGTCGAACACTACATGAAATGATTCCTCGATCGTCAGCTTTCTTTTATTAAAGATCCTGTAAGCTTTGCTGACGGAGGAGTACCCTACAAATATTCTTTCATCTGATTTTTCATCAAAGGTTCTAAGTTGATCCTTCCCATTATTCAACACATAACACCTGCATCCAAAAATGTGAAAATATGAAACTAACGGAGTTTTGTTGTTCCATACCTCGTATGCTGTTTTGTTGTGGTGTTTGTTGACGATACAGCGGTTTTGAGTGTAGCATGCTGTATTGGTTGCTTCGCCCCAGAAACGCTGTGGCAACTTGCTTGCGGCGATCATTGTCCCTGTTGCTTCTTTCATCGTCCTATTCTTTCGCTCGGCAACACCATTTTGTTGAGGTGTTCGGGCAGCTGAGTATTCGTGTTGTATCCCATTTTCCGAATAGTATTGCTCTATAAAGCGGTTAGTAAATTCTGTACCTCTGTAGGAACGAATGAACACGATACTCAATGCCTTTTCATTTTGAAGCTTTCTCAGGAGCTCGGGCAGCTTTGATGTTGTTTCCTTATTCTTGCTTAGGAAAATTATCCAAGCATACCTGGAGTAATCATCAACAACAACAAGACAGTATTTCTTACCTCCCAAACTTACTGGGTCTATAGGACCGTAGAGATCCATATGTAGCATCTCCAACACTCTTTGGGTTGAAAGGTAGGATTTGCTCTTCAGGGTTGACTTGATTTGCTTGCCTTTCTGACACGGTCTGCAGACGCTGTCCTTTTTGAATGACACATTTGGCAATCCTCTTACCATTCCCTGTCTTGAGAGCTTGTTGATCGTCTTGAAGTTGACGTGAGACATCATCTTGTGCCATAACCAGCTAAGATCTGCAGTGCCTTTGGCAACAAAGCATGGAATTGAGGAGCTCATAGGCTTCCAGTCAGCAATATACATGTTACCTGATCTGCTTCCTGTAAGCACAACTTCTTTAGTCTGGATGTTCTTGACTCTACAGCGATTTATATAGAATTTCACCGAGAATTGTTTATCACAGAACTGGCTAATACTAAGTAGATTGTACTGTAAGCCTTCAACATATGCAACATCGGTGACTTTGAATTTTTCGACAAGTAGGTTTCCTTTCCCTCTTATTCTTCCTTTAGATTTATCACCGAAACGGACTTTTGGACCGCGACCTTCTATGCAATATGATAGCTTGCTTCTATCTCCGGTCATGTGCCGAGAGCATCCACTATCGAAGTACCAGGTGTCCTCCTCTAGGATGTCCTCATCATCGCTATCTTCACCTTCCGGAATGTCCTTGGACATAAAGCACATATATGCTTTATCATCGAACTCATCGTCAGATGAATCACTTTCAGTGACCACCTGAAGACATTCTTCTGATTTGGATAGTGTGGGAGAGGCTTCTGATTCTCCAATCAGGGCCTTGAGCTTGTTTTTCCAAGCACGTATTCTGTCATCTCTCTCTTGTTGCTCGCTTCCGGCAACCTTTGAACTTTGGGATGAGGACATTTATTTGCATAATGCCCTGGTTTCCTGCAATTATAGCATAGGTTAGCATCATCGGATGAAATTTTGGTACTTACCTTGTGGACAGGTTTGGGCCTGTAGGGAGTCTTTCCAGACTGCTTGATGAACTTTTTGAATTTGTGCATGACAAGCGCCATTTCATCTTGAGACAGGATGTCGTCGTCACTGTCAGCATTCTTGTGACTAGGCTTCGACAAGCTGGGCATGCTGTGTCGACTATTCGATACAGCGGCTAGTGCTGTGACCTTTGAAGGAGATTCTTCAACTTTCTCTCTTCTGTCAATATCATACTCAAAAGCTTTGAGGTCAGAGAAGAGATCAAAAATAGATATTTCATTAAGATTGCAAGATACACGCATAGCTGTGGTCTTCATGTCCCATCGGGCAGGGAGAGATCTGAAAATTTTTAAGTTCTTCTCCTTTTGGGTATAAATTTTGCCCAAAGCTTCAAGTTCACCAACAATACCAGTGAATCTGAGGACAAGTTCCTCAAGCGTCTCAGTTGGTTTCATTTCAAAAGATTCAAATTGCTGAGTCAGTTTAGAAATTTTGTTTTCTTTTGAGAGCTCAGTTCCCTCACAAATCATCTTGAGTTTATCCCAGATTTCCTTGGCAGATTTAAAGCTCTTTACCTTCGAGAATGTGCCTTTGTCAAGAGTGACAAATAACGCGTTCTTAGCCACATTGTCTAGGTTAGCTCGCTTTCTTTCATATGTGGTCCATTGATCGTGTTCCTTCTTGAGCATCTCAGCATGGGCTTGGCCTTCAATCCTTGCGGCCGTGTTTACCTTCATGATCTTGATTGGGCCATCCTGTATAACAAAAATCATCTATTCGTGCATTGCTGCAAGATGAGCCTCCAGCCTAATTCTCCAATCATCAAATTCGTTAATAGAGAACATAGGCACTTTGTTGATCATAGATGTATCCATGTGAAAATAAAGAAATGAAAGATATTGTTTTAAAGAGTAAGTGATTTTAGATCTGATTCAGTTAAAAATATGACTGGTTCTTTTTAGAATCAACCGCTCCGATACCACTTGTTGGCCACTAAGTATACTGGATACAGCTTGGGAAGTAGTTTAAACAACAAGCTGTACTGATTTTAAATTTGAGTGCGTAGCGGAAGTTTTAATACGAAGTTGTCATGATACAGCAACTTGATGTGCAGTGTATACTTAAATAATCACAGTAATTAAAACAAGTAAGGCAGAAGGTAAATAACACAATATTTAAAGTGGTTCGAGGTAAACCCCTCTACGTCCACTTGTCCTCCAGACAGGAGTAAAAAGTTTATTATAATTACTACGTACACAACTACGTAATTATAACAACACACAATCAATATATCATTCACACATATTGATATAAAGATCTTAGCTTCAACCGTTCACACAGATTGGTTTGAGCTAATGCTTTGACTTGCTTCTTCACACACAGTTATGAAGCTTCGTCTTCTTCTATGCAAATCCTTCACACACAGTTCTGGAGTAGCAACGATTACTCAGTCCACACAGGGATGATATGGGTTTGTTCAAAGGATAGAACAGGGTATGAACAACAACTTTGACTTTATGAGCTTCTAGACAATGAAGTGTTGTTCAAGATGATGAGCACTGTATATCTCTTAGATCTGAGTTGCAGTAAGCTTTGGAGATATGTTTTGCTCTGAGTATTTCTTTGTAAGCTTGATCGTTTAGTAGTTCAGTAGTCTTCAATCTTCAAACTCTGGAGATATATATAGTCTCTGAAATATATCCGTTGGGATAAATCCGTTGAGCAAGATTCTATTCCAACGGGATGAAAAAGCACGATCCGGATTTAGTGGGATTTGAAGATCTTCTGACTTACTGTATTTAAATACTTTATCCTTTTAGTATTTAAATACTTCTTTATCAATAGGACTTGACTTCTAGTGGGAACTGAAGATTCTTTCTTTGTCCTGTTGAGAGCTGTATGGAAGATCACTGTATTGACAATTCGAGACAGATTCCATACTTAGTCTTTATAAGACTTCTTTGATGTACTGAAAGGTTCCACTATATGCTGGATCTCTGACAGGCCTTCGATACAGGTTGACACTTCAACTTATCAATAGAGTTTACTTACTGTATTGAGGATTAGCATATATGTCAAAACCTCTTATCAATACTATTCGATACAGGGATTTGATTATCCTGGCTGTTTCGATACAGGGTATTTGTTATCCCAACAGTAATGTTGTTTTAGTCAGTTCTGTTGATGGAGTTGTGTGACCTCATCGGTCTGTGTATTCATGTGTAAGTGACCTCAACGGTCTGTATTATTATATTGATTGACCCTGGCCAGGCAATCATTTGGTTGTTTATGGATGTTTAGCCTGGTAGATCCTTGTGGAAAGGGGTCTACGGCGTGTAATATTCCCATAGGGTTTTTGGGGTGTTACATTTATGATATCGGAGCTTAGGTTGTGGAAACCTAGGTTGTCGGGTCGAGTCGAGTCGTGATTTGTCGAGTAATGTGTTGTCTTGTCGTTCGAGTTGTCAGGTGACAAGTTGAGTTGTGCGTAGTCACAACGTGTTGGATATGTTGTCGGATGAGATTAGTATCATGGGCGACCATCATCTCCTTGCGGCCTGTGGACGTAAGTCTCCTCTTTTATGCGAGGTACCTGTGTGTCGTGATTTTATCTAAGTGAGTTAATTGCGGTGCATGATTTTATTTACACAGTATTGTGTAATATAGTTGTGTTTAATACTTGCGGCACATAGTATGTGTATAGTATTAGGCACATTATTGTTTTATCTTTGAACCACCGGGTGGGGTGGTATGGTGTGAAAGTTGTAAACCTTGATGGGTTTCGAAAAGGTACCGACGGTAGAGCTTGTGAGAAACCCCAATGAATGATTTTGTTGTGTGTTTAAACTGGATACCACGAGATGCATTTGATTGAATTGGCGGCCCTGGTTGCCGTTTGAGCATTTTTGTAGAAATCGATTTTTGGAAAATATTTTGGTGGTGTGGTCAAACCACGGTTTATATAAATTTTTAAAATTGGTTAAATTTTGACAAATGAGCCGTGTATTTTCAAATGACACCATCAGACGGTATTCGGAAAGTGTGTTTTGAAGTACTTCGGACATTGTAAAATATTACCGTCATTTTTTTTTGTTATGAACGAAAGGATTTTGGAAATTTTTTATTTTGTAGAACGATTTTTGGTTTTCGGAATTGTGAACTTCATATGTCCACGTGTTGGGGCTAAGTGGTTGTGATAAGTTTGTGGTGTTGTTGTGCTCGCCGGAGAATGTTTAAGTGTTTTCTAAATGTTGGGATACGTTGTTAAGTATCGTTCCCTAACTCTCGGAGCCCTGTTGGAGGTTGCTGTGACAATTCTGCAGTCCTGCAGCTAGATGTTACGGCCGTAAGATGTTTTCCATTACGACCGTAAGCTCAGAGTTGTTAAGGCCGTAAACTGCATGTTGTTACGGCCGTAAACTTTTGACTGACCCGGTAGTAATTTGTTATTACAGTTGTACCCGTGCCCCTTTTTACTGATTATTTAATCTCTGTTGATATATTAGTGATGGTTGGCGTGGTAACATGTTGTTGCCCTATATATCGCTAGTTAAGATAATGATATATTGATAAGGTCATTTTGACGATATCGTCTAGCGAAAAGATTGAAGCCTCAACGTGTTGTTTTGCAAATAGCTTCAATCAAAACAATTTTGATAATGAGATACATGGTTTTGATTAAACTACCAAGGTATTAAAAGTGTTTTAAAAAATTTCATTTCACCAAATTTTTCAAACTTGAGAATTTTAAAATTTTATAATTTGAATAATACCCCGGAAATATTTTATTTTTGTTGCTAGTGTTTGATCCCTATGATATGTGTGTGGTTTTGACTGTGTTTGATTTGGTAAAATCCAAGCATCTCTGTTGATGTGACTGTGTGAATTATTTTTGAATGAAGTTCTTAAATTACAGTGTTAGTTCGTGCACTTGCGTGATGACTTGGAGTTGATGTTTTATCGTGCTGCTATGTATCGTCCTATGTTGACGTTGTGATGTTTGTTTGGTTGTGTTATTCTGATTGATCGTCCATTCAGTATGCCAAGAGGTCAAGGCCGAGGACGTGGTCGTAGTCGTGGTCGTGATCAGGAGCGTTAGAGGGTGACCCGCTCATTGTCGAATGCTAATCAGCTCAGTACGGACGGTCATGATGACCCATCAGGTGATCAGCAGCAATCATCCAGAGGTAATGTTGACGTTGGCGCCGCCACCATCCTTCGTCAGGTGGCTGACCAGTTGGCGCATATGAATCAGACCGTACACCGGTACGGGATTCCGGATGAGGATACCGGAGCTAGTAAGTGGTTACGAGTTGTGATGAGAATGCACCCTCCCCGTTTCGTAGGTCCCTCGGACTCGTTAGGCTGGGAGAACTGGCTCTTCCAGTTGGACAGAACATTTGATGTTGTAGCTTGCCCCGATGAGAGAATAGTACCCATCGCCCAATACCTGCTTGATAGGGAAGCTGCACACTGGTGGGAGGCCGTAGCGCCTAGTGATCGTACAACTACTTGGGCCGAATTCAAGATTTCCATGGAGGCTGAGTATTGTCCGCCGCCTGTTAAAGAGCGTAGGATTGTTGAGTTTTTCTCGGCTACGCCCCAAGACGTGTCGGTGTCTTAAGCAATAGTCGATTAAAATCGACAACTGTGTTATGTTCGGGATCAGGTGAAAAGTGAGGCAGATAAGGTTCGTTATTTCAATATGCGTATGAAACCTCAGATTCGGCAGTGTATGGCTCCTTTTATGTGTACAACCTTGAAGGACTATCAGGATCGAGCCTTGGCTTTTGAGATGGCTATAATGTCTACCGAGTCCGTATCGGTAGCGAAGAAGCAGAAGATCTCTGATGACGCATTGGGAAGTGAGGGAATTGGGATTCCCACACCTCAACCCTTGTATCAGTCGAGTATGGGACCTTTTCGGTCAACTGTGGAACCTAAAAGACCCAAGCAGGTGTCTTTGAATTCTGGTAATGCTCCGAGGTGTTTCAACTGTAACGTTCTAGGCCATGAACGCGCGCATTGTAAGAAACCGCCAGTGACTTGTTATAATTGTGGACACGAGGGGCATCAAGTTCAGTACTACAAGATTGTTGCCGAGATGATAAGGGACCAGAATTCCATTCCTACTTCCAGAGGGCCCAGTGATGTCCAGTGATGGTATTTTTGGTACTTGCTGCACGGAGTGTTTCTCGTGTAGAGATGTATTTTGTGATGCTTTTACGTTTGGAACTTGTTGAATGATATTTTGGTTTTGTGTAAGTTCCCGTTTAGTTGTTGAACCTACGGAGGCGTGACAGTGGACCGCGGGGTCATAAACATGGTATTTTATTATGTGTCGTTATGTTTTGTTTCGTATCACTGTGATAACCTTAGTTTAAGTTTCGGGACGAAACTTATTTTTAGTATGATGGAATGTAATGTCCGGTATTCTCGTTTTCTGTTATCTTGAATTGTTTGTGTTTTGACGTCGGACATTTTCTTGTTGATGAGAATCGGAGTCTATCGTGACACTCTATTTGTTTCTATCGCATAGCCATTTTAGTCAGGTGCGACTTGTTGTCGCGTGCGTTTCTTTGATTAAATCTGTGCATGTGATTTGTCGTTAATTGCTCGTTAATGTTTTGAATCATAGTCGGTGGCATTGTCATGATCGTCGTGGGGCGTGTTTTCACGCTGTATATTCTTTTGCGTTGCTTGTAACGTTTCGCCAATGGGCAAAAGTTACGCGTTTCTTGTGTATCTCGTTAAGTTTTCCTGTCGGGTTATTGCTTCTCCCTACTTGTTTTAAGTTTCAGGACGAAACTTCTTTTAAGGAGGGTAGTATGTAATATCCGCAATTTCGATTTCCGGTAATCTTATTTTTTCGGTGGAGGTCCGTTTCGACGACTCGCTTGGGACCGTTTCATCATTCTGAGAATGATTAATTCTGCACTTTTTGTCATCCGAGTTCGTTTTGGTATTGTTTTGTTGAGTTCCGTGTTTCTTAACGACTTTTCCGCACTCAAGTTCGATTCTTGTGAACCTCATTTGAAATTACTGTTTCGAGTTTCCCATAAGTCCGTTTAACTTTGTTAGACGTGTTGTGAACTTCGGTTTGGTTATTCGATCACGTATCGTGATTTTCGGACGTTTTGGGCCATTTTCGTAATTTCTCAAAGTTTGGGGTAATTACCTTCCGTTGTCGAATTTCGAGCCTTCGGGTGTTCGGAATCGTGTGTTCTCTTAGTGCTTGAATACGTCTTTGCGAGTACTTCGTAACCTAATCTCCGATTCGTATTCAGGTTTGGGTTTTGGGGTCGTTCGGATCATCGTTGTTGTTCTGTCGTAATTTTCGGTTTGTGTCGGAATCATTTTGCATCTGGAGGTTGCTGGCCGGACCTGTGCGAAACGGCGCTGAAAACGGCGCTGCCGAGCGCCGTGTCCTGCGCCGGGTCGGCCAGGACTAGCAGTCTGCCGAGACACGGCCGAGAACCCGTGCAAGTTTTGCGCCGGGTAATGCGCCGTGTCGGACACGGCCGAGTCATACGCGTGGGCACCTTGCGCCGGGTGTTGCGCCGTGTCGGTCAGGTCGCGCACTGACCCGCAACCCGGCGGTAGACACAGTGTTGGTGTGGGCCGTTTGCTGCGCTGTGTTCGGCAGGAGTATATATATGGCAGGACAGTCGGGTTTACACCCATTTTTCCCATTTCTTCACTTCCTTTCCGCGGCTGGGACTTGGGGGGCATGAGGAGATGTTGTTCCACTATAAATACATGAAGTTCCTGAGTCCATAACATCTATTAATCATTCCATAACTTTCTCCGATCGGCCGAATCAGGGTAATTTTTCTTAAAATCTAGTTTTGGGGATTTTGTTCGATTTGTCCGTTTAATCCGTTTTAACTCAGAATAGTGATGGATTGAGGATTGTTAAGCTATATTATGTCGAATTCCGTGTTGTTCCACGGTTGGATTTCCGTGGATTTGTCGTTTTATTGAGTATCTTATCGACGCCTTGAAGGCGTTCGATCAAATGTCACAAAGAGGATTCGAGCGTTCTACGATTATTCTTCCTCGTTCGTTCGTTAATTTATTGATGGTATGATGTTAGGGTCAGATTCCTCGCAAAGAACTTGAGTCGGAACCCTTACGTTCGTTGCCTTCCTTGGGGTCCGAGCTTCCCGGTCGAACCGTGTTCTTCGGAGTATTCGGTAACGGTTATTAAGGCAAGTATTTTACTATACGAATTGTGTCTTGTGAATAGGGACGTTGTGTTATGGTTATGATGAATTGATTTATCTTAGCGAATATGCTTCGTATGAATTCATTATTATGAATGATTGACGGTAACGATAATACCTTCACTTAATTAACATCGTGGAATTGTGTTGGATGTGCAAATCATCTAAGTTTGTGCCGGGCGTGATTGGTCATTGTTGAGTTGTTGTGATGATTATGATATTTGTGTTGTTTTGGTTTACATACTTGATTATACCTTTCGGTGTAATGTGGAATGGCTTGACATTTGATAATTATGAATTGTGTCGTGTCGACGTGTGTGTGTTCCAGGTGGGGTCTGACGAGGCCTCTGGAGTTCGGTACATGATGTGTACGAACAAGGCGTGTGATCCAGGTAGGGTCTGACGAGGCCTTTGGAGTTCGGTACATGATGTGTACGAACGATGTTTGTGGCCGGGTAAGGTCCGTCGAGGCCTCCAAAGTTCGGTACATGATGTGTACGAATAGTGTGTGTGATCCGGGTATGGTCCGTTGAGGCCTCCGGAGTTCGGTACATGATGTGTACGAACAATGATCGTATAGCATTGATTGTTTGGGTAACATTTTAAATACGGGTCTCGGACTCATAATGATATCGTATCTAGTGTGTTTTGAAACGAGAATCGAGCTAAGGCCCTAATGTTTACGAAAAGGTTTTATAAATTGGGACTCGAGGTTCAAAAGAATTTCTGCTTTAAAAATCCCCGAGATGATGTGTTCCTTTTCAAATATCTCTTGCTTGAGTTCGAAATTCTAAAACTTATCGGGAACATTCTGATAATTGATTTCCGTATTAAATTTGTAGTTGCTATTTACTTGTTGCATTTCGTATCGTATTATACTTGCACTAGTAAAACAGTGGAGTTTTACTAACCCCCGAGTAATCGGGGGGTGGATGTCTGTTTTGCGTCCAGGTACATGCAGGTTCAGGGAGCAGTCACAGGATTGGCACAAGAGGATGACGAGCTGCGATACTAATCAAGAGTCGAGAGTTGGTAGAGTTTGGTTGTATTGTTAGAGTTGATTTCAGTCTTCCGCTGTATTGTGTTTCGACCCCTTTGTGGGTAATGTTGTTTTAGTCAGTTCTGTTGATGGAGTTGTGTGACCTCATCGGTCTATGTATTCATGTGTAAGTGACCTTAACGGTCTGTATTATTATATTGATTGACCCTGGCCGGGAAGCATTTGGTTGTTTATGGATGTTTAGCCTGGTAAATCCTTGTGAAAAGGGGTCTACGGCGTGTAATATTCCCATACGGTTTTGGGGGTGTTACAACTGGGACCCACCAGGCAAATAAAAACTAATGACTTAAATAATATAATTGTAGTACCAAACCACATTATATCATTAAATTACTCCGATGAGGAGTTTCATTACAACACACCCAGGATAATACAGAATACATGTATATTTTATATGAAGATAAAATATATACAACACGGAATAAATGGGTATTCAAACGGAAGTTTGCAGCGGAAATAAAAATGAAGAAAACATGAATACTGAAAAGGACTGGGGCCCCCTACTAGTATCACTGGGATTCCTCACCGTCAACGTTCTCTTCCCGTGCCTTAGCCTTGCCATGACCTGAAACAACATCCCCCAACGGGGTCAGTTACACAGAACAACAATTCTCAAGAGTTGAACAAAATACAACAATCACATAAATGAATTAATGAATTTAGTTGAATGATGAGCATCAATGTACGCCCGAATGAAAAACGTGAGAGCACAAATAGCCGAGTGTCCGGAGCCCCGCATATACACCCGCTATTGGCCTAATTAGTCTTGTAATATCCGTAACTTTCCATTTTTAGCAGTTTCCATTTTTGGTGAATGTCTATTTTTATCGACTCGCTTATAACCATTTCGACATTGTGAATCTACTTTATTCTTGGAGTTTTTCCATTTGGACGAGTTTTGGTAATGTTTTCACGTGATTTCATTTTATGACATGTTTTGCCGTATGAACGTTCGATTCTCGTAAAACTCGTTCGTTTTCGTTGTTTCTTAGTTTGTACAAGTTCGTATGATTGAGTTGGTCGTGTGGAGACTTTCGGTTCGTTGATCCGACGTCGTTTCGTGATTTTCGGTCATTTGGGCCATTTTTGTAATTTCCTAATAGTTTAGGGAATCTCATTTTCGTTGTCGCATTACGGACCCTCCGGTGGTCGGAATTATATTTTCTTTCAGCGCTTAGCTCCATCGTCTTGTATGCTTCGTGTTTATGTTTCTGGATTCTGGCCTCGTCGTGCGTTTCGTGTATTGTACCTTCGACAGCAGCGTACTGCTGATGTGAGCAACAGTACTAAACTGCTGCGTAGGTAGCGCACGCTACTCTTGTTACTTTGCGTGCGCTACCGATGTGCAGTTAGCGTACGCTAACTGGTTGTTGTTAGCGTGCGTTATCGAGGGGTATTCAGCTACTGGACTGTTGTAGCCCCGTTAGCGCGCGCTACCTTTGTGTGGTTAGCGTGCGCTAACTAAGTGTTTTTAATAAATGTCAGCGGCTGGTCAGAACAGCAGTTTTATTCTTTTCTCTCCGTTTCCTTCGACGTGCGACTTCAGAGGCGATTTCCACTGGTACTGGTCGGAGTTCTCTTCAAATTCCATCACCGTAGAGTCGTGTTAGCATATTATCATCAGTATAATCACCCTTCATCAACCGAATTCAAGGTATTCCTCAGGAACCCTAACTTTGACGAATTTGGGGGTTTTTCGGGATTTTAGGGATTAGTTCCGAATTGTTCAATTATGTTACGATATTCTTTACCGATTGTGATTATTGAGTGATTCCAAATCCAATTTCCTTGATTTTAATCCGCGAATTATCAATACGGGGAGATTTTACGTAAACCCTCGCCCGTATCGGTTGACCGTTTATTATCGTAGTTTGTAATTGGGGTTATGGGTGTATTCCAATAGAGTATTGTTGTCCGTTGGGACTGAACTGTGTTGATCCTTCGTTTAGGAACCGTCGTTTTCCACCCGGACCGTTCGTAGTCGTGTTTCACTTCCGTTTCTTCAAGAATGTCTCAAAGGCAAGTACTTTACATTTGTTTACATGTTCTAGTATTTGAATTATGGCATTATCGTGGTTGTTGTGGATGGATATGTGTATGTTCACCTAGGTACGGTCCGTCGGGGCCTCTAGGGATACGTATTGCCGTGTGTGTGCGTATCACGAACCGTGGTTAACCACCCAGGGATGTCCGACGGGGCTCTGCGGGGTACGGTGGCCGTGAGTCTCGTACCAAGGCTAACTTTGAATTATGATTGTTGGAGATAATGTGTTTTGTGATTGTACATTGTAAATATTCCGGAATATAAAATGTTTTCTAAAATGATTTTTGGCGCATATATTCATCTGATTAGAATGTAGTTCAAATGGATTGTACTTGCACTAGCAGTTGTCGCTAACCCCTTAAATGGGGGAAATACTTTTTGTATTTCAGGTATCGATCGTGGGGACAAGCGAGCACTCGAGCCGTATGAGGATGATGGTCAAGCATGATACTGTCCAGTAGTTGATTATCGGTGTTCTGTCTGTCGGTTATTAATGATGTCTTGTTTTGGGATTTCTGTATTATAAAATTTGTTTAAGTACTCGAGTACTTCCTTTTCAAAATTGTTAATGTTGTGTTGCCGTTTTGGGAAATAAATTGATGTTGGATTTTAGTTGTCGGATCGTAGTCTTTTATTTGAATTGTCGTTTATTTGATAATTGTATGTCGTCGTCGAATGTCTCGTTGGTACGTTAGCCTGGTGAATTCCACAGTGTGGGGTCCACGGCGTTGTAATATGCCCCGATCGTCTTGGGGGTGTGACAGAATATGGCATCGGAGCTTAGGTTTATGGATACCTAGGCTGTCGGTTATTTGGGTCTAGTCAAGAGTCGTTTTTGGGACAGTATCACTGCTATGCCATCGTCTCAGTAGGCCGGTGCTCGTAAGTTTTTCCTAACTTGACTCGTTTCACCGTTCTGTTCTATTCTTGTCTTAGTATCTTGTTGCGTTTTGCGTTTGAATTCTACTTACCCGTTACTTCTTTAGAATTCCTGCTGGTAGAGGACGCGGACGCGGTAGGGGACGTGGCGCAGCCGGTGGGGCGGCCATGTCCGATCGCTCGGGAACTGATTCGGCGATGCCTTCCTTGTCGAACAGTGTTCCCCCTAGTTCCGGAGGTCAACAGGACCAATCTGCTAGCTCCGGTAATGCTAATGAGAATGTTGGAGTGGCTAATATTTTGCAACAAGTAGCGAACCAGATGACGCTACTGACTCAGGCCGTTCTGGTCGGCCAAGCTAATGCCAACCCGGTTCCACCTACTGGATCCGGCAATGACAAGTTACTTCAGGACGTGATTCGTATGCGTCCTCCGCAGTTTGATGGTGCTTCCGACCCTTCCGGATGGGAGAGTTGGCTTTTTGAGATGGAAAAAGTATTTGAGGCTGCTAATTGTTCTGAGGAGAGGAAAGTACCCATTGCTCAGTACTTCCTCGCCAAAGAGGCAGCAACATGGGGCAAGCAGTGAAACCGCGTGACCGGGGAGCTACGTGAGCAGAGTTCCGGGATCTAATGGAAGATGAATTCTGTCTATGGCCAGTGAAAGAGGGGAGGATCCGAGCCTTCTTTGAGGCTAAGCCCCAAGATGTTCCTATTTCTCAAGCTATCAAAGACTACAATCAACAGCTACATTATGTGAGAAACCAAGTCCGAGATGAGATTGATAAGATCTGCCACTTTGATATGCGGATGAAACCGAGGGTGCGCCACTACATGTCTGGTCTGGGGGTGCACGACCTTGAAAGAGTATCAGAATAAAGCGATGGCTTATGAAATGTCGTTTTCTACGACAGAGACAGCAACCGAAGGAAAGAAGCATAAGACCTCCAGTTAGTTTTTGGGAGGCAAGTCAGGAGGGTATCCGAAGGCTCAGTCTGGTTCGCGAGTCTTCGGGAGTCAGTCGCCATCAGTTGGGTGAGGAAACGGTTCTAGGTCTGCTCCTACCGGTTCCGTTCGTGGTCCTACGTGCTTCAACTGTAGTCGTCCGGGCCACATGATGAGTGAGTGTGATAGGCCTCCGATTCAGTGTCTTGCTTGTGGTCGGATGGGTCATCGTGCTAAGTTTTGTACGGATGCAGCTCGGGCTCCAGTTACTCAGATATCAGCCCCAGCTGCGGGAGAGCCGAGTGTGAATCAGGCACCGACAGTTCCTCAGCCGCAACAGAGTTTTGGTAGAGGTCGAGGACGTGGGCAGCCTTCTAGAGGGGGAGCCTCTAGTGCGGGGTCTTTTCCGCCCCGAGTGTATGAGATGAGACAAGCAGGAGATCCTGACGCGACGGTGGCTACAGGTACCGTTCACATCCTTGACCATCCTGGTTCCGTATTATTCGATTCTGGTGCTATGCATTCTTTCATATCTATGGATTGTGTGCGTCGTCTACATGTTGATTACCTAGTTGCTTGTGAGCCTTTTGTTGTTAAACTTCCTAGTGGGGATAGCATCGTGGGGGATCGTGAGATTAGAGATTTTCCAGTGAGTATCGCGGGGAGGGTTTGGCCTTCTAATCTGATTCTGGTAGATATTAGAGATGAGGATTTGATTTTGGGTGAGGATTGGCTGGACTGTCATGGGGCGATCATGAATTATAGGACGAGAACTGTTTCGATGTTAGCCTCTGACAGTACCGAGCATTCTTTTGTGGGGCGTAAGCGGAGTAGCCAGAGACTCCTGATCAGCGCCTTGAGGGCGGTGAGACTTCTTCGAAAAGGTTGCACGGGCTATTGGTGTTACATTTTGAGATCGGAGGAAGGGGAAGTCGAGCTCTTGTCTATTCCGGTAGTGTGTGAGTATCCTGATGTTTTTCCAGACGAGTTGCCGGGTTTGCCGCCGGACCGAGAGGTTGAGTTTACCGTCAATTTAGAGCCGGGTGCAGCCCCGATTTCTAAGACGCCATACCGTATGGCGCCTGCCGAGATGCTTGAGTTGAATAAACAGTTGGGAGAGTTGCTAGACATGGGGTATATTCGACCGAGCGCTTCACCTTGGGGCGCACCGGTCCTGTTTGTGAAGAAGAAGGATGGGTCACTTCGTTTGTGTGTCGACTACCGAGAGTTGAACAAAGTGACCATCAAAAACAAGTATCCGCTCCCGAGGATTGATGACTTGTTTGATCAGTTGCAAGGGGCAACCGTGTTTTCGAAGATTGATCTGAGATCGGGGTATTATCAGCTCCGAGTGAAGGACTCTAATATTCCGAAGACGGCCTTTCGGACGAGATACGGTCATTACGAGTTTGTGGTTATGCCTTTTAGGCTAACCAACGCACCAGCCGTGTTCATGCAACTTATGAACAAAGTTTTTATCGAGTACCTCGATAAGTGTGTAGTCGTTTTTATCGATGACATCCTGATTTACTCGAGGAGCGAGGAGGAGCATGCCCGTCATTTGCGTATCATATTAGATATTTTGAGAACTCAGTATCTTTTTGCGAAGTTCTCAAAGTGTGAGTTTTGGTTACTGGAAGTTATGTTTCTCGGTCATGTGATATCGGCCGAGGGTGTTCGTGTGGACCCCCATAAGGTAGAGGCAGTGTTGGATTGGGCGCCGCCCAAGAACGTGAAGGAGGTCCGTAGTTTTCTGGCTTTGGCTGGATATTACCGTAGATTCGTCGAGGGGTTCTCTAAGCTCGCTCGACCGCGGACTCAGTTGTTATAGAAGTCAGAAAAGTTTGTGTGGACCGATGATAGGCAGAATAGTTTTGAGGAGTTGAAGAAGCGATTGACTACCGCTCCTATTTTGGCTTTACCAAGTGGTAGTGAGGGTTTCTCAGTTTTCAGTGATGCTTCGGGCCAAGGGCTCGGATGCGTACTTATGCAGCACGGGAGGACGATTGCCTATGCTTCCCGTCAATTGAAACCGTATGAGTTGAATTACCCTACGCACGGTCTTGTTAGATCTTCAGCGATCACAAGAGCCTGAAGTACATTTTTACGCAGAAAGAGCTTAATATGAGACAGAAGAGATGGTTGGAATTGATTAAGGATTACGATCTCGAGATCCTCTATCATCCGGGCAAGGCTAATGTGGTAGCAGATGCCCTAAGCTGGAAATCGGTAACGCTTTGGGCGCTTGAGTTACTTACGGCCCAGTCGGGACTTCAGCGAGAGTTTAAGAGGTTGAGCATTGAGGTTGTACTACCAGAGAGTTCCGGGCAGTTGCGTACACTTGAGATTTCGTCGTCTTTAGTCAACGACATTAAGTCGGGACAGTTAGAGGACCCGATGTTTATTCAGCTTCGAGAGAGTGTAAGGAAGGGGAAAGACCCGGGATTCGTTATTCATGAGGACGGTGTGTTGAGATTCCGAGGTCGGTTGTGTGTTACGAATGACTCGGAATTGAGACAGAGTATTATGCGAGAGGCTCACGCGTTGCCTTACTCAGTCCATCCGGGCTCGAGTAAGATGTATAAAGATTTGAGGAACAATTTCTGGTGGAATGATATGAAGAATGAGGTAGTTCAATTTGTGGCTAAGTGTTTGGCTTGTCAGCAAGTCAAGATTGAGCATCAGCGGCCAGCCGGACTGTTGAAACCACTTCCCGTCCCGGAGTGGAAGTGGGAGGATATCTCTATAGATTTTGTCACGGGTTTGCCGAGGACGAAGACTGGTATGAATATGGTGTGGGTGATTGTAGACCGACTGACTAAGTCGGCGTATTTTCTAGGCATCAAGAAAACTTGGGGTCCAGAAAAGTTGGCTCGTATTTTTATCGCGCAGATAGTGAGACTTCATGGTACGCCGAGGACCATTATTTCAGATAGAGATGGCCGATTTGTATCGCATTTTTGGCAGGCTGTACATAAAGCATTGGGGACACAGTTACGTTTGAGCACTTCGTTCCATCCCCAGACCGATGGGCAGTCCGAGCGTACTATTCAGACGTTCGAGGATATATTGCACGCATGTGCGTTAGATTGGATTAGTGACTGGGAGGAGCATTTGGCCTTGATTGAGTGTACTTATAATAATAGCTGGCACGCGT
The DNA here is from genome assembly GCA_033398695.1 of Orobanche coerulescens. Classification (NCBI taxonomy): domain Eukaryota; kingdom Viridiplantae; phylum Streptophyta; class Magnoliopsida; order Lamiales; family Orobanchaceae; genus Orobanche; species Orobanche coerulescens. The sequence continues at coordinate 130,440,231 of CM065812.1, read as the reverse complement.
CGATTAATATGGCACCGTATGAGGTACTTTATGGACGACGTTTCCGATCGCCGATATGTTGGGATGAACCGTCCGATCTAGTTGGAATCGAGCCAGACCTTGTATTGGAGATGAGGGAGAAAGTTGAGTTGATTAGAAAGAGAATGTTGACTACTCAGAGTCAACAGAAGTCTTATGCAGATGTTAGGCGTCGACCTTTGCAGTTTGAGGTGGGAGATCATGTTCTGTTGAAAGTATCTCCAACGAAGGGAGTTTTCCGTTTTGGAAAAAAGGGGAATCTCAGCCCGAGGTATATTGGGCCTTTCGAGATATTGGAGAGAGTCGGTGAGTTGGCATACCATTTGGCTTTACCTCCGTCGCTGAGTAATGTTCATAGCGTATTTCACATTTCCCGGTTGAGGAAGTACGTTCCGGACCCGTCCCACATTATTGATTTCGGAGACGTGGAGATCGAGAAGGATGTTACGTTTGAGGAGAGGCCCGTCAGGATTTTGGAGCGTCGAGACAAGCAGTTAAGGCACAAAACCATTCCTTTGGTTAAGGTGCAATGGTCGAGGCATGGAGTAGAAGAAGCGACGTGGGAGTTAGAGGAGGATATGCGTTCGAGGCACCCCGATCTTTTCGACTCTTAAGTTTTGGGACGAAACTTTATTTTAGAGGGGGAGAATGTAATATCCGTAACTTTCCATTTTTAGCAGTTTCCATTTTTGGTGAATGTCTATTTTTATCGACTCGGTTATAACCGTTTCGATATTGTGAATCTACTTTATTCTTGGAGTTTTTCCATTTGGACGAGTTTTGGTAATGTTTTCACGTGATTTCATTTTATGACATGTTTTGCCGTATGAACAATCGATTCTCGTAAAACTCGTTCGTTTTCGTTGTTTATTGGTTTGTACAAGTTCGTATGATTGAGTTGGTCGTGTGGAGATTTTCGGTTTGTTGATCCGACGTCGTTTCGTGATTTTCGGTCATTTGGGCCATTTTTGTAATTTCCTAATAGTTTAGGGAATCTCATTTTCCTTGTCGCATTACGGACCCTCCGGTGGTCGGAATTATATTTTCTTTCAGCGCTTAGCTCCGTCGTCTTGTATGCTTCGTGTTTATGTTTCTGGATTTTGGCCTCGTCGTGCGTTTCGGGTATTGTACCTTCGACAGCAGCGTACTGCTGATGTGAGCAGCAGTACTGAACTGCTGCGTAGGTAGCGCACGCTACTCTTGTTACTTTGCGTGCGCTACCGATGTGCAGTTAGCATACGCTAACTGGTTGTTGTTAGCATGCGTTATCGAGGGGTATTCAGCTACTGGACTGCTGTAGCCCCGTTAGCGTGCGCTACCTTTGTGTGGTTAGCGTGCGCTAACTAAGTGTTTTTAATAAATGTCAGCGGGTGGTCAGAACAGCAGTTTTATCCGTTTCCTTCGACGTGCGACTTCAGAGGCGATTTCCACCGGTACTGGTCAGAGTTTTCTTCAAATTCCATCACCGTAGAGTCGTGTTAGCATATTATCATCAGTATAATCACCCTTCATCAGCCGAATTCAAGGTATTCCTCAGGAACCCTAACTTTGACGAATTTGGGGGTTTTTCGGGATTTTAGGGATTAGTTCCGAATTGTTCAATTATGTTACGATATTCTTTACCGATTGTGATTATTGAGTGATTCCAAATCCAATTTCCTTGATTTTAATCCGCGAATTATCAATACGGGGAGATTTTGCGTAAACCCTCGCCCGTATCGATTGACCGTTCATTATCGTAGTTTGTAATCGGGGTTATGGGTGTATTCCAATAGAGTATTATTGTCCGTTGGGACTGAACTGTGTTGATCCTTCGTTTAGGAACCGTCGTTTTCCACCCGGACCGTTCGTAGTCGTGTTTCACTTCCGTTTCTTCAAGAATGTCTCAAAGGCAAGTACTTTACATTTGTTTACATGTTCTAGTATTTGAATTATGGCATTATCGTGGTTGTTGTGGATGGATATGTGTATGTTCACCTAGGGACGGTCCGACGGGGCCTCTAGGGATACGTATTGCCATGTGTGTGCGTATCACGAACTGTGGTTAACCACGCAGGGATGTCCGACGGGGCTCTGCGGGGTACGGTGGCCGTGAGTCTCGTACCAAGGTTAACTTTGAATTATGATTGTTGGAGATAATGTGTTTTGTGATTGTACATTGTAAATATTCCGGAATATAAAATGTTTTCTAAAATGATTTTTGGTGCATATATTCATCTGATTAGAATGTAGTTCAAATGGATTGTACTTGCACTAGCAGTTGTCGCTAACCCCTTAAATGGGGGAAATACTTTTTGTATTTCAGGTATCGATCGTGGGGACAAGCGAGCAATCGAGCCGTATGAGGATGGTGGGCAAGCATGATATTGTACAGTAGTTGATTATCGGTGTTCTGTCTGTTGGTTATTAATGATGTCTTGTTTTGGGATTTCTGTATTATAAAATTAGTTTAAGTACTCGAGTACTTCCTTTTCAAAATTGTTAATGTTGTGTTCCCATTTTGGGAAATAAATTGATGTTGGATTTTAGTTGTCGGATCGTAGTCTTTATTGGAATTGTCATTTATTTGATAATTGTATGTCGTCGTCGAATGTCTTGTTGGTACGTTAGCCTGGTGAATTCCACAGTGTGGGGTCCACGACGCTGTAATATGCCCCGATCGTCTTGGGGGTGTTACAAGTATCACGGTCCAATGTGTCCGGAGTCCCGCGTATACACATTACCGTGCGCACAGTCCAATGTGTCCGGAGTCCCGCATATAAACATGACCATAGTGTTCCCGACTACAATTTCACACATGCGCCAACTGGCCATGCAATATAATTCCGGGAGATCACCAGAACAAAAATGACCAAGGTGAGGAGAAATGAATAGAATCCGATAAGGATTAAGAACGACTCACCGAGATGAAATAATGATACAACGAGTGACAGCTTCAATGAAATGATTTTGGAACCGTCGTTCCTCGTGAGTTACATGATGAGTTGATAAATACAAGTCTCGACATAAACGATATATTATGAGTGAATTGCGTGTATGAATGAACAACAACGTACAGTAGAAACTCTATAAATTAATACTGTTGGGAAACAAAATTTATTAATTAAAAGAGTTATTAATTAATCGATAAATTAATAATTATTAATTTATATATTAATTAATATTTTATTAATTTATAATGAAATACTTAATTTACAAACAACTTTCAAACTTTCACTTAATTATTGTACAATGCATGTACATATCAAATGAAGGGTCCAATTTAAAATAACCCTTCAATCTCTCATCTTATTATGCATCCTGTGTTGAATATATCAGTGTATATTTTTTCTATAAATATAAAATCAAAATATGCGAACATTAAAGCGGCCATCATATTGAATAATTTATTGCTGAGCCTATATGAGAAGACAACACTAGAAGTTCCTATAGTGATAAGGAAAATTAGAGATGCGATTTAAGATGAAATTGATTCCAACAAAAAAGAAATACAATTGAGTAATTTTTTAAGAAACCTTCATAAATTATTCCTATAATATGTACAATATATAAGGAATTATTAATTTATATTGTATATGGGACCTATAGAAATTATCAAAAATGTATTATCTTATAATTTTAGCGAATTATTAATTTAGCACCCTATCCCTGAATCGGGACCGGTCAAAACTATTATCTTAGAGAGTTTATTAAATAATCGAGTATTAAATTATCGAGTTTCTACTGTAAGGAATGAATATCCTTTTAACCGAGTAAGAATTTACTTACACAATACCGGTGTTGAAATGTCCTTCCTCAAACAACATCCTAAAAAGAAATGTCGGTCGCTCGAACCACCTTGAATAACACAATTACCAATAATCCGCTCAATATGCGTATCAAGCATGAATTACAACTAACTCGAAGGTCGATACAACACTATCCAAACTCATTGAGGCATTCAAACAACCACTTAGCGAACATTAACCCTTGATTATAACTAAAACCCAAATATAACGAAACCAACTCCAAAATGAGTAGTTCAATCCAACAAAACACCTTCGATGATATCAATATTCCCATAGGAAACCACAACTCGAAGTTACGACAACTATACTCGGAAACCCCCAAAAATAACCAAAGTCAACATCAAGGGTTCTTGATTAATTCTCCAAATATTCATCAAATCCGAAAAACAAATCAATAAATCCGTAGGAATACATTTATTCAAGGTAGATAATCCATATCTAACATATTCCAACAACAATCCAAGCTTACACGAAGAAATCGGAAGGAAAATACCCAAAATCCGAAATCCTAGATCCAAGAAATAATTACCTTGATTTGATGTGTTGGAGAGGATGAAATGATGATAAATCCAAATTATAAGCTTGAAGATGATGATGGATGAGTGCAGCTCAAAAAGATATCTCCGAATCGCCCAAAATCGCCCGGAATCGAAGTGAGAAGTGAAATGATGAATCTGGGCCGGACTGTCCTATTTATAATAATTCCAGTTTAGCGCATGCTAAGTCCTGATATTTGGCGTGCGTTAACGGGAATTCTGGGTAGGCCAGTACCCTCTGTCCAAAACGGCAGCGTGCGCTACGTACCTTTTGTAGCGTGCACTACAACCATATATTTAGCGTGCGTTAACCTTGTGTTAGCGCGCGCTAACTGAATATCTGATGCTCAGTAACTGAAGTCCAGAACCTCCTGTCCTCTGACCTGCTCGCGATAGTGCGCGCTACATCCAATAATCAGCGTGCACTACTGCCCCATTAGCGTACGCTAAAATCCACTCATAGCATGCGCTAGGAATTATTTCAAAATCAGTCCAGTACCCACTGGACTCTGCCTGATCGGCCTTAGCGTCCGCTACACGGATTTCATAGCGTGCGCTATCCAAACTTATTAGCGTGCACTACTTACCATTGGTAGCGTGCGCTACATCAACTCGACTGCAGTCCAGTGCCTTCTAGACTGCCAGCCTGAACCACGCTAGCGTGTGATAATACTGAGTGATAGCGTGCGCTACTCGTCACACACAACCCGATACAAAGGTGATAATGATGATGACCACGGTTCGATCCTCCAACCAGGTAGGACGACGAATAAAAACTGATGTACAATATAATTACTCTGATCGTTGAATACAATGAATGAATATGAACAATGAATGATCATTAATGAGTGAATAATTACTGAGTGACAATTACTGAATGATAATTACTGAATGATAATGACTGAATGATAATGACTGAATGATAATGACTGAATTACAACCGAGTATCACACTCTAATCCACAAGTTCCTCGTATATGGTCTATGACGGATCGAAGCCAAATGCACTCCCTTACGGATTCGTGCAATGCAATTATCTCTGCATGGTTCGAGAAAGTAGCAATCAGGGTCTGCTTGGTAGATCACCAAGATATCTTCGTATTCCCATTGGTGAACACATAACCAGTTTGGGAACGTCCTTTATGCGGGTCAGAGAGATAACCGGTATTAGCAAATCCAACTAACATATTGTTAGGATTCTCTGCATAGGGGGTAAGCTTGCTTGCATTAGCACTTCTAGTAGTCAAGCTGCCATGCTTAGCTACAATATCAGAGGAAGATCGACGGTCGGTATGCGTCGTCTTAACCTCAACAATTCCTTTCGGAATATCGCTCTCTTTTGCATAGGAAAAGAACAATCCAAGATCACTGGAACCTTTCAAGTATCGAAAGATGTGTTTTGCTCCATTCCAACACCTTATCGTGGGAGCGGAGCTAAATCTCGCTAACATATTTATAGAGAATGCGATGTTTGGCGAGTACATTGAGCCAGATACAACAACGCACCGATTGCGCTAAGGTACGGTGTTTCTGCTCCAAGGATCTCTTCATCCTCCTCTTTAGTACGAAACGGATCCTTGTCCATTTCCAGACCTCGACCAACCATGGGAGTAGTAAGAAGATGTGCCTTGTCTATACTAAATCGCCTGAGCATCTTATGAACATAGGCAGATTGATGAATGGGTATAGCATCATCTCAATGTTCTAGCTCTAAGCCCAAGTAGAATCGAGTCCTACCCAGGTATTTCATCTCAAATTCGGACTTAAAGTAGTGGGCCGTTTTATCGACCTCATCTATGCTACCGATAACATTCATGTCATCTACATAGACGACTACAATCACGAATCCTGTATTTGTTTTTTTCATGAAAATGCATGTATATATATCACTGTTCTTGTATCCCTTCCCAATCAAGTATTCATGTAGGGGGTTGTACCATATCCTTCCGGATTGTTTCAACCCATACAATGAGCGACACAATTTTATAGCATAAACGCTCCGTAGCTCAGAGCTACTTGATTTGGGCAACGGAATCCCTTCGGGGACTTTCATATAAATATTTGTATTTAGATCCCCATAAAGATACGCTGTAACTGCATATTCAGTTTTTCGGACACTACCAAACTGACTAAGTAGCGGAAAGTGATGATGTCCATAACGGGAGAATACGTCTCCTTGTAATCAATGCCAGGGCGTGGCGAGAAGCCTTGGGCAACTAGTCTCGCTTTGTAATGCATGACCTCATTCTTATCATTTCGTTTATGAACAAAGACCCACTTATATCGAACTGGTTTAACACCTACGGGTACTGGCTTGATATGGCCAAATACCTCACATTTAGCCATTGAGTCTAGTTCAACTTGCATTGCATCTTTCCATTTCGGCCAATCGGATCGTCGTTGACATTCAGCAATCCAGCGCGGCTCAACATCGTCGTCTTCAATAATTTCTTGAACGACGGAGTAGGCAAAAGCATCATCGACTAGCATGGATGACCTGTCCAATAGTACGTATTCACTCGTACATTGTATCGAGATTTCTTTGTTCCCCGACATCAACAAAGTTTCCGACGCGTCCGTCGATCGTTCCATTGTTAATTCAAACATATCTATGTCGATAATGAGAGGATTTTGTGCCTCCATTCGTCTTCTATTCCGAGGTTTGATATCCTTTCTTCCCACTGAACTCCCCTTTTTCGAGCAGGGATAAGAGCAGCTGAAGCAGCCGTCCCACCACTAAGGTCGACACTGAGGGCATCATTCCTTTGGGAGGCTGAACCTTGCCCTATAACTGGGATTTCTAACCTTGCAAGAACATTTGCAGCGGGAATGGTAGATCTTGTCACTTTAGCAATATCAGTAAAGCTGTCGGGAATCGAATCTACAACTTTCTGAAGACTGAGAATATATTGTACTTCCAGCTCGGATTGAGCTATGTGGGGATCTTGATGAGGCAACGAGGGAGCACATTGGACAATTTCCTGGCATTCAATTGGAATCGTTCGATTACTCTCTCCCCCTAACGACGGGAAGTTTGTCTCATCAAAGTGACAGTTTGCAAATCTTGCAGTAAACAGATCTCCTATCAAAGGTTCCAAGTAGAGGATAATTTTAGGCGATTCATAGACAACGTATATACCTAATCGTCTTTGCAGACCCATTTTAGTACGTTGTAGAGGCGTAATTAGCACATAGACTGCACAACCAAAAATGCGTAAGTGTGAAATATCAGGCTCATATCTAGTTACCAACTAATACACACTAAATGGTTGATTGGCAGTGGGTCAAAAGCGAATAAGTATAGTTGCATGCAAAATTTCATAACCCCAGGCAGAAATCGGCAAGTTGGTGCGCAATACCAATGCTCGGGCGATAAGATGTAACTGCTTAATCATAGCCTCAGCAAGGCCATTATGTGAATGAACGTGGGGGATGGGATGTTCAACTTCAATCCCAACTGACATGCAATAGTCGTCAAAGGAATTTGACGTAAACTCACCAGCTTTGTCCAATCTTAATGACGATATTTGAAAGTTGGGGTGGTTAGCTCGTAACTTGATAATTTCTGCTAGGAATTTAGCAAATGCAGTGTTTCTTGTGGATAGCAGAGCGACGTGTGACCATCGCGTCGATGCATCAACCAGAACCATAAAGTATCTGAATGGTCCTCACCCTGACTGAATAGGTCCACAAATGCCACCTTGAATTCTTTGTAAGAAGCGAATATTTTGTGTTGAGTCTTTAGCAAAGGATGGAGAAGGTATCAACTTTGCTTTTGGGTCACACGTACGACAATTATAGACAAGTAGGAATAAATATCAACTGGGAATAATAAATATAATATTGGATATTATATTTATAAGGAGATTAAATAATAAGTAATATATATATAATATTGGATATTATATATATTATATTATTTAATAAGTTGAGGGGCAACTAAGCAAATACTAGAGTTTGACTCTATGGTTTACTTAGTATAAATATAAGGTCTTGGACATGGAGTTGTAATCAGAAAATAAGACCTAAAAATCGCCACCTTCAAGAACAAGAAAATCGGCCCTCTACTTTCTACTGTAGGAGAACGAAGTCAGTCGTCTAATCCTCTTCCCTTAGTTGATCTTGATCAATAACACAATCCTTCTAATAAGGAATTTGTGTTGTACTATTTATCAATATTATTCATAAGGATCTAGCAATCTGGCTTGTGGAATTGTTTGTGTGTGGATCACCAAAAGAGGAAGGAGATATTCATTTGCTTCTAGTCCGGATCTAGAACTGTTCAATTGGATTAAGGTAATTCGATTAACCCTTTAATCAAACAATTAAATTACTGCATGAGATCCTAAATTGGGTTTTCATATTTATTATTCCGTTGCGTTTTTACTCTGATTATTTTGTTTTCGATGCATAGAAAACCCAACAGTGGTATCGGAGCCAACTTGCAAGTAATTTAATTGTTTATGTAGAACATGTTTATGTGTAAATTATGTTCTTGATTATGTTTATAAAATATAGATTTTATAAAATTAATTTTATGGTTTAATCTGATTAAATCGGATCGTCAAAAAATAATTTTCTGGACTGTTTTTCGCATAAACTGCAATCCAGAACTGTTCTGGAATAGTACAGCTATTCGGGCAGGTTCAAGCAGATTCGCCCGCGGGCCTTTCTTTAATTAGCAAAAATGTTTTGCATTACCAGGGGTTCGAACCCTGGTCGTCCACCCAGGTCCCTCGCCGACTTACCAACTGGGCTACGGTTTTCTTTTGGAAATAATACACAAATCTCTAATAAAAGGTATCAATTCGTTTTAAATATGGAGTAAAATTTTTTTTGCGAGATTGGGGATTCGATCCCGGGTCACTGCCATTGAGAGGTGCAAGTTACCATCTCAGCTGGGACCAATTTTTGGTAGTTTTGAGGTAGTTCAATTTTATAAGCGTGTTTTAATATAAAGGGAAATTGCAAATAATAGTTGCAAAATGTTGCAACTGCTACCGCCGGGTTTCGAACCCGTATGGACCCGTGCCCAGAGCGCGCTAACATCCATCTCGGCCATAGTACAGATTCGTTCATGTGATGACTCAAATTTTATTTATTGTCTGATTGTCAGACAGATTGATTATTTAGTATATTACATGCTTGATTAATTATTTGATAATTATTTATGGTATGTGTATGGTGTATGGCATGACCATAAATTGACCAATGTGATTGGATAATTTATTTCCTTATGGGTTGGTATTACGGCATGCGTGTCGTTTAATTATAATTGATTTTACGGCCTGCAAGTCGTCTATTTAAATTGTTTATTATTTTACTGCCTGCGTGTCGTTTGCACTTCTTGTAATTTAATTTACTAGTGTAGGATTAAATTTCATTAATGTAATGAAGACAAGAAGGACGAAAAGGACGGACTCGAGGAGCAAATTGATTGCGTATGACGTTCCAAGGAGTTGGGAAGATCAATGAAGACCATATTTAACCCTTTAGATTGACCTTTGTGATTTTCATGTTGGCTCATGAAAATCACGTTAGGATTATGGTCATGCTATACACGGTCCTATGATTTTATTGTCATGTGATGCGATGTATGTTTAAATTTATGCATGTATGTGTTGCTATGTATGCTTAGATGTATGTTAGCAAACATAGACATTAACATAGGATAAAAATCCGTCGTTAAAATTTTAAAATGCCGTTCACTTGAAAAACACCTATCAAGACTTCGATTATCATGAGTGGGTCATGCCAAAGCTGGGCGCTCGGATTATCTTAGTAAATGTAGGATAGGTAATGGTGATACCTATACGTTTAATGAATTTGGAAATCAAAATAGTTTTGAACCTTAAGGCATAGGATGGGATTATAACATGCTTGGGAATACGATGCCAAATCCCATGATATAATATAAGAGTTACATATGATGTAATCGATAAAGAGTTATCCACCTAAAGTAGCTCAATTCTAGGCGTCATGCCAAAGCTGAGTTTAGGATTGTGCGAAATAGGATCTTAGCCCACTAAAATTACAAATGTTGTAAATTGAGGGTATTTTGTTTTAGTGGGAGTATTTTTCAAGAAATAAAATAATATGACTAAATATTTTGCATATTGAATTTTGTAGAATGGCATCAAACAACACATCAACCATTTCACTGCGATCTGTTCTTGAGAAGGACAAGCTCAAAGAAAATGTTAACAACTATCTCGATTGGATCCGGAGCTTGAGAATAGTTCTCAAGCAAGAAAGAAAGTTGTATGTTCTTGAGGAAAAAATTCCCTATGAGCTAGCTGACAATGCAAACAAAGCAACAAAAGACAAATGGAAGAAATATTGTGATGATTCCATTGATGTCAGTTGTCTTATGTTGGCTATCATTTGTCCAGAACTTCAGAAGAATCTGGAGGATATGGAAGTTTATGAGCTTAATGCTCACCTCAAGGAAACTTTCTCGAAGCATGATAGGCAAGAGAGGTATGAGACCTTTCAAGCCTTGTATGCTTGCAAGATGGTTGAGGGGACATCTGTCAGCACTCATGTGCTCAAGATGAAAGGATATATTGATCATCTTGAGAGGCTTGGTTTTCCACTTTCTAAGGAGCACTCCACGGATGTGATCCTAAACTCATTGCCCGAAAGTTTTGGTCAGTTCATAATGAACTATAATATGAATGAGATGGAGAAGTCCATTTATGAGCTGCATGGGATGCTTAAAACGGCTGAGCAGAATATTAAGAAAAAACTAAAACACGTGCTGATGGTCAGCAAAGGGAAGTCCTTTAAGAACAAAGGCAAGGGCAGGGGTAAGGCCAAAGTTGCCAAATCTAAAGACCCTTCTAGGCCGGTTTTTAAGGATAAAGCTCCCAAAGATGGAAATTGCCATCATTGCAATAAACCAGGACACTGGAAAGAAATTGCAAAATTTACTTGGAAGAGCTAAAACATACCAAGGGTAGTGAGACTGCCACAGGTATATTTGTTATAGAAGTTAACTTATCTACTTCTAACTCCTGGGTATTAGATACTGGATGTGGATCTCACATTTGTACAAATGTGGAGGGGTTGAGAAGCAGTAGAGAACTGAAGAAAGGGGAAGTGGATCTAAGAGTCGGCAATGGAGCAAGAGTTGCTGCACTAGCCATAGGAACTTATGATCTAGTTTTACCCAATGAGTTTTTGTTAGTTTTGAACAATTGATATTATGTTCATGCTATGAATAGGAATATTATTTCAGTTTCTACATTAGATTGTGAAGGTTACAGTTTTCTTATTAAGAATAAAATTATTCGTATTTTCTTTGATGACTTGCTTTATGGTACTGCAATATATACTGGCCTTTACAATATTGATCTAGATGACTCCGACACTTTGGAAGTCTATAACATTGCATCCAAGAAACCTAAGCTCAATGATTCTAATCCGACTTACTTATGGCATTATCGACTTGGTCACATAAATAATAAACGCATTTCTAAACTCCATAATGATGGACTTTTAGACTCTTTTGTCTATGAATGAAATGGGACATGTGAACCTTGTTTATTGGGCAAGATGACAAAGAATCCTTTCACCGGTCATAGAGAAAGGGCTAGTGATCTATTAGGCCTAATACATACTGATGTATGCGGACCTCTTAGCACTCATGCCAGAGGCGGATACCAATACTTCATTACATTTATCGATGATTTTAGCCGATATGGATATGTTTATCTTATGAAGTATAAACATCAATATTTTCCAGAATGAAGTACAGAATCAACTTGGCAAGACAATTAAAGCCCTTCGATCGGATCAAGGTGGGGAATACTTGAGCCAAGAATTCGATGATCATCTTAGGAGTTGTGGAATTGTTTCGCAACTTACTCCTCCAGGAACACCTTAGCATAACGGAGTGTCCGAGAGGAGGAATCAAATTTTATTAGATATGGTTCGATCCATGATGAGTCAAACAGAGCATCCATTATCATTTTGGGGCCACGCCTTAGAAATAGCAGCATTCATCTTTAACCGTGTTCCATCTAAAGCAGTTGAAAAGACACCATTTGAGAAATGGACTGGTAAAAGACCAAACTTGTCTTTTCTAAAGATCTGGGGTTGCGAAGCGTTCATAAGGCGCCAAGTGTATGACAAACTGGCAGCCAGATCTGAACGATGTTTATTTGTAGGATATCCTAAGGAATCTAAAGGATATTACTTTCATAAGCCCGCAGAGAACAAAGTGTTTGTTGCTTGAAATGATGTATTCTTAGAAAGGAAATTTATTTCCAAAAGAGAGTGTGGGAGAATAGTAATTCTCGAGGAAACTCGAGAACCACAAGAAGACATCGCTTCACCGATGGAAACCGAACAAGCTCAACAATCAGTTGAAGAGCCCGTTCCAAGTACATAAGTCCCACACAGATCTGATAGGATGCGACATGAACCTGAGAGATATGGTTATCTCGTAACAGAGGATGATGATGCATCACTCATAGATGATGAGCCTAGTACCTATACAGAAGCTGCTTCAGGACCAGAGTCCGAGGAATGGCTAGAAGCAATGAAGTCAGAGATGCAGTCCATGTATGACAATCAAGTTTGGAACTTGATAGATCCACCTGAGGGTGTTAAAACCATTGGGTGCAAATGGGTCTATAAAAAGAAGAAAGACATGGATGATAATCTGCAAGCCTATAAAGCTAGACTAGTGGCAAAAGGTTATAGACAAATTCATGGTGTTGACTATGATGAGACCTTTTCGCCAGTAGTCATGCTTAAATCAATTAGAATTTTATTTGCCATTGCCGCATACTATGATTATGAAATATGGCAATGGATGTCAAAACAACATTCCTTAATGGAAACTTACTTGAGGATGTATACATGACACAACCTGAAGGTTTTGTTCATCTAGAAAATTCTAAAAAGGTTTGTAAGCTTCAAAGATCTATTTATGGGTTGAAGCAGGCTTCTCGGAGCTGGAATCTTCATTTTGATGAAACTATCAAAGAGTTTGGGTTCATTCAAAATGAAGATGAACCATGTGTATACAAGAATGTTAGTGGGAGCATAGTTGTTTTCTTAGTCTCATATGTAGATGACATATTACTCATTGGAAATGACATTCCCACCTTGCAGACAGTCAAGACTTGGTGGGGAAGTTGTTTCTCAATGAAAAACTTTGGAGAAGCTGCTTACATTCTTGTGATAAAATCTATAGAGATAGATCAAAGAGAATGATTGGTCTGAGTCAAAGTACCTAGTGCTCGACCAGATGTATAGTTTTACTTTAGCATGACAAGTCGATACCAATCAAATCCAGGTGAAAGTCACTGGACAGTAGTGAAAACCATCCCAAAGTACTTGAGAAGAGCTACGGATGCGTTCCAAATATATGGAGGTGTGAGAAATGAGCTGGCTGTAAATTGTTACGCCGATGCAAGTTTCAAAACCGATAGAGACGATTTAAGATCACAGATGGTTTTATGTTTTGTTTAAAATGAAGATGCTGTGAGATGGAAATGTTCCAAGTAAACACGCTCATAGATTCTATAACTTAAGACTAAGTACCTGGCAGCATCGGATGCAGCCAAGGAGAGTTTGTGGAACCTTTTAGGTCCTATAAGTCTTTACTGCGACAATAATGGTGCTATTGCGCGAGCTAAAGAGACATGGACCGATCATAATTCCAAACATAATATCACCTAGTCAGAGAGATCATCAGACGAAGAGATATTGCAATATGCAAAGTAGCAATGGAAGAGAATGTTGCAGATCCACTTACCAAGCCTCTCTCACAAGGAAAGCATGTTGAGAATGCTAGAGCGATAGGACTAAAAGTCATGAATGAATGGTCCCAGTGCAAATGGGAGATTGTTAGGATAAGTGCCCTAGGACATTCGATGTGCCTAGATTTGTAATTGTCATATATAAATAAAGTTATTTGATATCATTTATTTCTCGTTGATTATTATAATGTGTGCATGTTTTAATATTATAATAATCGAATAATAGTTATTCACGAATAATAAGATTATTCAAATATCCCTGGTACAATCGCGTTGAGTAGAGACTCAAGTGATTAATATACTAGTATAAGTTTGATTGATAATCATCGGATGATTATACGTATGGTACGGATCAATCTTATGGGTATTGGTTGGAGAACTAATACTGGACAGACCCGCATTGAGATCACTGCATGGAAATGTCATAAGTGAATCTCACTATAACAGTATATCAATAAATCCTTGAACCTGAGATTATCATAGAGTCCAACATGATAACTGCTATGCCTTGACGTAATCCAACGTCATATGAAACATGGTGATCATAAAGGTTAGCAATCGGGATTAGTGGGAGTCATGTAGAGGGCAATGAATAATCAAGATGGGGATTTGTCCCTCTCTTAACTGAGAGAGATATCTGCTAGGCCCCTCGATAAGTAGGACTGAAGGAAATGCATGGCCATGCTCAAATGAGGAGTCATTTGATTCAATCAGTCGACTTAAGATCGAGAAAGCATTTGAACATAAGTAAGTATGATAGACTCCATGACTTAGTTCAAATATGATATCGCGTGACAAAGGGATTTGACATGTTAAAAGGTTTAATGGACTATTAACTTATATTATTTGGGTAATTATAATGTCTTGCTAGAGGCCGCTTATGATTTATTATTTAATAAGGTATTTAAAATTGCCAGCATAATATAAGCCTTTTGGGTCACACGTACGACAATTATAAACAAGTAGGAATAAATATCAACTGAGAATAATAAATATAATATTGGATATTATATTTATAAGGAGATTAAATAATAAGTAATATATATATAATATTGGATATTATATATATTGTATTGTTTAATAAGTTGAGGGGCAACTAAGTAAATACTAGAGTTTGACTCTAGGGTTTACTTAGTATAAAGATAAGGTCTTGGACAAGGAGTTGTAATCAGAAAATAAGACCTAAAATTCGCCACCTTCAAGAACAAGAAAATCGGCCCTCTACTTCCTACTGTAGGAGAATGAAGTCGGTCGTCTAATCCTCTTCCCTTAGTTGATCTTGATCAATAGTACAATCTTTCTAGTAAGGAGTTTGTGTTGTACTATTTATCAATATTATTCGTAAGGATATAGCAATCCGGCTTGTGGAATTGTTCGTGTGTGGATCACCAAAATAGGAAGGATATATTCACCTGCTTCTAATCCGGATCAAGAACTGTTCAATCGGATTAAGGTAATTCGATTAACCCTTTAATCAAACAATTAAATTACTGGATGAGATCCTAAATTGGGTTTTCACATTTATTATTCTGCTGCGTTTTTACTCTGATTATTTTGTTTTCGATGCATATAAAACCCAACAATAACAATATCAGATGAATGTATGATCTTCTCAGAGTTGTTGTGTTGATTGATACCAAATGGTTTGGTATTTATAGGCTCAAAGGCTCAACTAGCCGTTGCTCACTAACTCTTCATTACGTACGCTATTCAACACCCATTACGTTTGTTATGTGTTTTACGTACGTTAACATCTATTTGTTACGTACGTTAAGCTCTTCACAGATCAGTCCAGTAGCCTTGGTTTCTTCCATTACGTATGTTATCATGTAACCATTACGTACTTTATATTCCTCAGATAGTCGTTGATATGATGACATATGCTATGACGTCATAACGGCCATTTATTTTGAATTATTCCAACAGTGCATAATGTAACACCCCCAATCCGCTCAGGGATATTACACGCCATAGAACCTTTCCTCAAGGATCTACCAGGCTGGTAACGACATATAATAACTCAACCATGCCTTTAATGCTAAAATGACTCAGTAGACCGATTTGGTCTTTCAACAAATACATACAACTCAAATACAACTCATGCCCACGCAGGGGTCAAAATACAACCACACCCGTACAACGGGAAAATATAGCAGCGGCAAAATAGAGTACAACGGAACCAATAAACAAAGTACGGTTCCTCATGTGATTAGTATCGATCATCTTTCATCATCCTTCATGCCGACCCTGTGTTATGCTCCAAAACCTGAATGCAAAAATAGACATCCACCCCCCGAGTACTCGGGGGTTAGCAAAACTCCACTGTTTTGCTAGTGTAAGTACAAGTGCAAAAATACGAGTCATACAATTCACATTCGACGAACGATAATAATTCGGAATCCTCAAAGATTCAAATACAACAAGATGAACACTTCCCGAGGCAAGAGTTTGAGTAAAGACTTCCCAAAATTTCAAGATCAAAATATCAAGGGAAAGAATTTATAAAATGATTTGAAATACCATCGGGAGTTTTAATAGAAAACAATTTAGGATTATCAAATCCCACTTTTCAAAACTCAAAAGACAAAAGGGGTCACCGCCCCAAAAGTTTACTTTCCGAAAAATGACCTTTACCAAACCGTTGGGATTTTAGCCCCAAATCCGTAAAATGACCTTTACAAAACCATTGGGATTTTAGCCCCAAATCTCATCAACTCACAGTATACAAGAACGACCACAAGGTTCGTCTTCCAACGTCATCCACAATTAAAGGATTTAACACAAACAACAAAATACTCTAGAGCCATCCTAGCCAAGTAGGCCAAACGAACAACTTACCTCTTACACACTTAGTCAATGCATGCAATCATGAAAACCGTTCAACATCACTCATTTCCGGAAATGCCATAGTCAAATCACATTTGTAAAATGCACCACAATTAACCGTGGATCCACCCCTCCGTGGACCCCTACCGAGACCCCGTCGGATCTAACCCATAGTGGTTAAAAGCAAGCTCGCGGATCCACCCCTCCGTGGACCCCTACCGAGACCCCGTCGGATCTAACCCATAGTGAGCATACACACACACGTTACTCATGCAATACTAATGTGCTAAGAATGTAAGTTCATCAAGAATACTTACTAGAGATGGCCACTAATCCGACACCATTATCAAACTCTTCAAAACACAATAACAAGATTAAACATGGAATACACGATTCCATAACTTTTAAACAACAAGGATATCATCAAAGCCTCCAACGTTCAAAATAATCAAATCATAATCAATTCCCAAAACACAACGTTAACAAAACACACACGCGTTTTGAAAGAGAGCCTTTAACGAGGCCAAACCGAAATCTTTTGAAACTTCATTTCAAATAACCAAACAAACACATCAAGACGACCACCGATCATCATATCCATAAAACGAGAAAAGTATGGGCAAGGTACTTGCCTCGAATGACCACAACGCGGAGAATCGGCCGAAGTAGGTTGGCACGAACCGACTACGAACTCGCCGACTCCACCGAACGACAATCCAAAACAATGAACTACGAGCGAAAACAATAACAACGAAAATGAATTCCAAAGTACGACCCAAAGCCGCTGAATTCAAAGAACAAATGACGAAGGTTCAAGGATTTCCCCCAAAACGGCCAAGAACACGATTCGTCCCGTTAAATCACGAAAACGGAATTCCAAGTTGAAATATGGATATACAATCCATAGAATATGTTTAACAACATCATTTAACCATAATCGATCCATCGAAAACGGATGAAAAACGAGATCGAGGACAAATCCCCCAAAAAGTCAATTCGAAGGAAATCAAGAAATATACTTCGATTCGACGAAGAACAATGGACTAAATGATGTTAAACACAAGAATACTACCAAGATTAATCATACCCATCATGAATTAATCAACAACACGGAACAAATCGGACAAAAATGCAAAAACCCCCAAATATTCCCAAAATAGGGTTCTAGGAAATCTCACCTTGATTCGCTGGATCAAAGGAGGTTATGGAGGGATTAATCGATGATATGAACTCCCAATATTCGTGGATTGGTTGCTTGACAACATGTCTCCTGGATCTCCAAGTCTCCAGCCGCGGAGAGGAAAAGATGGAAATGAAAAACGGGTGAAAATATGGCTACTCTGTCATATTTATACAGGCACGGCCTAGCGTGCGCTACACCTTCCAGACTAGTGCGCGCTAACGGGCAGCCTCGGCCGATAACCCTCGGTCGGGGCCCGCAAGGCCCTGTACTGAAGACTCAATCTGCCGGCCGGATCTCGCCGCCCGATCAAGCGAGAAGGCTGCTGGACGCTAGCGTGCGCTAGCCGATCTGCCCGTAACCCTTCGATCGAATCGCCGGCCAGGTAACGTACGCTAGCCGGACGACAGCGTGCGCTACGCCTGCCGACTAGCGCGTGCTATGCTCGGCGTAGCGTGCGCTACCTGCCGATCCTTCCCGAGTCCAGAACCCCAGAAACCCCACTGTCCGGTCCGATAGCGTGCGTTGGTCGACCAAGCTAGCGTGCGCTATACCTGCCGGTTAGCGCGCGCAGCCTTCCGGCCGTAGAGTGCGCTACGCCGGTTCCTGCCGCACCTGTCCGGCCGGTGCCCGCAATCGTCCGCCGGCCCCCAGAACCGTCCGGCCAAGATTCGACCACCGTGGCTCGACGACCCGATTTCCAAAACGCATTTTAACGAACATTTACGAAAAGTTCGCGGACAACATCAACGAACCGGAATGAAAACATAATACCATAATTAGTCATATGCGACCAAGAAACGGGTCGAGACAACAATTACATATACGGATACCCGTAACTTTCAAGAAATTACAAAATGGCCCAAAACGCCCGGATATCAAGATACGTGATCGAATAACCAAACCGAAGTTCACAACACGTCTAACAAAGTTAAACGGACTTACGGGAAACTCGAAACAGCAGTTTCGAACGAGATTCGCAAGAATCGAACTCAAGTGCGGAAAAGTCGCTAAAAAGCACGGAACTCAACAAAACGACACCGAAACGAACTCGGATGTCAAAAAGTGTAGAATTAATCATTCTCAGAATGACGAAACGGTCATGAGCGAGTCGTCAAAACGGACTCCGACCGAAAAATAAAATTTACCGAAAATCGAAAATTGCGGATATTACATTCTACCCTCCTTAAAAGAAGTTTCGTCCCGAAACTTAAAACAAGTAGGGAGAAGCAATATCCCGCCAGGAAAACTCAACGAGATACGCAAGAAACGCGTAACTAACGCCCAACGGCGAAACGTTACAAACAACGCAACGGAATATACGGTGTGAAAACACGCTCCACGACGACCAACACAACGTCGCCGTTAGGGATATAATAAAACCAACAAGTGACAAGCGTCATCAAATGGATAATACAATCAAGTCAATTATCTGAACAATCACAAAACAAAACGAACGAAAATCAATACGATTGACCAACCCAACGGTACATCAATCAAAACGCGAGCCAATCGCTGAACAAATACGAAATTCCACCGCCCAAGGGTTGGAAGATCGAAAACGAGACTAATTTCCCAAACTTAAGGGAATTAGGAAGGAGCCTGAATGCTCAACAATCACGAAACGAGAACAAAAACCGAACAAGCAAACGATCGAGACAACAAAGATCGAACAATCATGTCCGAAACACGAAGGATAATAAAATTCAAACAACAATTCCCAGGATGATCTAGTGAGAACAACAAGACATGCATTCCCATAAGATCCACAGGAAAGGGGAATAGCGATTGAAAAGTCACAACGACAAACGAGTTATTCCAAAACAATACCACACTCGTTCGATCAACAAAAGCAAGGGGCAGGACAAGCTCAGAAATGTCAACGAACATAATGAGTCGACAGAGTCGAAAACACAAGAGTTCCAAATCCGATCCACTTCGAATAAAAGAACTAATAGAACCATATGATGTCACTCCCGAACAAGGTTCACAAGAATCGAACTGAACCCGAAAAAGTCACATCAATAACCAGATCGACCCACAACAAGATCACAGCTCGTTCGGACGATGAAACCGAAATACAAAACAAGTTCATAAAGTGTCAACGAACATGAGCGAATCGATAGACTGGAGAAAGAGGAAATACAGAAGTCAAAATAGTACGGGCATTACCTCCGACCTCGTCCACGAAATTCACAAAACAGGAGCAAGGTAACAATACATTAAACAACCGGCACATAACGGAACGATCACCGATGCACACGGTCATACCAAACCAAGCTCTAACAGCTCGCACATGCGCGACAATGCGGAAATCACCACGAGGCGACAACATTCAACACCAACATCCCGCCTCTCACAGGGGGCTAACACAACAAATATGTGGAAAACAACTCAACGCTCACGCCGCCAACTCGATCATACTCGGGAGCAAACATCAAAATGACAATGCGAACATTATACATACATACCCAGCCCTCAAACGGGAATGGATAGGTTTTAAAAACGAAAACCTCACTTTGAAAATAATTTAGAAGAACACCGGTTGATCTTGAGTATCACCTTTCAAAAAGTACAAACGTGAAACATCGTTATCGAGACATTGGAGAACCATTTCGCATTTAATAAAAACGAGGACACTTTCTCTTAGTGAAAACTTTCAGAATAGTCGACCCTCGGGTCTAAATAAAAGTGTTTCTAAAACATTGAAAATATCTCAATGTATTTTGGTCCTCGAAGTAGAAATTTTTTGAAATATATTGTGGCACCTTGGATGTACCACAAGAAAATAACTCATTTGAAAAGTATGTCTCGAAATTTATTTTTCTAAGATACTCAAGGTTTTCAAAAATCCAATAGGCCAGAATGCCCAAAACTCACACATATCGACGTTCACTAAAACAACTCCTAGTACACGCATCAAAACGTTTAAAATCAAGACAATACATGTCTTTAAACAGAAATAAACGATAAAATACCACATTCAGAACAAAAACACTGACCCCATTCGAGGCCTCTAAGGACCCTCCCGCACTGGCTAGTGAACAAGTCGAGCGTGTATAAGCACAAAGCTTCGACAATAGAACTTGTAAAACGTGCAAATCGATTCGAAAATCATCAACAACGCACAAAAACAACAATAAAAAGACATCACAAGCGACGACACTCCTCGTATAAATCAAATATGAGAGTCGACTAAATACATATCGTGAAATCAAAATTCACATAAGGATTCCATTACTTAACAAATAATCATAAAAATGGCTCGTGTCACACGAGGCACAACACAAAGAAGGGAGACATACTTCCACAGGTCGCACGAAGATGATGATCGCCCCACGATACTAATCACGACCAACAAACTCAAACGACGCGTCGCGACACGACTCAGTCAGATAAAATCCGACAAAACAAGACTCAAACAACACGACTTGACCCGACAGCCTAGGTTTCCTCAACCTAAGCTCTGATACCATTTATGTAACACCCCCAATCCGCTCAGGGATATTACACGCCGTAGAACCTTTCCTCAAGGATCTACCAGGCTGGTAACGACATATAACAACTCAACCATGCCTTTAAGGCTAAAATGACTGAGTAGACCGATTTGGTCTTTCAACAAATACATACAACTCAAATACAACTCATGCCCACGCAGGGGTCAAAATACAACCACACCCGTACAACGGGAAAATATAGCAGCGGAAAAATAAAGTACAACTGAACCAATAAACAAAGTACGGTTCCTCATGTGATTAGTATCGATCATCTTTCATCATCCTTCGTGTGGACCCTGTGTTATGCTCCAAAACCTGAATGCAAAAATAGACATCCACCCCCCGAGTACTCGGGGGTTAGAAAAACTCCACTGTTTTGCTAGTGCAAGTACAAGTGCAAAAATACGAGTCATACAATTCACATTCCACGAACGATAATAATTCGGAATCCTCAAAGATTCAAATACAACAAGATGAACACTTCCCGAGGCAAGAGTTTGAGTAAAGACTTCCCAAAATTTCAAGATCAAAATATCAAGGGAAACAATTTATAAAATGATTTGAAATACCATCGGGAGTTTTAATAGAAAACAATTTAGGATTATCAAATCCCACTTTTCAAAACTCAAAAGACAAAAGGGGTCACCGCCCCAAAAGTTTACTTTCCGAAAAATGACCTTTACCAAACCGTTGGGATTTTAGCCCCAAATCCGTAAAATGACCTTTACAAAACCATTGGGATTTTAGCCCCAAATCTCATCAACTCACAGTATACAAGAACGACCACAAGGTTCATCTTCCAACGTCATCCACAATTAAAGGATTTAACACAAACAACAAAATACTCTAGAGCCATCCTAGCCAAGTAGGCCAAACGAACAACTTACCTCTTACACACTTAGTCAATGCATGCAATCATGAAAACCGTTCAACATCACTCATTTCCGGAAATGCCATAGTTAAATCACATTTGTAAAATGCACCACAATTAACCGTGGATCCACCCCTCCGTGGACCCCTACCGAGACCCCGTCGGATCTAACCCATAGTGGTTAAAAGCAAGCTCGCGGATCCACCCCTCCATGGACCCCTACCGAGACCCCGTCGGATCTAACCCATAGTGAGCATACACACACACACGTTACTCATGCAATACTAATATGCTAAGAATGTAAGTTCATCAAGAATACTTACTAGAGATGGCCACTAATCCGACACCATTATCAAACTCTTCAAAACACAATAACAAGATTAAACACGGAATACACGATTCCATAACTTTTAAACAACAAGGATATCATCAAAGCCTCCAACGTTTAAAATAATCAAATCATAATCAATTCCCAAAACACAACGTTAACAAAACACACACGCGTTTTGAAAGAGAGCCTTTAACGAGGCCAAACCGAAATCTTTTGAAACTTCATTTCAAATAACCAAACAAACACATCAAGACGACCACCGATCATCATATCCATAAAACGAGAAAAGTATGGGCAAGGTACTTGCCTCGAATGACCACAACGTGGAGAATCGGTCGAAGTAGGTTGGCACGAACTGACTACGAACTCGCCGACTCCACCGAACGACAATCCACAACAATGAACTACGAACAAAAACAATAACAACGAAAATGAATTCCAAAGTACGACCCAAAGCCGCTGAATTCAAAGAACAAATGACGAAGGTTCAAGGATTTCCCCCAAAATGGCCAAGAACACGATTCGTCCCGTCAAATCACGAAAACAGAATTCCAAGTTGAAATATGGAAATACAATCCATATAATATATTTAACAACATCATTTAACCATAATCGATCCATCGAAAATGGATGAAAAACGAGATCGAGGACAAATCCCCCAAAAAGTCAATTCGAAGGAAATCAAGAAATATACTTCGATTCGACGAAGAACAATGGATTAAATGATGTTAAACACAAGAATAATACCAAGATTAATCATACCCATCATGAATTAATCAACAACACGGAACGAATCGGACAAAAATGCAAAAACCCCCAAATTTTCCCAAAATAGGGTTCTAGGAAATCTCACCTTGATTCGCTGGATCAAAGGAGGTTATGGAGGGATTACTCGATGATATGAACTCCAAATCTTCGTGGATTAGTTGCTTGACAACATGTCTCCTGGATCGCCAAGTCTCCAGCCGCGGAGAGGAAAAGATGGAAATGAAAAACGGGTGAAAATATGGCTACTCTGTCATATTTATACAGGCACGGCCTAGCGTGCGCTGCACCTTCCGGACTAGCGCGCGCTAACGGGCAGCCTCGGCCGATAACCCTTGGCCGGGGCCTGCAAGGCCCTGTACTGAAGACTCAATCTGCCGGTCGGATCCTGCCTGCCCGACCGCGATAGCGCGCGCTGCGCGGACGCTAGCGTGCGCTAGCCGATCTGTCCAGAACCCTCTGGACTGAACTGCCCGGCCAGGGAACGTACGCTAGCTGGCCGACAGCGTGCGCTACGCCTGCCGACTAGCGCGCGCTACGCTCGGCGTAGCATGCGCTACCTGCCGATCCTTCCCAAGTCCAGAACCCCAGAAACCCCACTGTCCGGTCCGATACCGTGCGTTGGTCGACCAAGCTAGCGTACTGTCACGGGATGGGAGTTGACAAGCCCGTGCGGCACCCCCATGCGATCATATGTGCGTGGAGCACAGGGGTAAGCCTTAGGGAATCGGCACAATGTCACTGGTTTCGCCCTGCCATGGGCTCATCAGGAGAACGGCTCCAGTTCCCGACCAGTTGGCCCGACCAGTTTGTGTAGGGACGGTCGAATCCCCCTTCTAGGTTAAGTCCAAGACTAGCGGTAAGCTCCCCGAATTGAACTGGGTCGGCATACCTGAACTCCAGGGCTTTCTTGCTACAACACTGAAGGGACAACCACTGAAGCACGATCCTCCGATACGTTATGCACAACCAGCGTGACATAGGGGCAAATCTGCGGTCCGTGACATCCTCCCACCGCCATAATCATGCACGTCCTCGTGCATTCTGAGTACGCCCCGAAAAGGTGCCTATCCCGCCGCGAAAGCACAAAGGACCGCCTCATCCACGGATCTCGGACCCGGCTCCCGGCAAACCCGTCCTCGAAGGGTAGAGGACCCGCATGCGAACACCATAGTGAGGTGCGAACGCTGTGGTTGGGATGTGTGATCTCCCCCTGTTCGTCACACCAAACCCTTGCGCGCCAAAGGGTGGGGACCCGCGTGGTGCGGCATTGGGGTGCATGGAGAGCGATGCGGAAGGGCCATCGTGAGAGGGGACGAGCGCAGCTCCGATACCACTTGTCACGGGATGGGAGTTGACAAGCCCGTGCGGCACCCCATGCGATCATATGTGCGTGGAGCACGGGGTAAGCCTTAGGGAATCGGCACAATGTCACCGGTTTCTCCTGCCATGGGCTCATCAGAGAACGGCTCCGCTTCCCGACAGTTGGCCCGACCAGTTTGTGTAGGGACGGTCGAATCCCCCTTCTAGGTTAAGTCCAAGACTAGCGGTAAGCTCCCCGAATTGAACCGGGTCGGCATACCTGAACTCCAGGGGTTTCTTGCTACAACACTGAAGGGACAACCACTGAAGCACGATCCTCCGATACGTTATGCACAACCAGCGTGACATAGGGGCAAATCTGCGGTCCGTGACAGTACGCTATACCTGCCGGTTAGCGCGCGCAGCCTTCCGGCCGTAGCGTGTGCTATGCCGGTTCCTGCCGCACCTGTCCGGCCGGTGCCCGCAATCGTCCGGCCAGTCCCGCAACCGTCCGGCCAGTACCCGACCACCAGGGCTCGACGACCCGATTTCCGAAAACGTACGGAACGAACACGACGAAAAGTTCGCGGACAACATCAACGACCCGGAATGAAAACATAATACCATAATTAGTCATACGCGACCAAGAAACGGGTCGAGACAACAATTACAGATACGGATACCCGTAACTTTCAAGAAATTACAAAATGGCCCAAAACGCCCGGAAATCACGATACGTGATCGAATAACCAAACCGAAGTTCACAACACGTCTAACAAAGTTAAACGGACTTACGGGAAACTCGAAACAGCAGTTTCGAACGAGATTCGCAAGAATCGAACTCAAGTGCGGAAATGTCGCTAAAAAGCACGGAACTCAACAAAACGACACCGAAAAGAACTCGGATGTGAAAAAGTGTAGAATTAATCATTCTCAGAATGACGAAACGGTCATGAGCGAGTCGTCAAAACGGACTCCGACCGAAAAAATAAATTTACCGAAAATCGAAAATTGCGGATATTACACATAATTCAGACACCATTACGTACGTTATATCATCCTCTTTACGTACGTTAAGCTTTAAACATTACGTACGTTATTCTGCTTCATTGCGTACGTTATCCATACCAGCTGTACTCGTCTGATTTCAGGTAACTTCTCATTGCATACGTTACACCATGTGTATTACGTACGTTATCTTCTTTAAAGTTGAACTTCTTTGCTTTTCAGTCTGGTTCGAGCGTCTTCGACTCCTTTGTTGTTTTGTTTTGTTTTGCTTCCTTGTTATTTTTCTTTGATTTAACAACTAATCATCAAAAATCGATTATAAATGTATGGAATAAAATATTCCAACAATCTCCTCTGTTTTGATGATTACAAAACAACACTCTTCAATGGGATAAACCTGCAAAATACAAAATTATATATGAATCAAAGTTTTCGGTTTTGTCTGTTTCGCTAGTTTTCTTCTCCCATCTTTTCTTTTCTCCTTTTCAACTTCTTCTCATTTTTCAACTTCTTCTTTTTCTTTTTCATCTTTTCGACTTTCTCGTCTTTTCTCCTCCTTTCATGATCTGTATATGTTTTTATTTTTCTCGTCATTCTTCCATGACTCTTTCTCCCATTCTTCTATTTTCCTATTCTCCCCCTTTTTGTTATCAGCAAAAAGTGCATATATATTATGAATAAAGAATAGATAATAAAATCATGATAATATATGGAGAAATGGGTAAACTCCCCCTGACAAAAACCTCCCCTTAAAAATATAAAAACTCCCCCTGAGTTAAATACTAATTTGAATAAAATCAATTTTGATTTTTGGGGACCCAACCGATAGTTGGTTTTTCATTTGAAATATAGACGATATTCGGAATTGTGGTTCCTTTAGGAATCCGAACTTTTTTAATTTTGATCGTCTGTCGTGGGGTTTTGCAATTCGAAATGTGATGCCCAAGTTTTAAACATTTGTCGCAACGGGGTATTTTGAAATTTAAGAATTCAGTTTTATTATGCGGTTTGAATCCTAACAACTGTTCATTTAAATAATATTTTTGAACGGAAAGCATTTGTTCAAACTTGTTATTTTCACAAGAAAATTTCTTTGTTAAATCCTTAAGTTCGTTTTGAACTTTTGAAAGATCATTCTTTAATTTATTTTCAATTTCAAGACACATCGAATGATCGGTTTCAATAAATTTTTCTTTTTCGTTTAATTTGGAAATTTAGGTTTCCAATAATTTATTTTTCGATTGGAGGGATTCAATTTCAATTAAAGCATTTTGAAAATCATCATGCAAAAGTTCGAATGCTTCAAAAATTTCATCTTGAGACGATGTACTAACCTGGCTTTCGACGTCGCTTTCGTCGAAGGAACTCCTTGCCATGAGTGCGAGGTTATTTTGAACATATTCATCATCATCATCTTCGTCACTCCATGTTGCTACGAGTACTTCCTTTTTGGAAGTTGATGCTCGGCAATTTTTAGCAAAGTGGCCTGATTTACCACAGATTCGACAGTTGTTGTCGAATTTCTTAGATTTGCCCGATTTGATGTCCTTCTTTCTCCGGTTTAATAAGTTTTGAAACTTATTTATATTTTTGGCATAGTACGTCGATTCTTCATCACTTTCATCGACCGGGATAGATTCCTCATTCCGCGACACCTTTTTAGCTTTTAAAGCTATCGTTCTTTCCTTCGGCTTCGACTTTGCGTTCCGAGATTTTAGAACAATCTCGTAATTTATTAGCGAACCAACGAGGGCACTAAAATCAAGATTATTTAAATCTTTCGATTCCATAATCGCCGTCACCATGCCGTCCCATTTCCGAGGTAGTGATCATGGGATTTTCTTTACTTTTTCACTACTTCAGAGGGGTTTCCCGTAACAAGATAATCCATTCGTAATGACCAAAAATCGGTCGAGCCTGATTGTAATGGATTCTTCGTCTTTCATTTGGAATAGCTCGTAGTCGTGGAGAAGCATGTTAATCTTCGTCTCTTTGACTTGATTTGTGCCTTCGTGTGCCACCTCTAGCATTTTCCATATCTCCTTGGCACTATCACACGATGATATTCGGTTGTGTTCTTCCGGATTTAGAGCATAATAAAGCAATTGAGTCGCTTTACAATTATAATGGTCATTTTTCCAATCCGTATCATCATACTCTTCAAAGATTTGAGAGTACCGTTGGAGTTCGTTGGAATTCTCGGACCAAGACATATGAATTTCCATAGCTCTATATCGTATGTTCGGATGAAGATAGACACCTTTTTCTTCCAAGTCATGAAGTTCGATCCATAAATGAATGGTGTCGATTCAAAGCAAGACCTTCGACCGGGGCAAATTGGAGCGACATAGGATCTTCCTCGGATATTAAGCCGATTTATATAGATACCCGCTCCGATGCCAATTGTTGGAGAAAAATTATCGGTATCTCCGTTTGGAAATAGAGTTATGAAGCTCTTTTGCATTGCGGAAGCGTATTTAAAGTGCGGAAAGTAAACGACACAAGATTTATAGAGGTTCGGCCAAAGGTGCCTACGTCCTCTCTCCGTATCTTTTTATATAGGCTTATGATCAACCTCTGCACCTCGTCTTCTATCGGTCCGAGGGAGACTGTTACAATCTCGTCTTCTATCGGTCCGAGATAAACTATAACACACTTGTCTTTTTGTCGGTCCAAGTTAAACCGTTTTCCTTTTATATCGGACAAGGAATCAACCTATCTAGCTTTTTATGGGCACTCGACAAACCTCACTCGGATTTAGATATGATTCTAACAATGCCGGATCAACGATCCTAATAACACCGAATCAATTTACAATCCATATTTTTCCTCTCGTGTATGGTTTTCGTGTATGAACACTCAATCACTTATCAGTTAAGCACAATTACAACAACGATAGTATATATAACAATATCAGATGAATGTATGATCTTCTCAGAGTTGTGTTGATTGATACCAAATGGTTTGGTATTTATAGGCTCAAAGGCTCAACTAGCCGTTGCTCACTGACTCTTCATTACGTACGTTATTCAACACCCATTACGTACATTATGTGTTTCACGTACGTTAACATCTATTTGTTACGTACGTTAAGCTCTTCACAGATCAGTCCAGTAGCCTTGGTTTCCTCCATTACGTATGTTATCATGTAACCATTACGTACTTTATATTCCTCAGATAGTCGTTGATATGATGATGTACGCCATGACGTCATAATGGTCATGTATTTTGAATTCTTCCAACAGTGCATAATTCAGACACCATTACGTATGTTATATCATCCTTTTTACGTACGTTAAGCTTGAAACATTACATACGTTATTCTGCTTCGTTGCGTACGTTATCCATATCAGCTGTACTCATCTGACTTCAGGTAACTTCTCATTACGTACGTTAAACCATGTGTATTACATACGTTATCTTCTTTAAAGTTGAACTTCTTTGCTTTTCAGTCCGGTTCGAGCGTCTTCGACTCCTATGTTGTTTTGTTTTGCTTCCTTGTTGTTTTTCTTTGATTTAACAACTAATCATCAAAACTCAATTATAAATGTATGGAATAAAATATTCCAACAAGGGTGACGAGTCGGTCATGCCACAGTTGGTTTGCTTCGGAATCACAAAGCTCATGACTCGCAGTGTATGATTCAATAACTTTTATTGTAGTTTGGTATAAACCACTACTTAGACTCATAAGTTTCTCGAGAACACGGCATCTTCCGCATTCTGCCAGAGTAACTCACAAAAATTCTATCCCATTCTCACAGTGTGTATCATGGTGATAAGCATTGGCACGGATGTCCCTAAAACTTAGCAAGGTTCGGTTTGCTATTGGGGCATAGAGAGCATTTGTGACATTAATATGTGTACCATTAGGTATCAAGAAATGAGCAGGTCCCCTCCCTTGAATTACTTGGGAGGAACCAATTATTGTTGTAACTGAGGATATGTATGGCACAATATCCCTAAATAATTGCTTATTCGGAAGAATAGTGTGGGTTGTTCCATTATCAGCAAGGCACTCAATTTCGCCACAAGATACTACAATAATGTAACACCCCCAGATCCATCCAGGAATATTACAGCGCCATGGCCCCGAGATGGAACCAACAAGGCTGAAGGAAAATTTTTGCAAACATTTACAAACGTCCAAGAGGCTAACGACGGTATTATCTATTTAAAACATTCGAAGACTTTATAAAATTCGTTTATCAAAACCGTCGTAGAATCTCATTTGAAACCACAAGGCCCAAAATGCCAAAACTCAACAGTTTAAAAACATACGTTAAGCTATCGCTTACACGTACCGACAGAATAGACTTAGAAAATGATTGCCAAAGTAACCTAAGTTACCGGATACCAAAAGGCCATTTAAAAATACTCACGCAGAGGATAAAGACAAACAATTAAAATACTCTAGCAGCAGAATATAAAAACTGATCAGAAACTCAAAAGAAAAATACATGCCCTTGCCAGTATCCTCCGGGAAGTTCATCTCTCCACGACCGCTACAAGTTTGATAATCCAAGAACCTAAAGAGAAAGCCCGCGATGAGGTCAGCCATAATATCCAACAATGATAACCATCACATCTCGTCAATAATTACATATCAATGGAAATACTAAGTAAGAATACGACCAATGTAATCTTACCGTCATAACTTTACGAGAATCCACGATTCGTATCCTTAACAACACATTAAGATAATACCGAAATATCTGTACGGTATCTCAACAATACTCAAGGTTCTCAAAACATTATCATAACTCGCGATACGGAAATTATACCAACTCTGGCCAATTCAATCCATCGGATATCATCGACAATTCTAATATGATAATCGATTGTCCATCAAAGACAAGTACCAAGAAAATACGTAACGTACCTCAAGATACGAAATACCATGACAATCACGTCAGTCTAACGGACATGGTCCTAACACAAGATCTACAAATGCATACTCATATGACAACGTCATTATGATCACAACAATAATGATAATGTATACTTATGGCAAGCCCATAATATACATATGCACAACAACAATACATGGCAATCCGATGATCCAACGTTCACTGCCTAGATCCCCCGATGATCCCGTCAGACCAACCCGAGGTGGAAAACTCGTCCGATGATCCAGCGCACGCTAGCATAGATCCCCCGATGATCCCGTCGGACCAACACAAGGTGAACATATGACAACAATGCACAACTGCATAAAACAACAGTACACAATACACGACAACAACAATGCACAAATGCATGACAACAACAATACACGAATGTATCACGACATGATTGACACAAATGATAAAAATGAATAGAGCACTTGCCCCGAGTCCTTCGAGGACGATCTCAATGTCTAAACCATCACGAACCGTTATCCTCAATACTCGACGGTCCAAAGTATCACGGATTGCAGATAATTCATATCTTCGTCTTTATCACAATATATCTTCGATATACAAGTATACCAATAACAAGAGTAAATCATATACATTATGATTTAGATTCCCAAAACTCGAATACGATTTATAATCTCAAATCTCCTGTGATTACGATTATAAACATTGCTATACGAATTATACACAAATGAAACGGAAATCATTCATTAAATATTATAAACTTAGCAAGTAATAACTTACCTCGATACCAATGAAGCCGTTACCAATTCCTTGCCGTAGTCTACATATCCCTTGGCCCTGATCAAAGCAATCTACGAACATTCTTGAATACGACCGCAAAGCATGGTTCTAAACATCGATCAATAATCTCAACCTATTACAATAATCAATTTAACATACATTCGATAACAATCAACAATCGATATAACTAATCCACAAACCCAACGATTCCAAAATATCTCGATTAAATACAAGTCCGAACAATCAAACTCAAACAATTACGAATTCATTCCCATGATTCCACAAATCCCACATATTGATTCGATAAGGCGAGTATACAAACTTAACCGAAATATTCCAATCAATTTCTCTTTCAAAACTTCAATCAAAACACCTTGAAGGCGGAATTCAAAGGTATATTCGAATCATCAATCAACAAACACCAACCACATCAAGAACACGGAGAACATAATCACAAATATATATATCCTTCAACATTATATGATTCTAGCCATCGATACGAACTAAACCACCAAAATATATCAAGAATCTCAAACATCCCAAAATATTAGAGTTCAAGCCAATTACCTTCAATCCGGCGAAAGAATCAATAATGATGTTATAATCCTTGTTCCAAGCTTTCCTAAATGTTATCACTTGATAAACCAACTCAAAAGCTGAGCTTTAGGGGTTAAAAACCGAGTTTGCGTGATTTGGGACGAAAAGGGATCGTGTAGGATGGGTTGGGAAATGAAGTTCCCGACTGCTTTACGTTTTTATACGCCCAGGCATGTTAGCGTACGCTAACTTCATCAATAGCGTGCGCTACCTGTTCCCAGAATACAGACAGTATAGTTTTTGCCATTTTGAGCATAACTCACTCATCCAGACTCCGATTAACTCACCGTTTGAACCATTAGAAAGCTAACTCGATGCTCTATGATACTGTTATGTTTCAGAATTTTTGGAGTTTTCAGGAATTAGTGGTGATTTTCTAAAGTCGAACCTTATACACATTACTTTCCAAACAAGTGTCCAAATCTTATTTCCACTAACATTCAACATTTAGTCTTCTTAATCATATCATATACACCAAGAATCATAATCACTTGCATATTCATCATCATACGAAGTAAACAATAACAACAACATTAAAAACCCGACATGAAGGGAGATATTAACCAACATATCTCTTGAAGAAAAACAACACCGTTCAAAACCACACAAATCATATCAATATCCGCATATCAACCATATTATCAACATAACTCAGTAATCCGTCTCATAACCATACTCATAAACTCATAAACATGACGATCATCCACTCAAGAACATCATATACAATCCGAAATGAAATCCCAAAGTGAAGAGTAATTACCTCTTTGAAGGAATGGATTGAATCTCAAGGTTGAATCCGTTTTCAATCACTTCCAAGCTTCAAATATTGTTAGGAATGATTAACTCAAGTGTTTGGAACCTCAACTTCTCTCTAAGACCTCTTTCTATCGGTTCACATGAAGAAATTGACGGAAATAAGGAATAATGGCCAACTGCACTTATACATATACTGTACATTATTAACGTACGCTAACATCTTCATTTAACGTACGTTACAGCTTTAGCGTGCGTTAACTGTCTTTGTTAGCGTGCGCTATCGTAGTCCCGAGACTACTGACTTATTTCGTACATGAGATTACGTACGTAATGCCCATGCATTAGCGTTCGTAACTTACACTGTCTAGCGTATGCAAGTCCTTGCATTTAGTGTGCGCTAATATCAGTTGACTCGTTTGTCTGTATTCTCCGAAGACTGGTCCACACGCCGAAAGTGCTGACGAGGATAAGATTCCTTTTTTGTCCAATATACAGTTAGCGTGCGCTAATCAACATGCATTAGCGTGCGCTAACACTACATTACAACATCCGTTGACTTATCAGAACATGCGTCGAAAGTGGCCTGGTCCACATGCAGATTCCTTCTGAGCTGTTCTTCACTAGCGTACGCTAAGTTATGTCCGTAGCGTGCGCTAAACCTGCACGATAGTGTGCGCTAATCGTGATTATTAGCGTGCGCTAATAATGTTACACTTAGCCATTTTCAGCTATTCTTGTCCAACGTCTCGACATATCGGATACGTATACATGACGCACTATATCCTCTAATACAATTGTCGACCAAGTACCACAATTATACCGATACTGACATCTTAGTCCTTCATTTATTTTATCTATACTGTATAGATTCCACGCTGTACAATATAACTCGGATAAAATAATATTAAACAACGGTAGTAGAAATTCCGGATATTACATACTACACCACTTAAAATAAGTTTCGTCCTCGAAACTTGCAATCCATCATAGAAAAACAAACAAACCGTTCAACTGAAATATTCCGACACCATCAAGACAACGATCAATACAGAACCCCAGAGACAGATATACGGACGAATAAAATTCTGAAAACGTTACACAAATCACATACAGTGGATCTCAAAGAAACGCACCCGAATGTTGAACATACCCTTCGGCATACGAACAACCAATCACAAACCGACGAACATACCCAATCATACCTGGAGTGGGAACGACCAATCAATATCCAAAACAACCATCCTGGAGTCACCTTCCCCAAATTTACACTTAAAATGAAATCATTCAAAAATCACTATGGTAAAATCGCACTACTACCACACCAATAGAGTCACATAGCATATATGCTCCAGTTTCACAAAACTCAAAATTCCAAAATTACATCCTGTACATGAATCTACAACACGCAGTATATTTCTCTTATCTGATCAATCAACCGATCATTCCTGGATAACCAGACTACCATACCAAAGTTCGAATCTCTTTTCATTGTACCATCGATATGATATCCAGTTTGTGACTCATACTCATAACTTCACCATGATATGCGCTATGTACTAAATGCGTATGTATATCAATCAAATTTTCAAAACCTTTTTGAAATCATATAGTCTCATCAAGAATACAAATTTTCGAAAGTCCTTTCAAGAATTTCAAAACTCAAAACAAAAATCTTCGTAGGACCACGAAATCAATTTTCGAAAAATTAAATCGGTTTGCTTATGTCAAGTTTCTCGATAACAATTCTTTTCGAATACTCGTGAAAAAAAAATGTAATTATGCAAATGCTCGACTACATCCAAACTCCTCTATACCAATTCGGTTCGTCACCAAATTCCACTGACATTCCATCGAAAAACCACACGATAGAGTTCCAAACAGTATATAAACTCTGATAAAAACTCCTTTTCCCACATATGACTCGCAACGTCGACCATTAACTCATCGTAGATCACCTCAACCGTGATATGACAAAATATTGAAAAATCAATAAATCAAACACAACGAAAGACTACCCGGGAAGTTTCATTTGATTAAGTAAACCAAAACCGCGAAAGGCAGTAGGAAAATAGATAAATGATTGGTGAAGCATTTTACAAATCTTGGGAGTTTTAAGAAAACAGAAA
The DNA here is from genome assembly GCA_033398695.1 of Orobanche coerulescens. NCBI lineage: Eukaryota > Viridiplantae > Streptophyta > Magnoliopsida > Lamiales > Orobanchaceae > Orobanche > Orobanche coerulescens. The sequence continues at coordinate 130,405,216 of CM065812.1, read as the reverse complement.
AGCCATTTGAAACATTAGGGTCTCAGCCCGTATCTCGTTCCGCATTACAAGAAGTTTAAAAAGTAGAAAACCCTTTTTCGGACCACAAGTCCTGAGTTATAGAACCATTTCAAAATTGATTGGGTCTCGGCCCAAAAATCATTTTCCGTAAAACATCCGTAAAACATTCATTTTGAAAAGTATCATTTTCAAATGCTCAAAAGCAGTTTCATTTATTTTCAGAATGACTTAACATGACTCATGCTCTTCTCAACAATTCCCAGTCCTTCTCCCGAATACACAATTCTGTTCCAAAACTTAACCGACATATTGATTTTCCAAAATCATTGCTTCTCAAGATCATAAATCATGTCCCAACTACTGTGTTCTGTTATCTCATAACATAACACATAATATTCTTCCGAATCTCAAAGCATATCGATTTAGAACGGCAGTAAATCTCAATGAAATTCGAAAATCCAAATACTTACAGATTGTAAAGCCGACGATTCCCCGTGATACTAACTCGTGTCTCGACTCTAGAAAAATACTCGACACAGATATTTTCAAAACACACATTTTGCAAACTCAGTGCAACTCGAGAACACAACACAACTTTATCTGAAGAAACACGTTGACATCATTTGGAAAGGTTACAACAATCCCAGTACCACACTGGTAAATCACATAACACACAAGCCCGAGTGAACAACAAAACTCAGAGCTCAAACACTTGTCAACCGACAACTCGAATGACACGACAAAAACACGACCCAACCAGACCCGACTGCCTAGGTTTTCACAACCTCAGCTCCGATACCATATTCTGTAACACCCCCAGATCCATCCAGGAATATTACAGCGCCATGGGCCCCGAGATGGAACCCACAAGGCTGAAGGAAAATTTTCGCAAACATTTACAAATGTCCAAGAGGCTAACGACGGTATTATCTATTTAAAACATTCGAAGACTTTATAAAATTCGTTTATCAAAACCGTCGTAGAATCTCATTTGAAACCACAAGGCCCAAAATGCCAAAACTCAACAGTTTAAAAACATACGTTAAGCTATCGCTTACACGTACCAACAGAATAGATTTAGAAAATGATTGCCAAAGTAACCTAAGTTACCAGATACCAAAAGGCCATTTAAAAATACTCACGCAGAGGATAAAGACAAACAATTAAAATACTCTAGCAGCGGAATATAACAACTGATCAGAAACTCAAAACACAAATACATGCCCTTGCCAGTATCCTTCGGGAAGTTCATCTCTCCACGACCGCTACAAGCTTGATAATCCAAGAACCTAAAAAGAAAGCCCACGACGGGGTCAGCCATAATATCCAACAATGATAACCATCACATCTCGTCAATAATTACATATCGATGGAAATACTAAGTAAGAATACGACCAATGTAATCTTACCGTCATAACTTTACGAGAATCCACGATTCGTATCCTTAACAACACATTAAGATAATACCGAAATATCTGTACGGTATCTCAACAATACTCAAGGTTCTCAAAACATTATCATAACTCGCGATACGGAAATTATATCAACTCTGGCCAATTCAATCCATCGGATAACATCGACAATTCCAATATGATAATCGATTGTCCATCAAAGACAAGTACCAAGGAAATACGGAACGTACCTCAAGATACGAAATACCATGACAATCACGTCAGTCTAATCCGAGATCATATCAACATAACATACGGACATGGTCCTAACACAAGACCTATAAATGCATACTCATATGACAACGTCATTATGATCACAACAATAACGATAATGTATACTTATGGCAAGCCCATAATATACATATGCACGACAACAATACATGGCAATCCGATGATCCAGCGTTCACTGCCTAGATCCCCCGATGATCCCGTCAGACCAACCCGAGGTGGAAAACCCATCCGATGATCCAGCGCACGCTAGCATAGATCCCCCGATGATCCCATCGGACCAACACGAGGTGGACATATGACAACAATGCACAACTGCACAAAACAACAGTACACAATACACGACAACAACAATGCACAAATGCATGACAACAACAATACACGAATGTATCACGACATGATCGACACAAATGATACAAATGAATAGAGCACTTGCCCTGAGTCCTTCGAGAACGATCTCAATGTTTAAACCATCACGAACCATTATCCTCAATACTCGACGGTCCAAAGTATCACGGATTGCAGATAATTCATATCTTCGTCTTTATCACAATATATCTTCGATATACAAGTATACCAATAACAAGAGTAAATCATATACATTATGATTTAGATTCCCAAAACTCGAATACGATTTATAATCTCAAATCTCCTGTGATTACGATTATAAACATTGCTATACGAATTATACACAAATGAAACGGAAATCATTCATTAAATATTATAAACTTAGCAAGTAATAACTTACCTCGATACCAATGAAGCCGTTACCAATTCCTTGCCGTAGTCTACATATCCCTTGGCCCTGATCAAAGCAATCTACGAACATTCTTGAATACGACCGCAAAGCATGGTTCTAAACATCGATCAATAATCTCAACCTATTACAATAATCAATTTAACATACATTCGATAACAATCAACAATCGATATAACTAATCCACAAACCCAACGATTCCAAAATATCTCGATTAAATACAAGTCCGAACAATCAAACTCAAACAATTACGAATTCATTCCCATGATTCCACAAATCCCACATATTGATTCGATAAGGCGAGTATACAAACTTAACCGAAATATTCCAATCAATTTCTCTTTCAAAACTTCAATCAAAACACCTTGAAGGCGGAATTCAAAGGTATATTCGAATCATCAATCAACAAACACCAACCACATCAAGAACACGGAGAACATAATCACAAATATATATATCCTTCAACATTATATGATTCTAGCCATCGATACGAACTAAACCACCAAAATATATCAAGAATCTCAAACATCCCAAAATATTAGAGTTCAAGCCAATTACCTTCAATCCGGCGAAAGAATCAATAATGATGTTATAATCCTTGTTCCAAGCTTTCCTAAATGTTATCACTTGATAAACCAACTCAAAAGCTGAGCTTTAGGGGTTAAAAACCGAGTTTGCGTGATTTGGGACGAAAAGGGATCGTGTAGGATGGGTTGGGAAATGAAGTTCCCGACTGCTTTACGTTTTTATACGCCCAGGCATGTTAGCGTACGCTAACTTCATCAATAGCGTGCGCTACCTGTTCCCAGAATACAGACAGTATAGTTTTTGCCATTTTGAGCATAACTCACTCATCCGGACTCCGATTAACTCACCGTTTGAACCATTAGAAAGCTAACTCGATGCTCTATTATACTATTATGTTTCAGAATTTTTGGAGTTTTCAAGAATCAGTGGTGATTTTCCAAAGTCGAACCTTATACACATTACTTTCCAAACAAGTGTCCAAATCTTATTTCCACTAACATTTCAACATATAGTCTTCTTAATCATATCATATACACCAAGAATCATAATCACTTGCATGTTCATCATCATACGAAGTAAACAATAACAACAACATTAAAAACCCGAAATGAAGGGAGATATTAACCAACATATCTCTTGAAGAAATACAACACCGTTCAAAACCACACGAATCATATCAATATCCGCATATCAACCATATTATCAACATAACTCAGTAATCCATCTCATAACCATAATCATAAACTCATAAACATGATGATCATCCACTCAAGAACATCATATACAATCCAAAATGAAATCCAAAGTGAAGAGTAATTACCTCTTTGAAGGAATAGATTGAATCCCTAGGTTGAATCCATTTTCAATCACTTCCAAGCTTCAAATGTTGTTAGGAATGAATAACTCAAGTGTTTGGAACCTCAACTTCTCTCTAAGACCTCTTTCTATCGGTTCACATGAAGAAATGGACGGAAATAACGAATAATGGCCAACTGCACTTATATATATACTGTACATTATTAACGTATGCTAACATCTTCATTTAACGTACGTTACAGCTCTAGCGTGCGTTAACTGTCTTTGTTAGCGTGCGCTATCGTAGTCCCGAGACTACTGACTTGTTTCGTACATGAGATTACGTATGTAATGCCCATGCATTAGCGTTCGTAACATACACTGTCTAGCGTACGCAAGTCCTTACATTTAGCGTGCGCTAATATCTTTTGACTCGTTTGTCTGTATGCTCCGAAGACTGGTCCACACGCCGAAAGTGCTGACGAGGATAAGATTCCTTTTTGTCCAATATACAGTTAGCGTGCGCTAATCAACATGCATTAGCGTGCGCTAACACTACATTACAACATCCGTTGACTTATCAAAACATGCGTCGAAAGTGGCCTGGTCTACATGCAGATTCCTTCTGAGCTGTTCTTCACTAGCGTACGCTAAGTTATGTCCGTAGTGTGCGCTAAACCTGCACGATAGCGTGCGCTAATCGTAATTATTAGCGTGCGCTAATAATGTTACACTTAGCCATTTTCAGCTATTCTTGTCCAACGTCTCGACATATCGGATACGTATACATGACGCACTATATCCTCTAATACAATTGTCGACCAAGTAAGACAATTATACCGATACTGACATCTCAGTCCTTCATTTATTTTATCTATACTGTACAGATTCCACGCTGTACAATATAACTCGAATAAAATAATATTAAACAACGGTAGTAGAAATTCCGGATATTACAAATAAGACATAAAACTTGATTAGTCTTGTGATGAAAGACATAGTCAAAACTCAGTGACTTCGAGTTTGGGGAAATTCGACCAAGTTGGTTAGGCTCAAAATTAGCACAATCGCTGGAAATAATTTCCGTGCAGCTTGACCTTTATTCACTAAAATAGTAATATCTCCTTCGTTAAGAAGTCTATGAACAAACGGCTAGTTTTTCTGGAAACTAGACTTCCGTATTTTTCTGTCCGTAGGTTGTGCACTTTCTGGATCATTAAACTCAGATCGTAGTGCTTGTTTCAAGTTGCTATTTTTGGTATTTCCCTATTGTTGAGTGATAGAGCAAGGTTGAAGCCTTTCTCAAAGGCGTTATCATTGATACAATACTATGGAAATGATGGACATATGAGCGTTTAAACATTTTAAAATGCGTCGGGGTATTTAATTTATATCTCGACTAATGATCCTTTCGGTAACACCAAATTGGTAGACTTGCAGAGAAAGTAAGAATATCGATACAGCTAAGGCTGTTTAACAACCACCGATTCCGTTTAAACTTTCAAAGCATAAAGAAATACCAAGGAGGATGCGCCTAGCCGTGACCAAAAGTTTTTGATAAAATCCACCAATGTATCAAATTAACCAAGCAATTCTTACTGAACAATTGTTTTGTAATAAACCAAACGTGCTATTTGAAGGGAAAAATAAAATTTATTTTTGCACAATCGCATCAATTAAAAGAATTTTATTCATCATGACCAACTTTGTTACATTCATAGAAAATCCTAAAGTAGTTCTCAAAAGAAAACTAGAAACAAGACAAAACATAACCAAAGCGTAAAAACTAGTCAAACTACAATGATCTAGTCAAAGTTAGCAACATCCAAATACCTGTCTTTGTCCGCAATGGTTAGAGGAGGGATCTCAACATGGTTCACCTCCATATTCTCATAATCTTCCTCCATGTAATTCGACTCTTGAGTCAAGTACTATTTATGTGATATCCGTATATTTTTGTCTCCGCTAATTTTACTAATTAATGATGTCTAAATAGAGATAATTTTTATTTTGATATTTAACTATGAATTACTTGTCGATCTTGTATTACTTTAGAACTGTTGAATAGAGTTTGGTGTTTAGTATTTTTGTGTAGAAGTTAAATATGGTTTGTATAATATTTTTTGGATCATGTTTATTGATTATACCGGAGCGAACACTTAATTTCTAAATTGTCATTTATATATGTTTAACACGTACACTGCCTTAACCATTTTATCAAGATATAATAAGTATTGATATATATATATATATATATATATATATATATATATATATATATATACGCACACGCGCACACTTTATATATATACACACAACACGGCTATACAAAGGGAAAGGACGAGAGTCAAAAAGGTAAAAAAAAAAAAAAAAAAGAAGAAGAAGAAAGAGAGAACAGAAGGTTTCGTCGCCATGGATCTTCGCTTTTTGCCAGGTTTAACAAGTTTTGCGAATCATCGATCAAGTCCTTCCTTCATCAGCCCATTCGCGTGTTGACATTATGATTGTACGATTAAGGTTTGGAATTATCGGTGGCCGGGCGAAGAGTCCTTGTGGGCTGATCATTCATATATTTTCGTCGGCAAGGCAAGTTCTACGATTAGAGATGTTAAACGGGCTCGGGCCCGGCGGGATGGACCGTTTAACCCTCCAAAAAAATGGGTTAGGGCCGATATTTCCTAGCCCGTTTAAATCCGGGCTTTTTTGGCCCGAACCGTTTAGCCCAAAGCCCGTTAGGGCTAGCCCGAAGCCCACTAGGGCTAGCTCGAAACCCGCTATATATATATTGTTAATTTCAACTTACAGTAATACTATATTTATATATAACATATATTACTATTATATATGTAATATATATTAATATTACATATAATATATATTATTACTGTATTAGTTAATATAGTGTGTATATACATAAAAGTGTATTTTTTGTTATATTTATTATAGTATATTTGTTAATATATATATATATATATATAAATATATATATATATATATATTGTTACTTTTTTTTTGGTTTATGACTTATAAAAAATAAAAAAATATATTTTTTAAATATTTAGCCCGTTTAGCCCGAAGCCCGCTAGGGTTAGGGTTAGGGCCGATATTTCCTAGCCCGTTTAAATCCGGGCTTTTTGGCCCGGACCGTTTAGCCCGAAGACCGCTAGGGCTAGCCCGGAACCGCTAGGACTAGCTCGTTTAACATCTCTATCTACGATCACATTCCTTATACTTTACTTCAGTCGTGTTATATACTTGAGTCCGTGATGCGTATCCATTGTGTGAAATGGTAAGAGAAATAGCGTTGCAACCGTGTTTGTACGTATGTGTATAGTTATTATGATATTTGTGTTTTAGCGATAAAGAGTGTTACTACGATGATAATACCTAACGTGGAATACCCTAATTGGGTATCTTGGATTATAGCACACTATTGATTTGTATTTGTATGAAATATACGAAGTTGCGTCCGTAGAACAGTGGTTGGTGTGACAGTGTGATTGTGCAACTATGACGAGGTGTGTATTTATGACGGCATGAGCAATGTGGGGCCTAGTACATACCATGGCATACATCAAACTTCCGATCGGCGAGGCATAAGGAATTTTATCCATATCCTCAATCTCCTCCTTCGTCTTAGGGCAATCTTGGCTCGTCAATTTAAAATTGTTAGTAAGAGGCGAACTAACAACTTTAGCTTTGTCCATGTTGAAGCATTTTAGCACCTTCTCGATATATTGCTCTTGCGACATGTGTAATTTCCGGGCTGCTCTATCCCGAGTGATTCTTATTCCAAGAATTTGTTTAGCCGCCCCCAAGTCTTTCATGGCAAAAGACTTACTCAATTCTTCCTTCAAGTTGGCAATCCTCTCGGCATTCTTGCCAACGATCAACATGTCGTCCACATAGAGCAATAAGATGATAAAATCATCTCCGAATTTCTTGAAAAATACACAATGGTCGAGAGTCGTCTTCCGGTAGCCTTGCTCCCCTATAACCGACTCAAACTTCTTTTACCATTGCCTCGGTGCTTGCTTCAACCCATATAAACTCTTCCGGAGTTTACAAACATAGTCCTCTTTGCCTTTTACCTCAAATCCTTCTGGTTGTCTCATATACATCTCCTTATCGAGATCCCCATGAAGAAATGCCGTCTTGACATCCATTTGCTCACCCTCAAGATCAAGACTAGCGGCAATACCAAGGACTAATCGGATCGATCCTATCTTCACAACCGGAGAAAAAATCTCGTCAAAGTCAATTCCCTTCTTTTGACTAAATCCCTTCACCACGAGTCTAGCTTTGTATCGGGGCAACGAAGTGTGCTACTCCGACTTCACTCTATACACCCACTTGTTCCTCAAATCTCTCTTGCCTTTCGGAAACTTTACCAACTCGTACGTGTTATTCTTGTAACACCCCCAATCCGCTCAGGGATATTACATGCCGTAGAACCTTTCCTCAGGGATCTACCAGGCTGGTAACAACATCGAACAACTCAACAATGCCTTTAAGGCTAAAATGACTCATTAGACCGATTTGGTCTTTCAATAAAAGCATACAACTCGATTACAATACTTGCCCACGCAAGGGTCGAATACAACACACTCCCGTACAACGGGGAAAGAATACTGCAGCGGAAATAAAATACAACTAAACCAATATAACATCAAATGGGTCATCATGTGATTAGTATCGTTCATCTTTCATCATCCTTCATGCCGAACCTGTGCTATGCTCCAAAACCTGAATGCAATACAAACATCCACCCCCCAAATACTCGGTGGTTAGCAAAACTCCACTGTTTTGCTAGTGCAAGTACAACTGTAAAAATACGAGTCATACAATTCAAGTTCCAAGAACGATAATAATCCGGAATCCTCAAAGATTCAAATACAACAAGATGAACACTTCCCGAGGCAAGAGTTTGAGTAAAAACTTCCCAAATTTCAAGATCAAACATCAAGGGAAACAATTTATAAAATGATTTGAAATGCCATCGGGAGTTTTAATAGAAAACAATTTAGGATTATCAAATCCTACTAAAAAAACCCAATAGACGAAAGGGGTCACCGCCCCAAAGGTTTACTTTCCGTAAAATGACCTTTACCAAACCGTTGGGATTTTAGCCCCAAATCTCATCCACTCACAGTACAGGAGAGCGATAACAAGGTTCGTTTTCCAACATCAAAACTCCACAATTAAAGGATTTAACACAAACAACAAAATACTCTAGTGCCATCCTATCCAAGTAGGCCAAACGAACAACTTACCTCTTACACACTTAGTCGATGCACGCAATCATGAAAACCGTTCAAAATACTCGTTTCCGGAAACGCTAATAATCCAAATCACATTGTAAAATGCACCACAATTAACCGCGGACCCACAGCTTCGTGGACCCCTACCGAGACCTCGTCGGATCTAACCCATAGTGGTTAAAAGCAAGCTCGTGGTTCCATAGCTTCGTGGAGCCCTACCGAGACCCTGTCGGATCTAACCCGTAGTGAGCATACACACACACACGTTACTCATGCAATACTAATATGCTAAGAATGTAAGTTCATCAAGAATACTTACTAGAGATGGCCACTTACTCGACGCCGTTATCAAACTCATCATAACACAACACGATTAACGCGGAATACATGATTCCATAACTTTAAACAACAGGGGTATCACCAAAGCCCTCAACGTTCAAAACAATCAAATCATAATCAATTCCCAAAACACACCGTTCACAAAACACATACGCATTTTGAAAGAGAGCCTTTAACGAGGCCAAACTGAAATCTTTTGAAACTTCATTTCAAGCAACCAAACAAACACACCAAGACGATCACCGATCATCGTATCCACAAAATAAGAAATGTATGAGCAAGGTACTTGCCTCGAAACTACGATCGCAACAAGACGACGGATGAAATAAGGTCGAACGGCCCTGAACTCCCGAACACTATCAAGAACGCGATAACACCGCAATTACTACGAGAATAACACCACACGAATCATCAATCACCAACGGAATTCAACATCAGAATCATAGAGCACCTATAATCCTCCGTAAGGAATAATAAAACATGATTACGATGAGAATCAAGGCCGAAAACAATGGAAATCCCAACAAACTATCAAAGGGAACTCATTCGGACATTTAATCGAACATTCAATGTTCGATAATTTCCAAGAACACTCGATCAATCAAGTTGAACAAATCCGAAATATGGATATACAACCCATAGAACACGATTAATAAGGTTCAATAACATCAACCAAATCATCGAAATCGGACGAATAACAAAGATTAAAAAGAAATATCGAAAGCCAACCCTAGGAGATTTCAAGAGATTACCTCGATTCGACGAAGAACGCGGATTGGATGATGATATTATCAACAAGAATCTTCCAAAACACCTTGGAATTGAGTAGAACCGACCAAGAACTCGAACCCTAGCCTCACCCGTCCGAAAGCCGCGAAGAGAAGAGAAGAAGGGGAGGAAATGGGGTGAGAAACACGTTTGTCCCCTTATATACACCAGCTACGCACGACCATAACGCACGACCAAGTGCTCGTGTGTTTGGTCGTGCGCTAGGCCACTGCCCAGCCACTGACACCACGCACGAGCAACGCGCACGAGTATTTGCTCGTATGTCCTGCTCGTGCATCCCTGGAGCTCACTGCCGAGTGCTGGATTGCGCACGAGCGCCACGCACGACCACGTGCTCGTGTGTTACAATAAGAGGCCAATATCGAGCCCGACACGGCCCCGAAACCCGAACCTGAATATGAATCGAAGATACAGTTACGAAGTACTTGCAAAGACGAAACCAAGAGCTAAGAGAACACACGATTCCGACCGCCTGAAGGCTCGAAATTCGACAACGGAAAGTAATTACTCCAAACTTTGGGAAATTACGAAAACGGCCCAAAACGTCCGAAATACACGATACACGATCGAAACACCAAGCCAAAGCTCGCAACATGAATAATAACATTAAATGAACATACGAGAAACTCGAAACAATAGTTTCGGACAAGATTCACAAGAATCGAACTCAAGTACGAAAAAGCCATTTAAGAACACGGAACTCAACAAAACGATAAACGAACTCAGATGACAAAAAGTGCAGAATTAATCATTCTCATACTCACGAAACGGTCACAAGAGAGTCGTCGAAACAGACTCCCGCCGAAAAAATAAAATTACTGGAAATCAAAATTGCGGATATTACATACTACCCTACTTAAAAGAAGTTTCGTCCCGAAACTTAAAACCAGTAGGGAGGAGTAATATCCTGCCAGGAAACACTCAACGAGATATAGAAGAAACGCGTAACTTACGCCCAATGGCAAAACGTTGCAAGCAACGCAAATGAACAAACGACGTGAAAACACGCTCCACGACGACCAACACAACGCTACCGATAGAGACATAGTAAAACCCGCAAGTGACAAGCGTCAACAAATGGATAATACAATAACGTCGATTATCCGAACAATCAAAAAATACAACGAACAAAAATCAATACGATTGACCGACCCAACGGTACATCAATCAAAACGCGAGCAATCGCTGAACAACCACGGAATTCCACCGCCCATGGGTTGGAAGATCGAAAATGAGACTAATTTCCCGAACTTAAGGGAATTAGGAAGGAGTCTGAACGCTCAACAGTCACGAAACGAGATCAACAAAAACCGAACAATCAAACGATCGAACCACAACGATCGAGACAACAAAAATTGAACAATCATGTTCGAATCACGAAGAATAATAAAATTCGAACAACAACTCCAAGATTCACATCTCGACTCGAGACAATATATGATCCGGTGAAAACAATAAGATGTGCATTCACATAAGATCCACAAGAAAAGGGAATAGCAATTGGAAAGTCACAACGACAAACGAGTTATTCCGAAATAATACCACACTCGTTTGATCAACAAAAGCAAGGGGCAGGACAAGCTCAGAAAATGTCAACGAACATAAACGAGTCAACAGAGTCGAAAATATAGAAGTTCAAAATCCGATCCACTTCGAATAAAAGAACTAATAGAACCAAATGATGTCACTTCCGAACAAGGTTCACAAGAATCGAATCGAACTCAAAAAAGTCACAGTGATAACCAGATCGACCCAAAACAAGATCACAGCTCGTTCAAACGATGAAATCGAAACACAGAACAAGTTCAGAAAGTATCAATGAACACGAGCGAGTTGAAAGAATGGAGAAAGAGAAAAGTCAGAAGTCAAAACAGTACGGGTATTACCTTCGACCTCGTCCACGAAATTCACAAAAACGGAAGCAGGGTAACAATACATTAAACAACCGACACAGAACAGAATAATCACCGATGCACACGGTCATACCAAACCAAGCTCTAACAGTTCGCACATGCGCGATAACACAGAAATCACCACGGGGCGACAACATTCAATACCAACATCCCACCTCGCATAGAGGGCTAACACAACAAATGTGTGGAAAACGACTCAACGCTCACACCGCCAATTTGACTATAACTCAGAGGGACAACATCCTAACAATAACGCTAATGTCACATATACATTCCTGGACCGCAAATAGAAACGATAGGTTTTAAAAACGAAAACCACTTTCGAAAATAATTTGAAAACACTAGTTGATCTCGAGTATCATATATAAAATGAAGTAGTACAAACATCGTCATCGAGACTTTGGAGAACCATTTCACATTGATAAAAATGAGGACACTATCTCTTAGTGAAAAATTTTCAGAATATTCGACCCTCGAGTCTAAGTAAAAGTGTTTCTAAAACAATGAAAATATCTCAAAACATTTTGATCCTCGAGGTAGAAGAATTTTGAAACATATTGTGGCACCTTGGATGTACCACGAGAAAATAATTCATTTTAAAAGTACGTCTCGAAATTTATTTTCTAAGATACTCAAGGTTTTCAAAGATAATTCAATGGACTAGAATGCCCAAAAATTTCAGGTAATTACACGAAACATTATAGCCCCGTGGGTCCCGCGCCGGAACCCACCGGCTAAAAACCATTTACAAAAAGCCAAAAAGACCGATGATGGTAATATTTCAAAAACTCACAAAAGCCATTTACAAAATACTAAATACCGTCACACGAATTTCGCCAAAACGATTAAGGCCATAATGCCAAAAACTCGGTTAAGGGAATCGGTTTTCGAAATAAAACTCAGTCGGTAAAGTACCGAAAGCCATTACAAAAGAACCCACGCAGCGGATAAAAGAAATAAAGGCAAACATGCAGAATCCCGCAACATTACTCCTCATATGAACGAAATATGAGGGTCAAATAACCACATATCAAGAAATCAAAATCCATAAGAGGATTTCGTCACTTAACAAATAATCATAAAAATAGCTCGTGTTACACGAGGCACAACACAAAGAAGGGAGACTTACATCCACAGGTCGCACGAAGATGATGATCGCCCCACGATACTAATCACGACCAACAAACTCAGACGACGCGTCGCGACACGACTCAGTCAGACAAAATCCGACGAGACAAAACTCAACAGACACCACTGACCCGACAACCTAGGTTTCCACAACCTAAGCTCTGATACCATTTATGTAACACCCCCAATCCGCTCAGGGATATTACACGCCGTAGAACCTTTCCTCAAGGATCTACCAGGCTGGTAACAACATCGAACAACTCAACAATGCCTTTAAGGCTAAAATGACTCAGTAGAACGATTTGGTCTTTCAATAAAAGCATACAACTCGATTACAATACTTGCCCACGCAGGGGTCAAATACAATACACTCCCGTACAACGGAGAAAGAATACTGCAGCGGAAATAAAATACAACTAAACCAATAACAGCAAACGGGTCCTCATGTGATTAGTATCGTTCATCTTTCATCATCCTTCATGCCGACCCTATGCTATGCTCCAAAACCTGAATGCAATACAAACATCCACCTCCCGAATACTCGGGGGTTAGCAAAACTCCACTGTTTTTCTAGTGCAAGTACAAGTGCAAAAATACGAGTAATACAATTCAAGTTCCAAGAACGATAATAATCCGGAATCCTCAAAGATTCAAATACAACAAGATGAACACTTCCCGAGGTAAGAGTTTGAGTAAAAACTTCCCAAATTTCAAGATCAAACATCAAGGGAAACAATTTATAAATAATTTGAAATGCCATCGGGAGTTTTAATGGAAAACAATTTAGGATTATCAAATCCTACTTTTCAAAACCCAAAAGACGAAAGGGGTCACCGCCCCAAAGGTTTACTTTCTGTAAAATGACCTTTACCAAACCGTTGGGATTTTAGACCCAAATCTCATCCACTCACAGTACACGAGAGCGATAACAAGGTTCGTTTTCCAACATCAAAACTCCACAATTAAAGGATTTAACACAAACAACAAAATACTATAGTGCCATCCTAGCCAAGTAGGCCAAACGAACAATTTACCTCTTACACACTTAGTCGATGCACGCAATCATGAAAACCGTTCAAAATACTCGTTTCTGGAAACGCTAATAATCTAAATCACATTGTAAAATGCACCACAATTAATCACGGACCCACAGCTTCGTGGACCCCTATCGAGACCCCGTCGGATCTAACCCATAGTGGTTAAAAGCAAGCTCGCCGTTCCACAACTTCGTGGAGCCCTACCGAGACCACGTCGGATCTAACCCGTAGTGAGCATACACACACACACACACGTTACTCATGCAATACTAATATGCTAAGAATGTAAGTTCATCAAGAATACTTACTAGAGATGGCCACTTACTCGACGCCGTTATCAAACTCATCATAACACAACACGATTAACGCGGAATACATGATTCCATAACTTTAAATAACATGGGTATCACCAAAGCCCTCAACGTTCAAAACAATCAAATCATAATCAATTCCCAAAATACACCGTTCACAAAACACACACGCATTTTGAAAGAGAGCCTTTAACGAGGCCAAACCGAAATCTTTTGAAACTTCATTTCAAACAACCAAGCAAACAAACCAAGACGATCACCGATCATCGTATCCACAAAATAAGAAATGTATGAGCAAGGTACTTGCCTCGAAACCACGATCGTAACAAGACGACGGATGAAATATGGTCGAACGGCCCCGAACTCCCGAGCACTATCAAGAACGCGATAACACTGCAATTACTACGCGAATAACACCACACGAATCATCAATCACCAACGGAATTCAATATCGGAATCATCGAGCACATATAATCTTCCGTAAGGAACAATAAAACATGATTACGGTGAGAATCAAGGCCGAAAACAACAGAAATCCCAACAAACTATCAAAGGGAACTCATTCGGACATTTAATCGAACATTTAATGTTCGATAATTCCCAAGAACACTCGAATCATCAATCGAGTTGAACAAATCCAAAATATGGATACAACCCATAGAACACGATTAATAAGTTTCAATAACATCAACCAAATCATCGAAATCGGACGAATAACAAAGATTAAAAAGAAATCTCGAAAGTCAACCCTAGGAGATTTCAAGAGATTACCTCGATTCGACGAAGAACACGGATTGGATGATGATATTATCAACAAGAATCTTCCAAAACACCTTGGAATTGAGTAGAACCGACCAAGAACTCGAACCCTAGCCTCACCCGTCCGACAGCCGCGAAGAGAAGAGAAGAAGGGGAGGAAATGGGGTGAGAAACCCGTCTGTCCCCTTATATACACCAGCGACGCATGACCATAACGCACGACCAAGTGCTCGTGTGTTTGGTCATGCGCTAGGCCACTGCCTTGACCACCGACACCACGCGCACAAACGCGCGCCTGGTAGTTGCTCGTGTGTCCTGCTCGTACGTCCCTGGAGCTCACTGCCGAGCGCTGGATTGCGCACGAGCGCCACGCACGACCACGTGCTCGTGTGGCCTGCTCGTGTGTTACAATAGGAGGCCAATATTGGGCCCGACACGGCCCCAAAACCCGAACCTGAATATGAATCGAAGATACGGTTATGAAGTACTTGCAAATATGAAACCAAGCGCTAAGAGAACACACGATTCCGACCACCCGAAGGCTCGAAATTCGACAACGGAAAGTAATTACCCCAAACTTTGGGAAATTACGAAAACGGCCCAAAACGTCCGAAATACACGATACACGATCGAAACACCAAGCAAAATCTCGCAACATGAATAATAACATTAAATAAACATACGAGAAACTCGAAACAACAGTTTCGGACAAGATTCGCAAGAATCGAACTCATGTACGAAAAAGCCGTTTAAGAACACGGAACTCAACAAAACGATACCGAAACGAACTCAGATGACAAAAAGTGCAGAATTAATCATTCTCAGACTGACGAAATGGTTACAAGCGAGTCGTCGAAATAGACTCCTGCCAAAAAAAGAAAATTACCAGAAATCAAAATTACGGATATTACAATTCTCATGCAAGGAACTCATCTCGTCTTGCATGGCATCCATTCATTCTTTCTTCTTTTCATCATCCATAGCCTCCGCAAAATATTCGGGCTCTCCCTCGTCGGTGAGTAAGACATACTCATCGGCGGAATAACGAGAGGAGGGATGACGGTCCCTCGTCGACCGCCTATGTGGAACAAAAGATGGCATGTTCGTCACGGGTAGCTCGGGATGAGCTCCATCGGTGTCATCTTGCCTCAATTCATCGTTCTCAGCGTCATCATGTTGTTCATTATTTTGGATGTCATGTCCAACGGGTGTCTCAACATTTTATGGAGGAACGGGGTCCAAATCAATAAGATCATAGTCATGTTGCGGAGCCGACTCTCCATTCTCAACATCCTTCATTGTTTGATCTTCAACGAAAACAACATCTCTTGACCGAACAAGCCTCTTTGTAACCGAGTCATACAATCTATACCCGAATTCATCAAGCCCGTAACCAATAAAAATACATGGCTTCATCTTGGAGTCAAGTTTGGACCTCTCATCATTCGGAATGTGAACAAAAGCCTTACATCCGAAAACCCTTAAGTGGCGGTATGAGATTTCTTTACCGCTCCACACCTTATCCGGCACATCAAATTTCAAGGGAACACATGGCGTCAAATTAATTACGTGAACCGCCGTGTTCAAAGCTTCTCCCCAAAACGACTTTGGCAATTCGGCATGTGAGAGCAAATATCGAGCTCTCTCGACCAAAGTCCGGTTCATTATCTCTGGTCTTCGGGGGCGTCTTTTGATGTCGGATTCCTTGTTCTCGGCAATATTCATCAAAGGGTCCGGTGTACTCTCCACCATTGTCCGTCCGGATACACTTTAGTTTCTTCCCAGTCTCTCTTTCCACCGAGGCATGAAATTGTTTGAAAGTGTCTAACACTTGATCTTTGGTCTTCAAGGTGTATGCCCACACCTTCCTAGAGTGATCGTCGATGAATGTGACAAAATATCGGCAACCACCGAGCGTCCTAGTCTTCATAGGACCACAAACATCGGAATGAACAAGATCAAGCACATTTTCCTTCCGTGAAGGAGTATGACTCTTAAAAGTAACTCTCCTTTGCTTGAGAGCATATTTTAAGGTGTACCTTGTGAACCCCGGACAACGCCTCCTTCTTCGACAACAGCGCCATTCCTTTCTCGCTCATATGACTGAGCCTCTTATGTCATAGCTCGGCCATATCGTCATTTTCGATTGTGTTCACGGAATTAGTCGTGACCTTCGGAAGTGTCACGTATAATTTTCCTTCATTTTGACCTCTTCCGACAATCAAGGAGCCTCGAGTCAGTTTCCACACTCCCTTTCCAAAACCACTATGATAACCATCTTCATCGAGTAAACCAACGGACATAACATTAAGTCTATTATCCGTAACATGTTT
This sequence comes from Orobanche coerulescens, assembly GCA_033398695.1. Classification (NCBI taxonomy): domain Eukaryota; kingdom Viridiplantae; phylum Streptophyta; class Magnoliopsida; order Lamiales; family Orobanchaceae; genus Orobanche; species Orobanche coerulescens. The sequence continues at coordinate 130,387,587 of CM065812.1, read as the reverse complement.
TACATTCCGTAAAACAAGTTCCATACCGGTGTCGAATCTCAAATGAACATTTCCCACTCCAACAATTTTGGATAACCCATCGTTACCCATCTTGACTATACCAGAGTCACCCGGAGTATAAAAGGAATAAAAGTCTATATGTGATGTAACATGACACGTAGCACCACTATCGACCACCCAACTCGAATCATCTCTCGCAAGATTCACCATATCATAGTCGCAATAAACAAAGAATTCTTCGGTAGTAGTATTAACTTCGGCTTTATCATTACTACTGCTCTCCTTCTTTTGCGAATTCTCTCGGCCTTGGCAATTCTCCTTCTTCAATTGTCGGCAAAATTTCTTAGTATGCCCTTTCTTACCACAATGGTAACATTCGATATTGGCATACTTCCCTCGGGAACTACTCCTTTGTGGCCCTCTATTACTCGGACCTCTACTTTGACCTCTCCCCCGTGTTTCGGTAACTAGAACATCCGACTGTGACGAAGATCCTTGTGCTTTTCTTCGGATCTCCTCATTCAACATGTTCCCTTTAGCTAATTCCATCGAAATGACTCTATCGGGGGCGGAGTTAGACAACGACGTTCGAAGTGTCTCCCAAGAATCCGGCATTGTGCCTAATAACCACAAAGCTTGCACCTCCTCTTCGAATTTAATTCCCATTCCGGCAAGTTGATTGATTATGCCTTGGAATGCATTTAAATGATCCGATAGAGGAGTCCCGTCTCGAAACTTCAAATTCGTCATTTGTTTAATGAGGAATAACTTATTATTCCCCGTCTTCCGAGCATACAATTGCTCGAGCTTGTGCCATAACTCTCGAGCATCCTTCTCTCCACTAATATGGTTCAAAACGTTGTCATCCACCCATTGTCGAATATATCCACAAACTTGGCGATGAAAAATAGACCACTCCACGTCGGACTTCCCTTCCGGTTTATCTTTGCTAAAAACCGGTAAATAATAATCCTTCACGTATAGAAGGTCTTCCATCTTCCCCTTCCATACGTGGTAGTTCGAACAACAACAACGAAACAACAAATCCCATTCTACTCATGTTGGCTTCCATCTTACAATTGAGATAACAAACAACAACGAAACAACAAATCCCATGGCTCCGATACCACTTTGTTGGGAAAAACAACGACTAACGTCACAACGAAAAATGCGGAACCTCGTTTGACAAATTCCCAATCTTCAATTGCAACTTTGTGGTTACCGACGAGTAGAGCAAACCAATTACAACTCGACAAAAAAATACAAATGATGTCCGAAAAACAATAAACACGAGACACAATATTTTAGCGTGGAAAATCCCTCAAGACGAGAGTAAAAACCACGTGACCAAAGCCGCTTAAATCCACTATCACTAATACACACAAATACACAATCGTTCCTAATACAAACTAGGGGTATACACCAATCGTCAAATACTTGGTAATAAAAGTTCTTCAAGTATTTGGAATCAACAACAACAAGATCGAGAAAAGAAACAACCGTAAATACTTACACAAAGAGCTAACGAAATACCCGAACTTCCAGACTCAAAATCTCGATCTACACCGGTGAAAAGATTTGGCCAATAGCTACCAAGCTCTTGTCAAAAGATCACGACGATCCGACCAATAAATCTCCGAGAAATTGAAGAATTGTATTTCTCTCTCTTGTTTCTCTCTCTATCTCTCTCTTGCTGCTAGTGTTGAACTCCCGTATGAAATGAAGATAAAAAGGGAACCCAAAGGGGGTTGACCCCGTGTGCCGCGGCTCGGGCCAAGTGTGCCGCGGCACACAGCACAAAAAACTGCCCAGGTATCGGCAGGGGCCGCGGCCCAGCAGGAGGGGGCCGCTTGGCCTTCGGCAGGGATGATCTGGGGGGTGATCAGCAGGTCTCGGCAGGAGGTGATCGGCAGGGGCCGCGGCCCAGAATACAGGAGGCTCGGCTTGTGCTGAGTGTTTTCGGGGGCCGCGGCTCGGCAGTGCAAGGTGAGAAAAACGACTTTTCAAGCGTAGTGCCACGGCCCGGAGGGTTTGTGCCGTGGCCCGGAGTCCAGTCGACTCCGAAAATACCTATATTTCGGAAATTAATCCTACAGTTTTCTTGCGGCCCACTCTTCCAAAGTCTTTGAGAATTAGCAGGAAAGCCTGGCCCATTCTCCTTTAAAGGTTCACGCTGCTTACTCTTCCTATTCACAATGAGTGGCTGATTTTTATTTTCTTTTAGCTTCTTTGACTTTCGATGATATCCCCGTGCCAGTCTTCGTACCACCTTTAGATGCGATGGAGATTTACGTTGTTCTGGTTGAATCGAAGGTCTATATCCATCTTTCTCAACTGACTTAGGTTATGGTTGTTTTGCTGAAATAGATGTGTTCACTGGCCGAGGAATTCCCACGTTTCTAGTTTCACGGTCACCATCTCCAAAATTTGATTGTTTTTTCACCATGGGGCAAAGTTTATCAACGTGATCCACCCTCCACATGCATAGCAGAATGACTCTAGATTTTCATATACCACTGGATAAACTTGTTAGAGTATGCCCTCAAATGCCAATCTGGGATAAGAGAGTTAGGGCATTTATATATGATTATGAGCTTATGTTGTATTAATAAAAAGTAGCGATTATTTATTTATTTGTATATTATTGGCGTTCTTGATTTGGTAAATAAATAGAAATAATGTATGTGCTTTTGAGTAGAAACATTCCACTCCTTATAAGATAAGGAGTCTTGTACTAGAAGTGTTTAGAAATTAAATTGCTTAACTTCTCCGCAAGTCGATAAAACTTAATTGGACACTAAGTTTTAAGGAAGACTTGTATATAGTATGCTTGGACATGTGCATGTCTTCACTCAGGAGTAGTGGGAGCATTCGGTATAAGTATACTAATTGAATTAGTATACTCGGATACGACTCACCTCGATTCGGTCACATAGATTTCACTCTAGGATAGTCAATAACTGAATCGGAAGATTATGACACGTATACGTGAACTTTTGATTTGAGGGTTCAATAAAAGATGTGATTGTTTCATTAAGTTAGTCATTAGAGTAGTTCGATCCAATCACTTTTCGGTATGGATCAACTCAAAGTGCAACTTAATGGGCAAGTAGCATTCTTTATTGAACACCAAGGAAGGATTCGTTCTCCTATAAGTGAATAGGATATGTCCTATGCAGTTATTGGAAAGTGAGATTAAAAGTCTTAGGCCAAAGCAATTGAGTTGGTTGTATTTGATGCACCAGAACTCTATGATCTTGATGTTAGGAGTATGCCCTCGAATGCCACTCAGAGGTTGTTGAGTGAGGGCATTGTACTTGTAATTATGTAAACCATTTATATAAGGCAAATGATTGTTTCTTTATTTACTGGTAGTTACTGGCATTCCTAACTCGTAAATTAACATATAGAAACTAGTCCATGTATTTGAGAGCAAAACGTTCCACTCCTTATTGGATAAGGGGGTCGGCACTGGAAAGGTTTATAGCTCAAATACTTAATCGTTCGCAAGTCGATGAAACTTGACTGGGCGTTAAGTTTATGTAAAGACTTGTATGACGTGTTCTTTGACATGGAGAGTGCCTGTCGAACACTAATGGTTAGTGGGAGCACACGTTATAGGTATGCTAATTAGATTAGTATACTCGAACCGACTCACCCTCGATTCGTCACATGGATTTCACTCCGGAGATCAATGACGGAATCGAAAGGTTGTGATAGGTATTCGTGAACCTTCGACTTGAGGATTTAGTAGGGATGTGCTTGTGACGTCAAGATTTTCATTAGAGTAGTTCGACCACATGGCCGGTAGGCGGGGTCAACCTCGACGTGCATCTTGACGGGCAAGTAGCAGTCCTATCAATACCAAGATAGAATTCTTTCTCCCGTTAGTGAGCGGGTTATATGTCCTATGCGGTTATTGGCGGATGAGATCATAAGTCTTTGGCCAAAGCATTGGAGCCAGTTGTATTAGATACACGGCACTCGATGATCTCGATTTGCATTAACGCATGCATAGCGTCAAGTACGAGATAGGGTTTGGTAGCCGTGACCCTAAAACTTGATCGGGACATTTGAAAGAAGGGTTTATCGTTCTTGGTATTCACGACAGAATGGTTCTTGAATGATCCCAATCATTCGTTCTCGATTAAGTGCAGTGTAGGCCGCCAGTGCTAGGTGGTGCTACTACTCTTTGGTTCCTCCCATTCTTGATCGAGACGGACCTCGAGTCGCGCATTAGGATTGACGGAATGAATCGAGCTTAATCTCTCATTATAAATATTAGATATTGGATATCTAATTTGGGACATTGGATGTCTAAATCGATTTATTGGATAAATTGATTTACGGCCTAATGGATTAAATAAATTACTGGGTGATTAATTTAATTCGTGAATATAATTATTTCTTGGAGAAATTAATTATATTATTATGTATTTAATGTGATTAATTGATTGGATTAATTAATCGACACAAATACATAGGAACGGAATAGGAGTTTATCTGTTTGGACTCACGGGAGTCCGAAACGAATCGAACTCATCCGATTCCTTCTAGATGGCCACCCCATCACCTACTCCCTTACTTTGTCTTGGTCTACACTTTCAAGGATGGTGGACTAGTGACCAATCAAGGGGACAAATATCACACCTTGGTGATATTGTCTAAAGGAGGAGATCATGGGGAGTTGAATAAGAATATAAGTGGAGACAAACTCTCACTTGCAAGAGCCAAAATTCCAGCCGTGAGCTTTGAAGAAGTGAGAGAGAAAATTATTTTCTTAGTCTTCATCTTCATCTTCTTCTTCACTTTTATTCTTGAGTTTTCTTGGAGAAAATTCAAGATACATTAAGAGAGATATATTATACACTTAGAGTGTAATAACAAAAGCTTCACCACTTGATTCTAGCCGTAACCTTAGAGGTTAATCAAGTGTTGTTGTTCCGGTCGTTTTTCCGGCGCGTGGCAAGTAGAGACGCGGTGTTTTCGGCGTTGGATCGTTCAAGGGCTTGGAGCGGATTGAACTCGTAGAGATCAAACTAAAGCTTGGGAATAGCTCAAGAGAAGGTTTCCATTTAATCAACGGACTTGAGGGTTAGTTTCTTACGACTCTTGCTTTTCGTTTATATATTCGTATATACGTAGCTCGATCGATTCTCGTAGGGATTGGATCGAATTAATTTTCGTTTTACCGCTCACTGGGCCTTCGTTTTAGGCACCGAATCCCAACAGTGGTATCGGAGCGTAGGTCTTGCGATCGTATATACGATATTGGCATTTGGAATGCTCGATTAAATGGTGAATGATTTGGAATCATTTTAGTCATAATCGTGGTATATGTTTTTCGTTCGTAATAATTGTATTTTTCGTAAGTTTATGTCTAAATATAAATCTTAAATTTCTGGGAAATATGATTTATATTGAAGATATGAAAGTCGGAAAATATTGATATTGGATATCCGGTCGAAAATCTAGCCCCGAATCGTCGTCGGACGACTTTTTGGACAAAAAGGGTAATTTGGCCGAGAGTGACTCGACCGTGTCCTGGGTGACACGGTCGTGTCCGCAGATGTGGCGAGCCAGCTGCACGGAGACCCGACCGTGTCGGGAGACACGGGCGTGTCTGGCCGAAGTGACTCGACCGTGTCTGGGTGACACGGTCGTGTCAACGATCTGCCAAGTCACTGCGAGCGACCGACCGTGTCTGGGTGACTCGGTCGTGTCTGGCGGCATCTTCCGAGCGTGACTCGGCCAAGCCAGCGTGGATCGCCGGTAGCCGCCGAGGGTGACTCGGTCATGCCGGCCTGCCACCCGCTCGATTTTTCCGTGTAATCTTAAAAATTAATCTCCCGCATGTTAAATTGGATTTAATATGATTAAAATGATTTATGGTATTTCATTTTATAAGGGAAATTTGATTAATTGGAATATTTATGTTCGACCAATTATTTTGAACGTTATTATATTACCGATTGTGTGAATCGATTGGATCGGTTCGTATTGTTGATTGGATCAATGTATCTCTACGCTTTCCATTTATATAGTATTTATTGAATGAATGCTTTTGAATGGGGATGTGGTTCGTGGACTTAGTTTTGGATCGTTCGTTTTATTCGATTGGGTTGTAAAGGCCGTTTTGAGCCTATTTATTTTACTAGAAAAATTTGTATCTAGGATGCAATTTTCAATGTAAAATTTATATGTAATGACGAAGACCGGAGGAAGATCCATTTCGAGAAGACGAAGATTCAAGACGAAGACTTGTAATTAGATTACGGAGTTTTGTTTTCTAGGAACGGTCCATGAACCACATGTTGGTAGCAACTAGGTTGTGATTGGTTGTTTCATATTGTATAAATGCCACAAACGCGCTTAAACGATTAATGTGCAAAGTGTAACGTTAATCGCGATAATTCTCCCACAACAAATAATTAAGTTTATAAGGTTTCAAGGTTTTCCTTCCCTCCATCGAGTTTTCGAAATTGAAATCCAAACCGGATGTGCTATGCTTCCGAGTTATCGGGGTAGTCGTTCGGGAGGACGGATAAATTACCGGGAGCGCATTGGATGCCTTCGGTTGGAGCAAATTTTATCCCTAGAAACACGATAGGTTGCCGGATAAGATTCAATTGTGAAACCGATTTGCGTCGATGGTATAAACTTAACTTGTTCACGAACCATAGAAACCGTATAGGTTGAGGGGAGTGAACAAGGGAAAAAAGAAGATCGAATCATCCATTAGATGGGTTGGTGTTGGACACCACTTTATGAAAATTAATAGACTAGAAACCTGTTCGGTTGCCCTCTATTAAGATTTATAAAGAACTCGATCACCACTATGAAGTAGAGCGACGATACTTCCGGATTTCACATGGGAGTGTGTTATTCCGATAAAAATAGTGGGAGCCGGGTAACAAGAATAGAAAGGACCTTAATTCTATACTCGGATCATAATATAACAAGTCACTAATTAACTGCTATACTTAATGCAGACATAACTCAATATGACAATGAATCCACTCGCAATTCTACTCGAAAAGAACACCTTAATGGGACCTAACTTTGTGGATTGGCTCCGCAATCGATGATTGTCCTCGTATAGAGGCACTGGGATACGTCTTGGAGACGGACATTCCGGCGCCTCCTATGCGGACTCGAGCCAATCGAGAAGAGATTGAAAACCACGAAAAGTGGGTTAAGGATGACGTGAAAGTCCGTGCTTATATGATGGCTTCCATGTCTAATGAGCTTCAGAGAGCTCATGAGAAAATGACTTCTAGGCGCATTCTATCTCACTTAACCGAGCTTTATGGTGAGCACAGCGAATCGCTAGATATGAGATATCCAAGCAAGCTGTTCGGTGCAAGGATGAAGGAAGGTGAGAAGGTTGGGGAACACGTCCTCAAAATGATATCCATGATCGAGAGATTGGAGGCTCTTGATTTTAAAATGGATACTTCTCTCCAAATGACCTTATCCTACAGTCTCTCCCGATTCCTTCTCACGGTTGTTATGAACTTCAACCGCAATGAGATTGCATGTAATTTAGTGGGCTAATGAACAAACTTGTGACCGCTCGAGTCTCAAATGAAGACTCGCGGATGAAGGAGTGCTCTTGTGATTTCTTCGGACCTCGGAGGTCTAAGAATAAGAAGAAAAAGACCAAGAAGCGGTGGACCACAAGCTAAGGACCTTAAGGGTAAGGGCAAGGCCCCGATGGTTCCGAAGAACAAGAAGAAAAGGATACTTGTCTCAAGTGCGGTGAGTGGGCCACTTTGGGCTAGAGAAGCATCCGATTCTTCATGGCACTTCGTACATAACTTTTAGTTTTGGAAACAAATTGTTACGCTCTTGTATTTTCTACTTCTGGATCTGGATTAAGTGCTAGTTCTCATATTTGTACCGTGAATCAGGATCTGGAACAAAGTAGGAAGCTTGGAGCTGGAGAAGTTATGATCACAGTCGGAAGCGGGCATAGTGTCGAGGCGACCGACATAGGATCACTTCTTTTGGGTTTAGAATCCGGCTTTGTTTTGACTTTAGAAGATGTACTTGTTTTGCCCAAGGGGCACAAAACATTGTATCCATTCCGGTCATGGACCGAAAAGGCTTTTCATTTTTCATTGGTGATGGTTCCTGCAAAATTTATTTTAGAAATAAACTAGTGGGTACCGCTACATTGTTGAATGGATTGTATCATCTAAATCTCAGCAACAAAGTAGTTGTGAATACTATGACTAGAAAACGTGGTAGGGATGAAACCAATCAAGTTTTGAAATGGCATCTTAGACTTGGTCATGTTGGTCGGACCAAGGTTTACAAGATGGAAAAGATGGACTTATGGGTCCATTGGGATCGGATCCCTTTCCTACTTGTGAATCTTGCCTTAAAGGCAAAATGACTAAGTCCCCCTTCACAGGACTTTTGAAAGAGCCGCCGATAAATCGGGATTAATCCATACCGACGTATGTGGTGCTTTAGAAGCGGACGTGACGGATATCAATATTTCATTACGTTTACAGATGATCATACTAGGTATGGTTATGTATACTTAATGAAACATAAATCCGAGGCCTTTGAGAAATTCCAGAATTCAAGGCCCTAGTCGAGAAACAAACGGTAATCATATCAAAGCACTTGGTCGGACCGAGGTGGCGAGTATATGAGTACGGAGTTTGACGAGTTCCTTAAGGAACATGGAATAGTTTCACAACTAACACCTCCAGTACTCCTCGGTTAAATGGTGTGTCGAAAGAAGGAACCGGACCTGTTGAACATGGTCCGTTCCATCTTGGGCTATCTTGACTTGCCGATTTACCGTGGGGGTATGCACTCATCGCCGCGTATATCTTGAATAGATGTCCTTCCAAATCCGTTCCTAAAACTCCACATGAGATGTGGGAGGAAGGAAACCAAGTCTTAATCATATTAGGATTTGGGGATGTCCCGCCTATGTCAAGAAGACTAAGGTGGAAAAGTTGGAAGCTAGGTCTGCGAAGGGACGTTTCATTGGATTCCGTCTGGGACGATGGGATATCTATTCTACATGCCCGAAGATCGAAGGATCATTGTTGCTTTACAAGCACACTTCTGGAAGATGAGTTCATTCGGGAAGGCGGAGCAGTAGAAGTATTTCTTTAGAAGAATACAATGAAACTCCTCGAGAGACACTGCAAGAAAGCTGGAACCGAACTTTCAAACACAAGTACAACCACCTCGTAGGTCTAGTAGGGTGTCTCATTTACGAGAGGTATGGGCTTGTGCACTTGGAGGAGCCGGGTCTCCATGAGGTTCCAAGTGATAGCCAAGAGACCGACGACTCTATGACCAAGCGATGGTGGATGTAGACTCCGCGAAATGGCGTGAAGCTATGGAAGCCGAGATAGACTCGATGCATGTCAATCAGTCTGGACTCTAGTAGACCGCCCCAAGGGCATAGTGCCTATTGGGAACAAGTGGATCTACAAGAGAAAGACCGATGGTGATGGCAAGGTTGACGCCTATAAGGCCGTGCTAGTGGCAAAGGGTTATACCTGAAGGAAGGAATCGATTACCACGATACCTTCTCGCCCGTAGCCATGATCAAGTCTATTCGCATGATGCTTGCTATAGCCGCCTACCACGATTATGAGATATGGCAAATGGACGTAAAGACGGCTTTCCTTAATGGATTCCTCGAGGAGAAATCTATATGGAGCGGCTAAAGGCTTTGTATCCGAAGTCGATATTCGAAAGTGTGCAAGCTTCAGCGTTCCATTTATGGATCAAGCAAGCGTCGCGTAGTTGGAATCTTCGTTTTGACGAGGCAGTCAAAGAGTTTGACTTTGTGCAAAATGAAGAGGAACCTTGTGTATACAAGAGGGTTAGTGGGAGCAAGATCGCATTCTTAGTACTATATGTAGATGACATTCTACTAATAGGAAATGATGTGGGAATGCTCGATTACGTGAAAGCTTGGCTTTGAGTAATTTCTCCATGAAAGACTTGGGAGAAGCTACCTATATTCTTGGTATTCGACTCTACCGGATAGAGCGAAGAGAACAATAGGTCTTCCCAAGCCCTCTATATAGATAAAATCTTAAAGCGATTTAAGATGGATGATTCTAAAAGAGGGTTCCTACCGATGCGACATGGAATAAAACTCACCTTGAAGATGTGTCCTCAAAATGAGGAACAACGAAAGGAAATGAGTAATATACCATATGCTTCGGCCGTGGGTAGCCTTATGTATGCTATGTTGTGTACAAGACCTGACATTGCGCATGCCGTAAGCGTGGTGAGTAGGTTTCGTGCAAACCCGGGTAGGGAACATTGGATTGCCGTAAAGAACGTTCTCAAGTACTTGAGAAGGACTAGAGATATGGTTCGATGTATGGTGGTGGAGAATTGGATGTGGTGGGATTCAGATTCGGACTTCCAAGGATGAAGGGCGACTCGATGTCCACTTACGGCTACATATTTACTCTTAATGGAGGAGCGGATATCTTGGCGTAGTGCCAAGCAAAGCGCGATTCCGATTCCACTGTCAGTGAGTATCAAGCGCCTCGGAGGCTTCCAAGGAAGGGTTACGGATTAAGAAGTTTCGGGAGAACTTCAAGTGATACCATGTCTTTGAAATTTTGTTCAGACATCGCGACAACGACGGAGAGTAGCGCGAGCCAAGGAGCCGAGGTTTCACAACAGCACCAAACATATTGAGAGGAAGTATCATCTCGTAAGAGAATTTGTTCGCAAGGGATACATTGTGCTGCATAGAGTAGACTCGGCCGACAACGTCGCCGATCCACTGACCAAGCCACTATCTCAGACTAGCTTGGAGCGTCATCTGGAGAACATGGGTATTAGATACCATAGTGTGTGGCATTGAGTGCAAGTGGGAGATTGGTGGGAGTATGCCCTCGAATGCCACTCAGAGGTTGTTGAGTGAGGGCATTGTACTTGTAATTATGTAAACCATTTATATAAGGCAAATGATTGTTTCTTTATTTACTGGTAGTTACTGGCATTCCTAACTCGTAAATTAACATATAGAAACTAGTCCGTGTATTTGAGAGCAAAACGTTCCACTCCTTATTGGATAAGGGGGTCGGCACTGGAAAGGTTTATAGCTCAAATACTTAATCGTTCGCAAGTCGATGAAACTTGACTGGGCGTTAAGTTTATGTAAAGACTTGTATGACGTGTTCTTTGACATGGAGAGTGCACATCGAACACTAATGGTTAGTGGGAGCACACGTTATAGGTATGCTAATTAGATTAGTATACTCGAACCGACTCACCCTCGATTCGTCACATGGATTTCACTCGGGACATCAATGACGGAATCGAAAGGTTGTGATAGGTATTCGTGAACCTTCGACTTGAGGATTTAGTAGGGATGTGCTTGTGACGTCAAGATTTTCATTAGAGTAGTTCGACCGTAAACCGGTGGCGGGGTCAACCTCGGCGTGCATCTTGACGGGCAAGTAGCAGTCCCTTGAATACCAAGATAGAATTCTTTCTCCCGTTAGTGAGCGGGTTATATGTCCTGCGGTTATTGGCGAGATGAGATCATAAGTCTTTGGCCAAAGCATTGGAGCCGATTGTATTAGATACACGACATTTCGATGATCTCGATTTGCATTAACGCATGCATAGCGTCAAGTCTGAGATAGGGTTTGGTAGACCGTGACCTAAAACTTGATCGGGACATTTGAAAGAAGGGTTTATACGTTCTTGGTATTCACGACAGAATGGTTCTTGAATGATCCCAATCATTCGTTCTCGGTTAAGTGCAGTGTAGGCCGCCGAGTGGCTAGGTGGTGCTACTACTCTTTGGTTGCTCCCATTCTTGTCGAGACGGACCTACCGAGTCGCGCATTAGGATTGACGACGGAATGAATCGAGCTTAATCTCTCATTATAAATATTAGATATTGGATATCTAATTTGGGACATTGGATGTCTAAATCGATTTATTGGATAAATTGATTTACGGCCTAATGGATTAAATAAATTACTGGGTGATTAATTTAATTCGTGAATATAATTATTTCTTGGAGAAATTAATTATATTATTATGTATTTAATGTGATTAATTGATTGGATTAATTAATCGACACAAATACATCGGAACGGAATAGGAGTTTATCTGTTTGGACTCACGGGAGTCCGAAACGAATCGAACTCATCTGATTCCTTCTAGATGGCCACCCCATCACCTACTCCCTTACTTTGTCTTGGTCTACACTTTCTGTAATATCCGGTTGTAATTCAGTCATTATCATTCAATAATTTCATTCGGTGATTGTCACTCAGTGGATTTTCACTCATTTATAATCTTTCATCAATCATGTTCATTCACCCGTGTTCACCGTTCGGAAAAACTTCGAGTTGTGTATCGTTATTGTTCATCGTTTCAACTTTCCTCTTATGAGTTCGACTTTATTAGATCACCATTAATTTTTTTTGTAACTCCAAAAATTCTAAATCTTTGCAATATTATAAAGCATCGAGTTAGCTTTCCAATGGTTCAAACGGTGAGTCAATCGGAGTCCGGACGAGAGAGTTATGGTCGTTTTAGCTCACCCGCTCGTTATTGGCCGATCACTGCCGGCCGGACCCGACCGTGTCGTCCGACACGGCCCGTGCCGTACTCGCCCGGAAATGCCGAAGTTTCTGCCGGCCGAACTCGGCCGTGTCGTCCGACACGGCCCGTGTCGAACCCTTCCGGATAAGCCAGAATCAAATGCCGAGCACGCCCGGCCGTGTCGTGCAGCGCGGTCGAGTCATGCCGTCGGCTGTCGGACGGGTCATCATCGGAAGGCCCTCCGCGCGCGACCGTGTCAAGCGGACACGGTCGAGTCCTGTCGGCGGTATGCGACACGGCCGTGCCGGTCGGCACGGGCCGTGTCCGTGACGATCAACCTATAAAAGGCCCGCAGACGTTTTTCTTGCCATTTTTCACCTTCTTCTCCTCCTCTTCCGCACTGGCGTGTTCTAAGCTTGAAGCCATGTTGTTTAACAACACATCCATGGATTTCTTGAGGTTATATCATCAATAATCCGTCCGATATCATCCCTTGATCCAAATAATCAAGGTTAGATTTCTAGAACCCTACTTTTGGTAAAATTGGGGGTTTTCGTGTTTTTGTCCGATTCGTTCCGTTTTGTTGATTAATTCATGATGAATATGATTAATCTTGTTGGTATTCTTAGTTTCCCTACGGATTCATGGTATATTTCGTGATTTTTACGGAATCGAGAGGGTTTGGTTGTGGTCCGCCCTCGTTGTTGTTTATATACGAATATACATGAATCGTAGGCGGGTTTTCGGGGGTTTCTTCGTGTAATTTGGATATGGATGATTGATTATCATACTCCTTGCGAATCATTTAGGTGCCGGAAGCGCGTTCTTGGACCTACCGAACTCATACCCTTCCTCCGTTCGATTTCTCGATGTCTCAAAGGCAAGTATACATTTATGATTGTGCGTTCTCGACTTTGAAAGTAAGAGGAATTGATGTCCTGATATGAACGAACCGTTTTTACGGCATTCATAGATATATTGATGGCATATTATGAACGAACCGTTTTTACGGCATTCATATATGTATTATTGGCATGTAACGAACGAACCGTTTTGACGGCATTCCTACATGTAACGGCGTATGATATGAACGAACCGTTTCTACGGCATTCACATACGTCATAAGATTTTAGTCATTCCTAATAACTAGTCTTGAATTGATGAATTGACGGATTACATTTACTTTATTGTCGAGGAGTATTGTGTTTCATACTTGATATACTTGCACTAGCTATTCGACGGCTAACCCCTTTATGGGGAAATACGTTTCATGTATTTCAGTTCCGTAAGATCGGACAGCAGTACCGGTCGGCATGAAGATGGTGGGCAAGTGTGATACTGTGTTGATCTTCCAGTTATGTTTTGAGCCTTCCATTCAGTGTTGTTGTACTGGAGGGGTGATTGAATCCTCGAGTATTGTTTTTCCTCTTTCCTTGAAGCTCCGGCCTGTGTTTGACGAAGAATTGACTTGTTATGTAATGTCTGTGAATACATTGGTTATGTTTTTGAATACCTTTGTATCGTCTTTCTTCTCATTATATGTAGACCTTCTCGGTCAAGTTTTATAGTTCCGTGTATGTTTAGCCTTGTGTGTCCCACGGCGGGGCTCACGGCGCTGTAATATACCCTGAACAACTTGGGGGTGTTACAGAATATGGTATCAGAGCTTAGGTCTATGGATACCTAGGCTGTCGGTCTTTTGGGTCGAATGAGTCGTCAACTTCCCACAGTATCACTACTCGGCCATCATCACAGTGCGACCGGTACTTGTAAGACCTTTTACTCTTCTGATGTTTCCTTATTCATTATGCTTCATCTATGGCTGGTCTTGAGAATCGCTCACCTTAATGACGTGTGTTTGAATTGTGCTGACGTACCTTGTGGGTTCTTCAAGATGTCACCGGTAGGGGCCGTGGCCGTGGTCGTGGCCGTGGACGAGGAAGAGGTCGTGGCGCGGCCGTTTCCATCGATTGATTGCGGGATCGACCAACCCCGGTTTGTCGAACTCGGTGCATCCCGACACCGAGAGTCGGCCGACCAATCGAGGCAGTCGGGAACAACGCGGACGTTGGAGTGGCGAATGCACTTCAACAATTGGGTACTCGAGATGACTATTTTGGCCCAAAGCTGTCAAATGAATAACCCGAACCCAAACACGGATGCCTTGCTTGAACGTAATCCGTATGCACCCTCCACGGTTTGGCGGTGCCACACCAGACCCGTTAAGTGGGAAGGCGCTAGCGGAATTAGAGAAGATTTTCGAGGCGGTTGATTGCCCGAGGTGAGGAAAGTACCAATTGCTCGGTATTTCCTTACTAAGGAGGCCGCTACTTGGTGGAAGGTCATCAAGCCACGGGATCGTATTGCCTCGTGGGATGAATTTAAGGAGCTCTTGGAGGCCGAGTTTTGCCCTTGGCGATGCGAGAGAGCCAAATCCGAGCTTTCTTCGAGGCTAAACCACAGGATATTCCCGTTTCGCAGGCGATCGTGGAGTACAATCAACAATTGATCCATGTGAAGGATCAAGTACGTAACGAGCGTGATAAGATCCGTTATTTTGATATGCGGATGAAATTGGACTTACGACGGTACATGGCCGGATTTGCTTGTACCACGCTGAAAGAGTATCAGGACAGAGCTTTAGCCCATGATATGTTGAGCCCCGACAACGATACCGTCGAAGAACCTAAGAAACAGAAAGTCGCGGGAAATTTTTCTGGATCTAAAGGTGGCAACTTTCAGAAGTCTCAGACGACTAACCGTTTCGCCGGACAGTCGTCGCGTTCTAATAAAGGGAAGAGGGGTTACCGTTCCACTCCAGGTACCTCAAATCGCACGGTGACTTGCTATAATTGTGGCCGCCCAGGCCACTTGAATTCGGAATGCTACTTTCCACCATTAAAGTGTCACACGTGTGGTCAGATGGGGCATAGAGCGGTTTATTGTTCCGAGCCGAACCAGACTTTGGACACTCGGGCTTCTGCCCCAACACCCCTTGATCAAGGTGTTAATCAGCGGCAATCTTTCGGTCAACCTCAGCAGAATTTTGGCAGGGGCCGGGGACGGGGTCAGAACGCTGGAGGGGGGAACTCTAGCATCGGTTCGGTACAACCACGAGTTTATGAGATGCGTCGAACAGACGAACCCGATGCGGCGGTGGCTTCAGGTACCATTCATATTCTATCCTATCCAGTCCGTGTACTTTTTGATTCGGGTGCTACACATTCTTTTATTTCTTTGGAGTGTGTACGCCGTTTGAATATAACTTGTTTAACTGCTTGCGATCCCTTTATCGTGAGACTGCCTAGCGGGGATAGGATTGTGGGGAATCAGGAGATTAGAGAATTTCCGGTGGTTATATCCGGTATGGAATGGTTATCAAATTTAATTGTAGTTGATATGGAAGGCGAGGAGGTAATCCTCGGCGAGGATTGGCTTAATAATCACCAGGCGATTATGAATTACCGTACCAAAGTTATCACTATGATGACTAAGGACGGATCTGAGTACTCATTTTTGGGACGTAAGTTGGGCCAATCCAAGTTACTTATCAGTTCCATGAAGGCCATAAAACTTTTGAATAAAGGTTGTACGGGCTATTGGTGTTATGCGTTGAAAACGGAAGTAATTGAAGTCGATTTCTCTTCAATTCCGGTTGTTAATGAGTATCCCGATGTTTTTCCGGACGATCTTAGGATTACCGCCGATCGAGAGATAAATTTTTCCGTGGATTTAGAGCCGGATGCGGCCCGATTTCTAAAGCACCTTATCGGATGGCAACTTCCGAGATGCGAATTGAAGACTCGGTTGGGAGAACTTTTGGAAAAAGGGTACATCGGACCGAGCGCTTCGCCTTGGGGCGCGCCGTTCTTTTAAATCGGGAAGAAGGATGGTTCACTACGTTTGTGCATTGACTACCGTGAGTGAATAAAGTAACCATCAAGAATAAATATCCTTTGCCTCGTATAGATGATCTATTTGATCAATTGCAAGGAGAGCTGCGGTTTTCTCGAAGATTGATTTAAGATCCGGTATTATCAACTCGGGGTGAGGGAGTCCGACGTTCGAAGACGGCGTTTGGACGAGATATGGACATTACGAATTTGTAGTTATGCCTTTTGGGTTGTGAATGCGCGGCGGTATTCATGCAATTAATGAATAAAATATTCATCGAGTACCTCGACAGTGTGTAGTCGTCTTTATTGACGACATCTTGATCTATTCTCGAGATAAGGAGGAACATGCCCGGCACTTGCGTTTGGTCTTAGACATTTTGAGAACCGAGCATCTCTATGCAAAATTCTCGAAATGTGAGTTTTGGTTGGAAGAAGTTATGTTTCTCGGCCATGTGATTTCACCGAAGGGGTTCGTGTAGACCCGCAGAAGATCGAGGCGGTGTTAGGCCGGGCACCGCCTAAAAATGTTAAGGAGGTTCGTAGCTTTTTGGGCCTTGGCCGGGTATTACCGTCGGTTTGTCGAGGGGTTCTCGAAACTCGCTCGACCACTTACGAAATTACTCCGGAAGACCGAAAAGTTTATTTGGACGGATGAGAGACAACAGAGCTTCATGAATCAAGAGACGATTAACTTGGCGCCGATTCTAACTTTACCACATGGTAGCGAAGGCTTTACGATTTATAGTGACGCTTCGGTCAAGGCACTGTGTGTCCTTATGCGCATGATAAGACAATAGCTTTTGCGTCACGACAATTAAAACCGTATGAGATGAATTATCCTACTCACGATTTAGAGTTGGCGCAATTGTCTTCGCACTCAAGATTTGGCGGCATTATTTGTACGGTTCACCGTGTCGGATTTATACTGATCACAAGAGCACGAAATATATTTTCGATCGAAGGAGCTAAATATGAGGCAGAGACGTTGGTTAGAATTGATAAAGGATTATGATTTGGAGATTCTTTACCACCCCGGAAAAGCCAATGTCGTTGCGGATGCTTTGAGCCGCAAATCGGCATCTCTTCAAATGCTTGAGGTTCTTACGTCTCAGACGAAGATTCGTCAAGATTTAATTGAACAAGGGATCGAAGTTTGGCTTCAGCGAGTACAGGGACAGTTGTGTACTCTCGAAATTACTTCGTCCTTGGTTGACGATATCAAAGGGAAACAGTGGAGTGACCCGATGATTTCTCAACTAAAGGAAGATGTAATTAAAGGAAAAGCTCCAGGCTTTATGGTACACGAGGATAGTATTTTGAGATTTCAGGGCAGGCTTTGCGTTCCGAACGATTTGGAATTGAGACAGAGGATTCTCCGAGAAGCTCATGCTACGCCTTACTCAATCCACCCCGGAACGAGTAAGATGTACAAAGATTTGAAGCGCAATTTTTGGTGGAATAACATGAAGAAGGATGTTACGGAGTTTGTACTACGGTGCTTGACGTGTCAACAAGTCAAGATCGAACATCAACGACCAGCGGGATTGTTGAAACCACTCCCCATTCCTGAGTGGAAGTGGGAAGACATCTCGATGGATTTTATCACTGGCATGCCGATAACTCGGACTGGAATGAATATGATTTGGGTAATTGTCAATCGATTGACCAAGTCTGCACACTTCTTGGGTATTAAGGATACTTGGGGACCGGATAGACTGGCTCGAACCTTTATTGCTGAGATCGTGAGATTACACGGTAGCCCCAAGACCATTGTTTCCGATCGAGACGGCCGTTTCATATCGCATTTTTGGCAGGCCGTTCATCAGGCTCTGGGTACGGAGTTGAGATTGAGCACTTCCTTTCATCCTCAGTCGGACGGTCAGACAGAGAGGACGATTCAGACATTGGAAGATATGTTACGGGCTTGTGCCTTGGATTGGAGTAATGATTGGGAGCTTCACTTGTCGTTGATCGAGTTTGCTTACAATAATAGTTGGCATGCGTCGATCCAAATGGCACCCTTCGAGGCACTTTATGGTAGGCGATGTAGGTCGCCATTGTGTTGGGACGAGGCTTCTGAACTAGTTGGGACGGAGCCGGATATGTTGATGGAGACTAAGGAAAAGATTACTATTATCCGGACCGATTATTGGCTGCCCAGTCGTCAGAAATCTTATGCTGATACTCGTCGTCGACCCTTGGAGTTCGAAGTGGGGGATCATGTCTTGCTCAAGGTGTCGCCGACCCGTGGAGTTTTCCGCTTCGGGAAAAAGGGGAAACTTAGTCCGAGGTATATCGGACCTTTCGAGATTTTGGACAGAGTTGGAGATTTAGCTTATCGCTTGGCGTTACCTCCAGCTTTGAGTCACGTCCATAGTGTTTTTCATGTGTCTCAATTGAGAAAGTACGTACCGGATCCGAGCCACGTCATCGACTACAGTGAGATTGACGTAGCCGAGGATATTACCTTTCCGGAGAAACCCGTGAAGATTCTTGAGCGCCGTGAGAAACAACTTCGGCATAAGACCATTCCCTTTGGTTAAAGTACAATGGTCGAGGCATGGAGTCGAAGAGGCGACTTGGGAGACGGAAGAGAAGATGCGAGTTGAATACCCCGAACTATTTATTTCTTAAGTTTCGGGACGAAACTTCTTTTTAGAAGGGGAGAATGTAATATCCGGTTGTAATTCACCATTATCATTCAAGAATTTCATTCGGTGATTGTCACTCGGTGGATTTTCACTCATTTATAATCTTTCATCAATCATGTTCATTCACCCGTGTTCACCGCTCGGAAAACCTTCGAGTTGTGTATCGTTATTGTTCATCGTTTCAACTTTCCTCTTATGAGTTCGACTTTATTAGATCACCATTAATTTTTTGGTAACTCCAAAAATTCTAAATCTTTGCAATATTATAGAGCATCGAGTTAGCTTTCCAATGGTTCAAACGGTGAGTCAATCGAGTCCTGACGAGAGAGTTATGGTCGTTTTAGCTCACCCGCTCGTTATTGGCGATCACGCCGGCCGGACCCGACCGTGTCGTCCGACACGGCCCGTGCCGTACTCGCCGGAAATGCCGAAGTTTCTGCCGCCGAACTTCGGCCGTGTCGTCCGACACGGCCCGTGTCGAACCCTTCCGGATAAGCGAGAATCGTCTGCTGAGCACGCCCGACCGTGTCGCCTGCAGCGCGGTCGAGTCATGCCGGTCATTGTCGGACGGAGTCAGCCGGAAGGCCCTCGCGCGCGACCATGTCAAGCCGGACACGGTCGAGTCCCTGTCGTCGGTATGCGACACGACCGTGCCGGTCGGCACGGGCCGTGTCCGTGACGATCAACCCCTATAAAAGGCCCCCGCAGACGTTTTTCTTGCCATTTTTCACCTTCTTCTCCTCCTCTTCCGCACTGGCGTGTTCTAAGCTTGAAGCCATGTTGTTTAACAACACATCCATGGATTTCTTGAGGTTATATCATCAATAATCCGTCGATATCATCCCTTGATCCAATAATCAAGGTTAGATTTCTAGAACCCTACTTTTGGTAAAATTGGGGGTTTTCGTGTTTTTGTGCGATTCGTTCCATTTTGTTGATTAATTCATGATGAATATGATTAATCTTGTTGGTATTCTTAGTTTCCCTACGGATTCATGGTATATTTCGTGATTTTTACGGAATCGAGAGGGTTTGGTTGTGGTCCGCCCTCGTTGTTGTTTATATACGAATATACATGAATCGTAGGCGGGTTTTCGGGGGTTTCTTCGTGTAATTTGGATATGGATGATTGATTATCATACTCCTTGCGAATCATTTAGGTGCCGGAAGCGCGTTCTTGGACCTACCGAACTCATACCCTTCCTCCGTTCGATTTCTCGATGTCTCAAAGGCAAGTATACATTTATGATTGTGCGTTCTCGACTTTGAAAGTAAGAGGAATTGATGGCCTGATATGAACGAACCGTTTTTACGGCATTCATAGATATATTGATGGCATATTATGAACGAACAGTTTTTACGGCATTCATATATGTATTATTGGCATGTAACGAACGAACCGTTTTGACGGCATTCCTACATGTAACGGCGTATGATATGAACGAACCGTTTCTACGGCATTCACATACGTCATAAGATTTTAGTCATTCCGGAATAACTAGTCTTGAATTGATGAATTGACGGATTACATTTACTTTATTGTCGAGGAGTATTGTGTTTCATACTTGATATACTTGCACTAGCTATTCGACGGCTAACCCCTTTATGGGGGAAATACGTTTCATGTATTTCAGGTTCCAGAAGATCGGACAGGCAGGTACCGGGTCGGCATGAAGATGGTGGGCAAGTGTGATACTGTGTTGATCTTC
This sequence comes from Orobanche coerulescens, assembly GCA_033398695.1. Classification (NCBI taxonomy): domain Eukaryota; kingdom Viridiplantae; phylum Streptophyta; class Magnoliopsida; order Lamiales; family Orobanchaceae; genus Orobanche; species Orobanche coerulescens. The sequence continues at coordinate 130,366,764 of CM065812.1, read as the reverse complement.
CAGTTATGTTTTGAGCCTTCCATTCAGTGTTGTTGTACTGGATTGGTTATTGAATACTCGAGTATTGTTTTTCCTCTTTCCTTGAAGCTCCGGCCTGTGTTTGCCGAAGTATTGACTTGTGATGTAATGTCTGTGAATACATTGGTTATGTTTTTGAATACCTTTGTATCGTCTTTCTTCTCATTATATGTAGACCTTCTCGGTCAAGTTTTATAGTTCCGTGTATGTTTAGCCTTGTGTGTCCCACGGCGGGGCTCACAGCGCTGTAATATACCCTGAACAACTTGGGGGTGTTACACTTTCAAGGATGGTGGACTAGTGACCAATCAAGGGGACAAATATCACACCTTGGTGATATTGTCTAAAGGAGGAGATCATGGGGAGTTGAATAAGAATATAAGTGGAGACAAACTCTCACTTGCAAGAGCCAAAATTCCAGCCGTGAGCTTTGAAGAAGTGAGAGAGAAAATTATTTTCTTAGTCTTCATCTTCATCTTCTTCTTCACTTTTATTCTTGAGTTTTCTTGGAGAAAATTCAAGATACATTAAGAGAGATATATTATACACTTAGAGTGTAATAACAAAAGCTTCACCACTTGATTCTAGCCGTAACCTTAGAGGTTAATCAAGTGTTGTTGTTCCGGTCGTTTTTCCGGCGCGTGGCAAGTAGAGACGCGGTGTTTTCGGCGTTGGATCGTTCAAGGGCTTGGAGCGGATTGAACTCGTAGAGATCAAACTAAAGCTTGGGGAATAGCTCAAGAGAAGGTTTCCATTTAATCAACGGACTTCGAGGGTTAGTTTCTTACGACTCTTGCTTTTCGTTTATATATTCGTATATACGTAGCTCGATCGATTCTCGTAGGGATTCGGATCGAATTAATTTTCGTTTTACTGCTTCCGCTGGGCCTTCGTTTTAGGCACCGAATCCCAACACTTGATTTGTATAAACACATGTATAGAGTCAAGTATAAATAGGGTTTGACTTTATCGTGATCCTAAAACTTGATCGGGATATATGATTGAAGGGTTTATACGTATGTGTTATTCATATCAGGTTTTGGAATGATTCATATCATTCGTTCTTAGTTGGGTTACGGTGTGAGCCACGGACTTGCGAAGTGTTCCTCACACACTTTGGTTCCTCCCATTTCTGACTGAGGCGAACCTACAGAGTCGCGCATACACGATTAATGATGGATTAAATTAAGTCTGTTCTCTCTTAATGAATATTGGACATTAGATGTCTAATTGAATTTAACTTATTAGATAAATTAATCGGTCAGGGGAATTAAATAAATTATTGGGTAATTAATTTAATTCAAGTATAATTATTTCTTGGAGAAATTAATTATATTGTATTTGGCATAATTAATTAAATATATAAATTAATTAATATAAATATATATGACATACCAAAATTTATCTATCAGAATAGATATACGTGGATCCATAAATGGACTAGATAGTTGGACCATCGAGAAACTCATATCGCAGCTACACTTCCCTCTTGACATTGTATTCTTCCTTAAATGGTGGAAGACATATGACTTTGTAATGTTACTTTTTCATGTGACGTATTAATATATAGAGGGAAGACTTATGACTAGTGGTAGGTGGTTGATCATATATTAATCACACCACCCCACCACCAATGAAGAGAACTTTAGACGGGCAGAATACAGAGAGGGAGAAAGGGAAGACTTCTCTTTCTTCTTGTTTTTGCATACAGTGAGAGAAAAGAGAGATATCATCTCCTTGTTCTCTAATTGGGATAAGGCTTGTTCTCTATTTGGGATAAGACTTGCTCTATAAAGAGGAAGGGAGTTTTATTCCACGAATTTTTTCGAGCATGAATTGTAGAGACATTCAGTATTTTCGACATTGGAATTCCAAAATCTGCACGGATCAGATTCGTATTTGTCATCATCAAATTGAATAAGTTGGGTCTACGAGGGTACAATTTCGATTCTTTTATTTATTCGTTTATACGATCCTTGATCGATTCTCTTTAGAAGTTCAGATGAACAAGGTTTGTGCGCTATTTATTTCCGCTGCATATTCGATTTATGGCCTGAACTCCAATATTGGTATCAGAGTGAGGTCAATGTGATCGTATAGACGATATTTTTGGATTTTGAATGCATGTTTGATGATGTTTTTTATGATTTAGAATCATATAAAAATCATAGATATTTAATTGTTCGCCGTAGTAATATTTTCCGTGATTTTATATTATGATATAAATCAGGTTTTTCTTGGAAAATAATTTATATGAATGATATGAAAGTTAGAAATCATAAGATTTTAGAAATCTGCCTAAAAACGAGTCGAGTGCTTTCGTTGGACGAAGCAGCTCGCGGCTGTCAGAACCCAGCTGAATCCACCAGGTTCAGAACCTAGCTGAACCAGCTAGGACAAAACCTAGCTAATGTTGGGAGTACCCAGCTGATGCCGGGAGTACCTGGCTGATGTCGGAAGGGAACCCAGCTGATGCTGGCAGTACCCAGCTGAGTGTCGAAGGGAACACAGCTTATGCTGGGAGTACCCACTTGAGTCTGGGAGTACCCAGCTGATGCTGGCAGTACCCAACTGAGTGTCGAAGGGAACCCAACTGATGATGGGAGTACCCAGTTGATGCTGGCAGTATCCAGCCAAGTGTCGAAGGAAACCCAGATGATGCTGGGACATGACCCAGCTGATGCTTGGAGGACCCGACTGATGTTGGTACAGAACCCAGCTGGTGTTGGGCAGTACCCAACTGATGCCTGGCAACTTCTTGGCTATCGGGCACTGACCCTCGTTTTTCAGTATATTTTCAAAAATTAATTTTACGAAATATTAAATTATGTTTAATTTGAATAAATCATTTAATTTGGATTTTTTGATGATCAAAATTTAAAGAAAATATTTTGAGGGTTTACTATAGACAAATTAAATTGTCAATTAATGTTGAATTAATTGGATTAATTCAAATCATTACTTGTTGTATGTTTGACATATTTATGTGATGGGATGTAGTTTATGGACTTAATTTTTTGAATAATTATTATTCGATGGGGTCGTAAATGCCGGTTTTGAGCCTATTTATTTATTTTACTACAATATTTGTATAGGATGAAAATTATTCAAATGTAATGGATAGTTTTTTCATTATGGTGGCCCAAGGCAATCCATCATGAAGACGGTGATTCAAGACTAATTTTATTTCTTTTTACTATGTTGGGTCATTCGCTTGGCCCAATATTTGGGAAAGGTCCATGAAATACATGTTGTTAACAACTAGGTTGTTTTTTTACTTTATTCATATTGTATGAATATCTAATTGCGATTACAAATGAATTAATATGCAAAGTATAACGTTAATCGCGAAATACTCCCACATAAAAAACACTACACCAGAATCCCAGTTTTGTAACTGTCAAAAACTGTCACAAATGGCAAAAACAGTCACAAATGACTGTCATAAAATCACCAGTCACAAGTTTTTTTGTGACTGTCAAAAACAGTCACAAAACAGTGACAAAACCTCATTTATATGACTTTACAATACCACTTTTTATGGCAGTCACAAATATCATTTATGACTGTCATTAACAGTCACGAAATTCATCTTTTGTGACAATCATTAGCAGTCATAAATTTTAACTTTCGTGACTTCCATGGACAGTCACAAATATCATTTTTCTTTACCGTCTTGTGACTGTTTTTAGAAGTCACAAATGTTGAAAAAATACAATAAAAATTAATAAAACCCCATTTTTCTCTGAATACAATCTAATTATTTTTCACAATGAATTCATAATACAATCCAAATATATTTCTCAAAGTATTCACACAACACTCCAATTAATTTTTACAAGACATAAAAATCACAGTGTAATGCTTAAAATTAACACGTAAAAAAAATACGAACCAACCTATTGGGAATAAAATAGGAGGCAAACACTCCCTATAAGGGAAGTGCTTCAGATATCTTACTCTGCTTTTACTTAGACTTTTACACACAAGTAAAGCACTTATACAACTTATTCATCAAACAGTCTCTGCAACTCTACAGTGACAAATATTGTGCAAATCCTAATCATCGCTGTAGCATTTTATCACCCGAACCTCAGTTATATCAACACGCATCAACCGGGATCTCCAATTCATCCTCGATAGTTGATTAAACCTGTCAAAATGGTGGACCGGAAAAAAGACTGCAACGGTAGAAGCATTATAGATTAATTTTAAAATGTGAAGCAAAAGCTACTGCAACAACAGCAAATCACCCATTGGATTTTATTTCAAACAACAAACCATATTTCAAAACACTATTTTCTGAAGAGAAAAAAAATTATATGCAATCACAATTTGGGTAGGAAATTTCCTTCAGTGGAATGAAAATTTTGTTGGCGACCTAAAGCCCTTTCTCTTGAAGTTGTACAATTTTACTAATGTAGCTCCTAATAATCGGCCTTATAAACTGGTTTTAGAACCTACACATCCAAAGGAATTCGAACCTCCAACCTTTACACTACCCACCAGCAGGGGCTATGATATCATTAGGCTAAGCCTTTACTAATTTAGCTCCTACAGGAAAGAGAAAAGGTGGAAGGTTTGAAAGCCTCTAGTGAGGTAAACTATAAAGTTGAAAATCAAACTCAACAAACTTTTACTGAAAAAGTAACATCAACTGGAAACCGACTTCAAAAGCCCAAGGGGTGTCATTTGCATAACCAATCACTAACTTAGCATAGAATAAAAAATAAAGAGACTTACCACAGTCTCACTAATTGCCTGTGAACTAGTTCCTTCAGTATTGCATGAACCTGAAGTGACAATATAAACCCAAGATAAGCTTACTGTGACATTTTTTGAGGCAAGCCAAAACAATCCACATCAAACCATGAAACCATTTATAAGGATCAATTTAAGACCGAAAAAATAGATAAAAATGGCCCAGTGTAAATGCCATTGGCATCGACAGCAGAATCTAGATAAACAAAACTATATTTCAGATACCTACCGCATCAACAGCTGCTTCAGCAGGACCTTTAATAGTAATTAAGGCAGTTTCAATTAGACGACGATAACCCTGTTCGGGTGCGATAAGATGAGGCTGATAACCATCAACTTCAGTGATTAATTTCCGCACATTTTCCATAGCAAGATGTTTGTCAAACTGCAAGTGCTTTAGTGCGGCTGTCAGTTGATTATCAAAAACATTGTATATTTTATCACCACCTGGTCGACTGTCGAGTCAAAATAATAATTTTAAAACAAAATAAAACATGAGACAATATTGGACGATGCAAATACGGAAATAAGAAAAGAGATACATACACTCCATCCAGATGCTCTTTGAATATTCCATCAAATATACGGTAGATTTCCATGATCATGTACAACTTCCCCTGCAATGATATTCTGTATTTATAAATACGCAAGGGAGCAGGCCAAGTTTAAAAAGAAATATGGTATCCCAACTCAAACATGAGATGAAGCATATAGAAGGAACAATTCTGATATGGTATCCCAACTCAAACATGAGTTGAAGCATATAGAATGCAAGAATGCCTACTGCAAAGGATTAGTAACTCTGCTGATTGATTAAATGACCACATAAAAATTTAACAATAAAAGCAGGCAAATCTTACTCCAGCATCAGTTGCAATTGCCTTTCCTAGACGACTCAACTCATATTCCAGCTCAATAATAGTTTTGCTGATTAGTGACTGAAGACCTGGAATTCGTGATTTGATAACAGCCTCCAAATGCTACACAATGGAACAAGAAACTAATCAGATCCGACAATTTTATTTTGAGAACAGAAACAAAATAAAGTACTTGATACAATTTAAAGCAAGGAAATCCAAGAAATTACTCACTAGTATCACACCAGATATATAAGACTTAATTTGAAGTCAGTTACATGAATGTTATTTGTTTGTAAAGTCCAATGACCTAGTGCGTTTCTACAGTTCAGCATCTCTTGCCAGTAATGTAGGACAAAAGGCATGCACAAAATGTTAGTTTGACATATTCCTCGACAATTTTTTTTCTCAGTTCTCAATCATTATATTCATCGAAAACTAACAAGATTTGCTTCATTTTAATAATACTCTCCTTTTTCTTTAAACAATAAAAAGGTGGTAATATAATAGACATAGTAGTGCTTACTTTGGACAGGACTTTCCCCAAATGCTCAGGATAACTCAGCCCGTAACCCATTGGATTTATTTCAAACAACAAACCATATTTTAACTCAGATGTAAGTACCATAGAACAACAGTTCTCTTCCTGTGAGAAATCTAGACTATAGAATATCTCAATTGATGATACAATAACTAAATCCGACATCAACAGTAACAATATCCTTGATATATTAAACTTCATAAAAGCATAAACGAGTGAGAGGCAACAAACGGAATTTCACGGTTAACTAATTCCACAATGCTCATAGAAACAATCCACCTCCCACCTTTCTCATAAAGACCAATTAGAAATCCTATCCAACACTTAACATTTGGCTCAAACACTAAAATTACGTTTCCCTTTCCATAATCAGAGTTTCGGCCAAAAATTAGTAGGCGCGTCCATTTATTTACAGTGAAATACTACTTATTCTCCAACAAGAAATAAATGGCGCTTCAAATCGATTAAAATGCAATAAAGACTAACCTTTATGAACGGGATTCAACGTAGATTATCAGAGCGCTGTTGAACATAAAAGACGCGCAAAGTACCTCAATAGTATTAAAATTTTATGTGTGATGTTTTGAAGAAGCTTACCCCATCTGATGGAATTGAAGATGCAACCCTTCGATCGCCGGGGCCCAGGCCCCGACCCAGTCCACAGGAACGAATTCCACCCGGAAGAAGTGGAATTTGATTGCTCAGATACACCTCCGTAGCCCACTGCTAGACCGGAATGGAAAGATTATTCACCTTTTTTCCAGCCCCAACCAGACGGTCTTTGCCAGTTGTGCCATCCTCCCCGCTGGCTATATGGGTGCTGCGGCGTCGTATCAAGGGCCCTTCTGTAGGTAGCCCAAAAGTATAAGAAATGAACCCTTGCCCTAACTGAGCAGACATGTTTGAGTAGCAAACGAAGCAGAGGCTGAGCATGGTGAACTAGAAAGAGAGAATGATGAGATGGAACCAACAGAAGGCTGCAGGTAGGGTTGTTAGCGAATCGAATTTTTTTGATTCGATTCGTTATTCGAATTCATTTAGGCCGATTCATATTCATTTTTTTCGAATTCGAATTCGAATTCTACTTTATATTCGCTGACATAACGAATCAGAATACAAATCTGATGGTATTCGATTCGTTTTGTTCACGAATATTCGATTCGAATTAATTATTTATATATTTAGTATATTATATATACAATCAAAAGGGTTTCATTTTATTTCTCCACCTTCTTCTAGTGCTGGTCCTGTTTTCATATCACATTATGGTGGTTTTTGGCTTGTATTTTTTTTTTGGTGAGTTGTATTATTATTTTTAGGTTGTATTGCAACTTTTTATGATAAAATTTTGAATCTTTCATTCAATTCTAAAAAAATAAAATCAAATCGAATACTCGAATCAAATTGAATAATTCAAATATCCATATCGAATCGAACTCGAATCAACTTTTAATATTAGAAAAAAAAATCGAATCGAATAGTTCAAATAGTTTCACGAATACGAATCGAATACAGTGGTATTCGCTTCGCTTCGATTCGTTTACAACCCTAGCTGCAGGGAAGCTTTAGAATGATGAGTATGGTCTTTGTGACTGTTATTGCAGTCATAATTATTGTGACTGTCATTCACAGTCACAAATCCAGCGAGTTTCAATGTCACAAAATCCTTTTTTGGTGTAGTGAAATACTAAGTTGGAAAGGGTGCAACGTATCCCACCCCCCGTCAAACCCTTGAAAGATTGAAATATAAACCGAAATGCTATGCTTCCCAGTATGTTGGGGTAGTGTTTGGGGAAGGTCGATAAATTCATAGAGTGCAGTAGATGCCTTCGGTTATGATAAATCAAACCCCTGGAAGGCGTATGGGTTTCCGGGTAAGATTTCAGTTGTCAGACTGATAGGACTTGATGGTTTAAACTAAGATAGTTCAGCGAGTCATAGAAACCGTATGGGTTGAGGGCAAGTGAACTCGGGATCAAAGAAAGATCAAATCATTCATTAGATGGGTTGGTGCTGGACACCACTTTGTAAGACTAATAGACCAGAAACGGTATGGGTTGACCTCTATTAATTTTATAAAGAACTTGATCACTACTAAGAAGTCGATCGCTTGATGACTTCCAGTTTTTCACATGGGAATGTGTTTTTATGATAAAATTAGTGGGAGCCGAGTCATGAATAGAAAAGCTTTATTCTAAGTATTCGGATCATAATTCACATAATACTAATTAAATCTGATTTACTTTCTGCTATTAAAATCTCAAAATGATAATGAATCCACTTGCAATACTTCTTGAAAAGAACAACCTAACCGGACCAAACTTTATCGACTAGCCCCGAAATATGAGGATAGTCTTCAGTATGGAAATTGCGGGGATATGTCTTGGAGGCGAATATCCCACCAGCTCCTACTCGGACTAGGGCTAATCAAGAAGAGGTTGAAACCCATGAGAAGTGGGTCAAATACGATGTCAGAGTATGTGGCTTTATGATGGGCTCTATGACTAATGAGCTACAGAGAGAACACGAGACAATGGCTTCTGCTAGACAGATATTGGCTCATCTGACCGAACTCTATGGGGATCATAGCTAAACAGCTAAATATAAGATATCAAAGTAATGTTTTAGATCTTGGATGAAGGAATGAGAGAAAGTAGGGGACCACGTCCTCAAAATGATCTCCATGATCGAAAGACTGGAAGCTCTAGATTTTAGGATGTATGCTTCTCTACAGACCGATCTTATCCTTCAATCTCTGTCTGACTCCTTCTCACAGTTTGTCATGAATTTCAACTACAATGGGATTGCTTGCAATCTTGCAGGTTAATGGAATAAATTGTCAACTGCTCAATCTCAAATGAAGACACTAAGGGTGAAGTAGGCTGCAAATGTTCTCTCTTCTGGGCCTTGGAGGTCCAGTAACAAGAAGAAGAAAAACAAGCAGCAGCTGAGGCCCAAACCTATGGTCGGAAAGAAAAATGACAAGGCCCCAATGGTTCTGAAGGCAAGTAAGGCCAAGCCAATGGACATATGCTTAAAATTCACGGTGTTAGGCTAGTAGAGAAATGATTGTCCTCAGCTTTATGGTGCTTCAGGTACATTAGTTTTGGAAACAAATTTTCCTGCTAGTGTTTGTTCTGCTTCCTGAATTCTGGATTCAGGTGTTAGTTCTCACATTTGCACCGTGAATCATGTTCTGGAACGAAGCAGATGGATGAGAGCTGGGGAAGTGATGATAACAGTCGAAAGCAGACAGTGTGTATAGGCTACCAATATCAGATCACTTCATTTGGATTTAGAATTTGGTTTTGTTTTAACTTTAGATGATGCATTGGTGTTGCGAAATGGGATAAAAACATTGTGTCCATTATGTAGATCGAAAAGGTTTTCATTTTTTATTGGCAACGGCAGTTGGAGAATTTATTTTGGAAATAAATTAGTTGGTTCTTCTACATTATTGAATGGACTTTATCATCTAAATCTACAAAACAAAATAGTTGTGAATACTATGACTAGAAAGCATGGTAGAGATGAAAATAACCAAGCATTGAAATGGCATCTTAGACTTGGTCATATTGGTCAGACTAAGATTCATAAGATGGAGAAATATGGGCTTATGGGTCCATTGGGATCTGATACCTATCCTACTTGTGAATCTTGCCTTAAGGGCAAAATGGCTAAGTCTCCATTCACAAGGACTTTTGAAAGAGCTACTGAAAAATTTAGATTGATTCATACTGACATGTGTGGTGCTTTAGCAGCAGCCCGATATGGATATTAGTACTTCATTACGTTTACTGATGATCATACTAGGTGTGGTTTCGTGTACATGATGAAGCACAAATCCGAAGCCTTCGAGAAATTTAATAAATTTAAGGCTCTAGTCGAAAATCAAACTGGTCATCATATTAAGGCACTTCTATCCGACCATGGAGGCGAATACATGATTACCGAGTTTGATAAGTTCTTAAAAGAACATAGAATAGTATCACAATTTACACCTCCGGCAACTCTTTAATTAAATGGTGTTTCAGAAAAAAAGAACCGAACCTTGTTGGACATGGTTCGGTCCATGCTTAACTATATTGACTTACCAATTTATCTGTGGGGACATGCATTACTTACTGGCGCACACATCTTGAATAGATGTCCTTCTAAATCCATTCTTACAACACCACGTGAGATGTGGAGAGGTAGGAAACCAAGTCTAAATTATATTAAGATATGGGGATGCCGCGCCTATGTCAAGAAGACTAAGATGGACAAATTGGAAGCTAGGTCTGTTAAAGGACGTATCATAGGATACCCATTTGATTCAATGGGTTATCTGTTCTACATGCCCGAAGATCATATGATCATTGTTTCTTTACAACTACACTTCCTGGAAGACGAGTTCATTCAGGAAGGTGGAGCGGATAGAAATGCTTCTTTGGAAGAACATAGTGAAACTTCCGAGAAGACACCTGTGCGAGAAGATACAACCAAACCTTCTTCAACACAACCACTACCACCGCGTAGGTCGAGTAGGATATCTCAACTACCTGAGAGGTATGGCTACATGCATTTGGAGGAACTAGGTCTCTACCAAACAGATGGTAGCCAAGAGGATGATTCGTATGAACAAGCAATAGTAGATCTGGACTCCGTGAAGTGGTGTGATGCCATGGAAGCTAAGATGGACTCGACGCACACCAATCAGGTCTGGACTTTGATAAATCGACCAGAGGGCATAATGCCCATTGGGAATAAATGGATCTTCAAAAGGAAGACTGATGGGGATGGCAACGTGGAAGCCTATAAAGCTAGGCTTGTGGCTAAGGATTATACCCAAATGAAAGGAATCGATTATCAAGAATCCTTCTCACAGTTGCCATACTTGCCATATTTTCCTACTATGATTATGAGATATGGAAAATGGACATGAAGACGGCTTTCCTAAATGGATATCCTAAAGAGAAAATCTGTATGGAACAGTCTATAGGCTTTGTGTCCACTATCGATATTCATAAAGTTTGCAAACTTCAGCGTGCCATTTATGGACTGAAGCAAGCTTCGCGAAGTTGGAATCATCGTCTTGACAAAGTAGTCAAAGAGTTTTACTTCGTGCAAAATGAAGATGAGACTTGTGTTTACAGGAATATTAGTAGGAGCACGATTGGGTTCTTAGTACTGTATGTAGATGACGTTCTACTAATATAAAATGTTGTTGAACTGCTCAGTTCTGTGAAAGCTTGGCTTTCGAACACATTCTCCATGAAAGACCGGGGATAAGCTTTCTATATTCTAGGTATTCGCATCTATAGGGATAGAGCGAAGAGAACGATAGGACTTTCCCAAGCCCTTGTATATAGAAAAGATCCTAAAGAGGTTTAGGATGGAAGATTCTAAAAGAGGGTTCTTACCTATGCGACATTGTTTAAAACTCTCCAAAACTATGTGCCTTGAAGTGAGGAAGACGTGATGTAGATGAGATAGGTACCCTATGCGACGGCTGTGGGTAGCGTCATGTATGCTATGTTGTGCACGAGACCATACATTGCATACGTTGTGAGCGTAGTCATCGGTTTCAAGCAAATCCAGGTAAAGAACATTGGACAACCGTAAAAAACATTCCAAAGTATCTTAAACGGACTAAAAAATGGCTTACATATGGCAAAGGAGAATTATGAATGGATGGGTTCATGGACTCGAATTTCAATGGCGATGCGGAAAAAGGAAAATCCACTTCTTGGTACATATTTACTCTGAATGGTGGAGCAAATTCTTGGATGAGCTCCAAGCAAACCGCGGCTACACATTCCACATGCCGGGCCGAGTACCAGGCTGCCTTAGATGCGTCAAGGTCAGCATTTTGGATCAAGAAGTATCTTGAAGAACTTCACGTGGTCCCAAGCGCAAAGCTGCCGGTGCCGCTTTACTGCGACAACGAAGGAGTTGTCGCACATGATAAAGAACCTAGGTCTCATAATAAGACCAAACATTTGAGAGAAAGTATCACATCGTCAGAGAGATGGTGAAGAATAGATACATTGAATTGCAGAGGGTAGACTCAGCAAATAACCTTGCTGGCCCGTTTACCAAACCACTATCGCAGATTTTCTTGGAGCGACATCTGAAAAATATGGGTATTAGATACCACAATATATGGCACTGAGTGCAAGTGGGAGATTGTTAGAGTATGCCCTCGAATGCCACTCTGAGGATAAGAGAGTTAGGGCATTTATATGTGATTATGAACTTATGTTGTATTAATAATAGGCAGTGATTAGTTCTTTATTTATTGTATATCATTGGCGTTCTTGATTTGGTGAATAAATAGAAATAATGTCTGTGCTTTTCAGTCGAAGCATTCCACTCTTTATAAGATAATGAGTCTTGCACTGGAAGTGTTTAGAACTCAAATTTCTTAACTTATCCGTAGGTTGATAAAACTTAATTGGGCATTAATTTTAAATGAAGACTTGTATATCGTATGCTAAGACATGTGCACGTCTTTACTTAGGAGTAGTGGGAGCATTCAGTATAGATATACCAATTAGATTAATATACTCGGATAAGAATCACCTCGATTCGGTCACATTGATTTTACTCTAGGATAGTCAATAGCTAAATCGTAAGGTTATGATAGGTATATGTGAACCTTTGACTTGAGGGTTTAGTGTGCTTGTTTCATTAAGTTAGTCATTAGAGTAGTTCGATCCAATCACCTGTCGGTAGGGATCAACCTCGAAGTGCAACTTAATAGGCAAGTAGCATTCTTTATTGAACACCAAGAAAGGATTCTTTCTCCTTAAGTGAACATGATAATGTCCTATGTGGTTAGTGACAAATGAGATCAAAAGTATTTGGCCAAAGCAATTGAGCTGGTTGTTTTTGATGCACCAGAACTCTATGATCTTGATTTGCATTAACACATGCATAGAGTCAAGTATAAATAGGATTTGACTTTACTGTGACTCTAAAATTTGATCGGGACATATGATTGAAGGGTTTATATGTATACGGTATTCATGACAGGTTTTGGATTGATTCCTATCATTTGTTCTCAGTTGAGTTGCAGTGTGAGCTATAGATTGGCTAAATATTCCTCATACAGTTTGGATATTCCCATTACTGATCGAGGCAAACCTACAGAGTCGCGCATACAAGATCAATGATGGATTAAATTAAGTCCGTTCTCTCTTAATGAATATTGTACATTGTATGTCTAATTGAATTTAACTCATTACTGGGTAATTAACTTAATCCATGCATAATTATTTCTTGGATAATTTATATTTTATTTGACATAATTAATTAATTGGATCAATTAATTAATATAGATACTTATGATGGATCAATGTTTATATATCGAAATATATACACGAGGATCTGAAAATGGACTAGATGGTTGGACAATCTAGAAACCATATGACCGCCCCACTTCCCTCTTGATATTATATTCCTGCTTAAATGGTGGAAGACACATGACTTTGTAATCTTACTTTGTCATGTGAGGTATTAATATATAGAGGGAAGACTTTTGACTAGTGGTAGGTGGTTGATTATATATGATTCACACCACCCCACCACCAATGAAGAGAACTTTAGGTAGGCAGAATATAGAGAGGGAGAAAGGGAAGACTTTTCTTTCTTCTTGTTTTTGCATACACTGAGAGAAAAGAGAGATATCATCTCCATGTTCTCTACTTGGTATAAGGCTTGCTCTATTTTCCTTCTAGCCGTGTTCTTGGAGAACTAGGAAAGGAGTTTTATTCCATGTATTTTTCCAACGCATGAATCGTAGAGGCGTTCGACATTTTGGATGTTAGAATGCCTAAAGCTACACAGATCGGATTTATATTTTTCATCATCAGATTAAAGAAGTCGGGTCTATGAGAGTATGATTTCAATTCAATTAATTATTCGTTTATACGATCTTTGATAGATCCTCTTTAGAAGTTCGAATGAGCATGGTTTGTGCTAGACCCGGCAATTTCGTACACGATACGAAAACGGCACGAAAATTTAGTGTTTATATTTAAGTTTTGAGTACACGACACGAAAGTACACAAACACGAAAGTACATGACTCTGATTTAGTGTCGTATTTGGGTTTATCCCTCGGGTACACGACACGACATGAGGTACATGACATATTTAATTAAATTAAATAATAATAAAATAATATATATTAATATATTGTAATAATATAATTTAAAGTATACAATTTGATGCTATTGTTACCCAAAATATTATCCGGAGATGATATGCTGGAATGGACGAGTAACAAACAAAATGCGAGAGCACGTCCGTGGGGAAGTAAATAACACAAGATTTGTCGGGGTTGTTAATCCCGGGCTTGAATGCTCTCGCGAGATATTATTAATATGAATACTACTGAGTACAAATATTAATGTTAGAGTACAATTACAATGAGTGTAAAGACCCTAGTTATCTAGCTCTTGAGTGTTGTTGTTTGCCGGAAGAACCAGAGTTAAAGCTCTGTGAGTTCTTGTTACAAAGATGAGGTGTTCTCTATATTGTTTGCTGTGTGTAATCGTGTTTATGTTGTCACGTCCTGTTTTGCCAATGCTGGAGGCCTCCTATTTATAGGAGAAGAGGTTGCTGGGATGTCCCTGTCCCACACGGGCGATCGCCGTTCCTGCATTAAATAAGGCGGGCGATCGTCCCAGCACGTGGGACTGTTTCCCTAGAGTCCGTAGCTGTAGCTGGCAGCCGGATGCTCGAACCAATGAGGAGGCGACATGTGCCTCACGTCGCTGTCTTGGGAGGTCCCACCTAGGACCTTTCGACGGGTCTGTCGGTAGGTGAGGCCGTCCTTGTCACTGACAGTTGCTGATGGGCTGGTGTACAGCCTGTTCTTGCGGCGCCTGGAGGTCCCACCTAGGACCTTTCGGTTGGTCTGTCGGTAGGTGAGGCCGTCCTTGTCACTCACAGCTGCTGATGGGCTGGAGTAAAACCTGTTCTTGCGGCGCCTTTTGCGGATCTGCACGTGGGCCTTCATCCCGAGATTCGTTCTTCACAGACTTTGACGGATGTTGGGCTTACACGTGACATGGGACGATCGTCCCCGGTCGGATACTTGAGGCGATCGCCAGGTGCCAATAGACGATCGCCTTGGACGTCGACCCCTAGGCACTTGACCAGCATCTGTCTTCTTCAGTTGGCATCCGACCATTATGCCGATCGCCTTCGAGGTGTATTAATCGCCGCACAACAAATGCCCCCTAGCTCGCTCCGATGTTGAAGACGTGGGGTGAGGTGGCTTTGCTGGCGATCGCTTGTTCTAGATGAGCGACTCATCTACTTATGAAGCAGTCAATCGTCTCCCGAACGAACTGATTTCGAATTTGGACGACCTCCTCGGACGCTGAAAAGAGCGGGAAGTAGAAGTGGGCTTTGAAATGTCATTGGGGCACGTGTCGCGCTCCCGTTGGGGGAGTCCGATGGTTTTGTCAGACTTGTCGTTTGGCGTGCCCTCGAAACGACGCACACGCGGATTTCAAGGGCGGCATTAAATGCAACTTATCCGATGGTTGCACTTCAGCCCTCGAGATTTCGTTTATTTGCCCAGAAGTCCCTGCTTTCGCTATAAAAGGGGCTAGGGCTTCTGGGTTTATATCTTTATGCGTTTTTGCCTGAGAAGAAGACATAGCTGAATTTTCTTGAAGCTTTCTGTGCCGATCGACGTTCGACTCAGTCTCTAGGTAAGAACAAAAACTTTTCTCCCCCCTTTCTCTTTGAATATGTCTGGAGGAGGATCCATCGTGTATGAGGCGGGTAGCACTTCCGCCGCCGCGACTTCGACTTCCCGGGATGAAACCTCTACGGATTTTCACGTGGAGACGGCCGTCGAGTCCATTCGCGCTGGGATTGAACCCACGGAGGTTGAAGAACTCTTCAACAAGGCTGACGCGGCGAAGTCGGCGGCGGCGGAGCAGAAGCGCTCGCCGGCCGATGAGGAGGAGGCAATAAGACTGTACTGGGAGCAGAACAGTGTGTTCGGCCAAGCCTTTATGGAATTTTCCGAGCTTATGGAGAGACTTGCCGGACCACGCCCTAAGTTCGATTTTTGTGCATATTCGGTCGCCCACCCCCATGAACCCATAAAGCGGATGTCGTTTCGGGCCGCGGACCGCTCCCCGTGGACCCTCGGCCAGATTAAGAGTTCGGCGACTAAGAAAGATTTGAGTTGTTGGAGGGCAGAGTTCCATGTCCCCTCCGACGTTTCACTATATGTGCCTGCCGAGAATGAGCGCGCCGACAAACCTCCCGAGGGTATGGTCGCCGTTAACGAGTTGATCATGGGGGCTGGATTGCGGTTCCCATTGCCGTTCGCCGTGTCGTATCTGTTGACCGCTTGGAATGTGGCGCCGCTCCAACTGACGCCGAACGCCTGGTTGCAGATCGTCAGCACTTTGACTCTATTTGGCGGTCACTTGCTGTTCCGTCTTCCTTATGCGCTGGAGATGAACTATCTCTTTAAGCTGACGGTGCAGAAGGGTTCTGTTGGCGGCTACCACATCCAGGGTCACTTGGGCCGGGTGGTCCTTGGGGTGCCGAACAAGGTCCGGGGCTACCTGACAAAGTGGTGCTGGGTCGGCGGAGCGTGGAAATCGGCCACGAGCGACAAACCCGAGGATGAGTTGGATATCCCCACCGGCTTCCGGGAGAAAAATCCGAGTAAGGGTTTTAACTCTCCCTTCGTTCGGATACACCTTGAACTGATCTAATTTGGTTTTCTTTTGCAGGATCCCTTGTTCCAGCAGCCGGCGACCTACTATTTGATTTTTCGATCGTCTGGGAGCGAATCCGTGGTCTCCCGGACAGTTATATCGATGCTCACGTGATCAACAACGAAGCTCATTGGTTAGGCGCTCGGTTGTTTCGCTTTCCCCGCCACTTAAGGGTCCTAAGTACAAATGTTTACGATCTCCTTTTTGCTTGACGATCGCCTTTGATTGAAGAAGAAGTCTAACCTGGTTGATTGTTTTCTTTGACAGAGATATACTTTCCCCGCTACTCCGAGCCGCCAAGAGAAATCGCCATGTCGAACCCTGGTATCATGAATCGTCTCCGCCAAGGGAAGAAGGCGGGCCGTGCCCCTGCGGCGATGACCCGTCCTATCCCAGAGGCGAGACCTCTCATGGGGCCGATCGTCATCGAGCCGGAGACTCGAGAGGAGGAGCAGCTCCAGTGCAACCGCAAGAGGCGGAGGCCGGAGGAGCCCTTGCCCTCTGTTGCTGCTGAGGCGCCCGCAGTGGTGCTGCCGGTCGCCGCGCCTCCAATTTCTGCAGTTCCAATGGCGGAGGGGCCTACGCCCTCATCGGCCTTCCTACAGGCCATGGCGACCGCTGATGCCCAGACCCCACGGGGCAAGCCTTTCTTCGGCCGCGACCCCGAGAAGGTCGAAAGGTAAGTTTGGTTGATCTGCTGAGTTATGCCACTTGTGTAGGGGACATACTAACTCTCTTGTTCTTGGTGCAGGGTCCGTCTTGTCGAGCCGAACTGCTCGCCGATGGTGTTGGACTTCCTCGCGAGCAGATCTCCCCGCGAGCCTAGCGACGTCCCTCACTACGTCTCTCGGGCTATCGCCGCCCTGCCGAAAGCTTGGACGACTAATCTGGATGCGATTGCGCTCCGACGGTCCGGAGACGCAATGCAGGCGACTCGTGCTCTGACCTTCCAAGCGGCGACGATGGCCGCTCAGGCTGTGAAGGATTATGAGGGGCGGCCCTCTACTGCCCATCTCCATTTGCACCTTGAGGCTGCTCGGAATTGGAACGTCGAGTTTGCCGACAGGATCGCGGCAATGGAGAAGGAGTACGTGGAGACGGCCAAGCGGGCGAAGTAGGATCTCGACCGGGCCCGGGCGGCGACTGACCGGATGCGTGATCAAATGATGGAAGCTCGTCGGTTGCATGCGGCCTCGCAGGAGGAGGCGACTGAGCTGAAGGCGGTGGTGGATTGGTTAAATGGCGAGCTGGAGTCGTCGAAGGGAGAGCTGGCCGCTAAGGTTGCCGAGCTCCAGGGTGCGGATCAAACAATCACGGGGCTGAAGGAGAAGTTGGAGGCGACCGAGGCCGATCCTTTCCTCAACGTGGAGTATGTCAGCGAATTTGCCTATTACATGGCTTACGCTGACGCCATCCGCGCTGCCAAGAATGGAGGGCTCGAGGTCGCCCCTCTGATTGATAACTTCAAAGCCTATGTGCTTGAGCATCCTCTGCAGTCGACCTTCTTTGTGCCGATCCTTGACCTCTCCGACCTCGGAATCGACCTGAGCTGGTATCCGTCGCCGGACAACCTCGTTCACCTGGATGCCGGCGAGGAAGCGCACGTCGATCCAGCAGCCGGTGGCGAAGTCCGGACCGATCCAGCAGGCGGTTGCAAAGGCTAGGCGGGGGAAACCTGAGTTAGTCCGCTTTCATTTTGCTTTCACTTGTAATTTTTCAATTTTGTTGTGTTTTGCCTTCTGGCGCTTGTACTAATATTCCGAATGAAATGAAATAAACAATTGCATCTGATTCCTTGCTTGTATGATCGTATGTCTGAATCTTTCGCATTTGACTTCACACAAGTGTTTGAGGAGCAGTCGTTGTATGTATAGCTCCGAATGTATTGGTATACTTTAACTTCTTACTTGTAAATTTCTGAACAAAACCGATCATCACATGTGTATTTGAACAAAGCCGATCGTATGTGGTTCCGTCCTCCTGATCGTATATATGGCTCCGCTCTGCCCCTTGTTTTTTGTTTACTTGGTGAAAGTAGGGGAACGAAAATAATTCGTTTAGCGAGCTATCTTTAGTTTGGTTCTTGCGATCTTCGATTTTGTTGATTCCTCGAGGGAGGCCGAACATCCCGGCCTCGAAAGACTTCGCACAGTCGTGGGGTTCGATGGAACCGACCTCCACGACTATGTCTTGTGCGCGAGCGACATTCCGTCTGGTGGTTAACTTCTCGTGACTCACTTAATTGTGAGGGTC
Source organism: Orobanche coerulescens (assembly GCA_033398695.1). Taxonomy (NCBI): domain Eukaryota; kingdom Viridiplantae; phylum Streptophyta; class Magnoliopsida; order Lamiales; family Orobanchaceae; genus Orobanche; species Orobanche coerulescens. The sequence continues at coordinate 130,347,596 of CM065812.1, read as the reverse complement.
CTCTGTAGGCTACGTTTTGCCTCGCAATGTAGCGAGGGGGCAGATGGTCTCTTCCTGGAGGAGTCCTTATACGGGGCGCCGTCGGATAAATCGACTTCGCTACCATGGCTTGTTAGCACTTTTCTGCCTAAGAGGGGATACGTTGTGACGGGGGGAGGGACGCGTCGCATTGTCCAGGTCCACCATGTTAGATGATGGATCCGAGGGCGGGCGAACGTGTCCACTGATCTGTTTTGGAGGGTCCTTCGGCTACGCCCGCCTCATATTTAAACGAAAAGGCGGGCGATCTCTGTCCAAAGGAACCTTGCATGGACGGGCTATCGGTTCCATCGACCTCCAGAACCATGGCTGCACGTTTCTACCTCGGATCGCCATGTTAGATGGCGATCCTCTACGGTATACGTTGTGCCAGGGGGGGCGATCGCTTGCCTAGGTCCATCATGTTAGATGACGAACTCTTGGAGGGCGAGCGAGTCGTCCTCTTTCTTGTTTGTTTGTTTTGCCGAGACGAATCATTTAGAGGGGATCGGAAAATCTCATTAATCTCTTTGTACATTGAATAACTTAATACAGAGCTTTTATTGATAGTATTTCTTCAAATGAACGGCGTTCCAGGGATATTGGTGCGGAGTGTCGTCTGGGTGTTGGAGCTCGTAGGCTCCTTTGGTCAGCCATTTGGATATCCTGAAGGGCCCCTCCCAATTCGGGCCAAATACTCCCATGTGAGCCTGGACCTTTTTGAGGACTAGGTCGCCCACTTGGAATCACCTTTCCTTGAACTTCGAATTGAAAAATTTCTCGGATTTCCTTTTGTGGATTGTGTTTTTCATTTCCAAGGTCAGTCGTCGTTCCTCGAGCATATCCAAGTCGATCCGCCGAGATACATCATTGTCCGTCGTCATTTGTTGTGCAGTTCGGTGGCTGAGAACGGCGATCTCCAAAGGGATCACTGCTTCTGTTCCGAAGGAGAGGGCGAATGGGGTTTCGCCGGTTGAATTTCGGGTCGTCGTTCGGTAGGACCACAAAACATCCGGGAGCTCGCTCGCCCATCGTCCTTGTTTGGATTCAAGTCTTGCTTTGATCGTGTGTTTGAGAATCTTGTTTACAGCCTCTACCTGCCCGTTTGTTTGAGGGTGGTAATGGGCCGATGCCCGTTTGTTTGAGGGTGGTAATGGGCCGAAAATAGCTTTTTAATTCCCCATTTCTCGTAGAATTGTATAACTTCCAAACTGTCGAACTGCTTTCCGTTGTTGGAGATGATAGCCTGAGGTAGACCGAATCGGCATATAACATTCTTCCAAATGAACTTGATCACTTGTTCTTGTCCGACCTTGTTGAGTGGCTCGGACTCTGCCCATTTCGTGAAATAATCGACCCCCACGATGGCGAATTTACATCCCCATGGCGCCGTCGGCAAAGGACCGATGAGGTCGATGCCCCATTGGGCGAACGGCCATGGACTGTACATAGAAGTGAGCTGCTCGGGGGAGAGCTTGATGTTCGGGCCCATTACTTGACACCTGTGACAAGATCGGGCATAGGCGATCACGTCTTTTTGTAGGGTTGGCCAGAAAAAGTCTTGCCTGGTCGTCTTGTGGATGAGAGCTCGCCCTCCAGCGTGATTTCCACAGATCCCGTCATGGATTTCGGCTAAAACAAGTCGGCCTTCCTCCGGCGTAATGCATTTGAGGAGAGGAAGGCTGAAAGCTCGCTTGTAAAACCGGTCGTCCAATAGGGTGTATCTAGTTGCTCGGAGCTGAAGCTGGTGAGCTTTGATCCGATCTGTGGGGACCATTCCGTCCTTCAAGTACTTAACGAACGGAGTCATCCAGTTCTCTTCGGCGATGGCAACTGTGGTGACCAGGCTTCTGTCGATCACCGATTTTGCTGACTTCGTGATTTGGATGTTAGAGAAGTCTGCCTCCCCATCTGACGATGCGAGTTTGGATAGGGCGTCAGCCTGGGAGTTGTGCTCTCTCGGGACTTGTTCGATCAGCACTTCTTTAAACTTTGTGCACATTTCGGCAACCAATTCTTGATATTTGATCATCTATTCGCCGCGTGCCTCATATTCCCCATTGACTTGGTTCACGACCAAGAGGGAGTCCATGAAGATGTGGAGGCGACGAACGTCCATGGCGAGTGCTAGATCGAGACCGCCTACCAAGGCTTCATACTCGGTTTCATTGTTGGTCGCACGGAACCCGAAACGCACAACATTTGTAAAACTTTGGACGTCGGGAATGATGAGGACAATCCCTGCCCCTGCTCGCGAGCTGGTCGCCGAGCCATCTCCATACAATTTCCAGGCAGGACGGCCGACCTGGGTCGGACTGGTCGGGAACATTAATTCTACCATGAAATCCGCCAGAGCTTGGACTTTGATCGCCGTACGAGGAGCGTACGTGACACCGTATTGGGTGATCTCTAGTGACCACTTGAGGAGTCGCCCGTTGGTGTCTGGCCGGTGCAGAACTTGCCTTAGAGGGAGAGCCGTCAGAACCTCCACTTGGTGTTCGAAGAAGTAGGCCCTCAGCTTGCGAACATTCATGACTAGTGCGTAGCCGAGCTTCTCCAGAGGTGTGTAACGCGTTTCTGCGTCATGAAGTGCTTGACTGACGAAGTAGATCGTCAAGTGGGCTTGCCCCTCTGCTCGTACTAATACAGCGCTCAGCACGACCTCCGAGGCTGCCAGGTAGAGGAATAGCTTTTCGTCGGGGATTGGCTTCGCCAAAATTTGGGGATTAGATAGATACTCCTTGATTTTGGCGAACGCCATTTGACTTTCCTTCATCCATGCAAATTTCTTATTCTTTATGGTGGCGAAGAATGGCTTGCTTTTGTCTCCGAGCCGAGAAATGAAACGGTTAAGGGCTGCTAGACAACCCATGAGGCATTGTACCTGCTTGACATTCCGTGGCTCCTGCATGTCGAGGATCGCCTTGATCTTGGTGGGATTCGCTTCGATCCCCCTTTGGCTCACGATGTGCCCAGGAACTTTCCGGAGCTTACTCCGAAGTTGCATTTCTTGGGGTTCAGTTTCTTGTTGAATTTCTCGAGGATGGCGAACGTCTCGGCAAGGTCTTTGAGGTGATCTTCCTTTTTGACGCTCTTGACCACAATGTCGTCAATGTAAACCTCCATGGTCTTGCTGATCTGATCGGCGAACATCCCGTTGAGTAGTCGTTGGTAGGTCGCCCCCGCATTTTTCAGACCGAACGGCATTTGGACCCAAAAGTACACGTCTTTTTCCGTGTGGAATGACGTGTGTTTTACATCTTTCTCCGCCATTGGGATCTGATGGTACCCGGCGAAGGCGTCCATAAACAACATCATTTCGCAACCTGTCGTGCTATCGACCAAGTGGTCAATATGAGGTATTGGAAAGTGATCTTTCGGACATGCCGCATTGAGGTCGGTGAAATCGATGCATAACCTCCAGGAGTTGCTTGCCTTTTTGACGAGCACCGCGTTGGATACCCATTGTGGCTCGTCGGTAGCTACTCCGATCAGTTTGTTGTCGAGTAGCTTTTTGACTTCTGCGTCGAGCGCAGCATACTTCTCAGGACCGAATTTCCTACGTTTTTGGTGAACAGGCTTCCTTGTCGGGTCGATCTTTAGATAGTGGCAAGCGTGTTCAGGACTAATGCCGACCATATCTTGATGCGACCAGGCAAAGATTTCGATGTTCTTACGTAGTAAACTGATCATATCGTCTTTTAACTCGAGACCGACGCTTGAGCCGATCTGCACTTACCGCTCTGGGCGAGCCGGATCGATTGTTATACTTTCCAACTCTTCAATGGGGACAGTCGCTTCTCGTTTGGAATGTTCGCCGGACTCGATCCTTGGATCAATGTCAAGGCTTGGCTTGAAACCAATTCTTGGCTCGATGTCGTCCGACAATTGATGCGAGATGTCGTCCTATGAGTCGGGCTGGTATGAGGCGCTTGGCTTGTCGATTTCCATTAGTTGAATGTCGATCGCCTCAATGTTATAAATAGTACGGGGAACGTTTAAAGGGGAAGTTACGACACAGGAGTAATTCAAACATTTCTTTGCCATTAGCTGGTCTCCTTTTACAGTACTAATTGTCCCATCGGTAGTGGGGAACTTGATACAGTAAAAGAAAGAAGAGGCGACCGCCTCATAGGATTCTAGAAAGGGGCGACCTAGGAACCAATTATAGATGCTGGGCCTATCTATAATTACAAAATTGAGGTTCCTAGTGATCTTAACCTTGGGATCGTAACAGCATATTAGCTTGACAGAGAGCTTGATCCTTTCATAGGCTTGGACCGTGTTGTCGCCGAACCCTTGAAGCACGGTATTGAATGGCTTGATGAACTTGGTCAGGTTGCCGAGATGGTCCAGTGCAGATTTGAATATGATGTTGCAAAAGCTCCCATTGTCAACCAGCACACGGTCGACCATTTTCCCAAGGATACATGCAGAGATCACCAATGCATCCTCTTTGAGGAACTGCACTCCTTCCCTATCCTTGTTGGAGAAGGAGATGAGCACGTCTCTGGAGATGGTTGGCTCTGGGGGCACCACGACATGGACTCCGGTGAATGCCCTCAGCCCGCCCTTCCGCTTTCTATTTGATATGGTGGAAACCGGGGAAAGACCTCCGAGGTTTCCACCTCCCGACTGAAGCATATTGATCTGGCTGCCGGGGTTGATCAGAGGGATCGACTCATCTGAGTACTCCGGCTCATTTTTCTCGATCCTGGCAACTGGATTGGGAGGGAGACGGTCGTCGTTCTGTCGACGATTGCGTCCCCGGTCCTTTCTGCCCGGGGTTCTGGCTTGGTCACCAAATTGTCCAGCTTGCCTTCCTCGAACAACCTCCAAAGTTGTCTGAGGAGGTCGCGGCATTGGCTGGTGTTGTGGCCGGGAATTTTGTGGTAGGCACAAAATTTACTGCGGTCCAGATGACCATTCTCTCTCATCGGCTTCGGCTTGTTAAGACATTTGCGCCCCTTGATGTCGTTGAAGATATGGGACGGAGATAGATTGAGGTTGCGGAGGAGGTGAACTTCCATATCCTCGAAGGTCTTGAACTCACCGGGCGGCTTTGCGACCGCCTTTCTGGGCTTGGCGACCGCCTTCTTCGGGACGGGAGATGGCGCCTTCCCTTCTCTGGTGGGTCCTTCGCCTAAGCGAAGGGTGAGGATCCTCTGCCTGGCCAGAAAGTCAGCAGCCTTGACGCGGAAGATCGCGTAGGTCAGGGGGATGTCCTTCGTGAGGTTCCTGAACATGGTTGAATGGCCATAGAATCCCCCCAGGACCGAGTAGAGGGCGAGCTCATCGCTAACGGGCTCGCCGGTGAGGACTATTTCATCCACCCGGTCGATGTAATCTTCGTCGGGCTCATCCTTCCCCTGCCTGATCTTCATCATGCGGTGGGGACCTTATGTCCGAGCGACCTTGGCGGTGAAATACGACGTGAAGTCATTCGCCATCTTCTCAAAACAGTTGATTGATCGCGGTGGTAATGAGATGCACCACCTATGGGCAAGATCGCCCAATGTTAATGGGAACATTCGGCACTTCGTCGCGTCCGATGCCCCGCATCCGGTCATGTAGATCCGGAACTTGCTCAAGTGGGTCTCAGGGTCTGATCTCCCCTCATATAGAGGTGTTTGAGGAGGAGCGATCTTCGGTTGCACGGGGGCAAGCTCGATCTGGACCGCAAGCGGCTCACTTGGTCCGGCGATCGATCTCTTGGCGCCTGCCCCAGTTTCTATGAGCGCCTTCATTTCGTCGAGCTGGCGCTGCATTGCGGCCATCGTCGTAGCCTGACTGCTCGCAGTCTGGCTCTCGGAGCGGGAGCCGAGGCGATCATGTACCGATCTCCTGGCCCCGTGGTAGGCAACGAGGTCTCTGCCGCCGAGCTTAATTCTTGGGCGAGTGGGAGCCAGATGGCCGACCTGTCTTCTGGGAGTTGGGTACGCCGAACTCCTGGTGACGGATTCGGACTCTGACGTCTCACGACTGGGGCCTGAATTTCCAGGTCGCCATGAGGGATCACTCCCTAGGTGGCTGAAGACGGAATCGTCCCGCCTTACGAGCGCCTTTTCCTACGGCTCGGGGCTTTCTGATGATTTCTTGACATATAACCCCTTGAGATTTCGCTTGCCTGCACGGTGGATGGCTGATGGAGTAATGGTGGGCGTGTCGCATGCTCTACATCCCTCCCTTAGGATGGCCAAGGCCTCCTCGATCTGTTCCGCGGTTTGGAATTGATCGAGTGAGAGGCTGGGGACGTCCCTCGGGGGCGGGAGTGAGAGTCTAGCGTCACCGCGGTCACCTTCCGCCGCAGATTAGGACTCGGCCTGGGCCGGAATAAGGCGTCCGGTGGATCATAGGGTGGCTCTTTTCGAGGTCGTGGCAAACGTCATTATTCTGAAGGTTCTTCTTTAAAGAATAGTGAGTGTTTCTTCAATTATATACCCCGGAGAACAGTGAGTGTTCTTCGAAACGGTCGGAGAGAAAATGAATGTAGATGCCCTTCCTCTAGCGCCAATTGTTGTTACCCAAAATATTATCCGGAGATGATATGCTGGAATGGACGAGTAACAAACAAAATGCGAGAGCATGTCCGTGGGGAAGCAAATAACACAAGATTTGTCGGGGTTGTTAATCCCGGGCTTGAATGCTCTCGCGAGATATTATTAATATGAATACTACTGAGTACAAATATTAATGTTAGAGTACAATTACAATGAGTGTAAAGACCCTAGTTATCTAGCTCTTGAGTGCTGTTGTTTGCCGGAAGAACCAGAGTTAAAGCTCTGTGAGTTCTTGTTACAAAAATGAGGTGTTCTCTGTATTGTTTGCTGTGTGTAATCGTGTTTATGTTGTCACATCCTTTTTTGCCAATGCTGGAGGCCTCTTATTTATAGGATAAGAGGTTGCTGGGATGTCCCTGTCCCATACGGACGATCGCCGTTCCTGCATTAAATAAGGCGGGTGATCATCCCAGCACATGGGACTGTTTCCCTAGAGTCCGCAGCTGCAGCTGAGAGCCGGATGCGCGAACCAATGAGTAGGCAACATGTGCCTCATGTCACTGTCTTGGGAGGTCCCACATAGGACCTTTCGGCGGGTCTGTCGGTAGGTGAGGTCGTCCTTGTCACTGACAGATGCTGATGGGCTGGTGTACAGCCTATTCTTGCGGTGCCTGGAGGTCCCACCTAGGACCTTTAGGCCGGTCTGTCGGTAGGTGAGGCCGTCCTTGTCACTGACAGCTACTGATGGGCTGGAGTAAAGCCTGTTCTTGCGGCGCTTTTTGCGGATCTGCATGTGGGCCTTCATCCCGAGATTCGGTCTTCACGGACTTTGACGGATGTTGGACTTACACGTTGTTGCTACCCAACATATTATCCAGAGATAGATACTGCTGGAATGGTCGATAAGCAAACAAAATGCGAGAACACTTCCGTGGGAATGTAAATAACACAAGATTTGCTGAGGTTGTTAGTCCCGGGCTTGAATGCTCTCGCGAGATGTTATTAATATCAATATTCTGGGGTACAAGTATTAATGTTAGAGTACAATTACAATGAGTGTAAAGACCCTATTTATCTTAGCTATTGAGCGTGAAGATTGCCGGAAGAACCAGATATGATGCTCTGTGAGTTCTTCTAACAACGTTGATGAGCTGTGATGATCGTGAGAAATCGACAGTCCCTCACGGTGTGTATTAGCTGAATGTTTGAGCTCCTGGACTTACGAGTCTCGTTGGATCTGTACTGCAAGGAGTTCTTGCCTCTGCCGACCGTATTCTGGATGAGAGGTGCTGAGAGAGAAATCCCGGGGTAGATCCAAGAGAGGAAGCCGAGAGCCTGAAGGAATGTATGTTTTTGTATGTATTTCCGTGAATGATACTCTGAATGTCTGAACAGATTTCGGAACTCAAGGGAGTTAATTTTCGAACCTCTATCCAATTGCTGGAAGTCCTCTATTTATAGCACTGGGAGTTTCTGGGCGATCGCCTCTGCTATATTATAATAAGCGGGCGATCGTCTTTAGCACATGGGCTGGTCTCATTAAACTCTGCAGGAGCTGCTGGCAGCCAGCTGTGCGGTCCAATGAGAAGTCTGCACGCGTCTGAGTCGCTGTCACGGGCGGTCCCACCTTGTACCTTTCGGCGGGTCTGTCGGTAGGTGATAAGGTGGTGACAGGCTGTGGTCAACGATCCATGTTATGCGGCGCCTTTCGCGGATCCGTACATGGGCGCTGCTTTGAGATCCAGTATTGGTAGACTTTGACGGACGAAGGTTTTGTTCGTGGTACAGGACGGTTGTCCTCGGTCGGGCACCAGGGTCGATCGCTAGGTGCCAGAAGGCGATCGCCTTGGGAGTCGATCACAGGATGCTTTGAAGGTGGACTTGTTATCTTCGTTTAGGCGAGTTCGTCGTAGCTTGTTTGGTCGTGGACTCGGTCGCTCGGACCTTGATCTGATCGCCGTCGAGGCGTATAAATCGCCGCACAAAAATTGCCCCCCAACTCCCTCTGATGTTGGAAACGTGGGGTGAGGTGGTTCTGCTGGCGATCGCTGAATCTTGACGAGCGACTCAACATTCTACGGAACTGGCGATCGTCTTTGAGTGGTTTGGTTTTGAATTTGGATGACCTGGTCGGTCGCTTAAATGAGCGGGAAATGACAACGGTCACGGAAAAGTCTCCGGGGTACGTGTCGGGTTCCTGTTGGGGGAGACCGATGGTTAGTTATGATTCCTCGTCTGGCGTGCCATCGAAACGACGCGTCGCGGGTTTCAAGGGAGTCATTAATTGCGATGGTTGCACTCTGACCCCTAAGATTCTCCTTAATTGCATAGAAGTCCCTGCCATCTCCTATAAAAGGGCGCCGGGTTGCAGGGTTAAGACCCTTATGCGCTTTTATCGGAGAAGAAGGATAATATCGCCGAAGAATTTTCTAAAGATATGACTGCCGATCGTCGATCGATTCAATCCTCGGTAAGAAAACACTCCTTTTCTCCTCTTCTTGTTTCAAGAATGTCTGGAACATCTTCTTCGCACGGAATGGGCACCTCCTCCGCCGCCGGGGCTTCGACTGCCCGGGGAGGACCCTCTGCAGAATTCCATTTGGAGATGGCCGCCGAGGCTATCCGGGCCGGTATTGACCCCACGGAAGTCAAGGCGCTGTTCAATGAAGCCGACATTGCCAGGGAGGCGGCGGTTGAGCAAAGACGCTCGCAGATGGAGAGAGACTTGGCGGTGAAGGCCTACTGGGAGCAGCATAGTGCTTTTGGCCAGGCCTATTTGGCCTTCGCTGAAATCATGGAGAGGTTGTCCGGTCCGTCTCCTAAATTCAATTACCGGGAGTACTCGATCGCTCATCCTTATCAACCTGCTAAGCGGTCGCTGTTTCGGGCTGTGCAGCGATCTCCATGGTCCCTTGGCCAGATAAGGAGCTCGGCGACCAGGAAGGACCTAGACGTCTGGAGGACGAGGTTTCATGTCCCTTCAGATGTGGATCTTTTTGTGCCGGCCGAGAATGAACGAGCCAATCAGCCTCCGGAGGGCATGGTCGTCGTGAACAAAGCAATCATGGAGGCTGGGCTGTGGTTTCCTTTGTCATTCTCCGTCTCCCATCTGCTGGCTGCTTGGAACGTGGCGCCGCTCCAGTTGACGCCGAATGCCTGGCTCCAGATCATTTGCGTGCTCACCTTGTTTGGCGGTCACCGACTGTACCGCCTTCCTTCGCCGTTGGATATGAACCACCTGTTCAAACTGGCGGCTCAAAAAGGGTCGGTCGGAGGCTATCATATTCAAGGCCGATCCGGTCGGGTGATCCTTGGAGTCCCGAACAAGCACTACGCCACAAAAGGGCTATTGCAAGCAAAAATGTGGTGTTGCAAGCAAAAATATTGCAGTTGCCTGAAAAATTTGATCAATTGCAACACCGTTCAATAAATGTTGCAAATAAACTGAAATCTTGCTTCCTTCGCAACATTTTTTTGGCAATGTTATAGTAGTTTACAAAGCAGTTGCAACGTTTTATTGCAACTGCAACATTTTACAAAAGCAAAAATATTACTTAAGATGCAACTGCAACGTTATTACAACATCGTTGCAAAGATATTAATTTATTTTTAAAAAAGACGTGGGTCAACAAAAATTTTTCCCCCTACCCGAAAATAATCTCATATCTCATCTCTCTCTCTCTCAAACTCTCAACCCCTCTCTCAAACTCCATTTTTTTTCTCTCCCCGTACTCATCTCTCTCTCTCTCTCTCAAACTCTCAGCCACGCTCTCTCAAACTCCATTTTTTTTCTCTCTCCCCGTAAGAATCTCAAACTCCAAATTATATCTACTATAATTATATATAAACATATATTATCTCTAAATATATATTATCTACGAATTGGGTGAAGAATCGATTTGGGTGGAGAATCGATTTGGGTGAACTGCTCTCAAGCTTTGATTTCACACTGCTCTCAAGCTTCGATTTTCAGGTATGCTTCAATTCTTACTGCTTGTTCAAATTGTTTCAATGCTTGTATTATTTATATCTTGTTCGATTATTATTTGTGGTTTGAAATTAGGGATTTTGTCTTGAGTGTTTATATTGTTTATGTATTGGGCTCGTATTGCCATTTAAAAGTGTTTACAGTATTATGTGTTTTGAAATTAGGGTTTTTATGTAAACCCAAAAAAAAAAAATCAGGGTTCCAAAGTATCTCTGAGCGGATACGTAATTGGTTTCAAGGTCAAAGTACCTTGTGGTATACCCTTGCACTCTGAACAGCTGCTAAAGGTTCCATCCCCAAGAGAAAATGGTTAATGAAGACCTGGACCACCCCAGGAATGATGTCTAAACCACCAATGCTGCCAATGACCCCAGCTAACTGATTGTCCTATGAAACGTACAAGAAGCTTAATGAATTAATTAATCAATATTCGCTCCTGAGCTATTCTGAACTCGATTCGATAAGGTTCGTTGGAGCTCGTTTATTAAGGCTCATTGTAAATCACTTAACCAAACTGAAGGTCAATGTCAACTGGCCGGTTTGTTAGTTCCTGAACGTTTGGTTTTGATTTCAAATCTTATATGTGTGCTTATGATAAATATAAAGACATTTTTGTATACCGACCAAATAAATGCCGACTGTTCCACTTGATGGAGGCGGCATACCTAAGATCTCATATCCCATTACACTTACCAAGACAGCATTGGTCACTCTAACTTTATAATTTCTCAAATCTTCCATACTCAGAATCCCACCTGCTTTTCTAACATCTTTAATTAGCCGTTCGCCAACTGTTCCATTATATAAAGCTTGAGGTCCTTGCTCGGCTATTGCGTATAAGCTGTCCCCGAGTTCCACATTATAGCACGTGTCGCCAGCTTTCAAAAGTTTTCCATTTGGTGCATATATTTTCGATAAGCTAGTGTCTCTTGTTATCATTTTCGCTTTCTTGGCAATATTTTTTCCAAGGTATGGACTGATTATAAACCCTTGGCTGGCAAGTTTAACGTCAGGTTCGAACAAAGTCTGCCAAGGCAGCCGCCCGAATTTCAACCAAGCGATGTGAAGCCCAGCTATCTCGCCTGGACACCCATCGACAATGCTCCCTCAGACTTCGCTCCTGATTATTCTCATACATGTTCTAACAAAGAAAACATGCATAATCATTAAGGGGACAGAAATAATGTCAAGCAATATATCACCGTCATTAAATAAAGGGAAATTGTGCCAAATTATAGAAACAAATTAAAGAAAAAAAAACTTTGAGAATTACAAAAACCCACACCCGAGATTACACGTGTACTAAATTTTGTATTTGCAGCTAGAGCCAACTTTCCGTCTTACATTTTACTTTGCCATTCCTCAAATTTTCTAAATATTACAAATACCCAGATTCGAAAGCCGGGACCATTTGTAATATTCTGAAATTTGTAGAGTGTAATTGTAAAACACTTGATGGCGACGGTAGATTCCAGCAAGTCAACTGACGATTTGGTCAAAATGTAAGACATAAGGAAACCTCAATGGTAGTATTTGTAATGTTTTAATTCAAGTTGGTTTTTTCATGTAAATACCTCAAACCCTCCATAACTTACATAAATTATTAAGTCTAATCCCCAAGATTTTAAAACATTACAACAAGACTCCTCTAGAGTGATCTAAAACTGGTAATTTTTATTGAAAAGGGTAAACCACAGACCTGCAAGCGGCTTCTGGAGCAGTTTCTCTCATGTCGACCGCAAGTGCACCTGATGGAGACGAAGATCGAATGACCATAAAACCTCCACCTCCGATTCCACTTGACGAAGGATTGACAACTCCAAGGCACACTGCAGTTGCAACAGCAGCATCAACGGCATGCCCGCCTTTTTCAAGCATGAAAACACCTACCTCAGAGCATCGGCCATCGTCAGCAGCAACTACCACATGCTGTGAATTAATAATGTCACGGTTCCTCGTCTGCTCTCTGCCTTTCGACTTGGAATGAACTTTCTCCTCACTTGAGTTCAAGTTTTCTCTTAGAGCAAGGCCTATCAATAAATTGATGGCAAACAACTTGATAGTCAGTGTTAAGAATCAATATGCTGATTCATGCTGATTTTTTTTTCTACAAAAAAATACAATAACTTTCATTTTATTATCTAAAACATAATTTTACCACAATTAATGTCCCTTTTACATAATTAAACCCTAATTCTTTCCTATTTCCCTCCACGGCCGCTCCTTTTCCTCTCTCTCTTGTTGGGTTGTGGAGACTAACGCTGGTCATTTGATCCAACTGGGTTACAACGATTGGATTATAAATAGTCCGTTGTTATCACTATAGCTTGTATCTTCTCAATAACCTAGTAGTGCCTATCTTGGTTGGGCAACGCTTCAAGATGTAGTCGGAATTGTATGTCTTTTACCGCTTTTTATTTTTTTCCTTTCAATATTTGCAAGTAATATCGTAACATCTCTCGTCCCTTTCACTTTCAGCACTCAGTCCCTAACGCCCCCTCTCTCTCTCTCTCTCCCTCTCTCTCTCTCTCTCTCTCTCTCTCTCTCTCTCTCCATTCTCTTCGCCTGCTTCTTTTTCTTTCTTTTTTAACAGACTGAATCCGAGAAACTGTAAGATGGGTTTTTCTTCTTTATTCTTTCTCTTTCTTTTCTCGCCCTTCGGTTTACATACCTCTGCAATTCACCAATCTAAGATGTGTTGAGTGTAATTTATATGGATTGTGTTCAATTGTTACTTAATTGGTATTCTTATGTATCTCTGTTTACTGTATTACGTGTTTCGAAATTAGGTTTTTGTCTTGAGTGTAATTTATATGGGTTATGTTCAATTGTTTCTTCATTGGTATTCTTATGTATTTCTTGATATGTTGTATGTTTTTATTGTAGTAATGGACAACCTAAGTCATAAGTTTTTGATGAATTAATGTGTGTATTTAGATAGTGACAGTTTATAAATTTTTATGTAGGACGATATCGAAAAGATCATTACTTCCAATGGAGAAAGCGATACAACTGATCAATTATTTTGTGAAGCTGAAATATCTCATGGTCCGACTTGGCTTGTCGGGAGACATGTCAAACCTGCAAAGAAGAAGGAGAAAAATTGTACTGTATATGAAGACAACTTTGTGCAACAGTTGAGATTGGAGATAAAGGAAGAACTTGCCGCTGAAATGGAAGAAAAATTAAACAAGAAGGTGCAGGAAAACTTGAGAATGGTCCTTAAAAAATTGGGAGAAGCTAATCCCAGTTTCAATCTTGAAGTAGAGGAACTCTATACGAGTAACTCTAGTGATGGTGGAAATGTACTCCGGTGACTGAAGTAACTCCAATTGAAGGAACCAAGGCGATGGCAACTCCTAGATTACTTAAGATATTTTGAACTTGTTTTTGCTAGAATTAAACTTAATGATTATGTCTGACTCTAGCTACTAGGGTATGGATGTATTTTATTTTGGTATGGCCAGATTTTATTATGGTATGAAACTTGGGCTTGTTTTAGGTATCAAAGTTGGCTTTTTTTTTTCTTGAATCAAAGTTGGATTTTTTTTGGTATGTAGTTTACTTTTGGTAGCATTCGTATGATATACAGGATTTTTATGATGCAAATTATGGTATGGCCGTATTTTATTTTGGTATGGCCGGATTATATTTTGGTATAACCGGATTTTATACGGTATGAAACTTGGGCTTGTTTTAGGTATCAAAGTTGGCTTTTGGGCTTGTTTTAGGTATCAAAGTTGGCTTTTTTTTCTTAAATCAAAGTTGGATTTTTTTTTGGTATGTAGTTTACTTTTGGTAGCATTCGTATGATATACAGGATGTTTATGATGCAAACTGCTATTGCAAGGCTTTGTGTTTGGTACTGCAATACTGATATTGCAATATTTTGTGTTTGCAACTGCAACACTGATGTTGCAATACTTTGTGTTTGCAACTGCAACACTGCTATTGCAATATTTTTGTTTGCAACTGCAACACTGATATTGCAACACTTTGTTTGCAACTGCAACACTGCTATTGCAATACTTTATGATGCAACTGCAACACTAGTTAGATGTCGGCTATCGTCTATAGAAATACTTATAAATGTTGCTGTAGTTTCGAAAAATGTTGCAGTAGAGTTCAATTGTGACATTTCTGCTGTTGTTGCAGTTTATGGGCATATCGTTGCAATAGGAGGCTACTGCAACGGCAAAAAATGCAACGAAAGCTGTATCGTCCAAAATCGTTGCAGTTTCCATTTTTTGGCCCTTCTGCAACGTTTTTGGGACATTCTGCAACATTTTTGGAGCATTGCAATAGGCCATCCATGGTGTAGTGAAGGTGCGGGGCGACCCGGCGAAGTGGTTCTGGGTCGGCGGTTCATGGAAGGCATTAGCGAGCGACAATCCCACCGACGAGCTGAATATCCTCACTAGCTTTCGGGAGAGGAATACGGGTAAGGGTTCTGGGTTCCGTCTCGGGGGCCCACGGCGCTGTAATATTCTCGGGTGGCTTAGGGGGTGTTATATCTGATATGTATTTTTGTAACTGAGATACGTGAAACACATTATGAACATGACTCAGCGATAGCAGCAAGGCAAACCTGTACGCCAACTCCCCAACTCTTTCAAGAATCTCGAATGATCCGATATATCTTGGACTCAGCTTTCCTTTCCTCCTAAAACGAAAAATTCCCCGGGTAGGAGAAACTTTCATAAGTACGTGATCTCCAATTCCAAACTCTAACGGGCGATGGCGCAGTTCTGCATAAGATTTCTGCCGACTCTGGGCAGTCAACAGCCTTTCACAAATTAGAGCTACCTTCTCTTGAGTTTGTAGTATCAACTCTGGTTCCATCCCAATTAATTCAGACGAATCGTACCAACACAGCGGTGATATGCATCTTCTTCTGTATAATGCTTCAAAAGGTGCCATATTAATGGAAGCATGCCAACTATTGTTGTCGGTGAATTCAATCAATGGTAGATGAATTTCCCAATCATTCGACCAATCTAAGGCACAAGCTCTCAACATGTCTTCTACTGTTAGAATAGTCCTCTCAGACTATCCATCAGTCTGAGGATGATAAGCTGCGCTAAAGTTCAGCTCGGTTCCCAAGGCTTGATGAACTGCTTTCCAAAAATCAGGACTTGTTCGATCAGAACTTCTTCAAACTTTGTGCACATTTTGGCGACCAATTCTTGATATTTGATCATCTATTCGCCGCGCGCCTCATATTCCCCAGTGACTTGGCGAGTGGAGGCGACCAAGAGGGAGTCCATAAAGATGTGGAGGCGACGAACGTTCATGGCGAGTGCTAGATCGAGCCCGCCTACCAAGGCTTCGTACTCGGCTTTATTGTTGGTCACACGGAACCCGAAACGCACAGCATTTGTAAAACTTTGGCCGTCGGGACTGATGAGGACAATCTCTGCCCCTGCTCGCGAGCTGGTCCCCGAGCCATCTAAGGTGGAAGTCTTATTATGCCTATAAAAAATTTGTCGTCTAATTATTTTGGGCTTATATTCTTATGAAATGAAGGATTAATTATTAAATGCATGCAAGATCTTGGGTTTTATGAATTAATTAAATATTTCAATCAAGATATTATGTTATTAGTTAACCACTAAAATTAAAAAATAATAATTATTTGAAAAATTTGCACTTTATTTAGTCGGTACAGAACAAACTATTTCACCACGATTCAAATCAATTTATACAAATATGTTAGTGTATGCTAATAACCAAAATCAGCTAATCTCAAACATACAGTACAACCTCTCACATAATTATCTAAAGTTATATAGATTTTGAACTATTTATGTGACTTTATATGGCACCAATAACGTGATCTTTTCTGTCACACCAAAACACTGCATTATATACAATATAAAATAAATAGACGATATTTGCATAACCATAATAATGTGAATTAATATACAAAACATATGACGAAAAATTAATAATCTCATTGATAAAATAGAAGATAAGATAATACAAGTATAATGTATGCTTTAAGTATATAATTCTAACAACCCGAACATATGAAATACATATTATGAATAAATTGTATAAACAACAAAAAGATTAATAATTAATTGTAAATAAATCATACAAATTAAGAAACTCAGTTTAGATTTTACATATCTGTACCGTTCTAGACCCGATTAAAAATAATTTTACAACTCGTTCGCCTCCAAACTCATATAGTGATGCCCGCTAATGACGAATTCGTTTCAAAGTATTTAAATAATGAAATTTAAATTATTACAATAAATGATTACCATGCATCCGTTTCAATAATACTTGAACGTTACATGGTGAATATTAAATCATAAATAATATAAATTATAAAGTTTTATATTAGATTTCAATTATAAATTTGAAATTTATACTATCTACTAAACCCATTCATAATTGATATATTCTTACCCTTTCTAAAGCTAATTAAAGTTTTATGTAGGCATGTCGATTAATGTGATATTTATTTGAACTACTAATTAACACTTTTCTTGTTTAATTTTTTTTTGTTCATAATATTCTTTTATGTTTACAAAATTAACATAAGATCAAGAATACTATAAATTAAATATTCATCTAAAAGAACCCGCAAGAGTAGTCAAGTTAGTGTAGTAGGTGAGCGCGGGACTGAAAGGTCACGAGTTCGATTCCCCCTACCAATAGTTTCTTGGTTGAGCATGTCACACATGGCTTGCCTAGTGTGTTTTACCTGGTTGGCGTAGTTTGCAGGCTATTACGTTCAGCCCGAAAGTTTATTCAGTGCGCACTGAAAGAGTAACGACTGCGGGTTCTCCGTCATCAAAAAAAATATTCATCTAAAAGAAACTTTCTATACGGCCGAATTTTTTTATCTAGCCAAAAGTTGAAGAAAATCAACTAAAAAAAATATCTATGTGGCCAATTATTTCTTTAATCATAGTAAAGGATAAACCAGAGATAAATATAGTAAACACAAAAGATTATGAAAGAGGGAACTCTCGACGTAACCATATCGATTAATGTGGTGCTTTCATATTAGGCGAACTCCAAACCAAATCAAACTAAATATACTCAGTATATCCCGCTCAGAGCAGGGTCTGGGGAGGGTAAGATGTACGCAGACCATGTCCCTACTTATTATGGTAGGGAGGGTGTTTCCGTAAAGACCCTCAGCTTAGTGCACAGCAGAATCTTGTGTGATAAATACAAAGGAAAACATATGATTCGAAAAATCTCGAGACCATACCCATGGCTTAATCCATATGGGACTTACCTAAGCGGAATTTGGCTACTTCACTCCCGATGAACGCTGCTCTAACAAAAGAGAGGTTGACTCTACGCACAGCTCCCTGTCAAAAATACACCACACGCAAAGACAATAGGGTAAAATATACAATAAAAGTAAAAAAAAATACAATGCTCTAGGTCAAAGCTAACCGAGATAACTCAACCCTGATGCTCTCAACTACAGCACTGCTCCCTACAAAAGAATCCACAACTCTGATCTGGTGCCTCCAAGCGCACCTATCAACCGTCATAGTCTCGAAAAGGTTTAAGGCCTTCAAATCTAATCTCAGCTGCTCCTCCCATGTCCTCCTCGGTCTGCCTCTCCTCCTCTCCCCGACAACCAATAAACTCTCGACCCTCCTCACCGGAGCAGACGCCTGCCTCCTGCGGACGTGGCCAAACCATCTCAATCTCCCTTCCCTAACTTACGCTGAGATGGGCGCCACTTCCAGTGCGTACCTAAAAACCCCGTTCGCTATTCAATCTAACATTGTGCGACCACATGACAAACGTAACATTCTCATTTCAGCCACTTCCAACTTGCTCTCAAACGACTTCTTCATCGCCCAACATTCGGAGCCATACAACATTGCAGGTTGGATTGCCGCTCTATAGAATTTACCCTTCAACTTTAAAGGGACTTTCTTGTCGCACAGGACCCCTGTCGCTGCTCTCCACCTTAGCCACCCCGCCTTGATGCGATGCGTGACATCGTCTTCACACTCACCTTCCTTCTGAATGATCGAACCCAAATACTTGGACTTTTCCGTACGGGGTACGATCTGATCCGCAATCATTACCTCTACATCTTCCTCATTGGCCTCACCACTAAAGTTACACCAGAGATACTCGGTCTTAGACCGGCTCACACGCAATTCCTGGGATTCTAACTTAGCCCTCCAAAGCTCCAACTTCGAGTTCACCTCCCTCCTCGACTCCGCCACTAACACAACGTCGTCAGCAAAAAGCATGCACCACGGGATGCCATCTTGAATCCCTCGCGAAATGACGTCAAGGATTAGAGCGAAGAGAAGAGGGCTTAGCACCGACCCCTGGTGTAGCCATATCTCAACCGGAAAATACTGGGTGTCACCAACTGGGGTCCTAACGCACGTCCTAGCTTGGGAGTACATATCTTGGATCGTCCTAACGAACGGAAACGACACCCTCCTCTCTACTAGGTTCCTCCAAATAACATCGCGCGGAATGCTATCATAAGACTTCTATAGATCTATGAACACCATATGGAGGTCCTTACGCCGCTCTCTAAACTTCTCTATAAGGCGTCTGATGAGATGAATGGCCTCAGTCGTGGTCCTCCCCGGCATGAAGCCAAATTGGTTCTCTGAGATCTCAACTTCTCTTCTAACCCTGCATTCCACTACTCTTTCCCAAAGTTTCATAGTATGACTGAGGAGTTTAATACCCCTATAGTTACTACAACTTTTAACATCGCCTTTGTTCTTGAAAAATGGCACGACAATACTATGCCTCCACTCTGTCGGCATCTTAGAACCTCTGAGGAGGATGTTGAACAGCTCTGCTAACCACTGAACTCCGACTTCTCCCAGACAAAGCCACACCTCAATAGGGATCTGATCCGGGCCTACAGCCTTAGCTCTACCCATTTTCATTAGGGCACCCTTTACTTCCTCCTTGCTGATGCTCTCACAGGAACTAAACGAACGAGCAGAGGATAGACTAACTCCTTGCACCACCGACTCACTACCTCTATCCTCATTGAAAAGTTCGAAAAAATACCTATTCCACTGCTCCTTAATAGCCACATCGTTCACTAACACTTGGCCCAAATCATCCTTAATAAACTTAACGGGACCCAGGTCGCGCCGCCATCTTTCCCTAGCTTTCGTTAGTTTAAAAATAGCATTCGCTCCTTCTTTGGTGTCTAGGCGCTTGTACATCTCCTCGTAAGCCTCACCTTTAGCCTTAGTCACTGCCTTCTTAGCCTCTCTTTTCGCCACCTTGTACGCTACAATCTTCAAGATTCTCTCCTCCCCAGCACTAACCGACAAAAGCTCCTTAGGCGAACTCGTTTATATGAAATAAACAGTAGTTAGGGCCTCTTCTCTTCGGAAAAATTCAATCAATCAATCAACTAATCAATCAAAGTAACTAATAATTTAAAAATGAGTAATAATAATAATATAAATGATATTATTATTAATAGAAATAATAAATGATTATAAATAATAAGCTAATATAATAATACCTATTAACAATAGAAATATTTTAAAAAATATATTATTAATTTTGATAAATAGTATGAGGAGATGAATACTTGTTGATAAATATATTATTAATTTTCTTTCACTTTTTATTTTACCTCTTCTTCTTTATTAATTTTTCCCCTTCTGTATTTATGTGGCTAGGGGTGGACATTCGAGTCGGGTAGTTTGGGTACCCAATCGGATACCCGAAAAGTTGAGTACGGAATCGAATACCTGAAAAAGTTCGGGTTCGGAATTCGAGTATTCGACTCTGAACTTCAGTTACCCGATTATTTTTATATAAAGTTGTAAGAATTATTAGGGCATTGAATCCTTTAGATTTTAAAGGAAATATATAATAAAAGTGTTTTCAATGAAATGATATATATATATATATATATATATATATATATATTGTGTGTATATATATATTATATAATGATGGTATTAACAATCTGAATTGATGATAAGCACTAAATATATATCATCTTTGTAAAATTAATGTTATGAAAAGTTATGTACGAATTCTACTATATTATTTTATTTAATTTCTATCTTATCACTAATAGGAATTAAAAAATATATATGTGTGTCAAATTGATTTCAACGTACTTGAGAAATTTAATTTTTATTATTAAATTATTTTAAAAAAGTACAAGAAAAAGGTAGTGTAGCATAATAAGGAAATAGTATATAAACCTGCCTATGGTTGGCCAATCCATGATAGATATATATATATATATATATATATATATATATGTGTATATATATATATTTAAATATCTAATAATAGGATTTTAAATAAAAATGGAAAGATATTTTTTAAGAATTAAATAAAGTTATATAAGGTGGAACAATAATATATAATTCTAATAATTATGGAAGAAAATAACGGGAAAATAATATGAACACATATATTACTATAATTTCTCAAATTCATTAAAATCTTTTTAGTTATATAATAAATAATAAATCAATCATTAGATAATTATATATATATATATATATATTTAGACATATATATCTCGTCTAGTTATTTATATATATGTGTGCATATTGTTTGTTCACGTCTTCTTGGTGCTCTGCAATCTTCAGCCTTGGCCTTTCAATCAACAGTCGGTGCGACGCGTGACGGCATCTTCAAGGTACACAATGACTTACTTTTCTTGACTTGTGTTTGAAAATTTTTTGGGTAGAAGATATATAATGACGTTCATATTTCATAGCTTGCGTTTGAGATGTATTAGAGATATTTTATATTTTCTTGTCTCACGATTAATTGAAGATGATTTTAAATTAATTTGGCTACAATTCTGTTGGATAACAGACTAATATTTTTTAAAAATTTTATTTTAAAATTATGTTGTAGTTTGGCTGTAATTTTATTAGGTCAAATTTTATGTGTCTTGATGTTGTTTTGACTGTGAAATGAGAGATTAATGGTGGCGGCTCATGAGGTTTCAAGTTATTTGCCAAATGTTTAACTAAGTGTTTAATAGCTACTTCGCAATGAATAAAGAAAGAGCATCTTTCACCACAAATGTTGTTACGGCACTTTTGGCAATCTTGCCGGAATATATCTCCTCCACAGGTGTAAAACTGATTGGAGTAAGGTTGCTGCAACGTTGAACATTAGATTAGGAAAACAGACTACAGTAGATAGCATTAAGAATTGGTTCACTAATCAAAAAGAAAGGCACAAAGCTTGGAATGAACTGAAAAAGTGGACTGGTATTGGATGGAACGAAAATAGCTGCCATGTAGTTGATGAGGCCAGTGATAAATGGAAGGCTTTTCAGAAGGTACCTCTTAACTAACAATAAACTCATAAGTATTTTAGTTATATTCATCTATGTTTTACTATAGCTGTTTGGTACTTGTTAAAACTAAACAATTGACAAATTTCTTTTTGCAATATTATTTTACTGCAGCGATACAAGTCCATAGCAAATGTGTTTCTTAAGGCTCCACTAAATAATGAGGCAGAATGGGATAAAATCTTGCGTGGTGGTTATGCAACAGGTGAGAGATCTTGGGCTCCAGCTTCTGGTGTTGGTAGTTTATTTGGAAACAAGGAACCTATGATTATTGAAGAGGAAGGTGTTGATAACTCACAGGATGATGTATTTGATGATATTCATATTATTGGAACCATGAAGAATGAAGGGAGTGAAATTAAAGTTTCCCCTGAAAATCTTGCTACCAAGAAGCGTAAATGCAGTGATACTAATGTCTTGCCATCTAAGAAAAGTTCAAGGGAGGATGACATTAATTTATGCCTTGATATTTTAAAGAAAAACATGTCTATTGGTTCCTCTAAAGGTCATTATTCGCCACCCCCGAATAAATATCAACAAGTATTCACAATTTTAGAGTCCATGGATGATGTTTCTAAGCATGGGCCAGAATTTGTTGTGGATGTCTTAGAAACCATACGGAGTACTCCGGATTGCGTTGAGGTTTTCAACACATTACCTAACAATCAGGACAGACTCCACTTCTTGAAGAAGCATATTCAATTTCCAGATGATGTCAACAGCCCAAGCATGCAGAAAGATGATTTTGAATCTGATTACTAAGATGGTGGTTGAGGATTAAGTGACACTTTATTGTGTCTAATTGTTATGGTCTTTTAGTGTTATTGATTTCGTTATAGAACATATATTATTTATCTTGTAGAACATTTGGCATTTATCTTCGTTGTGGATTTTATGGTTGCTATTATTTGACATTGTCTTATTATTGTAGAACTTATTTATATTTAATTGTTTCCATTACGCCTATATTTATTAGTTCTAATCAACTCTGTATTTATGTTTAATGTTCCTTTGTAGAATGGATAAAAAAAATGGATAAAGAATTAGTGAGACAAAGTTTGATGTGTATAGCATTGCATGAATTGAAGAGATTAATGACTCATGTAGAACGGATACCTTGGCATTCAGGGGGAGAATCGAGCTATGATTTCATACATAGGTTATTGATGGATCACCATAACTTGTGTAAAGAACAACTCCGGTTACATAGAGATGTTTTTATAAATCTTGCTAATACCCTTAGAGCAAAAAAATTTCTAGTAGATGGTAGATATATACACATTGAAGAGCAACTTGGGTTAAGTTTGTTCATGATGGCCAAACCTGCTTCTGTTCGTGATACTGCAGAAAGATTTCAACACTCAATATCAACAATTTTGAAGTATTTTGGAGAGGTATTGCAAGCATTGATTTCTTTGTCAACAGAAATAATTAAACCTTATCAAAGTTTTCATGAAATACCTCCCGAAATTCAAAACAACATCAAATACTGGCCTTTTTTTAAGGTAATTGTTCTTGCATTTGATGACATATAATATAATATTACAACTTGTATAGTTTCAATGTATTGACCTTTAGTTTTTTTTTTCTAGAATTGTGTTGGTGCTATAGATGGTACTCTTATACAATCAGTTATTGCAGATGATCAAGGTAAGGCATTTAGAGATTGTCATGGGACCAAAAGATGGAATGTAATGGTTGCTTGTTCACCCAATATGTTGGTTACATTTATTAATGTCGGCTTTGAAGGGAGTGCCCATGATTCATCCGTATGGAGGCGAAGTTTAAGCGATGCTCAATTTGGATTCCCTCATCCACCGCCAGGTACTACTTAACTTATATTGTCATGAAAAATATAGAAAACTATACTACTTTAGAAAATTAATATTATTATTGTTGCACAGGAAAATACTTTGTAGTCGATTCAGCATATCCCAATACACTCAGGTACTTGAGTCCTCATCAAGAAAAAGGATTGAGATACCACTTGCCTGAATTCCAAAAGGGGCCAGGAGGAAAGTATGAACAATTCAATTACCGACATTCTTCTTGTCAAAACGTAATTGAAAGAGTTTTTGCGGTTGTGAAGAATAGGTGGAAGGTTTTAAAAATGATGCCACAAATGGATGACGCTCATCAATTGGCTAGTATCGTGTCTTGTTTTACGCTTCACAATTTTATTCGTTTACATGATCTAGGGATTGCTTTCACACACCAAGTTAAAGTAATGGAATCAAGAGCTGATCATAATGTAACACCCCCAATCCGCTCAGGGATATTACACGCTGTAGAACCTTTCCTCAAGGTTCTACCAGGCTGGTAACAAAACCGAACAACTCAACAACGCCTTTAAGGCTAAAATGACTCAGTAGACCGATGTGGTCTTTCAATAAATACATACAACTCAATTACAATACATGCCCACGCAGGGGGTCGAATACAACACACTCCCTGACCACATGATCACGTGCCATGTGTCACCGTAGACCTTCAACCATATCCACACATTCACACAAATAACATATCACATCAATAATATTCAAGTAATTCACTCAATGGCAACAACCACAATACACGACGCAATGGTCAAATTACAACGCACCAATAAGAGATAATATATATACATATATATTATCAAAACACAACGACAACACCAAGTGTATTCATAATAATTCACGTGACCATCCACGAACACAACGTCCACAAAACACGCGCGTTTTGAAAGAGGGCCTTTAACAAGGCTAACCGAATCTATGAAAGTGAGATTCAAACGATCAAATAAATAAAAGGAGACGATCACTAATTATCATATTCATAAAACAAGAATTGTATGGACAAGGTACTTGCCTCGAGTAATCACAAACGCGAAGAATCAACCGAAGTAGGTTGGCATGAACCAACCACGAACCCGCCGACTCCACCGAACGCTAACCCACGACAATAAACTACGAAGGACAATAACAACAATGAAAATGAATTCCAAAGTACGACCCAAAGTCGCTGAATTCAAAGAACAAACGACGAAAGTTCAAGGGTTTCCCCCAAAACGGCCAAGAACGCAAATCGACCGACCAAAACATGAAAATGGATTTCCAAACCGAAATATGGATATACAATCCATAGGATATGTTTAACAACATCATTTGACAACAATCGGTTCATCAAAAACGGATGGAAAACGAAATCAAGAACAAATCCCCCAAAAAGTCAACTCAAAGGAAATCAAGAAATATACCTTGATTCGACGAAGAACAATGGATTAGATGATGTTATAATCACCTAGGATGCTCTAAAACACCTTGGAATGGACGAAGATTAGCCCAGGTCGTGAACCCTTGTCGCCACGTCTCAAACACACGGAGGAAGAAGAAGAAATGAAGAAAATGAAGATTAAAGACTGTTGTCCAGTTTTTATACTGGACAGCTTAGCGTGCGCTAATCTTACCTGATTAGCGTGCGCTATCGAGACGTCAGAACAATCATTCTGACAAAAATGCACAG
The DNA here is from genome assembly GCA_033398695.1 of Orobanche coerulescens. Taxonomy (NCBI): domain Eukaryota; kingdom Viridiplantae; phylum Streptophyta; class Magnoliopsida; order Lamiales; family Orobanchaceae; genus Orobanche; species Orobanche coerulescens. Next base: position 130,322,272 of record CM065812.1, on the reverse strand, counting down.
TTAGCGTGCGCTAACCATCAAGAGTTAGCGTGCGCTAACGAATCCTCCAGACCCGGTCCTGTAGCCACTGGACTCCCTCAAACTACTAGTTAGCGTGCCCTACCAAACCCGTAGCGTGCGCTAACTACAGCACTATAACGCGCGCTAATGACCTGCCCTTAGCGTGCGCTAACGGCCTGATTCCAGCTACTGACTTCGACCCTGCTGTTCGATAGCGTGCGCTAAGGATATCCCTTAGCGTGCACTAATGCACTCAGAACTACAGCAGTAGTACTCTCAAAACTGGTTACAACAACGGACTCCTCCGATCGAAATACCAAGATCAAGATACGTACGGAAAACTCCAGGATAAGATCATACCAAGAGTTTGAGTTACAATCAAATTCACACTCGACCATAAAAAGAGTCGAGATAATAAATACGTATACGGATACCCACAACTTTGGGTAAATTACAAAATGGCCCAAAACGCCCGAAAATCACGATACGTGATCGAATAACCAAACCGAAGTTCACAACACGTCTAACAAAGTTAAACGGACTTACAGGAAACTCGAAACAGCAGTTTCGAATGAGATTCGCAAGAATCGAGCTCAAGTGCGGAAAGGTCGCCAAAAGACACGGAACTCAACAAAACAACACCGAAACGAACTCAGATGACAAAAAGTGCAGAATTAATCATTCTCGAAATGACGAAACGGTCATGAGCGAGTCGTCAAAACCGACTTCCGCCGAAAAAAAGAAAATTACCGAAATTCGAAATTGCGGATATTACATTCTACCCTCCTTAAAAGAAGTTTCGTCCCGAAACTTAAAACAAGTAGGGGGAAACAATATACCCGCCAGGAAAACTCGACAAGATACACAAAACCCGAAAACTTGCGCCCAACGGCAAAACGCTGCAAGAAACGCAAAGAGACATCCGGCGTGAAAATACGCTCCACAACGACCAACACAACGCCACCGGTAGAGACATAATAACACCAACAAGTGACAAGCGTCATCAAACAGATAATACAATCAAGTCCATTATCCAAACAATCACAAAACACAGAGTACTTGTTACAAGAAAACACGCACAGTCGAGAAAACAGAGAATAAACACAAAACGATCCACAAGGGCAATCATAAATAATTCGGACTACGCCGAAATCCTCAAAACCACCCTAGGCATCTCCGTGTCCTTTCGGAGCAGAGACGCAACCTCGATCCCCAAACCTCTCAGCTACTGTCTCGCAATGCACGGATCGGTGACCCACCTGGCCACACTCGAAACAGCTGACTAACGGTGAACGACAATTCTTCGCAGTATGGCCCGCTCGACTACAGTTATAACATATCTTCGAAGTGCTCACATTACTCACTGCAGGGGTACTACTCCTCTGATCACGCGAGATAGGAACCATTTTGGGATGACGAAACGAAGTCCCAACCTCAAGGGGCCCACTCCCCTGATTTCCTGAAAAGTTCCCAACGGTTTTCTGTTTCTTCGAGTCAGACATACTCTCGGTCGATAATCTGGATAGCTCATAGGCTAACGCCCTATTCTGATAATCTCTCAAGGAAGTACAAGTGAGACCTGCCATGTACTGGCGAATCTCCGGCTTCATCCGCCTACTAAAATGACAAATCTTGTCCTCCTCTGTCCTTTCTTGATTCTGCACATAGCCGAGCCGTTTGCTAAAATCAATAATAGCTTGAGACAATGTACATCTGCAGATTTCGCCGAAAAGAATTCATTAATCCTATGATTTACGATCGATTAGGACAAAACTCATCTCTCATGAATTTACGGAACTCTGCCCACGTGACAACGCGATCTCGAGGCTTAATAGCCTCCCACCAGCTAGCGGCATCTTTGTCGAAAAGATACTGAGCTACCGGGACCTTACGTTCTTCTAGACAATCAACTATCTCGAAAATCTTTTCCAACTGGAAAAGCCAACCATCCCAGCCTAAAGCATCTGCAGCACCAGCGAAATGAGGGGGATTCATACGAACCACTTCTCGAAGCCACTGATTTGCACCAGTGTGCTGGGTCACATCTGTAACACGCTGAACTGCCTGAGTCAACTGAGTCATCTGAGTGGCTACCTGCTGCAAAATAGTAGCAACACCAATACCAATACCATCACCGGCAGCATGCTCCCGATCACGCATCCGGCCACGACCACGACCTCGGCCCCTCGGCATACTGAATAAGTAACCATTCAGCACAACAGAAAATCATAACACATAACACATACAACGATTACCATCGCAAGGCAACACACACATGAATATAACAGCAATGACGGCATCGTTCGGCGACCTTAACGGCCCGAACAATAACCAGTACATAATCACAAACCTCATGAAACAATCACCCATGTGCATAAACGCACAAACCCAAGCTTTGACAGCTCACCCAGGTGCGATAACACGCAAGCCACCACGAAATGACCAAATTAAAGATCGTCATCACACCTCCCACAAAAGGGTTAACAAAACATATGCGCGGCAACGACTCAACGCTCACGCCACCAATTCAATCACAAATCGGGATTAACACCGTAACGAAAGTTCGAAAACCATACATGCATTTCCGGTCCGCAAACAGGAATGATAGGTCTTTAAAAACGGAAACCATCTTTTGAAAACAATTTGGAAACACCAGTTGATTTTGAGTATCATTTTACAAAAAGTTGAACAACATCATTTTTGAGACTTTGAAAATCATCTTGCGTTTGAACAAAAATGAGGACACCTTCTCTTAGTGAAAAATTTTCAGAATATTCAACCCTCGGGTCTAAGTAAAAGTGTTTATAAAACATTGAAAATATCTCAAAACATTTTTGGGTCCTCGAGGTAGAAGAATTTTGAAACATATTGTGGCACTTTGGATGTACCACGAGAAAATAATTCATTTTAAAAGTACGTCTCGAAATTTATTTTCTAAGATACTCAAGGTTTTCCAAGATAATTCAATGGGCTAGAATGCCCAAAAATTTCAGGTAATTACACAAAACTTTATAGCGCCGTGGGTCCCGCGCCGGAACCCACCAGGCTAAAAACTAATTAGAAAAACGCCCAAAAAGGTCGATGACGGTAGTACTTATCAAAACTCACAAAATCATTTGAAAACACCCAACTACCGTCAAAACGGTCAAGGCCAACAACTCGGTTAAAGGAATCGGTTTTCGAAATAAAACTTAGTCGGTAAAATACCGAAAGCCATTACAAAAGAACTCACGCAGTGGATAAAAGAAATACAGTCCAACATGCACAATCCAGCAACACTACTCCTCACATGAACGAAATATGAGAGTCAAATAATCATGTATCAAGAAATTCAAAATCCATAAGAGGATTCCGTCACTTAATACAAAATCAAACAAATAGCTCATGTCACACGAGGCACAATACAAAGAAGGGAGACTTACATCCACAGGTCGGACGAAGATGATGATCGCCCACGATACTAATCACGATCAACAGACTCAAACGACGCACCGCGACACGACTCAGTCAGACAAATTCTGACGAGACAAAAACTCAACAGACACCACTAAACTCGACAGCCTAGGTTTCCACAACCTAAGCTCCGATACCATTTATGTAACACCCCCAATCCGCTCAGGGATATTACACGCCGTAGAACCTTTCCTCAAAGTTCTACCAGGCTGGTAACAAAACCGAACAACTCAACAACGCCTTTAAGGCTAAAATGACTCAGTAGACCGATTTGGTCTTTCAATAAATACATACAACTCAATTACAATACATGCCCACGCAGGAGGTCGAATACAACACACTCCTGTACAACGGGAAAGAATACTGCAGCGGAAATAAAATACAACTAAACCAATGACCTCATACGGATCCTCGTGTGATTAGTATCGTTCATCTTTCATCATCCTTCGTGCCGACCATGTGTTATGCTCCCAAACCTGAATGCAAAAACAGACATCCACCCCCCGAATATTCGGGGGTTAGCAAAACTCCACTGTTTTTCTAGTGCAAGAACAAAGTGCAAATACGAGCCATACAATACAAGTTCCAAGAACAATAATAATCAGGAATCCTCAAAGTTCCAAACGTAACTAAAAGCACTTCCCGAGGCATGAGTTTGGTAAAACATTCCAAAACCGAAAGATCACAAATCAAGGGAAATAATTTATAAAACAGTTTAAAATGCCATCGAGAGTTTTAATAGAAACAATTTAGGATTACCGAATCCTTATCTTTCCAAAAATCAACAGGGTCACAACCCAAAGGTTTTGTTTTCGCAAATAGAAAACCGACAATAATTCACAGGGCCAGAGCCCAACATCACGTGTCCTCGACGGACATAAAAATCAACAAAACGTAATCACGTACGCGCATCGCCTAGGATCGGGACGAAGCCACAAATCCCACTCGAGGCCTCGAAGGACCCTCCCGAGCTGGCTAGCGAAACAAATCACACACATCTCACGGTTGGATCAATCGCTTGTTGCATCCTGGCCACATGATCGCATGCCATGTGCCACCGTAGATTATTTCAAGCTCTCACGGTTGGATCAATCACTTGTTGCATCCTGACCACATGATCACGTGCCATGTGTCACCGTAGACCTTCAACCATATCCACACATTCACACAAATAACATATCACATCAATAATATTCAAGTAATTCACTCAATGGCAACAACCACAATACACGACGCAATGGTCAAATTACAACGCACCAATAAGAGATAATATATATACATATATATTATCAAAACACAACGACAACACCAAGTGTATTCATAATAATTCATGTGACCATCCACGAACACAACGTCCACAAAACACTCGCGTTTTGAAAGAGGGACTTTAACAAGGCTAACCGAATCTATGAAAGTGAGATTCAAACGATCAAATAAATAAAAGGAGACGATCACTAATTATCATATTCATAAAAAAAGAATTGTATGGACAATGTACTTGCCTCGAGTAATCACAAACGCGAAGAATCGACCGAAGTAGGTTGGCACGAACCGACCACGAACCCGCCGACTCCACCGAACGCTAACCCACGACAATAAACTACGAAGGACAATAACAACAATGAAAATGAATTCCAGAGTACGACCCAAAGTCGCTGAATTCAAAGAACAAACGACGAAAGTTCAAGGGTTTCCCCCAAAACGGCCAAGAACCCAAATCGACCGACCAAAACATGAAAATGAATTTCCAAACCGAAATATGGATATACAATCCATAGGATATGTTTAACAACATCATTTGACAACAATCGGTTCATCAAAAACGGATGGAAAACGAAATCAAGAACAAATCCCCCAAAAAGTCAACTCGAAGGAAATTAAGAAATATACCTTGATTCGACGAAGAACAATGGATTAGATGATGTTATAATCACCTAGGATGCTCTAAAACACCTTGGAATGGACGAAGATTAGCCCAGGTCGCGAACCCTTGTCGCCACGTCTCAAACCCGCGGAGGAAGAAGAAGAAATGAATAAAATGAAGATTAAGAAGCTGCTTTGTCGATTTTATCTTGGGCCGACTTAGCGTGCGCTAATCTTACCTGATTAGCGTGCGCTATCGAGACGTCAGAACAATCATTCTGACAAAAATGCACAGTTAGCGTGCGCTAACCATCAAGAGTTAGCGTGCGCTAACGAATCCTCCAGACCCAGTCCAGTAGCCACTGGACTCCCTCAAACTACTAGTTAGCGTGCGCTACCAAACCCGTAGCGTGCGCTAACTCAGCACTGTAACGCGCGCTAATGACCTGCCCTTAGCGTGCGCTAACGGCCTGATTCCAGCTACTGACTTCAGACCCAGCTGTTCGATAGCGTGCGCTAAGGATATCCCTTAGCGTGCGCTAATGCACTCGGAACTACAGCAGTAGTACTCTCAAAACTGGTTACAACAACGGACTCCTCCGATCGAAATACCAAGATCAAGATACGTACGGAAAACTCCAGGATAAGATCATACCAAGAGTTTGAGTTACAATCAAATTCACACGCGACCATAAAAAGGGTCGAGATAACAAATACGTATACGGATACCCACAACTTTGGGTAAATTACAAAATGGCTCAAAACGCCCGAAAATCATGATACGTGATCGAATAACCAAACCGAAGTTCACAGCACGTCTAACAAAGTTAAACGGACTTACAGGAAACTTGAAACAGCAGTTTCGAACTAGATTCGCAAGAATCGAGCTCAAGTGCGGAAAGGTCGCCAAAAGACACGGAACTCAACAAAACAACACCGAAACAAACTCGGATGACAAAAAGTGCAGAATTAATCATTCTCGAAATGACGAAACGGTCATGAGCGAGTCGTCAAAACGGACTTCCGCCGAAAAAAAGAAAATTACCGAAATTCGAAATTGCGGATATTACATTCTACCCTCCTTAAAAGAATTTTCGTCCCGAAACTTAAAACAAGTAGGGGGAAACAATATACCCGCCAGGAAAACTCGACGAGATACACAAAACCCGAAAACTCGCGCCCTACGGCGAAACGGTGCAAGAAACGCAAAGAGACATCCGGCGTGAAAGCACGCTCCACAACGACCAACACAACGCCACCGGTAGAGACATAATAACACCAACAAGTGACAAGCGTCATCAAACAGATAATACAATCAAGTCCATTATCCAAACAATCACAAAACACAGAGTACTTGTTACAAGAAAACACGCTCAGTCGAGAAAACAGAGAATAAACACAAAACGATCCACAAGGGCAATCATAAATAATTCGGACTACGCCGAAATCCTCAAAACCACCCTAGGCATCTCCGTGTCCTTTCGGAGCAGAGACGCAACCTCGATCCCCAAACCTTTCAGCTACCGTCTCGCAATGCACGGATCGGTGACCCACCTGGCCACACTCGAAACAGCTGACTAACGGTGAACGACAATTCTTCGCAGTATGGCCCGCTCGACTACAGTTATAACATATCTTCGAAGTGCTCACATTACTCACTGCAGGGGTACTACTCCTCTGATCACGCGATCTAGGAACCATTTTGGGATGACGAAACGAAGTCCCAACCTCAAGGGGCCCACTACCCTGATTTCCTGAAAAGTTCCCAACGGTTTTCTGTTTCTTCGAGTCAGACATACTCTCGGTCGATAATCTGGATAGCTCATAGGCTAACGCCCTATTCTGATAATCTCTCAAGGAAGTACAAGCGAGACCTGCCATGTACTGGCGAATCTCCGGCTTCATCCGCCTACTAAAATGACAAATCTTGTCCTCCTCTGTCCTTACTTGATTCTGCACATAGCCGAATTGTTTGCTAAAATCAATAATAGCTTGAGACAGCGGTACATCCTGCGGTTTCGCCGAAAAGAATTCATTAATCCTCTGATTTCTGATCGGTTCCGGACAAAACTCATCTCTCATGAATTTCTGGAACTCTGCCCACGTGACAACGCGATCTCGAGGCTTAATAGCCTCCCACCAGCTAGCGGCATCTTTGTCGAAAAGATACTGAGCTATCGGGACCTTACGTTCTTCTGGACAATCAACTATCTCGAAAATCTTTTCCAACTGTAAATCCAACCATCCCAGCCTAAAGCATCTGCAGCACCAGCGAAATGAGGGGGATTCATACGAACCACTTCTCGAAGCCACTGATTTGCACCAGTGTGCTGGGTCACATCTGTAACACGCTGAACTGCCTGAGTCAACTGAGTCATCTGAGTGGCTACCTGCTGCAAAATAGTAGCAACACCAATACCACTACCATCACCGGCAGCATGCTCCCGATCACGCATCCGGTCGCCACGATCACGACCTCGGCCCCTCGGCATACTGAATAAGTAACCATTCAGCACAACAGAAAATCATAACACATAACACATACAACGATTACCATCGCAAGGCAACACACACATGAATATAACAGCAACGACGGCATCGTTCGGCGACCTTAACGGCCCGAACAATAACCAGTACATAATCACAAACCTCATGAAACAATCACCCATGTGCATAAACGCACAAACCCAAGCTTTGACAGCTCACCCAGGTGCGATAACACGCAAGCCACCATAAAATGACAAAATTAAAAATCGTCATCACACCTCCCACAAAAGGGTTAACAAAACATATGCGCAGCAACGACTCAACGTTCACGCCACCAATTCAATCACAAATCGGGATTAACACCGTAACGAAAGTTCGAAAACCATACATGCATTTTCGGTCCGCAAACAGGAATGATAGGTCTTTAAAAACGGAAACCACCTTTTGAAAACAATTTGGAAACACCAGTTGATTTTGAGTATCATTTTACAAAAAGTTGAACAATATCATTTTCGAGACTTTGAAAATCATCTTGCGTTTGAACAAAAATGAGGACACCTTCTCTTAGTGAAAAATTTTCAGAATATTCGACCCTCGGGTCTAAGTAAAAGTGTTTATAAAATATTGAAAATATCTCAAAACATTTTTGGGTCCTCGAGGTAGAAGAATTTTGAAACATATTGTGGCACCTTGGATGTACCACGAGAAAATAATTCATTTTAAAAGTACGTCTCGAAATTTATTTTCTAAGATACTCAAGGTTTTCCAAGATAATTCAATGGGCTAGAATGCCCAAAAATTTCAGGTAATTACACAAAACTTTATAGCGCCGTGGGTCCCGCGCCGGAACCCAAGAGGCTAAAAACCAATTACAAAAACGCCCAAAAAGGTCGATGACGGTAGTACTTATCAAAACTCACAAAATCATTTGAAAACACCCAACTACCGTCAAAATGGTCAAGGCCAACAACTCGGTTAAAGGAATCGGTTTTCGAAATAAAACTTAGTCGGTAAAATACCGAAAGCCATTACAAAAGAACTCACGCAGCGGATAAAAGAAATACAGTCCAACATGCACAATCCAGCAACAATACTCCTCACATGAACGAAATATGAGAGTCAAATAATCACGTATCAAGAAATTCAAAATCCATAAGCGGATTCCGTCACTTAATACAAAATCAAACAAATAGCTCGTGTCACACGAGGCACAATACAAAGAAGGGAGACTTACATCCACAGGTCGCACGAAGATGATGATCGCCCACGATACTAATCACGATCAACAGACTCAAACGACGCGCCGCGACACGACTCAGTCAGACAAATTCTAACGAGACAAAAACTCAACAGACATCACTAAACCCGAGAGCCTAGGTTTGCACAACCTAAGCTCCGATACTATTTATGTAACACCCCCAATCCGCTCAGGTATATTACACGCCGTAGAACCTTTCCTCAAGGTTCTACCAGGCTGGTAACAAAACCGAACAACTCAACAACGCATTTAAGGCTAAAATGACTCAGTAGACCGATTTGATCTTTCAATAAATACATACAACTCAATTACAATACATGCCCACGTAGGGGGTCGAATACAACACACTCCCGTACAACGGGGAAAGAATACTGCAGCGGAAATAAAATACAACTAAACCAATGACCTCATACGGATCCTCGTGTGATTAGTATCGTTCATCTTTCATCATCCTTCGTGCCGACCATGTGTTATGCTCCCAAACCTGAATGCAAAAACAGACATCCACCCCCCGAATATTCGGGGGTTAGCAAAACTCCACTGTTTTGCTAGTGCAAGAACAAAGTGCAAATACGAGCCATACAATACAAGTTCCAAGAACAATAATAATCAGGAATCCTCAAAGTTCCAAACGTAACGAAAAGCACTTCCCGAGGCATGAGTTTGGTAAAACATTCCAAAACCGAAAGATCACAAATCAAGGGAAACAATTTATAAAACAGTTTAAAATGCCATCGAGAGTTTTAATAGAAACAATTTAGGATTACCGAATCCTTATCTTTCCAAAAATCAACAGGGTCACAACCCAAAGGTTTTGTTTTCGCAAATAGAAAACCGACAATAATTCACAGGGCCAGAGCCCAACATCACGTGTCCTCGATGGACATAAAAATCAACAAAACGTAATCATGCACGCGCATCGCCTAGGACCGGGACGAAGCCACAAATCCCACTCGAGGCCTCGAAGGACCCTCCCGAGCTGGCTAGCGAAACAAATCACACACATCTCACGGTTGGATCAATCGCTTGTTGCATCCTGGCCACATGATCGCATGCCATGTGCCACCGTAGATTATCTCAGGCTCTCACGGTTGGATCAATCACTTGTTGCATCCTGACCACATGATCACGTGTCATGTGTCACCATAGACCTTCAACTATATCCACGCATTCACACAAATAACATATCACATCAATAATATTCAAGTAATTCACTCAATGGCAACAACCACAATACACGACGCAATGGTCAAATTACAACGCACCAATAAGAGATAATATATATATACATATATATTATCAAAACACAACGACAACACCAAGTGTATTCATAATAATTCACGTGACCATCCATGAACACAACGTCCACAAAACACGCGCGTTTTGAAAGAGGGCCTTTAACAAGGCTAACCGAATCTATGAAAGTGAGATTCAAACGATCAAATAAATAAAAGTAGACGATCACTAATTATCATATTCATAAAACAAGAATTGTATGGACAAGGTACTTGCCTCGAGTAATCACAAACGCGAAGAATCGACCGAAGTAGGTTGGCACGAACCGACCACGAACCCGCCGACTCCACCGAACGCTAACCCACGACAATAAACTACGAAGGACAATAACAACAATGAAAATGAATTCCAAAGTACGACCCAAAGTCGCTGAATTCAAAGAACAAACGACGAAAGTTCAAGGGTTTCCCCCAAAACGGCCAAGAACGCAAATCAACCGACCAAAACATGAAAATGGATTTCCAAACCGAAATATGGATATACAATCCATAGGATATGTTTAACAACATCATTTGACAACAATCGGTTCATCAAAAACGGATGGAAAACGAAATCAAGAACAAATCCCCAAAAAGTCAACTCGAAGGAAATCAAGAAATATACCTTGATTCGACGAAGAACAATGGATTAGATGATGTTATAATCACCTAGGATGCTCTAAAACACCTTGGAATGGACGAAGATTAGCCCAGGTCGCGAACCCTTGTCGCCACGTCTCAAACCCGCGGAGGAAGAAGAAGAAATGAAGAAAATGAAGATTAAAGACTGATGTCTAGTTTTTATACTGGACAGCTTAGCGTGCGCTAATTTTACCTGATTAGCGTGCGCTATCGAAACGTCCGAACAATCGTTCTGACAAAAATGCACAGTTAGCGTGCGCTAACCATCAAGAGTTAGCGTGCGCTAACGAATCCTCCAGACCCAGTCCAGTAGCCACTGGACTCCCTCAAACTACTAGTTAGCGTGCGCTACCAAACCCGTAGCGTGCGCTAACTACAGCACTGTAACGCGCGCTAATGACCTGCCCTTAGCGTGCGCTAACGGCCTGATTCCAGCTACTGACTTCAGACCCTGATGTTCGATAGCGTGCGTTAAGGATATCCCTTAGCGTGCACTAATGCACTCAGAACTACAGCAGTAGTACTCTCAAAACTGGTTACAACAACGGACTCCTCCGATCGAAATACCAAGATCAAGATACGTACGGAAAACTCCAGGATAAGATCATACCAAGAGTTTGAGTTACAATCAAATTCACACGCGACCATAAAAAGGGTCGAGATAACAAATACGTATACGGATACCCACAACTTTGGGTAAATTACAAAATGGCCCAAAACGCCCGAAAATCACGATACATGATCGAATAACCAAATCGAAGTTCACAACACGTCTAACAAAGTTAAACGGACTTACAGGAAACTCGAAACAGCAGTTTCGAACGAGATTTGCAAGAATCGAGCTCAAGTGCGGAAAGGTCGCCAAAAGACACGGAACTCAACAAAACAACACCGAAACGAACTCGGATGACAAAAAGTGCAGAATTAATCATTCTCGAAATGACGAAACGGTCATGAGCGAGTCGTCAAAACGGACTTCCGCCGAAAAAAAGAAAATTACCGAAATTCGAAATTGCGGATATTACACATAACATGTACGATGATGCGAGAAAAAAGGCCATGGATAGTGTACGACTTACAATAACATATGAAATATGGAAGTCAGCCAAGGATAATGTGGAGTTGATAGAGCAAATTTATGAAGAAGAAGAGGAACAATATGATAATAGTTAATGTTCAATAGTATTATTATTTTGCTCGGTACTTCAACCATTAAAATGTTCTTGTCCAATACTTCAATTATTTAAATATTTGATTTATTGTGGTTATTGTTCTTGTTTTTTTTTAATTACTAACTTTTTCAATATAATAATAATTACCAATAATAATAGCAATAATAGGAATAATAACAATAATAATAATAATTAGGGGTGGGCATTCGTGTTGGGTAGTTTGGGTATTCTATCGAAAAAAATTCGGGTACGGGATCATGTATTTTAAAAAAAATTCAAGACGGGTACCCGAATCCGATTAAAAGTTCGGGTTTGGGATTTGGGTATTCCAATTTGAATTTCGTGCGTCAGTGCAGACTATTTTTATGCGAAGTTCTAATAATTATTAGGGCATTAAATTCTTTAAATTAAAAAAAAATCGGGACGGGTTCTGGTAGTTTAAAATGTCACCCGATCCCGAACATCCAGAAACACCCGATCCTGACCCGAACGCCCACCCCTATAATATCAACGAAGATAATAATAATAATATCAATTAAATGATTAAACAATAATACAATAATCCTAAAATAAAATAAAACTGAACTAAACTGAATCGAATCAATCAAAATCGAATCGAATCAAAACCGATTGAATCAATCAAAATAAGGGATAGAACATGCCCTTAATAATTAAAAGTGTGGTTTCCTTTATTTAGGTTCTCCGGTCCATGAATTCTCCTTGAAAACTAATTTGATATTTCTTTTGTTTATTAATAATATAGGATTTTAGATAAATAGCAAATGCTACATGGGAGAAAGACTTAATATGGTGCTCAAAACGCGATATATATGTGCATAGTGTGATCCACAACATATATAGCTGACTAGAGAACGAGCTGGGACGAGTCGAGTTAATAGAAGATCGAACCTGGCTCAGATCATAAAAAGGCTAGCCAAGCACAAGTTGAGCCCACCCGGTAGAAGGATTGAATCATGCTCGGCTCATTTGAAGAAATACGAGTATATTACGAGCCAGATGAGCCGACTCATATGCTCTTGTAAAAATTAATCAAAATATCGATGCATTAAAATAATCACTACCAATGTTTATACTTTAGCCGACAACAAAAAATCATCGGCTAAAGTCAAAAACCATCAGCTAAAGTGGTCAGTTGTCGGCTGAAATTCGATCGGCCGAGGTCGGTCGGCTAAATTTTAGCCGACGGCAAATAGAAAAAGTCGTCAGCTAAAGTTCCAGTTTAACCGACACAACATTGTCGTCGGCTAAAATATATAAGTTTTAGCCGACGGTTACATCGTCGTCGGCTAAACTTCTACATTTTAGCCGACGACACACCTAGTCGTCGGCTAAACTTCTACATTTTAGCCGACGGCGGATTTATTGTCGGCTAAAGTGTTTTTTTTTTTTTAATAAAAACTTTAGCCGACGACCTGTGCAACTGTCGTCGGCTAAAGTCCAGTAAAAAAATTCAAATTTCGGAATCCCCAAACCTGTTCAGATAACCTGTTATTCCAAATGTACAATACACCACCATACATCACAATCAACATCAATCAATGTACGAAAAGCATAATTTAAAACCAACAATATAAAAATCACACCATATCAACATGTCATGTAGCAACATCAACAAAATCACTATAAACATCAACGTTCACGAACACGAGTCTAAATAAAAAATATTTAGCAAAAGAACTACTACAATGACAACTAAAATCCTCAAAGATCCGTCAAATTCTTAAAGATGGAAGAAGGATTACTACCGTCTTGCATGTCGTCGTCCCGAGGCTGGAAAGAAGAGGGGGGTGTTTGTGAATCGAAGAATTGAGATGGTGGTGGTACCGAAATTCCCAATTGAGACACGCTGCTGAGCTAACATCTCTTGTTGAACCTTTCTTTGTTCCTCTTGGAATTTCTGGAACTGGTCTTGAGACTTCCTTTACTCCTCAGCTCGGAGCTCCCTCTCGATCCTCAATTGCTCCTCCAAATAGGCCTTTTGAGTGTCGCCCCTTTGATTGCGCTGAAACCCTGTAGTATTCTTCAATAATCTGGTGCCTTCAGCTCCCATCATCGGCGTCCGGTGATGACTCCCTTTAGGAGGGTAAATGTTAGCCTACACCTAGGGATGGCAATGGGGCGGGTCGGGGCCGGGTATTGCCTACCCAGACCCGGACCCGCGGTTAAAAATTAGCCCCGCCCACTTGCACCCGCCAAAAATTTTCTGTCCGCCTGCACTCCGCCCTTCTCGGTTACCCAGTAGTACCCGCGGATTATCTTTTTTCTCGAATTAATATTATATATATATAATATACCACTAATTTAAATTTATTACTACTTTAATATATATATATATAATATTACTAATTTAATTACTAATATATATTTAATTTATTAAGTATTAATATTTTATATATATATATAATATTACTAATTTAAATTTATTACTAATTTAATAAATATTATATTACTAATTTAATTACTGATATATATTTAATTTATTAAGTATTATTAATAATATATATATATATATATTATATGTATATTATATATGTATATATATATATATATCGGGGCGGGTTCGGGGTGGGTACCCCATACCCGGAATCGAACCGGACCCGAACTTATTTTTCTCTACCCGCCCCAGACCCGAACCCGGACCCGAATTTTATTACCCGAATTGGACCCATTCGGGTAAAAACCCGCGGGTACCCGAATCCGCGGTTTTTTTTGCCATCCCTACCTACACCCTTGCCCTAATGTAGGGATCGACCTAATTGATCTCTCGGCGTGCTAACTCGAGACCAGTCTCGTCCAAATCCGGATGCTCCTCCCTCGACATCTCTGTCAA
Organism: Orobanche coerulescens; assembly: GCA_033398695.1. NCBI lineage: Eukaryota > Viridiplantae > Streptophyta > Magnoliopsida > Lamiales > Orobanchaceae > Orobanche > Orobanche coerulescens. The sequence continues at coordinate 130,307,272 of CM065812.1, read as the reverse complement.
CATCCTCTCAGACTCCTCAGTCACTCTCTCCTAATTAAGTGGGAACAAAAAAAGTAACCGAATATTAATAAATTTCAGAGGTAAAGACTGAGAGTAGTATTAAAATGGTTAGGATACATTTACAACTTACAAGTCTAACCGGATAGTTCAGATATGCCTTCTGAGTCACGTAGACAAAGGCATTCGCCACATTTTCATCAGAAGTGGCCTCGTGCGAAACTCTCGCTAACGACCGCGAATCTAAGCTGTGGTGCTCCGTCAAACCCTTACAGTTAACAGTGTTGGTTGAACTGCACGCCTACACATAGAAACATGTAATTTTCATTTTAGAAGGAGCAAAATTACCACAAGTAAGTTTCATATATGTTATATATCTTTAAACAACAATAGCATTACGACAATATTTAAAGCTCGATTACATACAATATAGTCCGGGTCGCTAAAATGTGCGCATAGCCACCTCCACTCGTACTCCCGATACTTGAACTTCTCGGGAGTAACCTCGCGAGAATTACCCCAAGCTGACCAAAACATGTGTAGCTCATTTTTCCAAGATTTGTACCTATAACAAATATTTATAAATAATAATCAAACATTAGTCAAATATTATAATTAATATTATAATGTTTTATGTAATTCTAAGAGTGTATGCTATAATACTCATAATTACAAGTAAATTAGAATGTTTACCATGTTTAAATTTATCAATCAAATTACCTTATATGTTTACAAGTTGTGAATTTTATATTACAAATTATTTTGTATTAATAAATAAATTATTAAAACATTTGACAAATACATATTTTTAACAATAACTAAAATGATGCAAAAATTTCTCGAGTAATTACTCAACTACGTATTGTGAAAATTACTTACTTGACTGTTTGCACCTCATCACACCAAGTATGTACTAGGAAAGAAGGAACCTCAAACAAAACCTACAATTAGCATATAATATATATTACTAAATTTTTTCCGAATTTAAATACCCAAAGTAGATTTCGGAATTGAGATAAACTTACCGACATAGTATTGTTCAATGCATCCTTTACACTTTGTGGTACATCCTTCCACTCTGCCCACAGTACCGAAACTCTATCGCGTATGACAAACCCAACATTACGACAATATGCCGTACAAGCATCCGAAGCCAAAATGGGTCGTCAATACTTTTTATCTACTACTATCTTGTGACGGCCATTTTTTGAAACATATGCGTCAAGTTCTAGACCCTTCGATGGGCCACGAGTCTTTTTCTTCTTTTTCTGTTCGCCTTCGGTACGACCCTCCTCATTCTCAAGCTCCGCAAGCGACGCGTACAACTTCGTCTTAGATATCCGACATATCCACCAAATCATTTTCTCAGGCCACGCCTGGAACACATATGCATCCATCGGGTTAACCAAGCTATATGGCCGACGGACTCCTTTCTCATCGACCCCTGGAATCGACGGTACCATAGGGGGCATAAATAGAGTCGACGGAGGACCGGAAGGCACCTCGAATGACGTGCTCGATGTAGATCGGCCGCTCCCAGATGTAGTAGGAGGGGAGGGAATGTGGTGTATAGGAGGCATACGAGTCTGAGTCGTCTCGACAGTAGTGGGGGTCGTCCGCGATCTGGGAGTCTGATACGATAAGCGCCTCGCAATAGTATGTGTGTTATCCGTCGGATATAATTTCCCATCCTTAAACTTTAGTCCACTATTCTCTACTAGCCCACGTATGCGACTGTTACTTTCATCCAAATATTTACCGACAGGATCCGCACGATTAGAAGTTGTGGAGCTATCCCCCGACTCCGGAGTCTTCGATTTTTTCTTATCACACGCTAGTCTCTTAATTTTATCCATTTAACCTGTACAAATTTAAAAACAGAAATCAATTATTTTTATACATAAACCCTAAATAGAAACCCTAGGGATTAAGAAAATCAGTAAGAAAATCAGTAAATTAATCAGTCTATTTGAGACAAACACCAAATAAGCTTGTTGGCTACCTACCAACTACCATGTCTCTCTCGGATTTCCTTATCCATAAATATATTTGTAATACTGAAGCATCTTAATTGGCTTATTGCAGATATCATAGAAAGGATACATGATTACCTAAAACAAGATTGTCAGGTATAGTTTGACCCATCTTTTTATTTCTTTCAAGTGTCACTGTGTTCTTCAAAGTGTTACTGGTATTCTGTACTTCCCATTTCTAATCAAACATCTCTTGAATTTGCTTTAGCCAAAAGGAGGTTTGGTTCAGGTAATTAATACATGTTTAGGATCTCTCAGTCATTGTTTTTGCATTCAATTTATAATTTACCATGTTATTTTTCGATCTAAACTGAAAGATGTTATTTCATCTACCAAACTAAAATGTGGAGTCACTTTTGTAGTTACGGACTTATAGTTGAAATCTGTAATTACTCGTTACATATCATATAGCATACCTAGTTACTGATCACTTTTATGCAGCAGCATCTCTTTGTTCACCATTGTCAGTCCTGCTGACCAATATATTCAAGAATGACTGAAAAACTTGTGCTATCTGGTTTGATAGAGAGAAGCTGGCAACATAACTGCAATCACCAAAGCATGTGGTTATTAATATTAAGTAATGCTGGTGGAAAAGGCTTTTGCGTGGAAAATTTGTTATTTCATCAGCATTTTTCTAATTTCTCATCTCACAGCTTCAAAAATAAGTGAACTTACTCACCTTTCTCATAGACAAATCTCCACATTCATAACAAAGACAGAGACTGGGATTGATTTGATATCATTATCAACAGTATTTATCAATTCGATTTGTTAAACTTCTTGAAGGTACTTCTTTAGCACTAAGAACCACAGACATAACCTGATCTACATAGTGTAGTATAATCCTAAATATGTGAAACTTAAGCACATCTGTTATCCAAAACTTGAAGAATGAAATGTCTAATCTTGTCTGAACTTTTCTAATCACAGAATAATCTAGAAGAATCGAATTACACGGGATAACAAAAGAACTAAAGTTGAAAGCTATCTCTACTAAATTGAAAATAATTTCAGATCCCAATCAACCTACCATCATAAACCCACCCCCAAATAAGCGATTATAGTCGCCAACACTGCGTAAAACCTTACTAATTTCGGCCACAGGTCTGTGATAAAATGATGCCTCTGGCATCAATTTAGTTATGATCTGGGAACACATGGGGCACTTACATGGGCGCAATGCAGCACTAAAGTTCCAGTACTGAAGCGGCGGTGGAAAGCGGCGGCGGTGGCGGGCGGTGGAAGGCGGCGGCGGTGATGGACGCAACAAACTGACGACGGGCGGGTGAAGGCGAACGGAGGACGACGGACCTGACGACGGCTTCGGATTTTTCGGCGGTGGTGGAATTTATCGGCTTTGGATTTTCGGCTGGCTGAGGAAGAGGGGTGTAGGGTTAGGAAGAAGGAAGTGAATCCCGTTTTTTTTTTTTTTTATTTGTAATGTCACTTTAGTCTAAATCCAACCACCTTTAATCGAGGAGAGCCGTCGGCTAAAATAAAAAATGGAGTCAGCTCGATTCGACCGTGTTGAACGACTTAATCAGGTTACATGTTCAGAAACTTTTTGAAAATTTAGAACACTTCGACACGGGCGGTGTCGATGGACACGGGTCGTGTACCTTTAGCTGACGGCTATCGTCGGCTAAACTAAATCCCAAAAAAAATTATATTTATATACTTTAGCCGACAGCTGTCGTCGGCTAAAGCCTACTTTATCACTTTTTATATAATTTGTTGGTTTTAGGCCCAAATGAAATAAGGTTTTTGATTGGGCCCAATAACTAAAATCTGGCAGCCCAGTCCGATTTAATCAGCCCAGGCCCGGTTTCTAATCCTTGACCAGATTTAGACCGTCCCTTTGTGGGAATTCATCTAGACCGTCCATCCCCAATATATTTATACCCCCTAACCCTAAACCTACTTCATTTTCACCCTCACCCAGTCGGCGCCTCCCCTTTCTTCTCTCCCGATTCCTCTCTCTTCGGTTTCTTCCGCTGTGCAATTCCTTGAACGATTTCCGATCTAATAGCAACCCTTATCATTTTCAATGATAAGTTCGGGTGCTTTAAAATCGGGCGACCGTTTCTGAGGTTGTTTATACTCCTATAAATTGTGGGATCCATTTTGAGGGGAAACGCTGCAAACCGACGACTGAAACTTGAGTGTTCTTGAGGCAATAAAATCATTCTTTGTGAGATTCCTGTTTTCTTTGTGAATCCTTCTCGGCTGAGGTTGGTTTCTGGGTTATTGGGTTTTTTTTTGTTACGGGTCTTTGTGATTTGTGAAACCGCCTGGGTTTGTGGCTCGATTCGGACTGCTGGACGCCGGATTTTTGGAGCTCTGGACGCGGGTACACGAGGGCGGAGGACTGAGCCGACTTTCTGTCTATAATCACCACCTGCGTTCGTAATATTCAGATCTTACGCGATCTGTTGGTCAGATTTCTTCGACCTTCAATTTCTGTTCTTGTGTTTTATTTTCCAGTCTATTTTCGTTCGGGTTTTCTGTGTTATTTAATTTTGTTGTGTAACCCTTAATCCCCGTAAAACATAGGAAATTTATTTGTAATTTGTTTACTGCTGTGTGGTGTAATTTTATGTATTCCGGATAGATACCCAACAGTGGTATCGGAGCCTCTAAACGGGGTTTCTATTCGGAAGGGCATACGGGTTCCGGCCGAGGGATCCGCTCAGGTATTGCTTCCCATACTTTACTGTATTTTCTTACTATTCTGTGTGATTGGTAAAGTATTATTACTTTGGAGTAATTTGTTTGCTTAAAATCTGTGCACTGCGTCTTTGTGATCGCTTCGTTATCTTGGTTACGTGTTGAGATCAGAGCGATCGTAATCTCCGAGCATACCAAACCCCCTTGCTCGACCGCAAGTGTTCCTCGGATCTTGTGGGGGCTCCTAATTCGATTCCACTCACTTTATTTTAAAATCGGGTGTGATTTTGGTATTTGTGATATCTGTGTGATACTAGTATTCTATTCCACTCACTTTATCGCAAAATCTGGTGTGATTTTGTTATTCGTGGTATCATGTGATATTTAATCGTAATCTTAGTTTTTACGGTAATACCTTGTCTTTAGTTTAAATCTTGTGTGATTTTTACAAATACAAAAATGGGCTCTCTTACTTCATTTACAATGGCACCATTTGACGGTAAAGGGGATTTTAAAATTTGGCAACAAAAAATGAAATCTATACTTGTCCAACAGAAATGTTTTAAGGCCATTGAAGGTTCTTTTCAGTCTAATGTGACTCCTGAAAAACGTGAGGAATTGATTGAGTTTGCACATTCATCTATAATCTTGAACTTGTCTGATTCTGTGATTAGACGAATAGGCAAAACTGATAATGCTAAACAGCTTTGGGATAAACTTGAGGAAACTTTTACCGAAACATCTTTGCCAAATAAGTTATTTCTTCTTGAAAAGTTTTTTCGCTACAAGCTGGATTTGAATAAAGATATTGATGGTAATCTGGATGCCTTTACAAAGTTAGTGCAAGATATAAAACAAATGGGTGACAAAAACATTGATGATTATTCCCCTATTGTGCTCTTGAATGTTATCCCTGATGCTTATAATGATGTGAAATCTGCGATAAAATATGGAAGGGATTCTGTTACTTTAGATACTGTTATAAGTAGATTAAAGAGTAAAGAATTAGACTTGAAAGTTAACAAGGTTTCCAAACCTGTCTCTGATATTAATTTTGTTAGGTCTAAACATCCCATTAAAAGGAAACCGTTTGTCAAAACTGATTCTGAAAAGTCTAATAAGAAAAAGGGGCAATGGAAGGATAAATCCAAATTCCGGCCTAAGAATCGCAAATGTTATAATTGTGGTGAACCTGGTCATTATATACAAGAATGCACCAAACCTAAAAAGAATTTGCAAAATGATCAGGCAAATTTAACTATGGGCGATGTCTTTATGGTATCTGATGATTTGCATCTTTCTGTGAATTCTGTGCTCTCTGGTCTGTGTGAAAATGAATGGTTACTGGATTCTGGATGCACTCATCACATGACACCTTATAAACAGCATTTTACAAGTTATACTAATCTTGGTGATCGGTATGTTTATATGCCTGATAAGGTGAAACGAGTAGTGGCCGGAATAGGAAATGTGTGTTTAAAATTCGCTGATGGTACACAATTTACTCTAAAAAATGTCCGACACATTCCTGATTTATCTAATAACCTGATATCTTGTACCACTTTGGAAGATGAGGGCCTTCGAGGGTCTTGGGGAAATGGTTGCATGATAATTTCGAAAGGATCCTTGATGTTGTTTAAAGGAATCCGGAAATTTAATCTATACATTTGCCAAACTGAAACTCCTGCATGTTCTAATCTGGTCTGTGCGGATAAAACTGAATTGTGGCATAATAGGTTAGGACACATGAGCATGAAGGGATTAGAGATCTTGCATAAACAAAAATGTTTTGGAAAAGATAAAATCTCTAAGTTGTCTTTCTGTGACTCCTGTATGTATGGCAAACAACATAAAACTCAATTTCCAAAACCTCCCGATTCCCCTGATCCCGTTTTTGAGAAATCTGGTAAGAGTTCCAATGTGCTTGATTATGTTCATGCTGATGTTTGGGGTCCTGCCAGTGTTACGACTCATGGCAGAAACCGGTATTTTTTGTCCATTATTGATGATTACTCTCGAAAAGTTTTCGTGTTTTTACTCAAATTGAAATCTGACGTGTTTGAAAAATTCCAAACATGGAAATCTTTGGTGGAAAATCAAACCGGAAAATGGATCAAAAAGATAAGGACCGATAACGGCCTTGAATTTTGCAATACTCAGTTTGATTCTATGTGTTCTGAAAATGGCATCCTTAGGCATAAGACTGTACCTTATACCCCTCAACAAAATGGGGTGGCTGAGCGAATGAATCGCACCCTCCTTGAAAAAATTAGGGCCATGCTCGCTACTTCTGGGTTGTCTAAAAGTTTTTGGGGTGAGGCTCTTTTAACTGCTGCATATCTCATCAATAGATCACCTTCTGTAACATTAAATGGCAACTATCCCGAGTCTGTGTGGTCGGGTCATGGTACTGATTTTTCGAACATTCGTGTGTTTGGTTGTGCTGCTTATGTGCATCAAAATGTTGATAAACTCGAGCCGAGATCCTAGAGATGTGTTTTTCTTGGATATCCCGACGGTACTAAGGGTTATCGTTTATGGGTCAGATCTGAACCCGGATTAAAGGTGATTATTAGCAGGGATGTGGTCTTTAATGAAACTGAATTTCCATGTCTTGATAATCCTATACCTGCTCCTGTGCTAGCTACTGAAAATTCACCCCACCCTGTTCAGATTAGGGTGGAGCATCTTAGTGATAACGAATTACCTGCCGAACCTGATAATATAGAAAACCCTGAACCTAATAATCAATCTGATAATGGGGATGAATCTGAATCTGAATCTGCTCCTGACTTATCTGATTATCAATTAACTAGGGATAGGCCTAGAAGGAATGTTAGGAGACCTATACACTTAGATGATTTCCATATGGCTTCTCTTGCTTTCAATGTGTTTGATATGCTTGATGGTAATGAACCTAAGTCTTACAATGATGCTTTGATGTCTAACAATTCGAATGAATGGCTAAGTGCAATGAATGAAGAAATGACATCCTTGCATGCGAATGATACTTGGAAACTTGTTCCAAAACCCAGAAATTGCTCTTTGATTGATTGTAAGTGGTTGTTTAAAGTGAAAAAGGAGGAGGATAATGTCAGATTCAAGGCAAGGTTAGTAGCTAAAGGCTTTACACAACGTGAAGGTATCGACTATACTGAGATTTTTGCACCAGTAGTTAAATTCACCACTGTTCGCATCATGCTTGCATTAGTTGCGCACCATAATTGGGAGATGAAACAATTAGATGTTAAAACAACATTCTTGCATGGTGAATTGAAAGAAACTATCTACATGAAACAACCAGAAGGTTTGACGGATAGTAACCATCCTGATCATGTGTGCTTGCTCAATAAAACCCTATATGGCTTAAAACAATCCCCTAGAGAATGGAACAAAAAATTCAATGACTGCATGCTGTCCTTGAAATTTCGTCGTAGTGGTTATGACCCATGCCTTTATTTTAAGTATGACAGTGGTGTGCCCATGTTCCTACTTATTTATGTAGATGATATGCTCTTGATTAGTTCGTGCATTAAATCTATTGATCATGTTCAAAGTTGCTTAGGTGATCAATTTGACATGAAATACTTGGGGGATGCTAAAAGGATAATGGGCATGAATATTGTTCGGGACAGATCTAAAAGCACCTTATTTTTAAATCAGTCCTCTTACATTGGTAAAATTCTTGAAAAATTTTCTATGACTGATGCTAAAATTGCTAGTGTGCCGTTAGCTTCTCATTTCTTATTATCCAAAACTCAGTCACCTAAAACTGAATCTGAAATTCGTGAAATGAGATCTGTTCCGTATGCTAATGCCATAGGATCTGTCATGTACCTTATGGTAAGTACTAGACCAGATATCGCTTATGTCGCGATTGTTTAAGTAGGTACATGGCTAATCCAGAAAACCTCACCGGGAGGCCCTTAAGTGGTTATTGCGGTACTTAAAAATTCCGCTTCGATGGTCTTATTTTCTCTAAATCGATGATGGGATTAATTTAAAAGGATATGTGGATTCTAATTATGCCAATGACCGGATGAATGTAAGTCCACAACTTCATATGTGTTTACCTTGTGTGGCTCGTGCATTTCTTGGAAATCTCAACTTGACATATTGTTACACTGTCTACTACCAAGCCGAATATATTGCCACTACTGAAGCCTTTAAAGAGGCTATTTGGTTGAAAGGTTTACTAACTGAAATTGGTGTTCTTCGTGATAATGTGGTGGTCTTTTCTGACAGTCAATCAAGCATACATTTGTGCAGAAATCCTATTTTCCATGATCGAACAAAGCATATTGATGTCAGGCGACACTTCATCCGTGATATAGTAGAAAAAGGCATAATTGAGTTGAAGAAAATCCCTTCACAGTCCAATCCTGCAGATATGGGCACAAAGTGCCTACCGATCGAGAAAACCAGATCTTGCAAGTCAATACTAAATATCGACTCCTTTAACTGAAGACAGTCTAGTCCTCCAGTTTGCTATCTTTGTGATAGCTCTTCTAGTCTTTCTTTGTGATTTCTAGTTCTTTCTTTCTTAGTGATTGTTTGTTTTTATACTTGTACTAACTTTGTGTTTTGTGCAGGTGGTGTGACATTCGGCGATGATGACCTCCCTCTCAAAAATAAGTGTACCCCGATGGCTCATTTGGTCCGGGTGGAGATTTGTTGGTTTTAGGCCCAAATGAAATAAGGTTTTTGATTGGGCCCAATAACTAAAATCTGGCAGCCCAGTCCGATTTAATCAGCCCAGGCCCGGTTTCTAATCCTTGACCAGATCTAGACCGTCCCTTTGTGGGAATTCATCTAGACCGTCCATCCCCAATATATTTATACCCCCTAACCCTAAACCTACTTCATTTTCACCCTCACCCAGTCGGCGCCTCCCCTTTCTTCTCTCCCGATTCCTCTCTCTTCGGTTTCTTCCGCTGTGCAATTCCTTGAACGATTTCCGATCTAATAGCAACCCTTATCATTTTCAATGATAAGTTCGGGTGCTTTAAAACCGGGCGACCGTTTCTGGGGTTGTTTATACTCCTATAAATTGTGGGATCCATTTTGAGGGGAAACGCTGCAAACCGACGACTGAAACTTGAGTGTTCTTGAGGCAATAAAATCATTCTTTGTGAGATTCCTGTTTTCTTTGTGAATTCTTCTCGGCTGAGGTTGGTTTCTGGGTTATTGGGTTTTTTTTTGTTACGGGTCTTTGTGATTTGTGAAACCGCCTGGGTTTGTGGCTCGATTCGGACTGCTGGACGCCGGAATTTTGGAGCTCTGGACGCGGGTACACGAGGGCGGAGGACTGAGCCGACTTTCTGTCTATAATCACCACTTGCGTTCGTAATATTCAGATCTTACGCGATCTGTTGGTCAGATTTCTTCGACATTCAATTTCTGTTCTTGTGTTTTATTTTCCAGTCTATTTTCGTTCGGGTTTTCTGTGTTATTTAATTTTGTTGTGTAACCCTTAATCCCCGTAAAACATAGAAAATTTATTTGTAATTTGTTTACTGCTGTGTGGTGTAATTTTATGTATTCCGGATAGATACCCAACATAATTAATTTTTTTATATATATTTAATTATAAATATATTTATTAAAAATTAAAATAACAACACTTTAGCCGACGACAGCCATCGGCTAAACTAAATTCCAAAAAAAAAACATGACCCAGTGGCTGCCGGGTTCGAACCCGGGGAGTTTATATAATTGAAATGACATTTTGCCACTGAGTCATATTTATCATTCAAACATTTTAATCGAGTTTTAATATATATACATATACTTATATTTTATATTCTTGGAATTTAATTATAAATAATATATATATAAATATATATAAGAATATTAATTTGAAGTTATTTGAATTAGATTAAGAATATATATTTATCAGTATATAAATTTTATCACTTTTTATATAATTAAATATATTTATATATAAATTAATTGTAAATATTTAATAAAAATTATATTTATATACTTTAGCCGACAACTGTCGTCGGCTAAAGCCTACTTTATCACTTTTTATATAATTAAATTTTATATATATATTTGAATTTAATTATAAATATATATAATATAATTATATATTGTATATTAATTTATATAGTTTTTATATAATAATAAATTTTATATATATTTATTTATTTTTTATATAATATTAATAGTTTATATATTTATACTTATTTTATTATAAATAATTATATATATAAATATATATATATATATATATAATAGTTTATATTTGAGAAAAGCATAAATGGAACAATGAATATAACAAAATAAAAAAAATCAGGTAATAATATCACTTTTTTGATTCGTTCGAGCGACAAACAACAATCAATATTTAAGGCCATTTTTACAAATAATATGATATATGTCATTCTAAGGTTCGTAGTCAGAATCACCACTTGAGTCTGTATCTGTGTCAGAGTTGATAACTGGCAGCATATGTCTGAACTCGTCCTCATCATCTTCATCAGAGTCTACACGTAATTCATCTGTACCTACATCTATGAACCCACGTTCTTCACTATGTAGCCGAACCACTCGACCTTCTACAACATTATTCAGTAGTATTGTGGATGATGGTGGAATATTAGTTGTATCTGTCTCTTGATATGCCTCGTTGTCATCCTTATCGACTGCTTGTCCAAGTGTAGCCGCACTATATATATTTCTCGTAGCCACATGATTTACGATCTTCCATGCTCCTTTTTTTACCAAATCATCGGGGTAGTAAACTGGTTTAGCAGATGTTGTAAAAACAAAAGGATAACTTTCATACCAACTTGTAGAAGTATCAACAGATAATAGTCCATAATTATCCTCCCTTTCGATTTGAGGATTTGTATCAAACCACCTACATTTGAACAAGTAAACTGTCAAGCCTTCTCCATAAATTAGTTCCACTACTTCGAGAAGAACACCGTAATATCTACCGTCAATCATAACCCCATAATTTTGACACCTCATTCTTTGATCTCTGTCGATACATACAAATGTCACACCATTTACCTTCGCCATTGAATAAACTCTAGATATAACAGGCTTCATCGAAAGAAGCATCAACTCATGTGACCACATCGGGTGGCCATCACTTTGTATGTGCTTTATCTGGATATTAATTAAGGTGAATGTCGTAATTAAGTAAATTATGTAAGCAAATTAAGTAAACAGTAATTAAACACTTACCCATTGTCCGAAATAATCAGCAAATGTTTCATTGTGGAATCTAATGTCTCCATTCACAGCATCACATGAAAGGTGAATGTCTTTCCAATATAGAACTTCTGGACAGTTAAGTAATATCCACCAATGTGCAATTTGTAGCTCGTAAGGTTGTAAATGACTATCAGGTAATCTTCCTTGAACTTCAACTTCGCTGGTGATGATGGAGAGATTAAATTGCACTGGAATTGTTGCAATAGGCTCGGGTGTGGGATCCACCGCGCCTAAATAGAACTTGGTATATGTTACACACTCCCATCCAAGATATGCTTCGGCTATACATCCTGTTGTGCGGCGATTTATACGCCTCGACGGCGATCGATAACAAGGCCGAGCGACCAAGTCCATGACCAAAGGAGCTACGGCGAACTTGCCTAAACGAAGATAACAGTCCACCGACGAGTATCTAGCGATCGACTCCCAAGGCGATCGTCTCTTGGCACCTAGCGATTGACCCTGGTGCCCGACCAAGGACGACCGATCTATACCACGAACAAGGCCATCGTCCGTCAAAGTCTACAAAGACTGGATCTCGAAGCCAGCGCCCATGTCCAGATCCACAAAAGGTGCCGCAGAACATGGATCGTTGACCATCAACAGCTGTCCATGACAAGGCCAGCCTCATCTACCGACAGACCCGCCGAAAGGTCTTAAGTGGGGCCTCCCATGACAGCGACTCAGACGCGTGTTGCTCTCTCATTGGTCCGCACCTCTAGCAGCCAGCAACTCCTGCGGACTTTAAGTAGACCAGCCCATGTGCTAAAGACGATCGCCCGCTTATTATAATACAACAGAGGCGATCGCCCAGCAACTCCCAGTGCTATAAATAGAGAGCCTCCAGCAACTGGAAAAAGGTTCTCTCATCTCGGTTCTCCTCTCAGTTCCCAAATTGGTTCTCCTCTCAGTTCAGAGAAAAATACATACAAACGTACACACTTTTAGGCTCTCAGCTTCTCCTCTTGAATCTATATCATGATTTCTCTCTCAGCACCTCTCATCCCGAAGACGGTCGGCAGAGGCAAGAACTCCCTGCAGTACAGATTCGAAGAGACTTGCAAGCCCAGGAGCTCAAACATACATCTAATACACACCGTGAGAGACCGTCGATTTCTCACAATCGTCACAGCACCCCATCGTTGTTACAAGAACTCACAGAGCATCATATCTGGTTCATCCAGCAATCTTCACGCTCAATAGCTAAGATAACTAGGGTCTTTGCACTCATTGTAATTGTACTCTAACATTAATATTTGTACTCCAAACTATTCGTATTAATAATATCTCGCGAGAGCATTCAAGCCCGGGACTAACAACCCTGACAAATCTTGTGTTATTTACTTTTTCCACAGAAGTGCTCTCGCATTTGTTTGCTACTTGACCATTCCAGCAATATTCATCTCCGGATAATATTTTGGGTGACAACAATTGGCGCTAGAAGGAGGGCGTCTGCATCTTAACCTTCATTTTTATTCCTACCGTCCCGAAGAACACTCACTGTTCTCGGGGCATATACTTGAAGTGACACTCACTGCTCTTTAAAGAAAGCCTTCAGAATCATGACGTCTGCTACTACATCGAAGAGAGCCACTCTCTGAACCTCCGGACATCATATCCCAGCTCGATCCAAGCCCCAGCCGACGGCAGAGGGAAGTCGCGGCGACGCGAGACTCTCGATCCCACGCCTGAGGGGCGGCCCAGCCTTTCGCTTGACTAGTTCCAAACCGCGGAACAGATCGAGGAGGCTATGGCCATCCTAAAGGAGCGACGAAGAGCATGCGCGGCGCCCGCTATAACTCCCTCGGCCACCCGTCGCGTGGGCAAATGGAAGTTTAAGGGGTTACTGAGCGAGCGATCGTCAGAAAGCCCCGATTCGCGAGAAAAGTCTCTCGCAAGGCCGGACGGTTCCATATTCAGTCGCTTGGGCAGAGATCCATCACGGCGACTGGGGCATTCTGGCCCCAACCATGAGACGACAGAATCCGTGTCTATCACTAGGAGTTCGGCCTACCCAACTCCCAGCCGAATACAGATCAGCCGCCTGGCTCCCGCTTCGAACGCTATGGGGTCAGTACTTGATCGCCTCGACTCCCGCTCCGAGCGCCTAGCCGCGAGCAGCCAGGCCGCGGTGATGGCCGCTATGCAACGCCAGCTCGACGAGATGAAATAGATACTGGGTCAAGCGCCAGTAGAAAGATCGTCGGACCGACCGAGCCACTCACGGTCCTCATCGAGCTTACCCCGGTACAATCAAGGATCGCTCCTCCTAAAACACCTTTGTACGAAGGGAGATCGGACCCTGAGACCCACCTAAGCAAGTTCCAGATCTACATGACCGGGTGTGGGGCATCAGATACGACCAAGTGCCGAATCTTCTCGTTAACATTGGGCGAGCTGGCCCATAGGTGGTACATCTCACTACCACCGCGATCGATCATCTCCTTTGAGAAACTGGCGAGTGACTTCACGTCATACTTCGCCGCCAAGGTCGCCAGACCAGAAGGCCCCCACCGCATGATGAAAATCAGGCAGGGGGAAGACAAATCCGACGCAGATTACATTGACCGGGTGGATGAGATAGTCCTCACCGGCGAGCCCATCAGTGACGAGATCGCTCTCTATTCGGTCCTAGAGGGATTCTATGGTCATTCGCCTATGTTGAGACATCTCACAAAGGACATCCCCCCAACCTACGCGATCTTCTGCGCTAAGGCTGCCGACTTTCTGGCCAGGCATAAGCTGCTCACCCTCCGCCTAGGTGAGGGAATGCCACCTCCTGTCCGAAAGACGGCGATCGCCAAAACCAAGAAGGCGGTCGCCAATCCATCCGGCGATCTCAAGGCCTTCGAGGATGTGGAAGCCCATCTCCTCCAGAAGTTCAACCGAACTCCGACCCACATTTTTTACGCCATCAAGGGGCGCGAACCGCTAAACAAGCCGAAGGCTATAAGGGACCACGGTCATATGGACCACAATCAATATTGTGCCTACCATAAGAGTCCCGGCCACAGAACCAACCAATGCCGCGACCTCCTCAGACAACTCTGGAGATTGTTCGAGGAGGGCAAGTTGGACAACTTATTGGTTTAGCCGGAGCCCCCATCAATCTCTCGATATGGTCGCTAGAGTCGAACGCGAACAGGCTGGAAAGCTCATACGAGCCGACCCCTTGATCAACCTCGGCGACCGAATCCATGTATTTCAATCAAGAGAAGGAAACTTCGGAAGTCTCTCCCCGATTCCCGCCTCATCAAACCAAAGGCTACTGCCTGAGCAAACACCTCGAAAAAGAGGATGACTCGCTCGCCTCTAAAATTCGTCATCAACATGATGGACCGAGGCAGCGATCGCCTCCCCTAGCACAACATATAACATCGAGGATCATCATCTAACATGATGGTCTGAGGTAGAAAAGTGCTGCCATGGTCGTGAAAATCGATAAACCCGACGATCCGTCCATGCAAGGTTCCTTTGGGCTTCGATCGCTCGCCCTTCGTTTAAATACGAGGCGGGCGTAGCCTGAGGACTCTCCAAATAAAAATCATAAGATGACTCGCTCGCCCTCTAAAGTTCATCATCAACATGAAGAACCCAGGCCAACGATCGCCTTCCCTTACACAACGTATACCGTCGAGGATCGTCATCTGACTTGATGGTCCGAGGTAGAAGAGTGTCGACACGGTCGTGGAGGACGATGGAACCGTTCTCTGTGCCCGTGCAAGGTCCCTTTGGGCCACGATAGCCCGCCCTTCATTTAAATACAAGGCCGGCATAGTCTGAGGGCCCTCCAAAACAGATCTGTGGACACGTTCGCCCACCCTCGAAGGTCCATCACTTAACGTGGTGGGTCCTTCACGGACAATGCGACGCGTCCCTACCCCCATCTCAGCGTATACCGTCGAGGGTCGCCATCTTAATGGCGTCCCGAGGTAGAAAAGAGATAACAAGCCGCGGACGTGGAGTTGATTAATCCGACGACGCCTCGCGCAAGGAATCCTCCAGACCAAGACCACACGCCCTTCGTTTAAATACGAGGCGAGGCGCAGCCTACGGAGGACCCTAACAATTAAGTGAGTCGCGAGAACTTGGCCATCAGACGGAATATCGCTCGCGCCCAAGACACGGTCGTGGAGGTCGGTCCATCGAACTCTGCGATCGTACACGGTTCCTCAAGACCGAGATGGACGGCCTTCCTCGAGGAATCTGCAAAATTGAAGACCGCTCACTTAACGATTTATTTTCGTCACCTTACTTTCACTAAGTGAACAAAAACAAGGGGGAAGGGCGGAGTTATGTACACGACGATCGTCCCTATTCAATTACATACGGAGATCGGTATTTTTCAGATGTTTCTGCAGCGATTGAATTTGTTGTACAGGTTATCTATATGAGTTTATCAATTCACTTGGAACAATACACGTAACAATCTCTCCTCACACATTTGTACAAAGTCATGCAAAGACTCAGAAAAGCAATCATTCAAGTAATAAGTCGAAGAAATAAACATTCATTTCATTACTGGAAATATCATAAGTACAAAACGGTCGCCCGAAGGCCTAAGTACAAGGAAATCTACAAAAATTACAAGGCAAAAGCTAAAACAAAAAGGACAGACTCTCAGGATGTCCCAGCCTGACCTTCGCCTTCAACCACTGGATCGGCCCGCGAGCCTTCACCAGCTTCTCGAGCTGCCTCCCCGTCCTCCGGGGCATTCGGATGAACAATATTTCCGGGAGTCGGGTACCAGCTCAGGTCCACGCCGATTTCCGGGAGATCCAAGATCGGCACAGGGAAGGCAGGATGAAGAGGGTGCTCCAGCACGTATGCCTTGAAACTTTCAGCAAGAGGGCCGACCTCCAGCCCTCCCTTCTTTGCAGCACGTAGCGAGTCAGCGAACGCCATGTAATAGGAAAACTCATTGACAAATGCCACGTTGAGAAAGGGATCGGACGCGGTCGCCTCCAGCTTCCCTTTCAACTCCGCAACTGCCTGTTGCGCACCCTGGAGCTCGGTCTCCCTAGCAGCCGTCTCTCCCCTCGACGACGCCAGCTCGCTAGTTACCCGAGCGACAGTCTCCTTCAGCTGATCGGCTTCCTTCTGAGCGGCCGCGTGTGACCGACGGACATCTATCATCTGGTCCCGAAATCGGTCGACCGTCGCCCGGGCTCGCTCATAATTCTCTCTCATCAGCTCAAGATCTTGACTCGCCCATTTAGCTGCATCCAAGGAGTCCTTCTCCATAGCCACAATCCTGTCGGCAAACTCGGCATTTTCTTTCCGAACGGCCTCGAGGTCCGCCTGTAGACGAGTAGTAGAAGGACGCCCCTCGAATTCCTTCACAGCCTCGACAGCCATCGTCGCCGCCTGGAGGGAGAGAGCAAAAGCAGCCTGCATCGTGTTCCCGGACCGCTGGCGGGCGATCGCATCCAAGTCAGTCGTCCAGGCCTTCGGCAAAGCAGAAACAGCCCGCTTGACATACAGTGGGACATCGCCGGCCGCGCGAGGAGATCGGCTCCCGAGGAAATCCAACACCATCGGTGGGCAAGCTGGATTAGTGCTACGGATCCTGCATCAAACAAACAAAAAGTTAGCACAACTCCAACGCAAGTGACGAAACTCAACAAACAAACAAAGTTTACCTCTCGGCTCTCTCGGGGTCGCGACCAAAGTATGGTTTCCCACGAGGGGTCTCAGCCTCGGCGATCGCCATCTATCGCAAGAAAGCAGCAGAGGGCGTAGGCTCATCCACCGGGGGGACCGCGGTAATCAGAGGTGCGGCGATCGGCACCTCACCGACAGGGGCAGAAACTGGAGGTTCCCCCGACCTTTGCCGCTTGCGGTTCGATCGGAGTCCTTCCTCTCGAACCTCCTCCCCTGCCACGATCGGCTCTACGCGAGGCCCCACCTCCGGAATAAGAGGTAGCGCCACCGGAGGAACTCGAGACGACTTCTTCTGGTGCAGACGACTCAAAACTCCAGGGTTCGACATAGCTATCTCCGATGGAGGCTCCAAGAAACGAGGAAAGCGGACCTCTGCAATAAGATATAAGTGAACAACGGTTAGACACACTCTCCAAGCAGGACGATCGCCAAGCAATGGAGATCGTGGAAATTCATACTTGGGACCGAAAGATGTCGCGGAAAATGGAACAACCGAGCAGACAGCCAACGACTTTCTTTGTTAATCCGGTGAGTGTCTAAGTCGTCGTCCGGCAGACTTCGTATCCGCTCCGAGATAACCAAAAAATCGAAAGGTAGCTCGTCGATCGCCGGAATATGGAAACCTGCAAAAATAAAACCAAATTAGATCAGTTCAGATCATATTCGAACAAAGGGAGAGTCAAAACCCTTACTCGGATTTCTCTGCCGAAAGCCTGTGGGAATGTCCAGCTCGCCCATAGGATTGTCACTCGCTGAAGCCTTCCAGGCACTGGCGACCGAGAACCACTTTGCCGGATCACCCCGCACCTTGTTCGGGACCCCAAGGATCACCCGACCGGATCAGCCTTGGATATGATAGCCTCCGACCGACCCCTTCTGAGCCGTCAGCTTGAACAAGTGGTTCATCTCCAATGGCGAAGGAAGACGGTACAGTCGGTGACCGCCGAACAAGGTAAGGGCACAGACGATCTGGAGCCAGGCGTTCGGCGTGAGCTGAAGCGGCGCCAAGTTCCAAGCAACCAGCAAATGGGAGACAGCAAAAGACAGAGGAAACCGCAGTCCGGCCTCCATGATTGCCTCATTCATGGCGACCATACCCTACGGAGGTTGGTCGGCTCGTTCGTTCTCGGCCGGCGCAAAAAGATCCACATCTGAAGGAATATGATACCTCGTCCTCCAGACGGCCAGGTCCTTCCTGGTCGCCGAACTCCTGATTTGTCCGAGGGTCCACTGAGAATGCTGCGCGGCCCAAAACAGCGACCGCTTCACCGGCTGATAGGGGTGGGCGATCGAATACTCTCGGTAATCGAATTTAGGAGACGGACCGGCCAACCTCTCCATGATTTCAGCAAAGGCCAAATAGGCCTGGCCAAAAGCACTATGCTCCTCCCAGTACGCCCGCACCACCAGATCCTTCTCCATCTGCGAGCGTCTTTGCTCATCCGCTGCCTCCCTGGCGGTGTCGGCTTCATTGAAAAGTGCCTCGACTTCCGCAGGATCAATGCCGGCGCGGATAGCCTCGGCGGCCGTCTCCAAATGGAATTCGGCGGAGGATCCTCTCCGAGCAGCCGAAGTTCCGGCGGCAGAGGTGGTGTCCATTCCAGACGATGAAGATACTCCAGACATTTTCGAGAAGAGAAGAGGAGAAAAGGAGTGTTTTCTTACCAAGGTTTGAATCGATCGACGATCGACAGACAAAGCTTCAGGAGATTCTTCAGCAATATTCTTCTTCTCTGGTAAAATCGCATAAGGTTCTTAAACACTGCAGCCGGGCCCCCTTTTATAGGAGAAGGCAGGGACTTCCATGCAATTAAGGAGAATCTCAGGGGCCAAAGTGCAACCGTCGCAATTAATGCTCCCTTGAAACCCGCGTACGCGTCGTTTCAAGGACACGCCAGACGAGGAGTCATAACTAACCGTCGGTCTCCCCCAACAGGAACCCGACACGTGCCCCAGAGACTTTTCCACGACTGCTGTCATCTCCCGCTCATTTCGGCGACCGGCCTGGTCGTCCATATTCAAAGTCATTCTGCTCAAAGACGATCGCCAGTTCCGCAAAATGCAGAGTCACTCATCAAACTTAAGCGATCGCCAGTTGAACCACCTCACCACACGTTTCCAACATCGGAGCGAGCTGGGGGGCAATTGTTGTGTGGCGATTTATATACCTCGACGGCGATCGATAACAAGGTCGAGCGACCGAGTCCACGACCAAAGGAGCTACGGCGAACTTGCCTAAACGAAGATAACAGTCCACCGACGAGTATCTGGCGATCGACTCCCAAGGCAATCGCCTCTTGGCACCTAGCGATCGACCCTGGTGCCCGACCAAGGACGACCGACCTATACCACGAACAAGGCCATCGTCTGTCAAAGTCTACAAAGACTGGATCTCGAAGCCAGCGCCCATGTGCAGATCAACAAAAGGCGCCGCAGAACATGGATCGTTGACCATCAACAGTTGTCCATGACAAGGCCAACCTCACCTACCGACAGACCTGCCGAAAGGTCTTAAGTGGGGCCTCCCATGACAGCGACTCAGACGCGTGTTGCTCTCTCATTGGTCCGCACCTCTAGCAGCCAGCAACTCCTGCGGACTTTAAGGAGACCAACCCATGTGCTAAAGACGATCGCCCGCTTATTATAATACAACAGAGGCGATCGCCCAGCAACTCCCAGTGCTATAAATAGAGAGCCACCAGCAACTGGAAAAAGGTTCTCTCCTCTCGGTTCTCTCCTATTGGTTCTCCCCTCAGTTCAAAGAAAAATACATACAAACGTACACACTTTTAGGCTCTCAGCTTCTCCTCTTGAATCTATATCAGGATTTCTCTCTCAGCACCTCTCATCCCAAAGATGGTCGGCAGAGGCAAGAACTCCCTACAGTACAGATTCGAAGAGACTTGCAAGCCCAAGAGCTCAAACATACAGCTAATACACACCGTGAGAGACCGTTGATTTCTCACAGTCGTCACAGCACTCCATCGTTGTTACAAGAACTCACAGAGCATCATATCTGGTTCTTCCGGCAATCTTCACGCTCAATAGCTAAGATAACTAGGGTCTTTACACTCATTGTAATTGTACTCTAACATTAATATTTGTACTCCAAAGTATTCGTATTAATAATATCTCACGAGAGCATTCAAGCCCGGGACTAACAACACCGACAAATCTTGTGTTATTTACTTTTCCCACGGAAGTGCTCTTGCATTTGTTTGTTACTCGACCATTCCAGCAATATTCATCTCCGGATAATATTTTGGGTGACAACACATCCTTCTGGTGTGGACTTATTAGTCACCGAGTCCTTGTACTCACCAAGTTACCTTTCTATTGGAAACATCCACGTGTACTGGACCGGGCCAATTATTAAAAGTTGGCGAGGGAGATGGATCATGAGGTGAGGCATGAGATCAAAAAAATTTGGTGGGAAGATCCTCTCAAATTTTCATAAGAGATCTGAATTCCTTACTTCCCTAGTGCATAACTTTTGAAAGAACCTGGATAACGATACACAAGGCTCGACCACCTGTTTGGATAAGTATGGTCGAATAAACACAGGAAACAAACGTTGTAAGAGGATATGACAATCATGACTCTTCAGTCCAGTTAGCTTGTTCTCCTTGAAGCTAACACACCTCCCTATATTTCCAGCATATCTAGTGGGATACCTTGTAGTCTTCATCCACGAAAAAATCTCAGCCTTTTGCTCAGGGGTGACGGTGTAAGCAGCTTTCGGCATTTTGTGTTTCCCCTTCCCTTCCTTCAACCATAAATGTTTTCTAATGTTTATTTCTTTTAAACCAATGCGTGCCTTAGGGACGTCTTTAGTCTTCCCTTCCCAAAATAACACTGTACCGACAACACTTTCACAATCATTTTTTTCTATGTACATCACATCTAGGTAGTTCCTAATCGACAACTTACTCCAATAAGGTAGATCCCAGAAAATAGTTTTGTGGGACCAATACTTATACCTATCAGGTCTTTCAGGAGTTGCCGCTACTATATCAGGATGGTTGCTCAACTGCCCAAAATCATACTCATTCAGCACGGCCAAAATTTCCTCACCAGTCCACTCCCGTGGTGGATCACCAACCTCTTCAGTCCCATCAAATGCTGCAGCATCCGTACGCCAGACATGCGTCCTCTCAAGCCATATACGGTGACGCATTCTGATAACCTTTCGACAATGATACCTTGCGCATTCAGCATTCAAGCACACTGGACATCCTCTATATCCACTAATAATAGATCCGGACAGCATCCCGTACGCAGGAAAATCACTGATGGTACCGATAAACATAGCACGTAAGTAGAACATCTCATGTGAGTAACTGTCGTACGTCAAATGACCTTGATCCCACAACAACTTCAACTCCTCTATCAAAGGTCTCAAATAAACATCAATACACTTTCCTGGATACCCGGGTCCAGGTACTAAGAGAGTCAACATATTATACTCCTTCTTCATGCACATCTATGGAGGAAGGTTGTAAGGAACCATGACCACCAGCCATATACTATACGAAAGACTCATGTTGCCAAAAGGGTTGAATCAATCAGATGCAAGTCCGAGTCTTACATTTCGGACATCTGATGCAAATCTTGGAAACTCCCTATCTATATGCTTCCAAGCCTCTCCATCAGAAGGGTGTATCACAGTATCCTCGTCAGTCACACGAGGCTCAGCGTGCCATCTCATCGCCTTGGCTGTATGAGAAGACATGAAAACCCTCTCCAATCTATCCTTCAGAGGAAAATACCAAAGAACCTTCATAGCTTTCTCTTTACTAGAAGGAGTGAACTTATACCTCTCTGTGTCACATACCGGACATGTCTTTAGGTCTTCATTAGGCTTTCCCCAAAATAAAGCACAATCATTTATGCATAGGTGGATATTAATGTACGATAGCCTAAGACCTTTTAGGATACGTCTCATTTACTGTGATTACTAGGAAGATGATGACCTTATGGGAGCATTTTCCCTATAAGTTCCAAATAATCATCCACAGCTTTAATCGAGGTTTTGTTCTCCACCTTGACTCTCATAGTCTCTATTACACTATCAAGAACCGTCATGTGACACCCAGGATAAAGAAGAGTCTGTTGGAGCTAGATTAGCTTGTTGTATCTATCAACAAAAATTGTGTTAATGGGTATCAATGTAGGCATTCGGATGGCTGGTTGATCAGCTATATAGTATTCTTGACCTTCAGCCGATATGTCCCTCTCTTAATAACCAAACATGTCGTCAATCAACCTTCTTGTGGGGTCATTGGATGTGTACCACTGTACTGTCCGTGATCATGTGGAATAATTGAATTCGATCTTTCACCATGGTAAATCCAACATGTATATTTATCCCAAAATCCATTCTTTTTCAAGTGCTCCCATACGACATCAAGTGTAAAACGGTACATATCGCTGCGACATTTACATTTATTGCATGAACAATAATGAATCATACTATCACTATCATGCTCCTTCACAAATCGAATAAACCCTCGCATTCCATCTATGACCCTTGGATCCCCTTTTTGCAGACCAATCCAACTTTTATCCATCCTATAACCAAAATAACAACAATATTACACATCGTATTTATCAAGAACATACAAAAATTACGACTAAAATCATCATATATAGCTCAAATTCATATATATATATATATATATATATATATATATATATATACACACACACACACACATACACCAAGAAATATTCGAGAAAACGAACTAATTCTTAAACATTTTCATAATCATCCAAATAGATATATTATATGCGTAATATAATTATAACTGATATAAAAATTAAATAAACATACCTTCAATATGATTTATTGAATGATCAAACCAGAGAAAATTGTTGTTTTTCGTTTTCTTGTTTTGTAATTTCCGAATGTGTTGTAAATGGTGCCTTGAAGTGTTAGCTGGTGATATATTCTGCACAAAAAAACATGTAAGACTTTAGCCGACGATATTGTTGTCGGCTAAAGTGGTTTAGCCGACGACTTTACTATTGGTCATCGGCTAAAGTAAATTTAGTCATTGGCTAAAGTTATGTAGTTTAGCCGACGACTATGAGAATTTAGCCGACGACTCTTAAATGTTTAGCCGACGGCTAGTCGTCGGCTAAATTGTTATTTTTGGTTGTGAATGCATTCCATGCATATATTTTTATGAGAATAAATCCAGGTCATCTATTTAATCAAGATCTATGAATCAAATTCTTTCTTATTTTTTAACTTAAATCTCATTCTCACCAGAACCACCCCGATGCATCCAAGTCAGGATTGGGAGCTGTGCTCATACAAAATGGGAAGGTAATTGCTTATGCTTCACGACAGTTAAAGGATTATGAGAAAATTTACCCGACCTACGATCTTGAGTTAGCAGCAGTAATGTCTGCCTTAACAATATGTCGACATTACCTATATGGAGAAAGGTGTGAAATTTACTGATCATAAGAGTTTAAAATATTATTTCACACAGAAGGAACTCAACATGCGACAAAGACCTTGGCTGGAGTTGGTCAAAGACTATGATTGCATGATAAATTTGTAATACCCGTACTTTTTATTGACTGTTTGACCTTGCTGTTTTTTCTATTTTGTCACTCTGTAAACTCTTTGTGATGTAGTCGATGTTGTTAAAGAGTTTTGTACCTTGTCTGGATCATGATCGCATTGTTCAGACCTTTCGGAAGTGTTCTGGGACAGGGAGATAGCGCACGCTAGGCCTAGGCTAACGCACGCTAATTCTGCTTGAGTAGCGCACGCTAGCTTTGAGCTTTAGCGCGCGCTAAGGGCCCAGACAGGGCAGAGGCAGTAGCGAATTCTGCTTTCTGGACTAGCAATTAGCGCACGCTAGGAGTTAGCTAAGGCACGTTATTCGTGGTCAGTAGCGTGTGCTAACAAGCTGGGTCGGCAGAGGCAGTGAGGTTTTCAGACTGTCTGGACTATCAGGTAACGTACGCTAGGTTTCGGCTAGTGCATGCTATAAGTGTTGCATAGCGCACGCTAAGATATCACAGCAGCGCACGCTAAGACTCGAGCAGGGCAGAGGACAGTAGGTTCTGGACTCCAATTTCTAGACACCAACTCCCAGGTAGCGCACGCTAACTATCGGTTAGCGCACGCTAAAGGAAGGTGATTAGCGCATGCAACAGTATACCTAACGCACACTAATGAGGCTGGCAAAAGCCACTGGACTACCGGGTGACCCCGTTAGTGCACGCTAAATTTCAGGCGTAGCCTGCGCTAGACTAGGCACAACATATAAGGGACAGTTGACCCTGCAACCGTCATTTTTCCTTCTTTTTTTCACATTTCCGACCGGGAGAGCTTGGGAGAGGCTATTTGGGAAGATTTGAGGCGATCAATCTTCAATAATTATCATCTTGAGTTGGATAACAAAGATTTCCCAACATCCAATCCATTTCTATCTTCCAAATCAAGGTAAAAATCCTTAGAACCCTAGTTTTGGGAATTTTGGGGGTTTTCTTAGATTCGTCTGATTTATCCATTTTGGAGCTTGAGAACCTTGAGATTATGAAGTATATACCCCGTGAACATGTTTTACCTATGATTTTATGGATTGTTTTGTACCTTATTCGGTTGTGAGAGGGTTTGGGTGATTTTCCAACCTCTAGATGTTTACCCTTGTAGTTTCGTGAATCGTAGGCGGGTTTCGGGAGTTTCTTCGTATGATTTGAGTATGGATTATTGATTATCGTATCCTTGCGAATCGTTTAGGTGCCGGAAGTGCATTCTCGGACCTACCGAACTTATACACTTCTCCTTCCGATTTCTCTATGTCTCAAAGGCAAGTATATATTTATGATTGTACGTTCTCGACTTTGAAAGTAAGATATATGATTGGCATGATTGTTTATATCGACTCTGGGATGGACCAATGGATCATCTGAGGGTTTCGTAGCTTATGGTGCAATTCCATGTATAGTTTGGGTTAACCACTCTGGGACGGACTGATGGGTCCTCTGGGGGTTCCGTAGCCTCTGGTGCGGTTCCACGGTTGATCACGTATGTATTGATGTGATGCTATGAGATTTAGTTATTTCGGAATACTAGTCTTGAAATGATGAATTGACGGTTACTTTTACTTTATTGTTGAGGAGTATTGCATTTCATATTCGATATACCTGCATTAGCTATTCGACGGCTAACCCCTTTATGGGAGAAATACTTTTATGTATTTCAGGTTCCAGGAGAGCGGACAGGCAGGTATAAGGTCGACATGAAGATGATGGGCAAGCGTGATACTGTGTCTTGTCTCTGGTTGCATTTTGTGTTTCCTCCATTTAGTGTTGTTGTACTGGAATGACTTTTGAATACCCGAGTATTGTTTTCAGTTTCCTTGATGTTCCGGCCTGTGTTGCCGAGGTATTGATTTGTGACGTGTTGTATTTGGATACATTGGTTATAGTTTAAATACCATTTGTATTGTATTTCATTTCACTGTATTTGGACCTTCTCGGTCAACTTTTATTATTCCGCATATTTATAGCCTTGTGGGTCCCACGGCGGGGCTCACGACACTGTAATATACCCTGAATAACTTCGGGGTGTTACAGAATATGGTATCAGAGCTTAGGTCTATGGATACCTAGGTTGTCGGTCTTTTGGGTCGATTGAGTCATTGTTTGTCTACAATATCACTACTTTGCCATCATCACAGTGTTACCGGTACTTGTAAGACCTCTTACTCTTATGGTGTTTCCTTAATCGCTTTGCCTTTGAATTGATATTTTTAGGAATCGGTCACTTCGATGACGTGCGATAGTATTGTGCTTATGTGCCTTGTGTATCCTTCAGAATGTCTGCTGGTAGGGGTCAGGGACGAGGCGGTGGTCGTGGATGCGGACGAGGACGTGGCGCGGCCATTTTCCTTAGTTCCGTTGCGGGATCGACCAACCCCAGTTTATCTAACTCGATGCATCCTGAAACCGAAAGTCCGCACGACCAGTCGACTGGCCAAGGAAACGGTGCAGATGTTGGAGTTGCGAATGTCCTTCAACAATTGGCTAACCAGATGACCATCTTAGCCCAAGTCGTTCAGTTGAACAATCCAAACCCAACAACGGATGCCTTGCTTCAGAATGTGATCTGTATGCATCCTCCACAGTTTGGCGGTGCCACCAACCCGTTGGGTTGGGAGGATTGGCTAGCGGAGTTAGAGAAAGTTTTCGAAGTGGTTGATTGTCCCGAAGTGAGGAAAGTACCAATTGCTCAGTATTTCCTCACCAAGGAGGCCGTGACGTGATGAAAAATTGTCAAGCCACATGATCATGTTGCTACGTGGGGAGAGTTCAAAGAGATACTGGAGGCCGAGTTTTGTCCTTGGCCAGTGCAAGAAGGCAGAATCCGAGCCTTTTTCGAGGCTAAGCTGCAGAACATTCCCGTTTCGCAGGCAATCGTAGAGTACAACCAACAATTGATCCACGTGAAGAATCAAGTGCGAGACGAGCTTGACAAGATACATTACTTTGACATGTGGATGAATATGGATTTACGGCGGTACATGGACGAATTTGCTTGCACCACTTTGAAGGAATATCAGGACAGGGCTTTGGCCCATTACATGTTAAGCCCTGACAACGATACCACCGAAGAACCAAAGAAGCAGAAGATCGGGGGAAGTTTTTCTAGCTCTAAGAGTGGCAACTTCCAGAGACCTCAGGCGACTAACTGCTCACGGCGATGCCACGTTACGCTAGAGGGAAGAGGAGTTCTGCTCGCCTGTGCACCTCACCACCCTGACTTGCTATAATTGTGGTTGTCCAGGCCACGTTAATTTGGAATGCAATTTCCCACCTTTGAAGTGTCACACTTGCGGGCAGATGGGTCATAGAGCGGCTTATTGTTTCGAAACAAATCAGACTCTGGACACTCAGGCTTCTGCCCCAGCGTCACTAGATCAGCTGTAATCATTTGGTCAGTCGTAGCAGAGTCACGGCAAAGGCCGGGGACGGGGTCAGAATACTAAAGGGGGAGATTCTAGCATCGGTTCGGCACACCCCCGAGTCTATGAGATGCGTCGAGTGGATGAACCCGACACGGCGGTGGCCTCAGGTGCCATTCATATCCTATCTCATCCAGTTCGTGTACTTTTTGATTCGGGTGCTACACATTCTTTCATCTCCTTGGAGTGTGTACGCCGTTTGAATATAACTTGTATGACTGCTTGTGATCCTTTTATTGTGAAACTACCTAGCGGGGATAGAATTGTGGGAAACCGGGAGATTAGAGATTTTCCGGTGAATATAGCCGGTATAGATTGGTTATCGAATTTGATTGTGGTTGATATGGAAGGCGAGGATGTGATCCTCGGCGAGGATTAGCTTGACGGTCACCAAGCGATTATGAATTACCGTACTAAGGTTATCACCATGATGACTGAAGATGGATCTGAGTACTCATTTTTGGGACGTAAGTCGGGCCAACCTAAGTTGCTTATCAGTGCCATAAAGGCCGTAAAACTTTTGAATAAAGGTTGCACGGGCTATTGGTGTTATGCTTTGCAGACGGAAGGGAACGAAGTCGATTTCTCTTCGATTCCAATTGCTAATGAGTATCCCGATGTTTTTCCGAATGACCTCTCGGGATTACCGCCGAATCAAGAGATAGAATTTTCTGTGGACTTAGAGCCTGACGCAGCTCCGATTTCTAAGACGCCGTATCGGATGGCACCTTCCGAGATGCAGGAATTAAAGAGTCAGTTGGGAGAACTTCTGGAGAAAGGGTACATCAGACCGAGCACTTCGCCTTGGGGAGCGCCTATTCTTTTTGTGAGAAAGAAGGATGGTTCACTACGTTTATGCATTGATTACCGTGAATTGAACAAGGTGACCATAAAAAACAAGTATCCTTTGCCTCGTATAGATGATCTGTTTGATCAGTTGCATGGAGCCGCAATATTCTCAAAAATTGATTTGAGTTCAGGATACTATCAATTTCGGGTGAAAGAGTCCGATGTTCCAAAGACCGCGTTTCGAATGAGATACGGATATTATGAATTTGTGGTCATGCCTTTTGGATTGACTAATGCACTGGCAGTATTCATGCAATTAATGAACAAGATATTTATCGAGTACCTCGACAGGTGTGTGGTCGTCTTTATTGATGACATCTTGATTTATTCTCGGGATAAGGAGGAGCATGCCCGTCATTTGAATTTGATACTAAATATTTTGAGAGCCGAGCACCTCTATGCGAAGTTCTCGAAATGTGAGTTCTGGTTGGAAGAAGTTATGTTTCTCGGCCATGTGATTTCGGCCGAAGGGGTTCGCGTAGACCCGCAAAAGATTGAGGCAGTGCTAGATTGGGCACCGCCTAAAAATGTTAAAGAAGTTCGAAGCTTTTTGGGCCTTGTTGGGTATTACCGTCGGTTTGTCGAGGGGTTTTTGAAGCTCGCTCGGCCACTCACAAAATTACTCCAGAAGGCAGTGAAGTTTGTTTGGACGGCTGAGAGACAACAGAGCTTCGATGAGCTAAAGAAACGTTTGACCTCAGCGCCGATTCTTGCTTTACCGCATGGTAGTGAAGGATTTGCAGTTTATAGCGATGCTTTGGGACAAGGCCTTGGATGTGTGCTTATGCAACATGATAAGATGATAGATTTTGCGTCACGACAACTGAAGACGTATGAGATGAACTATCCTACTCACGATTTAGAGTTAGCCGCAATTCTCTTCACACTTAAGATTTGGCGACACTATTTGTATGGTTCTCCGTGTCGGATTTATACCGATCACAAGAGTCTGAAGTATATTTTCAGTCAGAAAGAGCTGAATATGAGACAGAGACATGGGTTAGAATTGATAAAGGATTACGATTTGGAAATTCTTTACCACCCACGAAAAGCCAATGTCGTCGCAGATGCTTTGAGCCGCAAATCGCAATCGCTTCAGATGCTCGAGGTTCTTACATCTCAGACGAAGATTCGTCAGGATTTAATTGAGCAAGGAATAGAAGTTTGGCTTCAGCGAGTACAAGGACAGTTGTGCACCCTTGAAATTACTTCGTCCTTGGTTGACAACATCAAAGGGAAACAGTGGAGTCACCCGATGATCTCTCGACTGAAGGTAGATGTAATTAAAGAAAAAGCCCCTGGATTTATGGTTCACGAGGATAGTATTCTGAGATTCCAGGGCAGGCTTTGTGTTCCGAATAATCTAGAGTTGAGGCAAAGAATTCTCCGAGAAGCTCATGCTACGCCTTACTCAATCCACCCCGGAACGAGTAAGATGTACAAAGACTTGAAGCGAAATTTTTGGTGGAATAACATGAAGAAAGATGTCATGGAATTTGTACTATGGTGCTTGACGTGTCAACAAGTCAAGATCGAACATCAACAACCGGCGGGGTTGTTGAAGCTGCTTCCCATTCCCGAGTGGAAGTGCGAAGACATCTATATGGATTTGATCACTGGCATGCCAAGAACTAGAGCCGGAATGAATATGATTTGGGTGATCGTCGATCGGTTGACCAAGTCTGCACACTTCTTGGTTATTAAGGATACTTGGGGACCGGAGAGATTGACTCGCACTTTTGTAGACGAGATTGTGATATTGCATGGTACCCCTAAGACCATTATTTCCGATCGAGATGGTCGTTTCGTATCGCATTTTTGGCAGGCCGTTCATCAGGCTTTAGGTACTGAGTTGAGATTGAGCACGTCCTTTCATCCTCAGTCAGACGGTCAGACGGAGAGGACAATTCAGATGTTGGAGGATATGTTACGGGCTTGTGCCCTAGATTGGAGTAATGATTGGGAGATTTACTTGTTGTTGATCGAGTTTGCCTACAATAATAGTTGGCATGCATCGATCAAAATGGCACCGTTCGAGGCACTTTATGGTAGGCGGTGTAGGTCGCCATTATGTTGGGAGGAGTCTTCAGAGCTAGTCGGAATGGA
Organism: Orobanche coerulescens; assembly: GCA_033398695.1. NCBI lineage: Eukaryota > Viridiplantae > Streptophyta > Magnoliopsida > Lamiales > Orobanchaceae > Orobanche > Orobanche coerulescens. The sequence goes on along the minus strand of CM065812.1, from coordinate 130,276,734 downwards.
GCCGGATATGTTGATGGAGACTAAGGAAAAGATTTCTATTATCCAGGACCAGTTGTTGACTGCCCAGAGCCGTCAGAAATCTTATGCTGATACTCGTCATCGACCTTTGGAGTTCGAAGCGGGGGATCATGTTCTACTCAAGGTGTCGCCGACCAGAGGAGTTTTCCGCTTCGGGAAAAAAGGGAAACTTAGTCCGAGGTATATGGGACCGTTCGAGATTTTGGACAGGGTTGGAGATTTAGCTTATCGCTTGGCATTGCCTCCAGCTTTGAGTCACGTCCATAATGTTTTTCATGTGCACAGTTGAGAAAGTACGTGCCGGATCCAAGTCATGTTATCGACTATAGTGAGATTGACGTAGCCGAGGATATTACCTTTCCGGAGAGACCAGTGAAGATCTTTGAACGTCGTGAGAAACAACTTCGACATAAAACCATTCCGTTGGTTAAAGTGAAATGGTCGAGACAAGGAGTCGAGGAGGCGACTTGGGAGACGGAAGAGAAGATGCGATCGGAGTACCCCGGACTTTTTATTTCTTAAGTTTTCGGACGAAACTTCTTTTTAGAGGGGGAGAATGTAATACTTGTACTTTTTATTGACTGTTTGACCTTGCCGTTCTTTCTATTTTGTCGCTCTGTAAACTATTTGTGATGTAGTCGATGTTGTTATAGATTTTCGTACCTTGTTTGGATCATGATCGTGTTGTTCAGACCTTTCGGAAGTGTTCTGGGATAGGGAGATAGCGCACGCTAGGCCTAGGCTAATGCACGCTAATTCTGCTTGAGTAGCGCACGCTAGCTTTGAGACTTAGCGCGCGCTAAGGTCCCAGACAGGGCAGAGGCAGTAGCTAATTCTGCTTTCTGGACTAGCAGTTAGCTCATGTTAGGAGTTAGCTAGGGCACGCTATTTGTGGTCAGTAGCGCGCGCTAACACGTCCATAGCGCACGCTAACGAGCTGGGTCGGCAGAGGCAGTGAGGTTTTCAGACTGTCTGGACTATCAGGTAACGTACGCTAGGCTTCGGCTAGCGCACGCTATAAGTGTTGCGTAGCTCATGCTAAGATATCACAGCAGCGCATGCTAAGACTCGATCAGGGCATAGGACAGTAGGTTCTGGACTCCAATTTCTGGACACCAACTCCCAGGTAGCGCACGCTAACTATCAGCTAGCGCACGCTAAAGAAAGGAGATTAGCACACGCAACGGTATACCTAATGCACACTAATGAGGTTGGCAGAAGCCACTGGACTACCGGGTGACCCCGTTAGCGCATGCTAAATTTGAGGCATAGCGTGCGCTAGACTGGGCACAGCATATAAGGGACAGTTGACCCTGCAATCGTCATTTTTCCTTCTTTTTTTTACATTTCCGATCGAGAGAGCTCGGGAGAGGCGATTTGGGGCGATTTGAGGTGATCCATCTTCAACAATCATCATCATGAGTTGGATAACAAATATTTCACAACATCTAATCTATTTCTATCTTCCCAATCAAGGTAAAAATCCTTAAAACCCTAATTTTGGGAATTTTGGGGTTTTTCTTAGATTCGTCCGATTTATCCATTTTGGAGCTTGAGAACCTTGAGATTGTGAAGTATATACCCCATGTACATGTTTTCCCTATGATTTTATGGATTTTTTTGTACCTTATTCGGATGTGAGAGGGTTTGGGTGATTTTCCAACCTCTAGATGTTTACCCTTGTAGTTTCGTTAATCGTAGGCAGGTTTCGGGAGTTTCTTCATATGATTTGAGTATGGATTATTGATTATCGTATTCCTTGCGAATCGTTTAGGTGACGGAAGTGCGTTCTCGGACCTACCGAACTTATACTCTTTTCCTTCCGATTCCTCGATGTCTCAAAGGCAAGTATATGTTTATGATTGTACGTTCTCGACTTTGAAAGTAAGATATATGATTGGCATGATTGTTTATATCTACTCTGGGACGGACCGATGGGTCCTATGAAGGTTTCGTAGCCTCTGGTGCGATTCCACAGATAGTTTGGGTTAACCACTATGGGACGGACCGACGGGTCCTCTTAGGGTTTCGTAGCCTCTGGTGCGGTTCCACGGTTGATCATGTATGTATTGATGTGATGCTATGAGATTTAGTTATTCCGGAATACTAGTCTTGAAATGATGAATTGACGATTACTTTTACTTTATTGTCGAGGAGTATTGCATTTCATATTCGATATACTTGCACTAGCTATTCGATGGCTAACCTCTTTATGGGGGAAATACTTTTTATGTATTTCAGGTTCCAGGAGAGCGGACAGGCAGGTATCGGGTCGGCATGAAGATGATGGACAAGCGTGATACTGTGTCTTGTCTCTGGTTGCATTTTGTGTTTTCTCCATTCAGTGTTGTACTGGAATGGATTTTGAATACTCGAGTATTGTTTTCAGTTTCCTTTATGTTCCGGCCTGTGTTGTCGAGGTATTGATTTGTGACGTGTTGTATTTGGATACATTAGTTATGGTTTGAATACCATTTGTATTGTCTTTCATTTCACTGTATTTAGACCTTCTCGGTCAAATTTTATATTTTCGCGTATATATAGTGTTATGGGTCCCACAGCGGGGCTCACGGCGCTGTAATATACCCTGAATAACTTGGGGGTGTTACAAAATTATCACCCGGGAAAAGCCAATATTGTCGCAGATGCTTTAAGTAGAAAGCGTGATGCTAGTATATCAGCAATTATAGCAGTGCATAAACCATTGCTTCTAGAGTTGGGAAGGATGGAACTAGAGACTGTAAAAAAGGGATTCCTTGGGGAATTGGCTTTCAATGACTTTTCAACCTATGGTGCTTGAGAATATCAGACATAATCACTCTAAGGATCCCTACATGTCTCATCTTAAGGAAGAGACTGAATTAGGAAAAACAAAAGATTTTGGAATTTTATCAGAGGGAGTTATCAACGTCAAGGGGCGATTGTGTGTTCCTAATGATAGACGACTGAAGAATACTCGCAGAAGCTCATAACACTCCATACTAAATACATCCTGTAACCACAAAGATGTACAAGGATTTAAAGATGCACTATTGGTGGCCGAGACTGAAGAATGATGTAGTTGCATTTGTGGGCCAGTGTTTGACCTGTCATCAAGTGAAGGCAGAACATCAAAGAACGGCAGGGATTCCAGAATGAAAATGGGAGGACATCACCATGAATTTCATGGTGGATCTTCCAAGAACTAAAGAAGGTTACGATGCCATATAGGTTATAGTTGATCGTCTTACCAAATTCTCAGACTTTCTTCCAGTACATACTGCATATACGATGGACAAGTTTGCTGAGATATACATTAGGGAGATTGTAAGATTGCATGGCATTCCATCATCAATTATGTTAGATAGAGACTCTAGGTTTACTTCATCATTTTGGAAGAGTTTGCGTAGAGCCTTGGGAACCAAACTAGCTTTCAGTACTGTTTTTCATCCGAAAACGGATGGTCAACCAGAGAGAACCATTCAGACATTGGAAGAGATGCTGAGGGCATGTGTACTTGGTTTCTAGAGGTCATGGAATACATATTTACCACTAATAGAGTTTGCGTATAACAACAATTTCACTCCACTAAGCCCTATATGAAAGAAAATGTAGATCACCAATTCGCTGGGATGAGATGGGTGAGAGGAAGTTTCTTGGGCCAGAATATTGGAAATAAAACGCAGCGGAAGCGAAGTTGGGGAAAAATTGATAAAAGCATTTTATGCTTCCACGAGCACAAAAACTATTTAGGCATGCTAATTACTTAACTACTAAGATTAATAAGCATTATATTATTTATTACTTATTAAATCAACTTGTTGATAAATTCAATATCCTAGTCTAGATCGAAGATCATAGGATATTTACCTTTTGAAGTATAGTGGTTGCTTTCTTGATCTCTTCCTTGAAATCTTGTAGAGTATGATTCCGCCTTAATCCGGACGCTGTGTGGGCAATGAGCTACCGAATCTTGCTTGGACTTCACGAGGGGAATTGGCCGAAACTAATGTTCCTCACACAACTCTCAATTTTTTTTCTTCTAGTAATTATGATTTGTAACAAAAATTAAAGTGTTATCTCAATTGCGGAATCAAAGACGCAAGTCAAGATCAACAATTAAACACCAAGAAGAAAAATTGAAACTCTTGTGCTATTATACGTGACGGCCAAACCACCACACCACCACCCCCTCGTGATATCTTATTTGTAGGCTTTGGACTACTCTAGGGATCTTAAAGAGAATTATGGTTAAGACTCCTAATGCAACCCAACTTCCCATATTAATCCCTTTCCTAATATGGTTGAGTTCATTAATATCAATTCAACTAAAGAATTAATATTGCAATACCAATCCAAATGTCAATTTACGAAATCGGACTCCTTATCTAAATATATTATTTTCCATATTTAAGATATTGAATGTCTATTAATTAATTTAACCTACTAACAACTTTAATTAATTAATTTCTAATCCAAGAGTAGTACCAGCTCGTACCTTATTATTATATCGAAATTAAATCCACCTGCAGGGTTTAATATAATAATCTTTATCGAGATCCTCAAGGGGACATCATCACCCCGCATGAGTCGGACACGATAATAATTATCATATAAATAATATTATTGCCCATGATACGAAGCATATTGAGTCAACCACTTTGACTCTCACCCATGGTAAATCAAAGATATAAATATTGTAAATACTTTATTAAATACTTAGAATTAAGACATAATAATTATCCGAGACTTAAGTTCTTCTTACAATCAGTACAGAAGACACTATCTCACTTCGATCCACTTCAACGTATGGAAATACGCTAATGCATGTTAATAGTCAAGACCAACTAATCTCAAGCATACATTGCAACCTTTCACATAATTTGTCTAATAATTATATAGATTGTGAACTATTGTATTATTTTATAAGGCACCGATAATGTGATCTTCCGTGTGATAGCAACACACCATATTATCTACAATATAAAATAATTAGACATTTCATTTACATAGCCATAACATGAATAAATATGCAAAACATTGATTAAATGTAATTAATATTCTCATAGGTAGTCATAGGGAAATAAAGTAATTCAAGCATAAAGTATGCTTTGCAGTATACAACCCTAACAATCTACCACTTATACTCAAAGCATGCTTTTAAGTATACTACTTTATTACATAGTCTCTCATATCTCCCACTTATACTCAAAGCAATCATGCCATACACCGTAATCCCATTCCTTCCACACACCTTTCAAAAACTTTTGAGGGTAGGCCTTTCGTGAAACAATCAACAAGATTATCTTCCGATGCAACCTTGGATACAACTACATCTCATTCCTTTACGAAGTGTCGTATGATGTGGTACTTGCGGTTAATATGTTGGCTTGCCTTATGAGATCATGGTTCCCTCAAATTTCTTATCACAATAAAGTGTAATACCCTTTGGCAAATCGGGAATCCCATCCAAGTGCTGTAGGAAGTACTTGTGCCATACCGCCTCTTTAGCTTCCTTAGAGACTGCCACATATTCGTCTTCCATATTATAGTCCAAGATGCATTTCTGATTCACACTCCTCCAACTAATGGCTCCACCTCCTAGACTAAACATATAACCTGGAGTAGACTTACTTCTCTTTGTCTAATAAAAAATCTGAGTCAGTATAACCCACTGGAGATAGGTCATCTGATTGATATACTAGCATATACTCCCTAGTCCTTCTCAATTACTTGAGTATGTGCTTGACAGCAATCCAGTGTCCTGGTCCTGGGTTCGACTGATATCTAGCATCCATGCCTACAACATGACAGATATCTGGTCTAGTGCAAAGCATATCATATATGAGGCTTCCCACGACTGACGCATAAGGGGTCAGTTTCATGTCATCTATCTACTTTTGTATCTTAGGACATATGTTCCTAGATATTTGAATTCCATGTCTATAAGGTAGAAAATATTTCTTGAAATTCTCCATGCTAAACCGCTTTAGCACTGTATCGATATAGGATGCCTGAGATAAGAACAACATCCTCTTATTTCAACCACGAAAGATCCTGATCCCAAGGATGTGTCCTGCTTCTCCCAAATCCTTCATATCGAGCTACTCAGACAGTCATACCCGTGTGTCCGGTAATTCCTTCATGTTCTTTCCAATCAGAAGGATATCATCTACGTACAATACAAGAAATTCCAACACATTTCCATCGCATTTCTTATACACGCAACTCTCACTTGGACATTGGACAAATCCATATGACTGTACAACCTTTTAGAATCAAGTGTTCCAATATCTAGATTCTTGCTTAAGTCCATAAATAGATCTCTTAAGCTTGCACACTAAGTGCTCTTCTTATTCGGCAATGAATCCCTCTGGTTGGCGCATGTAGATTTCCTTGTCTAGACTTCCATTCAAGAATGCAGTCTTGACATCCTTTTGTCAAATCTCCGGATCCAAATACGCAGCTATATCTAAAATTGGATTGACTTAAGCATGGCTACCGTCAAAAAGGTTTCTTCATAATCAATACCCTCTTTCTGAGTGTAACCTTTCGCTACAAGCCTCGCTTTGAAATCCCGTCACTTTCTTTCTTTCGCTTGTAGACCCACTTACTCCCAATGGCTTGTACCCCATCAGGTAGTTCTACTAGCTCCCACACTTGATTGGAATGCATAGTCCCATTTCTGATTCCCTTGCTACTTTCCAGGAGTCAGCATCTTTATCTTGGATTGCCTTCTTGTAAGTCCAGGGATCTGATTCATCTTCACCTGGGATTGAGTTCGAAGACTATCCCACACCTATGAATCGTTCCGGCTGACGAACAACCCTCCACTACGACGAGACAAATCATGAGTTGGTGTAAAAGTCTTAAAATCGATACGTGGTGCAGTGTTAGTTGGCGCTTGTACGATTGGTATAGAGGGAGTCTCTCCCTTCAACTCTTCTAGAATTATTTTGCGAATGGGCTTATGACTAATCATATAATCCTCTTCCAGCAATCGGGCATTGGTGCTAACAATGACCTTATGATCATGTGGACTATAGAACAATCCACCCTTCGTTCCTTTAGGTTATCCTATAAACACTCGTACTTCTGTACGAGATACCAACTTATCAGCTTCCTTATTCAGCACATGTGCGGGAGTACCCCAAATCCGAACATGTCCTAGACTGGGCTTTTGCCCACTCCACAGTTCTGTGGATGCTTTTGGAACTAATTTCGAAGGCACCCCGTTTAGATGTACACTGTTGTTTCCAAGGCGTATCCTCAAAACGAAATAGGTAAATCTGAATAATGCATCATTGACCTAACCATTTCTAAGAGAGTTCTATTCCTTAGCAACACCATTTTGTTGTGAAGTTCCCGGTGCAGTGAGCTGGGACGAAATCCACTCATTTGCCAAGAAATCCAAAAACTCTCCACTAAGGTATTCGCCATCACGATCATATTTTAGTGACTTGATACTCTTCCCATGACTTTGTTTCTACCTTGAAATCTCTTAACTTGTCAAAGTCTTCAAACTTACGTCGTATTAAATAGATGTATCCATATCTCGAATAATCATCTATAAACATGATGAAGTATTCGAAACCACCCCTAGCCTGAATATTCTTTGGACCACATATATCGGTATGAACCAATTCTAACATGTCCTGAGCATGGTTTCCCTTAGTCTTAAAGACCCTTTTGGTCATCTTACCTTCCAGACAGGATTCACACATTGGATATGACTCAACTTGGAGGTCGTCTAATGGGCGATCATCTACCAATCTTTGAATTCTTCTAAGGTTTACATGACCTAACTGTAGATGCCACAGATATGCTTGGTTTTTGCTTGAAGGTTCTTTTATCTTTTTAGTTTTGGACAAAGAATTAAGCGATTTATATTTATATATGGAAGTTTGTGCAGTATTAATGACATACAGTCCATCAGTATAGATACCTTTGCAAATATATTCAGCGTCTCTTCTAATAATAGCATCACCATCAAAAGAAACTGAATAACCATCACAACTCAATATAGAAACCAAAATTAAATTTATTCTAAGATCTCGCACCAATAATACATTACTAAGGACAAATATTTTATCATTAATCTTCAACTTCATGACTCCTACTCCAACGGCCATAAATCTGGAATAATCGCCCCAGTTAATAGTGATCTCGCCCGCATTAAGCTATTTGATTACCTGAAAACCATACGAGTCAAAGCAAACATGATCAGCGGAGCCTGAATCAACTATCCATGAAGTGGAAGAACAAGTTGTCAAACATGTTTGGACTACTAGTGCACGAGACATACCTTTCTTAATAGTAGGACAGTCTGCTTAGAAATGTCCTTTCTGACCGTACTTGTAGCACCTTCCCTTTAGATTTTTGTTTACCTCAGGAAGAGGAGCTTTGCTCTTTACCTTGAGAGTTGACAGTTGCTTCTGGCCCACTTGTTTCTTTTTCTTCCCCCACTTGGGTTTAGAATTCGAAACACCAGTAGGCGTAAGAACTTGATACCCTTGTCTGAAGAGTCCTTCCGCAGCTTGAAGCTCTATCAGCAATTACGCCAAGGTATTGTTGGAGTAAGATTGTCGGTATGTTCGCCGTTTTGAAATAGGCGCAGAGTATATAAGAGTTATAAAACTCTTTGCGATTTGTGGAAGTGATTTAAAGTGCAAAAATTAAACGACACAAGATTTATAGAGGTTCGGCCAAATGTGTCTTTTTCTATAGGCTAAAGATCGACCTCTGCACCTCTCTTCTATCGGTCGAGAGATTACCGTTACAATCTCGTCTTCTATTGGTCCGAGATAAACCGTAACACACTTGTCTTTTTGTCGGTCAAAGTTAAATCATTTTCCTTTTCTATCAGACAAGGAATCAACCTATATAGCTTTCTATGGGTACTAGATAAACCTCACGTGGATATAGATTGCGATTCTGATAATGTTGGATCCTTGATCCTAATAATATCGAATTCAATCTTATCCTTTCTTTTTCTTCTCGCGTATGTTTTCGTGTATAACACTCAAACACTTATCAATATAAGCTCAAATACAACAACAAAAATGTTTTCAATGATATCACAAGTATTGATTTGCTCAGAGTGGTTGTGTGGTTTGATACCAATTGGTTTGGTATTTATAGGCAATTTCCTCCAACTAGTTGTTAGCCTCTTCTGACTCTTTAGCGTACGTTACGCTTCTTCTGTAGCGCACGTTACGTGTGTTACATACGTTAACAACATATTGTTACGTACGTTAATCTCAATGCAGATTAGTCCAGTAGCTTTTGTTTCTTTCATTACGTATGTTGTCATCCTTCATTACGTACGTTAACTACGTTCAGTAGCGTACGTTATTCCTTCCTCGTAGCGTGTGTTAATCAGTCAATTTATTCGTTGCCTGCTTTTGTCAAACTATCCGTTGTATGCTTGACTTTGACCCGGAATCTTCCAATGGGTGTCTTGTTTGAATTCTGAAATACTTCATTACGTACGTTAATAACTTTGTGTTACGTACGTTAAGCACCTTCGATAGTGTGCGCTATACAATACATATAGCGTGCGTTAAGCATGTTATCTGCAGTCGACTTTTCTGACTCGTCTGATCAGGTAATTTTTACTGACCTGTCTGATCAGGTAAGTTTTAGGTAACTTTTACTGACCCGTCTGATCAGGTGACTTTTTCCTTATCATCTGGTCAGGTGACTTCTTTGTTGTTTTGTTTTGCTTCCTTGTTGTTTTTCTTTGTTCAACAACTAATCATCAAAACTCTATAATGAATATTTGGAATGAAATATTCCAACAATCTCCCTCTTTTTGATGATTACAAAACAACACTCTTGAATGAGATAAACCTGCAAAATATAAAATATATATATATATATATATATGTAAACAGATCAAAGTTTTCAACGTTGTTCGTTTCGTTAGTTTCCGACTCCCATCTTTTCTTTTCTCCTTTTCAACTTCTTCTTATTTTTTCAACTTCTTCTTTTCTTTCCTTTTCGACTTTCAACTTGATTCATATATTTGTATTTTTCTCGTCATTCTTCCATGGCTCTTTTTCCATTCTTTTATTTTTCTCTCCATATACCATTCTTCTTTTATTCCATTCTTCTCCCCCTTTTTTTTATCAGCAAAAACTGCATGTATGATAAAATCGATAATGATAAAATCGATAATAAAATTATAATGTATGATTAATGCAGAAATGGGTAAACTCCCCCTGACAAAAATCTCCCTTTTAAAAACTATAACAACTCCCCCTGAGTTAAATATCGATTTTGAAAATATCAAAGATAAAGATACCAATTGATGAAATATTTAATTTTCGTTTTTGGGGACCCAACCGATAGTTGGTTTTTCATTTGAAACATAGACGATATTCGGAATTGTGGTTCCTTTAGGAATCCAAACTTTTTTAATTTTTATCGTCCGACGTGGGCTTTTGCAAATTGAAATGTGATGCCCAAATTTTAAACATTTGTCGCAACGGAGTATTTTTAAATTTAAGGATTCGGTTTTATTATAAGGTTTGAATCCTAACCCCTGTTTATTTAAAGTAAATTTTTGAACAGAAAGTAATTGTTCAAACTTATCATTTCCGCAAGAAAATTTATTTGTTAAAATTTTAAGTTCGTCTTGATCTTTTAAAAGATCATTCTTTAACTTATTTTCAATATCAAGAAAATTTCAATGATCGATTTCTAAAGATTTCCATTTTTCAAGAATTTTGGAAATTTCGATTTCCAATAATTTATTTTTCGATTGAAGGGATTTTATTTTGGATAAAGAATTTTGAAAATCAGTATGTAATAATTCGAATGCTTCAAATAATTTGTCTTGAGACGATGTACTAACCTGGCTTTCGACGTCACTTTCGTCGAATGTACTTCTTGCCATGAGTGCGAGATTATTTTGGATATATTCATCATCGTCGTCTTCGTCACTCCATGTGGCAATTAAGACTTCCTTCTTTGGATTTGCGCATCGGCAATTTTTTACAAAGTGGCCTGGTCTACCACAAATTCGAAGTTGTTGTCAAATTTCTTGGATTCACCCGATTTGATGTCCTTTTTTCTCCGGTTCAATAAGTTTTGAAACTTATTAATGTTCTTGGCATAATATGCCGATTCTTCATCACTTTCATCGACCAAGATTTCTTCTTTGCGAGACATCTTAGCTTTTAAAGCTATTGATCTTTCCTTCGGCTTCGGCTTGACACTTCGTGATTTTAGAAGAATCTCATAGTTAATTAGCGAACCAACGAGGGCGCTAAATTCGAGCGTATTGAGATCTTTAGATTCCATGATCTCCGTCACGGTGCCGTCCCATTTGCTAGGTAGTGATCGTAAGATTTTCTTGACTTTCTCACTACTCGATAGTAGTTTCCGAAAGAAGCAAGTCCATTTGTGATGACCGAAAATCGGTCGAGCATGTTGGTGATGGACTCGTCACCCTTCATCAGGAATAACTCGTAGTCATGGAGAAGCATATTAATCTTCGCCTCCTTGACTTGAGTTGTTCCCTCGTGTGTGATTTCAAGAATTTTCCATATCTCTTTAGCACTTTCACACGATGAAATACGATTGACCTCTTCTGGATTTAAGGCACAATATAAAAGTTGAGTGGCCTTACAATTTAGATGATCATTCTTCTAATCCTCGTCATTATATTCTTCGAAACACTTAAGAGATCCGTCGGATTTGATTGGAACTTCCAGGCCAAGACAAATGATCTTCCAGATTTCTATATCATACGCACGAATGAAGATGGACATCTTTTTCTTCCAAGTCATATAATTTGATCCATCGAAGAATGGTGGTCGGTTCAAGCCAAGACCTTCGACCGGTGCAAATTGAAACGCCATTGGATCTTCTCTCCTCGGATGTTAAGCCGATTTATATATGGATACCCGCTCCGATACCAATTGTTGGAGAAAGATTGTCAGTATCTTCACCGTTATTCCTTCCTCATAACGTGCGTTAATCAGTCAATATATCCGTTGCCTGCTTTTGTCAAACTGTCCGTTGTATACTTGACTTTGACCCGGAATCTTCCAACGGGTGTCTTGTTTGAATTCTGAAATGCTTCATTACGTATGTTAAAAACTTTGTGTTACGTACATTAAGCACCTTCGATATCGTGCGCTATACAATGCATATAGCGTGCGTTAAGCATATTATCTGCAGTCGACTTTTCTGACTCGTCTGATCAGGTAACTTTTACTGACCCATCTTATCAGGTAACTTTTAGGTAACCTTCACTGACCAGACTGATCAGGTGACTTTTTCGTTGTCGTATGGTCAGGTGATTTCTTTGTTGTTTTGTTTTGCTTCCTTGTTGTTTTTCTTTGTTCTGTTGGCACGTAATCGGTTATACGCGTTATTATGCGGAAGCGTATTTAAAGATGAGGAAAATAAATCGCCACATGATTTATAGAGGTTCAGTAACGTGCCTACGTCCTCTCTTCGTTATCTTTTTCTATAGGCTAAAGATCAACCTCTGCACCTCTCTTCTATTGGTCGAGAGATTACTGTTACAATTCTCGTCTTCTATCGGTCCGAGATAAACTATAACTCACTTGTCTTATTGTCGGTGTTGTTACCCAAAATATTATTCGGAATGATTTGCTGGATATGTCTACGGGTGAGTAACAAACAAAATGCAAGAGCACGTCCGATGGAATGAAAATAACACAATATTTACCTGGGTTGTTAGTCCAGGGCTTGAATGCTCTCGCGAGATATTATTAATAAGAATACTGGTTTGGAGTACAAATATTAATGTTAGAGTATGATTACAACGAAATGACCCTAGTTATCTAGCTCTTGAGTGCTGATGATTGCCGGAAGAGAGTTAAAGCTCTGTGAGTTCTTGTTACAAAGATGAAATGTTCTCTGTATTTTTTCGCTGTGTAATTCTGTGTGTTTCCAAATGCTGGAAGTCTCCTATTTAAAGAAGAGGAGGTTGTTGGAATGTCTTAATCCCAAACGGGCGATCGCCTTTCTTGCATTAAATTAAGCGGGCGATCGTCTCAGCACGTGGGTCGGTTTCCTTAAAGTCCGCAACTGCTACTGGCCGAGAGATGTGTGAACCAATGATAAGACAACACGTGCCACACGTCGCAGTCTTGAGAGGTCCCACCTAGGACCTTTCGGCGGATCTGTCGGTAGGTGAGAGGCTGTCCTTGTCACCCACTGGTGATGGACTGGAGTCAAAAAGCCTTTTCCTGCAGCGCCGTTTGCGGGTCTGCACGTGGGCCTTCATCCCGAGATTCAGTCTTCGTAGACTTTGACGGATGTTTGGATTTACACGTGGCATAAGTCGGTTGTCCTTGGTAGGGCACTAGGGTCGATCGCTGGATGCCAAGAGACGATCGCCCTGTACGTCGATCGCTCGGTACTTGATCTCGATCTGGAATCTTCGTCTGGTAAGTCTGCCTTGGTTTATCTGATGCTGACTTTGATCGCTCGACCTTTTGTGCCGATCGCCGTTGAGGCGTATTAATCGCCGCACAACAATTGCCCCCATCTCACTCTGATGTTAAAGACGTGGGGTGAGGTGGTTCTACTGGCGATCGTTTGAATTAAGGACGAGCGACTCAACACTTTATAGAACAGACAATCGTCTTCTCCAGCGAACTTTGATTTTGAATTTGGACGACCTACTCGGTCGCTGGAAAAAGCGGGAAGTGAAAGATGACTTGAAACGTCATTGGGGCACGTGTCGCATTCCTGTTGGGGGAGTCCGATGGTTTGTCAGACTTGTCCTTTGGCGTGCCCTCGAAACGATGCGCACGCGGGATTCGAGGGCGGCATTAAATGCGGACTTTCCAACCTTTGTACTTAGGCCCTTGAAACTTTGCTTATTTGCCCATAAGACCCTGCTCTCGCCTATAAAAGGGGTTAGGGTTTCTGGTTTATAACTCATTTGCACTTTGCGTGAGAAGAAAGCTACGCCGGATTCCTCTGAATATTTGAGTTGCCGAGCGTCGTTCGACTAGACTTTTTAGGTAAGAAAAAATCCTTTTCTCTTCTTCCTTTCTTTTTCTGAAGATGTCTGGAGGAAAACCATCAGAGTACGAGACAGGTAGCACCTCCGCAGCTAGGATTTCAATCGCCCGAGATGAAATCCCCGCGGAGTTCCATATGGAGACGGCCGTTGAGGCTATTCGCGCCGGGATTGAACCTGCGGAAGTTGAAGAACTTTTTAATGAGGCTGATGCGGCCAGGTCGGTGGAGGCGGAGAGAAAGCTCTCGCTGGACGAAGAGGAGGCGGCAGTGAATGCGTACTGGGAGCAAAACAGTGCGTTCGGCAAAGCCTTTTCAGACTTTGCCGAACTTATGGAGAGACTAGCCGGCCCGAAACTGAAGTTTGACTTTTGCGAGTACTCGGTCGCCCATCCCCATGAACCTGAAAGACGGATGCTGTTCCGGGCCACATGCCGCTCCCCGTGGTCCCTTGGCCAGATTAAAAGCTCGACGACCAGGAAGGATTTGGTTCGTTGGAGGGCGATGTTCTATGCCCCCTCTGATGTTTCCCTCTATGCGCCGCCGAGAATGAACCTGCCGACCAACCACCTGAGGGCATGGTCTCCGTTAACGAGGTGATTATGGAGGCCGAACTGTGATTCCCACTGCCGTTCTCCGTGTCATATTTGCTGACTGCCTGGAATGTGGTGCCGCTTCAACTGACGCCGAACGCTGGCCGCAGATCGTATGCACCTTTACTTTGTTCGGCGGACACCGGCTGTTTCGTCTCCCTTCGGCGCTGGAGATGAACTATCTCTTCAAGCTGACGGCCCATAAGGGTTCAGTTGGCGGCTACCACATTCAAGGTCGCTTGGTCCGGGTGATTCTTGGGGGGCTGAATAAGGTCCGGGGCGATCTGACGAAGTGGTTTTGGGTCGGCGGTGCGTCGAAATCGGCCACGAGCGACAATCCCACCGACGAGTTGGATATCCCTACCGGATTCCGGGAGAGGAGTCTGAGTAAGGGTTTTGACTCTCCCTTTGTTCGGATAAATTCTGAATTGATCTAATTTGGCATTCTTTTTGCAGGTGTCCTTATTCCGGCGGCAGGCGAGCTAGCCTTTGATTTTGCGAACGTTTGGGAGTGAATACGTAGTCTTCCAGATTCTCATATCGACGCTCGCCGGATCAACAACGAAGCTTGATGGTTGGCCGCTCGGCTCTTTTGCTTTCCTCACCACTTAAGGGTTCCAGGTACGAATTTTTCACGATCTTTATTTGATTGACGATCGTCTTGATTGATGAAGGTGACTAACTTTGTCGATCACTTTCTTTGCAGAAATCCATTTCCCTCGCTTCCTAGAGCCCCCGACAGAGATCGCAATGTCGAACCCCAGGATTATGAGTCGCCTGCGCCAAGGGAAGAAAACAAGCCGAGTTCCTGCGGCGCCGATCCGACCTATCCCGGAGGCAAGGCCTGTCATGGAGCCGGTCGCCGGGGAACAAGGCCTGTCCTGCAGGCTGTCACTTCCCTGCCGAAGGCCTGGACGACCGATCTGGATGCGATCGCGCGCCGGCAATCCGCTGACGCGATGCAGGTGACTTTCGCTCTAGCCCTTCAGACAGCGACGATGGCTGCTCAGGCCGTGAAGGACTACGAGGGGCGGCCTTCCACCGCTCGTCTTCAGGCGGACCTCGAGGCTGCTAAAAAACAAAATGCCAAGCTTGTCGACAGGCTCGTGGCAATGGAGAAAGATTTTGTGGAGGCAGCCAAGAGGGCGAGCGACGAGCTTGAACGGGCCCGGGCGGCGACCGACCCGATGCGGGATCAGATGACGAACGCCCGCAGGTTGCACGCGGCCGTGTAGAAAGAGGCAACTGAACTGAAGACGGTTGTCGATCGGTTGACCGACGAGCTGGCGTCGTCGAATGGAGAGGTGGCTGCCAAGGCTGCCGAGCTCCAGGGCACGAACCAAATGATCGCGGGGCTGAGGGAGAAGCTGGAGGCGACCGAGGCCGATCCCTATCTCAACGTGGAATACGTCAGCGAATTTGCCTATTACATGGCTTATGCTGACGCAATCCGCGCTGCCAAGAAGGGAGGGCTCGAGGTCAGCCCTTTGGTTGATAACTTCAAGGCCTACGTGCTTGAGCACCCTTTGCAGCCAGCCTTTTTCGTGCCGATCATCGACCTCTTTGCGGATCACGGGGTCGACTTGAGCTGGTACCCGTCGCCGGACAACCTTGTTCACCCGGGTTCCCCATAGGACGGGGGTTCAGAGCCTGCTTCTGTCCAAGGAGCGAACCCCGATCCCTGAATTTTTCCTTGCTTTTACTTTTTACTTGTAATTTTATACCTTTTGTTGTATTTCGCCTTCGGGCGACCGTGCTTGTACATCTCTTCAGTGAAATGAAATGGGAAATGTTTATTTACCCGTCATTCGCATTGCTCGCATTGAATTGTCATTGATGTTCGTATGTATAGCTCTGATATCCCCCTTGTTTTTGTTTACTTAGTGAAAGTAAGGGAACGAAAATAAATTGTTTAGCGAGCGATCCTTGGTCTAGTCCTTGCGATCTTGAATTTTGCATATTCCTCGAGGAAGGCTGACCATCTCGGCCTAGAGGAACCTTGCACGGTCGGGAAGTTTGATGGAACCGACCTCCACGACCATGTCTTGTGCGCGAGTGACATTCCGTCTGATGGTCTATGTCTCGCGACTCACTTAATTGTGAGGGTCCTCCATAGGCTACGTTTTGCCTCGCAATGTAGCGATGGGGCGGGTGATCTCAGCCTGGAGGAGTCCTTGCATGGAGCGCCGTCGGATGAATCGACTTCGCGACCGTGGCTTGTTAGCACTTTTCTGCCTGGGTCCGACATGTTAGATGACGTACCTTCAAAGGCATACGTTGTGACGGGGGGAGGGACGCGTCGCATTGTCCGGGTCCACCATGTTAGATGATGAACCTTTGAGGGCGGGCAAGCGTGTCCACAGATCTGTTTTGGAGGGTCCTTCGGCTACGCCTGCCTCGTATTTAAACGAAGGGGCAAGCGATCTCTGCCCAAAGGAACCTTGCAATGATGGGCTGTCGGTTCCATCGACCTCCAGAACCATGGCTGCACTTTTCTACCTCGGATCGTCATGTTAGATGGTGATCCTCGATGGTATACGTTGTGCTGGGGGAGGCGATCGCTTGCCTAGGTCCATCATGTTAGATGACGAACTTTTAGAGGGCGAGCGAGTCATCCTCTTTTTGGAGGCGTTGCTCAGGCAGTAGCCTTTCGTTTGACATGGTGGAAACCAGGGAAAGACCTCTGAAGCTTCCAACTCTTGATAGGAGCATATAGATCTGGCAGCCGGGGTTGATCGGGGGGCCCGACTCGTATGAGTCCTCCGGCTCGTCACGCTCGATCCTGGCGACCGGATTGGGAGGTTAACGGTCATCGCTCGGTCGCCGATCGCGGCCCCCGGTCCTTTCCGCCCGGGGCACCGGCTTGGTTACCAAATTGTCTAGCTTGCCTTCCTCGAACAATCTCCAGAGTTGTCTGAGGAGGTCGCGGTATTGGCTGGTGTTGTGGCCGGAACTTTTTTGGTCGGCACAAAATTTACTGCGGTCCAGATGACCGTTGTCCCTCATCGGCTTTGGCTTGCTTAGCCATTCGCGCCCCTTGATGGCGTTGAAGATATGGGCCGGAGATAGATTGAGGTTGTGGAGGAGACGGTCTTCCACATCCTCGAAGGCCTTGAAATCACCGAGTGGCTTGGCGACCGCCTTTTTGGACTTGGAGATCGCCGTCTTTGGGATGGGAGACGGCGCCTTCCTCTGCCCGGTTGCCCCCTCGCCTAGGCGGAGGGTGAGCAGCCTCTGCCTGGCTAGAAAATCGGCAGCTTTGGCGCGGAAGATCGCGTAGGTTGGGGGGATGTCCTTCGTGAGGTGCCTGAACATGGGCGAAAGACCATCGAATCCCCCCAGGACTGAGTAGAGGGCGAGCTCGTCGCTTATGGGCTCGCCGGTGAGGATTACTTCATCTACCCGGTCGATGTAATCTACATCGGACTCGTCTTTCCCCTGCCTGATCTTCATCATGCAATGGGGACCTTCTGGTCGAGCGACCTTGGCGGCGAAGTACGACGTGAATCCGCTCGCCAGTTTTTCAAAGGAATTGTTGGAGCGCGATGGCAATGAGATGGGCCACCTATGGGCAAGATTTCCCAATGTTAATGGGAACATTCGGTATCTCGTCGTGTCTGATGCCCCGCATCCGGTCATGTAGATTCGGAACTTGCTTAAGTGAGTCTCGGGATCCGATCTCCCCTCATACAGAGGTGTTTGAGGAGGAGCGATCTTTGGTTGCACGGGGGCAAGCTCGATATGGACCACGAGCGGCTCACTCGGTCCGGTGACCTTTCTCTTAGCGTCTGCCCCAGTTTCTAGGAGCGCTTTCATATCGTCGAGCTGGTGTTGCATTGCAGCCATCGCCGTAGCCTGGCTGCCCGCGGTTTGGGTCTCGGAGCGGGAGCCGAGGCGATCATGTACTGATCTCCTGGCTTCGTGGTAGACGATGAGATCATTGCCGCCGAGCTCGATTTTTCGGCGAGGGGGATCCAGATGGCTGACCTGTTTTTTGGGAGTCGGGTATGCCGAACTCCTGGTGATGGATTCGGACTCCGACATCTCATGGCTGGGGCCAGAATGCCCCGGTTGCCATGAAGGATCACTTCCTAAGCGGCTGAAGACGGAACTGTCCCGCCTCGCGAGTGCCTTTTCTTGCGACTCGGGGCTTTCTGGCGATTGCTCGACATATAACCCCTTGAGCTTTCGTTTGCCCGCACGGCGGATGGCTGATGGGGTAGTAGTGGGCGCGTCACATGCTCTCCGCCGCTCCCTTAGGATGGCTATGGCCTCCTCAATCCGTTCCGCGGTATGGAACTAATCGAGTGAGAGGCTGGGGCCGTCCCTCGGGGATGGGAGTGAGAGTCTGGCGTCGCCGCGGCTGCCTTCCGCCGTAGGTTGGGACTCAGTTTGTGCCGGAATAAGACGTCCGGCGGATCGTAAAGTGGCTCTCTTCGAGGTGGTAGCAGACGTCATTATTTTGAGGGTTTTCTTTGAAGAAAAGTGAGTGTTTCTTCAAGTATATGTTCCGGATAACAGTGGGTGTTCTTCGAAACGGTCGGAGAGAAAATAAGGGTTAAAGGTCGCCCCTTCCTCTAGCGCCAATTGTTGTTACCCAAAATATTATTCGGAATGATTTGCTGGATATGACTACGGGTGAGTAATAAACAAAATGCAAGAGCATGTCTGATGGAATGAAAATAACACAAGATTTGCCCGGGTTGTTAGTCCCGGGCTTGAATGCTCTCGCAAGATATTATTAATAAGAATACTGCTTTGGAGTACAAATATTAGTGTTAGAGTACGATTACAATGAGTGTAATGACCCCAGTTATCTAGCTCTTGAGTGCTGATGATTGCCGGAAGAACCAGAGTTAAAGCTCTGTGAGTTCTTGTTACAAAGATGAAATGTTCTTTGTATTTTTCGCTATGTAATTCTGTGTGTTTCCAAATGCTGGAAGTCTCCTATTTATAGAAGAGGAGGTTGTTGGGATGTATTAATCCCAAACGGGCGATCGCCTTTCTTGCATTAAATTAAGCGGGCGATCATCTCCGCACGTGGGTCGGTTTCCTTCAAGTCCGCAACTGCTACTGGCCGAGAGATGTGCGAACCAATGAGAAGACAACACGTGCCACACGTTGCAGTCTTGAGAGGTCCCACCTAGGACCTTTCGGCGGGTCTGTCGGTAGGTGAGAGGTTGTCCTTGTCACCCACAACTGGTGATGGGCTGGAGTCAAAAAGCCTTTTCCTGCGGCGCCGTTTGAGGGTCTGCACGTGGGCCTTCATCCCTAGATTCGGTCTTTGTAGACTTTGACGGATGTTTGGCTTTACACATGGCATAAGACGGTCATCCTTGGTAGGGCACTAGGGTCGATCGCTGGATGCCAAGAGACGATCGCCCTGTACATCGATCGCTCGGTACTTGATCTCGATCTGGAATCTTCGTCTGGTAAGTCTGCCTTGGTTTATCTGATGCTCACTTTTGTCGCTCGGCCTTTTGTGCCGATCGCCGTTGAGGCGTATTAATCGCCGCACAACAGTCGGTCCAAGTTAAACCGTTTTCCTTTTCTATCGGACAAGGGATCAACCTATCTAGATTTTATAGGTACTAGACAAACCTCACTCGGATACAGATTGTGATTCTAACGATGCCGGATCCTTGATCCTAATAACACCGAATCCAATCTTATCCCTTCTTTTTCCTCTCGTGTATGAGTTATCGTGTATAACACTCAAACTCTTATCAATATAAGCTCAAATACAATAACGACAGAATGTATAACTATATCAAATCAATGTCTTGATTGCTTGAAGTTGTTGTGGGTTCAATACCATAGGAAGTGGTATTTATAGGCTCCAAAGCCTCAACTAGCCGTTAACTCCATTATGTATGTTATCGTCCAAACTTTACGTACGTTAGCATCTTTACGTATGTTAACATCAACATGTTACGTACGTTATGCTCAATGCAGATTAGTCCAGTAGCCTTCATTTCTTTTTTTTTTTGGTATTTCACCTTTTCGACTTTTTTCTTTTTATGATGCTTTTCTTTTCTCCGATTCATTTCTCCCATTCAACTATTTTCTCCCCCTTTTTGTTATCAGCAAAAAGTGTAAATAACGATAATAAAATCGACAATAACATCAACAATATGATAAATGCATAAAGGGGTAAACTCTCCCTGGCGAAAATCTCCCATTAAAAATAATACTCCCCCTGAGTAAAATACTAATTGATGAAAATTAATTTTTGGGGATCCAACCGAAAGTCGGTCGTTTTTCATTTATGTAGACGATATTCGGAATAGTGGTTCCTTTAGGAATCCAAACTTCTTTAATTTTAATCATCCGACATGAGCTTTTACAATTCGAGATATGGTGCCCACTTTTTAAATATTTTTCACAACAGGGTATTTTTAAATTTAAGGACTCGGTTTTAAAATTTGGTTTGAATCCTAACACTATAAGAATAAACGTCAAAGACTTCGGATAATATCCGAAGTAAAAATGTTATAATTACCGAAGTCTATGTTCGTGTAGTTAAAGGTATACTTTAGACTTCGCTTATTAGACGAAGTCTAATATCGTAATAACCGAAGTCTATCTCGATTTTTAGAACCCGAATATGGGGGTTTGCGAAGTAAAAAAGGTCCTTCCACTTCACTTATTTTATAATCGCTGAAGTGTATATTTCCTATTCGCTTCTAATTATATATCTCTGACTTCGTTTTTTATCCGAAGTAAATAACCACATTGCATATTTCTTTTCAATTTGTAAATATAGAATCCCTGTTGTACAAAAACATGATCCATCCAATAAAAAACCTCAATTCACAAGATCTCAACAACACAACCTCAAATACATCAATCAACCTCATTAAAAATCCAACAAACTCAAATCACAAGATCCCAATTCAATAACACAAGATCATAAGCATTGATAATAGTAATAAACCACAATTTCATATATAAACGGCGGATTGTCGTACAAAAATGCCAAATATTCAGATTCGCGTGATTCACAAGTTTGCATTGGGCATAACTATAATATGCCAACATCAAAAAAACTTCCACAATGTCTACGAGACACATGCATAGGTCTAGCTAATGGACCGCACATTAACAAAACATTCACCATATTTACCCGATCAAACGACATGTTCGATCTAACTATACCAACAGATATGCACCAGAGTACCAAGTAGTGTTGCAACCAAGACCATACACATATAGTACTGATTTGAATCTAGACAAAGAACTTCCCGACAATGAAGCCACCTAAGCACCATCGACAAACGTGTAGACGAACTTGCTCCACTGCCTCGACTTCATCATACCGCACCTAAGTGTAGTATTGGTCTTTGATCAACCAGATCTTGAGCAAATCACATTGAAACAAAAAAAAATAGATTAAGTACATTCATAAAAGATGCATCAACATCACAAATTTTCAGTACCAAAACATACTATATAATATAAAAGGATGACAGAATTAAAATTACATGATGTGTTATAACGGGAGAATCAAATAAAGTTACCTGATACTAGTCTGCCCGCCTGCCACAAGGAAAGAAGACACAAGCATTAGATATGGACTTCAGAATCACTTCTTCAATCACAATGAATGATTAGGAAGTGGGGATGGGATGGGCGTTACGTAAAGAAGGTTCGCATAATCAATACACACCAAGAAGTGATGCAACAAACAAAAAGGACAAACACAACGACGGTAATAATATCAAAGATTACTTATCAAATATTGATACCTAAGGAGCAACAAGGATCACACTAATTGAAAGATGCTTATTATGAGCAGAAGAATAAGAAAAACAGTTGGTACGTAATAGGAGAAAATAGAGAAGCTGACCATAAAAGAAATGATTTTTTTTTCAAATTCAAACCCCAAAATATAACTAAATCATGCAAAAAAAAAAAACTCAACATTCCTTTAAAAGGACAAATGCACGACACATTAACAGATGCGCGTGTAAACGGTGAAAGAAACATGTCAACCAAGCTACCCAATGCACAAACCACACAATCAATCAAATATGATTCATAACAACATAAGCACAAATCATTAATCCTACTATGTTCTTGTCTGATATGACATAGGTGATTATCTAGTATCTTTTTTCCTTTTTTGTATATATCGATAATTCACTAGGAAATCAGAGGAACGTGTATTCACAAGCATCTTTTGGAAGTTTTTACCCTTTTTGTGTAATGTATCTGATACCCTGCAATGTAGAGATAATTAGTGAAACGGCTTCGAATATAAAAGATCACTATACCAAATCTGTAATCGATATGCTTTTGATTACGGCAAGTTCGAGTTAATCGAGAATTTCGGAAACCATCCAGGAGCATCTGTTCTCTTTGCTGTCGACGCTGTGCCTTCTGTATTTTCTGTCAAAGGCAGTAATATAGAAACTTTGCCATCAATTGAAGCCAACAATTTTCTTTTTTACTGAGAGAGAAGAAAAGGTATAGTCATGAAAGAACTCGAATTACTGACCTTCCGTTGCCTTTCAAGAACAGGAATAACATCAGTTTCAAGAGACTTACCAAAGTGTCCCTCGAGAGTAGCCATAAATGAATCACTAAGGTCAAGTTCAACAACATAAAACTAAATGAATCATAAGGTCAAGTTCATACAACCAAATATGAGTAATAAGACCTCGTAACTCATCAACAGGATGTCATATTACAATTATTATTTGTCTGCCAAGTAAATGTACTTTATGATATTATTAGTTAATTTGTTTGGAAACTACCCCTATGATCTTATATTATCTTCAATGAGTATTCTAGCAAATCAGGCAAAGGGAACCACTGAATGTAGTAAGGTTAAGTAGTGTGCCCAAAGTTTATATTTGTCTAAAGGAAAAGAAAAAAATTAAAATGTATTTACAGATATCAATAGGGAAGAGGAATGTATGGGAAGTACTATGGGCGGGGACCGTATCCCCTTCAAACAGAAATGAAGGCACTATTCTGGAATGTGAGGGGTCAGAATAAGTCCTTCAAGCGGAAAAAGATTAAACTTTTCTAAAGAAACTAGGGGTGGATATAGCAGGCTTATAGAAACTAGGGTGAAGAAGGAACATTTTAAAAGGTGGTGGACAAAATATGTAGAAACTGGGATAGTGTGAATAACTATAATTCAATGGTAATGGGAGGATTTGGGTTTGTTGGTACCCAAGGGTGTCAAGATACGGGTAGTTGCCGAACATGAGCAGTAATCCCATTGTGAGGTTATGGATGTTAGAGATGACAGAACACAACACTTGATAGTCAGATATGCCCAAAATACAATGGAGTAGAGGAAATATTTATGGGATTTTGTGACAAGAAGATGTTCTACGAGATAGGTACCAAGGTAATCTGTTACCCCAATGGATATTCGGGATTTCAATGATTGCCTAACTAGGAATAATCATCTGGAGATAAGGGCGGTGGGATATGAGTTTACTTGGAGCAATAGCCGAGGAGGAGTAGGAGGATATGCTCAAATATTGTGAGATGTTTAGCCAACACACAATGGTTTAATGAATACTCACATGTTATTGTGGAAAGACTTAGAAAAGGAGTCTCGGTTCAACAACATAAAACTAAATGAATCATAAGGTCTTTATAAAGTGTCCCTCGAGAGTAGCCATAAGTCACGCAAGGTACCACCAAGGTATAATTTGTTAGCAAATTTATAAATAATTTATGCATAACTACAGAGTGTTGGTATAAAGAACTTACTCTTTTGGTAAGACCTGTCATTGCTAAATATACGTAACAAGTGATGCATCAATTAAAAGTCGAACTCTTAAATATATAAACAAAGTGCAAAAATACATAAACAGAGTTTAAAGTTCCAACACTCAAAGAACTACCGATGCGGATGTAGGAGACTACTATCCAATGTAAATACCAAAAATCAACCCATTCAAAAGCACCATTTAATAATGATGTTAAGGACCAATTACCCACATCAATAATAATGTTAAGGAGAATTTATAAAAGCACCGTAAAGTTGAACAAGTAAATACAGTGACTCAAGATAAAAGGAATTATGATTCAAGTTCACTAAAAAGGGAATAGACGAAGATCATCACGGAACAAAAGAACAGACAGAGTAAATGTTGGCACTACCTTACAGGGTACACTATTGAAGTATAATTCAAAGTCATGCACTAACAAACAAGAAATAAGCTTATTAGCTTTTAACTTATTAGTCACTAATGAAACAAAACAGAAGACTCTACATAAATATCATATTATATATTTACATATCAAATTTCAGACTGTCAAACTTACTTTGATGTCACTGCCACAAACAGAATGTATTCGTAGACTTTGTCGCTTGGAGGAACTTGTTGTCCATTTTTGTTTCTCCCCTCGGTTACATATGATTTCACTGTGAGAAATTAATGGTTGAATCCAAACAAAAAGTTTATACGAGATGTTGCAAGGAAAAATAAGAGTAAGCTGCCATTCATGCGAATAAGGTAACAGGAAGACAAAACAATAGAAATTAAACATGTTACAAACAAGCTCAGCCATGGTTTCATTTTAGAATTCAATACCAAAACGCATACTACTAAATCGCTACATCATGGTAACACTACATTGCTCAATTAATGTAAGATCAACCATATAAGCCAACAATCTTTAAACCTAGAGCAGTTGCCACTCATTCGACCCTAGGACATTTTCTTGCAGTTCTACAATATTATAATCTCACTTTTAAAATCAAGTTCGTAAGAGGAAATTACTGGATATCGTCAAATTCATGGGCAATTGGTCCTGACCAGCAGAGTAGACGGGAGAGGTGTAAGAAGAAAACCAGAGAAATGAACCGCAAAGACATATATATATATATATATATATATATATATATATATATATATATATATACTTTGGGTCACGGTAAACATTTCTCGAAGCCCGTATTTGGTCCCTCAGCAACTGATACATAACCGTCCAAATTCCAAACTGAAACCACACAAGGATTAGTGTTTAATA
The DNA here is from genome assembly GCA_033398695.1 of Orobanche coerulescens. Taxonomy (NCBI): domain Eukaryota; kingdom Viridiplantae; phylum Streptophyta; class Magnoliopsida; order Lamiales; family Orobanchaceae; genus Orobanche; species Orobanche coerulescens. The sequence continues at coordinate 130,251,133 of CM065812.1, read as the reverse complement.
TCATAAAGCTGCTATGAACTTCGAAATTCTACAGCCCCACGAATCGCTGCATGCACGGTTCTATGTAGAAGAAAATGCAATTTACACACATAAATGCAGAAGGAAAAGCAAATATGAATCCGAGAAATTGAAACTAAAAAACGACAACCGCACAAGTTCCTGATTAAGCGAACCCAAATCTGGTAGCTCGGGGGGACTAGCCATACGAATCCAAAGAAAACTCCTGAAAACATAAAAGCACGCATGTTACAAATCAGATCTGAAACTCGCGGCGAACCCTAGTTTCAGAGAACCAAAATTGAAAAATTAAAAACGGTAAATCGAACAAAAATTGAGGGAAAAGTGCCGCAGGGCTCTAGGGAGGGTATCTCAAGGGTCACCGCCCACTCAGACAGGCACCGGAGGGCCGGCGAAATGACTTTCGTCTGAAAGTGCTGCGAGCGAAAAATTAGAAAACTGCAAAATCGAACGGAAATGAAAATAAAGGCAGCGGAACATTGTTTGTTTTGGTAAAAATAAAATTTCACACCTTTTACTTGAGAATTATCAAATTAGCGAAGTCTTTGTAACTTAAAATTTCTAACTAGCTCTGTTTTTGTTTGATACCATTTCTTGAAAGTCTATGTGGGTTTTTACTTGATGATTGAAAGCGAAGTGGTTTTTTGTTTTTACTTTGCTAATATACATTACCGAAGTGAGACGTACCGAAGTCTTTGATGTTTATTCTACTAGTGTAATCCCTATTTGTTTAAGGTAAAATTTTGAACCGATAACATTTGTTCAAATTTTTCATTTCCATACGAAAATTTATTTGTTAAAAGTTTAAGTTCGTCTTGAACTTGCAAGAGATCATTCTTTAACATATTTTCATTTTCAAGGCATTGAGAATGATCGGTCTCGACATTTTACCCTTTTTCTAACTTGGAGAATCGTCTCCCAAAATTCTATTTTTAGATTGGAGGGATTTAATTTCGGATAAAGTATTTTGAGAATCAGTATGCAATAGTTCGAATGCTTTAAATAATTCATCGTAAGAATTACTTACTTGGCTTTCGACGTTGCTTTTGTCGAATGAACTTCATGCCATGAGAGCGAGATTATTTTTATTGATGAAATCTTCGTCCCGTCTTCGTCACTCCATGTGGCAATTAATGTAATATCCGCAATTTCGATTTTTGGTAATTTTCTTTTTTTGTGGAAGTCCATCTTAGCGACTCGCTTGTGACCGTTTCGTCATTCTGAGAATGATTAATTCTGCACTTTTTGTCATCCGAGTTCGTTCCGGTTCGTTTTGATGAGTTTCGTGTTTCTTAGCGGCTTTTCCGCACTCGAGTTCGATTCTTGCGAATCTCATTCGAAACTGTTGTTTCGAGTTTCTCGTAAGTTCATTAACATTGTTATACGTGTTGGGAGCTTCAGTTTGATTATCCTTTATCGTATCGTGATGTTTCGAGCGTTTGGACCATTTTGTAATTTCCCAAAGTTTTGGGGCGTTTGCCTTCGTATCGTCCTTTCAACCTTCGGGTTGTCAGAACCATGTGTTTGTTTAGTGCTTAACTCATGCTTCGAATGTTATACTATTCGTCGTATTCGTTCTGTATGTTTTCGGGAATTTGAGTCGTGGAATCATGGCGGCTGGGCACTGGCCGGCCAGGTGCGGCAGGGACCGGTCAGGTGCCCACGAGCATGGCGCACGAACTGGGCACACGATCCGGCGCTCGTGCAGCCCTGACTGCACGCGCACGAGCGAGTGCTCGTGCTCGGTGCTCGTGCATCTCGGCAGACGCATGGCAGTGGCACGCATGACCCGGCGCCCGACTGGCCGCTTGTGCGTGTCTGCTCGTGCATCGCTGGGCAGTATTAATATGGTCGGGTACGTTATTTCTTCACTCGTTTTCTCACTCATTTCACCTCCTCCGCGGCCAAGACTTGGAGAACACGAAGGCATGATGTTCTTCTATCGATCCACGAAATTCTTGAGTTTCTAACATCGATTAATCATTCCATAACCTCCTCCGATCGACCGAATCAAGGTTAGATTTCCTACAAATCTAGTTTTGGGGAAATTGGGGATTTTGTTTGATTTCGTCCGTTTAATCCGAACTAACCTAGATTAGTGATGGATTATTGATTATTAAGTTGTATTCTACCAATTTCCTTGTTGTTCCATGGTTTGATTGCCAAGGATTCGTTGTTTTGTTGAGTTCCTAATCGACGCCTTGAAAGTGTCCGGTAGAATGTCATAGAGGGGGTTTCGGACGTTCTATGATTTTTCTTCCTCGTACGATCGTTGATTTATTGATGATATGATGTTAGGGTTGAGTTCCTTGCGAAGAGCTCGTGTTGAACCCTTTTGTTTGTTGTCGTCTTCATTTTCTATAACATCGAGGGTTTCGAAGTTTCCCGATCGAGCCGTGTTCGATGGAGTATTTGCGTGCTGATTTGAGGCAAGTACCGTGTTCATACAATTCTTGTTTTGTAGATACGATGATCGGTGATTGTCTAAATGTGTTTGTTTGGTTGTTTGAAATGAACTTTCAAAAGATTTGGTTTAGCCTCGTTAAAGGCTCTTTTTCAAAAACCCATGTGTATTTTGTGATTGGTGTGTTTCTTAAATGATTACGTGAATCCTATGGATGTGTTTGGTGTTGATGTTGCGCTTGATAATGCGTGTGTACATATATTGCCTCATTTCGGCGCGTTGTGGTTTGACGTTTGCGTCGTGCTAAGTGTTTGTTGCCTCTGGGTAAATTGTTTGGATATCCTTGGTGTACTATGTTATGTGTGTGAATGTGTGAAAATAGGCGGGGTCTGCGGTGACACATGGCATGCGATCATGTGGTGAGGATGCAACAAGCGATTGATCCAACCGTGAGAGCCTAAGAAAAACTACGGTGACACATGGCTTATGATCATGTGGTCAGGATGCAACAAGTGATTGATCCAACCGTGAGCGCCTAAGAATACCTACGGTGACACATGGTGTAATACCCGTACTTTTTATTGATTGTTTGACCTTGTCGTTCTTCATTTTTTGTCGATCTGTAAACACTTTGAGATGTTGTCGATGTTGATTTGGAGTTTCGTACCTTTTTTGATCATGATCGTGTTAATTGGACCTTTTGGCAGTATCCTGGAACAGGCAGATAGCGCGCGCTAGGCCTAGGCTAATGCACGCTATTTCTACTTGAGTAGCGCACGCTATCTTTGAGCCTTAGCGCACGCTAACGGTCCGGGCTTGGCAGAGGCAGTAGCTAATTCTGCCCTCTGGACTAGCAGTTAGCACACGCTAGGAGTTCGCTAGCGCACGCTATTCGTGTTCAGTAGCGCGCGCTAACATCGTCCGTAGCGCACGCTAACGAGCTGAGTCGGCAGAGGCAGTGAGGTATTTCTACTTTCTGGACTACCAAGTAACGCATGCTAGGCAGCAGCTAGCGCACGCTATAGGCGTTGCATAGCGCGCGGTAATGCCGAGTCGTAGCACACGCTAGCGGAGTTGGGCAGTGAACTGGAATTCTTGAAGGACAACAGTTAGCGCACGCTAAGGTGTGGTAGCGCGCGCTAGCATCTCAGGACATAAGCCACTGGACTACCGGGTGACCCCATTAGCGCATGTCAATCCCGATTCTTAGCGCGCGCTAACCTGGCATTTTATATAAGGGGCAGTCTACCCCTTATATCGTTATTTTCTATCTTTTCTTTCCTTTTCTGATGGGAGTAGCGGGTTTAGGCGATTTGGAGCGATTTGGGGTGATCCTTCTTCAGCAATCATCATCTTTGGTTTAATAACAAAGATTGCACAACATCTAATCCATTTGTATCTTCCAAATCAAGGTAAATTCCTTAGAACCCTACTTTTTGGGAATTTTGTGGATTTTCTTAGATTCGTCCCATTTATCCGTTTTGGAGCTTGAGATATTTGAGAATATGATGCATCTACCCCGTACCTATGTTTCCCCTACGATATGGTTGGTTTTGCACCTTGTCCGTGCTTAAGAAGTTTTGAGTCATTTTCAAACCTCTAAGAGTTTCGTGAATCGTAGGCGGGTTTCGGGAGGTTTTTCGTGTGATTTAAGTATGGATCATTGATTATCGTATTCCTTACGAATCGTTTAGGTGCCGGAAGTGCGTTCTTGGACCTACTGAACTTACACTCTTTTTCTTCCGAATTCTCGATGTCTCAAAGGAAAGTATATGTTTATGATTGTACGTTCTCGACTTTGAATGTAAGATATATGAATTGTATAATAGTTTATATCCACTCTCGGATGGACCGACGGTTCCTCTAAGGGTTCCGTAGCCTCTGGTGCGGTTCCGCGGATATTTTGGGTTAACCACTCTGGGACGGACCGACGGGTCCTCTGAGGGTTCTGTAGCCTCTGGTGCGGTTCCGTGGTTAATCATGTATGTATTGAATGTGATGTTTTGAGATTTAGTTATTCCAGAATACTAGTCTTGAGTTGATGATATGATGATTACATTTACTTTATTGTCTAGGAGCATTGGGTTTCATATTCGATATACTTGTACTAGCTACTCAACGGCTAACCCTTTTATGGGGGAAATACCTTTCATGTATTTCAGGATCTAGGAGAGAAGATAGCATGTACTGGGTTGGCATGAAGATGATGGGCAAGTGTGATGCTGTGTATTGTCTCTGATTATGTTTTGTATTTCCTCCATTCAATGTTGTTGTACTTGAATGGCTTTTGAATACTCGAGTACTGTTTTTGGTTTTCTTGATGTTTCGGCTTGTGTTGTCGTGGGATTGATTTATGATGTGTTGTATTTGGATGTATTGGATATGATTTTTGAATAACATTTTTATTGTCTTCCATTCATTGTGCTTGGACCTTCTCGGTCAAAGTTCATAGTTCCGCGTATAAATAGCCTTGTGGGTCCCATAGCGGGGCTCATAGCGCTATAATATACCCTAAATAACTTGGGGGTGTTACAGAATATGGTATCAGAGCTTAGGCTTATGGATACCTAGGCTGTCGGTCTTTTGGGTCGATTGAGTCATCGTTTGTCTACAGTATCACTACTTTGCCATCATCACAGTGCGACCGGTACTTGTAAGACCTATTACTCTCCTAGTGTTTCCTTTATCGCTTTGCTTCTGACTTTGGTATTTTTGGGAATCGGTCACTTCGATGACGTGCGATTTAAATTGTACTTACATGCATTTTGTATCCTACAGAATGTATGCTGATAGGGGATAGAGACGAGGCTGTGGTCGTGGACGCAGGTGAGGACATGGCGCGGCCGCTTCCCTCAATTCCGTTGTGGGGTCGACCACCCTGGTTTATCTAACTCAGTGCATCCTGATACCGAGGGTCATTAAGGCAAGTCGACTGACCAAGGGAATAACGCAGACTTTGGAGTTACGAATGTCCTTCAACAATTGGCTAACCAGATGACTATCCTGGCTCAAGCCGTTCAGCTGAACAATCCGAACCCGACATCGAATGCCTTGCTTCAAAATGTAATTCGTATGCACCCTCCGTAGTTCAGCGGTGCTACAGACCCGATAGGTTGGGAGAATTGGTTGGCAGAGTTAGAGAAAGTGTTTGAAGCATGTTGGCCACTAAGTATACAGAATACAGCTTGGAAATATAGCAACAAGCTGTACGATTTCAGATTAGAGTGCGTAGCAGAAGTCTTGAAATAGTAAGTTGCTGTAAATACAGCAACTAGACTAATCTCCTGTTTGCTTGGTGCGTACAGGGTTTTTGAACTATACTTAAACAAATCACAATAATGAAAGCAGTAAATGCAAAAGGTAATTAACACAGTAATTAATGTGGTTCGAGGTAAACCCCTCTACGTCCACTTGTCCTCCACACAGGAGTAAAACGTTTCATTATAAACACTGCATACACAACTACGTGTATATAATCAAACCTATCCTCGTATCGTTCACACAGATTGATACAAAGACTGTAACTTTCAACCGTTCATACAGATTGGCCAAAGCTAATTATTGACTTGCTTCTTCACACACAGTTCTAAAGCTTCATCTTATTCGTCCCACAAAAGTCGTAATAACTTCTTTAGTTCACACAAAACTAGGTTTTTACTCGAAGGTAAAAGGCAAAGTAACCAGGTAAGAACAGCAGCTTGACTATGAAGATCTTGAGCTGATGATGGTTGTTCTTGATTAACTGAGTATATTTCTCCTTTTCAGATATGAATGATACTTGAAGAAATACACTTTTCTCTTGTAAGTTTGATCTGATGATAATGAATATTCAGTTGATAGATCGTTCGTGTATTGCTTGTAAGCTTGTATATCTTGGATAATCTTATCTTCAAACTCTGGGGTATATATAGCCTCTGAATAGATCCGTTGGGCAATAGATTCGTTGAGCTCATAGACCATTTCAACGTGTTGGTTGTTTTGAATAAAACATGATCTGGTTTTTGCTCCTTGATTGAAGATCTGTGTCGGCTGGTATTTAAATACTTTATCCCTTCAGTATTTAAATACTTCTTTTCAAACGGGACTTGACTTTAGCGAATAAGGCAGATTCCGTTTCAACGGTCTTCAGTCCTGTTGGATAAGTGTTGAAGGACTCAACACTTACAGCCTGTATGCTGTATCCAACATAATGTTGTAGGCTATCTTAGTGCTGCTGTATGGAGATATGTTGTATGAATATTTTAGGACAGCTTCCATACTTGGTATCATACTGACTGATGAGCTTCCAGCTGTATGATGGCACTTTATACTTTTGTTGTATTCAAGAGGAGGCACTTGACATCTTTCTGTATGATTGACTTCAGGACATCAGCTTGCTGGATGTTGATACTTTGAGCAGACTTCGATGTAGGATTGTTTAACCCAACAATTTCGATTGTCTTCGAGACACCTACTTGCAATTTATTTGGTACTTTATCAAAACTTTGATACAGGATTGTTTTATCCCAACAATTTCCCCCTTTTTGATAATTGCCAAATATTCTTGATGATGCCAAAACCTTGATGCCAAAACCTTTGAAACATCTTTGTTTCGAGAGGCTTTCTTCTCGATCTTCTGTCGAATGTTCTGGATTTCAGCAAATTAAAACAATGTGACTTGATCGCATGTGATGAACAAATTAAATACTCGCAAGTGTACGAATCGCTTTTGTAGGAAGCGGCAAGTAACTCCGAGGTCGATCTCTCGAGGAATTGGAAACGGTTTAAAGTTCGATAATGTTCGGCAAATAGTCGAATGAACAAAAGTAAAGTAAATTAAAATACAAAATTGGTTTGATAGGATTACAATTACTAACGCATAAAATTAAAATAAACTAAGTGTTACAAACACCAATTTAATGGTCGGATAATTGAGAGGTTACAATAATGAGAATGATATGGGAATTTAGAATCACCGACACACACGTAATCAATTATTAGTTCCGATACACAAAGAATTAAGGTTTGGAATTATTGAATGCTCACGATTAAAAGAAATCCGTTTGATGGCGGTAATCCTAAAAATCACGATTGTTCATATTGAAAATAAGAGATACTCCTTTGATGGGGATGAATCTCTACTAACAATCGACTAGATAATACCTTTGATGGGGTAATTCGCTAAAAGATCGCGGAAAAAGGTTTAGAACATTCACAATCGCTTGTATCGGGTCGTTTGATGGTAAACACCGACAAAAACCCTCGATTTTAATAATAATAAAAACTAAGAAATAGGTTTGATGATCTAAATAAAAAGTTCTTATACGAAGAACAAACAAGGAGGAACAATCCCAAACTTTTACCCAGAAAATCAATAGGAACTAAGAATCGATAACATGTGTGTGGCTCAATCTAAAAACCCATATGAAAGGTTTAGCTACTCATGATTATTTCAACAATAATAAATGGAATTGTAAAACAAAACATGGTAGAAACTTCCCTTGTAAAAGCCGAAATAGAATTCCCGATGAAGGTTTGATGATCTTCCTTAAAAAATTCATAACAATTGATACAAGGAATCATAATATCTCACAAATGTATTTTTCACTCCAAGAACATACAATGAAGATGGTGAAACAATCTCTCTTTCTCCTCACTTTTTGGTGTTTGTCTCCCTAAATCTTGTGTTTTTCACACCAAATATCTCCAACAAGATCTGAATATTTTCCTTAGGGTCTCCACCTCCTTTTTTATAGCTAAAGGATCAAGAAAAGGGCTCAAAATTGTGCAAAAATGTCAAAGAAAATGACTTGCACCGAAAAGTGACACGGCCCGTGTCCTGGGACACGGCCGTGTCGTGCTACCCTAAAAAGAAGAAAAAGTGCACTGTCCACGGATCCGGCCATGTCCCATGACACGGTCGTGTTGTATTGTGCTGGAAATGCAAAGGAGGCTGGATCGTGACTCGGTCGTGTCCTATGACACGGCCGTGTTGTACTCTTCCGCAAAATGTAATTCTTACTGGAACGAGACCCGGCCGTGTCTTGTGACACGGCCGAGTTGCCTGATGCGGCCCGAGTTGTTTTCTTCTGTTTTGATTCCGGTTTTTGGTCTTCTTCGGCTTGATCCTTCGTTCTTGTATCAATACACCTCGGAATTTAGCATATGATATACCGTTTCGAAGCTAATTTCACGAGGAATTTATATCAAAGGAGAACATATCTCAATTCGGAGTGGTGATTCTGGAATTTAGAAGATACGACCGATATTGCTTCAATCTTTTATTGTTTTAGGCCCCGTTTTAGCTCTTGATCGTCATAAACTCCAATATTAGCTATGAAAGCGCGTATTTCACCATAATCTTCGCTTGGTTACCTATAAATTAAAAACACAACATACCACGCATAAAAGAGAACAAAAATACTAAAAAGCAAACAAAAACACGACTAAATAGAACAGAATGAGTCGATCAAGAATCGACTCATCAAATCCCCCCAAACTTGAACTTTGATCGTCCCGAGAAATGCACTTTAAAATAACCACTCTCAAATGGGAACTCAACTGTCAAAATACCTCAAAGGACCTCTTCGAAAATTTCATCAATACTCACAAGTAAAATAAGTCGAGTTCTACAAATTTTTCAAACCTCCGGGGTGCTTCCTTAATATCATAGTCAATACTTGGCAAATATAAACCTCACCGGTCAAGTGTATTCACTCACTCTCAAAGTGATAGGGATAAGTATACTCTCGGAACTCATTCAATGAAATAAGGAACCCCATAGGCTTGCCAATCGTCTTCATCTCTACCACTATTTTGTGCATGCAAAATTTTTGTGAATCAAAAAGGGCTTTACTCGGCTTGTAATGTAGGCTTGGGTCGGGGTGGGATAAATATGGCTAAAGTGACTTGACTTGAGCAATTTTAGAACTAAATCACCATAGTCGCTTTAGAAGCTCAAGATTTTTGAAGTTTGCTTCTTTCATCCCTTTAATTAAGAACCACTTGCAACAAGCACTATTGAAAGTGAAAAACGCAGCGTTAAACCCTCCTTATTGCTCCGATTTTTTTTTTTGGCTTGGGTTGTTTTAGGATCCGTTTTACGCGAATGTAAACGATATGTCACATGAATACACCCGGTTACTAGGATCAAAACAGACACAACTGCTTCCAAGCATACTCATATCTAATGTAACCATTTTACGCGAATATAAACATGGGTCACATGAATACACCCGGTTACTAAGTTCCGAAAAATAGCGGAGTAATTATTTTCACCATTTCAACACTCTCAACAATATGTATATCACCCAATGTCACCACAATCTTTGTATCCTCGTCAAAAATAATTTCTAATCGCTCAAGTATGGATCGAAGGATTATAGTAATGGAAAGCTCGATATGTGGTTTAACAATGAAATAGACAATGAGATCAATTGGGTTTATTTAAGGAATAATCAAATGTCGGGTTGGCCAAAATCGAAGGGTTAAGATCAAAGGCGCCAAAAATCATTTTCACTCAATTGCACACACACACACACACTAGTAGTTTTGAACAAGATACCAAGGCAAGTTCTAGAGTTTTAAATCGAGAATGAAACACTCGACAATGAAACTTGCATTTTTGAAAATGCACGAAGGCTCGATAGCTCACAAGTAGGTTTGTTCATACCTCCAAGATATTTAAACTACTTATTCAATTTCACACCCGTTTCGATTATCAACAATTTTTCCTCTTTAAATTATCCTCGATTTGTATATCAAAACAACGAAATAAATCCCGAGGCATTCCAAGAAAAGAGTTCATACTTCAAAGTTTTTATCAAATTTGCAAAATGCTCAAAACACACCAAATGTAAATAAAAACACACCACAAAGAAGTCTACTGACAAAAACAACCAAAAATAAACAAACAAGCATAATAGTATCCAAAAACAAATAGAAACAAGAGTAACGAAGTATTTCTTGACCAACACCCCCAAACTTGAATTAAAGAATATACGAACAAAGGGGGTATAGTATTTAAATAAAAGAATTTCATTGGTCAAGAAATACTTACGACCGGTTTACTGGTGGGGCGGAGGGAAGTGGCCTTCCTGGATATGCCACCCGTGCATTTGTCTCATAAGAGACAATATCTCGTGTCGCTCCTGTCTAGCCTCCTCTAGCCTCTGTCTAGTCTCCTCTCGGAAGGCTACGAACTCCTCCCTTAATGTTGGGCGCGAGGGGGCATGTCCAATTTCGGCCCGACTTGACGTCTCGGGCCGATCTCTGGGGCTTTCTTCTTCTTCTTCGTTCTCTTCTTCTTCCTCTTCATCCGGGCCTCTTTCATAAGACTCCTCCTCTTCCATCCTCTCGGCTCTATCTTCATCCATAATGCGTCGAGGTCGAACATTTCGGTCGAGAGGGCTGTGACCCGGGGGAGCCAATCCAGCTGCCATCCGTGCTCGTCGGTGTGCTTCCGTAGCCATTTGCAGATTTCCCATGTCCCGAATATTATTTATGGTCGTCAAAGGCGTATTCGGGAGAAGGAAGTGGTCATTGTCGGTCTGGAGGAAGACTGTGCGCGGATCATAATCCAGGATGTTCATTACTTTCATCACGGAGATAGAGAGTAGCTTGTTTCCTGGAAGGGGAGTCCTCTGAGCTAAGGAAATCTCGAAGTGAAGTGCGATAGGGGTAATCAAACCCCCTATCCATATCTCCCCTTTGATTTTGCACAAAGTTCCTTTGAAAATGAAGAGAGAAATCGATAGGATTGATGCTAGGGTTCGGAGGGGGAGGAAAAATAAAAACTGGGGAAGATGGAAATGGGGATTCGGCCGTGTTCCCTTTATATAGGCCCGACTGACATGGCCGTTTTGCCTCTGACACGGCTGTGTCGAACTGTTCAAAATAAGCGAAAACCTACTGTCTCACCGACTCGGCCGTGTCCTATGACACGGTCGTGTCGTACTATCCTGGAAAAACAAAATCTCACTGTTTTGACACTCGTCCGTGTCTTGGGACACGGTCGTGTTGTACTGTCCCACAAAATCAAATTCCATCTGTTTTGAGACTCGGCCGTGTCCTGTGACTCGGCCGTGTCCTGTGACTCGGCCGTGTCATACTAGCCCAGAATACCACATTCCTTCTATTTTGAGACTCGGCCGTGTCAGAGGTAACTTGGTTGTGTCCAACCTACCCAGATTGTTAGTTTCTGATAACGCACTCGTTTCCTGCATTTTTAACACCCACAGTTGAACCGGTCAGTTTCGAATCGAGTAAAAACAAATAAGGAAAATAAATTCAAAAAACAAAAGATGAAAAATCTAACTAAACCATTGGGTTGCCTCCCAAGTAGCGCTTTTTTATAGTCATTAGCTCGACTTCCTCCCATTTTCTCAAGCTTCAACATCGTGCACTTCTATGCACTCAAACGCATTGATTTCTTCGATTCATCCGAAATACGACTTCACTCTATGCCCGTTTACCTTAAAATGCTCGTTCTTTCGGGGATCAAGGAGTTCTACCGCTCCGTGTGGCCATACTTGAACGACCTTGAACGGTCCGCCCCATTGCGACACCAATTTTCCCGGCATGAGCTTAAGACGGGAGTTATGTAACAAAACATCCATCCCAGGTTCGAGATATTTGCGAACGATACGCTTGTCATGATACCGTTTCATCCGTTCTTTGTAGTACGCTTCATATCGCATCTCATCTAGCTCATTTAAATGTAAAAGTCGTTCCTCGTCCGCCTTTTCTTGATCTAAATTGAGCGCATTGATTGCCCAATATGCCTTGTGTTCTAACTCAACGGGTAGGTGACATGCTTTCCCAAATACTAGGCGATACGGGCTCATTCCAATTGGAGTTTTGTAGGCCGTGCGATATGCCCATAAAGCGTCGTTCAACTTCAATGCCCAGTCCTTCCTTGTCGGTTTCACTGTCTTTTCGAGTATTGCCATTATTTGCCTATTGCTCACTTCGAATTGCCCGGAAGTTTGTGGATGGTAAGCTGTTGCGACCTTATGCATCACATTATACTTCTTACGCAAGCCTGCAAGTTGTTTATTGCAAAAATGCGTGCCTCTATCGCTAATTACAGCTCTAGGCGTCCCGAACCCGCAGAAAATCACATCCCTAAAAAAAATTGCAAACCATGTTAGCATCGTTAGTTCGGGTTGGAATTGCTTCCACCCACTTATAAACGTAGTCCACAACAATTAAAATATATTCAAATCCAAGGGAAAGTGGAAAAGGACCCATAAAATCAACTCCCCAAACATCGAAAAGTTCCACAACAAGATTGTTTGTCAACGGCATCTCATTCCTTTTGCTTATGTTCCCCGTTCGTTGACAATGATCGCAACTCTTGCAATGCGAATAGGCATCCTTAAATAATGTTGGCCAGTAGAATCCCGATTGAAGGACCTTGTGCGCCGTTTTCTTTGCGCTAAAATGTCCCCCACACTGCAACTCATGGCAAAATGACAATATGCTCTCGTGCTCTTCCTCCGGGACGCAACGTCGGAATATCTGATCAGGCCCCAACCTGAATAAGTAGGGCTCGTCCCAAAATTAATGCCTTCACATGGAAACAAACCTCTTCTTCCCTTGATAGGTCAAGTCGGGCTGCAAAACACCACTAACAATGTAATTAACAATATCAGCATACCAAGGTGTCCTTGTCACATCGAATAATTGCTCGTCAGGGAAAGTTTCAACAATCGGCAAAGAATTATCGAGCTTAAAATTATCTCCCTCGGTTAATCTAGATAGATGTTCGGCAACTACGTTTTCGGAACCCTTTTTATACTTAAACTCCAAATCAAATTCTTGCAGCAGAAGAACCCACCGAATTAATCGTGGCTTTACATCGGATTTTTTTAATAAACATTTCAATGCGGCGTGATCCGTATGCACAATTACTTTTGAGCCAACCAAGTAGGATCGAAATTTGTCTAAAGAAAACACAACGGCTAAAAATTCTTTTTCGGTGGTGGTGTAATTAGCCTGAGCTTCATCGATCGTTTTGCTAGCATAGTAAATTACGTGGAAAAATTTATTCACTCTTTGCCCCAAAACGGCACCGATAGCAAAGTCGGACGCGTCGCACATGATTTCAAATGGGAGAGACCAATCGGGAGCAACAACAATTGGTGTGGAAGTTAACTTTTCTTTCAAAGTATTAAAACCGACTGAACATTCCTCGGTAAAATCAAATTTGGCATCCTTACACAAAAGGTTACTTAAAGGGCGGGCAATTTTCGAAAAATCTTTAATGAAACGCCTATAAAACCCGGCATGCCCTAAAAAGCTTCGAACCTCTTTGACACATGAAGGCGGAGGTAATTTAACAATTAAATTAAATTTAGCCTTATCAATCTCCATTCCTTTATTGGAAACCACATGACCCAGAACAAGACCTTGTTTTACCATAAAATGACTCTTTTCCCAACCAAGTGTAAGATTACACTCAATACATCGTTCTAGCACAATAGTCAAATTATTTAAACAATCATCAAAAGTGGTTCCAAACACAGAAAAGTCGTCCATGAATACCTCGATAGACTTTTCTAACAAGTCGGAGAATATGGAAAGCATGCACCTTTGAAAAGTAGCGGGAGCATTGCAAAGACCAAACGGCATCCTCCTAAAGGCAAAAGTGCCAAAAGGGCAAGTGAAAGTGGTCTTCTCTTGATCCTCCGGAGCAATGGGAATCTGATAGAAACCTGAAAGACCATCTAGAAAACAGTAATAATCATGCCCAGCTAAACGTTCCAACATTTGATCAATGAAAGGAAGGGGAAAATGATCCTTTTTTGTTACGGCATTTAATTTCCGATAATCAATGCACATCCTCCAACCAGTTACTGTTCTAGTGGGCACCAATTCATTTTTATCATTACGAACCACCGTTATTCCAGATTTCTTAGGCACTGCATGCACAGGACTCACCCACTTACTGTCGGATATCGGGTAGATGACTCCGACATCTAGCAATTTCAAAACTTCTTTTTCCACAACGTCCTGCATGTTCGGATTCAAACGCCTTTGAGGTTGCCTAACAGGTTTAACATTATCCTCAAGAATTATTTTAGAAGAATTGATTAAGTAGTTGAAGCGGATAGTGATGGTGTGGGCATTGAATGAGGAGCATTTTGAATTGGTCCCATGCTTCGTAAAATGCCTCTCCGTCTTGTTGTCCGAACGTTGAGATTTGAGTTCTTATTGCGTAGTCTTGGAATGAGAGAAGTACTTGGTAATGAATTTGTCGTAAACTTCATCCCATGTTCTTAGTGAGCCCGGCGCCAAAGTCATCAACCATTGTTTTGCCCCATCCTTGAGTGTATAAGAGAAGCACTTCATTCTTAGTTGATCCTCGCTCAACCCATTTAGTGGAAAGTTGTCAATCGCCACATAGAAGTCTCGGATGAATGATAACGGATCCTCACGTGCTAATCCGTGAAATGAGGGCAATTGCTCGATGTGAAATCCGCTTATGTGGTAGTTCCTCGCTGCCGGTGCTAATTAGATGCATGAAATGGCGGTGTTCACCACGGGCTTTGCATAGTCCCACATTAGATGTTCGACTGGAGGTTGTTGCGGCATGTTGTAGTTTGCTTCCATCCCATATTGAGGTCCGGGATAATAATTCGCTCCATATTGCACTCCAACGGGTGGTTGTCTCGGATAGAAGTATCTCCCTTGTTGAGCTTCGGGTATCCCTTGATTGAGCCCAACATTCTCATATCTCGGAAACCTTGGTTGACGAATGTTTTCTTCATCTATATTCTGTGCAACATTCTCAACCCTCGGTTGACGAGAGTTTTCTTCTTGGAGCAAAAGTCGCTCTTCAAGATCCGGATTCACCTCGTCATTTGCCATTGATGATGTGGCCATTGTTTTTGGTTCTCTAATCCTTTGAACTTCGTCTATGGGCGGAAGAATCGGGTTACCCAACGATCTCCTACCAAGCATAAACAAAGGAAGTTAGAGCGAATTTTATCAAAATCGAAAAAAAAAATTGATCAAGAATAACAATTCAACTACTATTAAAACAAGATTAAAAATTAAACGCCAATTCCCCGGCAACGGCGCCAAAAACTTGATGAACAAATTAAATACTCGCAAGTGTACGAATCTCTTTTGTAGGAAGCGGCAAGTAACTCCGAGGTCGATCTCTCGAGGAACTGGAAACGGTTTAAAGTTCGATAATGTTCGGCAAATAGTCAAATGAACAAAAGTAAAGTAAATTTAAATACATCATTGGTTTGATAGGATTACAATTACTAACGCATAAAATTAAAATAAACTAAGCGTTACAAACACCAATTTACTGGTCGGATAATTGAGAGGTTACAATAATGAGAATGATATGGGAATTTAGAATCACCGACACACACGTAATCAATTATTAGTTCCGATACACAAAGAATTAAGGTTTGGAATTATTGATTGCTCACGGTTAAAAGAAATCCGTTTGATGGCGGTAATCCTAAAAATCACGATTGTTCTTATTGAAAATAAGAGATACTCCTTTGATGGGATGAATCTCTACTAACAATCGACTAGCTAATACCTTTGATGGGGTAATTCGCTAAAAGATCGCGGAAAAAGGTTTAGAACATTCACAATCGCTTCTATCGGGTCGTTTGATGGAGAACACCGACAAAAAACCTCGATTTGAATAATAATAACAACTAAGAAATATGTTTGATGATCTAAATCAAAAGTTCTTATACGAAGAACAAACAAGGAGGAACAATCCCAAACTTTTACCCGGAAAATCAATAGGAACTAAGAATCGATAACGTGTGTGGCTCAATCTAAAAACCCATATGAAATGTTTAGCTACTCATGATTATTTCAACAATAATAAATGGAATTGTAAAACAAAACATGGTAGAAACTTCCCTTGTAAAAGCCGAAATCGAATTCCCGATGAAGGTTTGATGATCTTACTTCAAAAATTCATAACAATTGATACAAGGAATCATAATATCTCACAAATGTATTTTTCACTCCAAGAACATACAATGAAGATGGTGAAACAATCTCTCTTTCTCCTCACTTTTTGATGTTTGTCTCCCTAAATCTTGTGTTTTTCACACCAAATATCTCCAACAAGATCTGAATATTTTCCTTAGGGTCTCCACCTCCTTTTTTTATAGCTAAAGGATCAAGAAAAAGCCTCAAAGTTGTGCAAAAATGTCAAAGAAAATGACTTGCACCGAAAAGTGACACGGCCCATGTCCTGGGACACGGCCGTGTCGTACTACCCTGAAAAGAAGAAAAAGTGCACTGTCCATGGACCCGGCCGTGTCCCATGACACGACCGTGTTGTACTGTGTTGGAAATCCAAAGGAGGCTGGATCGTGACTCGGCCGTGTCCTATGACACGGCCGTGTTGTACTCTTCCGCAAAATGTAATTCTTACTGGAACGAGACCCGGCCGTGTCTTGTGACATGGCCGAGTTGCCTGATGCGGCCCGAGTTGTTTTCTTCTCTTTTGATTCCAGTTTTTGGTCTTCTTCGGCTTGATCCTTCGTTCTTGTATCAATACACCTCGGAATTTAGCATATGATATACCGTTTCGAAGCAAATTTCACGAGGAATTTAAGGAGAACACATCTCAATTCGGAGTGGTGATTCTGGAATTTAGAAGATACGACCGATATTGCTTCAATCTTTTATCGTTTTAGGCCCCGTTTTAGCTCTTGATCGTCATAAACTCCAATATTAGCTATGAAAGCGCGTATTTCACCACAATCTTTGCTTGGTTACCTATAAATTAAAAACACAACATACCACGCATAAAAGAGAACAAAAATACTAAAAAGCAAACAAAAACACGACTAAATAGAACAGAATGAGTCGATCAAGAATCGACTCATCAGCAGGCAAGTTCTAAAAAGGTAGTACCTAATAGCAAAGTGTTTTTACAACTTAAACTTATGATTGGCGCGCAGGCACAATCTTACAGTGTAATCTAGTTGAATACAACTTAACCTATGAACTGCTCGCAGACAAGTTCTTACAGCTTAACAAGTTTTTCATACTTGTTTAATTTCAGCAAACAAATATAATTTTGTAATCACACAGTAACACCGTAGATTACGAGTTGTAATCTTTCAGGACAAAAATAGATTTTATTGATGAAGAGCGAAGATTACAAGGTTGGGCAAAAATAAAGATACATAATTTTTGCTGTTTCAAAAGTAAAATACAGGAAGGATCCTAGAGGCTAGCTCCTATAGTCAGCATGTCTCCAGGGCCTTCTTGGATCATTCTTGGTTCCTTTCCACCAGTTTTGTAAGGCATACTTGTTTCTATTTAAATAGATTGCTCTACTTTTAGCAGATTTGTCGAAAAAAAGGATCCAATCTTCCAGGTGGGTAACCAGATCTCCTTTCCTGTGTTTGGATTTTAATTGGAGCTGTAGGGGGAGGTTTCCTTCATCCAAACTCTTTTTGAATTCCTCGGCAGCTTCCTGCAGTGTCTTACAACTGTTGAATATGGGGGATTCCCTGATAAGAACTACAAAGTATCTTAACAGTTTATTTTTCCTCCAATCCTTTATCTCGTCGGCTGTTGGCTGTCGGTTGGCCAGGAGATTTATCACTGGTGGATTCTGCATAAGGTTTTTCCAGGGAAGTTTTGGATCGTGGAATTCCAGGCGAGCACCCTGTATCCTAATAGTGTGAGCAGGAGATGACAATCGGGTAATTACAGCAGTAATGCTGTCTTCTATTGCAGCTTCAAACTCCTTTTCACGCTCCAGTCTCAATCTCTTTGCAGCATCCCTTGACTCTTTCCCCTTTTTGGCTTCATCAAGGTACGAGACTTTTTCATCTAAGTGCTCCAGGATTTTCATGACGTTGTCCTGTTTTGTCTCCATACTTGAGAATTTGTCCACCAAGGATCGAAGCACCATCGACATATCATCAATCTTCTGATCATGGCCTCGAAGCTGTGAACCTGTTTCCAGTAGTGCCGATGCATTCTTGGCTTCCGAGATGCGTAGCTTGGCCTATTCTTCCTTCAGGATCTGTTCCTGTTGCTGTTGGAGTTGGTGGAGAGCTTGCTTCAAGAGAGTGGGCAAAATGCGGAAGGCTTCTTCCACTTGGGAGATTTCTCGCTTAACTCCCGTCATTTCGTCGATACCTGTCTCATGCAACCAATTTATTTCTTTTTCAACAGTGTGCAGGGAATTCACAGCGTCCTGCAGGAAAACTGTTTGGCGGCCATGAGCATGCAGTTGCTCGTTCCTTTCTACGGTTTTAGGAGAGTCGGGCTTGGCAAAATCTTCAGCTCCATTTAGCTGTCTGACGACCACATGAGAGCATGGCCGTTGTGGTTCATCCTCAGGTAAGAAATCGTCGTCGGATACCACAGATGGAGATGCGGGGGCATCTGGGGCTGTTGCAGCAGGTTGATCGGCCTTGGCGACAGGGGGGACTAATTCCTCCTATTCTGAAATGGTTTATGTAGACATGGGTACAGGAGGGACTGAATCCTCCTGTTGTATCTCAACTTCCGCCTGCTCCGGCAGAGGGACTGATTCCTCTTACGGGATGGCGCGGGCTTTATCATCGGCGATAGGCTCGGGGGCCTGTTGTGAACCAGTTTGTTGTTCCACGACAGGAGGGACTGGTTCCTTGCTGTCTTGAACAGTTTCTTGCTGTTGGGGAGGGGACTATTGGCTTGAGGTCCCTTCTCCCTGTTGATGTTGTGTCCTTGAGAATTCCTATTCTCTTGCTTCTTCACGGCTCATCCTCAGACCAGCTTGGAAGGCGTCGTCGTCGTCGTCTGATTCGTGGTCAGATTTTGGACTGATAGGAATTGTTTCTTTCCCTTTATTTCGAGCATCAGCTTTGTCCATGAGATGGCTCGAAATCAGCTCTTTGCAGCAAAGGTTGTCTCATTGGATCAAGACTTCAATATTTTGAGAGTCTGTCACCTCCAGAACAAACCTTTCTTCTTCTCTCTAATCGCCCCAATTGCACAAAGTTTCATACGGAGCAAGCCTGTATGCATTCCATTGAACAAAACGGTCGTAGGCCTGTTCAATTTGCACGGATAACAAAGTTTTGTAAATTATGGAGTCGGGAGAGGGGCTACGTACAGCACATGGGTCCGCTGTAGGCAAGGGTTCCACTATAGGCGTGGGATCATGTATTGGAGAGGATCCCATACAGGGGTTGGTACCCTGAGGGTAGATGGATCCCTTATGGGTGTGGGTTCCCGTTCAGGAGATGTGGCTATTGGCTCCAAAGGGGCAGCCGACTCACCAGAGTCTTTCAAGTTGGCAAATAATTGTGCATCCGTCGTCACCGCCAATGGATCGGGATCTACTGTCTAGACAGTAGCAGTTATTTCGTCCGCAGGGGTTGCGCCCTGGGGTGTTGGTACAGTGGGTTGCGCCTTCGCCTTAATTTTGGAAAGCCTTTGTAGCTTCTTTTTCGGATTTTCACCAGCAAGGGGAGACTTGCTGTGAGAACTCTTTCTTTTCCTCGAGGGCTCCTCGCTTCCGGACTTTGAGGTTACGTCCCTTGGATCAGCGAAAAGAGGCATAGTTCGAACAAATGGCCTCGTCGCAATCAGATGTGCTTTGTTGAAGATGGAGGGCCTGGTTCCTCCAATATATTTTCATGAATATATTTTCTTTGTTTCCTTTGCTTGCGGACCACCGCACTTGGTCAGAATATTATTAAGAATCAGACCAATGGACTTCTTCTGAGAGGCAGGTTTAGAAACTTCTTCCTGTAACCTTTTGAGAACAATATGGCACATGTTGACCTTCTCACAGGACATGATGGCGACCATCATTCGGAATCTCAGATTGGTTCACATCTCGAAAGCACCTGTTCTGTCTTCAATCACACGACAACAAAAATCGTGTAAGTAAACAAATGGAAGGCAAAAACATTTATTATGGCATGAAGCATGAACATTCTCGTCCGATGCTGAACCAGTGAATAATCCCCATTATTTGGTTAGGACTTCTTGGGACCCATATGTCTCAAGTTCCTCCATGGACAGGCCATCAGCAGGGAGCCTGTATAAATTCTGCAGCAAGTCTTGGTCAATGTGGATCTCCACTCCGCGGAGAGTGGTAGAAATGTCAAACACGTTTCCTCCCTGTGCAAGAGAGAAGAAGCGGATAGAGGCGTTGAGGTAAAATTCCTCAACCATTTGCGCATCGTAGCGCTCAGTAATGTGGCTTCCAAGGCGATAGAGACCTTGTTGACGAATCCTTATAACGATGATCTCCATGGAGTCAACGTCGTCGGTTTCAGTGTGGACACGTTCAACAACCACAGATCTGGCAAAGATCCTTCCGTCAATGATGGTGGTGGTCTTCTTGAGAGATGGACAGAAAGTCTATGAGGATGCCATAGTAGTTTCTTGAAGAAAAGTAAGTGAGATTCA
Organism: Orobanche coerulescens; assembly: GCA_033398695.1. Classification (NCBI taxonomy): domain Eukaryota; kingdom Viridiplantae; phylum Streptophyta; class Magnoliopsida; order Lamiales; family Orobanchaceae; genus Orobanche; species Orobanche coerulescens. The sequence goes on along the minus strand of CM065812.1, from coordinate 130,230,312 downwards.
AAGAAAATCACAGTTGGAAATGTAGGCTATTTGCTCAAAGACTCGTTCAATTTGCAGTAAGCGTAAAGAGTCAAACAGGGCAAGAACAGTCCTTTTATAGTTGGGCAGTGGGAAGATTTAGGGTTTCCAGACAGTGAACGGTCAGATTGAAGGGATGGGAACCATCGTTTTAAATGAAAGAACTGTAGGTCACAAGTCGTCCAGAAACAAGTCTAGAGGGGGGGGGGGGTGAATAGACTTGTAGAAACTCTTGAACTCTTTTTCTCGAAGAGTGAGTTTCTTCAGCTGATGATCAAACAAATGACTAGGAGTCGTTTGTTCTTGGATATGTGCGGAAGTCAGCTGATGACAAATATAAATTAACTTAATGAAACACTTAACAATGGATGCAGCAGTTAGAGTATGATGCAGTAAAATAGTAAATGACACAGGCAGTTTATAGTGGTCTCAGAGGTGGGGTAATCCTCTACTAATCCACTTTTCTCCAAACCAGTTGGAGATGAATTCACTATAATTGTCAACCAGTGATAAAGATTACAGTGATTCACTACACACTACAACAGCTTCCAACCAGTGGAATTCCGTGCCGTTGTACACACTTGACTGCCTTGCACCTCTTGATCCTCGATCCTCGGATGCCTTTACAGTCTGCTACTTCAACCAGTGAAGTACCCCTTACTCAGGATTTAAAGACAAGAGTGTTTGTCTTCTCCAACTAAAGAGCTTCCTTGAATATGAACTTTTGGATCTGCTCTTTTTCTCGATGCTATTTGTTTGCTTAGGATTGCTTTGTTTGCTTTGATCGCTTAGAGTATATGTTCGCACCGGTAGTTTGCTCAGTTTCAAATCTCTGGATATATATAGATCACGATCTCTGAGCTTCTTCCTTGTAGCCGTTGCAAATCTGAACAAATCCGTCCGTTGGAGAGAGACTTCATTGTTTAATCTTTTCTGAACGTTGCAAGGCTGGATTCTCATTATTTAATTTCATCTTCCGACCGTTGTGATGACTTCTGCATATGAGCGCCGAATCTTTTGAATATAAAAGGATTAAAGTCTTCACGGTGGGTCAGGATGATTTAAATAAATCATATCTCTTGCGGGAATCACTCCAATTTGTCTCTTCACGTTGCATGTGAGCTTTCCGTAATATCTGACTTTTCAAAGCATGCTGACGTGGACTTGGAGTACTAGGCTGTAGTTGAGTAGACTGATGTGCAGCTTACTTCTCTGCAGGTAAGTCGTCTCAGTATATCTTGTTTGAGACTTGTCCGATCGGGTGACTTCCCGAGGTTCCTCATTTGTGATCTGGTCAAACTTCTCGATAAATTTTAGTTGACTGGGCTACTCGATTGAGTCATTTGTACTTCTCTGATAGACTAGACTGTACTTTAGTACTTAGCCGATTTTCACCTAACTAACTTTGGCCTACGAAGATACTCATTTGGTTCTTCTTTACATTTTGCCAATTTTATACTTAACACATTTTGGCCTATGGAAGATACTCATTTGGTTCTTCCTTACATTTCGCCAATTAATAAACATTTGATTCTAAATTAATGACATCATCAAAATCTAACAAGTATTCCTAACAAATTCCCCCTATTTTGATGATGGCAAAACTAAGTAAGAAATCAAATGGCCAAGTCTGCACTTAAGTGCAAGACAAAACTGAAATCAGTCTAATATTGAGACAACTGGAAAATTGTCATTCAACAGACTGTTCATAAAAGTTTTCTGACTTATCATAGAAATTATACAAGAATGTTTAAGTACAGAAAATAAATTACAAGTAAGAAAATAATTAAAATCATCTGCCTCTTCCTCTGCCTCTTGAGCAGCCGCTTGGCAGGTCTGAATGGTTTGGCTCCAATGGGTCTTACCTTGACTGGAGCAAGGCCATACTTCCTTTTCACCACTAGAGCTGCGAAATCCTGCTCCTCCTGCGATCTGAATTTGTTTTCAAGGCAGACTCGCTTGATTTCCTCCTGTAGTTGTAGTTCATCAAGTTCACCATCCATGCGGGTGGTGCTTCTTCACTACGAATTTAGGGATCATGGGAAAAGCTTTTTGCTCTTTTGCATGCTTCTTTAGAATAGCCCAAAGCTTGGGATGAACTGCTTCCATCCAGTTGATGAAAATCTCCTGTGGGGAGAGTTTGTCATCCTGAAGAAGTTCCCAGACATAAAAGTCTCTGATGAACTTCTTCCTAGCAGCTCCCCACATTTCAATAGCTTCAAGTGGGCAGAAATCTTCCACATACCATAGCTCCAGACCTTCCCACTCAAGAGTAGGTTCGAAGCCGCCTCTGGTCCTTCTGCGCTTCCCTTCAGGCTGGTCAGCCTTGTCTTACGAATCTACAGTTCCTTCCTCTTCAGCTAGATGGTCCTTCAAGCCGGGAACATCCCGCTTTTTCTTACTTCAATTCTCTCCCTTCCCCCTGAATCCTCTCTTCCCCCTTTTTGCCAAAGATCAATGAGGGTTGTTAATTGTTGCTCCATGCGGCTCATCCAATCGGACATGCCAAAAGGCATTCGTTGTTTGTAGGAGGAGGAGGCCGAGGGATCTGTCTTTGCAGCAAGGTATCAATCTTGGCATTTATCTGTTGAAGGTCGGGAGTGACTGTGTTGTGACGACTCCCAATGGTGTCTCGACAATGCTTGATCGGCTCGGTCATGGTGGGAGATAACTGAGGCGATGGGGAGTGTTCTCCGATCCTTGACAAGGGAGCCACTCGACTGCAGGCTCCTGTCTGCAGCAGGGAGGTCAGATAGAGTCTTCTCTGGGGTGCCTGACCTTGAGTCCTCTGCCAGATCTGCATCTAGGCTGGTGTACCGGGGAGGCACAACAATCCTATCTGCAGCTTCGTTGGTAGGTTCTGGCTCCTTCTCTGGCTCCTTTTCTCTTTCTTCCTTTTTCCCTTCTTCATCAGATTTCTCTTTTTCTACTTCTCCAGATTTCTCCTTTTCTTTCTCCTCATCTTCTTCTTTTTCTTCTCCAGCCGCCACACCAGCTCCTCCTTCACCTCCATCATCATGATCATCATCATCATCATCCTTAGCATCATCTTTTTCCTTCTCTCCTTCATCATCATCATCATCCTTATTTCCTTCTTCTTTTTCTTGCTCCACTTCTTCTCCTTCTTCTTCATCTTCCTCATCTTCCACTTCTTCTGTTTTTTCAATTTCCTCTGTCTCCTTTTCAACTGGTATGTTTTCTTCTTGTTCTTCTTTTGCTTCTTCATCCTCCTCAACTAAATTGATAATTTCATTCTCTTCATCAACTTCTTCTATCCTTATCTCCTTTTCTACTTTCTCTTCCTCCTCTTCTCCAAAAGTACCATCAAAAATACTTAGCATTATAGAGTGGATAAAATGGTCCATGTTAGTCTCAAAGTGGGGTAATCCTCTACTAATCCACTTTTCTCCAAACCAGTTGGAGATGAATTCACTATAATTGTCAACCAGTGATAAAGATTACAGTGATTCACTACACACTACAACAGCTTCCAACCAGTGGAATTCCGTGCCGTTGTACACACTTGACTGCCTTGCACCTCTTGATCCTCGATCCTCGGATGCCTTTACAGTCTGCTACTTCAACCAGTGAAGTACCCCTTACTCAGGATTTAAAGACAAGAGTGTTTGTCTTCTCCAACTAAAGAGCTTCCTTGAATATGAACTTTTGGATCTGCTCTTTTTCTCGATGCTATTTGTTTGCTTAGGATTGCTTTGTTTGCTTTGATCGCTTAGAGTATATGTTCGCACCGGTAGTTTGCTCAGTTTCAAATCTCTGGATATATATAGATCACGATCTCTGAGCTTCTTCCTTGTAGCCGTTGCAAATCTGAACAAATCCGTCCGTTGGAGAGAGACTTCATTGTTTAATCTTTTCGAGCGTTGCAAGGCTGGATTCTCATTATTTAATTTCATCTTCCGACCGTTGTGATGACTTCTGCATGTGAGCGCCGAATCTTTTGAATATAAAAGGATTAAAGTCTTCACGGTGGGTCAGGATGATTTAAATAAATCATATCTCTTGCGGGAATCACTCCAATTTGTCTCTTCACGTTGCATGTGAGCTTTCCGTAATATCCGACTTTTCAAAGCATGCCGACGTGGACTTGGAGTACTAGTGTAGTTGAGTGGTGATGTGCGGCTTACTTCTCTGCGGGTAAGTCGTCTCGGTATATCTTGTTTGAGACTTGTCGATCGGGTGACTTCCACGAGGTTCCTCGCTGTGATCTGGTCAAACTTCTCGATAAATTTTAGTTGACCAGGCTACTCGATTGAGTCATTTGTACTTCTCTGATAGACTAGACTGTACTTTAGTACTTAGCCGATTTTCAGCCTAACTAACTTTGGCCTACAGAAGATACTCATTTGGTTCTTCTTTACATTTTGCCAATTTTATACTTAACACATTTTGGCCTATGGAAGATACTCATTTGGTTCTTCCTTACATTTCGCCAATTAATAAACATTTGATTCTAAATTAATGACATCATCAAAATCTAACAAGTATTCCTAACAAGAACATGATGGATCGAGCGTAACAGGTACATCTTTATCCATCCAATTTTGAAATGATAGTGGGTCCCACATATGATGTTTTGACTTCCCTTATTGCCCGAACCGGCGGTTGGAAATTCTAAAATAATTTGAATAATCGCGGCGTTTGAGATATAATTTTCCAGATGTCGTGCAAAGCATTTAATGCAAAAGATGTTTGATTTAAAACAGGGCACGTGGACTCAAATCTGTTTTGAAATGAATATAATATTAGAATATAATATTAATTGAATTCCATAGTATGTGCTGTATCCGCGAAAATACAGCGTTCCCCCTTAAAAGGTACATACGGGATTCAATTCTTACAACAATTATTGGATTAATACTGTATTCATGGGTTATACTGTATTCCCCCTTAATTATTGCACATGTCAGCTGTAGGATGAATTTTCGTCTTTTTATCCCTACAGTGCCGTTGGATTGTCTGAGTGTACAGATAATTACCGGTGGATACTGTATTCGTGGATCTTACAGCGTTCCCCCTCAATTGTTGAGTAAAAGCATTAAAAACTTACAGGGAGTCAGACTGTAGCAAACCCAATTCTTGTCGAAGCATACATAATCTTTCTGTGCCGAGAGGCTTGGTAAAGATGTTGGCTAACTGGATATCTGTATGAACTTTCTCGAGCTGAATATCCTTGTTCTCAACATGATTCCTAATGAAGTGATGCTTTATATGGATGTGTTTAGTACACGAGTGCAATACAGGGTTGTGCGTTATTGCAATTGCACTCGTGCTATCGCACATGATCGGTGTTTCCTTGGCTTCAATTCCATTATCTTGGTAGCTGTTGTTGCATCCAAAGGATCTGCATACAACAACTACCAGCAGTATAGTATTCTGATTCTGCTGTGGAAAGCGAGTTTGCCAATTGCTTCTTACTAAACCAAGATACAAGTCTAGGTCCAAGAAAGTGACAAGTACCGTTTGTACTCTTTCTATCTAGCTTACAGCCTCCGAGATCCAAGTCGTTGTAGCCAACCAAATCGAATCTGCCTTCTTTAGGATACCACAGTCATATATCGACTGTTCCTTTGACGTATTTCAGGATTCGTTTGGCTATTGTGAACTGTGATTCTTTAGGTGCTACTTGATATCGCACACACACTCCTACAACAAACTAGATATCGGGCCTGCTAGCTGTTAGGTACAGGAGTGAGCCAATTAGCTTCCTGTAGAGTGATTGATCAACTGGCTTTCCAGCTTCGTCAACACTAATTTGCATGGAGGTGCTCATGGGCGTTGACGATGGTTTAGAGTTATTCATCCCAAATTTGTTGAGAAGCTCCTTGTTGTACTTTTCTTGGTTGATGAAGATTCCTGTAGGCAAATGCTTTACCTGCAATCCTAGGAAATAACTAAGTTCTCCCATCATACTCATTTCAAATTTACTTTGCATGAGATGAGAGAACCTTTGACGTAAAACGAGGTTAGTTGAACCAAATATAATATTATCGACATATATCTGAACCATCAGGAGGTCATCACCTTCCTGTATTTTAAATAAGGTCTTGTCGACAGCACCTTTCTCGAATCCATTATTAGTTAGGTACAGGGACAGGGTCTCATACCACGCTCTGGGTGCTTGCTTAAGTCCATACAGTGCTTTCCGTAGCCTGTATACAAGGTCTCCGCCTTCTGTATTGACAAACCCTGGTGGTTGTTCAACATAGACTTCTTCGGCAAGGTCTCCATTCAGGAATGCGCTCTTGACGTCCATTTGATAAACAATAAAGCTCTTATGGGCGGAAAAGGCTAAAAATATCCTAATGGATTCTATTCTGGCAACAGGGGCAAAAGTTTCATCATAGTCTATGCCTTATTCCTATCTGTAGCCATGTGCGACTAGACGGGATTTGTTTATGATAATAAGACCATTTACATCCTTTTTGTTTCTAAATACCCATTTTGTTCCAATTACTGCTTGATGGGTTGGTCTGGGTACTATATACCATACACTATTTCTTTCGAAACCATTAAGCTCTTCTTCCATAGATGTAATCCAGTGAAAATTATCTAGAGCTTCTTTGGTGGAAACATGTTCGGATTGAGCTAAGAATACAGCGATAGTGCACATATTAAATCTTCTATGTTCATATAGAGACTTCCATATAGGAAATGGAGATATCTCAGACTCGGGTTCTTCTTGCGCACATAGTATATTTCCTTATGTACTCTGTATTCTCCTACGGGTAGATACACCAGCATCAATATTTCCTATGATCAACTCCTGTGGGTGATCTCTTAACCATCTTCTGTCGGGTTCTAATTCGGTGTCCCGTACTGTATCTTGAGTTGCTGTAGTTTCAGCTTCAGCTTATACAGCATCGGCTTCATATACTTCTATTCTTACAGCTGCGGGGTTGATTTTTAAGTCAACGACATGCTCTATAGGAGTTGTAGGGTTATCAATGGTGAGTTGTTGGATATTCTGAGTAATATCTTCTACTCCTGTAGGATCATGGTGAGGTTCTTCGAATACTACATAAACTGATTCCTCAATTTTTAGCTTCTGTTTATTAAAGCTACTGTAAGCTTTGCTGACAGGAATATCCAACAAATATCCCTTCATCCGACTTCTCATCGAAGGTTCTAAGTTGATCCTTCCCATTGTTCAAAACATAACACCTGCATCCAAATATGTGAAAGTACGAAACTAATGGAGTTTTGTTGTTCCATACCTCGTATGCTGTTTTGTTGTGGTGTTTGTTGATGATACATCGGTTTTGTGTGTGGCACGCTGTATTTGTGGCTTCACCCCAGAAACATTGTGGTAACTTACTTGCGGCAATCATGGTCCTTGTTGCTTCCTTAAGTGTCCTGTTCTTTCGCTCGGCAATACCTTTTTGTTGAGGTGTGCGGGCAGCTGAGTATTCATGTTGTATTCCATTTTCCGAACAGTATTGCTCTATAAAGCGGTTAGTGAATTCAATACCTCTGTCGGAACGAATGGACACGATACTCAACCCTTTCTCATTTTGAAGCTTTTTCATGTGCTCGGGCAGCTTTGATGTTGTTTCCTTCTTCTTGCTTAGGAAGATTGTCCAAGCATACCTGGAATAATCAACAACAATAACGAGACAATATTTAATACCTCCCAAACTTACTGGGTCTACATGACCGTAGAGATCCATGTGTAGCATTTCTAGAACTCTGTGAGTGGAAAGGTAGGATTTGCTCTTCAGGGTGGTCTTGATTTGCTTGCCTTTCTGACAGGGTCCACAGACGCTGTCTTTTTGGAATGACACATTGGGCAAACCTCTGACCATTTCTTGTCTAGCGAGCTTGTTGATCGTCTTAAAGTTGATGTGAGACATCCTCTTGTGCCATAACCAACTTAGATCTTCAGTGCCTTTGGCAACAAAGCAAGGAATTGTGGAGCTCGTAGGCATTCAGTCATCAATATACATATTACCTGATCTTCTTTCTGTGAGCACAACTTCTTTGGTTAGCCTTCAACATAAGCTACATTGGTGACTTTGAATTTTCCCACAAGCAGGGTTCCCTTCCCTCTTGTTCTTCCTTTTGATTTATCACCGAAGTGCACTTTTGGACCGCGACCTTCTATGAAATCTGACAGCTTGCTTTTGTCTCCTGTCATGTGCCGAGAACATCCGTTGTCGAAGTACCAGATGTCCTTCTCTAAGATGTCCTGTAGGCAAATGAATTAAGCAGGTTTAGGTCCCCTTTGAATGTTAGGCCCATGGGGGTTAGTGCCTTTAGGTACCCAGATTTTCCTGACAGCAATTGGTTTAGTGTAGGTTACTTTAGGTACATTTTTGCAGTATATATGTGGGGCAGGTACATAGTCGCTGTAACCGTGATAATCATTATGCGTGAAAAATTCAGGGCTATTGTTATTAATCCAGTACGAGTGCCGTATTGGAGGTGGAGCTGGGTCTCCAGTTGGATCCCCAAAGTTGTTGTTGATACTGTGCGGCGACCTGATGTCGCAATGGATAACGAGGCACCTGTATCTAATATCTAGGCGCGTTGTACTGTTGGAAGTACTACGGAGAGACAAACAACAAAACTCTACCGAAATACTCAACGACTGGTCTTCATCTGATTAGTATCGTCGTCTTCCATCACCCTTCATACCGATCCTGTGATTCGCTCCCTAGTAACCTGCAAGTACCTGGACGTAATACAAACATCCACTCCCCGAATACTCGGGGGTTATCAAAACTCCGCTGGTTTGCTAGTGCAAGTATAAAATACAAATACAAGCCATACACAACATAATCCGAGAACATGAGATCGGGAATAATCATCCAGACATAAATAACAATAGACTTCCCGAGATAGTTTATTTGATCAAAACAGTTCAACCATGAAAGGTACGGATAAACCAAAAACACATCTTACGAAACATTTTACGATCTCAGGAGTTTTGAAAACATTTGGGATTTAAGGATTCTCAAGTCTTTCGAAACCATTTGGTGATATTGTCCGGAGTATCACAATGCTTTGTGCTCTGGGTCGAGAGACATTATATATCGAGTCTTGGTGCTTGGCTAGAATGGTACAGGAATAATGTGTTATGTGTAATGTGTCCTTGTAATTGAATTGAAGTGGATGATCGGGTCGTGGACCCTGTGTTTTATGACCGGAATGGTTGGGTCGTGGACCCCGTGTTTTGTTAACGGATTTGCATTTTGGAAAATGAACTTTGGGGCTGTGACCCTAAATGACTTTCGAGGAATTAAGAACTTTTCAATTTCTAATGTTTTCAAAACTCCCGAGATTTGGAAATATTTTCAAAGTGCTTACTTGCTTCGTTTCTACTTTCAAGACTTGAATTATTTTTAACTAAATATATCTCGGGAAGTCTTTCGTTGTATTCTCGGAATGTGTTGTGTATGGCTCATTTTTGCACTTTATACTTGCACTAGCGAAACAGTGGAGTTTTGCTAACCCCCGAGTAATCGGGGGGTGAATATCTGTATTGTGTCCAGGTACATGCAGGTTTTCGAGAGCAAGTCATATGATCGGTATGAGGGATGATGGAAGACGAATGATACTAATCACACGAAGGCCAGTTTTGGGTTAAGTTAGTCGAAGTCCATTGTATTGTCTTTTCCGCTGTCTTATTGTTCGTTGTTGCAAGTATTTTACCCTTGCGTGGGTATGAGTCTGGATGAGTTTATGTATTTTGATTTGTAAGTCAGTGAAGAAAGACCAAATCGGTCTATTGGTTCGTAATTTTGATTCGTCGGTATGTAATGTAATGTGTTGTTTTGATGTCTAGCCTGGTGGATCCTCACCGAGAGGGTCTGCGGCGTGTAATATTCCCGGTCCGATCTGGGGGTGTTACATTTATGGTATCGGAGATAGGTTGAGAAAACCTAGGCTGTCGGGTCGAGTTATGTGTTGTTGAGTCTTGTATTGTCAGATTTTGTCTGACTCAGTCGTGTCGCGACGCGTCGTTTGGATTGTCGGCCATGATTAGTATCAGGGTGCAGCCATCATCTTCGTGCGACCTGTGGATGTAAGTCTCCCTTCTTTGTGTTGTGCCTCGTGTGACACGAGCTATTTTTATGATTATTTGTTAAGTGATGAAATCCTTCTGTGGATTTTGATTTCACGATATATATTTAGTCGACCCTCATATTTGGGTTATATTAGGAGTGTCGTCGCTGCTGATGTCTTTTTACTATTGTTTTTGTCTGTTACTGATGATTTTCGAATCGATTTGCTCGTTTTACAAGTTCTCTTGTGGAAGCTTTGTGCTTATACGCGTACGACTTGTTCACTAGTCAGTGCGGGAGGGTCCTTAGAGACCTCGATTGGGGTCAGTAGTTTTGTTCTGAATCCTAGGCGGTCTTCGACTGTGGTATTTTATCGTTTATTTCCGTTTAAAGACATGTATTGTCTTGATTTTGAACGTTTTGATGCGTGTACTAGGAGTTGTTTCAGTGAACGTCGATATGTGTGAGTTTTGGGCATTCTGGCCTATTGGATTTTCGAAAACCTTGAGTATCTTAGAAAATAAATTTCGAGACGTACTTTTAAAATGAATTATTTTCGCGTGGTACATCCAAGGTGCCACAACATGTTTCAAAATTTTTCTACCTCGAGGACCAAAATGTTTTGAGATATTTTCGATGTTTAGAAACACTTATACTTAGACCCGAGGGTTGAATATTTCTGAAAGTCTTTCGCTAAAAGAAAATGTCCTCATTTTTACCAAACACATGATGGTTTTCAAAGTCTCGATAACGATGTTTCACGTTTGTATTTCTTTTGAAAGGTGATACTCAAGATCAACCGGTGTTCTTCTAAATTATATTCAAAATGAGGTTTTCGTTTCTAAAACCTATCCATTCCCGTTTGAGGGCTGGGTATATATGTATGATGTTCGCGTTGTCATTTTGATGTTTGCTCCCGAGTATGATCGAATTGGCGGTGTGAGCGTTGAGTCGTTTTCCACACATTTGTTGTGTTAGCCCTCTGTGAGAGGTGGGATGTTGGTATTGAATATTGTCGCCTCGTAGTGATTTCTGCATTGTCGCGCATGTGCGAGCTGTTAGAGCTTGGTTTGGTATGACCATGTGCATCGGTGATGGTTCCATTATGTGTCGGTTGTTTGATGTCTTGTTACCTTGCTCCCGTTTTTGTGAATTTCGTGGATGAGGTCGGGGGTAATACCCGTACTATTTCGACTTCTGTATTTTCTCTTTCTCCAGTCTATCGATTCGCTCATGTTCGTTGATACTTTATGAACTTGTTCTGTATTTTGGTTTCATCGTCCGAACGAGCTGTGATCTTGTTGCGGGTCGATCTGGTTATCGCTCTGACTTTTTCAGGTTCGGTTCGATTCTTGTGAACCTTGTTCGGGAGTGACATCATCTGGTTCTATTAGTTCTTTTATTCGAAGTGGGCTGCTGGCACTTTTGATATGCTCGGGGAGCATGCTGTTGGTTACGCCTTATAGGTCTGAATGGCTAAGGATTCCACTGTCTGGAATATGACTGAGGTGGCGGAATGGCAGCCTTTGTTGTTCGCGGTGCAACAGGTGCCTTCACAGGACTCGGGATTTCTTACGATACAAGAATGGGTTCCACATCCCTGATGAACACAGTACTAGTTTTCCCTTTATTGGAACATGAGTTGTATCCTAAGCCACTTTTATCATGAGCATGTTGCCCGGTGCTTAGAATTTCTTCCATTCTTTTAGATGATTTCTCGAAAGATTTCAGGATGGTCTCAAGTTCTCCTTCTCGTTTTTCAAGAGTTTTTATTTTATCTTGGATCAGAATAAAATCATTTGTCTTGCTTTCACTGTGAGATTTAGCCTCATTTAGTTCGTGAGCAAGTTGATGATTGCTCTCCATAAGTTTTTCGTTATCGAATTTGCTGTTTTCACAATCAACAGACATATTTTCGTAATTTACTTTTAGCAAGTTGTTTTCTTCCTTCATCTCTAGGTTAGAAATTTGGAGCTGTATGTTTTCATTTTTCAATGTCTCATGGGCCTTTTGAATGTTTTTGAATTCATTCATCATGTTTTCAAAGGTATGAGATGCATTTGCAGGAGTAATTGAGGTTGAGCTTACCTCATCATCGCTATCTTCATCTTCCGGTATGTCTTTGGCCATGAAGCACATATATGCTTTATCTTCGAATTCATCATCTGACGAGTCACTTTCAGTAACTGTCTGTAGACATTCTTCGGAGTTTGTTGGTGCGGGGGAGGCTTCTAATTCGCCAATCAGGGCCTTGAGCTTGTTTTTCCAAGCACGTCTTCTTTCATCGTTTTCTTGTGGCTCGGCTTCCGGCAACCTTTGAACTTTAGGATGAGGACATTTATTTTGATAATGTCCTGGTTTCCTGCAATTGTAACACAGGTTAGCATCACCAGAGGAAGATTCGGTACTTACCTTGTGAACCGACTTGGGCCTGTATGGAGTCTTTCCAGACTGCTTGATAAATTTCTTGAATTTATGCATAAGGAGAGTCATTTCATCTTGTGACAGGATATCATCGTCACTATCAGCATTCTTATGGGTAGACTTTGATGTGCTGGGCATGCTATGCCTTCTATTGGATACAGTGGCTAGTGTTGTAGTCCTCGCAGACGATTCTTCAGCTTTCTCTCTCCTGTCAATATCATACTCAAATGCCTTAAGGTCAGAAAAGAGGCCAAAAGTAGATATGTCATTAAGATTGCATGACACACATATAGCTGTTGTCTTACTGTCCCATCGGGCAGGAAGAGATCTTGAAAATTTTTAAATTCTTCTCCTTTTGGGTATAAATTTTGCCCAACGCTTCAAGTTCATCGACAATGCCAGTGAATCTGAGGTCAAGTTCCTCAAGAGTTTCATTTGGTTTCATTTCAAAAGATTCGAACTGCTGAGTTAGTTTTGAAACTTTGTTTTCTTTTGAGAGCTCAGTACCCTCGCAAATCATCTTGAGTTTTTCCCAGATTTCTTTGGCTGTCTTACAGCTCTTTACCTTCAAAAACGTGCCTTTGTCAAGAGTGACAAATAGGGCGTTCTTAGCAACATTTTCGAGGTTGGCGCATTTTCAATCATCTGTGGTCCATTGATCACGCTCTTTCTCGAGCATCTCGGTATGAGATTGGCCTTCAACCCTTGCAGCCGTATTTATCATCATGATTTTTATGGACCCTTCTAGGATGACATAAAGCATCTCTTCATGCATGGCATCAAGATGAGCTTCCATCCTGATTCTCCAGTCATCAAACTCGTTAATAGAGAACATTGGTACATTATTAATCAGTGAGGTATCCATGTCTAAGAATAGGAAATATAAAGAAGTTTTCAAAAATAGAGTTATTTTGGGATCTTGATTCGGTTAAAAATACGACTGATTCTTTTTAGAATCAACCGCTCCGATACCACTTGTTGGCCACTAAGTATACAAAATATAACTTGGAAAGATTTTAGCAACAAGGTGTACGATTTCAGATTAGAGTGCATAACGGAAGTCTTGAAACAGTAAGTTGCTGTAAATACAGCAACTGGGCTAATCTCCTGTTTGCTTGGTGCGTACAGGGTTTTTGAAGTATACTTAAACAAATCACAATAATGAAAGCAGTAAATGCAGAAGGTAATTAACACAGTAATTAAAGTGGATCGAGGTAAACCCCTCTACGTCCACTGGTCCTCCACACAGGAGTAAAACGTTTTATTATAAACACTGCGTACACAACTACGTGTCTATAATCAAACCTATCCTCGTATCGTTCACACGGATTAATACAAAGACTATAGCTTTCAACCATTCACACAAATAGGTCAAAGCTAACTCTTGACTTGCTTCTTCACACACAGTTCCAAAGCTTCGTCTTATTCGTCCCACACAGGTCGGAATAACTTCTTTAGTTCACACAGAACTAGGTTTTTACTCGAAGGTAAAAAGTAAAGTAACCAGGTAAGAACAACAGCTTGACTATGAAGATCTTGAGCTGATGATGGCTGTTCTTGATTGACTGAGTATATTTCTCCTTTTCAGATATGAATGATACTTGAAGAAATACACTTTTCTCTTGTAAGCTTGATTTGATGATATTGAATATTCAGTTGATAGATCATTCGTGTATTGCTTGTAAGCTTGTATATCTTGGATAATCTGATCTTCAAACACTGGGTATATATAGCCTCTGAATAGATCCGTTGGGAAATAGATCTGTTGAGCTCATAGACCGTTTCAACGTGTTGATTGTTTTGAATAAAACACGATCCCATTTTTGCTCCTTGATTGAAGATATGTGTCGGCTGGTATTTAAATACTTTATCCCTTCAGTATTTAAATACTTCTTTTCAAACGGGACTCGACTTTAGCGAATAAGGCAGATTCTGTTTCAACGGTCTTCAGTCCTGTTGGATAAGTGTTGAAGGACTCAACACTTACAGCTTGTATGCTGTATCCAACATAATATTGTAGGTTATCTTAGTGCTGCTGTATGGAGAGATGTTGTATGAATATTTTAGGACAGCTTCCATACTTGGTATCATACTGACTGATGAGCTTCTAGCTGTATGATGGCACTTTATACTTTTGCTGTATTCAAGAGGAGGCACTTGACATCTTTCTGTATGATTGACTTCAGGACAGCAGCTTGCTGTATGTTGATACTTTGAGAAGACTTCGATACATGATTGTTTACCCCAACAATTTCGATTGTCTTCGGGACAGCTACTTGCTGTTTGTTTGGTACTTTATCAAAACTTCGATACAGGATTGTTTTATCCCAACAAAGCAGTTGATTGTCCGGAAGTGAGGAAGGTACCGATTGCTCAGTACTTCCTTACCAACGAAGCCACGACTTGGTGGAAGGTTATCAAGCCACAGGATCATGCTGCTATGTGGGGAGAGTTTAAGGAACTACTAGAGGCCGAGTTTTGTCCTTGTCCAGTGCAAGAAGGCAGAATTCGAGCCTTTTTCGAGGCTAAGCCGCAGAATATTCCAGTATCACAGGCGATAGTGGAATACAACCAACAGCTGATCCACGTGAAGAATCAAGTGCGGGATGAGCATGACAAGATCTGTTACTTTGATATGAGGATGAATATGGATTTACGGCGTTATATGGCTGGGTTTGCTTGTACTACCTTGAAGGAATACCAAGACAGGACCTTGGCATATGACATGTTGAGTCCCAACAATGATACCGCAGAAGAATCGAAGAAGCAGAAGATTGTTGGTAACTTTTTTGGTTCTAAAGGTGGCAACTTCCAGAGACCTCAGACGACTAACCATTCTGTCGGGCAGTCGTCACGTTCTGCTTGAGGGAAGAGGAGTTTTCGTTCTGTTCTGGGCACCTCAACTCGCCCGGTAACTTATTTTAATTGTGGTCGTCCAGGCCACGTTAATCTAGAGTGCAATTTTCCACCCCTGAAGTGTCACACTTGTGGACAGATGGGACATAGGGAAGCTTATTGCCCCGAAAAAGATCACACTGTGGACACTCGGGTTTCTGCCCCAACGCCTTTAGATCAGAGTATGAATCAGAGGTAACCAGTTGGACAATCACAGCAGAGTTACGGCAGAGGCCAGGGAAGGAGTCATAACGCTAGAGGGGGAGATTCTAGCGTTGGTTCGGCACACCCACGAGTCTATGAGATGCATCGAGCAAACGAACACGATGCGGTGATGGCCTCAAGTACCATTCATATACTATCTCATCCAGTTCGTGTACTTTTTGATTCGGGTGTTATACATTCTTTCATCTTCTTGGAGTGTGTACACCGTTTGAATATAATTGCTCGCGATCCTTTCATTTTGAAACTACCTAGCGGTGATAGAATCGTGGGGAATCGGGAGATTAGAGATTTCCCGATGAATATAGCCGGTACGGATTGGTTGTCGAATTTGATTGTGGTTGATATGGAAGGCGAGGATTGGCTTGACAGTCACCAAGCAATTGTGAATTACCGTACTAAGGTTATCACTATGATGACTAAAGACGGTTCCGAGTACTCGTTTATAGGATGTAAATCGGGCCAACCTAAGTTGGTTATCAACGCCATGAAGGTCGTAAAGCTTTTGAATAAAGGTTGCACGGGCTATTGGTGTTATGCTTTGAAGACGGAAGGGAGTGAAGTCGATTTCTCTTCGATTCCAGTTGTTAATGAGTATCCCGACATTTTTCTGGACTACCTCCCGGGATTACCGCCGGATCGAGAGATAGAATTTTTGGTGGACTTAGAGCCTGACGCGGCTCCGATTTCTAAGGCACCTTATCGGATGGCACCTTCCGAGATGCAATAATTAAATTGTCAGTTGGGAGAACTATTAGAGAAAGGGTACATCAGACCGAGCGTTTCGCCTTCGGGCATGCCTGTTCTTTTTGTGAGGAAGAAGGATAGTTCACTACATTTATGCATTGATTACCGGGAACTAAACAAAGTGACCATCAAGAACAAGTATCATTTGCCTCGTATAGATGATTTATTTGATCAGTTGCAGGGAGCCACAGTATTCTCAAAAATTGATTTGAGATCAGGGTACTATCAGCTCCGGGTGAAAGAATCCGACATTCCGAAGACTACGTTTCGGACGAGGTACGGACATTATGAATTTGTGGTCATGCCTTTTGGATTGACTAATGGCACCGGTAGTATTCATGCAACTAATGAAAAAGATATTCATCGAATGCCTGGACAGATGTGTGGTCGTCTTTATTGACGACATCTTAATTTATTCTAGGGATAAGGAGGAACATGCCCGACACTTGCTTTTGATACTAGATATTTTGAGAGCCGAGCACCTCTATGCAAAATTCTCGAAATGTGAGTTCTGGTTGGAAGTAGTTATGTTTCTCGGCCATGTTATTTCAGCCGAAGGGGTTCGTGTAGACCCGTAGAAGAATGAGGCAGTGCTAGATTGGGCACCGCCTAAAAGTATTAAAGAAGTTTGTAGCTTTTTGGGTCTTGTTGGGTATTACCGTCGATTTGTCGAGGGGTTCTCGAAACTCGCTCGGCCGCTTACGAAATTACTCCAGAAGATAGAAAAGTTTGTTTGGACGGCTGAGAGACAGCAGAGCTTCAATGAGTTGAAGAGCCGTTTGACCTCAGCGCCGATTTTAGCTTTACCATAGGGTACTGAAGGATTTGCAGTTTATAGCAATGCTTCGGGACAAGGTCTTGGATGTGTGCTTATGCAGCATGATAATACGATAGCATTTGCGTCACGACAGTTGAAGCCGTATGAGATGAACTATCCTACTCACTATTTGGAGTTGGCCGCAATTGTCTTCGCACTTAAGATTTAGCGGCATTATTTGTATGGCTCTCCGTGTCGTATTTATACCGATCACAAGAGTTTAAAGTAAATTTCAGTTAGAAAAAGCTGAATATGAGGCAGAGATGTTGGTTGGAATTGATCAAGGATTACGATTTGGAAATTCTTTACCATCCGGGAAAGGCCAATGTCGTTGCGGACGCCTTGAGCCGCAAATCGACATCCCTTCAGATGCTTGAGGTTATTACATCTCAAACGAAGATTCATCAGGATTTAATCGAGCAAGGAATAGAAGTTTGGCTTCAAAGAGTGCAAGCACAGTTGTGCACTCTCGAAATTACTTCGCCCCTGGTTGACGACATCAAAGGGAAACAGTGGAGTGACCCGATGATCTCTCAACTGAAGGAAGATGTAACTAAAGGAAAAGCCCCTAGTTTTATGGTCCACGAGGATAGTATTCTGAGATTCCAGGGAAGGCTTTGTGTCTCGAATGATCTAGAGTTGAGGTAGAGAATTCTCCGAGAAGCTCATGCTACGCCTTACTCAATCCACCCCGGAACGAGTAAGATGTACAAAGACTTGAAGCGAAATTTTTGGTGGAATAATATGAAGAAAAATGTCACAGAGTTTGTACTACGGTGCTTGACGTGTCAGCTGTTGAAGTATAAAATCCAGCAAAAGCGAGATTGTATAATAAGGTTTTATAAACTAACCAACATAAATAGCGGATCTATTTAGGCTTGTCAATTAATTAATTCAACAGATTAATTAACAATTTAAATATATATATTTACGCAGTAGAATTGGTAATTCGTACCTTTGAAGCGAAGTGGTAGAAAATTCCTTCTGGGTCGATCGAACTCCCCTTCGTACTCCTCCTTGATCTTCTTGTATTTCTACCTCAAGATCTTCTAGAGTATATCCCGCCTATGATCCACATATTGTGTGGGCAATAATCTACCGGATCAAACTTGGATTGCAGTATGGGATCGGCCGAAATTTCTTCAAGAAATACCTCATGAATTTTCTCTCTATTTTTCTTGAATATTTGTGTATTTAGAAAAATATTGTGTTAGCTAAATTATGGAATCCAAGACACAAGTCAAGATCCACAATTAAACAAAAAATTAGAAGAAAAAATTGAAAGTTTCTTATTCCAAGAAGTCAGAAAATCGGCCACCCACATGCTCCTTTTATAGGTGTTTTGGGCTATTCTAGGGACCTTAAGGAGGATAAGGTAAGGACTCCCAATAGAGATCATCTTTCCAATATTAAGACTCTTCCTAATATAATGACTCTATTAATATCAACTTAGTCCACTAAAAGGTTGATATTGCACTTCCTACCAAAATCCCAAATTACGAAATTGGGCTCCCTTTTGAATTAATTATTTTCCATGTTTAAGATATTTCATGTCCATTAATTAATTTAAGCTACTCACAGTTTTTAATTAATTAATGTGTTATACATGAGTGTACCACTCGACTTTTATTATTATATCGAAAAATTAATTCCACCTGTAGGGTTTAATATAATAATCCTTTCGAGTGCCTCAAGGGATATGATCAACTCAACTGGTCGGGACACGATTTCTAGCTATAATATTAATTATTATATAAATAATAATATTGCCCAAAATATCGAGCATATTGAGTCAATCATTGTGGCTCTCACCCATGATAAATCAAAGCAATAATTATTAAATATATATAATTAAATATTAATCACTAGAATTAAGAAATAATAATTGTCCGAGATGTACGTTCTTCTTATAGTCAGTACAGAAGAATCTATCTCACCTCGATCCTGTTCAACGTATACCGAATACGTTAATATATGCTAATGGTCAAGACCAACCAATCTCAAGTATATATTACAACCTCTCACATAACAGTCTAATGTTGTATAGGTTGTAAACTAATTATAACTATATAAGGAACCGATAATGTGATCTTCTGTGTGACACGACACACCACATTATCTACAATATAAAGTAATTTAGACAACATTTGCATAACCACAGCGTGAATAAATATGCAAAACATGTGACAAATGAATTAAATATTCTCATAGATAAAGATCGGGAAATTAGGCAATACAAGCGTAAAGTATGCTTCGATGTATACAACCCTAACAATCTCCCCCTTATACTCAAACCATGCGTTTGAAGTATACTATCTAGACTATGTCTATCTATCTCCCACTTATACTCAAAGCAATGTTACCATACATCTCAACCCCATTCCTTCCACATGCCTTTCAAATGACTTTGAGGGCAACCCTTTCGTGAAAGGATCAGCTAGGTTGTCTTTAGATGCTATCTTGGAGATAATAATCTTCCCTCTCTTCAAAAAATCTCGAATGGTATGATATTTGCGCTTGATATGTTTGCTTGCTTTGTGGGCCCGTGGTTCCTCCGAATTTGCAACTACACCGGTATTATCACAATACAGTGTAATACTCCTAGGCAAATTAGGAATCACACCCAAATCATTTAGGAAGTACTTGAGCTATACCGCCTCTTTAGCTGCCTCTCAGGCTGCTACATACTCGGCTTCCATGGTAGAGTCCGCTATGCATTTCTGCTTCACACTCATCCACCTGATGGCTCCACCTCCCAAAGTGAAAACATATCCGGAAGTTGATTTCGACTTTTCTTTGTCCGCACTGAAATCTGAGTCATTGTAACATAAAGGACAAAGCGTATCTGATTGCTATACAAGCATATGCTCCCTAGTCCTTCTCAGGTACTTGAGTATATGCTTGATAGCAATCCAATGTCCCAGCCCTGGGTTCGACTGGTATCTCGCCACCATGCCTACAACATGACAGATATCAGGCCTAGTGCAAAGCATAGCATACATGAGGCTTCCCACCGCCGAAGCATAAGGGACCAGCTTCATGTCATCTATCTCCTTTTGTATCTTAGGACACATAGCCTTATATAGATGAATTCCATGTCTGTAAGGTAAGAAACCTTTCTTGGAATTCTCCATGCTAAACCGTTTTAGCATCGTATCGATATAGGATGCCTGAGATAAGCACAATATTCTTTTATTGCGATCTCGAAAGATCTTAATACCAAGGATGTGCCCAGCTTCTCCCAAATCCTTCATATCGAACTGCTCAGACAGCCATACCCTTACGTCTGACAATACCTTCACATTGTTTCCAATCGGAAGTATATCATCTACGTACAGTACAAGAAATACTAGCACATTTCCATCGCACTTTTTGTATACACAAACCTCACTAGGACACTGTTCAAAACCATAAAATTGAATGACCTCATCAAATCGCATGTTCCAAGACCTTGATGCTTGCTTGAGACCATAAATGGCTCTCTTAAGCTTGCACACTAAGT
Source organism: Orobanche coerulescens (assembly GCA_033398695.1). Classification (NCBI taxonomy): domain Eukaryota; kingdom Viridiplantae; phylum Streptophyta; class Magnoliopsida; order Lamiales; family Orobanchaceae; genus Orobanche; species Orobanche coerulescens. The sequence goes on along the minus strand of CM065812.1, from coordinate 130,209,662 downwards.
TCTCCTCTCCTTCAGCAATGAATCCCTCAGGTTGGCGCATGTAGATTTCCTTATCAAGACTCCCATTCAAGAACGCAGTCTTGACATCCATCTGCCAAATCTCCATATCCAAATGTGCAGCTATAGCTAAAAGAATCCGAATCGATTTAAGCATGGCTACTGGCGAAAAGGTCTCATCGTAGTCGATGCCCACCTTCTGAGTGTAACTTTTCGCAACAAGCCTTGCTTTGAAGGTTTCAACCTTCCCTTTCGATCCTCTCTTATGCTTGTAGACTCATTTACTTCCAATAGGTTTTACCCCATTGGGTAGCTCTACTAACTCCCACACTTGATTAGAATCCATATATCCCATTTCGGATTCTATTGCTGTTTGCCAGGATTCAGTATTCTTGTCTTGAACTGCCTGCTTATACGTAAATGGATCGGTTTCATCCTGGTCCGGGGAGTGGTCCAAAGATGCTCCCACGCCGATGAAATGATCAGGTTGACGAACAACCCTCCCACTACGACGAGGCGTGTCCTTAGTTTGCGTATCCACAATAGTGTCGATACGTGGTACACTTGGTATTTGTACAATTGGTATTTGTCGAAATCTCGCCCCTAAGGTCCTCTAGAATGACCTCACTCCTAGGCTTGTGGCTTATTACATAGTCCTCCTCTAAGAACCGGGCGTTGGTGCTAATAATGACCTTCTGATCTTTAGGACTGTAGAATAAGCCACCCTTTGTTCCCTTCGGATATCCTACAAACACTCGTACTTCTATACGAGATGCCAACTTATCAGCTTCCTTATTCAGCACATGTGATGGTGAACCCCAAATCCAAACATGTCCTAGACTGGGCTTGTGCCCATTCCACAGTTCTGTGGGTGTTGTTGGAACTGGTTTCGAAGGCACCAAGTTTAGAATATATGCCACTGTTTCCAAGCCGTATCCCCAAAATGAAATAGGCAAATCAGAATAACTCATCATTAACCTAACCATCTCTAATAAAGTATGATTCCTTCATTCAGCAACACCATTTTGTTGTGGTGTACCAGGCGCAGTGAGCTGGGAAGTAATCCCCTCATGTGCCAAGAAATCCAAAAACTCTCCACTAAAATATTTGCCACCACGATCAGATCGTAGTGACTTGATACTCTATCCATGACGCTTCTCCATTTCAGTCTTGAATTCTTTGTACTTATCAAAAGATTCAGACTTACGTCGCATCAAATAGATGTATCTATATCTCGAATAATCATCTATAAACGTGATGAAGTATTCGAAACCACCTTTAGCATGGATGTTCATTGGACCACATACATCAGTGTGTACCAATTCCAAGTGCACGATTTCCTTTGCTTTGGAAAGCCCATTTAGTCATTTTTCCTTCTAGACAGGATTCGCAAATTGGAAATGACTCAACTTGGAGTGAATCCAATGGGCCATCGCTCACCAATCTTTGAATCCTTCTAAGGTTAGTATGACCCAATTGTAAATGCCACAAATATGTTTGATTTATGCTCGAAGGTTCTTTTCTTTTATTAGGATTAGTCAAAGAATTAAGCGATTTATAATTATGCAGGAGAGTTGGTGCAGCATTAATGACATAAAGTCCTTCATTATAAGTACTCGTGCAAATATATTCATCATTTCTTTTAATAACTGCATTATCTCCAAAAGAAACTGAATATCCATCACAACACAATTTAGAAACTGAAATTAAATTCATCCTAAGATCAGGTACTAATAATGCATTATTTAGGACTAGAATCCTATCATTAACTTTTAACTGCACCACTCCTACTGCAATAGCCTTCAGCTTGGAATAGTCGCCCCAGCTAATAGTAATATCATCCGCACTAAGTACTTTGGTTACTTGGAATCCCTGCGAGTCATAACAAACATGATCATTGGATCCCGAATCTACTATCCATGAAGTGATAGAACAGGCAGCCAAACATGTTTTGACTACTAGTGCATGAGATGTACCTTTCTTAGGGCAGTCACTCTTGAAATGCCCCTTCAGACTGCACTTATAGCATTTACCCTTCGGCTTTTTGTTTGCCTTGGACTGAGGAGCCTTGGACTGAGGATCCTTGCCCTTAGCTTTGAAGGTTTCCACTTGCTTTTGGCCAACCTGCTTTTTCTTCTTTCCCCATTTGGGTTTTGAAGAACTAGCACCGGTTGCCGCAAGAATTTGATGATAACCTTGTTTGAAGAGACCTTCATCAAATTGAAGCTATGCTGAGTTTGTTCAAATGAGACATCATTTTCAGAATATGATCCCTTACTGGAGTCCCTTCAGACATTTGGGTTGTCATCAACACCCTCATTGCATTTTGCCTAGCCGCCCGGTTCTGATGACCAAAAATCTCGATGAGATTTTTCATCATCTCCGCAGCTGAGGCCATCGTCTGATGCTGCAATACATTTGTCAGTGAAGCCAAAATGTAACAGCGAGCCATCTCATCAGACTTTTTCCATTTTCGGAATTCAGCCAACTCTTCAGGAGTGGCATCCGGTTCTGGTTCCACAGGGCTTTCCTCAGTTAAAACAAATTTATGCCCCTCGGCAGTCAGGGCAATATCAAGATTTCTTTTCCAGTCGGCAAAGTTAGTGTCATCAAGTTTATTTTCTTTGAGAATAACAGCTAATGGATTGAAAGACATATGAGAATAAAGTTAAAACACCATTCATCACATAATTCGACGCAAAATATATTGAAAAACCTTAAAACACAATATATATATATATATGCAGTCAACCAACACCTAAAAAAACCCGAACATGCAATCCACCTTAGTGTGGACGTTTACATATACATTTTTCAAGTAGATTTTAACATCTTTAATTTTACTATCCAGTCAAGATGCGTTTTGACAAGTAAAATTAATAATTGGTTCCTCGTGGCCATGTATTAAATTAACATAGACTCCCTGGGGAGCTTATTAATTAATACACCTAAGTGAACACCATATTTAACAAACCTTAGAATATTATTTAATGATAATATTCCTACAGATGGAGAGGTCCTATTATAAAAAATAATATTCGCCTTTTTGTTATATAATTGAAGTTTAAAACTAGTGAACCAATAATCAGCACATCCGGTGTGGAGGAGACTCTAATGTCAACGCACATGCTAATTATTTCACGATTTAAACTAATTATGGAGCCAACTTGATTTTGAAAAATCAATTATTAAAATCACTTAGTTATTTTGAAAAATTAAGGTTTTTAATTTTCTCGTCCTAACATGCAAGAAACATATCACGCATAGATCCATACATGTCATTTATCAAAATAGTAAAAACCAACATAATAAAAAAAAATTGGATAATAAAATCCAATTATCATGGCTTTTATTCCTCGTTTTGCGTAACGAGAAAATTCTTGGCCCTTTTGCTCCCACTTCTTCAAGCATCTCGTCACCTCCTCCCGTTGGGGCACAAAAACTGTCAAATTTAGAAACTTTCTTCCATGCAAAATTAATTGCACAAGTGCAAATTAAAATTATTGTGCTTCAACGGACGCAACGAACGGTGGATAAACGAATAGGACCTTACACCGAACGAATCTGCCCGGACAAAACCCGACCTGCTGCGCGACCCGACCCGCGGCCCGGCAGCCTGCCCCTGGCCGATGCGCGGTAGGCCAGACTCTCGGCCGAGGCCGCCTGTTCTGGCCGAGTCCTGGTCGGCAGCAGCCTGGTCTCGGTCGGTTCGTCTGATCATGACTCCTTTTCGCACTGTACTTCTTTTCCTTCGGTACTTTGTGTATTCTAATTCGAGTACAATTTTACACCAAATAAAATACATCGAATTTACAACAAAAATTACAAGGAAAAATAAATCATATTCTACCCGTGGATTTTCTCACGGGAAAACTTTATGCATGCCTCAAAGTTGGGCCAAATTACCAAAATGCGTAAACAAATAAATAAAATCACATAGCCATGATAATTGGACCATATTCACCTGCAAGACAATTTCTAGCAAAATATTCCAAACATCATACCATATGAATATTTAAATTACTAGCAAATTAATCACAAATTAATTAAATTGAACAGAACCTAAAGACCGGCTCTGATACCAATTGTTGGAGTATAAAATGCAGCAGAAGCGAGATTGTATTATAAGGTTTTATAAACTAACCAACATAAATAGCGGATCTAAGGAGAAGATTTCCATTATCCGGGACCGGTTGTTGACCACCAGAGCCGTCAGAAATCTTATGCTGATACTCGTCGTCAACCTTTAGAATTCGAAATGGGAGACCATGTTCTACTCAAGGTATCGCCGACCAGAGGAGTTTTCCACTTCGGGAAAAAGGGAAAACTTAGTCCGAGATATATCGGACCTTTTGAGATTTTGGACAGGGTTGGAGATTTAGCTTATCGTTTGGCATTGCCTCCAGCTTTGAGTCATGTACATAGCGTTTTTCATGTGTCTCAGTTGAGAAAGTACGTGCCGGATCCAAGTCATGTTATCGACTATGGTGAGATTGACGTATCCGAGGATGTTACCTTTCCAGAGAGGCCGGTGAAGATCTTTGAATATCGCGAGAATCAATTTCAGCACAAAACCATCCCGTTGGTTAAAGTGCAATGGTCGAGACATGGAGTCGAGGAAGCGACTTGGGAGACGTAAGAGAAGATGCGATCGGAATACCCCGAACTTTTTATTTCTTAAGTTTCGGGATGAAACTTTATTTAAGAAGGGGAAAATGTAATACCCGTACTTTTTATTGATTGTTTAACCTTGCCGTTCTTCCTCTTTTGTCGCTCTGTAAACACTTTGAGATGTTGTCGATGTTGATTTGGAGTTTCGTACCTTTTTGGATCATGATCGTGTTAATTGGACCTTTTCGGCAGTATTCAAGGACAGGTAGATAGCGTGCGCTAGGCCTAGGCTAACGCACGCTATTTCAACTTGAGTAGCGCACGCTAGCTTTGAGCCTTAGCACACACTAACGGTCTGGGCTTGGCCGAGGCAGTATCTAATTCTACCCTCTGGACTAACAGTTAGCGCACGCTAGGAGTTCACTAGCATATGTTATTCGTGTTCAGTAGAGCGCGCTAACATCATCTGTAGAGCAAACTAACGAGCTGAGTCGGCAAAGGCAGTGAGGTACTTCTACTTTCTGGACTAGCGGGTAATGCACGCTAGGCAGCAGCTAGCGCACGCTATAAGCATTGCGTAGCGCGCGCTAATGCCCAGTCGTAGCGCACGCTAGCGGAGTTGGGCAGTGAACTTGAATTCTTGAAGGACAACAGTTAACGCACGCTAAGGTGTGGTAGCGTGCGCTAACGTCTCAGAACAGAATCCACTGGACTACCAAGTGACCCCGTTAGCGCACACTAATCCCGATTCTTAGCGCGCGCTAACCTGGCGTTTTATATAAGGGGCAGTCAACCCCTGAAATCGTTATTTTTCATCTTTTCTTTCCTTTTCCGACGGGAGAAGTGGGTTTAGGCGATTTGGGGCGATCCTTCTTCAGCAATCATCATCTTTGGTTGAATAACAAAGATTGCACAACATCTAATCCATTTCTATCTTCCAAATCAAGGTAAATTCCTTAGAACCATAGTTTTGGGGAATTTTGGGGATTTTCTTAGATTCGTCCGATTTATCCATTTTGGAGCTTGAGATCTTTGAGAATATGATGCATCTACCCCGTACCCATGTTTCCCCTATGATTATATGGTTGGTTTTGCACCTTGTCCGTGCTTGAGAGGTTTTGGATGATTTTCAAACCTCTAAGTGATTATCCTTGTAGTTTCGTGAATCGTAGGCGGGTTTCGGGAGTTTCTTCGTGTGATTTAAATATGTATTATTGATTATCATATTCCTTACGAATTGTTTAGGTGCCGGAAGTGCGTTCTTGGACCTACCGAACTTACACTCTTTTCCTTCCGAATTCTCGATGTCTCAAAGGCAAGTACATGTTTATGATTATGTGTTTTCAACTTTGAAACTAAGATATATGAATTGTATAATGGTCTATATCCACTCTGGGATGGACCGATGGGTCCTCTGAGGGTTCCGTATCCTCTGGTGTGGTTCCATGGATATTTTAGGTTAACCACTTTGGGACGGACCGACGGGTCCTCTGAGAGTTCCGTAGCCTCTGGTGCGGTTCTGCGGTTAATCATGTATGTATTAAATGTGATGCTTTGATATTTAGTTATTCCGGAATACTAGTCTTGAGTTGATGAGATGATGATTACATTTACTTTATTTTCGAGGAGCATTGTGTTTCATATTCGATATACTTGTACTAGCTATTCGACGGCTAACCCCTTTATGGGGAAAATACCTTTCATGTATTTCAGGATCCAGGAGAGTGGATAGGCATGTACCGGGTCAGCATGAAGATGATGGGTAAGTGTGATGCTGTGTCTTGTCTCTGATTATGTTTTGTATTTCCTCCATTCAGTGTTGATACTCGAGTACTATTTTTGGTTTCCTTGATGTTTCGGCCTGTGTTGCTGTGGGATTAATTTGTGATGTGTTGTATTCGGATGTATTGGATATGGTTTTTGAATACCATTTTTATTGTCTTCCATTTCATTGTACTTGGATCTTCTCGGTCAAAGTTCATAGTTCCGCGTATAAATAGCCTTGTGGGTCCCATGGGGGGCTCACGGCGTTGTAATATACCCTAAATAACTTGGAGGTGTTACACATGGCATGCGATCATGTGGTCAGGAGAAAACAAGTGATTGATCCAACCGTGAGATGACGAGGCAAGTGATCACGGTGGTATAAGAAGATGACTCGGCATGTGTTCACGGTGTTATGTCTATGATTTTGGATGTGTTTTGCCAGGTTGAGTACCTTAAATGTGTTAATGAGATTTCGTATCTTAGGTGGTTATGTTTTGTTGACTTTATGTCCGTCGAGGACACGTGACGTGGGCTTTGAACCCTATGAATTGTTGTTGGTTTTTATTTGAGAAAGCAAATCTTTGGGCTGTGACCCCTGTTAGTTTTGGAAAGAGAAGGATTCGATAAGCCTAAATTGTTTTCCGTTAAAACTCCCGAGGGCATTTTAAATCATTTTACAAAATGTTCTCATGATTTGTGATCTTTCGAATTTGGAAAGTTTTACTCAAACTCTTGCCTCAGGAAGTATTTTTTTGTTATGTTTGAATCTTTGAGGATTCCTGATTATTATTATTCTTGGAATATGATTTGTATGACTCATATTTTCACTTTGTACTTACACTAGCAAAATAGTGGAATTTTGCTAACCCCCGAGTAATCGGGGGGTGGATGTCTGTATTGCATTCAGGTTTTGGAGAGCATAACACATGGTCGGCATGAAGGATGTGTTAGGCATATTTTTATACGCTTATTTGTCATTATTTTGTATTCTTTTCATGATTAAATCTGCATAAATGAGCCTTTAATGCACTATTATTATATGTTTTGCAGGAAATTGGAGTCCGGAAGCCGAAACGATGAAAAACGGGCGAAAACGGCGATTTTTGGCCTGGGGCCGCGGCACAGACAAAGTGGGCCGCGGCACACGAAGGCAACCAGCGAGCCCCGAGTAAACTGTACTCTGAGTCGCGGCACAAGTATAGTGAGCCGCGGCCCAGAAGAAATAAGCAGCGCCCAGGCATCCCGCTGTGCCCTGTGAGCCGCGGCACAGATTAAGTGAGCCGCGGCCCACGAGGCGGTTTTGGTGTGTTCTGCGCGGGTTTGGGCCGTTTTAAAGCCAGTTCTCGACCTAATCACACGGACACGTTTTGGAGGCTGAGGACGGCTATAAATAAGGGTTTAAGGGCTGAAGAATAAGGAGGAATGGGGAGGTGGATCGATAGCTAGGGGCGAAGAACACAAGGAGGAGATTTGTGGGCGACGACAAGACCATGAATTTCTTACGGTTTTTCTTAGTTTTTCCACATCTTAGTTCCTAGATTTATTCGAGTAGGATTTTGATTGTAGCCGATTACATGACGGTTTGATTTATTTATTATTATTTCAATTCATTCGTTATTCTATTGAATTGGATTCTTCTTACTGTGCTTAATGCTTTTTAATTGTCTGGACAATAGTTGAATTGTTTTGAATGTCTTTATGGATTCGGGAGATGAAATTAATGTAATATCCGTAATTTTTCCATTTTTAGCAGTTTCCATTTTTGGTGTATGTCTATTTTTATCGACTCTCTTGTAACCGTTTCGACATTTCGAATCTACTTTATTCTTAGAGTTTTTCCATTTGGACGAGTTTTGATGATGTTTTCACGTAATCTCATTTTATGATATGTTTTGCCGTATGAACGTTCGATTCTCGTAAAACTCGTTCGTTTCCGTTGTTTCTTGGTTTGTACAAGTCCTTATGGTTGAGTTGGTCATGTTGAGACTTCCGGTTTGTAAATCCGACGTCGTATCGTGATTTTCGGACGCTTGGGTCATTTTCGTAATTTCCTATAAATTTAGGGAAATTTATCTCCTCGTCGTATTTTGGATTCCTCGGTAGTTGGGAGTGCATTTACTTTCGAGCACTCAACTTCCTTGTTATGAATACCTCGTATTTACACTTTTGATTCTATCCTCGTGTTGTAGTTCGTCGTCGAATCGACTGTGCAGAATTGGTGTTCAGAACTGGGGTCTGTTACGTGCATAACGTACGTTATGCATGATCCATAACGTACGTTATGACCCTTCACAATTTAGTACAGACATTTGGTTACGTACGTTAACCAGCATTGGGTTACGTACGTAACCATCATAACGTACGTTAACAGCTTGTGTTAACGTACGTAACGCGCTGTCAGCGTTTTTAAACCTCACTTAACCTCAGTCAGTTTCTTTTCATTCTTATTCAACCCTTCTCGCGACATGAGTGTTCTTGAGTGCATTTGGAGCGATTTGTCCAGAACAATCCGTGGATTTCCTTTAGAGATTGATTATTGTGTACCAAGGGAGATTAATCTACAACATTCACATCTTCCAACAGTTGAATCCAAGGTAATTCCTCAGGAACCCTAATTTTGTCGTTTTTTGGGGGATTTCGGGATTTCAGGGTTTAATTCCGAATTGTTCATATATATTACGATATTCTTCACCGATTGTGATTATTGAATGATTCCAAATCCAGTTTCCTTGATTTTAATCCGTGAATTATCAATACGGGGAGATTTTGCGTAAACCCTCACCCGTATTGATTGAACGTCTTTTGTCGTTAATTGTAATCGGGGTTTTGGGAGTATTCCTTTCGATTATTGATGTCCGTTGGGACTGAGTTATGCTAATTCTTCGTTTAGGAACCGTCGTTTTCCATTCGGATCATCCGTAGTCATTTTTCACTTCCGATTCTTCGAAGAATGTCTCAAAGGCAAGTACTTTACATTTGTTTACATGTTCTAGTATTTGAATTATGGCTGTATCGTGGTTGTTGTGGATGGTTATGTGTATGTTCACCTAGGTACGGTCCGACGGGGCCTCTAGGGATACGTATTGCCGTGAGTGTGCGTATCGCGAACTATGGTTAGCCACCCAGGGATGTCCGACGGGACTCTGCGGGGTACGGTGGCCGTGAGTCTCGTACCAACGGTTAACTTTGAATTGTGATTTGTTGGAGATAATGTGTTTTGTGATTGTAAATATTCCGGAATATAAAATGTTTTCTAAAATGACTTTTTGGCGCATATATTCATCTGATTAGAATGTAGTTCAAATGGATTGTACTTGCACTAGCAGTTGTCGCTAACCCCTTAAATGGGGGAAATACTTTTGTATTTCGTATTGATCGTGGGGATAAACGAGCACTCGGGACGTATGAGGATGATGGGCAAGCATGATATTGTCCAAGATTTGATTTTCGTTGTTATTTCTGTTTGTTACTATTGATGTCTGATTTTGGGATTTATGTATTATAAAATTGGTTTAAGTACTCGAGTACTTCCTGTTTGAAATTGTTAATGTTGTGTTCCCGTTTTGGGAAATGGATTTGATGTCAGAATTTAATGGTCGGTTTGTAGTCTTTTATTTGAATTGTCGTTTTATTAAGGATAGTTTTTCGTTGTCGAATGTCTTGTTGTTATGATAGCCTGGTGGATTCCACAGTGTGGGGTCCACGGCGCTGTAATATGCCCTGAACGTCTTGGGGGTGTTACAGAAAATGGTATCAGAGCTTAGGTTTATGGATACCTAGGCTGTCGGTCATTTGGGTCTAGTTAAGTGTCGTTTTTGGGACAGTATCACTGCTATGCCATCATCTCAGTACGCCGGTGCTCGTAAGTTTTCCTAACTTGACTCGTTTCACCGTTCTGTTCTATTCCTGTCTTAGTATCTTTTGCGTTTTGCGTTTGAATTGTACTTACCCGTTGCTTCTTCAGAATTCCTGCTGGTAGAGGACGCGGACGCGGTCGCGGACGCGGTAGGGGACGTGGCGCAGCCGGTGGGGCGGCCATGTCCGATCACTCAGGAACTGATTCGGCGATGCCCTCTTTGTCGAACAGTGTTCCCCCTAGTTCCGGAGGTCAGCAGGACCACCGCTAGCTCCTAATGCTCATGAGAATGTTGGAGTGGCCAACATATTACAAACAAGTAGCGAACCGGATGACGCTATCGACTCGAGCCGTTACGCCGGCCATGCTAATGCCAACCCGGTTCCGCCACCGGATCCGGCAATGATAAGCTACTTCAGACGTGATTCGTATGCGTCCTCCGCAGCTTGATGGTGCTTCCACCTTCCGGTTGGGAGAATTGGCTATTCGAGATAGAGAAAGTGTTTGAGGTCGCTAATTGCCCCGAGGAGAGGAAAGTACCCATTGCTCAAGATTTCTCGCCAAGGAGGCAATGACGTGGTGGCAAGCGGTGAAACCGCGTGACTGGCAGCTACGTGGGCGAGTTTCGAGATCCGATGGAAGACGAACACCGCCTCGCCGCTGAAAGAGGGGAGGATCCGAGCCTTCTTTGAGGCTAAGCCCCAAGATGTTCCTATTTCTCAAGCTATCAAGGACTACAATCAACAGCTACATTATGTGAGAAACCAAGTCCGCGATGAGCTTGATAAGATCCGCCACTTTGACATGCGGATGAAACCGAGAGTGCGCCACTACATGTCCAGTCCAGGGTGCACGACTTTGAAAGAATATCGAATAAGGCGATGGCTTATGAGATGTCGTTTTCTGCGGCAGACGGCAACCGAAGGAAAGAAAGAAAACCGCGGCCGGGCGGGAGGCAAGTCAGAGGGTATCCGAACTCGATGCAGTTCGCGAGTCTTCGGGCCGGGCCGCCATCGATTGGTCGAGGAAACGGGTTCTAGGTCTGCTCCGCTGGTTCCGTTCGTGGTCCTACGTGCTTCAACCGCATCGTCCGGTCACATGATGAGTGAGTGTGATAGGCCTCCGATCCAGTGCCTTGCTTGTGGTCGTATGGGTCACCGTGCTAAGTTTTGTACGGATACACTCGGGCTCCGATTACTCGGATATCCTGCTCCACTGCAGGAGAGCCGAGTGTGAATCAGCACCGACAGCCTTCTCACCAGCAGAGTTTTGGTAGAGGTCGAGGTCGTGGTCACCTTCTAGAGGGGGAGCTTCTAGTGCGGGGTCCATTCCGCCCGTGTGTATGAGATGAGGCGAGCCGAGATCCCGACGCGACGGTGGCTACAGTGCACCGTCCACATCCTTGACCATCCTGCTTTCGTATTGTTCGATTCTCGTGCTACTCATTCTTTTATATCTATGGATCTGTGCGCGCCCGCATGTTGATTGCCTTGTTGCTTGTGAGCCTTTGTTGTTAAACTTCCTAGCGGGATAGCATCGTGGGGACCGTGAGATTAGAGATTTTTCCGTGAGTATCGCGGGAGGGATTGGCTTTCTAATCGATTGCGGTAGATATTAGAGATGAGGATTTGATTCTGGTGAGGATTGGCTGGACCGTCATGGGGCGATCATGAATTATAGAACGAGGACTGTTTCGATGTTAGCCTCTGATGGTACCGAGCATTCTTTTGTGGGGCGTAAGCGGGGTAGCCAGAGATTACTGATCAGCGCTTTGAGGGCGGTGAGACTCCTTCGGGGAGGTTGCACGGGCTATTGGTGTTACACTTTGAGATCGGAAGAAGGGGGAGTCGAGCTCTCGTCTATTCCGGTAGTATGTGAGTATCCTGACGTCTTTCCAGATGAGTTGCCGGGTTTGCCGCCGGGCCGAGAGGTTGAGTTTATCGTCGATCTAGAGCCGGGTGCAGCACCTATCTCTAAGACGCCATACCGTATGGCGCCTGCCGAGATGCTTGAGTTGAAGAAACAATTGGGAGAGTTGCTAGACATGGGGTATATTCGACCGAGTGCTACGCCTTGGGGCGCACCGGTCCTATTTGTAAAGAAGAAGGATGGGTCACTTCGTTTGTGCATCGACTACCGAGAGTTGAACAAAGTGACCATCAAAAACAAATATCCACTCCCGAGGATTGATGACTTGTTTGATCAGTTGCAAGGAGCGACCGTGTTTTCGAAGATTGATTTGAGATCGGGGTATTATCAGCTCCGAGTGAAGGATACCGATATTCCGAAGACGGCCTTTCGGACGAGATACGGTCACTACGAGTTTGTGGTTATGCCTTTTGGGCTAACCAACGCACCATCCGTGTTCATGCAGCTTATGAACAAAGTCTTTATCGAGTACCTCGATAAGTGTGTAGTCGTTTTTATCGATGACATCCTGATTTACTCGAGGAGCGAGGAGGAGCACGCCCGTCATTTGCATATTGTGTTAGATATTTTGAGAACTCAGCATCTTTTTGCGAAGTTCTCAAAGTGCGAGTTTTGGTTACGGGAAGTTATGTTTCTCGGTCATGTGATCTCGGCCGAGGGTGTTCGTGTGGACCCACATAAGGTAGAGGCAGTGTTGGATTGGGCGCCGCCCAAGAACGTGAAAGAGGTCCGTAGTTTTTTGGGATTAGCCGGGTATTATCGTAGATTCGTCGAGGGGTTCTCTAAACTCGCTCGACCGCTGACTCAGTTGTTACAGAAGTCAGAGAAGTTTGTGTGGACCGATGAGAGGCAGAATAGTTTTGAGGAGTTGAAGAAGCGGTTGACGACCGCTCCGCTTTGGCCTTACCGAGTGGTAATGATGGTTTCTCGCTTATAGTGATGCTTCGGGCCAAGGGCTCGGATGCGTACTTATGCAAAGACGGAGGACGATTGCTTATGCTTCCGTCGGTTGAAACCCTATGAATTGAATTACCCTACGCACGATCTTGAGTTGGCCAGCTTGGTTTTGCGTTGAAGATTTGGCGTCATTACTTGTATGGCTCGTCGTGTCGATTTTCACCGATCACAAGAGCTCAAGTACATTTTCACGCAGAAAGAGCTTAATATGAGGCAGAGGAGGTGGTTGGAATTGATTAAGGATTACGATCTCGAGATCCTTTATCATCCGGCAAGGCTAATGTGGTAGCAGACGCCTTGAGCCGGAAATCAGTATCGCTTCGAGCGCTTGAGTTGCTTACGGCCCAGTCAGGACTTCAGCGTGATTTTATGAAGCTGAGCATTGAGATTGTACTGCCAGAGAGTTCCGGGCAGTTGCGTACTCTTGAGATTTCTTCGTCTCAGTCGAGGACATTAAATCGGGATACTGGAGGACCCGATGTTTATTCAAATTGGAGAGTGTAGAGAAGGGGAAAGCCCCGGGATTTGTTATTCATGAGGATGGAGTGTTGAGATTCCGAGGTCGGTTGTGTGTTCCGAACGACTCGGAATTGAGACAGAATATCATGCGAGAGGCTCATGCGTCACCTTACTCAGTCCATCCGGGCTCGAGTAAAATGTATAAAGATCTGAGGAAAAATTTCTGGTGGAACGATATGAAGAAAGAGGTAGTTCAGTTTGTAGCTAAGTGTTTGACTTGTCAGCAAGTCAAGATTGAGCATCAGCGGCCAGCCGGATTATTGAAACCACTTCCCGTTCCGGAATGGAAGTGGGAGGACATCTCTATGGATTTTGTCACGAGTTTACCGAGGACGAAGACTGGTATGAATATGGTATGGGTGATTGTAGACCGACTGACTAAGTCGGCACATTTTCTGGGCATCAAGGATACTTGGGGTCCGGAAAAGCTGGCTCGTATTTTTATCACTCAGATAGTGAGGCTTCATGGTACGCCGAGGACCATTATTTCAGACAGAGATGGCCGATTTGTATCGCATTTTTGGCAGGCAGTGCATAAGGCATTGGGGACTCAGCTACGTTTGAGCACTTCGTTCCATCCCCGCATCGATGGGCGATCGAACGTACCATTCGGACGTTCGAGGATTTGTTGCGCGCGTGCGGATCGAGTAGTAATTGGGAGGAGCATTTGGCCTTAATTGAGTTTACTTATAATAATAGCTGGCACGCGTCGATTAAGATGGCACCATATGAGGCACTTTATGGCCGACGTTGCCGATCACCGATATGTTGGGATGAGCCGTCCGATTTGGTTGGCACCGAGCCGGATCTGGTGTTGGAGACGAGGGAGAAAATCGAATTGATTAGAAAGAGGATGTTGGCTGCTCAGAGTCGACAAAAGTCTTACGCGGATGTTAGGCGTAGACCTTTGGAGTTTGAGGTGGGGGATCATGTTCTGTTGAGAGTGTCTCCGACGAAGGGAGTCTTCCGTTTTGGGAAGAAGGGGAAACTCAGCCCGAGATATATTGGACCTTTCGAGGTATTGGAGAGAGTCGGTGAGTTAGCGTACCGTTTGGCTTTACCTCCGTCGCTGAGTCATGTACATAGCGTATTTCACGTTTTCCAGTTGAGGAAGTACGTTCCGGACCCGTCCCACATTATCGACTTTGGGGACGTGGAGATTGAGAAGGATATTACGTTTGAAGAGAGGCCCGTCAGAATTTTGGAGCGTCGTGACAAGGAGTTAAGGCACAAAACCATTCCTTTGGTTAAGGTGCAATGGTCGAGGCACGGAGTAGAAGAAGCGACGTGGGAGCTAGAGGAGGATATGCGTTCGAGATACCCCGAGCTTTTTGATTCTTAAGTTTCGGGACGAAACTTTATTTTAGAGGGGGAGAATGTAATATCCGTAATTTTTCCATTTTTAGCAGTTTCCATTTTTGGTGTATGTCTATTTTTATCGACTCGCTTGTAACCGTTTCGACATTTCGAATCTACTTTGTTCTTAGAGTTTTTCCATTTGGACGAGTTTTGATGATGTTTTCACGTAATCTCATTTTATGATATGTTTTGCCGTATGAACGTTCGATTCTCGTAAAACTCGTTCGTTTCCATTGTTTCTTGGTTTGTACAAGTCCTTATGGTTGAGTTGGTCATGTTGAGACTTCCGGTTTGTAAATCCGACGTCGTATCGTGATTTTCGGACGCTTGGGTCATTTTCGTAATTTCCTATAAATTTAGGGAAATTTATCTCCTCGTCGTATTTTGGATTCCTCGGTAGTTGGGAGTGCATTTACTTTCGAGCACTCAACTTCCTTTTTATGAATACCTCGTATTTACACTTTTGATTCTATCCTCGTGTTGTAGTTCGTCGTCGAATCGACCGTGCGTAATTGGTGTTCAATCGGGTTCACGCGTGCATAACGTGACGTTATGCATGATCCATAACGACGTTATGACCCTTCACAATTTAGTAGACATTTGGTTACGACGTTAACAAGATTGGGTTACGACGTAACCATCATAACGCACGCTTGTGTTAACGCACGTAACGCTATTGTCGCGTTTTTAAACCCGACTTAACCTCGCCGATTTCTTTTCATTCTTATTCAACCCTTCTCGCGACGTGAGTGTTCTTGAGTGCATTTGGAGCGATTTGTCCGTAACAATCCGTGGATTTCCTTTAGAGATTGATTATTGTGTACCAAGGGAGATTAATCTACAACATTCACATCTTCCATCACGAATCCAAGGTAATTCCTCAGAACCCTAATTTTGTCGTTTTGGGGATTTCGGATTTCGTGGTTTAATTCGAATTGTTCATATATATTACGATATTCTTCACCGATTGTGATTGTTGAATGATTCCAAATCCAGCTTCCTTGATTTTAATCCGTGAATTATCAATACGGGAGATTTTGCGTAAACCCTCACCCGTATTGATTGAACGCGTCTTTGTCGTTAATTGTAATCGGGTTTTGGGAGTATTCCTTTCGATTATTGATGTCCGTTGGGACTGAGTTATGCTAATTCTTTGTTTAGGAACCGTCGTTTTCCATTCGGATCATCCGTAGTCATTTTCACTTCCGATTCTTCAAGAATGTCTCAAAGGCAAGTACTTTACATTTGTTTACATGTTCTAGTATTTGAATTATGGTCGTATCGTGGTTGTTGTGGATGGTTATGTGTATGTTCACCTAGGGACGGTCCGACGGGGCCTCTAGGGATACGTATTGCCGTGAGTGTGCGTATCGCGAATCGTGGTTAGCCACCTGTGGATGTCCGACGGGACATCATGGGTACGGTGGCCGTGAGTCTCGTACCAACGGTTAACTTTGAATTGTGATTTGTTGGAGATAATGTGTTTTGTGATTGTAAATATTCCGAATATAAAATGTTTTCTAAAATGACTTTTGGCGCATATATTCATCTGATTAGAATGTAGTTCAAATGGATTGTACTTGCACTAGCTTGTCGCTAACCCTTAAATGGGGAAATACTTTTTGTATTTCGTATTGATCGTGGGGATAAACGAGCACTCGGGACGTATGAGGATGATGGGCAAGCATGATATTGTCCAAGATTTGATTTTCGATGTTATGTCCGGTTACTATTGATGTCTGATTTTGGGATTTATGTATTATAAAATTGGTTTAAGTACTCGAGTACTTCCTGTTTGAAATTGTTAATGTTGTGTTCCCGTTTTGGGAAATGGATTTGATGTCAGAATTTAATGGTCGGTTTGTAGTCTTTTATTTGAATTGTCGTTTTATTAAGGATAGTTTTTCGTTGTCGAATGTCTTGTTGTTATGATAGCCTGGTGGATTCCACAGTGTGGGGTCCACGGCGCTGTAATATGCCCTGAACGTCTTGGGGGTGTTACAATTTAGGCATAGTTCTTGTGAGACGAATCATAATTTTCGTGAGATAGGGATATACTCATGGGAATTGTGAAGGCTATTTATTGTGGGAATTCTTGAACTGTTTTAGCTATTAATTATCTAATTTGGATAGGGATATATCGAGTTAATAATTCGTAGTATTTTCTATCGACCTTGGGAAAGGCTTTAGAATATTTTAGGAATTCCTCGCTTACAATCAATTGAATAAAGGTGAATTGAATTGAATAAAAATCATTCCTGATTGTTTCAGGTGAAAATCATAATCCTACACCCTTATTATTATTATCTTTATTTTTTAATTATTTTTCTGTAATTAGTTTAGATAATAATTCCACAATTGTTCTTCAAATAAAATTACGAGTCGACCATATTTTGGTACTTAGTGAAATCAGTCCTCGAGGGAACGATATCTTACTTATCACTTTGTTACTTGTTGACACCGTGCACTTGCGACATAGTGTGAGGTACTTCTTCACAACAAGTTTTTGGCGCCGTTGCCGGGGACTGATTTTTCGCTAATATCAATACCAAGCAACTCTAATTTTAATTTGAAGTTTTTTTTTTCTTTAGTCTCTATATTTTTATTTTCTTCATTATGTTTTCCTTTGAGTATCGTGGCCCTTGGCATTTCATAAATTTCGATGTTCTTAATAATTTGCCAAATAAGGTCAGTCAGCCCTCTCCCCCAAAACAAAAGACCATGCTTGAACAATGTGTAGACGTTCTCAAAAATCCTGATAGTACCCTTTTTGAGCGAGAATGTGCAAGTCGTGGTCTTGAGATTCACTATGGTTATTTTCCAGCTCATATATTTAGTAGTAAAGTTGAAGGGGAGGTTGAGAATAAAGACATGCTAAGTTTTAGGGTCGATCCCCCAGCACCTGATAATTACATCATGTGTGATGAGTATGTAGAAGAAGTTACCATTGATGATGTTTCCCAAGAAATTCCATTAATTTGTCATCAAACTTCGTATAATAAAGTGAACACTTATGTGCCTAAGATTTTATTAACGGTGTCACGCATAATTTTTTCTAAATCCATAATGGGAGAGATTGACCCCATTACTTTTGATGTTATTGAGGCTGATTCTTTGAGTTCTAATGAGGTTGTCAATGATAAGTCTTTATTATCTACCCATTTGAACTCTGCTTATTTTTTCGTGCCTTATTATTATATTCTTCCACTATTTTTTGGTTGCCCGCATAATTATTCTTACTCATTATTTTTGACAACCAGGCATGAACCAAAGCCTCCCTTATGGAATAATAGGCTTATAGATTGTATGAAGGGGGCATTTGGCAATCTCCCTAGAAAGAAGCCACGTTAAATTCTTTTTGCCACGTCGTGCTCAAGACGTAAAATAGAGCGCTTGATGGGAGGCAACCCATCATCTTTTACTTGCTTTCTAGTTAGTTGTTTTTATTTGATTTTTCTTTTATAATTTTTTTTCCTTGGTTTGTTATTTCGTTTGGATTCGTGTATTCTTGTTGGCCCTTATTTCTCTAATATTTTTTGTATAACCCCAATGAATTATTATTCTTCATATTCTAGTCTTTCTTGACCTAATGTCATTAGTTATTTCATGACTAGAGACTAAGTTTGGGGGTCCCTCGTGATGATGGGCATTACTTGAGGTATGGATTGACAGACGATTCCACTCAGACATGTGCTGGCGCTCAAGAAGACATTTGGAATAAGATTCACTTTTCCTTATATCTTTTATTTTTACATAAGTTTGATTGTTGATAATTTTATGTGTAGTGGAATAAATCGAGCATGCGATATTTTCTTAATTTTTCTTGGTTATAAATTGCGATTTCATCATTGCTTTATTGTCCTCACATGTTGTTGATGGTTTTGCTCAAAAACGTGAATTTTTCGTGCTTCCATGTGTAAAACTGATGTTACGATACTGATTTCTCTTGGAAGAAACGGTTGACTTTTAGTCGAGTTGCAGTCAGCGATTTCTGTTTCCGTTGAGTATTCAATTAAGTCCGAAATGTTATCGTTTTTGTAGAAATCTTAGCAGATAAGAAAGGAGACATACGTGTTTTCAAATCGCCGTCTATATGTTTGGTTACACTTTTTGCGTAGCTAGTCGTCCAGTAACATGAGTCGTGTTTGCACTTAAACTGAGTTTAGAGTCGGACAGTTTTTCCCAAGAAAAAGTTGAGATATAATTTGATTCTATGATGGGAAGTCTAGTAATCCGGAGTATTCACGTGACCCGTTGTTTACTCTCGCGTAAAACGACAACCCTAATTAGACTAGTGGTTTAGAGATTTCGCATGTGCCGATGATGGGGAGCCTAGTAACCGGGGGTATTCGCGTGACCCGTTGTTTACTCTCGCGTAAAACAGCGGTCTTGAATCGGACATACGAGAATAGCTATTCGAGTTGTTTCTCCGCTGTGGAGGGGGGGGAACTTAGTAACTAGAAGCATCCATGTGCCCCATGAGTGTCTTTTACGTCAAACGGTTCCCCAAATACAAGAGAATGGAATTCCACCCTAGGATTATTCCGATGAAACATCTCGAGACCAGAACCTAGTGGTCAACTTGAATCATCTTATTGAGCATATATAAGGGAATATTGTCCGAGGGTTATTTTTGATGATGAAACTCTGGAAATTTTTGCCACTAGACTGTGGGACTGGGCGACTTGGCTTGTTTATTTTAACCCTTCATATTGACGGTTGGTTAAATTCACGCTTGTTAATCTTTGAGTTTGAGTTTCTTCATGCACGACTGATTAGGACTGAAATTGGTTACTTTGTGGAATCAGTGTCCTGAACGTGGCTCACTATTACAATACTTGTATTATTCTTTGAGATTTTCAGGATAGTATTGATTAGATTGAGCACTATGAGTTGCACGATTATTCACGATATTCTTTTGTTGAAATTGATTATTTTTTGCTTGAGGACAAGCAAAGGCTCAAGTTTGGGGGTATTTGTTAGGCGTATTTTTATACGCTTATTTATCATTATTTTCTATTCTTTTCATGATTAAATCTACATAAATGAGCCTTTAATGCACTATTATTATATGTTTTGCAGGAAATTGGAGTCCGGAAGCCGAAACGATGAAAAACGGGCGAAAATGGCGATTTTTGGCCTGGGGCCGCGGCACAGACAAAGTGGGCCGCGGCACACGAAGGCAACCAGCGAGCCCCGAGTAAACTGTACTCTGAGCCGCGGCACAAGTATAGTGAGCCGCGGCCCAGAAGAAATAAGCAGCGCCCAGGCATCCTGCTGTGCCCCGTGAGCCGCGGCACAGATTAAGTGAGCCGCGGCCCACGAGGCGCTTTTGGGCCGTTTTGAAGCCGGTTCTCGACCTAATCACACGGACACGTTTTGGAGGCTGAGGACGGCTATAAATAAGGGTTTAAGGGCTGAAGAATGAGGAGGAATGGGGAGGTGGATTGATAGCTAGGGACGAAGAACACAAGGAGGAGATTTGTGGGCGACGACAAGACCATGGATTTCTTACGGTTTTTCTTAGTTTTTCCACATCTTAGTTCCGAGATTATTCGAGTAGGATTTTGATTGTAGCCGATTACATGACGGTTTGATTTATTTATTATTATTTCAATTCATTCGTTATTCTATTGAATTGGATTCTTCTTACTGTGCTTAATGCTTTTTAATTGTCTGGCCAACAGTTGAATTGTTTTGAATGTCTTTATGGATTCGGGAGATAAAATTTAGGCATAGTTCTTGTGAGACGAATCATAATTTTCGTGAGATAGGGATATACTCATGGGAATTGTGAAGCCTATTTATTATGGGAATTCTTGAACTGTTTTAGCTATTAATTATCTAATTTGAATAGGGATATATCGAGTTTCGTAGTATTTTCTATCGACCTTGGGAAAGGCTTTAGAATATTTTAGGAATTCCTGGCTTACAATCAATTGAATAAAGGTGAATTGAATTGAATAAAAATCATTCCTGATTGTTTCAGGTGAAAATCATAATCCTACACCCTTATTATTATTATCTTTATTTTTTAATTATTTTTCTGTAATTAGTTTAGATAATAATTCCACAATTGTTCTTCAAATAAAATTACGAGTCGACCATATTTTGGTACTTAGTGAAATCAGTCCTCGAGGGAACGATATCTTACTTACCACTTTATTACTTGTTGACACCGTGCACTTGCGGCATAGTGTGAGGTACTTCTTCACAACAAGTTTTTGGCGCCGTTGCCGGGGACTGATTTTTCGCTAATATCAATACCAAGCAACTCTAATTTTAATTTGAAGTTTTTTTTCTTTAGTCTCTATATTTTTATTTTCTTCATTATGTTTTCCTTTGAGTATCGTGGCCCTTGGTATTTCATAAATTTCGATGTTCTTAATAATTTTCCAAATAGGGTCAGTCAGCCCTCTCCCCCAAAACAAAAGACCATGCTTGAACAATGTGTAGACGTTCTCAAAAATCCTGATAGTACCCTTTTTGAGCGAGAATGTGCAAGTCGTGGTCTTGAGATTCACTATGGTTATTTTCCAGCTCATATATTTAGTAGTGAAGTTGAAGGGAGGTTGAGAAGAAAGACATGCTAAGTTTTAGGGTCGATCCCCCAGCACCTGATAATTACATAAAGTGTGATGAGTATGTAGAAGAAGTTACCATTGATGATGTTTCCCAAGAAATTCCATTAATTTGTCATCAAACTTCGAATAATAAAGTGAACACTTATGTGCCTAAGATTTTATTAACGGTGCCACACATAATTTTTCCTAAATCCATAATGGGAGAGATTGACCCCATTACTTTTGATTTTATTGAGGCTGATTCTTTGAGTTCTAATGAGGTTGTCAATGATAAGTCTTTATTATCTACCCATTCGAACTCTGCTTATTTTTTCGTGCCTTATAATTATTATATTCTTCCACTATTTTTTGGTTGCCCGCATAATTATTCTTACTCATTATTTTTGGCAACCAGGTATGAACCAAAGCCTCCCTTATGGAATAAGAGGCTTATAGATTGTACGAAGGGGGCATTTGGCAATCTCCCTAGAAAGAAGCCACGTTAAATTCTTTTTGCCACGTCGTGCTCAAGGCGTAAAATAGAGCGCTTGATGGGAGGAACCCATCATTTTTTACTTGCTTTCTAGTTAGTTGTTTTTATTTGATTTTTTGTTTATAATTTTTTTTCCTTTGTTTGTTATTTCGTTTGGATTCGTGTATTCTTGTTGGCCCTTATTTCTCTAATATTTTTTATATAACCCCAATGAGTTATTATTCTTCATATTCTAGTCTTTCTTGACCTAATGTCATTAGTTATTTCATAACTAGAGACTAAGTTTGGGGGTCCCTCGTGATGATGGGCATTACTTGAAGTATGGATTGACAGACGATTCCACTCAGACATGTGCTGGCGCTCAAGAAGACATTTGGAATAAGATTCACTTTTCCTTATATCTTTTATTTTTACATAAGTTTGATTGTTGATAATTTTATGTGTAGTGGAATAAATCGAAGCATGCGACATTTTCTTAATTTTTCTTGGTTATAAATTGCGATTTCATCATTGCTTTATTGTCCTCACATGTTGTTGATGGTTTTGCTCAAAAACGTGATTTTTTCGTGAATTTTTCGTGCTTCCATGTGTAAAACTGATGTTACGATACTGATTTCTCTTGGAAGAAACGGTTGACTTTTAGTCGAGTTGCAGTAAGCGATTTCTGTTTCCGTTGAGTATTCAATTAGGTCCGAAATTTTATCGTTTTTGTAGAAATCTTAGCAGATAAGAAAGGAGACATACGTGTTTTCAAATCGCCATCTCTATGTTTGGTTACACTTTTTGCGTAGCTAGTCGTCCAGTAACATGAGTCGTGTTGGCACTTAAATTGAGTTTAGAGTCGGACAGTTTTTCCCAAGAAAAAGTCGAGATATAATTTGATTCTATGATGGGAAGTCTAGTAACCGGGAGTATTCACGTGACCCGTTGTTTACTCTCGCGTAAAATGACAACCCTAATTAGACTAGTGGTTTAGAGATTTCGCATGTGCCGATGATGGGGAGCCTAGTAACCGGGGGTATTCGCGTGACCCGTTGTTTACTCTCGCGTAAAACAGCGGCCTTGAATCGGACATGCGAGAATAGCTATTCGAGTTGTTTCTCCGCTGTGGAGGGGAACTTAGTAACTAGAAGCATCCATGTGCCCCATGAGTGTCTTTTACGTCAAACGGTTTCCCAATACATGAGAATGGAATTCCACCCTAGGATTATCCCGATGAAACATCTCGAGACCCGCACCTAGTGGTCAACTTGAATCATCTTATTGAGCATATATAAGGGAATATTGTCCGAGGGTTATTTTTGATGATGAAACTCTGGAAATTTTTGCCACTAGACTGTGGGACTGGGCGACTTGGCTTGTTTATTTTAACCCTTCATATTGACGGTTGGTTAAATTCACGCTTGTTAATCTTTGAGATTGAGTTTCTTCATGCACGATTGATTAGGACTGAAATTGGTTACTTTGTGGAATCAGTGTCCTGAACGTGGCTCACTATTACAATACTTGTATTATTCTTTGAGATTTTCAGGATAGTATTGATTAGGTTGAGCACTATGAGTTGCACGATTATTCACGATATTCTTTTGTTGAAATTGATTATTTTTTGCTTGAGGACAAGCAAAGGCTCAAGTTTGGGGGTATTTGTTAGGCGTATTTTTATACGCTTATTTATCATTATTTTGTATTCTTTTCATGATTAAATCTACATAAATGAGCCTTTAATGCACTATTATTATATGTTTTGCAGGAAATTGGAGTCCGTAAGCCGAAACGATGAAAAACGGGCGAAAATGGCGATTTTGGCACAGGGCCGCAGACAGACAAAGTGGGCCACGGCACACGAAGGCAACCAGCGAGCCCCGAGTAAACTGTACTCTGAGCCGCGGCACAAGTATAGTGAGCCGCGGCCCAGAAGAAATAAGCAGCGCCCAGGCATCCCGCTGTGCCCCGTGAGCCGCGGCACAGATTAAGTGAGCCGCGGCCCACGAGGCGGTTTTGGTGTGTTCTGCGCGGGTTTGGGCTGTTTTGAAGCCGGTTCTCGACCTAATCACACGGACACGTTTTGGAGGCTGAGGACGGCTATAAATAAGGGTTTAAGGGCTGAAGAATGAGGAGGAATGGGGAGGTGGATCGATAGCTAGGGGCGAAGAACACAAGGAGGAGATTTGTAGGCGACGACAAGACCACAGATTTCTTACGGTTTTTCTTACTTTTTCCACATCTTAGTTCCGAGATTATTCGAGTAGGATTTTGATTGTAGCCGATTACATGACGGTTTGATTTATTTATTATTATTTCAATTCATTCGTTATTCTATTGAATTGGATTCTTCTTACTGTGCTTAATGCTTTTTAATTGTCTGGCCAACAGTTGAATTGTTTTGAATGCCTTTATGGATTCGGGAGATGAAATTTAGGCATAGTTCTTGTGAGACGAATCATAATTTTCGTGAGATAGGGATATACTCATGGGAATTGTGAAGCCTATTTATTGTGGGAATTCTTGAACTGTTTTAGCTATTAATTATCTAATTCGAATAGGGATATATCGAGTTTCGTAGTATTTTCTATCGACCTTGGGAAATGCTTTAGAATATTTTAGGAATTCCTCGCTTACAATCAATTGAATAAAGGTGAATTGAATTGAATAAAAATCATTCCTGATTGTTTCAGGTGAAAATCATAATCCTACACCCTTATTATTATTATCTTTATTTTTTAATTATTTTTCTGTAATTAGTTTAGATAATAATTCCATAATTGTTCTTCAATTAAAATTACGAGTCGACCATATTTTGGTACTTAGTGAAATCAGTCCTCGAGGGAACGATATCTTACTTACCACTTTATTACTTGTTGACACCGTGCACTTGCGGCATAGTGTGAGGTACTTCTTCACAACAAGTTTTTGGCGCCGTTGCCGGGGACTGATTTTTCGCTAATATCAATACCAAGCAACTCTAATTTTAATTTGAAGTTTTTTTTCTTTAGTCTCTATATTTTTATTTTCTTCATTATGTTTTCCTTTGAGTATCGTGGCCCTTGGCATTTCATAAATTTCGATGTTCTTAATAATTTGCCAAATAGGGTCAACAAATTCTCTCCCCAAAACAAAAGACCATGCTTGAACAATGTGTAGACGTTCTCAAAAATCCTGATAGTACCCTTTTTGAGCGAGAATGTGCAAGTCGTGGTCTTGAGATTCACTATGGTTATTTTCCAGCTCATATATTTAGTAGTGAAGTTGAAGGGGAGGTTGAGAAGAAAGACATGCTAAGTTTTAGGGTCGATCCCCCAGCACCTGATAATTACATAAAGTGTGATGAGTATGTAGAAGAAGTTACCATTGATGATGTTTCCCAAGAAATTCCATTAATTTGTCATCAAACTTCGAATAATAAAGTGAACACTTATGTGCCTAAGATTTTATTAACGGTGCCACGCATAATTTTTCCTAAATCCATAATGGGAGAGATTGACCCCATTACTTTTGATGTTATTGAGGATAATTCTTTGAGTTCTAATGAGGTTGTCAATGATAAGTCTTTATTATCTACCCATTCGAACTCTGTTTATTTTTTCGTGCCTTATAATTATTATATTCTTCCACTATTTTTTGGTTGCCCGCATAATTATTCTTACTCATTACTTTTGGCAACCAGGTATGAACCAAAGCCTCCCTTATGGAATAAGAGGCTTATAGATTGTACGAAGGGGGCATTTGGCAATCTCCCTAGAAAGAAGCCACGTTAAATTCTTTTTGCCACGTCATGCTCAATACGTAAAATAGAGCGCTTGATGGGAGGCAACCCATCATTTTTTTACTTGCTTTCTAGTTAGTTGTTTTTATTTGATTTTTCGTTTATAATTTTTTTTCCTTTGTTTGTTATTTCGTTTGGATTCGTGTATTCTTGTTGGCCCTTATTTCTCTAATATTTTTTATATAACCCCAATGAGTTATTATTCTTCATATTCTAGTCTTTCTTGACCTATGTCATTAGTTATTTCATGACTAGAGACTAAGTTTGGGGGTCCCTCGTGATGATGGGCATTACTTGAAGTATGGATTGACAGACGATTCCACTCAGACATGTGCTGGCGCTCAAGAAGACATTTGGAATAAGATTCACTTTTCCTTATATCTTTTATTTTTACATAAGTTTGATTGTTGATAATTTTATGTGTAGTGGAATAAATCGAAGCATGCGATATTTTATTAATTTTTCTTGGTTATAAATTGCGATTTCATCATTGCTTTATTGTCCTCACATGCTGTTGATAGTTTTGCTCAAAAACGTGAATTTTTCGTGCTTCCATGTGTAAAACTGATGTTACGATACTGATTTCTCTTGGAAGAAACGGTTGACTTTTAGTCGAGTTGCAGTCAGCGATTTCTGTTTCCGTTGAGTATTCAATTAGGTCCGAAATTTTATCGTTTTTGTAGAAATCTTAGCAGATAAGAAAGGAGACATACGTGTTTTCAAATCGCCGTCTATATGTTTGGTTACACTTTTTGCGTAGCTAGTCGTCCAGTAACATGAGTCGTGTTGGCACTTAAATTGAGTTTAGAGTCGGACAGTTTTTCCCAAGAAAAAGTCGAGATATAATTTGATTCTATGATGGGAAGTCTAGTAACCGGGAGTATTCACGTGACCCGTTGTTTACTCTCGCGTAAAACGACAACCCTAATTAGACTAGTGGTTTAGAGATTTCGCATGTGCCGATGATGGGGAGCCTAGTAACCGGGGGTATTCGCGTGACCCGTTGTTTACTCTCGCGTAAAACAGCGGCCTTGAATCGGACATGCGGGAATAGCTATTCGAGTTGTTTCTCCGCTGTGTAGGGGAACTTAGTAACTAGAAGCATCCATGTGCCCCATGAGTGTCTTTTACGTCAAACGGTTCCCCAAATAGATGAGAATGGAATTCCACCCTAGGATTATTCCGATGAAACATCTCGAGACCAGAACCTAGTGGTCAACTTGAATCATCTTATTGAGCATATATAAGGGAATATTGTCCGAGGGTTATTTTTGATGATGAAACTCTGGAAATTTTTGCCACTAGACTGTGGGACTGGGCGACTTGGCTTGTTTATTTTAACCCTTCATATTGACGGTTGGTTAAATTCACGCTTGTTAATCTTTGAGTTTGAGTTTCTTCATGCACGATTGATTAGGACTGAAATTGGTTACTTTGTGGAATCAGTGTCCTGAACGTGGCTCACTATTACAATACTTGTATTATTCTTTGAGATTTTCAGGATAATATTGATTAGGTTGAGAACTATGAGTTGCACGATTATTCACGATATTCTTTTGTTGAAATTGATTATTTTTTGCTTGAGGACAAGCAAAGGCTCAAGTTTAGGGGTATTTGTTAGGCGTATTTTTATACGCTTATTTATCATTATTTTGTATTCTTTTCATGATTAAATCTATATAAATGAGCCTTTAATGCACTATTATTATATGTTTTGCAGGAAATTGGAGTCCGGAAGCCGAAACGATGAAAAACGGGCGAAAATGGCGATTTTTGGCCTGGGGCCGCGGCACAGACAAAGTGGGCCGCGGCACACGAAGGCAACCAGCGAGCCCCGAGTAAACTGTACTCTGAGCCGCGGCACAAGTATAGTGAGCCGCGGCCCAGAAGAAATAAGCAGTGCCCAAGCATCCAGCTGTGCCCCGTGAGCCGCGGCACAGATTAAGTGAGCCGCGGCCCACGAGGCGGTTTTGGTGTGTTCTGCGCGGGTTTGGGCCGTTTTGAAGCCGGTTCTCGACCTAATCACACGGACACGTTTTGGAGGCTGAGGACGGCTATAAATAAGGGTTTAAGGGCTGAAGAATGAGGAGGAATGGGGAGGTGGATCGATAGCTAGGGGCGAAGAACACAAGGAGGAGATTAGTGGGCAACGACAAGACCACGGATTTGTTACGATTTTTCTTAGTTTTTCCACATCTTAGTTCCTAGATTATTCGAGTAGAATTTTGATTGTAGCCGATTACATGACGGTTTGATTTATTTATTATTATTTCAATTCATTCGTTATTCTATTGAATTGGATTCTTCTTACTGTGCTTAATGCTTTTTAATTGTCTAGCCAACAGTTGAATTGTTTTGAATGTCTTTATGGATTCGGGAGATGAAATTTAGGCATAGTTCTTGTGAGACGAATAATAATTTTCGTGAGATAGGGATATACTCATGGGAATTGTGAAGCCTATTTATTGTGGGAATTCTTGAACTGTTTTAGCTATTAATTATCTAATTCGAATAGGGATATATCGAGTTAATAATTCGTAGTATTTTCTATCGACCTTGGGAAAGGCTTTAGAATAATTTAGGAATTCCTGGCTTACAATCAATTGAATAAAGGTGAATTGAATTGAATAAAAATCATTCCTGATTGTTTGAGGTGAAAATCATAATCCTACGCCCTTATTATTATTATCTTTATTTTTTAATTATTTTTCTGTAATTAGTTTAGATAATAATTCCACAATTGTTCTTCAAATAAAATTACGAGTCGACCATATTTTGGTACTTAGTGAAATCAGTCCTCGAGGGAACGATATCTTACTTGTCACTTTATTACTTGTTGACACCGTGCACTTGCGGCATAGTGTGAGGTACTTTTTCAAAACAGGATGATGAAAGATGATCGATACTAATCACATGAGGATACATACGATCTCGTATTGGTTTGGTTGTACTTTATTTCCATTGCAGTATTTTCCCCGTTGTACGGAAGTGTGTTGTGTTTTGACCCCTGCGTGGGCATGTATTGAGATTGAGTTGTATATATTAATTGAAAGACCAAATTGGTCTACTGAGTCATTTTTAGCCTTAAAGACGATGTTGAGATGTTTGATTTTAGTTACCATCCTGGTAGATCCTTGAGGAAAGGGTCTACGGCGTGTAATATCCTTGAGTGGATTGGGGGTGTTACATAAATGGTGTCGTAGCTTAGGTTGTGGAAACCTAGGCTGTCGGGTCAAGTTGTGCCTGTTGAGTTCTGTCTCTTCGGATTTTATCTGACTGAGTCGTGTCGCGACGCGTTGTTTGAGTTTGTTGGTCGTGATTTGTATCGTGGGGCGATCATCATCTTCGTGCGACCTATGGATGTAAGTCCCCCTTCTTTGTGTTGTGCCTCGTGTGACACGAGCTACTTGTATGATTATTTGTTAAGTGATGGAATCTTTATGTAGATTTTTGGTTCGTGATATGTGTTTATTTGACTCTCATATTTTGTTTATATAAGGAGTGGTGTCGCTGCTAAGGATTTCAAAATGATTTGCTCATTTTGCAAGTGTTCTCGTGAAACCTTTGTGCTTAATATGGAATAGAAATGTATATGTGTTTGACTTGCTCACTCCGGGAGGGTCCGATGAGGCCTCGGGGGAATCTATGACTTCACCCTGGATTCACGAGCTTGATTCGCTAGCCAGCTCGGGAGGGTCCTTAGAGGCCTCGAGTGGGATCAGTGGCTTCACCCCGGTCCTAGGCGATGCCTGTGCGTGATTTGATTTATGATTATGGCCAGTTCGGGAGGGTCCTTAGAGGCCTCGAATGGGATCAGTGGTTTCGCCCCGATCCTAGGCGGTTTTCAATTGTGATTACTTGACTGTTTGTTTTCCGAAAAAGACATGCCTTGTTTTGATTTCGAAATGATTTGATGCGTGTACTATGAGACGTATAAACGGATGTCGATACATGTGAGTTTTGGGCATTCTGGCCTAATGGATTTTTTTCAAACCTTGAGTATCTTAGAGAATAAATTTCGAGACGTACTTTTAAAATGGATTATTTTCTCGCGGTATTTTCAAGGTGCCTACTAGTGCCACTGTATGTTTCAGAATTATTCCACTTTGAGGACCAAAATATTTTGAGATATTTTCAGTAATTTAGAAACGCATTTGCTTAGACCCGAAGGTCGAATAGTTCTGAAGTTTTTTAACTAAAATAAAGGTGTCCTCATTTTTACCAAACGCAAAAAGATTTCTCAAAGTCTCGATAACAATGTTTGTATTACTTTTTCGAAATATGATACTCAAGATCATTTGGTGTTCCCAATTTGTTTTAAAAAAGGTGGTTTTCATTTACCTATCATTCCTGTTTGCGGTCCGGGAATGTATGTATGATGTTAGTATTGTCATTAGGGTGTTAGCCCCCGAGTTGTGATTGAATTGGTGGTGTGAGCGTTGAGTCGTTCGCCACGCATTTGTTTTGTTAGCCCTCCGTTAGAGGTGTGATGTTGGTATTGAATGTTGTCGCTTCGTGGTGATTTGTGTGTTATCGCACCTGTGCGAGCTGTTAGAGCTTGGGTTTGTATGATTGTGTACATCTGTGATTGTTTTGTGATGTTTTGTAATTATGTGCTGGTTATCGTTCGGGCCGTTGAAATCGCCGAATGTATATCGTCGTTGCTGTGATTTTGTATATGTGGGTTGCCTTACATTGATATGTCATGCTGAGTTGGAATCTCTGGTATGTTGTTTTGCGATGTTATGTTCCATTGTACCTAGCAGTTGCATATTCGGTATGCCGAGGTGTTTCAACTATAATGTGCCGGGGCATGTACGTACCAATTGTCCTTCTCGCCCGTAACGTGTTACAAGCGTGGACTCAAGGGACACAGAATCCAGTCTTGCGAGTTGGTTACTGAGTCTTCTGGGGCACGGACTTTAGCACAAATATCAGGATCGGCTCTGAGAGGCCCTTGAAAGATGTTTCTGTCGGTTGCTTCTTGTGTTGTTACCTTGTTCCATTGTTGTGAGTCTCGGGGACGACACTTCTTTTAAAAGAGGTTGAATGTAATACCCATATTATTTTGACTTCTGCATTTTCTTTCTCTCTCTCAATTCTATCGACTCGCTCGTATTCGTCGAATCTTTCTGAACTTGTTCTGCATTTCGGTTTTTATCGTTCAAACGAGTCGTGATATTGTTTCGGATCGATATGGTTAGCGCTGTGACTTTTCCGAGTTCGGTTCGATTCTTGTGAACCTTGTTCGAAAGTAACATCTTTTAGTTTCTACAAGCTCTTTTAATGTCTTGAGTTGAAGTGCGAACTTCGGACTCGTTGTTCGACCGTTGTTATTCGATCGTTGTTGTTCGATCATTGCTATTCGATCATTGTTGTTAGATCATTGTTGTTCGATCGTTGTTGTTTGATCATTGTTGTTCGATCGTGGTTGATCGACTATTGTTGCCTGATCTCGTACCACGAAGAATTGCCGTTCACTGTTAGTCAGTTGTTTCGAGCGTAGCCAAGTAGGTCACCGAGTTGTGCAATGCAAGACGGTAGCTGATAGGTTTGGGGATCTAGTTTGCGTCTCTGCTCCGAAAGGACACGAAGATGCCTAGTGTGGTTTTCGAGCATTTCGGCGTGATCGGAGTTCTTCGTGGTTACCTTTGCGGATCGTTGTGCGTTTAATTCCTATTTTTCGACTGTGCGTGTTTTCTTGTAATAGATACCTTCTATTTTGGTGATTGTTCGGATAGTTGACTTGATTGTGTTATCTGTTTGGTGATACTTGACACTTGTTGGTTTTATTATGTCTCTGCTTGTGACATTGTGATGCTTGTCGTCGAGCGTGATTTCACGCTCTGTGTTTCCTTGCGTTTCTTGTAACGTTTCGCCGATGAGCGTAATTTACGTGGTTCTTGTGTATCTCGTTGAGATGTTCCTGGTGGGATGTTGCTCCTCCCTACTTATTTTTATGTTTCGGGACGAAACTTCTCTTAAGGAGGGTAGAATGTAATAACCGCAATTTCGATTTTCGGTAATTTTATTTTTTGGTGGAAGTCCATCTTAGCGACTCGCTTGTGACCTTTTCGTCATTCTGAGAGTGATTAATTCTGCACTTTTTTCCATCCGAGTTCGCTCCGGTTCATTTTGAAGAGTTCCGTGTTTCTTAACGGCTTTTCCGCACTCGAGTTCGATTCTTGCGAGCCTCGTTCGAAACTATTGTTTCGAGTTTCTCGTAAGTTCATTAATGTTGTTATACATGTTAGGAGCTTCAGTTTGATTATCCGTTTTCATATCGTGATGTTTCGGGCGTTTGGGCTATTTCGTAATTTCCCAAAGTTTTGGGGCGTTTGCCTTTATATCGTCTTTTCAACCTTCGGGTTGTCAGAACCATGTGTTTTTTAATGCTTAACTCGTGTTTCGAATGTTATACTATTCGTCGTATTCGGTCCGCATGTTTTCGGGAATTTGAGTCATCGAGTCATGGCGGCTGGGCACTGGCCGGCCAGGTGCGCACGAGCTGGGCGCATGATCCGGTGACTGCACGCACACGAGCGAGTGCTCGTGCTCGGTGCTCGTGCGTCTCGGCAGACGCCTGGCAGTGGCGCGCACGACTCGGCGCCCGACCGGCCGCTCGTGCGTGTCTGCTCGTACGTCGCTGGGCAGTATTAATATGGTCGGGCAGGTTATTTCTTCACTCGTTTTCTCACTTATTTCACCTCCTCCGCGGCCAAGACTTGGAGAACACGAAGGCATGATGTTCTTCTATCAATCCACGAAGTTCTTGAGTTTTTAACATCGATTAATCATCCCATAACCTCCTCCGATCGACCGAATCAAGGTTAGATTTCCTACAAATCTAGTTTTGGGGAAATTGGGGATTTTGTTTGATTTCGTCCGTTTAGTCCGAATTAACCTAGAATAGTGATGGATTATTGATTATTAAGCTGTATTCTACCAATTTCCTTGTTGTTCCATGGTTTGATTGCCAAGGATTCGTTGTTTTATTGAGTTCCTAATCGATGCCTTGAAGGTTTCCAGTAGAATGTAATAGAGGGGATTTCGGGCGTTCTACGATTATTCTTCCTCGTACGATCATTGATTTATTGATGATATGATGTTAGGGTCGAGTTCCTTGCGAAGAGCTCGTGTTGAACCCTTCCGTTTGTCGTCGTCTTCATTTTCTATAACATCGAGGGTTTCGAAGTTTTCCAGTCGAGCCGTGTTCGACGGAGTATTTGCGTGCCGATTTCGAGGCAAGTACCTTGTTCATAAAATTCTTGTTTTGTGGATATGATTATCGGTGATCATCTAAATGTGTTTATTTGGTTGTTTGAAATGAACTTTCAAAAGATTTGGTTTAGCCTCGTTAAAGGCTCTCTTTCAAAAACCCGTGTGTATTTTGTGATTGGTGTGTTTCGTAAATGATTAAGTGAATCCTATGGATGTGTTTGGTGTTGATGTTGCGCTTGATAATGCGTGTGTACACATATTGCCTCATTTCGGTGCGTTGTGGTTTGACGTTTGCATCGTTCTAAGTGTTTGTTGCCTCTGGGTGAATTTTTTGGATATCCTTGGTGTACTATGTTATGTGTGTGAATGTGTGAAAATGTGCGGGGTCTACGGTGACACATGGCATGCGATCATGTGGTTAGGATGCGATTGATCCAACTGTGAGAGCCTAAGAAAAACCTCGGTGACACATGGCTTGTGATCATGTGGTCAGGATGCAACACGTGATTGATCTAACCGTGAGTGCCTAAGAATACCTACGGTGACACATGGCATGCGATCATGTCGTCAGGAGACAACAAGTGATTGATCCAACCGTGAGATGATGTGGCAAGTGATCACGGTGGTATAAGAAGATGACATGGCATGTGTTCACGGTGTTATATATATATGATTTTGGATGTGTTTTGCTAGGTCGAGTACCTTGGATGTGTTACCGAGATTTTGTATCTTAGGTCGTTATGTTTTGTTGACTTTATGTCCGTCGAGAACACGTGATGTGGGCTTCGAACCCTGTGAATTGTTGTTGGTTTTTATTTGAGAAAGCAAATCTTTGGGTTGTGACCCCTGTTAGTTTTGGAAAGAGAAAGATTCGATAGTCCTAAATTGTTTTCTGTTAAAACTCCCGAGGGCATTTTAAACCATATTACAAACTGTTCATGACTCGTATTTGCACTTTTGTACTTGCACTAGCAAAATAGTGGAATTTTGCTAACCCCTGAGTAATCGGGGGGTAGATGTCTGTATTGCATTCAGGTTTTGGGGAGCATAACACAGGGTCGGCATAAAGGATGATAAAAGATGATCGATACTAATCACATGAGTATACATACGATGTCGTATTTGTTTGGTTGTACTTTATTTCCGTTGCAGTATTTTCCCCATTGTACGGGAGTATGTTGTGTTTTGACCCTTGCGTGGGCATGTATTGAGATTGAGTTGTATGTATTAATTGAAAGACCAAATCGGTCTACTGAGTCATTTTTAGCCTTAAAGGCGATGTTGAGATGTTTGATTTTAGTTACTAGCCTGGTAGATCCTTGAAGAAAGGGTTCATGGCGTGTAATATCCCTGAGTGGATTGGGGTGTTACAATTAAGACTTCCTTCAAGTTGATGCTCGGTAATTCTTTGCAAAGTGGCCTGGTTTACCACAGATTCGACAGTTGTTGTCGAATTTCTGATATTTGCCCGTCTTGATGTCTTTCTTTCTCCGATTTAATAAGTTTTGAAACTTATTAATATTCTTGGCATAATATGCCGGTTCTTCGTCACTATCATCCACCGGGATTTCTTCTTTGCGAGACATCTTAGCTTTCATAGCTATCGTTCTTTCCTTCAGCTTTGGCTTGTTGTTTCGTGATTTCAGAACTATCTTATAATTAATTAGCGAGCCAACGAGGGCACTAAATTCGAGCGTATTGAGATCTTTAGATTCCATGATCGCCGTCACGGTGCTGTCCCATTCGCTAGGTAGTGATCGGAAGATTTTCTTGACTTTCTCACTACTCGATAGCGGTTTTCCGAACGAAGCAAGTCCATTAGTAATGACCGAAAATCGGTCGAGCATGTTGGTGATGGACTCATCACCCTTCATCATGAATAGATTGTAGTCATGGAGAAGCATATTGATCTTCATCTCCTTGACTTGATTTGTGCCTTCGTGTGTGATTTCTAACATCTTCCAAACCTCTTTGGCGCTATCACAAGAAGATATCCGATTGTGTTCTTGCGGATTTAGAGCACAATATAATAATTACGTAGCTTTGCAATTATAGTGGTCGTTTTTCCAATCGGAATCATCATATTCTTCAAAAGATTTAAGTGTACCGTCAGATTTGATTGGAATTTTTGGACCAAGACATATCACTTTGCAAAGCTCGATGTCATAAGCTCGGATGAATATTGATATCTTCTTCTTCCATGTCATGAAGTTTGATCCATCGAAGAATGGAGGTCGATTTAGATCAAGACCTTTGACTGGAGCAAATTGAAGATCTATCGGATCTTTTCTCCTCGGATGTTAAGCTGCTTCTACGAGTACCGCTCTGATACCAATTGTTGGTACGTAATCGGTTATACACGCTATTGTGCGGAAGCTTAAAGGTGAGGAAAATAAATCGACACTGGATTTATAGAGGTTCGGCCAAACGTGCCTACGTCCTCTCTTAGGTATCTTTTTCTATAGGCTAAAGATCAACCTCCGCACCTCTCTTCTATCGTTCGAGGGATTACCGTTACAATTCTCGTCTTCTATCGGTCCGAGATAAACCGTAACTCACTTGTCTTTTTTTCGGTCCAAGTTTAACCGTTTTCCTTTTCTATTGGACAAGAAATCAACCTATCTAGCTTTCTATGGGTACTAGACAAACCTCACTCGGATATAGATTACGATGCTAACAATGCCGGATCCTTGATCCTAATAACACCGAATCCAATTTTATCCTTTCTTTTTCCTCTCGTGTATGAGTTATCGTGTATAACACTCAAACTCTTACCAATATAAGCTCAAATATAACAACGATAGATTGTATAACTATATCAGATCAATATTTCGATTGCTTGAAGTTGTTGTGGGTTCAATACCATAAGAAGTGGTATTTATAGGCTCCAAAGCCTCAACTAGCCGTTAGACACTTTTGACTCCATTATGTACATTATCATCCAAACTTAACATACGTAAAGGTGAAGAGTTAACGTACGTAAAGTTTATACAGTAGCGTACATTATTCTGTCTTCGTAGCGTACGTTAACTATAGTCTTCGTATCCATTGCATGCTAACCTATGCCATGACATCATCTTCAATGGCTCGTTGTTTGAATTCAGAAATACTTCATTATGTACGTTAAGCAGCATGTGTTACGTACGTCAAGTTCCTTCTATTATGTACGTTAATCTTCTTGTATTGCGTACGTTATGCATATTTATTTTCAGCTTTTTGCGTCTTCGACTTCTTCATTGTTTTGTTTAGCTTCCTTGTTATTTTCCTTTGTTCAACAACTAATTATCAAAACTCGATTAATGAATATTTGGAATAAAATATTCAAACATATTCAACACTAATCATCAAAACTCAATAATGATATTTGGAATAAAATATTCCAACATGTATACTCCCTACGATTCATATTTTAGTTTAGGCGGAACTGCTCAAAGCTCCTAGGTAAGCTATATAGGATGATATCAACTTGTGTTTCCGCATCGATAGTAGCCCCTAAGATATCAAGTTCGTTTAGATGAGAAATCATATTTAGAACATGATCTCTTACCAGGGTTCCTTCAGGCATTTGGGTCATCATCAAGACCCTCATAGCATTTTGCCTAGCCGCCCGGTTCTGATGACCAAATATTTTGCTGAGATTTTTCATCATTTCCGCGATCGTGCCCATACTATGATGCTGATGCTGCAATACATTTGCTAAAGAAGCTAAGATGTAACAGCGAGCCATCTCATCGGATTTCTTACATTTGCGGTATTCTTTCACCTCATCTAGTGTCGAATCCGCATCTGGTTCTAACGGGCATTCCTCAGTTAGAACAAACTTGTGTTCCTTAGCAGTCAGGACAATATTAAGACTACGTTTCCAATCAGCAAAGTTAGTTCCATCTAGTTTTTTTTCTTTGAGAATTACAGCAAGTGGATGAAAGACATCTGAGATAAAATTAAAAACATCCATCACATAATGTATAGCGAAATATATTGAAAAACCTCAAAACACAATATATATGCTAGCAACCAACACCTCGAAAAAACCACATATGCAAGCCAAGATCATGTGGACGTTTATGTAATATCCTGAATTTCCACTATAGTTGTTTAATGTTATTTTACCCGAGTTATACTGCACGGTGTGGAGTCTGTACAGTAGGGATAAAATAATTGAAGGACTGAGACATCTGTATTGGTATAATTGTCGTACTTGGTTAATAATTGCATTGGAAGATATTTTGTGTCAGGCATATTATATGAGAATATTATTGAAAGGAGTATATGCATTCAATATGTCGTGTATATGTATCTAGTATATCGAGACGATGGACAGGAACAGTTGGAATTGGCTAAATATAGCCTGATTAACGTAGCCTGTATGAGGACTTAGTGCACGCTAATGTGCAAAGCTTATGTACGCTAAGAAGGACCGTTAACGTACGTAAGATCATATTGGACAGGATTCAGGCTGTGGCCGACAGGTAGGTCCGGACTTGAGTCATCAGCATTTAGCACATGCTAAAGCCTAAGGCTAACGCACGCTAATGCATGTCAGTCCTGAGGGAATCTACTTGTGGACCCAGTTATTTTCGGCGCATGTCCCGATAAGGTCAACAGATGTTTGCTATAGAAGATTAGCACACGTTAAGCGTAGGGCTTAACGCGCGCTAATACCAGATCAGTCAAAAAGAATCCCGACTTTGTCATTTGCTTTCGGCGTGTGGACCCAGGCATCTTCAGAGTAGGTGCAGATTATCGAGTCAACGAAGAGTAGCGCATGCTATGGTCAGAGAATTGCGTACGCTAATGAGTATATTACTGTAGCAAGTCAACATCGATATTACGTACGCTATGGCATGGGTTTTGCTTACGCAAATCATTATGCGAAGCAAGGCAGTAGCCTCTGGACCACTATAGCGCATGCTATCAAAGTTGGTTAGTGTATGCTATGCATCTAAGGCACGCTAAATACAATGGTTAGCACACGCTAATAATGTGCAGTATATATATGTGCAGTTGGGTATTGTTGCTCATTTTTGGTCATTCTTTCCTTTCATCCGATAGAGAATTCTTAGGATAGGTTTTGAGGTTCCAAACACTTGAGTATTGTAGAGTTGAATATCTTTAACAATATTGAGCATGGAAGTGATTGGAAACGGATTTAGTCTTGTGAACCAATCTATTTCTTCAAAGAGGTAATTACTCTTCACTTTAGGATTTCATCTTGGATTGAATATTGGTGCCCCTGAGTTGATAATCATCGCATGTACGAATTGATATGTATGATTATCAGATAGATTACCGGATTATGTCGATGTTGTTGACATATGGATATTGATATGACTCTTGTGGTTTTGAATGGTGTTATTTATCTTCAAGAGATATATTGGTTTTGGGTTTTGATGTTGTTATTGTTGTTTACTTCGTATGAGAATGGATATGGAAATGATTATGATTCTTGGAGCTTCATGGTGTTTATTTTGAGAAAGAAGGTGATGATGTGCATGTATTTATTAAATTATGAGTGATATATGATGGTTTAGAGGTTAGATATCATGTCGGATTATGATATCTTAATGATTATGAATAAAGTGATGTTAATTGGGCATGCTTATGGAGTAGTTCATGGTCTTTAGAAACTCCTGAATTATATATGTCATGACATGATGAATATGTTGAAGTATCGATGCTTTTGGATATGAACATGGAATGTTCATATCTAGAATTAAGTTATGTTGATTGATGATGTGATTTTCGTATAACAATACGAGTATGATAATGGAATTAAATTGGAAAGATTATGATTAATCTTGGGATATGATTATTCACGATATTGAACTATTTGGATAGTTCGGATTGGTGATTATATCAGTATTATTTTACTATGAGTTTACAATTATGAAAAGGAGGAATCTTGATAATTCGTATATGAGATTGATTTCGGAATTGAGTATGTTATAATCCTTGTTATCAGGTTGGATTGATTGTTGATATGATTATCAGATTGTGGAATCGTATTGCGGTTATGGGCTCCTAATTGTTCGAGTTGAATTGTTCGGATTTGTGTTTAATCGAGATATTGTGGAACCATTGAGTTTGTTGATTGGTTATATCGATTGTTGATTATTATCGAACTTGTTATTTATGGATTATTGAAATAGGTTGTGATAAATGATCGTTGATTAGAACCATATGTTGTGGTTGAGTTTGAGGATGTTCGTGAATTGCTTTAGTCAGAGTCAAGGAGCTCGTGGACGAAGACAAGGAATTGCTAATGGCTTCACTATCATCATATCAGTATTGATGCATGTTATTACTTGTTCGGTTTATAATATTTAATGAATAGTTTCAGTTTCATTTGTCTATAATTCAGATAGCAATGAATATAATTGTGAATTCTGGAGATTCAGATTGTATGTTGTTTTCCTATTTTAAAATTTAGATCATAATGTATATGATTTCAATTCGTTATTGGTATACTTGGGTATCGAGGATACATTGTGGTAAAGATGACGATATGAGTTATCTATAGTCCGTGATATGTTGGATCATCGAATATTGAGGATAATCGTTGATGATGGTTGTAGACATCGAGATTGCTCTCGAAGGACTCGGGGCAAGTACTCTAATCATTTTTGTGATTTAGTGTTGATCATGTTGTGATACATTTGTGTACTGTTATTATCAGGCATTTGTGTATTGTTGTTATCATGCATTTGTGCATTGTTGTTGTTTGTCCACCAGGTGTTGGTCCGACGGGATCATCTTGGGCATCTATGTTGTGTGCGCTGGATCGTTGGACGGGTTTTCCACCACGTATTGGTCCGACGGGATCATCGTGGGCATCTATGTTGTGTGCGCTGGATCGTTGGATTACCATGTGTGGTTGTGCATGTGTATATTGTTGGTTACCCACCACGTGTTGATCTAATAGGATCACCGTGGGCATTTATGTTGTTTGCATTGGATCGTTGGATTACCATAAGTATACGTTGTTGTTATTGTTGTGAGCATATTGA
The DNA here is from genome assembly GCA_033398695.1 of Orobanche coerulescens. NCBI lineage: Eukaryota > Viridiplantae > Streptophyta > Magnoliopsida > Lamiales > Orobanchaceae > Orobanche > Orobanche coerulescens. The sequence continues at coordinate 130,169,620 of CM065812.1, read as the reverse complement.
TGTTGTCATATGAGTACGCATTTGTAAGTCTTTTGTAGGACCATGTCCGTATGTTGTATTGATCTGATCTCGGATTAGACTTACATGATCCGTCGTGGCATAGCGTATCTTGAGGTATATTTCGTATTTCTTTATTGGTACTTGTATTTTGATGGTCAATCGATTATTGTGTGGAGATTTGATGATGTTACCGATGGACTAGATTGGTTAGGGTCGGTATGTTTTGTATCGATGAATTATTTTGATGTTTTGAGAATCTTGGGTATTATTTGAGGTACAATATAATTGTTGTTTATGGGTTCATGGTGTAATCGAGAATACGAGATGCGCAGTATGTTAAGGATTATTTTGACGAGGATTATTATGAATAGGTTATGATGGTAAGATTACATAAGTAGTAGTCTTACTTGTATTTTCATTGCTATGTAATTATTGACGTGATGTGATCGTTATCATTGTTGAGTATTATGGCTGACCCCGTAGTGGGATCTATTTTTAGGTACTCGGAGATCAAGCTTGTAGCAGTCGTGAACAGATGAGCTTCCTGTATGATACTGCCTATGGCGGGTGTTGGTGAATCGAGTACTTCGATTAGTTGTTATTTTCTGCTGTAAAAGTATTTTCAATTGTTTGTTATATCCGCAACGAGTGTGTTTTAAATTGGCTTGCTAGTATTTTACGAATTTGGGTTTATTTTGGAAAATCGTTTTCTAAACTATTTTGTCGGTACGTATAAGCGATGGCTTAACGTATACTCTCAAATCGATGAGTTTTGGCATTTTAGCATTGTACTTTCAAATGAGATTTTACGATGGTATTGATAAATGGATTTTATAAAATCTTTGAATATTCTTTTAAAAAGATATTACCGTCATTGCCGCTTAGGCGTATTTTAAATGTTTGTAAAAATGTCTTTCAGCCTTGTGGGTTCCGTTGCGGGGCCCACGGCGCCGGATAGTTCTGGGGGTGTTACAGAATATGGTATCGGAGCTTTGGTTTTTTATTGATTACCCAGGCTTGTGTGTTATGTGGTTTACAAGTGTGACACTCTAGTTGTTTTAAATTTATCTAAATGCTATTAACGTGTTTCTTTGGAAAGAGATGTGTTGTGTTCTTGAGTCAAATTGATTTTGCAAAATGTATGTTTTGAAAAATATCCGTATCGTGTATATTTCTAAAATTGAGATATGTGCCAGTATCACTGGGAATCGTCAGCTTCACGATCTGTAAGTATTTGGATTTTTGGATAGCATTGAGGTTATTTGCGGTTATAAGTTGATGTACTTTGAGAAACATTCGGAAAAATATTATGTGTTACAGAATGAGGTAGCAGAATATAGTAGTTGGGACAAAATCAGTGATCTTGAGAAACTGTGATTATGGAAAATCAATAGGTCGGGTAAACCTGGAAAACAGAGTTATGTATTTGGGAGAAATGTTGTGGATTGTTGAGAGGAAATGTAGTCATGTTAGTTCATTTTGAGATACACGAAACTGTTTATGAACATATGAAAATGATACTTTTCAAAATGATATATTTTGAATAAACTATTTTGCTCGCTAAGTACAAAGAATGTATCTTCTTGAATTTATTTTGAGAGACACTATTGTTGTCATTAAAAACATATTTCATCATGGCATAGTTGAAGTGTTGCAGAATGGAATCACTACACCATATATGATCTTCAGCAACGTTTATTCCGATGTTACAAATAAAAGTGTTGCCTTATATGCCTTAAAATTGGTCTATGGTAACACTTTTTTTTGGCGTTACGGTTGATAGCAACCGGTGTTACCATAGACATAATTGGGTATCTAGGGTAACACCAAAGTCGGTGTTACTATTGATATTATAAAAAAGTGTTGCCAAAAACGAAAATAATAAGAGGGCTTGTAATACTCGGCGGCTAAAAATTCATTTAGACCGCTCAACTCAAATAATTCACCAAGTCTAAAAACAAACGATTCACTCTCTCTCGCTCAACTCTATCTATCTCCCTCTCTCTCAAAACTCTCTCTCGCTCAACTCTCTCTCTCTCTCTCTCTCTCTCTCTCTCTCTTCCCTCTATTGGTCTCTAGACGGGTTTCTCCACGGCTGCTTCTCCACGTTTTCTCCACGAGTCGAATTAGGGCTTCGCTTAATTAGGGTTCTTCAGTCAGCAATTAGGGTTCGATTGGGCTTCACTCAATTAGGGTTCTTCAGTCAGCAATTACTCACGGGTATAAACCCTATTCGGTATTTTTATTACTCTATTTGTGTTAACTCGTCCACCGACCCTTCTCTCCCCTTTGCTATTTTACCCCAAACACATATTCAATATTATATCATTAATCTCGGGTCATTCGTGCACCCCAATATTGTGTGATTCAACGAGGCAAGTTTTTCTTAATCATTTACTGCTACTGTAATTCTTAACATCTTGTGGTTCAATGTGTGATGGTAACAAGGTATCTACTCAAGTGGTTTGTGTATTTTAATTTGCTCCTTCACACACACGCCGCCACTTCTCTCTTCAACAGCACCCCCGTCCGGCCACCGTCTCCGGCCAACTCACCCACCATCCGAACCGCCTTCTCCATCCGCACCCTCGCCTGCAACCTTCATCCAGAACCGACGCCGGCAGCAGCTCCCGAGAGACCGACGGTTTTCACGCACTAAAGGTGAAAATGGCCTTCCCGGTCGCCCGCACTTTCCGACCTGGTCTGCCGTCATCTCCACCAACCGAACACAAATCTATTATCGCCACAACATCCCGCATCTTCCAGTTGTCAAGTTTCATGCCTGTCGTCGCCTCTCCCGATGATTGAAAGTTTAAAGTCATGCCGAAGAAGAAAAGAAAGTCACATTCGCCGGAAAATAAAGTCACATCCAACTTAGATGTCAACCGCAACATTACGGTTCCATCATTGTCGCCTACTTCATCGTTGTCGCCATCTCCATCTGTTTCGCTATCGCCGACGGTTTCGCCATCGCAATCGCCTGAGAAGATCTCTGCACAGCTCCGCCGATCGGACGTTCGATCCGCCGCATCTCCATATAGCAAAGGTGTTCCTAACACTAGTCATCAGGGAGAAACAGCTCTGATAACCTACCTTGCAGCAGATGTCGCGCCGTCGCCTTCCTCAAAAACCCTAACGGCGGACGATCGTGTAAAGATAAAGGGTTCGACGGGTGAAGGAAAGCCATCGATCCTAGGTCCTTTTCCATCTAACGGCCCAGCTACTCCGTCCCATGCAGTTGGACCTGACTCTCCGGCCCATATCAAACCAATCAAGGTACGGCCCAATACCCCTTGTCATACTGGGCCATCCATTATTTGGCCCACTTCTTACATGCAATCCAACCCAAACCATATACCTCATAATAACCCAGAAAAAATTACCAACCCAATTGATGTTAACCCTAAACAATTAGTTTCGGCCCATCCCAATCAGGCCGATTTAATTGCTCACTAGCCCAGCCTTTCCACGCAGCTCACTTCCACTAAACCCTCCTCACCTCAAACACATTATTCCCCTAACCCCAAATCGCCGAATACCCAGCATACTTCCCCCAAATTATTTAATAAGCCCAATCCCTTGACTAAACCCAATACTTTACTAAATTCTTTTCAACCAATTAATAAAAACCCAATTACCTCAAATCAGCCCACATGCCTTAAACCTGCTTATATTCCCAGCCCTTTAACCGACCCAGCTGCAACCCAGTCAACCCAGTCAAACCTGCCTAACCTTCAACCGGCCCAAACCTCCACTCGGCCCAATGAGCAAAATTTAAATAATTTAGCCCAGCAATTTCGAGCAGCACCACCCATTTACAACCCGGTCCGCCAGCCAGCACCGGGCCCTGTAGCAACGAACCACCTGCCGAACACCAGTTCGAAAGACCCGACCCGCAATCCTACTGAACTGCCTAAGCCGAAATCCTACACAAAGATGGTCAATAATTCATCCGGCTCGGCGCAGCAGCCCGGTTTAGTCCAACATACCGGGTCGACAGTTAAAAGTTTCAATTTCGACAGAGCTAAGGTTAGTCCTTTTGGTACTCTCTCCTCCGTAAATGAGAAAACGTGTGTTACCTTTTCTTCCTCTGATATGATTACTCTTGCTGCGTCATGGGAACGCACTTTGATTCTTAAATTCTCGCATGCTATCCCTTCCCCTCGAGATGTGTCTACGGGTTTGAATGATATGAAACTGAGGGGTAAATTTAGCTAGAGTTGGTTAAATTATTGCCACATAGCGATTAGGTTCGATAATGATGAGGATTTTAGACGAATTTGGTTAGGATCAACGTGGAATTTTTCTGGATGTCCTGCCCGTGTTTTTAAGTGGTCACCTAGTTTTTCGGTTAGGACGGAGACTTCGATCTGCCCGGTTTGGATTAGACTTCCGGGTTTGCCTTTGCATTTATTTCATCCATGCGCATTATACACGATTGCCAAGGCTGTTGGCAATCCCATCTTAGTTGATGCCCCGACGGCCACACATTCACGACTTTCAGTCGCCCGTGTGTGTGTCGAGATTGATCTTTTGGCGCCCAGAGTGCCCAAGATTGAAGTTGAATTTGAGGATCACATTCTTACGTAGCGCATCATCTATGAGAGAGTTCCATTGTATTGCTCTCTTTGTTTTCATGTGGGGCATGACCCGTCCAGTTGCTACATAGTTGGCAACAAAGAACGGCCTCCTCCACCCCAGCGTAAGAAGCCTATTGTTGTCACATCTAGACAACAGAAGGCGCAGCCAGCCCCTGCTAAAGCCTCTAAGGCTAACACCTCTCAGGCTGCTCCTAAGACCGCTAAAGGGAATGAGCCTGCCGTTTGGCAGGTTGTTACCAAAAAAGAAGCTAGAGAGACAGGGATGATCCCCAAGGGCGCGGCTGCCACCGGACAGCACTCGTACTTTGCATCGTTAGATTCCTTTGCTAGATAGGAAGAGGATTTAGTAGGCACAGATGACATTATTAGCGTGGGCAATAAAGATAGCGTGTTAGGTAGCGATGGCAGTGATCGAGATAGCGATATTGAGCGTTTTTTAGAGGACGACACGGAGTCCTCGACCGTCCCACATTTTTCTAGACTCGTAGAGTCTACCTCCCCCCGCCATGACGGTGAGGGATGCATGGATGATCCGATCATCGTGGAGCCTGAGACCCTTGCCATCGTGGTTTACGAGCCTCCCCCTCCTCCCCCTTCTTCTTCTTTTCCTTCTCTATCTCAGAATGAGTGTGGTCTTAAACGCACCCAATTTGAGATTTCTGAGTCCAGTCTCTCTCCCTCGGCGATGGTGCCTCTTACGACGGCACCGAAGCCCCCGGTTAAGAGACGTTTGTTGTCTTCTACTGCTGATCCTGGTGTCACCACTAGGGGCAAAGCTGCTTCTGACTCCTCGATATCCGCACGAGGAAGAACAGCTTCTCGCGGACCCTACTCCTGCTCGAAGGGGCGATCTTTATCTCCCTTGAAAGGGGGAGCATCTGCCTGGCAGGATACACCTCGGAGACGGGGCCGCTCCAGTCAGTGTCCTAGGTCTTCGTCTGAGTTGGTTGGTTAGTTTATGTCGATACCCATTCTTACATGGAACGCTCGTGGTCTGGCTAATACCGGAGCACAGAAGTGCATTCGACATCTCAACCGTGTTCATAGGTTTTCTTTTATTGGCATTTTAGAACCCATGGGTTCCAATGCTAATTTTGATTTTTATATTCGTTCTTTAGGTTTTGCGTCGGGACTTTATAATCGGTCTAACAAAATTTGGTTCTTTTCTTCCCCTCACTTCCAGCACCAAGTTTTGTTGGATACCGATCAAGTCCTCCATCTTTATATTTCTTCCCCCCTTCTTCCTCAGTCGATTTATGTCACTTATGTCTATGCCAGCACTATCTGTGTTGGTCGTTACGCCCTTTGGGACACCCTCCGTGAGATTTCTTTGGAAGTAGAGGGGTTTCCGTGGCTAGTCAGCGGTGACTTCAATATCTTCTTGCATTCACATGAGCGTGAGGGTAGTACCACAGACCATTCTCCAGAGATTCTGGATTTCGCACAGGCTATTGCTGACTGTGAGTTGATTGATGCGGGCTGCGAGGGCGATATTTTCACTTAGGAGCGCAATGGTTTGAGGGAAAGGCTAGATCGTGCTTTATTTAATGAAGCATGGTCGAATGTGTTTGCGGTTTCTGTAACACCCCAAACTAGGCGGATATTACAGTGCCGTAGAACCCCAACTAGGACCCACCAGGCAAATGAAAATGAATGAATTACACAGGATAACTGTAGTACCGAACCACATTACAACAATAATTACTCCGATGAGGAGTTTAGTTACAACACACCAGGACAATACCGAATATTAGTGTATTTATATGAAGATAAAATACACAACACTGAATGAAACGGAGTATCCAAATGAAAGTCTGCAGCGGAAAATAAAGGACAATAACATGAATAACTGAAAGATCGGGGGCCCCTACTAGTATCACTGGGACTCCTCGACATCAACATGCTATTCCCGTGCTTTTGCCTTGCCATGACCTGAAAAACAAAATCCCCAGCCGGGGTCAGTTACACAGAACAACAATCCTCAAGGGTTGAAAATACACAATCATGATTATATCTGAAGTTATGAAATATCCTGTCGAAACATACGCAATCAAACATGCTATATGAATCAACTAACAGTACGGCTCAAAGGGTGGTACCACACTACGCCCGGGATGGAAATGTGTTCGTGCACAAGCCACCAACGAGTATCGATCGAATACCCGTGTGGTCTTGTACCTAATCAGTCTCACGAGACAATATGACTCGTGTGCACAGTCCAATGTGAGGCCAACAACCAACACACGACTTAAACGTGCCCGACATGAAAATCCAACACATACCAACCGGCACGCCAGTATGACCCGGAATGCCACGATATAACAAAAGTGACATCGAAAATGAATAATGACTCACCGAGGTGGAATGGTAATGAAATAAATGACAGCTCAATGAAAAGATTGGAACCGTCGTTCCTTATGACTGAAGTGATTAATTGACAATAACAAGTTTTATACGGTTAATACACTGATGAATGAGTTATGATTATGAATGAACAACAACAAAAGGGATGAATATCCTTTTAACCGAGTAAGAATTAACTTACACAATACCGGTGACAATTATCCTTCCACGAACAACGTCCTAATGAGATATCGGTCGCTCGAACAACCTTGAATTATACAATATCCAACAACCCGTTCAATATACGAATCAAACACGAATATAACGAACTCAAAATGTCGATACGATTAAACTAAGTTCATTGGGGCATTATATCGAATACGTTGTGGCCAAACTCCGGTTGTTTACAATCAAATATCAATAAGCCACTATCAAATCCCCCAAGAAGTGTTTCAAACCAACAAACATCTTCCAAATGATCAATAATCCAAAATGAATATCCGAAAACGTGAGTATAACGACAATTAATCGAAAACCCCCAATTTCAACTCGATATTCAAAGTGTTCTTGAATAATCCCTCAATAATCCAATGAATCCTTATACAAACTCATAATCATATACATATCCCTTCATATAACATGATTATAACGTCCAAAACATCATATCTCAACACAATTCGAAAATCCAAGAGGTTTGATGAAGATTACCTTTGAAGATTCAAGCACTATGATTCGAAGAACACGCGATAGATCGATGATCCGAGCTTCACAACCGAATGAAAATGATTAAAAACCACACTCAAGTGATAATTGATGAAGAAATCTCTCCCTCAAGACCCTCTCTCGCGTATGAAGGTGAAAGAATGAAGAAATGAGCTGAAATGCTAAAAAAAACGAAATTATAGGGGTTTGCTGATGCTGTTTGACACGGCCCGTGCCAATCGGCACGGCAGCGGCCTGTGGCGGCGAGGGACTCGACCGTGTCCGCTTGACACGGTCGCGGCGCTTCGGCATTGACTCGACCGTTTCCTGGAACACGGTCGGGCGTCTGGGCAATCGGTTCTGGCTTATCCGGAAGAGTTCGACTCGGACGTGCCAGACGACACGGTCGAGTCCTGTGGCAGAGACTTCGGCATTTCCGAACGAGTACAGCACGGCCGTGTCGGACGACACGACCGAGTTCGGTCGGCAGTGATCGGCCAATAACTGAAAAATGAGCGGGTGAGCTAAAACGACCATAACTCTCTCGTCCGGACTCCGATTGACTCACCGTTTGAACCATTGGAAAGCTAACTCGATGCTCTATAATATTGCAAAGATTCAGAATTTTTGGAGTTACCAAAAATTAATGGTGATCTAACAAAGTCGAACTCATATGTGGAAAGTTGAAACAATGGACAATAACGATACACAACTCGAAGTTTTTCCGAACGGTGAACACGGGTGAATGAACATGATTGATGAATGATTATAAATGAGTGAAAATCCACTGAGTGACAATCACCGACTGATAATTACTGAATGAAAATGAATGAATTACAACCGGGTATTACATACTCCCCCGTTAAAAAGAGTTTCGTCCCCGAAACTAAGGGCCAAACAACTCGGGATAACTCTCCCGCATACTCTCCTCGGTTTCCCAAGTGGCCTCTTTGACTCCGTGTCTAGACCACTGAATCTTGACCAAAGGAATCGTCTTGTTCCTCAACTGCTTGATTCGTCGCTCTAACACTCGTACAGGACGCTCCTCATACGAATGATCATCCGCGATCTCGATTTCGTCGAACTGAAGTATGTGACTCGGGTCGGCAACATACTTCCGCAACTGAGAGACGTGAAACACATTATGAATCCTGCTCAAAGCCGGAGGTAAAGCCAGTCGATAGGCTAACTCGCCTACTCGATCCAAAATCTCAAACGGTCCAATGAATCTCGGACTCAACTTATCCCTCTTCCCAAAACGGAAGATACCACGACTCGGGGATACCTTGACCAACACGTGGTTACCTGCCTCGAACTCTAATGGTCGACGACGGTTATCTGCATATGATTTCTGTCGACTCTGAGCGGTCAACAAACGACTCCTGATCAAAGCTACCTTCTCACGAGCGGCTATAAGCATATCGGGCTCAGTGCCGATTGATTCTAATAGGTCGTCCCAACACAACGGAGATCGACAACGACGACCGTACAAGGCCTCGTGAGGTGCCATCTTAATGGAAGCATGCCAACTATTATTATACGTGAACTCGATCAATGGTAGTTGGGCTTCCCAATTGTCCTTATAATCGAGGACGCATGCCCTCAACATGTCCTCTAATGTCTGAATAGTCCTCTCTGATTGTCCGTAGGACTGAGGATGAAAGGCGGTACTGAGATTGAGCTGAGTTCCCATAGCACGATGAACTGATTTCCAGAAATGAGATACAAATCGTCCGTCACGATCGGAAACGATACTTTTAGGAGTACCGTGCAGTCTCATTATCTCCTTGATGAATAACTGGGAAAGTCTCTCGGGACCCCAAGTATCCTTAATCTCAAGAAAATGAGCTGATTTAGTTAAGCGGTCCACAATCACCCAGATCGTATTCATGCCACGACGACTCGTCGGCAAACTCGTGATGAAATCAATAGAAATGTCTTCCCACTTCCATTCGGGAATAGGAAGAGGTTTCAGCATACCTGCCGATCGCTGATGTTCAATCTTGACTTGTTGACAGGTTAAGCATCTCGAAACAAATTCTGCGACTTCTCGCTTCATATTACTCCACCAGTAATTTTGTTTCAAGTCCTTATACATCTTGCTAGACCCCGGATGAACAGAATAAGGGGTAGCATGAGCTTCTCTCAAAATCGAGTTTTTCAACTCATCATTCGCCGGTACACACATCCGATTCTTAAATCTCAAAAGTCCATCCTCGTGGATCACGAATCCAGGGGCTTTCCCCTGTACCACATCCTCGCGGATGAGCAACAAAATGAATCTGAACCCTGATTCTCCCTGATTTCCTCCTCAAGTGATGATGAAATCTCTAACATACAAAGCTGTCCCTGAACTTGCTGAAGCCGGACCTCGATCTCGGGTCTAAGGAATTCCTGCTGAAGCTCCTTCTGAAATCTTAAACGAGCAAGCATCTGCCCCTGAACGGACTTACGACTCAAGGCGTCGGCGACAACATTCGCCTTGCCCGGGTGGCAAAGGATCTCGATATCATAATCTTTGATTAGTTCCAACCACCGCCTCTGTCACATATTTAACTCCTTGTGAGTAAATATATACTTCATCTCTTGTGATTGGTGAATAACTGACAGGTGACGCCATAAAGGTAATGACGCCAAAATTCCAACGCTAAAACCACGGTTGCTAGCTCCGGTCGTGGGTTGGATAATTAATCAGCTAGTCCGAGGAAACTTCGGATTTACTTAACATCTTTCGGAGGTTGCAAATCTCGGATAGCCTCCGTCTTCTGAGGGTCGACACGATCTCTGACAGATGAAATTACATGCCCGAGAAAATCACTTCGGACATCCAGAACTCACAATTGGAAAGCTTACCATGAAGTTGCTCGCGTCTCAACACGTCGAGAACCTGATGAAGATGTACTTCGTTTTCCTCTCGATCACGAGAATAAGCCAAAATGTCATCGATGAATACAACAACAAACTGATCCAAAAAGTCGATGAAAACCCGATTCATTAATTCTATGAATACCGCAGGTGCATTAGTTAGCCCGAACGGCATAACTACGAACTCATAATGACCATGGCGTGTACGAAACGCCGTCCTTGCGATACCTGACTCTTGAATTCGCAGCTGATGATATCCAGATCTTAAGTCGATCCTGGAAAATACTGAAGCTCCCTGAAGTTGATCTAAAAGATCATCAATACGGGGTAAGGGATACTAATCTTGATCATCACCCTGTTCAACTCCTGATAATTAATACACACACGAAACGAACTATCCTTCTCCTTGACAGATCACACTGGTGCTCCCCACAGGGACGCATTCGGTTGGAGATACTCTTTCTCGAACTATCCTTCAAGTTGAATCTTCAACTCCTGTATTTCGGTCGGGGCCATCCGATACGGTGCCTTCGATAACGGGGACGTACCGGCTCCAACTCACTCCTGAATTCCACTACTCTATGTGAAGGCAACCAGATAACTCGTCTGGAAAATACGTCGCCAATCGATGACAATGATACCACGAATGATTGAACATTTCGATTGCCCTAGAATGGTCAATCAATAAAAAGTGATACAATGAATGATCGAACATCTCGATTGCCTTAGAAAAGCCAATCGATGAAAATGATACAATGAATGATTGAATGACTCGATTGTCTTAGAAAGGCCAATCGATGAAAATGATACAATGAATGATTGAATGACTCGATTGTCTTAGAAAGGCCAATCGATGAAAATGATGCAATGAAGGATTGAATAACTCGATTGCCTTAGGAAGGTCAATCGATGAAAATGATGCAATGAAGGATTGAATAACTCGATTGCCTTAGGAAGGTCAATCGATGAAAATGATACAATGAATGATTGAATGACTCGATTGCGGAATTTCTCTGCTTCCGCCATAATAATAATTCTACTGGAACAACAGGGATTACTTCCCTGAAGCACACATTCGACAACCAACGACGGAAAGATAGCGACCAAACGCTAACAAACACTGAGGATAGTATCAAGACGATTAAACCAACTAATACCGAAAATTACATCATCCTAAGATAAATTTACCACGATTAGGTCCATCAACCAATCGCGGTCACTAAGCTTACTTCGGTATGATATCCGAAAATTCTTCCATCATCAGGTAGACCGATGGTATGAGATCCACAAGCAATAGGACTATCCCGAAGTAAGTCTATTCAAACATGATTCGAAAGTGAAAGAATGCGGTGTACCATCATCAAAAGGTACACACAGGTTGAAATAAAATTACGAGTATACCTGAAATCATTCGGGCCACCGGATCGTCGATCCTCCTCATCACATGAATGCAGGACTTGTCGGCCCCGAACCGGACGCTCCGTCGATAAATACGAGTTCCAACTCTATTTGCCTCCATTGTCTTAAACGACGTTGACAAAGCGATCGATTCTCAACGCCGATTGCTTGGGCACGAGATGCGCAGCCGACTTGGAGTCCTTTCGGCAAAAACGGGCCTTATGCCCAAAATTCCCACAATTATAGCACGTGATAGACGGTTTCAGACAATCAGTGTTGTAATGACCCGGCGTTCCACAATTGAAACAGGTGATGGCCGAACAGGCCGCTCGGGACTGAGATCCCGCACGATTTTGCACCGTAGGAGGACGCTCAGAAACGATAGGACTCACACGAGGCTTCTTGAAGGTTGACTGACCGCCTTCGGATTGATTGCGCTTCGTTGATTTCTTGCTGACAGATGAAGGTTGTTGTTCAGCACTTTCCTTAGCAGCTGGCTCATACGGGAGAGTTCTCTCGATTAATCCGACCAGAGTGGCGCAATGATGATTGAGCAACTGCACATGGGCTATCATGGCCTGCATAAAAGTGAGTGGATCAACCCGAACATCTTCTGATCGAGCCGAGTCCTGGGCACGATTTCCCGGCAGCGAGTGATTATTTCTCGGGTTTCGGCCCGCACCGCGGCCTCTCCCCGTGCATCCCAGCGACTCTCTCCATCTTGAAGTAGGAAGGTCGCATAATGATTATATTTCCCGCATGATTATCACGTTATGATTACGTCATGAGATGATGAAAATGAGTATACATGCTCTAACTTAGTGATTATATGAATGATTTACTGAAGTGACATGATTATCTGATGAAATTCTTGAAATGATTATCTTGAATAACTTAACAAGATTAATAATATGATCATCCAGATCGACAACTGAGTAATGAAATGAATTGAGTAATTGATGAATTAACATGATCGTCACGATCATTAATCGAGTAATGAAATGAATTAAGTGATTAATGAGTTAACATGATCGTCTAATCACAATGAATGATGGTGTTTGAGGATTGTTAAATGATGAATGATGAATGAATGACTATTGCCGTAAATTATACCATGGCGTTAGAAATCTTACGCTTTTCGGTCGATTGGCTCGGCATTTGCACGGAGTCACACGTGACGCGAAAGTCCAATGATACTAGTCGATGACGATGATTTCAAATGAGACATGACTCGGAAGGTAGTATTTAAAACCACTCTCCGATACCAACTCTGTAACACCCCAAACTAGGCGGATATTACGGTCTGTAGATCCCCCAGGACCCACCAGGCAAATAAAAATGAATGAATTACACAGGATAAATGTAGTACCGAACCACATTACAACAATAATTACTCCGATGAGGAGTTTAGTTATAACACACCAGGACAATACCGAATACTAGTGTATTTTATATGAAGATAAAATACACAACACTGAATGAAACGGAGTATCCAAATGAAAGTCTGCAGCGGAAAATAAAGGACAATAACATGAATAACTGAAAGATCGGGGCCCCCTACTAGTATCACTGGGACTCCTCGACATCAACATGCTATTCCCGTGCTTTTGCCTTGCCATGACCTGAAAAACAAAATCCCCAGCTAGGGTCAGTTACATAGAACAACAATCCTCAAGGGTTGAAAATACACAATCATGATTATATCTGAAGTTATGAAATATCCTGTCGAAACATACGCAATCAAACATGCTATATGAATCAACTAATAGTACGGCTCAAAGGGTGGTACCACACTACGCCCGGGATGGAAATGTGTCCGTGCACAAGCCACCAACGAGTATCGATCGAATACCCGTGTGGTCTTGTACCTAATCAGTCTCACGAGACAATATGACTCATGTGCACAGTCCAATGTGAGGCCAACAACCAACACACGACTTAAACGTGCCCGACATGAAAATCCAACACATACCAACCGGCACGCCAGTATGACCCGGAATGCCACGATATAACAAAAGTGACATCGAAAATGAATAATGACTCACCGAGGTGGAATGGTAATGAAATAAATGACAGCTCAATGAAAAGATTGGAACCGTCGTTCCTTATGACTGAAGTGATTAATTGGCAATAACAAGTTTGATACGGTTAATACACTGATGAATGAGTTATGATTATGAATGAACAACAACAAAAGGGATGAATATCCTTTTAACCGAGTAAGAATTAACTTACACAATACCGGTGACAATTATCCTTCCATGAACAACGTCCTAATGAGATATCGGTCGCTCGAACAACCTTGAATTATACAATATCCAACAACCCATTCAATATACGAATCAAACACGAATATAACGAACTCAAAACGTCGATACGATTAAACTAAGTTCATTGGGGCATTATATCGAATACGTTGTGGCTAAACTCCGGTTGTTTACAATCAAATCTCAATAAGCCACTATCAAATCCCCCAAGAAGTGTTTCAAACCAACAAACATATTCCAAATGATCAATAATCCAAAATGAATATCTGAAAACGTGAGTATAACGACAATTAATCGAAAACCCCCAATTTCAACTCGATATTCAAAGTGTTCTTGAATAATCCCTCAATAATTCAATGAATCCTTATACAAACTCATAATCATATACATATCCCTTCATATAACATGATTATAACGTCCAAAACATCATATCTCAACACAATTCGAAAATCCAAGAGGTTTGATGAAGATTACCTTTGAAGATTCAAGCACTATGATTCGAAGAACACGCGATAGATCGATGATCCGGGCTTCACAACCGAATGAAAATGATTAAAAACCACACTCAAGTGATAATTGATGAAGAAATCTCTCCCTCAAGACCCTCTCTCGCGTATGAAGGTGAAAGAATGAAGAAATGAGCTGAAATGCTAAAAAAAACGAAATTATAGGGGTTTGTTGGTCTGTCGGACACGGCCCGTGCCGATCGACACGGCCCGTGCCGATCGGCACGGCCGCGGAGCGCAACTGGCCGGCAGGGACTCGACCGTGTCCGCTTGACACGGTCGCGGCGCTTCGGCAATGACACGGCCGTTTCCTGGAACACGGTCGGGCGTCTGGCGTCGGTTACGCTTATCAGGAAGAGTTCGACTCGGTCGTGCCAGACGACACGGTCGAGTCCTGTGGCAGAGACTTCGGCATTTCCGGACGAGTACAGCACGGCCGTGTCGGATGACACGGCCGAGTTCGGTCGGCAGTGATCGGCCAATAACTGAAAAATGAGCGGGTGAGCTAAAACGACCATAACTCTCTCGTCCGGACTCCGATTGACTCACCGTTTGAACCATTGGAAAGCTAACTCGATGCTCTATAATATTACAAAGATTCAGAATTTTTGGATTTACCAAAAATTAATGGTGATCTAACAAAGTAGAACTCATATGTGGACAATAACGATACACAACTCGAAGTTTTTCCGAACGGTGAACACGGGTGAATGAACATGATTGATGAATGATTATAAATGAGTGAAAATCCACTGAGTGACAATCACCGACTGATAATTACTGAATGAAAATGAATGAATTACAACCGGGTATTACAGTTTCTACCATCACTCACCTGCCTAGACTTCGGTCGGACCATGCGCCCCTTCTTATCCAGTGTCGCTTCTCCGTGACTCGTCACAAGTCGTCATTCCGTTTCCAGAATATGTGGATCCGGCATCACACATTCCTGGACACTGTTAGGGAGGTCTGGATTATCTGGCATGTGTAACCTACAGGCCAAACTCCTTAGGGTTAAGCGCAGGCTGAAACAGTGGAACTGGTCTGTTTTTGGAAAGCTTCATACGAAGTTGGATATGGCCTTGAAGGCTGCTGGCGAGGCCGAGCGGCGATATGATTCGGATCCTACTCCGGAGAATAGAACCGCTATGCACCGTTTTCGTGCTGAGTACCATCTTCGTCTCTCTATGGAGGAAGATTTCTGGAAACAGAAAGCCGCAGTTCGTTGGGTTACTGAGGGCGAGCGCAACAACCGGTTCTTTCAGGGTTTTGCAAAGCAGAAGCGTTGTCAGTTGCATATTCACAGCATTGAGGATGGTGGTACGACGATCGCTGTAGAGTCAGACATCCGATCATCCGCTGTGAATTTCTTTAGGACTCTGCTTACATCCGATGGTGATGTTCTCGTCCCCCCGGATGACACTTGTTTTCCATCTATCCCCTGTTCTTTTAATTCTGATAGCTTGTGTGTCCCACCCTCTCCCCAGGAGATTCGTGCTGCGGTGTTTGATATCGATCCTCACAGTGCTTCTGGGCCTGACGGGTTCTCATCTTTGTTTTTTCAGCATTGTTGGGAGATTATCTCTTCTGACGTGGAGGGGGCTGTGCTCGAGTTTTTTGAGGGTCATCCTATGCCTCCAGCTTTCACGGCGACTACGGTCATCTTGATCCCGAAGAAGCCTGTTCCGAGCGGTTGGTCAGATTACCGGCCTATTAGTCTGTGTAATGTGACCAATAAGATTATCACGAAAATCCTTAACGCTTGGCTTGCTCCTCTCCTCCCTCTGATTATCTCTCCGAACCAGAGTGGATTTGTTCACGGGCGGGTTACTACTGATAATATCCTTCTGGCCCAAGAACTTATTCACGACCTCCACGTCACGGACATTCATGGTGTCCCGAACCTTGCGCTGAAGCTTGATATGGCTAAGGCGTATGATAGGGTTCACTGGAAGTTTTTACGTGAGGTCCTGGTGAGGATGGGATTCCCAGCTAGATGGATTCTATTCATCTGTCATTGCGTCGAGAGTTGCACGTTCTCCATTTTGGTGAACGGCAGTCCGGCCGGCTATTTTGCCTCTAGTCGGGGTTTGCGTCAGGGCGACCCTATCTCTCCGTCGCTCTTCGTTCTTGCTACTGATTATTTATCGCGCTGCTTGGACCGATTCATTCGAGACCATCCTTTGATGAGGTATAGGACAGCTGGACAGCCTTTCCCCGTCTCGCACCTATCCTACGCCGATGACATCATTATATTCACACGAGCTGTGGATGATGGTCTCGTTGATCTTATGCGTCTCCTGGATCACTACTCTATGGCTTCGGGCCAGATGATTAGTATCCAGAAGAGATCTTTTATTCTTGCTCCTAAACATGCGCCTTGTTGGCATCAGAGAGTTCACGATCTTACTGGTTTTCGCCAGGGCGATCTCCCCATCACCTATCTTGGTGTGCCCCTTTACAAAGGCTTTATGAGATGAGAGCTATTTGCTGGGGTGAAGCAACGGATGTTGGATAGGATCTCTGGTTCCCATCGCCACCTTGCTTTTGGGGGACGCCTGGCTCTTATTAAGAGCACTCTCTGCACAATTCCTCTACACCTGCTTCAGGTGTTGGACCCTCCACAGTACATTATCCAAGAGCTCGAGCAAATCATTGCGAGATACTTCTGGGTGGTGTTGGTCCGAAGAGGAAGACGCACTGGGTCCGTTGGCGGCAGATTTGTCATCCGGTCTCTGAGGGAGGCCTCGGGATTCGGAGCCTTTCGGATATGGCGAGAGCTTTTAGTTATAAGCTCTGGTGGCGCCTACGCGCGGGCACGTCTCTGTGGGCGCAGTTTATGCTCCGCAGAAACTGCTTTGCTGGCCTCTATACGCCTATGCGTACCGCTCTTAAAGCTCGTGCCAGCCACCCTTGGCGCCGTCTCCTCCACGTGGGTATTGAGGCTCAGGAGTTCATACGCTGGACTCTTGGTCGTGGCTGCGGGGAGGTCAGCTTTTGGGACGATACTTGGATTGGGGATAGGCCTATTTCTTCTTTTCATCAGGTTACTGGTAGACCCCATCTTAGGATTCATGAGTTATGGGTTGATAGGACGTGGGACATGGTTAGATTGTAGTCTATTGTTGGAGAGGAGCTAGGATTTACCCCTCAGTTCATCCAGGAGATCTCCGCGATTCCCATCGCCGAGGAGGATTCGGATAGTATGTGCTGGACTTTTACCTCTTCGGGTGCGTTCTCATTGTCGTCGGCTTGGTCTCACATCAGGGTGAGGGGTCAGGCTAATCTTTTTTACAGGGCCATCTGGACTGCTTTACTTACACCGACCACTTCGGTGTTTATTTGGCGACTTCTCATGCGACGGATACCGACTGATGACATTCTACAGAGGAGGGGCGTTTCACTGGCTTCTAGATGTTTGTGCTGCTCGCATACCCTTACCCAGACCTATCATACTGAGACCATTGCCCACCTTTTCTTGGAGAGTGATGTGGCTCGTGACGTGTGGGAGTATTTTGGCGTATGGACACATTTATCCCTACCCCATACTCAGAATATCTTTGAGCTCCTGAGTTTTTTCGCACACCGCACACACTTTAGGCACGCGACTTTCATTATTCCTTGTCTGATCCTTTGGTTCATCTGGACAGAAAGGAATAGTGCAAAGCATAGGGCGGTTACTTTTCTTTCGTCTCATGTTATTGTGCAGGTGGAGCGCCATGTTGCTTTATTAGCTTCTGTGGGGCTTATTTCATCTGAGTTCTGGGCGGGTTGCTCGCCGCCTGATCGTTTCCATCGAGCTACATCTTTCCCCGCTCAGACTCGTAGCCCCATCCCGGTAGTTTGGCTTCGACCCGAGACCCCTTGGATCAAGCTGAACACGGATGGTTCGTTCGATAGAGACACACCGATTGCGGGTGGGGGAGGTCTGATTAGAGATCACCACGGAGATCTCCTTCTTGCTTTCCATTCCTCTTTTCAGGCCTCTTCAAGTTTTGATGCGGAGGTTCAGGCGTTGGCGATTGGATTGATTCTAGCTTCCCAGAGATCGAGACATATTTGGATTGAGCTTGATGCTGCTGCTGTGGTGACCCTGCTATCATCTGGCCATCGGGGCTCTTGGCAGGTTCGTCACACTCTTATGCGTATCCGACACATTCTCAGAGATATTCAGTTCAGAGTCACTCACATTTTTCGGGAGGGCAACAGGCGGGCCGACTATCTTTCTGAGCTCGGCATGTCGTCCCTCGGCATTCAGACTTATACTTACGATACTGCTCCTCCGTTTCTTCTCTCCCTTATACGGATGGATCAGCTTGGTTATCCGTCTTTTAGATTTAGATAGGTTTTTATTTTATTGATTGCTTGCTTGCCTTATGCGGTCCGCACATTAGCCCACGTTTTAGTGGTGCACCTTGTATTGATCTAGCGGGCCGTAGGCACTTTAGATTTTAGTTTCTGGAGTATGGCCCATTTTTGGTCATAATTCGGAGTTGAGTTATTTTAGTCTACGGGTCCGCACATTAGCCCACGGTTTGTGGTGCACTTTGTATTTCTTTAGCGGGCCGTAGATTTCTTTGATGTTTGGACCCGAATTATGGCCCATTTTTGGTCATAATTCGGGGCTGATACTTTGTATTTCTTGATTTCTTCTTATCTACAGGTTGGTGGGTCCCGCCTCAACCCCCCGTCCACTCTGGACGCTTTTTCTTTAAAAAAAAAAGTGGTTTCTATGATTTTTTTTTTAATTTAAGGTGCTACTTACACCTACCCGCATTGTGATTGAAATGGAATATGCTGCTTGTTGACAACTCTTTAACCGCATCGTAACTGCAGGGAGATTCAGTGAACATGAGGTGTGTTTAATTTTCGACTAATTTTTATTTAGTTGGTTGTCTATAACTGGCTTGCAATATCTTCAAATTTCACTGGCTATGATTTTTGTATAAAACTTTCAGGCTCATTACTTCTTCCAGCAGCTAATCTCGGGAGTAAGCTATTGTCATTTTAGGGTAAAAAATATTTAAGCTATTGATTAAGTAAGTATCCTATTAAAAAAAAGAATAAATAGAAATATTTTATAGGCTTTAATTTTATTCTGTGTGATGTAAGACTTGTGTGTTGTTGTAACACCCCCAATCCGCTCAGGGATATTACACGCCGTAGAACCTTTCCTCAAGGATCTACCAGGCTGGTAACAACATATAACAACTCAACCATGCCTTTAAGGCTAAAATGACTCAGTAGACCGATTTGGTCTTTCAATAAAAATATACAACTCAATTACAACATATACCCACGCAGGGGTCAAAATACAATAAACTCCCGTACAACGGGAAAAGATCTTGCGGCGGAAAAGAAAATACAACTAGACCAATACGACATCAACGGATCATATTTTGATTATTATAGTTCATCTTTAATAATCCTTAGTGCCGACCATGAGTTAAGCTCCAAAACCTGAATGCAAAAATAGACATCCACCCCCCGAATACTCGGGGGTTAGCAAAACTCCACTGTTTTGCTAGTGCAAGTACAAAGTGCAAATACGAACCATACAATTCACATTCCACGAATAACAATAACTAGGAATCCTCAAAGATCCAAACGAAACGAAAAGTACTTCTCTAGGCAAGAGTTTGAGAAAACCTTTAAAAATCAAAATATCATAAATCAATGGAAATAATTTATAAAACGGTTTAGAATGCCATCGAGAGTTTTAATAGAAAACAATTTAGGATTATCAAATCCTACTTTTCAAAACCCAAAAGACAAAAGGGGGTCATCGCCCCAAAGGTTTACTTTCCGTAAAATGACCTTTACCAAACCGTTGGGATTTTAGCCCCAAATCCATAAAATGACTTTTACAAAACCATTGGGATTTTAGCCCCAAATCTCATCAACTCACAGTACACAAGAATGACCACAAGGTTCGTCTCCCAACATCAAAATCCACAAATAAAGGATTTAAAACAAACAACAAAATACTCTAGTGTCATCCTAGCCAAGTAAGCCAAACGAACAACTTACCTCTTACACACTTAGTCGATGCATGCAAACATGAAAACCGTTCAAAAGCGCTCATTTCCGGAAATGCCAATATCAAATCACATTTTTAAAATACACCACAATTAATCGTCGATCCACGTCTCTATGGACCCCTACCGAGACCCCGTCGGATCTAACCCGTAGTGGTTAAAAGCAAGCTCGTCGATCCACGTCTCTGTGGACCCCTACCGAGACCCCGTCGGATCTAACCCGTAGTGAGCATACACACACACACGTTACTCATGCAATACCAATATGCTAAGAATGTAAGTTCATTAAGAATACTCACTAGAGATGGCAATTAACTCGACACCATTATCAAACTCTTCAAAACACAAATAACAAGATTAAATACGGAATACACGACTCCATAACTTTCAACAATAGGAGTATCATCATCAAATCCTTCAACGTTCAAAATAATCAAATCATAATCAATTCCCAAAACACGTCGTTCACAAAACACACACGCATTTTGAAAGAAAGCCTTTAACGAGGCCAAACCGAAATCTTTTGAAACTTCATTTCAAACAACCAAACAAACACAGCAAGACGATCACCGATCATCATATCCACAAAATAATAAAAGTATGGGCAAGGTACTTGCCTCGAATAACCACAACGCGGAGAATCGGCCGAAGTAGGTTGGCACGAACCGACTACGAACTCGCCGACTCCACCGAACGACAATCCGCAACAATGAACTATGAACGAAAACAATAACAACGAAAATGAATTCCGTAATATGACTCAAAGCCGTTGAATTCAAAGAACGAGTGACGAAAGTTCAAGGATTTCCCCCAAAACGGCCAAGAACACGATTCGTCCCGACAAAACACGAAAATGGAATTCCAAGTTGAAATATGGATATACAATCCATAGTGTTGCTACCCAAAATATTATCCGAAGATAGATATTGCTGGAATGGATGGGATAGCAAACAAATGCAAGAGCACTTCCGTGAGAAAGATAAATAACACAAGATTTGCCGGGGTTGTTAGTCCCGGGCTTGAATGCTCTCGCGAGATATTATTAATACCAATATTCGGGGATACAAGTACTAATGTAAGAATACAATTACAATGAGTGTAAAGATTCTTGTTATCTTAGCTAGTGAGCGTGTAGATTGCCGGAAGAACCAGATTTGATGCTCTGTGAGTTCTTGTAACAAAGGAGATGAACAATCGCGGCGGTGAGAGATCGACCGTCTCTCACGGCGAGTATTTCGCTGGATGCTTGGGCTCCGGGGCTTATGAATCCTTTGGAATCTGTCTAGTGGAGACTTGCTTTGCCTGCGATCGTCTTACGGACGAGAGATTTGGAGAGAAGTCTGAGATGGATTAGGTGAGGTAGCCGGGAGCTTGATGATATGTATGTTCTTGATATTTAGTGAATGTATCGGAATGTGAGAGAATGAGTTACGGCGTAAGTCGAATGAATTCGAACCGTTGGTGGAATGAATTTCGAACCTTTTTCCAGTAGGAGGAGGTTCTCTATTTATAGGGCTTGGAATCGCGGGCGATCGCCTTTTGCAATATAATAATCGGGCGATCGTCTTTTAGCACATGGGCTGTCCCCTCAAAGTCTGCGGAGTTCTTTGGCGATCAACTATGCGGTCGATGGGGAGCTTACACGCGTCTGAGTTCTTTGTCACGGGTGGTCCCACGACAACTTTCGGCGCGCATCTTTGGTAGGTGAGGTAGGTGACAGGCTGTGGTCAAAGGTCTTGTCTGTCAGCAAAAGATCTTATCTGCTAGCGAAGATCTTGTCAGCGCCTTTGGTGGATCTGCACGTGGGTGCTTTTCTGAGATCCAGTCCTTGATGACTTTGACGGGCGATTGTCTCTGCTCGGGGCGTAGGTCGATTGCCCTTAGCCGGTCACTAGAGTAGATCGCCAGCTGCCAAAGGGCGATCGCCTTGGGAGTCGATCGCTAGGTAACTGATGGTGGTTTGATATCTTCGACTTGGCGAGCTAGCCATAGTTTGACTGGAGTTGACTTGGTCGCTCGGCCTTATAGTCGATCGCCTGTCGGGATGAATAAATCGTGACACAACAATTTCCCCCCAGCTCGCTCATACGTTGGAAACGTGGGGTGAGGTGGCTCTCTTGGCGATCGCTGAACTTTTGACGAGCGACTTCGTGTTTAACTGAGCTGGCGATCATCTTTGAGCTGATATACTCTGGGTTCGGACGACCTGGTTGGCCGCTGAACTGCGCGGGAAAAAACAATGGGCGTGGAAAAGTCTCCGTGCACGTGTCGGGCTTCTATTGGAGGACGTCAACGGTCATTAATGACTCCTCGGCTGACGCGTCCTTGAAAAGACGCGTACGCGGGTCTCGAGGGGGTCCATTGATGCGTCGTTTGAGATCCGACCCCTGAGGTTTCCCTTATTGCAAACGAGTCCCTGCCTTCTCCTATAAAAGGGTGCGGTGCTGCAGTTACATACTCACGCGTACTTTTTGGAGGAAGAAGGACTTGCTGCCGAATTTTCTGAAGATCTTAGTGCCGATCGTCGTTCGATTTCACTTTAGGGTAAGAAAAATCCTTTTCTCCTTTTCTGTTTCTGAGAATGGCCGGAACCTCATCATCGTGTGGAGCGGGAACCAGTTCTGCCGCCGGGACATCGACTGTCCGGGGAGAAACTTCTTCCGTCTTCCACCTGGAGACGGCGGCTGAAGCTATTCGGGCCGGAATCGACCCGGCTGAAGTCGAGGCTTTGTTCAATGAGGCCGATGTTGCTAAGGAGTCGGCTGCTGAAGAGAGACAATCGCAGATCGAGAGAGATCTGGCGATCAGGGCTTACTGGGAGCAACATAGTGTTTTCGGTCGGGCCTATAGGGCTTTCGCAGAGATAATGGAGAGGTTGGCCGTTCCTACTCCGAGATTCGATTTCCGGGGGTACTCGGTCGCCTATCCCTATATGCTTCCCAAACGGTCGCAATACCGTGCCGCGCAGCGATCGTTGTGGTCGCTCGGCCAAATACGGAGTTCGACGACCAGGAGAGATCTGGCCGTCTGGAGGACAAGATTCCATGTTCCTTCAGATGTGGACATGTTCGCGCCGGCGGAGAATGAACTAGCCGACCAGCCTCCGATGGGTATGGTCGCAGTGAGTGAGGCCGTTATGGAGGCCGGGCTGCGCTTCCCTCTATCCTTTGCGGTCTCCCATCTGTTGGCCGCGTGGAATGTGGCGCCACTTCAGCTGACGCCAAACGCCTGGCTCCAAATTATCTGCACCCTCACCCTTTTCGGCGGTCACCGCCTGTACCGTCTCCCATCGCCGTTGGAGATGAACCATTTGTTTAAACTGACGGCTCATAGAGGGTTGGTCGGCGGTTACCATATTCAAGGCCGATCTGGTCGGGTGATTCATGGAGTCCCGAATAAGATACGGGCGATCGACGAAGTGGTTACGGGTCGCCGGCAAGTGGAGAGCTTCGAGTGACAATCCACGGCGAGCCGAGATCCCCAGAATTTCGGGAGAGGAATCCGTAAGGGTTTAGACTCTCCCTTCGTTTGGATGCGTTTTGGGTGATCTAATTTGATTTACATTTTGCGAGGTTTTCACATTCCGCGATCGGAGCCGCCTTTTGACTTTCGTTGTGCAGGAGCGGATAAGGAGCTTGTCGGACGACGACCTTGACGCCACTCGGATCAATAAGGAGAGTCGTTGGTTGTCGGCTCGACTATTCCGTTTCCCGAGACATCTCTCGGTGCCAGGTATGAGTTTCTGCGACCTTCACTTACTAGGCGATCGCCTTATTTGAGGACCGTATCTGATTGTTGATCGATCGTCTTTAACTGCAGAGGTTCGCTTTCCTCGCTTTTTGGAGCCTCCGACGGAGATCGCTATGTCGAACCCAGGAGTCCTAGGTCGTCTTCGCCATAAGAGGTCGACTCGGGCCCCTCCTGTTGCATTGCCTATAGTTCCGGAGGCGGAGCCTCGCGTGGAGCCGGAGCCTCGCGTGGAGCCGGTCGTGGTTGAGGAGGAAATTCCGGAGGAGGGGCTTTGGGCGAATCGCAAGAGGCCGAGGCCGGAAGAAACTTCGGTTCCTGCCCCGGGCGATGAAGTGCCGATCGCCGCGTCTCCGATCACCATTGTTGCTCCGGAGAGCGAGCCGCCCTCTGCGGCTTTTATGCGGGAGATGGCGATCGCAGATGCAGAGACTCCTCGAGGGAAACCGTTTTTCGGTCGGGATCCCAAGAAGGCTGAGAGGTAGATAGCATTTTTGTGTTGAAGATTGCATCTGCGTAGGAGTTGTATTAACTTTGTTGTTTTGATGCAGGATCCGTCGCGCAGATCCGTCTTGCCCGCCGATGGTCGTGGATTTCCTAGCGAGCCGATCTCCTCGCCATTCCTGCGACATTCCTCCATACGTTAGCAAGGCTGCTTCTGCTCTGCCAAAGGCATGGACGACTGATCTGGATGCGATTGCTCGACAGCGATCGGCGAGTTCGATGCACGCTGTTCTCGCCCTTTCTCTTCAGACGGCGACCATGGCTGTCCAGGCTGCTCAGGAGTTTGAGGGGCAGCCCTCCACTATTCGCCTGCAGGAGGATCTCGAGGCGGCTCGGAAAGAGAACGCCGAGTTTGCTGACAAGATCGCGGCGATGGAGAAGGACTCTCTGGAGGCGGCCAAGCGGGCGAGCCATGAGCTTGAGCTGGAGAAGAAGGAGACTGAGAAATATCGTATGGCGGTTGACCGATTTCGGGACCAGATGCAGAATGCCGTCCAGGCGCGGAACGTTGCTGAAGAGGAGGCCGATCGCCAGAAGGTGACGATCGCTCGGCTGACCAGCGAGCTGACGGAGGCGAGGGAAAAGATTGCTGCGAGGGAGGCCGAGCTCCAGGGGTCGCAACAGGCGATGGCGGAGCTGAAAGGAGAGGTTGAGGCGACCAAGGCCGATCCCTTCCAAAACTTGGAGTATGTCAGCGAGTTCGCCTATTATTTGGCGTTCGCCGACTCGATCCGAGCGGCTAAGAAGGGAGGTTTGGAGGTCGGGCCTCTTGCCGATAACTTCAAGGCGTATGCGTTGGAGCATCCTCTCCATTCAGCTTTCTCCTTGCCGATCCTGGATCTTGCGGACATCGGCGTGGATTTGAGCTGGTATCCGTCTCCAGCCAATCTTGCTCATCCCGACGCTCCGGAAGATGAGGGGACCGTGCCGAATGCTGATGGCGAAGGCCAGGCAGGGGCCTGAGGCACTTCATTTTTGACGTTTTTAGCTTACTTCCTTGTAGTTTTGTAGTTTTCTTTTGTAGCACTTAGGACTTCGGGCGACCGTGTACTTTGATCTTCTCAAGCAATGAACTGAATGTTTGATTATCTTCGATTACTTGAATGAATGGTTATTTTTGAGTCTTTGTTTGACTTTGTACAAATGTGTGAGGAGAGATCGTTGCGAGGGTAGTTCCAAATGAATTGATAAACTCATAAAGACAACTTTCTACAACAAATTCGATCGCTGCACTACATCTGAAAAAATGACGATCTCCCAATGTGGTTGAATAGCGACGATCGTCATGTAGGTAGTCCGCACTCTTATTGCCCATTGTTTTTATTCACTTAGTGGAAGTAAGGGGATGAAAATAATTCCTTGAGTGAGCGGTCTTCAACTTTGTCGAATCCTCGGGGACGGTCGTCCATCTTGAGGAACCGTGCACGATCGCGGAGTTCGATGGACCGACTCCTTGATCATGTCTTGATGCGCGAAGACATTGAGTGTCTCGTGACTCACTTTATTATGAGGGTCCTCTGTTAGGCTGCGCCTCGCCTCGTATTTAAACGAAGGGCGTGCGGTCTCGGTCTAGAGGAGTCCTTGCGCGGGGCAGCGTCGGATGAATCAACTCCACGCCCGCGGCTTGTTAGCTCTGCTTCCACCTCGGCCAGCCATGGAGATGGCCGACCTCGACGGTGTACGTTGAGACGGGGGTTGTGGCACGTCGCATTGTCCGGGTTCACCATGTTAGATGATGAACCTTTGAGGGCGAGCGATCGTGTCCACTGATTTATTTTGGAGGGCCCTCAGACTACGCCGGCCTCGTATTTAAATGAAGGGCGGGCGATCTTGGCCTAAAGGGACCTTGCATGGCCTAAGCAGTCGGTTCCATCGACCACCAGGACCATGGCTGCACTCTTCCACCTTGGATCGTCATGCAGATGCCGACCTTCGACGGTTGACGTTGTGCGGGGGAGGCGATCTCGTGCCTTAGTCCATCATGTTAGATGGTGAACTGTAGATGGCGATCGAGTCCTCCAGTTTCTTAAATAAGGGGGGAGATCGAGGAGACTTCCGAGGTCTTCTTTTCTTGATTGAAGCATGTAGGGACGGTCGTCGAGGCTGGTCCGGGGGTCGGCTCAGATGAGCTTTCCAGCCTGTTTTATGTTTGACTCGGACGATCGTCTATAGAGAATGGTAGGGGCTTCGGCTAAACCAATAAGCTGTCCAACTTGCCCTCCTCGAACAATCTCCAAAGCTGTTTGAGGAGGTCGCGGCATTTGTTGGTGCTGTGGCCGGGACTCTTATGGTAGGCACAATATTGATTGTTGTCCAGGTGACCGTGGTCCCTTATCGCCTTTGGCTTTTTGAGCTCTTCGTGCCCCTTGATGGCATAGAAAATATGTGCCGGAGTTCTGTTGAACCTATGGAGGAGATGGGCTTCCATGTCCTCGAAAGCCTTGAGATCTCCGAGTGATTTGGCGATCGCCTTCTTTGCTTTGGCGATCGCTATCTTCTGGACAAGAGGTGGCGTTTCTTCGCCTAAGCGGAGGGTGAGTAGCCTTTGCCTGGCCAGAAAGTTGGCAGCTTTAGCGCGGAAGATCGCGTAAGTCGGGGGAATATCCTTGGAGAGATGTCTGAACATGGGAGAGTGACCATGGAATCCCCCAATGACCGAATAGAGAGCGAGCTCGTCACTGACGGGTTCGCCGGTGAGGATGATTTCGTCCACTCGGTCAATGTAATCCGCGTCGGTTTCGTCCTTCCCCTGCTTGATTTTTATCATGCGGTGGGGGCCTTCTGGTCTGGCGACCTTGCTGGCGAAGTATGACGTGAAGTCATTCGCCAGTTTCTTAAAAGAGGTGATTGATCGTGGTGGTAGTGAGACGTACCACCTATGGGCCAGCTCGCCCAATGTCAACGGGAAGATCCGGCACTTAGTTGCATCAGATGCCCCATACCCAGTCATGTAGATTCGGAATTTACTCAGGTGCGTTTTGGGGTTTGATCTCCCCTCATACAGAGGTGTTTCGAGAGGAGCGATCGTTGGTTGTATGGGGGCAAGCTCGATGTGGACCGCGAGTGGCTCGGTCGGCCCGGTGATCTTTTTGCTGGTGCTTGCCCCAGTGTCCAAGAGTGCTTTCATCTCGTCGAGCTGGCGTTGTATGGCGGCCATCGCCGTGGCCTGGCTGCTCGCGGCTCGGCGCTCGGAGCGGGTGCCGAGGCGATCCAGTACTGATCCCCTGGCGATCGGGGCGGGAGTCAGATGGCTGGCCTGCGTTCGGCTGTGAGGCGGGTAGGCCGAAGTCCTGGTGACGGATTCGGATTCCGTCTTGTCAAGGTTGGAAATAGAATGCCCCGGTCGCGGGGCCGGAGTCGCGCTAGCGATCGAATATGGATCTGTCGGTCGTGCGAGAGCCTTTCCTCGCGAATTGGGGCTTTTGACGATCGCTCATTCGTTGGCAGTTGAATTTCCGTTTTCCCATGCGGCGGATGATCGAGGAGTTATTGCGGGCGACGCACATGCTCTCCGTCGCTTCTCGGGATGGCCATAGCCTCCTCGATCATTCCTCGGTTTGGAACCGATCGAGTGAGAGGTGGGGCCATCTCTCGAATGCGGGATCGAGAGTCTCGCGTTGCTGCGCTTCCCCAGCCGTCGGTGGGGTTGAATTGGCCGGAAATGGTGTCCGGCGGTTCGGAGAGCAGCCTTCTTCGATGTACCGGCGGATGTCATGATTCTGAAGGTTTTCTTTGAAGTGCAGTGAGTGTCACTTCAAGTATATGCCCCGAGAACAGTGAGTGTTCTTCGGGACGGTAGGAATAAAAATGTGATGGTTAGATCCCCTCCTTCTAGCGCCAATTGTTGCTACCCAAAATATTATCCGAAGATAGATATTGCTGGAATGGATGGGATAGCAAACAAATGCAAGAGCACTTCCGTGAGAAAGATAAATAACACAAGATTTGCCGGGGTTGTTAGTCCCGGGCTTGAATGCTCTCGCGAGATATTATTAATACCAATATTCGGGGATACAAGTACTAATGTAAGAATACAATTACAATGAGTGTAAAGATTCTTGTTATCTTAGCTAGTGAGCGTGTAGATTGCCGGAAGAACCAGATTTGATGCTCTGTGAGTTCTTGTAACAAAGGAGATGAACAGTCGCGGCGGTGAGAGATCGACCGTCTCTCACGGCGAGTATTTAGCTGGATGCTTGGGCTCCGGGGCTTATGAATCCTTTGGAATCTGTCTAGTGGAGACTTGCTACTTCTGCCGATCGTCTTCTGGACGAGAGATTTGGAGAGAGAAGTCCTGAGATGGATTCCGGTGAGGTAGCCGGGAGGTTGATGATATGTATGTTCTTCAGTATTTCCGTGAATGTATCGGAATGTGAGAGAATGAGTTCTGAGCGTAAGTCAGAATGAATTCGGAACCGTTGGGGGAATGAATTTCGAACCTTTTTCCAGCAGGAAGAGGTTCTCTATTTATAGGGCTTGGATACGTCGGGCGATCGCCTTTTCTGCAATATAATAATCGGGCGATCGTCTTTTAGCACATGGGCCTGTCCCATCAAAGTCTGCAGGAGTTGCTGGTAGTCAACTATGCGGTCGAATGGGGAGCTTACACGCGTCCTGAGTTGCTGTCACGGGTGGTCCCACTGACAACTTTCGGCGCGCATGCTGGTAGGTGAGGTAGGTGACAGGCTGTGGTCAAAGGTCTTGTCTGTCAGCAAAAGATCTTATCTGCTAGCGAAGATCTTGTCAGCGCCTTTGGTGGATCTGCACGTGGGTGCTTTTCTGAGATCCAGTCCTTGATGACTTTGACGGGCGATCGTCTCTGCTCGGGGCATAGGTCGATTGCCCTTAGCCGGTCACTAGAGTAGATCGCCAGCTGCCAAAGGGCGATCGCCTTGGGAGTCGATCGCTAGGTAACTGATGGTGGTTTGATATCTTCGACTTGGCGAGCTAGCCATAGTTTGACTGGAGTTGACTTGGTCGCTCGGCCTTATAGTCGATCGCCTGTCGGGATGAATAAATCGTTACACACCACATAGAATGTGTTTAACAATATCATTTAACCACAATCGATCCATAAAAAACGGATGAAAAACGAGATCGAGAACAAATCCCCCAAAAAGTCAATTTGAAGGAAATCAAGAAATATACTTCGATTCGACGAAGAACAATGGATTAAATGATGTTAAACACAAGAATACTACCAAGATTAATCATACCCATCATGAATTAATCAATAATACGGAACGAATCGGACAAAAACGCAAAAACCCCCAAATTCACGAAATTAGGGTTCTAAGGAAGATTACCTTGATTCGCTGGATCAAAGGATGATAACGGATGATTGATTGATGATATGAACTCAAGAACTTCATGGATTTGTTGTTAAACAACATGGCTCCATGGTAAGATCACCCTCAGCCGCGGAAGAGAAGGAGAAGAAGGAGAAAAATGGCCAAAAACCCGTGTGCAGGGCCATAAATAGGCTGCACAGTGTGCCGCGGCCCAACGGGAGTGTGCCGCGGCACAGGCCCAAAAATGGCTCCCAGTGGTCGGCAGTGTGCCGCGGCCCGGCCGGCGTGTGCCGCGGCACCCGGTACAGTCGATTTGGCCGAAAAATGCCACAGAGTGTGTCGCGGCCCTGCCAGCATGTGCCGCGGCCCACGGTGCGGCCTGCTCGGCCAGAAGCTGCCGAGCACTGCCGACCGTGACTCGGCCAGAAGCTGCCGAGCACTACCGGCCGTGACTCGGCGATCGGCTGGGCCCGGTGCCGACCATGACTCGGCCGGGTCCAACTCCGACGGCCCGAACGACCCCGAAACCCGAACCTGAATACGAATCGATGATACGGTTACGATATACTCGCAAAGACAAATCTAAGAGCTAAGAGAACACACAATTCCGACCACCCGAAGGCTCGGAATTCAACAACGGAAGTAATTACCCAAAACTTTGGGAAATTACGAAAATGGCCCAGAACGTCCAAAAATCACGATACGTGATCGAATAACCAAACCGAAGCTCGCAACATGAATAATAACATTAAATGAACTTACGAGAAACTCGAAACAACAATTTCGGACGAGATTCGCAAGAATCGAACTCAAGTGCGGAAAAATCGCTAAAAAGCTCGGAACTCAACAAAACGATACAGAAACGAACTCGGATGACAAAAAGTGCAGAATTAATCATTCTCGAAATGACGAAACGGTCTTGAGCGAGTCGTCAAAACGGACTCCGGCCGAAAAAAGAAATTTACCGAAAATCGAAAATTGCGGATATTATATTCTACCCTCCTTAAAAGAAGTTTCGTCCCGAAACTTAAAACAAGTAGGGGGGAGCAATATACCCGCCAGGAAAACTCGACGAGATACACAAAAACAGAAAACTCGCGCCCAACGGCGAAACGCTGCAAGAAACGCAAAGAGACATACGGCGTGAAATCACGCTCCACGACGACCAACACAACGTCGCCGTTAGGGATATAATAAAACCAATAAATGACAAGCGTCATCAAACGGATAATATAGCCAAGTCAATTATCCGACAATCACAAAACACAACGAACGATAGTCAGTATGATTGACCAACCCAACGGTACATCAATCGAAACGCGAGCCAAACGCTGAAGAAATACGGAATTCCACCGCCCAAGGGTTGGAAGATCGAAAACGAGACTAATTTCCCGAACTTAAGGAAATTAGTGTTGTTACCCAAAATATTATCCGGAGATAGTATTGCTGGAATGATCGAGTAACAAATAAATGCGAGAACACTTCCGTGAGAAAAAAGATAACACAAGATTTGTCGGGGTTGTTAATCCCGGGCTTGAATGCTCTCGCGAGATGTTATTAATAAATATACTGTCGAGTACAAATATTAATGTTAGAATCTACTACAAGGAGTGTAAAGACTTCTAGTTATCTAGGCTTTAGAGCGCGTAGATTGCCGGAAGAACCAGATAGATATATCTGTGAGTTCTTGTTTTGGATATATGATGAATGTGTATGAATATCACTATGAATGTGTTAGTGGTTGCCTTTGATTCTCTTTTGGGTATGTATTTTGCACTGAATTCGTAGTAATTTTCGCGTCCCTTTTGCTGCTGCAGTGAGCTCTCTATTTATAGGGGACAAGGTAGTTGGGACCCCTCAGGCGATCGCCGGCGACCGCCGTTTTTTATATTATAATAAGGTGGCCGATCGTCCCGTCACATGGGGCTGTCCCCTTAAAGTCAGGGGCTGCTGCTGGTGCCAGCTGTGTGAGCCAATAAGAGGCCAACACGCGTCCAGGGCAGCTGTCAGGGGAGGACCCACTCTGTACCTTTCGGCGGCTTTGTCGGTAGGTGTGGTAGATGTGGTAGGTGACAAGCTGGGGTCAAAGATCCTATCTGTCGGTATCTTTTGAAGATCCGCATGTGGGCCACCGTCCAAGATTCGGTCTTCGACGACTTTGACGTATGCCGGATCCATACGTGGCATGAGATGATCGCCTCTGGTCCGCTTATTAAAGACGATCGTCAGACATCAAAAGACGATCGCTGGGTACCAAAAGACGATCGTCGTATTATGCCGCACTCTAGGAGTATGTCCAGAATATGTCTTCCATGGTTGGTTTCTCTGATCGTAATGACGATCGCCTATAGAGGCGTTTTAATCGCCGCACAACAATTGCCCCCCGGCTTGCCTCGATGTTGAAAACACGGGGTGAGGTGGCACTATTGGCGATCGCCAATGTTTAGCCGATCAGCCGATCTGAATTCAAATCCGGGTGGCGGGAAATGAAGGCGGGCTTTTTAAAGTGACAGGGACACGTGTCGCGCCACTATTGGGGGAGTCCGACGGTTTTTCAGACTTGTCAGCTGGCGTGCCCTCGAAAAGACGCGTACGCGGGATCCGAGGGCATTTTTTAATGCGTCCCCACGTGACGGTTGCGATCCAGCCCTCTAGGTTTCTCCTATTTGCATTCAGGCCCTCGTCTCTATCTATAAAAAGGGCAGGGCTTCTTCTCCTCCATTTTTTTACGTGTCCTTGTATCCCTAGCCGAATTTCTGCAAAAACTCAGGAGCTTCTTGCGCCGACTTCCTTCTTTCCTCTAGGTAAGAAAAATTAACCTTCTCCCTCTCTTTACTTTCTGATATGTCGGGAGGATCCAAAACCTTTGAAACTGGAAGTTCTTCCGCTGCCGCAGCATCGCCTGAACGGGAGGAGATTCCTGTTGGAGTGGATATGGAGACGGCCGTTGAAGCTATTCGAGCGGAGATTGCACCCGCAGAACTCGGAGAACTTTTCAACGAGGCCGAGGTGGCGAGGACGGCGGCGAAGGCGGAGCAGGGGGGCTCGCCGGCGGATGAGGATGATTTGATGCGGGAGGCCTGGGAACGAGAGAGTATCTTTGGCCCTGCCTACGTGGCTTTTGCTCGGATGGTGGAAGCGATCGCCGGACCCTGTCCGGAATTCGACTTCGAGGCCTACTCCGCCGCTCACCCTTACGAACATGCGAAGCGGACGGTTTTTCAGACCGCCGTTCTGTCTCCGTGGACTCTCGGAAAAATCCGGAGTACGGTGACCGAGAAAGACCTGAGCCGGTGGAGGGCCAAATATCACATCCCCTCTGACGTTTTCTTGCACGTGCCTTCGCAGAATGAACGTGCCGATCAACCGCCTGAGGGCATGGTTGCCGTCAATGGGTTGATTATGGAGGCCGGTCTGCGATTTCCTCTTCCATTTGCCGTCTCCTACTTGCTGATCGCCTGGAATTTGGCGCCTCTTCAGCTGACGCCGAACGCTTGGCTACAAATTATCTGCACGCTGACACTGTTTGGCGGTCACCGGTTGTTCCGCCTCCTTTCCGCGCTAGAGATGAATTATCTGTTTAAATTGACCGCGCAGAAAGGGTCGATCGGAGGTAACCATATCCAAGGCCGAAGGGGGAGAGTGGTCCTCGGTGTGCCGAATAAGACCAGGGGTGACCTGGCTAAATGGTGTTGGGTCGGCGGGGCGTGGCGATCGGCGTCGAGTGACAGGCCGAATGAGGAGTTGGGGATCCCCACCACTTTCCGGGAGAGGAATCCGAGTAAGGATTTTAACTCTCCCCTTGATTGAGCTTGTCTTGGACTGATCTAATTTTGTTTTCTTTTTGCAGGACCTCTCGTTCCAGCGATCGGCGACCTTCCATTCGATTTCTTGATCGTTTGGGAGCGGATCCGTGCCTTGCCGAACTCCTTTATCGACGTTCGATCGCTTGGTACCGAAGCTCATCGGTTGGGGGCTTGATTGTTCTGCTACCCCCGTCACTTGAAAGTTCCAGGTATAAGTTTAAGTGGTGCTCCCTTGCTTGACGATCGTCTCCAGGAGGTCGTTTGGTTTTGTCTAACTTGTTTGTGTCTCTTCTTTGACAGAGGTTTATTTTCACCGATTTGCCGAACCACCGCCAGAGATAGCCATGTCGAACCCGGGAGTTCTTGGTCGCCTTCACATGGGCAAGCAGACTGATCGCGTTCCTGCGACGACGTCTCGCCCTGCTCCGGTGACGAGGCCTGCCGAGATGCCAGTCGTCGAGCCGCAGGCTCAGGGAGAGGAACAGCTTCAGCGCCGCAAGAGGCGAAGGTCGGAGGAGTCCCCGTCGATTTCTGAGGCGGATGTATCAATTCTTGAGCCTCCGGTCGCTGCGGCTCCTATCTCTGCCATCCCGATGATGGAGCGATCAGGCCCTCGACCCACGGTCCCCGGCCCCCGGTCATCTGGCAGCTCGGCAAAGAAGGTGGCGATCGCCGAGGCGGAATCTTCCCGGGGCAAACCTTATTTCGGACGCGATCCCGAGCTGGTCAATAGGTAAGAAAGGGTCAAAATTTTCTGAGTTAGGCATTCTGAGCATGATATGGGCTAACTCCTTGGGTTTTTTTTTTTTTTTTGCTTTGCGCTGCAGGGTTCGTCTCGCCGATCCGAATGTTGCTCCCATGGTGCTGGACTTTCTGTCGAGCAAGGCTCCGCAACAGTCCCTCGAAGTCCCTTCTTATGTCCGCCAGGCTATCACCTCTCTGCCAAAGGCCTGGACGACCGATCTTGATGCGATCAATCGTCGGCGATCTGGAGACGCCATGCAGGCGACCGTTGCCCTGGCTCTCCAGACGGCGACGATGGCCGTCCAAGCCGCTAGGGATTTTGAGGGGCGACCCTCCACTGCTCATATCCATCGCGAACTCGAGGCCGCCCGGAACAAAAATATCGAGGATGCCAACCGGATCCGGTTTATGGAGAAGGAGTATGAGGAGACGGCCAAAAGGGCTAAGCAGGACGTGGATCGATTGAAGCAGGAGCTGAGCCGCTCTAAGGAGGCTGCCGATCGGTCCTGTGATAAGGAGAAGGAAGCCCGCCAGAAGCTCGTGGCTTCGCAGGAGGAGGCGGCCGGGCTGAAGGTGATGGTGGATCGGCTCAGCGGTGAGCTGGAGGTGGCGAAGAGAGAGCTGGAGAAGGCCAGGGGCGAGAATGTTGCCAAGGCGGTCGAGCTGGCGGAGGTCGAGAAGACGGAGGCGGATTTGAAGGGGCAGCTGAAGGCGATCGAGGTCGATCCCTACCTTAATGTCGAGCACGTCGGCGAGTTTGCTTATTACTTGGCCTATGCTGACGCTGTTCGAGCTGCTAAAAAGGTAGGGGTCGAGATCGGTCCCCTGATGGAGAGCTTCAAATCCTATGTCCTCGAGCATCCTCTGCATCCAGAATTCTCCTTGCCGATACTTGACTTTGTCGACTTCGGGATCGACTTGAGTTGGTATACCGACAAACTCATTCATCCCGAGGCCGATGGGGGAGCCCAAGCCGATCCGCAACCCGAGGGTGAAGACCAGCAGGCGGGGCCTTGAGAGGCATTTTTGTTTTTCCTCCGTAACTTGTACTTTTTGTAATGCCTTCGGGCCTCGTGATGTATGAAGCTTGTGTTATGAATAAAATGCTCCTTTTTTATACTGTCTCTTTACATGCGATCGCCTTTGATTGTTTGCGCGCAATTTTCACAAGTACGTGTATGATTGCTTTCGACGTTTTATTCATCCGACCGATCGTCTGAGTGTTGAAAGCATTGACATGTTTTGAATTGGAATTCTTACTTGTAATTTTTGTCGGACGACCCCGATCGCCCTGTATGTTTTTGAGTGAAGCTGATCGAGTGTGGTTCCTCTTTGTTCGATCGTATTTTGATATTAGCTCGACCTATCCCTGCCCCCTTGTTTTTGTTCACTTATTGTAAGTAAGGAAACAAAAACTAGTTTGTCTGGCGAGCTATCTTCATTTTGCCGATTCTGAAGAGTCATGTGTGGTTAGGGTGTTCGATGGACCGACCTCCCCAATCGTGTCTTTGTGTGCGAGGGATATTGTGTCTCCCGCGACTCACTTTTGTTAGGGTCTTCCGTTAGGCTACGCCTGCCTTGTTTTAGCCCAATAAAGGCGGGCAATCTTGGTCCGGAGGAGTCCTTGCGCGGAGTGTTGTCGGCTTATTCGACACCACGTCCGCGGCCTGTCATCTCTGCTTCCACCTCGGCCCGCCATGAAGATGGCGACCCTCGACGGTGTACGTTGAGACGGGGGTAGTGGCACGTCGCATTGTTCGGGTTCACCATGTTAGATGATGTACCTTGAGGACGTGCGATCGTGCCTACTGATTATTTTGGAGGGTCCTTCGGCTACTCCGGCCTCGTATTTAAACGAAGGGCGGGCGATCTCAGCCCAAAGGAACCTTGCATGGGCGAAGCTGTCGGTTCCATCGACCTCCAGGACCACGGCTGCATTAACTTTACCTAGGATCGTCGTGATCAGCGATCGTCGGCGGTATGCGATATGCCTGGTGGGGCGATCGTCAGAATAGATGGGATAGGAAAAATCTCATTATATTCCTAGTACATCATTGAAATTGAATACAAAATTATCACTGGTAGTATTTTTTCAGATGCACGGCGTTCCAGGGGTATTGATCCGGAGTACCGTCAGGATGTTCCAGTTCGTAGGCTCCTTTAGTTAGCCATCTGGATACTCTGAAAGGTCCCTCCCAGTTCGGACCAAAAACGCCTGTGTGGGTTTGGATCTTCTTAAGGACGAGATCGCCCACTTGAAATCTTCTTTCTTTGACCTTTGAATTGAAGAACTTCTCGGCTCTCCTTTTGTGGATTGTGTTCTTCATTTCTGAGGTCAATCGTCTTTCTTCGAGCATGTCCAGGTCGATTCGTCGGGCTACATCGTTGTCGGTCGTCATCTCCTGCTCGGTTCGATGGCTGAGGATGGCGATCTCTGAAGGAATCACCGCTTCTGTTCCGAAGGTAAGGGCGAATGGGGTTTCTCCGGTTGAATTGCGGGTCGTCGTTCGGTAGGACCACAAAACGTCTGGGAGCTCGCTCGCCCAACGTCCTTGCCTGGATTCGAGTCGCGCTTTAATCGTGTGTTTGAGGATCTTATTCACTGCCTCTACCTGCCCGTTCGTCTAAGGGTGATAGGGCACCGAGAATAACCTTTTGATTCCCCACTTTTCACAGAATTGCATGACTTCTAAGCTGTCGAACTGTTTTCCGTTATCGGAGATGATGGCCTGGGGCAGACCGAATCGGCATACGATGTTTTTCCATATAAACTTGATCACTTGCTCTTGGCCGATCTTGTTGAGCGGCTCGGCCTCAGCCCATTTGGTGAAATAGTCGACCCCTACGATGGCGAACTTACAGCCCCCTGGAGCCGTCGGTAAGGGACCTATAAGGTCGATGCCCCATTGCGCAAATGGCCAGGGGCTATACATGGAGGTGAGCTGTTCGGGTGATAGTTTAATGTTGGGGCCCATTATCGACACCTGCGCACGATCGGCATAGGCGATCGCATCTTTCCGAAGTGATGGCCGAAAAACCCCTGTCTGGTTGTCTTATGGATGAGGCTCGCCGCGCATGGTTTCCACAAATCCCGTCATGGATCTCAGCTAAAACGAGCCGACCTTCCTCCGGTGTAATACACTTGAGGAGGGGAAGGCTGAAGGCTCGCTTGTAAAGCCGGTCGTCCAATAGGGTATATCTGGTCGCGCGAAGCTGGAGTTGGCGAGCTTTAACACGGTCGTCAGGGACCGTTCCGTCCTTTAAGTATTTGATGAACGGAGTCATCCAGTTCTCCTCGACGATGGCGACCGTGGTAACCAGGCTTCTATCGATTTCCGGCCTAGCTGACTTTGTGATTTGGATAGTGGAGAAGTCGGCTGCCCCATCCGATGATGCCAGTTTGGAAAGAGCATCGGCTTGGGAGTTGTGCTCTCTCGGGACTTGTTCGATTAGCACTTCCTCAAATTTTGTACACATTTCGGCGACCAGCTCTTGGTATTTGACCATCTGTTCGCCGCGCGCCTCATATTCTCCCTTGACTTGGTTTACGACCAAGAGGGAGTCCATGAAGATATGAAGGCGACGGACATCTAGGGCGAGGGCTAGATCGAGCCCGCCTACCAAAGCTTCGTATTCGGCTTCATTGTTGGTCGCACGAAAACCGAAACGCACAGCATTTGTGAAACTCTGACCGTCGGGGCTGATGAGGACAATCCCTGCCCCTGCTCTCGAATTGGTTGCTGAGCCATCCACGTATAACTTCCAGGCAGGTCGGCCGACCTGGGTTGGACTGTGAGGGAACGTTAATTCCACCACGAAGTCCGCCAGATCTTGGCCCTTGATCGTCGTGCGAGGAGCGTAAGTGACACCATATTGGGCGATCTCCAGCGACCACTTGAGGAGTCGCCCGTTGGTGTCCGGTCGGTGCAGGACTTGTCTTAGAGGTAGAGTTGTCAGAACTTCCACTTGATGATCGAAGAAGTAATCCCTCAGCTTACGAACACTCATGACAAGGGCGTAGGCGATCTTCTCCAATGGCGTATAACGTGTCTCAGCATCGTGGAGCGCCTGGCTAACATAGTAGATGGGCAAATGGGCTTGTCCCTCCGCTCGCACCAGAACGGCACTTAGTGCGACCTCCGAGGGTGCCAGGTAAAGGAATAGTTTTTCACCGGGGATCGGTTTTGCCAGGATCTGGGGTTTAGATAGGTATTTCTTTATTTTGGCGAATGCTATCTGGCTTTCCTTCGTCCATGTGAACTTCTTGTTCTTGATGGTCGCGAAGAAAGGCTTGTTTTTATCGCCGAGCCGTGATATGAAACGGTTGAGGGCGGCCAGACAACCTGTGAGGCGTTGCACCTGTTTGATGTTTCGCGGTTCCTGCATGTCAAGGATCGCCTGTATCTTGGTGGGGTTCGCCTCGATCCCCCTTTGGCTCACTATGTGCCCCAGGAACTTCCCGGAGCCTACCCCGAAGTTGCATTTTTTGGGGTTCAGCTTCATGTTGAACTTCTCAAGGATGGCGAACGTCTCGGCGAGATCGTTGAGGTGATCTTCCTTCTTGAGGAT
The DNA here is from genome assembly GCA_033398695.1 of Orobanche coerulescens. NCBI lineage: Eukaryota > Viridiplantae > Streptophyta > Magnoliopsida > Lamiales > Orobanchaceae > Orobanche > Orobanche coerulescens. The sequence continues at coordinate 130,130,239 of CM065812.1, read as the reverse complement.
TTTGACAACGATATCGTCAATGTAGACCTCCATGGTCTTGCCAATCTGATCGGCGAACATTCTGTTGACCAATCGCTGGTAGGTCGCCCCGGCGTTTTTCAAGTCGAACGGCATTCTGACCCAAAAGTATATGTCTTTTTCTGTGTGGAAAGATGTGTGTTTTATGTCTTCCTCCGCCATTGGGATTTGATGATACCCGGCGAAGGCATCCATAAACGACATTATTTCGCAACCTGCCGTACTATCGACCAAGTGATCAATATGAGGCATCGGGAAGTGATCTTTTGGACATGACGCGTTGAGGTCGGTGAAGTCAATGCACAATCTCCAGGAGCCAGTTGGCTTTTTGACGAGCACTGCGTTGGCGACCCATTGTGGTTCGTCTGTGGCAATTCCGATCAATTTGTTGTTGAGTAACTTCTGGACTTCTATGTCGAGCGCCGCGTATTTATCGGGACCGAACTTCCTTCGCTTCTGGTGAACAGGCTTCATCTCCCGGTCGATCTTCAGATAATGGCAAGCGTGCTTGGGACTTATGCCAACCATATCTTGATGCGACCAGGCAAAGACTCCGATGTTCCTACGTAGCAAGTTGATCAGATCTCCCTTTAATTCATGGTCGATGCTTGCGCCGATCTGTACTTCCCATTCAGGATGATCCGGATCCATCGTAATGCTTTCCAACTCTTCGACAGGGACGGTCGCCTCTCGTTTGGTGCGATCTCCGGACTCGATCCTTGAATCGATGTCGAGACTTGGCTCGAAACCGATCCTTGGCTCGATGTCGTCCGTCAATTGATGAGAGATGGCGTCCCCTGAGTCGGGTTGGTACGATGTGTTTGGCTCGTCGATCTCCATGGGTTGATCGTCGATCGCTTCAATGTTACATATAGTATGGGAAGTATTGAAAGAAGTAACAACATAGGAGTAATTCAAACATATTTTTGCCATTAGCTGATCTCCTTTTACAGTACCGACCGTCCCATCGCAAGTGGGGAATTTGATACAGTAAAAGAAAGATGAGGCGACCGCCTCAAAGGTTTCCAAAAAGGGACGACCTAGGAACCCATTATAGATGCTGGGCCTATCTATGATTACAAAGCTTAGGTTCCTAGTAATCCTAACCTTGGGATCATAAAAGCATACTAGCTCAACGGAGAGCTTGATCCTTCCGTAGGCTTGGACTGTGTTGTCGCCGAACCCTTGGAGCACGGTGTCGAAAGGCTTGATGAATTTGATCAAGTTTCCGAGTTGGTCTAGGGCGGATTTGAATATGATGTTGCAGAAACTCCCATTGTCGACCAACACGCGATCGACCGTCTTCCCAAGGATACAAGCGGAGATCACTAGAGCATCTTCTTTGGGACATTGCACTCCCTCCCTGTCCTTGTTGGAAAAGGTGATGAGCGCGTCTTTAGAGATGGTCGGCTCCGGTGGTACCACAACATGGACTCCAGCGAATGCCCTCAGTTCGGCCTTTCGCTTCCTGTTCGACATGGTGGAAACCGGGGAAAGACCCCCGAGGTTCCCACCTCCTGCTTGGAGCATGTTGATCCGACCGCCAGAGTTGATCGGTGGGACCGACTCATCAGAGTATTCCGGCTCATGCTCGATTCTGGCGACCGGATTGGGAGGAGTTCTCTCGTGTTGCCGGCGCTCGCGCCCTCCGGTCCTTTCCGTCCTTGGCTCCGGCTTGGTGACCAAGTTGTCCAGTTTGCCTTCCTCAAGCGATCGCGGTATCACGAGGAGGTCGCGGCATTGGCTAGTGTTGTGGCCGGGACTCTTATGATAGGCACAGAATTTGCTACGGTCTAGGTGACCGTGGTCCCTTATCGGCTTTGGTTTGGAAAGCCACTCGCGACCCTTGATCGCGTTGAAGATGTGGGCCGGAGATAAGTTGAGGTTGTGGAGAAGGTGGACCTCCACATCCTCGAAGGCTTTGAACTCACCGGGCGGCCAACCGCCTTTACAGGCTTGGCGCGCCTTTTACGGACATGGGAAGGTGTCTTCCCTTCTCCTGAGGGTTCATCGCCCAAACGGAGGAGAGCATCCTCTGTCTGGCCAGAAATCGGCGCTTTGCCGCGGAAGACCGAGTAGGTCGGGGGATATCCTTTGTGAGGTGCCTGAACATGGGCGACGTCCGTGGAATCCGCTCATGGCGAGTTGAGAGTGAGCTCGTCGGCGATGGGCTCGCCGGTGAGGACTATCTCGTCTACCGGTCGATGTAATCTTCGTCCGACTCGTCCTTCCCACGCTTGATTTTCATCATGCGGTGGGGGCCTTCGAGCGGCGACTTTTGCGGCGAAGTATGACGTGAAGTCGCCGCCCAGCTTCTCAAAGCTATTGATTGAGCGAGGTGGTAGTGAGACGTACCATCTGTGGGCGAGGTCGCCCAGAGTTAACGGGAACATTCGACACCTCGTCGCGTCTGACGCTCCGCATCCGGTCATGTAGATCCGTAATCTGCTCAGGTGGGTTTCTGGATCCGATCTCCCCTCATATAGAGGTGTTTGTGGGGGATTGATCGTTGGTTGGACTGGGGCGAGCTCGATCTGAGTCGCGAGTGGTTCGCTTGACCCAACGATCGGTCTCCTGGCGCCTGCCCCATTTTCCAGGAGCGCCTTCACCTCGTCAGTGGCGTTGCATGGCGCGATCGCCGTCGCTGGCTTGCCGGCCCGGCTCTCAGAGCGTGAACCAAGGCGATCGTGTACCGATCCCCTAGCCCCGTGGTGAATGACGAGCTCCCTGCCAGTGGGTTCCTTTCTTGGTCGAGCAGGGGCTCGCTGACCGGCCTGTCTCCTGGGGGTCGGATATGCGGAACTCCTGGTAAAGGATTCGGATTCCGATGTCACCAGCCGGGCTCGAGTGCCGGGTCGCCATGAGGATCGCTCCCGAGCGGTGAAGACGGAATCGTCGCCTTACGAGCCTTCTCCTGCGGCTCGGGGCTTTCTCGATTTCTCAACATAGATCCCCTTGAGCTTAGTTTGCTTGCCGGCGGTTGGTGACGGGGTGATGGTGGGCGAATCGCGGGCCCTCTGCCGTTCCCTGAGGATGGCTATAGCCTCCTCAATCTGTTCCGATGTCTGGAACTGATCGAGTGAGAGGCTAGAACCGTCCCTCGGGGGCGGGAGTGAGAGCCTAGCGTGGCCGCGGTCGCCTTCCGCCGTGGGCTGGGATTCGGTCTGGGCCGGAATGAGATTTTCGGCAGATCTTAGGGTGGCTCTCTTGGAGGTCGTTGCAGATGTCATTTTCTGAAGGTTTTTCTATTGAAGAACAGTGAGTGTTTCTTCAAGTATATGTCCGGAGAACAGTGAGTGTTCTTCGAGACGGTAGGGATAAAAGTGAAGGTTTAGAGGAGCCCCTCCTTCTAGCGCCAATTGTTGTTACCCAAAATATTATCCGGAGATAGTATTGCTGGAATGATCGAGTAACAAACAAATACGAGAACACTTCCGTGAGAAAAAAGATAACACAAGATTTGCCGGGGTTGTTAATCCCGGGCTTGAATGCTCTCGCGAGATGTTATTAATAAATATACTGTCGAGTACAAATATTAATGTTAGAATCTACTACAAGGAGTGTAAAGACTTCTAGTTATCTAGGCTTTAGAGCGCGTAGATTGCCGGAAGAACCAGATAGATATATTTGTGAGTTCTTGTTTTGGATATATGATGAATGTGTATGAATATCACTATGAATGTGTTAGTGGTTGCCTTTGATTCTCTTTTGGGTATGTATTTTGCACTGAATTCGTAGTAATTTTCGCGTCCCTTTTGCTGCTGCAGTGAGCTCTCTATTTATAGGGGACAAGGTAGTTGGGACCCCTCAGGCGATCGCCGGCGACCGCCGTTTTTTATATTATAATAAGGTGGCCGATCGTCCCGTCACATGGGGCTGTCCCCTTAAAGTCAGGGGCTGCTGCTGGTGCCAGCTGTGTGAGCCAATGAGAGGCCAACACGCGTCCAGGGCAGCTGTCAGGGGAGGACCCACTCTGTACCTTTCGGCGGCTTTGTCGGTAGGTGTGGTAGATGTGGTAGGTGAAAGGCTGGGGTCAAAGATCCTATCTGTCGGTATCTTTTAAAGATCCGCATGTGGGCCACCGTCCAAGATTCAGTCTTCGACGACTTTGACGTATGCCGGATCCATACATGGCATGAGATGATCGCCTCTGGTCCGCTTATTAAAGACGATCGTCAGACATCAAAAGACGATCGCTGGGTACCAAAAGATGATCGCCGTATTATGCCGAACTCTAGGAGTCTGTCCAGAATATGTCTTCCATGGTTGGTTTCTCTGATCGTGATGACGATCGCCTATAGAGGCGTTTTAATCGCCGCACAACAATTAGGAAGGAGCCTGAATGCTCAACAATCACGAAACGAGGACAAAAAAAAACGAACAAACAAACGACCGAGACAACAAAAATCGAACAATCATGTCCGAAACACGAAGGATAATAAAATTCAAACAACAACTCCCAGGATGATCTGGTGAGAACTACAAGACATGCATTCCCATAAGATCCACCAGAAAGGGAATAGCGATTGAAAAGTCACAACGACAAACGAGTTATTCCGAAACAACAACACCCTCGTTCGATCAACAAAAGCAAGGGATAGGGAAAGTTTAGAAAATGTCAACGAACATAAACGAGTCGACAGAGCCGAAAACACAGGAGTTCCAAATCCGATCCACTTCGAATAAAGGAACTAATAGATCCAGATGATGTCACTTCCGAACAAGGTTCACAAGAATCGAACCGAACTCGAAAAAAATCACAGCGATAACCAGATCAACCCACAACAAGATCACAGTTCGTTCGGACGATGAAACCGAAATACAGAACAAGTTCAGAAAGTATCAACGAATACGAGCGAGTCGAAAGAATGGAGAAAGAGAAAATACAGAAGTCAAAATAGTACGGGAATTACCTCCGACCTCATCCACGAAATTTACAAAAACAGGAGCAAGGTAACAAGACATTAAACAACCGACACATAACGGAACGATCACCGATGCACACGGCCATAGCAACCCAAGCTCTAACAGCTCGCACATGCGCGACAACGCAGAAATCACCACGAGGCGACAATATTCAACACCAACTTCCCGCCTCTCACAAGGGGCTAACACAACAAATGTGTGGAAAACGACTCAACGCTCACACCGCCAATTCGGTCATACTCGGGAGCAAACATCAAAATGACAACGCGAACATCATACATACATACCCAGCCCTCAAACGGGAATGAATAGGTTTTAAAAACGAAAACCTCATTTTGAAAATAATTTAGAAGAACACCGGTTGATCTTTAGTATCACTTTCCAAAAAGTACAAATATGAAACATCGTTATCGAGACTTTGAAAACCATCATGCATTTGGTAAAAATGAGGACATCTTCTTTTAGCGAAAGACTTTCAGAAATATTCGACCCTCGGGTCTAAGTATAAGTGTTTCTAAACATCGAAAATATCTCAAAATACTTTTGGTCCTCAATTGGAAAATTTTTTGAAATATATTGCGGCACGAGAAAGCACCTCGAAAACACCGCAAGAAAATAATTCGTTTTAAAAGTACATCTCGAAATTTAATTTTCTAAGATACTCAAGGTTTTCAAAATCCAATAGGCCAGAATGCCCAAAACTCACACATATCGACGTTCACTAAAACAACTCCTAGTACACGCATCAAAACGTTTAAAACCAAGACAATGCATGTCTTTAAACAGAAATAAACGATAAAATACCACATTCAGAACAAAACCACTGACCCCATTCGAGGCCTCTAAGGACTCTCCCGCACTAGCTAGTGAACAAGTCGAACGCGTATAAGCACAAAGCCTCCACAATAGAACTTGTAAAACGTGCAAATTGATTCGAAAATCATCAGCAATGGACAAAAACAACAATAAAAGACATCACAAGCGACGACACTCCTCGTATAAATCAAATACGAGAGTTGACTAAATACATATCGTGAAATCAAAATCCACATAAGGATTCCATCACTTAACAAATAATCATAAAAATAGCTCGTGTCACACGAGGCACAACACAAAGAAGGGAGACTTACTTCCACAGGTCGCACGAAGATGATGATCGCCCCACGATACTAATCACGACCAACAAACTCAAACGACGCGTCGCGACACGACTCAGTCAGATAAAATCCGACGAAACAAGACTCAAACAACACGAATTGACCCGACAGCCTAGGTTTCCTCAACCTAAGCTCTGATACCATTTATGTAACACCCCCAATCCGCTCAGGGATATTACACGCCGTAGAACCTTTCCTCAAGGATCTACCAGGCTGGTAACAACATATAACAACTCAACCATGCCTTTAAGGCTAAAATGATTCAGTAGACCGATTTGGTCTTTCAATAAAAATATACAACTCAATTACAACATATACCCACGCAGGGGTCAAAATACAATAAACTCCCGTACAACGGGGAAAATATACTGCAGCGAAAAAGAAAATACAACTAGACCAATACGACATCAACGGATCCTCATGTGATTAGTATCGTTCATCTTTCATCATCCTTCGTGCCGACCCTGTGTTATGCTCCAAAACCTGAATGCAAAAATAGACATCCACCCCCCGAATACTCGGGGGTTAGCAAAACTCCACTATTTTGCTAGTGCAAGTACAAAGTGCAAATACGAACCATACAATTCACATTCCACGAATAACAATAACCAGGAATCCTCAAAGATCCAAACGAAACGAAAAGTACTTCTCGAGGCAAGAGTTTGAGAAAACCTTTAAAAATCGAAATATCATAAATTAATGGAAATAATTTATAAAATGGTTTAGAATGCCATCGAGAGTTTTAATAGAAAACAATTTAGGATTATCAAATCCTACTTTTCAAAACCCAAAAGACAAAAGGGGGTCATCGCCCCAAAGGTTTACTTTCCGTAAAATGACCTTTACCAAACCGTTGGATTTTAGCCCCAAATCCATAAAATGACTTTTACAAAACCATTGGGATTTTAGCCCCAAATCTCATAAACTCACAGTACACAAGAACGACCACAAGGTTCGTCTCCCAACATCAAAATCCACAAATAAAGGATTTAAAACAAACAACAAAATACTCTAGTGCCATCCTAGCCAAGTAAGCCAAATGAACAACTTACCTCTTACACACTTAGTCGATGCATGCAAACATGAAAACCGTTCAAAAGCGCTCATTTCCGGAAATGCCAATATCAAATCACATTTGTAAAATACACCACAATTAACCGTCGATCCACGTCTCTGTGGACCCCTACCGAGACCCCGTCGGATCTAACCCGTAGTGGTTAAAAGCAAGCTCGTCGATCCACGTCTCTATGGACCCCTACCGAGACCCCGTCGGATCTAACCCGTAGTGAGCATACACACACACACGTTACTCATGCAATACCAATATGCTAAGAATGTAAGTTCATTAAGAATACTCACTAGAGATGGCAATTAACTCGACACCATTATCAAACTCTTCAAAACACAAATAACAAGATTAAATACGGAATACACGACTCCATAACTTTCAACAATAGGAGTATCATCATCAAATCCTTCAACGTTCAAAATAATCAAATCATAATCAATTCCCAAAACACGCCGTTCACAAAACACACACGCATTTTGAAAGAAAGCCTTTAACGAGGCCAAACCGAAATCTTTTGAAACTTCATTTCAAACAACCAAACAAACACACCAAGACGATCACCGATCATCATATCCACAAAATAAGAAAAGTATGGGCAAGGTACTTGCCTCGAATAACCACAACGCGGAGAATCGGCCGAAGTAGGTTGGCACGAACCGACTACGAACTCGGCGACTCCACCGAACGACAATCCGCAACAATGAACTATGAACGAAAACAATAACAACGAAAATGAATTCCGTAATACGACTCAAAGCCGTTGAATTCAAAGAACGAATGACGAAAGTTCAAGGATTTCCCCCAAAACGGCCAAGAACACGATTCGTCCCGACAAAATACGAAAATGGAATTCCAAGTTGAAATATGGATATACAATCCATAGAATGTGTTTAACAACATCATTTAACCACAATCGATCCATAAAAAAAGGGATGAAAAACGAGATCGAGAACAAATCCCCCAAAAAGTCAATTTGAAGTAAATCAAGAAATATACTTCGATTCGATGAAGAACAATGGATTAAATGATGTTAAACACAAGAATACTACCAAGATTAATCATACCCATCATGAATTAATCAATAATACGGAACGAATCGGACAAAAACGCAAAAACCCCCAAATTCACGAAATTAGGGTTCTAAGGAAGATTACCTTGATTCATTTGGATCAAAGGATGATAACGGATGATTGATTGATGATATGAACTCAAGAACTTCATGGATTTGTTGTTAAACAACATGGCTCCATGGTAAGATCACCCTCAGCCGCGGAAGAGAAGGAGAAGAAGGAGAAAAATGGCCAAAAACCCGTGTGCAGGGCCATAAATAAGTACAGCTGTGTCCGCAGCACAGCCCAAAAATGGCTCCCGGTGGTCGGCGGTGTGCCGCAGCCCGGCCGGCGTGTGCAGCGGCACCTGTACGGTCAGTTTGGCGAAAAATGCCACAGTGTGCCGCGGCCTGCCCGGCATGTGCCGCGGCCACGGTGCGGCTCTTGGGCAGAGCTGCCGAAACCGCGACCGTGACTCGGCGAGAAGGCTGCCGAGCACTACTGGCCGTGACTCGGCGATCTTGGCCAGGCCCAGATTGCTCGGCCATGACTCGGCCGGGTCCAACTCCGACGGCCCGAACGACCCCGAAACCCGAACCTGAATACGAATCGATGATACGGTTACGACATACTCGCAAAGACGAATCTAAGAGCTAAGAGAACACACAATTCCGACCACCTGAAGGCTCGGAATTCGACAACGGAAGTAATTACCCAAAACTTTGGGAAATTATGAAAATGGCCCAGAACGTCCGAAAATCACGATACGTGATCGAATAACCAAACCGAAGCTCGCAACATGAATAATAACATTAAATGAACTTACGAGAAACTCGAAACAACAATTTCGGACGAGATTCGGAAGAATCGAACTCAAGTGCGGAAAAGTCGCTAAAAAGCTCGGAACTCAACAAAACGATACCGAAACAAACTCGGATGACAAAAAGTGCAGAATTAATCATTCTCGAAATGACGAAACGGTCATGAGCGAGTCGTCAAAACGGACTCCGGCCGAAAAAAGAAATTTACCGAAAATCGAAAATTGCGGATATTACAGTTGTGACAATGTTGTTTCAACTTTCAACTCTCCTTCATTTCCCTTGAAGTGTCTAAGCTTAACAGGATATTTAAGATGTCCAATTTTCTAATCATCATCATTGGCATGCTGACAGTGTTATAACCATATAAAAGTTGATAGATACTCATACCCTATTTGACGAAGCGTATAACATATACAAGGTTTATGCTGCTAAGGGTAGGTTTGGTGTACGTAAATCAGGATCCAAAACTTATAATGGGGAAGTAACACACAAATATGTCATATGTAATAGAGGCGGTAAACCAAGGAATATTGTTGAAACGGATACACTTAATGAAGATGTCAATCATCATGGCCAAGAGGATGATAATGTATATGGAATAAAAAAAAGGAAACGCAGATCTTCAACTACACTTACTGATTGCAAAGCAAAGATTAGTCTGAAAGTTATTAGAGGGACAAATTACTATGAGTTATTTGACTTTGTGGAGAATCATAATCATCCACTTAGAGATCAGTCTAATATGGATCTAGCTCGTGCTCGATGGAAGCTGCAATATGGTGACTATATGTTTATTCATCGTGCGTCCTTGTCTAATATTGGTCCACAAAAAGCGCACAGGCTAAGAGTAGCACGTTTGGGTGGTTTTGATAAAGTTCGGGGAATGCCCGTTGATTGGAGTAATTTTAGGCGTGGTATGAATTTATTCATCGGTAAAAGGGATGCACAAATGTTAGTTGACAAAATGAAGAAAAGGAAGGAACATGTCCCCCAATTCTATTTTTATCATCACACCAAAGAAAATAAGTTGTGTCGTATGATTTGGGCTGATGAAACAATGAAGTCCAACTATGTTGCATTTGGTGACATTGTTTCTTTTGATGCTACTTTTGATACAAACAAGTGAGTTCGATTACTATTTTTACGTTGACATTGTATTTATCAGTACTTCATTATAAAAGCTAATTGTGACATTTCGTGATATGTTCACCATTTACTTGTATTTACCATTTAAAGATATAACATGGTTTTCGTGCCATTTACTGATGTTGACCACCACCAGAACTGTGTTACTTTTGGTGCTGCGTTATTGTCCGATGAAAAGTTTGAATCGTACTGCTGGATGCTTGACGCCTTTTTAAAAACTCATGGTAAGCAACCACCTCTGGCACTTACTGACCAGGATGCTTTGTTACATAAGGCTGTTCTACAGATATTTCCGGATTCCCACCATAGGTTGTGCATGTGGCACATTACTCAGAAACTTCCTGCGAAGGTAATTTTATGTCGTGCATAAATGTTTTACACTTTTTTTTGTTCTAGTTAATTATAATAATTTTTTAAATGTTATGATGAAACAAGCACCATAAATTCGTTACCATACTTGCAGGTGTTGGGTGATCTAGATACTGACTCTGAATTCAGGAAGGATTTTCACAAACTAGTGTGGAATGTATATATTGGACCTGAACTTTTTGAGCAACGATGGCATGAATTAATATCAAAGTATAACCTTAGTCAGAACAAATGGTTATCTGACATGTACGCTATAAGAGAAAGATGGGTTCCTGGCTATTTTAGCGAGCTTCCCATGTGTGGTCTGATGAAGACAACTTCACGGTCAGAGAGTTATAATGCATTCTTCCAGGTGTATTCTCATCCTGGAAACTCCCTTGTTTATTTTATGATGTGTTTTGAATCAGCCATGGAAAAACAGCGGTACACGCAACGTGTGTTAGACAACACAACTGCCGAGAAGACGCCTGTGATGTTTACCCAGTTGCCAATTGAACGTCATTCATCTGAAGTGTACACACATTCCATATTCAGGGATGTACAACGCGAAATTTCAAAAGGTTTATATTCTTGTGCACAAATTGGTTCCCGTACGGAGGGATCCGTTGAATTTTGCATCATACGCCATCGGGATAAGAGAAATAAAACTGTTGTGGATGCTACGGTAACTTCTATTCATATTACATCTTTAATACTTCTGTTAAGTGTTAATGTCATGCAGGAAGATAAAAAAAAAGTCATTGTGTTTTCTATTTAATTACCTGGTACATTTTTCACACATAAACAACCATGTTACAATGTAGTTATTAAAATTTAATTAACATGTTTGTATCATTTAAATTTTTCACACACTTATGATTCATTTTTTTTATTTTATTGTTTGCCCTTTGCAGTTTTGGTATGTGAGTATATTTTACTAATTTGCTGTTAGAGGCATCAACAAATCAGAAATTTCATCCTCGACCTCAAGTCCCACATTTCAATCTGCCCTCCAAAATTCTTTGTCGTCTTTGTTCACGATCGTTGCTAGTATTTCTTTTGCTACATTGTTATTTCTAATTCATTTTCTTTTTTTTTGTATATTTTAAATATATTTGTTTGAGTGTGTTTAATTTTCTTTATTTTTTTTTACAAAAATAAATCAATTAAATCCTGTCTTACAAGTTTAAATATATTGTTTATATTCATGTCAATCTGTACAGGATTACTCAGTTGAACAAACCCCGTAATTGTTCGGACATCAAATTTTCGTTCGGTTGCCCGAAGCCTACAATTGTTGTGTAGTTAGGCAAAACATCAGGGTTAATTTTATAATTAGTCCATAAGCTTATAAAAACTGATATTTGCTCATGCTAAAAATATCTGTATTTATCATTTTAGTTTTCAAAATTCAAGATTTCGGAATTGGAATTCAGATTCCGTTTGATAAATAGACCCTAAGCGGCAATTTTTTTCTACTGCAGGTTTTGAATGTGTTGTTGAGATTAGCATGGATGCAAACTGTGATGAGTATCACCATTTTTTGTAACGGGTGGATGTACTCGGCCCTGAATCATTGCGATAGGATCCTTAACATCCTTATATTCATTTTGGATTTATGTAGTTATTTCGGATGGTTTATGTATTTGGATGGTTGTTTGATAACCTTTTATGTATTGGGATGTTTTAATTTATTTTTAATAGGTAATTCTATTTTTAAATACCATATGTTGATTTTTAGCATTTATAGTGTTGGTAAAAGACCTGTGAAAATATAGCCATTGACCCCGAAAATATACTTTTTACGTGTTGGTAAAGGATAACATAGTGTAGCCAAAGATATTAAATTATTTAAGAAACAAGTGTAGCCATAATGATAAAGGGTGTTGCCAACAATATCGAAGTGTCACAATTTTATATTACAGTAGTACTAAACAGGTGTAGCCATAGGTCTGCAGCTATACTTTTAATGGTGTCACCACATAGATAACGGTGTTGGCATAGGTCTACAACAACACCTCTTAAGGTGTAGGAACAGAACCAAAAAGTGTTGGCATAGGGGTCTACAGCTACACATTTCCGCAGTGTTACGAGAAACTATAAAAGTGTTAGCGTAGACCCCTATGGTAGCGGCCATTTTTGTAACACCCTCAAATTTGGTCAAAGTGTAGCCGTAGCCTGTTTTTTTTTTCTTTTACCAACACTTTTTGAGCTGTGAACACACTTTTTTAGGTGTGACTGAAGCCCATATATGGCGTAGTGAATAATGATCGATATAGCGAGTCATCTGTGGAAAAGGGCGATTTTATCGAAGTCTATACAATAAGCTTGGGATTCTATCATGTGATTTTACGACCGAATGTCAATAGAATTCACTACACCATAAATGGCCTTCGGCAACCACATAAATGTGTTACCTTAGACCCAATTTTCTGCTGCCACAGACCCAAAATGGGCAAAGGTAACATTTCAGCTAAGTTGCTCTGTGAGCAGTAGCCTTTGGACTCAAAGGCAACATGTGGATCATCCTAAGCTAACATAGGATTATTTGTTACCTAAGGACCCTACAACAACATCCCAAGGACTCTACCGCAACATCATATTCGTGTTGCAATAGGCTTTATAATTTTATAAAATATATAGCCAATTTAGTGGGTTCCATATGTGGGGCCCATTTTGTGGGTCCCACAGGCCGGGCCCACCGGTAGGACCCACTTAATAGGGTCCGTTGGTGGGGCCCTTATGTGGGACTCACTTTTCTTGGGCCTGTTAGTGGGACCTACTTTGTGGGGCCCACGGGTGGGGCCATAAATGTGCAACAATTTTTAGTCTATTGCAACACCTATATTACCAATGGCAACACATTAGGTGTTATAGGTGTTACCAATGAAAGACATTTGCAACATATATATATATATATAGTACCTAAGGTAACAACTCCATTTTAACAAAATAAAAATGTAAATTTTATATTTAGCATTTCCCATTAAAAAATCCAACAAACCAATTAAGAGAATCCAACTACATCATCCAACTACATAATCCCATCATAAAAAAACAATTATATCTAATCACAAAACCAACCAACTACATCACCAAATACATATATACAAGTACTAGAAGAAAATAACTTGGTCATTTTTAACCAATTACATCATTGGATGTCTAAGACTGATATACAAATAGACTCTAAGAAACTATTATGCAGAACATTTATTCAATTAGCCAAGGATTAGCCAATTTGCGTGAGTTGGTGTCCATTCACAAACTTCACCTTCTTTGAACGAGAGAACTGCATAATGAAATAAGAAAGAAGAGCAATAATTAGTGATGGTTACTAAGCTTCCAAATAGGCAGCCTGTTAACAACTATCATAAAAATAAGGTCTACAAACTGGTTTTTCTAAAGAAATAATTTGCCAAGTTTATTTATCTTGACCAAATTTGAAGGATCATTTATCGAATTCTGATACTTTTCAAGAATAAACTAAAGTATATAAAAGAACATCTACCTCCCTATTTCTCTAGGTTTAAAATCCAAGCACACTACTCTTCATTCGGCTTTCCAAGGAAAGCTTCAGAATATTTTTTTAAGATCGTCTGGGTACTCTTACCTTCTTTGCGTTGTTTGTGCTATCTTTCACTTTGAGAGGATTTGACCAGAGTGGCTACACCGTTAGGGAGTCAAAAGTTAAATTTCAATACCAAAATAGATAACAAGGCCAAAAAGAAGAACCGGGGAAGTTGATTATATTGCCGAAAAAAAACATAAATAAAAGAAGTTAATTTCTGAGATAACCTTGAAACCTACAACTCAGAACAACTTGAAGCAACTTGAAGCATAAAATAATAACAAAGCATGTCAGAACATGAGTGAGAAGATCAAAATGAATATCAGGTATAAACAATTACATAATGACACATTAGCAAAGGAAGCAAAAATCAAAATAATTAAACGAAACACAGATAAAAGTTAAAAACTGACCAACCTAACAAAAGAGGCTTTGCATGAGCTAAGAACGAGTGGAAGCGTAATTAGAGCATATAAACTCATAAAGCAGCAGATAAAAACATGAACAAAATAAAACGAATAACAAACTAGGTAACTGAGGAGAGGCAGAGAGTGATTTCAGAAATCAAAACACGAACGTATAAGCACATGCAGAAAAAATACACATTTTTCTCACGCAGCGTATCTATACATATATGAAAACACCACGTGCAGATTTTAGTTAGTCGTACGAAGTTGGAAACCAATAAACACAAACTTAAAGAAAACGATCACTGTGTAATACTTCAAATGAATAATGAATGTGAGAAGCAGATTCCTAAGAGTCGATCATACGATTCAGAAAGATCGGGGTAGCTGGGATGACCTATTTCAAGATCAAATGATCCACCAAGTTGCCTGGCTCCTAGAAGGTGTATTTCACTATATAAAGTGAGAATGACATCATCACGAACCAAAAGGGAAAAAAGAAAACAATCACTGTCAACCTAGGTAGGCCTTATCTCCGTCCAAAAATGTACAAGGTAACAAATAACCAAAAAAAGTATAAAACACACTACAACAGGCAGGTTTAGTAAATAGTCAGAATACTATAAAAGATTTCAGGAAGTCGAATTTGTATATTTATCGTCAAAGAAAGCAGAAACCCAGAGAAAATATATTGTGTTGAATATAATAATGTAACTTCAAATATATGTATAGAATTCTGAAATGAGAGAACGGATTGTATATGCACACTTAAGAAAAGAACAATGAAGCAGTCCTTGTGAACAAGAAGAGTGCAACTCTGGCTTTTCGCGACAAGAACTTTCTCATTAAGCTATGGTAGAACAAATTGGTCAGATCCTCTAAGAGGAGAGTAAAAGCATACCTTTGCCGCGTCTTGGAGCTCGTGAAGGAAAGGTTGTTCATTGTTCATCTAATAAGTAAACTAATAACAAAAATATTCATGTTCTTCGTAAGACAAGAGCTCAAATAGATTCACAAAATCAAGGGCTTAACATAAAAATATGAGTACCATAAATATAAGAAATATAAATATTTGATGAGACATGAAACCTAAGCAAAACATGAAAAACTTGTAAAGCTATTGCAGTTAAAATTTCGAGTTTGTGATGATATTTCCTGAGAAATTGCAGCATAACGAGCAAGACCCCAGCTGCCTCTTTAACAGCTAGAGCTGAAGGACCACAGGGTATGCTTACAACAGTTCTCCTAAAGTATTATGATGCAAAGTGAAAATTGGTACGCAAAACCAAAGATAGCAAATAATTTTTTTAGGAAATACAGATCATGACAAAAATCGCAAACCATTTTGCAAAACGAGCCCCTTGCTTATAATATTCGGCAGATCTAGAAGCCAGTCCATCTAATCCCTGGCACCAAGATTCGTTGTTCGGCCCAGGTAGTAGAACCAAACCCTGTCAAAACAGAAACGAAAAGAAAAAAAGGCAAAAAAACAAAAAGAAGAGAATAAATTAGATGACCATCATACGGATGTTTTATACACTGAAATTTCCAATACCGTATTAGTATGAATTTTTCTATACCAAAATTTTCAATCCAGTATACGGTATAGGTAAAAGGTTCCGATCTGATACAATATGCCATCCTTAAGTCAACTCCGAAACTTGGCAGGCGTCGCAAGTGCTTTACAAATGTCCTACTAGAACGATAATCCATCCAAACGCTGAGAAGAGATGATAATTTATCTTGATGGAATGACAATTCATGCTGAGAAGAGACGATAATTTATCTTGATGGAACAGACAATTCAAACCTACATACGCTTAGGTTCTAGATGCAAGTAGTGATCAACCAAAGAACTGAAACCATCTCCTATAATCCACTCAACAATATCTTTTTTTCTCCAACACCAGCACGCCAATTAAAAAAACATGCAAGCAAATAACAACATCATAAAGAGATGAAACTCAAAATGCAGAATAGTATATATCACTACGGTCCCCCACAATTTGTTTAGAGAACAAAATTCTGAATCCAAATAAAAACAAAACTCTCTACCACGATAGACTAGATAACAGAAATTTGTAAATAATAGATCGGTACCGGACAGCATTTGTGATCTTTTCCTAGTCAAAGAGACCGAATCCCATGTCATCATCAGATTCCTCCTTTTCTTCCACTTTCTCTTCTTTCTTTGTCTCAGCGGCTGCGGCGAGGCGCACCACCACCGGCACCGCCGGTGCGGCAAAGAATCGCACCACCACCGGCGAGGACGAAAGTCGAGTTTTCCTCCGTGAGCAATCAACTCGGTTATATCCTTGCCCTTGACTTGACACAACAGCAACTCGATTCTGTCCTCATCAGCCTCAGCCCCAACTAGAAAATAATAATAAACAAATAAAAAAAAGAGGTAAGCAAAAAAACCAATCCACCCAAACCTTCAACTGACCCAAATTACTGATCTGAGACAGGAACTAATACGAGCTTATGTGAAAAAATGACTTCAACAAATAAATGCTGATTCAATGAACATCGAAATAAATTGAAGATAGTATCAGTATGAATGGAAAAGGAATCCCTTACGGCTGTTTTAATAAGCTCATCGGTATAAGATCCGGTGCGGATGACCATCATACGGCGCATGGGGACGCGCACAATCACTTTTTTAGGTAATTGCAGCGGAGACCATGGCTTCTTCCTCTTCCACCTAGAGTCGAATCTGGGATTTCGGATTCCCAAACCAGGTCCTTGAATCGTGCTAAGAAGAGGCTGCTCCGATCTACTCCGATTTAGGACATGGACGCCGCCGAGTTGAGCTGGCCATGGTCGCTGGAGATAGAACGTCGAGAAGCGCAAGTCGATGGAAGAGGATGGGACCGAGGTAGGAGATGCAGGAGAGAGAGAGAAGTGGGGAACGAGGTAAGAAATAAGTCTAGGTTTTGACCGATTAATATTTTTGTTCGGTTGGGCCAATTGCCTTCTTCAATTTCCGGTCTCAAGACATACACTTCGCTATTGTAAAAATTTTTGATAAAAAAATAAATTTTCACACTTTTTATTTCAGTAATTATCAAATTAGCGAAGTCTTTGTAACTTTAAATTTCTAACTAGCTCCTACTTTTTTGTTTGGTATCATTTACTGAAGTCTATGTGGATTTTTTACTTCAGTAAATTGAAAAGCGAAGTTGTTGTTTGTTTTTACTTTGCTAATATACATTACCGAAGTCATTGATGTTTATTCTACTAGTGCATTTATAATACTAACTCTACAATTAATATTAATAATCCTTTAAATTTTATGCAATATATTTTTATTTTCATTTTCAGTCATTATATCATAGTATTTTATAATGATTAAAATTATTATTATATGTAGACATTAAATTTGCTATTTTAATTATTTTGTAATTATTCATAGTTATTACAAGCTTTGATTTTTTTAATAATTTTTTTAATTATTTAAATCAAAATTTATTAATTTTTAAGTGAGAATCAATTTTTTAATACCAAACCATAAAATTGATAAGTTATATATCCTCATTCATAAGAGTGTAAGTTATTGATACCATTTTGCTTAAAAAGACTAAAATGTCCTCCAAAAAGGTGTTGATGTTGACTTTCTTTTTTTACCTTTTAGTGATAGATTTAAGGGTATTAATGTCTTTTGGTATCAAAAACTTATACTATTATGAATGAGGATATATAACTTGTTACTTTTATGGTTTGGTATTATAAAAGATAGAACCCAATTTTTAAATACTACTTTATTTTAAAACCTTTTCAATTTAAATTTATTAAAAATATTTTATTATTTATAAAATATATATAAAATTCATTATTTGATAGAATAATTTTTTTATAAAAATAGATTCAATGTTTTATTAAAATTAATTATTTTTTAAAAATTTATTAAATACTTAATTTTATATAAAATTCAAAATTTTGTTTATTAGTACTCTAAGGTAACACATCTCATGGTGTTACCGAGAGGTACACCTTTTATAGCTAGAGTAACATATATTTCAGGATTTGGTAACACCATAACCCGAGCATTGTGGTAAGTCTAAAATTTCATAGCTATGGTAACATCCAAGAAGGTAACACCCCCCTTAAGTGTTGTAGAAAGCCATCTATGGCGTAGTGATTGGTGACGAGGCGAATTGGTATACAGGAGTATGGATGTAGTCAATCATTTGCATAATTTTATTTTATTTAATTGTGTGTATTCGAAAAGAATTGTCATTGAGTACTTGATATAATCTAGCTGGTTTAACTTTTTTCAAAAATTGATTTCCTTGTTGTCTTACGAATATATATGTTTTGAGTTTTGAAATTATTGAAAGAACTTTCGCAAAGGGGTTTGTCTTGACAAGATTATATGATTTCAAAGCCGTTTTCAAAATGTGATTCATATACGTATAAATTTAGTGCATAATGCATATCATGGTGAAGTTCCGAGTAGGACTCACAAACTGAATAATACATCAGCATGGTACGATGAGAAGATATTCAAATTTCAGTATGGTTGTTTAGATTACCCAGGGTTAACTGGTCTGTTGGGCATATAAAGGTATTTGCGAGATTATAGATTCAGTGCAGAATATGATATCAGAATATGTGGCTTTATTGGTTGGTAGTAGCGTGATTTTGGTATAGTGATTTTGACTTTTGAGTCAACTGATTTTTTCTTCGCATGTGGTATTTTGAGTAATTCCTTAGTAAGTGTAGATTTGGGGATGGAATGCGTCCGATGTGGATGAAGACGAAGAAAATGTATGCCAGTATTGTATGCATGTGCAATGAGCGGCTTCTTGTGAGAAGTGTACGCCGGCGTTACAGGCATGTCTCAAGGTGCGTCTTCTGTCGGTCTTCTAAGCAAAAAAGACATGAAATCCCAAATTCTATATTGAACTAACAATCACAATAAATTGATTTTGGAGTTATCAAATTTTGGGATGTTTTTGAAATTTCCATGGTTGCGGTATTAGCATTTTTTCGGATTTTGTCGAGGCTTGTGTCAGTTGTGTTTGTATCTGTGTTGAGGCTTGGAGAGTGGAGTCATTTACTAGTATCACAGGAGATCATTGACTTCACGCACCGGTAAGTATACCATTTTGGTTATTTGCTTGTGGTGATGATTGTTTGTCTTCGTGATGATTTTGGATATCTTGGTTGAGTTGTTGTTTACGATGGGATTACAAGTTTCGAGGACGAAACTTATTTTAAGTGGTGTAGTATGTAATATCCTGAATTTCCACTATAGTTGTTTAATGTTATTTTATCCGAGTTATACTGCACAGTGTGGAATCTGTACAGTAGGGATAAAATAATTGAAGGACTCAGACATTTGTACTGGTATAATTGTCGTACTTGGTCAACAATTGCATTGGAAGATATTTTGTGTCAAGCGTGTTATATGATAATATTATTGGAAGGAGTATATGTATTCAGTATGTCGCGTATATGTATCTAGTATATCGATACGACGGACATGAACAGTTGGAATTAGCTAAATATAGCCTGATTAACGTACGCTAGTATGAGGACATAGCGCACGCTAATCTGCAGGGCTTACGTACACTAAGAAGGACCGTTAACGTACGTAAGATCATATTGTACAGGATTCAGGCTGTGGCCGACAGGTAGTCCCGATCTGAATCATCAGAATTTAGCACACGCTAAAGCCTAAGGCTAACGCACGCTAATGCATATCAATCCTGAGGGAATCAACGTGTGGACCCAGGTACTTTCGGCACATGTCCTAATAAGGTCAACGGATGTTTGCTATGGAAGATTAGCGCACACTAAGCATAGGGCTTAACGCACGCTAATACCAGATGAGTCAAAAGGAATCCCATCTTTATCGTTTGCTTTCGGCGTGTGGACCCAGGCATCTTCGGAGTAGGTGCAGATTATCGAGTCAACAAAGAGTAGCGTACGCTATGGTCGGAGAATTGTGTACGCTAATGAGTATATTACTGTAGCAAGTCAATGTCGATATTACGTATGCTATGGCATGGGTTTTGCGTACATAAATCATTGTGCGAAGCAAGGCAGTAGCCTCTGGACCATGATAGCGTATGCTATCAAAGTTGGTTCGTGTACGCTATGCAGGTAACGCACGCTAAATAAAATGGTTAGCGCACACTAATAATGTGCAGTATATATATGTGCAGTTGGGTATCTCATTTTTGGTCATCCTTTCCTTTCGTCCGATATAGAGAGTTCTTGGTTGAGGTTTTGAGGTTCCAAACACTTGAGTAATGTAGAGTTAAATGTCTTTAACAATATTGAGCTTGGAAGTGATTGGAAATGGATTCAATCTTGGGAACCAATCCATTTCTTCAAAAAGGTAATTACTCTTCACTTCGGGATTTCATCTTGGATTGAATATTGGTGCTCCTGAGTTGATAATCATCGCATGTAAGAATTGATATGTATGATTATCAGATGGATTACTGGATGATGTCGATGTTGTTGTTGACATATGGATATTGATATGACTCTTGTGGTTTTGAATGGTGTTGTTTATCTTCAAGAGATATATTGGTTTTGGGTTTTCATGTTGTTATTGTTGTTTACTTCGTATGACGATGAATATGGAAATGATTATGATTCTTGGAGACATGGTGTTTATTTTGAGGAAGAAGGTGATGATATGCATGTATTAATTCAATTATGAGTGATATATGATGGTTTAGAGGTTAGATATCATATTGGATTATGATGTCTTAATGATTATGAACAAAGTGATGTTAATTGGGCATGATTATGGAGTAGTTCATGTTCTTTAGGAACTCTTGAATTATATATGTCATGACATGATGAATATGTTGAAGTATCAGTGTTTTTGGATATGAACATGGAATGTTCATATCTAGAATTAAGTTATGTTGATTGATGATGTGATTTTGTATAACAATATGAGTATGATAATGAGATTGAATTGGAAAGATTATGATTAATCTTGGGATATGATTATTCATGATATTGAACTATTTGGATGGTTAGGATTGGTGATTATATCGGTATTATTTTACTATGTGTTTACAATTATGAACAAGGAGGAATCTTGCTAATTCGTATATGAGATTGATTTCGGTATGTTATAATCCTTGTTATCGGGTTGGATTGATTGTTGATATGATTATCAGATTGTGGAATCGTATTGCGGTTATGAGTTCCTAATTGTTCGAGTTGGATTGTTCGAACTTATATTTAATCGAGATATTGTGGAACCATTGAGTTTGTTGATTGGTTATATCGATTGTTGACTGTCATCGAACTTGTTATTTATGAATTATTGCAATAGGTTGTGATAATTGATCGTTGATTAGAACCGTGTGTTGCGGTTGAGTTCGAAGATGTTCGTGAATTACTTTAGTCAGAGTCAAGGAGCTCGTCGATGAAGATAAGGAATTGCTAATGGCTTCACTATCATCGTATCAGTATCGAGATAAGTTATTACTTGTTCAGTCTATAATATTTAATGAATGGTTTCAGTTTCCTTCGTCTATAACTCAGATAGCAATGAATATAATTGTGAATTCTGGAGATTTGGATTATATGTTGTTTTCCTATATTGGGAGTTAAATAATAATGTATATGATTTACATTCGTTATTGGTATACTTGGGTATCGAGGATACATTGTGATAAAGATGAGGATATGAGTTACCTACAGTCCGTGATATGTTGGATCGTCGAATATTTAGGATAATTGGTGATGGTTGTAGACATCGAGATTGCTCTCGAAGGACTCGGAGCAAGTACTCTAATCATGTTTGTCATTTAGTGTCGATCATGTTGTGATACATTTGTGTACTGTTATTGTCACACATTTGTGTATTGTTGTTATCATGTATTTGTACATTGTTGTTGTTTGTCCACCAAGTGTTGGTCCGATATGATCACCTTGGGAATCTATGTTGTGTGCGCTATATCGTTGGACGAATTTTCCACCATGTGTTGGTCCGACGGGATTATCGTGGGCATCTATGCTGTGTGCGCTGGATCGTTGGATTACCATGTGTAGTTGTGCATGTGTATATTGTTGGTTATCCAGCATGTGTTGATCTAATAGGATCATCGTGGGCATCTATGTTGTGTGCGCTGGATCGTTGGATTACCATAAGTATACGTTGTTGTTATTGTTGTGAGCATATTGATGTTGTCATGTGAGTATGCATTTGTATGTCTTTTGTAGGACCATGTCCATATGTTGTATTGATATGATCTCGGATTAGATTGACATGATCCATCGTGGCATTGCGTATCTTGAGGTATGTTCCGTATTTCCTTCTTGGTACTTGGCTTTTGATGTTCAATCGATTATTTTGTTGAGATTTGATGATGTTATCCGATGGACTGGATTGGTCAGAGTCGGTATGTTCTGTATCGATGAATTAGGATGATGTTTTGAGAATTTTGGGTATTATTTGAGGAACAATATAGATGTTATGTATGGGTTCATGGTGTAATCGAGAATACGATGTAATACCCGGTTGTAATTCAGTAATTATCATTCAGTATTTATCATTCAGTAGTTGATATTCAGTAATTTCACTCATTATTGATCATTTGTCACTCATATTCAATCATGGTATTCATCATTCAGAGTAATTGTATCGTGTATCAATCGTCATTCATCACTAATCTACTTGGAGTTTCGTGCCGTGTTTATCATCATCGTCATTTTCATTGTGGGTTGTGCGTGAGGAGTAGCGCACGCTACGTACTCTCTGTAGCGTACGCTAATTGAGTACAGGTAGCGCACGCCACCACTCAGCATTAGCGCACGCTAAGCAACAGCTCACGATCCGGAAGGTACTTGGGTGCAGTGAGTTATAAGTAACGCACGCTACGAATGGTAAGTAAGTAGCGCGCTAGTGGGTTATAGTAGCGCACGCTAATATTTGGTGTAGCGCGCGCTAAGGTCGGATCGTGTTGAATCCGGTGACTACCGGAATTGAATTTATTCATAGCGCACGCTAGGAGTGGTGTTTAGCGTACGCAAGCGGTATTGTAGCGCACGCTACTTGTTGGTCGTAGCGCACGCTATCGAGTCGAATCGGAAGGGTGATAGTTTACGGATTCCAGTCTTTGGGCATCAAATAATTCGTTAGCGCACGCTAACTATGAGTATTAACGCACGCTAATGATATGGCCATAGCGCACGCTACAAAGGTACGTAGCGCGCTACCGTGTTCGGACAGTGATACCGGATTACCCAAACTACTCGTTAGCGCACGCTACGCACAAGGGCTAGCGCACGCTAACGGGATGCTATAAATTGGGACAGCTTTAGCGGATTTCGTCATTTGTCATCTATTTCTCATACTCTCGTCGGTTCTTGGCGATTTGGGCGATTTTGGAGAGTTCTCTTCGAGCTTTTATCATCAATCATCATTTTCAAGGCTTTGAGTTGGATTATCATCACTTCATCATCTCCTTAACATCGAATCAAAGGTATTAATCTCTTGGATCTAGAATTTCAGATTTTGGGTTTTCCTCCCGATTTCTTCGTGTAAGCTTGGATTATCATTGGAATATGTTGGATATGGATTATCTACCTTGGATAAGTATATTCTTACGGATTTAATGGTTATTTTCGAATTATTTCAAGAACCCTTGGGGTTGACTTCGGTTATTTTGGGGATTTCCGATTGTCGTTATTATAAACTTGAATTGTGGATTTCTATGAGATTATTGATGTCATTGATAATGTTTTGCTGGTTTGAATCAATCATGTTGGAGTTGGTTCGATAATTCGGGTTTGGTTTTAACCAACGGGTATCTCAATGTTTTCGTGAGAGTTCATCTACGAGTTCGGATATTGTTGTATCGACGTTTGGGTCGGTTATGATCGTATTTGATTCGTGTATTGATCGGTTGTTGGTAACTATTGTTGTTCAAGGTTGTTCGAGCGACCGACATTTCATTTAGGACGTTGTTCGTGGAAGGACATTCTTCATCGGTGTTGAGTAAGTTAATTCTTACTCGGTTAAAAGGATATTCATTCCTTTTGTTGTTGTTCATTCATAATCGTAACTCATTCATCATTGTATTAACCGTATCAAAACTTGTCATTGTCAATTAATCACCTCAGTCATAAGGAACGACGGTTCCGATTATTTCATTGAGCTATCATTCATTTCACCATCATTTAATCTTGGTGAGTCATTATTCATTTTCGTTGTCACTTTTGTCATATTGTGGCATTCCGGGTCATACTGGCGTGCCGGTTGGTATGTGTAGGATTTTCATGTCGGGCACATTATGGTCGTGTGTTGGTTGTTGGCCTCACATTGGACTGTGCACACGAGTCAATGTGTCTCGTGAGACTGATTAGGTACAAGACCACGCGTGTATTGATCGTTGGTGGCTTGTGCACGGACACATTTCCATCCCGGGCGTAGTGTGGCGCCATTCCTTTGAGCCGTACTGATAGTTGATTCATATAGCATGTTTGATTGCGTATGTTTCAACAGAATAATTCATAATTTCAGATATATCATGATTGTGTATTTTCAACCCTTGAGGATTGTTGTTCACGTATGGCCCGGCCCTGGGATTTTGTTTTTCGTGTCATGGCAAGGCAAAGCACGGAATAACATGTTGACGGCGAGTGGTCCCAATGATACTAGTAGGGGGCCCCGTTCTTTTCAGTTATTCATATTATTGTCATTTATTTTCCGCTGCAGATTTTCATTTGGATACTCCGTTTCATTCAGTGTTGTGTATTTTATCTTCATATAAAATACACTAGTATTCGGTATTGTCCTGGTGTGTTGTACTTAAACTCCTCATCGGAGTAATTATTTTAAATCGTGGTTCGGTACTACATTTACCCTGTGTAATTCATTCAATTTCATTCGCCTGGTGGGTCCCAGTCGGGGATCTACGGCACTGTAATATCCGCCTAGATTGGGGTGTTACAGAGTTGGTATCGGAGCGTGGTTTTGAATACTACCTTCCGAGTTATGTCTCATTTGAAATCATCATCATCGGACTAGTATCATTGGACTTTCGCGTCACGTGTGACCTGTGCAAATGCCGAGCCAATCAGACCGAAAGAACTGTAAGATTTCTAACGCCATGGTATAATTTACGCAATAATCATTCATTCATCACTCCTCAATTAACAATCCTCAAACATCATCATTCATCATGATCGGGACGATCATGTTAACTCATTAATCACTCAATTCATTTCATCATTCATTATGATCGGGACGATCATGTTAACTCATTAATTACTCAATTCATTTCATTACTCGATTATTGATCGGAAGATCATATCATCAACACAGTTAACTTGTTCAAGATACTCATTTCTAGAATTTCATCGATGATCATGTCACCTCGATTAATCATTCATGTAATCACTGTGTTAGAGCGCATATGCTAATTTTCATCATCTCATGACATAATCATAACGTGATATTCATGCGGGGAATATAATCATTATGCGACCTTCCTACTTCAGTATGGAGAGAGATGTCAAAGGATGCACGGGGAGAGGCCGCGGTGCGGGCCGAAACTCGGGAAATAATCACTCGCTATCGGGAAATCGTATCCAGGACTCGGCTCGATCAGAAGATGTTCGGGTTGATCCACTCACTTTTATGCAGGTCATGATGACCCATATGCAATTGCTTAATCATCATTGCGCCTCTCTGGCCGAATTAATCGAGAGGACTCTCACGTATAAGCCTGCTACTAAGGAAACTGCGGAGCAACAACCTTCATCTGTCTACAAGAAATCAACGAAGCGTAATCGGTCCGAAGGCGGTCGGTCAACCTCCAAGAAACCTCGTGCGGGTCCTAACGCTTCGGCGACCTCCTACGGCACCTAATCTGCGGGATCTCGATCCCGGCGGCCGATTCGGCCATCATCTGCTTTCAGCGTGGGGCGGGCCATTTCAAGATTAGGTGTCGACGCCGTCTATCACATGTCATAATTGTGGGAATTCGGGCATAAGGCCCGTTTTGCGAAAGGACTCTAAGTCGGCTCGCGGCATCTCGAGCCCCGAAACAATCGGCGATCGAATCGAGACTACTTTGTCAGCGTCGTTTAAGACAATGGAAGCAATCAAAGGTGGAGCTCATATTTATCAGACGGGAGCGTCCGGTTCGGGAGCCGGCAGGTCCCGGATTCATGTGATGAAAAGGATCAACGATCCGGTGGTCCGAACGATCTCAGGTATACTCGTAATTTTATTTCAACCCGTGTGTACCTTTAGATACTGATGCTGTAACACCCCCAGGATATCCGAGGTATATTACAGCGCCGTGAATCCCTATATGGGACCCACCAGGCTGAACAGCATCATACCCAACGACTCACAGAAACGATAAAATAACACCACGTCATAAAGACGCAAAACAGAACAATCCACCCGGTTCAACCGGTCAATCTAACATCATCATCCAACACAACATAATAAGCAACAATACAATCCAAACGAACAAGAACCCCTTAAGTACTCGAGTACAACTATTAGTTCAAAACCACAAAAGACAAAAAGGTAAAAGACTCTAAAACATCACTCGTGCACCATCATCACGCACGGCCATCATCCGTATCTTGGTCCAGTAGCGCTCGTCTCGATGAACCTGACCTGAAATTCATAAAACGAATTTCCCCAAAACGGGTCCCCAGAGGGGTTAGCAATTACGCTAGTACAAGTAACCAAATGAACATTTTACATCTTACACATATAGTAATGCATGCCATCAAGAAATCATAATTTCCAAAACGCTCATTTCCTAAATGCCAATATCAAACCACATTTGTAAAATGCACCACAATTAACCGAGGACCCACAGCTTCGTGGATCCCTGCCGAGACCCGGTCGGATCTAACCCACAGTGGTTAAAAGCAAGCTCGCGGTCCACAGCTTCGTGGAACCCTACCGAGACCCCGTCGAGTCTAACCCGTAGTGAGCATACACACACACACAATTTCTCATACAAAACTACTATGTCAAGATTGTAAGTTCATAAGGATACTTGCCTCGATTAATTAGACGATGACACGAACGGAACGGAAGAGTTGAACACGACCGCAAGGAACCGGCGGAAATGAACCTAACGATTCGAATAGCACAATCACAACCACTTCTAAATGATTACGGAAATGGAATACACCCGGAAACCCGCCTACGATTCATGTATATTCGCACAAAAATAACAACGAGGGCGGACCACAACCAAACCCTCTCGATTCCGCAAAACTATGAAAATATACCATGAATCCGTAGGAAAACTAATGATATCAACAAGATTAATCATATTCATCAAGAATCCATCAACAAAACGGAAAGAATCGGACAAAACCCCAAAATCCCCAATTATCCAAAAAGGTAGGGTTTCAAGAGATATTACCTTGAGTGATTCAAGTATTAAGATCCGTAGAACACGCGTTAGATTGATTATCCGAGCCTCACAACCGAAAAGAAATGATGAAAATCGACCCCCGGATGAAGAACTCTCCCCCTCTATATCCTCTCTCTCGCGACGCAGTGGAAAAATGGGGAAGGAAATGAGCTGTTCACGCTCAAAACAACACATTTATAGTGTAACACAGCAGAACCTATCGGCCGATAGGCCCAACCGATACCCATACGGAATGCCGGCAGTAGAGTCTATCGACCCCCCTTATCGGCCGAAAGGCTCCTGGAAGTTCGAAGGTGAAGAAATTTACATATCGGCCAGCCTATCGGCCGATAGGCCCAACCGATACCCATACATAATGCCGGCAGTAGAGTCTATCGACCCCCCTATCGGCCGAAAGGCTCCTGGAAGTGCTCGGCCAAAAACTGAAACGACCATAACTCTCTCGTCCGGACTCCGATTGACTCACCGTTTGAACCATTGGAAAGCTAACTCGATGTTCTATAATATTGCAAAGATTTATAATTTTTGGAGTCACCAAAAATTAATGGTGATCTAACAAAGTCGAACTCATATGAGGAAAGTTGAAACAATGAACAATAACGAGAATACAATTCAACGGTTGGACAGAAGGACATCTTGAAGATACATGAGGGTCACTATGACCGAGAAATATACCAAAAATGAAAATACAAGGGAAAGAAAAATACCGGATATTACATTCTACCCCTCTAAAAATAAGTTTCGTCCCGAAACTTAAGAAACAAACAACTCAGGGTACCTAGCACGCATGCTATCCTCGGTTTCCCAAGTTGCCTCCTCGACACCGTGTCTCGACCACTGAACTTTGACCAAAGGGATGGTCTTATGCCTCAGTCGTTTCTCACGATGCTCCAAAATCTTCAAAGGACGCTCCTCGAAAGTAATATCTTCAGCAATATCAATCTCGCCATAATCGATGACGTGACTAGGATCCGGAACATATTTCCTCAGCTGGGAAACATGAAAAACGCTATGAACATGACTCAAGGCCGGAGGTAACGCCAAACGGTATGCCAATCCACCTACTCGCTCGAGGATCTCGAAGGGGCCGATAAATCTCGGACTCAACTTCCCTTTCTTCCCGAAACGAAAAACTCCCTTCGTCGGCGACACCTTTAGCAAAACATGGTCTTCCACCTCGAATTCCAAAGGTCGACGACGGATGTCGGCATACGACTTCGTCGACTCGCGATCAACATCCGTTCCCGAATTAACTCTATCTTCCGCCTCGTCTCTAAAAGCGACATCCGGCTCGGTCCCACCAAATCGGACGCCTCATTCCAACAAATCGGTGATCGACATCGCCGCCCGTAAAGTGCCTCATACGGTGCCATCCGAATCGACGCGTGCCAACTATTGTTATACGTGAATTCGATCAGCGGCAAATGCTCCTCCTGGGCCGCTACTCCAATCGAGGCACAAGCACGCAACATGTCCTCGAATGTCCGGATAGTGCGTTCCGACTGTCCATCATTTCGGGATGAAAAGAGGTACTCAAACGCAACCGGTACCTAACGCCTTATGCACCGCTTTGCAGTGCGATACAAAGCGGCCGTCACGATCCGAAACAATAGACTTGAGTACCGTGAAGTCTCACGATCTGCGCAATAAACACACGAGCTAACTTCTCCGGCCCCATGTGTCCTTTATTCCCTGAAAATGTGCCGAATTGGTCGCGATCAACAATCACCCATACCATATTCATGCCCGACCTCGATCTCGGCAAACTCGTAACGAAATCCATCGATATATCTTCCCATTTCCATTCCGAACGGAAGTGACTGCAATAACCAAATGGTCTCGATGCTCGATTTTGACCTCACGACAAGTCAAACATCTCGCTACAAACCGTGCGACCTCACCCTTCATATCATTCCACCAAGTTCCTCCTCGTGTCCTTGTACATCTTACTCGAGCCTTGATGAACGGAATAGGGTGTAGTATGGGCCTCCCGCAAAATACCCTGTCGCAACCCTGGATCGTTCGGCACACAAAGCCGACTCTGGAATCTCAAAACGCCATCCTCGTGAATCACAAACCCATGAGACTTTCCTTTAAGAACGTTCTCTCGGATTTGAGAAATCATCGGAACCTCTAATTGCTTCAGTTTAAATACAACGATCAAAGGCAGCGAATTTTATAAGGCACAAAGTTGCCCGACAGATCCAGGCAGCAAAACCTCAACATCTAACTCGATCAAAGCCCTCCGAAGCTCAGACTGAGATGTAAGGATCTCAAGCGTTCGCAACGCAACTGGTTTCCGACTCAAGGCGTCGGCCACAACGTTCGCCTTGCCCGGATGATAAAGGATTTCGAGGTCATAATCCTTAATCAACTCTAACCACCTCCTCTGCCTCATATTCAAATCTCGCTGAGTAAATATGTATTTCAGACTTTTATGATCGGTAAAAATCTGACATGCAGAGCCGAAAAGATAGTGACGCCAAATCTTGAGTGCAAAGACAACCGCCGCTAACTCCAAATCGTGAGTAGGGTAGTTAAGCTCATACGGCCTCAACTGTCTCGACGCATAGGCAATGGTCTTGCCGTCTTTGCATCAATACGCACCCAAGACCACGACCAAGCATCTCTAAAAGCGGCGAAACCCTCGTTGCCACATGGCAATGCCAAAACCGGGCTGAAGTCAAACGCTTCTTCACTCCTCAAAACTCGATCGCCTCTCATCGGTCAGACGAACTTCTCGGATTTACGGAGCAATCAGTGTAAGTGGTCGAGCTAGTTTTGAGAAACCCTCGGCGAACCTACGGTAGTAGCCACCAAACCCAAGAAACTACGGACCTCCTTCACATTTGTGGGCGATGCCCAATCCAACACCGCCTCAATTTTCTGCGGATCTACTCGATCTCCTCGGTTGAAATCACGTGGCCCAAAAACATCACTTCTTTCAGCCAGAACTCACATTTTGAGAACTTCGCATAGAGTTGCTCGGTCCTCAAAATGTCTAACACTACCCGCAAATGATGGGCATGCTCTTCCTCATTCCTCGAATAAACAAGAATATCGTCAATAAAGACGACGCACTTATCCAAATACTCGATAAAAACTTTGTTCATCAATTGCATGAACACCGCCGCGCATTAGTTAACCCGAAAGGCATGACTACGAACTCATAATGTCCGTACCTCGTCCGAAAAATTTGTTTTCGGCACATCGGACTCTCTCACCCGAGTGATAGTATCCCGATTTCAAATCAATTTTCGAGAATACCGCACTCCACTCGCAATCGATCGAACAAGTCATCAATTCTCGGCAAAGGATACATTCTTGATGGTCACCTTGTTTAGTTCACGATAGTCGATACACAAACGTAGTGAACCATCCTTCTTCCGCACAAACAGGACCGGTGCGCCCCAAGGCGAGGCGCTCGGTCGAACATACCCCGACTCAAGAAGCTCACTCAACTGCTTCTTCAACTCGGACATCTCTGAAGGTGCCATGCGATAGGGCGCCTTTGAGATAGGGGCCGCACCCGGCTCTAACTCTATAGTGAACTCGACCTCTCGATCCGGTGGTAATCCCGGTAACTCGTCAGGAAAAACATCAGGAAATTCATTAACAATTGGAATCGACGAAAGCTCGACTCCACCACTCTCCGCCTTCAAGGCATAGCACCAATAACCAATACATCCCTTTCGCAGGAGTTTCATCGCCTTCAAGGCGTTAATAACGAGTTTCTGGTTCCCCCTCTTTCGCCCGGCGAAAGAGTGCTCGGTGCCATCTTCGGCCAACATGGTGATGATTCTCGTGCGGTAGTTCATGATTGCGCCATGCCGCTCGAGCCAATCATCACCAAGAATCAAATCCTCACCCTCGATACTCACAACAATAAGATTAGAGGGCCAAGTCCTCTCACAAATAAGCACAGAACAGTCTCGAACCTCCTGATCACCAACGATCCTATCACCGCTAGGAAGCTTAACGATGAAGGGCTCACAAGGTGTCAAACGGTCGAGACTCAAACGGCGCACACAATCCAGAGATATGAATGAATGCGTAGCACCGAGATCGAAAAGCACACCGACAGGATGAGAAAGAATATAAACGGTACTGCCGCCACGGTAGCCGCCGGATCATCGGCTCTCCGCATCTCATAGACACGCGGGTGGGCGGAGCCAACACTGAAGCTCCCCTCTTGAGGGTTGACCCCGACCTCTCCCCCGACTAGCACTCGGCGGATATTGAGGAGCAAACGACCCCTGATTCACACTTGGCTCCAACGGGCTGGAATGGAAGCCCGGCACCAAGAATTTTCTCTCTCTCGGCACTGACGGCCTTGTGGCCGGTGCCCTGCCCGATTACACGTCGAGAAAGGGTTCGGACAAACACGACTGATGTGGCCGTCGACCACAATTGAAACACTTCACATCACGATAAGGAGCACCGGTAGTTCCACGAGGACCCCAGAACGAGGTGGACCACCGCGGCGGGAAGTTAGCGATTGGGATTTGATGACCCCCACTCTTGTGGCCGAAAAGTTCCCAACGGACTTCTGCTTCTTACTCTCGCGGGCCGCCTCACTCGCCGTCACCGACATATCATAAGCAAGGGCCCTACTCTGATAATCCTTCAATGTAGTGCATACGAGCCCCGACATATAGTCCCGAATCGGCAACTTCATCCGTCTGGAGAAATGGAAAATCTTGTCACTCTCCTCGACAACTTGGGTCTTCACATAAACCAACTCTTTGTTAAAATCAGCAATGGCTTGAGCTACGGGATATCCGTGGTTGAGCATCATAAAAGCATGTACCCGAGGCACATCGGCGGCCACGGGCAATATTCGATCTCCATCAACTCTTGAAACTCACCCACGGCGGCATGGTCTTTGGGCCCAACGGCCTCCCACCGGTCCGTAGCGTCCCCGGTGAGAAAATATTGAGCAATAGGGACTCTACGTTCCTCGGGACGATTAGTGGCAACGAAGACCTTAGATATCTCCTTAATCCACCCTTCCCACCCATCGGGTCCGAAGCTCCCGAAAACTGAGGAGGATGCATCTTGATGACATCTTGGAGCCAACGATCCGCTCCGCCCCGATTAGCGTGGGCCTGATCCGGGTTCTGAACCGCCTGAGCTATCGCCGCCATTTGGTTCACCATTTGTTGCATTACGGCCGTGATACCAAGATCGGCACGCTCCTGAGAAGAAGCATGGCTATGACGGTCGCCGATCTGCCGGCTCAAGAAGCGTGACGTGGCGCTCCACCGGGCCCCACGTCCCGGCCGCGTCCACGACCACGACCGCGACCACGACCTCTTCCAGCATCCATACTGGAGTTAAATAAGTAGCAAAAGCCATACGAGGATCAGTACAAGAAAAGGACAATTACAAGTCGAGAATCAAGGGTACGATACAAGAAATTAATGAACAAAGGAAAGAAAACTTACGGACACTGGTAGTACCGGAATCATGGCAGCGTGACGATGATGTGCAAAGCAAAACACCACAAGACCCAATAAATCAACAAGCCTAGGTATCCATAAACCTAGAGCTCCGATACCATTTTCTGTAACACCCCCAGGATATCCGAGGTATATTACAGCGCCGTGAATCCCTATATGGGACCCACCAGGCTGAACAGCATCATACCCAACGACTCACAGAAACGATAAAATAACACCACGTCATAAAGACGCAAAACAGAACAATCCACCCGGTTCAACCGGTCAATCTAACATCATCATCCAACACAACATAATAAGCAACAATACAATCCAAACGAACAAGAACCCCTTAAGTACTCGAGTACAACTATTAGTTCAAAACCACAAAAGACAAAAAGGTAAAAGACTCTAAAACATCACTCGTGCACCATCATCACGCACGGCCATCATCCGTGTACTGGTCCAGTAGCTCGTCTCGATGAACGACTGAAATTCATAAAACGAATTTCCCCAAAACGGGTCCCCAGAGGGGTTAGCAATTACGCTAGTACAAGTAACCAAATGAACATTTTACATCTTACACATATAGTAATGCATGCCATCAAGAAATCATAATTTCCAAAACGCTCATTTCCTAAATGCCAATATCAAACCACATTTGTAAAATGCACCACAATTAACCGAGGACCCACGGCTTCGTGGATCCTGCCGAGACCCCGGATCTAACCCACGTGGTTAAAAGCAAGCTCGCGGTCCACGGCCGTGGAACCCTACCGAGACCCCGTCGAGTCTAACCCGTAGTGAGCATACACACACACACAATTTCTCATACAAAACTACTATGTCAAGATTGTAAGTTCATAAGGATACTTGCCTCGATTAATTAGACGATGACACGAACGGAACGGAAGAGTTGAACACGACCGCAAGGAACCGGCGGAAATGAACCTAACGATTCGAATAGCACAATCACAACCACTTCTAAACGATTACGGAAATGGAATACACCCGGAAACCCGCCTACGATTCATGTATATTCGCACAAAAATAACAACGAGGGCGGACCACAACCAAACCCTCTCGATTCCGCAAAACTATGAAAATATACCATGAATCCGTAGGAAAACTAATGATATCAACAAGATTAATCATATTCATCAAGAATCCATCAACAAAACGGAAAGAATCGGACAAAACCCCAAAATCCCCAATTATCCAAAAAGGTAGGGTTTCAAGAGATATTACCTTGAGTGATTCAAGTATTAAGATCCGTAGAACACGCGTTAGATTGATTATCCGAGCCTCACAACCGAAAAGAAATGATGAAAATCGACCCCCGGATGAAGAACTCTCCCCCTCTATATCCTCTCTCTCGCGACGCAGTGGAAAAATGGGGAAGGAAATGAGCTGTTCACGCTCAAAACAACACATTTATAGTGTAACACAGCAGAACCTATCGGCCAGCCTATCGGCCGATAGGCCCAACCGATACCCATACGGAATGCCGGCAGTAGAGTCTATCGACCCCCCTTATCGGCCGAAAGGCTCCTGGAAGTTCGAAGGTGAAGAAATTTACATATCGGCCAGCCTATCGGCCGATAGGCCCAACCGATACCCATACAGAATGCCGTGAGAGTCTATCGACCCCCTATCGGCCGAAAGGCTCCTGGAAGTGCTCGGCCAAAAACTGAAACGACCATAACTCTCTCGTCCGGACTCCGATTGACTCACCGTTTGAACCATTGGAAAGCTAACTCGATGTTCTATAATATTGCAGAGATTTATAATTTTTGGAGTCACCAAAAATTAATGGTGATCTAACAAAGTCGAACTCATATGAGGAAAGTTGAAACAATGAACAATAACGAGAATACAATTCAACAGTTGACAGGAAGGACATACTGAAAGATACATGAGGGTCACTATGACCGAGAAATATACCAAAAATGAAAATACAAGGGAAAGAAAAATACCGGATATTACAGATGCACCGCATTCATTCATTTTCGAGTCATGATTGAATAAACTTAATTCGGTTAGTCCTATTGCTTGTGGACCTCATACCATCGGTGTACCTAACGATGGAAGGTTTTCGGAAATTATACCAAGGTAAGCTTAATGACCGCGATTGGTTAGTGGACCTAATCGTGGTGAACTTATCTAAGGACGATATAATATTGAGTGTCACTTAGATGGATTGTCACGATATCATTTTCAATGTTCGTAAGCATATGGTCACTATCATTTCCGTCGTTGGATGTCGAATGTGTGCTTCAGGGAGGTGATCCCCGTTGTTCCAGAGGAATTTTTAATATGACGGAAGCAGAGGAATTCCACAATCGAGATATTCAATCATTCATTATATCATTATCATCGATTGGCCGTTCATAGGCAATCGAGTTATTCAATCATTCATTATATCATTGTCATCGATTGGCCGTTCATAGGCAATCGAGTTATTCAATCATTCATTATATCATTGTCATCGATTGGCCATTCATAGGCAATCGAGTTATTCAATCATTCATTATATCATTGTCATCGATTGGCCATTCATAGGTAATCGAGTTATTCAATCATTCATTATATCATTGTCATCGATTGTCCGTTCATAGGCAATCGAGTTATTCAATCATTCATTACATCATTGTCATCGATTGGCCGTTCATAGGCAATCGAGTTATTCAATCATTCATTGTATCATTTTCATCGATTGGCCGTTCATGGGCAATCGAGTTACTTAATCATTCATTATATCATTGTCACATTTTGGCCGTTCTTAGACAATCGAGGTGTTCAATCATTCGTGGTATCATTGAAATCGATTGACGATGTATTTCCCCTAAGGGGTTACTTGGTTGCCTTCACATAGAGTTGTGGAATTCACGAGTGAGTTGGAGCCCGGTACGCCCCCGTTATCGAAGACACCATATCGGATGGCCCCGACCGAAATGCAGAAATTGGAGACTCAACTTGAGTAATTGTGCGAGGAAGGTTATCTCCAACCGAGTGTGCCCCCGTGGGGAGCACCAGTGTTATCTGTCAAGGAGAAGTATGGTTCGTTCGTGTGTGTATTATTACTGGGAGTTGAACAAGATGATGATCAAGGATAAATATCCTCTACCCCGTATCGATGATCTTTTGGATCAACTTCAGGGAGCTTCAGTATTTTCCAAGATCGACTTAAGATCTGGATATCATCAGTTGCGGATTCGAGAGTCGGATATCACGAGGACGGCATTTCGAACACGCTATGGTCAGTATGAGTTTGCGGTTATGCCGGTTGGGTTGATTAATGCACCTGCGGTATTCATGGAGTTAATGAATCAGGTTTTCATCGACTTTTGGATCAGTTTGTTGTTGTCTTCATAGACGACATTTTGATCTTCTCGTGACCGAGAGGAACGCGAGGTCCATCTTCATCAGGTTCTCGACGTGTTAAGACGAGAGCAACTTTATGGAAAGTTTTTCCAAAGGTGATTTCTCGATGTCCGAAGTGACTTTTCTCGGACAGGTAATTTCATCAGATGGAGTGCGGGTTGATCCTCAGTAGACGGAGGCTACCCAAGATTGGTTACCTCCGAGAAATGTTAAGGAAATCCGAAGCTTTCTCGGATTAGTCGATTACTATCGGTTTGTGGAAGGATTTTTAAAATTGTTCATCAATTCATTCATCACTCGATTAACCTCATTGTTTCACAATTCATTCATCACTCACCAATCTCATTGTTCACCAATTCATTCATTCATCACTCGATCGATCTCATTGTCCACCAATTCATTCATCACTCGATTAATCTCATTGTTCATGTAATTCATGCATCACTCAGTCCATCTCATTGTTCAATCAATTCATTCATCACTCAGTTAATCTCATTGTTCAATCAATTCATTCATCACGGAGTCAATCTCATTGTTCAATTAATTCATTAACCATCTAGTCCATCTCACGGTTCAGTTGTTGATCTTGTGAATCAAATTTTTCAACCTTGTGAACTTGTTCAAGGTAATCATTTCAGGAATTTCATCAGATAGGCTTGTCACCTCACTTGTTTTTTTTCTTGCGATCTTCTCATATCACGGCGTCATGTCGACGATCGTTTTATTGCATTATTAATGCATTCATTTTGTTAGAGCGTGTATGCTCATTGTTATCATTCCGTCTTGAAATCATAATGCAATCTTCATACGAGATCTGTAATTATCACGTGACTTTCCTGCCTCGGTATGGAAAGAGTTCAGAGGGACATCGGACTCCGACGTCCAAGAGATCGTTCTAGTCGTATTCGTGCTGGGAGAGCATCTTCATCTTAGACGACGAGTTCAACTGTTGTATGCTTTAACAGTGTTACAACAGGACATTCATCACCGGTGTTGAGCAAGTTAATTCTTGCTCGGTAATAGGATAATCATTCATTTCATCGCCGTTCAATTATTCGCATAGGTCATTCATCATATATCAATCCCGTTTAGACTTATATTTGTCAACCAATCATTCACTTCAAGGGTAACAATGGTTCCAATAATTTCATTCGAGTTATCACTCATTTCGTTATTAGTTCACCTCGGCGAGTTATTCTTGATCATTGTCGGATTTCTAATCATTTATCATTCATCATAGTCACTCTCGTTTTGGTAACCTTTCGGGGTCATATTAAGCGGTGAGTTGAGATTGGGTCTTCGTTGAATCGTTGTGATCGAGGAGATCGATGGTATGGAGGATATCGATGTTGGGTACATTTGATATATAGCCTTGCCTTTCAGATGACTATAACTCAATCCGTATTAAGGTGTCGTGGTTGTGGATCATTTATTGTTGATCTATCTTCTAATGATCGTATTTGAGAATCTTTATATTTTTAGATCTTTTGATTCATTCCTTTTGGTGTCGTTCAGATTCTTCGTGATAATTTGGGAGATCGTTCATTGTGATCCGAGACGTCAAGACTTGGGGACTTGGGCGTGCGATTGATTTGGTCCCGAGAACTATTTGGACATTATTGTTTGCAGATCGTGATGGATAGTTCATGTCCCGAGTTGTTTACCCTTAGTTTCGAGGACGAAACTCTTTTAAGGGGGGGTGTATGTAATACCCGGTTGTAATTCAGTAATTATCATTCAGTATTTATCATTCAGTAGTTGATATTCAGTAATTTCACTCATTATTGATCATTTGTCACTCATATTCAATCATGGTATTCATCATTCAGAGTAATTGTATCGTGTATCAATCGTCATTCATCACTAATCTAATTGGAGTTTCGTGCCGTGTTTATCATCATCGTCATTTTCATTGTGGGTTGTGCGTGAGGAGTAGCGCACGCTACGTACTCTCTGTAGCGTACGCTAATTGAGTACAGGTAGCGCACGTCACCACTCAGCATTAGCGCACGCTAAGCTTACTGCCGCATCCGTAAGGTACCGGACCGCAGTGAGTTCAGGCAGCGCACGCTACGAATGGTAAGTAGCGCGCGCTAGTGGGTTATAGTAGCGCACGCTAATATTTGGTTTAGCGCGCGCTAAGGTCGGATCAGGTTGAATCCAGTGACTACTGGACTGAATTGAATTTATTCATAGCGCACGCTAGGAGTGGTGTTTAGCGTACGCAAGCGGTATTGTAGCGCACGCTACTTGTTGGTCGTAGCGCACGCTATCGAGGTCAGATCAGAGGACTGATAGTTTCTGGATTCCAGTGCTGGGCATCAAATAATTCGTTAGCGCACGCTAACTATGAGTATTAACGCACGCTAATGATATGGCCATAGCGCACGCTACAAAAGGTACGTAGCGCGCGCTACCGTGTTCGGACAGTGGATACTGGATTACCCAAACTACTCGTTAGCGCACGCTACGCACAAGGGCTAGCGCACGCTAACCTGGACTGGCTATAAATTGGACAGTTTAGCCGGATTTCGTCATTTGTCATCTATTTCTCATACTCTCGTCGGTTCTTGGCGATTTGGGCGATTTTGGAGAGTTCTCTTCGAGCTTTTATCATCAATCATCATTTTCAAGGCTTTGAGTTGGATTATCATCACGTCATCATCTCCTTAACATCGAATCAAAGGTATTAATCTCTTGGATCTAGAATTTCGGATTTTTGGGTTTTTCCTCCCGATTTCTTCGTGTAAGCTTGGATTATCATTGGAATATGTTGGATATGGATTATCTACCTTGGATAAGTATATTCTTACGGATTTAATGGTTATTTTCGAATTATTTCAAGAACCCTTGGGGTTGACTTCGGTTATTTTGGGGATTTCGATTGTCGTTATTATAAACTTGAATTGTGGATTTCTATGAGATTATTGATGTCATTGATAATGTTTTGCTGGTTTGAATCAATCATGTTGGAGTTGGTTCGATAATTCGGGTTTGGTTTTAACCAACGGGTATCTCAATGTTTTCGTGAGAGTTCATCTACGAGTTCGGATATTGTTGTATCGACGTTTGGGTCGGTTATGATCGTATTTGATTCGTGTATTGATCGGTTGTTGGTAACTATTGTTGTTCAAGGTTGTTCGAGCGACCGACATTTCATTTAGGACGTTGTTCGTGGAAGGACATTCTTCATCGGTGTTGAGTAAGTTAATTCTTACTCGGTTAAAAGGATATTCATTCCTTTTGTTGTTGTTCATTCATAATCGTAACTCATTCATCATTGTATTAACCGTATCAAAACTTGTCATTGTCAATTAATCACCTCAGTCATAAGGAACGACGGTTCCGATTATTTCATTGAGCTATCATTCATTTCACCATCATTTAATCTTGGTGAGTCATTATTCATTTTCGTTGTCACTTTTGTCATATTGTGGCATTCCGGGTCATACTGGCGTGCCGGTTGGTATGTGTAGGATTTTCATGTCGGGCACATTATGGTCGTGTGTTGGTTGTTGGCCTCACATTGGACTGTGCACACGAGTCAATGTGTCTCGTGAGACTGATTAGGTACAAGACCACGCGTGTATTGATCGTTGGTGGCTTGTGCACGGACACATTTCCATCCCGGGCGTAGTGTGGCGCCATTCCTTTGAGCCGTACTGATAGTTGATTCATATAGCATGTTTGATTGCGTATGTTTCAACAGAATAATTCATAATTTCAGATATATCATGATTGTGTATTTTCAACCCTTGAGGATTGTTGTTACGTAATCACTTTACCGGGGATTTTGTTTTTCAGGTCATGGCAAGGCAAAAGCACGGGAATAACATGTTGACGGCGAGTGGTCCCAATGATACTAGTAGGGGGCCCCGTTCTTTTCAGTTATTCATATTATTGTCATTTATTTTCCGCTGCAGATTTTCATTTGGATACTCCGTTTCATTCAGTGTTGTGTATTTTATCTTCATATAAAATACACTAGTATTCGGTATTGTCCTGGTGTGTTGTACTTAAACTCCTCATCGGAGTAATTATTTTTGTAATGTGGTTCGGTACTACATTTACCCTGTGTAATTCATTCAATTTCATTCGCCTGGTGGGTCCCAGTCGGGGATCTACGGCACTGTAATATCCGCCTAGATTGGGGTGTTACATACGAGATGTGCAGTATGTTAAGGATTATTTTGACGAGGATTATCACGAATAGGTTATGATGGTAAGATTGCATAAGTAGTAGTCTTACATTGTATTTCATTGCTATGTAATTATTGACGTGATGTGATCGTTATCATTGTTAAGTATTATGGCTGACCCCATCGCGAGCTCTATTTTTAGGTACGCGGAGATCAAGCTTGTAGCAGTCGTGAAGAGATAAGCTTCCCGGATGATACTGGCTATGACGGGCGTTGGTGAATCGAGTGCTTCAATTACTTGTTATTTTCCGCTGCAAAAGTATTTTTAGTTGTTTGTTATATCCGCTGCGAGTGTGTTTTAAAATGGTTTGCCACTATTTTACGAACTTGGGTTTATATTGAAAAATCGTTTTCTAAACTATTTTGTCGGTACGTGTAAGTGATGGCTTAATGTATACTCTTAAATCCATGAGTTTTGGCATTTTAGTCTTGTACTTTCAAATGAGATTTTACGACGGTATTGATAAATGGATTTTATAGAGTCTTTGAATATTTTTTTAAAAAAGATATTACCGTCATCGCCGCTTAGGCGTATTTTAAATATTTGTAAAAATATCTTTCAGCCATGTAGGTTCTGGTGCGGGGCCTACGGTGCTGTAATATTCCCGGATAGTTCTGGGGGTGTTACAGTTTACACACATATTTTTCAAGTAGAATTTTACGTCTTTAATTTTACTATCTAGTCGATTTACGTTATGACAAGTAAAATTAATAGTTTGTTCCTCTTGGTCATGTATTAATTAACATAGACTCCGATGGGGAGCTTATTAATTAATACACTTAAGTGAACACCACTATTTAACAACCTTAAAATATTATCTTTTAAATAGTTCTACAGATGGAGAGGTTCTATCATAAAAAATAATATTTACCTTTTGTTATCATTTTGAAATATAAAACTAGTGAACCTATAATTAGCACATCCGATATGGAGGAAGATCCTAATGTCAACGCATATGCTAATTACTTCACAATTTAAATTAATTATGAAGGCTAATTTGATTTTATTTTAAAAAATAAATCAATTTAATCACTTAGTTATTTTACCCTTAGGGATTTTAATTTTCCCGTCCTAACATGCAAGAAACATATCATGCATACATTCATACATGCCACACATCAAAACAATAAAAACCAAAATAAATGCATGGATAACTAAATTATCCAATTACCATGGTCTCCTTCCTTGAATTGAACCCAATAAAATCTTCGACACGATATCTCCCACTGGATCAAGCATCTCGTCACTCCTCCCTGTCAAGGTCGTGGATTCTCAAAATTAAAATTTTCAGTTTTATGCAAAATTAATTATATTACAAAATCCAATGTTAAAATTCCGACTCTCCAGCGGACATGACGAACCGGCGAACCGGCCTGGAACAGGCTGCCCGCGGCCCGCGGCAGCAGGCCTGGCACTGCTCGGCATGCATCCGTGTGCTACTTAGGAGCGCCCACGTGCTGCTGTTCGGTCGCGCCTATCCAGCAGTTCGGTTGTCTCGGTTCTGCTTTAATTCTTCGTGATTTTGTCTTCTCCGAATTCCGTTATAATTTTACACAAAATAAAATATATCAAATTTACAGCAAAATTACACGAAAAATAAGATCCTAGATCTACCCATGAATTTTTTCACGAAAAAAATCATTACATGCCTCAAAACCGGGCCAAACCAATATCATAAAAAATAATAAAATTAACCATTCACATAACCATGATAATTGGATCATATTCCCTGCAAGAACACATCTAGCAAAATATTACAACATCAAATTACATGAATATTTAAATTGCTATCAATTAATAACCAAAATTAATTAAAATAGCAAAAGTCTAAAATCTGGCGCTAATACCAATTGTTGGAAATAAAATGCAGCGGAAGCAAAGTTGGGGAAAAATTGATAAAAGCATTTTATGCATCCACGAGCACAAAACCTATTTAGGCATGTTAATTAACTAACTACTAAGATTAATAAGCAGTTTAAATATTATTTATTATTTACTAAATAAACTTGTTGGTAACTTCAATATCTTAATCTAGATCGAAGATCATAGGATATTCACATTTGAAGCGTAATGGTTGCTTTCTTGATCTCTTCTCAAAATCTTCTAGAGTATGGCCTTAATCTGGACGTTGTGTGGGCAACGAGCTACCGAATATTGCTTGGACTTCAAGAGGAGAATTGGCCGAAACTAATGTTCCTCACACAACTCTCGATTTTTTTTCTTCGAGTAATTCTGATTTGTAATAAGAATTAAAATGTTATCTCAATTGCGGGATCAAAGACACAAGTCAAGATCCAAAATTAAACACCAAGAAGAAAAATAGAAACCCTTATGCTATTATAAGTGTCACGGTCGAAACTCCCCCTGATGTCTTATTTATAGGGTTTCGACTAATCTAGGGATCTTAAGGAGGATTAGGGTTAGGACTCCTAGTGCAACCCAACATTCCATATTAAGCACTTTCCTAATATGATTGAGTTCACTAATATCAATTCAATCCACTAAAGAATTAATATTGCACTTCCAACCCAAATCCCAATTTACGAAATTGGGCTTCTTATTTAAATATATTAATTCCCGTGTTTAAGATATCAAATATCTATTAATTAATTTTAAGCTACTGACAACTTTAATTAATTAATTTC
Organism: Orobanche coerulescens; assembly: GCA_033398695.1. Classification (NCBI taxonomy): domain Eukaryota; kingdom Viridiplantae; phylum Streptophyta; class Magnoliopsida; order Lamiales; family Orobanchaceae; genus Orobanche; species Orobanche coerulescens. Next base: position 130,086,660 of record CM065812.1, on the reverse strand, counting down.
TTATCCAAGAGTAGTACCACTTGAACCTTATTATTATATCGGAATTAAATCCACTTGCAGGGTTTAATATAATAATCATTATCGAGCTCCTCAAGGGGACATCATCAACCCGCACGAGTCGTAACGCGATTTCAAATTATAATAATTGTCATGTAAATAATATTATTGCCCAAGATACGAAGCATATTGAGTCAATCACTTTGACTCGCACCGATGATAAATCAAAGCAGTAAATATTATAAATACATAATTAAATATTATATACTTAGAATTAAGAAATAATAATTATCCGAGATTTACGTTCTTCTTACAGTTAGTACAGAAGACATTATCTCACTTCAATCTAGTTCAACGTATGCAAATACGCTAATGCATGCTAATAGTCAAGACCAACTAATCACAAACATACATTACAACCTTTCATATAATTTGTTTAATAATTATATAGGTTGTGAACCATTGTATTATTTTATAAGGCACCGACATTCTGATCTTCTATGTGACACCAACACACCACATTATCTACAATATAAAATAATTAGACATTTCATTTGCATAATCATATCGTGAATAAATATGCAGAACATGTGATTTAATGTAATTAATATTCTTATAGGTAGTTACATAGAAATAAGGTAATACAAGCATAAAGTATGATTTGCAGTATACAACCATAACACAGAATTGGTACAGAAGACTAGCGAGGATGCTCGCAGCCCAGAGTCGACAAAAGAGCTACGCAGATAACCGACAGAGAAAGCTTGAGTTTGAGGTCGGGGATAAAGTGTTTCTCAAAGTAGTGCGAATGAAGGGTATCATGAGATTCGGAAAGAAGGGAAAACTAAGTCCAAGATACATAGGACCATTTGAACCTTCGAAAGGATTGGAGAAGTAGATTATAGGTTGGCACTCCCACCACCATTGGCCAATGTCCATAACGTCTTTCATGTTTCGATGTTAAAGAAATGTCTCAGATCTATCACACATCTTGAGTCACAGACAACTGCCTTTAAGCGAGGACGTGAGTTATGAGGAGGTACCAGTCAGAATTTTGGATAGTAAGCAGACAGTTGAGGAACAGAAAGATATCATTCGTTAAGGTGCTCTGGAAGAATCATTCAGTCGAAGAGGCTACTTGTAAAAAAGAAGAGGAAATGAGGCATACATATCCATCATTATTCGGTAACTAAATATCGAGGACGGAATTTTATTAGAAGAGGAAATTGTGATGCCCAAGGTTTTCACATACAAAACCTAATCAATAATAACATTTTCTATAAACGAGCATGTAAGATTTTGATCCTAGTTGCATATATTTATGATCAGATAACATGATATTTCTACTAAGTAACCAATAATGCTTGCATTATTATATATAATTTATGTGCTGCTTATATTTATATAGTATTTTATTATATATCTATAGAATTTCTTGATTACTAAAATAAGATAAAGATGTAAAAAAATAAAAATAAAACACGTATCATACACACACACACACACACACACATATATATATATATATATATATATATATATATAGATAGAAAGAGAGAGAGATAATTCACGTCATAATGCCATGGTGGCTGTGCGCTATAATTGAATTAAAATACCCAAATTATCAGATTGCCTTCGTAGAAAAAATATGTTGGATCTCGAAAACTATCGGCGGTCGACGGACCTGCAGTTAAAGAAAAAAAAGGAAAAAAATTTGACGAACTGCCGAAAAACATGACGGCAGACAAAAACAATAGAATAAATAGCCAGCCGTCGGAGGTCTACCAGCGCAGTCCCGCTGTTGTTTAAAAGAAATGGTTGGTCATCGGATGTGGCTCTCCATAAAGCAGGCCAACCGGTTTAGCGTAAAACAAACATAATTGGCCGACCGTCGGAAGTCTGCTGGCAGAAAAGCAGGACGGCGGGCCTAGTGAAAAAAATAACACTGGTTGCCGGCGTGCCGGAAAAAACTGGCTGGCAGGCTTGTAGTTACTAAAATGAAAAAAAAAGTGTCCTACAGGAAAAACTGGTCAGTCGGAGGTCCATCGATCGTTGGCGGGGCCGTTTTTAAAAAAAATGACTGGCCGCCGAAGGTCCGCCAACAGTAGGCGGTGGCCCATCGGTAAGCAAACCGGTGGGCCCAAAAAAAAAAAGACGGTCGCCCGCCGCCGGAAAGCAGGTCGATTGGAAACTAGGTTGTCGGGCTGGCATTTAAAAAAAAGTAGCCGATCGCCGGAAGTCTGCCCGTCGGAAAGCAAACAACGAGCCTGTCATGGAAAAAAGGCCAGCCGCCGGAGGTTAGTTGTCCCTTTTATGTAATTTAATAATTTAAAAGTATTTTTTGAAATTTATTGTTGTTGAACATTTGATATTATTATTATTATTATTAAGCTCAACACAAAAGGGGAGGAAAGGGGAACAATAGTCTTTCAGGTACATACTACCACTAAACATAGGCGGATCCAGCACCATTTTTCTACCGGTGCACCTGACGAACACGGCGGGTACAATATATATAAGGTGCGACTTGTGCCCATATAGGATCCTCAATTTTCTAGAGACTATAAATAATTTTTTTCTTATAAATGTAATATAAAAAATATCAAATTAAAATCTTGTATTATGGTTGATCGGAAAATGTATTTAAATATTATGTTTATTAATAGATCCAAGTTTGAATCCCGTAAAGTTCTATTTAATACAAAATACTAACAAACTTAAAAAGGTTATATAATTTGATAAGAATTATTTAATTCAATAGTGAACTTTCTATTTTAATCTTGTTTATGATTTTTTATCAGTTTTTGTTTATGATTGTTATATGCTCTTATATTTATAATCTATGCTTTATTTATTTATGTATTTAGTAATAAGATTTTGATAAGTACATCAAATTTTATTCAAATATTTTTCTAGAGGGACACATCTTAGATTTCACACACGGCCTCGAGTAACTCAGGTCTGACATTGCCAAAGAATTAAAAAAAAAGTACTGACAATAATAAAATATAATATAAATATTCTATATAATTTGATAAAAGAAATAGTAGAAATAATTTAACTCTTAAATAAAAATGACGGGGTAGATAAAAAATACAGAAATGATAGATGCACACGTACATAACCATGCACACCTATACACAATTGCTAAAAGTGGGGATTAAGTGGATACTCATATGGGTATAGGGGTCTTTTTTTACAAAATTTTGGTGGTGCACGTGCACCACCATGCCATCATGTTGGAACATTTTGTTCCATACATTCATTAATAGAGTTTTGATTATTAAGTTGATAAACAAAACAAAACAACAAAAAGGCGAAGCAAAATATCGAAGGAATCAAAGTCGCAAAAAGCTGGTCATATCAAGCATAACGTACGTAACAATGTGATCTTAACGTACGTAATGATACTAAGTTAACGTACATAAAGCATGGAAGACAACGTACGTAACGAAGTGTTTCAGTATTCAAACAAGAAGAATGTTGGAGATGACGTCATGGCATAGGTCAGCAAGCAACGAATATATTGACAAATGTTAACGTACGTAATGGGTAATTTGCTAACGTACGTAACACATAAAACGAAGGCTACTGGACTGTTTTGTGAAGAGTATAACGTACGTAACATATTGATGTTAACGTACGTAAGGAAGCTAACGTACGTAAGAGAGGGCTGGTAACGTACATAAAGAAGGCACAGAAGGCTAACGACTAGTTGGAAGAGAAATGCCTATAAATACCACTTCTAATGGTATTCATCAAACAACAACGCAAAGCAAACGATTCAGTGATCATATATTGTTATAACATTCTTGTTGTTGTAATTATGCTTATATTGATATTTTGAGTGTTTATACATTCAACACATACACGAGAGGTAAAAGAAAGGATATGATTGGATTCAGTGTTATTAGTGTAATATCCGCATTTTTTTCCCTTCTCTTATTATTCTCATTTTAGTGCATTTTCGTTTTTAACAGCTCGCTTGTAATCGTATTGTCATTTTGAGGATATTTGATATTGAACTTATTGTCGTTCGAGCTTGATTCGGACTCGTTTTACTCGATTTGATGTTTCATGTTGTTATTTCGCATATTATCGTAATCGCTGCTCGAATCGCCGTCTCGGGGTTGCCGAAGATCGATCTCATGTTATTGTGGGCGTTGTGAGCTTTTGTTGGTGTTTCGACCATGTTTCGTACATTTCGCATGTTTGGACTGTTTTGTAAATTTCCCAAACTTTTGGGAAATTTACGCTTGATGTTGTTTTTCCGAACCTTTGAGTAGTCGGGAATATGTTTTCCTTCGGCACTTAAGTTCGTTTCAGGCCCCTTACGTTCGTACCATCGTGATTTGTTCACCGTTGTATTTCGATCCTTTTCGTACCCCCTCTTTCATTTCTCGCCTGTGCTCCACGAAAGGAATGTTACGTACGTAACACCCTTTTGGTTACGTACGTAACGTCTAGTGTAATTCAAGACAGCGATTATGCCTTTTTGGTTACGTACGTAACACCCTTTTGGTTACGCACGTAATGCCCCAAAGGTATATCAAGATGCATTTATTCTCGCTTTTTGGTTACGTACGTAAGGCCCTTATGGCTTACGTACGTAATATGGCTTACGTACGTTAGCATGTGGTGGCTAATGTACGTAACGAGCCCTGGGTTTATAAACCCAGGGGTTGACCGATTTCGGCCATTTTCACTCCTTCTCCTCCCCATCCGACTCCTAGGCGATCTCCTTGGTATTTTCGGCGATTTGAAGCTTGATAACTCCGAGCCATCATCTTCTTCGAGTTATTGGAGCATAGTATCAACCTCTAATCGTGTTCTTCGTCATTATTCAAGGTAATCTCCTAAAACCTTGTTTTGAGTAATTGAAGGGGGTTTTCATGTTTCGTCCGATTCGTTCCGTATGTTAGATTAATTCATGATGTACATGATTAATCTTGTCGATTTCGTTGGTTACCCTACGGATTCATGGTATATTTCGTAGTAATTTTGTAATCGAGAGGGTTTGGTTGTGGTCCGCCCTCGTCGTTGTTTCTATACGAATATACATGAATCGTAGGCGGTTTTCAGTGTATTCCAATTCCGTATTCATTTAGGATTGGTCATGATTGTGTTCTTCGTATCGTTAGGTTCGTGATTATCGGCTCCTATCGGTCACCTGTTTTTCCTTCCGTCCGTCAAGGCTGCTTATTAATCAAGGCAAGTATTCTTGGAAACCCTTATGGTTAAAGTGAAATGGTAAAGTATATTGTGTGTGCTTTACTCACCTCGGGAGGGTCCGACTGGGCCTCGGCGGAATCTATTACTTCACTCTCGATTCATGAGTTTGTTTCGCTAGCCACTCGGGAGGGTCCTTAGAGGCCTCGGGTGGGATTCGTGGCTTGTCCGGTCTGGCGATGCCTGTGCGTGATTTGTTTTATGAAATGGCCAGCTCGGGAGGGTCCTTAGAGGCCTCGGGTGGGATTCGTGGCTTCGTCCCGGTCCTAGGCAAATTGTTTGACTGTTTGTTCCCGGAAAAGACATGTCTGGTTTTGGACTTTTGAAATTGATATTGGTGCATGTACTATGAAATGTGTAAGCGATTGGTTTGCCTTGATTACTTGTACTAGCGTAATTGCTAACCCCTCTGGGGACCCGTTTCGGGGAAATTCTTATTATGAATTTCAGGTTATGATCATCCGGACGAGCGAGCGCTGGGACAATACGAGGATGTTGGCCGGGGTCGTTGACATGTGCACTCGAGTCTACTTATTTCACTTGTCCACTTCGACATGGTTGTTTACTATATTTATGAACTGATAGACCGTACTCGCGAGTACTTAGGCTTTTCAATTCAAACCCCGTGTTGTATTATTTTAGATTGCTACATTGTCAAATGTTGCTTATTTCATTAGTTACTCCGGCGTACCTTTATATGTTATATTATTTAAATGGGTGTTCTCTCTAACCGAGATGGTTAGTCGAGGGGTGTTTTCTAGTTGTAGCACAGTGGGTCCCATGTAGGGGTCCACAGCGCTGTAATATACTTCGAATATCTCGGGGGTGTTACAGAAATGGTATCGGAGCTCTAGGTTTATGGATACCTAGGCTTGTTGGTTATTTGGGTCTAGTCGTGTTTTGTTTTGCACATTGTCACACCGCTGCCAGCATCTCGGTACTTCCAGCGCTCGTAAGTTTTCTTATTCGGTCTTTTGTTTTCTTGCATAGTATTTCCGCTTTTCGAATCGTGATTACCTTTTTCCTCCCTTACTCATCATCAATATACTTCTGTTATCTCTTAACACCAGTATGGATGCCGGAGGAAACCGTGGTCGTGGTCGTGGTCGTGGTCGTGGACGCGGCCGAGGACGTGGGGCAGCCGGTGGGGCGGCCACGTCGCATTCTTCGGGAGCCGGCAGTACCGGTGACCGTCAGAGTCATGCTTCTTCCCAGGAGCGCGCCGACCTTGGTATTGCGGCCATTATGCAAAGAAATGGTTAACCAGATGGCGGCTATAGCTCGGGGTCCGTAACCCCGATCGTGCCCATGCTAATCGGGCGGAGCGGATCGGGCCGTCAGGATGTCATCAAGATGCATCCTCCTCGCCGGGAGCTTCGGACCCGATCGGCTGGGAAGGGTGGATCAAGGAGATATCCAAAGTCTTCACTGCTACTAACTGCCCCGAGGACCGTAAGGTCCCTATTGCTCAATACTTTCTCACGGGAGATGCTACGGATTGGTGGGAGGCCGTTGGTCCCAAAGATCATGTTGCTTCGTGGGCCGAATTTCAAGAATTGATGGAAACCGAATATTGTCCGTGGCCGGTCAGACAGGCTCGAGTGCATGCTTTCTATGATGCTCAACCACGGGATATTCCCGTATCCCAAGCTATTGCCGAATTTAACAAGGAGTTGGGTTATGTGAAAACCCAAGTTGTCGCTGAGAGCGACAAAATTTTCCATTTTTCCAGGAGGATGAAACTGTCCATTCGGGACTATATGTCTGGACTCGTCTGTACAACCCTGAAGGATTATCAGAGTCGAGCCCTTGCCTATGACATGTCAGTGACAGCCAGTGCAGTGGTTCGGGAGAGTAAGAAGCAGAAATCCGCCGGAAATTTTTCGGGTCACAAAGGTGGGGGTCAGCAGAAGTCTCAGTCTGTGAATATTCCTGGAGGTAATTCGGCTCGTTTCTCTGGGGGCTATCGGGGTACCGCCGGTGCCTCCGTTCGGGATGCCAAATGCTTTAACTGCGGCGAGCCGAGCCATCGGAACCGGGAGTGTCCTCGCCCGCCCCTAACTTGTCACACTTGTGGTCAGTCGGGCCACAAGGCCTTCTTTTGTGAGCGGGTAAGAAAGCTTCTTGGTTCTCAGGCTTCTTTTCCAGCACCTTTGGAGCCGAGTGTGAACCAGGGCTCATTTGCTCCGCCGCCACCTCCGAGTGCCGGTCGAGGTAGGGGTCGGGGTCAGCCCGCTAGGGGAGGAGCTTCCAGTGTCGGCTCTGCCCAGCCGCGTGTTTATGAGATGCGGAGAGCCGATGACCCAGCGGCTACCGTGGCGACAGGTACCGTTTATATTCTTTCTCACCCTGTCAGTGTGATTTTCGATTCCGGTGCTACGCATTCGTTCATATCTTTGGGTTGTGCGCGCCGTTTGAGTCTCGACTGTTTGATGTCTTGTGAACCCTTCATCGTTAAGCTTCCTAGCGGTGATAGGATCGTTGGTGATCAGGAGGTTCGAGACTGTTCTGTACTTATTTGTGAGAGGACTTGGCCCTCTAATCTTATTGTTGTGAGTATCGAGGGTGAGGATTTGATTCTTGGGGATGATTGGCTCGAGCGGCATGGTGCTATCATGAACTACCGCACGAGAATCATCACTATGTTAGCCGAGGACGGCACCGAGCACTCTTTCGCGGGGCGAAGAGGGAAACCAGTTCGTTATTAACGCCTTGAAGGCGATGAGACTCTGCGTAAGGGTGTGCGGCTATTGGTGCTACGCCTTGCAGGCGGAGAGTGGTGGAGTCGAGCTTTCGTCGATTCCAATCGTTAGCGAGTTTCCTGATGTATTTCCTGACGAGTTACCGGGATTGCCACCGGATCGTGAGGTCGAGTTTACTATAGAGTTAGAGCCGGGCGCGGCTCCTATTTCGAAGGCGCCCTATCGCATGGCACCTTCAGAGATGTCCGAGTTGAAGAAGCAATTGAGTGAGCTTCTTGAGTCGGGGTATGTTCGACCGAGCGCCTCGCCTTGGGGCGCACCGGTCCTGTTTGTGCGGAAGAAGGATGGCTCACTACGTTTGTGTATCGACTATCGCGAACTAAACAAGGTGACCATCAAGAACAAGTATCCTTTGCCGAGAATTGATGACTTGTTCGACCAGTTGCAGGGAGCTACGGTATTCTCGAAGATTGATTTGAAATCGGGGTACTATCAGCTCCGGGTGAGAGAATCCGATGTGCCGAAAACAGCTTTTCGGACGAGATACGGACATTATGAGTTCGTGGTTATGCCTTTCGGGTTAACGAATGCGCCGGCGGTGTTCATGCAGTTGATGAACAAAGTTTTTATCGAGTATTTGGATAAGTGTGTCGTCGTCTTTATTGACGATATTCTTATTTATTCAAGGAATGAAGAAGAGCATGCCCATCATTTGCGGGTAGTATTAGACATTTTGAGGACCGAGCAACTCTATGCAAAGTTCTCGAAATGTGAATTCTGGCTGAAGGAAGTGATGTTTTTAGGTCACGTGATTTCAGCCGAGGGGGTTCGTGTGGATCCGCAGAAGATTGAGGCAGTGTTGGATTGGGCACCGCCCAGGAATGTGAAGGAGCTCCGTAGTTTCTTGGGTTTGGCTGGCTACTACCGTAGGTTCGTCGAGGGTTTCTCGAAACTAGCTCGGCCACTCACGCAGTTGCTCCAGAAATCCGAGAAGTTCGTCTGGAGTGACGAGAGGCAGTTGAGTTTTGAGGAATTGAAGAAGCGGTTGACTTCAGCCCCGGTTTTGGCATTGCCATGTGGCAACGAGGGTTTTGCCGTTTATAGCGATGCTTCGGGTCAGGGTCTTGGGTGTGTATTGATGCAGCACGGCAAGACCATTGCCTATGCGTCGAGACAGTTGAGGCCGTATGAGCTGAACTACCCTACTCATGATTTGGAGTTAGCGGCAGTTGTTTTTGCGCTAAAGATTTGGCGTCACTATCTTTTCGGCTCTGCATGTCAGATTTTTACCGATCATAAAAGTCTGAAATACATATTTACTCAGCGGGAGTTGAATATGAGGCAGAGGAGGTGGTTAGAGTTGATTAAGGATTATGACCTCGAAATCCTTTATCATCCGGGCAAGGCGAACGTCGTGGCCGACGCCTTGAGTCGGAAACCGGTTGCGTTGCGAACGATTGAGATCCTTACGTCTCGATCGAGCTTCGGCGGGCTTTGATCGAGTTAGATGTTGAAGTTTTGTTGCCTGGGGCCGTCGGGCAACTTCGTGCTTTGGAGATTTCGTCGTCTTTGATCGATGAAATTAAGCTGAAGCAGTTAGAGGATCCGATGATTATTCAAATCCGAGAGAACGTTCTTAAGGGAAAGTCTCCTGGGTTTGTGATTCACGAGGATGGTGTTTTGAGGTTCCAGAGTCGGCTTTGTGTGCCGAACGATCCAGAATTACGACAGAGTATTTTGCGTGAGGCCCATTCTACACCCTATTCCGTTCATCCTGGTTCGAGTAAGATGTACAAGGACCTGAGGAGGAACTTCTGGTGGAATGATATGAAGGAGGAGGTCGCGCAATTTGTAGCAAAATTTGTAGCAAAATGTTTGACTTGTCAGCAGGTCAAAATTGAGCATCAGCGACCGGCTGGGTTATTGCAGCCACTTCCCATTCCGGAATGGAAATGGGAAGATATATCGATGGATTTTGTTACGAGTCTGCCGAGATTGAAGTCGGGCATGAATATGGTGTGGGTGGTTGTTGATCGTCTGACCAAGTCGGCACATTTTCTGGGCATCAAGGACACTTAGGGCCCGGAGAAGTTGGCTCGTGTGTTTATCGCGCAGATTGTGAGACTTCACGGTACACCGAAGTCTATTGTTTCGGATCGTGATGGCCGTTTTGTATCGCACTTTTGGCAGGCGGTACATAAGGCGTTGGGTACCCGTTTGCAGTTGAGTACCTCTTTTCATCCCCAGTCAGATGGGCAGTCGGAACGCACTATCCAGACATTCGAGGACATGTTGCGTGCTTGTGCTCTCGACTGGAGTAGTGACTGGGAGGAGCATTTGCCATTGATCGAATTCACGTACAACAATAGTTGGCACGCGTCGACCCGGATGGCACCGTATGAGGCGCTCTATGGGCGGCGCTGTCGATCGCCGATTTGTTGGAATGAAGCGTCCGATTTGGTCGGGACCGAACCGGATATTGTCCTTGAGACGAGGCGGAAGGTGGATTTGATTCGGGAACGGATGTTGACTGCCCAGAGTCGACAGAAGTCGTATGCCGACGTCCGTCGTCGACCTTTGGAATTCGAGGTGGGAGACCACGTTTTGCTAAAGGTGTCGCCGACGAAGGGAGTTTTTCGTTTCGGGAAGAAAGGGAAGTTGAGTCCGAGATTTATTGGACCCTTTGAGATTCTCGAGCGAGTCGGTGAGTTGGCATACCGTTTGGCGTTACCCCCGGCCTTGAGTCATGTTCATAGCGTTTTTCATGTTTCCCAGCTGAGGAAATATGTTCCGGATCCTAGTCACATCATCGACTTTGGCGAGGTCGAGATTGCCGAAGATTTTACCTTCAAGGAGCGTCCCTTACAGATTTTGGAACACCGTGAGAAGCGACTGAGGCATAAGACCATTCCTTTGGTCAAAGTGCAGTGGTCGAGACATGGTGTCGAGGAGGCGACTTGAGAAACCAAGGATAGCATGCGTGCTAAGTATCCCGAGTTGTTTATTTCTTAAGTTTCGGGACGAAACTTGTTTTTAGAGGGGTAAAATGTAATATCCGCATTTTTTTCCCTTCTCTTATTATTCTCATTTTAGTGCATTTTCGTTTTTAACAGCTCGCTTGTAATCGTATTGTCATTTTGAGGATATTTGATATTGAACTTATTGTCGTTCGAGCTTGATTCGGACTCGTTTTACTCGATTTGATGTTTCATGTTGTTATTTCGCATATTATCGTAATCGTCGTTCGGAACCGCCGTCTCGGGGTTGCCGAAGATCGATCTCATGTTATTGTGGGCGTTGTGAGCTTTTGTTGGTGTTTCGACCATGTTTCGTACATTTCGCATGTTTGGGTATTTTGTAAATTTCCCAAACTTTTGGGAAATTTACGCTGATGTTGTTTTTCGAACCTTTGAGTAGTCGGGAATATGTTTTCCTTGGCACTTAAGTTCGTCGTTTCGTGCCCCTTACGTTCGTACCATCGTGATTTGTTCACCGTTGTATTTCGATCCTTTTTGGTACCCCCTCTTTCATTTCGCTGTGCTCCACGAGAAAGGAATGTTACGTACGTAACACCCTTTTTGGTTACGTACGTAACGTCTAGTGTAATTCAAGACAGCGATTATGCCTTTTTGGTTACGTCGTAACACCCTTTTTAATTCGTCGTAATGCCCGATGTATATCGACAGACGATTACGCCTTTTTGGTTACGTCGTAAGGCCCTTATGGCTTACGTCGTATACGGCTTACGACGTTAGCATGTGGTGGCTAACGTGCGTAGCCCTGGGTTTATAAACCCGAGGGTTGACCGATTTCGGCCATTTTCACTCCTTCTCCTCCCCATCCGACTCCTAGGCGATCTCCTTGGTATTTCCGCGATTTGAAGCTTGATAACTCAGCCATCATCTTCTTCGAGTTATTGGAGCATAGTATCAACCTCTAATCGTGTTCTTCGTCATTATTCAAGGTAATCTCCTAAAACCTTGTTTTGAGTAATTGAAGGGGGTTTTCATGTTTCGTCGATTCGTTTCGTATGTTAGATTAATTCATGATGTACATGATTAATCTTGTCGATTCGTTGGTTACCCTACGGATTCATGGTATATTTCGTAGTAATTTTGTAATCGAGAGGGTTTGGTTGTGGTCGCCCTCGTCGTTGTTTCTATACGAATATACATGAATCGTAGGCGGGTTTTCAGTGTATTCAATTCCGTATTCATTTAGGATTGGTCGTGATTGTGTTCTTCGTATCGTTAGGTTCGTGATTATCGGCTCTATCGGTCACGGTGTTTTTCCTTCCGTCCGTTTAGGCCGTTTATTATTCAAGGCAAGTATTCTTGGAAACCCTTATGCTTAACGTGAAATGGTAATGTATATTGTGTGTGCTTTACTCACCTCGGGAGGGTCCGGGGCCTCGGGGAATCTATGACTTCACTCTGGATTCATGAGTTTGTTTCGCTAGCCGACTCGGGAGGGTCCTTAGAGGCCTCGGGTGGGATTCGTGGCTTCGTCCCGGTCTGGCGATGCACATGCGTGATTTGTTTTATGAAATGGCGGCTCGGGAGGGTCCTTAGAGGCCTCGGGTGGGATTCGTGGCTTCGTCCCCGGTCTAGGCAAATTGTTTGACTGCTTGTTCCGGAAAAGACATGTCCGGTTTTGGACTTTTGAAATTGATATTGGTGCATATACTATGAAATGTGTAAGCGATTGGTTTGCCTTGATTACTTGTACTAGCGTAATTGCTAACCCCTCTGGGACCGTTTCGAGGAAATTCTTATTATGAATTTCGAGTTATGATCATCCGGACGCGAGCCTGGGACAATACGAGGATGTTGGCGGGTCGTTGACATGTGCACTCGAGTCTACTTATTTCACTTGTCCACTTCGACATGGTTGTTTACTATATTTATGAATCGATAGACCGTACTCGCGAGTACTTAGGCTTTTCAATTCAAACCCGTGTTGTATTATTTTAGATTGCTACATTGTCGAATGTTGCTTATTTATTTAGTTACTCGGCGTACCTTTATATGTTATATTATTTAAATGGGTGTTCTCTCTAACCGAGATGGTTAGTCGAGGGGTGTTTTCTAGTTGTAGCCTGGTGGGTCCCATGTAGGGGTCCACGGCGCTGTAATATACTTCGAATATCTCGGGGGTGTTACAATTAGGATCAAGGATCCGGCATTGTTAGAATCGCAATCGAAATCTACATGAGGTTTATCTAGTACCCAGAGAAAGCTAGAGTGGTTGATTCCTTGTCCAATAGAAAAGGAAAATGGTTTAACTTGGACCAACATAAAGACAAGTGTTAGAACGGTTTACTTGGACCGATAGAAGACGAGCTTGTAACGGTTATCCCTCGACCGATAGAAGAGAGGTGCAGAGGTTTATCTTTAGCCTATAGAAAAAGATACCGAGAGAGGACGTAGACACGTTAGGCCGAACCTCTATAAATCCTTGTGTCATTTAATTTACGCATCTTTATTTAAATCGCTTCCGCAACGCGAAAGAGTTTTACAGCTCTATCTTCAAACGGCGATTATGACCAATCTTGCTCCAACAATTGGTATCGGAGCGGTACCTCCTAGAAGCGGCTTAACATCCGAGGAGAAGATCCAAATAGCGTTCCAATTTGCTCCGGTCGAAGGTCTTGCTTTGAACCGACCACCATTCTTTGATGAATCAAATTATATGACATGGAAGAAAAAGATGTCGATCTTTATTCGTGCTTATGATATAGAGATTTGGAAGACCATTTGTCTTGGCCCGAAAGTTACAATCAAATCCAACGGATCTCTTAAGAGTTTCGAAGAATATAATGACGAGGATTGGAATAACGACCATCTAAATTGTAAGGCAACTCAACTTCTATATTGTGCCTTAAATCCATAAGATGTCAATCGTATCTCATCGTGTGAAAGTGCTAAAGAGATATGGAAAATTCTTGAAATCACACACGAAGGGACAACTCAAGTCAAGGAGACGAAGATCAATATGCTTCTCCATGACTACGAGTTATTCATGATGAAGGGTGACGAATCCATCACCAACATGCTCGAGTGGTTTGCGGTCATCACCAATGGTCTTGCTTCGTTCGGTAAACCATTATCAAGTAGTGAGAAAGTCAAGATAATCTTAAGTTCACTACATGTTCAATGGGACGGCACGGTTACGGCGATAATGGAATCTAAATATTTAAACAATCTTGATTTTAGTGCTCTCGTTGGTTCACTTATAAACTACGAGATTGTCCTAAAATCTCGGAACGCTAAACCAATGCCGAAGGAAAGATCAATAGTCATGAAGGCTAAGATGTCAAAAAGAGAAGAAATCCCGGTCGATGAAAGCGACGAAGAATCGGCATATTATGCTAAAAATATTAATAAGTTCCAAAACTTATTAAACAGGAGAAAGCAGGACATCCAAAAGGGCGAATCTAAGAAATTCGACAATAATTGTCGATTATTTGATAAACCAGGCCACTTTGCGAAGAATTGCTGAGCAAAACCCAAGAAGGAGGTTTTAATTGCCACGTGGAGTGACGAAGACGAGGGCAAAGATTTTATCAATCAAAATAATCTCGCTCTTATGGCCAAAAGTTCATTCGACGATAGCGACGTCGAAAGTCAAGTAAGTAATTCTTACGATGAATTATTTGAAGCATTTGAATTATTGCATACGGATTATCAAAATGCTTTATCGGAAATAAAAGCCCTTAAATTTAAAAATAAATCATTGGAAATTGAAAATTCCAAAATTCTTGAAAAGGGAAAATTTATCGAGACCGATCATTCAAAATGCGTTGAAAATGAAAATATTTTAAAGGATGATCTCTTGAAAGTTCAAACCGAGCTAAAGAATTTAGTGAAGAAATTTTCATGTGGAAACGATAAATTTGAACAAATGCTCTTAGTTCAAAAATTTACTTTAAATAAACAGGAGTTGGGATTTAAACCACATTCTAAAACCGAATCCGTAAATTTCAAAATACCCCATTGCAAAAAATATTTGAAAATTGGGCACCACATTTCGAATTGCAAAAGTCCACGACAGACGATAAAAACTAAAAAGATTTGAATTCCCAAAAGAACTTTTATTTCGAATATCGTCTATGTGTCGAAACAAAAACCAACTCTCGGTTGGATCCCCAAAAATTGATTTTTATCAAATTGGTATTTTACTAATGGGGAGTAATATTTTTTTGCGGATATTTTTGTCAGGGGAAGTTATACCCTATCATGCATTTTTATATACATCAATTGGTTTTTTTTTATTCATTTATATTTTTTTACACTTTTTGCTGATGACAAAAAGGGGGAGAGAAAAACGATGAATGAGATAAAAAGCGTCATGAAAGAATGACGAGAAAAATAAAATGCAAAAAGGGAGAGAAAAGAAAAGACGAAGTAGTCGAAAAATATAGATCCCGTGAAAAACAAAAAGGGGGAGAGAAAAGTCGAAAAATCAAAAATGACAACGAAGAAGTCGAAAAGGACAAACAAAAAAAAATTGGGAGAACTAACGAAACGATCAATTGATTCGTAGAAATATACATATATTTTATTTTTGCAGGTATTTATCAATTCAGAGATGTTGTTTTGTAATCATCAAAAAGGGGGAGATTGTTGGAATATTTTGTTCCATACATTCATTAATAGAGTTTTGATGATTAAGTTGATAAACAAAAAAAACAACAAAAAGGCGAAGCAAAACATCGAAGGAATTGAAGTCGCAAAAAGCTGGTCAGATCAAGCATAATGTACGTAACAATGTGATCTTAACGTACGTAATGATATTAAGTTAACGTACGTAAAGCATGGAAGACAACGTACGTAACGAAGTGTTTCAGTATTCAAACAAGAAGAACGTTGGAGATGATGTCATGGCATAGGTCAGCAAGCAACGAATATGTTGACAAATGTTAACGTACGTAATGGGTAATTTGCTAACGTACGTAGCACATAAAATGAAGGCTACTGGACTGTTTTGTGAAGAGTATAACGTACGTAACATATTGATGTTAACGTACGTAAGGAAGCTAACGTACGTAAGAGAGGGCTGGTAACGTACGTAAAAAAGGCACAGAAGGCTAACGGCTAGTTGGAAGAGAAATGCCTATAAATACCACTTCTAATGGTATTCATCAAACAACAACGCAAAGCAAACGATTAAGTGATCATATATTGTTATACACATTCTTGTTGTTGTAATTGTGCTTATATTGATATTTTGAGTGTTTATACATTCAACACATACACGAGAGATAAAAGAAAGGATACGATTGGATTCAGTGTTATTAGGATCAAGGATCCGGCATTGTTAGAATCGCAATCGATATCTACGTGAGGTTTATCTAGTACTCATAGAAAGGTAGAGTAGTTGATTCCTTGTCCAATAGAAAAGGAAAACGGTTTAACTTGGACCGACATAAAGATAAGTGTTAGAACGGTTTACTCGGACCGATAGAAGACGAGCTTGTAACGGTTATCCCTCGACCGATAGAATAGAGGTGCAGAGGTTTATCTTTAGCCTATAGAAAAGGATACCGAGAGAGGACGTAGGCACGTTTGGCCGAACCTCTATAAATTCTTGTGTCATTTAATTTCCGCATCTTTATTTAAATCGCTTCCGCAACGCGAAAGAGTTTTACAACTCTAGCTCCAAACGGCGATTGCAACCAATCTTGCTCCAACACATCATATAGGTCCGCCCGTGTCACTAAATAATACCGTTGTCTTATATATATATATATATAAAACAATTAGTTTTATGATTAGTAAGGAGAATATGATTGTCGATTGAATGTGAGATTATTAATGCATGAAAATCACATATGTTATGCGCTCGAGTGATTGATGATTTGCTTGTCCACCCAAATCGGTTTCACGCACCATTCGATTCAATTCACGAGTTGACCCAACTCAACTTATGGATCGAGCTGAGTCGACTAGACCAGACGAGCGAGCAAATTCGACGAGATCCCTAAATTTTGAACCAAACGCACCTCATCTGTGGTCGAGTCGAGTCAAATTCAAGCCAATGAATCGACTTGGCACCACCAGGTAGACAGTTGAGCGGAATCAAATTGGGCCAAACCGGTTTTTTTATACGTACCGAAGTCGATGTACAGATTATACAAAAACAAAGATTCAGAAGCACGCTGGTCAAATTCATGCACAGAAGATTTTGAAAGAGACGACCTCCGATCATTAAAATCCTGTCGGAGAAAATCAAGAAAATCCTGCGCATTCGGCACAGAATTGCAACTCCGAAGTCCGTCTTTGACTTCGACTCACTGGTACAACAACCAATTGATCGTTTGCCGGAAAAGACTATGACAGTGGCAGGGTTTTCGCCGGCGATGGATCTACTTCGGTCAGAACCGATGCAGTTGGTACAGTTAATCATCCCCATTGAATCCGCGCACTACGCCATTTCTTACCTCGGCGATCTCGGCCTATTCCAATTCAAAGACGTAAGTCGCAAGCTTCTTCCAGCGATGTATATACGTCTATATGCAGTTACACGCGATATAAGTATCTTTGTTAGCAACATTGTTGCGCAACATGCGTATCAAAATTTGTTGGTGAAATGCTTTTGAGGTCATATTCATGATTTTAGCGTTTTCAATTTTCCTGATTAAGTATTTGGATCAGATAAATGTCTTTGTTGCACAATTCCATCTAGTCAGGGTATTGTATTCAGAATCCCCTGAACCTTGAATTTCTGATCTCGGTTGTCAAATAGTGCCCTTGTCATATTATTTCAGCTTATGATCTATAACAGTGTTGCAAAGCAGTTATATTGAATCTTTATTTTAAGTTGTGATTGTTGTAAAGTTTTGGCAATGTTAACCATGTTATCATCTTAGAAGCACATGGCAAGAGAAAAATTATAAGTTATTTGTTTCGTTCGTTTTTCCCATATATTTTCGTGGTCTGCATAAGTGTGATGCTCATGTTTTGTTTATTTACTTGCTTATTTTCCAGCTCAATACAGAAAAAAGTCCATTTCAGAGGACCTATGCTACCCAGGTTTGTAGATTTGCGTCATTCTTTTGTGCATCCAAGTATTACAATCATTAAAACTGTTATTAGCACTATCCATTCAAGATGTATTTCAGCTGTTTCTCACTTAACTGTTACGTTATTGCTTGCAAGTTTAAATAGCTTATCAAGTTCTTCTCACAGTCTTCTGCTTGTATAGCCTGGTACTACCCCTTTTACCCCCCTTTGCCAATTCTTAGCGGCATCATGCACAGTTGAAATTATTGCTGGAAACAGAAATATTTGCAGTTTGCAGCATATTGCGTAAAAAAGAGTTAAAATCATTTAAACTTTGCATGATGTTTGAAGGGTAAGCATACATTGGTGCCTCAGATTGTATCTTGTAGCCACTAAGCAGAATTTCCCAGTGAACATACAGTTGTTTGTGAGATTTATTGATGTTATAAAGGATGTCATAACCTTTTGGGTTTAGCGTAATAAATATTGTTATATTTCCATTCAAAATTCTTAAGCCTCAAGTTTATCGAAGTTTGCCATTCGAAGAACTTCATGTTTTCTTATTAAAGTATGCATCTTTTTTTATTGATTTTAATTTCTTTCTAATTTGACTTATAAACTAAAAAAAACATGCTAAATTATTTACATAGATCAAAAGATGTGGGGAGATGGCCCGCAAACTACGGTTTTTCAGGGATCAAATGACAAAAGCTGGTTTATTTGCATCATCAAGGCATTTGGTGGGTACTAATGTCAATTTGGATGAGTTAGAGGTTTGTCCCAATACGATTGTTGCCTTGACTTTTTTTTCACAGCCTTGCACATTTTGGAATTGTTTCTCTATCCAAATTCTTACACATTATTTCACATTTTCTGCCATTCACGTATGCATTTGCATTGACGAGGGTGTTCTGTAACATATTATGGATATGAATCAGGTAAAACTTGGAGAGTATGAAGTGGAGTTGTTAGAAATGAACGGGAATTGTGAAAAATTGCAGCGTTCTTATAATGAACTTCTAGAATATAAGCTTGTTCTGCAAAAGGTAAACTAAAGTTGCCTGTTGTCTGTTCAGTAAATCACTTGAGACGAACTCTTACCCTGTTGTGGTGTGTTCAGGCTGGTGAGATTTTTCATTCAGCTGAGCGTAGTGCCACTGCTCAGCACAGAGAAGTTGAAGTGGAGGTCCTTGGTAAGATATCAATTGACAGCCCTCTATTACTTGAGCAGGTGCTTATGGTTTGTTGTTATGTTACCTACAGCCAGCGTTACTCTCCTTTTAGCGGCTAAACTCTGTGTGTCTTGGCAGGAGATGTCAGCCGACCCATCAAAACAAGTGAAGTTGGGCTTTGTTAGTGGGCTCGTTTCCAGGGAAAAATCTTTGGCTTTTGAAAGAATTCTGTTCCGCTCTACCAGGGGAAATGTCTTCCACAGGCAAGTGGTTGTGGGAGAGCCTGTGATCGATCCAGTTTCAGGAGACAAGGTAAGATATAATTTATTTCATTGTCACTTCTTGGTTGTACATCTGTTTTTTAATTATCTCATTCTCTGTTAGTATTTGACCTTGAGATTCTGTAATTGTTACACATCTTGTTTCATAGACAATAAAATTTGTATTGGCAAAGTTCGGTGCCACAAGCTTTCATGTCAATCTTCATTGAATTTCCCAAAAGGAAACTAATCTAGGAAAATCAGGAAACACTCTTTACCATTTTTGCATCCCTGCATCTCTTAAAAGTGTCTCTGTTTTTTAAAATAATCTGCTGATGCTTTCTTTTGAAGTGTTGAAATGTTGGGTGACAACTTTCAGGTCGAGAAAAATGTGTTTGTTGTCTTTTATTCTGGAGAAAGAGCAAAGAATAAAGTACTGAAGATATGTGATGCATTTGGAGCAAATCGCTATCCCTTTACTGATGATATTGGCAAACAATATCAAATGATAACTGAGGTATGAAATAAGATGATCTTCTCTAAAATGGTGATTAACACTGTATTTGAAGCTGAAGTACCAACTTTTTCGCTATCACATAATTGTGGTTACACTGGAGTTAAATAACATTCTGCTGTTGTAAGCTATATGCTTTTTGGTGAATCATGGAAAATTTCGCTCGAACTGGTAAAGGGGAAGGACTGTTAACATTTTTTAATAATCTACTACAGACTGGTTTGTTTTAATTCTGAACCCAGTACTTTGGTTTTATCGTAGGTATCAGGAAAACTTTCAGAACTAAAGACCACTATAGATATTGGACAGCTGCATAGGACCAATCTTCTGCAGAGTATTGATTATGAGTTTGACCAGTGGCACCTTCAGGTTAGTGATTATAGTTTTTCAACCTCAATGTGAAGAAAGGTTATCATTTTAAGATCTTTCTCATGAGGCCAATCACTCTCTGCCTGGCATAAACACAGAAACTTGCACAGAATAGACATGTGCTGACAAAGAAAGGAGGGAGAGGTTGGGACTTGGGAGCATTGAATTTTTTTGGTGAACATGTAATATCGTGTTACTGAATTTAATGTTATTTCAAATTGTTAAGGTCAAGAAAGAGAAATGTATATACCATACTTTAAATATGCTGAGCATTGATGTTACGAAAAAGTGCCTTGTTGGAGAAGGTTGGTGTCCCGCCTTTGCAACAAATCAGGTATTGTTAACTGGATGCATGTGTCTTCCTCGGTGTCAATACCTATGATTTTACTATTCAGATTTATATACTGCACAAACTTTATTTTGCAGATCCAGAATGTATTGAATCGAGCAACTTTTGATAGCAATTCACAAGTTGGAGCCATATTCCAGGTGCTGCAGACCAAGGACTTACCTCCCACGTACTTCCGTACCAACAAATATACTTCCCCTTTTCAAGAATTTGTCGATGCATATGGGTGAGTGATAGCAGAATTTCTTTTACTTTGTATATAGCTATTTTTGACCGGTACTTCACTTAGATGTTGTAGATATAACTAAAAGAAAAGGTATGAAATGGTCCCTGTTTCGCCCTAGATTTTTGGCCATTTTTACTGTTTTCCAAATTTATTTTATGTCTCAGAAATAAAGAATGCATAGAAGGTAATGGTATAAAAAGCCTCTATTATTTCAATGGATACAAAATAATGAAGTTCTGCAACCCTGCGAATATGTTGTAAAAGAAGAAAAAAAGAGAAAAAAGGTTCCATCTCATTGTTATTGCAAGGTCAATAGTCAAATTGTTGCTGAGACACTGTTACAATGTTCTTAATGTTAGTTTCCTACTTATTCAGCAATTAGCGGGTTGTGAACTATATGTAATAATGCTCGATGCAGTATGCTAAGCGTCTTTTGTCCCTTATTCAAACGTGAGATAGGTAAAACACCAATGCATCGTGTAGTCTTTATAATCAAATTCTTAAATCAGTGAGAACATCATCTGCCATTGGTAAATATGGAATTTTGCAAGAATGTATCCTTGGCCGCATACTGATTCTTGGACACTGTTTTATATCGTACAATCGAGAAACTACATAGTACATAACTGAAATCTATTTACGCACTAGTATCATGGTTGCCTACCAAGCTTTATTTGGCATCAATAGCATAGATTGACCAATTAATTGTAACTTTGTTTTTGCTTTAAGAACCAAGTACAATACTTTCTGTTTTACTCTATAATGAAATCAAGTTAGAACAATACCTCTGCATAAGCACCCAGAAAGGACCCTTGAATCTTACAGCACTGGGCTTGCCATTCTATCTAAGTAGACCATTCCTTCCCTTTATTATTGAATGCTGTTGCAGTTCACATATTCTCCATTTAACATTTTTTTGCAATATTCAGACTATTTGATTTCAGCCACTTTTAACTTTTCATAATAGTTATTCTTCATGAAAATTTGTGAAAAATATGGTTACTGCAGGTCCTTTTTTCCCCTGAAGTCATGACGTTGTCTTAGAAGTTGCAAGTTCTATTGACTTTGCCACGAGTAAACACAATATAGAATCTTTGCTTTTTAGGTAGATAAAGAGAAATGTTATTTTGTCTATTTGCTTTTTTTAATGAGAATTGGAATGTAATGCTGATGTAATTTGATCATCTTTTTGCAAAAGTTCTGTGGTCTTTATTCCTCAGTGCATCACCTATATTATGAACTCTTATTTCATTATTCTGGTACTTTTAAGATTTTTCAAGTTACTACAGTAGTTTTCTCATTTTAACAGGGTGGCCACATATCAGGAAGCAAATCCTGCTGTTTATACAATTGTCACCTTCCCCTTCCTATTTGCAGTTATGTTTGGAGATTGGGGCCACGGATTATGCCTGTTTCTTGCAACATTGTATTTCATATTTAGGGAGAAGAAACTGTCCAGACAGGTAATAGTCATAGTCCTTCTCAACCTTGTGGAGAAGTGATGTTTGCAAACTACTCTGTTTTGTTCTTTGAAATTTTGAATGCTTGCAATTTATTCATCAATCAAAATTTGCTTCTGCTTACTTTTTACCGACTTTGTGGGATTTTTCTTCTCCTTTTCTTTAACTTCTGGTAGAATTTTAGGGTGCGTTCTGTTTGCATTTCATTTTGTATTTTCATTTTGAAAAATGTTTTGTATTTTTCTATTTTTGTTTTTGTTTTCAAAATTGCTGAAAACGCGTTCTGTTAAATTTATTTTGCAAAATATTTTTTTGTAATATTAATATTAAATTCATAAATCTTTATTTTAGACTTAGTTTCAAATTAGGATAATAAAAAAAAACTCAAAATGCATTTTGAGCATTTTGAAGATTTTTTGTTGAAATACACACAAAACGCTCAAAACGAGGTTTTGGGCGTTTTGCGTTTTGTGTACAAATATTTTTTTTGTTTTCCAAAATGCATTTTCGAAAATGATAAAAAGAACACGTTTTTAGTGTTTTCGAAAATAAAAACAGAAAATGACCTCAAAACAGCAAAGAGAACAGGGCCTTAGGTTTGTTTCTATTCTTGTTAGTTTAAATAATCTGACATGTGCCCTAAAATTTTCTCTATTTAATACAATGTCGAGTTTTAAAATGTAAACATAATGTTGTTTGGGAGGGGGCATTCTGAAATATTGCAGCACATGTGATCTCTCTTTATTTTGAGGGGTACACAGCTACCTCATGCTATTATTATACGCTCAGCTTGCTTTATATGAACTTGTCTGGTATACTTATGTGTAAGTTCATTGCATTGTACCAACAACAGAAACTCGGTGATATCATGGAGATGGTATTTGGTAGTCGTTATGCTGTAATGATGATGGCTCTGTTTTCGATATACACTGGATTGATATATAACGAATTCTTCTCCGTTCCTTTTGAACTCTTTGGCCGCTCTGCTTATGAATGTCGTGACACAACATGCAGGTGGGAAAACTAGAGTTTGTAATTTGTACATCAATTTTGATTTCCTTTAAAAGGAGTTTTAAATATTCTCCTGATCACAACATTTCAGGGATGCTTACTCTGTGGGATTAGTTAAAGCACATGACACTTATCCGTTTGGTGTAGATCCCAAGTGGCGCGGGACCCGTAGCGAGTTACCATTCCTCAACTCTTTGAAGATGAAAATGTCAATTCTTTTTGGTGTTGCTCAGATGGATCTTGGACTCATCCTGAGTTATTTTAATGCAAAGTTTTTTCAGAACGATTTGAATGTCTGGTAAGTTTAGCTTAACTTATTTGAAATATGCAAGTACGCTTGGACGTAGCTCATTTGGGAGTGTTTACATTTTATTCTTGATCAGAAACACGCCTTCATGCATGATACACAAAAAGCTCAGTTGGATGTTCTTTGTACATCTCTTAAGTTTATCTTAACCAGCCCAATTTATTTTAATGGCATTACCACATATGCATTGTCTCAGGTATCAATTCATACCTCAGATGATCTTTTTGAACAGCTTGTTTGGATACCTGTCACTGCTCATTATTATCAAGTGGTGTACTGGGTCGCAAGCTGATTTGTACCATGTAATGATATACATGTTCCTGAGCCCTATGGATGACCTGGGAGACAATGAGCTCTTCATGGGACAGAAGTTCTTCCAGGTTTTACTTTGTCATCATATGTATTAAAGATGGATTTCTTATTTGTTCACATTTCCCGGTCATAATGATTTCGTTCATTCTACGGACAGATTGTGTTACTTTTGGCGGCATTCTTTGCCGTACCTTGGATGCTGATTCCAAAGCCATTTATTCTGAGAAAACAACACCTGGAAGTATGATTGGAAGTCGTCGATTGGTTTATTTGATGTCATTACCCTTTCAGTATTTTTTGTTGTTATCCAACTAATATGCATTTCTTGTGCAGAGACGCCGTGGTCTATCCTACGCACCACTTGAGACCATTGGTGATGATTCTTTCAAACTAGAAGAACAAAAGTGTTCGCGTGGGCATGAGGAATTTGACTTCACCGAAGTTCTCGTGCACCAACTTATTCATACCATAGAGTTTGTTCTAGGAGCAGTGTCTAATACAGCTTCATATTTGCGCCTCTGGGCTCTAAGGTTAGTATCTAAGACCTGCAAACTCTTCTATTCATGCATGCAGTCCATGTTAAATTGCTTGGTGGTGTTTATGACTTTGAGTAATGTTATTTTTTGGAGATGCCCTTCTTGAGGCCATCACCTCAGGCCCACAAAATCCAGGGGGATCATTTTTTGTGTAATACGTGCAGCTCAATGCAATTGTAAAATAATATACTTTTTTTTCTTGTTGAATTTTGGGACCCTATAAAGACATAATCAATGCATTAGCAAAGTTCCTCCTCTTCATTGGTTACAATCTAAATGTCATTAGCAAATTTCTTCCTCTTTGTTGGTTACAGACGCGATGTTAGTTTTCCCTTTGTTCTCATGCAGTCTTGCGCATTCGGAGTTATCAAGTGTATTTTACGAGAAGGTCCTACTCGTAGCTTGGGGGTATTTTTTTTTTTTTATAAACTTCCTCTTTCTGTCGAAATAAGATATTTTTTTTTATTTTTTTCTTTTGATTTTCTTCTGATGCAGGTACAATAATGTCATCATTCGTATTGTTGGCATAGTCGTATTCATAAGTGCGACCGTTGGGGTGCTATTAGTGATGGAAACACTCAGCGCCTTCTTGCATGCATTGCGGCTTCATTGGCTCGAATTTCAGGGCAAGTTTTTTGAGGGGGAGGGCTATAAATTTTCTCCCTTCTCTTTTACAACTATAGGGGAGGATGAGGAGTGATAGATACACAGATACAAGTGGTCTATACTTATATCTGACAACTACTGTAGTAGCTATTTTTTTTTTAGATTTAAATACACACGCACCCGACTCTGACTGGACCATCGACCTCTTGTTAAGAAGAGGAGAGGGGTATCCACTAGATTGTGTATTTTAAAATGTTGTATATGTATCTGGAGCCATCCCTATGAGATTTCATGAGACATTGAGACTTGTAGCTGACTTCGGGAGGCAGTCCAGGCTCATTGGGTGAGACTTGGCCGTCGCGGGGATGATGGTCATTTGCACAAGGAAAATATGATACTACATTGTATGCTACTGACAAACACATGAATGCGAAATTGACTTGATTTTTATTTGGTGGCGAATTGCAGCCTTATATTGTACTTGGTACACATCCGAATGAATGAACGAACCTGCATATGTTCTCGGTATATTACACGTGTGAAACGGTAACCTCTTTTCACATTTACTCGCTATGTTCCAGCTAAAAGTTGACGGAGGGTGTATATTTGGTATACTTTAGGTAATGATTGGTATAAGTAATGATGATAAATGTGTGATGGAGATTAAAAAGTAAAATGTATTGATGATGAATGTATGGTGGAGATTAAAAAATAAAAGATGATTGTTTGATTTGATTGTAAAAAGGTATGGTGTGACAAAGAGTACCATTTAGTGGCACAAATTCGAACAATATTCATCGTTTTTATGTTGAATGTCAGTATTATACTAGAATGTACACCACTTTTGTGCTAGTTGTTCATCCAACAATTGGGTAAATATACTTTTTTTTTTAAATTTCCATTACTTCGTGCTCAAAGTCATAAATTTTTCAAAATCTGGAAGCAAAAAAGAATCATAAAAAATGCTAATCATATGTTTAATGTGCCTTAGTTTGTTAGTATATATTTATCACTTTTGTGGTATATGCCCGTCACTTTTGTGTTAAATATTCATCTTTTTTCGGATTTATTGTTCTGCTAAATGTTGATCAAGTTTACAGATTGGCCATCACCTTTATGGTAAATGTTCATCACTTTACTAGTAAAAGTTTGTTACTTCATCACTTCCACAGATACTCCATATCGTTTGTACTCGATACTCGTCATTTTTATGGTGAATGCTTTTGATAAATGTTAATTATTTTTCTGCATTCACCACTTTATGCTAAATATTCATAATTATTGTGCTAAATGTTCATTACATTTTTAATAAAATCTGCATGAAAATAAAAAAAGAAGAAGATTAAGCAGAAAGCCAATGGCTAAATTGGGATATGAGGACAAGAAAGGAAATTGAAGGAGACACGGATCGGCCGAGAAGGTTGAGTAGGTGAATTTATAGCAAATCTTTTTTTTTTTGGGAAAAGGTAATAAATATTATTAACAAACAAAGTATGGTACAATCAAAACATTACAGGGGGCAGCATAAAGGAGCAACAAACAGAAACAAGAGACCAAGATGCAAGGTCTTACCCTATGAAATACCCTTGAAAGTACAATCGTAGTTACTACTGAGTGTGCATAATAATTCGGATCTTACCTATGAAATACCCTTAAAAGTACAATCCTAGTTATTCCTAAGTGTACATAATAATTCGCCTCATTGAGGCACACACAAAATTATGGGATAAACGGCAATTAGTGACGAGAGAAGTTAGTCCTAATATTATTAGTGAGGTTGTATGGAACCTCAAAACACATTTTTGCTTGTTAGAGGGTTGATTTACATCACACTTTTGGAAAGTTGTTAATAATGCTTTGGGAATCGAGTTAAAGTTTAATGAAGCATATCATCTACAGATAGTCATTCAGAGAGGGTGATTCAGACATTAGAGGACATGTTAATGGTGTGTGCTCCACATTGGATGATAGATTCGGAAGCGGGCTTTATATTTGATTGAGCTCACTTGTGACAACAGTTGACATACGTCGGTTAAGATGACACCAATCTTATTTGGGAGGAAGTGCATAATGCCCTTTTATTAAGATGATTCCTCTAGATTAATTGGGACTGAGCCTAATATGCTTCAAGAGACTCGAGACAAGATTGCAGTTGTTAGAGAGTGATCTTTAACTGCTCAAAGTCGATAGATATCATCTGCTAATGTACGTCGCCGATCATTGGAATTTGATATAGGTACTTTCATTTAAGAAGGAAAGGTAAATCGTGAACATGTATTAAGCGTTTTTGAGATCTTTATGGAGTTGACAAGCATATCGTTTGGTCCTACATTTACTGTTGAACTAAGTTCACAATGTATTTCACGTTTTTTAATTGAGAAAATATATATTGAACCCAAGTTATGCGATTGATTTCACGAAAATTGAGGTAATCAGTGATTTTAATTGTGAATATAAATAGGCAAATATTGGAGCTTCGAATTAAGTAGTTAAGGAACGAAATCATTCTTTCGGTAAAACTAAAATGGTATCGTCATGTTGTAGATGAGTCATTATTAATGTTGGTAAATTGGCACTCCACTTAGAATGGTGGATAATATTGTGGAGTAGAATTTTCAATCTCTTTTGCATTTGCGGAAGCATAATTAAATTGCGGAATGTAAACGATACAAGATTTATAGAGGTTCGGCCAAACGTGCCTACGTTCTCTCTCCGTATATTTTTCTATAGGCTCAAGATCAACCTTTTTCGCCTTGTCTTCTATCGGTCCGAGGTAAACCATTACAATCTCATCTTCTATCGGTCCGAGATAAACCGTTACACTCTTGCCTTTATGTCGGTCCAAGATAAACCGTTTTCTTTTTCTATTGGATAAGGAAGCAATCTATCTAGCTTTCTATTGGTACTAGATAAACCTCTCTTGGATTTAGATATGATTCGAATAATGCCAGATCGACGATCCTAATAACACAAAATCAATCTACAATCCATATCTTTCCTCTCGTGTATGTTTTCGTGTATGAACACTCAAACACTTATCAATTTAACACAATTACAACAACAATGATGAATATAACAATATATGAAGTGTATAGACTTTGCTTGGAGTTATTGTATAGAATGATACCAAATGACTTGGTATTTATAGGCAAATTCTCTCAACTAGCCGTTAGCCCACTGCTCTTCATTAGTGTGCGTTATGCTTCATGCATAGCGTACGTTATCGCTATTACGTACGTTATAGCCTTACTGTAGCGTACATTATCTGCTTGTGGTTTCGGTCTAGGGGCTTCTGTCCATCTTTTATATACATTTGCTCTTCCCCATTACGTACGTTAACTACTTAATGTTGCGTACGTTAAACTTGATTTGTAGCGTACGTTAACTTATCAAAGTCATAGATCCGTTGCATGCCTTTTTGACTTTGACTCGGAATCTTCCAACGGTTGCGATGTTTGAATTCGAAGCTCAAAACACATTACGTACGTTAACATCTCTATGTTACGTACGTTAAGCTTGTTCGATGGCGTGCGTTAATCTTTGTCTGTAGCGTGCGCTAAATCATCAGGTGACATTTCAGGTGACTCTTCAGCTGATATTCATTACGTACGATATAGTACATTCATAGCGTACGTTATGTCTTCAGAATAGCGCGTGTTATCTGATTATTTTGCCCAGCTTGATTCTTTGTTGTTTTGGCTTTGATCTATTGTTGTTTTCATTGATCAATAAAACATCAGTAACTCATCATCAAAACCATTTTATAATTATGCGGAATAGAATATTCCAACAATCTCCCCCTTCTTGATGATGACAAAACAACAATTTTTGATGGGATTTTATACCTGCAAAAATATAAACAATTTACAAATCAAAGTTTTCGGCTTTGTCTATTTCGTTAGTTTTCTTCTCCTCATCTTTTCTTTTCTCATTTTCAACTCATTCTCATTTTTTTCTTTTTCGACTTCTTCTTTTAATTTCGACTTTCTTCTCTTTCATCTTTTCTCCCCTTGTCATGATCGGAATTTTTTTTTTTATATTTTTTTTGTCATTCTTCCATGACTCGTATTCTCCTTCTCCCGTCATTTTTATCGACTTTTCTCTCTCTCCCTTATTGTCATAATCAAAAAGTGCAATAATAACCAATAAAATTGACAATAAAAAATCAAATATGACAATTAATGGGTAAAAACTCCCCCTGAAAAATACATTTCCCCATTTTTAAAAATATCAACTCCCTCTGAGTTAAATACTAATTGGTAAAAGTATAAATTATCAAAATACCAATTGACAGAAATATATTAATTTTGATTTTTGGGGATCCAACCGAGAGTTGGTTTTTCTTTTGAAACATAGATGATATTCGGTATAATGGTTCCTTTTGGAATCCAGACTTTTTTAATTTTGATCGCCCGTCTTGGGCTTTTGCAAATCGAAATCTGATGCCCAAGTTTTAAACATTTCTCACATCGGGGTATTTTAAAATTTAAGGACTCAGTTTTATTATTCGGTTTGAATCCTAACCCCTGTTTATTTAATGAAAATTTTTGAATGGAAAGCATTTGTTCATATTTATTCATTAAAACCTTAAGTTCGTTTTGAACTTTCAAAAGATTATCCTTTAATTTATTTTCATTTTCAAGACATTTAGAATGATCGGTTTCAATAAATTTCCCTTTTCATTTATTTTGGAAATTTTGATTTCCAATAATTTATTTTTCGCTTTCAGGGATTAGTTATCAATTAAAACATTTTGAAAATCGGTATGTAAAAGTTCGAATGCTTCAAATAATTCATCTTGAGATGAGGTACTTACTTGACTTTTCGAATGCTTCAAATAATTCATCTTGAGATGAGGTACTTACTTGACTTTCGACGTCGCTTTCGTCGAATGAACTCCTTGCCATGAGTGCGAGGTTATTTTGAATATATTCAGCATCATCCTCTTCGTCACTCCATGTAGCTATGAGAACTTCTTTCTTAGGAGTCGAGCCTCGGCAATTTCTAGCAAAATGGCCTGGTTTACCACAGTTTCAACAATTATTGTCGAATTTCTTTGATTCGGTCGAGTTGATGTCTTTTCTTCGCCGGTTTAATAAGTTTTGGTACTTATTTATATTTTTGGCATAATATGCCAATTCTTTATCATCTTCATCTACCGGGATTTCTTCCTTCTTCGACATCTTAGCTTTCAAAGCTATTGTTCTTTCTTTCGGTTTTGGCTTGACATTCCGAGATTTAAGAACTATCTCGTAGTTTATTAGTGAACCAACGAGGGCACTAAAATCAAGATTATTTAAATCTTTTGATTCCATAATCGCCGTAACCGTCTCGTCCCATTCAACAGGTAGTGATCTTAAGATTTTCTTCACTTTTTCACTTCTTGTTAATGGTTTCCCCAAAACAAGCTAGTCTATTAGTAATGACCGGAAATCGGTCGAGCATGTTTGTTATGGACTCGTCACTTTTCATCATAAGCATATTTATTTTCATCTCCTTGACTTGAGATGTTCCTTCATGAGTTACCTCAAGCATTTTCCAAATTTCTTTGGCACTTTCGCATGAGGCTATCCGGTTGTGTTCTTCCGGATTTAAAGCAAAATATAATAATTGCGTTGCTTTGCAATTATAATGGTTGTTTTTTCAATCCGTATCATCATAATCTTCAAAGCTTTTGAGAGAGCCGTCCAGTTTTGTAGGAATTTTCAGACCTAGGCAAATAAATTTCCAAAGCTCGATATCATGAGCTTGGATGAATATCGACATCTTCTTCTTCCATGTCATGAAATTCGAACCATCAAAGAAAGGAGGTCGGTTTAAGGCAAGACCTTCGACCGGGGCAAATTGGAGCTCCATAGGATCTTTTTCTCCTCGGATGTTAAGCCGTTTTTAGAGATACCGCTCCGATACCAATTGTTGGTAAATTGGCACCCCACTTAGAATGGTGGATAATATCGCGGAGTAGAATGTTCAAACTCTTTTGCGTTTGCGGAAGCGTAATTAAATTGCGGAATGTAAACGACACAAGATCTATAGAGGTTCGTCCAGAAGTGCCTACGTCCTCTCTCCATATCTTCTTCTATAGGCTCAAGATCAACCTTTTCTGCCTTATCTTCTATCGGTCCGAGGTAAACCATTACAATCTCGTCTTCTATCGGTACGAGATAAACCGTTACACTCTTGTCTTTATGTTGGTCCAAGATAAACCATTTTCCTTTTCTATTGGACAAGGTAGCTGTTAGAATATAAAACGCAGCGGAAGCGAGGTGGATGAATTTGAATATATTTGGTTTTATAAACTAACCAACGTAAATAGCGGATCTATTTAGGCTTGTTAATTAATTAATTAAACAGATTAATAAACAATTTAAACACACATATTTGGCATGAGAGTTGATAATTTATACCTTTTACGCGAAGTGGTAGAAAATTACCTTCTGGATCGATCGAGCTACTCCACGTATTCCTCTTCGATCTTATTATGTTTCTACCTCAAGATCTTCTAGAGTATATCCCGCCTATATCCGGATGTCGTGTGAGCAACAATCTACCGGACTACTTGGACAGCAATATGGATCGGCCGAAAGTTTTTCTCCAAGAAACTCACGATTTTGTTCTCTATTTTTCTTGAATATTTTGGTATTTTTAGACAAATTTTGTGTTAACTAAATTATGGAATCCAAGACACAAGTCAAGATCCACAATTAAACACACAATCAAAGAAATTGATTTCTTGGTCATATGCAAGTATGAAAATCGGCCACCCCATGTACTCCTTTTATAGGTGTTTTGGGCTACTCTAGGGACCTTAAGGAGGATAAGGTAAGGACTCCCAATATATATCATCTTACTATATTAGGAGTCTTCCTAATATAATGATTCTATTAATATCAACTCAGTCCACTAAAGAGTTAATATTGCACTTCCTACTAAAATTCCAAATTACGAAATTGGGCTCCATTTTGAATTAATTATTTCCCGTGTTTAAGATATTCCATGTCCATTAATTAATTTAAGCTACTGACAGCTTTTAATTAATTAATATGTTATACATGAGTTTACCACTCGAGCTTTATTATTATATCGAAAAATTAATTCCACCTGCAGGGTTTATTATAATAATCCTTTCGAGTGCCTCAAGGGACATGATCAACCCGACTGCTCGGGACACGATTTCTAGCTATAATATTAATTATCATATAAATAATAATATTGCCCAAAATATCGAGTATACTGAGTCAATCACTCTCACCCATGATAAATCAAAGCAATAAATATTAAATATATATAATTAAATATTAATCACTATAATTAAGAAATAATAATTGTCCGAGATGTACGTTCTTCTTATAGTCAGTACAGAAGAATCTCTCACCTCGATCCTTTTCAACGTATACCGAATACGTTAATATATGCTAATGGTCATGACCAACCAATCTCAAGCATATACTACAACCTCTCACATAACGGTCTATGTTATATAGGTTGTGAACTAATTATTACTATATAAGGGACCGATAATGTGATCTTCTGTGTGACTCGGCACACCACATTATCTACAGTATAAAGTAATTTAGACAATATTTGAATAATTATAGCGTGAATAAATGTGCAAAACATGTGATAAAATGAATTAAATATTCCCATAGATAAAGACCGGGAAATTTGGTAATACAAGCATAAAATATGCTTTGATGTATACAACCCTAACAATCTCCCACTTATACTCAAAGCATGCTTTTGAAGTATACTATCTAGACTATGTCTATCTATCTCCCACTTAAACTTAAAAAAATGCTGCCATACATCTCAACCCCATTCCTTCCACATGCCCTTCAAATGACTTTGAGGGCAACG
Organism: Orobanche coerulescens; assembly: GCA_033398695.1. Taxonomy (NCBI): domain Eukaryota; kingdom Viridiplantae; phylum Streptophyta; class Magnoliopsida; order Lamiales; family Orobanchaceae; genus Orobanche; species Orobanche coerulescens. The sequence goes on along the minus strand of CM065812.1, from coordinate 130,053,749 downwards.
CTATCGTGAAGGATCAGCTAGGTTGTCTTCAGATGCTATCTTGGAGACAATAATCTTTCCTCTCTTCATAAAATCTCGAATGAGATGATATTTGCGCTTGATATGTTTGCTTGCTTTGTGGGCCCGTGATTCCTTCGAATTTGCAACAGCACCGGTATTATCACAATAAAGTGTAATACTCCTAGGCAAATTAGGAATCACACCCAAGTCTTTTAGGAAGTACTTGAGCCATACCGCCTCTTTATCTACCTCTGATACTGCTACATATTCAGCTTCGATGGTAGAGTCCGTTATGCATTTCTGCTTCACACTCCTCCAACTGATGGCTCCACCTCCCAAAGTGAAAACATATCCAGAAGTTGATTTCGACTTTTCTTTGCCCGAACTGAAATCTGAGTCAGTGTAACCCAAAGGACAAAGTGTATCCAATTGATATATAATATGCTCTCTAGTCCTTCTCAGGTACTTGAGTATATACTTGACAGCAATCCAATATCCCGGTCATGGGTTCGACTGATATCTCGCCACCATGCCTACAACATAACAGATATCAGCCCTAGTGCAAAACATAGCATACATGAGGCTTCCCACTGCCGAAGCATAACGGACCAGGTTCATGTCATCTATCTCCTTCTGTGTCCTAGGACACATAGCCTTAGATAGCTGAATTCCATGTCTGTAAGGTAATAAACCTTTCTTGGAATTCTTCATACTAAACCGCTTTAGCACCGTATCGATATAGGATGCTTGAGATAAGCACAACATCCTTTTTTTGCGATCTCGAAAGATCTTAATACCAAGGATGTGCCCAGCTTCTCCCAAATCCTTCATATCGAATTGCTCAAACAGACATACCCTTACTCCTGATAATACCTTCATATTGTTTCCAACTAGAAGTATATCATCTACGTACAGTAGAAGAAACACTAGCACGTTTCCATCACACTTTTTGTATACACAAACCTCACTAGGACACTATTCAAAACCATACGATTGAATGACCTCATCAAATCGCATGTTCCAAGACCTTGATGCTTGCTTGAGACCATAAATGGCTCTCTTAAGTTTGCACTAAATGCTCATCTCTTTCAGCAATGAATCCCTCAGGTTGGCGCATATAGATTTCCTTATCAAGACTCTCGTTCAAGAACGCAGTCTTGACATCCATCTGCCAAATCTCCATATCCAAATGCGCAGCTATAGCTAAGAGAATACGGATCGATTTAAGCATGGCTACCGGTGAAAAGGTCTCATCATAGTCGATGCCCTCCTTCTGAGTGTAACCTTTCGCAACAAGTCTTGCTTTGAAGGTTTCAATCTTTCCTTTCGATCCTCTCTTACGCTTGTAGACCCACTTACTTCCAATGGGTTTTACCCCATTGGGTAGCTCTACTATCTCCCACACTTGATTAGAATCCATAGATCCCATTTCAGATTCCATTGCCATTTGCCAGGGTTCAGCATCCTTGTCTTGAACTGCCTGCCTATACATACATGGATCCGTTTCATCCTGGTCCGGGGAGTGATCCGAAGATGCTCCCACGCCTATGAAACAATCAGGTTGACGAACAACCCTCCCACTATGACGAGGCATGTCCTTGGTTTGCATATCCACAATAGTGCCGATACGTGGTACACTAGGTGCTTGTACAATTGGTATTGTCGAAATCTCGCCCCTAAGTTCCTATAGAATGAACTCACTCCTAGGCTTGTGGCTTATTACGAAGTCCTTCTCTAAGAACCGGGCATTGGTGCTAACAATGACCTTTTGGTCTTTAGGACTGTAGAATAAGCCACCTTTCGTTCCCTTCGGATATCCTACAAACACTCGTACTTCTGTACGAGATGTCATCTTATCAGCTTCCTTATTCAACACGTGTGATGGTGAACTCCAAATACGAACATGTCCTAGACTGGGCTTGCGCCCATTTCAAAGTTCTCTGGGTGTTTTTGGAACTGATTTTGAAGGCACTAAGTTTAGAATGTACGCCGCTGTTTCTAAGGCGTATCCCCAAAACGAAACAGGCAAATCAGAATAACTCATCATTGACCTAACCATCTCTAATAAAGTACGATTCCTTTGTTCAGCAACACCATTTTTTTGTGGTGCACCAGGTGCAGTGAGCTGGGAAGTAATCCCCTCATGTGCCAAGAAATCCAAAAACTCTCCACTAAGATATTCGTCACCACGATCAGATCGTAGTGACTTGATACTCTCTCCATGACGCTTCTCCATTTCATCCTTGAATTCTTTGAACTTATCAAAAGATTCAGAAGGCTTTCTTTGACAGGGAGTCCTCGAGGTTATAGCGCGGTGAAGTCGACAATCCCGAATAATGCTTACGTCGCATCAAATAGATGTATCCATATCTCGAATAATCATCTATAAACGTGATGAAGTATTCAAAACCACCCTTAGCCTGGATGTTCGTTGGACCACATACATCGGTGTGTACCAATCCCAATACATTTTGTGCACGATTTCCTTTGCTTTGGAAAGCCCTTTTAGTCATTTCCCTTCCAGACAGGATTCACAGATTGGAAATGACTCAACTTGGAGTGAATCCAATTGGCCATTGCTTACCAATCTTTGAATCCTTCTAAGATTAATATGACCCAATCGTAAATGCCACAAATATGTTTGATATATGCTCGAAGGTTATTTTCTTTCATTAGGATTACTCAAAGAATTAAGCGATTTATAATTATGCAAGGGAGTTGGTGCAGCATTAATGATATAAAATCCTTCATTATAAGTACTCGTGCAAACATATTCACCATTTCTTTTAATAATTGCATTATCTCCAAAAGAAACTAAATATCCATCACAACGCAATTTAGAAACTGAAATTAAATTCATTTTAAAATCAGGTACTAATAATACATTATTAAGGACTAGAATCCTATCATTAATTTTTAACTGCACGACTCCCACTACAACAGCCTTCAGCCTGGAATAGTCGCCCCAGCTAATAGTAATCACATCCGCACTAAGTACTTTGGTTACTTGGAACCCCTGCGAGTCATAACAAACATGATCAGTGGAGCCTGAATCTACTATCCATGAAGTGATAGAACAGGCAGCCAAATATATTTTGACTACTAGTGCATGAGACGTACCTTTCTTAGGGCAGTCACTCTTGAAATGCCCCTTCAGACCGCACTAATAGCATTTGCCTTTCGGCTTTTTGTTTGCCTCGGACTGAGGAGCCTTGCCCTTAGCTTTGAAGGTTGCCACTTGCTTCTGTCCAACCTGTTTTTTCTTCTTTCCCCATTTGGTTTTTGAAGAAGTAGCACCGGTTGTCTCAAGAATCTGATGATAACCTTGTTTGAAGAGACCTTCAGCAGATTGAAGCTCTGTCAGAAGTTCTGCCAAAGTGTATGTCCTACGATTCATGTTGTAGTTAAGGCAGAACTGCTCAAAGCTTCTTGGCAAGCTGCCCAAGATAATATCGACCTGTGTCTCCGCATCGATAGTATCCCCCAGTAGGCTTAGTTCGTTCAAATGATACATCATTTTCAGAACATGATCCCTTACTGGAGTCCCTTAAGACATTTGAGTTGTCATCAACACCCTCATTGCAGTTTGCCTAGCCGTCCGGTTCTGATGACCAAACATCTCGGTGAGATTTTTCATCATCTCGTAATTGAGCCCATCGTCACGATGCGTCTTTTGCAATACATTTGTCAGTGAAGCCAAAATGTAACAGCGAGCCATCTCATCAGACTTCTTTCATTTTCGGAATTCATCCAACTCTCCTGGAGTGGCATCCGGTTCTGGTTCAAGAGGGCTTTCCTCAGTTAACACAAATTTATGCCCCTCGGCAGTCAGGACAATGTCAAGATTTCTTTTCCAGTCGGCAAATTTAGTGCCATCAAGTTTATTTTCTTTGAGAATAACAGCTAGTGGATTGAAAGACATCTGAGAATAAAATTAAAAACACCATTCATTACATAATTCGATGCAAAATATATTGAAAAATCTTAAAACACAATATATATGCAGTTAACCAACACCTCGAAAAAACCGCACATGCAAGCCACGTTAGTGTGGACATTTACATATACATTTCTCAAGTATATTTTAACGTCTTTAATTTTACAATCTAGTGAAGATGCGTTTTGACAAGTAAAATTAATAGTTGGTTCCTCTTGGCCATGTATTAAATTAACATAGACTCCGATGGAGAGCTGAGTAATTACTACACCTAAGTGAACACCATAATTTAACAAACCTTAGGATATTATTTAATGATAATAGTCCTATAGATGGAGAAGCCCAATCATAAAAATAATATTCACTTTTTTGTAATCTAATTTTGAAGTTTAAAACTAGTGAGCCAATAATCAGCACATTCGATGTGGAGGAAGACTCTAATGTCAACGCGCATGCTAATTATTTCACAATTTAAACCAATTATGGAGGCCAATTAGATTTTGAAAAATCTATTTTAAAACCACTTGGTTATTTTAAAAATAAGGTTTTTAATTTTCTCGTCCTAACATGCAAGAAATATATCACGCATACATCCATGCATGCCATTCATCAAAACATTAAAAACCAACATAATAAAAAAATTGAATAATTAAATCCAATTATCATGGCTTTTATTCCTCGTTTTGAATAACGAGAAGATCCTCAGCTGTTTGCTCCAACTGCTTCAAGCATCTCGTCACCTCCTCCCAGTTGGGCCACAAAATTTCTATATTTAGAAACTTTCTTCCAAGCAACATTAATTGCACAAGAAATATCTAAATTAAATTTATTGTGCCCCAACGGACGCAACAAACGGCGGATATACGAACAGGACCATACTCTGGACAACCCGATCCGCCAACCCGACCCGCGCCCCGAGCAACCGACCGTGGACCGGCGACCCGCAACTCCGCCTTACGGGCCGTGCCGCATTGGCCGGGTTCGGTCATCCCGGATTCTGTTTAAATGCAGGACTCCTCTTGTACTTGGACTTCTTTTTTCCTTCGTACTTTGTGTATTCCAACTCGATTATAATTTTACAAAAATTAAAATACATCGAATTTACATCAAATTTTACAAGGAAAAACAAAGTCCTATTCTATCCGTGGATTTTCTCTCGGGAAAAACTTATACATGCCTTAAACCGGGCCAATTTACCAAAAACACGTAAATAAATAAAATTATCACAAAGCCATGATAATTGGACCATATTCACCCGCAAGACGAATTCTAACAAAATATTCCAAATACCATACCATATGAATATTTAAATTGCTAGCATATTAATCACCAAATTAATTTAATTGAACAGAATCTAAAGACCGGCTCCGATACCAATTGTTGGAACATAAAATGCAGCGGAAGCGAGGTGGACGAATTTGAATATATTTGGTTTTATAAACTAACCAACGTAAATAGCGGATCTATTTAGGCTTGTCAATTAATTAATTAAACAGATTAATAAACAATTTAAACACATATATTTACGCATGAGAGTTGATAATTTATACCTTTGACGCGAAGTGGTAGAAAATTGCCTTTTGGATCGATCGAGCTACTCCACGTATTTCTCTTCGATCTTCTCGTATTTCTACCTCAAGATATTCTAGAGTATATTCCGCCTATATCCGGATGCCGTGTGGGCAACAATCTACCGGACTACTTGGACAGCAATATGGATCGGCCGAAAGTTTTTCTCCAAGAAACTCACGATTTTGTTCTCTCTATTTTTCTTGAATATTTTGGTATTTTTAGACAAATATTGTGTTAACTAAATTATGGAATCCAAGACACAAGTCAAGATCCACAATTAAACACACAAGCAAATAAATTGATTTCTTGGTCATATGCAAGTAAGAAAATCGGCCACCCCATGTACTCCTTTTATAGGTGTTTTGGGCTACTCTAGGGACCTTAAGGAGGATAAGGTAAGGACTCCCAATAGATATCATCTTGCTATATTAGGACTCTTCCTAATATAATGATTCTATTAATATCAACTCGGTCCACTAAAGAGTTAATATTGCACTTCCTACCAAAATCCCAAATTATGAAATGGGGCTCCATTTTGAATTAATTATTTCTCGTGTTTAAGATATTCCATGTCCATTAATTAATTTAAGCTACTGACAGCTTTTAATTAATTAATATATTATACATGAGTATACCGCTCGAGCTTTGTTATTATATCGGAAAATTAATTCCACCTGTAGGGTTTAATATAATAATTCTTTCGAGTGCCTCAAGGGACATGATCAAGGACATGATCAACCCGACTGGTCGGGACACAATTTCTAGCTATAATATTAATTATCATATAAATAATAATATTGCCCAAATCTAGCATATTGAGTCAATTAATTTGGCTCTCACCCATGATAAACCAAAGCAATAAATATTAAATATATATAATTAAATATTAATCACTATAATTAAGAAATAATAATTGTCCGAGATGTACGTTCTTCTTATAGTCAGTACAGAAGAATTTATCTCACCTCGATCATATTCAACGTATACCGAATATGTTAATATATGCTAATGGTTAAGACCAACCAATCTCAAGCATATACTACAACCTCTCACATAACGGTCTAATGTTATATAGGTTGTGAACTAATTATTACTATATAAGGGACCGATAATATGATCTTCTGTGTGACTCGACACACCATATTATCTACAATATAAAACAATTTAGACAACATTTGCATAACCATAGCGTGAATAAATGTGCAAAATATGTGATTAAATAAATTAAATATTCTCATAGATAAAGATGGGGAAATTAGGTAATACAAGCATAAAGTATGCTTTGATGTATACAACCCTAACAGTAGCAACCTATCTAACTTTCTATTGGTACTATAAAACCTCTCTTGGATTTAGATATGATTCTAAATGCCGGATCAACGATCCTAATAACACCGAATCAATCTACAATCCGTATCTTTCCTCTCGTGTCTGTTTTCGTGTATGAACACTCAAACACTTATCAATTTAGCACAATTTCAACAACAATGATGAATATAACAATATATGAAGTGTATATACTTTGCTTGGAGTTGTTGTATAGAATGATACCAAATGACTTGGTATTTATAGGCAAATTTTGTCAACTAGCCGTTAGCCCATTGTTCTTCTTTAGCGTGCGTTATGCTTCATGCATAGCATACATTATCGTATTACGTACGTTATAGCCTTACTGTAGCGTGCATTATCTGTTTGTGGTTTCAGTCTAGGGGCTTTTGTCCATCCTTTACGTACGTTAGCTCTTCCCCATTACGTACGTTAACTACTTGATGTTGCGTACGTTAAACTTGATTTGTAGCGTACGTTAACTTCTCAATATCATGCCTTTTTTACTTTGACTCGGAATCTTCCAACGGTTACGATGTTTGAATTCGAAGTTCAAAACACATTACGTACGTTAACATCTCTATGTTACATACGTTAAGCTTGTTCGATAGCATGTGTTAATCTTTGTGTATAGCGTGTGCTAAATCATCAGGTGACATTTCAGGTGAGTCTTCAGGTGATATTCATTACGTACGATATAGTACACTCATAGCATACGTTATGTCTTCAGAATAGCGTGCGTTATCTGATTGTTTTGCCCAACTTGATTCCTTGTTGTTTTGGCTTCGATCTATTGTTATTTTCATTGACCAATAACACATCAATAACTCATCATCAAAATCATTTTATAATTATGTGGAATAGAATATTCCAACAATTAAGACACGAGAGAGTACAAGATCATGAGATATTTATGTCTTGATTTCACGGATGAAACCTCATTTCAAAAGAGATACCAGGCATGTACAATTTTCTATGTATTTTGATCATATGTATATCGCTGTATCGATTGTATTGAAATCGTGTATTGAGTATTCTAAGCAGAGTCAACACATGTACAACCATATATTTTGAGGACATTGTCGTATAAATATACTTATATGTACGTAAGTATTGAGAGATGGATAACCACACATACTCTACGGCCGCACATTGAGGAGTTAGGATGTATCTGTGGATAATATAGGTGTATAATTATTCTGAGAAGTCAAATATGGTTCTTCAAGTAGCAAATACGAATGTATTAAGGTATGGACGTATAAGGGGGCTGTACATCTGTATCTCTAGCCGAATGGCAGTATGATAGCGACTGCCAACTTTTAAAAGGGGGCCGAGAACCCCTCATTCCACCCCTCATCTCTTTCCATCCGACCCCTTTCTTCTCCACATTATTTTATAAATGAAATGTAGCTTTTTGAGCTTGGGTTGATGTTCATTTACCTCATTGGAAGCTTATATTATTGGATTCTTGGAGTATTGAAGGATCCTTGTGGGTGTTAGTACAAGAACGTCTACATTTTAGGTAAGAATGGCTTGACCCTCAACCTTGTTTGAAATTAAGAAGTTATGTATGTTGATTGTTGTGGATATGATGATGGATTATATAATAAATTACCAATTAACTTGCACTAGTGAGTTTTAATCACTGATTAGGCTAGTCTTAGGGGTGGCAAATTGACCATGTCGTGCTGTAATCAGGCTAGAAGGATAAAGGCACAATATGATAAGCCCTAGCACGAACACGGCACGATAAGGTTATCGTGCCTAAAACTACAATCCAAACACGACATGATGAAACATAATAAACACGGCACGACATGAGAACACGATAAAGTAAAATTTTTAATTTTTAATCAAGACCATTAGGCATGTTAAACACGATAAGCCCATTAATGCACGATAAGCCCAATAAACATGATTTTTGAAGTACATAATGCAACAAATACAACCAAATAACAAAAATGCCCAATTTGCCAATTACCAAATACCAATTACCAAATACAAAATACCAAAATTCAACAATTCATGCCCAACATGGCAAGGCAAGTACCCAACTTCTAGTTCCACAAATATAACAGTCTACACAAATAAAACTCATTAAGGATGTGCTACCTGTTGGGATAAACACACAAAGACGTCACAATGAAAATGTGGAATACCCTCGTTTGACAACTTTCCCAATCTCAATTGTAACTTTGAGGTTACCGACAAGTAGAGTAAATCAAATACAACTCGACAAACAATACAAATAATATCAAAAATAATAAACAACGAGACACAATATTTAGCATGGAAAACCTCTCAAATCAAGAGTAAAAACGACGGGACCTCCGGCCACTTAAACTTCCACTATCACCAATTCACAATACACAATTCTTCCCTAGTACAACTAGAGGTATACAACAATCATCAAATACTTGGTAATAAATAATCTTTAAGTATTTGGAATACACAACAACAACAAGATCGAGAAAGAAAAATGCTAAAAATAGCTTACACGAGAAGCTTACAAAATACCCCAATTTTCGGACTCCAAAACTCGATCCACTCCGGTGAAAAGATTTGCCCAATCACTACTAAGCTCTTGTCAAAATATCACGACGATCCGATCGATACAACTACAAGAAATCGAACAAGTATAATCTCTATTTTCTCTTTTCTCTCTTGTATATCGCCCTCTCTATTGTGCTCTCAAATGGTGTGTGTTGAAGTTATGAAGAAACCACAACAAAAACGCTGCTAAAAAGAACATCCAAGGCTGAGTTGACCTTGTGTGCCGCGGCCCGGGCAATATGTGCCGCGGCGCACTCAAAAAAAGCTGAGGCAAAAATGTTCCAGGGGGCCGCGGCATGGAGGGCTTGTGCCGTGGCCCGGAGTCCAGAGAGGGAGGGGGGATTGAAGAAAAATTGTGTGCCGCGGCGTAGGAGGAGTGCGCCACGGCCCTCCCTATTCCTCTTCCTATCTTCCACAAATAATGCCTACAAATCTCCCCCTTTCTGGAATATAGGAAGAATTCGCCATCCCGGCGATCGAGCAACACATCTTAACCTTCTCTCTACTCAACGGCTTAGTTAACATATCAGAACCATTATCATCGGTGTGAACTTTATCAAGTTCAAACAAACCATCCTCCAATGCATCTCGAATCCAATGCTATCTCACATCGATATATTTTGTTCTCTTGTGAAAAGTGGCATTCTTCGCCAAATGAATCACACTCTGACTATCACATAGAACCATGTAACATCATTGTCGGAAGCCCAGCTCATGTAAAAACATTTTTAACCATAAGAGCTCTTTACACGCTTCCACCGTCGCAATATACTCGTTCTCCATTGTTGACAAGGCAACACACTTTGCAATCTCGATTGCCATGACACGGCTCCCACTGCAAACGTCATCAAATAACCAGAAGTGAATTTTCTATTATCTTCGTTTCCTGTCATATCAGAATCGGAATATCCAACAAGCATAGCTTTCCCATTTCCAAATGTGATCCCCAATTTGGAAGTATCCCGTAAATATCTAAATATCCACTTTACGGCTTTCCAATGCTCCTTTCCCGGATTCGATAGAAAATAGCTCACCACTCCCACAACATGAGCAATGTCGGGCCTCGTACATACCATGGCATACATCAAACTCCCGACTGCAGAGGCATAAGGAACTTTATCCATTTCCTCAATCTCTTCCTTCGTCATAGGGCAATCCTTACTCGTCAATTTAAAATTGTTAGTAAGAGGCGAACTAACAACCTTAGCTTTGTCCATGTTAAAGCGTTTAAGCACCTTCTCAATATATTGCTCTTGTGACATGTGTAATTTCTGGGTTGCTCTATCCCAAGTGATTCTTATCCTAAGAATCTATTTAGCGGCCCCCAAGTCTTTCATGGCAAGAGACTTATTCAACTCTTTCTTCAAATTGGCAATCCTTTCGGCATTCTTGCTAACGATCAACATGTCATCCACATAAAGCAATAGGATGATAAAATCATCATCTCCAAATTTCTTGAAAAACACGCAATGGTCCAGGGTCGTCTTCCGGTAGCCTTGCTCTCCCATAACCGACTCAAACTTTTTATACCACTGCCGTGGTGCTTGTTTCAAGCCGTTTAGACTCTTACGGAGTCTACAAACATAATCCTCTTTTCACTTAACCTGATACCCTCCAGGTTGCTTCATATATATATCTTTATCGAGGTCTCCATGAAGAAATGCCGTCTTGACATCCATTTGCTTAATCTCAAGATCAAGACTAGCCGCTATACCAAGGACCAATCGAATCGATCCTATCTTCACAACTGGAGAAAAAATCTCGTCAAAATCAATGCCTTTCTTTTGACTAAATCCCTTGACTACGAGTCTAGCTTTGTATCGGGGCAATGAAGTATGCTCCTCCGACTTCACCTTTTACACCTATTTATTTCTCAAAGCTCTCTTGCCCTTCGGCAACTTCACCAACTCGTACGTATTGTTCTCATGCAATGAACTCATCTCGTCTTGCATGGCATCCATCCACTCCTTCTTGTTATCATCCTCCATAGCCTCCTCGAAATATTCGGGCTCTCCCTCGTCGGTGAGTAAAACATACTCATCGACCGAATAACGAGTGGAGGGATGACAGTCCCTCATCGACCGTCTAAGTAGAACAAATGAATGCATGTTTGTTACGGGTAGCTCGGGATGAACTCCATCGCTATCATCTTGTCTCAACTCATCACCATTGTAATATCCGGAATTTCTACTACTGTTGTTTAATTTTATTTTATCCGGGTGATATTGTACAGCATGGAATCTGTACAGTAGGGATAAAATAAATTAAGAACTGAGATGTCAGTATTGATATAATTGTCGTATTTGGTCGACAATTGCATTTGAGGATATAATGTGTTAAGTATACGTAGTCAGTATACGTATCCAGTATGTCGAGATGGACCGGAACAGTTGGATTTGGCTAAGTATAGAGCCCTTAACGTACGCTAACCTTAAGGACATACGTACGCTAAGTTGCTAACGTTACGTACGTTATGTCCGAGGCATTACGTACGTAACAAGAGGAATCATACAGGACCGAGTCATGGTCGGTAGGTGGGACCCGGTGTCGGCAGCGGATGTGGACAGGCGAGTCAACCCCGACCATTACGTACACTAAGGACGGATCATTACTTACGTTATCGAGTATGTTACTGTAGCAAGTCAACGTACGTATTACGTACATTATGGAGGAAACATTACGTACGTAAGAGAGTGAACGAAATAGGTCAGCAAGTTCTGGAATGATGTTACGTACGCTATGAAGGACACTTAACGTACGCTAGGCGGCATTACGTACGTTAATGCTGATGGATAACGTACGTAATGATCGATGCAGTTTATAAAATGAAGATCAGTCTTTCATTTCTTCACGACAGAAAATCATTTATTTCTCCAAAGTTCGTCCTTCTGAGGGTGTTAGTGAGAATAAACTTCTTCTAACTTGAATATACGATTGAAAGCATGGATTAGAGGCTTGGATATGAAGATACCAATGGTTCTTGAAGAGTTTGATTGTGTTATTCATGTTCTTGAGGTATGTTGATGAACTCTACACCTTGAATTCGGATTTTGATGTTATTGTTGATGAATAATTTGTATGAAGATGATTATGGTATTGTCGTTACGATTGTTGAGGCTATATGAACTATATGTTAAAGGATATGATGGTTTATGTCTTGATTATGTTGGTTATGATTATAGAATCATAGTGTTCTTGGTGTTCTTGGTAGAATTGTTTCGATTCTTGATGTTAGGAGGATCATATATTGGAAAATATGATAATATACACCTTGGATTATGAATGAGGATTGTTTAGATGTTATAGGATATCGAATTACATTGTTTTGATGACTGTGAACAAGGTTTCGAATCATTTAGTGTTCTTGAGGAACTTCTTGATGAATTTAACATAGCAAGACGATCGTATGTTGAATTATCGGTATTTTTAGATATGAAGGTCGAATGTTCGTTGATTGTAGTGGTAAAATTCGTATGTTCTTGGTGAAATACGAATCATGATATCAATTTGGAATCCGGAAAGATTGTGATTGATCACGGAATATGATTTCCTTTACATTCGTATCCGTAATCGTATTTTGGTTATGAATTCGTAATTGTTGAGTTGGATGGTTCGGACTTATGTTTAATCGAGATATTATGAAATCGTTGAGTTTTTCGATCGATTATATTGATTAGTAATTATCGGATATCGGTTCATATGATGGATATGAATTCGTAAAATGGCTTGAGTATATTATTTTGTTTTACATATGATCGAGGTATCGTTGACCCGTTGAGTTTGATTGGTTGGCTATGTCGGTTATTGATTGTTATCGAATCGTTGCTATTTGATTACTTCAGTAGGTTGAGATTATTGATCGGTGATTATAACAGTATGTTGCGGTCGTGTTCGAGTGCGTTCGTGAATCGCTTTGGGCCGGGAGCCGAGGAGCTTGTACACGACGACGAGGAATTGGTAACGGCTTCATCGGTATCGAGGCAAGTTATTACTTGCTCAGTTATAATGTTTAATGAATGGTTTCAGTTTCATTTCGTTTATAATGCATATAGCAATGATTATTACAGCAAATTCTGGAGATTTGGATTACTTGTTGTCTTTCTGATTTTGAGAGTTAAATCATAATGTATATGCTTTATCTCGGTTATTGGCATATTCGGGTATCAAGGTTACGTTGCGATAAAGATGAGGATATGAATATCTATAATTCAGGGTATGTTCGGAAAGCCGAGCATTGAGGATAATCGCCGGTGATGATTTGACATCGAGATTCCTCCTGAAGGACTCGGGACAAATATCTTAATTTGATTTCGGTTTAATGTTGATGATGTTGATCATGCAGGTTGTCATTCATGTTGCCGAACATGAAGTCGTCCTATTTGTTTCATCATAGTGTCGTTCATGTTTTGATTCATATGTTGTTCGTGTCGATGAACATATTGAGTTGCATATGTGTATGCATAATTGTATTGTTTATGTTGTGTTGATCCTGTGAGATCATGTGATTTATATGTTGTGTTGATCCTGTGAGATCATGAGATCTATGCTGAGGGTGCTGGATCGGATGTCCACTATGCGTTGGTCCGACGGGATCATCATGGGGATCTATGCTGAGGGCGCTGGATCGTTGGACAGGTTTTCCACCATGCGTTGGTCCGACGGGATCATCATGGGGATCTATGCTGAGGGCGCTGGATCGTTGGATTACCCGGTATTGTGTTGATGGAATCATGTGGATTCGCATCATTGATTTTATTATGTGTTGTTATTGTGCATATGTATATTATGAGTTTGCCATAAGTATACATTGTCATTATTGATGTGAGCATATTGACGTTGTCATATGAGTATCCATTTGTAGGTCTTGTGTTAGGACCGTGTCCGTATGTTGTTGATCTTATCTTGGATTAGACTGACGTGATTTCGTCGTGGCAGTTCATATCTTGAGGTATGTTCCGTATTTCCTTTGGTATTCGTCTTTTGATGGACATCGGTTATCGTCTTGGGATTTGATGATGCTATCCGATGGATCGTATTGGTCAGAACTGGTATATTTTCGTATCGTGAGTTGTTTATGATAGTTTGAGAATCTTGAGTATTGTTTGAGGTACAATACAGATATTATGTTCGAGTTTATTGGTTAATCGAGTACGAGATCTGATGAGAATTATTTGAGTAAGTAAAGTTACTACGATAAGATTATATTGGTCGTATTCTTATTTTGTATTCTCATTGGTATGTAGTTATTAATGTGATGTGACAGTTATCATTGTTGGATATTATAGCTGACCCCATCGTGGCCTTTCTTTTTAGGTTCTTTGGATATCGAGCTTGTAGCGGTCGTGGAGAGATGAGCTTCCTGGAGGATACTGGCTAGGGCATGTAATTGTGTATTGAGTTCCTGAACAATTGTTGTATTCTGCTGCTAGAGTACTTTTAACTATTGTCTTTTCCGCTGCGTGAGTATTATAAATGACCTTTCGTTTCTGGTAACTTGAGTTACTCTGGGGATCGTTTTATAAACTATTTTGTCGGTACATGTAAGCAATAGTTTAACATACGTTATTAAAGTGTTGAGTTTTGGCATTTCGGGCCTTGTGATTTCAAATGAGATGTTACGACGGTTTTGATAAACGAGTTTTATAACGTCTTCGAATATTTTTAAAGATAGTACCGTCGTCGGCCTCTTGGGCATTTCTAAATGTTTGCGAAAATTTCCTTCAGCCTTGTGGGTTCCATCTCGGGGCCCACGGCGCTGTAATATTTTCGGTTAAAATCTGGGGGTGTTACAACCATCACTGGTATCATGTTGTTCATCATTTTGGACATCTCCACTAGGTGTCTTAACATGTTGTGGAGGAACGGGGTCCAAATCAATAAGATCATAATCATGTTGTGGAGCCGACTCTCCATTCTCAACATCCTTCATCGTTTGATCTTCAACAAAAACAACATCTCTCGAACGAACAAGCTTCTTAGTCACCGGGTCATACAATCTATACCCGAACTCATCAAGAACATTTCCAATAAAGATACATGGCTTCGTCTTGGAATCAAGCTTCGACCTATCATCTTTCGGAATGTGTACAAATGTTGTACATCCGAAAACCCGTAAGTGGCGATATGAAATATCTTTACCACTCCACACTTTGTCCGGGACATCAAACTTCAAAGGAACACACGGCGTCAAATTAATCACATGAACAGCCGTGTTCAAAGCTTCTCTCCAAAATGACTTTGGTAATCCATCATGTGAGAGCAAACATCGAGCTCTCTCAACCAAAGTCTGATTCATTCTCTCCGCCAAGCCATTAAGTTGCGGAGTCTTCGGTGGTGACTTTTGATGTCGGATCCCTTGCTCTCGGCAATACTCATCAAAAGGCCCAGTGTATTCTCCACCATTATCCGTCCGAATACACTTCAACTTCTTCCCGGTCTCTCTCTCCATCGAGGCATGGAACTGTTTAAAAACATCCAAAACTTGATCTTTGGTCTTTAAGGTGTATGCCCACACCTTCCTCGAATTACCGTCGATGAATGTGACAAAGTATAGGCAACCACCAAATGTCCTAGTCTTCATAGGACCACAAACATCAGAATGTATAAGATCAAGAATATTTTCCTTCCGTGAAGGAGTATGACTCTTAAAAGTGACTCTCGTTTGCTTCCCAGCTAGAAAGTGAGAGC
Organism: Orobanche coerulescens; assembly: GCA_033398695.1. Classification (NCBI taxonomy): domain Eukaryota; kingdom Viridiplantae; phylum Streptophyta; class Magnoliopsida; order Lamiales; family Orobanchaceae; genus Orobanche; species Orobanche coerulescens. The sequence goes on along the minus strand of CM065812.1, from coordinate 130,037,674 downwards.
ACCTTTTAAGATGTACATCGTGAACCCAGGATAACACCTCCTTGTTTGATAATAGCGCCATCCCTTTCTCGCTCACGTGACCGAGCCTCTTATGCCATAGCTCTGTCATGTCATTATTTTCAACTGTGTTAACGGCATTAATCGTGACCTTTGGAAGTGTCACGTATAGTTTCCCTGTCTTCTCTCCTCTTCCGACAATCAAGGAACCTCGAGTGAGTTTCCACAGTCCCTTGCCAAAACTTCTACCATAGCCGTCATCATCGAGTAGGCCTATTGAAATCACATTCAGCCTCATATCCGAAACATGTTTCATATTACGTAAAACTAGCTCCACACCAGTGTCGAACCTCAAATGTACGTCTCTTACTCCAACAATCTTGGATAATCCATTGTTACCCATATTGACTATCCCATAGTCACCCGGACTATAAGAGGAATAGAAATCCCTACGTGACGTAACATGACACGTAGCTCCACTGTCGACCACCCAGCTCGACTCATCTCTGGCAAGGTTCACCATGTCATAACCGCAACATACAAAGAACTCATCAGTAGTAGTATTTACTTCGGCTATTTCACTACTCCCGCTCTCCTTCTTCTGAGTGTTCTCTTCGCCTTGGCGATTTTGCTTCTTTAGTTGTCGGAAAAATTTCTTCGTATGCCCTTTCTTACCACAATGATAGCATTCAATGTTGGCATACTTCCCTCTAGAATTACTTCTTTGTGGCCCTCTGTTACTCGAACCTCTGCTTTGACCTCTTCCCCGCCGTTCGGTAATAAAAACACCCGACTGTGATGAAGATCCCCGTGACTTTCTTCGGACCTCCTCGTTCAGCATGTTCCCCTTTGCAAGTTCCATCGAAATGACACCATCAGGGCCAGAGTTAGACAACGACGTACGACTCGTCTCCCAAGTATCCGGCAAAGTGCCCAACAACCACAAAGCTTGAACATCCTCTTCGAATTTAATGCCCATTCCTGCAAGTTGATTAATGATGCCCTGGAATGCATTCAAATGATCCGACAGAGTAGTCCCATCTCGATATTTTAGGTTCATCATTTGTTTAATGAGGAATAACTTATTATTCCCCGTCTTCCGAGCATACAATTGCTCGAGCTTGTGCCACAACTCTCGGCGTTCGTCTCTCCACTGATATGATTCAAAACATTGTCATCAACCTATTGTCTAATATAGCCACAAACTTGACGATGCAAAATAATCCATTCTGACTGACTTCCCGTCCGGTTTGTCCTTGCTAAAAACTGGTAGATAATAATACTTCACATATAAAAGGTCCTCCATCTTGCCCTTCCATACATGGTAGTTCGAACCGTTCAAATTCACCATTCTACTTGCATTGACTTCCATCTTACAATTGAGATAATACAACCACGAAACAATGTGGCTCTGATATCACTTTGTTGGGAAAAACACACAAAGACGTCACAACGAAAATGCGGAATACCCTAGTTTGACAACTTTCCCAGTCTCAGTTGTAACTTTGAGGTTACCGACAAGTAGAGTAAATCAAATACAACTCGACAAACAATACAAATGATATAAAAAACAATAAACAACGAGACACAATATTTAGCGTGGAAAACCTCTCAAATCAAGAGTAAAAACCACGGGACCTCCGGCCACTTAAACTTCCACCATCACCAAGTCACAATACATAATTCTTCCCTAGTATAACTAGAGGTATACAACAATCGTCAAATACTTGGTAATAAACAATCTTCAGGTATTTGGAATACACAACAACAACAAGATCGAGAAAGAAAAATACTAAAAATAGCTTACACGAGAAGCTTACAAAATACCCCAATTTCCAGACTCCAAAACTCGATCTACTCCGGTGAAAAGATTTGCCCAATCGCTACCAAGCTCTTGTCAAAATATCACGAAGATCCGATCGATACAACTCCGGTAAATCGAACAAGTATAATCTCTCTTTTCTCTTTTCTCTATTGTATATCTCTCTCTGTTGTGCTTTAAAATGGTGTGTGTTGAAGTTATGAAGAAACCGCAGCAAAAACGCTGCTAATTAGAACATCCAAGGCTGAGTTGACCCTGTGTGCCGCGGCCCGGGCAATATGTGCCGCGGCGCACTCAAAAAAACTTGAGGCAAAAATGTTCAGGGGGGCCGCGGCCCGGAGGGCTTGTGTCGCGGCTCGAAGTCCATAGAAGGAGGGGGAATTGAAGAAAAATTGTGTGCCGCGGCATAGGAGGAGTGCGCCACGGCCCTCCCTATTCCTCTTCCTATCTTCCGGAAATAATGCCTACACTACCCGGCATGTTTGGAGACAACCCACTTGGACACTTCAAGCTCTTCAACATTCAAGTTTCACCAACCTATTTATTAAGATACCAAAAAGATAGTTAAAAATAGGGCTGAGAATCGGGACGGGATCGGGGTCCCGTCCCGAAGTCCCGAAGTCCCGGTCCCGAAAAATGGCAATTTAACAGTCCCGGTCCCGGTCCCGATCGGGAAATCGGGAGTCCCGGTCCCGAAATTAAAAAAAAATAGTCCCGGTCCTGGTCCCGATCTACAATTTCCCGAAATATCCCGAATTTCTCAAATGTCCCGATCGGGACAAAAAATCCCGAAATCAGAAAAAAAAAATGGCAGCATTTCGCCTGTTTTTGTCGATTAACCTGTTTCAAATTCCAGAAATTTCCAAAAATCATAATTCATCAACAACTGACGACATAAACAAACCATTCAAATCCTAGTTATCATTAAATCTAAATCCATAAGAAAAATCCCACAAAACAAACAAAACAAGAAATGGCAGCCACCATCAATATTCAACAAAACAAGTCTTTCTAATTAAGTAATTCTACTCAATAAAACACAAACAAAACAAAACAAGAAACCACAAGGCACCACCAAATATCAATGGCAGCCACTATGCATGACTCGCATGAGCACCGTCAGGTCCAACTCGTCCTCGTTTGATCACCACGCACAATGTCGATGCATTCTCCAACTCGATCACCAATCCCAAGTTCAACTACAACTGACAAAAATAAGAAGAAACAAGTTAAATATTTACTATTTTAATTCCAAGATTTTGTTAGTATTTTAATTAAGTGTTTTAATTCTTGTTTTTCTTAATTCGCTTTGTTAATTACCGTTAGTAATTCCAGTTTCTTAATTCCAGCTTTGTTAATTTCGGTATGTTGTTAATTCCAGCTTTTTCTTAATTCCAGTTTTCTTAATTCCAGCTTTTTCTTAATTCCAGCTTTTCTTAATTCCAGTGTTCTTAATTCCAGTTTTCTTAATTCCAGCTTTTTCTTAATTCCAGCTTTGTTAATATTAAGAAAGGAGTACTCACCATTATCATATTCTTTTTCCATTTCGGCTTGTGCACATCTTCTTCGTCATTGAGAAATTTTTCAACCGAACTAGATTTCACCAATCTTGGGCACATATGAGAGCCTCGACCATATTACAAGTCAATGAGCTTCAATTGGGAGAGAACTCGACCACCCGTGCTAAATGCACACTCGGATGCCACGCTAGATATAGGGATGGCCAAAACATCCCTAGCTATCTCGGACATGATCGGAAGGCGTGGGCTGTTTCTCGACCACCATAGAAGAATGTCAAAGGAATCGGCTTGGCGAAGACATCACATCTTGACTCTCTGATAAATAGAGATCGATCTCTGAAGTAGTAGCATTAGGTTGTTCTTCCCCAACCCGTAGTTGGCTTAACGAAGATTTAGCCCGAAGTCCGCGACGATCAGACCGGTCTGTAGAAGTATGAGGATGCTGTAGGGGGGTGTATTGGCTACTGATGGTAAGGTCGTAGTCACATTCTTCTTATAAATCTGAAAGAACTCATCCAATGAGCTTTTGACCTCTCCCACTAGTTCTTTTGCTCGATCCTCGCCATACACGGCCTTCAAACACTTTTCCACATGCGTCAACTTCTGTCTCGGATCAAGTACTGCAGCAACATAAAGGATCTTGTTCATCCTCGGATTCAAGTCGAATTCCTCCAACCAATATTTACCGAGCTTCGTCTTCATCCTCTTGGCCATGCTACTGACTTCAACATCTTCATCCAACTCTAAGCCAGTGATAAGATCAAATAAATCACACATCTCCTTAAAGAATAAATGCGATGTGGTATATGTAGTGCCGGAGACGAGTACGGTCAAATCATAGAATTTCCACAAATAATCACACATCTTCGTCACATTAAGAAAATCAATGACTTCAAGCACCCCAAGAACCCCATTTTTGTACTTCTTCCGGTTCATATCGTTTGTAAAGTCACGATTCCCAAAATGCCAACAAAGCAAAGCCTTCTCATATGGCGGTCAGCCTCTATCATCAAGTATGTTGAATTCCACCTTGTCGGTACATCCAAACATAAGGATTTCGAGCAATCAATTTTGAGAACTTTTACCGCCCCCATGAACTCTTGAGTTCTAGCCGTGAAGCGTTTATCCACTTCACAGCCTCTCGAAGTCGCCTCACGGATGACCAATCTCCTCTAACCCGTCCGACACAATCAAATTAATGATGTGTGCAACACATCTCATATGGATATACTTCCCACCTGCAAGACTTGTACCCCAACTCTCAAATATTGGCTTCATGAACTTGATTGCCACATCATTTGCCGAGCATTATCCATTGTGCGGACAAGACTTTATGCAAACCCCAATCCTCCAATGAAGATGTAATCGCGGACCAATATCATCCCCTTTGTGGCCGAGAATCTTACGGAAACTGATGATTTTCTTGTGCAAGCGCCGATCTTCATCTATGAAATGTGCTGTAACACAAATGAAATTTGTGTTATTAATCGATGTCCAACAATCTGTGGTTATAGACGCCCTTCCCATGCCCTTTGTTTGAAAAAAGGACTTCAATGAGATCTTGCGCTCCAAAAACAACTTCACACAGTCAGCTCTAATTGTGTGTCTACCCGGAATCGTGAATTGAGGACATAAAGCTTTCGAGTACTCCTTGAACCCCACTCGCTCTACAAATCTGAAGGGCAACTCGTCACGGATTATCATCTCACACAATTTCATTCTGCATCTCACTTGGTCGAATTTCCAATTGGTCAATGACCCTGCCCCAGTCCCATCACTGCCACCTTGATAGTTTAGTGTAGTTTGAGTTTGACCAGTTGCCCTTCCCTTCCTCTTATTGCACGATTCCAAGTGTTTTTTCAGCCCGTTAGTCCCACAATGTTTAGAATCCGCTGTAATCAACGTGCCACATGTCTAACATTCTCCCTTCTTAACTTTTACGGGAGGATCTCCTTCTAGAATTTCGACAAGCTTAAATCCCAACCAATATTTAGATCTTTTACTTTTAGTTTTAGTTGTTTTTTGCTTCTTCGAAATAGGTTGGTTCACACCATCTCTCATTTCTTCTATAGCCACATCTTTTAAGAATCCCAAGTCTTCTTCACCAACGATATTACTATCTTGTAGTGGTTCATCAACCAAGTCTTCTTCATCCCAAATATGACTTTCAGAATTATCCATCTAACATAAAAATATACAAAAACAAAAAGTTACACAAGATAGTAATAATCATACATGGTCAGACAACAAGGTCATGTAAACAAAAATGTACAAAAACAAAGGATGAATTTAAGAATATACTGTGCAACAAGACAAGATGAAGTAAAAAACCTTGTAAAAAATAAATTTCTGTCAGATACAACAAGTACGGATAATTTAAGAATATACTGCAAAAAAAAAAACGAATGAACTAATAACTTAAACAAAAACGAGGCTGTAAAAAAATATATACAAAATTTAAGAATGAATTTTCTCTATACTCAACGGTCCGAAGGAGTATCTATAAAGAACATTATTGAAGTTTCTGAGTTTTCGACCCAACCCCTTCAATTTTCCAGAATTATTAATGAAAAAACTAATACCAATGATTTTTATTCAAATAAAAAAAAACGAAATGGAAAATTACAAATTAAAAGAAAGCAAACACAAACTGAAGTTACTGAACGGATGAAGTAAAACAATAACAATAATAATAATAATTAATAATAAAAAATAAACATGAATTACCTCTGCTTCCAACGAACGGAGGCGAACGAAGGCGAACGACGTTGTAGCTCCGGTCAGGCGATGGATTTGGAAGGTGGGGGGTTGGAAACGGAGGCGAACGAAGGCGAACGAAGGTGTGAATCGGGTCGCGAACGGAGGCGAACGAAGTTGTGGCTCCGGTCAGGCGATGGATTTGGAAGGTGGGGGTTGGAAACGGTCGGGATTTGGAGAGAGAGTGCTGTTTTTTTTTGGGGGGGGGGGGAGGGGGGGATCTGGAGAGTTGGGGGGGGTGCGGGGTTGGAAATGGCAAATGGAAAAGGTAGGTAGGGAACAGAAGTCAAAAGAGAAGAAACTGAAAATAATCAAATAATTTAATTAGACTGATATCGGGAAATCGGGTTGTCCCGATTACCTATCGGGACTCCCGAGTCCCGAAATTTCCCAAACTTCCAGTCCCGGTCCCGGTCCCGCTCCCGTTAATTTCGGGACTCGGGGTCCCGATTCCCGTCGGGACTCAGGACGGGACGGGAATTTCTCATTTCCCGGTCCCTGATTCTCAGCCCTAGTTAAAAATTAGAATATCAATATCATCTTATATACTAAAAGATTCAGTACCTAAATTTATTGTGCAAGAATAATTGTGCACAAAAAATTTATTGTGCCTTCAATTCATTAAATTGAATGCAGATTTTCATCCTCAAAGAATACAAACCATCTGGGGGTTACAGCAATCATAAATCAGAATTATTGTGCACATAACGTGGTGTTACATAAGACAAATGGGTTGCAAATTTTCAACCTTCAAAAAATTTATCGTGCATTCAATTCAATGCAGATTTTCATCCTCAATAAATACAAACCATCCGGGTGTTACAGCAATCATAAATCAGAATTATTGTTCACATAACGTGGTGTTTTATAAGACAAATGGGTTGCAAATTTTCAACCTCAAAGAATACAAACCATCTGGGGGTTACAGCAATCATAAATCAATGCTGTATAAATAATACATAAAGTTCTTTACCTATCCATACATTCTACCTGTTTTCAATACATCTGAGTGACAGTTAAACTCACGTGATGTCTGCAGAAGTTGGAAACGCAAAGGCCCAGTTGTTCCTGGACGAGCTAAAGTTGGATGCCACTGGCACCATTGTGGTAATGCTGTGTAGGATGTGGGATGTTAACGCTATCAATGGCCGCTACTTGAGCACTGACTTTGTGATCTCTGATGCTAAGGTGAGTTCTAAATATTTTACCCGTTTTCATTATATCCGTTTTTAACAGATTTTTGATGCAGGGTAATGCCATCCATTGCACCGCTAAGGGAACCATAGCACACAATTTCTTGAGATTAAAAGAAGGGAGTGTATACTCTGTTAAAAATTTTGTGGTGCTCCGTAACAAGGATGAGTATCGGATTAGAAAAGACGATACCTTTATGCTTGAGTTTGACGGTGCAACAACGATAAGGAAATCTTTGGTCAAGTCAGAAGGTTTTGTTAGGTATCCTCTCCAGCTGGTGGAGTTTGACATCCTTGAACCTACAGGCAGCAAGTACCTTATTGGTAAGTTTGTTTTGGTTTTATGTTTTACTGTTTTCCCCTGTCAAATGGTATTGCTGTTCTGAGATTGAATTTATTACCTTCCAGATGTAGCTGGCTACGTTACAAATATTGGAAGGACAAACCACACTAAAACCGGGTCCAAAAATCTTGATTTCTACCTGACAAATCAGAGGTTATTACCATTATATATAATTATTATGCTTTTAAGTAAAAGTCAGGATAACAATTACTACTTTGCGAGTATCAGTTGACATATAGCTTACCATTTATCGTAATATCGTGTACTATGCACCAGGGGACAGTCAATAAGGGTAACGCTATGGGGAGGCCTTGGTGATGTGCTGATTGAGAAGAAAACAAAACATGTAGGCCTGTTCCCTGTTGTGTTAACCTCGACAACTGCAAAACATTACAACAGTAAGTGCCTATGAATTCTGAAACTTATCCGTATATAGCCGGTTGGACAAGTTAATTTAAAACTGAATGTTATTTCCCAGATAAGCTTTATTTATCCAGCAGTTCATCCACCATGATTCTAGATGATGTTGAGATACCTGCAATCAAGGAATTGAGATCGGACACCATGTAAGCAGTTATACGTCATTTCGATACATTTTTTTAAAAGTGAATACTGCCCAAAATCTTTTAATTTCCATGTATCTGGCTATTAGCGGTGTCGGGATGACAAAGGCAGCGGTGCGTGTTGGGGACTCTGAACCAAAAGATGGGACACTCGAAAACCTTCTGCTATGGGCTCGCAACCGTAAGAACGATGTAAGCCTTCTTTCCAACCTGCCATGTCCGTATTATCAGCCCATTGCACAGCATTTAAAAATTGTTTCCCTTTCCAGTCTGCAACCTTCAACTGTAAGGTGAGAATCGACAGTGTTAGAACTAAGAAGGGCTGGAGTTTTCCATCGTGTGGCAGTGAAAATTGTAAGAAAGGTGCCACCAGAAAGGAAGGAAGGTTCTGGTGCGATGCATGTGACAAGCCAGTTCTTTATCCGGTTATGAGGTAATGTCATGATTGTTACTTATGGTGTGTACATTGGAATACAATAAATAAGATTAGTGACGTACCGCATGCAACATACCCTTGGCAGGTATAGGCTTGAGCTTGGTGTCTCGGACGACACTGCTGACACCGTGGTTGTGCTTTTCGATCCCGCTGCCACAAAATTGTTAAAGTCACCAGCTTCATCAATATTAGAGGATGAAGATGAGGTATTTTTATAAACTGTGTACCCCTAACCATCCTCCTTTTGCTGACACCTAGATTTGCAGTCTTCAGATGACCACGCAAGCTTGCCACCCGCGATAGCCAACATCATTGGCACATCTCACATTTTTGAACTCAAGTCTCACTCCTACTATGAGTATGGAAGCTTTGAAAGCTTCACGTGTTGGGAGGTTAACCCAGATGAAGTGGTCGTGGAAAGTGCGGGTTCCAGCATCATTGTCGCTCAACCTGACACCTCAAGTCCTTCGTTAAAGAGATTGCAGCAGGACCCATCAGTCGCCACACCTTCCAAGTCTACAGAGGACAAGAAAAAAAAGAGGTGGGTTAACAATATAACCTTTGCCAATCATAAACAATAAACAAATCAATGTTCCTTACCTTGGCCCCTGTTACCACCATCCTAAACATGTAATATGTGATGCCATTATTTTCAGGCAGGAGTTTGAAGATTCTGATGTAGAAGTAGCATCGATTAATGCAGATGAAGGGCAGGAGGATGAGGCAAGCAACCTGTCTGATAAGAGGAAAAAGAAGAGGTGAGCACATAGGGATCACAACCTGCAATCACCACCGACTTACACTGGGTCACGTATTAACAAGTTATTATTTCTATCTTATGTGTTTAGATATATTGTAGAAGATTCTGAGTGAGACTGGAGAGGCTGCACAGGGCAGCTTACAAGGACGCATCGCCAAAAACGGCACCAACAAATAAGGGCTTCATAAATAAGCATTTAGGGAGAAAATAAAATTTTTATTTCTTATAAACTTTTTTTCAATCAGTTAGTCATTGCAAAAAAATCTATTGATTTACTACAATGGAAATGGTACTCTTATTTGTGAAGTTATCCAAAATAAAGGTATAGAGATGAGGAATAATGTGCTTACAAAAGCATTATTCAGAAAAGATGCAACTTAGAAATCTGTACAAAATTGCAATCGACATTGTCAAATTGATAAATAAGTTAAAGTTAATATTAACAAAACCGTAAATAACCGAAACAATACTCTTTGATAGAAGATATAAATTAATTAAGAATCATTTGAAATCCTCTTTGTGCTTATTTCTTAACCGTATGACAAATTTAACAAGAAGTGCTTTATCGATTACACTGTATATACGGAAAGTAAATGTCCTTCAACTTGCAATCGAGATGTTCAACGTCCTGTTTATTCACTTTAGGCTCAAAAATTTCAACTCGATAATAAGTAAAACAACAATAATCAGAATAATTAAGTAAACGTCCATCTACAAGTGATATAGAGAAACACAGTGATATTGTTTTGTTAGAGAACAAAGGGTAATATTGTTTTGAAATATTAATTATAAATTTTGGTAGGTTGAGTGAATATGATATCGAAATTTATTGATGAAATTTTTTAGATATAAATAGTGAAACAATTATTGGATATGATTGGTAGCTAATAATATGAGAGCCGTGAATGATAGAATTTATGGGAAAATGTGTAACAGCAATTAGAGATCTGATGATTTAAAAAAAAAAAGGAGTTGAAGTGATAGGTGGAAGAGAAAAAATAAAGGGGGGTGGGGGGGGGGCAAATGAGTGACAGTGTAATTTAAGAAAATTCATCAAAAAAAATCAAATTTTGAAGGAAAAATTTACAATGTAGAGAAAATCGCAATATCATAACATTCCCTAAGAGATTTACAGATGGAGCTTTCATGATGGGAATTCATATATTTGTGAAACAACAAAAAAAACCTTCTTTTGTGAAGCTTCCATGATGGGAATTCCTATTTTCATCTTCAGAAGGATCTCTCATTCCACCTTTTGTCTTCACCAAAACAGCAGAAAACCTTCACTAAGCAGCTACAGAGAATAAACGATGATTAACCAAAGAAAACGGACTGCAATGAGTCAATTACCCTCCAGCAATTTTCTGAGCATGACGCATTCATTAAGGCTTCTCTTTCCAAATGTAAAGTGAAGACTTTGTTACAATTCTTGGTCTTCGATGAAACAATAGCACGCCTGTATAACAGTTGCAGAAATAAAAAAGGTGTGCTTTCCAATTTATCATGGTTATAGAGAATAAAGACAAATAGTTACAGCAATTGATACCTTCCCAAACACATGGTAGCAACAGGACCCCCATATCCAAACATGCCAAAAAAGGTCATGATCCCAAAACAAAATAAAGGTCATTGGTGAGACTTCCGTAAAGTACATTCAAACTTCTTATTGACAAAGTCACATGACATAACACTGCAAAGGCATATTATAGAAATTAACAGCCTTCAATTAAAGCTCATTCAATCAAAAATTCCAAAATCAAATATTTCCATTTATAGCAAGTTAAATCAATTTTTCATTTTTTTCTCGATCAAGATATCCGTCCTTTACCTTATCAAGGTGATACTAGATATAGTTGTGTATATACCGATACCGTATATTCAATTAGTGTGTTGGAAAGATTTTGGTATTTTAGTATTTATGTTTTGCAATCGGGTCATTGTGTGTTGCTTGCAATGCAATATGAAGTTTGCAGTAGGGTTTGAACTTTGTACCCGTGAACCGAAAAAAATCCCGATCAGAACTGGAACCGAACCAAAGAGAAACCCCAATTCTTCACTTGAAAAATAATTAAAACTGGAACTGATTTCTAAGAATCACTCCAGGTTTCGGTTCCTCGGATTTTTTAGGCGATTAATCGGAAATGGTTAATATTTTAAAAGTATATGTAGTGTATTTGTTACTGTATAAGTTTGGCTGGCCTATAATACCCGTTACTTTTACAACCCTGAATGTTAACATACATCCCAAAAGAACTGTAATGATATCATGGAATTGTTGGTCTTATAGTGATGACCCATTTACTCCTCAATGCCTCCGGTCAGGAGCATAGGCAAACCTGCACCCGTACATGTCAAATAACCAATCAGAACTCTTCATAAGCTAAAGTTATCCAAAATAAAGGTATAGAGATGAGGAATAATGTGCTTACAAAAGCATTATTCAGAAAAGATGCAACTTAGAAATCTGTACAAAATTGCAATCGACATTGTCAAATTGATAAATAAGTTAAAGTTACCCAAAAGAATGTATAAAGATGAGCCAGAATGTGCTTACTAAAGCATTCGATATTTTGCATTTACGTGGAATTATTTGCAAATTGCAAAGCATTATTCAGAAAAAGAGAGGCTTAAAAACCTGTCAAATTGATAAATAACTGTGTTGGGATACGTTTTATGTTAAAAATATAAACTTAAAAATATAACTACAACGTGTGTATAGTATCATCACCCACCTAAACACTTCTAACACAATGACCACTCAGGTTGATGCATATTGATCATAACCATACTTTACATCTGGCTGCCTTTTCATTGGTCATTACATTTATTGCATCAGTTAACCAATGGAATTCCAAAAGAATACCTGTTGGACATCTTTTCATTGGTCATTACATTAATTGCATCAGTTCACCAATGGAATTCCAAAAGAATACCTGTTGGACATCTTTAACTTATACCTTGGCCGCTTCCACCCTGTCATACAGAAAAGTGAATCGACTCTCCCAAAAATGAACGGTACACTTGAATTCATCAACCTTCCATACCTTGAAATTATATCTCTTCTTGAAACTTATCTGTTTGTTTGTGTCTTACAGTTCAAAGGGTGAAAATGCAGTACCCCATCTCTCTCAAACATGCTTCACAAATCTGTGGTCATTCATTCAAATACAATTATCACCAAGATGGGAGAGTACAAAGTTATTGTGGTTTAAAACTGTCAGACATCGTTGGATCAAGTCCAGGTAAATACCCGCGCCTATCCTTTTATTCCATTATGGAATTACAGCAATATTTTAAAGATGCAATTGTATTTCATGTCTGATGCATCTTCAACATACTTTCTTAGGACAATCCTCAATCCCAGTACGTGCTGGGATAGTTATGCAACCAAACCAAATAACTTCTACTTCCAAGCATGCCTTCATCCATACTAAAAGGAGATCAGCAGGTATTCAATCTTCCCAATAATAACAAAACTGAATAACTTTTAAGAAGTGTTATAGATTAAGCAGAGTTTGGATTCCATAGAATTAATATTCGCCTCAACGATGCTTATTACAGGACCACTCCATCTTCGTGCAGCTAAAAAAATCCCAAAAGGATCAGCGTTTACCTCTGCAGGTAATTAGACATGTTAGCAATATTACACCTTCTTATTTGCTACAAACTTTTTTTTCTACATTGTTAATAACAACAAATATATATAACCTAAGTCCAGGATTATTCCAAGCATAGGACATTAATTTAAACATCACTGACTTTAAGTGTCTATTGACGATTATGTTTTTTACAAGTACATTTTCCTTTTTGACAAGGTGTCCCTGTTGCTTACCATAACCTTGGGCCTCCATCGTTTGAATGTCGAGGCTGCAACGCAGTCATGTGGTATGAGGAGAGAAATGACAAGGCCCGAAGGGCTGTAAATCCAACATTCTCCCTTTGCTGCCAAGAGGGTAAGCTTCTTCTCCCAAGATTCAATGAAACACCTCCGTTGTTAAGCGAGCTGCTAGACTATAACAATCCTGCAACTTCGAGATTCAGAGAGCAGATTAGAGTGTATAATAGCATGTTTTGCTTCACATCTTTTGGAGCCAGAATAGACCATTCAATTAACACAGGAAGGGGACTATACACGTTTAGAATTAATGGCCAAAATTATCATCGAATCGGTTCGCTACTTCCTACAGAAGGTACTCAGCCAAGGTATGCGCAGCTTTACTTCTTTGACACTGGGAATGAAGTGAAAAACCGGATGTCAGCTTTCATTGACAAGGAAACTGGGGAAGGAGTGAATGAACAGATAGTAGCAAGCTTGATTCAAATGTTCGACCAGACAAGTGCTGTTGCTATGGCATTTCGGATGGCAAGAGATTGGTGTCGGTCACATAATTCGGCACAGTTTGAGCTACGCCTACTAAGTGACAGAAGAGTTTCCCGGCAATACAACACTCCCACCGTGCCAGAAATCGCGGCTCTGATTACTAATGACTTTGGTGATGGAATTCCTACGCGGGATATCGTTGTGAGTGACAAGGCGGAAGGGCCAAAACGTATTTCGGAATTACACCCACAATACATGGCGCTCCAATATCCATTATTATTCCCGTATGGAGAAGATGGATTCCATGACAAGATACCTTATCACAAAGAACACAGTGCCCGAAAGACCGTAAGGGGTGTTCTAACAATGAAAGAGTACTACGCTTACATAATTCAAAATGAAATAACCAAGGGACTACTTTGCTAAGAGGTGGCCGATTATTTCAAAGAATATTTGGTGGATGCATACACGGCTATTGAAGAGCAGAGGCTTAAATGGACGATAAATAATCAAGATACACCGCGTGTAGATCTCTACCATAACCTGTGTGATGTCAGAACAAGGGTGATACAAGTGCGGCAGGTTGGGAAAACGAATCATTCTACCCAAGAGTTTTACAGGCGGTCCAAGATATATGATGCAAAACTACCAAGATGCAATGGCTATATGTCGGACATATGGAAATCCTGACCTCTTCATCACTTTCACCTCCAATCCAAAATGGCCCGAGATTGCCGGAATGTTGGTGCATGTACCGGGCCAAAAAGGCCATGATCGTCCCGTGGTTGGCACGCGTGTGTTCAAAATGAAACTAAATGATATGATAGAAGATCTTACCAAGAATCATATTTTTGGTCAATCCCGCGCAGTATTACGGCTCGTATCATAATATTAAACCGCCTACTCTTCTAACCCAATTTTGAACCCCAACTAACGCTTTTCTGCCATTTCCTTCCAGTTGTGTATGTTATAGAATTTCAAAAACGTGGTCTTCCACACGCTCATATCCTCTTATGGCTAGAAGAACGATGCAAATGCAAAACACCCGCCGAAATAGATGACATCATTTCAGCAGAGATGCCATCTCCAATACATGATCCAGATGGGTATAAAGTGGTGACTGAATATATGTTACATGGACCTTGCGGTCAAGATGCCAAACACGCCCCATGTACTATCGAGGGGAAATGTTCAAAGCATTTTCCTAAATCATTTGTAGGGGAAACAATGATTGACGAAGACGGATATGCTATATATCGTCGGCGGGACAATAAATCATCCACTATCAAAGGAAAATTCAAATACGATAACAGATTTGTAGTCCCTTACAATCGTTATCTTCTTCTAAATACCGTGCCCACATTAATGTGGAATGGTGCAACAGATCAAAGGCTATTAAGTACTTATTTAAGTACTTAAATAAAGGACCGGATAGAGCTACAGTTGTTATACAGAGAACGTTAGAAGTGTTGGTGATGTGACGAATGTACAGGTTTTGGCAATGGATGAGATCAAAAATTACCTAAATTGTCGGTTCTTAGCTCCATGTGAGGCAGTGTGGCGTTTATTTTCTTTTGACATACATTACTCATATCCATCACCATGAAACCGAGTTACCACTTGCCTAATCGTAACGCAATAACACTACAGATTCGCAGAGTTTACCCGCACTACTCCAAAGGGAAGGCATCGACGTAACGATGTTCAGTGATTGGTTCGAGTTAAACAAGCGCGATACGGAAGCGAAAGAACTTACGTATGCTGAAATACCTAAACACTACGTCTGGCACGAGAAAGACAAACTTTGGAAACCAAGGAAACAAAAAAAATGCATCGGGCGAATTGTTTATTCACACCCAAAGATCCTGAGAACGTTATTATCTTAGAATGTTGTTGAATGTTGTGAAAGGCCCCGAATCTTTTGGAGAGCTCATGATCAAGTAACAATGCATCGTGTGCAACATTCAAGGAAGCCTGTTTTGCATATGGTCTGTTGAACGACGACTCGGAATGGACACATGCTATATCTGAAGCGGGTGTGTGGGCATTCGGCCCACAACTCCGTGACACATTCGTGACAATTCTGTTGTTCTGTGATGTCAGCAGTCCTCTAAAACTATGGGAGGAGAACTGGCAGACCTTATCGGAGGATATACTACACAAAAAAAGAAAACTTTTTAAGTATCCTAACTTGCAGCTTACGGATGACCAACTCCGTAACTATTGTCTGCTGGAAATCCAAGATCTATTAAATAGGAATGGAAGATCTTTAGCAGAGTTTCAAGATCTTCCACGGCCTGACCCAAGGTTACTCACCAACATGGACAACCGTCTTATTAGAGAGGCCCTCGATTTTGATATGAAAAAGAGTAAGATTGAACATCAACAACTCCATTCATTGTTAAATCCGTATCAAAGATTTAATCTATGAACAGTGATTGAATCCCATAATGAAAAAGGTAAATTTTACTTCGTTTACGGCCCGGGAGGAACAGGAAGACATTTCTATACAAAACTATTATTTCACGGTTAAGATCGAAGGGATGATTGTGCTTGCCGTCGCATCTTCGTATAAATTAACGCTCAAACAAGACATTCCATTATTTATGAAAATGCGAAAACTAAAATAACTATCTGATGCTCTTAATCTTGAATAGGAATTGCGTTGCTCTTACCAGGAGGGAGGATGGCGCATAGCAGGTTTGTTATACCACTTGAGTTATTGGAAAATAGCACGTGTGGCATAAAACAGAACACACATATGGCGGAACTCATGCAGCAAGTGAAGTTGATTATCTGGGATGAAGCTCCAATGACTCAAAAATATGCTTTCGAGGCATTGGACAAGACGCTAAAAGATATACTAGGGTACCATGACCCGGATAGAAGGACTCGAGTCTTTGGAGGCATGACGGTGTTGCTTGGAGGTGACTTTAGACAAGTTCTCCCGGTTATCCCAAATGGCAAAAGGCCCGACATTGTCCAGGCGTGCATAAACCGGTCTGAGTTGTGGAAATATTGCAAGGTCTTCACCCTTACACGCAGCATGCGTGTCAATGAGTACACTAAGAATGGGGATATTGATACGCGGAAGCAAGATTTTAACAGATGGGTTTTGGCAGTTGGGGACGGCAAATTGCCAGCAAAAATAAAAGAAGGGGAGGATGAGGCGACTTGGATTGACATTCCCGACAACTTCCAAATCAAATCTTGGGAATCTCCTATTAAAAATATTGTCGAAGAAACTTATCCTCATTTTACCACACGTCAAACTGACAATGAGTATCTCAAAGAAAGGGCAATTCTAACTCCCCGGAATGATGATGCTGATGCCATCAATGAGTATATGTTTAAAAAGTTAGCAGGGGAATCATACCTACAATAGCGCAGATGAGATTTGCAAGGCATCAACCGACACTCTAGACCAGCAAGACCTATATCCGGTAGAGTTTCTAAATTCCTTAAATTTCCCCGGTATGCCACCACATGCCCTCCACTTAAAAAAGGAACTCCTGTAATGTTATCATGAATGTGAATCCAAGTAAAGGACTATGCAATGGCACCAGGTTGCTAATCACCGATCTAGGCCAGTTTGTTATACACGCCAAGATCCTTACAGATCAAATATAGGGGAAACCGTAGTTATACACAGGATCATACTCACATCCACACAATCAAAATGGCCATTCGTTTTGAAACGACGACAGTTCCCTATAAGACCATGCTATGCAATGACCATTAACAAAAGTCAAGGTCAATCACTTAATTATGTTGTACTCTATTTGCCAAATCCCGTGTTCACCATGGACAACTTTATGTGGCACTATCTAGGGTCACAAGGCCTGATGGACTAAAAATACTAATGATAGAAGACGAAGACCCGGAACTGAAGCACTGCACCCGCAATATTGTTTTCAGGGAGACTTTCAACAACCTATCTTAGGATACCTACGTAATGTTTTCATAATGATTATGCAGCATAGATTTACTTTCAAACAAATTACAAGCACAATTTCATTCCAAAACCCACGTAATGGTTACATTTTATGCTTTTTTACATGATTGCAGATATAATATTTATTTAACCATATTGAATTTCTTGCTGCCTTTTTCAATCATGAAACATCGAGTATACAAACCATCACGCAATTACTTCCAACTTTTTTTGCACTAAATAAAAAGACTTGATCTTCATTTCCACCAAAACTTACAAGCGTCATGTCCTTTCATTTGCTCATTCATTTACAACCAATATTTCTTGATGACTATAAGTACGAAACTCTCATTAGCTTCACCAAACAATATGCAAACGCACATCATATCAATCAACAACTACATATATCCTAATCCCATCCTCCATCTCATAATCTTCTCAAAATTAAAAGGAAAAAGCAAACAAGATCTCGCCAGTGTTGGATTTAACAAAAACGAAAGTTAAATAGATCTCAATTTATTTCTTTTTGGTAATCTAAGATTCGTCCAAAGACAAAATCCAAAGAGATTAATCATCCTAGATCTGTTAGAAGAACACTTCGAAAATCAATAAGAATGAACAAAACCAACAGTTTTGATTAGATTTTGTGTAATGACAGCATAGCGTTTGAAATAACATATTTTGTGTTATAATGATGAAGGCCATTCATGTATTTGAATCAAAAACAGGGCACATGACAATAAGAAGCTCTGATGAATTCATAGTACTAGGAAAGAGAGATTCCATAAAGCGGGAAGAGGAAACACCAGCAAAAGTACAGCAACATGGCAACATATATAACTAATCCATGACAAAATCAATTATTCTAGAGAAGGATATAACATAGGTACATTAGTCAAACGGGAAGCGAATAAACATTAGCCAAAACGACTCAAGAACAAAAATGTCAAAACAATCTTCATCCTTAAATGTGAAACATAATGTCAAAGCAAAAGGAAGGAAACAAAAATGATACTAAAAACATAAATGACAAAAGGTGATCAAAGCGCCGCACCAACAAAGCCATTCATAATGAAACGGAGAGAATTTCCTGTCAAACCATGCTACGCAATGACCATTAATAAAAGTCAAGGGCAGTCACTTAATTATGTTAGTCTCTATTTGCCAACTCCTGTGTTCAGTCATAGCCAACTTTATTAATTATGTGGCTCTATCTAGGATCACAAGCCCTAACGGACTCAAAATTCTAATGATGGAAGATGAAGACAGGGAGCTCAAGCACTGCACCCATATATTGTTTTCAAGGAGGCTTTAAACAACCTATCTTAATATACTTAGGTACTCTTTTGATACTAACTGTCTCTATTTCCGTTATAAATAATTAACAACTTTCTCACACATTCGATATTTCGCGGTGCTCTGCAGGATGTATATCCGGCACACAGACCATTGTCTTTTAAAAAAAACAATCATGATTCACAGATAATAAAAAACAAATGTTTTGACCCAGGCAGTTCCATTTCTCATTTCCAATGTTTTAAAAGACGCGAGGCGAGTTTGAGGCGTTTTGGCAGGACAAAGCAAGGCATAAGCATCGAGACGCTTTGAGGCGTAAGCTTCAATTTATTAAAGGAAGTCATAAAAGCCATGTGGAACTTTCGTATATTGATAGAAATTACTAAAAAAACAAATAACTTCATAGATACAATATCAATCCCAAATAATCATACAAAAATAACATCACTACATCAGCATAAAGTTGTCTGTCATAAAAAATAACCCAGTTTCAGTATTTTATTTTTGTATTAAAAAATAAAAAAATTTATTACAAAAAATAAAATTCAGTGCAGCAAAAAAGAAAATTGAAAAATTGATGCTCTTTATTTTATTGAGATCTTGATGCTTGAAGTCCGGTAGCAATATTTCATTTCACACAAATTGGTGCTATTTATTTTATCATCCCACCTCAATAAAAAAAAAAAAAAGTAAAGGATGAAGAAATTGTGCTTTATTTTTCCCCAAGAAAAGCACTATAGCATAAGAAAGAAAAAACCAATGAGTGCAAGTAGACCATTCAATAATTAAGTGCTGGAAAAAATTATGTCAATAATATTTATTGATCAGCATAAGAAATTGGTGTTAGTCAATATTTTATAATAAAAAATTGAGCTGGAAAAATAAAATAATCTACACAATAATTAAAAAAGGATAATAATGAAAGAGAAAAAACGAAAGAGTTTGAGTTATTGGTCAAAAAAAAGAAAGAGTTTGAGTTAGAAAATACAGAACAAGTACCTGACCGTAATTACATCCCGTCAATTACAATCACTCTGCTGTGTTTTTAAGTTTTTTGTCTCTTTCTGTTAGCCGAAAATAGAAGTGGGTGTTTGTTTTGAGTTCATTTAGTACTTAATTTATTTGTTACAATATCTTAATAAAACTATAATATTTTGCAACGTATGAAAATAGATAACATCACTACATCAGCATAAAGTTGTCGGTCATCAAAATAACCGAGTTTCAGATTTTATTTTTTTATTAAAAATAAAATAATATTATAATAATCAAATTCGTGCATCGAAAAGAAAATAGAGAACTTGATACTTTGTTTTATTGAGAACTTGATGGTTGAAGTCTGCTAGCAGTATTTCATTTCACAAAAATTGGTGCTATTTATTTTATCATCACACCTCAATAAAAAAATATAATAAAACGTACAAGATAAAGAAATTGTGCTTTATTTTTCCCAAAGAAAAGCATTATAGCATAAGAAAAAGAAAAAACAAATGAGTGCAAGTAGAATGCGACTGCTCAATAATTAAGTGCTGGAAAATATAATGTCAAAAATATTTATTGAGCAGCATAAGAAATTGGTTAGTCAATATTTTATAATAAAAATTGATAGCTCGAAAAATAAAATGAAAAATAAAATAATCTATACAATAATTAAAAAAGGAGAATAATGAAAGAGAAAAAACAAAAGAGATTGAATTATTGGTCAAAAAAAGAAAGAGATTGAGCTAGAAAATACAGAACAAGTACCTGACCGTAATTACATCTCCATTTGCCTAAGCATCTGATATCATGTTATAGCCTATCCTGCACTCCAGAATCAATCACAAACACAATATCAGATCACTTATAATACGGGAAAATCACCCAACAATCAAAAACTAACCAATCCCAACCCCTTTACCAAACACCCAACAATCAAAAGCAATCAAAACAATAATTAAAGCAGTTACAAAAAATTATAATAACAAACCATAAACAAAGAAAACAGAACCCTTTTCAAAGCAATAAAAAACAACATTATTTCATCATATTAGAATGCAAACCTGTAAAAGGGATCTTCAATTGATGTTTGAAATCAACCCCTTATGCATCCCAGTATTACTCCCACAATACATACTTTGTTAATCATGTTG
This sequence comes from Orobanche coerulescens, assembly GCA_033398695.1. Lineage (NCBI taxonomy): Eukaryota > Viridiplantae > Streptophyta > Magnoliopsida > Lamiales > Orobanchaceae > Orobanche > Orobanche coerulescens. The sequence goes on along the minus strand of CM065812.1, from coordinate 130,016,600 downwards.
TGGAAATTTCTCAAACGGTAGGATTGTTCATTTGAGGTGAAGAGGAAAAAGGAAAAAAATGAAATAAAATTGATTAATGAAAATAGAAGTGGGTGTTTGTTTTGAGCAATTGTTTATTATTCATTTAGTACTTAATTTATTTGTTACAATACCTTAATAAAACTATAATATGTTTGCAACGTATGAAAATAGATATAATATTGAGACGATCTACTATCAATAAATTAGATTTTAAATGCTTAGTTACAAATTTTATTAACGGGATGCCAGATATAACGACACAATTGTATCAGATAAAAGACCGCACCAATACAAAAAACAATATACGGAAATATGGGGCTTCATATTTATTATAATACAAAAAGAGGAAGCAAGCAAATAAGCGTACTTTTAAGCGGCTCGCGGCGGCTACCGGCGTCTAATCAATTGGAGAAAATGTGGCCAAAGTCCAAAAGGTGTATAGGAGATGAGCTAAAATTAGGGTTTAACTTTTTATAGGCCCAACCATTATAATCCCACTAATAAAGTCCATCAGTGGGACATTTGAAAATTTCATTCAAACAGTCCAATTTTTATATTAAAAATTTTAATACCCAAATCGAGTGCAGTTTCATTAGTTATCACATACAAATAAAGATTTAAATTTATTTATATAGATTTTTGCTTAAATTTCAATTACCCAGAAACAAATAAATGTTTAAAATTTATATAAAGCGAACAATAAACATAAATAAAATTAGGAGTCAAATTAAGAATGGAGATTAATGGAATTTTTATTCCCTTTTTGATTTATTAATAATATTAATAGGAAATGTAAAATTTAAAAAAATGGTTAAAATTTATTTAATACCGATTAAACGATACTTCCTTATTCCTAAATAACTCTTGGGTTTTCATCCAATATATAGCCACCACGTGCGCAAGTGTATTTTAAAATTTTAAAATTTTTATCTCTAATTTATGACGTACACGTGGCGACTAGTATAAGGTGGAATAGAGTTTGGAACACGTAGCGTGGCGACTATTTTAGGTGGGGGTCCCTTTTGTTTTATTCCAAAACTTGCCAAAGTATTTTTCTGTCCTTCGGTGGCCCTTGCCAGTCTACCATTCCATCCATCCTACTTTGGAGTTGGATCTTTTTAGTTATTAAAAATATTTATTTTTTAGTTTTCTTATAATAATAAGTTATTTGATTTTGTTTCTTTTGAAAATTATATTTTCTTCCTTCTCTTATCATTGAAACATATTGACTATTACACTGTGCATATACTCTTTTTGGACTATTTTTGTGATTTATAAATATAAACAAATATAGATGTGAGATCTTTTTAAATTCATGAGGAAATATATTTTCAAAATATCAATTTTTATTACTTTTAAAAATAATGAAAGTATTAAAGATATTAATAAATGTAGTATGAATTTAGCTTTTCTATTTGTTGTTGTTTTATCAATTGACTTTTAAAATAATTGGCCATTTAAATTGGTTTTAATTCAAATTTTCCTTGAGATATAAGAAAAAAAATGCTGAAATTATTGAAAAACAAGCACGGTGCATCGCATATTACGCACTAAACAATTAGATACAACCTGTAAGAAGTTTCAACTTCTTTTAAATTTCCCAAACTTTTAAAGAAAGAACAATACACAACTGTATTATCCCTTCTCACTTTCGGGTCAAAGATAAACGAAACACATAACAACTCCAAGATCTAACCTAACTGTCAGCAAACCATATACAACAACTACAACAAAAATCCCATCTCCATTCATCTACAACAACACTCAAAGAACACAATACTAAAACAAATACTCCAGTATATTTTTCGTGTTGTACATAAAATCCAAAGACCTTTACAAGATCCAAAACACACGGAAAAAAAAACATAGATCTGTGAAATGTTAAACCTCTCTTTCATATCCGAAAATAAAGAAAGGAATTATAACAAATCTGTTATATCCTATCTTTGTTTCGTCCAAAGAAACACATAACGAAGAACATAAACCAATACCTACCCGAGACCTTGGTTGTTACAAGATCTTGAAGCTGAAATTTCTTGAGTCCTTCATATGTTATAAGATTCGAGCAAAAGCTTATTTCCATTTTCTGCTTCCATATATGAACTGTGAGAATTTCTGCACATGCCACCCACAATGAAAATGAAAAACAGAACGAAACAAAGCAAATCGACTCCTATCCTGCTCCATATGTAAAAACTGTTTATCAATACCTGAAGTATAGCTTCTATAATTTTACGAAATCTTAAAAGAGAGAACAAAAAAGGAAGAGGGAGGCGCGGCGCAGAACGAGAGCAAAAGGAAGAGGGAGGCGCGCGCAGATAAATTGTGATTAGGGTTGTGTTTCATATATTAGGGAAAAGTTATCATATATTCGTATCAATGTATTTCGGGTTGCAAATCGGGTAGGATGTTAACCTGGACAAAATGGGTGACTATTTGGGGTTTTGAGCCAAGTGTTATAAGACTATCTACAACTACAACCATATTTCTTGCCGATCGATCATGAATAAGACAAAATAAATTGATAATAAAAAACAGAAAAACATTTAATAATAATAACAATTCGGCCGATTCTTATCGTCATTTAATCAAGATTGAGGAAGATTGGAAGCATTTAAAAATAACAATCATGCCGAGTCAAATTAGTATTGGTTATTTTTTAAGGATAAACTTATTTGATAAAAAAGATAATTTTAATAAAAAAAATGATAAATATACTAAAATTAATCGTTTTCAATTTCCTACAAATAGAGTCCAATATTGATATATTTTCATCTCAACAATCTTTCTCTTCATTTCTATCCTTTCGTTATCTTGCTAATTCCAAAAAAACTTTCAGTTTTTTTTTCGATTTTTTGCTATGGATCCAAACTTCCCAAATTTTTATACTTACAATTTTAAAAAATAATTATATGTAATAAAAAATAAAATATATAACTTTTATAGAATAATATTTTAGATTAAATTGGATTGTAAGGATTGTGGTTGGAGTATAAAAATTTGAGATTGGATTGGAGGTTGGTTTGCTGAAAGAGAAAATAATATTTTAATTGAGATTGAATTATTGAGGATTGTGAATGTGGATAGTTTAAGGGTGATATGAGATATTAGTCAACTTTAATGTTAACCGATTATTGGGTTATAAATTATTATTTCGATCTATACCAACAGCACATCATCGATCTATAACAAGCTTTGCTTCATTTTTATTGTCTGAAATATATATAGAAAGAACAAAACAATCATGTTTCATTCACTCTTTCTTTCGGTTTGACATAAACAAAAATAAGAAATGTAGAACCTACACGAGACCCTCCAAAGGCTCTTGAAGCTAAAAAATCGAACCAAGCCAGTAACTGAAGACAAGGTTTAGGATACGGTTGCGTTTTGTTCAACAGTCCATCATCGATCTATGACAAGGTAATCAATTTTTGTCTAAAATGGTTTAGTTTTAGACATAAGAAAAAAACACGCGTATCGCACGGGTCTGAATGCCTCGCAATTAAACATGTGATTTTACAAGAAAATATTGATTTTTTTAAAAATTTTGATTTTTAGACATAAGCAAAAATTTAATTTTTATCGAAAAACAAGACCGGTGCATCGCACGGGTGCGAATGCCTCGTTTTATAAAATTTAAAGTTACACTAGATGTGAAGAACAAAATAGTTAAAGTTACCTTGGAGGTCCTACTCGAGGCCGAGCACAAGGCCGAAGGATCATCGTCAACATCATTAATGTGATGACTTAGAGTTCCAGTCCCATTCTTGCTGTCTGCTTTATAGACACTGTGACATAACTTACACTTTGCTCTTTGAATTTTGTCGTCTTCCAGTGGAATCCTCTCAAAGATCTTCCATACTTTAGACCTAAGCTTCATTGTTGCTTTATTTTCAGGCCCGATGTCGGTGGATGTTGTAAATGTCTCTTCATCAATCTCAACCACATCATCCCCATCAAAGTCACTGGAATCTACTTGAGTAGCCAATTGATCTGTATAAATTAAAACTTGAAATAAGAAAAATAACACTTGATCAGTACAAAATATAATTATAGTCATAATTATTTTCTATTTCCAAGCGTGTGAGACTGTGAGAGGGAGAGTCAAACGGCCGAGAGAAGCTGGAGAGGAAACAATGAAAAGAAGGCTTAATAAACTAGCTAGGCATTCTGCAACCCAGTACAATAAAATGATTGTCATATAAATTATTGAGAGAGAGATGGAGCCAAAGAACTAACCGAGTTAAAGCCTAAAGAGTTGCTGTTGGAAATTTCTTTGTAACAACTTGCCGGGCGAAAATAAATTACAAATGGAAATGAAATTACAACTCGAAAATACAGGAACTACAAAACTCGAAAAAAATAGAAATTACAAAACTCGAAAAATAGAAATTACAAAACTCAAGACTGAATTGAAATTACTGGAAAAATTAGAAAACCGTAAACTAATGCTGAATCAAGGAAACCTCTATCTGCAAGACGAAATACGACCCGGTAGTGCTCTTAGTTCTGACGTAAAACCTCCAAAAATAAAACGTCAGCGTCTCGGAGGTAGTAGCACCACAAAACCCACGAGCTCCGATGAACAGGAATGAGGTGAGGACGAAGCTGACTTATGAAATGCAGAGTATGCAGAATGCTTTGTGTATTTATGATTTTTGCATATGCTGATGCAAATGAGATGCATGACTATTTATAGGCCATCTCACTCTGCAGGGATTTAACACAGCCACTAATGGCTGTTATAATGCAGGCATTTATGCTGCATTGATCTCAGGAGTTTCGAAATTCAAAAGGGCAGAGGTTACAGAATTCAAATCGGCCGTTTACTCTTCCTCATCACACCTGGGAGGTTACAGAATTCAGATCAGTCATTTGAACAGTCAAGACGCACCTGGATTGTATTCATCTTCTTAACTGCTCGAGTGATGTACCTGGACATCCTTATGGGCACATACGAGCCCAACAACATTGTTGAGCTAGTCAAAAAATTCTTTAAGCAAGACCAAGGCCAAGCCCACGACCAGGCCCATAGACCAATTGCCAAAATCCAAGATCCAAGATCCAAGGCCAAGGCCAAGGCTAAGGTCCAAGGTCCACGGTCCATGGCACGTGGCTCGCGGCCGAGGCCGAGGCCGATGCGAGACGGGCGGGCGGCGGCGGCGCGCGCATGCACGCGCCTGTGGGCTTTAAGCCCATCACATGTGCCATTAATTAATACACAATTAATGAAAACTCCTTATATACTTGAACAATGATAGCTCATTTATCAATGTGGGATAGTTATCCCTCATTTATTCATAATTAAGTGACAAACTTTAATTCACTATTTCTCACTCACTGGGAATCGATTTAGAGAAAGTGAATATACCATGATCATCTACTCAGAACGTAGATCGATCCTATGATATTTGATTTTATAAAGTAAAATTAAATTCATCAACGATTCCAATAATCCCCCACATGAGTGAAAATAGCCAAATGCAATGTACAGACACAAGCTCAGTCCTCAAGAGGCATTAAAGTATAAGGATAGGTAGTTCGTGGCTTTGAACCTTCCATAGTTAACACCATCGGGTACACAGGCAGATTAGTGGCATGATGATTTGAACTATTCCCCCACGGCCTGCACCGAGACAATAGTGTTGACACTTGAACACCTCAACCTCATTCGTTCTCACATTTTGTGTCCTTTGCGGGCCTTGGACATCCCTTTGGATTCATAAGTGTATTTCGTGAAGCGGCCCTCACTTCTTACTTATATAGGTGATTCTTTACCTAGTATCTTGACATACTTTACCTCCTCGAGGTCTTTAGGAATCATTAAAAATCATAAACTTAACCTCACCACTATGCAAGCTTTCAACACTCAATTGCTCTACAGGGAATAAACTTATATGAGTGTTTTACACGAACTCTCATAGCTTAGTTTTCCCATTGAACCAAGTTCTTGGGATCTCCAGTCATCTTGGTTGGGTTACCGCTATGATAATTCTCAATTTGTGGATTTTAAACCCATTCCCTCTAGCAATTTATTCATTTGATCACGGTTTAACCCTTTGGTTAGCGGATCCGCTAGATTATCCAATGACCTCACATAGTCAATATAGATAACCCCACTTTTGATCAGATGTCTCACAGTATTATTGCGTCGACGAATATGTCGATACTTTTCATTATACATGATACTTCTTGCCCTACCAATAGCACCTTGGCTATCGCAGTGAATCATCACTGCAGGCACTGGCTTTGACCAACATGGAATATCTTCTAGAAAGTTTCTGAGCCACTCGGCTTCTTCACCAGCTTTGTCCAAAGCTATGAATTCCGATTCCATGGTGGATCAGGATATACACGTTTGTTTTGCGGACTTTCACGAGACAACTCCACCCCTAATGGTGAACACGTAACCACTTGTAGAAAATGAACTTTTCGTATCAGGTATCCAATTCGCATCACAGTACCCTTCAAGTACGGGGGGGTATTTCGAATAGTGTATCCCAAGGTTTTGAGTATACCTTAAGTACCTAAAAACTCTAACAAGAGCTTTCCAATGCCCTTTGCTTGGATTGCTCGTATAACGACTCAATTTGTTCATATCACAAGCTAAGTTAGGACGAGTACAATTTGTAAGATACATTAAACACCCGATGACTCGTGCATATTCTTCTTGTGCAACAGGCTCCCCTCGATTTTTTCTCAAGTGAACATTTAACTCTATTGGGGTCTTAGCCGGCAAGCTATCAAAAGCATTAAACTTCTTGAAAACTTTCTCGGCATAGTGAGATTGTGTCAAGATGATTCCATCAGATTTCTTAAATTTTTTATTCCAAGAATCACATCGCCTAGCCCCATGTCTTTCATGTCAAAATTTCTTTTTAACATATTATTAGTGTCATTAATCACTTGTGTACTGCTACCCATGATTAACATGTCATCTATATAAAGACACACAATAACATAGCCGTTATTAGTGTTCTTAATATAAACACATTTATCACACTCGTTTATTTTAAAACCATTTGATAACATTACATTATCAAATTTCAAGTGCCACTGTAATGGAGCTTGTTTCAATCCATACAAAGACTTAACCAGTTTGTAGACCTTTTTATCTTGTCCAGGCACTACAAAAACTTCAGGTTGTTCCATATAGATCTCTTCATCCAGATCACCATTCAGAAAAACAGTCTTAACATCCATTTGATGAATCTCAAGATTGTGTAAAGTAGCAATCGCCAGAAGCCATCGAATAAATGTAATCCTTGTTAAAGGTGAATAGGTATCGAAAAATCGTACCCCTCATTTTGCTTGAAACCTTTGACTACTGAACGAGCTTTATACTTATCAATTGACCCATCTGCCTTGTACTTCCTTTTAAGGATCCATTTGCATCCTAAGGGCTTACAACATTCAGGTAAATCAACCAATACCCAAGTCTGGTTTTGGAAAATTGAGTCAATTTCACTCTGAACAGCTTCTTTCCAGAGCAATCCGTCTGGTCTAGCATAAGCTACTTTGATCGATGTTGGTTCGTCATCCAATATGAATGTTACGTAGTCAGGTCCAAATGTCTTTGGTTTCCTAACCCTACTACTACCATGTCTTAGTTCTACATCTTCCGGAATAGATCTCGATCGCTTACGTGACTTTGGATCAACATCTGCAGATTTTGAACTTGTTGCTTCATCTTGAACTCTATTGCTAGAATTATTTTCAACTTTATCATTGTCCTTACAAGGATATATGTTTTCAAAAAATATAACATTCTTTGACTCAATTGTTGTTCCCACAGTCATATCAGGTACTCTTGACTTGTGGATAACAAACCGATAAGCACGACTGTTTAGTGCATACCCAATAAAGATACAATCGGCCGTTTTAGGACCAATTTTAACTTGTTTAGGCATAGGCACTTCAACCTTCGCCAACCACCCCCCACTTTGAGATATTTGTATGATGATTTTCTACCTTTCCACAATGCATAAGGACTAATATCCTTACCGTTGCATGGAATCTTGTTCAATATGTAGTTGGCTGTCAAGACAGATTCCCCCCACATGTTCTGGGGCAACTCTGAAATGATTAATAAGGCATTTATCGTATCTTTATGTCTTCTATTCTTACGTTCAGCAACACCATTAGATTATGGTGCATATGGAGCTGTTGTTTGATGAACTATACCACTCTCGTTGCATAATTCCTCAAATGGGGCTACATATTCGTCTCTTATGTCGCTTCAAACCATCTTGATACGACAACCTAGTTGTGCCTCGACTTCATTCTCGAACTTCTTAAAGGCTTCAATAGCCTCATCTTTACTTATCAAAAGATAACGATAACAATATCTTGTGCAGTCATGGATGAAAGTGATAAGTACTTTTTACCACCTCTAGTTTGCATAAAATTTATATCACACACGTCTGTGTGAATTAATTCAAGGGGTTTTGCGTTCCGTTTTATCGAATGAAACGGTAGCTTCGTCATTTTTGCCTCAACACAAATCTCACATTTATTTTGAGTATTGACTTCATTTAATTTTAGTAAATCTAAGTTTACTAATCTTTTATAGCATTTAGATTCACATCACCTAATCTACAATGCCATAAATATGAACAATCGGTCAAATAAGAGGAAGCAATAGCATTTTCATTAGCATGAATAAGCTTGATTATACGGCGCATAGCCAAAGCATTAAGTTTAAAGAGTCCCTCTAAGAGGTAACCCTTGCCAAGAAACCTATAAAACTTCTTTATGATAACACTATCTGACAACAATAGTTTAAACCCCTTACTAACTAGTATAGAGCCCGAGACCAAGTTCTTTCGAATGTCAGGGAAATGAAGCACATTCTTGAAGGTGAGTGTTAGTTCGGACGTTAGTTTGAGGGACACTTCTCCAACTCCGACTATCTCAGATGAAGCTGGATTCCCCATGTTGAGCTTCCTCCCCTCAACAGCTTGATAGGTCTTAAAGTGGCTCCTATCGGCACAAACATGGGCGTTCGTACTGGTGTCGACGTACCAACCACCTTGGTTCTCAATGTGGTTGACCTCCTCGGTGACCACAGCAGAAAGATCGTCCTCTTTCCACTCACCATTAATCTCGGTGATGTTGGCAACATGTTTCGTCTTCTTGTTGACCTTCGGCTTGCGGCAGTATTTCTCCATGTGCCCTTGTTTTCCACAGTTGAAGCAATCACCATCAAACTTCTTGGCTGGTTGCTTCCCTTTGTCCTTGTTTTTGGCACTTGGGCGGGCTCGTTTGATGGAGGGACCGCCTTGCTCCAATAGATTTCCCTTAGCATCAATCAGGCCTTTTGGTTTATGATCATTCTTGCGCACATCTAACTCGATGCGCAATTTCACAATCAAGTCTTCAAGACTCATCTCTTTTCACTTGTGTTTTAGGTAGCTCTTGAAATCTTTCCAACTGGGAGGCAACTTCTCGATCACAGTTGCAACAGTGAAAGCGTCAGACAGGACCATCCCCTCTGCATTAACGTCATGAATAATGAGTTGGAACGCTTGCACTTGTTCCATGATTGGTCTTGAATCAACCATCTTGTAGTCCAAATACTTGGTGACTACAAACTTCTTCGTACCTGCATCATCACTATGGTACTTCTTTTCAAGTGCATCTCACATCGCTTTTGATGTGTTTACAACAGAGTATACATTGTACAAACTATCCTCTAAAGAATTTAGAATAAAATTTTTACAAAGATAATCTCCATTGTGCCAGTTGTCATAGGCAGCTCGGACAGTGAAACTTGTCTCTTGTGCACTTGGCGCTGGTGGCTCATCTTCCTTAAGGAAATTTGCAAAGCCCAATATTGTCAAATAGAACAACATCTTTTGTTGCCATCTTTTAAAGTCGGATCCACCAAACTTTGGCGGCTTCTCGGTGGTAGGCATCATCCTTGGCCCAGAGGTTGTTCCAAAAAAGGAACCACTTATGTTGAACCCGTAGGCTCCAACAGTAGATCCTAACATGGATCCTATGGTACCACTAAAAGTGGAACCAACGGTGCCACTCGAGGTGGATCCAGCAGTTGTCAGAAAGGGGTTCGAAAACACCCATGGGGTTGTTGCTGAGGTGGTTGAGCTCATCAGATTAGACATAGTCGCAGCAACAGTATTTTCCAAGGTTGATGCAGTGGCAGAGGCAAAGGCAGTGGTGGTGCTTGAGTCGGTGGAAGCAGCAGTCGACATCTCCAGTTGTAGGATTTAGTAAAAACAGCAAGTATATTTCGTCTTGCGCTTGTTGGAAATTTCTTTCGTAAAGACTTGCCAGGCGAAAATAAATTACAACTGGAAATGAAATTACAACTCGAAAATACAGGAACTACAAAACTCGAAAAAAAATAGAAATTATAAAACTCGAAAAATAGAAATTACAAAACTTGAGACTGAATTGAAATTACTGGAAAAATTAGAAAACCGTAAACTAATGCCGAGTAGAGGAAACCTCTATTCGCAAGATGAAATAAACCCTGGTAGTGCTCTCTGTTCTCACCTCCAAAGATAAAACGGCAGCGTCTCGGAGGTAGTAGCACCACAAAACCAACAAGCACCGATGAACAGGAATGAAGTGAGGACGAAGCTCACTTATGAAATGCAGAGTATGCAGAATGCTTTTTGTATTTCCGATTTTTGCATATGCTGATGCAAATGAGATGCATGCCTATTTATAGGCCATCGCACTCTGCATGGATTTAACACAGCCACTAATGGCTGTCATAATGCAGGCATTTATGCTGCATTGATCTCAGAAGTTTCGAAATTCAAAAGGGCAGAGGTTACAGAATTCAAACCGACCATTTACTCCTCCTTATCACACCTGACAGGTTACAGAATTCAAATTGGCCATTTGAATAGTCAGGACGCACCTGGACTATATTCATCTCCTTAACCGCTCGAGTGATGTACCTGGACATCCTTATGTGCACATACGAGCCCAACAACATTGTTGAGCTAGTCCAAGAAATTTTTAAGCAAGCCCAAGGCCTAGCCCAAGGCCAAACACACGACCAGGCCCAAAGACCAATTGCCAAGATCCAAGGTCCACGGCACGCGGCTGCAGCCGAGGCCGAGGCTAGGCGGGCAGGCAGCGGCGGCGCGCGCATGCGCGCGCATGTGGGCTTTAAGCGCATCACATGTGCCATTAATTAATACATGAATAATGAAAACTCCTTATATACTTGAACAATGATAGCTCATTTATCGATGTGGGATATTCGTCCCTCATTTATTCACAATTAAGTGGCAAACTTTAATTCACTATTTCTCACTCACCGGGAATCGGTTTAGAGAAAGTGAATATACCATGATCATCAACTCGGAATATAGATCGATCCTATGATATTTAATTTTACAAAATAAATTTAAATTCATTAACGATTCCAACAGTTGCCAAATAAACCACTTAGAAAATAGAGAGAGACCAGAAAGACCAGAAAGACTATATAGAGAAAATAGAGAGACCAGAAAGAAATCGTAATAGGGGAGGATGAGGGAGACTCGGAGTCGCAGGCAGCACCGGCAGTAGGCAGAGCCACAACATCACTAGCAGATCTGTAGATGGCGCGGACAGATTGTAGGAGTCTACTAGCTAGTTGCGATGGCGAAGAGGGATAAATGATAATGGCGTGATTCATGGATGAGTGCGGCTGTGGTGATGTGCGATGCGATGCGATGCACCGCTTTGATTTGGAGAAAATCCAAGATAGGGTTTTGAAAATAAAAGAGGATAAATGTCGAGAATATGTATTTATATTTAGGTTAGTCACTCTCTACTTCAGCCTTCCGTTCAATTCAAGTGCTCTATTTTTTTTGTTATCGGGTTTAACGTGCCAACCCGATAACAACCCGAAATCAGCCCGAATTTTATCATGTCTTAATGGTTGGCCCGATAACGGCCCAAACCCGATATGGGTTGGTCCAAACTCTATATTTTCGTGTCGTGCCTCATATTTCCACCCCTAGTTAGCGTGGAGTTTTTTGCAATTGATTTCATATTGATGAGGAATTGGATTCTGAACTTTTCGGATTATAAATTTGTAGAGGATTTATGTTTGATTTAAAAGCCTACTGGGATTATTAGGTGAATGCTGTCACTGGAGGTTGCTGGAATATCATTGGTTATAATATTGTGAATTGTGAATTGTGAATAAGGATCATAATTTGATAATGGAATTGAAGTTAAATCATGTTAAAATTTGGATGTGTTAAACAATTAAGCCATGGATGCTTCGCGGAGTGCTCATACATTTTGGAGGACTATGTAAAGGTTAGTATTTAGATGATATAACATTTTTTGTTAGTTTTTTAATTAATTATTTGTTTGTTTATTGTCGTAGAAACACCCTAACAAGAACTATATGGCTAATAAGCCATACCTGGCTTACGAGCGGTTGAAGTTGGTGTTCGGGAAAGATCGTGCAATTGAAAACATGGCCGCATCCGCTACTGCCGCGTTGGAAAATATGGGTGCGGAAAATGATGATGATTTCGAGATCGAAGTTAATGTCCCCCCGCTCCAAGTCCTCCCAATACAACTTCTCGTTCCCCCGTTCCAAATGAAGGAGAAGCAACAAGTAAAAAGAGAAAAAGGACAATCGGGCTATCTAGGCTAGTTGAAGAAACCAAGAATGAAATACATGAAGCAACAAATTAAATGAAAAAGTTGGTTACGGTCATATCAGATACTACACCTGAGATGGATGGCTTAAGCAATGAGTTAAAGGGACTTGGACTTAGTATGATGGAGATCATCCGAATGGGTAAGTACTTTGGGACAAACCATCCAATATCGTTTTTGGAGAAGTTTGGATGGTGTTATGAAGCTAGAATTTGTGAAGTCAATTTATGACGAGGACAAGTTTTAGTGTTAGAATATGATGAAAATATTTGTTGGGTGATTTTTGGTACACTTGGATGTTATTATTGGTACACTTGGATGTTTAAACTTTTGATACACTTGAATGTTATTTTTGGTACACTTGGATGTTTAAACTTTTGAATGGTATGATTATTGGTACAATTATTGTGTTGGAAGATTTTTTACAACTGTTGTGTTGAAAAGTTTTTAAATTATATACGTATTTACAATTGTTGTGTTAGAATATTTATAAATTATGTATACATATGTAAAAAATAGTGTAAATATTATAGATAATGTGATTTAAATATAGTTTGGTTGATTTGTATCATATACAATCCTTATATGATATAAAATAACATTAAACATCATTTAAGGACAATTTGGTCATTTTAATAGTTTTGTCCTGTACTGTCCAGCTTATCAAATGTAGAACAGACATTTTAGTCCTATCAAGTCCAGTCGTACCAAATGTAGTACAAACAACTTAGTATGTTATGTCTCATCCAGTCTGCATACCAATACCTTAGGGCTTCAAAAAGAATGAAAAATCAAAAATTTTTGAGAAAACTGATCCAATTCCATTCGTGAAAGCAGGTTCGAACCGTTTAAGGAAGCAGTGTGGGTACACATTATAATGGGTGGGTTCGAAATTTTCTTTTGTGTGAACCGGTAGATACTTGAAACAGGCCACATATAGAAATATTTTTGTATCTTTTTATTCGAATAGACTACAAAACTCTTATTTTGCATTTCTTAATGTGTTCTTGTGCTACTTGGAGATATGATTCAACTTGAATTTCAATTTGGTCTCTCGACATGTTAGTACTTTAAAACAGTAAATAAACTTACCTGTCATTTTGCTTTCTTTGTAAATGGAGTGTTATTTTATTTTATATTTAATTTTTTATTTAAGAAAATTATTTTATTTTAATGGACCGATAGGGGTATCCGTCCTACCCGCAAAAACCGAAAAAGTAGGTACCCATCGTATATGGACCATTCCAGTTCGGTTCGATGGGGGCAGGTCAGTTCATAGAAATTGATCATGGATTGAATAGCAATCCATAAACATCGTTCGGTTCATCAACATTGGCTTCGGATACTCTGAGCTTTTCCTGCTCTTGCTTGAGAATATGTTCCTAGCGCTGTTGAAGTTGAGTGAGTGCTTGCCATAATGCACTAGGCACTATGCGAAATGTCTCTTCAACTTTTGAAACTTCTCTCTTTAGGCCAGTCATCTCATCAATGGCAGTTTCTCTCATCCAATCAAGCTCTTTGCCAACATCATACAGTTCCTTCATGGCATCCTGCATGAACACTGTTTGGCGGCTGATGGCTTGGAGTTGCTCTATCCGGGCCTCTGTACGTGGAGAGCCGGGGTGCGCTATTCTCTCATCCTCTGCTCCATTTAGTTGACACATGACCACATGAGGACATGGTCTCTCGTTGGGTAGGAATCCATCATCGGATTTGGAGCTGACAGAGATTGGTGATGCGGGGGCATCAAGCAGAGGATCGGTTGATGGTTGGGCAGCATCGTCAGTCTTGGGGACAGGGACTGATTCCTGTTGGGTGTCTGTAGTCATGCATACAGGAGGGACTGATTCCTCCTGCTGACTCTCAGCTTCCTCCTGCTCCGGCAGAGGGACTGATTCCTCTTGCGGGATGACACAGGCTTCTTCTCCTTGAGCTTCCTGTTCTGAAGCTTCATGCTGTACGGGAAGGACTGATTCCTCTTGTACGTTGTCCTTCGTAGCTTCTTGTTGCTGTTGGGGAGGGGACTGATGTCTGCCCGAGGTCCCCTGACCCTGTTGGTCTTTCATTCTGACTCCTGTTCGTCAGCTTCCTCTCGACTCATTCTCAGACCTGCCTGTAGTGCGTCGTCATCGTTGTCTGAGTCGGGATCAGATACGGGGCTGTTAGGAACTATGTCTTCGGACTTGGATTTCCCCTTCAATCGGGCCTGTGCTTTTGCCTGATAGTAATTTGATATGAGCTCTCGACAAAAGTCGTTGTCCCATTGAATCAAGATTTGGATGTCTTGAGTATCCGAGACTTCCAAAGCAAAAGATTCTTCTTCTCTTCACTCCTCCCAATTGTACAGGACATCATAAGGTGCAACCCTGTAAGACTTCCATTGTACAAATCGTTCAAATGATTGCTCAATCTGCACTTGAAGAAGGGTTTCGTTAATGACAGCAGTGGGGGAAGGGCTCCTAACAGTATGTGGGTCTACTGTAGGAATAGGATCCGCAACGGGTGTGGGAGACTGTTTTGGAGAGGGATCCCTAACAGGGGTTGGTACCCTGATGGGAGAGGGATCCTGTACGGGTGTGGGTTCCCTTATAGGAGAGGCGGCAGTCGGCTCCGAATGGGCAGCCGATTCGCCAGTTCCTTCTAACTTGGAAAATAATTGATCATCCGGCATAGCCGCCAGAGGCTCGGGATCTACAGCACGTGCAGGAATTATTTCTTCCACATGGGTTGCGCCCTGTGGGTGTAGTACAGTGGGTTGAGAGTATGTAGGGATGTCTACAGAGATCGCTATAACCTCTGTAGCCTTAGCTTTTTAAGCCCTCCTCAGCTTCTTCTTCGGTTTCTCGACAGCAAGAGGTGATTTGCTGTGAGATGATCTGTTTCTCTTCTTCTTTGATTTCTCTTCACTTCCGGACCTCAGAGTGACATCCCTTAGACCATCAAAAATAGGCAGATATCGGGCAAAGGGTCTCATCGCAATGAGTCCATCTTTATTGTACGCGGAGGGCTTGCTTCCGCCTATGTACTTGCCATGACCAATCTTATTGGCTCCTTTCGATTGCGACACATCACACTTGGTAAGAATATTGTTGAGGTTGAGGCCGAAGGACTTCTTCTGAGTAGCAGGCTTGGAAGCCTCTTCTTGTAGCCTCTTTAAGACGATCTGGCACCATTTTACTTTTTCACTGGATATAATGGCGACCATCATCCTGAAGCGCAGGTTAGTGCACATCTCGAATGCGCCGGTCCTGTTCTCAACAACACGATAACAGAAATCGTGCAAGTAAACAAAAGGTAAGAAAAATCTCTTTTGTGGCAAGATGCATGGACGTTCTTGTCTGAAGCATCGCCAGTGAAAAATACCCAATAGGCAGTGAGGATTTCTTAGGACCCAAAGGTCTCAAGTTCTTCCATGGTCAGGCCATCAGATGGCAGCCTGTAAATATTCTGCAGAAGTTCCCAGTCAACGCAGATCTGAACTCCACAGACGATAGCAGATATATCAGATACACCTCCTCATCTTTTCAGAGAGAAGAATTTGAGAGAAGCGTAGAGATAGAATTCTTCGACGATACGCTCATCATAGAGCTCAGGGTGATGACTTCCAAGGCGGTAGAGGCCTTGTTGCCGGATTCTGGAAACAATGAGTTCCATAGCGTCAGCATCCTCGGATTCGATGCGAACTCATTCAAGCACGACAGATCTGACAAAGATTCGCCCGTCGATGATGGAGTCTCTCTTCTTAAGGGACAGAGAAGATGTCTGAGAGGATGCCATTGTTTACTGAAGAAAGAGTGAGTGAAGTAACAAAGAAAACGCATTAAACGCAATAAGCAGTGTAGGCTGTTTGCTCAAAAACTCGTTTAATATGCAGAAACCGTGTAGATTCGAAGAGAGCAAGAAATAATCCTTTTAGAGTGTGCAGGGAAGATTAGAGTTACAAAACAATGAACAGTCAGATTTAAGGGATGTGAACCGTCTTTGAAAAGAACAAACAGGATGAATTGAGATTTAACTTGTATATCTTATCCATCCATTTTTGAAATGATAACCGGTCCCACTTCTGACAATTCGACTTCCCTCATTGCACTAAATGGCCGTTTGAATTAATTAAAATCGTGGCATTTGAGATAATAAAGTCCAGATGTCATGTTAAGCATTAGATAATAACCCGTTCGAATTTTGAAACAGGGCACATGGACTAAAATGATTTTATAATACGAATAGAATAATGATACAATATTGACGTCCCAGTGTAAGTACCGTATCCGCGAATAATACAGCATTCCCCCTTAAAAGGTACATACGGGATTCAATTCTTACGGCAATATTTAGATTAATACTGTATTCATGGGTCATACGATATTCCTCCTTAATTAATGCACACGTCGGCTGGAGGAAGATTTCATGTCTTCTTGGTCCTACAGTGCTGTCTGACTGTCTGAGTGTATAGTTAATTAACGGTGGATACTGTATTCTTGGGTCTTACAGCATTCCCCCTCAATTGATGAGTAAAAGCATGAAAACTTACAGGGAGTCAGGCTGTAGCATTCTCAATTCTTGTCGAAGCATACAAAATCTGGTTGTGCTGAGAGGTTTGGTGGAGATGTCGGCTAACTGAATGTCTGTATGAACTTTCCCGATCCGAACATCCTTATTCTCAATATGATTCCGGATGAAATGATGCTTCATATCAATATACTTAGTTCACTAGTGCAATACAGGATTGTGCACTATTGCAATTGCACTCGTGCTATCACACATGATCCGTGTTTCTTGGGCAATGATTCCATAATCAGATAACTGTTGTTGCATCCAGAGAATCTGCATACAACAACTTCCAGTAGCATAGTATTTCGATTCAGCTGTTGAAAGCGAGTTTGCCAATTGTTTCTTACTGAACTGATGAGTCAATTTTTGATCGTCTCATTCTATTCTATTGAGTCATGCTTTTGTTTTTTTTTAAGTGTTTTTGTTCTTTTACGCTTGGTATGTTGTGTTTTTATTTTGTAGGTAGATGAACGAAGATTATGGTGAAATAGGTGCTTTTATGGCCAATATTGGAGTTTATGATGATCAAGAGCAAGTCGGGAGCAATAATAGAGCTTAAACTATGAGGAATGAAGCAATGTCGGTTGTATTTCCTAATTTCCAGATTCATTAATTTGAATTAGGGTTTCTCTATGTATGGATTCCTCCTGAAATCATATTCTCAACGGTATATTATACGCTACATTCCGAGATGTATTGAGGGATATATGGCTTCTAGACCATGGCCTCACAGCCCGGATCGCGATCTGACATTCAGACCGCGAGGCAGCCTCTTCTGGTAAACACCCGGATCGCGATCCCAAATGCCCGGATCACGATCCACCCTGGTTTGTGCAGAAAATGCAATTTTCTGCACTTTTGCGATTTTTGACGGGTATATAAAGGGAAACCCTATACACAACTTCTCCTTAGCCGCAAAACTCGATCCAAACTCAGTTTTTATCAACTTTTGAGTGTTCTAAACATCAAGAGATACAATTTGGGAGGGATTTTCATAATTTTTTTTTTTAGTTTTTGAATGAAGAACATCAAACCTTCCTCGGGAACTCGTTCAAGGGATTGAAAGGGAAGGATTTCTACCATATTTTGCTATATTATTGTTGTTATTATTCGTATTATCATGAGTAGCTAATCATTTCATATGGTTTTTTAGATTGAACCACACACATGTTCTTGGTTGTTAGTTTTGATTGATTTTCTGGGTATGAGTTTGGAATTGTTCCTCTTTCACTGTTCTATCATTTTGCTCGGTGTTCTTAATGATATTGTGTATGAATATTGTTTAGACACAAGAGAACTTAGGATTTAGATCATCAAACCTTGATTCTAAGTTGCCAGTATTGAGATATACGAGGGTTTTTATCGGTCTTCGCCATCAAACGGTCCGGTAGAAGTGATTGTGAATGTTCTTGAGCCCTTTTCTATGATCTTTTAGTGATTTACGTCATCAAAAGTAGTCGGATAATCGATTGTTAGTTAGGAATTCTTCCCCATCAAAGGAGTTTCCTTATTATTGAATAGAGCAATTGCGATTTTTAAGATTTTCCGCCATCAAACGGTTTTCTTTTAATTGTGAGCGATCGGTAATTTCCAACCATTAATTCTTTGAGTATCGAAACTAATGATTGATTACGTGTGTGTCGGTAATTCTAAACTCCCATATCTTTCTCGTAATTGTAATCTCTAGAAAATCCAACCTTAAATTCAGTGTTTTTAATGCTAAGCTATTAATTGAATTTTCTGCACTTGTGTTTACGGTTTTACATCTCAATCGAATCATTCACCGTGTTTTAATTTACTTTACTTTTGTTAATTTGACTATTTGACAAACATAATCGAACTTCAAACCATTTCCAACTCCTTGTGAGATAGACCTAGGAGTTACTTGTCGCTACCTACAAAAGCGATTCATACACTTACGAGATTTTAATTTGTTCATCAAGTTTTGGCGTCGTTGCCGGGGAGTTGGCATTTCAATTTTGATCTTGTTTTAATAATAGTTGAATTATTTTTCTTGATCATTTTTCCGTTTTCATTATTTTCGATAAAGTCTAAAATTCACTCTAACTTCTCTTGTTTATGCTTGGAAGGAGATCGTTGGGAAACCCGATTCTTCCACCCATAGACGAGGTTCTAAGAATTAGAGCACTAAAAACAATAGTGCCATCATCAATGGCAAACGACGAGGAGAATCCGGATCTTAAAGAGCCCAAATTGCTCGAGGGAGCAAACATTCGTCAACCGACACTTTCGAGATATGAGAATGTTGGGCACAATCAAGAGATACCCGAAGCTCAACAAGAGATATACTTTTATCCGAGACAATCACCCGTTGGAGTACAATATGGAGTGAACTATTATCCAGGGCCTCAATATGGGATGGGAGCAAACTATAATATGCCGCAACAACCTCCGGTTGAGCATCTAATACGGGACTTTGCAAAGCCCGTGGTTAACACTGTCATCTCGTGCATATAATTAGCACCTGCAGCAAGGAACTACCACATCAGCGGATTTCACATTGAGCAATTGCCCTCATTCCACGGATTAGCACGTGAGGACCCATTGTCGTTCATCCGGGACTTCTATGTGGCGATTAACAACTTCCCATTAAATGGGTTGAGCGAGGATCAACTAAGAATGAAGTGCTTCCGGTATACACTCAAGGATGGGGCGAAACAGTGGTTGATGACTTTAGCACTGGGCTCACTAAGAACGTGGGATGAATTTTACGACAAATTCATTACCAAGTATTTCTCTCATTCGAAGACTACACAGTTAAGAACCCAAATCTCAACATTCAGACAACAAGATGGAGAGGCATTTCATGAAGCATGGGACCGATTCAAGATGCTCCTCATTCAATGTCCACAACATCACTCTCCGCTTCAACTACTTAATCAATTCTTCTACGATGGATTGACTTAATATTGCCAAGGTGCAGTGGATAACGCAGCCGGTGGTTCGTTTTTGGGGTTAATAGAGAGACAAGCTTATGACATGAAACATTGGGAGCTAATTCTCAACAAAAAAGTGTGTGTGTTCATAGGGGAGTGGTGAACCAAGTAAGCTAGAAGGACGAGATGCAATCTAAAATCGATGAGTTAACGAAGGAACCAAGACAACTCAAGACTCAAAATAAATCTTAGAGCTCACGAGTTTGCGAAATTTGTGGGGGACGCGGACATGATGCTAATTCTTGCCCATATACTTTTCCAGAAGAACAAACCGAACAAGTAAATTGGGCTATGGGGCAAAGAACGGGAAGGCCCGAGTGGGAGGAGAGGAGAAATAATTATGGCAGAAATGCAAGAAACGCACCTCTCCCCCGAATTTCTCTTGTAGAAACAACAACCCGATGCCGTACGACACAAGCAAAGGATGAAATCGAGCCCAACAAACAATAAGTGAACCACCTCCACATCAAAGGAACTCTCTTGATGAGAGTATTGCGGCGTTAATTAAGGAAAGCAGGGAAAACCGAGCTGAGAACAATAAAAGATTCGAATCTTTAGAAGCCTCGGTGAAGAAAATGGAGATCCAAATTGGGCAACTTGCTACCGAGGCACGCAGACAAGAAAGGGGTAAACTACCAAGTCAGTCCGAGCAAGCTCAAGCTATTACCACTCTCCGAAGTGGTAAAGTGATAAATAAAGAGATGATTTCCGAAGCGAAAGAGAGGGGTAGTGAGAAAGAAAAATTACCGAGTCAATCGGAGAAATCTATGGTGATTGAAAAGGATGAGTCGAAATATGAAAAAATCCGAGCAACTGCTACTCAATCTTGTGAGACTCGAATTCCTTGGGAGAAATCTAAAGATCCAATCGAGAAGCTAATTGAAGAGAATAAGAGCGAACCAGTCAAATCAATGCATCAAAAGGAGGACCTAGAAAGATTTGACATGGAAGTTCTTTTCGTGGAGAAAGAAGTTCCCACTGTGAACTTAGGAGCGAGTATTAATTTAACGCAAAACCAATATACTCGCAACTAGGTTTGGTGGAGGTGATAGCCCCGATGGATTTCGTGACACCAAACATAGAAGAGACATCACCAACAAAAATCATGTTACTTATTCTTCAAGGAAGACATTTCATGATGACAATCATAATGAAAATTGAAATGGTGACAAAAGCGCTCACAATGGAAATCCATGGAATCACTATCCATATCCTGACGAAGGAAAACGAGCGAAAATGACGAGCTATGTGGACGGATCTGACACGTTTCCATTTAATCCAGGATAGAAGAAGCTGAAGAGTCGAGCTAAAGACTATAAAAAGCGCTGCTTGGGAGGCAACCGAAGGGAGTTTTTAAATTTTTATCGCTTTTATTATTATTGTTATTATTGCTTTTATTTGTTTTTGTCTGTGGTGTGTGTAGGAAATCTAAAAAGGAGGTACTTAGGGGAGGAAGAAGCCTGACCTATTGAAAGTTGAGACCCGAGCATAAAAACATGGTGGCCCGCGATCAAAAACCACACTTCTTAATCCGGTAGTTTTATTTCTTTTCTTCTTAATTTGCATTTTAGCATCTTTCCCAACTTCTTTTTTTTTTTGCTTGGGGGCAAGCAAAGGTTTAGGTTTGGGGGGCGCAACTTCTTTGATTTTTATTTGTTTTAGTTTGCATGATTTTTTTATCTATTTTTTTTTGGTTTCTTTTCTTTCTTTTTTTCCTCTTGAGTGATGTAGTAGTTGGATTGTAATAACCTTGTTAACTGTTGGGTATATAGATAATTAGTCGTTTTTGTACTTGACTCGTGGAGTTTTACAAATCTAATTTATTGTTTGACCTTGCGTGTGAATGTATAGTTTTGGTTACTTGATTTGATGTGTAAGGAATGAGTATGGTAGTCCAAAAGCCGTGAGTTCTTGTGCCTAATTGAACCATTCACTTTTAGCGGTAAAATTCTTTCATGTGTGATTTCTCTTCTTATGGTTTGTATTCTTTAGAACTTGCATGATTCTATCGGATGGTGTGTTAATATTTACATACACGAGAAATGATTAGAGTTGCCCATTTTTTTTGTCTTGAACCTACTTATCTAAAAATACCCATCATTTCATATCAATATCCTTTGCTAGCCCCGTTGAG
This sequence comes from Orobanche coerulescens, assembly GCA_033398695.1. Classification (NCBI taxonomy): domain Eukaryota; kingdom Viridiplantae; phylum Streptophyta; class Magnoliopsida; order Lamiales; family Orobanchaceae; genus Orobanche; species Orobanche coerulescens. The sequence continues at coordinate 129,994,295 of CM065812.1, read as the reverse complement.
CCTTTAGCCATATTTTTGTTCGTAAAACCCCGCATCTTATAGATCCATATCCAAAAGCCATAACTTACCCAAGCGTTGGTCCTCGTAAGAGCATGAGAGGGTATATTTAAAAAAACGAGGGTGTGCAAAGTTTGTAGTGTATAAGGGCAAAAATCTTCTCTCCCGTTCCCCTAAAAATAATGAGCCCCACTAAAAAATATATATTAATAATAGTGGGCTAGAAAAGAAAGGGGAGGAGAGGAGTGAGCCTAAGAAAAACAAAAGGAAAAGTCGTTGGGTTGTGAGGATTCGGCCGATATCAAAAGAATTGCGCTTTACAAGGCCTTGAATTGAAAAGAAAAAAATATATATACGAGAGAATTGAAGTAGAGTGATCGATCTTACTTTGAGTGTTTATTTCATATATGTGAGGATTGTATACGCTCTACTTGGGCTAAAACTTGTAACTACTAGCCAAATTTTCCCAACCTGAGCCACAGCCACGTTACAACCAAAAGTAAGACCCTATGACTCATGTTTTGTGAATATTGATGCGTTTGATGAAGAGAAGAAGCGCAAGCATATAGTAGAACTTTCCATTCGAATCGAGTTGATCATATTGACTGACCTATCTAAACACTTGAGATATGAGTGAATTGATAAAATTTTGTGAGGGACTACTAAGACTTGTTTTCTTGCATGTTCGATTAAGTGCCATTACTGTCCATTCATTCATGAGTTTACGCTTCCATGACGAATTAAGAGACTTTACGATACTTTTACATTCCCTGTTGATTGTATGTATACCCGATGATTAACTTGATTATTCAGTCCTCCTCATTTTCTTTGTCGTGTGTTTTATTTCTTTTTGCTTGGGGACAAGCAAAGTTTAGATTTGGGGGGATTTGATGAGTCAATTTTTGATCGTCTCATTCTATTCTATTGAGTCGTGCTTTTGTTTGTTTTTAAGCGTTTTTGTGCTTTTTACGCTTGGTATGTTGTGTTTTTATTTTGTAGGTATACAGACGAAAATTGTAGTGAAATAGGTGCTTATATGGACAATATTGGAGTTTATGACGATCAAGATCAAGTCGGGAGGAAGAACAGAGGTTAAACAATGAAGAATGAAGTAATGTCGGTCGTATTTCCTAATTTCCAGATTCATTACTTCGAATTGGGATGTGTTCTCTATATGTATGGATTCCTCGTAATCATCTTCGCAACGGTATATTATACGCTACATTCCGAGGTGTATTGAGAGAGATATAGCTTCTAGACCACGGCCTCACAGCCCGGATTGTGATCCGACATTCAGACCGCGAGGCAGCCTCTTCTGGTGAACACCCGGATCGCGATCCCAAATGCCCGGATCGCGATCCACCCCGGTTTGTGCAAAAAATGCAATTTTCTGCACTTTTTGTGATTTTTGACGGGTATATAAAGAGAAACCCTATACACAACTTCTCCTAAGCCGCAAAACTCGATCCAAACTCAGTTTTTATCAACTTTTGAGTGTTCTAAACATCAAGAGATACAATTTGTGAGGGTTTTTCATCAGTTGTAAGGAGATTTTTATTTGTTTTTGAAGGAAGAACATCAAACCTTCAGCGGGAACTCGATCAAGGGATTGAAAGGGAAGGATTTATACCATGTTTTGCTATATTATTGTTGTTATTATCCGTATTATCATGAGTAGCTAATCTTTTCGTATGGGTTTTTAGATTGAACCACACACATGTTCTTGGTTGTTAGTTTTGATTGATTTTCCGGGTATGAGTTTGGGATTGTTCCTCTTTCATTGTTCTATCATTTTGCTTGGTGTTCTTGATGATATTGTGCACGAATATTATTTAGACACAAGAGAACTTAGAATTTAGATCATCAAACCTTGATTCTAAGTTGCTAGTATTGAGATATACGAGGGTTTTTATCGGTCTTCGCCATCAAACGGTCTGGTAGAAGTGATTGTGAATGTTCTTGAGCCATTTTCTATGATCTTTTAGCGATTTGCCTCATCAAAAGTAGTCGGATAATCGATTGTTAGTTAGGGATTCTTCCCCATCAATGGAGTTTCTCTTATTATTGAATAGAGCAATCGCGATTTTTAAGATTTTCCGCCATCAGACGGTTTTCTTTTAATTGTGAGCAATCGGTAATTTCCAACCATTAATTCTTTGAGTATCGAAACTAATGATTGATTACATGTGTGTCGGTGATTCTAAACTTCCATATCTTTCTCGTAATTATAATCTCTAGAAAATCCAACCTTAAATTCGGTGTTTTTAATGCTTAGCTATTAATTTAATTTTCCGCACTTGTGTTTATGGTTTTACATCTCAATCGAATCATTCACCGTGTTTTAATTTACTTTATTTTTGTTAATTCGACTATTTGCCAAACATAATCGAACTTCAAACCATTTCCAACTCCTTGTGAGATCGACCTCGGAGTTACTTGTCGCTACCTACAAAAGCGATTCGTACACTTGCGAGATTTTAATTTGTTCATCATGAACCAGGACACAAGTCTAGGTCCAAGAAAGTGACAAGTACCACTTGTACTCTTCCTATCTAGCTTTCAACCTCCGAGATCCGAGTCGCTGTAGCCAACCAAATTGAATCCGCCTTCCTTAGGATACCACAGTCTTGCATCGATTGTTCCTTTAACATACTTCAGGTTTCATTTGGCTGTTGTGAAGGGTGATTCTTTAGGTGCTACTTGATACCGAGCACACACTCCTACAGAAAACTGGATATCGGGCCTGCTAGCTGTTAGGTATAGGAGTGAGCCTATTAGCTTCCTATAGAGTGATTGATCAACTAGCTTTCCAGCTTCATCAGCACTAATTTGCACGGAAGTTCTCATGGGTGTTGACGAGGATTTGGAGTTATTCATCACAAACTTGTTGAGTAGCTCCTTGCTGTACTTCTCTTGGTTGATGAAGATTTCTGTAGGCAACTGCTTTACCTGCAATCCTTGGAAATAACTAAGTTCCCCCATCACACTCATTTCAAATTCACTTTGCATGAGATGAGAGAACCTTTGACAGAAAGCAAGGTTAGTGGAACCTAATATAATATCATCTACGTATATTTGAACCATCAATAGGTCGTCCCCTTCATGTATCTTAAATAGAGTCTTGTCCACATCACCTTTCTCAAATCTATTATTAGTTAGGTACAGGTACAGGGTTTCATACCACGCTCTAGGTGCTTGCTTAAGTCCATACAGTGCTTTCCGTAGCCTGTATACTAGGTCTCCACCTTCTGTGTTGACAAACCCTGGTGGTTGTTCAATATAGACTTCTTTAGCGAAGTCTCCATTCAGGAATGCGCTTTTTACGTCCATTTGATATACAATAAAGCTCTTATGGGCGACAAAAGCTAAGAAAATCCTAATGGCTTCTAGTCTGGCTACAGGGGCAAATGTTTCATCGTAGTATATGCCTTCTTCCTGTCTATAGCCTTGTGCGACTAGACGGGATTTGTTCCTAATAACAAGTCCATTCTCATCCTTCTTGTTTCTAAATACCCATTTGGTTCCAATTACGGCTTGATGCTCAGGTCTAGGTACTATATACCATACATTGTTTCTTTCAAAACCATTAAGCTCTTCTTCCATAGAAGTGATCCAGTGAGAATTGTTTAGAGCTTCTTTGGTAGAAGCAGGTTTGGATTGAGCTAAGAATACAGCAAGTGTGCACATGGCAAGTCTTCTAAGTTCTGCTTTAGATTTCCATACAGTGAATGGAGTTTTCTCATATTTGGGTTCTTCTTGCGCACACAGTACAATTCCTTATGTACTCTGTATTCTCCTAAGGGTAGATACTCCGGCATCAATGTCTCCTATGATTAACTCCTGTAAGTGATCTCTCAACCATCTTCTGTCGGGTTCTAGTTCGGCATCCCGTACTGTATCTTATTGTGTTGTAGCTTCAGCTTCAGCTTGTACAGCATCAGCTTCAACTACCTCTGATCTTACAGCTGCGGGGTTGATCTCTAAGTCTACGACAGGCTCTATTGGAGTTGGAGGTTCATTAATGGAGAGTTGTTGGATATTCTGAGTCAGATATTCTACTCCTATATATGTACTGATTCCTCAACTGTCAGCTTCCTTTTGTTAAATATTCTGAAAGCTTTGCAGACAGAGGAATATCCTACAAATATCCCTTCATCCGACTTTTCGTCGAAGGTTCTAAGTTGGCCTTTCCCATTGTTCAGAAAATAACACCTTCATCCAAATATATGAAAATACGAAACCAGCGGAGTTTTGTTGTTCCATACCTCGTATGCAGTTTTGTTGTGATGCTTGTTGATGATACAGCAGTTTTGTGTATAGCATGCTGTATTTGTTGCTTTGCCCCAGAAACGCCGCGGCAACTTGCTTGCGGCAATCATGGTTCTTGTTGCTTCTTTGAGCGTCATGTTCTTTTGCTTGGAAACACCATTTTTTTGAGGTGTTCGGGCTGCTGAGTATTCGTGTTTTATTCCATTTTCCGAACAGTATTGCTCTATAAAGCGGTTAGTGAATTCAGTACCTCTGTCGGAACGAATGGACACGATACTCAACCCTTTCTCATTCTGAAGCTTTCTCAGGTGCTCGGGAAGCTTTGATGTGGTTTCCTTCTTCTTGCTTAGGAATATAGTCCAAGCATACCTAGAATAATCATCAATAATAACGAGACAATATTTCTTACCTCCCAAACTTACAGGGTCAACAGGACCGTAGAGATCCATATGTAGCATTTACAGAATTCTGTGAGTGGACAGGTATGATTTGCTTTTCAGGGTGGTCTTGACTTGTTTGCCTTTTGTGACAGGGTCCGCAGACGCTATATCTTTGAAATGACACATCGGGCAAACCTCTAACCATTCCCTGTCTAGCGAGCTTGTTGATCGTCTTGAAGTTGACGTGCGACATCCTTTTGTGCCATAGCCAGCTTTGATCTACAGTGACTTTGGCAATAAAACACGGAATTATAGAGCTCGTAGGCATCCAGTCAGCAATATACATATTACTTGATCTGCTTCCTGTGAGCACAACTTCTTTGGTCAGAATGTTCTTGACACTACAGTGACTATATAGAATTTTATTGAGAACTGTTTGTCACAGAACTGACTAATACTAAGTAGATTATACTCTAAGCCTTCAACATAAGCTATATCGGTGACTTTGAATTTTCCTACAAGCACGATTCCCTTCCCTCTTGTTCTTCCTTTGGATTTATCACCGAGGCGCACTTTTGGACCGCGACCTTCTACATAATATGACAGGTTTGCTTCTATCTCCTGTCATGTGCCGAGAACATCCGCTGTCAAAGTACCAGATGTCCTTCTCTTTAATGTCCTGTAAACAAAGAAATTAAGTAGATTTAGGTCCATTTTATATGTTGGGTCCATGGATGTTAGTGCCTTTAGGTACCCATATTTGCCTGACAGCAATTAGCTTGTTGTAGGTTGCTTTTGGTCCGTTTTTGCGATGTCTACATGGGGCAGGCATGTAGTCGTTGTAACCTTGGTAATTATGCATGTAAAAATGTGGATTATTATTATTAATCCAGTACAAATGCCATCTTGGAGAAAGAGTCATTTTCTTTGGCCTTACAGCTTGCCTCCTGGGTCTCCAGTTGGATTCCCAAAGCTGTTGTTGATATTGCACGGCGACCTATTTTCTCGATGGATAACGAGGCTCTTGTATCCAATATCTAGGCGCGCTGTACTATTGGAAGTACTGTTGTGCAGGCCGTTGGTATTTAGATACAGCCTTCTTTTTGAATGGCTGTTGGTGCTTCTGATATGCTCGGGGAGCATGCTATTGGTTATGCCTTATAGGTCTTTGAGGCTGAGGATTCCTCTATCTGTGATATGGATTTGGTGGCGGAATGGCAACCTTTGCTGTATGCGGGTCAGCTGTAACCTTGGCAGGACTCGGGGTCTCTTCAGGTACATGAATGGATTCCACACCCCTAACAAACACTGTATTAGTTTTCCCTTTATGGGAGAATGAGTTGTATCCTATGCCACTTTTACCATGAGCATGTTGCCCGGTGCTTAGAATTTCTTCCATCATTTTAGATGATTTCTCGAAAGATTTCAAGATGGTCTCTAGTTCTCCTTCTCATTTCTCGAGAATTTTTACTTTGGCTTCGAGTAGAGCGAAATCATTTGTCTTGTCCTCATTATGAGACTTGGTCTCATTCAAATCGTGGGCAAGTTGATGATTGCTCTCCATGAGTTTTTCCAATGTAATCTTGCTGTTTTCGCAATCGATGGACATATTTTCATAATTATTTTTAAGCAATTCATTTTCATCTTTCAGCTCTAAGTTAGAAATTTTGAGTTGTATGTTTTCTCGTTTCAATATCTCATGAGCCTTTTGAATGTTTTTAAATTCATTCATCATATTTTCGAAAGTATGGGATGCATTAATAGGAATTTTAGATGTTGAGCTTACCTCATCATTGCTATCTTCATCGTCCTATGTATCTTTGGCCATAAAGCACATATATGCTTTATCTTCGAGCTCATCATCGGACGAGTCACTGTCAGTGAATGCCTGAAGACATTCCTCGGTCTTGGTTTGAGCGGGCGAGGCTTTTGATTCATTGATCAGGGCCTTAATCTTGTTCTTCCAAGCACGTCTCCTTTCGTCCTTTTCTTGTTACTCGGCTTCCGGCAACTTTTTGACTTTAGGATGCAGACACTTATTTGCATAGTATCCTGGTTTCCTGCAGTTATAGCATAGATTAGAATCACCAGATGGAGAAGATTCAAAACTTACCTTATGAATAGGCTTGGGCCTGTATGCAGTCTTTCCAGACTGTTTGATGAATTTCTTGAATTTGTGCATGAGCAGGGCCATTTCATCTTGTGACAGGATATCATCATTACTGTCAGCATTCTTATAGGCAGATTTGGATGTGCTGGGCATGATGTGTCTTCTGTTATATAAAGCGGCTAGTGCTGTAGTCCTAGCAGGTGACTCTTCGGCCTTCTCTCTCCTGTCAATGTCATACTTGAAAGCTTTTAGGTCAGAGAAGAGGTCAAAAGTAGAAATGTCATTGAGATTACATGACACACGCATAGATGTGATTTTTATGCCCCATCGGGCAGGGAGTGATCTAAATATTTTCAAATTTTTACTCATTTTGGGTATACACTTTACCCAATGCTTCAAGTTCACCGACAATACCAGTGAATCTGAGGTCAAGTTCCTCAAGAGTTTCAGATGATTTCATTTCAAATGATTCAAATTGCTGAGTGAGTTTTGAAATTTTCTTTTCTTTTGAGAGCTCAGCCCCCTCACAAATCATCTTGAGTTTATCCCAGATTTTCTTGGCTATCTTGCAGCTTTTTACCTTCGAGAATGTGCCTTTGTCGAGAGTGACAAATAGCGCATTCTTAGCTACGTTTTCGAGGTTAGCACGCTTGCACTCATCGGTTGTCCATTGATCACGTTCTTTCTTGAGCATCTCTGCATGAGATTGTCCTTCTATCCTCGCGGCGGGATTAACCTTCATTATCTTTATGGGGCCATCTTGGATGACAAAAATCATCTCTTCGTACATGGTGGCAAGATGTGCTTCCATCCTAATTCTCCAATCATCAAATTCGTTAATCGAGAACATATGAACCTTGTTTATCATAGAGGTATCCATGTAAGAAGATAGGAAAGATAAAAACTGTTTTCTAAAAGAATATGTGATTTTAAAATCTGATTCGGTTAAAAATACGACTGATTCTTTTTAGAACCAACCTCTACGATACCACTTGTTGGCCACTAAGTATACAGAATACAGCTTGGAAAAGTGTTAGTACAACAAGCTGTACGATTTTCAAATGTGAGTGCGTAGCGGAAGTTTGTTTAAGTGAGTTGCTGTAGATACAGCAACTAAACTTTCTCCTGTTAGCTTGGTGCGTACAGGATTTTGCAATGTATACATGTAAACAATCACAGTTATGAAAACATTAAAGGCAGAAGGTAAATAACACGTAATATAAAGTGGTTCGAGGTAAACCCCTCTACGTCCACTGGTCCTCCACACAGGAGTAAAATGTTTATTAAAATCACTACGTACACAACTACGTGACTTTAATCAAACTTATCCTTGTATCGTTCACACAGATTGATACAAAGACTGTAGCTTTCAACCGTTCACACAGATTGGATGTAGGATTATTTGACTTGCTTCTTCTCACACAGATTGAAGCTTCGTCCTATTCTTCCCACACAGGTCAGAATAACTTTTCCTTAGTCCAAACAGGGCTAAGTTTATTCAAAGGTAAACAATGGTGAAATCACTGGTTTGAACAGCAGCTTGAACATGATGATCTTGGGCTGATGATGTGCTGTTCACATTGACTGAGTATATTTCTTCTCTCGGATATTTGATATATGCTCGAAGAAATATACTTGCTCTTGTAAACTTGATTGACAGAATAATCTCTTCAGAATTGTCGTTCTGTCTTTTTGTATTTGTTCGTGTATATATGAGTATTTCCAGTGTATGTAATGTCCTCTTGCATGGGCTATTTATAACTTTAGAATAGATCCGTTATAAATATGTCCATTGGTTGGTTGGTGAGCAAAGATCCATTCTGATTGGTTGATTGACTTTCAAGATGCTAGATCCGGATTTTGATCCTTGTTTGAAGATCCTTGTCGGTTGGTATTTAAATACTTTATCTGATCAGTATTTAAATACTTCTTTCAAACGGCGTTTGACTTTAGTGAATAAAGTAGATTTCTTCACAATGGTCTTTAGTCCTATTAGATAAGTGTTTATTTTCTTAACACTTTCAGCCTGTATGTTGTATCCAACATGTTAAGTCTTTAATGTTGTAGTTGTTGACTTCAACACTGTAGGCTATCTCCAATGATATATGGAAGGATGCTGTATGGGGTTTCCAGACAGTTTCCATACTTAGCGGTATTTCGAGTCCTTCCGATTTCTTGAGACAGCTTCCGGTATGATGGCTAGACTTGCTGTATGATGGCATTTATCAAAACAAGGAACATGATTGTTTATCCCAACATGGGGTTTCATGCGCATGTTGAAGTATCGGATCTTGTCCGCTTCACTTCTCACTTGATCACGGACATAACTCAGTTGTTGATTATAATCAACTATCGCCTGGGATATCAACACATCCTGGGGTGTAGCCGAGAAAAACTCTATGATCCTACGCTCACGAGCAGGCAACGGACAATACTCTGCAGTCTTAAACTCATCCCACGTAGATGTACGATCTGCAGGCGCCTACAGCCTGCCACCAGTCTGCAGCTTCTTTATTAAGAAAATACTGAGCTATAGGTACTCTTCTCTCATCGAGACATGCCACAGCATCAAATATTCTTCCCAACTGGAAGAGCCAATTCTCCCAGCCTAGCGAGTCAGAGAAACCCACAAAACGAGGTGGATGCATTTTTATCACATCACGCAACCACCTACTAGCTCCATTCTCCCCCTCGAGAGGCTCATTCCGGTGCACTGCTTGATTCAACTGCGCTAACTGGTCAGCCACCTGACGAATGATGGTGGCGGCGCCAATATCAACATTACCTCCAGATGATTGCTCCTGATCACGCGACTGGTCATCCCGACTATATGTACTGAGCTGATTGGCACTCGACAACGAGAGAGTCGCCCTCTCATGCTCCTAATTACGTTCACGACCGCGTCCACTTCCTCGGCCTTGACCTATCGGCATACTGAACAAACAATTACTCAATGCAAGAAAGCATAACATCACATAATCAACTCACCCAACTAATTCCACAATGCACATACAATATATGGCAACAATTAATAACACGACAATAATATCTATACAGGGTAAGCAGCCGAGTACAAACATTACTGCCACATTTGATAAAGTTTGCGGTCGTCACTGACGGACCATACAACCCCTTCGATATGAATCGAATGAGTGATACAGAGCATATATACGGTTGTAGCAACAAGATTACATCCGTGACAGTCACAAGCTTACGGCCGTAACAACAAACAACTTATGCCCGTAACAACTAGGAGCTTACGGCCGTAACAACTAATAGCTTACGGCCGTAACAACTAATAGCTTACAGCCGTAACAGCACCCATCTCACGGCCGTATAACCTAGCTGCATTATAGCATAATTAACTCGGTAGTTTAAAAACAGCTCTGAAGGTTACGGAACAACTCTTAACAATGTATTCCAACACTAAGAAATACTGCAAAATTCTCCGACGAGTATAACAGCATAACAGGCTTGTTGCAACGACTAAACCTCAACACATAAACACATTGAATGTTCTTAATTCCGAAAATAAGAGTCGTTTTGCAAATCGAAAACTTCACAAAATAATTTCAACATATCCAAAAATGACGGTAATACAATATTCGAAATACTTTAAAACACGACTTTCAAATACCGTCTGAAGGTGTCATTTGAAAATACATGACCAACTCGTCAAAGTTCAACCAATTTCAAAATCCATACTAAACCGTTGATTAACCGCTCCTTCAAAATATTTTCTAAAATCAATTTTTCCACAAACATACTCAAGCCCCTGGAATCTATCAGAAAACCGTTTTTTCAAATCTACACACAGCGGGCATGATTACAACTGTCCAAAAATAATCAAACTTAAACTACATGCCCATATGGCATTCAACATCACCAATTCAAATAATACAACTTGTGAATACCAAGTTTAAACACACATCAAAACCATCCATTTGAGTTTTTCAACTGTAATATCCGCATTTTTTCTTTTTCCGGTAATTTTCATTTTGGTGTATTTTTCATTTTTACTGGCTCGCTTGTAACCGTATGGATATTTTCAGAATATTTAATACTGGACTTTTTATCATCCGAGCTTGTTTCTGACTTGTTTTACCCAATTCCACATTTATTATCATTTCCATCACTATTTGGTTCGATTCTCGTAATCGTTGTGCAGAACCACCGTGTCGGGGTTGCCGTAAATCCTTCTTATGTTATTATGCATGTTTTGAGCTTTCGTTTGGTGTTTCGATCGGGTATTGTGTATTTCGGATGTTTTGGGTCGTTTTGTAATTTCCCAAAATTATGGGGCAATCACTATCGTTGTCATTTTCCGAACCTTTGGGTAGTCAGAATTGTGTTTTCTTTTAGTGTTTCAGTTCCAATTCAAACTCGTCGTTCGTGTGTCTTCTTCAGTCCATTGTTTGGTGTCGGGTGCGCGTTGTTTTCATCCGGGGAAGAGTTCATTGTTTTCCATGTTTGAGTGTTGTCTGTACTATGGTCTGCACTCGTTAGGGCTCGCAAATTTTGTTATGTAGTGCACACTAATTTCGTTGTGTAGCCCATGCTATATTCGTCCTGTAGCGCGCACTAATGATTCGAGTACAGCATTGACTTTGGGTTGTTTCTGCTCTCTGGACGAGCAGTTTATAGCACGCTACGTCTGTAGATTAGCGCACACTATTGTTGAGGCTTAGCACATGCAAGGTGTGTTGCAGGGCGCGCTAATTCGGTATTCCAATTGAGACAGAATTTTTCTGGACTCTGGATGACGAACAGGTAGCGCACGCTATAGCTCGATAGCGCGCTCTATTGGGGGGCTGTTAGCGCATGCTATTTTTGGGTAGCACATGCTAACGGGTAAGAACCGAAGTTCTGGACCAATTTTGGCTGGTTAGCGCGTGCTAACCATAATCCGTTAGCGCACAGTAATCCGCCTGGTTATATATACCCGAGAGTTGACCTAAGACGCATCTATTCCTCATTTCATCTTCTTTCCCCACGGCTTGTGCGATCTAGAGGCGATTTTGGGGCATTTTCTTTTTCCAATCATCTCGGTCATCATCTCCTTTGAATCCTTGGTGTAGATTAACAACATCTACTTGTGTTCTTCGTCTTTGATCCGAGATAAGATCTTAGAACCCTACCCTTGGGTAAATTGGGGGTTTTTGAGTTTTTGTCCGATTTATTCCGTATTGTTGATTAATTCATGATGTATGTGATCAATCTTAGTGGTATTCATGTTTTCGCTACGAGTTCATGGTAAATTTCATGGTATTTGTGAAATCGAGAGGGTTTGGTTGCGACCCGCCCTTGTTGTTGTTTTTGTACGTATTTACATGAATCGTATGTAGGTTTTCGGGTGTCTTCCATTTTTGTACTCGTATAGAAATGGTTGTGATTGTATTCTTCGAATTGTTAGGTTTGGTACTGTCGGTTCCTAGCGATCGTGGTTGATTTTCCGTTCCACCGTTAATTACTCAAGGCAAGTATTCTTGTGAAACCCTTATGCTTAACATGGAATGGTAATGTATATGTGTGTGATTTGCTCACTCTGGGAGGGTCCGACGGGGCCTCGAAGGAATCTGTGATTTCGCTCCTGATTCACGAGTTTGTTGGCTAGCCAGTCCGGGAGGGTCCATAGAGGCCTCGGATGGTGATTTCGCCCCGGCCCTAGGCGATGCATGTGCGTGATTTTAATTTATAACTATGGCCAGTCTGGGAGGGTCCATAGAGGCCTCGGGTGGGATCAGTGGTTTCTGTAATATCCGCAATTTTTGATTTTTGGTAAATTTCTTTTTTTTGGTCGGAGTCTGTTTTGACGACTCTCTCATGACCGTTCCGTCATTCGGAGAATATTTAATTCTGCACTTTTTGTCATCCGAGTTCGTTTCGGTGCTGCTTTGTTGAGTTCCGTGCTTTTTAGCGACTTTTCCGTGCTTGAGTTCGATTCTTGCGAATCTCGTTCGAAACTGTCATTTGGGGTTTTTCATAAGTTCATTTAACGTTGTTATACGTGTTGTGAACTTCGGTTTGATTATTCGTTGTCGTATGGTGAATTTCGGGCATTTTGGGCATTTTCGTAATTTCCCAAAGTTTGGGGTAATTACCTTCCGTTGTCGAATTTCGAGCCTTCGGGTGGTCGGAATCGTGTGTTCTACTAGCTCTTAGATTCGTCTTTGTGAGTACTTCGTAACCGTATCTTCGGTTCGTATTCAGGTTCGGGTTTCGGTGTCGTTTTGTTGAGTTCAGGATTACTAAACGACTTTTCTAAGTATGAGTTCGACTTTGTTAGATCACCATTAATTTTTGGTAACTCCAAAAATTCCAAATCTTTACAATATTATAGAGCATCGAGTTAGCTTTCCAATGGTTCGAGCGGTGAGTCAATCTGAGTCGGACGAGAGAGTTATGGTCGTTTTAGCTCACCCACTCGTTATTGGCGATCATCGCCGGCCGAACTTCGGCCGTGTCGTCCGACACGGCCCGTGCCGTACTCGTCCGAAATGCGAAGTTTCGTCTCAGACCCGACCGTGTCGTCCGACACGGCCGTGCCGTACTCGTCCGAAATGCCGGAACCCATCGCCAGGGCGACCGTGTTCCAGACACGGCCGAGTCGTCCGAAGTCATTGTCGGACGGGTCACTATCGGAAGGCCCCTCCGCGCCGCGACCGTGTCTAGCAGGACACGGTCGAGTCCCTGCCGGTCAACTGCGCACCACGACCGTGTCAGGCGGACACGGTCGAGTCTGTCAGCCTATTTAAGGCCCAACAGTCGTTTTTCTCGCCATTTTTCTCCTTCTTCCACTTCTCTTCCGAGGCTGTGGGTGTGTGAATCTTCTAGAGATGTTGTTGGACAATGAATCCATGAAGTTTGGAGGTTGATATCGTCAATCATCCGTCCTATAACATCCTTTGATCGAGCGAATCAGGTCAGATTTCCTAGAAATCTAGTTTTGGGGAATTTGGGGGTTTTGGTTGTTTTCGTCCGATTAATCCGATTTAACTTAGGATTTTGATGGATTGATGATTATTTAGATGTATTATATCATTTCCCTTGTTATTCCATGGTTGGATCGTATCGATTCGTTATTTGGGTCGAGTTCTTGACCGACGCCTTGAAGATGTCCGGTAAAATGTCTTAGAGGGGTTGTCGGGCGTTCTACGATTATCCTTCTTCGTATGATTGTTGATTTATGGATTATATGATGTTAGGGTCGAGTTTCTTGCGAAGAAACCGTGTTGAACCCTTCCGTTCGTTGTTATCTTCCTTTTCGTTAACATCGGGCGTTTCGAAGCTTTCCGGTTGAGCCGTGTTCGTCGGAATACTTGCGTGCCGATTTCGAGGCAAGTACCTTGTCCATATAATTCTTGTTTTATGGATATGATAATTGGTGATCGTATTTATATGTTTGTTTGATTGTTTGAAACGAGTTTTCAAAAGATTCGATTAGCCTTGTTAAAGGCTTGCTTTCAAAACGCGTGTGTTTTGTGAATGGCGTGATCTGTGAATAACTACGCGAATTCTATGTATATGCTTGGTGTTAATGTTGCACTTGGCATTGTGTGTGAACGTATATTATTTCATTTCGGTGTGTTGTGGATTGACGTGGTGTTTTGCTTGTGTTTGATGCCTCTGGGCGAATTATTTGAATATCCTTGATGTGATATGTTATTTGTGTGAATGTGTGGATATGGTTGAAGGTCTACGGTGACACATGGCACGTGATCATGTGGTCAGGATGCAACAAGTGATTGATCCATCCGTGAGAGCCTGAGATAATCTACGGTGGCACATGGCATGCGATCATGTGGCCAGGATGCAACAAGCGATTGATCCAACCGTGAGATGTGTGTGATTTGTTTCGCTAGCCAGCTCGGGAGGGTCCTTCGAGGCCTCGAGTGGGATTTGTGGCTTCGTCCCGGTCCTAGGCGATGCGCGTGCGTGATTATGTTGTGTTGATTTTTATGTCCGCCGAGGACACGTGATGTTGGGCTCTGGCCCTGTGAATTGTTGTTGGTTTTCTATTTGCGAAAACAAAACCTTTGGGCTGTGACCTTGTTGATTTTTGGAAAGAGAAGGATTCAATAATCCTAAAATTGTTTTCTATTAAAACTCTCGATGGCATTTTAAACGGTTTTATAAATTGTTTCCCTTGATTTATGATCTATCGGTTTTGGAGTGTTTTACCCAAACTCATGCCTCGGGAAGTACTTTTCGTTACGTTTGAATCTTTGAGGATTTCCTAGTTATTGTTATTCGTGGAACTTGAATTATATGGCTCGTATTTGCACTTTGTATTTGCACTAGCAAAAGCGGTGGAGTTTTGCTAACCCCAGTATTCGGGGTGGATGTCTCATGTGCATTCGGGTTTTGGAGCAGAGCACGGGGTCGGCATGTAGGATGATGAAAGATGAACGATACTAATCACACGAGGACCCTTTTTTGTAGTATTGGTATAGTTGTACTTTATTTTCCTATGCTATATTTTTCCCGTTGCACGGGTGTGGTTGTATTTTGACCCCTGCGTGGGCATGAGTTGTATTCGAGTTGTATGTATTTATTGAAAGACCAAATCGGTCTACTGAGTCATTTTTGCCTTGAAGGCATTGTCGAGATGTTAAATGTTGTTACCAGCCTGGTAGATCCTCGAGGAGAGGGTCTACGGCGTGTAATATCCCTGAGTGGATGGGGGGTGTTACAGAATGGTATCGGAGCTTAGGTTGTGGAAACCTAGGCTGTCGGGTCAGTGGTGTCTATTGAGTTTTTGTCTCATCGGATTTTGTCTGACTAAGTCGTGTCGCGACGCGTCGTCTGAGTTTGTTGGTCGTGATTAGTATCGTGGGCGATCATCATCTTCATGCGACCTGTGCATGTAAGTCTCCCTTCTTTGTGTTGTGCCTCATGTGACATGAGCTATTTTATGATTATTTGTTAATTGATGGAATCCTCTTATGGATTTTACTTCTTGATATGTGGTTATTTGACCCTCATATTTCGTTCATATGAGGAGTAGTGTTGCTCGATTGTGTATGTTGAACCGTATTTCTTTTATCCATTGCGTGAGTTCTTTTGCAATGACTTTCGGTATTTTACCGACCGAGTTTTATTTCGAAACCGATTCCCTTAACCGAAGTTTTGGCGTTATGGCCTTGATCGCTTTGGCGAAATTCTTATGACGGTATTTAGTATTTTGTAAATGGCTTTCGTGAGTTTTGAAATATTACCGTCATCGGCCTTTTTGGCGTTTTTGTGAATGGTTTTTAGCACAGTGGGTTCGGCGCAGGACCACGGCGCTATATTGTTCCTTGTTATTACACGAAATTTTTGGGCATTCTAGCCCATTGAATTATTTTTGAAAACCTTGAGTATCTTAGAAAATTAAAATTCGTGACGTACTTTTAAAAGCGAATTATTTTCTTGCGGTGTTTTCAAGGTGTTTTCTAATGCCGCAATACATTTCAAAAATTTTCCGGTTGAGGACCAAAAATATTTTGAGATATTTTCAAATGCGATTGCTTAGACCCAAGGGTCGAATATTTTTGAAAGTTTTTCACTAAAGGAAAGGTGTCCTCATTTTTGTTCAAACGCAAGATGATTTTCAAAGTCTCGATAATGGTGTTTGTACTACTTTTTGTAAAATGATACTCAAGATCAACTGTTGTTTCCAAACTGTTTTCAAAAGGTGGTTTTTGTTTTTAAAACCTATCATTCCTGTTTGCGGACCGGAAATGCGTGTATGGTTTTCGAACTTTCGTTACGGTGTTAACCCGGTGTGATCGAATTGGTGGCATGAACGTCGAGGCGTTGCCACGCATTTGTTGTACTAGCCCTCTGTGAGAGGTGTGAACTGGTATTTACTGTTTGTCGCCTCGTGGTGATTTGCGTGTTGTCGCATGGGTGTGAGCTGTTGAAGCTTGAGTTTGTACGTTTGTGTACATGTGTGATTGTTTCATGATGGTTGAAATTATGTGCTGGTTATCGTTCGGGCCGTTGAGGTCGCCGAACGATACCGTCGTTGCTGTAGTGTTTGTGTGTGTATTACTTTATGATGGTAATCGTTGTATATGGTATGTGTTATGATTCTTTGTTATGCTGAGTTGGCATCTCCGCTATGTTGTTTTGCGACGTTATGCCCCATGGTATCTAGCATTTGTATTTTCGGTATACCGAGCCGAGGCATTTCAATCGTGATGTGCCGGGGGAATGTACATGCAAATTGTCCTTCTCGTCAGTAACACATTTCGAGTGTGGGCTCGAGGGACACCGAATTCAGTTTTTCGAATTGGCTACCGAGACTTTCGGAGTTCGCGCTTCAGCACAGTATCAGAATCGGCTTTGAGAGGCCTTCGAAGGATGTTTCTGTCGGTTGCTTGTTGTGTCGTCACCTTGATTTCGCTGTTGTGAGTTGCGGGGGCGACCTTCTTTTATAAGAGGTCGAATGTAGTACCCGTGTTGTTCTTAGACTCCTGCATTTTCTCTTTCTCGAGTCTATCGACTCGCTCGTGTTCGTTGATACTTTACAACATTACGTATTTCGGTTTAAATCGTTCGAGCAGTGTGATCTTGTTTTGGGTCAATCTGTTATCATTGTGACTTTTTGAGTTCGGTTCGATTCTTGTGAACCTTGTTCGGAAGTGACTTCATCTGGTTTTACTAGTTCTCTTATTCGAAGTGGATCGGATTTGGAACTTGTATTTTCGACTCTGTCGACTCATTTATGTTCATTGACATTTTACGAGCTTGTCTGCCCCTTGCTTTTGTTGATCGAACGAGGGTGGTATTATTTCGGAATTACTCGTTCGTCGATGTGACTTTTCAATTGTTATTCCCTTTCCTGTGGATCTTATGCGAGTGTGCATCTTGTTGTTTTCACCGGATCTTGTTTTGTCTCGAGTCGAGATGTGAACCTCGGAGTTGTCGGTTGAACCTTATTGTTCTTCGTGATCCGAACATGATCGTTCGATTTTTGTTGTCTCGATCGTTTGTTTGTTCGGTTTTTGTCCTCGTTTCGTGATCGTTGAGCATTCAGGCTCCTTCCTAATTCCCTTAAGTTTGGGAAATTAGTCTCGTTTTCGATCTTCCAACCCTTGGGCGGTGGAATTCAGTATTAGTTCAGTGAATGGCTCGCATTTCGATTGATGTACCGTTGTGTTGGTCAATCATACTGACTTTCGTTCGTTGTGTTTTGTGATTGTCGGATAATTGACTTGGCTATATTATCCGTTTGATGACGCTTGTCATTTGTTGGTTTTATTGTATCCCTAACGGCGACATTGTGTTGGTCGTCGTGGAGCGTGTTTTCACGCCGTATGTCTCTTTGCATTGCTTGTGGCGTTCCGTCGTTGGCGCGAGTTTCGGTTCTTGTGTATCTCGTTGAGTATTTTCTGGCGGGATGTTGCTCCTCCCTACTTATTTTAAGTTTCGGGACGAAACTTCTTTTAAGGAGGGTAGAATGTAATATCTGCAATTTTCGATTTTTGGTAAATTTCTTTTTTTGGTGAGTCTGTTTTTGACTCTCTCATGACCGTTCCGTCATTCGGAGAATATTTAATTCTGCACTTTTGTCATCCGAGTTCGCTTTGCCGCTTTGCTTTGTTGAGTTCCGTGCTTTTAGCGACTTTTCCGCTTGAGTTCGATTCTTGCGAATCTCGTCAAATCGCTGCTTGGGGTTTTTCGTAAGTTCATTTAACGTTGTTATACGTGTTTTGAACTTCGGTTTGATTATTCGTTGTCGTATGGTGAATTTCGGGCATTTTGGGCATTTTCGTAATTTCCCAAAGTTTGGGGTAATTACCTTCCGTTGTCGAATTTCGAGCCTTCGGGTGGTCGGAATCGTGTGTTCTACTAGCTCTTAGATTCGTCTTTGTGAGTACTTCGTAACCGTATCTTCGGTTCGTATTCAGGTTCGGGTTTCGGTGTCGTTTTGTTGAGTTCAGGATTACTAAACGACTTTTCTAAGTATGAGTTCGACTTTGTTAGATCACCATTAATTTTTGGTAACTCCAAAAATTCTAAATCTTTACAATATTATAGAGCATCGAGTTAGCTTTCCAATGGTTCGAACGGTGAGTCAATCGGAGTCCGCACGAGAGAGTTATGGTCGTTTTAGCTCACCCGCCGTTATTGGCGATCATCGCCGGCCGAACTCGTCCGTGTCGTCCGACACGGCCCGTGCCGTACTCGTCCGGAAATGCCGGTTTCGCCTCAGACCCGACCGTGTCGTCCGACACGGCCCGTGCGGCTGCACTCGTCCGAAATGCCGAACCCATCGCCCAGACGCCCGACCGTGTTCGAGGACACGGCCGAGTCGTGCCGAAGCCGCTTGTCGGACGGGTCACTATCGGAAGGCCCCTCCACGCAATGACCGTGTCTAGCAGACACGGTCGAGTCTCGCCGGTCAATCGCGCGCCACGACCGTGTCGCGGACACGGCCGAGTCTCACCCTATTTAAGGCCCAAAGAATGCTTTTTCTCGCCATTTTTCTCCTTCTTCCACTTCTCTTCCGAGGTGTGGGTGTGTGAATCTTCTAGAGATGTTGTTGGACAATGAATCCATGAAGTTTGGAGGTTCATATCGTCAATCATCCGTCCTATAACATCCTTTGATCGAGCGACCGCCGATTTCCTAGAAATCTAGTTTTGGGGAATTTGGGGTTTTGGTTGTTTTCGTCCGATTAATCCGATTTAACTTAGGATTTTGATGGATTGATGATTATTTAGATGTATTATATCATTTCCTTGTTATTCCATGGTTGGATCGTATCGATTCGTTATTTGGGTCGAGTTCTTGACCGACGCCTTGAAGGTGTCCAGAAATGTCTTAGAGGGGTTGTCGGGCGTACTACGATTAGCCTTCCTCGTATGATTGTTGTATTATGGATTATATGAGGTTAGGGTCGAGTTTCTTGCGAAGAAACCGTGTTGAACCCTTCCGGTCGTTGTTATCTTCCTTTTCGTTAACATCGGGCGTTTGAAGCTTTCCGGTTGAGCCGTGTTCGCTTAATACTTGCGTGCCGATTTCGAGGCAAGTACCTTGTCTATATAATTCTTGTTTTATGGATATGATAATTGGTGATCGTATTTATATGTTTGTTTGATTGTTTGAAACGAGTTTTCAAAAGATTCGATTAGCCTTGTTAAAGGCTTGCTTTCAAAACGCGTGTGTTTTGTGAATGGCGTGATCTGTGAATAACTACGCGAATTCTATGTATATGCTTGGTGTTAATGTTGCACTTGGCATTGTGTGTGAACGTATATTATTTCATTTCGGTGTGTTGTGGATTGACGTGGTGTTTTGCTTGTGTTTGATGCCTCTGGGCGAATTATTTGAATATCCTTGATGTGATATGTTATTTGTGTGAATGTGTGGATATGGTTGAAGGTCTACGGTGACACATGGCACGTGATCATGTGGTCAGGATGCAACAAGTGATTGATCCATCCGTGAGAGCCTGAGATAATCTACGGTGGCACATGGCATGCGATCATGTTGACATGATGCAACAAGCGATTGATCCAACCGTGAGATGTGTGTTATTTGTTTCGCTAGCTCGGGAGGGTCCTTCGAGGCCTCGAGTGGGATTTGTGGCTTCGTCCCGGTCCTAGGCGATGCGCGTGCGTGATTACGTTGTGTTGATTTTTATGTCCGCCGAGGACACGTGATGTTGGGCTCTGGCCCTGTGAATTGTTGTTGGTTTTCTATTTGCGAAAACAAAACCTTTGGGCTGTGACCCTGTTGATTTTTGGAAAGAGAAGGATTCAATAATCCTAAAATTGTTTTCTATTAAAACTCTCGATGGCATTTTAAACGGTTTTATAAATTGTTTCCCTTGATTTATGATCTATCGGTTTTGGAGTGTTTTACCCAAACTCATGCCTCGGGAAGTACTTTTCGTTATGTTTGAATCTTTGAGGATTTCCTAGTTATTGTTATTCGTGGAACTTGAATTATATGGCTCGTATTTGCACTTTGTATTTGCACTAGCAAAACAGTGGAGTTTTGCTAACCCCCGAGTATTCGGGGGGTGGATGTCTGTATTGCATTCAGGTTTTGGAGCAGAGCACAGGGTCGGCATGAAGGATGATGAAAGATGAACGATACTAATCACACGAGGACCCGTTGATGTCGTATTGGTATAGTTGTACTTTATTTTCCGCTGCTATATTTTTCCCGTTGCACGGGTGTGGTTGTATTTTGACCCCTGCGTGGGCATGAGTTGTATTCGAGTTGTATGTATTTATTGAAAGACCAAATCGGTCTACTGAGTCATTTTTGCCTTGAAGGCATTGTCGAGATGTTAAATTTTGTTACCAGCCTGATAGATCCTCGAGGAGAGGGTCTACGGCGTGTAATATCCCTGAGTGGATTGGGGGTGTTACAGTTTCGCCCTGATCTTAGGCGGTTTTTCGACTGTGATATTTGACTATTTGTTTTTCCGGGAAAAGACATGTCTTGATTTTGAAACAATTTGATGCATGTACTATGAGATGTGTAAGCGAATGGTTTGCCTTGATTACTTGTACTAGCATAATTCCTAACCATGTTTAGCCTGGTGAGTCCCATATAGAGGCCCACGACGCTGTAATATACCCTGAATATCTTGGGGGTGTTACAAAAAATGGTATTGGAGCCAGGTTTCTGGATACCTAGGCTTGTCGGTTATTTGGGTCTAGTTGTATTTTATTTTGGACATCGTCATCACGCTGCCAGCATCTCGATACTTCCAGTGTTCGTAAGTTTTCCTTGCTCGATTCTTTTGTTTTCTCGTATCGTACTTCCGTTTCTTGAACTGTGATTGTTTTTCTCTCGTACTTATCATCGAGATACTTTCGCTACCTCTTATCTTCAGTATGGATGCTGGGAGAGGTCGAGGTAGAGGTCGTGGTTGTGGTCGTGGATGCGGACGGGGACGTGGGCAGCCAGTGGAGCGGCCACGTCACACACTTCTGGATCCGGCAGTACTTATGGCCGTCAGGGCCATACTGCAACTCAAGATGGCGCCGACTTTGGTGTTGCAGCTGTGATGCAACAAATGGTGAAACAAATGGCTCTAATAGCCCAGGCGGTTCAAAACCCGACTCCGACTCGTGCTACCCAGGCCGGAGCAGATCGTTGGCTTCAGGATGTCACCAAGATGCATCCTTCTCAATTTTCTGGGGCTTCAGACACGATTGGTTGGGAGGGGTAGATCAAAGAGATGTCCAAGGTTTTTGTTGCCACTAACTGTACTGAGGATCGCAAGGTCCCAATCGCCCACTGTTTTCTCACTGGGGACGTTGTTGATTGGTGGGAGGCTGTCGGACCTCAGTGTAATATCCGCATATTATTATTAATATTATTATTAGTATTAATATTATTATTAGTATTAATATATTATTAATATTATTGTTAACATTTTTATAAATGTTATTACTAAATTATTTATACATTTAATTTTATTAAGGTGAAGCTCATAATATTTGAAACTTTATAATCCAATCTGAGCCCAATTATCATTCATTTGGCCCAACCCAACACTATTTGTCCTCTCACCTCTCTTCTCTCTTCTGAAACGGACGCATTTCCCTCTCACTATTAATTTTCTCTTCTATTATGAAATCACAACATTCATGACCCAATTATTAACTAAATTAAGACATAATTAATTTATGCCTTTTGTAATTCTTCTCCTGACAATATATAACACAAAACTCTCTTCTGCAAATCAATTATTCCAGCAAGAGGTAAGTAAGATCATATTCTTTCTTGTTTTTTTTTTTCATTCCTTCTATTCTATGTTCTATATTACATATTCAGATATATTTTTATTATAAAAAAAAATTCCACCGCCTGAACCTGTCGAACCACCCTCCTCCTCAGCCGCCAGATCGAACGCACCTACAGCCCTTTGTCCTCAAACCCACACAATCGGACCAACATCCCGGCCATAGCCAATCGACCATCACCATCATCATCAAAAAAAAGGGGGGAGAGAAGGACATGAACTGCAGTGGTTCACCATCGCCGCCGCATCGAGCGCAAATTTACCAAGCCCAGAACCCTAATCGCGACCAACCCTGCCATCCCCACATGCTGGAAGTTGAGCGCTGAAGCCCTTATGCTTTCCGCGATTTTGGTCAGTCGCTGCACCTCCGATGTCACATCCGCCGCTCAGATCATGTCTGTGTGTGCAGGAAGAGTGGAGTATATGTGTGTGTGTGTGTGTGTGTGTGTGTGAGTTTTAAAAAAAAGGAAGGAGAAGAACGATTGAAGAAGAGGCGAAAACAGGACAGAGAGGAGAGAAGAGAGAGGAAGCGGCGGATGGGAATGGATAAATCTGACCTAGTGTGGATTTTATATCCCAATAGCTTTAATCCAAATTTTAATTCAACCCCTTAATTTTTTTTATCTTTTGATTTTACCCTTGTTCAATTTCTAATATCTCAAATTACATCTTTTTTAAATCAAATTCAATTATTTTAATTTAGTTTGTGTTATTATATATTTTCATACTTTAATAGTAATATTAAATTATTTTTGTAGATAACGACGAGAACCTTCGGGCCTAAGATTTCACGAGTCGGGCATCCATACTTAGTCAAGCGCTGCATTTGAGGTGGAGTTTCATTTTCACTTATTTTCTACAAAATTACATGTCTCATATGTATATTACATGTTATTTGGCATATATTATAAATTATGATGTGATTTATCATGTCATACAGACAGAACAAGAAAATTGTACTTCCAATACACAAAACATTTAGCCTTCGGGCTCAGTTAGCCTTCGGACTCAGATCGCCTCTGGGCTCCGAGTACTCCGTGTAGAAATACACGTAAAAACAGAATAGGAATATTTATGTGTTCAATTATTCGTAATATATTTATATGTGACATGTATAGCTTCACTAAGCTCAAGCTTACCCCGAATTTTTAAAACATTTTCAGATTAATGAAGCGGGCGTGGTATTGGTGGAAGATTGTATCATTATAATTATCGAACTCTTAATATTATTAAGTATATTTTAATTTACGAAGAATCTTTCAAATTATAATTTGAATGTTTTGCGAACGTTAGCAATTGCCTTATTTTCTATAAATGATTAATGTTGGTATAATTGTACGTAATTATACGTAGTATAAATTTTGTACTTAATATTTTGGTTGCATTTTAAATTGGATTTTTCGTTAATTCCTTACACTTATTTAATCACTAAAGTTTACTTTGAATTTTTGTAAATAAATAGTTCTTCTTTTAAATGATATTTATGTGATATTATATAGCTTCCGCACGTTATTATTTTATTAAAGTAAATTTTTAAATTAAGATAATTAAAGTTGTAAAAAAATATGGATGTTTTCAAGATTTAATTATAAATAAAATTAGGATGTTACATTGTGGTATCAGAGAAGTTTATTATTCTGCATACCCTTCTATATGAAATTATTATTCAGTAATACCATTCCACGGTACTTCGCCAGCTTCAACAGGTACATATTTTAATTCAGAAATTCAAATATGCATATATCTTGAATTATTCTCATTTTTGTAAATTGTGGATATGCTTGATTACTCAGTTAATCTTATGGTTCGATATTATTTGTATATTGGTCAATGCATTTATACATTGTAGAATAATCCATGTGAGTAGATGGCTCGCATGAGATTAACCACTAGGAAATCAACTTCATGTTCATTGGTATTGAGAAGTACGAGAGTTCGGACTTTTCGAGAATACCAGAGGCCAGACCACCACGACGTAGACGATCACATTAACACTATGGCGAGGAAATTTGTACGTGTTAGGCATGATGGAGTTTCCGACTACCTTGCCGTTGTGAAACTTATGGAGACTCTTCCCCCTGCTTGGAGTCTCCGAGCGAGGACGCTACTCTTAAATTTGATGGACTTTACCTCGACCTCGGATACGCCAGTAATTGACTTTGTGGAGTTCTCAGCTGAGCTACATCGAATGTGGCTCCGAGAACGCTGTGGTCTAGATGATGTTTTCGACAATGAAGAGGAAGAAGAAGATCCAAGCGAAGATGCCAGTGTGGCTTCAGCATCTTCGGCATGAAATTCAAACTAAGTTATAATCAATATTGGAGAATAAAATACGACTATTTAGTATTAATTGTCGTAGTTTGGGCATCCCAGTGTTTAACAATCTTATTTATGAGTACAATATTGTACTTTTATTTTCCATTTAAAATAATTATACAAATAATAGTGGGATTATATTTTACGTGTATTTATTTTCTTTCCAGTCACGAGTATGGCATATATTCATAAAATTTTGCAATAATATCTAGACGTAGAATCTCACCAGTAATCGAAATTTTGAACATTAGGAAAATATTTCCAAAGCGGTCACGCACTGGGAGAGGAGGAAACGAAGGTGCTATGAATGGAGGGCATAGAGAACAAGAAAACAATGCTGAGGTACCTGCTGTAAACCAGTACCAAGTGGTAGAGCAATTCCGTTGCTTCGGACCCCCAACATTCACTGGAAAAGAAGAACCAACTTTCGTGGAAGAATGGATTCGATTGTTAGAACGGACTTTTAGGCTGATCGGATGTACGGATGCACAACGAGTCATCTGTGCTGAATATCAGCTTACGGAAGGAGCGGACCGTTGGTATGAGAGCTACTGGAGGACTCGACCAGAAGAGGAGCGTGCAGCCCTAACTTGGAACTAGTTCAAGGTTATAATCAGAGAACAGTATTACCCAAGGCATTATCGTGAACAAAAACAGCGGGAGTTTTTGGATCTCAAGCAAGAAGTGTAACACCCCCGAGATATTCGAGGTGTATTACAGCGTTGTGGACCCCTACATGGGACCCACCAGGCTAAAACAAGAAAACACCACTCGACTAACCGTCTCGGTTAGCAAGGAAACAATTGTTAACAACAAGAACATAAAATAACACGTCCGGTACAACCGGCATAATAAACCTCAACCGACAAATATAATAACTTCAACGAAGACCAAACAAAATCCGAAAGGAAAAACCTAAGTACTCGCGAGTACAATCTATAAGTTTACAATTTGGAAAACAACCATGTCAAAAGAGACAGTAGGAAATAACAAGACTCAATTGCACATGTCAACAACCTTGGCCGACGTCCTCGTACCATCCCAGACCCCGCTCGTCTGGCTGAACATAACCTGAAATCCATAACAAGAATTTCCCCAAAACGGGTCCCCAAAGGGGTTAGCAATTACGCTAGTACAAGTATTCAAGGCAAACCAATCGCTTACACATTTCATAGTACATGCACCAATATCAATTCAAAACCAAAACCAGACATGTCTTTTCCGGAAACAAACAGTCAAATAATCAATTTGCCTAGGACCAGGACGCCACCATGAACCCCACCTGAGGCCTCTAAGGACCCTTCCGAGATGGCCACTTTATAAAACAAGTCACGCACAGGCATCACCTAGGACCAGGACGCCACCATGAATCCCACCCGAGGCCTCTAAGGACCCTCCCAGGCTGGCTAGCGAAACAAACTCGTGAATCCAGAGTGAAGTCATAGATTCCCATGAGGCCCCGTCGAACCCTCTCAGGGTGAGCAAAGCACACACAATATACATTACCATTTCACGTTAAGCATAAAGGTTTCCAAAAATACTTGCCTTGAATAATTGACGACGTAACGAACGGAAGGAAAGTCACCGACGAACGCTAGGAACCAACGAAACCGAACCTAACGATTCGAAGAATACAATCACAACCATTTCTAAATGAATACGGAAATGGAAAATACCCAAAAACCCGCCTACGATTCATGTATATTCGTATATAAACAACAACGAGGATGGACCACAACCAAACCCTCTCGATTCCGTAAAAACCACGAAATATACCATGAATTCGTAGGGAAACTAAGAATACCAACAAGATTAATCATATTCATCATGAATTAATCAACAAAATGGAACGAACCGGACAAAAACACGAAAACCCCCAAATCTTCCCAAAAGTAGGGTTCTAAAGATCTAACCTTGATTCGCTGGATCAAGGGATGATATAGGATGATTGATCGATGATATAACCTCTAGAACTTCGTGGATTTGTTGTTCAACAACATGGCTCCATGATAAACACACCCCCAGCCGTGGAAGAGAAGGAGAAGAAGGAGAAAAATGGCAAAAAAACCCGACTGCAGGGCCTTAAATAGGCTACCTGCCGGCTGGGTTACGTACGTAACCGGCCAAGGGCTTACGTACGTAACCGGCCATGGCCGAGTTAACTGCCCCAAATCTACCAGCACGTTACGTACGTTACCGGCCAGGGCCTTACGTATGTAACCGGCCTTACATACGTAACTGCCAAGCACTACCGGCCGTAACTCGGCCAGTGCCGGCCTGGGCCAAGACTGCCCGGCCATGACTCGATCGGGGCCAACTTCGACGGCCCGAACGACCCCGAAACCCGAACCTGAATATAAATCGAAGATAAGGTTACGAAGTACTCACAAAGACGAATTCGAGCACTAAGAGAACACACGATTCCGACCACCCAAATGCTCGAAATTCGACAACGGAAAGTAATTACCCCAAACTTTGCGAAATTACGAAAATGGCCCAAAACACCCGAAAATCACGATACGTGATCGAATAACCAAACCGAAGTTCAAAACACGTACAACAAAGTTAAACGGACTTACGGGAAACTCGAAACAGCAGTTTCGAACGAGATTCGCAAGAATCAAGCTCAAGTGCGGAAAAGTCGCCAAAAAGTACGGAACTCAACAAAACGATACCGAAACGAACTCGAATGACAAAAAGTGCAGAATTAATCATTCTCGGAATGACGAAACGGTCATGAGTTAAAAATTACCGAAGTCCGGAATTGCGGGTATTACATTCTACCCTCCTTAAAAGAAGTTTCGTCCCGAAACTTAAAACAAGTAGGGAGAAGCAAAATCCCGCCAGGAAAACTCAACGATATTCACAAGAACCGAACAGCTCGCGCCCAACGACGAAACGTTACAAGCAACGCAAAAGAATATACGGAGTGAAAACACGCTCCACGACGACCAACACAACGCCATCGGTAGAGACAACAAGTGACGAGCGTCATCAAACAGATAATACAATCAAGTCGATTATCCGAACAATCGCAAAACACAACGAACGAAAATCAACACGATTGACCAACCTAACGGTACATCAATCAATACGCGAGCCAATCGCTGAACAAATACGAAATTCCACCGCCCAAGGGTTGGAAGAATCGAAAACGATACTAATTTCCCGAACTTAAGGAAATTAGGAAGGAGTCTGAACGCTCAACAATCACGAAACGGGGTCAATAAAAACTGAACAATCAATGATAGAACCATAACGATTGAGACAACAAAAATCGAACAATCATGTTCGGATCACGAAGATTAATAAGGTTCAACCGACAACTCCGAGGTTCACATCTCGACTCGAGACAAAACATGATCCGGTGAAAACAACAAGATGTGCACTCACATAAGATTCACAGGAAAGGGAATAGCAATTGAAAAGTCACAACGACAAACGAGTAATTCCGAAACAATACCACCCTCGTTCGATCAAGCAAGGGACAGGGCAAGCTCAGAAATGTTAACGAACATAAACGAGTCGACAGAGTCGAAAACACAGAAGTTCCAAATCCGATCCACTACAAATAAAAGAACTTAATTCCCGAAGTTCGAAACAACAAGGTAAGGAAATAACATAACATACAACTGATAGACCACGCCCCTCAGGGACTCCCCGGAGCCGGTCCTGATATCAATGCTCAAGTCCGTGCCTCGGAAGGCTCGGTTGTCAACTCACAAAACTGAACATGATGTCCCTCGAGTCCACACTTGAAACGCGTCACAGGCGAGGAAGGACAAATTGCACGTGCATTCCCCCGGTACATCACGGTTGAGATGCCACGGCTCGGCATACCGAAAATACAGATGCTAGATACAATGGAACATAATACCGCAAAACAACATACTAGAGATGCCGACTCAGCATAACATATCAATGTATACAAAAATCACAACAACAACGGCATCGTTCGACGATTACAACAGCCCGAACGATAGCCAGCACACAATCACAAACATCATGAAACAATCACCCATGTGCATAAACGCACAAAAATCCAAGCTTTAACAACTCACACTCGTGTGACAACACGCAAATCACCACGAGGCGATAAATAGTAAACACCAGTTCACACCTCTCACAGAGGGCTAGTACAACAAATGCGTGGCAACGCCTCGACGTTCACGCCACCAATTCGATCACACTCGGGAGCAAACATCATAACAACAACGCGAACACCATACATACATACCCAGCCCTCAAACGGGAATGGATAGGTTTTAAAAACAAAAACTTCCTTTTGAAAATAATTTATAAAAACACCGGTTGATCTTGAGTATCACCTTTCAAAAAGTACAAACGTGAAACATCGTTATCGAGACTTTGGAGAACAATTTCGCATTTGATAAAAATGGGGACACTTTCTCTTAGTGAAAAATTTTCAGAATATTCGACCCTCGGGTCTAAGTAAAAGTGTTTCTAAAACATTGAAAATATCTCAAAACATTTTGGTCCTCGAGGTAGAAGAACTTTGAAACATATTGTGGCATCTTGGATGTACCACGAGAAAATAATTCATTTTAAAAGTACGTCTTGAAATTTATTTTCTAAGATACTCAAGGTTTTTCAGAAGTACAATAGGCCAAAATGCCCAAAAATTCACACGTATCAACATTCACTTAAACACATCATAGCACACGCATCTAATCGTTCAAAATCAAGACAGTGATATACAATCCTTAGGATATGTTTAACCACATCATTAAACAACAATCGGTTTCTCAAAACTGGATGAAAAACGAAATCAAGAACAAAACTCCAAAAAGTAAATTCTAAGGATCCAAGAAAAATACTTAGATCCGGCGAAGAACAATGGAATAGATGATGTTATAATTGTAATACCCCCAGATTTAACCGGAAATATTACAGCGCTGTGGGCCCTGAGATGGAACCCACAAGGCTAAAAGAATTTTTCGCAAACATTTACAAATGCCCAAGAGGACAACGACGGTACTATCTGTAAAAATTCACAAAGACTTATAAAAATCCATTTATCAAAAACCGTCGTATAAACTCATTTGAAATCACAAGGCCAAACGGCCGACACTCAAAAGTTTAGAAAATGATTTCCAAAGTAACCTCAGTTACCAGATACCAAAAGAGCATTTCAAAATACTCACGCAGCGGAAAAAGACCAACCATAAAGATACTCTAGCAGCGGAATACAAGAACCAATCGAGAAACTCAATGGAAATAAACATATCCTAGCCAGTATCCTCCGGGAAGCTCATCTCTTCACGACCGCTACAAGCTCGATACTCCAAGAACCTAAAAAGAAATCCCACGACGGGGTCAGCCATAATATCCAACAATGATAAGCATCACATCACATTAATAATTACATACCAATGAGAATACAACATAAGAATACGACCAATGTAATCTTACCGCCATAACTTTACTTACTCAAGTAATTCTCATCAGAATAACCATTATCACATTTTACATCTCGTACTCGATTAACCAATAAACTCGAACATAATATCTGTATTGTACCTCAAACAATACTCAATATTCTCAAATTATCATAAACAACTCACGATACGGAAATATACCATTTCTGACCAATACGATCCATCGAATAACATCATCAAATCCCAAGACGATAACCGATTGTCCATCAAAGACAAATACCAAAAGAAATACGGAACATACCTCGAGATATGAAGTGCCAGGACAATCATATCAGTCTAATCCGAGATCAGATCAATACAATACGGACACGGTCCTAACACAAGACCTACAAATGCATACTCAATATGCTCACAACAATAACAGTGATGTATACTCAATGGAAATCCGACGATCCAGCGCCCTCAGCATAGATCCCTTTGTTGATCCTATCAGATCAGCATAAGGTGGATAACCAACATTACACATATGAACAACAACACATGATAAAATCAATGATGCGAATTCACAAGATTCCATCAACACAATACTGGTAATCCAACGATCCAGCGCCCTCAGCATAGATCCCCATGATGATCCCGTCGAACCAACGCATGGTGGAAAACCTGTCCAACGATCCAGCGCCCTCAGCATAGATCCCCATGATGATCCCGTCGAACCAACGCATGTTGGAAAACACATCCAACGATCCGGCTTCTCAAAGATAGATCCCCATGATGATCCCGTCGAACCAACGCATGGTGGACATCCGATCCAGCGCCCTCAGCATAGATCCTCGTGATCCCTTCGGATCATTTACGACATAACAATGCAATTATGCATACACATATGCAAATCAATATGTTCATCAACATGAACAACATATAAATCAAAACATGAACGACACTATGATGACACAACTAGGACGACCTCATGTTCAGCAACATGAATGACAACCTGCATGATCAAACCACTAACATTAACTGAATCGATATAAGATACTTGCCCGAGTCCTTCGGGAGAAATCTCGATATCAAACCATCACCGACGATTATCAGCAATGCTCGGCGATCCAAACGTACCATGGACTACAGATACTCATATCCTCGTCTTTACCATAATGTAACCTCGATACCCGAATATGCCAATAACCGATATGAGTCATAACTTTACGATTTAACTCCCAGAATCGAAAAGACAACACATAATCCAAATCTCCAGAATTTGCAGTAATAATCATTACTATATGCATTATAAATGAAATGAAACTGAAACCATTCATTAAACATTATAACTGAGCAAGTAATAACTTGCCTCGATACCGATACGATGATGATGAAGCCGCTACCAGTCACAATGCCTTTGTCTACGAGCTCCTCGGCCCCGACCGAAGCAATTCACGAACGTACTCGAACACGACCGCAGCATCCGGTTATAATTACCGATCAATAATCTCAACCTATCGAAGTAATCAAATAACATATATCTGATAACTATTAACAACCAACACGACCAACCAAATCATCTCAACGATTCAACGATACCTCAATCATATACAAGACCAAATAATATAACTCAAACTATTTTACGAATTCATATCCATCATATGAACCGAAATCCGATAATTACTAATCAATATCATCGATCGATAAACTCAACGATTTCACAATTATCCCGATTAACACAGTTTCGAATAATCCAATTCAAACAATTACGAATTCACAACCACAATGCGATTACGAATGCGGACGTAAAGGAAATCATATTCGACGATCAATCACAATCTTTTCGGATTCCAAATTGATATCATGATTCGTATTTCATTAAGAACATACGAATTCTACCACTACAACCAACGAATATTCGATCTTCATATATAAAAATACCGATAATTCACTATACGATCGTCTTGCTATGTTAAATTCATCAAAAGTTCCTCAAGAACACTAAGGGATTCGAACTCATGTTCATAACCATTAAAACAACATAATTCGATATCCTTTAACATGAAGATAATCTTCCAATTCGTAATCCAAGTCATGAATCATCGTATTCTTCAGTATACACTCTACATAACCTCAAGGATTGTAGCAACAACTCCCTAATCATCATCATACGGATCAACTACAGATAATAATACCAAGAATATCAAGAACTCTATGATTTCATAATCATAATCAACATATTCAAGGTATAAACCATCATTTCACCATCTTCCTTCAACATATAATTCATATAACCTCAAGAATTGAAACAACAACATCTTAATCCTGTTCATACGAATCATTTACGGATAACAATACCAAAATCCGAAATCAAAGTGAAGAATTCAACAACATACCTCAAGAACATGAATAACCCAATCAAACCCTTCAAGAATCATTGATATCTTCATATCCAAGCTTCTAATCCATGCCTCCAAGCTCACAATCGACTTAAAAGTGTTTAGAACATACTTAGAAGTGAATAAGGACGGAAAAACGAAGTGAAATGATCAGGAGAAATGAAAGACGAACTTTCATTTTATAAACTGCATCGATCTTTACGTACGTTAACCTCCAGCATTAACGTACGTAATGCACTTAGCGTACGCTAAGCGTCCTTAATAGCATACGTAATCTCATTTCCAAAACTAACTGACCTGTTTCATCCAATTGATTACGTACGTAACATTTCCTTCATTACGTACGTAATATGTACGTTGACTTGCTACAGTAAAACTCTATTTAACGTACGTTATACACTTCTCGTAGCGTACGTAATGGCCGGGGTTGACTCGCCTGTCCACATCCGCCGCCGACATCAGGTCCCACCTGCCGACCATGACTCGGTCCTGTCTGATTCCCTCGTTACATACGTAATGCTTTAGCCATAACGTACGTAACACAACCAATTTAGCGTACGTAAGTCTTCAACATTAGCGTACGCTAAGTATTCTATACTTAGCCAATTTTAATTGTTACCACCTGTCTCGACATACAGAATACGAACATACGGCATACTGAATACGTATACTGAATCCAATAATATTCTCATACGATATACCTCATATCGGAAGTATGATAACCTGATACATGATATCCTCAATTATAATTGTCTACCAAATACGACAATTGTACCAATACTGACATCTCAGTCCTTCATTTATTTTATCCATACTGTACAGATTCCACGCTGTACGGTATAACTCGGATAAAATAATCTCAAACAACAGTAGTAGAAAATTCGGATATTACATACTACACCACTTAAAATAAGTTTCGGCCTCGAAACTTGCAATCCGTTATAAAACCAAACAAACATATTGTTCAACCAAAATATCCCAAAGCTATCACGACAACGATCAATCATCATCATTACTGAATAACCAAGAGACTACACTTACAAATACGCAGGTCGACGATCTCTTGAGATACTGGCAAGCGATCTCACTGTACAGTCCCAATACGCTTACAATCACAATTCCTTGAGTCTGAACAAAATTATATCATCGTCAGATGAAATAATTTATCCGTGACAAATCCTGTTTGCCTGATCGCATGACCAAGTTCCAATTCCGATAAGACGAATAATATCTGATATATCTATGAAACAACTGTCCAAAATAATGACAACCAATCTCGAAACATCGACACAAAATTCGAACACTTATACGATCATCAACAATGATCAACCAACAAATTAACTGAGAATACCATCGACATGATAAATTCCAATACGACCAATCCAATGGTTAAAACATAATTCAGAATATCATCAACATGATAAACTCCAATATGACCAACCAGAGGTCAAAGCACAATCGAGTATATCATCAACATGATAAACTCTAATATGACCAACCAGAGGTCAAAGCACAATCGAGTATATCATCAACATGATAAACTCTAATATGACCAACCAGAGGTCAAAACACAATCGAGAATATCATCAACATGATAAACTCCAATATTACCAACGAAGGAGCGATAATAATCAGGAATACCCTCACACAGTAAATTCCAGCACGCTAAACACAAACCACAGAGACAGATATACGGACGAATAAAGTTCTCAAAACGACACACCAATCACATACCGTGGATCTCAATAAACATACCTTGTTGGTGAACATACCCCTCGGCATATGAACATCTAATCAAGCCGACGATAATAACCAATCATACCTGGAGTGGAAACGACCGCTCAACATCTAAAACAACCAACATGGGGTCACCATCCCCAAACCTACACTTACAAAGAAATCATTCAAATATCACTATGGTAAAGTCAAGCTACTACCATACCAATGGAATCACATAGCACGTATGCCCCAGTTTCACAAAATCCAAAGTTCCAAAATTATATTATGTGCATGATTCTACAACACACGACATATTTCTCTTATCCGATAAATCAACCGATCATCCCTGGATAACCAAACTACCATACTGAAGTTCGAATCTCTTTTCCTCGTACCATACAGATGAGTTATCCAGTTTGTGAGTCACAATCATAACTTCACCATGATATGTAATATACACTAAATGCGTATGGTTATTAATCATATTTTCAAAACCAGTTTGAAATCATATGGTCTTGTCAAAAGACAAATTTTCGAAAATTCTTTCAAGAGTTTGAAACTCAAAGCATAAATTTTCGTAAGACCACGAAATCAATTTTCAAAATTAAATCGGCTCGCTGGTGCCAAGTTCTCGCAAAAAAATTCTTTTTGAATACACACGATTAAATAAAATGGAATTTATGCAATTGCTTGTCCATATCCATACTCCTGTATACCAATTCGGCTTGTCGCCAAATTCACTGATATTCCATCGGAAAACCACACGATGAAATTCCAAAATCTCAATATATAGACTCTGATAAAAACTCCTCCACATACTACTCGCAACGTCAATCCTTAATCCATCCTGGATCACCTCAAATATGATATGACAAAACATTGAATAATCGGCAAATCAAATACAGCGAAAGACTACCCGAGAAGTTCCATTTGAACAAGTAAACCAATGCCTCGAAAGGCGGAAATAACATAGGTAAACGATTGGTAAAGTATTTTACAAATCTCAGGAGTTTTAGAAAACAGGAAAGTCTTTTGAAAATTAGGGTCTCAGCCCGTATCTCATTCCACATTACAAGAAGTTTAAAAAGTAGGAAAACTCTTTTCGGACTCCAAGTCCTGAGTTATAAAACCATTTCAAAATCGATTGGGTCTCGGCCCAAAATCATTTTCCGTAAAACATCCGTAAGACATTCATTTTGAAAAGTATCATTTTCAAATGTTCAAAAGCGGTTTCATGTATCACAAAATGATCTATCATGACTACATGTTTTTCTCAACCATCCCCAACCTTCTCCCAAATATACAATTCCGTTCCAAAATCTACCAAACATACTGATTTCCAAAATCATAGTTTCTCAAGATCGTCAATCCTGTCCCAAATCTGTCACCTTATACCGTAATGTATAATATCTGATGAATCTCAAAACATATCAACTTAGAACGGCAATAAATCTCAATGAAATTCAAAAATCCAAATACTTACAGATCGTGAAGCCGACGATTCCCCATGATACTGGCACATGTCTCGACTCTAGAAAATACTCGACACGAACATTTTCAAAACACACGTTTTACAAACTTAGTTCGACTTGAGAACACAATACATCTCATTCCAGAGAATCTCGTTAACACCATTTGGAAAAGCTTACAACAATCCCAATACCACATTGGTAAATCACATAACGCACAAGCCTGAATGAATGCAAAAACTCACGGCTATAGTATTAGTCAATTGACAACTCGAATGATGCGACAAAACACAACCCAACTCGACCCAAATGCCTAGGTTTTCTCAACCTAAGCTCCGATACCATATTCTGTAACACCCCCAGATTTAACCGGAAATATTACAGCGTCGTGGGCCCCGAGATGGAACCCACAAGGCTAAAAGAATTTTTCGCAAACATTTACAAATGCCCAAGAGGACAACGACGGTACTATCTGTAAAAATTCACAAAGACTTATAAAAATCCATTTATCAAAAACCGTCGTATAAACTCATTTGAAATCACAAGGCCAAACGGCCGACACTCAAAAGTTTAGAAAATGATTTCCAAAGTAACCTCAGTTAGCAGATACCAAAAGAGCATTTCAAAATACTCACGCAGCTGAAAAAGACCAACCATAAAGATACTCTAGCAGTGGAATACAAGAACCAATCGAGAAACTCAATGGAAATAAACATATCCTAGCCAGTATCCTCCGGGAAGCTCATCTCTTCACGACCGCTACAAGCTCGATACTCCAAGAACCTAAAAAGAAATCCCACGACGGGGTCAGCCATAATATCCAACAATGATAACCATCACATCACATTAATAATTACATACCAATGAGAATACAACATAAGAATACGACCAACGTAATCTTACCGCCATAACTTTACTTACTCAAGTAATTCTCATCAGAATAACCATTATCACATTTTACATCTCGTACTCGATTAACCAATAAACTCGAACATAATATCTGTATTGTACCTCAAACAATACTCAATATTCTCAAATTATCATAAACAACTCACGATACGGAAATATACCATTTCTGACCAATACGATCCATCGAATAACATCATCAAATCCCAAGACGATAACCGCTTGTCCATCAAAGACAAATACCAAAAGAAATACGGAATATACCTCGAGATATGAAGTGCCACGACAATCATATCAGTCTAATCCGAGATCAGATCAATACAATACGGACACGGTCCTAACACAAGACCTACAAATGCATACTCAATATGCTCACAACAATAACAGTGATGTATACTCAATGGAAATCCGACGATCCAAATACTTCTCAAAGATAGATCCCTTTGTTGATCCTATCAGATCAGCATAAGGTGGATAACCAACAATACACATATGAACAACAACACATGATAAAATCAATGATGCGAATTCACAAGATTCCATCAACACAATACTGGTAATCCAACGATCCAGCGCCCTCAGCATAGATCCCCATGATGATCCTGTCGAACCAACGCATGGTGGAAAACCTGTCCAACGATCCAGCGCCCTCAGCATAGATCCCCATGATGATCCCGTCGAACCAACGCATGGTGGACATCCGATCCAGCGCCCTCAGCATAGATCCTCGTGATCCCTTCGGATCATTTACGACATAACAATGCAATTATGCATACACATATGCAAATCAATATGTTCATCAACATGAACAACATATAAATCAAAACATGAACGACACTATGATGACACAACTAGGACGACCTCATGTTCAG
This sequence comes from Orobanche coerulescens, assembly GCA_033398695.1. Classification (NCBI taxonomy): domain Eukaryota; kingdom Viridiplantae; phylum Streptophyta; class Magnoliopsida; order Lamiales; family Orobanchaceae; genus Orobanche; species Orobanche coerulescens. The sequence continues at coordinate 129,956,720 of CM065812.1, read as the reverse complement.
CAACATGAATGACAACCTGCATGATCAAACCACTAACATTAACTGAATCGATATAAGATACTTGCCCGAGTCCTTCGGGAGAAATCTCGATATCAAACCATCACCGACGATTATCCGCAATGCTCGGCGATCCAAACTTACCATGGACTACAGATACTCATATCCTCGTCTTTACCATAATGTAACCTCGATACCCGAATATGCCAATAACCGATATGAGTCATAACTTTATGATTTAACTCCCAGAATCGGAAAGACAACACATAATCCAAATCTCCAGAATTTGCAGTAATAATCATTACTATATGCATTACAAATGAAATGAAACTGAAACCATTCATTAAACATTATAACTGAGCAAGTAATAACTTGCCTCGATACCGATACGATGATGATAAAGCCGCTACCAGTCACAATGCCTTCGTCTACGAGCTCCTCGGCCCCGACCGAAGCAATTCATGAACGTACTCGAACACGACCGCAGCATCCGGTTATAATTACCGATCAATAATCTCAACCTATCGAAGTAATCAAATATCATATATCTGATAACTATTAACAACCAACACGACCAACCAAATCATCTCAACGATTCAACGATACCTCAATCATATACAAGACCAAATAGTATAACTCAAACTATTTTACGAATTCATATCCATCATATGAACCGAAATCCGATAATTACTAATCAATATCATCGATCGATAAACTCAACGATTTCACAATTATCCCGATTAACACAGTTTCGAATAATCCAATTCAAACAATTACGAATTCACAACCACAATGCGATTACGGGTACGGACGTAAAGGAAATCATATTCGACGATCAATCACAATCTTTTCGGATTCCAAATTGATATCATGATTCGTATTTCATTAAGAACATACGAATTCTACCACTACAACCAACGAATATTCGATCTTCATATATAAAAATACCGATAATTCACTATACGATTGTCTTGCTATGTTAAATTCATCAAAAGTTCCTCAAGAACACTAAGGGATTCGAACTCATGTTCATAACCATTAAAACAACATAATTCGATATCCTTTAACATGAAGATAATCTTCCAATTCGTAATCCAAGTCATGAATCATCGTATTCTTCAGTATACACTCTACATAACCTCAAGGATTGTAGCAACAACTCCCTAATCATCATCATACGGATCAAATACGGATAATAATACCAAGAACATCAAGAACTCTATGATTTCATAATCATAATCAACATATTAAAGGTATAAACCATCATTTCACCATCTTCCTTAAACATATAATTCATATAACCTCAAGAATCGAAACAACAACATCTTAATCCTCTTCATACGAATCATTTACGGATAACAATACCAAAATCTGAAATCAAAGTGAAGAATTCAACAACATACCTCAAGAACATGAATAACCCAATCAAACCCTTCAAGAATCATTGATATCTTCATATCCAAGCTTCTAATCCATGCCTCCAAGCTCACAATCGACTTAAAAGTGTTTAGAACATACTTAGAAGTGAAGAAGGACGGAAAAACGAAATGAAATGATCAGGAGAAATGAAAGACGAACTTTCATTTTATAAACTGCATCGATCTTTACGTACGTTAACCACCAGCATTAACGTACGTAATGCACTTAGCGTACGCTAAGCGTCCTTAATAGCGTACGTAATCTCATTTCCAAAACTAACTGACCTGTTTCATCCAATTGATTACGTACGTAACATTTCCTTCATTACGTATGTAATGTGTACGTTGACTTGCTACAGTAAAACTCTATTTAATGTACGTTATACACTTCTCGTAGCGTACGTAATGGCCGGGGTTGACTCGCCTGTCCACATCCACCGCCGACATCGGGTCCCACCTGCCGACCATGACTCAGTCCTATCCGATTCCCTCGTTACGTACGTAATGCTTTAGCCATAACGTACGTAACACAACCAATTTAGCGTACGTAAGTCTTCAACATTAGCGTACGCTAAGTATTCTATACTTAGCCAATTTTAACTGTTACCACCTGTCTCGACATACAGAATACGAACATACGGCATACTGAATACGTATACTGAATCCAATAATATTCTCATACGATATACCTCATATCGGAAGTACGATAACCTGATACATGATATCCTCAATTATAATTGTCTACCAAATACGACACTTGTACCAATACTGACATCTCAGTCCTTCATTTATTTTATCCATACTGTACAGATTCCACGTTGTACGGTATAACTCGGATAAAATAATCTCAAACAACAGTAGTAGAAAATTCGGATATTACAATAATCACCTAGGATACCCCAAAACACCTTTGGATGGAAGAAAATCAGCCCAGATGCAAACCCTAGTCTCTACGTCTCAAACTCACGGAGGAAGGAGAAGAAATGAAGAATAATGCAGATTCTAGACTGGTGTCCAGTATTTATACTGGATACAATTAGCATGCGCTAATCATTAAGGTTAGCGTGCGCTATTACGGCACCAAACAAAACTCCTGACCAAAAATACACTGTTAGCGTGCGCCAACCCCAAGTGTTAGCGTGCGCTAACGAGAACCTCAGACCCAGCCCAGTAACTCCTGGACTGCCCTGAACTACCAAGTAGCGTGCGCAATCCTCCCCTTAGCGCGCTACCAACGCACTCTCGCGCGCGCTAGCCGCAAAGCGTAGCGTGCGCTAACGACTCAGAGAGACAGCAACAGAACATCTCATAAATGGGTATGACACCCCCCCCCCCCCCAGATCCTCCTGGGAATATTACACGCCGTAAACCCTACTCACAAAGATTTACCAGGCTAAGCACAATTTTCCACGTCGTTTCAAAAATGCCAAAAAGACTGATGACGATAATATTTTCCAAAACTCATAAAATCATTTGTCAAACCGTTATAAAATGTTCAAGGCCAGAATGCCAAAACTCGATTTATGGAATCGGTTTTACGAAATAAAAATTCAGTTTGCAAAGTACCGAAAGTCATTTTGAAAGAAATCACGCAGCGGATAAAATGCGGTTCGAAAATACATCAGCAGCGACGACACTCCTCGTATAAACCAAATACGACAGTCGAATAAACACATATCGTGAAATCGAAATCCATAGAAGGATTCCATCATTTAACAACTAATCATACAAATAACTCGTGTCACACGAGGCACAACACAAGGAAGGGAGTCTAACATTTGTGGGTCACACGTAAATGACGATCGCCCCTCGATACTAATCACGACCAACGAACTCAGACGATGCATCGCGGCGCGACTAAGTCAGACAAAATCCAACAGGACAAAACTCAACAAACACAACTTGACTCGACAGCCTAGGTTTCCCCAAGCTAATCTGATTTTTAATATCGTATACTCTAGTTATTCGAAAATAAAACCGATAAGTTAAAAATCGTTTTCAAGACCCTTTCAAACACGACAAGGGTTTAACAGAGGTAGCATTTTATAAAATGTCCCAAAACACTTTTATACACGACTTTCAAATACCGACACCAGGTTTTATTTGAAAATACAAGGCTGGCTCTCCTAAATTCATGTCACTTTTCAAAAACCCACAATACGATCAAGTCTAAGGAATTTTCAAGCATGCACGCCGCATGTATCATTATTAATAGAAACACATCGGTTGTAAATAACAAAAATTAGCCAAGTACCATCAATTCCCGAACACACGCATATACGGCATTCAAAAATCACCAGTTCAACAAGCGCAACTCGGAAACACTAATTTCAAACATATGTCAAACTATCTCCTCAAGTTTAACAGCATAACCAAAGAACACCGATTTGGACATATGTCGAAACCATCTATGTGAGTTTCTCAACAAACTCTGCCATCAATACCTTTCCCGAAACATATCAATGCTCAAAACTTCCTCGTCATGAAAATACCACGGAGCAAAACTCGGAGCTTTCGATCGCCAACGATCCTACCAACGCTACGAAGTTTAGAGGTGGAAGGCTCACAAGACGACAAACTGTCAAGCCCAGAACGGCGCACATACTCCAGAGAGATAAACGACTACGCAATACTAGAATCAAAAGTAAACGGACCGGATGGATCGAAAAAAATAACTCGACGATAAGTACGATAGAGACAATCACAGTCCAAGAAGTGGAAATACAATACGAGAAAACAAGAGAATCGAGTAAGGAAAACTTACGAGCACTGGATGTACTGAGATGCCAGCAGCAGTGTGACAATGTGCAAAACAAAACACAACTCGACCCAAATAACCGACAAGCCTAGGTATCCATAAACCTAATGCTCTGATACCATTTTCTGTAACACCCCCGAGATATTCGAGGTGTATTACAGCGCCGTGGACCCCTACATGGGACCCACCAGGCTAAAATAAGAAAACACCACTCGACTAACCGTCTCAGTTAGCAAGGAAATAATTGTTAACAATAAGAACATAAAATAACACGTCCGGTACAACCGGCATAATAAACCTCAACCGAAAAATATAATAACTTCAACGAAGACCAAACACAATCTGAAAGGAAAAACCTAAGTACTCGCGAGTACAATCTATAAGTTTACAATTTGGAAAACAACCATGTCAAAAGAGACAGTAGGAAATAACAAGACTCAATTGCACATGTCAACAACCTTGGCCGACGTCCTCGTACCATCCCAGCACCCGCTCGTCTGGCTGAATATAACCTGAAATCCATAACAAGAATTTCCCCAAAACGGGTCCCCAAAGGGGTTAGCAATTACGCTAGTACAAGTATTCAAGGCAAACCAATCGCTTACACATTTCATAGTACATGCACCAATATCAATTCAAAAACTAAAACCAGACATGTCTTTTCCGGAAATAAACAGTCAAATAATCAATTTGCCTAGGACCAGGATGCCACCATGAATCCCACCCGAGGCCTCTAAGGACCCTTCCGAGCTGGCCACTTTATAAAACAAGTCACGCACAAGCATCGCCTAGGACCATGACGCCACCATGAATCCCACCCGAGGCCTCTAAGGACCCTTCCAGGCTGGCTAGCGAAACAAACTCGTGAATCCAGAGTGAAGTCATAGATTCCCCCGAGGCCCCGTCGGAACCTCTCAGGGTGAGCAAAGCACACACAATATACATTACCATTTCACGTTAAGCATAAAGGTTTCCAAAAATACTTGCCTTGAATAATTGACGACGCAACGAACGGAAGGAAAGTCACCGACGAACGCTAGGAACCAATGAAACCGAACCTAACGATTCGAATAATACAATCACAACCATTTCTAAACGAATACGGAAATGGAAAACACCCGAAAATCCGCCTACGATTCATGTATATTCGTATATAAACAACAACGAGGGCGGACCACAACCAAACCCTCTCGATTCCGTAAAAACCACGAAATATACCATGAATCCGTAGGGAAACTAAGAATACCAACAAGATTAATCATATTCATCATGAATTAATCAACAAAACGGAACGAATCGGACAAAAACACGAAAACCCCCAAATCTTCCCAAAAGTAGGGTTCTAAAGATCTAACCTTGATTCGCTGGATCAAGGGATGATATAGGATGATTGATCGATGATATAACCTCTAGAACTTCGTGGATTTGTTGTTCAACAACATGGCTCCATGATAAGCACACCCCCAGCCGCGGAAGAGAAGGAGAAGAAGGAGAAAAATGGCGAAAAACCCGACTGCAGGGCCTTAAATAGGCTGCCTGCCGGCAGGGTTACATACGTAACCGGCCAAGGGCTTACGTACGTAACCGGCCATGGCCGAGTCAACTGCCCCAAATCTGCCGGCACATTACGTACGTTACCGGACAGGGCCTTACGTACGTAACCGGCCTTACGTACGTAACTGCCGAGCACTACCGGCCGTAACTCGGCCAGTGCCGGCCTGGGCCCAGACTGCCCGGCCATGACTCGGCCGGGGCCAACTCCGACGGCCCGAACGACCCCGAAACCCGAACCTGAATATGAATCGAAGATACGGTTACGAAGTACTCGCAAATACGAATTCGAGCACTAAGAGAACACACGATTCCGACCACCCAAAGGCTCGAAATTCGACAACGAAAAGTAATTACCCCAAACTTTGGGAAATTACGAAAATGGCCCAAAACACCCGAAAATCATGATACGTGATCGAATAACCAAACCGAAGTTCACTACACGTATAAAAAAGTTAAACAGACTTACGGGAAACTCGAAACAGCAGTTTCGAATGAGATTCGCAAGAATCGAGCTCAAGTGCGGAAAAGTCACCAAAAAGTACGGAACTCAACAAAACGATACCGAAACGAACTCGGATGACAAACAGTGCAGAATTAATCATTCTCGGAATGACGAAAAGGTCATGAGCAAGTCATCAAAACAGACTTCCGCCAAAAAAATAAAATTACCGAAGTCCGGAATTGCGGGTATTACAAGAAGGAATGTCTGTGACCGAGTACGAACAGAAATTTACCTGTAATATCCGTATTTTTCTTTTCCTTGTATTTTCGTTTTTGGTGTATTTCTCGGTCGTAGTGACCCTCGTGTATCTTTTTAGCGTGTCCTTCCTGTCAAACTGTTGAACTGTATCCTCGTTGTGTTGTGCGGAACCGCTTTCGGTTGCCATGGATCCATTGCGTGTTGTTGGTCCCCAAATATTGATTCCCATCGTTTTATTCTCTTCCGGATCATTTTTATCATTTTGGGACCCAAAATGGGGTGTGGCCGCGGCACAGCGTGGCGCCGCAAGGCACAAATTTCTCCAAATGTTGGTCGGACACCAGACTGTGTGCCGCGGCACACCCATCCGGCGGCAAGCACAAAGCCAAAGGCTGCCACACTCGTGTGTCTTCCGCGACCAAAACCCGATCAGACCGTGCGCCGCAAGACACGCAGCCGTGCCGCGGCACAACGCGAAAACCTGGGCGTAGATTTTCGGCCTGTGCCGCGCACACTTTGGCCGTGCCGCGGCACACGGAGCGGCCAATCGTGCGATTCGTCTTTATTAGGCGAAATCGGCCATTTCCATCCCCATTTTTCATCGCGTCGCGAGAGAGAGGGTATAGAGGGGGAGAGTTCTTCATCCGGGGTCGATTTTCATCATTTCTCTTCTTGTGAAGCTCGGAAATCAATCTAACGCGTTCTACGGATCTTAGTACTCGAATCTTCCAAGGTAATGCTCTAAAACCCTATTTCGATTAATTTGGGGGTTTTGGGTTTTTCTTCCGATTCGTTCCGTTTCGTTGGTGGATTCATGATGTATACGATTGATATTGTTAGTATCTTTAGTTTTCCTACGGATTCATGGATATTTTGTGGATTTTTATGGAATCGAGAGGGTTTGGTTGTGGTCCGCCCTCGTTGTTATTTTTGTATGAATATACATGAATCGTAGGCGGGTTTCCGGGTGTATTCCTTTTCCGTAATCGTCTAGAGTTGGTTGTGATTGTGTTGTTCGAATCGTTAGGTTCATCCGGTTCCTCACGGTCGTGCTTGATTCTTCCGTTCCGTTCGCGTCACCGTCTATTAATCGAGGCAAGTATCCTTATGAACTTACAATCTTGGCATAGTAGTTTTGTATGAGAAATTGTGTGTGTATGCTCACTACGGGTTAGACTCGACGGGGTCTCGGTAGGGGTCCACGGAGGTGTGGATCGACGAGCTTTGCTTTTAACCACTACGGGTTAGATCCGACGGGGTCTCGGTAGGGGTCCACGGAGGTGTGGATCGACGGTTAATTGTGGTGCATTTTACAAATGTGATTTGATATTGGCATTTCCGGAAATGAGTGCTTTCGAACGGTTTTCTTTATTGCATGCATTACTATATGTGTAAGATGTAAGTTGTTCATCGGGTTACTTGTACTAGCGTAATTGCTAACCCCTCTGGGGACCCGTTTCGGGGAAATTCGTTTTATGAATTTCAGGCCAGGTTCATCGGGACGAGCGGGCGCTGGACCAGTACACGGATGATGGCCGTGCGTGATGATTGTGCACGAGTGATGTTTTAGTGTCTTTTTGTGTCTTTTCGTCTTTTGTGGCTTTTGAACTAATGGTTGTACTCGAGTACTTAAGAGTTCTTGTCCGTCCGGGTTGTATTGTTGCCTATATGTTTGTGTTGATTGATGATGTTATGTTTGACCGGTAAACCGGGTGGATTATTTTGTTTTGCGTCTTTATGACATGGTTTTGGTTTGTCGTTTACGTGAGTCGATGAGTATGATGTCGTTTCACTGGTGGGTCCCATATAGGGATTCACGGCCGTAATATACCTCGAATATCTTGAGGGTGTTACGTAAAATGGTATCGAGCTCTAGGTTTATGGATACCTAGGCTTGTCGGTTTATTGGGTCTTGTGGTGTTTGTTTTGCACATCATCGTCACGCTGCCATGATTCCTAGACTACCGGTCCGTAAGTTTTCCTTCCTCTGCTCATTATTTCCTTGCATCGTACCTTTGATTCTCGACTTGTGATTGTTCTTCTCTCGTACTTACCCTCGTATGGCTTTTGCTACTTATTTAACTCCAGTATGGATGCCGGAAGAGGTCGTGGTCGCGGTCGTGGTCGTGGACGCGGCCGGGGCGTGGGGCCGGTGGGGCGGCCACGTCACGATCTTCGGGAGCCGGCAGCATCGGCGACCGTCATAGCCATGCTTCTTCTCGGGAGCGTGCCGATCTTGGTATTGCGGCCGTAATGCAACAAATGGTGAACCAAATGGCGGCAATAGCTCAAAGTGTTCGAACCCGGATCGTGCCCATGCTAATCGGGCGGAGCGGACCGTTGGCTCCAAGATGTCATCAAGATGCATCCTCCTCGGGCGGGAGCTTCGGACCCGATGGGCTGGGAAGGGTGGATTAAGGAGATATCTAAGGTCTTCGTTGCCACTAACTGTCCCGAGGAACGTAGAGTCCCTATTGCTCAATACTTTCTCACGGGGGACGCTACGGATTGGTGGGAGGCCGTTGGGCCCAAAGACCATGCTGCTTCGTGGGCTGAGTTTCAGGAGTTGATGGAGACTGAATATTGCCCGTGGCCGGTCAGACAGGCTCGGGTACATGCTTTTTATGATGCTCAACCACGGGATATCCCCGTAGCTCAAGCTATTGCCGATTTTAATAAGGAGTTGGGTTATGTGAAGACCCAAGTTGTCGAGGAGAGTGACAAGATTTTCCATTTCTCCAGACGGATGAAGTTGCCGATTCGGGACTATATGTCGGGGCTCGTATGCACTACATTGAAGGATTATCAGAGTAGGGCCCTTGCTTATGATATGTCGGTGACGGCAAGTGAGGCGGCCCGCGAGAGTAAGAAGCGTAAGTCCGCTGGGAACTTTTCGGCCACAAGAGTGGGGTCACAGAGATTCCAATCGCTAACTTCCTCACGGCGGTGGTCCACCTGCTCACCGGGGTCCTCGTGGAACTACCGGTGCTCCTTTCCGTGATGTGAAGTGTTTCAATTGTGGTCGACGGGCCACATCGGTCGTACTTGTTTGAGCCCTTTGTCGACGTGTAATCGCAGGTGGCCACCGGCCACAAGGTCAGTCAGGCCGAGAGGGAGAAAATTCTTGGTGCCCGGCTTCCATTCCAGCTAGGGAACCAAGTGTGAATCGAGATCGTTGCTCCTCGGTCTCCGCCGAGTGCTAGTCGGGGAGAGGTCGGGTCAGCCTCTAAGGGGGAGCTTCTAGTGTTGGCTCCGCCCACCCGCGTGTCTATGAGATGCGGAGAGCCGATGATCCAAAGGCTCACCGTAGCGGCAGTACCGTTTATATTCTTTCTCATCCCGGTGTGCTTTTCGATTCCGGTGCTACGCATTCGTTTATATCTCTCGGATTGTGTGCGCCGTTTGAGTCTCGACCGTTTGACACCTTGTGAGCCCTTCATCGTTAAGCTTCCTAGCGGTGATAGGATCGTTGGTGATCAGGAGGTTCGAGACTGTTCTGTGCTTATTTGTGAGAGGACTTGGCCCTCTAATCTTATTGTTGTGAGTATCGAGGGTGAGGATTTGATCCTTGGTGATGACTGGCTCGAGCGGCATGGTGCGATCATGAACTACCGCACGAGAGTCATCACTATGTTAGCCGAGGACGGCACCGAGCACTCTTTCGCGGGGCGAAAGAGGGGAAGCCAGAAACTCGTTATTAACGCCTTGAAGGCGATGAAACTCCTGCGTAAGGGATGTATCGGTTATTGGTGCTATGCCTTGAAGGCGGGGGATGGTGGAGTCGAGCTTTCGTCGATTCCAATCGTTAATGAATTTCCTGATGTTTTTCCTGACGAGTTACCGGGATTGCCACCGGATCGTGAGGTCGAGTTCGCTATAGAGTTAGAGCCGGGTGCGGCTCCTATTTCGAAGGCACCCTATCGCATGGCACCTTCAGAGATGTCCGAGTTGAAGAAGCAGTTGAGTGAGCTTCTTGAGTCGGGGTATGTTCGACCGAGTGCCTCGCCTTGGGGCGCACCGGTCCTGTTTGTGCGGAAGAAGGATGGTTCACTACGTTTGTGTATCGACTATCGCGAACTAAACAAGGTGACCATCAAGAACAAGTATCCTTTGCCGAGAATTGATGACTTGTTCGATCGAGGTGGGGCTACGGTATTCTCGAAAATTGATTTGAAATCGGGTACTATCACTCCGGTGAGAGAGTCCGATGTGCCAAGACAAACTTTTCGGTCGAGATACGGACATTATGAGTTTGTAGTTATGCCTTTCGGGTTAACTAATGCGCCGGCGGTGTTCATGCAGTTGATGAACAAAGTTTTTATCGAGTATTTGGATAAGTGCGTCGTCGTCTTTATTGACGATATTCTTATTTATTCGAAGAATGAGGAAGAGCATGCCTATCATTTGCGGGTAGTATTAAACATTTTGAGGACCGAGCAACTCTATGCAAAGTTCTCGAAATGTGAGTTCTGGCTGAAGGAAGTAATATTTTTAGGTCACGTGATTTCAGCCGAGGGGGTTCGTGTGGATCCGCAAAAGATTGAGGCCGTGTTGGATTGGGCACGGCCCAAGAATGTGAAGGAGCTCCGTAGTTTCTTGGGTTTAGCTGGCTACTACCGTAGGTTCGTGAGGGTTTCTCGAAACGGCTCGACCACTTACACAGCTGCTCCGAAATCCGAGAAGTTCGCGGAATGACGAGAGGCCGAGTTTTGAGGAGTGAAGAAGCGTTTGACTTCAGCCCAGCTTTGGCGTTGCCATGTGGCAACGAGGGTTTTGCCGTTTATAGCGATGCTTGGTCGTGGTCTCGGGTGCGTATTAATGCAAAGACGGTAAGACCATTGCCTTTGCGTCGAGACAGCTTGAGGCCGTATGAGCTTAACTACCCTACTCATGATTTGGAGTTAGCGGCGATGCTTTTGCGCTCAAGATTTGGCGTCATTATCTTTTCGGCTCTGCATGTCAGATTTTTACCGATCATAAAAGTCTCAAATACATATTTACTCAATGGGAGTTGAATATGAGGCAGAGGAGGTGGTTGGAGTTGATTAAGGATTATGACCTCGAAATCCTTTATCATCCGGGCAAGGCGAACGTCGTGGCCGACGCCTTGAGCCGGAAAACGATTGCACTGCGATCGCTTGAGATCCTTACGTCTCAGTCCGAGCTTCGGCGATCTTTAATCGAGTTAGATGTTGAAGTTTTGTTGCCTGGAGCCGTCGGGCAACTTCGTGCTTTAGAGGTTTCGTCGTCTTTGATCGATGAAATTAAGCTGAAGCAGTTAGAGGATCCGATGATTACTCAAATCCGAGAGAACGTTCTTAAAGGAAAGTCTCCTGGATTTGTGATTCACGAGGATGGTGTTTTGAGATTCCAGAGCCGGCTTTGTGTGCCGAACGACTCAGAGTTGAGACAGAATATTTTACGGGAGGCCCATGCTACACCTTACTCCGTTCATCCTGGTTCGAGTAAGATGTACAAGGACTTGAGAAGGAATTTCTGGTGGAATGATATGAAGGATGAGGTCGCACAGTTTGTAGCGAGATGTTTGACTTGTCAGCAGGTCAAGATCGAGCATCGATCGGGTCAAGTTATTGCGATCACTTCGCTCCGGAATGGAAATGGGAAGATATATCGATGGATTTCGTTACGAGTTTGCCGAGATCGAGGTCGGGCATGAATATGGTATGGGTGATTGTTGATCGCCTGACCAAGTCGGCACATTTTCTGGGCATCAAGGACACTTGGGGCCCGGAGAAGTTAGCTCGTGTGTTTATTGCACAAATCGTGAGACTTCACGGTACTCCGAAGTCTATTGTTTCGGATCGTGACGGCCGTTTTGTATCGCACTTCCGCAAAGTGCATAAGGCGTTAGGTACCGGTTGCGTTTGAGCACCTCTTTTCATCCCCGCATGATGGACAGTCGAACGCACTATCCGCACGCTCGAGGACTTGTTGCGTGCACATGCTCTCGATTGGAGTAGTGACCGGGAGGAACATTTGCCGCCGATCGAATTCACGTATAACAATAGTTGGCACGCGTCGATTCGGATGGCACCGTATGAGGCACTTTATGGGCGGCGATGTCGATCACCGATTTGTTGGAATGAGGCGTCCGATTTGGTCGGGACCGAGCCGGATGTCGTTTTAGAGACAAGGCGGAAGATAGAATTAATTCGGGAACGGATGTTGATCGCCTGCACTCGGCGAAGTCGTATGCGACGTCCGTCGTCGAACTTTGGAATTCGAGGTGGAGACCACGTTTTGCTAAAGGTGTCGCCGACGAAGGGAGTTTTTCGTTTTGGGAAGAAAGGAAAGTTGAGTCCGAGATTTATCGGCCCTTTGAGATCCTCGAGCGAGTAGGTGGGTTGGCATACCGTTTGGCGTTACCTCCGGCCTTGAGTCATGTTCATAGCATTTTTCATGTTTCCCAGTTGAGGAAATATGTTCCGGATCCTAGTCACGTCATCGATTATGGCGAGATTGACATTGCTGAAGATATTACTTTTGAGGAGCGTCCTTTGAAGATTTTGGAGCATCGTGAGAAACGATTGAGGCATAAGACCATACCTTTGGTCAAGGTGCAGTGGTCGAGACACGGTGTCGAGGAAGCAACTTGGGAAACCGAGGATAGCATGCGTGCTAGGTACCCGGAGTTGTTTGTTTCTTAAGTTTCGGGACGAAACTTATTTTTAGAGGGGTAGAATGTAATATCCGTATTTTTCTTTTCCTTGTATTTTCGTTTTTGGTGTATTTCTCGGTCGTAGTGACCCTCGTGTATCTTTTTAGCGTGTCCTTCCTGTCAAACTGTTGAACTGTATCCTCGTTGTGTTGTGCGGAACCGCCGTTTCGGGGTTGCCATGGATCCATTGCGTGTTGTTGGTCCCCAAATATTGATTCCCATCGTTTTATTCTCTTTCCGGATCATTTTTATCATTTTGGGACCCAAAATGGGGTGTGGGCCGCGGCACAAGGTGCGTGCGCCGCGGCACACAAATTTCTCCAAATGTTGGTCGGACAATCTGTACTGTGTGCCGCGGCACACCCATCCGGTGCCGCGGCACAGTGCCAGGCCAGTGCCGCGGCACACCTATCCGGTGCCGCGGCACACTCGTGTGTCTTCCGCGACCAAAACCCGATCAGACCGGCGCCGCGCAAGACACGCAGCCGTGTCGCGGCACAACGCGAAAACCACAGGCGTAGATTTTCGGCTGTGCCGCGCACACTTTGGCCGTGCCGCGCACACGGAGCGGTCAATTGTGCGATTCGTCTTTATTAGGCGAAATCGGCCATTTCCATCCCCATTTTTCATCGGCGAGAGAGAGGGTATAGAGGGGGAGAGTTCTTCATCCGGGGTCGATTTTCATCATTTCTCTTCTTGTGAAGCTCGGAAATCAATCTAACGCGCGTTCTACGGATCTTAGTACTCGAATCTTCCAAGGTAATGCTCTAAAACCCTATTTCGATTAATTTGGGGGTTTTGGGTTTTTCTTCCGATTCGTTCCGTTTCGTTGGTGGATTCATGATGTATACGATTGATATTGTTAGTATCTTTAGTTTTCCTACGGATTCATGGATATTTTGTGGATTTTTATGGAATCGAGAGGGTTTGGTTGTGGTCCGCCCTCGTTGTTATTTTTGTATGAATATACATGAATCGTAGGCGGGTTTCCGGGTGTATTCCTTTTCCGTAATCGTCTAGAGTTGGTTGTGATTGTGTTGTTCGAATCGTTAGGTTCATCCGTCGGTTCCTCACGGTCGTGCTTGATTCTTCCGTTCCGTTCGCCACCGTCTATTAATCGAGGCAAGTATCCTTATGAACTTACAATCTTGGCATAGTAGTTTTGTATGAGAAATTGTGTGTGTGTATGCTCACTACGGGTTAGACTCGACGGGTCTCGGTAGGGGTCCACGGAGGTGTGGATCGACGAGCTTTGCTTTTAACCACTACGGGTTAGATCCGAGGGTCTCGGTAGGGGTCCACGGAGGTGTGGATCGACTTAATTGTGGTGCATTTTACAAATGTGATTTGATATTGGCATTTCCAAATGAGTGCTTTAACGGTTTTCTTTATTGCATGCATTACTATATGTGTAAGATGTAAGTTGTTCATCGGGTTACTTGTACTAGCGTAATTGCTAACCCTCCTGGGACCCGTTTCGGGGAAATTCGTTTTATGAATTTCAGGTCAGGTTCATCGGGACGAGCGGGCGCTGGACCAGTACACGGATGATGGCCGTGCGTGATGATTGTGCACGAGTGATGTTTTAGTGTCTTTTTGTGTCTTTTCGTCTTTTGTGGCTTTTGAACTAATGGTTGTACTCGAGTACTTAAGAGTTCTTGTTCGTCCGGGTTGTATTGTTGCCTATATGTTTGTGTTGATTGATGATGTTATGTTTGACCGGTAAACCGGGTGGATTATTTTGTTTTGCGTCTTTATGACATGGTTTTGGTTTGTCGTTTACGTGAGTCGATGAGTATGATGCTGTTCAGCCTGGTGGGTCCCATATAGGGATTCACGGCACTGTAATATACCTCGAATATCTTGAGGGTGTTACATTACCGACATGAGCCAATTTGCGACACGTTTTGTGTCCACTGACATGGAAAAATCTCACAAGTTCCTGGATGGTCTTCGACCAGGAATAAGGCATATTCTCAAGAGCCACAGTGATTTAACTTATGCAGAAACTGTCAAGAGAGCTCAAGAGATTTCCTCGAGTCGGGATATGGACCATAAACAGGTTGAGATCTTGGGAAAGAGGAAGTGGTAGGGCCCTAACCAAGGTAATATTGGAAATTAGAATGCCAGTCAAGGTCAGAATAAGCAAGGCAGAATTGAAGGAAAGGTGAAGCCCAACGTCAAGGCCGAGAAACCTTCATGTACAAATTATGGAAAGAACTATGGAGGAGTATGCTTGGAGGGTCAGGGAAAATGCTATCGATGCAAGCAATCAGGGCATACATCTTATGATTGCCCAGTCGGAAAAGAAGGTCAAACTTCCGGGGGTAGGGCACGAGTGTTTGCTATGATCCTGAAAGATGCTGAAGGGAACCCAGATACAATGACAGGTATGTTGACAGTATTTAATACACCTGCATTAGTACTTTTTGATACTGGCGCTACCTATTTATTCATGTCTAAGAAGTTCCATGCTCTAACTGGAAGTAAAGACATTAGAGTAAAAGAACCATTAGAGGTTAGCATACCATCTGGTAAAATAATATGTGCTGATTCTATGGTTAGAAATATACCTATAGATATGAATGAGAATAACTTGGATGCGGATTTGTACGTGATTAACATGAAAGACTTCGACATAATCCTAGGGATGGATTGGTTGAAAAAGTACCGAGCTATCATTAAATGTTATGAGAGAGAAATAACTCTAGTCTTGCCTGTGGATAAGGAGACTACATTTTTTGGAGCAAAGACTTGTACCTCACATAGGTTTATATTTGCCATGAAAGCAATTAAATTGCTTAAAAGAGGCAAATGTCAAGGATACCTGGTGAGCATAGTTGGTATAGAAAGACAAGAATTGTTAGTCTCAGATGTATCAATTGTGAAGGAATTTCCAGACGTGTTTCCGGAAGATTTACCAGGAATTCTACCTGATAGACAAGTAGAGTTCACAATAGACTTGATACCTGGAGCAGCACCGGTATCAAAGGCTCCTTATCGGATGGCGCCAAAAGAATTGCAGGAATTGAAGGTTCAACTGCAAGAGTTGCTGGACTTAAATTTTATTCGTCCAAGTGTTTCCCCATGGGGAGCACCGGTTCTTTTTGTCAAGAAAAAAGACGGTACATTAAGGATATGTATCGACTATCGTGAGTTAAATCGACTCACTATTAAAAATAAGTATTCGTTGCCAAGGATCGAGGATTTATTTGACCAACATAGAGGAGCAGGAATTTTCTCTAAGATTGACCTGAGATCGGGATATCATCAATTGAAAATAAAGGAGGATGATATTTCTAAGACGGCCTTTCGGACAAGATATGGGCACTATGAATTTGTAGTAATGCCCTTTGGACTAAGTAATGCCCCAGTCGTATTTATGGATTTGATGAATCGAGTATTTCACCAATACTTGGATAAATTTGTTATTGTATTCATTGATAATATCTTGGTGTATTCTAAAGATGAGAAACAGTATGAGTAACATTTAAGAATAGTATTGGAGACTCTTCGCAATGAGAAATTATACGCGAGGTTTAAGAAATGTGAGTTTTGGATTGATCGAGTAGTATTTCTCGGTCATGTGGTGACCGCTCAGGGGATTGAAGTCGATCCAGTCAAGATCGAAGCGATAAATAGTTGGGAAGCACCTTCGAATGCGAATGAAGTTCGAAGTTTCCTAGGTCTAGCCAGTTACTATAGGAGATTTATCGAGGGCTTCTCAAAGATAGCAGCTCCTATGACGAAGTTGACTCGAAAAGGGGAAAAATTCTTATAGAATGATAAGTGTAAAGCGAGTTTCCAAGAATTGAAGAAAAGGTTGACGACAGCAGCTGTATTAACGATTCCAGACCCTACCAAGGATTTTAGAATATACAGTGATGCGTCGAAGCAAGGTCTTGGCTGTGTTCTGATGCAGCATGGAAAGGTGGTTGCATACGCCTCCAGACAGCTTAAACAACATAAGTTAAACTACCCTACTCATGATCTAGAATTAGCCGTTGTAGTTCATGCACTAAAGATTTGGAGGCATTACTTGTACGGAGGAAGGTGTGAAAATTTTACCGATCATAAAAGTTTGAAGTATTTGTTTACTCAGAAGGAGCTAAACATGAGGCAAAGAATGTGGCTTGAGTTGGTGAAAGATTATGATTGCACAATCCAGTATCATCCAGGCAAGTCCAACGTAGTTGCAGATGCCTTAAGTCGCAAGACGAGAGGAGAATTGTGCAATATGCTCACTACTCAAGAACAACTCATTCAAGATTTTTCGAAATTGAATATTGAAGTTGTTAGACCAAAGGGAACAACATCAATTTTATCAGCTCTAGTGGTTCAACCAACCTTACGGGAAAGAATTAAAAGTGCTCAATCCCAGGATAAGATATTAAGTAGAATGAAAGAGTTGGCCATATCTGCAGAAAATAAGGGTTTTGGAATAGCAAGTGATGGTACCTTGATGTACGAAGGGAGAATTTGTGTGCGCAAAGATGAGAGTATGATAAAGGAGATTTTAATCGAGGCTCATAGTACGCCATATACTGCCCACCCAGGCAGTACGAAAATGTACCAAGATCTTAAGAAAATGTTTTGGTGGAAAGGAATGAAGAATGATATAGGGAAATTTGTGGAGAGTTGTTTGACTTGTCAACAAGTCAAGGCCGAACATCAACGAACATCAGGATTACTAAAAACCACTTGAAATTCCATAATGGAAGTGGGAACATATAGCCATGGATTTCGTAGTTGGTCTACCCAAAACTGTTAAAGAAAATACTGTAGTTTGGGTGATTGTCGACAAAATGACAAAATCTGCTCATTTTCTGCCAGTCAAGATGACGTTTGAGATGAACCAGTATGCACAAATGTATATCAAGGAGATAGTGAGATTACATGGAGTTCCGGTATCAATAGTGTCAGATAGAGACCCTCGTTTCACTTCAAGATTTTGGAAAAGTTTGCATGAAGCTATGGGAACAAAGTTAAATTTCAGCACTGCTTACCATCCTCAAATAGATGGTCAAATGGAACGAAGGAATCAAATCCTTGAAGATATGCTGAGAGCATGCATACTGGATGCAAATGGTGATTGGGTATCACTGCTACCTTTGGTTGAATTTGCCTACAATAATAGTTATCAAGCCACAATTGGGATGGCACCATACGAAGCTCTATATGGAAGAAAATGTAGATCACCATTGTATTGGGATGAAGTTGGAGAAAGAAAAGTATTGAGACCTGAGTTAGTTTAGGAAACAGTCGGAAGAATTAAGATGATCCGAGAGAGAATTAAAATTGCTCAGGACAGACAGAAGTCATATGCTGATAAGCGTAGAAAGGAGTTACATTTTGATGTTGGAGATAAAGTATTTTTAAAGGTGTCTCCAATAAAAGGAATTTTTCGGTTTGGTAAATAGGGAAAACTTCGACCGAGATTTGTCGGACCATTTGAAATTCTTGAACGAATTGGGGATTTGGCATATCGTCTCGCTTTACCACCCGAATTTGCTTCAATACGCAATGTATTCCATGTCTCTATGCTCAGAAAATATGCTCATGATCCGAGTCATGTAATCAGCTAAGCGAATTTGGACGTTAACAGAGATCTAACGTATGAGGAGCTACCGTGTGCAATACTCGAGAAGAAAGTTCACAAATTGAGAAACAAAGATATCACATTGATTAAAGTGAAGTGGAATCGTCATGGAAAAGACGAAGCTACTTGGGAACACGAGGAAGAGTTTCGAGCTCGTTATCCCAATTTCTATAATCAATGTATGATATTAATTTTCGACGACGAAAATTTTTCAACGAGGGTAGAATGTAATATCTGCATATTATTATTAATATTATTATTATTAGTATTATTATTAGTATTAATATATTATTAACATTATTATAAACATTTTTATAAATGTTATTACTAAATTATTTGTACATTTAATTTTATTATAATATTTGAAACTTTATAATCCAATCTGAGCCCAATTATCATTCATTTGGCCCAACCCAACACTGTTTGTCCTCTCACCTCTCTTCTCTCTTCTGAAACGGATGCATTTCCCTTTCACTATTAATTTTCTCTTCTGTTATGAATTCACAACATTCACAACTCAATTATTAACCAAATTAAGACATAATTAATTTGTGCCTTTTGTAATTCTTCTCCTGACAATATATAACACAAAACTTTCTTTTGCAAATCAATTATTCCAGCAAGAGGTAAGTAAGTCATATTCTTTCTTGTTTTTTTTTTCATTCCTTCTATTCTCTATTCTATTTTACATATTCAGACATACTTTTATTATAAGAAAAAAAAATTCCACCGCCTGAACCTGTCGAACCACCCTCCTCCTCAGCCGCCAGATCGAACGCACCTACAGCCCTTTGTCCTCAAACCCACACAATCAGACCAACAACCCGGCCATAGCCAATCGACCATCACCATCATCATCAAAAAAAAAGGGGAGAGAAGGAGATGAACTGCAGGGGTTCACCATCGCCGCCACATCGAGCGCAAATTTACCAAGCCCAGAACCCTAATCGCGACCAACCCTACCATCCCCGCACGCTGGAAGTCGAGGGTTGAATCCCTTATGCTTTCCACGATTTTGGTCAGCCGCTGCACCTCCGATGTCACATCCGCCACTCAGATCGTGTGCGTGTGTGCAGGAGGAGCGGAGTATATGTGTGTCAATTTGTGTGTGTGTGAGTTTTTAAAAAAAAAAAAGAGAAGAACGATTGAAGAAGAGGCGAAAACAGGACAGGGAGGAGAGAAGAGAGAGGAAGCGTCGGATGGGAATGGATAAATCTGACCTAGTGTGGATTTTATATCCCAATACCTTTAATCCAACCCCTTAATTTTTTTTATCTTTTGATTTTACCCCTGTTCAATTTCTAATATCTCAAATTACATCTTTTTTAAATCAAATTCAATTATTTTAATTTAGTTTATGTTATTATATATTTTCATACTTTAATAATAATATTAAATTATTTTATTATAGATAACGCCGAGAATCTTCGGGCCTAAGATTTCACGAGTCGAGCATCCATACTTAGTCAAGCGCTGCATTAGAGGTGGGGTTTCATTTTCACTTATTTTCTACAAAATTACATGTCTCGTATGTATATTACATGTTATTTGGCATATATTACAAATTATGATGTGATTTATCATGTCATACAGACAGAACAGGAAAATTGTACTTCCAGTACACGGAACATTTAGCCTTCGGGCTCAGTTAGCCTTCGGGCTCAGATCGCCTTCGGGCTCCGAGTACTCCGTGTAGAAATACACGTAAAAACAGAACATAAATATTTATGTGTTCAATTATTCGTGATATATTCATATGTGACTTGTATAGCCTCACTAAGCTCAAGCTTACCCCGAATTTTTAAAATGTTTTCAGGTTAATGAAGCGGGTGTGGTACTGGTGGAAGATGGTATCAATATAATTATCGAACTCTTAATATTATTAAGTATATTTTAATTTACGAAGAATCTTTCAAATTGTAATTTGAATGTTTTGCGAACATTAGCAATTGCCTTATTTTCTATAAATGATGAATGTTGGTATAATTTTATGTAATTACACATAGTATAAATTTTGTACTTAATATTTTGGTTGCATTTTAAATTGGAGTTTTCGTTAATTCCTTACACTTATTTAATCACTAAAGTTTACTTTGAATTTTTGTAGAAAAAAAATAGTTCTTCTTCTAAATGATATTTATGTGATATTATATAACTTCCGCACGTTATTATTTTATTAATGTAAATTTTAAAATTAAGATAATTAAAGTTGTAAAAAAATGGATGCTTTCAAGATTTAATTATAAATAAAATTAGGATGTTACACTTAGGATCATGATGCTTTGTGGGCTGAGTTCAGAGACCTTATGGAAGATGAGTACTGTCCGTGGCCAGTTCGTCTGCACCACCTTAAAGGAATATCAGAGTAGAGCTCTTGCTTATGATATGTCCTTGACGGCCAGTGAGGCGGCTCGAGAAAGTAAGAAATAGAAATCCATCGGTAACTTTTCGGGTCACAAGGGCGGAGTTCACAGGTCTCGATGCTAACTTTCTCGCGGCCGCTCGGCTGCTTTTCGGGGCTTTCGAGTCTTGCCAGTGCCTCTACTCGTGAGGTCATATGTTTTAACTGTGGCAACCTGGGCCATAAGAATCGGGAGTGTCCTCGTCCGCCGTTGACTTGTCATACTTGTGGCCAGTCTGGCCACAAGGCTTCTTTTGTGATTGTTTAGGGCAGACTCTTGGTGCCCAGGCTTCTTTCCCAGTGCTTAAGGAGCCGAGTGTGAACCAGGGGTCGTTTGCTCCACAGTCTCCATAGAGTGTCGGCCGAAGGAGAGGTCGGGGCCAGCCCGCTAGAGGGGGAGCTTCTAGTGTCGGCTCCGCTCATCCGCGTGTTTATGAAATGAGGAGGGCTGATGATCCAGCGGCTACGTGGCTATAGGTACCGTTCATATTCATTCTCATCCTATCAGTGTGCTTTTTGATTCTGGTGCTACGCATTCGTTCATCTCTCTGGAGTGTGTGCGCCGTTTGAGTCTTGACTGTTTGTCATCTTGTGAGCCTTTCATCGTTAAACTTCCTAGCAGTGATAGGATCGTTGGTGATCGGGATATCCGAGACTGTTCTGTGATTATTTGTGAGAGGTCTTGGCTCTCTAATCTTATTTTTGTAGGCATCGAGGGTGAGGATTTAATTCTCGGGGATGATTTGCTCGAGCGGCATGGTGCGATCATGAACTATCGCATGAGGATAATCACCATTTTAGCCGAGGACGGCACCGAGTACTATTTCGCAGGGTGAAAGAGAGGAAACCAGAAGTTCGTAATTAACGCCTTGATGGCGATGAGACTCCTGTGGAAGGGGTGTACTGGCTATTGGTGCTACGCCTTGAAGGCGGAGCATGGTGGAGTCGAGCTCTCATCGATTCCAGTCGTTAGTGAGTTCCCAGATGTCTTTCCTGGCGAGTTGCCAGGGTTACCACCGGACCGTGAGGTTGAGTTTGCTATCGAGTTAGAGTCGGGTGCGGCTCCGATTTCAAAGGCACTGTATCGCATGGCACCTTTCGAGATGGATGAGTTGAAGAAGCAGTTGAGTGAGCTTCTTGAATCGGGGTATATTCGATCGATCGCTTCGCTTTGGGGCACACCGGTCCTGTTTGTGCAGAAGAAGGATGGTTCACATCGTTTATGTATCGACTATCGCGAGCTGAACAAAGTGACCATCAAGAACAGGTATCCCTTGCCAAGGATTGATGACTTGTTTGATCAGTTCCAAGGAGCTGCGGTGTTCTCGAAGATCGACTTGAGATCGAGATACTATCAGCTCCAGGTGAAGGAGTCCGATGTCCCGAAAACAGCTTTTCAGATGAGATACGGACACTATGAGTTTGTGGTTATGCCCTTCGGGCTAACCAACGCATCGGCAGTGTTCATACAGTTGATGAACAAGGTTTTCATCGAGTATTTGGATAAGTGTGTCGTTGTCTTGATTGATGACATCCTTATCTACTCGAAGAATGAGGAATATCATGCGCATCATCTGCGTGTGGTGTTGGACGTTTTGAGGACCGAGCAACTCTATGCAAAGTTCTCAAAATGTGAGTTCTGGACGAAGGAGGTGATGTTTATGGGTCACGTGATTTCAGCCGAGGGGGTCCGTGTGGATCCACAGAAGATTGAGGCAGTGCTGGATTGGGCACCGCCTAAGAATGTAAAGGAGGTCCGTAGTTTCTTGGGTTTGGCTGGGTACTATTGTAGGTTCGTCGAGGGGTTCTCGAAATTGGCTCGGACGCTTACACAGTTGCTTCAGAAATCCGAGAAGTTCGTTTGGAATGACGAAAGACAGTCGAGTTTTGAGGAGCTGAAGAGGTGTTTGACTTTAGCCCCGATTCTAGTGTTGTTGTGTGGCAACGAGGGTTTTGCTGTTTATAGCGATTCTTTGGGTCAGGGTCTTGGGTGCGTGTTGATGCAGCACGACAAGACTATTGCTTATGCGTCGAGACAGTTGAGATCGTATGAGCTCAGCTACCCTACTTACGATCTAGAGTTAGCGGCAGTTGTGTTTGCGCTCAAGATTTGGCGTCATTATCCCTTTGGCTCTGCATGTCAGATTTTTACCGATCATAAAAGTCTGAAGTACATATTTACTCAGTAGGAGTTGAATATGAGGCAGAGGAGGTGGTTGGAGTTGACGAAGGATTATGACCTCGAAATCCTTTATCATCCTGGAAAGGCGAACATCGTGGCAGACTCCTTGAGTCAGAAACCTATTACGTTACGGACACTTGAGATACTTACATCTCAATCTGAGCTTCAGCGTGATTTGATCGATTGTTGAGATTTTGTTGCCAGGAGTTGTCGGGCAACTTTGTGCTTTAGAAATTTCGTCGTCGTAAATCGATGAAATTAAATTGAAGCAGTTGGAGGATCCAATGATTTCTCAAATCCGAGAGAATGTTCTTAAGGGGAAGTCTCCTGGGTTTGTGATTCACGAGGATGGTGTGTTGAGATTCCAGAATCGGCTTTGTGTACCGAACGACTCGGAAATGGTGCAGAGTATTTTGAGTGAGGCCAATGCTACGCCTTACTTAGTTTATCGTGGTTCGAGTAAGATGTACAAGGACTTGAGGAGGAACTTTTGGTGGAACGATATGAAGGAGGAGGTCGCACGGTTTGTAGCGAGATGTTTGACTTGTGAGCAGGTTAAAATTGAGCATCAGTGACCAGCCGAGTTGTTACAGTCGCTTCCCATTCCGGAATGGAAATGGGAAAATATTTCGATAGACTTCGTCACGAGCTTGCCGAGGTCGAAGTCTGGTATGAATATGGTTTGGGTGATTGTGGATCGTCTGACAAAGTCGGCACACTTTATGGGCATCAAGGATACTTGGGGTCCGGAAAGGTTGGCTCGAGTATTTATTGCCCAGGTTGTGAGGCTTCACGGTACTCTGAAGACTATTGTTTCGGAATGCTATGGCCATTTTGTATCGCATTTTTGGCAGGCGGTGCATAAGATGTTAGGTACTCATTTACGTCTGAGTACTTTTTTTCATCCTCAAACGGATGGGCAGTCGGAGCGCACTATCCACACATTTGAGGATATGTGCATGCTTGTGCTCTCGATTGGATCAGTGATTGGGAGGAGCATTTGCCGTTGATCGATTTCACGTACAACAATAGTTGGCACGCATCGATCAAGATGGCACCGTATGAGGCGCTTTATGGGCGGTGATTTCGATCGCCGATTTTTTGGAACGAGGCATCCGATTTGGTCGGGACCGAACCGGCTGTCGCTTTGGAGACAAGGAGGAAGGTGGAATTGATTCGGGAGAGGATGTTGTTGACTGCTCAGAGTCGACATAAATCTTATGCTGATGTTCGTCGTCGACCTTTGGAATTCAAGGTGGGGGACCACGTTTTGCTAAAGGTGTTACCGACGAGGGGAATTTTCCGCTTCGGGAAGAAGGGGAAGTTGAGTCCGAGATTTATTAGGCCCTTTGAGATTCTCGAGAGGGTTGGCGAGTTGGTGTATCGCTTGGCGTTGCCTCCGGCTTTGAGTCACATGAGGAAATTTGTTCCGAGTCGTAGTGATGTCATCGACTATGGTGAGATCGATGTCGCTGAGGATATTACCTTCGAGGAGCGTCCCTTGAAGATTCCGGAGCACCGTAAGAAGCGACTAAGGCATAAGACCATTCCGTTGGTCAATGTGCAGTGGTCGAGACATGGTGTCGAGGAGGTAACTTGGGAAACCGAGGATAACATGCGTGCTAGGTACCCCGAGTTGTTTGTTTCTTAAGTTTCGGGACGAAACTTGTTTTTAGAGGGGGAGAATGTAATATCCGCATTTTTCCTTTTTCCGGTAATTTTTATTTTGGTATATTTTTCGTTTTTAGTGACTCACCGTATAAAAATTTCGAGAATATTTAATACTGGACTTTTTATCATCCGAGCTTGTTTCGGACTTGTTTTACTCAATTCCACATTTATTGTCATTTCCGTCGCTATTTGGTTCGATTCTCGTAATCGTTGTTCGGAACCACCATGTCGGGGTTGCCGTAAATCCTTCTTATGTTATTATGCATGTTGTGAGCTTTCGTTTGGTGTTTTGATTGGGTATTGTGTATTTCGGCTATTTTGGGTCGTTTTGTAATTTCCCAAAATTATAGGGCAATCACTATCGTTGTCGTTTTCCGAACCTTTGGGTAGTCGGAATCGTGTTTTCTTTTAGCGTTTAAGTTTCGACTCGAACTCGTCGTTCGTGTGTCTTCTTCAGTCCGTTGTTTGGTGTCGGGTGCGCGTTGTTTTCATCCGGGGAAGAATTCGTCGTTTTCCATCTTTGAGTGTTGTTTGTACTACGGTCTGCACTCGTTAGCGCGCGCTAATTTTGTTGTGTAGCGCACGCTAATTTCATTGTGTAGCGTACGCTATATTCGTACTGTAGCGCGCGCTAATGATTCGAGTACACAAATAGCTTTGGGTTGGTTCTGCTCTCTGGACGAGCAGTTTAGCGCACGCTATGTCTGTGGATTAGCGCACGCTATTGTTGAGGCTTAGCGCATGCTAGGTGTGTTGCAGCGTGCGCTAATTCGGTATTCCAATTGAGACAGAATGTTTCTGGACTCTGGATGACGAACAGGTAGCACATGCTATAGCTCGATAGCACACGCTATAGCTCGATAGTGCGCGCTATGGGGGGCTGTTAACGCACGTTATTTTCGGGTAGCACACGCTAACGGGTCAGAACTGAAGTTCTGGACCAATTTTGGCTGGTTTGCGCGCACTAACCATAAGCCGTTAGCGCACGCTAAACCGTCTGGTTATATACCCGAGAGTTGACCTTAGACGCGTCTATTCCTCATTTCATCTTCTTCCCCCGCGGCTTGTGCGATCTATAGGCGATTTTGGGGCATTTTCTTTTTCCAATCATCTCGGTTATCATCTCCTTTGAATCCTTGGTGTAGACTAACAACATCTACTTGTGTTCTTCGTCTTTGATCTGAGGTAAGCTCTTAGGGGGGCGTTTGGTTCACAGAATGATTTTTGAATGAATGGAATCTGTCAAAGGAATTGGAATTTAGAAGGAATTGGAATATAATGTTATAAGGTTTGACCAAGTGTTTGGTTGACAGGAATGAAATGTAATCTACTTAATAAATTATAATTTGTCTGTTTGGTTTACCAAGAAATTGAAATGGGATAATGACAATTGACAAAAATACCCCCTCCTTTAATATATATATATATATATATATATATCTATATATATATATATATATTTTAAAGTATAAAATGTAATAAAATTCACATTTAATCTGAAAATAATGTAAAATATCATTGTTTGTTTTTCATTTTGGTAATTGAATTATAATGAAAAAAGTTCTCAAACCCAGTAACCTTTTTCGTCCTTATTAAGAACCCTCTTTCTTCCTCATCAGGGACGAGTCAAACAAATCGATAGATGCAAACAAATTGAGAGGCTTAAACAGATCACAGAAGAGGAATAGCAGATCCATGGACGGTTCCATCAATAAAGAAAAAACAAGCAGACGCAAACAGATCGAAAAAGAAGACCAAATCCATGAACGGTTTCATCGAGAAGGAGAAAAACAAACAGATCGAAGAACGGATCCATGAGCGGCATTAGCGCCATCGCTCAAGAATCAAAGCAAAAGAAGAAAACAACATCAGAAGAATCCCAATTGAGGTAAGAGGAAAACGGCGTTAGTTCCATCGCGATCCAGGATTGATTAAAAGAAGTGTAGTTCTAATCGAAGTAAAAGAATAAGACAACATTTTGGAAGGGTTGATTGGTGGAGAAGTCCAGAGTCTTCCATCGATGAATAGAAAAACCAGGGGAAATAGGAGTCGGATCGATAAAATCATATGGTAAAGAAATGTGTTATTTGATGTTATGTTATAACGAGGGTAGTTTTGTCATTTTCAAAATCTCGTCCGGAGTTCTATGATCCAACGTTCCTTGGAAGAACAACATGCAAAAACCATCCGAGATTCCTCTGCCCACTAACCGACAGCCTACAACTGATGAAGTAAAGGACTGGAGGAAAAATGAACTGATGAGATGCTTTGTTAAACTCACCAGTGAATCCTCTATGTTCAACAAGTTCAAGATGTTGGTGGATGCTGCAGATGAATTCACAAGGATGTTAGCAGAAAGAAAGATTCCTATGCAAATGCTGATGAAATCAAGGCACCTAAAAGGTGATCGGCTCACCC
Organism: Orobanche coerulescens; assembly: GCA_033398695.1. Taxonomy (NCBI): domain Eukaryota; kingdom Viridiplantae; phylum Streptophyta; class Magnoliopsida; order Lamiales; family Orobanchaceae; genus Orobanche; species Orobanche coerulescens. The sequence goes on along the minus strand of CM065812.1, from coordinate 129,929,343 downwards.
ACCCAGATGACTGGATACTTGCTTTCGACTAATCCGCTGAAGGAAGAGCTATCTACCGGGATCGAGGTAAGGATTCACTAGTCAATTGGTGGAAATGGACCAAAAATGATCCTGACAGGGGACCTTGGAGGCATTCTCAGTACATGAATTAGCTTGTCTGGCCCTTCTCACTGTATCTGTTCCTTAGGCTTATTATTGCAGTATGCACTTTTTCTGTATATTTTCTATTTCAAGAACTTGTGATTTTCCTTGATTATCAATAAAATTGGTTATCTTGAAAGATTACAGCTCGTAATCTACGCTTACTGTTTTAATTTTTAATTATGAATTTATTTACTACAAACAAACAAGTATAGAACTTGTCTTAAAGCTGTAAGAACTTGTCTTCGAACAGTTCATAGGTTAAGTTGTATCCAACTTGGACAAACACTGTAACATTGTGCCTGCACGCCAATCATAAGTCTAAAGTTGTAATATATATTCCTGTAGATGTTTTCAAATTCTTAGAACTTTTTTTTTTTGTTTGTTTTTTTTTTTCAAATTCTTAGAACTTGTCTGCGAGCAGTTCACATTTTTAGATTAAGTGCTGAAGATCGGATCATTCGACAGAAGACCAAGAGTCAGCCTCTCTGAATCAAGAAGTTTTGGCATTATTAAAAAGGGAGAAATTGTTGGGATAAACAACCCTGTTTTTATAATTGCCATCATACAGCAAAGAAGTCGAAAGAGTTAAAATGCTGCTAAATATGGAAGCTGTCTGGAATCTCCATACAGTCCTTTCATACAGCATGGAAGATCTCATACAGTCTATCCTACAGAGCCTACAGCTACAGCAAAAGACAATGCATTGGATACAGCAGTCAGGCTGTAAGATGTTTTACTTGGAAAAAGTAAAACACAGCCGGCAGGCTTGATTAAAGAGTGCTTTAAACCGTTGTGGAATACACTTTATTTATTCATAAAGTATTCACGGTTAAAGCGGCATTTATTGCTGATAGGACAACATTTAATGTAGCCAGAGTGAGACAAGTCTGAACGCGCTGAAGAGCATTTAATGCGAAGTCAAAAAGAATGTCTGGAGCATTAAATGCGACCTGCTTTAATTTAAATATTCAGCAAGCCGCCAATCAGAGACGTCAACATCTCACCTACCTGCAACGGCTATATTTATAGTGGATGCATTTTCCAAAGGTTATAAATACCCCCTAGCCAGAGGACTTACACACATATATACGAAGAACATATATCGCGGAAGCTCTGACAGATCACTCTGGCGTTATAGCGATTACTACATATATATTTCGTGAGCATACAACAAGTAATCAAGCGAAGAAATATACAAGTCATCAACGTAAACAGCACAACATACAATGAGTGTTCATCAAAGATATAGCTGTTGTTTGAGATTTGTTCTACCGTTACCTTTGAGTTAATCATCATCCCTGTGTGGACTGAGGACCTGTGTGTATTCCGACCTGTGTAGTAAGAATAGCATTGTAGACGAAGCTTCAAACTGTGTGTGAAGAAGCGAGTCAAGGAAGAGCTCAAGCCAATTTGTGTGAACGGCAAAAAGCTTTGGTCCCTGTATCAATCTGTGTGAATGATACAGAGACAGGTTTAGTTATAGTCACGTAATTGTGTACGTAGTGATTATAATAAACGTTTTACTCCTCTGTGGAGGACCGGTGGCCGTAGAGGGGTTTACCTAGAACCACTTTAAACTATGTGTCATTTACCTATTGTCTTTACTGTTTTCATAACTGTGATTTATCAAGTATACTGCCAAAACCCTGCACGCACTGAGCAAACAGGAGAACGCATAGTTGCTATATTTAAAGAAACTCACACCTAAACTTCTTCTATGCAAACTATCTTCGAATCATACAAATTACTGTGCTTCTATATCCTAGCTGTCATTAGTATACTTAGTGGCCAACACACACCAAGTGCTCTTCTCCTTCAGCAATGAATCCCTCTGGTTGGTGCATGTAGATATTCTTGTCTAGACTCCCATTCAAGAATACAGTCTTGACATCCATTTGCCAAATCTCCAGATCCAAATGCGCAGCTATAGCTAAAAGAATCGGGATTGACTTAAGCATGGCTACCGGCAAAAAGGTTTCATCATAATCGACACCCTCTTTCTGAGTGTAACATTTCGTAACAAGCCTCGCTTTGAAGGTATCAACCTTTCCATCACCTCCTTTCTTTCGCTTGTAGACCCACTTACTCCCAATGGCTTGTACCCCATCAGGTAGTTCCACTAGCTCCCACACTTGATTGGAATACATAGATCCCATTTCCAATTTTATTGCTACTTTCGAGGAGTCAGCATCTTTATCTTGGATTGCCTACTTGTAAGTCCAGGGATCTGATTCATCTTCGCCTGGGATTGAGTCCGAAGACTGTCCCATGTCTATGAATCATTCCGGTTGAGGAACAACCCTCCCACTACGATGGGGCAAATCCTGAGTTGGTGTAAGAGTCTCAAAATCGATACGTGATGCAGTGTTAATTTGCGCTTGTACGATTAGTATATATGGAGTCTCGCCCTTCAACTCTTCCAAAATTATTTCGCTCATGGACTTGTGACTATTCATATAATCCTCTTCCATGAATCGGGCATTGATGCTAACAATGACCTTCTGATCCTGAGGACTATAGAACAAGCCACCCTTCGTTCCCTTAGGATATCCTACAAACACTCGTACTTCTGTATGAGATGCCAGCTTATCAGCTTCCTTATTCAGCACATGTGCTGGATTACCCCAAATCCAAACATGTCCTAGATTGGGCTTTCACCCACTCCACAGTTCTATGGGTGTTTTTGGAACTGATTTCGAAGGCACCAGGTTTAGAATGTACGCCGATGTTTCCAAGGCATACCCCCAGAACGAAATAAGTAAATTCGAACAATTCATCATTGATCTAACCATTTCTAAAAGAGTTCTATTCCTTCTCTCAGCAACACCATTTTTTGTGGAGTTCCCGGTGCAGTGATCTGGGACGAGATCCCCACATTTGCCAAGAAATCCAAAAACTCTCCACTAAGGTATTCGCCACCACGATCAGATCGTAGTGACTTGATACTCTTCCCATGATGCTTATCTGTTTCATTCTTGAAGTCTCTGAACTCGTCAAAGGCTTCAGACTTACGTCACATCAAATAGATGTATCCATATCTCGAATAATCATTATAAATGTCATGAAGTATTCGAAACCACCCCTATCCTGGACATTCATTGGACCACATAAATCCGTATGAACCAATTCCAATACATTCTGAGCATGGTTTCCCTTGGTCTTAAAAATCCTTTTGGTCATCTTACCTTCCAGACAGGATTCACAAATTAGAAATGACTCAACTTGGAGGTCATCCAACGAGCCATCATCTACCAATCTTTGAATCCTCCTAAGGTTTACATGACCTAACCGTAAATGCCACAGATATGTTTGTTTTACGCTCGAAGGTTCTTTTCTCTGTTTAGGTTTAGACAAAGAGTTAAGCGATTTGTGTTTATACATGGGAGTTTGTGTAGTATTAATGATATACAGTCCATTAGTAAAAATACCTTTGTAAATATATTCACCGTTTCTTCTTCTAACAATAGCACCATCATTAAAAGAAACTGAATAACCATCAAAATTTTAATTTAGAAACCGAAATTAAATTCATTCTAAAATCCGGTACTAATAATACATTATTGAGTACTAATATTTTATCATTAATTTTCAACTGCACGACTCCCACTGAAACAGTCAGAAGCCTGGAATAGTTGCCCCAGTTGATGGTGATCTCGCCCGCACTAAGTTGTGTTGGGTACCAAATCGGATATTTGCGCCGTTTTATGCGGAAGCGTAAATAAAATTGCAGGAAAAATAAATCACACAAGGATTTATAGAGGTTCGGCTATTAACGAAGCCTACGTCCTCTCTCGATGTATCTTTTTCCTTAGGCTTAAGATCAAAACCTCTACGTCTCTCTTCTATCGGTCGAGGGATTACCGTTACAAGCTCGTCTTCTATCGGTCCGAGTAAAACCGTCTTTCCTTTTCTATTGGATAAGGAATCAACCACTCTAGCTTTCTATGGGTACTAGATAAACCTCACTAAGATAGCGATTGTGATTCTAACAATGCCGGATCCTTGATCCTAATAACACCGAATCAAATCGTATCTTTTTCTTTTTATCGCTCGTGTATGATCTTGTGTATAACACTCAATCACTCTTAATTAAGCTCAAGAACAACAACTATAATGTTTACAATGATATAACACGTATGTATGCTTTTCTCAATGTTGTTGTATGGAATAATACCAACTCCTTGGTATTTATAGCCTTCTTCCTCCTTACTAGCCGTTGCTGCCAGTTGACTAGCTAGCGTGCGCTAGCCTTCCTTCTTAGCGTGCGCTATCGCACATTTTTGCTCTAGCGTACGTAAAGGATTGCATGTAGCGTGCGTTAATCACTTTATATTTCGATCCGGTAGCTCACGCCTTAACGATTAGCGTGCGCTACCACTTCCGTTGTAGCGTGCGCTAAAACAAAATATCCCTTGCATGGATTGTCAAAGTGACCGTTTGATAAGCAGACTTAGACCTGCTTATCCCAACGTTCGGATTGACGATTCAAACATCTTAGCGTGCGCTAATCATCCTTTGTAGCGTGCGCTAATAATAGAGGGTAGCGTGCGCTAATAATAGAGTGTAGCGTGCGCTATCCATCTGCCGACTTCACCGCGGCTTACTTCGATACTAGGTGGAATGCGGTGACTCCTCGTTAGCGTGCGCTAACATATGTCCCTTAGCGTGCGCTAATGCGATCCAGTTGCAATTTTTGCGTCTTAAATGCTTCGCCGTTTTGCTTCGCCTTGATGTTGTTTTGTAGTTTAGCAACTTTAATCATCAAAACATAAATTAAATAATGTGTGGAATAAATATTCCAACAATCTCCCCCTTTTTGATGATTACAAAACAACCCTTGAATTGAATAATCTGTAAAAAATAATATATGTATATTTCTACGAATCAAAGTTTTCGGCTTTGATCGTTTCGTTAGTTTCTCCAATTCTTTTCTTTTTCTTCTTTTTCGACTTCTTCATTTTTCAACTCCGTCGTTTTTCGTTTTTCAATTTTTTTCAATTCCCCCTATTTGTATGCTTTTCTTTTCTTTTCGACTTCTTCGATTTTTCTCATTTTTATCTCCTCTTCATCTCCATTCATATCTTTCTCCCCCTTTTTGTCTTCATCAAAAAGTAAAAAAATATAAAGAATACCAAATGAAATAAATATGCATGATACCAATTTATGCATTAATAAGGGTATAAACTCCCCTTGAAAATATTATTTCCTTCTCCCCCTTTGTAAAATACCATTTATCAAAATTTATTTTTGGGGATCCAACCGATAGTTGGTTTTTCTTTTGAAACATAGACGATGTTTGAAACGTTTGTTCCTTTAGGAACCTAAATCTTTTTAATTTTTATCGTCCGTTTTGGGCTTTTGCAATTTGAAATGTGATGCCCAATTTTCAAACATTTTTCACAATGGGGTATATTGAAATTAACGGATTCGTTTTTCAAACGAGTTTTGAATCCTAACCCCTCTTTATTCAAAGTAAACTTTTGAACGCCAAGCATTTGTTCAAATTTCTCGTTTCCGCACGAGAATTTCTTTGTCAAAGATTTAAGCTCGGTTTGGATTTTAGCGAGATCATTCTTCAAAATATTTTCATTTTCAATGCATTTCGAATGATCGATTTCGACAAATTTCCCTTTTTCAAGTATTTTGGAATTTTCAATTTCCAAAGTTTTATATTTAGACTTGAGGGATTTAATTTCATTTAAAGCATTTTTATAGTCCGTATGTAATAATTCGAATGCTTCAAAAAGTTCGTCGTAAGAATTACTTACTTGGATTTCGACGTCGCTATCGTCGAATGAACTCCGGGCCATGAGCGCGAGATTATTTTGATCAAGAAAATCTTCATCGGGATCTTCGTCGCTCCATGTTGCGATTAGAACCTCCTTTTGCTTTACTCGACAGTTCTTAGCAAAGTGGCCTGGTTTACCACATAATCGGCAAGTGTTGTCGAATTTCTTAGGTTCGCCCGCTTGAATGTCCTTCTTTCTCTGGTTTAATAAGTGTTGGAACTTATTAATATTTTTGGCATAATATGCCATTTCTTCGTCACTTTCGTCCACCGGGGTTTCTTCTTTCTTCTTCGACATTTTAGCCTTGAAGGCTATCGACCTCTCCTTCGGTTTCGGTTTGGCATTCCGAGATTTTAGAACAATCTCGTAGTTGATAAGAGAACCAACGAGAGCACTAAAATCGATAGTATTTAAATCTTTTGATTCCATTATTGCCGTAACCGTACCGTCCCATTCTCGAGGTAGTGATCGGAGAATTTTCTTTACTTTCTCACTACTCGAAAGTGGTTTTCCAAAACATGCTAATCCATTAGTGATGACCGAAAATCGGTCGAGCATAATCGAGATGGATTCATCGTCCTTCATTTGGAATAATTCATAATCGTGAAGGAGCATGTTTATCTTCGTCTCCTTGACTTGAGACGTACCTTCGTGTGTTACCTCAAGCATTTTCCAGATTTCTTTGGCACTATCACACGATGATATCCGGTTGTGTTCTTCCGGATTTAAGGCACAATAGAGAAGTTGAGTTGCCTTACAATTATAGTGGTCGTTTTTCCAATCGGAATCGTCATATTCTTCGAAGGTTTTGAGCGTACCGTTGGAATTTGTTGGAATTTTCGGACCAAGACAAATCACCTTCCAAAGCTCGATGTCATATGCTCGGATGAATATAGACATCTTCTTCTTCCACGTCATGAAGTTTGAGCCATCAAAAAATGGTGGTCGGTTGAGAGCAAGGCCTTCGACGGGACCCATTTGAAACGCCATTGGATCTTTTCTCCTCGGATGTTAAGCCGCGTATTGGAGTACCGCTCTGATACCAATTGTTGGGTACCAAATCGGATATTTGCGCCGTTTTATGCGGAAGCGTAAATAAAATTGCAGGAAAAATAAATCACACAAGGATTTATAGAGGTTCGGCTATTAACGAAGCCTACGTCCTCTCTCGATGTATCTTTTTCCTTAGGCTTAAGATCAAAACCTCTACGCCTCTCTTCTATCGGTCGAGGGATTACCGTTACAAGCTCGTCTTCTATCGGTCCGAGTAAAACCGTCTTTCCTTTTCTATTGGATAAGGAATCAACCACTCTAGCTTTCTATGGGTACTAGATAAACCTCACTAAGATAGCGATTGTGATTCTAACAATGCCGGATCCTTGATCCTAATAACACCGAATCAAATCGTATCTTTTTCTTTTTATCGCTCGTGTATGATCTTGTGTATAACACTCAATCACTCTTAATTAAGCTCAAGAACAACAACTATAATGTTTACAATGATATAACACGTATGTATGCTTTTCTCAATGTTGTTGTATGGAATAATACCAACTCCTTGGTATTTATAGCCTTCTTCCTCCTTACTAGCCGTTCTTTGCCCGGTTGACTAGCTAGCGTGCGCTAGCCTTCCTTCTTAGCGTGCGCTATCGCACATTTTGCTCTAGCGTCGTAAAGGCTTGCATGTAGCGTGCGTTAATCACTTTATATTTCATCCGGTAGCTCGCCATACTTGATTAGCGTGCGCTACCACTTCCTTTGTAGCGTGCGCTAATCCAATATATCCGTTGCATGGATTGTCAAAGTGACCGTTTGATATGCTGACTTTGACCTGCTTTTCCCAATGTTCGGATTGACCAGATTCAAACATCTTAGCGTGCGCTAATCATCCTTTGTAGCGTGCGCTAATAATAGAGGGTAGCGTGCGCTAATAATAGAGTGTAGCGTGCGCTATCCATCTGCTGACTTCACTGCAGCTTACTTCGATACTAGGCTGGAATGCAGCTGACTCCTCGTTAGCGTGCGCTAACATATGTCCCTTAGCGTGCGCTAATGCAGTCCAGATTGCAATTTTTGCGTCTTCGTCTGCTTCGCCGTTTTGCTTCGCCTTGATGTTGTTTTGTAGTTTAGCAACTTTAATCATCAAAACATAAATTAAATAATGTGTGGAATAAATATTCCAACAAGTTGCTTGGTTACCTGAAAACCATGCTAGTCAAAGCAAACATGATCAGTGGAGCCTGAATCAACTATCCACGAAGTGGAAGAACAAGCTGCCAAACATGTTTTGACTACTAGTGCACGCGACATACCTTTCTTAAGAGCAGGGCAGTCCGCTTTGAAATATCATTTCTGAACGCACTTGTAGCACTTTTCCTTTGGCTTTTTGTCCGCCTCAAGATGGGGAGCTTTGCTCTTTAGTTGGAAGTGCAATATTATTGCCCAAGATACGAAGCATATTGAGTCAATCACTTTGACTCTCACCCAGGGTAAATCAAAATAACAAAATATTATAAATACATAATTAAATATTATATACTTAGAATTAAGAAATAATAATTATCCGTATTTATGTTCTTCTTACAGTGAGTATAGAAGACACTATGTCACTTCGATCCAGTTCAACGTATGCAAATACGCTAATGCTAATAGTCAAGACCAACTAATCTAAAGCATACACTACAACCTTTCATATAATTTGTCTAATAATTATATAGCTTGTGAACTATTATATTATTTTATAAGGCGTCGATAATGTGATCTTCCGTGTAACACCAACACACCACATTATATACAATATAAAATAATTTGACATTTTATTTACATGACCATCACGTGAATAAATATGCAAAATACGTGATTAAATAGAATTAATATTCTCATAGGTAGTTACAGGGAAATAAGGTAATACAAGCATAAAGTATGCTTTGCAGTATACAACCCTAAAAATCTATTCTGCATGCACGAAGATCATAAGATCATCGTTGCTTTACAAGTATACTTCATTGAAGACGAGTTCATTCAGGAAGGTGGCGCAGGTAGAAATATTTCTTTAGAAGAAATAAAAGAAACACCAAATGAAACACTTGTACAAGATATTGAAAAGAACCTTCTGAAACACACACACAACCTTGTAAGTCTAGTAGAGCTTCTCATTTACCTGACAGGTATGGCTATCTGCATCAAGAGGAGCTGGGTCCTCATGAGATAACAGAAAGTAGCCAAGAGAATGATCCATGTACATATGACCAAGCGATGGTAGATGTTGACTCCGCGAAGTGGCGAGAAGCTATGGAAGCTGAGATAGACTCTATGCATGCTAATCAGGTCTGGACTTTAGTGGATCATCCTAAGGGTATGGTGTCTATTAGAAATAAATGGATCTACAAAAGAAAGAGTGATGGAGATGGCAAGGTTGATACCTATAAGGAGAGGCTTATGGCAAAATGTTATTCCCAAAAAGAGGGAATCGATTATTTTGAGACCTTCTCACTTGTAGCCATGATTAAGTCTATTCGTGTGATGCTTGCCATAGCAGCCTACTTAGATTATGAAATATGGCAAATGGATGTGAAAAACGGCATTCCTAAATGGATTCTTCGAGGAGGAGATTTACATAGAACAGCCTAAGAAATTCATATCTGAAACTAATATTCATAAAGTATGCAATCTTCAGCGTGCCATTTATGGACTGAAGCAAGCTTCGCAAAGTTGGAATCTTCATTTTAACTCGACAGTCAAAGAGTTTGATTTTGTCCAAAATGAAGAGGAACAATGTATTTCCATGAAGGTTAGTGGGAGCAAACTTGCGTTTTTAGTACTATATGTGGATGACATTCTACTTATAGGAAACGACGTAGAAATGCTCAGTTCTGTGAAAGCTTAACTTTCTAATGAGTTCTGAATGAAAGACTTGGTAGAAGCTACCTATATTTGGGCATTCGTCTCTACTTGGATAGAGAAAAAAGAATGTTAGGTCTTTCTGAAGCCCACTATATAGAAAAGATCCTAAAGTGATTTAGGATATAAGATTCTAAGAGAAGCTTCATACCTATGCGACATGGCATAAAACTCTCCTTAAAGATGTGTCCTTAAGTGAGTAAGATAGAAAGTAAATGAGTAAGATGCCCTATGCTTCGGCATTGATAGCCTCATATATGCTATGATTTGCACCAGACCAAATATTGCCTACACTATAAGCGTAGTAAGTCAGTTTCAGTCAAATCCATGGCAGGAACATTGGACTGCTGTAAAGAACATGCTTAAGTACCTGAAGAGGACTAAAGACTTGATTCTCACATACGGCGGTGGAGAACTAAACATGGAGGGTTATACAGATTCAGCTTTTTCGGGATACATGGATGTGAAGATGCCCACGTCAGGGTATATCTTTACTCTGAATGGTGGAGCAGTATCTTGGAGAGGTGCCAAGCAAAGCACGACTGCAATCTCTATATGTTAAGCCGAATATCAGGTAGCCACGAAAGCTAATAAAGAAGCTTTTTAGATTAAGAAGTTTATTGAGGAACTGTTTGTGGTCCCTGACGCAGAGAAGCCCGTGGCGCTATTTTGTGACAACGACGGAGCTGTTGCACAGGCTAAGGATCATAGGGATCACCACAACATCAAACATATTGAGAGAAAATATCATTTTGTTATGGAAATGGTTCATAAAGGGAATGTTATACTACAGAGAGTAGACACGGCAAATAACGTTGCTGATCCACTGACCAAGCCACTATCTCAGATGGTCTTAGAGCGACATCTGGAGAGTATGGGTGTTAGATACCATAGTTTGTGACATTGAGTACAAGTGGGAGATTGTTAGGAATATACCCTCGAATGCCACCCAGAGGATGAGAGAGTGAGAGCATTTTATTGTAATTCTGAATATTAAATTAAATAAGACATTTATTATTTCTATATTATTTTATATCACTGGCATTGTGGTTTGGTATATAGAATAATAGCCCTTGCATTTGAGAGCAAACATTCCACTCTTTATGGAGATAAGAAGATAGTCACTAGAAGTGTTTAAGGTTCGAATGCTTAACTGGTTCGCAAGTCGACTAAACTTAATTGGGCAGTAAGTTTAGACAAGACTTGTATAACGTGTGATTTGACATGTAGAGTGCCTCTCTTCACTAAAGGTTAGTGGGAGCACACGTTATAGGTGTGGTGATGGGATTAGTATACTCGGACACGACTCACCTCGATTCAGTCATATGGATTTCACTCTGGGATAATCAATGACTTAATCGAAAGGTTGTCGTAGGTATACGTGAACGTTTAACTTGAGGATTCAGTAGGAGATGTGCTTGTGACATTAAGTTAGTCATTATAGTAGTCTGATCTAATCACCGGTTGGTAGGGGCAACCTCGAAATGCAATTTAGTGGACAAGTAGCAATCTCTATTGAACATCAAGATAGGATTCTTTCTCCTGTAAGTAAGTAGGTAAATGTCCTATGCGGTTAATGGAAAATGAGACCATAAGTCTTTGGCCAAAGCATTTAGAGCTAGTTATATTTGATACACGAGAGCTCGGTGATCTCAATTTGCATTAACAAATGCATAGAGTGAAGTTATAATAGGGTTTGACATTACCGTGACCATAATACTTGATCGGGACATATGATTGAAGGGTTTATATGTATAAGGTATTCATAACGTAAATGGTTTGGAATGATCACTATCATCCCTTCTCGGTTGGGTTATAGTATGAGCCATTGGACTGGCTAAGTGTTACTCACACTCTTTGGTTCCTCCCATTCCCAACTGAGACGAACCTATGGATTCGCGGCACAGGATAGATGACAGATTAAATTTAGAATATTCTCTCGAATATTAGACATTAGATGTCTAATTTACAATTAATGGATAATTGTTATTTAAATTTATTAGATAAATTAAATTGATCTAGTGAATTAAATAAATAATCAATTTCATATTATTTCTTATAGAATTAATATTTAATACAATTAATTAATTAATTAATTTTACTAATATTGAAACATACCAAGGTTTATCTATCGGGTTAGATACACGAGGTCCATTTCACAGAGTGAAACTAACCAACTCCCTTTTTTTCACTTGGCCGTCCCACACATTATTATATATTTTGGTGGTGTTGACCACTTCATATGATATATTTATTAATGGGATTTAGAACGAAGGAAATTTAGGAGTTTAAAAGATATATTCCAATGCTAGGTTTCCATTGATTGCTTGGGTTAATTGGATTTGATTTTAGTTGAAGTTCTAATAATCTTCTCAATATGATGATCCCATGAGTATTTTAAAGTCCTGCTCGAGAGGCATTAAAATGTAGATTAAATGACCTATAATGATGTCTCGTTCTATCATAGATTATCTAACTCTAGAAAGCTCACAAGACCATCAGTTCTTCATAATCAATCACTGACTCTCGATCTTGTAATCAATTATGTCAACTCCTTGAGACATGTTAATGCCCTCATCTCTCGAATTACGTGCAATTAAGTTAAACATGTAAAAATATTGATCAGATGATAAACATAAATTAAAACCAAATAACTGAGAGGGAATCGAAATAATAAATATATATGCCTGGAATCTAACGAAATAGCCGGAGATAGCTAAACAAAAATTCATAGATAAATTACTCATAAGCATGATAGAACTATGGCAAATGATAAAAGAGAAACAAAGAAACAAAGAAGATAAAACTCAGATGATAGATGCTCTCTCGGTCTTGATTTAATCCTCGTACTTGATCTATCCTGGATGCCTTCAGTTCCCTCTTGATGGTGTTTTTAGCCCCCTCCACCCTTCTTAGACTTGATTATCCCAAAAATTGGCCTTTGGAGTCCTCTTATACCTGTCGTTTATGGCTGTTAAAACTCATCAAATAAGGAAATCAGCAACGCCCAGTGACTCAGCCATGTCAAATGACACTACGAGTGCCAAACTACTCCAAAATATTTATTTTTATTTGTACTGAAGCACGATCGGGGCCATGGCCATGTCATTTGAGATGCTCGGTGTCGTTCGTCCAAATGCAATTAAATGTCGTCTATTTAGCTTTATTTTTCGGTCTTTTTCAGCTCGTTCTCTCGTATGTGCATCACCTGCTATGTGCCGGGGGTCAGGACTTCGTTCATGCTTGATAATGGCCTTAAAAATCCTGTAATCACAATGAAAAACACCAAAGTGTAATCTAGTCCAACAAACGGATAACTATGTAGGTCATAAGTACAAGTATAGAGGGGGTGAATAGACTTGTAAAATCTTTTGCTGAAAATAACTTGTTTGAAACAAACACAACTGTAATATAGAGCGACTAAGATAACTTGGCTAATTTTAGTGCAGTTAAGTTCAGTTTAGATATCAGTTGTAAAAATATTTTGCGGAAGACAGCTGACTTTAAATGCTACAGTTAAGATGAATGCAGCAATTAAGTATGATGTTAAAAACAATAAATCACACAATACTTATAGTGGTTTCAGATGTGGGGTAATCCTCTACTAATCCAGTTTTCTCTAATCCAATTGGAGATGAATTCACCATAACTTTCAACCAGTGATACTTTGTTACAATGAATCTAGTTGCTACAGCTTTCAACCAGTGCAAACATGTGGCCGTTGCAACTCCTTCCCTTGGTTGCTTAACACCTCTTGATTGAAAACCCTTGAATGTCTTAACAACTCTCAAGTTGCCTATTACCTTACAATCAAGAAGCCGTGGATGTTTTACAACCTTCTACTCTCAAGAACCTCGTTCAAGAAAGTATCCCATACTCAAACTTAAAGACAATAGTTTATGTCTTCTCCAACTTCAAAGAACTTCTCATGATTTTAATCTTAAATATCTTTGTTTTTTCACTATGCTTTAACAAGGAGTGTAATGCTTGTTTGCTTTCTTTGCTTTGATTGCTTGGAGTATTAATCGCAGCATACTTCTGCTCAAGTGCTCTTCCGATATTTATAGTATGATTCTTGAGCTCTTCATAGCTGTTGCATTTCTGAATAAAGAGTAGAGTTCATTGTCTCGCTTTTCATATCTTTGCATGGCTTTGTCTCTTTCTTCAAATCCGACCTTTTGAAGATGTAGGATCGCTAGGCTGTTTTTCTTTGATTACTATATTCGAAAAGTCCAGGGGGCGAATCTCGACGAATATTCTTTTCCTTAAATTCTGGGAATCAATCGCCTTGTCTTCTTGGGTTTCTTTACGTCTGCATGTGATTTGCCTCTGCTAACATGGACACAGATGTCGTCTAGACTCGACTGAGATTACTTCTTGGCTGTTTGTCTACCCTGTCAAACCCGACTGATGTATCGGTCAAACTCGGTTGATATTTCATCTCGATGAAAGTCGGCTGATATTCGGCTGTTCCACACTTGGTAAAAATTCTGTCTTAGAAAAACTCAGTTGTACTTTTGTCTTAGTCAAACCCGGATGATGTTTTGTCTTGACCAAAACCCTACTGATGTTTTACCTTGTCAAACTTAACTGATATTTCCTTTGACCAAAACTTGGCTAATGTTTGAATGTTCTATACTTGGCCAAAATTTAACTGATCAATATGATCAATACATAGCCTAATCTTTTTTAAACGCCAATAGAATATACTCATTTGGTTCTTCTTTGCAATGCTAAGTACTTAAACATACATTTGAAATAAACTTCGAATATAGGGATGACATCATCAAAATCTCAAAAGAGTATTCCTAACCAATTCCCCCTATTCTGATGATGGCAAAACTTAAAGTTTCAAATATAATCAAGTCATCACACACAAACAAAATAAGCTAAAATAAAGCAAACTTAGTCTGTTTGAGAGAACCAAGAATTATCATTCGGATTGACTGTATACTTTTATAATTTGGACCTTTTAACATACTACAGTTCATTTTGAAAGATAAAAGAATTACAGTCTAACTCCTCCCTCTTCCTCTTCCTCTGATTTTTGCTCGAGGGAGTGATTTCAAGGGCTTAGCTCCAATGGGTCTTATCACCACTGGGATCAGCCCATACTTCTTCTTTACTAATGTGAATGAAAATTCCCGGTCTTCAAGAGAGGTGTATTTGTTCTTGATGCAGACTTCTTTAATTTCCTCCTAAAGTGCTTTATCATCCAGCTTTCCGTTGATGTCAGTTGGAGGATCTTGTGGTCTTAAGTAGGGAATCCTTGGGTATGCATTGAAGTCCTCTTCATCTACCTTCTTCAGAATTTCCCACAAGTTTGCCAAATTCGTCTCCATGTAGTCAATGAAGATTTGCTCAGGAGTACAGTTGGGATCTTGGAGGATTTCCAAAATGTAATATTTTTCTATGAAGTCCTTCTTTTGTAATCCCCATTTGTCTCCATCTTCTTTTGGGATGAATTCCTCCACATAGTACAATTCTTTGCCTCCCCAGCTAAGTTGTTGATCTGATTCCTTCCTGGTTCTCTTTTTCTTTCCTGCAGGGGCTTCTGGAGGTTTAGCTGTGCTCTTCCTTTTCTGAGAGCTTGAAGCTTCAGGATAGTGAATGACTTTAAGATTTACACTTCTCGGAACCACTGCTAAAGACTCTTACTTCCATTTGGTTCCCATCACTTTCCCCTTTTTGTCAACATCAATTGTCTGAGCTAGCTGTTCTTTCATCTTGGTCATGAAGTATTGCATGCCAAGGGGCATCTGACGGATGTAGGTGGTGGGGAAGGATCCTTCTTATTAAGCAGGGATCCATATTCTTGTTAAGTTCTATGAGACGTGGTTCAACCTTGGTGGCCAAAATATTTTCTACAGTTTCTTCCACCATCTTGCGGATCAACTCAGTCAGGTTGGAGGGTAATTGAAATGCAGTTGCCTCTTGCTGGTGTGGTTTTTCAGTTGAGTTCTCAGGTGCAGCTGATTTTTCAGCAGGAGGAGGATTGTCAGATGTATGTTCCCCCTGCTTCTCTGTCTCTTCAGCTTCGATTTGTTCAGCTGAACTTGCTCCTTGATCAGGTCCACCCTGATCCTCATCATGATCAGAGTCGGCCTGGTCATCTTTCTTTTCTTCCTCTTCTTTTTCTTCTTCTTCTTCTTCTTCTTTTTCTTCTTCTTCCTCATATTTTTATTCTTCTTAATCTTTAGTCTCTTTTTCAATTCCATCTTTTTCTACTTCTTTTTCTTCAACTCCAACAAATTTCTCATTTTCAACTTCTTCATCAAAATCTTTTCCTTGAGCTACCCCTTCTATAACACATAGAATTAATTAGTCCATGTTTGATTTGAAGTTGTCCATGAACCAATTTTCATATAATAACAAACTCATTTCAGTTTCTTTGCAGGAACCTTGAATGAGTTGTTCAGTAGTAAAAGGGGAGTCCCAACCACTCCCACCACTAGTTCCTTCAGAGCATTGAAACTAAGAGTCTTCAATCTCTTCCAGTCCTTGTAAGCAAAAACAATTGAAAGCTTGTTAATGTGCTTTTTTACAGACTTAAGTTGTTTCTTACTGAGGTGGAATAGATTGTTTTCCTTGATATTGAATTTGTAGTGAATGCCTGTTTTCTCAATGACTTCTTCAGCTTCTTCCTCCTTAGGGATGCTGGGAAGTTCAGGTAATGGTGCTTCAGGAATGAGTTCTTCCTGTTCTTAGAAAATGATCAGTTCTGTGGACTGATCTGTGGGTGTTGTGGATGTGATGATTAGAGTTGCAGCTGGGGTTGAGGATATTTCAGGTTTGTCAGATGGGTGACCTTCAGTCATGTTTCTATCTGATGATTCAGAGGAGTAATCTACCAGTCTCTTTGTATCTTTGACGAAGGTTCAGGAGATGATGTAACTTGAATGTTTTCTTCCTTTTCGGAAGACTTTCTCTTCCGTTCCTGAAGACTTTGGATAGGGGGAAGTCGTCACTAACTTAATTTTCTTCAACTGCAAGTGCAGGTGACATTTCTTCAAGTGCAGCTGGCTTTTTTCTTCAGGTGCAGCTAACTTTTTGGACAAAATGTTAGCTGCTGTGATCTCAGCTAAGGTCAGTTTAGGTCTGGAAATCTTAGTTGCAGGTTGAATGACTGCGACTGATGCCACTTCATTCCCATCCTCTGAACCGGTTACTTCCTTGTAATATGATGTTCCTGATTTCATCTTAGCAAGCATTTCTATGGCTCTTGGTTGCTGTTTTGAAAACTGAGCCAGTACATTGAGGTCCAAATGACCAAGATGTTTGCTGCTGTGTAAGGTCTCTGCTTTTCCTTTGGCTTTTCCCAAAAATTCAATAATCCAGTTTATTTGAGTGCCGAAAGCTAATTTCTGGCTAAATTTCTTGTTATTGGAATCCCAGCTGGCTTTATTAACTTCTATGACTAACTGCCTGAATATGTAGTCAGGCCAGTTAATCCTCTGCTTCTGCATCATAGGGTTAGGAGTATGCCCTCGAATGCCACTCAGAGGATGTTAGAGTGAGGGCATTGTACTTGTTATTATGTAAATCATTATCAGAAGGCAATTGTATGTTTCTTATTTACTGGTAGTCACTGGCATTCCTGACTCGTAAATATATAGAGAGAGAAACTAGTCCGTGTATTTGAGAGCAAACATTCCACTCCTTATTGGATAAGGGGATTAGCACTGGAAAGGTTTATGGCTCAAATACTTAATCGTTCGCAAGTCGATGAAACTTGACTGGGCGTTAAGTTTATGTGAAGACTTGTATGACGTGTTCTTTGACTTGGAGAGTGCCTGTCGTCACTAATGGTTAGTTGGAGCACACATTTTAGGTATGCTAATGGGATTAGTATACTCAAACCGACTCACCCTCGATTCATCACACGACTTTCACTCTGGGACAATCAATGACGGAATTTATAGGTTGTGATAGGTATTCGTGAATCTTCGACTTGAGGATTGAGTGGGGATGTGCTTGTGACCTTAAGATCTTCACTAGAGTAGTTCTACCCAGAAAACCAAGAGGTGGGGGACAACCTCGACGTGCGTCCTGACGGACAAATAGCAGGTTCTACTAAATACCAAGATAGGATTCTTTCTTCTATGAGTGAATAGGTATATCCTATGTGGTTATTGGCAGATGAGATCATAAGTCTTTGGCCAAAGCATTGGAGCTAGTTGCATTGGATACACGAGAGCTCGGTGATCTCGATTTACATTAACTCAAACATAGCATCAAGTATAGATAGGGTTTGATTGATCGTGACCTTATAACTTGATCAGGACATTTGAAAGAAGAGTTTATACGTTTACTGGTATTCACGAAAGAATGGTTCTTGAATGATCCCTATCATTTCGTTCTCAGTAAGGTTACAGTATAGGTCGCGGGATTGGCTATGTGGTGCTATAACTCTTTAGTTCCTCCCATTGCTTACTGAGACGGACCTACCGAGTTGCGCATTATGGATATGACGGAATAATTTGAATTGGATCTTTTATTGTGAATTTTAGATATTGGATGTCTAATTTAATTTATTGGATAAATTAAATCGCTCAAGTGAATTAAATAAATTACTGGGAAATTAATTTAACTCATGAATTATTATTTCTTGGAAAAATAATATTTTGATATAATTGATTAATTAGATTAATCAATTGTATTAATTTTATTTGAGACGAACCAAGATGTATCAGTCGTATTGGATACACGACGGTCCGCTTCATGGACTGAAACGAACCGAATTCTTCTCTATTATTGTGTGGGATGCCCCACATCTTGAATCATCTTGGAAGATGACATCTGTCCCCATGGTTGCATGTGTTGAGGACTTTTCCTATCACTTGGGGACAAAAGGGGTGATAAGATGGGATCTTATTATGATCACCCTTAGGTGTGTAGGTTGGAGGCTTGTGTAGACTTTGTTATAAAACAAAGTTCATTCTCCACCATTGTACACAAAAAAATCGGCCAACACATTGAACAGATAGAGGGAGAGTTCATCTTGATATTCTTACACTCTTAGGGAGAGAAAGAAAAAGAAGAACAAAATTATATCACTTGGAGTGATCACAAAGTTGAGAGATTCATTTCCTACTACTCTTTTCTAGTCGTATCCTTGGAGGATAATCGAATAGATTATTGTTCCGGTCATCTCCCGGTGCGTGGCTAGTAGAGATGCGGTGCTTTAGGCGTTTGGATCATCGAGGGCTTGTCAAATCGTATTTACGGTCATCGGCATCAACCTCAACATTCAATCAAATGACTTCAAGGGTATGTCTTCATATCTTAGTTCTTACCCTTTTATATTCATATATACGTTGCATGATCGGTCCTCTTTAGGGGTTCAGTAAATTCGTATTTGCTTCCGCTGCGCCTTCGGTTTTGGCACTGAATCCCAACACATAGCCCCTATTACAGTGTATTTAGACGAAGACATTTGATCAAAACTCCCTGACATGCCCATGACGATTTTATTGGTCATGTCAATCAGGTATCTGAATTCTTTCTGCACATTCGATTTCCTGGCAGTGTTCTTCATTTTCATGGGTTAATCAGGTTTATCCACTGCCAGATGTCTAGAGGGTTTTGTTTCAGGACTTTGATTGCAATTCCACGGTTCTCCAGTTTGAAAGCCTTTGCTACAGTTTGTTGGGATATGAGGATGGGTTCGCCAAATATAGAACTCTTCATTCCCCTTTCAGTTACCTCGACTTCTTTATAGTAGCAGATGTTGGCTTCCTTGTAGAGTTCTGAGGGGTTGATGTCCAGATAGTGGTAAATACCATTTTTCTTCATATAAAGAATCAACTCCTCCATTAATAGTGAGTTGTTCGCCTCCATGAGCCTAGGAAGTCCACCATGATACTGAATATAATCTTCCCCTTCACTACCCTGAGGTTAATGTTCTTGAAATAAGTTGCCGCATCTATTTCTGTGATTTTTGAACATCTTTAGTGTAGCGAAGTTCTAGTTTTTGCTTTTCGGAAAATTAGGGTTCTTGCTTGAGAACTTGAAAAGACAATAGGTTTTTGTCATTTTCAATCATCTTAAATAGTTATTTTTTAAGTCGGTTTTAAAATTAATTAATTTCAAAATGGTGGTTCATGTGTCATGATTGGACAGCGTGATGTACACATGGTGTTACTGGGATCGTGCATATTTAACCCACATGTGATATTAAATACATGAATATTGAAAGGAATTAGAACTTAGATGGTTTAACGTTTGACTTCTGATACAACTGCATTTTTGATTCCTTGCTTTCTTGTATCAGATATGTAATCCTGGATGACTTTTTGAGCAGCTAGGTTTTTCATTCCTGGCTGTGATTTGGAGCAGCTCGGTTCTTCATCATGGCTATGATTCTGGTCAGCTAGGTTTCTGCATCATGGCTGAGATATGCATCAGCTAACTTTTTCGACCTTGGTTGAGTTTTGCATCAGCTAAGTTTTTCTACCCTGGCTGAGTTTTCTTCATCTTCTAGGTTTTCAGCTAGGCACTAGATTCCTAATCTAGAAGTCCAAGATCCCTGCTTAGCACAAGAAAGCTTTCTGGTGGTAAGGTCTTTGTGAAGATATCGGCAATTTGGTATTCAGTGTTGACTCTTTCCACCTTTACTCTTTTGTTAAGCACATGGTTTCTGATGACATGATTCTTGATGTCAATATGCTTTATTCTGGAGTGCATGACCGAATTGTTTGTTATAGTAA
Organism: Orobanche coerulescens; assembly: GCA_033398695.1. Classification (NCBI taxonomy): domain Eukaryota; kingdom Viridiplantae; phylum Streptophyta; class Magnoliopsida; order Lamiales; family Orobanchaceae; genus Orobanche; species Orobanche coerulescens. The sequence continues at coordinate 129,908,801 of CM065812.1, read as the reverse complement.
TTGCACTATTGTTGTCACACCATATTGGGACTTCATTTGCAACAATGTTGTAGTCCCTTAGCTATTGTCAGATCCATAGTATTTGAGCACAATAGCTACCTGCAGCTAGGTATTCTGACGCGGTTGTGAATATTGAGTTGGAGACCTATTTCTTACTGAACCAAGATATCAATCTGGTTCCAAGGAATTGACATGTTCCACTGGTGATTTTCCTGTTGATTTTACAGTCTGAAAGTCAGCATCAGAATATCCTGATAGTTCAAAATTGTCATCTTTTGGATACTATAATCCAACATTGATTGTGGATTTTATGTATCTGATTATTCTTTTGGCTGCTTCCTGATGGGACTGCTTTGGATTGGATTGAAATCTTGCACGCACTCCTACTGCATATGAAATGTCAGGTCTGCTTGCAGTGAGATATAATAGTGATCATATTAATCATCTGTAGTGGATTTGATTTACTGCTATGCCTCCATCGTCTGAGTCAATATGAAGAGATGTGCTCATTGGTACTCTCAGGGGCTTGGCTGACTCCACGCCAAATCTTTTGATCAGATCCCTTGTATATTTTGCTTGATTGATGAAGATTCCAGTTTCAACTTGTTTGACTTGTAAACCAAGAAAGAAGTTCAGTTTACCCATCATGCTCATTTCAAATTCTCCTTGCCTGAGATTTGAGATTTTTTCACACAGTTCAGGGTTTGTTGAGCCAAAAAATGATATCATCCACATATACTTGAACTAGTAATGTGTGGCCTTCATGTTTTATTCTGAATAAGGTTTTGTCCACCTTTCCCTTGCAGAATCCATTTTTTTCAAGGAATATGGATAGTGTCTCATACCAGGCTCTTGGTGCATGTTTGAGTCCATATAAGGCTTTTAAAGCTTGTATACTTTGTCTCCTTTGACAAATATAGGAGGTTGTTCAACATATACTTCCTCTTCCAGTACTCCATTGAGGAAAGAACTTTTCATGTCCATTTGATGTACCTCAAATTTCTTGAAGGCTGCATAGGCAAGAAACAACCTGATTGCTTCTAATCTTGCTACCGGTGCGTATGTTTCATCAAGATCTATTCCTTCGCATTGAGCATATCCTTTAGAAACCAATCTGGCTTTATTTCTAACAACAGCTCCATCTTCATCACATTTGTTCTTGTAAATCCATTTAGTGCCAATGACCTTCTTGTGATTTGGTCTATCAATGAGCTCTCACACATTGTTCCTTTCCATATGATTTAATTCTTCTTGCATTGCAATTACTCATGTGTAGTCATCCAGAGCTTGTTCTGTTGTTTTGGGCTCCATTTGAGACATGAAACAAGAGAGTGTTTCCATTCTTGTTGGTTCTCTTGACTTTCTGGTCTTGACTCCATCAGTTAGATTCCCAATTATTTATTGAATGGGATGATCTTTTAACCATTTGGGAGTATCATATTCATCTTCTGCTTTTGGATGTTGATCATCATTGCTTGTTCCTTCTGGTGGATTGGGCTGAGAATTTGTTGAGTCCGTCTGTCCTTCAACTAGGTTTTGATGGATTTCAACTGTGCCTGGTTCAACTGTGATTGGATCATCTTCAGTTGTGGTAGGATTAGCTAAGAGAGGTGACCCTGGCTGGTCTGCAGTTGGGTCTTCATTAGCTTGGTCCATCAACCTTTTGTCATTGATAATGACTTCTTCTAGAGAGGTGGTTTTGAGCTTTTCCTCAATTTGTTCCACATGTTTCCTGTACTCAGCAGTAGATTCATCAAATACAGCATGAGGTGTTTCTTCCACAACCTGTTGGAGCACTATTAGTCGGTATCTCCGTTTGGAGATAGAGTTATAAAACTCTTTCGCATTGCGGAAGTGTTAAATAACGGTGTAGAAAATAAATCGACACAGGATTTATAGAGGTTCGGCCAAACGTGCCTACGTCCTCTTTAGGTATCTTTTTCTATAGGCTAAAGATAAACCTCTGCTCCTCTCTTCTATCGGTCGAGGGATAACCGTTATAAGCTCGTCTTCTATCGGTCTGAGTAAACCGTTCTCTCACTCATATTTATGTCGGTCCAAATTAAACCGTCTTCCTTTTCTATTGGACAAGGAATCAACCAATCTATCTTTTTATGGGTAATAGATAGACCTCACTTAGATGTCGATTGCGATTCTAACAATGACGGTTCCTTGATCCTAATAATACCGAATCCAATCGTATCCTTTTTTTTCCTCTCTGGTATGATTTCGTGTATAACACTCAATCACTAAACAATATAAGCTCAAGTACAACAACTAGAATGATTACAATGATATCTCAAGTATGAATGCTTTGCTCAATGTTGTTGTATGGTTTGATACCAAATGGTTTGGTATTTATAACCATTTCCATCCAACTAGCCGTTAGTCACTTTTGACTTGCTAGCGTGCGCTTAGCCTTTCTCAGTAGCGTGCACTATCCTTTGTAGCATATGTGTAGCGTACGCTATAACCTATTACATACGTTGATATTGGCTAATTGCATATGTTAACTGCTTACAACTTCAGTCCAGTGGCTACTGCCTCTATCCATTAGCGTGCGCTAATATCTTTGTGTAGCATGCGCTAATAACACATCATTGTATGCATCATATATCCATTTGTAGCTTTTGACTTTACTTCAGAATCTCCCAACGGATTGATTATCTTTGAATTCAAACACTTTAGCGTGCACTATTCCTCAAGTGTAGCATGCGCTATGATTTCATTATTGCTTGCGTCATACTGTGTTTGAAAGTCTTCACAACGGTCATATTCCTTCGATAGCGTGCGTTATGCTTTAGGTGTAGCATGCGCTATCTTCATCAGATGACTTTGTCTTCAGGTAACTTTGAACTTGTCTGATCTGCAGGCAGGTCTCGTTAGCTTGCGCTATCCTTCAATTCTAGCATCCGCTAGCTTTGCAGTTTGATTAGCTTTTTGCGTCTTCGACTCCTTCGTTGCTTTGTTTGCTTCTTTGTTGTTTTCCTTTGTTTAACAACTTACTCATCAAAACTCTATTAATGAATATTTGGAATAAAATATTCCAACACAACCAATATTCTTTTATTAAAGAGTCTGTGTGCGTTACTTACCTGTGAGTATCCCATAAAGAGACCATCATCAGTTTTTGCATCAAAGGCTTTCAGTTGGGTTCTACCATTGTTGTGGATAAAATATTTACAATCAAATATATGAAAATATGACACAGTTGGTAATCCACCATTTCAAAACTCATAGGGAGTTTTACATTGTATCCCTACAATCATACTTCTGTTCTGAGTATGGCATGCTCTATTGACAGCTTCAGCCCAAAAACCTTTTGGAAGATCAGTCTCAGCAATCATTGTCCTGGCTACTTCCTTGAGGGTTTTGTTCCTTCATTCAGCTACTCCTTATTGTTGTGGTGTTCTTGCAGCTGATACTTCATGTTGAATCCCATTGTGATCACAATATTCAGTTATGGCCTTGTTGAGAAATTCTCCTTCTTTGTCTGGTCTGATTTTTATGATGGATATGGATTTCTCATTTTGAAGTTTTCTCAAAATCCCAGGCAACTTGGTTAACTCTTCTTGTAGAGGAAAGCTATCCAAGTCTATCTTGAGAAATCATCCAAAACTACCAATTGTAGGTCACAAGTCGTCAGGAATATGTCTAGAGGGGGTGTGAATAGACTTATTAAACTCTTTTCCTGAATCTCAGGTAAGTTTACTCAGCTGATAAAATGTGCAGCTAAAAACTTAACTGCAGATGATAATGCGGAAGCACAGTTAATAATGATGCAGGTGACAAATGTTGTCTGCAGGTGACTTATGTCAACTGTAAAACTAAGATGTGCGGAAGACATTTGACTACTTTATGGAACAGTTAATATGAATGCAACAAATAAGTATGATGAATGCAGTAAAACACGCAAGCACTTATAGTGATTTTCGGGGTGGGATAATCCTTTACTAGTCCACTTTTCTCCAAACCAATTGGAGATGAATTCACTATAACTCTCAACCAGTGATAAATGTTACAATGATTTAAACCAATTACAACAACTTCCAACCATTGGAAACCCGTGGCCGTTCCAACTCCCTTGACTGCCTAGCACCTCCTAATTGAAAACCCGTGGATGCCTCAACAACCCGCAAGCTGTCTATCACTTTCCAATCAAGAACCTGTGGATGTCTTATCAGTCGCAAAACTTCTGAAACCTCGTTCACAGAAGTACGACGTACTCAAACTTTTAAGATAAGAGTTTTTATCTTCTCTAACTTAAGAGCTTCTTAGAATATGACTGTTAAGCTTTGCTCTTCACGATGCTATTGTTCACTTTGATTTCTTTGTTTGCTTTGATTGCTTGTAAAATGTTGTTCGCGTCGTACTTTGCTTATTCTGATCTTCAGATATTTATAGTACGAATCTTGAGCTTATTCATAGTCGTTGTATCTTTTAACAAATCCATCCGTTGGAGAGTGAACTTCTTTGTTTATTCTTATATCTCTTTGCACGGCTTGATTCCCTTTCTTCAAATATGCCCATTTGAAGAATCTTCCCATTGCGCTGCTTTTCTTGATTTGTATATTCATAAGTCTTTCAGCGTGGATCTTAAGGAATATTTTATTCCTAACTTTTCGGGAATCATTGGCTTTGTCTCTTTGAATTTACGTTTGCATGTCTTTCCGTTATTGTTGACTTTTCAAAGCTTTGCTGACGTGGACTGAGCTTCTTCAAAACATGGCTGTAGAATAAGTTTGGTCAACCTCCTCTGATGTTCTGTTTGACCGAAAACCTTGTATGATAAAGAACTTGTTTGTAGTCAACCTATAGCTGATGTTTTACTTTGACCGAATGTTGCCTGAAAAACTTTTCCGACGATATCTCATCTGTGGTCAAATCCAGCTGATGTTTTGTGTTGACCATACCTTCTTTGATAATAAGTTGTCTGCGATCAAACTTCTCTGATAAACTCTGTTGACCAGAACTCATCTGATAATAGGTTGTCTGATGATAACTTGTCTGTGGTCAGCCTTCTCTGATCTGTTTGAGTTAACCAAGACTCGGCTGAACTTTTCTCGCCTGATGATAACTCGTCTGCTCTTCGGCTGCTATAGTGTTTTGGTCAAACCTGTCTAATATTTCTGTTGACCAAAACTCGCCTGATAACTTATCTCATATATCGTTGGGTCTATACTTAGCTGATATTGAACTGATTAACTTCAGACTAATCTTAGCCTACATCAATGGCTCATAGAAGAAACTCATTTGGTTCTTCTTTACAATGTCAAGTACTTAGAGTATATATTTGAATAAATCACAAGTACAGGGATGACATCATCAAAATCTAAGGAAGCAAACTGCTGCTGCTCTGGAGATGTTATTTTCAATACATACCTCTTTAATCTCTTCCTGATGAGCAATTTCATCAAGTTCTCCATTCATGAGTGTAGGTGCTTCTTCAGGTCTGAAATTTGGGATCATGGGATATGCATTGAAATCATTTTCAGCATATTTCTTCAAAATTTCCCAGAGTTTGGGGAAATTCATCGCCATGAAGTTGATGAATGTTTCTTGTGGGGAGCATTCCTTATCTTGAAGTATTTCCCAGAGGTAGTACTTCTTAATGAATTGCTTTCTTGCACTTCCCTACATATGTTATGCCTCAGCAGGCATGAATTCTTCAACAAATTGGAGTTCTTTGCCTTCCCATTGGTATCTCACCTCTGGATTTTGTCCAGTTCTTTTTCTCTTGGCCGCAGGTGGGTCTGATGGCGCAGCTGGCTCTTTACTTTTTAGGCTAGAACTACCTGCCTGAATCAGTGGGAGGTCCTGTTGATTTTTTGTTCTTGCTTCTTGCTTTTCTTTCCCCCCTATTCCACTACACCATATATGGCTTTTAACAACATTTTTTTGATGTTACAAGCAAAAGTGTAGCTTTAGCTGCCTTAAAATTGGTCAAATTTGATTTAAGGCTACACATTTTTCTAACGTTATTATTTATATAAATTAGTGTTACCATAGACTAAATTGAACATCTACGCTAACACAAAATTTGGTGTAGCCGTTGCCATTTAAAAAAAGTGTAACTAAACACTAAAAGAAATAGGAGGGCTTTGCTAAAATATTTTAGGCGGTCCAAATAAATTATTTTCAACTGTAACGACCCAATTTTTATAAGGTATTTTATGAATATATATTTTTTTATAATAAGGAAAACTTGTAGAAATTTCAAGTCATTACGAAACATACATTTTCTAAAATATTTTGCGGAAAATTTAAAACGATTTCAAATCTCCAATACAACCGTAAAATCCAGCAGCGGAAAATAATTGTCAAAAACAAGGTTAATTGTTTCATATTAACTTAAGCGGAATTTAAAAGAAATACGCAACATTAAATATATTTATCATATGTCGGTCTGCTCTGCAAGCCGTTTTCTTCATTCCGAATTACAAAGGTAAAATTTGACTTGGGTGAAACTGAAGGAATTAGAAACTTAGGACTAAAATTAAAATCTAGGTAAAATTAGGGCTGAGAATCGGGACATCCCGAGGTCCCGGTCCCGAGTCCCGAATGTCCCGGTCCCGAAATGGACCAATTTGGTGGTCCCGGTCCCGGTCCCGATCGGGACTTCGGGAGTCCCGATTCCCGAATTGGGATAAATTTAAGTCCCGGTCCCGGTCCCGATCCCGAGGATAATTTTTCGAAATGTCCCGAATGTCCCGAAATATCCCGAAATGTCCCGAAATGTCCCGAAATATCCCGAAATATCCCGAAATGTCCCGAAATGTCCCGAAATTAAAATTTACAATCGGGACTTCGGATAGTCCCGATCAGGATTTCGGGACTCCCGAGTCCCGAAATTACCAAAGTTTAAGGTCCCGGTCCCAAAAAATTCGGGACTCGGGACGGGACCGGGACTCGGGATTTCCCGACGGGAAATTCTCAGCCCTAGGTAAAATGATGGGATATAAAATCCCTATTCCGATTAGGGATGTCAGTTTTACCCGTCAGGTCAGGTTGCCCACGGGTAAATGGGTAAATAGGTAGGGCACTGCCCGAAAAATCGAGTAGCGGGTAGGTCAGTACTCGTGCCCGCTAAATTATGCTAGAGTAAGGGTAGAATATGAGTTTAGCATTTACCCGTCTATCCGACCCGATTACCATACTCATGTACCCGGTTAATATATTTATTTTATATATATATATATACATATATATATATATAATATGTAATATATTATAATTAATATATATAATATCTGTTTTTTCATTTTATATATGAACTTAACATTTTTAGTTTATTAATAATAATATCTTTTCTTTTAGAATTAATTCGGATGCCTTGATCTGTTCTTTTAGCGACCCCGCTAATAAATCAAAACCTTCTTTTAGATTTCAAAATATGTGCACCAGACTCCATTTATTTCTTTCGAACAGTTTCAAACTCCTAATTCCAGATAGTCGTCGCACTTCTAATCCCGTCCGCCGCCTTGTGCGGTGGGCTTTCATCAATTTCAGTATTTGTAGCTGGGTATCGGTTTTCTCTGCCTAATCCCGCTCGCTTCATTTTTGTGTTCCGGTCCTGCAGTCGTGATGGTGAACACGCCAGTCAAGGATTCCCACTGCTCCCTCATTCCGGCAGGTCCAGGTATTACAGGTCCCTCCGATTTTCCAATTGCTTCAAATCGTCCCAGACCCAGTCCAGGTATAAAAGCTCGGCCCTTTGTTTCTTTCGATGGTCCAAATCGTGATTTAGTGCCTGGATTTGTTGAGAACCCGGATGGAATTGTGGGTGGGCCCTCCATTTGCAGGGAGGGTGACCTGCTTCCTCCGCATGTGTCCGGTTTGTGTGCGCAGCCATTAAAGCCTGCTGCTATTGACTCAGTAGATTTTAGTGCCCGTAAGGTGACTGTGAAAAGTGCTCAGAGAAGTCCAGCTTGTATAAATGTGTAGGATGCTTCAGTTGAAAGTCTTCCTAGGGCTGTCATGTTCGTGTAGTCAAGTATTAAGGACTTTCTACTTGTCCTCCTCACTCATTGTTAAAAGAACTTTCTTGTTTCTCTTTGTTAGCAAAGACTAGAGCGATGTTGCTTAAGTCTCTTCTATTGCTCAACTGCACTAAAGAAACAAATGTCCGAAATTGTTGCTGTCAATGATGCATCCATTTTGAGTTTTTTCACATAGAATATTCCTTTATTCAGTTTGCTTCATGATTTTTGTTGCCAGGATGGCCACTATTTCTTCTAATTTGCTCAAATGTGTAACACCAATTGCTTGAGGTGTCTTATCTGGAGTTATGTCGCATGTGATCAATACGCTCCACCTAGCTTCATTAAACATCAGAAAGCAGTGACATCTGGAGTCCACTAATTGCCTTTTGGGGCCTCTGAATCTGAACTTCGCCATCAAAGTATTTGAGGTGTGTTTCAAATGCCACAGTTTCACTGAAGTTGGCAGTCCGGACGAGTTGTTTGTCACGGCCTTCAGTAATCCCAAATCACTAACACCGAGTTCTGTGCTTGACCTTGACCTATTCATGAATCATGGGTCCCCAGGGCTAACTCGTATTATTTGATAGGGCAAAACTTAAAAGCGGTGAATTACTCCCAACATCAAGCCATGTGGGAATTAGTGCTAATTTTGCTTCATGTATCATGTTTTTTTTTCTTTCCCCGTACCAGCTTGGTCGACAGCAGCTCCCCGTACAATATCGTTACCAACTCTGACAAACTCATTTTGATCCCCCTCAAACTTTTGAACAGATCAGAGAAAGATGAGCGTTCTTCATATTCACCAGAGAAGGGATACAGATATGATGGTGTCTATAGGATAGAGAAGTGTTGGAGAAAAGCTGGAATGCAGGATTCTCAAAGCAAAATCACTGCAGACTCTTGGAAGGTATTCAGGTATTTCTTTAAGATTTTTTCTTTTTTTTTTTAACAAAAAAATTCATAAACACAGTTTAAGAATGCATATGTAAATACAATAGATAGGAAGCAGTAAAATATAAATACAATAGATCATATATATTGGTGTCCTATTTATTGTAGATTTAGATGGCCTTGGTTGATATCTTAAATGGCCATGGTTGATGAGTACAATTCTACTTATATATTGCTTTTATGTTTGGTGTTGGTATATATTGTTTTACAATTTTACTGAAATTCTAGATGTGCCGCATATTGTTATTTTGTTAATAGGGTAGTTGACTTGTGAAGCAGAAATTAAGATAATTTTCCAATATTGTTATTGTTTGTATTTTATGTTTATGTTAAATATTTGATGGAAGTACTTGATACTTTTATTTACAGACTGATGTTATGAAAGCTCTTGAAACTGAAGGTGTTGAGGCTGCTAATAAAATGATTCATGATGGCAAAGAACACCGACCATCTTATCTAATTGGGAGACTTATTCAGAAAAAGAAACCAAAATCGAAGTCTTCAGCATCACCATCCATTCAAGTTGTTGATCTGTACGTGGCGGACCTAACTGCTAAGATTAGGGCTCAACTTCAACAAGAGATGAATGAAAAATTTGACCAAAAAGTTCGAGAAATGATGAAAATGTTGGCCGAGAAGAATCCAGATTTGAACTTAAAGATTGATGACTCTCAGAAATCAGTCGAGGAGTCCTATGGCGGTGATAATGTCACTCCTTGACTGATCTCATCATTTTATATTATGCTAGCTAAGTGACTTAAGTAGTTTTGTTATATTTATGGATTGCGATCGTAACTTGTTCTTAGCTATTATGGATTGAATATTAGCAGTCATGTATTTTGGATGTTGTTATGGTTGAGTGTTTTAATGGTATTGACTATTTTATGGTAATATTTATTTTCCAATATAACATTTTGCTTTTTACCATGAAAAATGTTGGTAAAAACCTGCAAAAATGTAGCCATAGACTATAATTTATAATTCTTTCTGTTGGCAAAATATAAAAATTGTGTTGGCAAAGATTAAAAGTGTGTTGGCAAAAGTTAGAACTGTTCATATATAAGTGTAGCCATAGTGTTAAAGTTGTTGGTAAAGATGTCAAAGTGTTTCACAATTTAATGTTACATTGGACCTCATGAGTGTTAGCATAGGTCTACGGCTACACAAATTTCTGTGTCACTAAAAATATAAAAGTGTGGCCTTAAGTCTACAGCAACACAAAATCTAGTGTAGCTACAGACAATAAAAGTGTTGGCATAGGGGTCTATTGCTACACTTTTTTAACATGTTACCAAAAACAAGAAAAGTGTTACCTTAGACCCCTATGGTTGCGGCCGTTTTTGTAACACCTTCGAATTTGGTCAAAGTGTAGCCATAGCTTGTTTTTCTGCCTTCAGCAACACTTTTTGGACTTTTGAACACAGTTTTTCAGGTGTTGCTGAAACTCATATATGGTGTAGTGTTCTCATCTTTCCCCTTTTTTCCAGCATCAAGAATCTTGGCTAGCTGATCCTCCACCCTAATCATAAAGTCAGACATGCCAAGAGGCATTCTGGAGCTTGAGGGTGGTGGGGAGGGTTCCTTCCTGTTGATAATGGTATCCAATTTGTCATTTATGGTTTTCAGCTCAGATTTGACCTTGGTTGACAAGAGTTGGGCAACTGTCTCTTCCACAATTCGTCTGACTATCTCAGTGAAGTTTGATGGCAGTTGAATTTCAGGTGCCATCTGATGAGCATTGTTCTCTCCTGAGCTTTCCTGTGCTGATTTTCTTGCTGTAGATTTTTCAGATGGTAAGCTCCTATCAGGTGCTCTCTGATCAGGTACGGTTTTATCAGGAGTGCCTGATCTATCATCTGAAGTGGGCTGATGTGAGATGGATGCTTGATCAGGTGCATCATGGTCATCAGCCTCATCATCTCTTCTTTTCTCCTCTTTTCTTTCTCCTTCTTCTTCTTTTTCATATTCTTTTTCTTCTTCTTTCTTTTCTTCTTCTCTGATCTCCTCTTCTTCTTCTAGTTTCTTTTCAACTTCTTTTTCAACTTTTTCTTCTTCTTTATGTTCTTCCTTTTCCTCCTATTCAACTCCATCTTCCTTTTCTTTTTCTAATATTTTTTCAACACTTTCAACTTTTTCAACTTCAACAATTGTGATTTCTTTTTCTTTCTCTCCTCCTTCTCCATTCTCTTCCTTTTATACTTTGCCCTCCTCTCCAAAGGTTTCACCTCATGATACAACCTTCATGACCTGTAGGACAAACTAGTCCATATTTTGTTTAAAGTGAGACATGAACCAGTTCTCCTGGAGCAACAACTTTACATCTGTCTCTTGACAGAAAAACATTATAAGTTGCGCAGTAGCCTGGGGGTGTTCCCAGGTACTCCTCTCAACAAAATCTCTTAATTGAGTGAAGGTGAGTGTTTTTAATTCCTTCCACTCTTCAAAAATATTAACGAAGGAAAATTTAAGATATTGTTGTGTTACCATTTTCAATTGCTCTGTGGTGAGGTTCAGGGGATTGTTCTCCCGGAGATTGAATAATATCCAGCTTCTGGTATATCAATGGTTTCTCAACTTCCTCTTCCTCAGTAACACTTGGAAGTGTTCAGAGATGGATTATCTCTGCCACTAGCTCTAGGAGTGAGCAGGTTCACCTTCATGTTGATCTTCCAGTGCAGCTGGTGCAGGTGATATGACCATCTGCATCTGATCAGGTTGTTCTGCAATCGGTGCAGGTGCAGGTGATATGGCAGTCTGCAGTTCTTCTTCTTCTGAAGAGTAGTCTACCAGACCTCTCTATCTTTTGGAGGGCTGATCAGGTGAGGAGTGGATGTAGACGACTTACTCCAATTCAGGTGATTTCCTCTTGAATATCTTGGACAGGGGAATGTTGTCTAAGTCAGAGTCATCTGCAGGTGGGATCTCAGGTGCATGTGACTTTGACAGAATCTCAGCTGCAGGGGGAGCTGACATCATCTCCTCTGCAATTACTTCAGATGGGTGTTGGGCAACTGGATCTGATTGGACCTCGTCTGAGTTCGAATGTCCTCTGTAAGGTGAGGTGCCGTTTGTCATTTCCCTCAACATCTCAGCTGCCTTCAGCTACTTATCTCCCAATTTCTTCATAGAGTCTTAGTCTAGGTGACCAAGTCTTTTACTGATCTGAAATGTTTCAGCTTTTCCTTTGGCCTTGCCAAGGAACTCCAAAATCCAGGTTATCTGAGTTCCATAGGCCAACTTCTGTCTGAATTTCTTTTCACTCTCATCCCAGTTAACTTTATTGACTTACCTGACTAGTTGTCTGTAAATGTATTTAGACCAGTTAATTCTCTCCCTTTGAATTAGGTCTCGCATCACCGTGTATTTGGCATAGGAAAGTTGGTCGAAACTTCCTGCCATGCCCATGACTATCTTGTTGGTGATGTCAAGGACATACTTGTATTCCTTCTTCAGATCTCCCTTCTTGGCCATGAATTTGACCTTTATTGGTTGCTCAGGTGACTTAATTTCGTACCAAGTTTCGGTTGGGCTCTGCTTCAGGGCTTTGACCCCTATGCCCATGTTCTCCATTTTGAAGGCGTCGGCGATGGTCTGTGGAGTTATGGTGACTTCTTCTCCAAAAATCGAGCTTAGTATGCAGTGCTCTGTGACCCGTGCTTCCCTGTAGAAGCAGATGACAGCCTTCTTGAAAAGCTACTTGGGGGAAATATCCAGAAAATGGTAGATGCCATTTTTCTTCATTCTCCGGATGACGTGTGCCATCTCCGCCGTGTCGTTGGTTTCCAGTAGCACTTCAAAGTCGACTACGATACTAAATATGATTTGTTCCTTTACCAGCTTAAGGTTGACTCCTTCAAAATAAGTGGTTGAGTCCATTTCTTCAAAGAAGATGTTCGATTTAGTGTAGTGAAAATTCTCGTGTACTTTGCTTTTGAAAAATCTAGGGTTCTTGAGCTTGAAGACGATAAGGTTTTTCTGAAATGATTTCCGCCGTCTTATATACCCAGTTGAAAAGACCTTTTGAATTTTAATAATTAAATAAGCAAGCGGCGGTCCGATTTTTAATAAATAATGACAGTTAGAGTTGATTGGACATCGTGGAGGTAGTGTGATCATGTGTTTTGTCCACGTGTAAATGAATAATATAATAATTATAAGTCGGTCAAGGAATGAGAAACTTAGCTGGTTGACCGTTTGACTTCTGACGCAACTGTGATTTCAATTTCTTATCTTCTCTGATCAGGGGACTTTTCTGTCTGTGCTCTGATCAGCTAGCTTTCCTCCATCTTCTGCATCAGGTGAGATATGTCGCTTGTGGTTGATATCAGCTAGATTTCCTTGTCTGTCCTTCGGATCCTCATCTGGTCTGATCAGGTGACTTCCTGGTCTGTTCTGGTCAGGTGGCTTTCCTCGTCTCTTGTCTGCTTCAGGTCAGATGACTTTTCTTCTGTTCTTCATCTAAGTACTAGGTTCCCAATCTAGTAATCCAAGATCCCCTTCTGGTAACGGCTTGGTAAATATGTCAGCAATATGATACTCTATGCTGACTCTTTCCACTCTTACTCTTTTGTTAAGAACATGATCTCTGATGAAGTGATGTTTGACATCTATGTGCTTTGTTCTTGAGTGCAGGACTGGATTTTTGGTTATAGCAATTGCGCTATTTTTGTCACACCATATAGGAACTTCATTAGCAATAATATTGTAGTCCCTTGGCTGTTGTCTGATCCATAGAATTTGAGCACAACAGCTACCTGCAGCTAAGTATTCTACCTCACTTGTGGATATTGAGTTAGATACTTACTTCTTGTTGAACCATGAAATAAGTCTGCTTCCTAGGAACGGGCATGTTCCACTGGTGCTTTTTCTGTCTATCTTGCATCCTGCAAAGTCTGCGTCTGAATATCCTGAGAGTTCAATGTTGTCATCTTTGGGATACCATAAACCAATGTTGATTATGGATTTAAGGTATCTGATTATCCTCTTGGATGCTTCCGGGTGAGACTGCTTCAGCTTTGACTGAAATCTTGCACATACTCCTACTGCATATGAAATATCAGGTCTGCTTGCAGTGAGGTATAGAAGTGATCCAATTAGTCCTCTGTAGTGTGTTGGATCCACTAGAATGCCTCCTTCATCTGCATCAATATGTTGAGAGGTACTCATAGGTACTTTAAGTGGTTTGGCTGAGTCCATACCAAATATTTTGATTAAATCCCTTGTGTACTTTGCTTGGTTGATGAAAATTCCATTGTCAACTTGTTTGACTTGCAAACCAAGAAAGAAATTTAGCTTTTTCATCGTACTCATCTCAAATTCTCATTGCATGGGAGTTGAGAATTTTTCACATAGCTCTGGGTTGGTTGAGCCAAATATGATATCATCCATATATATTTGAACAAGTAATATGTGGTCCTCATGTTCAATTCTGAAGAGTGTCTTGTCCATCTTTCCTTTGCTGGATCCATTCTTCTCCAGAAACACAGATAGTGTCTCATACCATGCTCTTGATGCCTGCTTGAGTCCATATAGAGCTTTCAAAAGCTTGTATACCTTGTCTCCTTTGACAAATCCAGGGGATTGCTCCACATAGACTTCTTTTTCTAGCACTCCATTGAAAAATGCACTTTTTACGTCCATTTGGTAGACTTCAAAATCCTTGAATGCTGCATATGCAAGAAATAGTCTGATAGCTTCTAATCTTGCTACAGGTGCATATGTTTCATCAAAATCAATTCCTGCACATTGTGCATATCCTTTTGCAACTAGTCTGGATTTATTCCTAACAACAGCTCCATCTTCATCACATTTGTTTTTGTATACCCATTTGGTGCCTATGACTTTCTTGTGGTCTGTCCTGTCTGTTAGTTCCCAGACATTATTTCTCTCCATCTGGTTTAGCTCCTCTTGCATTGCAATTACCCATGTGTAATCTTCTAGTGTTGTTGTCTTGGGTTCCATCTGAGACATGAAACATGAGAACATTGCCATTCCCGCTGGTTCTGTAGATTGTCTGGTTCTGACTCCATCAGTTAAGTTTCCAATTATTTGTTGAATGGGATGATCTCTTAGACACTTAGGGATATCTTCTTCAAGGTTTGTTCCCCCTGTTGAGTTGCTTTGATGAACTTCGTCTCTCTCTGCATCAGCTTGGTTCTGGCCTTCTTGAACTGCATTTGGTTCAGCTGCGGTCTTCTCATCTGCAGATGTGGATCCTGTTTGCTCTGCATGTGTGTCTTTATCAGATGCAGTTGGAACAGGTACGGTTGGAGATCCTATGTGATCTTTAGTTGGGTATTCATATTGATCTGCAGTTGGGTCTTCTGGCTGATCTGCAGTTGGGTCTTCAGGTGAGTCCATCATGCTTGTGTCATAGATGATAATTTCTTCCAGGGAGTCGGATTTGAGCTTTTTCTCAATTGATTCCACCTGTTTCTTGTACTCAATAGTAGACTCATCAAACACAACATGGGATGTTTCTTCCACAACTAATGTTCTTTTGTTAAAAACTCTTTATGCCTTGCTTATTTGTGAGTATCCTATAAAGAGACCATCATCAGTTTTAGTATCAAAGGCATTCAGTTGAGTTTTACCATTGTTTTTGATAAAACACTTACAACCAAATATATGGAAGTATGTAATAGTTGGTGTTCTGCCATTCCAAACCTCATAGGGAGTTTTGCCATGTCTCCCTACTATCATACTTTTGTTCTGAGTGTGACATGCTGTGTTGACAGCTTCAGCCCAAAACCTCTTTGGCAGGTCAGCTTCTGCAATCATTGACCTGGCAGCTTCCTTCAAGGTTCTGTTTCTTCTTTCAGCAACACTATTTTTCCGTGGTGTTATTGCGGCAGAGACTTCATGTTGGATTCCATTTTGATCACTATATTCAGTTATTTCCTTGTTCAGAAATTCTCCACCTCTTTCTGATCTAGTCTTTATAATTGAGAGGGATTTCTCATTCTGAATCTTCCTCAGCAGTTCAGGTAGCTTTGTTAATGTTTCACTCTTTTTATAGAGAAAAACAACCCATGTAAATCTCGAGTAGTCATCTACTACTAAGGCATGCTTCCTTCCACTCAATGTCCTTAGTTTGATAGGACCAAAGAGATCCACTGAAGTAGATCTAGGATTCTGGTGGTGAGAGTGGTAGGCTGAACTGGTTTGAAGGTTGCTCTGGTTTGCTTTCCCTTCTGGCAAGCATCACAGATCCTCTCCTCTTGAATGCTTCTGTTGGAAGTCCTCTGACTAAATTTTGAGAGCTTATCTTGTTGATGGCTTTGAAGTTCAGGTGACATAATCTTTTGTGCCAGAGCCATCCATTCTCAGCAATTGTTTTTGATAAGAAACAAGTGTTTGGTGCTCCTGATTTCTAGTCTATCAGATAGACATCTCTTCTTCTAAATCCTTGTAGCTTCATTTCTCTAGTCAGAAGATCAATCACCATGCATTTCCATCTTGTGAAGACTACTAGGTTGTTCTCATCACAGAATTGGCTTATACTTAGATGATTATATTTGAGCCCTTTGACATACAGCACTTTAGTAATGATTATGTTCCCTCTGAGCAGCTTCCCATAACCTTTGGTTTGTCCGTTTGAGATATCTCCAAATGATATATCTGGACCTCTTTCTTTCACATATTCTGATAGAATTTTCTTGTTCCCTGTCATGTGCCTTGAGCATCCAGAATCTATAAACCATTCTTCAGCTCCTCTTGTTGAACTTGAGATGACATGGTAGTAGTCATTCTACCTTTTCTGCAATCAGACAAGTAGAGATTTAGGTACCCAAATTTATGTGGGTCCTTTGGGGTTAGTAGGCTTCCTGGAGAATTGGTTTCTCCTTGGGTTATAAAAATTATGTTGATTACCCCTATAAGGTGTGTGCTGTCTAGGTCTATATCTCTGGTTAGGATTGTATACTGGATATGCCTCATAATATTTATGGTGTAGGCTATTCCTGAATCTTGGATGAGACCATTTATTAAATCTTTGGGGTCTCCACACATGTTCATTTTGAAAGTTTGGATAACCTTGAGGTTTCCATTTACCTCTCCCATTTTGAAGTCTGTTTTGGGGGAGTCTTTGGTAATAATTTTCATAATGTTTTGACTGCTGCTTCTGCTTTGGCCATTGCCTAGTCTCCTGTCTAGGCGGCTGCCTTGTAAACTTTGGCTACTGCCTAGACTTTTGACTAGGTTGCTGCCTATTTTAAAATACGGGTTTGTTTATAGGCTCAGCAGTCGGGACATAAGTTTCTCCCTTGATAAAAGTGGTTTTTGAACTAGAGGGAGTGTTGGGGTCATATCCAAGGCCTGATTTTGAATAAAGTGGCCTCTGGTTCATACACAAACCATCAAGGGTTATAGATGCTTTCAGAGATGTTATATCTTTAGCTTGTGTACTATTTAGTTGTTTCAACTTAGATAGCTCAGTTTTGATATGAACAAGTGCAGCTGACTTTTCACTGTTTAAAACAGTCATCTTATGAACCTCAGTTGTGGTATTCTCAGCTGAGTTTTCCAAAGTATTTTCAGCTTGTTTTTGAAATTCGGCTATAATGTTTTTAAATTTTGCCGACTCTTGGCTGAGTTTGTCAAAATTATTTTTCAGCTGGACTTTCTCATTCTTCAGCTGTGCATTCTCAGCTGTAACAGTTAGGTGAGCTGATTTTAAGGTTTCAAAATCTTTTAGTAACTGATGTACAGATTCGTGAAGATTCATATCTTCAGAAATGTCAGAGCTGAAACCTTCTGTAGTTTGAGGTTTGGAGGTTACCTCTTCATCAGCTAGATTGGCCATCAGGCAGTTGTAGTCATCGTCATCATCAGGGAAAAATCCACCACTTGATTCTACTCTTTCTTCAGTCTGATCTTCCCCAATGAGAGCTTTTCTCTTATCTTCCCCATGTCCTTCTTATCTTCATCTATCTTGAGATCAAGGCAGTCAAATTGGATGTATCCTGTCTTATGACAGTTGTAACATTCAATCTTCCAATTTCCAGACTTTCAGTTCCTCCTTGGATTGTCTTTGTAATTTTTCTTGTACTTAGAGTAGTTTTTCCTGAAGTTGCTGAATCTTTTCATGGTGAATACCATTCTTTCCTCAAAGTCTATAGGATTTGGAGGTTTAACTTCAGACAGGTTCTTTGCAGGGGAATCTGCTGCAAATGCTAAACCTTTCTCTGATGGTTCAGTTGATGATGAGCAGGGCAGCTCAAACTCATATGCCTTGGGGTTAGAGAACAACTCTTGGATCTTTATCTTGTTAAGATCTTTTGATTCCCTCATGGCTACGACTTTCATGCTCCATTCTGGGTCCAAAGATCTTAGAACTTTCAGGGCCATCTCCCTGTTGCCATATGTTTTTCCAAGAGAATTGATTTCATTTATTATCTCTGTGAATCTTCCATCTACCTGGTCAATGATTTCTCCATTCTTCATTTTGAAGTTGTCAAACTTTTGGGGGGCTACTCACAACTTGTTCTCCTTGATTAGCTTGGTTCCCTCACACATTCCTGCCAATGTGTCCCAGATTTCTTTTGCATTCTTGTAGTTCTTGATCTTTACTATGGTGGCTTTATCAAGGTTCTGATATAGAACATCTTTGGCCCGATTGTCAAGGTTGGCCAGATTTCTCTATTCAGGTGACATTTCTGTTCTCTTCATGGGAATCTACTCTGTCTTCCCAGCTGCAATTTCTTCAGGTGTGTTGTCTTCTAGAAAGATGAAGGGACCATCTTCTATGACACACCACATGTCGTCGTGGATACATGAAAATGTGCCTGCATTCTTATTTTCCAGAGGTCATATTCATCAACAGAAAATACAGCTAATCTGGAGTGCATGTTCTGCATGTGTTTCATTCTAAATGAGAGATTTAAAATTATATATACTCAATTATATGGATCTGGTTCTGTAAAATTGAACCAACATCTCCGATGCCACTTGTAGGTCACAAGTCGTCAGGAATAAATTTAGAGGGGGTGAATAGACTTATTAAACTCTTTTCCTGAATGCCATGTGAGTTTACTCAGCTGATAAAATGTGTAGCTAAAAACTTAACTGCAGATGATAATGCGGAAGCACAGCTGATAATGATGCAGGTGACAAATGCTGTGTACAGGTGACTTATGTCAACTGTAAAACTAAGATGTGCGGAAGACAGTTGACTACTATATGGAACAGTTAATATGAATGCAGCAGATAAGTATGGTGAATGTAGTAAAACACACAAGCACTTATCGTGGTCTCAGAGGTGGGGTAATCTTCTACTAGTCCACTTTTCTCCAAACCAATTGGAGATGAATTCACTATAACTCACAACCAGTGATAAATGTTACAATGATTCAAACCAGTTACAACAGCTTTCAACCAGTGGAAACCCGTGGCCGTTGCAACTCCCTTGACTGCCTAGTACCTCCTGATTGAACACCCGTGGATGCCTCAACCACCCGCAAGCTGTCTATCACCTTCCAATCAAGAACCCGTGGATGCCTTATCAGTCGCAAAACTACTGAAACCTCGTTCACATAAGTACCCCGTACTCAAACTTTTAAGAGAAGAGTTTTTGTCTTCTCCAACTTAAGAGCTTCTTAGAATATGACTGTTAAGCTTTGCTCTTCACGATGCTATTGTTCACTTTGATTGCTTTGTTTGCTTTGATTGCTTGTAAAATGTTGTTCGCATCGTACTTTGCTCATTCTGATCTTCATATATTTATAGTACGAATATTGAGCTTCATCATAGATGTTGCATCTTGTAACAAATCCGTCCGTTGGAGAGTGGACTTCTTTGTTTATTCTTTTATCTCTTTGCACGGCTTGATTCAAATTCTTTAAATTTGTCCGTTTGAAGAATCTTCCCGTTGTGCCGCTTTTCTTGATTTGTATATTCATAAGTCTTTCTGGCGTGGATCTTAAGGAATATTTTATTCCTAAATTTCCGGGAATCATTCGCTTTGTCTTCTTGAATTTACGTCCGCATGTCTTTCCGTTATTGTTGACTTTTCAAAGCTTTGCTGACGTGGACTGAGCTTCTTCAAAACTTGGCTGCAAAATAAGTTTGGTCAAACTCCTCTGATGATCTGTTTGACCTAAAACCTTATCTGATAAAGAACTTGTCTGTAGTCAACCTACACCTGATGTTTTACTTTGACCGAATGTTGCCTGAAAAACTTGTTTGATGATATCTCATATGTGGTCAAACCCAGCTGATGTTTTGTGTTGACCGGACCTTCTCTGATAATAAGTCATCTGTGGTCAAACTTCTCTAATAAACTCTCTTGACCAGAACTCCTCTGATAATAGGTTGTCTGGTGATAACTTGTCTGTGGTCAACCTTTTCTGATCTGTTTGAGTTGACCAAGACCCGGCTGAACTTTTCTCGCCTGATGATAACTCGTCTGCTCTTCAGCTGCTACAGTGTTTTGTTCAAACCTCTCTGATATTTCTGTTGACCAAAACTCACCTGATAAAAAGGTCGTCTGATAAATTATCTGATATATCATCGGTTCTATACTTAGCCGATTTTTAACTGATTAACTTCAAATCAATCTTAGCCTACATCAATGGCTCATAGAAGATACTAATTTGGTTATTCTTTACAATGCCAAGTACTTAGAGTATACATTTGAATAAATCACAATTACAGGGATGACATCATCAAAATCTAATAAGTATTCCTAACACCAATGCATGCTTCCTTCCGCTTAGTGTTCTTAGCTTGATAGGACCAAAAAGATTCATGTGAAGTAGATCTAGTATTTTAGTGGTTATAATGGTAGGTTGAATAGACTTGAATGAGGCTATGGTTTGCTTCAAAAAAACTATCCAAGTGTATATTGAGAAATCATCCATAACTACCAATGCATGCTTCCTTCCACTTAATGTTCTTGGCTTGATAGTGTAACACCCCGAGATATTCGGAATAATTACAGCGCCGTAAACCCTTTAAGTAAGGATTTACAAGGCTAATTAGAAGAAATGTAAATATAATACAACAGTACTATGAAAGTTCCAAATACAAAGCCGGTTTCAAACAGATCAAATGAGTCATTATTACAACCATCTCGAAATATTAATAAGACACACGTACTCGAGTACTGAACATGAACCAAGAAGACAAATCACAAAAACAATAAACATCACTGAGCCCATTCGTCGTCATATCGGTACTGTGGCTGCTTTCCTGCTCCTTGACTACCTGAACATCAAAACAAATGTCCACCCCCGAAGGGGTTAGCAAAACGATGCTAGTACAAGTATCATAATACATAATCATCAGTGCATCATAAAACATACAAAACGGACTTCCGTCATCGGAATCCAACGATGTGAATCCTCACGATTCCATCAACATAATACAGGGTAATCCAACGATCCAGCGCCCTCGGTATAGATCCCCATGATGATCCCGTCGGACCAACGCATGGTGGAAAACCCGTCCAACGATCCAGCGCCCTCAGCATAGATCCCCATGATGATCCCGTCGGACCAACGCATGGTGGACATCCGATCCAGCGCCCTCAGCATAGATCCTCAAGATCCCTTCGGATCATTTACACATAAACATTATAATTATGCATACACGTATGCAAATCAACCCGTTCATCGATGTGAACAATCAAGGAACCAATAACAAATATCATGACAACTCGAAGAAATTAATCTCATGTTCAACAACAAGAATAAATCGTACACATGATCAACAATGCAATATCAATAAGTTTAAAAATACGATACTTGCCTCAAAGATGGCAAGAACTAATTACTCCAATGATCTCAACCCACTCGAAGGCCGCCTCCTTCGATCAAACGTAGCAAGCTCGAACCTTAACAAAAGAGATAATATAGAATTCATCTCATGTCGTACGAATGTCTAACAATCCGGTCTACGTCCGAAAGCTCTTAAAACGTATTCTGCCTGAACTACTTAGCGTACGCTACGTATTCTACGTAACGTGCGCTAAGCCTGCTAGTTAGCGTACGTAAACGACGAAGTCTAGCGTGCGCTAGCTATGTACTGACAGTCCTATCTGATCAGCCGACTAACTCGACTGATGACATAACGTACGTTACGTACCAAAAGTAGCGTACGTTAACTCATTCCCGATAGCGCACGTTAATATACATATCTTAGCGTGCGCTAACCGTGCATGGCAGTTTACTACTGGGTAGTAGACTTGATCTAATGGTGATGAAACTCATGAAATCTTCAATGTTTAATACATGTCATCTCTATGCATATCATGCTCATACGGTTTATGAATGATCTTTACGGATTAAACGACTTCGAGATACAAGGATACATATAATCTTCTCAACACCATAATTCATCTTGATCTTCAAGAAAATATCCTAGGTTCAATCCATTCTATGTCTCAAAACGTATAATTCCATTATGTAAAAACATAAGAACTTGATAATCTCCATAACTGGTCATAATCGGTTTGAAGCTTCATGAATATGCTAGGAGTTCAAACACAAAAAGGTTCAATGGTTTTATACGATGAAGAAGTACCGAAACATCTAAAATATCCTTCTAACACATGATGTTCGACTACGTACGAATTTAACTAACTAGATAATCCCAAATCATGATCAAAACATCCTTCAGAATACTACTTAAATTGGTGAAGAATCACCTACCTCAAAGTAGTGAAGCACAAGGAGGAACTTGAAGAAATCCAACACCGAGGGCTTGAACACAAATCTCCAATGATCTATAATCTTCAAACTCCTGCTAGGATGATGATATGAGAGGTTGAAGATGGAAGAGGTAACTCTCCAAGTCTAAGAATTCGGATTTGTGAAGTGAAAAAGGCTGAAAAATGAAAAAGGGTGTTGTCCTATATATAGAAAATAGTTATTAGCGCGCGCTAGTTCATATCCGTAGCATGCGCTAACGGCCATACGAAACTTACTGACTTCACTGTACTCAACATTTAGCGTGCGCTATCCTCATATCAGTAGCGTGTGCTACCGCATTGACTCGGCTTTTCCCGAAAGCCGTCCAGGTTCATCCCGACATGATCCGACCAAGATCCGCGGCTGATCTCACCTACCACCCTGTCTTAATCATGTTGACTATGTATAGCGTGCGCTAAGGTTCATGCACAGCGTGCGCTATGAACCCAAATTAGCGTACGCTATGCTTAGTCGATAGCATGCGCTACATGTGCAAAAATCACAATTTTGAACACATTCATGAAATCATATGCTCAACAACACGGGATCATGAAATACGTAGAATAATACTCAGATCAGAATGCAACAAATACATAACACAAGGTTCAAATACACATCAGAAATCTCGGGTATTACATCCTCTCTCCCTAAAAAAAAGTTTCGTCCCGAAACTTAAGATGGAAATAACTCTGGATACCCAGTCTTCATATTGTCCTCCGTTTCCCAAGTGGCCTCTTCAACTCCGTGTCATGACCATTGTACTTTAACCAAGGGTATTGGTTTATTCCTCAATTGTTTGATCCGACTCTCAAGTATCTTGATTGGTCTCTCTTCGAAGGTGCCGTTATTAGCTATCGCGATCTCGTCGAAATCGATAATATGACTAGGATCTGGTACATACTTCCACAATTGGGATATGTGGAACACATTGTGAACATGACTCAGCGATGGCAGTAAGGCCACCCTGTATGCTAAATCCCCAACTCTTTCGAGGATCTCAAATGGTCCGATATACCTCGGACTTAGCTTACCTTTCCTCCCAAAACGGAAAATTCCTCGTGTAGGAGACACCTTCAATAGTACGTGGTCCCCAATGTCAAACTCTAGCGGGCGACGATGCACATCTGCATAAGACTTCTGTCGACTCTGGGCAGTCAACAGTCTTTCCCGAATCAGACCTATCTTCTCTTGAGTCTGAACTATCAATTCTGGTTCCGTCCCGATCAAGTCCGAAGAATCATCCCAGCACAGGGGTGATCGGCATCTTCTCCCGTACAAAGCTTCAAATGGTGCCATCTTAATAGAAGCATGCCAACTATTGTTATATGTGAATTCAATCAACGACAAGTGAACCTCCCAATCAGTTGACCAATCCAAAGCACAAGTTCTAAGCATGTCTTCTACTGTTTGTATAGTCCTTTCGGACTGACCGTCCATTTGAGGATGATAAGCCGTGCTAAAGTTCAACCCGGTCCCCAAATCCCTGTGAACTGCCTTTCAGAAGTGCGACACGAAGCGACCATCTCTATCTGAAATAATGGTCTTCGGCGTCCCATGCAATCTGACTATCTCTGCAATAAATACTCGTGCCAATTTCTCGGGTCCCCACATGTCTTTAATTCCTAGAAAATGATCCGACTTGGTTAGTCGATCAACTATAACCCAAATCATGTTCATTCCCGTCTTGGTCCTTGGCATATTGGTGATGAAATCCATCGAGATGTCCTCCCACTTCCACTCAGGGATTGGAAGCGGCTTTAACATTCCGGCAGGTCGTTGATGTTCAATCTTAACCTGCTGACAAGTCAAACACTTCGAAACGTACTCTACTACGTCCTTCTTCATATTTACCCACCAGAAGTTTTGTTTTAGATCCTTATACATCTTACTGCTGCCCGGGTGAATAGAATAGGAAGCGCTGTGAGCTTCCTTCAGAATTGTCCGTCTCAAATCATCATTATTGGGAACGCAAAGTCGACTCTGAAATCTCAGAACTCCATCATCTTGTATCACGAATCCTGGGGCCTTTCCTTTCTTTACTTCGTCACATAATTGAAGGATCAGAGAATCGTTTAACTGCTTAGATTTGATTTCCTCGACTAGTGACGAAGTCTGTTCCATCACATATAGTTGCCCTTGGATTCCTGGTGACCATATCTCAATCCCTTTGCGGATCAGTTCTCGTTGAATGCTGGTTTTGGACATAAGTGCTTCCAACACTCGAAGAGAAACAGGTTTACGGCTCAATGCATCAGCTACGACGTTTGCTTTACCCAGATGGTAGAGAATTTCCAAGTCGTAATCCTTGATCAATTCCAGCCACCTTCTCTGCCTCATGTTTAATTCTTTCTGACTGAAAATATACTTGAGGCTTTTATGATCTGTAAAGATCTGACAATGAGTGTCGTATAAATAATGTCGCCAAATTTTCAAGGCAAAGACCACAGCTGCTAACTCCATATCATGAGTCGGGTAATTTACTTCGTACGGTTTCAACTGTCGAGAAGCATAGGCAATCACTTTATCCTTTTGCATCAACACACATCCCAGACCCTGATTTGAAGCATCATTGTATACCATGAACCCATCAGTTCCATCTGGTAACGCTAGTATCGGCGCTGTCGTCAGTCTCCTCTTAAGTTCATCAAAACTAGCCTGGCATTTCTCAATCCAAGTGAACTTTTGAGTTTTCTGTAACAGCTGAGTGAGCAGACGAGCAATTTTGGAAAATCCCTCTACAAAACGGCGATAATATCCAGCAAGTCCTAAGAAGCTTCGGAATTCTTTCACGTTATTAGGAGCTTCCCATTCCAAGATTGCTTCGACTTTCTTCAGGTCCACTTGAACTCCGTCAGCTGATATCACATGCCCAAGGAAGGTTACTTCCCTAATCCAGAACTCGCATTTGGAAAGTTTCGCATAAAGCTGTTCATTCCTCAAGGTGCTCAAAAGAACACGCAAATGCTCGGCATGCTCCTCTGTGTCTTTCGAATAGATCAGAATGTCATCAATGAAAACGACCATAAACTTATCTAGGTATTCTAAGAATATCTGATTCATCAATTGCATAAATACCACAGGAGCATTGGTAAGTCCGAATGGCATCACCACAAATTCATAGTGCCCGTACCGGGATCTGAAAGCAGATTTCGGTATATCCGATTCCTTAATTCTTAACTGATGGTATCCTGATCGCAAGTCAATCTTCGAGAATACCCTGGCCCCTTGCAGTTGATCAAATAAGTCGTCGGTCCGAGGTATAGGATACTTATTCTTGATCGTTACTTTGTTTAGCTCCCTGTAATCAGTACATAATCGGAGGGATCCATCTTTCTTCCGGACAAAGAGAACGGGTGCTCCCCAAGGAGAAACGCTAGGTTGAATATAACCTTTCTGCAATAATTCCTCCAGTTTCTTCTTTAGTTCATACATCTCGGTTGGCGCCATACGGTATGGTGCTCTGGAAATAGGAGCGGCTCCAGGTTCTAATTCGATATTGAACTCCACTTCTCTCCGCGGAGGTAACCCAGGTAGTTCGTCAGGGAATACCTGTGAGAATTCGTTCACAACTGGAATAGATGAGAGCTCTACTCCTTCTTCTTTCTTCATGGCATAGCACCAAAGTCCATGACATCCCTGCTTCAGTAATTTCACTGCTTTCATCGCTTTGATCAGTTTTCCCGAACTTCCCGGTCTCCATCCTATGAATAAATGTTCAGATCCGTCATCGGCAATGATAGAAATGACTCTCATTCGGTAATTCAAAATAGCTCCATAACGGTTGAGCCAATCGTCTCCAAGAATTAAATCATCACCATGGATGTCGACTATAATAAGATTTGATGGCCAATATCTCCCTCCTATAGTCACCGGAAAATCTCTAGTTTCTAGGGTTCCCACAAGTTTCTCTCCGCTCAGTAATCCCACAACATAAGGTTCACAATCATACAAGCACGAGATTTTCAAACGATTAACACAATTCAAAGATATGAAAGAGTGCGTAGCTCCTGAATCGAATAAGACACTAACTGGTTGCAAAAGGATTTGAATCGTACCTGATGCAACAGCCGTGTTCTTATCGTCTGACTTCCTCATCTCGTAAATGCGTGGAGGAACGGATCCAGCGCTGGACGTCTCTCTTTTCCCAACATTCTGCTGCTGGAAACCACTCTGCTGTGTCTGGTTCACACTTGCATCCTTCAGAACCGGTGCAGAAGTGCGAGTACCAAAAGATCGAGTCGCATTTCCACAAAATGTTGCGCGATGTCCTTCCTATCCACACTCGAAGCAGGTCACAGCAGGTGCGTAACAATCACGTCGAACATGCCCTATTTTGCCACAGTTATAACATTTCCTCCCTGCGTCTGAAACGGTTGGGGCCGCCCGGAATTTCTTTCCACCTCGAGAAGGATGCGGAGGCCTCCTGGATGAATGAAATGAGGACTGGCCCTTGTGGGGCCCACCACTCTTGTTCTCCATGAAGTTGCCATACACCTTTTGCTTCTTTGCTTCCGTTGATTTCTCCACTGCTGCCTCTTTCATGTCGTAGGCCAGCGCCTTGTCCTGATATTGTCGCAACGTAGTACACTCGAATCCGGACATGTACTGTTGAATCTCCGGCTTCATCCGCATATCGAAATGAAAAATCTTCTCCGCCTCCGTCCTGACTATGTGTCGCACACAAGTCAGCTGATGATTAAAAGTCTTGATTATGTCTGTCACAGATGCTTCCGAACTCTGCGGTGAGAAAAACTCTGGGATTTTCGCCTCTCTAACTGGATGAGGACAATATTGTGCTTCCATCATTGGTTTGAATTCCGTCCAGTCAGCATTATGATCATCAGGTCGAATAGCTTCCCACCAGTCAAAAGCCTCCCCAGTCAGAAAATACTGGGCAATAGGAACTTTTCGGTCCTCGGGATAGTTAATCCCCGCAAATATCTTCTCTAACTCCTTTAACCAATGATCCCAAGTAAGTGCCTCAGCAGATCCGTCAAATTTTGGCGGGTGCAATTTGACGACCTCAGTAAGCCATATGTCTCCCCGATTATCCTCGTTATGCTGTTGTCCCATCGCTGTCTGCATGCGGTCAACTACCTGAGCAAACTGGTTTATCTGAGCAACCACCTGTTGAAGCACTCCCGGCATATTAGGATTTGCGTCATTATTTGCTGATCCCTGTTGTCCTCCAGAATGGGAATCGGTTCGACTAGCCGCTAATTCTGGGGTAGACGCCGAATCCTCCTGTCTCGCATTACCACGTCCGCGTCCACGACCACGTCCGCATCCACGACCTCCCCTCAACATACTGTAAACACAAATACTCAATATCCACGGCAATCTTTTCTAAAAGAAAGTCCGTCAATATTCACAAAACAGAAATTAAGTAAATCGATAGTATAAGGGATTAGGAGACTTACAACCACGGTCCACATGATGACTCTGGCTGAATCAGTGATGTTACGAACGACCCGTAAATCAAATAACGTAAACAGACCCAACTAAAACCCTACTGCCAAGATATCCATGAATCTTAGATCTGATACCATATTCTGTAACACCCCGAGATATTCAGAATAATTACAGCGCCGTAAACCCTTTAAGTAAGGATTTACAAGGCTAATTAGAAGAAATGTAAATATAACACAACAGTACTATGAAAGTTCCAAATACAAAACCGGTTTCAAACAGATCAAATGAGTCATTATTACAACCATCTCGAAATATTAATAAGACACACGTACTCGAGTACTGAACATGAACCAAGAAGACAAATCACAAAAACAATAAACATCACTGAGCCCCTTCGTCGTCATATCGGTATTGTGGCTGCTTTCCTGCTCCTCGACTACCTGAACATCAAAACAAATGTCCACCCCCGAAGGGGTTAGCAAAACGATGCTAGTACAAGTATCATAATACATAATCATCAGTGCATCATAAAACATACAAAACGGACTTCCGTCATCGGAATCCAACGATGTGAATCCTCGCGATTCCATCAACATAATACAGGGTAATCCAACGATCCAGCGCCCTCGGTATAGATCCCCATGATGATCCCGTCGGACCAACGCATGGTGGAAAACCCATCCAACGATCCAGCACCCTCAGCATAGATCCCCATGATGATCCCGTCGGACCAACGCATGGTGGACATCCGATCCAGCGCCCTCAGCATAGATCCTCATGATCCCTTCGGATCATTTACACATAAACATTATAATTATGCATACACGTATGCAAATCAACCCGTTCATCGATGTGAACAATCAAGGAACCAATAACAAATATCATGACAACTCGAAGAAATTAATCTCATGTTCAACAACAAGAATAAATCGTACACATGATCAACAATGCAATATCAATAAGTTTAAAAATACGATACTTGCCTCAAAGATGGCAAGAACTAATTACTCCAATGATCTCAACCCACTCGAAGGCCGCCTCCTTCGATCAAACATAGCAAGCTCGGACCTTAACAAAAGAGATAATATAGAATTCATCTCATGTCGTACGAATGTCTAACAATTCGGTCTACGGCCGAAAGCTCTTAAAACATATTCTGCCTGAACTACTTAGCGTACGCTACGTATTCTACGTAACGTGCGCTAAGCCTGCTAGTTAGCGTACGTAAACGACGAAGTCTAGCGTGCGCTAGCTATGTACTGACAGTCCTATCTGATCAGCCGACTGACTCGACTGATGGCATAACGTACGTTACGTACCAAAAGTAGCGTACGTTAACTCATTCCCGATAGCGCACGTTAATATACATATCTTAGCGTGTGCTAACCGTGTATGGCAGTTTACTACTGGGTAGTAGACTTGATCTAATGGTGATGAAACTCATGAAATCTTCAGTGTTTAATACATGTCATCTCCATGCATATCATGCTCATATGGTTTATGAATGATCTTTACGGATTAAACGACTTCGAGATACAAGGATACATCTAATCTTCTCAACACCATAATTTATCTTGATCTTCAAGAAAATATCCTAGGATCAATCCATTCTATGTCTCAAAACGTATAATTCCATTATGTAAAAACATAAGAACTTGATAATCTCCATAACTGGTCATAATCGGTTTGAAGCTTCGTGAATATGCTAGGAGTTCAAACACAAAAAGGTTCAATGGTTTTATACGATGAAGAAGTACCGAAACATCGAAAATATTCTTCTAACACATGATGTTCGACTACGTACGAATTTAACTGACTAGATAATCCCAAATCATGATCAAAACATCCTTTAGAATACTACTTAAATTGGTGAAGAATCACCTACCTCAAAGTAGTGAAGCACAAGGAGGAACTTGAAGAAATCCAACATCGAGGGCTTGAACACCAATCTCCAATGATCTACAATCTTCAAACTCGTGTTAGGATGATGATATGAGAGGTTGAAGATGGAAGAGGTAACTCTCCAAGTCTAAGAATTCGGATTTGTGAAGTGAAAAAGGCTGAAAAATGAAAAAGGGTGATGTCCTATATATAGAAAATAGTTATTAGCGCGCGCTAGTCCATATCCGTAGCGTGCGCTAACGGCCATACGAAACTTACTGACTTCACTGTGCTCAACATTTAGCGTGCGCTATCCTCATATCAGTAGCGTGCGCTACCGCGTTGACTCGGCTTTTCCCGAAAGCCGTCCAGGTTCATCCCGACATGATCCGACCAAGATCCGCGGCGGATCTCACCTACCACCCTGTCTTAATCATGTTTACTATGTATAGCGCACGCTAAGGTTCATGCACAGCGTGCGCTACGAACCCAAATTAGCGTACGCTACGCTTAGTCGATAGCGTGCGCTACATGTGCAAAAATCACAATTTTGAACACATTCATGAAATCATATGCTCAACAACACGGGATCATGAAATACGGAGAATAATACTCAGATCAAAATGCAACAAATACATATCACAAGGTTCAAATACACATCAGAAATCTCGGGTATTACAGATAGGACCAAAAAGATCCATGTGAAGTAGATCTAATATTTTAGTGGTTATACTGGTAGGTCGAATAGACTTGAATGAGGCTATGGTTTGCTTTCTGATAGGACGATAAATGTAACCTCCCAAAAACTCGGTCTAAAGAGCCCAGGAACTTGCAGACCTACCGACCTCTTGGCAAAAAGGGAGGCCCTGACAAAAGGAGTCCGACTTGACTGACCTTACCCCAAGCTCGGTAGACATTATGTCAAATAATGTCCTGGCAAAAAGAAAAGACTAACAAAGCTACCGACCTCTTGTCAAGAAAGGAATGTCCTGACAAAGGGAGTCCACTCATGAAAGAGTCCGACCAACATGACGCTACCCGAGTTGGGAAGGGTCCGGGCTCATAAAGATAAAACCCCTGAAAGGCTGGGATTTTACCGATCTGACAAAATCCCAGAAATCCAGGGAATGATAGCTGAATCTAAAATCCTAGATGTATTAAGAGATTGGCGGCCGCAGACCGAGTCCCCGAATATCAGGGATTTCCCTTAAAAACTAGGAAAATGGTTTCAAGGAGAGGCTGCTCCTCCCTTCTATAAATAACGGAGAAGCCTTTCCTTCAGAGGTCAGGCAATCAGAGGCATTTATAGATAGATAGATAGATAGAGAGAGAGACAGAGAGAGAGAGAGGTATTTAGAGAGAGAAGCACTTCACATATTTGGGTTTTCTTAGATTAACTCCTGAGATTAACCCGGTTCTTGGTGATCGATCAGTTCGATTCCATCAAGTGTCGCCGTCTGTGGGAAAGGTGACATCGAGTCACACCAGAGTTGAGACGTGAGATTAACAATGGTGGAAGAGATAGTCTAAAAGAAAATCGGAGAACTTATGCCCAGAAATTTAGAGGAGAAACTAGCGGTTGCGGGTGGGGAATCAATTCCAGAAAAAACACCCATCACCCCTGGAGAAGAAACCGCACCCAGCACAATCACCTTGGCAAAGGAAGCACTATCCGACATAATTGCTAGTGCAATCTAGAAAAGTCAGGAGGTCAAAAAGCAAAAAGTGCCGCGAAAAATAATACCCATCCTCTCGGACAGACCAGATGAAATCAGTCAGCAAGAAGAACATGGGGAAAGCCATCCAAGGACGTGGGAATGATCTAAACAAGAGATAGCATTGGATCCCCTCATATCTAGTATACAGGACGAGCTAGAAGAATTACGACAAAAGATCACAGGGAAAGGCTCAGAAAGCCATCCAGATCATTTGTCTCGGAAGAGATACTACAGGCCAAACTCCCGTATAGATTCAGGGCGGTCACTTTTACTTACGACGGGCTCTCGGACCCTACCCGACATTTATATCGGTTCAAAAACATGGTGGTACTACACCGATATTCGGACCTCGTGAGCTGCAAAGCGTTTTTGGCTATGTTGACAGAATCAGCTCATGATTGGTTCCACCAGATACCACCAGGGACGATTACGAGCTTCAAATCTTTCAGCTTGGCGTTTCTAACCCACTTCGCAGGCGCTAGAGCACACCAGAAAACATTCATCTCCTTATTCAGTATCAAACAATACTCCAGAGAGGCATTGAGAACTTATGTAACTCGGTTCACAAAAGCATGTCTAGAGGTACCCTCGTCGTCTAAAGAAGTGAAAACAAGCGCCCTGACGCAAGGATTACAGCAGGACTACTTCGTGCGTCTCTCGTTAAAAAGCCGGCTCGAACATATGATGAGGTCCTAGATCGATCTTCCAAATACATCAACGTCGAAGAACTCGATAAAGACATGGAAGAATCACAATAAAAGCCCGTGAAAGGAGAAGGAGGAACTAGTAGGGTGGTGCAGCACGAGGTGTATACATTCCGAGGAAATCTTCCTCGGGGAGAATTACTCCGTGTAAGTATAGATCGAAACACGAATCGAAGAAAGAGCGAGATCAACCTGAAATGACCACAGTTTGACCAATATAGCCTACTGACAATGAGAAGAGCGTAGGTCCTAGAGGCGGTCGAGAGCAAGATGGGCAGGGTTATTGATTGGCCTACATCTCATTTTAATGGACCCACCCAACCAAATTCAGAACTTTATTGTCGATTCCACAACGATTATGGACATAAAATGGACGAATGCAAACACCTCAAGGATGAGATCGAGAGGTTGGTCGGAGCAGAGCATCTAATGGAGTTCACGTACTAGCAAAGGAAAGGTCGAAAGCAGCCACCCGTACCTCAGGGAGGTACGGGGATGAAAAGGGAAGCTCCTCGAGGGCCCCCTAACCCCCCTACTAAGAAAGGAGTGATTCATATGATATCAGTAGGAGCGACCGATGGAAGTTCCAATCATGCCAGAAAAGCTCACACGCAAAAAGCAAAACATCGCCAGTTTAAAGAGGTCGCCTCTGTAAGTAACGGGCCTATCATCTAATTTAATCCTGCGGACTATAACGGGATACACGCACCCCATAATGACACACTTGTCATCACAGTAGAGATTGCTAGTTATGACATACAAAGGGTCTTCATTGATACGGGAAGCTCAGTGGATATATTGTTTTACGACTGTTTCAAACAAATGAACCTCGAGGTGGAATTGAGAAAGGTGGATACGGCACTTTATGGGCTTTGCATGACCAAGGTACAGATAGTGGGAGAGGTGGTGCTTCCGGTGGTATGGGGCCGGGTACCTCATCGGAAGGTTAAGACAATCAAGTTTTTAGTAGTCAACACTAAATCGGCCTATAATGCCATTTTGGGACGTCCCGGGCTCAACAAATTTGAGGCAGTAGCATCTACTTCCCACATGAAAGTGAAATTCCCTATGGGAAGCGAGGTAGGGGAGGTAGTTGTAGATCAATTTTTTCCCGGTCTTGCTACCAGACAATAGTGAAACATGGGGTGCAAAACAATAAAAGAATGCCCGAGCTAAGAGGCTCAGATCCAGAGCGAAAAAATGATAAGAATTTAAAAGCGGCAGAGGAAGCTCAGGGGGAGGGTGTCAAGCCTAATGTAGAGTTAATGTAGATAAAATTAGTCCTAAGAAAGCCAAAAACAAAAACAAAAACTCGCGTGGGAAGTCGGCTGGATAACTGGCTAAGAGAAAGTCTGATTCACTTGTTAAGGAAATTTGTGGACATCTTCGCATTTGCAGCCGAATACTTGGCAAGGATAAGTCCAACAGTTTCCGAGCACATATTAAACATCGACCCAACCATAAGGTCGGTGGAGCAGAAAAGGAGGCACTTTGGATCGGAGATGTATGGAATCATTGGAGAAGAGTTGACAAGATCCTCCGAGCTGGACATATAATGGTAATCCAGTTTCCGGAGTGGCTATCCAATGCTGTCATGATAGGAAAAAGCCAAGGAAAATAGAGAATGTGCATGGATTTCCGAGACTTAAACAAGGCATGTCCCAAGGATCACTATCTATTGCCCCACATAGATCAATTGGTCGACTCAACCTCGGGGTGCGAAT
The DNA here is from genome assembly GCA_033398695.1 of Orobanche coerulescens. Classification (NCBI taxonomy): domain Eukaryota; kingdom Viridiplantae; phylum Streptophyta; class Magnoliopsida; order Lamiales; family Orobanchaceae; genus Orobanche; species Orobanche coerulescens. Next base: position 129,874,741 of record CM065812.1, on the reverse strand, counting down.
CACTCAGCATGATGGATGACTCTCATGGATATCATCAGATCCCCCTGGCATCCAAACATAGAAAGAGAGTCAGCTTCATGGTATCAAAGGGAACCTCCTATTATGTACGCATGTCTTTTGGGTTAAAAAACGCGTGAGCCACGTATCAAAGGATGGTCGATATAATCTTTAAATCTCAAATCGGTAGGAATGTGGAGGTCTATGTGGACGAAATGCTAGTAAAAACTGTAAAAGGAGGGGAGTATATAAGAGATCTAGAATAAACGTTTGAAAATCTGCACACATACGAGATGAATCTCAGCCCATCAAAATGTTCTTTTGGGGTGAAATCAGGGAAGTTTTTAGGGTATGTGGTCACGGAGCAAGGAATTGAAGTCAACCTGGAGAAAGTAAAAGCAGTATTCCAAATGAGCCCTCCAGAAAATATCAAAGACATCCAGGTAACAGATTTATCTCTCACTCAGCCGAGAAGGGATTCCCATTTTTAGGCTCTTAAGAAAGGGAAATAAAATCGAACAGATCCCCGAAGCCCAAATAGCTTTTGACAAATTGAAAGAATATTTATCTGAACTACCCCTACTCACCAAACCGATACCAGAAGGGGATCTAGTGGGCGGTTAGCTCGGTCCTATTAAGAGAGGAAGTGAACCAGCAAAAGCTTATCTATTATACGAGCCGAATTTTACAAGGAGCAGAGCGGAACTATTACGATTTGGAAAAAAGAGCGCTAACACTGGTAGTCATAGCTCGACGTCTGAAACTGTATTTCCTGGCCCACCGTATAAAGCTACGAACTAACTTACCCTTGAGAGAAACACTAGGGCGACCCAATGCATCAGGTCGCCTGGTCAAATGGGCGGTGGAAATTGGGGAATATGACATGGAGTACGAACCGAGAACAGCGATCAAAGCTAAAGCTTTGGCATATTTCATTCAAGAAGGGGCTACACTGTCACTGCCGGAAGGACAATAGCTTTTACATGACGATGGATCAGCCACGACGGGTGGCTCCAGAGCAGGGATAATTTTCACTACCCCAGAAGGAGAGCATTTGGATTATTCAGTGAAGTTTGATTTTAAAGCCTCCAACAATGAATCCGAGTATGAAGCCCTAGTTAAGGGAATGCAGCTAGGAATAGACTTAGGTGCGCAACGACTAATCGCTTACTCCGATTCTAAACTGGTCACACAACAAGTAGGAGAAAATTTTGAAATAAACGAAGAATGGATGAAGAGGTACGTCGAGGAGGTGAAAGAGGCCGCCAAGAAGCTAGGAGAATTGGAGTTGATCCATATTCCCAGGGCGGAAAATGTAAAAACCGATATTATTTGGCAAAAATGGGAAATTCCTTGGTAGATTGTCGCTCACAAACAATAACTATTTTAGGAGCAACTCGGAGTAGCATCACAAGGCAGGTAATGAAAATAAATGAAATAGCGGACTAGTGAGTCCCCTTATTAGCATATCTGAACAGAGCAGAGCTACCAAATGACAAGCAAGAAAAAGCCAAAATCATGCTCGGGGCAGTTTTGTTACATTAATGGTGAACTATACAAAAGATCAGACCTCGGACCATACCTGAGGTGTGTCTCGGAAGAATAATGAAGGGCATACTAGAGGAAATTCATGAAGGATGTTGCGGTGATCACACCAAGGGAAGGGCATTAATCAGCAAAACATTAAAGGTTGGTTTTTTCTGACCGACGATGAGCAAGAAGGCAATCGAGATGGTTAAACATTTCCAAAAGTGTCAAATACAAGCACCATTAATACACATCCCAGCAGAGAACATGATCACTATGGGAGCATCTTGCCCATTTGCTAAATGGGGATCGACATTATAGGACAATTCACAGCTGGATCCTGAGGAATAAAGTTTTTGGTAGTTGCCATCGATTACTTCAGCAAATGTGTGGAGGTCGAGTCAGTGGCCACCATCACCGAGCAAAGGATCATAAGCTCTTTATTTAACAACATCTACTGTAGATGTGGGGCGCCCCAAATACTCATATCGGATAATGGGACACAGTTTAATGGGAAAAGAACCCAATCCTGGTGCGGAGGAATGCACATCAACCAACGATTCGCTGCGGTAGCTCATCCGCAGACCAACGGACAGGTAGAAGTAACAAATAGAACAATCTTACAAGGGATAAAAACCAGCCTGGACAAAGCTAGGGGAGGATGGGTTGACGAACTCAGCTCGGTGTTATGGTCTTACAGAACCACACCTAGGTCGTCAATGGGGGAAACGCCCTTCAATATAGTGTATGGGTCCAAAGTAGTAATCCCGGTAGAGGTCGGGGAAACGTCACACCTAGTTCGATGGTTCAATGAAGAAGAAAATGAAGAAATGATGAAGGAAGAATTGGATACCATAGAGGAAAGAAGGGAAATAACTGCGGCACGAACGGATAGATACAAGAATTTGACAAAAGCGGCTCATGATAAGAAGGTAAAGAGAAGACAGTTCCAAGTAGGCGACTTGGTACTCAGATGAGCTGATGCTCTAAAAAACATAGGAAAGCTGGAACCAAACTGGGAAGGCCCTTAAAAGGTAGTCCGAATTTATGCAGGGGGAGCTTACGAACTCGAAGATATGGAAGGATACCCCATTAAGAGAGCTTGGAACATATGCCATTTGTAAAAATATTTTATGTGAAGAAATGTCAGGAAAAATCTTTAATATTTTAATGAAAGTCCATTACCAAAGAAATCCAAATATGCAATTCGAATGAACTTGAAAATCTGACGGTGAAACGCCCTCAGATTCAAACAAGGGTGAACTGCCCTTGAAAATCTGAACGGGTGAAACGCCCTCGGATTCAAACAAGGGTGAACAATCCTTAAAAATCTGAACGGGTGAAACTCCCTCATATTCAAACAAGCGCGAACTGCCCTAAAAACCGATTGGGTGAAACATCCTCAGATTCAAACAAAGGAAAAATGTCCTAAAAACTTGATCGAGCTATATTAACTTTAGAAGGTTGTTGTAAGAGCCGAGCTACGTTAACTTCAAAGAGTTGTCTGAAATAGCCGAGCTGTATTAACTTTTAAAAGGATATTAACTATAGAAGGTAGTTGAAAAAGTCGAGCTACGTTAATTTCAAAAAGTTTTCTGAAATAGCCGAGCTATATTAACTTTTAGTTTTAAAAGGATGTTGACTTTAAAAGGTAGTTGCAAAAGCCGAGCTACGTTAACTTCAAAGAGTTGTATGAAGTAGCCGATTAACTTTGAAAGGTTGTTAAACTTAAAGGTTGTTGGAAGAGCCGAGCTACGAGTTGTATGACGTAGCCGAGCTATATTGGGGTTGAAAGGTTGTTAAACTTTAAAGAGTTGTCTGAAGTAGCCGAGCTATATTAACTTTGAAATGTTGTTTACTTCAAAGAGTTGTTTGAAGTAGCCGATCTATATTAAGGTTGAAAGGTTTTAAACTTTCAAAAGTTGTCTGAGGTAGCCGAGCTATATTAACTTTGAAAGGTTGTTTACTTCAAAAAGTTATTTGAAGTAGCCGAACTATATTAAGGTTGAAAAGTTGTTAAACTTCAAAGAGTTGTTTGAAGTAGGCGAGATATATTGATTTTAAGAAGTGGTTTTTAAATACGATCTATATTAAAAAGAGGTTATTCTTATAGCCGAACTGCATTAACTAGGAATATCAGTATCGTACATATCCGAGCTACATTCACAAAAAAGGTTTTTCACTAAAAACATCTGCGCCAGTACAAAGAACGGGAAGAATAAGTATAAATATAAATAAAACTAAACTACGAGCTACGGCTCGGGAGATAAGGGAGAAGATGAGGGGGAAGCCTCAGGATCAGTCCCCCCAGCCGGAGCGTCAGGAGCATCAGCCCTGCTAGATGGGACAAGGGGGACAGCTGGCTGCCCCAAATCCAGACCGGACTCGGTTATGGACTCCCCAAGTGCGTCTTCCCACCAAGTAGCCTCGGGATACTCGTTCACATCGCCAGACCAAACCGAGGGGGATCTCCCTCCAAAGCGGCCTCCCTATTGAGCTCGCCCTCAAAACCCAAAGCGGCTAGCTGCACGCGGGCGTGGGATAGAGCGAAATCGAAATACTGTGTTGCAGCTGGAGCAAGTCGAATCAGGTAGGCGGTTGAGTTATGATAGCGAGCAAGAAGGGCTGAGCAATAGGCCCCCAAGAAGGATTGCTCGACGTTGCTGGTCAAGAAGAGGCGTTGGACATCCAAGACTCCTCACTCATAGGTCGAGGACCCCTCAGATATAGCCTCCGTGAGCTGAGCATCGAGCTGTGCAATCCTCTCAGATTCGGCCTTGGCCTCTGCAAGTTGATCCTAGAGCTGGATAACCTTCTCAGATTCAGCCTGAGCCTGAGCATTCGTAATATTTAGCTCTTGGTTCAGTTGGACATTAGCCATTTGGGCTTGCTCCAAAACCATTTCCCGCTCGGTAATCTTCTTTAGGGCAATATCCAAATGATATTCCCTCTCCCCTAGCCTTGACTCAAGATCTTCTTTCACCCCCAGGGCAGCCTTAAGAGAAGAAGAGGAAGCTCCGCTCTTCTGCTCTTCCACCAAACACACCAGAGTAGAGCAATGCTAAAAATAAAAAGGACGATTTCATCAAAATATAAGCAAAGATAAAGACAGCGCAGAATGGAGAAAAAATAAGTAAAGGTAGTTACCTTTCCGAAATACATCATCATCAAGTCCAGACGGGAATCCTATGGAGAATTATGTAGTATCTCCCTGTCCCTATCAGGGACCACTGAGCTGAAAAGAGAAAGGAATTTCTCAAACTCCTTACAGCGCAGCAGGGTATCCATATCCGAACTGGAAGAACTCACAGTTGTGGGCTGCTTAGATGGAGTTGAGGAGCTTGGAGAACGGGCTCGCTTAGTGACCTAAAGCTGTAGAGAAGAGCTCGCCGGATCCTGTCCAGTGGTTAAGGGGGGAGACATGTCATAAGGCAGGGTTACCCCGACCTTGGCCGCCTTGGTAGAAGCAGGCCTCTGCTTTGGTTTAGATGATCCCTCCGCCCTCTCTTTAAGAGGATTCACCGATCTGGGAATCTTGTCCTTTGCAGGTTCGCTAGGCTTGGTAGCATAAGACAGACAGGTCCGCATAAAGCGATCTACAAAAACAATATAGCAGGTCGTTAAATCATACTCGTATGCCAAAAAAATGATGATAGAAATATAATAAACAAAATCGTTCAAACCTACCAATACCGGGAATAGCTGTATAAGGATTCGAGCTCAACCCCTAATGAAATAACAGGTCGTGAAAATGCGTCAGCTGGAAGGTATTATAGGAAACGGCATTCCATTCCTGAACCTTATCAACCCACCCAGCTCGGATAGAGATGCGTCTAGGGATCGGATCCTGGATTGGGGTGGCTTGTACCCATTCTGTGGGAAAGCCCCAAGACTCGCCAGAAGAAAGACGGAGAAAAAAAAGCATGTCCTCCAATCCTTCACGTTGGAAGGGGGTGGGAAAGAAATGGGCATCATTCCGAGTAGTCAAATAGAAAGAGCCTTTAAAGCTCTTCAGCCCGAAGCAAAAATAAAAGAAATCTAGATCGGGTTCCTCATTCTTATAATGACACAACCCGAGAAAACCGACCATATAACGAAAGGAGTTCGGAGAAAATTGATTCAGAGGAAGATTGTATTTAGTAGAAATAGAAACAAAAAAACGGTGAAGAGGAAAGCGAAGGCCACTGTTCACCTGATCCATAAACCAAGTGATGTGGACTGTAGGAGGGTGATCAGGGATGTCAAAATCCTGGGGTGTGACAAAATCCCACCCCGGGGGAAGCCTAAGAAATCTTACAAAGCTCTCTAGTGCGGCCGGGCTGTTCCTAGATAAAGGATGGGGAGGAAGGACACGTGTAGCCCCCGTGCTTGCTTGATAAGGGTCGGCTAACAGTCCGGTAATAGTCACCTCGCCAGAGGGAGGAGGGGACGAGAGATCTACAATACCTAGAGGGATTCCGGAAGGAAGATTAGGGGTATATCACCTAGCTCTGACCATCTACATTACCGATAGGCTCATCTACAAGACAAAGGGAGGAGCCTATAGCTCGCTCCGACCTACCACCCGAATCCCCATCGGAAGAAGATAAACCTTCGAAAAAAGAATCCACGGCCGAGTGGCCGGAGATATTTTGAGAGTCGAAAGCAGATGACATCATAAAAAGGAAAAAAAAGAGGGGGGAGAAAAGAAGAAAAAATATAAAAGAAGGTAAGAGGCGAGGGTACTTATATAAACATACCCATGAGCTGGGCAGGAAGGAGACCGCCAAAGATGGAGAGGAAGGACGTTGCCTAAAATGGTAGCTAAGATCGAAAATCACTGGAGAAGTCGCGAGTTATAAATGTGAGAAAAACCAGGAGGCAGAAATGAGCCAGAAACAGGCAACCTCTTTTTATAGGAAAGAGGGACAGAAATCGAGAAGAAAATTGACGATCTAGAGCGTCCGATGATCTTTTCAAAGGAATGGCCCAGATCCAACACTGCCTAGGCAGACCTATAGCAGGTTGACACCTGTACCTAGGTATAAAGGTGCGATGGTTGGGGAGCGAGATTTGAGAGAAGAAGCGGCACGGTCATTAATACGTACGAATTCAGAGGCGAATCATCATTACCTGGGAAACAGATCCCAAGGGACTATCATATTAAGGTCGCCTGTCTGAAATAAGTTTTAATCTACTCGGTCTTACAGCTCGACTAGAGTTGGGGGGACTGGTTCATAGGACGATATATGTAATCTCCCAAAAACCCGGTCTAAGGAGCCTAGGAACTGCCAGACCTACCGACCACTTGGCAAAAAGGGAAGGAGTCTGACTTGACTGACCTAACCCCAATATCGATAGAAATTATGTCAAATAATGTCCTGGAAAAAAGAAAAGACTAACAGACATACCGAACTCTTGTCAAGAAAGGAATGTCCTGAGAAAGAGAGTCCCTTCATAAAAGAGGCAGACCTGTATGACCCTACCCCGAGCTGGGAAGGGTCCGGTCTCATAAAGATAAAACCCCTGAAAGGCTAGGATTTTACCAATGTGACAAAATCCCAGAAATACAGGGATTGATAGCTGCAGCCGAAATCCCATATATTCAGAGATTGGCGGTCGCATCCCGAATCCCCGAATATCAGGGATTTCCCCTAAAAACTAGGAAAAAGGTTTCAAGGAGAGGCTGCTCCTCCCTTCTAAAAAAGAGAGAAGCCTTTCCTCCAGAGGTTAGGCAATCAGAGGCATTTATAGAGAGAGACAGAGAGAGAGAGGCATTTAAAGAGAGAAGCGCTTCAGATATTTGGGTTTTCTTATATAAACTCCTGAGATTAACCCGGTTCTTGGTGACCGATCAGTTCGATTCCATCACTTTCCTTTCTGGAATGCATCACAGAGAGTCTCCTTGAAAATTCCTTATGGAAGACCTCTTACTAGTTTTTGTGTGCTTAACTTGTTGAGAGCATTGAAGTTCAGGTGACTTAGTCTTTCGTGCCAGAGCCATCCAGGTTTAGATACTGTCTTTGATGTCTTTGATATGAAACAAACATTTGGTGTGCCTATTTTCCCATCTATCATATAGCATCCCTTCTTCTGTAGCCTTGGAGTTTCACTTCTTCAGATATGAGATCAATCACCATACATTTCCATTTAGTGAAAACAACTAGATTGTTCTCATCACAAAACTGGCTTATGCTCAAGAGGTTGTACTTGAGTCCTTTGACATACTGCACTTTTGAAATGACAATGTTTCCTCTGTGCATCTTTCCGTAACCTTTGGTTTGTCCACTTGAGCTATCTCCAAAGGTTACATATGGGTCTCTTTCTTTCATATAGCTTGACAGAACGTTCTTATTTCCTGTCATATGCCTTGAGCACCCAGAGTCCACGAACCATTCTTCACCCTCCTACTGGTGAATTTGATGCAGCTTGGTAGTAATCCTTCCATCTTTTCTGCAATCATCAAGAAATGATTTAGGTACCCAGATTTGAGTAGGTTCTATGGGGTTAGTAGTTTTCTTGGAGAAGTGTTTTCTCCTGTGATTGTGAACCTCATTTTTGTATGCATTCTTTTACTTTCTTTATCCCAGGTTTGGATTGTGCATATAGTATTGTTCGCTATATTTTTATTCAATCCGCAAGTGTACGAAGTAAATGTACAAAGCGGCGAGCAAGGTCCGATTCCACAGAGACTAATTATTCGTAGTTGAGTACTAGATTATAGTGATTCCGATTTTATCTAGACAATCAAAAGGTGATTGGTTTAGTTAACTAAATGGACAAAAACAAGTAAATTTAATCAAACAAATGTAATATCCGATTTAGAGAGAATTATGAGTTTTAAAATAGATTCCAAGGCTACGTTTTCGTTGATTACTAAGTCTAGTTAGGATTGATTCTAAAAAGTTCTAAGTGTGTTTCCAAAATGATAATCAAAACAATATTCTAAAGTCCCTCTCGAGATGCATTAAGACATAGATTAAACAACCTACAAGAATGTCTCCGTTTAGTATAAATTATATAACTCCAAAATGTTCATAAGATTAAACATCATCATAGCTCATCACCGATTTCTCAATCTCGTAATTTACTACGTCAAATACTCGAAACCTATTATAGCCCTCTTCTCTCGAATTATGAGCAATTAAGTTAAACATGTAAAAACATTGATCAAGTGTTCTAACATGAATCAAAACCAAGTATTTGATAAGGAAAACACATTAGGTAAATAAAATCATCAATCCTTCAAAACCATAATCAACGTATTCCCATGCCCGGAATCTAACAAGTTTAGTCGGACATGGTAATGAAAGAAAGATTAATAATCATCATGTTCATGCTAAATAAGACAATAAAAATGAGTAAAAGATAGGAAGAAAAAACTCAGCTGGTGTCTTGAGTGATCCCAGTTAAATCCTTCAAGTGTTCTTGAGGTGTTCTTCAAAATCTCCCTTCAAATCTCCTTCTTTTGGTTGAAAAGCTCTCAAATCTTATGTTTTTTCTCTCTCCAATCTTTCTAATCTTAGAATATGGCTTCTAAGTCCATTGTAGAGCCTTTTTATCAACCCAAAAAGCCAAAGTTGTTGATCTAATCATGCAAAAATGTCAAAAAAGTGATTTTGCACCGCAAAGTGATACGGCTCGTGTCATAGTGTTCTAGAAAATACACAAGTCTATGGACAGGCAATCGGACCATGTCAGTTGACACGGCCGAGCTAGTGACATGGCCCGTGTCAAAATGACACGGCCGAGTCTGTGTTGAATTGCTTTGACTTCATTTTTCCATCTTTTTCGGCTCGATCTTTCGTTTCCGCATTGCTTGATATGTATTTGGGAATTGAGACTTCGTTGTTGCTTGATAATGTCCTTAAAACACCTATAAAATCATTAAAATGTACCAAAGCGTGATCGAGTCCAATAAACACAATATGAGCACAAACGACACAATTCTACACATTTTAGGATCTTAAAATTCGGAAAAAACCTTGTAAAAATATGTGTAAAAATGAGTGTTACCAAAATCCCCCAAACTTAAACGTTGATCATCCCGAGAAATGCACTTCAAAATAACCACTCTTAAGAGAACTTATCCCTCAACACACCTTAAAGGATCATTTTGCAAATTCATCAATACGCCTCAAGTAATAAGTAAGTCGAGTTCTATAAAGTATTCAAAGGGGTGCTTCCTTAACATCATAGCCAATATTTGAAGAATATGAACCTCACCGGTCAAGTGTGTTCACTCACTCTCAAAGTGTATAAAGGGATATGTATACGCTCAAAACTCATTCAATGAAATAAGAATCCCCATAAGTTTGCCAATCGTCTACATCTCTACCACTATTTGTGCATGCAAATTTTGTGAATCATAAAGGACTTTAGTGGTTGTAATGTAGGCTTTTTGGTCGGGGTAGGATAAGTATGGCTAAAGTGACTTGACTTGAGCAAATTAGAACTACATCTCAATAATCACTTCGCTCAATTATAAGCTCAAATAACTTCTTTTTTTCTGGAATTTGCTTCTTTCAACCCCTTGATTTTAATATAATCGCAATAAGCGCTTTTGAAAGTGAAAATCACAACCTTATTCCTCCTTATCGCTCCATTTATTTTATTCCTCCTTATCGCTCCATTTAATTCTTTTTTTTTGTACACTCTTTGTGTTTTTGCCTTTTCAGGTGGTGGACAACATGGTCATTATAGTCACATCAGTCTTCCTTCAAATTTATTTTGATAAGTCATCGCAATTGAACCAACAATCTTCCCAATCACCTCCACACACCTTTTCATTGTTTTGCCAATTTGTTCTAATAAGCTCAAGTATAGGGACAAAAGTTTATAATGGAATGGAAAGCTCATAATGTGGCTAGCAAGAAATAGGTTTTAAGCTCAATTGAGCTAACTAGGGAATTAATAATTATCGGTTTGGCCAAAAGGTTTGAAGGGCTAAAAAAAATCGCCTACAATCACTTTCACTAATTTGCACGCACGCTTGTAGTTTCGAATAAGATACCAAGGCAAGTTATAGAGTCTTAAAACATGAATGATACACTCGATAATAAAACTTGCATATTTAATGATGCACGAAGGCTCAAAAGCTCACAAGTTAGATTTGTTCATATTTCCAAGATATTAAACTATTTATTCAATTTATTCAATTTCACACCCTTTCGATTATTCTACAATTTTTCCTCGTCAAATTATCCTCGATTTGCATATCCAAATAACAACATATATCCTGAGGCATCCAAGACAGGAGTTCATTCTTTTGAGTTTCATCCAAGTACATGATACTCAAAACACACCAAGTTCAAAAACAAATATTCACACCAAAATCCAAGCAAAATTTCACACTAAAATTCGAAAAAAATAGAAACAAACAAACAATAAAACAAACAAAAAAAACAAGGTTTTCAAGAAAAAAAATAAACAAACGAACAATATAGGTATTTCTTGACCCAATATCTCCCCACAAACTTAAATTAAAGAGTATACACACGAAGGGGGGTATAGTATTTAAACAATAAAAACTTTGGGTCAAGAAATACTTACAACTGGTCCTACTGATTGGGCAGAGGGAAGTGGCCTTGTTGGACATGCCATTCGTGCATTTGTCGTAATAAGGTCAGCATCTCGTCTTGTTTCTGGCGGATCTCGTCTTGTTTCTATCGGGTCTCCTCTCGGAAAGCCTCAAATTCCGCTCTAAGTGTTGATCGAGATGTGGCATGTCTTGATTCGGCCTGTCTCGATTACTCGGGCTGATCCCTCTCAATTTCTTCTTCCTCTTACTCTTCCTCACTATCTGGGCCTTTCTCATAGGCATCTTCTTCCTCCATTCTCTCCGCTCTGAATTCTTCTTGCATTCTCTCGGCTCTGTCCTCATTCTCTGTACGCCGAGGTCGAACATTACGAGCAAAGTGGCTATCACCAGGGGAGACCAATCCAGCTGCTATCCGGGCTAATTTATGTGCATCCGTGGCCATTTGTATGTTTCCTAAATCTCGAATACTATCAATCATCGTCAGAGGTGTATTCGGGAGGAGGAAATGATCACTATCATTTTGGAGGAATATAGTACGTGAGTCATAGTCTAGGATGTTCATCAATTTCATCACAGATAGAGATAGAAGCATATTTCCTGGAAGGTGAGTTCGGTTGTCCAGTGATATATCATATGAAGTGCGATAGGGGTAATCAAACCCCCTATCCAAATCTCCCCTCTTGGTTGTGTAGCGACATCCTCAAAATGATCCATCAGTATAGCCCCGGTGACTGGATCTGTCCCATCGAGCATGTGAGTTAGAACGTATAACTCTCGTTAGGTGATCGGCCCTGTTTCTTTTCACCCGAAAGTAGTGCTCGCAATTACCTTGTGAAGATATCGGAGTATTAGATTGCGAATAGAGGATCCTTTGGCCGACTTTGGAATATAAGGACGTGCCTCACATACCGGATATTCCACCATAGCTCTCCAGTAGGTTTCACACTCGAACTTATTAATTCGGTGTTCTCCGTGCCTTCTTGCGTCATATATATCCTCTAGTTCCCATGGAGATAGCTTCTCGTTCATATTGTTCAGGCGGAATTCTAAAGCAATTGGCTCATGAGTGATTGGATCTCTTTTAACCGCTAGCGTGCTTAGGAATTCTAGAGTGAGGCATCTGTAGGTGGGCCAATGTTGTGTCATCATCCTCTTCCAATATATCTTTTCTAGCAGCTTCATCATGTCGTCTTTTATACCCATGGCTGTCATGCATTCATCGTCGGGCCATCTAGTTGGAAGCATTTTTTTTCTAACCCAACATTCCCCACCGCGCTTGTCGGCTATCCGAGAGGTCAATTCCGTACGTTTTCAGCGTCTCGACAGCACCTTGGGCCGGTATTCTTGTCGGTTGCTCTATTTCAGTCATCGGTCTCCCTCGTTCTCATTGAGCAGCACCACGTCGTTGTTGGGCATTTCCTTGTCCTCGACCTCTGGCCATTTCTCCGCAAGAATTTAACAATTATCATTTGTTTTCAATCAAAACATCATAGGCCAGTAAATTTCAACGATATATTCTCCCCCAAACTTATTACCAATTGCACATTTACCCTAAAATAATTGTTTCAACCAAAATACCCACATGTAAAATTCAACACACCAATCGTCATTGTATATAACATCCCTTGAAGACAAGAATTTCAAACATGTAATTCAATCACCCAACACATAATTCCAACATGTAATTCAAGCACCTGACGTATCAATCTTCATTAAAAAAAATCTCCCAAAAAAATTCGACTCAAGAACCCTAAAGAAATCAATAAATCATAATTCAAACAATCTTAGGATGATTATAAACAAGAATTAAGCATTCAGAATCGAAAAACATACCTCAAATTCGAAGTAAAGTGAGGGAAAAAATTAAAAAAAATCGTGATCAATAGAGGCTGATTTCGTCCGATTTCAACTGCTACGAAGCTCTAAGATTGGGGAAAATGATAGAAATCTTGTTACTTTGCTTGATTTAGCACAATTTTTCTTGATTTTTGATGGATTGTAGGGGTATGGGGGTTAGGGTTTCGGATTGGGGAAGAAGGGGAAAAAACTTTGGGGGAAGATGATGAATAGTGAAAATCGGTTGGGTTCTATTTTTATACGCCCGTGTGACACGGCCCATGTCATACCTGCTCAGTTTTCTCAAAAATCATCTGCCCACCTGACCCGACCTTGTCAAATGACACAGCCCGTGTCGCACCTGCCCAGAAAGTCAAAAAGTGACTGGATGCCTGACCGACCGTGTCAAATGACACGGCCCGTGTCATACCTGCGCAGAAAGTGAAAAAAGACTGGATGCCTGACCTGACCATGTCAAATGACACACCCGTGTTGTACTTGCCCAGAAAATGAAAAAAACGTCTGCCTGCCTGACCCGACCGTGTCAAATGACACGGCCCGTGTCATACTAGCCTGGAAAATGCGCTTCTGGTCTCCGGATCTTTTTCCTGCGAATTGGACACCTACAGTTGAACCGATCAGTTCCTCATCAACTAAAAATAAAAATAAAGTGCGAATAAGAACAAAACTAAAAAGAACTATTGGGTTGCCTCCCAATTAGCGCCAAGTTTAACGTCTTCAGCTGGACGCCTGCAACATGAAGTTCTATGGCTCGATTAAAGTTATCATGGACATGGATTCCTTTTGATTTGGATGATGGTAGTGTTTGACTCGTTGTCCGTTAACTTTAAATAGCTCACCATCTCTGCTCATGAGCTCGACTACTCCGGGTGGAAATACTTTCTTGATCACGAATGGCCCTGACCATCTTGATTTTAATTTTCCGGGAAACAATTTTAATCTTGAATTATAGAGAAGTACTTGTAGTCCCGGCACAAATTCATGTTTTACGATCATCTTGTCGTGCCATCTTTTAGATATCTCTTTGTAGATTCGATAGTTTTCGTAGCATTCATCCCGGAATTCTTCCAACTCGTTCAGCTCCAACAATCTTTTATTTCTAGCGGCCTCAAAATCCAGATTTATTCTTTTTACCGCCCACATTGCCCGATGCTTCAACTCTAGAGGTAGATGACATGATTTCCCGAATATGAGTTGGTAGGGAGATGTACCCAAAGGTGTTTTATATGCCGTGTGATAGGCCCAAAGTGCATCTTCAATTTTGGATGACCAATCTTTCCGAGATGTACTCACCGTCTTTTCCAGGATTAATTTAATTTCTTTGTTAACCGCTTCGGCTTGTCCATTTGCTTGTGGATGATAGGCCAATGATTTTTTTGATCGTACCCCATATTTTTGAAGGAGTTTATCCATAATTTTGTTTAGAAAGTGTGATCCCCGATCACTGATTAATGCTCTTGGGGTTCCAAACCGGAAAAAAATGTTCTTCTTTAAAAACATCATCACCACTTGTGCGTCATTTGTTGGGGCAGAAATTGCCTCGACCCATCGAGATACATACTCGACCGCTAGCAGAATATACTTATTCCCAAATGATGAGGAAAAAGGACCCATGAAGTCGATGCCCCAGACGTCAAAAAGTTCAACCTCAATTACATTGGTCATGGGCATCTCATGCCACCTTGAAATATTCCCCACTCGTTGGCATCTATCGCATTGTTGAATGAAGAGATAGCAATCTTTGCATAATGTAGGCCAATAAAATCCACTTTGCAACACCTTTGCAGCAGTCCGTGTTGCTCCGAAATGTCCTCCGGTTGGTGAAGAATGGCATTGTTGAAGAATTTCCTCCCATTCCTCTTGCGGCACACACCTCCTTAATATCATGTCGGCACATATTTTAAAAAGTAGTGGATCATCCCACATATAGAATTTGATATCATGGATGAATTTCTTCTTTTGATAATGAGATAAGTCTAGGGGTAGCACACCTGCAACCAAAAAAATGACAATGTCAGCAAACCACGGAAATTTGCTTCTACCATAAAAAGTCGCTCGTCCGGAAACTCTTCTTTAATCCCTTCAATTTTGGGCTCCTCCTCCTTATTGTACTCAAGGTGAGATAAGTGGTCAGACACCACATTCTCACAACCCTTCCTATCTCGAACTTCCACGTCAAACTCTTGCAAAAGAAGAATCCATCGAATCAAGCGAGGTTTGGAATCTTTCTTTTCGGATAAGTACCTGATAGCTGCGTGGTCCGTATATACTATCGTCTTTGTCCCAATCAAGTATGATCGGAACTTATCAAAAGCAAATACCACGGCAAGCATTTCTTTCTCTGTTGTTGTGTAATCTTGCTGGGCTCCGTCTAATGTTTTGCCTGCATAGTAAATAGCCCGAAAGAGTTTCTCACGACATTGTCCCAACACAGATCCGACCGCATAATCACTTGCATCACCCATGATCTCAAAAGGTTGAGACCAATCCGGTACTACGAGGATAGGAGCACTCACTAATGCCTTCTTTAGAGTTTCAAATGCCTGCAAACACTCGTTAGAAAGAATGAAAGCAGTATCTTTTTCTAACAATTTACTCAAAGGTTTAGTAGTTTTTGAAAAATCTTTTATGAACCTCCTATAAAAACCAGCGTGACCAAGAAAACTCCTAATAGCCTTTTCATTCTTCGGTGGGGGAAGTTTCTCAATGGCGACAATTTTTGCTCTATCAACCTCTAATCCAGCGGCAGACACTCTATGGCCTATGACAATCCCTTCTTGCACCATAAAGTGGCATTTCTCCTAATTTAGCACAAGATTAGTATCTTCACACCGCTGCAAAACTAAAGTGAGATTATGCAAGCAATGATCAAATGAATTTCCAAACACCGAAAAATCATCCATGAATACTTCCATTAATATTTTCGATCAAACCATGAAAGATAGCCATCATGCAATGCTGAAAAGTGGTCGGGGCATTACATAAGCCAAACGGCATCCTACGATAAGCATAAATTCCATAAGGACATGTAAAAGCCGTTTTTTCTTGATCTTCCGGCATTACGTAAATTTGATTATATCCTGAATAGCCATCAAGAAAACAGAAAAATTCATGCCCCGCCAATCTATCAAGCATTTGATCAATGAAGGGGAGAGGAAAATGGTCTTTGCGAGTAGCCGCATTTAAAGACCTGTAATCTATACACACTCGCCATCCCGTAACTACCCTCATAGCAATTAATTCATCTTTTTCATCTTTAGTCACGGTCATCCCCCCTTTTTTGACACAACTTGCGTACGACTCACCCACTCACTATCGGAAATCAGGTAAATCATTCCAGCATCTAATAGTTGGAGCACTTCCTTTTTTACCACTTCTTTCATTATAGGATTAAGTCTTCATTGATTCTGCACTTTAGGTTTATAATTTTCTTCAATAAAAATTCTATGCATGCATATTGAAGGGCTAATTCCCTTCAAGTCTGAGATAGACCATTCTATAGCCGACTTATGAGCTCTTAACACACGAAGAAATTTATCTAATTGAGTAGATGAAAGTGAAGAGGATACAATTACCATATTTGTATTATTACCATCTAGAAATGCATACTTGAGGTGTCTGGAAGGGTTTTAAGGTCCAAGATTGGTTGTGATACACCCGACTGAGATGAAACGGGACTTAAATTTTGGACCATGTCAGTTGACACAGTCGAGTCGCCCATCAGCTTGATTTCAGCAACTACTGCATGCTCCTCTTGTTCCGTTTCTTTGTTAAAATCATCGAATTTATTGATTTGCGGTTCTTTCTGTAGGGAATTCAATTCACAAACATAATCAAACAAGTCAGGATCATCAAACTCCAAGGTTGAGTCACTAGAAAAGCATGAGTTCGCAAGAGCAAACCCTAACGGATCTGAAGATAATGAGTGTAAGACTTTTTTCTTTCCATACGAACTTATACTATCAATAACATTGCAATATTCCATATCATCATTAAATTTCATAGCTTTAAATATGGAAAATAGAACATGCTCATCGTTAACACGTAGTATTAATTCTCCCCTTTCGACATCAATAAGAGCCTTTCCCGTTGCTAAAAACGGACGTCCAAAGATAAGTGGTAGATCTTCATCTTCTTCCATGCCGAGAACGACAAAATTCGCTGGAAATATAAATTTTTTGACCTTTACGAGCACGTCTTCAACAATCCCCTTAGGGTGTGTTATGGATCGATCCGCCAATTGTAACATTATCGTTGTAGCTTTCATTTCCCCGACACCTAATTTCCTGAAAATAGATAAAGGCATAAGGTTAATCGAAGCACCTAAATCACACAAAGCTTTATCGAATGAAACTTTTCCAATGGTGCATGGAACGGTAAAGCTTCTGGGGTCCTTAAGCTTTCGAGGTAATTTGTGTTGGATAGCTTGACAAGACTCTTTTGGATATACTTCGGTATTGCTCGGAAATTATCCTCGGTGATGTTGACTCCCGACAACTTTAGCCAATTGTCCAATTTGAGTTTCGAGATTTTTCATTTGAGCTCCCATGGTGGTAGTGTATGGCTCCTTTTATGTGTACAACATTGAAGGACTATCAGGATCGATCCTTAGCATTTGAAATGGCTATAATGTCTACCGAGTCTGTATCGGTAGCGAAGAAGCAGAAGATTTCCGTTGACGCATCGGAAAGTGAGGAAATTGGGATTGCTAAACCTCGACCCTTGTATCAGTCGAGTATGGGACCTTCTCGGTCAGCTAGAGAATCTAAAAGACCCAAGCCGGTGTCTTTGAGTTCTGGTAATGCTCCTAGGTGTTTCAACTATAACGTTCTGGGCCATGAACGCGCGCATTGTAAGAAACCGCCAGTGACTTGTTATAATTGTGGATGCGAGGGGCATCGAGTTCAGTATTGTGAGATTATTGCCAAGATAGTAGAGAACCGGAGTTCCATCCCTACTCCTGGAGGGCCCAGTGATGCCCAGTGATGGTGTTTTCGTGCTCGTTATGCGGATTGTTTCTCGTGTAGAGATGTATTTTGTGACGTTTTTATGTTTGGAGCTTGATGACTGATATTTGTTTTGAATAAGTTTTCGTATGGTTGTTGAACCTACGGAGACGTGACAGTGGACCATGGGGTTAGTAATTTATTATGTGTCGTTGTGTTTTGCTATGTATCACTGTGATGACCTTGTTTTAAGTTTCGGGACTAAACTTATTTTTAGAGGGGTAGAATGTAATACCCGAGATTTTTATTTCGGTTGCCTTGAACTATATGTCGGTTGGTGTCGGTTATTTCGTGCCGTTATGATTATGTGGAATTTGTTTTCTGTTAAGAACGGGTTGATATACTCTGTTGTAGTGTTTGACGAGCGAGACTTTCTTTGACTAAATGTGAGCGTATGGTGTGGTATGTTTTATTTCGTAATTTGCTCATTATTGATTTGAATCTTAGCCGGTGCGTTAGTGTGATCGAGACGTTGTCGAACGCCTAACCAGACTATCGGAACGATCGAGTCCCGACCGTGGGACCTGGCCGAGTTACGGCCGCAATGCAGTGCCTGTTACGGCCGCAAGACATAGCCGGTTACCGCCGCAACGTCTTGCCGATTACGGCCGTAAGGCTTTCGCACGGGTTGGGCAGTTTCCCAGGTATGTTCGACTACGACCGTAATGGGCCGACAGTTACGGCCGTAAGGCCTGTTACGTACATAAGCCCTGGTCGGTAATGTACGTAACGTTGTCGGCAGTTTTGGGCAGAATGTTCGGCCATGGCCGGTTACGGTCGTAAGCCATGGCCGATTATGTACGTAAGGCGGTCGGTAGGCTGAATATATAAGGCCAGTCGACGGGTGTTTGGGCCATTCTCCACTTTTCTTCTTCCTTCTTCGCGAATATTCGACGGAAATCGAAGGTTTTGATCGAAAATCAGTAGTACATCAGTTGGGAAGCTTGAATCATGATTATTATCATCATCTAATCCTTGTTCTTCGTCTGAATCGAGGTATTTTGGCCTGAACCCATGTTTTTGAAGATTTTGGGGATTTTCCTTTTGATTTCGATTCCAATCCGTTTTTGATCAATTAATTGTTGTATAAACGTTGTTTTGGACATGTTCTACGGATTGGATACTCATATCTTTGATTCGTTCGACTCGAGGGGTGATTTCTTTGTTCTTGGAGGGTCTTGAACATTTAATGTTGGATTAATTGCCTCAATGAGTCTCCTTCGATAGTTTAGTAGGATTTCCGTTGTTTTTCGGTTTGGTTCTCGTTGTAATCGTAATTCCATTGTTTTCGCCCGGAGGATTGTAGGTGTTCGAGGTCTATCGGAGGAGCCGTGTTTGTCGGGGTGTACGGTAGCGGTTAATGAGGCAAGTATCTTGCTATATGATTTGTGTCTTGTGGATAGAGACTTCGTGTTAGATTAATGATGAATTGTTTTGCCTTCGTGAATATGCTTCGTATGATTTTATAAGTGTGAACAATTAATGGTAGCGATGATGTTTCTGACTTGGTTAATGTCGTGGAATGGTGTTGGTTTCATTAATCGTATGGTTCGTGTTGTGCGTGATTGGTCATGGTTGAGTTATCGTGATAATCATGACATTTATGTCGGATTGATTATATACTTGAATATGTATTATGGTGTATTGTTGAATGGTTTGACATATTGATAACAATGTGTGCTACTTGCTGTGATGTGTTGAGTTGATCAATATGAGTTGCGTCGTAATAATGTGTGTGTTGGGATAACAATACCCGGTATCAAAATAGTCAGGATAAACAATCCCTGTATGGAATAGTGGTGATAAGATGTTTTGACAATATGCCAATCCAGCATACAGTAAGCAAACTGTATCGAAAAGCTGATCAATAGTGTCTACCTGTATCGAAGATCTCTCGTAGATCCAGCATATTTATCATACAGAAAAGAGTCCCGAAAAATCTAAAGTATGGAAGCTGTCTCGAATATCAATACAGTGATCCTTCCATACAGCTCTCAACAGGACAAGAAGAAATCTTCAGTATTCGCTAGAAGTCAAGTCTCGTTGATAAAGAAGTATTTAAATACTAAAGGATAAAGTATTTAAATACTGTAAGTCAGAAGATCTTCAAATCCCGCAATATCTGGATCTCAGTCAAATGTCTGTTGTCACATAATCTTGCCCAACGGATAGATTTCAAATGGATATATTTTAGAGACTATATATATCTCCAGAGTTTGAAGATCATCAACTACGAAAGAACTGAACTACTAAAAATCTACTGAACATCTGAACGACTTACAAACAACCAATTTTACAAGAAATATTCAGAGCAAAACATATCTCCCCAAGCTTTCTGCTATTCAGATATAAGAGATATACAGTGCTCAAAACTTTGAACAACACATTATCAGCTTATAGCCCAGAAAGTCATAGCTGTTGTTCAACCCTGTTCTATGTTTGAACAAACCCATATCAGCCCTGTGTGGACTGAGAATCTTTGCTTCTCCCGAACTGTGTGTGAAGGACTTGCATCGAAGAAGATGAAGCTTCAGAACTGTGTGTGAAGAAGCCAGTCAAAGTGTTAGCTCAAACCAATCTGTGTGAACGGTTGAAAGCTAAGATCTTTATATCAATCTGTGTGAACGATATATTGATTGAGTGTTGTTATAATTACGTAGTTGTGTACGCAGTAATTATAATAAACTTTTTACTCCTGTGTGGAGGACCAGTGGACGTAGAGGGGTTTACCTCGAACCACTTTAAATATTGTGTTACTTACCTTCTGCCTTTATTGTTTTAATAACTGTGATTATTTAAGTATACTCTGCATATCGAGTTGTTGTATCCTCAGCAACTTACTGTATTTAAGACTTCTGCTACGCACTCAGATTTAAACCGTACAGCTTGTAGTTTAAAACACTTTCCAAGTTGTATCCAGTATACTTAGTGGCCAACAAGTGGTATCAGAGAATCAGTCGTATTTTTAACCGAATCAGATCCAAATCACTTATTTTATAAAACAGTCTTTTTCATTCCCACATTCTCACATGGATACATCAATGATCAACAAAGTGCCCATGTTCTCTATTAATGAATTTGATGATTGGAGAATCGGGATGGAGGCTCATCTTGCAGCAATGCACAAAGAAATGATTTTTGTTATACAGGATGGCCCCATCAAGATAATGAAGGTAAATACGGCCGCAAGGATTGAAGGCCAAGCCCATGCTGAGATGCTCGAGAAGGAGCGCGAACAATGGACCATAGATGAAAGAAAGCGCGCCAATCTAGACAATATGGCTAAGAACGCGTTATTTGTCACTCTTGACAAAGGCACGTTCTCAAAGGTAAAGAGCTGTAAAACAGGCAAGGAAATCTGGGATAAACTCAAGTTGATTTGTGAGGAAACTGAGCTCTCAAAAGAAAACAAAATTTCAAAACTGACTCAGCAATTTGAATCTTTTGAAATGAAACCAACTGAGACACTTGAGGAACTTGACCTTAGTTTCACTGGTATTGTTGGTGAACTTGAAGCTTTGGGCAAAATTTATACCCAAAAGGAGAAGAATTTAAAAATTTTCAGATCTCTCCCTGCCCGATGGGACATTAAGACCACAGCTATGCGTGTGTCGTGTAATCTAAATGAAATATCTAATTTTGATCTATTCTCTGCCCTCAAAGCTTTTGAGTATGATATTGACAGAAGAGAGAAAGCTGTAGAATCTCCTTCAAAGGTTCTGAGACTAGCCGTATGTCGAACCGTCGACACAAAGATGCCCACTGTCGAAGCCTAGTCACAAGAATGCTGACAGTGACGACGACATCCTGTCTCAAGATGAAATGGCTCTTCTCATGCATAAGTTCAAGAAGTTCATCAAGCAATCGGAAAAAACTCCCTACAGGCCCAAACCTATCCACAAGGTAAGTACCGAAACTTCATCCGATGATGCTAACCTATGCTATAATTGCAAGAAACCAGGACATTATGCAAACAAATGTCCTCATCCCAAAGTTCAAAGGTTGCTGGAAGCCGAGCAACAAGAGAGGGATGAAAGAAGACATGCTTGGAAAAACAAGCTCAAGGCCCTGATTGGAGAATCTGAAGCCTCCCCCGCACCATCCAAGTCCGAAGAATGTCTTCAGGTGGTCACTGAAAGTGATTCATTTGACGATGAGTTCGATGATAAAGCATATATGTGCTTTATGGCCAAAGACATTCCGGAAGATGAAGATAGCGACGATGAGGTAAGCTCAACCTCAATCATTCCTTCCAATGCATCTCATACTTTTGAAAACATGATTAATGAGTTTAAGAACATTCAAAAGGCCCATGAGACATTGAAAAATGAGAATATACAGCTCCAACTGTCTAACCTAGAGCTGAAAGACGAAAATGACTTGCTGAAAATAAATTATGAAAATATGTCTATTGATTGTGAAACCAGCAAAGTCGATTATGAAAAACTCATGGAGAGCAATCATCAACTTGCTCATGAACTAAGTGAGGTTAAAACTCACAACGAGAGCAAGACAAATGATTTGGTTCTACTTCAAGCCAAAGTCAAAACTCTCGAAAAACGAGAAGATGAACTTGAGACTATTCTGAAATCGTTCGAGAAATCGTGCAAAAGAATGGAAGATATTCTAAGCACTGGGCAATATGCTCATGATAAAAGTGGCTTAGGATAGAACTCATGTTCAAACAAAGGGAAAACTAGTACAGTGTTTGTCAGGGGTGTGGAACCCATTCCTGTGTCGAAAGAAACTTCGAGTCCTGTGAAGGAACGTGTTGCACAGCGAACAGCAAAGGCTGCCATTCCGCCACCTCAATCATACTCCAGACAGCGGAATCAACAGCCATTCAGACCTGAAATGTGCACTCAACAGCATGCTCCCCGAGCATATCAACAGCGCCAACAGCCGTTCAGAAGGAAGGCTGTATCCAAATATCAAAGGCCCGCACGGCAGTACTATCAGTACAACACGCCTAGGTATTGGATACATGAGCCCCGTTATTACTCGAGAAAATAAGTGTCCGCACAGTATCAACAACAGCGTTGGGAATTAAACTGGAGTTCCAGAAGGCAAGCTGTTAGGCCAAAGAAAATGGCTCCACCTCCAAGACGGCACTCGTACTGGACTAATAATAATAACCCTGAATTTTACATGCATAACAATTATCATGGTTATAGCGACTACGTATATGCCCCACGTAGATACCGCAACACTGTACTGAATGTGACCTACAGTAAACCAATTGCTGTCAGGAAAATTTGGGTACCTAAAGGCACTAACATTCATGGACCCAAAAATCAAAGGGTACCTAAATCTACCTAATCTCTTTACATACAGGACATCATAGAGGAGGACACCTGGTACTTCGATAGTGGATGCTCTCGGCACATGACCGGAGATAGAAGCAAGCTATCAGATTTCGTAGAAGGTCGTGGTCCAAAAGTACGCTTCGGTGATAAATCTAAAGGAAGAACAAGAGGAAAAGGAAACCTTCTTGTAGGAAAATTCAAAGTCACCGATGTTGCATATGTTGAAGGCTTACAGTATAATCTACTTAGTATTAGCCAGTTCTGTGATAAACAGTTCTCGGTGAAATTCTATATAGATCGCTGTAGAGTCAAGAACATCCAGACCAAAGAAGTTGTGCTTACAGGAAGCAGATCAGGTAACATGTATATTGCTGACTGGAAGCCTATGAGCTCCTCAATTCCATGCTTTGTTGCCAAAGGCACTGCAGATCTAAGCTGGTTATGGCACAAAAGGATGTCTCACGTCAACTTCAAGACGATCAACAAGCTCTCAAGACAGGGAATGGTAAGAGGATTTCCAAACGTGTTATTCAAAAAGGACAGCGTCTGCGGACCATGCCAGAAAGGCAAGCAAATCAAGTCCACCCTGAAGAGCAAATCCTACCTTTCAACCCACAGAGTGTTGGAGATGCTACACATGGATCTCTATGGTCCTGTAGACCCGGTAAGTTTGGGAGGTAAGAAATACTGTCTTGTTATTGATGATGATTACTCCAGGTATGCTTGGACAATTTTCCTAAGCAAGAAGAAGGAAACAACATCAGAGCTGCCCGAGCTCCTGAGAAAGCTTCAAAATGAAAAGCATTGAGTATCGTGTCCATTCGTTCCGACAGAGGTACAGAATTTACTAACCGCTTTATAGAGCAATACTGTTTGGAAAATGGGATACAGCACAAATACTCAGCTGCCCGTACACCTCAACAAAATGGTGTTGCCGAGCGAAAGAACAGGACGCTGAAAGAAGCAACAAGGACAATGATTGCCGCAAGCAAGTTGCCACAGCGTTTCTGGGGAGAAGCAACCAATACAACATGCTACACTCAAAACCGCTGTATCGTCAACAAGCACCACAACAAAATAGCATACGAGGTATGGAACAACAAAACTCCGTTAGTTTCATATTTTCACATTTTTGGATGCAGGTGCTATGTGTTGAACAATGGGAAGGATCAACTTAGAACCTTTGATGAGAAGTCAGATGAAGGAATATTTGTAGGGTATTCCTCCGTCAGCAAAGCTTATAGGATCTTTAATAAAAGGAAGCTGATGATCGAGGAATCAGTTCATGTAGTGTTCGACGAACCTCACCATGACCCTACAGGAGTAGAAGCTGTTACTCAGAACATCCAACAACTTTCCATCTTAGATCCACCAACTCCCATAGAACTTGTTATTGACCTAGAAATCATCCCGCAGCTGTAAGAATCGACGTAGATGAAGCTGATGCTGTACAAGCTGAAGCTGTATCTATTACAACTCAAGATACAGTACGGGACCCTGAATTAGAACCCAACTGAAGATGGTTGAGAGATCACCCGCAAGAGATGATAATTGGAAATATTAATGCTGGTGTTTCTACTCGTAGGAGAATACAGAGTACACAAGGAAATGTACTGTGTGCACAAGAAGAACTAGATACTGAGATATCACCATTCCCTGAATGGAAATATCAATCTGAGCTTAGAAGACTCAATATGTGCACTATTTCTGTATTCTTAGCCCAGTCCGAACCTGTTTCTACCATAGACGCTCTTAATAACTCTCATTGGATAACATCTATGGAAGAAGATCTTAACGGTTTCGAAAGAAACAATGTATGGTATCTTGTACCCAGACCTACGCATCAATCGGTTATAGGAACCAAATGGGTATTTAGAAACAAGAAGGATCGAAATGGACTAATTATAAGGAACAAATCCAGACTAGTCGCACAAGGCTATAAATAGGAAGAAGGCATAGACTACGATGAAACTTTTGCCCCTGTAGCCAGACTAGAAGCCATTAGGATATTTTTAGACTTTGCCGCCCATAAGAGCTTCATTGTATACCAAATGGACGTCAAAAGTGCATTCCTAAATGGAGACCTTGCCGAAGAAGTTTATGTTGAACAACCACCAGGGTTTGCCAACACAGATGGCATCGATCTAGTATACAGGCTGAGGAAAGCACTGTATGGACTTAAGCAAGCCCCTAGAGCATGGTATGAGACCCTGTCCCAGTATCTAACCGATAATGGATTTGAGAAAGGTGCTGTGGACAAGACCTTGTTCAAAATACAGGAAGGCGATGACCTTCTAATGGTTCAAATTTATGTAGATGATATAATTTTTCGTTCAACTAACCTTGCTTTGTGTCAAAGGTTCTCTCATCTCATGCAAAGTAAATTTGAAATGAGTATGATGGAAGAACTTAGTTATTTCCTAGGTTTGCAGGTGAAGCAGTTGCCTATAGGAATTTTCATCAACCAGGAAAAATACAGCAAGGAGCTTCTCAACAAATTTGGAATGAACACTTCCAAATCATCGTCAACCCCCATGAGCACTTCCGTGCAAATTAGTGCTGATGAAGCCGGAAAGCCGGTTGACCAATCACTCTATAGGAAGTTTATTAGCTCTCTCCTCTACCTAACGGCTAGCAGGCCCGATATCCAGTTTGTTGTAGGAGTGTGTGCGAGATATCAAGTAGCACACAAGGAATCACACTTCAATACAGCTAAACGAATCCTGAAGTATATTAAAGGAACAGTTGATGTAGGACTGTGGTATCCTAAAGAAGGCGGATTCGATTTAGTTGGCTACAGCAACTCGGATCTCGAAGGCTGCAAGCTAGATAGGAAGAGTACAAGTGGAACTTGTCACTTTCTTGGACCTAGACTTGTTTCTTGGTTCAGTAAGAAGCAATTGGCAAACTCACTTTCCACTTTCCGAATCGAGAATACTATCTTCTTTGGTAGTTCTTTGTATGCAGATCCTTTGGATGCAGCAACAGTTGTCAGATTATGGGATTGAAGCCAAGGAAGTGCCAATCATGTGTGATAGCACGAGTGCGATTGCAGTAACGCACAACCCTGTATTGCACTCGCGCACTAAGCATATCAACATGAAGCATCATTTCATAAGGAATCATGTCGAGAACAAGGATGTTCGGCTCGAAAAGATTCATATAGATATTTAGTTGGCCGAAATCTTCACCAAGCCTCTCGATACAGCAAGATTCAACATGCGTAGACAAGAATTGGGATTGCTACAGCCTGACTCCTTGTAAGTATTTACTATTTTTACTCATCAATTGAGGGGGAATGCTGTAAGACCCAAGAATACAGTATCCACCATTAATTATCTGTACACTCAGAACCTTCAATACAGCACTGTAGGGAACAAAGCAATATGAATCATTCTACAGCTGATGTGTGCAATAATTAAGGGGGAATATAGTATGACCCATGAATACAGCATTAATCCAAAAGTTGCTATATGGAATTGAAACCTATATGTACCTTTTAAGGGGGAACGCTGTATCGTCGCGGATACAGCACATACTATAGGATTTCGATTCAGTATATATATTATATTATAATATTTCATTTTAAAAATAATTTTTGTCTACGTGCCCTGTTTTCATGTCAAACGTCATTTACATTAAATGCCTTACACGACATCAGGACAATTGAATCTCAAAAGCCGCGATGTTTTCAAATTGTTTAATATTTAATACCGCCGTCTCAGGCATTAAGGGTAACAACAAATGTCAGAAGTGGGACCCGCTCCTATTTTAAAATTCACTGGATAAGTGTACCAGTTATATTAAGTCCATCGTGACCGTTCATTTCAAACGCCGGTTCCCATCCCTTAAATCTGACCATTCGTTCTCTGAAAACCCTTCTTCACCGCCTACTATAAAAGGACTGTAAATGCCATCTGAGACTCTTTACGCCTTCTGCATATTTTAAGAGCTCTCAAGCAATTCAGCCTACAAGTTTTCTGTGTTTACTGCATATTCTTCTTGAATCTTTTTCATCTTTTCTTGAGACTCATCAATGGCATCCACTCTGAAGAAAGCCTCAAACATCATTGATGGATGGATCTTTTCCAGATCTGTCGTCATCGAGTGCATTCGCGCTGAAACTAATGACGTCGAACCCATGGAGTTCGTCATCAACAGAATCCGTCAGCAAGGCCTTTACCGCCTTGGGAGCCACACCGCCGAGAAATACGACGTTCATTTAGTTGAGGACTTCTACCTCAACGCTGCCGTTCACTTTCTGTCGCTGGCCCAGGGAGGCCACGTCGCTGACATCACCGCTGTCATCCGCGGAGTGGAGATCCGCATCGACCGAGAACTTCTCCAGAAAATCTTCAGGCTGCCTGCTGATGGCCTGACTATGGAAGACCTTGAGACTTTTGGGTCTCAAGAGCTATTGACCGAGTACTATGGTCTGTTCACCGGCTCAGCTTCGGTTGAATCTGTTCACACTACCTGTCACAAGAAAAATTTCTGTTTGCCATTCGTGTACTTGCATGACTTTTGTTGCCGTATCATCGAGAATCGCACAGGTGCCTTTGAGATGTGCACAAATCTTAGGTTTAGGATGATGGTAGCAATAATGACCTGTGAAAAGGTCAATTGGTGTCAGATTATTCTGAAGCGTCTGCAGGAAGAGGTGTCAAAACCTGCGTCGCAAAGGAAATCGCTTGGTTTCTATGCGATACAATACCCTGTACAACTAGAACGAGTGGAGCAATGAAGAAAGATTCTTGTTGGAAGTGACGGACTCACAAGAAGTTGAAGCCCTGATCCAATGGGATAATCTATGCTGCAAAGAGTTAATTGAAAGACATCTTTTGCACAAATCAGATGCCAGAAGGAAATCAAAGGATAAGTCCGAGGAATCTCCCAAAAGTCCAAAAAAAGACCACGACTCAGACGACGACGATGATGCCTTTCAGGCAGGTCTGAGAATGAGCCGTGAGGAGGCTCAGGAAAGAGAAGTCTCCCAAGCCAAGGATGATGAAGGGCTATCAAGCCGCAGTGAGCCCCCTTTGCCACAGCCATACAATGTACCTGACAATGAGGATTCAAACCCTCATGTCGAGGAAGAAGAAAATGTTTCGGAACAGGCATACGAGCCTGCTGTCGCCGCAGAATAAGAAGAAAAATCACGCACCTTCCATCAAGAGGAATCAGTCCCTCTGCCGGAACAGGCGGATGCTGAGAGACACCAGGAGGAATCAGTCCCTCCTGTATCCGTGTCTATAGAAATCCCTTCGACACAGGAGGATGTCGCACCCCCTGCTGCCGCACCCGAATCAGCTG
Organism: Orobanche coerulescens; assembly: GCA_033398695.1. Lineage (NCBI taxonomy): Eukaryota > Viridiplantae > Streptophyta > Magnoliopsida > Lamiales > Orobanchaceae > Orobanche > Orobanche coerulescens. The sequence goes on along the minus strand of CM065812.1, from coordinate 129,846,215 downwards.
CTCCCGCCCCATCAACCGTGGAATCCGACGATGGTACTATACCTGAGGATGTCCAACTCAATTCACGCCCTAACGAGAATTTGAGAAGGTTTAATGGAGTCGAGGACTTCGCCCAGCCAGACTCTCCCCGCACTTAAACTAGGAAAGAGCAATTGCGTGCTCTTGGCCTTCAAACCGTCTTTATCCAGGATGCAGTTAATGCCTTGTATTCAGTAGAAAAGGCTCTAAATTGGATGCACACATCTGCTGTTGAAGAAATGACTGGATTACAGTATGAAGTCTCTCGAGTAGTCGAAGCCTTCACTGTCTTGCCAGAAGTCTTCAAGCAAGCTCTGAGCAATCTGCAAGAGAAGCAGGAGAAGATCTTGCGAGAAGAGCAATCCAAGCTACGCATATCTGAGGCCAAGACAGCATCAGCTTTGATCGAATCCGGTTCTCAACTGCGAGCTCATGACAAGAATATCAAAGATATGTCACAGGTGCTCTCCTCCCTTGTTGAGAGAATGTCAAATATTGAGACGAAACAGGATGCCGCTCTGGAGATCCTAAGACGTCTTGATGACGCCAAAAAGGGGGAAGAAGCGAGAGAAGCCATGAGGAGAACGAGGCTCCAGCATGAAAGAGAATTCAATGCTGCTCAAGACAGCATTACTGCAGAATTAAACAAATTGGCTGCACTCGTTCAAGGATACAGGATTTCAGGTTCTCGACCTGAGTTCCATGATCCCAGCGTCCCATGGCAAAACATGATCCAAAGGCCTTCTGAAATTCGTCTGCCAACCAACCGCCATCCCACTGCTGAAAAAGTGAAGCAATGGAGGAGAAATGAATTGATGAGATATTTTGCAAAACTCGTCAGGGAATCCGCCATCTTCAAAGGATATAAAACATTAGCGGAGGCTGCGGACAAATTTACAAAGATGTTAGAAGAAGGAAAGCTTCCTCTCCAAATTGAAATGAAGTCCAAACATAGACGAGGAGATCGGATCACCCATCCAGAAGACTGCATTCTCGCCTTCGACAAATCATACGATGGTAGAGCAATCTACTTAGATCGAGGCAATGATTCCCTACAGTATTGGTGGCGTGGAACCGAGAACGATCCCGAGAAAAGGCCATGGAGGCACTCGGATTATAGGAGTTAAATTCCTTGTATTTTTGTTTGTAATTATGCTTTCAAAACAGCAATCCATGTACTCTATTTTGAATATCAATAAAATATTTGCTTGTCTTGAAAGATTACAACTCGTAATCTACTGTGTTACTGTGTGATTACGTAATTCAATTTAATTTCTGAAATTAATCACAAGTATAGAAACTTGTTTAAAAATTAAGTTGTATGAACTCGTCTGCGAACAGTTCATAGATTCAGTTGTATGCATCTAGAAAACATTGTAAGATTGTGCCTGCGCGCCAATCATAAGCTTAAAGCTGTAAAAACTCTTAGCTGTATCGAACTCACCTGCAAACAGTTCATAAAATAGACTAAGTTGCTGAAAGCCACATCATTCGACACAAGACCAATATATCTGTCCGAAGTCATCAAGAAGATTATTAAGCTTCATGAAGAAGGTTTTGGCATCATCAAGATGGCTTGAAAGATTTAAGTCTTGGCAAATTGTCAAAAAGGGGGAAATTGTTGGGATAACAATACCCGGTATCAAAACAGTCAGGATAAACAATCCCTGTATCGAATAGTGGTGATAAGATGTTTTGACAATATGCCAATCTAGCATACAGTAAGCAAACTGTATCGAAAAGCTCATCAATAGTGTCTACCTGTATCGAAGACCTCTCGTAGATCCAGCATATTGATCATACAGCAAAGAGTCCCGCAAATCTAAAGTATGGAAGCTGTCTCGAATATCAATACAGTGATCCTTCCATACAGCTCTCAACAGGGCAAGAAGGAATCTTCAGTATTCGCTAGAAGTCAAGTCCCGTTGATAAAAAAGTATTTAAATACTAAAGGATAAAGTATTTAAATACTGTAAGTCAGAAGATCTTCAAATCCCGCAATATCCGGATCTCAGTCAAATGTCTGTTGTCACAGAATCTTGCCCAATGGATAGATTTCAAACGGATATATTTCAGAGACTATATATATCTCCAGAGTTTGAAGATCATCAACTACGAAAGAACTAAACTACTGAAAATCCACTGAACATCTGAACGACTTACAAACAATCAAGCTTACAAGAAATATTCAGAGCAAAACATATCTCCCCAAGCTTTCTGCTATTCAGATATAAGAGATATACAATGCTCAAAACTTTGAACAACACATCATCAGCTTATAGCCCAGAAAGTCATAGATGTTGTTCAACCCTGTTCTATCTTTGAACAAACCTATATCAGCCCTGTGTGGACTGAGAATCTTTGCTTCTCCCGAACTGTATGTGAAGGACTTGCATCGAAGAAGACGAAGCTTCAGAACTGTGTGTGAAGAATCCAGTCAAAGTGTTAGCTCAAACCAATCTGTGTGAACGGTTGAAAGTTAAGATCTTTATATCAATCTGTGTGAACGATATATTGATTGAGTGTTGTTATAATTACGTAGTTGTGTACGCAGTAATTATAATAAACTTTTTACTCCTGTGTGGAGGACCAGTGGACGTAGAGGGGTTTACCTCGAACCACTTTAAATATTGTGTTATTTACCTTCTACCTTTATTGTTTTAATAACTGTGATTATTTAAGTATACTCTGCATATCGAGTTGCTGTATCCTCAGCAACTTACTGTATTTAAGACTTCCGCTACGCACTCAGATTTGAAACCGTACAGCTTGTAGTTTAAAACACTTTCCAAGCTGTATCCAGTATACTTAGTGGCCAACAGTATGTGTTCCAGGTAAGGTCTGGCGAGGCCTCTGGAGTTTGGTACATGATGTGTATGAACAAGATGTGTATTCCAGGTAGGGTCCGTCGAGCCCTCTGAAGTTCGGTACATGATGTGTACGAACGATGTATGTTGTCCAGATAGGGTCCGTCGAGGCCTCTGGAGTTCGGTACATGACGTGTACGAGCAATGCGTGTGGTTCAGGTAGGGTCCGTCGAGACCTCTGGAGTTCGGTACATGATGTGTACAAACAGTGATTGATTGGATAATGTTTTAAGAGTTGGGTTACGGACCCATGTTGATATCTTAACTAGAGTGTTTGAAACGAGAATTGGGCTGAGGCCCTAACATTTTCTAAAAGGTTTTGTAAATTGGGACTCGAGGTCCAAAAGAATTTCTACTTTAAAAACTTCCGAGATGATGAGTTTCCTTTTCAAATACTTCTTTGCTTGATTTTGAAATTCTAAAAACTTATCGGGAACATTTTGATAGTCAATTTCCATATCAAATTCGTGGTTGCTATTTGCTTGTTACAATTCATATCACATTATACTTGCACTAGCAAAATAGTGGAATTTTGCTAACCCCCGAGTAATCGGGGGTGGATGTCTGTTTTGTGTCCAGGTGCTTGCAGGTTTGGGGAGCAGTCACATGATCGGCACATGGAGTGAGGGGCTACGATACTAATCGAGAGTTGGGAGTTAAGTCGAGTTGAGTTATATCGTCAGAGTCGTTTTCCGCCTTCCGCAATTTTGTATCTTTACCCCTGTGTGGGCATTCATTGTAAAGAGTTGTGTTTTTCTATTTATTCAGTCGTACGACCTCACTGGTCCGTGTAGTTGTTTATAATTGACCCTAACGGTCTGTATCATTGTATTGTTTGCCCCGGTCGGGCAAACACTTGGTCGTTTTGTGATGTTTAGCCTGGTAGACCCTCGTGGGAAGGGTTTACGGCGTGTAATATTCCCATACGATTTTGGGGGTGTTAAACAGGGGACCTCGGACAGACATCAGTCCCCTCCCCAACAGCAACAAAAAGCTGCGAAGGACAAGTACAGGAGGAATTAGTCCCTCCCGTACAGCATGAAGCTTCAGAACAGGAATCTCAACAAGAAAAATAAGCTTGCGACATCCGGCAAGAGGAATCAGTCCCTCTGCCGGAGCAGGCGGAAGCTGAGAGTCAGTCCCTCCTGTATGCATGACTACAGAAACCCAACAGGAAGCAGTCCCTGTCCCCAAGACTGAGGATGCTGCCCAACCATCAGCCGAGCCCGCGCCTGATGCCCCCGCATCACCTATCTCAGACAACTCCAAATCCGATGATGGATTCCTACCCGACGAGAGACCACGTCCTCATGTGGTCATACATCAACTAAATGGAGCAGAGGATGAGAGAATAGCGCACCCCAGATCTCCGCGTACAGAGGCCCGGATAGAACAACTCCAAGCCATCGACCGCCAAACAGTATTCATGCAGGATGCCGTAAAGGCACTATATGATGTTGGCAAAGAGCTTGACTGAATGTGAGAAACTGCCATTGGTGAGATGACTGGCCTGAAGAGAGAAGTTTCAAAAGTTGAAGAGGCGTTTCCCATAGTAACTAGTGCATTACAAAAAGCACTCTCTGAACTTCAACAATGTCAGGAACATATTCTCAAGCAAGAGCAGAAAAAGCTCAGAGTATCCGAAGCCAAGACCGTTGCCGCCCTACAGGAAACTGGCTCCAGGCTCACAGGACATGATAAAAAGATCGATGACATGTCTCTGGTGCTCAGTTCTCTGGTTGCCAAAATCTCGAGAATAGAGACCAAACAGGACAACACGATGAAACTCCTGGAAAACATTGATACTAAGGTCACTTACCTTGATGATGCCAAAAAGGAGGAAGAAGCAAGAGAGGCTCGAAGGTAATGGAGGCTTGAGAGAGAAAAATAGTTTGATGCTGCATTAGAGGACAGCGTTGCTACTACAATAGGCCGCTTGGCCTCGCCTGCACAAGGATATAGGGTAACCGGTTCTCATCTAGAGTTCCACGACCCCAACTACCCCTGGAAGAATAATGTGCAGAGACCATCGGAGATTCGTCTGCCTGCCAACCATCAGCCTACGGCTGATGAAGTGAAGAAATGGAGGAAGAACGAACTGATGAGATACTTTGTTAAGTTCATCAGGGAGTCCGCCATCTTCAATAAGTGCAAGACACTGGCTGAGGCTGCAGAAGAATTTGCAAGGATGCTGGAAAAAGGACTGCTCCCTATGCAAATTTTGATGAAATCAAGGCATCGGAAAGGTGATCGGCTTACTCATCCCGACGATTGGATAGTTGCCTTAGACAAATCAAATGAAGGAAGAGCGGTCTATCTATATTGAGGCAAGGATTCCCTGGAAAACTAGTAGAGAGGAACCGACAATGATCCTAACAGGAGGCCTTGGAGACATGCTCATTACAGGAGTTAGCATGGATGCCCCTTTATCCTTGTACTTAGCAGTATGCAATCTCTGTATCTTTCTTTTTCTAAGCATTGTAATCTTTTGAACCTTATCAATAAAATTCATTTTTTTTTCTTGAAAGATTACATCTCGTAATCTACTCTTATTATTTTTACTGTTTGATTATGAAATTAATTTATTTGCTGCAAACAACAAGTATAAAACTTGTTAGGACTGAAGCTGTAAGAACTTGTCTGCGAACAGTTCATAGGTTAAGTTGTATTCAACCTAAAACACTATAAGATTGTGCCTGCACGCCAATCATAAGTTTAAGTTGTAATACACATCCCTGTAAGATGTTTACAAATTATTAGAACTTGCCTGCGAGCAGTTCATATTTTTAGACTAAGTGCTGAAGATAAGATCTTTCGACAGAAGACCAAGTAGTCAGCCTCTCTGGATCAAGATGTTATTTTAAGAGGTTTTGGCATTATCAAAAAGGGAAAAATTGTTGGGATAAACAATCATGTACCTTGTTTTGATAATCGCTATCATACAGCAAGTCTAGTCGTCATACAACAAGTTGTTTCAAGAAACCGGAAGGACTCAAAATACCGCCAAGTATGAAAACTGTCTGGAAACTCCATACACATCCTTACATACACCATTGGAGATATCCTACAGCGTTGAAGTCTACAATTACAGTATTAAAGACTCAACATGTTTGATACATCATACAGGCTGAAAGTGTTAGGAAAATAAACACTTACCCAACCGGACTGAAGTCCATTGTGAAGGAATCTACTTTATTCACTGAAGTCAAAACGTAGTTTGAAAGAAGTATTTAAATACTGATCGGATAAAGTATTAAAATACCAACCGACAAGGATCTTCAGACAAGGAGCAAAATTTGGATCTAGCATCTTGAAAGTCAATCAACCAATCAGAATGGATCTTTGCTCACCAACCAGCCAATGGTCATATTTATAACGGATCTATTCCAAAAGTTATAAATAGCCCATGCAAGAGGACATTGCATATACTGATATATACGATATACACGATAAGACGAAATACCAACGACTGAACTGAATATCCATATCAAGAGATTATTCTGTCAATCAAGCTTACAATAGCAAATATATTTCTTCGAGCATATATCAAATATCCGAGAGAAGAAATATACTCTGTCAACGTGAACAATACATCATCAGCCTGAGATCATCGTGTTCAAGCTGCTGTTCAAACCAGTGATTTCACCATTGTTTACCTTTGAGTAAACTTAGCCATGTGTGAACTAAGGATAAGATATTCTGACCTGTGTGGGACGAATAAGACGAATCTTCAATCTGTCTGAGAAGAAGCAAGTCAAAGAAGCCTACAACCAATCTGTGTGAACGGTTGAAATCTACAGTCTTCGTATCAATCTGTATGAACGATACAAGGATAGGTTTGATTAAAGTCACGTAGTTGTGTACGTAGTGATTTTAATAAACATTTTACTCATGTGTGGAGGACCATTGGACGTAGAGGCGTTTACCTCGAACCACTTTATATTGCATGCTATTTACCTTCTGCCATTAGTGTTTTCATAACTGTGATTATTTACAAGTATACATTCCAAAACCCTGTACGCACCAAGCTAACAGGAGAAAGCCTAGTTGCTGTATTTATAGCAACTCACGTGAACAAACTTCCGCTACGCACTCTCATTTGAAAATCGTACAACTTGTTGTATTAACACTTTTCCAAGCTGTATTTGGTATACTTAGTGGCCAACACCATCCTACAGAGTCTGCCTCATACATCAAAGGAACTTATTGTGTTGGATACATCATACAGTCTGAAGGTGTTTTACTTTGAAAAAGTAAAACACATCCAACAGTACTGATCATAAAAAGCTTTTAACCGTTGTGACATAAACATTGTTTACTCATAATATATTCACGGTTAAAGCAGCATTTGTTGCTGATAGGACAACATTTAATGTAGCCGGGGAGAGACATGTCTGAACGCTCTGAAGGGCATTTAATGGAAAGACAGAAAGGATGTCTGAACCATTAAATGCAATCTGCTTTAATTCAAACATTCAACAGCCACCAATCAAGAGACGGACGTCAACATCTCACCAACCAACAACGGCTACATTTATAACGGATACAATTCCAAGGCTATAAATAGCCCCAAGCAAGAGGACTTCAAAACACAAAAAAGCTATTCATTATCACGCACATTCTGACAGGATTACTCTGACAATATAGCTATTCAAGAGCAGTATATTTCGTGAGCATACAACAGTATCCAAGCGAAGAAATATACCAAGTCCTCAATGCAAACAGCACATCATACAGCAAACGTTCATCAAAGATAAAGCTGTTGTTTGAGATTTGTTCTGCCCTTATCGTTGAGATTATCATTAGCCCTGTGTGGACTAAAGATTCTTGTATATTCCGACCCGTGTGGGAAGAATAACATTGATGACGAAGCTTCAATTTGTGTGAGAAGAAGCAAGTTGAAAGTGCTCAAGCCAATCTATGTGAACGGCCCAAAGCTACAGTCCCTGTATCAATCTGTGTGAACGATACAAAGACGGATTTAGTTAAAGTCCCGTAAATGTGTACGAAGTGATTTTAATAAACTCTTTACTCCTGTGTGGATGACCAGTGGACGTAGAGAGGTTTACCTCGAACCACTTTAAACTGTGTGTTATCTACATTCTGTCTTTACTGTTTTCATTCTATTGGTGATTTATAAGTATACATTGTAAAACCCTGTACGCATCAAGCAAACAGGAGATCACTCGGTTGCTGTATTTACAGCAACTCACCTTACAGACTTCCGCTACGCAATTAACTTCGAAAATCGTACAGCTTCTTGTACCCTTACTTTCTAAGTTGTTTATTGTATACTTAGTGACCAACAATTAGACTAATTTGACTAATTGTGCTTAATTATCAAAATAGTTTGCGTGTGCTATTTTTGTAGGTAAATTCAAATTTTTTGGATCAAACACACACTTATTGTTTTTATTAAAATCGAATGAAAAAATACAAAAAGAAAATTTGGGTTAAAAATAAAAAAAATGAAAAAGGTAGTAAGAATATTCATGCATGAACGCATCACCTCAAAGTTGTAGAAAATTAGGAGAAGAAAATATAAAAATTAGAAAATAAAGAAATAAAAAAGAAAAAAGAAAAGAAAATAAGAAAGTTAAAATAAGGAAAAAAACATGGAAATATTTTTAGCACCACGTCCGAGAGATGTCCAATTGTCAATTCATACATTTAATTCAAGGAGTCGGAAATTGCAATATGACCCCAAAACTTGATTAAATTTAAAAATAAAAAGTCGTATCCCTGTCGTTCCCATTTACGGATTCTCTAATCCTAATTAAAAATAAATTAAAAAATTGGATACTTTACGTGGCGTATCACCCCGCAAGTATCCGATTATACATATTACTTATATTTGAAGAATCCGTGCATCATAGAGGAACATGTCAAAGTATTTACGCATCATATATGGTATTCTAAATGGTAGAGCACCTATTTTTGAAAATTTCCAAGTGTGGCTTACGAGTTTGAGGGGTAATGTCATTTAGATATAATTTTTGCGAGGATCAAAACAATTGATGTGGAAAATACTTTTAAGCCACACATGTAAGGACAGGGTAAAAATAGACACCAAAAAAAAAGGATAGGGTAAAAATAAATGCTCTTGAACATTGTGTTGGTAGTCGATCCACCTTGGCATCCACTTAAGCGCTCCAGGCAGCCGACCAGCCGAGCAGATCCTGGAGCCGAACCGGTCATAGACCCGATTGTCTCTCGGGCTCACAAAAAACCGGACCGGGCAGAGACATTAGAGCCGACCCGGAATCCGGCCCAGAAGGACCGAGCAGACCCTATATGAATACGCTCCGAACCATAATCATAAATAAGACCGACCAGAATAGCGGGAAGCTCGAGGGCCGACCCCGTTGTCGGTCGCAACAGATAAGTATCGCCAAAAGCCCGAAGAACAGGCAGACAGGACAATAAAAGAGGGCTGTCATATCCCTTCCCAAAGCAAACTTAAGAAGGTGACACATGTCGAAGAAGTCACCACACTGTGACAAATGTCATCAGCATATTCACCTGAATCTTCCTGCTGCCATCTCACGAATGGCTGACATTGCCTATATATATGCCAGGAGAATGTACAAAAAAAGGATTTTCGAAAAGAGCGGAAGAAAGAGAGATAAAGAAGAGAGAAAAGAGAAAAGGATAAGACTTGTAATTAGCAAGCACCAGCAAAACGGACCGGCCAAAATATTTTCGGCCCGGTTCTACTCTTTATCAAGATCATTAATAAAATTTAATGGTCCAATACTTTTCATTCTGTTTATACATCTTGTTCATTATCTTCTACGTGGCTTTGATCCATTCGTCCAGATCAACACACGTGACGTTGACCAAACCAGACGTCAACAGATTGATTTTGGTAAGATGAGATAAGAAATCTGACAATGCAATATATACAAGCAACGGTAAAATTATTTATTATATATTTTTACATTAAGAATTTTTCATCATTGTTATTTGTTAGATTATTTTTAGCAAGTAAAAGTTATTTTGTATTCTACTTTTGTAATACGTTTCATGAATTCTTATTGAAAGACATGAAAATGTAATTAATTTACTATATTTTTATATCAAATAAATAACAAACTGTTCCGGGAATTATTATTCTCGTGATGTGTTTTACCTAATACTGATTGTAGATACATAGATGGAAGGTTCTAGATCCTTCTAGAGGTAGCAGGATTCTATTAGATGTCTTACCTTATCTAGGAATCCTATGTATGGAAGGACTCTCCAAACAACAAGTATAAAACTTGTTAGGACTGAAGCTGTAAGAACTTGTCTGCGAACAGTTCATAGGTTAAGTTGTATTCAACCTAAAACACTATAAGATTGTGCCTGCACGCCAATCATAAGTTTAAGTTGTAATACACATCCCTGTAAGATGTTTACAAATTATTAGAACTTGCCTGCGAGCAGTTCATATTTTTAGACTAAGTGCTGAAGATAAGATCTTTCGACAGAAGACCAAGTAGTCAGCCTCTCTGGATCAAGATGTTATTTTAAGAGGTTTTGGCATTATCAAAAAGGGAAAAATTGTTGGGATAAACAATCATGTACCTTGTTTTGATAATCGCTATCATCTGACAAGTCTAGTCGTCATACAACAAGTTGTTTCAAGAAACCGGAAGGACTCAAAATACCGCCAAGTATGAAAACTGTCTGGAAACTCCATACACATCCTTACATACACCATTGGAGATATCCTACAGCGTTGAAGTCTACAATTACAGTATTAAAGACTCAACATGTTTGATACATCATACAGGCTGAAAGTGTTAGGAAAATAAACACTTACCCAACCGGACTGAAGTCCATTGTGAAGGAATCTACTTTATTCACTGAAGTCAAAACGTAGTTTGAAAGAAGTATTTAAATACTGATCGGATAAAGTATTAAAATACCAACCGACAAGGATCTTCAGACAAGGAGCAAAATTTGGATCTAGCATCTTGAAAGTCAATCAACCAATCAGAATGGATCTTTGCTCACCAACCAGCCAATGGTCATATTTATAACGGATCTATTCCAAAAGTTATAAATAGCCCATGCAAGAGGACATTGCATATACTGATATATACGATATACACGATAAGACGAAATACCAACGACTGAACTGAATATCCATATCAAGAGATTATTCTGTCAATCAAGCTTACAATAGCAAATATATTTCTTCGAGCATATATCAAATATCCGAGAGAAGAAATATACTCTGTCAACGTGAACAATACATCATCAGCCTGAGATCATCGTGTTCAAGTCTTTGCTCAAACCAGTGATTTCACCATTGTTTACCTTTGAGTAAACTTAGCCATGTGTGAACTAAGGATAAGATATTCGACTGTGTGGGACGAATAAGACGAATCTTCAATCATGCGAGAAGAAGCAAGTCAAAGAAGCCTACAACCAATCTGTGTGAACGGTTGAAATCTACAGTCTTCGTATCAATCTGTATGAACGATACAAGGATAGGTTTGATTAAAGTCACGTAGTTGTGTACGTAGTGATTTTAATAAACATTTTACTCATGTGTGGAGGACCATTGGACGTAGAGGCGTTTACCTCGAACCACTTTATATTGCATGCTATTTACCTTCTGCCATTAGTGTTTTCATAACTGTGATTATTTACAAGTATACATTCCAAAACCCTGTACGCACCAAGCTAACAGGAGAAAGCCTAGTTGCTGTATTTATAGCAACTCACGTGAACAAACTTCCGCTACGCACTCTCATTTGAAAATCGTACAACTTGTTGTATTAACACTTTTCCAAGCTGTATTTGGTATACTTAGTGGCCAACACCATCCTACAGAGTCTGCCTCATACATCAAAGGAACTTATTGTGTTGGATACATCATACAGTCTGAAGGTGTTTTACTTTGAAAAAGTAAAACACATCCAACAGTACTGATCATAAAAAGCTTTTAACCGTTGTGACATAAACATTGTTTACTCATAATATATTCACGGTTAAAGCAGCATTTGTTGCTGATAGGACAACATTTAATGTAGCCGGGGAGAGACATGTCTGAACGCTCTGAAGGGCATTTAATGGAAAGACAGAAAGGATGTCTGAACCATTAAATGCAATCTGCTTTAATTCAAACATTCAACAGCCACCAATCAAGAGACGGACGTCAACATCTCACCAACCAACAACGGCTACATTTATAACGGATACAATTCCAAGGCTATAAATAGCCCCAAGCAAGAGGACTTCAAAACACAAAAAAGCTATTCATTATCACGCACATTCTGACAGGATTACTCTGACAATATAGCTATTCAAGAGCAGTATATTTCGTGAGCATACAACAGTATCCAAGCGAAGAAATATACCAAGTCCTCAATGCAAACAGCACATCATACAGCAAACGTTCATCAAAGATAAAGCTGTTGTTTGAGATTTGTTCTGCCCTTATCGTTGAGATTATCATTAGCCCTGTGTGGACTAAAGATTCTTGTATATTCCGACCCGTGTGGGAAGAATAACATTGATGACGAAGCTTGATTTGTGTGAGAAGAAGCAAGTTGAAAGTGCTCAAGCCAATCTATGTGAACGGCCCAAAGCTACGGTCCTGTATCAATCGTGTGAACGATACAAAGACGGATTTAGTTAAAGTCCGTAAATGTACGAAGTGATTTTAATAAACTCTTTACTCCTGTGTGGATGACCGGTGGACGTAGAGAGGTTTACCTCGAACCACTTTAAAGCGTGTGTTATCTACATTCTGTCTTTACTGTTTTCATTCTATTGGTGATTTATAAGTATACATTGTAAAACCACATGCGCATCAAGCAAACAGAGATCACTCGATTCTTTGTATTCTGACAACTCACCTTACAGACTTCCGCTACGCAATTAACTTCGAAAATCGTACAGCTTCTTGTACCCTTACTTTCTAAGTTGTTTATTGTATACTTAGTGACCAACAATTAGACTAATTTGACTAATTGTGCTTAATTATCAAAATAGTTTGCGTGTGCTATTTTTGTAGGTAAATTCAAATTTTTTGGATCAAACACACACTTATTGTTTTTATTAAAATCGAATGAAAAAATACAAAAAGAAAATTTGGGTTAAAAATAAAAAAAATGAAAAAGGTAGTAAGAATATTCATGCATGAACGCATCACCTCAAAGTTGTAGAAAATTAGGAGAAGAAAATATAAAAAATAAGAAAATAAAGAAATAAAAAAAAGAAATAATAAAAGAAAATAAGAAAGTTAAAATAAGGAAAAAAACATGGAAATATTTTTAGCACCACGTCCGAGAGATGTCCAATTGTCAATTCATACATTTAATTCAAGGAGTCGGGAAATTGCAATATGACCCCAAAACTTGATTAAATTTAAAAATAAAAAGTCGTATCCCTGTCGTTCCCATTTACGGATTCTCTAATCCTAATTAAAAAATAAATTAAAAAATTGGATACTTTACGTGGCGTATCACCCCGCAAGTATCCGATTATACATATTACTTATATTTGAAGAATCCGTGCATCATAGAGGAACATGTCAAAGTATTTACGCATCATATATGGTATTCTAAATGGTAGAGCACCTATTTTTGAAAATTTCCAAGTGTGGCTTACGAGTTTGAGGGGTAATGTCATTTAGATATAATTTTTGCGAGGATCAAAACAATTGATGTGGAAAATACTTTTAAGCCACACATGTAAGGACAGGGTAAAAATAGACACCAAAAAAAAAGGATAGGGTAAAAATAAATGCTCTTGAACATTGTGTTGGTAGTCGATCCACATTGGCATCCACTTAAGCGCTCCAGGCAGCCGACCAGCTGAGCAGATCCTGGAGCCGAACCGGTCATAGACCCGATTGTCTCTCGGGCTCACAAAAAACCGGACCGGGCAGAGACATTAGAGCCGACCCGGAATCCGGCCCAGAAGGACCGAGCAGACCCTATATGAATACGCTCTGAACCATAATCATAAATAAGACCGACCAGAATAGCGGGAAGCTCGAGGGCCGACCCGTTGTCGGTCGCAACAGATAAGTATCGCCAAAAGCCCGAAGAACAGGCAGACAGGACAATAAAAGAGGGCTGTCATATCCCTTCCCAAAGCAAACTTAAGAAGGTGACACATGTCGAAGAAGTCACCACACTGTGACAAATGTCATCAGCATATTCACCTGAATCTTCCTGCTGCCATCTCACGAATGGCTGACATTGCCTATATATATGCCAGGAGAATGTACAAAAAAAGGATTTTCGAAAAGAGCGGAAGAAAGAGAGATAAAGAAGAGAGAAAAGAGAAAAGGATAAGACTTGTAATTAGCAAGCACCAGCAAAACGGACCGGCCAAAATATTTTCGGCCCGGTTCTACTCTTTATCAAGATCATTAATAAAATTTAATGGTCCAATACTTTTCATTCTGTTTATACATCTTGTTCATTATCTTCTACGTGGCTTTGATCCATTCGTCCAGATCAACACACGTGACGTTGACCAAACCAGACGTCAACAGATTGATTTTGGTAAGATGAGATAAGAAATCTGACAATGCAATATATACAAGCAACGGTAAAATTATTTATTATATATTTTTACATTAAGAATTTTTCATCATTGTTATTTGTTAGATTATTTTTAGCAAGTAAAAGTTATTTTGTATTCTACTTTTGTAATACGTTTCATGAATTCTTATTGAAAGACATGAAAATGTAATTAATTTACTATATTTTTATATCAAATAAATAACAAACTGTTCCGGGAATTATTATTCTCGTGATGTGTTTTACCTAATACTGATTGTAGATACATAGATGGAAGGTTCTAGATCCTTCTAGAGGTAGCAGGATTCTATTAGATGTCTTACCTTATCTAGGAATCCTATGTATGGAAGGACTCTCATTGTAATGCCTATATAAAGGCCCCTCTATCAGTGTTATGAATGCAATTGATTGACTCTATTTACAGTCTTTTACTTTCTCCTGAAACACGTTATCAGCACGTAGTCTCCCAACTGAAAAAAAAATCGTCCCAAAATTCTGAAAAAAAAAACACTTTTCTTCTGCAAACCCGCGGTCATCCCCCGAAACCCTATCCCGCCGCGCCACCACCAATCTAGATATGCACCAGATCGGAGCCCTCTGCCTTTGGCCAAAACAATCGCCGCCGCCTGCTACACAAGAACCACCGGCCGACCTCGTCTTCCCCCTCGGCCAAAACCAGATCCGACCATCCCGCAACCAAAGCCATCAACAACCACGCACAGCACAACGCCCCGATAGTCGCGCGTCGCCGGTAGCTGAATCACCCGTCCTCTCAGATGAAAACGACCCGTAATTATACCTCCTTGTACCATGACCAACTACAACCCATCTGGGTCGTGCTCCGATATGAACATCGATCAGAAGCGGATACCCAACACACCAGACCCGCGTCGCGACTCCGTCCTCCAGGTCAGACAACACCACCGCGATCGCCCGTTTTCAGTCGACCACCGCGACGATGCTGCTCATCCAATCGCCTGCTGCTTCAGTCGCTCGCCATCATCGCCCAGACCCGTGAACCATCGTGACCTTCCTCCGTCGCTGCCTCCCATCGACCTGTCCAAGTCGGTTGTCTCCGGCCCGTCGTCCAACCCAGTAGTTCGGCTGCCCTACTCGCCCACTGCACTTTTCTGAACCGACCCGACCCGCCTGGCAGTCCCGTATTCAGATCGTTTTCGTCTAGCCGACTATTGCCTAAAGCTGCGACCCGATCTGATTGAAGCACCGCCGGATTGTCCTATAGTTTTATGCACGTGATATTTACCGTTTGAAAACCTAGTGCAATCGAGACAAAACCTTTCAAAATCGAAAAAAAAAACGAGAGAATAGAATTTCCATGCGTAAATTTTCTGCATAGCGCAGTCGTACTAAAAACAAATTTTCTGATTCGTTAACCGTCGGATCGGTGTGAAATTTTGGCAGCAACTTCCCAACTCAAATATCTATATATTCAACGGTGGAGATCAGATTTCGAGTAGTATTGCATACTGAATCTGTCGCCGAACAGAAGCAGATTTTTACGAGAAAATTTGGAGATCCGACCTCATCCAATACCGAGCTGCTGCATCGCCGTGCTCGAGTCCTTTTTTGGACGAATTATCGAGCCCAGTAGCCCTATCCGGGCATTTCTCAACTCTCCATCTTTTCCTAATTAATGATTCATTTGTTCATTAATTTGTACACTTATGAATCTAACTATGTTTATGCTTTACGTGGCATATAGAAAAATATATTGCTCATGATGATGTGCAAAATATGGAGAGAAGCCATATTTATTATCCCGTTCAAGGATCAAAGTAAATATGGAACCGGGTACCACGAAAATATGTTGCTCATATGGAGAGAAGCTCCCGTTCAAGGATCAAAGCAAATATGGAACCAAGTACCCACCTAAGACTTTATTAAAGTTCTCGTTTTTCAATTCCTCTCTTTTGGGAAATTTTCTTTTTGGGGAATTGGGTATTTGGGTTCTTTATCTCCCACGCTTCTTTGCGGTGGATGAGACTATGAGAGGTGGTATCACTCTTGTATGTCGAAGTAAACTGTGTGACGGTCCTGGGGGAGTCACGGATAATTGTTGAAAGTCGATATTTGTGGTTGTTGCATACACCACGTTTTGGGCGCGATTTGACGTCGCCGTTTTGTCGATTTTAAACCAACAATTGAATGAAATGAATATTGTCGGTAATGGTAAAGTTACGACTTGTTCATGATTAGTCACGGAATTGTGACGTAAAAATGGGACAAACATCGATTGCGACGGATATGTCGTGGTTAAAATTGATTTGTGATGGATTTGTCACGATGAATTGAGCGACCACCACGTTGGTCTTGACCCAATCCCATACTTGGAAAACTCCATTCATCCTATTAAAATAAAATATTGCATGTGGGTGTAGTCATGCACCGTCTCCTTGCAATGTGATATATGAAAGAATATACGAGTAATTCTCATGAATTTTAACATGTAAAGCAATGGCATATTGCGGTAAATACATGAATTCATTGACCTCGATTATAGTTCGTATGACTATAGGTCCGAATACTTTTCCGAGTATTTGTAAAGGCATGTGCCTTATACATTTGACCATATTTAGTCAATCTTAGTGGATGGTCAAGACGAGTTGGTTATGGTATATTCATTATGTCTCATGGTTCAAAATGCTTAATATTGATGCATCGCGTTGCATCCATATAACATGGCTATTATGACGTATACTTGCAAATTGAGAATTAAAATACTTGGTTGATTTGATGCACTTTGGTGGATTTTGTCTATACTTTTGATCATGACTAGGCGCATCCTCCTTGGTATTTGTTTATGCTTTGAAAGTTCAAACGGAATAAGTGGTTTTTAAACAGCCTTAGCTGTACCGACATTCCTACTTTCTCTGCAAGTCTACCAAGTTGGAGTTACTGAAAGGATCATTAGTTGAGATAAGAAATCAAACACCCTACTGCGTTTAAACGCACATATGGCTGTCATTGCCATGTTTTTGCATCAACACTTATGCCATTGGATATGGTCTCAAGCTTGTTCTCTCACTAAACTTGGGAAATACTAAACAGCCAATTAAAACATGCACTGTGATCTGAGTTTAATGATCCGTGTGGTTCACAATATATGGATAGAAAGATACGGAAGTCTAGTTTCCAGAACATCTGACCGTTCGTCCATAGACTTCCTAACAAGGGAGATATCGCTGTTTTAGTGGACAAAGGTCAAGCTATGCGAAATTTTATTTCCAGCGATTGTGCTAACTTTTGTCCCAACCAACTTGGTTCCCATCTTGAATTTGCAAATGGTCTTATGACACACGTTTTTCAACCTCTTTTTGGCTGAATTTGCCATAGATGATGCAATTTTTGGTATGCATTATATGCTAAAATGTCATCGTTCAAATGTTGAAAAATAGTTTTCTGGGGGAAGCCCAAAATACGCACCCTTATAAGAAGGTCGAGCGTATGCATGGTAGTTTTACATCATGCTTGTGTCGTAATTTTGCCCCTTAGGCATCTAATCTTGCCATGTTATGCACTCAATATGATAGATCATTTTGATCGTATCTGGTATAAAATCTCTATGTTGTTAGAGTGTTCGCTATGCTCATATTTGTAAAATTTTGCAAGCGAAATTGAGTGCGTATTAAGCTATTTTCAAGGAACACGATATTTTTGGATTTCGGTTTATAAATCCATTGTGACTATGATGAATAGGTCATCACAATCAATGAGTGGTATAATGCTCAAGTTGTTGAATGTCGAATGGCGTTTTCTAGTCACATAAGTTCCGTAACAATTCAACCATGTTATGACTTGATGATATATATGCCAAAGTGTATCACTCATAGCATCTCATTATGATTTGTGAGAAATAAAATCTTATGCATCACTTGTATTGAATATGTGAAAGGAAAAATATTCATGAGTCAATATGGTCCGGCTTGCATCAGTTTGTGTAACCAGAAGATGTATTGGGACATTGACAAATTTAGGCTTTAATAGTCCGGAATTTGGACAATTTGATGACCCATATACCACGGTATTGTCATGGACATCATTTTTTTTTAACAAAGAAACTAGTTGGATCAAAGACACCAAAGTACGTTGGTGGAGTTATGAGCAGGGCTCATGACCGATGATGATATTTATGTCATCCGCGTCTTGTTTTCATAAACATGTGTGACGCCAAAGCCCCCCGATGATCCTTCTTAGCCATGTTCATTTATTAAAGCCAATTCTTTGGCACGATTAGGAGATGACACCCTCCTATGCTAAAGAGGATAATGTAGCGACTCGCATAAGCATAGTGCTGAGTCCTCCCTTTTCACCGACTCCTTATACATACATGATCATAAGTATTAGCCTGGGTGGCTTATGATGCTATGATGGTGTTCACAAATGGTCGTACTCAAGTGATAACATTTATATGCTATGTTGTTCCTTTGACAATGATTGATAAGTTGATGAAACCTGAGTTTATGGTTGTCCAACTTGCGGACCAGTCATTATAAAGGTCGGTTCACCCACTTTTAGACCAAGTCTTAAAGTGAAATTTTAACGAGTACTTCCTAACATCCAAGGCTACCTTCTCACAAATTTTGGTACCATTTGGAGACTTGGAAGGAGGTGAACCACTTAAATAAAGTTTTCACATACCACCAGCCGTCCCAACGACCAGTTCGATGTCATTTCGACCGGTTTTTGACCACAAGGTTGATGATTTTGGAATCCTAAACACCCGTTTATACATGCTCACGAAATTTTGAGGTGTTTGGGGCTGGTGAAGGGAGTGAACTCTTCAAGAAAGCACTAGAGGTTCGATAAAACCAACGGCCTATCATCGGTTCAATTGTTTCTTTATGTTCGATCCCGGTGGTGCATGGTGGCGGTTTTGTTGGATTCTCAAGACCAGTGGCTACGGTTATGTATCATAGGTCAACATGTCATATTCACCTATACCTATCATCATTCAAATGCTTAGTTACGAGTGTAACAGTATGCATTTTGTTAACTAGATTGTGTTAACAATGAAAACCTTTATCGTCCACATATTCATGTGCCAAAGTGCGTCACCACAACGCATTATGACGGGTTGTAAATGATGAATATGACATGCGCTTTCACTCATAGTCCGCTTAAAATATACCTTGGCAGACGATCTCGTAAGTCACTTTGATGAGCAGTCTTCCCGTCGTTAGGGGGAGATGCGAACGATCATGTTCGAGTAGAACGACTTGGAATTGTCGTAGTTTGTCCCTACTGTGCCTCACCAAGTTCCCTAAAGTGACGAGATTAAATACATGCTGCAAACATGTCTGCAAGGATTGTGTCCGGTCATGGACGTTCGTCACCTATAAATAGTGATATGGTAACACCACAAATTGTGGTAGATGGTGTTACTAGGCCGTGGATCTCATAGAGTATTGGGATGCCACTTGGTTCGATAAATACTCTCGCTAAGAATGTATGCGAGTTTGGTACATAAAACTTGATCATATGATCAAATGAACTCATCCATCTCATGTGATTCTGGATTATAGTCATCATTGGGGGACGCCTCAATGAATGTCAATCCATAAAGAGTACTCTATGAATAAAGCCGGTTCATGAGGACGTGGAATGTGAGTTTAATCGAACCATACTTCGTTGAAAATCTACAACATTGTAGCCTTGGCCTAAAATGGAAACATATGCGATTTCAGTATAAACAAAGTGATAGCCCTTTGTTGAAGTGGTGCCGACACTCCAAAGATAAGATCTATCCGTATACTTTGTCAAAGCGAGTGAGAGAAGGAGTTAAACTCACCTCATGGCGTGAGGTTTCTCATGAACGCACTAGAATCGACTACGATGACACGAAACTTAGTCGTGCTATCGTAATGGATGTTATAGCATCCACTATCTTTTCAGTTAGATAGTTTCCCAAAAACTGACGTGCAGCTTGTGGTTAAATCTTATCTTAGTGGGGAACTAAGTTAAGTGATAAAAAGGATCTCGTGGTGGATCATACTCAAATCAAGTGGCTCCTGACCACGGAGCACGTCGACAAGTGATTGTCGGGAACGCATACTAAGTATATACTTGATTTGAAAGAGATATGAAGCTTTTGCATGTAAAACTAAGGGTTTATAGTGATGTACTCTTGTGAGACTAAGAGATTCCGCTAAATCCAAAGTTAAGAATGAAAGGATCTTGGAGAAACTTGATGATGCGTATTCATCAATCAGTTTAAGGCAATCTAAGGGACGGTTTTCCTAAGATATGATAAAGTAATGCCTATATGATTCCCAATGATTAGTCGAAGTCATCATAAGACTTGGCTTACTTAAGTGATGATGCAGTCCTAAGAGAAAAGTACAGTATCATGTACTCATGTTTGACTCGATGTACTCATTCGTAATTATCCGGTAAAGCCACTGTGATGATGGCCTAGGATGCGCTCACGAAATGTCTGTGATTGACAAGAAGCTTGAAGTTCGCTCTATCTCGATAAAAGGACACTTGAAAACTGATACCCGAACCTGCCCAGAATGTGTTGGTCTATCTCCCATATGACCTACAGGGCAGCTCACTTGTTGGAAAATGGTGAAATTGGTACCATTGGAAAGGTTTGTGTCTACTTTCCAAGGAAACCAACCATTTGATCACATCCATCCTGTTGAGTGACATATGACTATTGTTGCAAAGTAGGACAGGATATGTCCGGTAATTTGCTGAGTCAACTTCGATAGAGCTTTGTGATCTGCTCAGGTCGATCTAGGTTACGTACTGTATGTGAATGAAAAGCTATGGGTGTCTAGTTTTCATAAGTTCTTACAGTTTCGTTGATACCTATTGAATCGAAGAAGTTATGACTGATTTAGTGCATGGAGGTCAAGACTTTAGAAAACTTGATTTTCGGATAAGTCTTTAGTGACTCTGCACTTTGGATGTGTCGCGCTCTTTTTGTCCTTAAACCAAGGTTTGTTTTTCCCCTTTGGGTTTCACTTGGTAAGGTTTTTAACGAGGCGACCTATGAGAACATCCATACAATGATGCGTTGTACTTCTGTTCAACTTAGACCAAGAGGTATTTTTCCCACTGGGTTTTTCCTTGGTATAGTTGTGAGGGCAACTTGGCATCTGACTCCTGTGATTTGAGGTACTCATCAGGGGGAGTCGTTATGTATACATCAGGGGGAGTATACATGACATGTTATCTTGGTGCGTTGCAATCTTTTCCTCATCAAGCCTTTATTTTTCCCATGAGGTTTTGTTTTGGCTTGGAATAGGTTTTTACGAAGGCAACATCTTCTGAACCATTGTTGTATTAGTGCTCGACACAGGGAGAGTGTTCCGAGAATTATTATTCCCGTGATGTGTCTTACCTAATACTGATTGTAGATACATAGATGGAAGGTTCCAGATCCTTCTAGAGGTAATATGATCCTATTAGATGTCTTACCTTGTCTAGGAATCCTATGAATGGAAGGACTCTCATTGTAATGCCTATATAAAAGCCCCTCTATCTAGGGGTGTTCAAAAATATCCGATATCCGATATCCGATCCGAAATATCTGAAAATCCGAAGTTCCGGATATCCGAAGTTCCGGATATCCGAAAATTCGGATATCCAAAGTTCGGATATCCGGAACTTCGGATTCGGATATCGGATAGTACTTTTCAGAAAAATCGGATATTCGGATATCCGACATATCCGAAAAATTCTAATTTTTTTATTTTTTTATATTTTAAATATGAGAAAATATTCGGATATTCGGATATCGATATCCATATCAGTTTTTTCGGATATTCGGATATCCGATATCCAAATCCGAATATTTTTTTCGAATATATGGATATCCGAATAAAATTCATATTTTTTCCGGATATTCGGATATCCGATATCCGTATCCGAAATTTCGGATATCCGATCGGATATCAAAATCTACTATCCGAACTTTCGGATATCCGAAATTTCGGATATCCGAAAGTCCGGATATCCGGTTTTGAACACCCCTACCTCTATCAGTGTTATGAATGCAATTGATTGACTCTATTTACAGTCTTTTACTTTCTCCTGAAACACAAACGATTAAATTACAATATTTTATAATTTTATTATCATTTTGTAATGATAAATTATAAAAGATTGAAATGTTTTTTCATATTATTATGGATTTTTCGACAAGACAGTTGTTTTGTTTGTTTTGAGGCAAAAATTAGTCACACCTTATATGTTTTCCGAATGTTTATTATTAATTATTATTATTATTGTTATTTTATATATTTTTTAGTATTGCTTCTGCATTTTAGGGGAAAAACAAAAGAAAAATTGAAGTTCTTAATGTGGTGATGTGCAAATAGTAGATACTTGGAGGAGGGTGATTGCAATTTTCAGCTTCTATTAGGGTTTTCGGAAGAAAAGAAGGAATTGCTATTAGGGTTGGAGGACGCTTAACATACGCCTCTCACCTTATATATTTGCGGTGCGCTCATTCTTTAACGCCGCCTCCGGACTTTCTACTCACTACTATCTTGTGGTGCGTATGCTCTCCCTCTACATTTCTACCTGCATCACTGCTTTTTTCTTGTTTCCCTTTAGTTTTATTGGAGATCTCTTCGTCTTGTGGTATGTTGATGCCCATCGATTATTGTTACATCTTGTTTTTCTTTGATATAGTCGCATCAGGTTACTAAGCCAATTATTACGAATCTCTTTGATTAGTTATGTTAGGTTAATGTTGATTTGTTGTTTATGATACAATAATGTCTGATGTTTTCATTTGTGCTGTTTGTATTGATATGATATGTGAATCTGAAATCGGTGTCGAAAGCTATATTGCAGCTCACTGTTCGTAGTTGAAGAGTAGATCCATATTTTGATTTAGGAAATAGAGGTTTTCTGTGTGCTGCATCTGATTATTGTTGTTTGAATTTATCGCATGCTGTTTGAAGGTGTTTTAATTAATGTTCATTTGTAAAAAAATTGAAAAACCATGTGATATGATCAAAATATAGTATGTTTGTATCAGTATCGTGTATGAATGTTTGAATATCTTATATACACGTTCCAGGCTTTTTTTACATATGATCAGATTGCTTAGGTACTTCATGTACACTTGCTGGTTTATAATTTATTTATTATTGTAGTGGGTTTGTGTTGAAATTTTGTGCTTGGTGTTGGTCTTTGTAAGTTGTCACACGGTCTTTGTTCATCCTCAATATTTTTTGCGATTACATTGATAATTTCTTTCTTGTAATTTTGTGATCTATTGCAGGTGGTTTTTGGAGGAAAATCTACTAAGTTTTATTGGTCAAAGTGAAGTATAACAACTAGCCAAAATGGTAAGTGCACTGATTCGCATGTTTTATAGTTTCAGCGAAATGTTTATGTTTCTGGGCCTTTAAAATTGAGTATTCAATCAATGTTTGCAGGTGAAGTTCACAGCCGATGGGCTTCGTGTTATTATGGACCGCAAGCATAACATTCGTAATATGTCTGTTATTGCTCATGTTGATCATGGTAAGGAGGCCACAATACATATTTATATAAAATCTATTATGTGGCAAATGGCAATTGATCTTTTCTTGGACCTTGTTTTCTAGTCTGTATTACGGATTGACTCTTCTTTATAATGTTCTGCCAGGGAAGTCAACTCTTACGGATTCCCTTGTTGCGGCTGCTGGTATTATTGCGCAAGAGGTTGCTGGTGATGTTAGAATGACAGATACACGTGCTGATGAAGCTGAACGTGGCATCACTATCAAGTCCACTGGTATCTCGTTGTATTATGAGATGACCGATGAGGCTTTGAAGAGATACAAGGGAGAACGGGATGGCAATGAGTACCTCATCAATCTTATAGACTCACCTGGGCACGTTGATTTCTCTTCTGAAGTGACGGCTGCCCTTCGTATTACTGATGGTGCTCTTGTTGTGGTGGACTGTGTAGAAGGTGTGTGTGTCCAAACAGAGACTGTCCTCAGACAGGCTCTTGGAGAAAGAATTCGGCCTGTTCTGACTGTTAACAAGATGGATAGGTGTTTCCTTGAGCTGCAAGTGGATGGAGAGGAAGCATACCAAACTTTCCAGAGGGTCATTGAGAATGCCAATGTTATCATGGCCACATATGAGGATCCCCTACTTGGCGATGTCATGGTTTACCCTGAGAAAGGTACGGTTGCCTTTTCTGCTGGTCTGCACGGCTGGGCTTTTACTCTGACAAACTTTGCCAAGATGTATGCCTCCAAGTTTGGTGTTGACGAGGCAAAGATGATGGAAAGGCTCTGGGGAGAGAATTTCTTTGATCCGGCTACCAAGAAGTGGACCAGCAGGAACACTGGCTCTCCTACATGCAAACGTGGTTTTGTGCAGTTCTGTTATGAGCCCATCAAGATGATTATCAATACTTGTATGAATGATCAGAAAGATAAGCTGTGGCCTATGCTACAAAAGCTTGGCGTTACAATGAAGTCTGACGAGAAGGAATTGATGGGCAAGCCATTGATGAAGCGTGTCATGCAAACCTGGCTTCCTGCTAGCAGCGCCCTCCTGGAAATGATGATATTCCATCTCCCATCACCTGCAATAGCTCAAAAGTACCGTGTGGAGAATTTGTACGAGGGACCCCTTGACGATGCTTATGCTAATGCCATCAGGAACTGTGACCCTGAGGGGCCTCTCATGCTGTATGTGTCTAAGATGATTCCAGCCCCTGATAAAGGTAGGTTTTTTGCCTTTGGTCGTGTGTTTGCTGGTAAGGTGTCGACTGGTCTCAAGGTCAGAATTATGGGTCCTAACTATGTCCCGGGAGAGAAAAAGGACTTGTACGTCAAAAGTGTCCAGAGAACTGTTATCTGGATGGGCAAGAAGCAGGAAACTGTTGAGGACGTTCCTTGTGGAAACACTGTTGCTATGGTCGGGCTCGATCAATTCATCACCAAGAATGCTACCTTGACGAACGAGAAGGAAGTGGATGCTCATCCAATTAGAGCCATGAAGTTCTCTGTCTCACCTGTCGTGCGTGTTGCCGTACAGTGCAAGGTTGCATCTGACCTACCAAAGCTTGTCGAAGGTTTGAAACGTCTGGCCAAGTCTGACCCTATGGTTGTCTGTACCATTGAAGAATCTGGTGAGCATATCATTGCTGGTGCTGGAGAGTTACATCTCGAAATCTGCTTAAAGGACTTGGTGGATGATTTCATGGGTGGTGCTGAAATTATAAAATCCGACCCTGTAGTTTCCTTCCGCGAGACTGTCCTCGAGAGGTCTTGCCGTACCGTTATGAGCAAGTCGCCCAACAAGCACAACCGTCTCTACATGGAAGCCAGGCCCTTGGAGGAGGGACTCGCCGAGGCAATTGACGATGGGCGCATAGGTCCGAGAGATGATCCCAAGATTCGTTCTAAGATCTTGTCCGAGGAATTTAAATGGGACAAGGAGCTTGCTAAGAAAATATGGGCCTTTGGCCCTGAAACCACTGGCCCGAACATGGTGGTGGATATGTGTAAGGGAGTCCAGTACCTGAATGAAATTAAAGACTCTGTCGTCGCTGGTTTCCAATGGGCTTCCAAGGAAGGGCCACTGGCTGAGGAAAATATGAGGGGTATTTGCTTTGAGGTATGTGATGTTGTTCTTCATACAGATGCCATTCACAGAGGTGGCGGCCAGGTCATTCCAACTGCCAGGAGAGTTATTTATGCCTCGCATCTTACTGCTAAGCCGCGTCTTTTGGAGCCTGTTTACATGGTCGAGATCCAAGCTCCCGAACAAGCTCTAGGTGGGATTTACAGTGTGCTGAACCAGAAGAGAGGACATGTGTTTGAAGAAATGCAGAGGCCTGGTACCCCTCTTTATAATATCAAGGCCTATCTGCCTGTTATCGAGTCGTTTGGTTTCTCGAGCACTTTGAGGGCCGCGACGTCTGGCCAGGCTTTCCCGCAGTGTGTGTTTGATCATTGGGATATGATGTCCTCTGATCCGTTGGAGGTGGGTTCTCAGGCGTCTGTGCTTGTTGCTGATATTAGGAAGAGGAAGGGTTTGAAGGAGCAGATGACCCCACTGTCTGAGTTTGAGGACAAGCTTTGAGCAAGGTTAAAACTTTGTGGTGTAATGAAATCTGAGTATTATTGTTTCTGTTATTGTTTCTTTATTTTCAATTTTAGTGTTGTCTGCTTTTATGACTTGAGTTTGGATCCGGAACTTGATGTTGAGTTTTGCCAGTTTGGCTATTTTAAGGACAAGGAATATATATGTTGTTTTTTACAGCTGAGAGATGCTTTTGGTGTCGTTTTTTTGCTTTCTTTTGCTATTATTTTTTAATTAAGGGTATAATGTGTGCTGCTTCCTTCTCTACTTGCAGTATTCAGAATCCTGGCGTGCTGGGTTATAGAGGTTTCATTTGTTACATGTTTGTCTCCGTGATATTTTTTGTTTGCTTAGTATGTGTTACTGGCCGTGGAGTCGGGAAAATTTGCTAGTTATAAATGATCCACCGTAGATATTGGTTTCTCTTTTTAACCAAAATTTGTCGACTCTTAAGGAAGATCCACTCCTTTTGTCTTGCTAGCGATTTGAAGCATTCTGTTTTTGCATCAACTGATGGATGCACCAATTTATTTGAAACATGGTCTTTGAAGCATATTTCTGTTTTTGCATCAACTGATGGATGCACCAATTTATTTGAAACATGGTTTCATTGTAACCTCTTTTACCATTTGGATGACGAGTCGAGGACCTGAGTGAGCAAAATCAAGCTCGCGAACCTTTGTTTTCTCATGCTTTGTTGAACTCAAATTGAAGCTGGTTGGTGTAGAACTTATTAAAAAATAAGTTAATGTCGGACTGTTAATAATAACCATGCATAATAAAATTTATATTCAGACAATCTGATTAATATGTAATAAATAAAATTCACTCTGGCAATTTCGTCGACTGGTATTATTAATAATATTTGGCGTTTCAATTATTGATATATTTGTTTTTATTTATTTATGCATGTGTTCTCGTGAACTATCGTTCTTATTGAGGATCTGAAATCTGAAGCCACTCTAACATGCTCTTTTGGTTCCCGAATAAGTGTCCCCAAGCACTAAAGATACACGCACTATATATATATATATATATATATATATATATATATATCTTATATACTAAAAGCTTAAGTTGTCTTATAAATGCAAAGTGCTCAT
Source organism: Orobanche coerulescens (assembly GCA_033398695.1). Lineage (NCBI taxonomy): Eukaryota > Viridiplantae > Streptophyta > Magnoliopsida > Lamiales > Orobanchaceae > Orobanche > Orobanche coerulescens. The sequence goes on along the minus strand of CM065812.1, from coordinate 129,818,624 downwards.
AATAAATGTTTCATGAATTGAAAGTGAAATGTGAAAGCTTCATGTGTTAGTACATTGATTTAATAGTCATGCATAAGGGTAAGTACATAGGAATCGTCTTGCATTAAACACAAAGAATACAAACCAAAAATGCCATGAATGCATAAATTAAACACACCAATTAGTGGTTAGTCTTTTTACCTTTCCGTCCATGAGTTACAAATATTTTATCAACTATATAATGTGTCAAAAATCACACACAACAAACCACAACTTTCTCCACACCGCGTGCACATTGGGCTACAACTTATTATGGTGGTAAAGTAAGCATCATATCGTCTTACTTATTTAGCATATTGATTTATATTATTTTATGTAAATTCCACGTGTGTTTTTTGTGTGTAACAATGTAGGACATAAAGATGGTGGCTTAGGAGATTTGGTAGTATCCTACACATCGTTGTCTTATCAATTAAGTGGAACATGCACGAATATTTTTACTTTGATCGAAAATGCAATATATTGATTAACTGTATTTAAGTTACTAACGATCAACTATATCTATTTTTTTGTAGCGCATCAAGAAGCATTAAAGAAAGAGATCGAGAAGTTACAAAAAATATGTCAAGAACAAAACATGCAAAAGGCCAATGAACAACAACGACAAAGACAACAACAACAAAAACAACAACAACAACAAGATCAACGCTGTACACTGGTGGGATGAATACTTAGCATTCATATTAATAGTGCGTTACAAATTAAACATGCAATATTTTACTTTATGTAATACCGATAAACGGCTAATACTATTGATTCGTTGCAAGTAAGTTTATTGAAAATGATGTGACGAGCATTCAATTTTTAGTCAATAATTATTACTACACTTTGTTGGTGCATTTTAATATTTTAGATCTTAATGTAGTTTTTATCTTGCGTTGTGTTAATGTCACTTTTTAATTAAACGTCTTGGAATATTGTGTGACTTTAATATTTGATATGACTGTGTAAATTATGTCGATGTTACATATTGCAAATGGTAGTATATAATAAAAATATAATAAAAATATATTCACACTATCATCATAACAATGAGAATCTTCTAAATCGAAGAAGTATATAAAGGAGAAGAAAATTGTATTTCAAATGTTATCCACATATCACGAGGTAAGCATTATTCATTTGAGTTTGAGATCATGTGATTTATGTCGTCATACTTTAAATACTTAGAATGAGTTACTAATGAATGCTCCAAATTCGATATTATAGTTTATGGAAAAATGTTGTAATAATGCATTAATCAAAAAATAATTTATGTAAGTTACTCACATTAAAAGATTACATATGAAAAGCCTCATTTAAATATAACATTTTGCAAAAAACCTCTTCACATTAAAGAAAGAGATTGACAAGTCACGAAAATTGTATCAAGAACAAAACATGCAAAATGCCAATGAACAACAACGACAAAGACAACAAGAAGAACAACAACAAGAACAACGCCACGGCCACCGATGTCAATATAGATGAATATGTGGCATTCATATTAATAGTACGTTACAAATTAAACATGCAATATTTTACTATATGAATTATAATTTATTATACGAATTATAATTTATACTCTTGAATATACTAATCACTTTAATGTTTTATGTTTTTATAGTTTTGTTAAAAAGGAAATTTGTTTTATAGTTCGCTTTTAATAATGTAATTTATTTGAACAACGAAGTCCGTCTTTCACAAAAAAATGAGAGTTTCAAACATGAACCGAAAATTAGTCCCGAACATTACGAAAAAAACAATTAGATCCAACCTGAGTGCATCGCATGGGTCTGAGGCGATCGAGCACTGTGTGCATTGCACGTGGATGAATATAAAAGGTCTCCAACATTAATGTCATCGCTTCATATTTAAAATAATTTATGTAACTTATACATATTAAAAAATTACATGTGAATAGACTTTTTTCAATGTAACATCTTGAAAAAAATCTCTTCACATATACTCTTTTAATGTCAATAAACTATTTTAAATGTGTGTCATGTTTAGAAATGTGATACCATCACAACTTAGATATATAATGACGAAAATAAGTTCTGAAGATTACGATATAAAAACTTATATACAGCCCATGTGCAACTCAATAAAGTATTATAAGTACGTATAAAGCTTAGCAAATGTGTGACACCATGAAAACTTAAATATAAAATGACGAAAATAAATGCCGAATATTACGCTATGAAAACTTCTATATAGCCCATGTGCATCGCACGTATTTTAAACCTATGAAAACTTCTATACAGCACATGTGCATCGCACGACCATCATTGACTATCATAATAAATAGTTATAACTTAGCCCAATGTATTAATATTAGTTAGTTCCAATTAAAAATGATAGAGTCAATACCAAAATAAATAGACAACAAATATTACGTAAAAAATACATCTTAAAAGATTACATGTCAATAAACTATTTTAAATACGTATCATGCTACAAAATGTATGCTACCATGACAACTTATATATACAATGACAAAAATACGTCCCGAATATAAAATGACGAAAATAAATGACGGATCCATGATCAAAATGACGAAAATTTGTGCTGAACAATAACAATTTAAATATATAATACCATCATATACAGCCCGGGGTATCGCCCGGGTCTGAATGACTCGTATATATATAAGAGAGAGAGAGAGAGAGAGAGAGAGAGAGATTTAGGATCAAATGAGAATGGTTCTTCTCCTGCGAATTGCGAATATGCATGAATTTTGTACTAATTATGCATGAAATATATGCATTTCGTGCATCATAACTCCAATGCATTAAAATCTGTATTATATGCATCAAAATATCGATGCATTAAGATATTGCATTATATGCATCAAATTTTTGTGAGAATAAATCTAGGCCATCCATTTATGGATGAAATTCATTTTTATTTCTCAACTTAAATTGCATTCTCACCTGAACCCACCCCTATATATATATATACACACGGCCTGCTTGTGCGCGGCCGGCAGGCACTGCCCTACAATCTGCCTGCTTCGCAAGAGCACCGCACGAGCATCTGCCCGTGTGGGATGCCTGTGCGCACCTGGCCGGCCAGTGCCTAGCCGCCATGACTCGACTACTCGATTCTGAATTCTACGAAAACGAACATGATGAAACGCTCGGTAGGAGTCTATATCACGAATTCCAACTTTAACTACGCACCGGGAGAAAATATAGCGGGAGAAAATAATAATACATCGGCACAAACAAGTCACAGAAGTCGAGATATACGAAAATGGGAAAAATAGGATTATTATATATATATATATATATATATATATATATATTATAAAATCGAAATATTGTAGAGAGAATTTAGAGAGAGAATAGAAGATGATTCTGAGGTATGTTTTTCATTAATAACTGAAGTCCTATTTATAGAAAACTTCAGATGGCACAATCTTAATTACATAATTACACCAGGGGCGTAATAGTCATTCATATACAATAAATTAAGTAACATGTCATTGTCACAGTAATAGTGATTCACTATTACTCTTGTGACTATATCATAACACTCCATCTTGAATGACTATTTACATAAATATATGCTGAATTAGTTTGAAGAAAAACCCAATGTGAGAAAAACTTTCAAACTGTTTGTATTGGAGCTTGTGGCAATCATATCATGTTGCATCATAATGTTGTTAGGAAATCTCTGTGGGATAAAGCTTCAGCAATCTGTGATCTCGTACTTTTGCTCCCCTTATCTCGATAGTTCTTGTATGAGTATTCTTGTAACACCCCCAAGATATTCGAGGTATATTACAGCGCCGTGAATCCCTACATGGGACCCACCAGGCTGGACAAACATCATACTCATCGACTCATAGAACAACAGAATAACACCTCGTCATAAAGACGCCCAACAAAATAATCCACCCGGTTCAACCGGTCAACATAACATCATAATTCGACACAAACACGATAAACAACAATACAATCCAGACGAGTAAAAATTCTTAAGTACTCGAGTACTTCTATTAGTTCAAACAAAACCACAAAATATGAAAAGGTAGAAGACACTAAGACATCACTCGTGCACAATCATCACGCTCGGCCATCATCCGCATCTTGGTCCAGACCCGTTCGTCTCGATGAACGACTGAAATTCATAAAGCGAATTTCCCCAAAATGGGTCCCAGAGGGTTAGCAATTACGCGGACAAGTAACGGATGAACAACTTACATCTTACACATATAGTAAATGCATGCAATAAAGAAAAGCATAGTTCCAAAGCACTCATTTCCGGAAATGCCAATATCAAATCACATTTGTAAAATGCACCACAATTAACCGTCGATCCACGTCTCTGTGGACCCCTACCGAGACCCCGTCGGATCTAACCCATAGTGGTTAAAAGCAAGCTCGTCGATCCACGTCTCTGTGGACCCCTACCGAGACCCCGTCGGATCTAACCCGTAGTGAGCATACACACACACACCATTTCTCATACAATACTACTATGTCAAGATTGTAAGTTCATAAGGATACTTGCCTCGATTAAATAGACGGTGACACGAACGGAACGAAAGAATCAAGCACGACCGCGAGGAACCGACGAAAATGAACCTAGCGATTCGAATAGCACAATCACAACCACTTCTAAACGATTATGGAAATGGAATACACCCGGAAACCCGCCTACGATTCATGTATAATCGAATAAAAATAACAACGAGGGCGGACCACAACCAAACCCTCTCGATTTCGCAAAGCTATGAAAATATACCATGAATTCGTAGGAAAACTAATGATATCAACAAGATTAATCATATTCATCATGAATCCACCAACAAAACGGAACGAATCGGAAGAAAATCCCAAAATCCCCAAATTATCCAAAAGTAGGGTTCTAAGAGATTTACCGTGGATTAGGATGAAAGATTCGTGTTGATGTTGTTATAATACTCCAAGAACTCAAGAAAGATGTTGGATGAGATGATTGGAAGAAGAAATCGCCAAGAAGATCGCCCCGGAATCGCCTTCGCCACGGAGAGAGGAAGAAATGAGGATTTGTGTTTATCTCGGTCAACTCCCTGGTTTATATAGCCAGGGAGTGTTAGCGCGCGCTAATCCTCAAGGTTAGCGTGCGCTAACGGGATGAAAATACAGACCAAACAATTGGCGTCCCGATCCAAGAGCTGATTCGGCCGTTAGCGTACGCTACTCGAAACGTAGCGTGCGCTAATAACCTCTCGGTAGCGCGCGCTATCGACCAATAGCGTGCGCTACCTGGACATCAGCCGAGTCCAGTAGCCAACTGACCAAAACTCACCTGACCCGTTAGCTGTAATATCCGCAATTTCGAATTTCGGTAATTTTATTTTTTCGGCGGAAGTTCGTTTTGACGACTCGCTCATGACCTTTCGTCATTTCGAGAATGATTAATTCTGCACTTTTTGTCATCCGACTTCGTTTCGGTGTCGTTTTGTTGAGTTCCGTGCTTTTTAACGACTTTTCTAAATATGAGTTCGACTTTGTTAGATCACCATTAATTTTTGGTAACTCCAAAAATTCTGAATCTTTGCAATATTATAGAGCATCGAGTTAGATTTCCAATGGTTCGAACGGTGAGTCAATCGGAGTCCGGACGAGAGAGTTATGGTCGTTTTAGCTCACCCGCTCGTTATTGGCCGATCACTGCCGGCCGAACTCGGCCGTGTCGTCCGACACGGCCCGTGCCGTACTCGTCCGGATAAGCCGGAAGTTTCTGTCTCAGGGCCCGACCGTGTCGTCCGACACGGCCCGTGCCGAACTCTTCCGGATAAGCCTGAGACGACTGCCGACACGCCCGGCCGTGTTCCAGGACACGGTCGAGTCGTGCCGAGTCGCTTTCGGACGGTCACTGTCGGAAGGCCCCTCCGCGCCGCGACCGTGTCTAGCCGGACACGGTCGAGTCCCTGCCGGTCAACTGCGCGCCACGACCGTGTCAGGCGGACACGGTCGAGTCTGTCAGCCTATTTAAGGCCCAGCAGTCGTTTTTCTTGCCATTTTTCACCTTCTTCTTATCTTCTTCCGCAGCTTGGAGTGTTCCAATCTTGTAGCCATGTTGTTTAACAACATATACATGAAGTTTGGAGGTTCATATCATCAATCATCCGTCCTATAACATCCTTTGATCGAGCGAATCAGGTCAGATTTTCTAGAAATCTAATTTTGGGGATTTTGGGTATTTTGTTCGATTTCGTCCGTTTAATCCGATTTAACTTAGGATTTTGATGGATTGATGATTATTTAGATGTATTATATCATTTCCCTTGTTATTCCATGGTTGGATCGTATCGATTCGTTGTTTGAGTCGAGTTCTTGACCGACGCCTTGAAGGTGTCCGGTAAAATGTCTTAGAGGGGTTTTCGGGCGTTCTACGATTATTCTTCCTCGTATGGTCGATGATTTATTGATTGTATGATGTTAGGGTCGTGTTTCTTGCGAAGAAACCGTGTTGAACCCTTTCGTTCGTCGTCGTCTTCCGTTTCGATAGCATTGGGCGTTTGAAGCTTTCGGTTGAGCCGTGTTCGTCGAATACTTGCGTGCGATTTTGAGGCAAGTATCTTGCCCATACATTTCATGTTTCGTTGATATAATTCTTGATAAATGATTTTATGCGAAATCCAATATTTAATGAACGTAAAAAGGGATTGGTATGTTCTCGATAAATGTTGTCTTTCAACGATAATTCGTATACTTCGTGAATATGTATTCTCGGAATATGTGTGTTGGTTTTGTATGTTGAAAGATAATATGATCAATTCGAGTGAGTTTGATAGACCGTAATCCTTTGTCGGGATTACGTATTGTTATTATGTACTTGTTCGGTAAGAACGTAATGTGTGTGATATTAGTTGTTACTCCTTGAAAGGAGTTTGTGATGCTTAATGTTGTTTGGATTGATAAGTGATTATTGTTGTGTGCTTGATGTATGTGATGTGCCTCCGGGTAGGATTGTTGAATCTCAGGATCCATACTTGCTAGTATGGGTCGGGCGAAACCGTAAGGTTATCAATACGGGTATGTCTTGCGGGGACTCCGAGGTTCGGGGCTTGCTAGCCCGATGCGGGATAACTTGTAGGGTTATCATCGGGTATGTCTTGCGGGGACTCCGAGGTTCGTGGCTTGTTAGCGCGATGCGGATAACTTATGGTTGTGGTTTGATTATGTACGTATATGTGCTTGTAGTCACGTATTGCGATTACGGTGACATGTGATTTGATATGTTTTTCCTATTGGGTTATTCACTCGGGTTTGTTCTTGGGAGCATCGAGGTTCGTGGCTTGTTAGCACGGGACACGAATAATCCTTAGGAACATGTGATTTGTGATTTGGGTCACGGACCCCGTGTTTTGTGAAATGGGTTATGGACCTGCGTATTATTCTGGAACTTGAATTTTGGAGAATGACTTTTGAAATGTGTCCCTAAATGTTTTCGAAAGGTTTTAGAATTCTTATATCCCAAATGTTTTCTAAAACTCCCGAGATCGTAAAATGTTTTGTAATATGGACATTGGGTTATTTCCTACCTTTCACGTTTTGAATGGTTTGATCAAGTAAATTTTCTCGGGAAGTATATTCGCGATTAATCTGTTTTTGTGGAGTATGATATGTATGGCTTGTTTTCGTATTTATACTTGCACTAGCAAAAGCGTGGAGTTTTGCTAACCCCAGTATTCGGGGTGGATGTCTGTATTGCATTCAGGTTTTGGAGCAGAGCACAGGGTCGGCATGAAGGATGATGAAAGATGAACGATACTAATCACACGAGGACCCGTTGATGTCGTATTGGTATAGTTGTACTTTATTTTCCGCTGCTATATTTTTCCCGTTGTACGGGTGTGGTTGTATTTTGACCCCTGCGTGGGCATGAGTTGTATTCGAGTTGTATGTATATATTGAAAGACCAAATCGGTCTACTGAGTTATTTTTGCCTTGAAGGCATTGTCGAGATGTTAAATGTTGTTACCAGCCTGGTAGATCCTCGAGGAGAGGGTCTGCGGCGTGTAATATCCCTGAGTGGATTGGGGGTGTTACAGAATGGTATCGGAGCTTAGGTTGTGGAAACCTAGGCTGTCGGGTCAGTGGTGTCTATTGAGTTTTTGTCTCGTCGGATTTTGTCTGACTAAGTCGTGTCGCGACGCGTCGTCTGATTTTGTTGGTCGTGATTAGTATCGTGGGCGATCATCATCTTCGTGCGACCTGTGGATGTAAGTCTCCCTTCTTTGTGTTGTGCCTCGTGTGACACGAGCTATTTTTATTATTATGAGTTAATTGACGGAATCCTCTTATGGATTTTGATTTCGTGATATGTGATTATTTGACTCTCATATTTCGTTCATATGAGGAGTAGTGTTGCTCGATTGTGTATGTTGAACCGTATTTCTTTTATCCATTGCGTGAGTTCTTTTGCAATGACTTTCGGTATTTTACCGAGAGTTTTATTTTGAAAACCAATTCCTTAACCGAGTTTTTGGCATTACGGCCTTGATCGTTTTGGCGAAATTCTTATGACGGTATTTATTATTTTCTAAATGGCTTCGTGAGTTTTGAAATATTACCGTCATCGGCCTTTGTGGCGTTTTTGTAAATGGTTTTTAGCACAGTGGGTTCCGCGGGACCCACGGCGCTATATTGTTCCTTGTAATTACTCAAATTTTTGGGCATTCTAGCCCATTGAATTATTTTGAAAACCTTGAGTATCTTAGAAAATTAAAATTCGAGACGTACTTTTAAAACGAATTATTTTCTTGCGGTGTTTTCAAGGTGTTTTCTAATGCCGCAATACATTTCAAAAATTTTCCGGTTGAGGACCAAAAATATTTTTGAGATATTTTCAAATGCAGTTGCTTAGATCCAAGGGTCGAATATTTTTGAAAATTTTTCACTAAAAGAAAGGTGTCCTCATTTTTGTTCAAACGCAAGATGACTTTCAAAGTCTCGATAATGGTGTTTGTACTACTTTTTGTAAAATGATACTCAAGATCAACTGGTGTTTCCAAACTGTTTTCAAAAGGTGGTTTTTTGTTTTTAAAACCTATCATTCCTGTTTGCGGACCGGAAATGTGTGTATGGTTTTCGAACTTTCGTTACGGTGTTAACCCCGAATTGTGATCGAATTGGTGGCATGAACGTCGAGGCGTTGCCACGCATTTGTTGTACTAGCCCTCTGTGAGAGGTGTGAACTGGTATTTACTGTTTGTCGCCTCGTGGTGATTTGCGTGTTGTCGCACGGGTGTGAGCTATTGAAGCTTGAGTTGTACGTTTGTGTATATGTATGATTGTTTCATGATGGTTGTAATTATGTGCTGGTTATCGTTCGGGCCGTTGAGGTCGCCGAACGATACCGTCGTTGCTGAAGTGTTTGTGTGTATTATTTTACGATGATAATCGTTGTATATGATATGTATTATGATTCCTTGTTGTCTCCGAGTTGGCATCTCCGCTATGTTGTTTTGCGACGTTATGCCCCATTGTATCTAGCATTTGTATTTTCGGTATGCCGAGCAGAGCATTTCAACCGTGATGTTTCGGGCATACACGTGTAAATTGTCCTTCTCGTCGGTAACACATTTCAAGTGTGGACTCGAGGACACCGAATTGATTTTGCGGGTGTCTACCGAGACTTTTGGAGTTCGCGCTTGACCAGATCATCGGAATCGGCCTTGAGAGGCCTTTGAAAGATGTTTCGCGGTTGCTTGTTGTGTTGTCACCTTGATGTCGTGTTGTGAGTTTCGAAACGACACTTCTTTTAGAAGGGTCGAATATAATACCCGTATTATTTTGGACTCCTGCATTTCCTCTTTCTCGTGTCTATCGACTCGCTCGTGTTCGTTGACACTTTACGAACTTGTTCCGTATTTCGGTTTCATCGTTCAAGCAGTGTGATCTTGTTTTTGTTTATCGTGTGACTTTTCCGAGTTCGGTTCGATACTTGTGAACCTTGTTCGGATATAACATCTTTTGGTTCTACTAGTTCTTTTATTCGAAGTGGATCAGATTTTGAACTTCAGATATTCTACTTTGTCGACTCATTTATGTTCGTTGACATTTCGAGCTTGTCCTGCCCGTGTTTTTGTTTATCGAACGAGTGTGGCATCATTTCTAATAACTCGTTTGTCGTTGTGACTTTTCAATTTCTATTCCCTTTCATGTGGATCTTAAGTGAATGCATACGTTGTTGTTTTCACCGGATCTTGTTTTGTCTCGAGTCGAGATGTGAACCTCGGAGTTGTCGGTTGAACCTTATTGTTCTTCGTGATCCGAACATGATCGTTCGATTTTTGTTGTCTCGATCGTTTGTTTGTTCGGTTTTGTTCTCGTTTCGTGATTTTTGAGCGTTCAGGCTCCTTCCTAATTCCCTTAAGTTCGGGAAGTTAGTCTCGTTTTCAATCTTCCAACCCTTGGGCGGTGGAATTCCGTATTTGTTCAGCGGTTGGCTCGCGTTTTGATTGATGTACCGTTGGGTTGGTCAATCGTATTGACTTTCGTTCGTTGTGTTTTGTGATTGTCGGATAATTGGTGGGCTATATTATCCGTTTGATGACGCTTGTCATTTGTTGGTTTTATTGTATCCCTAACGGCGACATTGTGTTGGTCGTCGTGGAGCGTGTTTTCACGCCGTATGTCTCTTTGCGTTTCTTGCAGCGTTTCGCCGTTGGGCGCGAGTTTTCCATTTTTGTGTATCTCGTCGAGTTTTCCTAGCGGGTATATTGCTCCCCCTACTTGTTTTAAGTTTCGGACGAAACTTCTTTTAAGGGTAGAATGTAATATCCGCAATTTGAATTCGGTAATTTTATTTTTTTAGGCGGAAGTTCGTTTTGACGACTCGCTCATGACCTTTCGTCATTTCGAGAATGATTAATTCTGCACTTTTTGTCATCCGAGTTCGTTTTGGTGTCGTTTTGTTGAGTTCCGTGCTTTTAACGACTTTTCTAAATATGAGTTCGACTTTGTTAGATCACCATTAATTTTTGGTAACTCCAAAAATTCTGAATCTTGCAATATTATAGAGCATCGAGTTAGCTTTCCAATGGTTCGAACGGTGAGTCAATCGGAGTCCGGACGAGAGAGTTATGGTCGTTTTAGCTCACCCGCTCGTTATTGGCGATCCGCCGGCGAACTTCGGCCGTGTCGTCCGACACGGCCCGTGCCGTACTCGTCCGGATAAGCGGAAGTTTCGTCTCGGGGCCCGACCGTGTCGTCGACACGGCCGTGCGAACTCTTCCGGATAAGCTCGAGGCATTGACACGCCGGCCGTGTTCGAGGACACGGTCGAGTCGTCTTAAGTCGCTTTCGGACGGTCAGCATCGGAAGGCCCCTCGGCGCGCGACCGTGTCTAGCCGGACACGGTCGAGTCCTGCCCGGTCAGCTGCGCGCCACGACCGTGTCGAGCGGACACGGTCGAGTCTGTCGGCTATTTAAGGCCCAAGTGATCGTTTTCTTGCCATTTTCACCTTCTTCTTATCTTCTTCCGACTTGGAGTGTTCCAATCTTGTAGCCATGTTGTTTAACAACATATACATGAAGTTTGGAGGTTCATATCGTCAATCATCCGTCCTATAACATCCTTTGATCGAGCGAATCGAATTGATTTTCTAGAAATCTAATTTTGGGGATTTTGGGTATTTTGTTCGATTTCGTCCGTTTAATCCGATTTAACTTAGGATTTTGATGGATTGATGATTATTTAGATGTATTATATCATTTCCTTGTTATTCCATGGTTGGATCGTATCGATTCGTTGTTTGAGTCGAGTTCTTGACCGACGCCTTGAAGGTGTCCTAAAATGTCTTAGAGGGTTTTCGGGCGTTCTACGATTATTCTTCCTCGTATGGTCGATGATTTATTGATTGTATGATGTTAGGGTCGTGTTTCTTGCGAAGAAACCGTGTTGAACCCTTTCGTTCGTCGTCGTCTTCCGTTTGATAGCATTGGGCGTTTGAAGCTTTCCGGTTGAGCCGTGTTCGTGGAATACTTGCGTACGATTTAGAGGCAAGAATCTTGCACATACATTTCATGTTTCGTTGATATAATTCTTGATAAATGATTTTATGCGAAATCCAATATTTAATGAACGTAAAAGGGATTGGTATGTTCTCGATAAATGTTGTCTTTCAACGATAATTCGTATACTTCGTGAATATGTATTCTCGGAATATGTGTGTTGGTTTTGTATGTTGAAAGATAATATGATCAATTCGAGTGAGTTTGATAGACCGTAATCCTTTGTCGGTGATTACGTATTGTTATTATGTACTTGTTCGGTAAGAACGTAATGTGTGTGATATTAGTTGTTACTCCTTGAAAGGAGTTTGTGATGCTTAATGTTGTTTGGATTGATAAGTGATTATTGTTGTGTGCTTGATGTATGTGATGTGCCTCCGGTAGGATTGTTGAATCTCGGGATCCATACTTGCTAGTATGGGTCGGGCGAAACCGTAAGGTTATCCAATACGGGTATGTCTTGCGGGGACTCCGAGGTTCGGGCTTGCTAGCCCGATGCCGGGATAACTTGTAGGGTTATCATCGGGTATGTCTTGCGGGGACTCCGAGGTTCGTGGCTTGTTAGCGCGATGCGGGATAACTTATGGTTGTGGTTTGATTATGTACGTATATGTGCTTGTAGTCACGTGATCGATTACGGTGACATGTGATTTGATATGTTTTTCCTATTGGGTTATTCACTCGGGTTTGTTCTTCGGGAGCATCGAGGTTCGTGGCTTGTTAGCACGGGACACGAATAATCCTTAGGAACATGTGATTTGTGATTTGGGTCACGGACCCGTGTTTTGTGAAATGGGTTATGGACCTGCGTATTGTTCTAGGAACTTGAATTTTGGAGAATGACTTTTGGTTGTGTCCCTAAATGTTTTCGAAAGGTTTTAGAATTCTTATATCCCAAATGTTTTCTAAAACTCCGAGATCGTAAAATGTTTTGTAATATGGACATTGGGTTATTTCCTACCTTTCACGTTTTGAATGGTTTGATCAAGTAAATTTTCTCGGGAAGTATATTCGCGATTAATCTGTTTTTGTGGAGTATGATATGTATGGCTTGTTTTCGTATTTATACTTGCACTAGCAAAACAGTGGAGTTTTGCTAACCCCCGAGTATTCGGGGGGTGGATGTCTGTATTGCATTCAGGTTTTGGAGCAGAGCACAGGGTCGGCATGAAGGATGATGAAAGATGAACGATACTAATCACACGAGGACCCGTTGATGTCGTATTGGTATAGTTGTACTTTATTTTCCGCTGCTATATTTTTCCCGTTGTACGGGTGTGGTTGTATTTTGACCCCTGCGTGGGCATGAGTTGTATTCGAGTTGTATGTATATATTGAAAGACCAAATCGGTCTACTGAGTCATTTTTGCCTTGAAGGCATTGTCGAGATGTTAAATGTTGTTACCAGCCTGGTAGATCCTCGAGGAGAGGGTCTGCGGCGTGTAATATCCCTGAGTGGATTGGGGGTGTTACATTAGCGTGCGCTACCATACGAGCGTAGCGTGCGCTAACTGGCACCTGACCGGGTTCAGTAGTAAAGCATCGATCTTGGGCCGATCACGCTAGCGCGCGCTACTGAACAACTTAACGTGCGCTAGTCTCCCGACATTAGCGTGCGCTAGACAAGGTAGCGTGCGGTAATCCGATAGTCCAGAGGGCTGGGAGCTGAACTGCCACTCCCAGGGCTAACTCGCTAGCGCGCGCTACGAAGTAAACGTAGCGTGCGCTACAAAGGGACTTCTAGCGTGCGCTATGCAGAAAAATTAGCGTGCGCTAGGTACAGAATATAAACGGTCTACAACACCGGAATACGAACGAAACATCAAACGGAACACCTCACAACGCATCATAGCATAGAATGGATCCACGGCAACCCCGAAACGGCGGTTCCGCACAACAATTACGAGAATCAGATCAATAGATGACGGAAAAGTTACACTGAAAGATACACGAGGGTCGCTACAATCGAGAAATACACCGAAAATAAAAATACAAGGGGAAGAAAAAAATGCGGATATTACATTCTACCCCTCTAAAAATAAGTTTCGTCCCGAAACTTAAGAAACAAACAACTCGGGGTACCTAGCACACATGCTATCCTCGGTTTCCCAAGTTGCCTCCTCGACACCGTGTCTCGACCACTGCACCTTGACCAAAGGTATGGTCTTATGCCTCAGTCGTTTCTCACGATGCTCCAAGATCTTCAAAGGACGCTCTTCAAAAGTAATATCCTCGGCGACATCAATCTCACCATAATCGATGACGTGACTAGGATCCGGGACATATTTCCTCAACTGGGAAACATGAAAAACGCTATGAACATGACTCAAGGCTGGAGGTAACGCCAAACGGTATGCCAACTCACCGACTCGCTCGAGAATCTCAAAGGGTCCAATAAATCTCGGACTCAACTTCACCTTCTTCCCGAAACGAAAAACTCCCTTCGTCGGCGACACCTTTAGCAAAATGTGGTCTCCCACCTCGAATTCCAAAGGTCGGCGACGGGCGTCGGCATACGACTTCTGTCGACTCTGGGCAGTCAACATCCGTTCTCGAATTACTTCTATCTTCCGCCTCGTCTCTAAAACGACGTCCGGCTCGGTCCCGACTAAGTCGGACGTTTCATTCCAACAAATTGGTGATCGACATCGCCGCCCATAAAGTGCCTCATACGGTGCCATCCGAATCGACGCGTGCCAACTATTGTTGTACGTGAATTCGATCAATGGCAAATGTTCCTCCCAATCGCTACTCCAATCGAGGGCACAAGCACGCAATATATCTTCGAATGTCTGGATAGTGCGTTCCGACTGTCCATCTGACTGGGGATGAAAAGAGGTACTCAAATGCAAACGGGTACCCAACGCCTTATGCACCGCCTGCCAAAAGTGCGATACAAAACGGCCATCGCGATCCGACACGATAGACTTCGGAGTACCGTGAAGCCTCACAATCTGTGCGATAAACATACGAGCTAACTTCTCCGGGCCCCAAGTGTCCTTGATGCCCAGGAAATGTGCCGACTTGGTCAGGCGATCAATAATCACCCATACCATATTCATGCCTGACCTCGATCTCAACAAACTCGTAATGAAATCCATCGATATATCTTCCCACTTCCATTCCGGAACGGGAAGTGACTGCAATAACCCAGCCGGTCGCTGATGCTCGATTTTGACCTGTTGACAAGTCAAACATCTCGCTACAAATTGTGCGACCTCTTCCTTCATATCGTTCCACCAGAAATTCCTCCTCAGGTCCTTGTACATCTTACTCGAACCAGGATGAACAGAATAAGGTGTAGTATGGGCCTCACGCAAAATACTCTGTCGCAACTCTGGGTCGTTCGGCACACAAAGCCGACTCTGGAACCTCAAAACACCATCCTCGTGAATCACAAACCCAGGAGACTTTCCCTTAAGAACGTTCTCTCGGATTTGAGTAATCATCGGATCCTCTAACTGCTTCAGCTTAATTTCATTGATCAAAGATGACGAAATCTCTAAAGCACAAAGTTGCCCGACAGCTCCAGGCAACAAAACCTCAACATCTAACTCGATCAAAGCCCTCCGAAGCTCGGACTGAGATGTAAGGACCTCCAGCGTTCGCAACGCAACCGGTTTCCGACTCAAGGCGTCGGCCACGACGTTCGCCTTGCCCGGATGATAAAGGATTTCGAGGTCATAATCCTTAATCAACTCTAACCACCTCCTCTGCCTCATATTCAACTCCCGCTGAGTAAATATGTATTTCAGACTTTTATGATCGGTAAAAATCTAACATGCAGAAAGATAGTGACGCCAAATCTTGAGCGCAAAAACGACTGCCGCTAACTCCAAATCATGAGTAGGGTAGTTCATTTCATACGGCCTCAACTGTCTCGACGCATAGGCAATGGTCTTGCCGTGCTGCATCAATACGCACCCAAGACCCTGACCCGAAGCATCGCTATAAACGGCAAAACCCTCGTTGCCACATGGCAACGCCAAAATCGGGGCTGAAGTCAAACGCTTCTTCAGTCCTTCAAAACTCGACTGCCTCTCGTCATTCCAGACGAACTTCTCGGATTTCTGGAGCAACTGCGTAAGTGGCCGAGCTAGTTTTGAGAAACCCTCGACGAACCTACGATAGTAGCCAGCCAAACCCAAGAAACTACGGAGCTCCTTCACATTCTTGGGCGGTGCCCAATCCAACACTGCCTCAATCTTCGGATCCACACGAACCCCCTCGGCTGAAATCACGTGACCTAAAAACATCACTTCCTTTAGCCAGAACTCACATTTCGAGAACTTTGCATAGAGTTGCTCGGTTCTCAAAATGTCTAATACTACCCGCAAATGATGGGCATGCTCTTCCTCATTCCTCGAGTAAATAAGAATATCGTCTATGAAGACGACGACACACTTATCCAAATACTCGATAAAGACTTTGTTCATCAACTGCATGAACACCGCTGGCGCATTAGTTAACCCGAAAGGCATAACTACAAACTCATAATGTCCGTACCTCGTTCGAAAGGTTGTTTTCGGCACATCGGATTCTCTCACCCGGAGCTGATAGTACCCCGATTTCAAATCAATTTTCGAGAACACCGCAGCTCCCTGCAATTGATCAAACAAGTCATCAATTCTCGGCAAAGGATACTTGTTCTTGATGGTCACCTTGTTTAGTTCGCGATAGTCGATACACAAACGTAGTGAACCATCCTTCTTCCATACAAACAGGACCGGTGCGCCCCATGGCGAGGCGCTCGGTCGAACATACCCCGACTCAAGAAGCTCACTCAACTGCTTCTTCAACTCGGACATCTCTGATGGTGCCATGCGATAGGGCGCCTTCGAAATAGGAGCCGCGCCCGGCTCTAACTCTATAGCAAACTCGACCTCACGATCCGGTGGCAATCCCGGTAACTCGTCAGGAAATACATCAGGAAACTCGCTAACGATTGGAATCGACGAAAGCTCGACTCCACCACTCTCTGCCTGCAAGGCGTAGCACCAATAGCCAGTACACCCCCTTCGCAGGAGTCTCATCGCCTTCAAGGCGTTAATAACGAATTTCTGGTTTCCCCTCTTTCGCCCCGCGAAAGAGTGCTCGGTGCCGTCCTCGGCTAACATAGTGATGATTCTCGTGCGGTAGTTCATGATCGCACCATGCCGCTCGAGCCAATCATCCCCAAGAATCAAATCCTCACCCTCGATACTCACAACAATAAGATTAGAGGGCCAAGTCCTCTCACAAATAAGTACAGAACAGTCTCGAACCTCCTGATCACCAACGATCCTATCACCGCTAGGAAGCTTAACGATGAAGGGTTCACAAGGCATCAAACAGTCGAGACTCAAACGGCGCACACAATCCAAAGATATGAACGAATGCGTAGCACCGGAATCGAAAAGCACACTGACAGGATGAGAAAGAATATAAACGGTACCTGTCGCCACGGTAGCCGCTGGGTCATCGGCTCTCCGCATCTCATAGACACGCGGGTGGGCTGAGCCGACACTGGAAGCTCCCCCCTTAGAGGGCTGACCCCGACCTCTCCCCCGACTAGCACTCGGTGGAGATTGAGGAGCAAACGATCCCTGATTCACACTTGGTTCCCTAGGCGCTGGAATGGAAGCCCGGGCACTAAGAATTCTCTCCCTCTCGGCCAGACGGCCTTGTGGCCGGTGCACACTGCGATTACATGTCGAAGAAGGGCTCAAACAAGTGCGGCGACGTGGCTGTCGACCACAATTGAAACACTTCACATCACGGAAAGGAGCACTGGTAGTTCCACGAGGACCCCCAGCGGAACGAGCTGGACCACCGCCGGCGGGAAGTTAGCAGATTGGGATCTCTGCTGACCCCCACCCTTGTGGCCCGAAAAGTTCCCAGCGGACTTATGTTTCTTACTCTCGCGGGCCGCCTCACTCGCCGTCACAGACATATCGTAAGCAAGGGCCCTGCTCTGGTAATCTTTCAAGGTAGTGCATACGAGCCCCGACATATAGTCCCGAATCGACAACTTCATCCGTCTGGAAAAATGGAAAATTTTGTCGCTCTCCTCGACAACTTGGGTCTTCACATAACTCAACTCCTTGTTAAAATCAGCAATAGCTTGAGATACGGGGATATCCCGCGGTTGAGCATCATAAAAAGCATGTACCCGAGCACATCGGCGGCCACGGGCAATATTCAGTCTCCATCAATTCTTGAAACTCAGCCCACGAAGCATCATGATCTTTGGGCCCAACGGCCTCCCACCAGTCCGTAGCGTCCCCAGTGAGAAAGTACTGGGCAATAGGGACCTTACGGTCCTCGGGACAGTTGGTAGCAGTGAAGACTTTAGATATCTCCTTGATCCACCCTTCCCAGCCAATCGGGTCTGAAGCTCCCGAAAACTGAGGAGGATGCATCTTGATGACATCTTGGAGCCAAAGGTCCGCTCCGCCCCGATTAGCATGGGCCTGATCCGGATTCTGAACCGCTTGAGCTATCGCCGCCATTTGGTTCACCATTTGCTGCATAACGGCCGCAATACCAAGGTCGGCACGCTCCTGAGAAGAAGCATGGCTATGACGGTCTCCGATCGCCGGCTCCGAAGATCGCGACGTGGCCGCCCCGGCCGCCCCCCTCGGCCACGTCCACGACCACGTCCACAACCACGGCCTCTTCCAGCATCCATACTGGCGTTAAATAAGTAGCAAAAGCCATACGATGGTAAGTACAAGAAAAGAACAATCACAAATCGAGAATCAAGGATGCGATACAAGGGAATAAGGAACTGAGGAAGGAAAAACTTACAGACACTGGTAGTACCGGAATCATGGCAGCGTGACGATGATGTGCAAAACAAAACACAACAAGACCCAATAAACCGACAAGCCTAGGTATCCATAACCTAGTTGCTCTGATACCATTTTCTGTAACACCCCCAAGATATTCGAGGTATATTACAGCGCCGTGAATCCCTACATGGGACCCACCAGGCTGGCCAAACATCATACTCATCGACTCATAGAACAACAGAATAACACCTCGTCATAAAGACGCCCAACAAAATAATCCACCCGGTTCAACCGGTCAACATAACATCATAATTCGACACAAACACGATAAACAACAATACAATCCAGACGAGTAAAAGTTCTTAAGTACTCGAGTACTTCTATTAGTTCAAGCAAAACCACAAAATATGAAAAGGTAGAAGACACTAAGACATCACTCGTGCACAATCATCACGCTCGGCCATCATCCGCATACTGGTCCAGCGCCCGTTCGTCTCGATGAACCTGACCTGAAATTCATAAAACGAATTTCCCCAAAATGGGTCCCCAGAGGGGTTAGCAATTACGCCAGTACAAGTAACCAGATGAACAACTTACATCTTACACATATAGTAAATGCATGCAATAAAGAAAAGCATAGTTCCAAAGCACTCATTTCCGAAAATGCCAATATCAAATCACATTTGTAAAATGCACCACAATTAACCGTCGATCCACGTCTCCGTGGACCCCTACCGAGACCCCGTCGGATCTAACCCGTAGTAGTTAAAAGCAAGCTCGTCGATCCACGTCTCTGTGGACCCCTACCGAGACCCCGTCGGATCTAACCCGTAGTGAGCATACACACACACACCATTTCTCATACAATACTACTATGTCAAGATTGTAAGTTCATAAGGATACTTGCCTCGATTAAATAGACGGTGACACGAACGGAACGAAAGAATCAAGCACGACCGCGAGGAACCGACGAAAATGAACCTAGCGATTCGAATAGAACAATCACAACCACTTCTAAACGATTATGGAAATGGAATACACCCGAAAACCCGCCTACGATTCATGTATAATCGAATAAAAATAACAACGAGGGCGGACCACAACCAAACCCTCTCGATTTCGCAAAGCTATGAAAATATACCATGAATCCGTAGGAAAACTAATGATATCAACAAGATTAATCATATTCATCATGAATCCACCAACAAAACGGAACGAATCGGAAGAAAATCCCAAAACCCCCAAATTATCCAAAAGTAGGGTTCTAAGAGATTTACCGTGGATTAGGATGAAAGATTCGTGTTGATGTTGTTATAATACTCCAAGAACTCAAGAAAGATGTTGGATGAGATGATTGGAAGAAGAAATCGCCAAGAAGATCGCCCCGGAATCGCCTTCGCCGCGGAGAGAGGAAGAAATGAGGATTTGTGTTTATCTCGGTCAACTCCCTAGTTTATATAGCCAGGGAGTGTTAGCGCGCGCTAATCCTCAAGGTTAGCGTGCGCTAACGGGATGAAAATACAGACCAAACAATTGGCGTCCCAAGATGCGGTGGCAGTTACGGCGTTAGCGTACGCTACTCGAAACGTAGCGTGCGCTAATAACCTCTCGGTAGCGCGCGCTATCGACCAATAGCGTGCGCTACCTGGACATCAGCCGAGTCCAGTAGCCAACTGCCCAAAACTCACCTGACCCGTTAGCGTGCGCTACCATACGAGCGTAGCGTGCGCTAACTGGCACCTGACCGGGTTCAGTAGTAAACTGTCCAGTACTGGACAGTCACGCTAGCGCGCGCTACTGAACAACTTAATGTGCGCTAGTCTCCCGACATTAGCGTGCGCTAGACAAGGTAGCGTGCGCTAATCCGATAGTCCAGAGGGCTGGGAGCTGAACTGCCACTCCTGTAACACCCCCAATATATTTGGGAATATTACAGCGCCGTAAATCCTTTACATAAGAATTTACAAGGCTGATTAAAAGAAAAGACAATAACAGATACCGCTTTATGAAATTACTGAAGTAAAATACAACCGTCTGGTTGAAAATGAAATAGGAATATCCAATGAAGAGTTATTATTACATCACCAAAATCCAAATCATTATAACGGACGACGTACTCGAGTACTTATTGAAATAATCAACAAATAACAGATAGTAAACCCGGCCAGAACATCACTTTGCACCCTCGTCGTCATGCATCTCCAGTGGTTGTTTCCCCGCTCTTCTGGATCCTGAACATACACAAATGTTCACCCCCGAAGGGGTTAGCGCAACGATGCTAGTACAAGTACAATAATCATACAACAGTGATATAATCAACAATTATATCATAACAAGTTTCTCCAACGAGAATATCCACAACACATATCATAACATAACAGTTTCAACATACTGATGGTATTCCAACGATCCAGCGCACACAGCTATAGATTCCCATGATGATCCCGTCGGACCAACACATGGTGGAACTACCTGTCCAACGATCCAGCGCACACAGCTATAGATTCCCATGATGATTCCCGTCGGATCAACACATGGTGGACATATATTCACAACATATTTACACGATACAATCACATCATAATTGTCATAATATAAACAATTCTAATTTAGAGTACTTGCCTCGGTTCGTTGACAAGAATAAACTTCCACGAATATCAAAATACTCGAAGGTCGTCCCCTTCGATCAATCACGTGATAAGCTCGAACCTTAACAAAATAAATAGTACAGAATTCATTTCGTGCCGTACGAACGTCTAACAATTCAATAATTACGGTATGAAGTCCTTAATACGAAATCATGCGGGCCAGTTAACGCACGCTACGAATCATATGTAGCGTGCGTTAATGCTACTCGTTAGCGTATGCGATACACCGCCTAGCGTCGCTAACCCGGCGTTGTCGATTGCCTCATCGATCGGCCGATCGACTCGGTGATGATTTAACGTCGCTAAGTCCAAAGGTTGCGTCGCTAAACGTACTCGATAGCGCCGCGTTAAATCTCGTATATTAGTGCACGCTAATAATGCATGGTCGATACTTCACCGATCGCCAATCGACTCGATCGATGGTCTAGCGTGCGTTACGTACCAAACGTAGCGCACGCTAACTAGTACTCGATAGTGCGTTAAACCGCATAACATAGCGTGCGCTATCTCGCATGGCGATTCTTTCATTGATAAGAATCTTCTTGCCATGTTCGAAACAATGAAATCCTTCGTGATAATTCATGTTACTTCCATGAATACCAAGTTCTTACTCTTATGAATGATCTCCAGGATGATATCAATTTCAAGATGCAAATATACGTATAATCATCATGACACCATAATCCATCTTGATTACAATTCTCATGCAAAGTTGGTGATCTCCGGTTGATGTATTAGATGCTACTATCATTATACATATTCAGACTTCATCTTGAGGTGAACTAACAATTCCGACTTACACGAAAGAATATTTCCTAAGATGATTCTTCCTTTAAGTTCTTATAACATCTCTTCCAAATCATGATCACAAAGATAACATAAATCATACGGTTCAGAATATTACTCTCATCATTTGAAGTACTAGGATCCCAACTTCAAGGTTCCAACAATAATATCGTATTTGTAGACATTCCAATCTTCTAAACATGATGTTGTTGAATAATTCACTAATGAAATTCAATACCTCGATAATATGATCATCGTATCCATTGGAAAACCAAATCTAAGACTGGTGATAGGTTGAACATACCTTAGAATGCGAAATCAACGAACCACGAGGTATAATCCGACTCCGTTTGGTTATGTGCCACTCCAAGGTGTTACTTCTCTTCAATGATCACTCACAAGTGATACTCAATCATTCAATGATCACTAATATATGTTCTAAGTGTTTAGAAGGGATATACTTGCTCTCTGGACTCTCAAAGGTGAAGTATAGACGAAGGAAAATGAAAGCCAAAGCGGTTGCCGTCCCATTTATAATATTCTGCATTATTGACAAGTTAGCGCACGCTACTAAGCATCCCTTAGCGTGCGCTAATAATGGTTGACTTCAGAATTTGTCCGGATGCGTCAGCGGGAATCTTATCCGACCCATGTCATTGGCGCATGTGTTAGCTGTCCCGCTCAATAATTGAGTTCTTAGCGCACGCAACCCCTACCTTCATAGCGTGCGCTAATAATGGCCCGATAGCGCGCGTTAAGATACATTCTTAGCGTGCGCTATCACAAGGTTTCTTGAGCAATTTTGCATGTTTCTATACTTATGCACAATGATATCAATGCACTAAATATCATATTCCAATAATCAAAATCACCAATCCGAAATAATACATGGTTGAATACAGATGAAATACACTGTAATAAATCCGGATATTACATACTCTCCTACTAAAAAGGAGTTTCGTCCCGAAACTCAAGACGAAAATAACTCGGGATATCTAGACTTCATATCAGCTTCTGTTTCCCAAGTGGCTTCTTCCATTCCGTGACGTGACCACTGAACTTTGACCAAAACGATTGACTTGCTCCTCAGTTGCTTGACTCGAATCTCGAGTATCTTGACTGGTCTTTCTTCAAATGTCCCATCCTGCTCGACTTCGATCTCGCCGAAATCAATGATATGACTGGGATCTGGTATATATCTCCGTAACTGGGATACGTGGAACACGTTATGAACATGACACAATGACGGCGGCAATGCCAATCTGTATGCCAACTCCCCAACTCTCTCGAGGATTTCAAATGGTCCGATATATCTCGGACTCAGCTTTCCTTTCTTTCCGAAACGAAAGATTCCCCGAGTAGGAGAAACCTTCAAAAGTACGTGATCTCAGATCTTGAACTCCAATGGACGGCGGCGTACGTCCGCATAGGATTTCTGGCGACTGCAGGCGTTAACGGCCTTTCACGAATCAAGGCTATCTTCTCTCGAGTCCGCCCGATCAACTCTGGTTCTGTTCGATCAAGTCCGATGAATCGTCCCAAAGATAGGGCGATCTGCATCTCCTTCCGTATAATGCCTCAAACGGTGCCATCTTAATGGAAGCATGCCAACTATTATTGTAGGTAAATTCAATCAACGGTAGATGAACTTCCCAATCGTTTGACCAATCTAAGGCACGGGCCCTTAGCATATCTTCCACCGTTTATATAGTTCTCTCAGTTGTCCGTCAATTGCGGGTGATAAGTCAGATCAAGTTCAATTCGGTCCCCAAGGCCTTATGAATCGCCTTCCAAAAGTGAGACACAAAGCAGCCGTCTCGATCGAAACAATGGTCTTCGGCGTACCATGCAATCGAACTATCTCGAAATAAAGACTCGTGCCAACCTCTCTCTGGTCCCCACATATCCTTAATGCCTAGAAAATGAGCCGATTTGGTTAAACGATCAACTATCACCCAAATCATGTTCATTCCTGTCTGGTTTTCGGCATATTAGTGATAAAGTCCATTGATATGTCCTCCCACTTCCATTCAGAATCGGAGCGACTTCAACATTCCAAAGGCCGTTGATGCTCGATCTTAACCTGTGACAAGTCAAGCATTTGAAAATAGTCCGCTACGTCTTGCTTCATGTTGCCCCACCGTAAATTCTCGCTTCAAGTCCTTATACATTTCTTGGTGCCGGGTGGATAGAATAGGCGAACTATGAGCTTCCTTCATAATCGTCTGCTTTGAACATCAACATCGGGAACGCAGAGTCGGTTACGAAATCTCAAAACTCCATCGTCATGAATTATGAATCCGGGGCCTTTCCTTTGATCACTTCATCATGCAACCGAATCATCGAGAGGATTATCTCTGTCTAGATTTGATTTCTTCGGTTAAAGATGAAGTTATCTCCATCACGCATGATTGTCCTTGGACTCTTTGTAACCATACCTCAATTCCTTCACGAATCATCTCTCGTTGAAGGCTAAGTTGGGATGTCGGCGTCTCCAGCATCTGAATAGAGACAGGTTTGCGGCTAAGTGCATCGGCCACTACATTTGCTTTGCCTGGATGATATAAAATCTCCAAGTCATAGTCCTTAATCAGTTCCAACCATCTTCTTTGCCGCATGTTCAACTCTTTCTGACTGAATATGTACTTGAGACTCTTATGATCCGTAAAGATCGGCGGTGAGTCCGTCTGAGATAATGCCTCCAAATCTTCAAGGCAAAACCACTGCTGCTAGCTCCAAATCATGTGTCGGGTAATTCACTTCATAAGGTTTCAGTTGTCGCGACGCATAAGCGATCACCTTATCATTCTGCATCAACACGCACCCAAGTCCTTGATTCGAAGCATCACTGTAAACTATGAATCCTTCAGTTCCCTGAGGAAATGATAGAATCGGTGCCGTCGTCAATCTCTTCTTCAATTCATCAAAGCTAATCTGACACAGTTCATTCCACTCAAACTTTTGAGTTTTCTGCAGGAGTCGAGTAAGTGGGCGGGAGATTTTAGAAAACCCTTCCACGAATCGACGATAGTATCCAGCAAGTCCTAAGAAGCTTCGGACTTCTTTCACGTTCTTTGGAGGCTCCCAATTCATAATTGCTTCGATCTTCTGAGGATCTACTCGGACTCCTTCAGCCGACACTACATGGCCGAGGAACATTACTTCCTTTAGCCAGAATTCACACTTAGAAAGTTTGGCGTACAATTGCTCGTTTCTCAAAAGTTCCAATACAATCCGCAAATGCTGCGCATGTTCTTCCGGACTCTTAGAATACACCAGGATGTCGTCAATAAACACGACCACAAATTTGTCCAAAAATTCAATGAACACTCTGTTCATCAATTGCATAAATACAGCAGGTGCGTTAGTGAGACCAAACGGCATCACTACAAACTCATAATGCCCGTAGCGAGTTCTGAACGCTGATTTCGGAACATCAGACTCCTTAATCCTCAGTTGATGGTATCCTGATCTCAGATCAATTTTAGAAAATACCGTTGCCCCTTGCAGCTGGTCAAACAGATCATCAATCCGTGGTAACGGATATTTGTTCTTAATCGTCATCTTGTTCAGTTCTCGATAGTCAATACACAGTCGGAGCGATCCATCCTTCTTTCGGACAAAAAGAACTGGCGCTCCCCAGGGTGAAACGCTTGGCTGAATATAGCCCTTGTCCAGTAGCTCCTCCAGTTGCTTCTTCAGTTCGTACATCTCAGTAGGTGCCATACGATACGGCGCCTTGGAAATCGGTGTAGATCTAGGTTCCAGCTCAATGGTAAATTCCACATCCCTTCGTGGAGGTAGTCCCGGTAACTCGTCAGGAAATACATCTGGAAATTCGTTCACCACAGAATGGACGAAAGCTCCACAATTTCGTCTTCTTTCTTCATTGCATAACACCAATATCCGATGCACCCTGTTTCAACAATCGATGACTTTCATCGCTTTGATCAATTTTCCTGAGCTTCCCGGTTTCCATCCTTGAACAGTACCGAGCCATCATCGTGATCGGTGAAATATTCCTCCTTCGGTAGTCTACAATTGCTCCATACCGATTAAGCCAATCGTCTCCGAGTATCAGTCATCTCCTTGCATTTCTATCACGATCGATTTGAGAGCCACTCTGCCCCAAATGATACGGGAAATTTCTAGTTTCTAAATTTCCGACAATTCTCTCTCCACTCGGTAAACCAACAACATAAGGTTCACAAGTATAAAACCGGAAATATTCAAACGATTTACACAAGACAAAGATATGAAAGAATGTGTAGCTCTGTATCGAACAAAACGCTAAGCCCGGGAAAAGATTTGGGCAAGTGCACGATGCGGCAAAGACATCCCGATCATCTGTCCTCCTCATCTCATACAAACGTGGGGGAACAGATCCGCACTCGATGTCCCCTTTCGGTCCCATTGTCCTCTGCCTCGCCCGCGGCCAAAATTCCGAGGCATCTCAACACTTTGCTGCGTCTGTTGGACACTGGCTTCCTTCGAACGGGCCATGTGATGAGCGGGTTCCATTGTACTTAGTGGCGTCCTTACAAAACGCCGCACGGTGCCCTTCCTGTCCGCACTCAAAACATGTAATCGAGTGCGCAAACAATCACGCCAAAGGTGGCACAGGCGACCACGGTTAAAACACTTCCTAGTTGTATCCGTCGTGGTGACATTGTTCGTAATTCTTTCCGCTCTTAGGTGGGTGCGGAGGTTTCTTGAAAGAAAAGAAGACTGGGCCTTGCGGGGCCTTTGCTCTTGTGCTCTGTAAAAGTACCAGACTTTCTGTTTCTTCGACCCCATAAACTTCTCCATTCTTGCTTCTTTTATTTCGTACGCCAACGCCTTATCCTGGTATTGGCGGAGAGTGGTACATTCAAAACCGGACATGTACCTCTGGATTTCTCGGTTTCATCCTCATTTGAAATGAATCATCATCTCCGCATCTGCTCGACTAGATGTCGAACAAATGCTAATCTTGGTTAAACATCTTAATAAATGCAGGATACGGGTTCATCTGATGGCTGAGCAGAGAAAAATTCTCGAATTTTGGCTTCCCTCACAGGACGAGGGCAATACTGAGCTTCCATCATCATTTTAAATTCTGCCCAATCGGCATCATGATCTGCAGGTCGGATAGCTTCCCACCACTCGGATGCTTCCCCTATCAGAAAGTACTGGGCAATAGGAGCTCTCCTGTCGTCCGGGCAATTAATTCCAGCAAAAATTTTCTCCAGTTCCTTCAACCAATGGTCCCAAGTGGGAGTCTCGGAAAAGCCGTCAAATTTGGGTGGTTGCATCTTTGCCACTTCTTGTAACCATCGGTCACCTCGATTTCCCATTTCTGGAATCCTTTGTTGTCCATCTCTCTGCTGAATTCCTGCCGCCACTTGCATTCGGTCCACGACCTGAGCGAACTGAGTCATCTGGTTCACGACTTGACGAAGGATTTCTGGCACACCAGGTTCCGGTTCGTTATTAATAGACTGTTGCGGCTCGCCTGAGCTATGACTGGCCTGGTTAGAAGGCGACGCCTCCCTTTCGGCATTTCTTCGTCCGCGTCCACGACCGCGACCACGTCCACGTCCGCCTCTCAACATGCTGTAAGCATAAATACTCAATATACAGGAAACAACATCGTTCTAATATTTGAGTATAAAGAGATACAATATGTAAAGAACGCGATAGAGTTTAGGAACTTACAACCACTGTTCGCATGAAGACGTAGGCAGTGCAGTGATGTCATTCACGGCCGGTTACCCCAAAAGACATAAATGACCCCTATTTTAACCCAACGGCCAAGATATCCATAATCTTAGCTCTGATACCATATTCTGTAACACCCCCAATATATTCGGGAATATTACACCGCCGTAAATCCTTTACATAAGAATTTACAAGGCTGATTAAAAGAAAAGACAATAACAGATACCGCTTTATGAAATTACTGAAGTAAAATACAACCGTCTGGTTGAAAATGAAATAGGAATATCCAATGAAGAGTTATTATTACATCACCAAAATCCAAATCATTATAACGGACGACGTACTCGAGTACTTATTGAAATAATCAACAAATAACAGATAGTAAACCCGGCCAGAACATCACTTTGCACCCTCGTCGTCATGCATCTCCAGTGGTTGTTTCCCCGCTCTTCTGGATCCTGAACATACACAAATGTTCACCCCCGAAGGGGTTAGCGCAACGATGCTAGTACAAGTACAATAATCATACAACAGTGATATAATCAACAATTATATCATAACAAGTTTCTCCAACGAGAATATCCACAACACATATCATAACATAACAGTTTCAACATACTGATGGTATTCCAACGATCCAGCGCACACAGCTATAGATTCCCATAATGAGCCCGTCGGACCAACACATGGTGGAACTACCTGTCCAACGATCCAGCGCACACAGCTATAGATTCCCATGATGATTCCCGTCGGATCAACACATGGTGGACATATATTCACAACATATTTACACGATACAATCACATCATAATTGTCATAATATAAACAATTCTAATTTAGAGTACTTGCCTCGGTTCGTTGACAAGAATAAACTTCCACGAATATCAAAATACTCGAAGGTCGTCCCCTTCGATCAATCACGTGATAAGCTCGAACCTTAACAAAAGAAATAGTACAGAATTCATTTCGTGCCGCATTTAACGTCTAACAATTCAATAATTACGATAGGAAGTCCTTAATACGAAATGCATGCGGGCCATTAACGCACGCCTTCACGAATCATATGTAGCGTGCGTTAATGCTACTCGTTAGCGTCAGCATACACTGCGCCTAGCGTCGCTAACCCGGCGTTGTCGATTGCCTCACCGATCGGCCGGTGACTCGGTGATGATTAAACGTCGCTAAGTCAAAAGGTTGCGTCGCTAAACGTGCTCGATAGCGCCGCGTTAAATCTCGTATATTAGCGCACGCTAATAATGCATGGTCGATACTTCACCGATCACCAATCGACTCGGATCGATGGTCTAGCGTACGTTACGTACCAAACGTAGCGCACGCTAACTAGTACTCGATAGTGCACGTTAAACTGCATAACATAGCGTGCGCTATCTCGCATGGCGCTTTCACGAGCAAGAATCGTTCTTGCCATGTTCAAACAATGAAATCCTTCGTGATAATTCATGTTACTTCCATGAATACCAAGTTCTTACTCTTATGAATGATCTCCAGGATGATATCAATTTCAAGATGCAAATATACGTATAATCATCATGACACCATAATCCATCTTGATTACAATTCTCATGCAAATTTGGTGATCTCCGGTTGATGTATTAGATGCTACTATCATTATACATATTCAGACTTCATCTTGAGGTGAACTAACAATTCCGACTTACACGAAAGAATATTTCCTAAGATGATTCTTCCTTTAAGTTCTTATAACATCTCTTCCAAATCATGATCACAAAGATAACATAAATCATACGGATTGTTAACTTCAGAATATTACTCTCATCATTTGAAGTACTAGGATCCCAACTTCAAGGTTCCAACAATAATATCGTATTTGTAGACATTCCAATCTTCTAAACATGATGTTGTTGAATAATTCACTAATGAAATTCAATACCTCGATAATATGATCATCGTATCCATTGGAAAACCAAATCTAAGACTGGTGATAGGTTGAACATACCTTAGAATGCCGAAATCACTGAACCACGAGGTATAATCCGACTCCGTTTGGTTATGTGCCACTCCAAGGTGTTACTTCTCTTCAATGATCACTCACAAGTGATACTCAATCATTCAATGATCACTAATATATGTTCTAAGTGTTTAGAAGGGATATACTTGCTCTCTGGACTCTCAAAGGTGAAGTATAGACGAAGGAAAATGAAAGCCAAAGCGGTTGCCGTCCCATTTATAATATTCTGCATTATTGACAAGTTAGCGCACGCTACTAAGCATCCCTTAGCGTGCGCTAATAATGGTTGACTTCAGAATTTGTCCGGATGCGTCAGCGGGAATCTTATCCGGACCCATGTCATTTGGCGCATGTGTTAGGTCATCGCTCAATAATTGAGTTCTTAGCGCACGCAACCCCTACCTTCATAGCGTGCGCTAATAATGGCCCGATAGCGCGCGTTAAGATACATTCTTAGCGTGCGCTATCACAAGGTTTCTTGAGCAATTTTGCATGTTTCTATACTTATGCACAATGATATCAATGCACTAAATATCATATTCCAATAATCAAAATCACCAATCCGAAATAATACATGGTTGAATACAGATGAAATACACTGTAATAAATCCGGATATTACAACTCCCAGGGCTAACTCGCTAGCGCGCGCTACGAAGTAAACGTAGCGTGCGCTACAAAGGGACTTCTAGCGTGTGCTATGCAGAAAAATTAGCGTGTGCTAGGTACAGAATATAAACGGTCTACAACACCGGAATACGAACGAAACATCAAACGGAACACCTCACAACGCATCATAGCATAGAATGGATCCACGCCAACCCCGAAACGGCGGTTCCGCACAACAATTACGAGAATCAGATCAATAGATGACGGAAAAATTACACTGAAAGATACACGAGGGTCGCTACAATCGAGAAATACACCGAAAATAAAAATACAAGGGGAAGAAAAAAATGCGGATATTACAATTCTTGTGCCATCTCAGTAAAACCTCGTGGGACAAAAACTGAGTGAATCTGTCATGTATATCATTCGTTGTTGGAGTATCCACGTGTTGCCTCATTAAAACCTTGTCAATAAAACCCAGTGGGAAAAAAACTTGATCGAAGGAAAAAGAGTACAACTACTCCTTCTCTTTTAAAACTTTGAGGAATAATCTTGATCTTTGTAGTTTTCCTCATTATGTCATGAACATGCCTCGTTAAAACCTTATTAGGAAAAACCCAATGGGAAAAATCCTAATGAAGGAAAAAGAGTACATTATTCATACTAATACGTCATTCCAGTTGCCTCGTTAAAAACCTTGCTAGGAAAATCCAATGGGAGAAAACCTCAGTCAAGGGAAAAAGAGTGCAACGCGTATTTTATAAATATGCTCCAGGCATTTCAATGATCCTCCAGGGATTAGTACGAGTATCATCTTTAGTGCAGTTTGTAATATCGAACTCATATTGCAATATATTCCAAATCTCTTTTGGAAATTTCATATTAGTTGTGATAAAGCTGTCTCGTTAAAAACCTTGCTGGAAAAATCCGGTGGGATAAAACCTCAGTCAAGGAAAAGAGTACAGAAGATAATTTTCTTTCACAACATATTATTTTGAGTGACTGCACGCGCTGATAATATGTTTAAAATCTCCCCATGAGTCACTTTCAGTAAGCCCATATATTTTATTTTATTATAAGGGCATATATTTCAATTTCGATGGATTTCAATATCCTCATTTTCACAAATCATGGATTTTAATATCCTCATTTCCAATATCCATATTTCACAGTCATGGATATCCTCATATCATTTATCGATATCCTCTTTCCAATCATTGATATCCTCATTTCATTCATAGCGCTATATTGTATCGACACTTTTCAATATTTATTTCCCATGGCAACATAACTTGCCGAGATATCTCACTATCAATCATCCACTAGGTTTACACATTGTGGTTATGTCTATATACTTCTCAAAAGTATATGCCTCCTTTTATCATTTGCTTTGATTCATATTCGGGGAATTATTATGTATTTATCAAAGCAGTTGTAGTTGGTACCAAAGATTAATAATCTATCATGCATCTTTGAACTTCAAGTTCATATAGTTGTGAGGATATATTGTGATGCATTTCACATATTCCCAACTACTAATACTCCCCCTCATGCTAAGAGATTTCTTGAGCATCAAACTCACATGTCAATATCTCAGTATTCATCTTCAGTCATGGGAGTTTATATATTATGTTCTCGATATTGGCTGGAGGACTTCGAATAGTATGCCAATTAATATCCCACTTGTATGCGCATATCTTGATCCTTTCTAGGATCTATTTAAGTTTATTTGGGATATATTACTAGCTTTATCTGATCTGGAATATATGCTCAAACCGTGAGCAAATCATCTCTTAAATTTCTGATTATGAGTCATATACACATGTGACTATCTACTGGATCCATAATATCTAGTAGTTCACATGTAGAGGAAGTGGGCCCCTACTCCCCCCTAATATACTACAAATTTTTTAGGGATTCATTCCCAATAATGGCTAGTAGTGATATTAATCGAGAACAAATATTTGAAGACATGATGTGTCTGTATCACCATATAGATATTTTACCGGCACATCACATCATCTTTCGGTGCCATTATTGCACATCATTATCAACATGGAGTCGCTGCTCCCACATGTCATATTATGTTCATTATTCAAATATAGAGCCGTAGTTCATACTCTTCAGGACGCGGAGTCAAATATCATATGCGTAATTCCAATCTATAAATAGATTATCATTGTATTCACAAACACCCATACCGAAGGTTTGAATATCATAATGGATTCAATGCTTTCGAATCTTCGTAAATATTACCCATCTCTTCCAGTGAATATCATAAAAATAATTTATCGAGCTCGACTCGAAAGATTAAGGGTGCTAATGAGAAATGGCATCCCAGAAGATATTCGATTGTTGATCGAAGCACAAGTTCGACTATCTGGCGAATTTTCAAATTCATTTAAGTACATGCCAGGTACAGGTAAGAGTAGTATTGCAAAGAAACGGAGAGCAAAAAGATTAGGTAGGTGCTATAAATGTGCTCGGTGGACATGTGACACACGATGCAAATCTGTGGGGTTTGTAACCAAAAATCGAGAAGATAAAATAGCATTTATCAAGAATGGATTGAGTAAGGAATCTATGGATCATGATATTCAACAGATTCTTGATACACATCCTAGTGGATATGTTCATCGGGAACTAATGGCTTTGTGGATACAATTTAAGGATGAACGAGAACGTTATAATCATGAAAAACTAGCCTCAAAAGATCCAGTTTGTAAGTCTGTTCTGTCAAAATTGGTATAAGGTAATAGAAAAATAATGCAAGTTGATGAATATTGTTTTCCAATATTTAAATTTCTCAGCTGCCAATCGGTAATGTCATTTTCATTGAAAAATATAATATCATATCTTTCGTTTTCTTTTGCAATTTTGTCAAAAAGAAAATAGTAAAAGTAATGACTTATCTTCCGCTCCTTTTTCAATGAAAATAGTGAAGTCATTTGTCGTTTAGTAAGAAGTTTGTTCTTTAAATTTGGGATCGATAAATCATAAAATGTATATTTCATAAAAGTATTTTGAAAATCTAGTGTAGAGAGATGGAGTTTTCAGAATCCTCATATAGATCTCATCCAATTAAAACTATATGTATTTTAGGTGGATCCAAACTGATAGGTCATATCCAGCATATAGATATGGCATATCAATTCGTAAAAGAATTAAGAAAACACAAAATCGATATATTGTATGGTAGGAGTAATTATAGATTTTTTGGTTATCTTTTAGAGGCTGCACAAAATGGGAGAATAAGAGTAACAAGTGCCTTACACTTTCCCACAGTTAGAACTAGTAGTATAGGGGGTTCAACTAGGTTGATGCTTCAAGCACAGTTTGTGCATGATAGTTTGATGTATGTGGTGAATAATAGTGATGCCTTTATTGTTCTTCCAGGTGGCTATGGCACACTCAATGAGATATTCAACATCATGTCATGGGCTGAGCGGGACTTCCATACCAAACCTATAGGTTTGTTGAATATTAATAATTTCTTCAGCGATTTGCTTGCCTTTCTGGATCAAAGAGTAGACCCCAAGTTTATACTCAGCCATCAAGAGATATAGTAATATGTGCTGACACTGTTGCTGATCTACTTATAAAGTTTCAGGCATATATTTCGATGAAGAATTTGGAAGTTAAAGCTCATAAACCACGGACTATTGGCGCCAAACGAAAAAGAAGTTTAGATCATTTAGATCTTTCATTATAAACCCGGATGCCAGGCAGGGGTGGCAGAGTTACGGAGTTTTATACTCTTGAGACGCACCCCTTCTCTTTTTATGGGTTTCATATGTATTTTATTTTTCGCGTTTCATATTGTCGAGTGTTTACTGCCTTTCAGCTAGTTTCGATATATTCACTTCGACTACTTTGTGCTTCTTCCAGAGCAATAATATGATCATTTTTGCCTTTATGCAAATGCATTATTCTCACGAATATGTGATATATGCTTCTCCTTAAATATTGTGTAATACCCAGTTGTAATTCATTCCTTTTCATTCAGTAATTATCAGTCTGTAATTGTCACTCAGTGTATTTTCACTCAATTATAATCATTCATCAATCATGTTCATTCACCGGGTTCACCGTTCGGAAAAACTTCGAGTTGTGTATCATTATTGTTCATTGTTTCAACTTTCCTATTATGAGTTCGACTTTGTTAAATCACCATTAATTTTTGGTAACTCCAAAAATTCTAAATCTTTGCAATATTATAGAGCATCGAATTAGCTTTCCAATGGTTCAAACGGTGAGTCAATCGAGTCCGGACGAGAGAGTTATGGTCGCTTCGATTTTGGCCGATCATCGCCGACCGACTTCGGCCGTGTCGTCCGACACGGCCCGTGCCGCATTTCGCCCGAAATGCAGAAGTTTCGCCGACCAGACTCGCCGTGTCGCCCGACACGCCCCGCGGCCGCATTTCTTCCGTTAAGCTGGAACGATCGCTGACACGCCCGACCGTGTCCCGTGACACGGCCGAGTCATGCCGAAGTCGCCGGGCGGGTCGCTATCGAAGGCCCTCGCCGCGACCGTGTCAATCGTGACACGGTCGAGTCCCTCGCTGCCAGTTGCCGGCCAATCAGGCGACACGACCGTGCCGATCGGCACGAGCCGTGTCCGGCAGCATCAACTCCTTTAAATTCGCTTTTTTCAAAGATTTCTTCCATTCCTTTCCCATTTTTTCACTTGAAACCGAGAGAGGAGGCTTGAGGGAGGGTTTTTCCTTCACAAATCATTTGGGTGTTTGATTTTCTTCATCTCCTTTCGATCGTGAAGCCCGAATACTCGATTAAACGCGTGTTCTTCAGATTTAAGCACTTGGATCATCAAGAGGTAATTCCTTCAACACTTTGGACTTTGATTTTGTGTTGAGATAGGATGTTTTGGACGTTATAATCATGTTATATGAAGGGATATGTATATGATTATGAGTTTGTATAAGGATTCATTGGATTATTGAGGGATTATTCAAGAACACCTTGAATATCGAGTTGGAATTGGGGATTTTCGACTAATTGTTGTTATAATCACATTTTTGGATATTCATAACGGATTATTGATCGTATTGGAGATGTTTTGTTGGCTTAAAACACTTCTTGGAGATTCTGATATTGGTATATTGAGGTTTGATTGTAAACCATCGGAGTTTGGATACAACGTGTTTGATTTAATGCCTCTATGGACTTGGTTTATTCGTATCGACGTTTTGAGTTAGTTATATTCGTGTTTGATTCGTATTTTGAACGGGTTGTTGAATATTGTATAATTCAAGGTTGTTCGAGCGATCGATATCTCAATTAGGACGTCGTTCGTGGAAGGATTGTTGTCACCGGTATTGAGTAAGTTAATTCTTACTCGGTTAAAAGGATATTCATACCTTTTGTTGTTGATCATTCATAATCATAACTCATTCATCATTGTATTAATCATATTAAAACTTGTTATTGTCAATTAATCACTTCAGTCATAAGGAACGACGGTTCCAATCTTTTCGTTGAGCTATCATTCATTTCATTATTACCCTCATTCGGTGAGTCATTCTTGACTTTGTCAGATTATTATTTATTCATTGATATTCATTACGGTCATTCTCGTTCATATGACCTTCTGGGTTCATATTGCGTGGCCGGGTGTGGCTGTGTGGAAT
This sequence comes from Orobanche coerulescens, assembly GCA_033398695.1. NCBI lineage: Eukaryota > Viridiplantae > Streptophyta > Magnoliopsida > Lamiales > Orobanchaceae > Orobanche > Orobanche coerulescens. The sequence continues at coordinate 129,782,432 of CM065812.1, read as the reverse complement.
TTTTAGTCGGGCACACGATGGTTATGTATTGGGTTCACCGATACATTAGACCGTGCACACGGAAAGCGTTACACCGTGAGACTAATTAGGTACACTGGACGGGTGTTGTACACTCGCACGTAACATTACGGGCGTATTTATGATACTCCTCTTCAGCGTAATTCATAACTAAGAATATTTCATAACTTCATTAATCATGATTGTGTATTTTCAACCCTTGAGGATTGTTGTTCAGATAACCGACCCGTTGGGGATTTTGTTTTCGTGTCACGGCAAGGCAAAGGCACGGGAAGAGCATGTTGACGGCGACGAGTCCCAGTGATACTAGTAGGGGGCCCTACCATTCCGTTTGTTCAGTCATTTTCAGTCATTCCAGTTATTCCGTCATTTGTAATTTTCCGCTGCAAATTCCGTTTGAGATGCTTATTTGTTCAGGGTGGTGTATTTTATCTCCATATAAAATATACTAGTATTCCGTTTTGTCCTGGTGTAATGTACTTAAACTCCTCATCGGAGTACTTGGTAATATAATGTGGTTCGGTACTACGATTATATTATTTAATTCATCATTTTCAATTGCCTGGTGGGTCCCAGTCGGGGATTCACGGCACTGTAATATCCGCCTAGTTTGGGGTGTTACATATTGTCATATCAATATGATTTCAATGATCCCACCATGTGATATAATTAACATGGGACTTATTGAGCAATTATTTTTTAGTGATATCTCTTCATACCAGTTGTCGGATGATCCCACCATGTTGTGTATTTGCATGGGATTTCCTTTAATTAATAGGTGATATCATCTAATATCACTTGCTCAATTTTCTCCGTTCATGTTTAATAATTACGGAGATCAGATATTATTTCCATCAACTGCTTCTTCTTCGAGGGCATGATTTGAATCATTGATCAACTACTTCTTCAGAGTAGGATTCATTTTTATCAACTGCTTCTTCGAGAGCAGGATTTAGATAATCGATCAACTACTTCTTCAGAGTAGGATTTATTCTTGTCAACTGCTTATTTGGGAGCAGGATTTATGAACTATTCATGTGGTATAACCAACCACGATGGTGATATATAATATATAAATTTCTACATAAAACCATCCGTCTTGTGATAATTGGACTCATCACATGGGAGGTATTGTAATTGTTGAAAATAAAATTCGATAACTGTGTGGTTTCAAACCAACACTTCGGGATAAATAAGAGATAGAAATTAAACTGTAAAATAATTAACTGCTTCTACCAGAGCAGGATCGTCCAATAAATTCCTCAAAATATAGTCATCGTCAACGTATAGGTCGAAATATCGAATGCAGTTAATAGCAAGTGTAAGGGTATGTATAAATATTTGCGATTTCCAGATTTTGATATTAATTCGAACATTTGATAATAATATAAATGAAAAGAGTTAACACCCATATTAATATTGGTGTCAGATTGAAGGTCTTGTTGAACCGATCACGATGGTATCAAGAGAAAATAATTCTAATAATGTATGCTTATTATATATGAGGTAAACCAAAATTCGTGATTCAATGAAATATAAAATTATTTTATTCTTTATATTGTATTCTATTTTATAATATAAATGTGTTTGATTAAGTTTTGCTTCGTTTTGCCAAATCTTTTCATTTTTTTATAACGAGGTTCCAATCTTACACCTGACTAGTACTCGGGATAACAGCCCGATCCCATAGTGCTGCTACCAGTTAAATCGCGAGATGTGTATCTGGCTCCCAGGTTCTTAAATATCCTCAACTACCGCGCACAAGGAGTCGTCCCCCAAGTGATTGCTCCATGCTGGACCCCTTCAAATCCAACCGCAGGTTCCCACCGAGATCTGGCCTCCCACACTGCCGCTTGAAGCCCTCAATATTTAATTGTTCCACCAGCGTACCTCGAAGGGCTAGGACCTAACCCTTAGTCAAGGACTAAGGGATCATTGGGCCTTGAGAAATTCAATTCCAAAGTGTTGCCACTAGGAATTGAACCCCTAACCTCCAACTAAATTGAAGGTCAGGTGGCCAACTGCGCCAAGTGAATTGAACCCTTTTGTTTGCTGACTTCGCGACTCCATTTTTTTCTATTCTTCCAACCTTACTGTTAACAGAACGTTCTTCTTTAATACTCACTTTTGTCTTGTGTATGAACACAAACTTACAAGTATGAACACAAACGTATAAAGTACCTGTCATAATTCTCTCTGCAGTCAACACCACCGGCGGTCCACCTTTTCTTTTTCTTTCTGCTCAGCTCTTCTTTCTTCTTCATTTTATTACGTTTTCTTCATCCCTTAGGGATATTCAACAGCTCCCTTCCCATCCGATCAAAGCCGCCGCATCTGCCGGATCTGCCGCCATTAGACCTCTCGGATGCGCGCATCTAGCACGGTCTAAGCTTCAAGGTAGATCTATTTCAGACCAGATTCGCCGTACGTGTGTGACCCGATGACAAATCTTCTTCTCAATCCGAATCGAATCTCCACTGTCTTTCGTCGGGTCGATGGTTATTTCGTCTCGTTGGACTCGGGTCTGTACGAGTTTCTGTATTCCGAATAGTGGGTCCAGGTGGCTTGATACTTGTATCCAATCAGCGGAAGGACCAGGTTTGCCTAGCAGGAAATTCATTGCGATTTGGGTCTGTCGGAGGTGTTCCGTAAGCCGACGTGTAGGGGCGGTTGGATGTGGAGATATTTTTTTTCAGTCAATCCCCTTTTTTTATGTTATCATGTGAAATGGGACTCGACAAGTTTTTTCGTTTGATATCATTCCCATGATGATAAAATGGATATGTTATGGTACATGTGTAATACCCGGCTATAATTCATTCTGTACCACTCAGTAATTATCAGTCTGTAATTATCACTCAGTAATTTTCACTCATTAATAATCACTCATCATTCATGAATCACTCTTTTGCGTTCAATGTTGGCATGTTGTAATCGTATATCAGTTACCGATCATCATTTTATCTCCGTTTTTAGATCGAGACGGGAGTATGATCATTTTCATTGTGATTGATAGCCTTGTACTGGGAGTATCATCTTTGGATCGTGTTAGACTTGTTCACTTCCACATTCGTATGATATGTCGGATCATTCATCAGTCGTAGCGAGGAATCGGAATTATCGGATTGATTCACCTTGGCCAGCATCGAGTTACGGCCGTAAGGTTCTGGGCTACGGCCGTAAGTCGGCCGTACGGCCGTAAGGTCGGCGATTACGGCCGTAAGTGATCCAAAGAGCTACCTGCATTTTGGCCGAAGGTGAGTTACGGCCGTAAGGAAGATGAGATACGGCCGTAAGTGGTGTTCGTATATTTCGGGTGTTGTCGACCAAGGGTGACTTACGGCCGTAAGGGTTGCGGTATGGCCGTAAGGCTGTCGACGGGTGTTTTTGACGAAGGCGGGTTACGCCCGTAACTCAGGAGCGGTTACGGCCGTAAGTCTGTCGGCAGGCTTTCGGACGTAGCCGAGTTACGGCCGTATGAGTTGGCTGGTTACGGCCGTAAGGCCGTTGACTTGGAAAGTTACGGCCGTAAGAGGGCCGAGTTACGGCCGTAACTTCCGGCAGTATTTATAGTTTGGCCGGGACACTTTTTCCTCATTTTCTTCATTTTCACTTTCTTCTTCCTTTTTGTCCGAGAGAGAGCTTGGGGAAAGGGATTCTTCCTTCATCAAACACTTGTGTACTTGAGTTTCTTCATTTCCATTCGATCATATAGCTCGGATACTCGTTTTAACTCGCGTTCTTCGGATCGTAGTGGTTGGATCTTCAAGAGGTAATTTCTTCAACACCTTGGATTTCGATTTTGTGTTGAGTTATGATGTTTTGGACGTTATAATCATGTTATATGAAGGGATATGTATATGATTATGAGTTTGTATAAGGATTCATTGGATTATTGAGAGATTTATTCAAGAACACTTTGAATATCGAGTTGGATTTGGGGATTTCCGACATTATTGTTATAATCACGTTTTTGGATATTCATAACGGATTATTGATCGTATTGGAGATGTTTTGTTGTTTTGAAACACTTCTTGGGGATTTGAAGTTGGTATTATTGAGGTTTAGTGGTAATCAATCAAAGTTGGCCTCAAAGTGTTCGATATAATGCCCCAATGAACTTGGTTTAATCGTATCGACGTCTTGAGTTCGTTATATTCGTGTTTAATTCGTTATTGATCGGATTGTTGGCAATTGTATTGAATTAAGGTTGTTCGAGCGACCGGTATCTTGGTTAGGACGTTGTTCGTGGACGGACATTCTTCATCGTTGTTGAGTAAGTTAATTCTTACTCGGTTAAAAGGATATTCATACCTTTTGTTGTTGATCATTCATAATCATAACTCATTCATCATTGTATTAATCATATTAATCACTTCATCATAAGGAACGACGGTTCCAATCCTTTCGTTGAGCTATCATTCATTTCATTATTATTCTCATCTCGGTGAGTCATTCTTGACTTTGTCGATTATTATTTATTCATTGATATTCATTACGGTCATTCTCGCTCATATGACCTTCCGGGTTCATATTGCGTGGCCGGGTGTGGTGTGTGGAATTTTTAGTCGGGCACACGATGGTTATTGTATTGGGTTCACCGATACATTAGACCGCACACGGAAAGCGTTACACCGTGAGACTAATTAGGTACACGGACGGGTGTTGTACACTCTCACGTAACACACTACGGGCGTACTATGGTACTCCTCTTCAGCGTAATTCATAATTAAGATATTTCATAACTTCGTATATAATCATGATTGTGTATTTTCAACCCTTGAGGATTGTTGTTCTGCTTAATCGACTTCGTTTGGGGATTTTGTTTTTCGTGTCATGGCAAGGCAAACGCACGGAATAGCATGTTGATGTCGAGGAGTCCTAGTGATACTAGTAGGGGCCCCGATCTTTCACTATTCATGTTATTGTCCTTTATTTTCCGCTGAGACTTTCATTTGAATACTCCGTTTCATCCAAAGGTGGTGTATTTTATCTTCATATAAAATACACTAGTATTCGGTATTGTCTGGTGTGTTGTAACTAAACTCCTCATCGGAGTAATTATTGTTGTAATGTAGTTCGGTACTACATTTATCCCGTATAATTCATTCATTTTCAATTGCACGGTGGGTCCCAATGGGGATCTACGGCATGTATTATCCTCCTAGTTTGGGGTGTTACAGTTGGTATCGGAGCGTGGTTTTGAATACTACCTTCCGAGTCATGTCTTATTTGAAATCATCGTCATCGACTAGTATCATTGGACTTTCGCCACGTGTGACTGTGCAAATGCCGAGCCAATCGCATCGTAAGAATCGTAAGATTTCTAACGCCATGGTATAATTTCGCAATAGTCATTCATTCATCATTCATCAATTAACAATCCTCAAACATCATCATTCATTGTGATTAGGACAATCATGTTAACTCATTAATCACTCAATTCATTTCATTACTCGGTTGTCAACTGAAGATCATATTATCAATCTTGTTAAGTTATTCAAGATAATCATTTCAAGAATTTCATCGATAATCATGTAACTTCAAGAAATCATTCATATAATCACTAAGTTAGAGCATGTATACTCATTTTCATCATCTCATGACAAAATCATAACGTGTTAATCATGCGGAAATATAATCATTATGCGACCTTCCTACTTCAAGATGGAGAGAGGCTGTCGAGGATGCACGAGGAGAGAAGGTGCGGACCGAAACTCGAGAAATAAACACTCACGCCGGAAATCGTGCCCAGACTCGGCTCGATCGGAAGATATTCGGGTTGATCCACTCACTTTTATGTGCCATGATGACCCATGTGCGCTTGCTCAATCATCATTGCGCCACTGACCGGATTAATCGAGAGAACTCTCCCGTATGAGCCACCGCTAAGGATAGTGTGAACAACAACCTTCATTTGTCGGCAAGAAATCAACGAAGCGTAATCAATCCGAAGGCGGTCACCAACCTTCAAGAAGCCTCGTGTGAGTCCTATCGCTTCGAGCGACCTCTACGGCGCATAATCGTGCGGGATCTCGCCACGAGCGGTCAATTCAGCCATCACCGTTATAATCGTGGGGATCTTGGTCATGTCGCACCAAGTGTCCGAGGCCTGTCACGTGCTATAATTGTGGGAATTTTGGACATAAGGCCCGTTTTGCCGAAAGGACTCCAAGTCGGCTCCGCGGCATCTCGTGCCCCAAAGCAACCAATGCTTTAATCGATCGCCTTGTCATCGCTGCTTAAGGCAATGGAAGCAAATAGAGTTGGAGCGATTTATCGACGGAGCGTCTGGTTCGGGACCAAGCAAGTCCTGCATTCATATGATGAGGAGGATCGACGATCCGGTGGTCCGAACGATTTCAGGTATACTCGTAATTTTATTTCAACTTGTGTGTACCATTTGATGCTGGTACACCGCATTCATTCATTTTCGAATCATGCTTGAATAGACTTATTTCGGGATAGTCCTACTTAATGACCGCGATTGGTTGATGGATCTAATCGTGGTGAATTTATCTTAGGACGATGGAATTTTCGGTATTAGTTGGTTTAACCGTCTTGATTCTATCTTCAGTGTTTTTAGCGTTTGGTCGCTATCTTTCCGTCGTTGGTTGTCGAATGTATGCTTCAAGGAAGTAATCCCCGTTGTTCCAGAAGAAGTATTATTATGACGTAAGCAGAGCAATTCCGCGATCGAACTATTCAATCATTCATTGTATCATTTCCATCGATTGGATTTTCTAAGACAATCGAGTCATTCAATCATTCATTGTATCATTTTCATCGATTGGCCTTTCTAAGGCAATCGAGTCATTCAATCATTCATTGTATCATTTTCATCGATTGGCCTTTCTAAGGCAATCGAGTCATTCAATCATTCATTGTATCATTTTCATCGATTGGCCTTTCTAAGGCAATCGAGTTATTCAATCATTCTTTGTATCATTTCCATCGATTGGCCTTTCTAAGGCACTCGAGTTATTCAATCATTCATTGTATCATTTTCATCGATTGGCCTTTCTAGGGCAATCGAGTTATTCAAACATTCATTATATCATCTTCATCAATTGGCCTTTCTAAGGCAAGCGAGTTGTTCAATCAGTATTGGTATCTCTTTTTATCGATTGACCATTCTAGGGCAATCGAAATGTTCAATCATTCATGGTATCATTGTCATCGATTGACGAAGTATTTCCAGACAAGTTATCTGGTTGCCTTCACATAGAGTAGTGGAGTTCAGGAGTGAGTTGGAGCCGGTACGTCCCCTTAATCGAAGGCACCGTATCGGATGGCCCCGACCAGAATGCAGGAGTGGAAGACTCAACTTGAGGAGTAGTTCGAGAAAGGTTATCGCCGACCGTTTGCGTCCCCGTGAGGAGCACCAGTGTGATCTGTCAAGGAGAAGGATGGCTTGTCTCGTGTGTGTATAAATTATCAAGAGTTGAACAGGGTGATGATCAAGATTAGTACCCTTACCCGTAATGATAATCTTTTAGATCAACTTCAGGAGCTTCGATTCTTCCAGGATCGACTTAAGATCTGAATATCACCAGTTGCGGATTCGAGAGTCGGATATCGCGAGGGCGGCGTTTCGAACACGCTATGGTCATTATGGGTTCGTAGTTATGTTGTTCGGGCTAACTAATGCACCTGCGTTATTCATGGAGTTAATGAATCATGTTTTCATCGACTTTTTGGATCAGTTTGTTGTTGTCTTCATCGACGACATTTGGATTTATTCTCGTAGCCGAGAGGAACACGAGGTTCATCTTCATCAGGTTCTCGACGTGATGAGACGAGAGCAACTTTATGGAAAGTTTTCCAAGTGTGAGTTCTGGAGGTCCGAAATGACTTTCTCGGGCATGTAATTTCATCTGACAGAGTTCGTGTCGACCCTCAGAAGACGGAGGCTGTCCGAGATTGGCAACCTCCGAAAGATGTTAAGTAAATCCGAAGTTTCCTCGGATTAGTTGATTAATTATTCAACCCACGACTGTAGCTAGCAACCGTGGTTTTCGCGTTGGAAATTTGGCGTCATTACCTTTATGGCGTCACCTGTCAGTTATTCACCAATCACAAGAGATGAAGTATATATTTACTCACAAGGAGTTAAATATGCGACAGAGACGGTGGTTAGAATTAATCAAAGATTACGATATCGAGATCCTTTACCACCCGGGCAAGGCGAACGTTGTCGCCGACGCCTTGAGTCGCAAGTCCGTTCTGGAGCAGATGCTTGCTCGTCTAACAGTTCAGAAGGAACTTCAGCAGGAATTCCTTAGACCCGAGATCGAGGTCTGGCTTCAGCAAGTTCAGGGACAGCTTTGTATGTTAGAGATTTCATCGTCACTCGAGGAGGTAATCAAAGAGAATCAGAGTTCAGACCCTTCATTGTTGCGCATCCGTGAGGATGTGGCTCAGGGGAAAGCCCCTGGATTCGTGGTCCACGAGGATGGACTTTTGAGATTTAAGAATCGGTTGTGCGTACCGTGAATGACGAGTTGAAAACTCGATTTTGAGAGAAGCTCATGCTACCCTTATTCTGTTCATCCGGTCCAAAGAAGATGTACAAGGACTTGAAAGCAATTACCGGTGGAGTAATATGAAGCGAGAAGTCGCAGAATTTGTTTCGAGATGCTTAACTCACAACAAGTTAAGATTGAACATCAGCGACGGCGGTATGTCAAACCTCTCCTATTCCGGAGTGGAAGTGGGAAGACATTTCTATGGACTTCATCACGAGTTTGCCGACGAGTCGTCGTGGCATGAATACGATCTGGGTGATTGTGGACCGCTTAACTAAATCAGCTCATTTACTTGAGATCAAGGATACGTGGGGTCCTGAGAGACTGGCTCAGTTGTTCATCAAAGAGATAGTCAGACTTCATGGTACTCCTAAGAGTATCGTTTTCGATCGTGACGGACGATTTGTGTCTCATTTTTGGAAATCAGTTCATCGTGCTATGGGAACTCACCAATCTCGCATCGCTTTTCATCCTCATCCGACGGCAATCAGAGAGGACTATTCGGACATTAGAGGACATGTTGAGGTCATGCGTCCTCGATTGGAAGGACGATTGGGAAGCCCAACTACCATTGATCGAGTTCACGTATAATAATAGCTGGCATGCTTCCATTAAGATGGCACCTTACGAGGCCTTGTACGGTCGTAGTTGTCGGTCTCCTTTGTGTTGGGATGACTTGTCAGAATCAATCGGCACCGAGCCCGATATGCTTATAGCCGCCCGAGAGAAGGTAGCTTTAATCGAGTCGTATGTTGATGCTTCGAGTCGGCGTAAATCCTATGCGTATAATCGTCGTCGTCCACTTGTGTTCGAGACGGGTGACCTCTTTTTGGTCAAGGTATCCCCGAGTCGTGGTTTTTTCCGTTTTGGGAAGTGGGGAAAGTTGAGTCCGAGATTCATTGGACCGCTTGAGATTTCGGATCGAGTGGGCGAGTTAGCTTATCGATTGGCTTTACCTCCGGCGTTGAGCGAATTCATAACGTGTTTCATGTCTCTCGCCACGGAAGTATGTTGCCGACCCGAGTCACATACTCCAGCCGACGAAATCGAGATCGCCGACGATCATTCATATGAGGAACGCCCTATTCGAGTTTTAGAGCGAATCAAACAGCTTGAGGAATAAGACTATTCCTTTGGTTAAAATTCGATGGTCTAGACACGAGTCGAAGAAGCTACCCGGGAAACCGAGGATAGTATGCGGGGAGTTATCCCGAGTTGTTTGACCCTTAGTTTCGGGACGAAACTCTTTTAAGGGGGAGTATGTAATACCCGGCTATAATTCATTCTCGTACCACTCAAGAATTATCACCGTAATTATCACTCGGTAATTTTCACTCATTAATAATCACTCATCATTCATGAATCACTCTTTCGGCTCAATGTTGGCATGTTGTAATCGTATATCGATTACCGATCGTCATTTTATCTCCGTTTTAGATCGAGACAGAGTATGATCATTTTCATTGTGATTGATAGCCTTGTCTTGGGAGTATCATCTTTGGATCGTGTTAGACTTGTTCACTTCCACATTCGTATGATATGTCGGATCATTCATCACCGTAGCGAGGAATCGGAATTATCGGATTGATTCACCTTGGCCAAGATCGAGTTACGGCCGTAAGGTTCGGGCTACGGCCGTAAGTCGGGTACGGCCGTAAGGTCGGCGATTACGGCCGTAAGTGATCCAAAGAGCTACCTGCATTTTGGCCGAAGGTGAGTTACTACGTAAGTAAGGAAGATGAGATACGGCCGTAAGTGGTGTTCGTATATTTCGGGTGTTGTCGACCAAGGGTGACTTACGGCCGTAAGGGTTGCGGTACGGCCGTAAGGCTGTCGACGGGTGTTTTTGACGAAGGCGGGTTACGCCCGTAACTCAGGAGCGGTTACGGCCGTAAGTCCGGCTTGAGCTTTCGGACGTAGCCGAGTTACGGCCGTATGAGTTGGCCGGTTACGGCCGTAAGGCCGTTGACTTGGAAAGTTACGGCCGTAAGAGGGCCGAGTTACGGCCGTAACTTCCGGCAGTATTTATAGTTTGGCCGGGACACTTTTTCCTCATTTTCTTCATTTTCACTTTCTTCTTCCTTTTTGTCCGAGAGAGAGCTTGGGGAAAGGGATTCTTCCTTCATCAAACACTTGTGTACTTGAGTTTCTTCATTTCCATTCGATCATATAGCTCGGATACTCGTTTTAACTCGCGTTCTTCGGATCGTAGTGGTTGGATCTTCAAGAGGTAATTTCTTCAACACCTTGGATTTCGATTTTGTGTTGAGTTATGATGTTTTGGACGTTATAATCATGTTATATGAAGGGATATGTATATGATTATGAGTTTGTATAAGGATTCATTGGATTATTGAGAGATTTATTCAAGAACACTTTGAATATCGAGTTGGATTTGGGGATTTCCGATTAATTATTGTTATAATCACGTTTTTGGATATTCATAACGGATTATTGATCGTATTGGAGATGTTTTGTTGTTTTGAAACACTTCTTGGGGATTTGAAGTTGGTATTATTGAGGTTTAGTGGTAATCAATCAAAGTTGGCCTCAAAGTGTTCGATATAATGCCCCAATGAACTTGGTTTAATCGTATCGACGTCTTGAGTTCGTTATATTCGTGTTTAATTCGTTATTGATCGGATTGTTGGCAATTGTATTGAATTAAGGTTGTTCGAGCGACCGGTATCTTGGTTAGGACGTTGTTCGTGGACGGACATTCTTCATCGTTGTTGAGTAAGTTAATTCTTACTCGGTTAAAAGGATATTCATACCTTTTGTTGTTGATCATTCATAATCATAACTCATTCATCATTGTATTAATCATATTAATCACTTCAGTCATAAGGAACGACGGTTCCAATCCTTTCGTTGAGCTATCATTCATTTCATTATTATTCTCATCTCGGTGAGTCATTCTTGACTTTGTCAGATTATTATTTATTCATTGATATTCATTACGGTCATTCTCGTTCATATGACCTTCTGGGTTCATATTGCGTGGCCGGGTGTGGCTGTGTGGAATTTTTAGTCGGGCACACGATGGTTATTGTATTGGGTTCACCGATACATTAGACCGTGCACACGGGAAAGCGTTACACCGTGAGACTAATTAGGTACACGTACGGGTGTTGTACACTCGCACAGAACACTACGGGCGTACTATGGTATTCCTCTTCAGCGTAATTCATAATTAAGATATTTCATAACTTCAGATATAATCATGATTGTGTATTTTCAACCCTTGAGGATTGTTGTTCTGTTTAACTGACCCCGTTTGGGGATTTTGTTTTTCAGGTCATGGCAAGGCAAACACACGGGAATAGCATGTTGATGTCGAGGAGTCCTAGTGATACTAGTAGGGGGCCCCGATCTTTCAGCTATTCATGTTATTGTCCTTTATTTTCCGCTGCAGACTTTCATTTGAATACTCCGTTTCATCCAGTGTGGTGTATTTTATCTTCATATAAAATACACTAGTATTCGGTATTGTCCTGGTGTGTTGTAACTAAACTCCTCATCGGAGTAATTATTGTTGTAATGTAGTTCGGTACTACATTTATCCTGTATAATTCATTCATTTTCAATTGCCTGGTGGGTCCCAGTTGGGGATCTACGACACTGTATTATCCTCCTAGTTTGGGGTGTTACAACATGCTTCTGTTTGGAGGAATAGAAGGATGAAAGAAGGTGTTCTGTGTTCAAGAGAAGTTGAGATATGAGAATTTTCAGATTGAGAGCTTGATGTTTATTTATTTATTTATAATAATTGTTTATTTGTAATATTTTGGTTTCTGATACAGAGTATCATCCATAAGATGCAACTGTAGAGCATACTTCTGTCATATTACTCAAATGGTTAGAGTCGTGCTAATAACGTGTTATAAAATCGAAATATTGTAGAGAGAGAATTTAGAGAGAGAATAGAAGATGATTCTCATGTATGTTTTTCATTAATGACTGGAGTCCTATTTATAGAAAAACTTCAGATGGTACAATCGTAATTACATAATTACATCAGGAGTGTAATAGTCATTCATATATAATAAATTAAGTAACATGTCATTGTCACAGTAATAGTGATTCACTATTACTCTTGTGACTATATCATAACAATATATATATATATATACTAGTCATTCAGACCCGCGCGGTGCACACGCATTGTATACATTTTTAGGTACTTAATGTTTAGCGTAAATAATTAAAAGTATCGATAAAAGGGTTATTCAAACTGTTAATTATAACTTGTTAATTGATTGGACCGGGTCCGGTCGGGTCGCACTAAATCAGTGCTTACTAATAGTTTGTGATACATTTTTTTCAATATTAAGTACGTCCCTTGTTAAGTTTTTATCCGGTTAAATAACAACATCCTTACAATCAATTGAGAACAAACACTTTTAACATAACTCAAAATTGCTTTAAGAATATTGATTAATTAGTTTTGTTGACTGGTTGCTTTTCTATGAAGATGCGTGATAAATGAGTTCGTCTCAAAATATTAGCAAATGAATTTATGTCAAAAACCTATGCATTTAATTCTTTATATTACTTCTAAGTTCTTATATTTATCACTTTAGAAAATATTAATACTAATATTATAAATTATAATTATTAGTACTAATATGTATGACATGAAACTCAATCTTTATATATTAAACCTATGTATATAATTCTAAATTCTTATATTTATCGCTTTTGTAAAAAGGTTATTACTAATATTATTTTTATAACTATTAATACTAACATTTATGATATGAAACTCAATTATATACTAATATTATAATTTTATAACTATTAATACTAACATTTATGACATGAAATTCAATCTTTATATATTACGAGGCGTTACGAACCCGTGCGTTGCACCGGTCGTATCTAATTGTTGATTGCGAATACAAACATAATATAGAATAATTTATTGACTAAGTACATGCACCTACAAAACGTCACTTAAAACCCAAATAAATGATAAAGAATAATCTCCGTAGTCGCATATGCTAATTTGTACAAATTCTAGCTGTGTAAAAATAACTCCGATAAAATTTGTAATTCCAAAATACCACTCTTTTTGCCAAATAAAATACTAAAGTGCACACAATGTTATAATACATTAGTTAATAAACTTTCAACCCAACACTTTAACATTTTATACATTTTATCACTAAATAAGTTTATACTTTTTAAGAACTCGTACTCAATTATTTAATACATGGGAACCAAGTTATTAATTTAAGTTCCTAAGAACCCTTATAAAGTTGTCATCATGGCTTTCCGAACATTCATACCATGAAATTGTCGCGTGAACTCGTACTGTTGTGCATGAAAAGAATTATTATTAAAGAAACAATTATACAAATTAAAAATTACTCATTTTAACCTAATTCTAAAAACAGACACTTTGTATTATCCGCCCCCATCACCAACATTTTCTCTCCCACCACAAAAACTCATCTAGTTCTCATCTCATCTCCTTCATCAATCCGAATCAATCAAATAATAAGCCCTTTGAATCACCATACCAACACAAACCGTACCCAACCTATCTCTTTATGTTCTGCGCAAATCCAAATCAAGAAAGCCTTTTAATGTCTTCAAGATCCTTTAGAGGGTCTCGGGTAGATGAAGTTTTTTTTTAATCGTGTTTGTTGTTTAAACCGAATTAAAGTAAGGATGGAAACTCTTTGGTTTTGTTCTTTTCTTGAAAATGTTCGGATATTAAAAGAATTTATTTGCTTCTATAAATCGATGATGATAACTCAAACGAATCTTAGATTGGTGAAAGTTTTTGTTTTGATTCGTTTTTTTTCCTTTAACCGAATGAAAGTAAGAATGAAAACCGTTTGGTTTTGTTCTTTTCTTTAAAATATTCGGATATTAAAAGAAGCTATTTGCTTCTATAGATCGATGATTTCGTAATTCTGAATCTTTGAAGGTTTTGATATGACTCAAACGAATCTGAGATCTTTGCTTTTGTTCTTGTATGTGTCTTGCGGTGTTAGGATGTAGATGAGAGTTGAGGAGTGATGGGTTTTGATTTCGACTGATGATGTGTAAATCGAGGTTTATGTGGTTGTCATTTATAGGCTCCTAGTGAAAGGCGGAAGGCCTAAAGTCTTCATTAAGACGATTTATGGCTGTTGTAACCACCATATGGTTTGTATGTCATGTGGTTTAACTCCTGCAGCCTATTGACCTTCCGTAACACCATCCTTCACAACATTCAATTGTACGAATTGAATGATTTCAACCCACGAATGTAGTTTATACACAATTGAGAGTATGCTTGAATGATGTTGTATCGTACTTTCCTTTGTGCACAAATCCTCTTCCGCATTCAATTAAGCCACTCAAGCTTTAAGTAGTATAGATTAAACCTATGCATTTAATTCTTTTATAAATCACTTTTGTAAAAATATTATTACTAATATTATAATTTTATAACTATTAAGACTAATAATTATGACATGAAACTCAATTTTTATATAGACAGATAGTTTAAATCACCAATCATTTTTCCTTTCGCTCATTTTACTTTTTACTCTCTTTCCTTATCTATTTGTGTACGTATTATTTTCTCTTTTCATTCAAGCGCGCTCACACACACTGGAGACCAGCTGGAGCTGGGCGGCAAGAATAGGGATGGCAAAAAAACCCATGGATCCGGGTACCCGGCAGATTTTACCCATTCGGGTCCAATTCGGGTCTTGAATTTTGGGTCCGGGTCCGGGTCCGGACCTGGTAGGCAAAAAAAATTGGTTTTCACAGGTCGGGTCCGGGTATTTTATTTTCCAGGCCCGTAGGACCCGGACCCGCAATATTAATATAAATAATTATATATATATATATATATATTGAAATTTTATTTCATTACGTAACATAATATATAATATTATATAATTATATTATATAGTTATATACTATATAATATTATATATTATATAATTATACATACTACTTATATAATTATATATTTCATTACATTACATAATATTATATAATATATAATTATATACTATATAATATTATATAATATTTTAATATATAATTACAAATATATATAATTATTTTTAGTTTTAATGTTAATTTTGGTGCGGTGGGTACCAGACCGGCCTCACAGGCGGGCCTGGATCTACTCGATCTGTAAATATTCGGGTCTGGGTCCGGGTCCGAGTCCAGTTTTAAATTTCAGGTCCGGGTCCAGATACCTATGAATCCGGCCCCGCCCCTGTAATATCCGCAATTTTCGATTTCCGGTAATTTCTTTTTTTTTCGGCGGAAGTCTGTTTTGACGACTCGCTCATGTCCGTTTCGTCATTCTGAGAATGATTAATTCTACACTTTTTGACATCCGAGTTCGTTTCGGTGTCGTTTTGTTGAGTTCCGTGTTTTTTTGCGACTTTTCCGCACTTGAGTTCGATTCTTGCGAATCTCGTCCGAAACTGTTGTTTCGAGTTTCCCGCAAGTCCGTTTAACTTTGTTGGACGTGTTGTGAACTTCGGTTTGGTTATTCGATCACGTATTGTGATTTCCGGGCGTTTTGGGCCATTTTGTAATTTCTCGAAAGTTACGGGTATCCGTATATGTAATTGTTGTCTCGACCCGTTTCTTGGTCGCGTATGACTA
Organism: Orobanche coerulescens; assembly: GCA_033398695.1. NCBI lineage: Eukaryota > Viridiplantae > Streptophyta > Magnoliopsida > Lamiales > Orobanchaceae > Orobanche > Orobanche coerulescens. The sequence goes on along the minus strand of CM065812.1, from coordinate 129,766,257 downwards.
ATTATGGTATTACGCTTTCATTTCGAGTCGTTTATGTTGTCCGCGAACTTTTCGTCGTGTTCGCCCGCACGCTTTCGAAATCGGTCGCCGAGCTCGGCGAAGTGGATCGCCGACGGCAGTGGATCGGGCCGGACGGTGGCGGGATCGCCGGACGATTGCGGGCACCGCCGGACGGTGCGGGTAGAACCGCGAGCGCACGCTTCTGGCCGGAAGGCTGCGCGCTAACCGGCAGTGTAGCGACGCCGCCGGGTGGCCTAGACGCCATCGCCCGGGCAAAGGGGGTTTCGAGGTTCTCGACTCGGCCAGATCGGCAGTAGCGCACACTACGCCGGCGTAGCGCCGCTAGTCGGCAGCGAAGCGCACGCTGCCGGCCAGCGACGTTACTGGCCGGCGGTCACTCAGTGGCTATCGATAGCCGGCAAGCGCAGTATCCGGCCGTAGCGCACGCTAGCGGGAGTTGGGTCGGCTGTTCGGTCGGCAGGTTGGTCGGTGATGCCGGGTGTTGTGGGCCTGCCGAGGGTACTCGGCCGATACTGCCGATACCGCACGCTAGTCCGGAAGGCTAGCGCACGCTAGGTCAGGTATAAATATGGCCGAGCAATACATTTCACTTCGCTTTTCATTTCCTTCCTTCTCCATCCGCGAGTGGCGATTCATGGGCGACGAAGCCATGTTGTTTAACAACAAATCCATGAAGTCCTTGGGTTCATAACATCAATCGATCGTCCTTTATCAACCTTTGATCCAAATAATCAAGGTAATCTTCCTTAGAACCCTAATTTCGTGAATTTGGGGATTTTTGCATTTTCGTCCGATTCGTTCCGTGTTGTTGATTAATTCATGATGGGTATGATTAATCTTGATAGTATTATTGTGTTTAACATCATTTAATCCATTGTTCATCGAATCGAAGTATATTTCTTGATTTCCTTCGAATTGACTTTTTGGGGGATTTGTCCCCGATCTCGTTTTCACCCGCTTTCGATGGATCGATTATGGTTAAATGATGTTGTTAAACATATTCTATGGATTGTATATCCATATTTTAACTTGGAATTCCGTTTTCGGGTTTTGTGGAACGAATCGTGTTCTTGGCCGCTTGGGGAAATCCGTGAACTTTCGTCATTCGTTCTTTGAATTCAACGGCTTTGAGTCGTGTTATGGAATTCATTTCATTGTTATTATTTGTCCTTCGTAGTTTATGAACGTGAGTTGGCGTTCGGTGGAGTCGGCGGGTTCGTAGTCGGTTCGGGCCAACCTACTTCGGTCGATTCTCCGCGTTGTTCTTATTCGAGGCAAGTACCATGCCCATACTTTTAGCGTGTTATGGATATGATGATCGGTGGTCGTCTTGATGCGTTTGTTTGGTTATTTGAAATGAAGTTTCAAAGGATTTCGGTTTGGCCTCGTTAAAGGCTTTCTTTCAAAACGAGTGTGATTTGTGAACGGTGTTTTGAGAATTGATTACGATTTGATTATTTTGAACGTTGAAGGATTTTATGATGGTACTCCTATTGTTTAAGTTATGGAATCGTGTATTCCGTATTTAATCTTGTTATTTATTTTTGAAGAGTTTGATAATGGTGTCGAGTTAATGGCCATCTCTAGTGAGTATTCTTAATGAACTTACATTCTTAGCATGTTAGTATTGCATGAGTAACGTGTGTGTGTGTATGCTCACTACGGGTTAGATCCGACGGTCTCGGTAGGGGTCCACGAGGTGTGGATCGACGAGCTTTGCTTTTAACCACTACGGGTTAGATCCGACGGGTCTCGGTAGGGGTCCACGGAGGTGTGGATCGACGGTTAATTGTGGTGCATTTTTGCAAATGTGATTTGATATTGGCATTTCCGAAATGAGTACTTTTGAACGGTTTTCATTTGCATGCATTGACTAAATGTGTAAGAGGTAAGTTGTTCGTTGGCCTACTTGGCTAGGATGGCTCTAGAGTATTTTGTTGTTTGTTTTAAATCATTTATTTGTGGATTTTGACGTTGGAAGACGAACCTTGTTGACGTTCTCGCATCGTGAGTTGATGAGATTTGGGGCTAAAATCCCAATGGTTTTGTAAAAGTCGCTTACGGATTTGGGGCTAAAATCCCAACGATTTGGTTAATGTCATTTTCCGTAAAGTAAACCTTTGGGCGGTGACCCTTTTGTCTTTTGGTTTTCAAAAGTAGGATTTGATAATCCTAAATTGTTTTCTATTAAAACTCTCGATGGCATTCTAAACCGCTTTATAAATTATTCCCATTGATTTATGATATTTCGTTTTTGAAATGTTTTCTCAAACCCTTGCCTCGGGAAGTACTTTTCGTTTCGTTTGGATCTTTGAGGATCCTCGGTTATTGTTATTCGTGGAATGTGAATTGTATGGCTCGTATTTGCACTTTGTATTTGCACTAGCAAAACAGTGGAGTTTGCTAACCCCCAGTATTCGGGGTGGATGTCTGTTTGCATTCGTGTTTTGGAGCATAACACGTGGTCGGCACGAAGGATGATGAAAGATGATCGATACTAATCACATGAGGAACCGTACATCGTGTGTTGGTTCGATTGTACTTTATTTTCCGTTGTATTGTTCCCGTTATGACGGTGTAGTTGTATTTTGTCCCTGCGTGGGCATGAGTTGTATTTGAGTTGTATGTATTTGTGGAAAGACCAAATCGGTCCATCGAGTCATTGTAGCCTTGAAGGCATTGTCGAGATGTTAAATATTGTTACTGCTGGTAGATCCTCGAGGAGAGGGTCTACGGCGTGTAATATCCCCGAGTGGATTGGGGTGTTACATAAATGGTATCGGAGCTTAGGTTGAGGAAACCTAGCCGTCGGGTCAAGTCGTGTTGTTTGAGTCTTGTTTCGTTGGATTTTTATCTGATCGAGTCGTGTCGCGACGCGTCGTTTGAGTTTGTTGGTCGTGATTAGTATCGTGGGCGATCATCATCTTCGTGCGACACTGTGGAAGTAAGTCTCCCTTCTTTGTGTTGTGCCTCGTGTGACACGAGCTATTTTTATGATTATTTGTTAAGTGGTGGAATTTTATGTGAATTTTGATTTCACGATATGTATTTAGTCGACTCTCGTATTTGATTTATACGAGGAGTGTCGTCGGTTGTGATGTCTTTTTATTGTTGTTTTTCTCCGTTGTTGATGATTTTCAATCGATTTGCACGCTTTACAAGTCTCTTGTGGAAGCTTTGTGCTTATACGCTGTCGACTTGTTCACTAGCCATGCGGGAGGGTATTTTATCGTTTATTTTCGTTTAAAGACATGTATTGTCTTGATTTTAAACGTTTTGATGCGTGTGCTAGGAGTTGTTTTAGTGAACGTCGGTATGTGTGAGTTTTGGGCATTCTGGCCTATTGGAATTTTGAAAACCTTGAGTATCTTAGAAAAATAAACTTCGAGACATACTTTTCAAATGACTTATTTTTGTGGTACATCCTAGGTGCCACAATGTATTTCAAAAATTTTCTACCTCGAGGACCAAAATGTTTTGAGATATTTTCAACACTTTTATTTAGACCCGAGGGTCGAATATTTTGAAAGTTTTCACTAAGAGAAAATGTCCTCATTTTTATCAAATGCGAAATGGTTCTCCAATGTCTCGATAACGATGTTTCACGTTTGTACTTTTTTTTGAAAGATGATACTCAAGATCAATCGGTGTTCTTCTAAATTATTTTCAAAATGAGGTTTTCGTTTTAAAACCTATCCATTCCCGTTTAGGTCGGGTATGTATGTGTGATGTTCGCGTTGTCCTTTTGATACTTTCTCCCGAGTATGACCGAATTGGCGGTGTGAGCGTTGAGTCGCTTTCCACACATTTGTTGCGTTAGCCCCTGTGAGAGGCGGGATGTTGGTGTTGAATATTATCGCCTCGTAGTGATTCCTGCGTTGTCGCGCATGTGCGAGCTGTTAGAGCTTGGTTTGGTATGACCGTGTGCATCGGTGATGGTTCCGTTATGCGTCGATTGTTTAATGTCTTGTTACCTTGCTCCCGTTTTTGTGAATTTCGTGGACGAGGTCGGAGGTAATGCCCGTACTATTTTGACTTCTGTGTTTTCTCTTCCCCAGTCTATCGATTCGCTCATGTTCGTTGGTACTTTATGAACTTGTTCGGTATTTCAGTTTCATCGTCCGAACGAGCTGTGATCTTGTTGTGGGCCGATCTGGTTATCGGTGTGACTTTTTCGAGTTCGGTTCGATTCTTGTGAACTTTGTTCGGGAGTAACATCATTTGGTTCTACTAGTCCTTTTATTCGAAGGGATCGGATTTCGAACTTCTGTATTTTCTACTTTGTCGACTCATTTATGTTCGTTGACATTTCTGAGCTTGTCCTGCCCTTGTTTTTGTTTATCGAACGAGTGTGATATCATTTCGGAATAACTTATTTGTCGTTGTGACTTTTCAATCGCTATTCCCTTTCCTGTGGATCTTATGGGAATGCATGTCTTGTAGTTCTCACCAGATCATCCTGGGAGTTATTGTTGAACTTTATTGTTCTTCGTGATTCGAACATGATTCTTCGATTTTTGTTGTCTCGATCGTTTGTTTGTTCGGTTTTTGTTCTCGTTTCGTGATTGTTGAACGTTCAGGCTCCTTCGTAATTCCCCTTAGTTCGGGAAATTAGTTTCGTTTTCAATCTTACATCCCTTAGGCGATGGGATTCCGTGTGCATTCGGTTGACTCGCGTTTTGATTGATGTACCGTTGGGTTGGTCAATCATATTGATTTTCGTTCGTTGTGTTTTGTGATTATCGGATAATTGACTTGGCTATAGTATCCGTTTGATGACGCTTGTCACTTGTCGGTTTTATTATATCCCTAACGGCGACGTTGTGTTGGTCACCGTGGAGCGTGTTTACACGCCGTATATTCCTTTGCGTTGTTTGTAACATTTCGCCGTTGGGCATTAGTTACGCATTCTTGTGTGTCTCGTTGAGTTTTCTGGGAATATTTCTTCTCCCTACTTGTTTTAAGTTTCGGGACGAAACTTCTTTTAAGGAGGGTAGAATGTAATATCCGCAATTTTCGATTTCCGGTAATTTCTTTTTTTCGGCGGAAGTCTGTTTTGACGACTCGCTCATGTCCGTTTCGTCATTCTGAGAATGATTAATTCTACACTTTTTGACATCCGAGTTCGTTTCGGTGTCGTTTTGTTGAGTTCCGTGTTTTTTCGCGACTTTTCCGCACTTGAGTTCGATTCTTGCGAATCTCGTCCAAAGCTGTTGTTTCGAGTTTCCATAAGTCCGTTTAACTTTGTTGGACGTGTTGTGAACTTCGGTTTGGTTATTCGATCACGTATTGTGATTTCCGGGCATTTTGGGCCATTTTGTAATTTCTCGAAAGTTACGGGTATCCGTATCTGTAATTGTTGTCTCGACCCGTTTCTTGGTCGCGTATGACTAATTATGGTATTACGCTTTCATTTCGAGTCGTTTATGTTGTCCGCGAACTTTTCGTCGTGTTCGTTCCGTACGTTTTCGGAAATCGGGTCGTCGAGCCCTGGCGGTAGCGGGACTGGCCGGACGGTGGCGGGACTGGCCGGACGGTGGCGGGACTGGCCGGACGATTGCGGGCACCGGCCGGGCCAGGTGCGCGAGAGCCGCGTAAGCGCACTTCTGGCCGGAAAGGCTGCGCCTTCTTGGCAGTGTAGCGCCTGCCGCCGGGTAACTAGCGTCTTATCGGGCACAGGCGATGGGGTTTGAGGTTACGGACTCGGTCGGGATCGGCGGGTAGCGCCACGCTTCGCGGCGTAAGCGCGCTAGTCGGCGGCGTAGCGCCTGTCGGCCGGCTAGCGTCGTTACTGGCCGGGCGATTCGATCCGGTGGCTCTTCGAGGTCGGCTAGCGCGCGAGTATCCGGCCCGTAGCGCACGCTAGCGGGAGTTGGGTCGGCAGTTCGGTCGGCGGGGTTGGTCGGTGATGCCGGTGTTGTGGGCCACTGGCGAGGTACTCGGCCGTCTGGCCGATAAGCGCACGCTAGTCCGGAAAGGCTAGCGCCACGCTAAGGTGGCCGATATAAATATGGTGGCAGTCACATTTCACTTCGTTTTCATTTCCTTCCTTCTCCATCCGCGAGTGGCGATTCATGGGCGAAGCCATGTTGTTTAACAACAAATCCATGAAGTCCTTGGGTTCATAACATCAATCGATCGTCCTTTATCAACCTTTGATCCATGAATCAAGGTAATCTTCCTTAGAACCCTAATTTCGTGAATTTGGGGATTTTTGCATTTTTAAATCCGATTCGTTAGTGTTGTTGATTAATTCATGAGAGGAATGATTAATCTTTATAGTATTATTGTGTTTAACATCATTTAATCCATTGTTCTTCGTCGAATCAAGTATATTTCTTGATTTCCTTCGAATTGACTTTTTGGGGGATTTGTCCCCGATCTCGTTTTTCACCCATTTTCGATGGATCGATTATGGTTAAATGATGTTGTTAAACATATTCTATGGATTGTATATCCATATTTCAACTTGGAATTCCGTTTTCGGGTTTTGACGGAACGAATCGTGTTCTTGGCCGTTTTGGGGGAAATCCGTGAACTTTCGTCATTCGTTCTTTGAATTCAACGGCTTTGAGTCGTGTTATGGAATTCATTTCATTGTTATTATTTGTCCTTCGTAGTTTATGAACGTGAGTTGGCGTTCGGTGGAGTCGGCGGGTTCGTAGTCGGTTTGGGCCAACCTACTTCGGTCGATTCTCCGCGTTGTTCTTATTCGAGGCAAGTACCTTGCCCATACTTTTCTCGTTTTATGGATATGATGATCGGTGGTCGTCTTGATGTGTTTGTTTGGTTATTTGAAATGAAGTTTCAAAGGATTTCGGTTTGGCCTCGTTAAAGGCTTTCTTTCAAAACGAGTGTGATTTGTGAACGGTGTTTTGAGAATTGATTACGATTTGATTATTTTGAACGTTGTTGTGTCAAGATTTAACACCTTCCGACCGGCGATCGCCTCCGAGGCCGAGCGACCGACTTCGCCGCGGCTGCCAAGGCAGACTCGGCGGCGACTGTGCGACCAAGCCTCAACCCAGCGGACCAGCTAAATCGGCCAAAGGAAGGTCCCAGGACAAGTCCCGGTACCGAGCGATCGACCTCAGATACGATCATCACTCGGCACTCGGCGACCGACTCCTGGCGATCGACTAGCGGACGATCCTCTCTGGGCATCTGCCGATCGACCTTTGGTGACCGACCTCTCTGGGCATCTGCCGATCGACCCTTGGTGACCGACCATTGCCAACCTTCAGTGACTGGCCGATGGCCATCCAGTCGGCCAAGGCCGAGCAAACAGGACAGCACCCACGTGCAGATCCACAAAAGGCGCTGACAAACCTGTCACCTACCTCACCTACGCCAGGCCTGCACTGCGAAAGGAGTCGGACAAGACATGTGACTACACTGCGCCATCGCACCATCGACAAAGTCCGCCGAAAGTAATAAAGTGGGACCTCTGCGACAGTACTTCCGGACGCGTGCCGGCTCCTCATTGGGCCGCTCAGCTAGTTGCCGGCGGGATCTATGGACTTTTGGCAGGCAGCCCATGTGCCCTTTAGGACGATCGCCCCATTACATTAAATGCCGAAAGGCGATCGCCCACTAGGGGACAGGCCACCTCAACCCCTATATAAAGAGGACAGCCTGCACTTGGACACTTCTTCAGCTTCCTTCGCATTTCACACCATACAGAAGCAAAATACTTACACTTGGCTAACATCCAACTCTTGGCAACAGCTTTCTTTCAGTCTTACTTCTCCCGGCCTTTTCTCCTCGAGCAGACACGGCGGACGAAGAACACCGAGCTTCGCTCAAGAGCCGGATCAACGAGTCTTTTTACACTCATTGTATTTAGATTTCTCTCATTAATACTTGTATCCACGAATATTTGTATTAATAACATCTCGCGAGAGCATTCAAGCCCGCCTAACAAACCCGCAAATCTTGTTTTATTCATCTTCTCTCGGAAGTGCTCCCGCAATTGTTGTTTGTTGTCCGTCTTCCAAAGTATTAATCTTCGGATAAATATTTTGGGCAACAACAATGGCGCTAGAGGAAGGGGATCCAACCTCGATTTTTATACCTACCGTCCGAAGAACACTCACTGTTTTCTGGCATATACTTGAAGTGACACTTACCGCACTTCAAAAGAAATCCTTCGAATCATGTCTTCGCCTGCGTCGAAGAAAGCCGCCGCCACCGGCTGCACTGCTCCGTCCCATCGAGCCACGGCCGATGGTGGAAGGTAGCCGCCGCGGCCGAGACGCTCGATCCGTCCTCGGACGGCGGCCCAACCTCTCGCTCGATCGGTTCGAACCAAGGAATGATCGGGGCCTGGCCCCACAGAGCGACGGAGTGCTCTCGACGCGCCTCCGCCACGCCCCGGTCTCTCGCCGAAGATCAAGCGGAAGCTCAAGGCACTTCGCCGAGCGATCGCCAGAGACTCCCGATCCAGAAGAGGCGCTCGCCACCGGGCACCTCGTCTTCGATCGCTCAGGCGGTGACCCGACTCAGCACGGGCGGCCCGGCCCACTACGAGACGACGGAGTTTGAGTCCGTCACCAGAGCTCGGCCTGCCGACTCCTAAGGCGGCCAGCCGTCGGCTCCTCGCCAAATTGCCGAGGTCGGCGGTAGCGGAGCCCGAGATCGGTACACGATCGCCTGTGCCTCGCTCCCAAAGCCGATCGGCAAGCGACCAAGCCACGGCGATGGCTGCGATGCGGCGTCAACTCGGCGACATGAAGGCGCTCTGAATCCAGGCATGCGCCAAGAAGACGATCGTCGGGCCAAGCGAGCCGCTCGCGATCGACATCGAGCTCGCCCCGCAAAGACAGATCGCTCCCGCAAACACCCGTACGAGGGGCGATCGGACCCCAAGTGCACTGAGGAAGTTCAACATCTACATGATCGGGTGTGGGGCATCTCGACGCGACTCGATGCCGGATGTTCCCTCCGACTGGACGACTCGCCCACCGGTGGTACACTTCATTGCCACCTCGGTCCATTGGCTCCTTTAACGAGCCGGGCGCACGGCTTCACCGAGTACTTTGCCACCGTGGTCGTCTGCCCAAGGTCCCCTTCGCATGATGCAAATCAAGCGTGGAGAAGAAGAGTCCGACTCGGACTACATCGGCCGGGTAGGCGTAATCATCCTCAATGGCGAGCCCATAAGCGATGAGACCGCCTCTACGCGGTCCTGGAGGTTTTCGGGGTTTTTCGCCTATGTTCGGGCATCTTACGAAGACCCAACCTACGACTCCACGCAGCCTTCCGGCAAGAGCCGCAGATTTTCCGCCGTGCAAAGGTTTCTTCTTAGCCTCGTGAGCGCGATCGGCACCGGACGACGATCTCCCGCCCGATCGCCAATATCGACCTACGAATAAGCGATCGGCGGCCGAGCGACGATCGCCGATCTTCCGCCCGATCGCCGATCATCACGCTACATCATCCGCACCGAGGACACGATCGCCATCTACACCCGGATATAACATGACGGACTAAGGCATAAGATCGCCCACCGCACATCATAAAGCCATGGCCACTGGCGATCGATGGAACCGGCTGCTTCGGCCATGCAAGGTCCCTTTCGGCCGAGATCGCCCGCCCTTCGTTTAAATACGAGGCCGGCGTAGTCGGAGGGCTCTCCAACATTAATCAGTGGACTCATTCCACAACCCCGTCTCAACGTACACCGTCGAGGTCGGCCATCTCCATGGCTGGCCGAGGTGGAAGCAGAGCTAACAAGCCGCGGGCGTGGAGTTGATTCATCCGACGCTGCCCCGCGCAAGGACTCCTCTAGACCGAGACCGCACGCCTTTCGTTTAAATACAAGGCGAGGCGCAGCCTAACAGAGGACCCTCATAATAAAGTGAGTCACGAGACACTCAATGTCTTCGCGCACCAAGACACGGTCATGGGGTCGGTCCATCGATCTCCGCGACTGTGCACGATTCCTCAAACAAAGCGAAACCACCAAGTTTCCATGGGGGATCGGCCAATGTTGTTTTTTGCAGGTACAAGACCGAAAGATAGCTAAGCCAATCGACTATGATAGCCCAAGTCCGAGTCCTAAGTCGGCTCAAATCGCCCGTCCTCATCCAGACGCGATCGCCAGCAAGAGCCACCTCGCCCCATGTCTTCAACATAGGAGCAAGCTGGGGGGCAATTGTTGTGTCAAGATTTAACACCTTCCGACCGGCGATCGCCTCCGAGGCCGAGCGACCGACTTACTGCCGAGCGGCCAAGGCAGATTCGCTGAAAGCGACTGTGCGACCAAGCCTCAACCCAATGGACCCTAAATCGGCGAAGGAAGGTCCCAGGACAAGTCCCGGTGCGAGCGATCGACCTCAGATACGATCATCACTCGGCACTCGGCGACCGACTCCTGGCGATCGACTAGCGGACGATCCTCTCTGGGCATCTGCCGATCGACCTTTGGTGACCGACCTCTCTGGGCATCTGCCGATCGACCCTTGGTGACCGACCATTGCCAACCTTCAGTGACTGGCCGATGGCCATCCAGTCGGCCAAGGCCGAGCAAACAGGACAGCACCCACGTGCAGATCCACAAAAGGCGCTGACAAACCTGTCACCTACCTCACCTACCAGCAGGGCCCAGACCTGCGAAAGGAGTTGGCGGACAAGACATGTGACTACAGCCTGGCGCCTACTGCACCTACTGACAAAGTCCGCCGAAAGTAATAAAGTGGGACCTCCTGCGACAGTACTTCCGGACGCGTGCCGGCTCCTCATTGGGCCGCTCAGCTAGTTGCCGGCTGGATCTATGGACTTTTGGCAGGCAGCCCATGTGCCCTTTAGGACGATCGCCCCATTACATTAAATGCCGAAAGGCGATCGCCCACTAGGGGACAGGCCACCTCAACCCCTATATAAAGAGGACAGCCTGCACTTGGACACTTCTTCAGCTTCCTTCGCATTTCACACCATACAGAAGCAAAATACTTACACTTGGCTAACATCCAACTCTTGGCAACAGCTTTCTTTCGGTCTTACTTCTCCCGGCCTTTTCTCCTCGAGCAGATTACCGGCGGGACGAAGAACACCGAGCTTCGCTCAAGAGCCGGATCAACAGAGTCTTTTTACACTCATTGTATTTAGATTTCTCTCATTAATACTTGTATCCACGAATATTTGTATTAATAACATCTCGCGAGAGCATTCAAGCACGGGCCTAACAAACCCGGCAAATCTTGTTTTATTCATCTTCTCTCGGAAGTGCTCCCGCAATTGTTGTTTGTTGTCCGTCTTCCAGCAGTATTAATCTTCGGATAAATATTTTGGGCAACAACAAACGTTGAAGGATTTTATGATGGTACTCCTATTGTTTAAGTTATGGAATCGTGTATTCCGTATTTAATCTTGTTATTTATTTTTGAAGAGTTTGATAATGGTGTCGAGTTAATGGCCATCTCTAGTGAGTATTCTTAATGAACTTACATTCTTAGCATGTTAGTATTGCATGAGTAACGTGTGTGTGTGTATGCTCACTACGGGTTAGATCCGACGGGGTCTCGGTAGGGGTCCACGGAGGTGTGGATCGACGAGCTTTGCTTTTAACCACTACGGGTTAGATCCGACGGGGTCTCGGTAGGGTCCACGGAGGTGTGGATCGACGGTTAATTGTGGTGCATTTTTGCAAATGTGATTTGATATTGGCATTTCGGAAATGAGTACTTTTGAGCAGTTTTCATTTGCATGCATTGACTAAATGTGTAAGAGGTAAGTTGTTCGTTTGGCCTACTTGGCTAGGATGGCTCTAGAGTATTTTGTTGTTTGTTTTAAATCATTTATTTGTGGATTTTGACGTTGGAAGACGAACCTTGTTGACGTTCTCGTCTTTGTGAGTTGATGAGATTTGGGGCTAAAATCCCAATGGTTTTGTAAAAGTCGTTTCTGGATTTGGGGCTAAAATCCCAACGATTTGGTTAATGTCATTTTCAAAGTAAACCTTTGGGCGGTGACCCTTTTGTCTTTTGGTTTTCAAAAGTAGGATTTGATAATCCTAAATTGTTTTCTATTAAAACTCTCGATGGCATTCTAAACCGTTTTATAAATTATTCCCATTGATTTATGATATTTCGTTTTTGAAATGTTTTCTCAAACCCTTGCCTCGAAGTACTTTTCGTTTCGTTTGGATCTTTGAGGATCCTCGGTTATTGTTATTCGTGGAATGTGAATTGTATGGCTCGTATTTGCACTTTGTATTTGCACTAGCAAAACAGTGGAGTTTGCTAACCCCGAGTATTCGGGGGTGGATGTCTGTTTTGCATTCGGGTTTTGGAACATAACATAGTCGGCACGAAGGATGATGAAAGATGATCGATACTAATCACATGAGGAACCGTACATCGTGTGTTGGTTCATTGTACTTTATTTTCCATTCTTTGTATTGTTCCCGTTATGCAGTGTAGTTGTATTTTGTCACTGCGTGCATTTAGCCAGATTTGTTGAGTTGTATGTATTTGTGGAAAGACCAAATCGGTCTACTGAGTCATTGTAGCCTTGAAGGCATTGTCGAGATGTTAAATATTGTTACCAGCCTGGTAGATCCTCGAGGAGAGGGTCTACGGCGTGTAATATCCCTGAGTGGATTGGGGGTGTTACAGCCCCGCCCCGTTGCCATCCCTAGGCAAGAAGCGGCGACAGCATAGATCTGGACCTACAGCGAGTGGCAAGCAGGTTTTACACGTCATGGGTCAGTGTTTTTGCTCAAGGCCGGCCCAACATCTACATCGGCCTACAACAAACTCTCGATTGAGGCCCCTAAATTAAAAAAAAAAATACAAATTTAAATGTGTGAATGAAGCATTTTGTGAGTAATATAATTTTTGAAGGAATTAAAATAATTTAAAATATTTGAATTTCCCCCAAAAATACATTACTGCGTAAAAATATTTCATCCAAAAATATGTTTAATATCCCATGCAATATAAGGTTAACTCTATCATGTCAAGACACGCCCATTTTGAAACAATTTTAGTTAACAATGCGTTTTTATGTTTGTATTTAATTTTTTCTAATTAAAGCTTACAAATGATTCATATTTGAGTTACTAATATCTTAATATACATTTTTTTATTTTTACAACAATAAACAATCATTCATAAATAAAATGTTAACCCAATAACGTAAATTCATCTCAATAACACTTCTTATATGAAAATTTCGTCCCTTCTCAAATTACTATAGCCCAACTAAATTTTTACTAAACTTTGGAGTTTGCAGGCCCATACTAAATAACTAAAACCCAATAACAACTAAACCTAACAACCCTAATATTTCTCAATATAAAAGACCTAAATCTCACAACCCTAATTTCCACTACCCTAATTATTCGCAGTCACCACACTTCTTTCTTCTCTCTTTGACTTCAAACTACTTTCTTCTCAAAACTTGAATCTCACAAATTCAGCCACACATTCAAATAAAAAAGGCGACACATTCTTGGTTTAACTATACAAACGAAACACAAATCTTCCTCTCTTTATTGCTCGAACAACAAAAAACAAAACCCCTTTATTTGAATAAAGTACTCGGCTTCTTGATGATTGTTTTGAACCCAGGTAGCTATTAACCCACTTCAATCGAACAAAATGCAATCGTACCCTAAACCTTGTCTTCAGTTACTTGGTTGGTTCGAATCTTTGGCTTCAAGATCCTTTGGAGGGTCTCAGGTAAGTTCTTCTCTTGTTATTTTCGTTTTACGCTTTTCAGGTCGAAACTAAGAGAATGAAACAATCTTGTTTTTGTTCTTTCTTTTAAGATTTCGTATGAATAATAGAAGCTATGCTTCATATAGATCAATGATGGTTTCTTGTTTACCTACGAAAATCTTTAAAGGTTTAGTTCGAATCTTGGTTTTGAAATGGGTTTGTGATGAGATTGGTGATGGAGATGGGATGAGACTTAGGATAGTATAACTTGTGGTTGATGTTTGTTGGTTTTGATACACTACTTCACGCCTATTTTCTTGTTTCTTTGTGGTTTAGGCTAAAGTAGGAGGTGTGGGATGGTTAAAGAATACATATGTTATTTATAGAGTTGTCCTCATTTTTCCTTTTGTGTTGTAACTGCCAAACTCTTGTTCTAATTGCTGGAGGATGGTTTGTATACTTGCAACTGCAGACACCCTTCATATTCATCTTAATTGCTGCAGTATGGCAACCTTCATATTCATCTTCATAGACGTAATAAATTGGGCTTAACCTTTACACTTAACAATAAAGAAGACACCCTTCATATTCATCTTCATAGGCTTAATAAATTGGACTTGACCTTTACAACTTAACAATAAATAAGGAGGACCGAATCTTTTAATATACGAGGTATTCTGACCCGCACGATGCACATATTTTGTTTGCTATTACAAAATCAAAAACTTATTTTTATATCAGATGTATGTTAACGGATCGAAGTATATACAAACGTATTAAGTCAAAATTGTTTTGCTCTCTTTATGCTCTCTCTTCCTGCAGGACAATATTCATGATGTAAAATTAACCAAACTAACTCAATAGTGGTCTTTATATTAATGACTTCCGACTTCCATTCTAATTTTTTACCCAAACTAATGGAGCTGTAATATAAAAGGTATACACTCAATTTTTTTTTTAAAATCTAACCAAAGAAATAATAATGAACTGTACATTTAGAGATCGAATTGAGAGATTTAATATTATCCATCAGCATTCTTCAAGAGTTAATCCACCCGACACATCCATTCAAGAGCCGTTTAAACCAAAATTACCCGTTTAAACCAATTACCTAATCCACCCTGATGTAACCGAGCTGATCGGCCACCAAGAACCGGGTTAATCTCAGAAGCTTATCTAAGAAAACCCGAATGTATGAAATATTGCTTTCTCTCTCTCTCCCTCTCTAAAAAATACTGTAATCTCAGAATTATGCTTAGCCTTTGAAGGAAAGCCCCCTCCTCCTTTTATAGAAGGGAGAGCCGTCTATCCTTCAAGATTTTTCCCTGATTTTTAGGGAAGATCCCGGATATCCAGGGATTCAGGCTGCGATATCCCATCCCTGGATATCCGGGATTGAGGAGTATGGGCTTCCAGTCCCCGAATCTCTGGGATTCTGTTAGGTGAGTCGAGATTTACTTTTCCGAGAGTTCAACCTTCATGAGCCCGGCGATTCCCGACTCCGGGTATGACATGGTAGGTCGGCTCATATTATAAAGGGTCACTTAGGTCGGGATACTCTTATCCAAGTCCGTAGGTCGGCGAGGCCTCCGAGGTCGGCACTCTCTTTAGTTGAGGTCATAGGTCAGCGAGGCCTCCGAGGTCGGCACCCTCTTATCCAAGTCCGTAGATCGGCGAGCCCTCTGAGGTTGGCACTCTCTTTAGCTGAGGTCATAGGTCAGCGAGGCCTCCGAGGTCGGCACCCTCTTGTCTGAGGACATAGGTCGGACTTCATTAGTCTAGGTCTCCCCTTCTTTACTCAAAGATCGGTACGCCGGTTTATATTGGTCTTCTTTAAACCGGTTTATATCGGATGCTCCAGATCGCCCGTCATCTTCTTGGTTTTCGCCCCTCCTCCCTATAAAAAGAGATCCTCTACCCCCTCAGCCACTTCTGCTCTTTATTTTGCTAAACACTAGTGTGAGAGTTCTTCCGGCGACACCCGCGACCCTGGTTTCCTGCCTCCGGTGGTGCTTTCACTATCTTCCTCCGGCGCTCTTCCACCCAATCTTATGGGTATGTATATCTAAACACCTGTACTCTATTCCTCTTTATTTTTTCTTTTTGTTTGTTACCTATATTTTCCTTTCTTCTCCCTCTCTCTTTTCTTCCTTTTATTATGTCGTCTGCCTCTGATTCTCAGAATCTTTCCGGCCAATCGGCTGTGGAATACTTTTTAGAAGGTTTGTCCTCTTCTGATGGGGACTCGGGGGGTAGGTCGGAGCGAGCTACTGGCTCCTCCCTTTGTCTTAGAGATGAACCCCTAGGTGATGTAGATTGGTCCGAGCTGGGCGACATCCCTTCTAACCTTCCCTCCGGCATTCCTCTAGTCATCGTAGATCCCCCCTCCCCTCCTCCTATGGATGAAGTAACTGTGACCGGCCTTTTAGCTGATCCGTATCAAGCGGTCGCAGGAGCTACTCGAGTTCTTTCTCCTCATCCTCTATCTAGGACTAGTCCAGCCGCGTTGGCTAGTTTTATAAAATTTCTTAGACTTCCTCCGGGGTGGGAATTAGTCACGCCCCAAGCTCGTGACAACCCTGATCATCCTCCTCCAGATCATATTACCTGGTTCGTGGATAAGGTGAGCAGTGGTCTTCGCTTCCCTCTTCATCCCTTCCTTGTTTCTCTCTCTGTTAAATATAATCTTCCCCTCAACCAGTTTTCTCCCAATTCTTTTCGTTATATGGTCGGTTTCCTCGTGTTGTGTCATTATAGACACGAGGAACCCGACCTGGAATTTTTTTATTTTTGTTTCGGGCTAAAGAGCTTTAAAGGCTCTTTTTACTTAACTTCCCGAAACAATGCCCATTTCTTTACACACCTCCCTTCCAACGTGAAGGACTGGAGGTCGTGTTTCTTTTTTCTTCGGCTCCCTTCGACTGAATCCTGGGGTTTCCCCACAGAATGGACGCAAGCCACTCCGAGCTAAGCTCCTATTCCCAAGCGCAGTTCTATCCGAACTGGGTGGGTCGAGAAGGTTCGGGAATGGAATGTCATTCCTTATAATGCTTTCTAGCTGACGCAATTTCATGATCTTCTATTCCATTGCGGGCTGAGCTCGAATCCTTACCCAGCTATTCCTGATATTAGTAGGTTTTAACGGCTCTTTCCATAGTATAATCTTTGTTATTCTGTTTTTTTGGCTATCCTACTGACCTATTGTATTGTTTTTTGTAGATCGATTCATGCGGACCCTCCAATCTGACGCCTCCAAGCCGGCTGAACCGATGAAGGAGAGGGCCCCCAAATCGACGAATTCCCCTAAAGAGAGGGCGGAGGGTTCGTCAAAAACCAAGCAGAAGCCCTCCTCCCGCTCCAAAGCTCGGGTGACTCTCCCCTACGACCTGGCCCCTACCTTGACCACTGGGCGGAGCCCTGCAAGTTCCTCTCGGCAGCTTCAGGTCACCAAGAGGGCCCATTCCCCCAGCTCCCCTGTTTCTAAGCGGCCGAAGACTGCAGGTCCCCCTGGTCCGGCTATGGAGACTTTTCTCCGTTGTAAAGAGTGGGAGAAGTTTCTTCCATATTTCAGCTCTATGATCCCAGCTAGGGATAAGCAGGCATTACGAGATACCGCAGAGGGCCCTCGTTTTGATGCCATGATGATGTATTTTGGTAAGGTATTCCTCTTTTTTCCTTCCTCCTCTTCTTTACTACTTTTATGTTTATTATTATCTTTTGACGTCCTGATGTGATTTTCTTCTTTTTTGCGCAGTTCTGTTCCACCTTTGTGACCTTCGCGGAAGATCATAAGATCGGCGCTTCGTTCTCTTCCCAGCTTACCCAGATGTCAGCCGATCTGGCGGCCGCCCTAGAGGCTAAGTCTGATCTCTCTGTTCAGCTTCAGGAGAGGGAATATCGCTTAGATGTTGCCCTTAAGAAAAGTTCCAAGCGGGAGGCGGTTTTGGAACGGGCTCAGATGGCCAATGTTCAGCTGAATCAAGAGTTGAAACTTTTAAAGGCCCAGTTTCAGGAAGAATCGGAGAAGGTGGGCCAGCTCGAGGCTTAGTTGTCGGAAGCTAAGGTCGAATCTGAGAAGATTACCCAGCTCGAGGCCCAGGCTAAAGCAGAGTTGGAGAAGGTCGCCCAACTTGAGGCTCAGGCTAAAGCAGAATCAGAGAAGGTCGCCCAGCTTGAAGCTCAACTAGCCGAGGCTAGATCCGAGGGATCATCTTATGAGCGTGGAGTGATGGATGGTCGACGTCGATTTCTGACTGGCGACATCGGTTACTCTTTCCTAGGGGCTTACCGTTCTGCTCTCCTAGCCCGGTATCACAATTCCACCGCCTATCTAGTCAAGCTGGCTCCTGCTGCGACGCAGTACTTCGATTTTGCTCTAACTCGTGCTCGTGAGCAACTAGCTGCTTTGGGCTTCATGGGTGAGCTGGACCGTGATGCTGCATTGGACGGGGCTCCCGTCCCTTCGGGTTGGTCTGGTGATGTGGACGAATCTCCTGAGGCAGCCTGGTGGGAGGACGCCCTTGGAGAGTCTATAAAGGAATCCGGCCTGGATTTGGAGCTGCCTTCTATCCCTCCTAAATCGCCAGCTAAGGCCAGTACTCCTAATCCAGATGCGACTGGGACCGACCTTGATGCCTCTCCTTCGTCGCCCCCTCAATCTTCCGAGCCTGTAGCTTAGTTCTTTTATTAGTTTTATGTATTTATTCTTTTTGTTGTTCATTGTACTGGCACAAGTGTTTTTAATGAAAAGTCTTTTGAGTTGAATATATTTTGGATCTGTACGATAGTGATATGCCTTGTTAACGTAACTTGCTTACGAAAACATGGCTTGTTTCTACAAACTACTTTTTTTTTTAAAGTTAATATGGCTCGGCGTCGATTGTAACCTCAATGTATCCGAACTGTTTGAAACAATTTGACTACTTCCAAATTTCTTTGAAGTCTAAGCCCTTTGCTTTTTAGTCCTCTTCCTAGTATAGCTCAGATGCTCTTTATTATTTTAAATTTTGCAACACCTTAAATATAACCCGACCACTTTGATCTTACAAGTTGTAATTCAACCTAACCTTATCACCGACCTTTAGCACATGTCGGATATTTCGAATAATTTTTTGGGAGTTTAAGGTAGCGCGGATATTTCCGACCCTCTCGAGTGGGATATAGTCTAGATAGTATCCCCTTTTTTTATAGGTCGGCTCGTACTCTAAGCCTGATGCTATTTATAGATCGGGGTAGTTTACCTTTACCTGAAATCGAGGGTATTTCCCCTAGTCATAGATCTGAAGGGCGGTTCACCTTTAAACGGATATGAAGGCGTTTCACCTGATCAGATGTCATAGGGCGGTTCACCCTTACTCGGATCTGAAGGCGTTTCACCTGATCAGATGTCATAGAGTGGTTCACCCTTACTCGGATCTGAAGGCATTTCACCGGATCAGATGTCATAGGGCAGTTCACCCTTACTCGGATTTGAAGGTGTTTCACCTGATCAGATGTCATAAGGCGGTTCACCCTTACTCGGATCTGAAGGCATTTCACCTGGTCAGATGTCACAGGGTGGTTCACCCTTACTCGGATCTGAAGGCGTTTCACCTGATCAGATGTCATAGGGCGGTTCACCTTTAAACAGATCTGAAGGCGTTTCACCTGATCAGATGTCATAGGGCAGTTCACCCTTACTCGGATCTGAAGGTGTTTCACCTGATCAGATGTCATAGGGAGATTCACCCTTACTCGGATCTGAAGGCGTTACACCTGATCAGATGTCATAGGGCGGTTCACCCTTACTCGGATCTGAAGGCATTTCACCTGATCAGATGTCATAGAGCGGTTCACCTTTAAACGGATCTGGAGGCGTTTCACCTGATCAGATGTCATAGGGTGGTTCACCCTTACTCGGATCTGAAGGCGTTTCACCTGATCAGATGTCATAGGGCGGTTCACTCTTACTCGGATCTGAAGGCGTTTCACCTGATCAGATGTCATAGGGCGATTCACCCTTACTCGGATATGAAGGCGTTTCACCTGATCAGATGTCATAGGGCGGTTCACCCTTACTCGGATCTGAAGGCGTTTCACCTGATCAGATGTCATAGGGCGGTTCACCTTTAAACGGATCTGAAGGCATTTCACCTAATCAGATGTCATAGGGCGGTTCACCCTTACTCGGATCTGAAGGTGTTTCACCTGATCAGATGTCATAGGGCGGTTCACCCTTACTCGGATTTGAAGGCGATTCACCTGATCAGATGTCATAGAGCGGTTCACCCTTACTCGGATCTGAAGGTGTTTCACCTGATCAGATGTCATAGGGCGGTTCACCCTTACTCGGATTTGAAGGCATCTCACTTGGTCAGATGTCATAGGGCGGTTCACCCTTACTCGGATCTGAAGGCGTTTCACCGGATCAGATGTCATAGGGCGGTTCACCCTTACTCGGATCTGAAGGCATTTCACCTGATCAGATGTCATTTCTAGGTTTACTCGATCAACACATTCAGAGATTTTTTTGTAAGACTTTTATTAAAACATCACAAGCTTTCCTCAACACTTCTTCATACAAAATATTTTTTTAAGTGGCATATGTTCCAAGGTCTTTTGATGGGTGTCCCTCCATATCCTCGAGCTCATAAGCTCCCCCTGCATAAATTCGGATTACCTTGTAAGGCCCCTCCCAGTTCGGCTCCAGTTTTCCTGTTTTTCTGAAGGCATCAGCCGCCTAAGCACCAAATCGCCGACTTGGAACTGTCTCTTCCTTACTCTTTTGTCATGAGCTGATTTTGTCAAGCTTTTGTATCTTTCCGTTCGTGTTGCAGCCGCTTCTCTTATTTCTTCTATGGTGTCCAACCCGTCCCTCATAATTTCTTTGTTTTCCTCTTCATTGAACCACCGAACCCGATGGGACATTTCTCCAACTTCTGCCGGGATGACAGCTTCGGACCCGTATACCATACTGAAGGGTGTTTCCCCCGTTTATGATCTAGGTGTGGTCCGGTATGACCATAGCGCCGAGCTAAGCTCATCTACCCATCCTCCTCCATCCTTGTCTAAACGGGTTTTGATCCCTTGCAAGATTGTTCTGTTAGTTACCTCCACTTGTCCATTAGTCTGCAGATGAGCAACCGGAGCGAACCTTTGCTTGATATGCATCCCCTCGCACCAGGACTGGGTTCTTTTCCCATTGAATTGAGTTCCATTGTCTGAGATAAGTATCTGGGGCGCTCCGTACCTGCAGCAAATATTGTTAAACAGAAAACTTATGATTCTTTGCTCGGTTATGGTGGCCACGGGCTCGGCCTCTACCCACTTGCTGAAGTAGTCTATGGCTACTACCAAAAACTTCCTTCCTCCCGAGCCAGGTGTAAACTGCCCCATGATATCGATTCCCCATTTAGCGAAAGGATGGGGTGCTCCCATGGTGATCATACCTTCAGTTGGGATGTGAATTAAGGGTGCGTGTATTTGACATTTTTGGCACCGCTTAACCATCTCCACCGCTTTCTTGCTCATGGTCGGCCAGAAAAAGCCAACTCTTAGTGTTTGCTAATTAGCGCCCTTCCTTTGGTATGATCACCGCAGCACCCTTCATGGATTTCTTCCAGTATACCCCGCCCTTCTTCTTCCGAGACGCACCGCAGGTATGGACCGAGGTAGGATCTCTTGTATAATTCATCGTTAATGCAATAGAACCTCGCTGCCCTTCGTACAATTTTCATTCTCTCTTGCCTTTCATTGGGTAGTTCTGCTCTTCTTAGGTATGCCAACAAAGGAGTTCGCCAGTCCGCAATCTCGTTCACCTCCATCACCTGTTTCGTGATGCTACTCCGGGCTGCTCCTAAAATCGTTACTGTCCGTGAGCGACAATCCACCAAAGAGCTTCCCATTTTTGCTAAGTAATCAACTTTTGCATTTTCCGCCCTAGGGATATGGATCAACTTCCACTCACCTAGCTTTTTGGCAGCCTCTTTCACTTCCTCGACATACTTCTTCATCCGATCCTCATTTATCTCATATTTTCCTCCTACCTGCTGCGTGACCAGCTGAGAATCAGAATAAGCTATGAGTCATCGCGCGCCCAAGTCTATCCCCAGCTGCATTCCCTTAACCAGGGCTTCGTACTCGGCCTCGTTGTTAGATGCTTTGAAATCAAATTTTACGGCATACCCTAATTGCTCGCCCTCCGGGGTAGTAAGGACTATCCCTGCCCCAGAACCACTGGTTGTTGCCGATCCATCCATATGCAGTAGCTACTGTCCCTCTGGCGGCGATGGCATGGCCCCCTCTTGGATGAAGTCCGCTAGGGCCTGAGCTTTAATTGCCGTTCTCGGCTCATACTCCATGTCATATTCCCCCATCTCTACCGCCCACTTCACCAGGCGACCTGACGCATTAGGTCGCCCTAGTGTTTCTCTTAAGGGCAAGTTGGTTCGCAGCTTTATTCGGTGGGCTAGGAAATACGGCCTCAATCGCCGGGCTGTAATTACTAATGCCAGTGCTCCCTTCTTTAGCTCGGAGTAGTTCCGTTCTGCCCCTTGCAAAATTCGACTTGTATATGGGCTTTTGCTTACTCATTTCTTCTCTTAGAAAGACCGATCTAACCACACCCTCTCCTACGGATAAGTAGAGTATGAGCTCTTCTCCTGGTACTGGTTTGGTGAGCAGAGGCAGCTCAACCAAATATTCTTTTAATTTTTCGAATGTTGTTTACACTTCGGGGGCCCATTCGAATTTGTTCCCTTTTCTTAAGAGTTTAAAAAATGGGAATCCCTTCTCGGTTGAGCGTGATATGAACCGGCTCAGCCCTGCTATTCTTCCTATTAGTATCTGGATATCCTTGATATTTTTTGGAGGATTCATTTGTAGCACTGCTTTGACCTTTTCCGGGTTGACCTCGATTCCTTGCTCTGTGACTACATATCCCAGAAATTTTCCCGATTTCACTCCAAAAGAACACTTTGATGGGTTGAGCTTCATTCCGTACGTGCGCAGGTTTTCGAACGTTTCCTCTAGATCTTTGATATGCTCTCCCGTCTTTTCGCTATTTACTAGCATATCATCCACGTACACTTCAATGTTTCTGCCGATTTGGGATTGAAAGATTCTGTCAACCATCCTTTGATACGTCGCTCCTGCATTCTTTAACCCGAAAGGCATGCGCACATAACAAAAAGATCCTTTTGATACCACAAAGCTAACCCTCTTTCTATCTTCGGGTGCGAGGGGAATCTGATGATATCCCCGAGAAGCATCCATCATACTGAGTAGCTCGCACCCCGAGGTTGAGTCCACCAGCTGATCTATGCGGGGTAACGGGTAGTGATCCTTTGGACATACTTTATTTAGGTCTCGGAAGTCCATGCACATCCTCCACTTCCCCTGGATTTTCCCTACCATGACAGCGTTGGATAACCACTCCGGAAACTGGATCTCCGTTATGTGTCCAGCTCGGAGGAGCTTGTCAACTTCTTCCCCAATGATCCCATCCATCTCCGGCCCAAAATACCTCCTCTTCTACTTCAATGGTCTTACGATTGGGTCGATGTTTAATCTGTGCTCGGCGACTGTTAGGCTGATTCCCACCAGATCCTCGGCTGTGAATGCGAAAATGTCCACAAATCTCCTTAGCAAGTAGATAAGGCTTTGCCTTAGCCCATCGTCCAACCGATTTCCCACGCGAGTTTTTGTTTCTGGCTTTCCCGGAACCAATTCTATTTCCAGTAACTCCTCATTAGGCTTGATGCCTTCTTCCTCGGCTTCCTCGGTCGCCTTTGATTTTTTATTCTTTTTAAACTCTGGATTTGGGCCTCCTAGCTCGGACGTCCTCTTACCGCGCTGCACTCCTTGTTTTACCGTTGTCTGGTAACAAGATCGGGACACAAACTGATCCCCGGCTACTTCCCCTATCCACTTCCTACGGGGAATTTTACTTTCATGTGCGCGGTAGATGCCACTGCTTCGAACTTGTTGAGTCCCGGTCACCCTAGAATGGCGTTATAGGCCGATTTGGTGTCCACCACTAAAAACCTGAGCGTCTTGACCTTCCGATGAGGTATCCGACCTAGTGCTACCGGAAGCACCACTTCTCCGACCGGTTGCACCTCGGTCATGCAGAACCCATAAAGTGCGGTATCTACTTTCTTTAATTCAACTTCAAGGTTCATCTGTTTGAAACAATCATAGAATAAGATGTCCATCGAGCTTCATGTATCGATGAATACTCTTTGCACATCATAACTGGCAATCTCCGCGGTGATGACCAGTGCGTCATTATGGGGCGCATGTATCCCGCTATAATCCGCAGGGCCGAATTGAATGATAGGCCCGCTGCCTACAGAGGCGACCTCTTCGAACTGATGACACCTAGCCCTTCGCGTGTGATCTTTTCTAGCCTGATTAGAATTTCCATCGGTTGGTCCTCCTGATATCATGTGGATCACTCCTTTCTTAGCTGAGGGAGCAGCGGGTCCCCGAGGGGCTTCTCTTTTCGTCCCCGTCCCCCCTTGGGGCATGGGTGGTTGCCTCCGGCCTCCATTCCTCTGCTGATATGTGAACTCCATTAGATGTCCCGCTCGGACCAGCCTCTCGATCTCATCTTTAAGGTGTTTGCACTCATCTGTTTTATGCCCATAATCATTGTGGAATCGACAATAAAGCTCGGATTTCGGCTGGGTAGGCCCATTAGAACGAGATGTAGGCCACTCGATAACCCTATTCATCTTACCTTCAACTGCTTCCAAAACCTGCGCTCTCCTCATCGTTAACAGGATGTATTGGTCAAATCTCAGTCACATAAGCTCTCAGCGCTTCTCCGGAGTACTGCTTGATGCTGAATAAGGACATGAAGGTCTTCTGGTGCGCCCTGGCACTTGCAAAGTGAGTCAAGAACGCTGAGTTGAAAGTTTTGAAGCTGGTGATTGTCCCATGGGGTATCTGGTGGAAGCAATCCTGAGCTGACTCCGTCAGCGTATCCAGGAATGCTCTGCGACTCACGACATCCGAATATTGGTGTAGTACGGCCATGTTCTCGAATCGGTATAAATGTCGGGTAGGATCTGAGAGTCCATTGTAGGTGAAGGTGACAGCCCTAAACCCATATGGGAGTTCGGCCTGCAGTATGCCCTCCGAGAAGGGGTGGCCTAGATGAGTCTCCGTGTCCTTCCCCGCAACCCTCTGTCGCAACTCCTCTAGCTCATCTTGCATACTGGATATTAAGGGATCCAGCGTTTTTTCCTGTCTAGATCGCTCTCATACTCTTGGATAGCTCTCCCCATGCTCTTCCTGCTGATCAATTTCCTCCGGCCCATCCGAAAGGATGGCTATTACTTTTCGTGGTATTCTTTGCTTTTCGACCTCTCGGCTCTTCTGGATCACATTGGCGATTATGTCGGCTAAGGCTTCCTTCGTCAGTGTGATTGTGCTGGGTGCAGCTTCTTCTACCGGGGTGATGGGTGCTTTTTCCAGAGTCGATTCTCCACCCGCGGCTGCTAGTTCCTCTTCTAAATTTCGGGGTATCAACTCCCCTATTTTCTTTTGGTTCGTTTCTTCCGCCATTACTGACCTCACGTCTCAGCTCAAAATGACTCGATGTCACCCTTCCCACAGACGGCGCCACTTGATGTAACCGAGCTGATCGGCCACCAAGAACCGGGTTAATCTCAGAAGCTTATCTAAGAAAACCCGAATGTATGAAGTATTGCTTTCTCTCTCTCTCTAAAAAATACTGTAATCTCAGAATTATGCTTAGCCTTTGAAGGAAAGCCCCTTCCTCCTTTTATAGAAGAGAGAGTCGCCTACCCTTTAAGATATTTCCCTGATTTTTAGGGAAGATCCCGGATATCCAGGGATTCAGGCTGCGATTTCCCATCCCTGGATATCCGGGATTGAGGAGTATGGGCTTCCAGTCCCCGAATCTTTTGGATTCTGTCAGGTGAGTCGAGATTTACTTTTCCGAGAGTTCAACCTTCATGAGCCCGGCGATTCCCGACTCCGGGTAGGGGTGAGCTCGGTTCGGTTTGGTACGGTTTCTAGCTAAAACCGATACCGAACCGTATCTTATCGGTATCTAGCATTTGAGTACCGAAATGATTCGGTTTTAAATCGGCTCGGTGTGATCGGTTTCGGTGTCGGTTCGGTAGCGGTTCGGTGTCAATGGGCTGATTAAATGGGCCACTTAAGTTGGGCTTGCACCAGGCCCAAATTGAACTACTTGGGCTAAATCAGACAATTGTAAGTTCAAATAGAAGGATTTATACATAATTAATCCACTTCAAAGCTTGAATAAAAATAAAATCAACTTCAATAACATGATAATAACTAAGGATTCAAAAAGTCGATATCGATTAAACAAAAGTCTTGAATTTCCTCCTCAAAGACAGTCCATCAATTCATAACAACTCCGCAAAGAAAAACAAAGTCTGCAGAATAGTCATCTGCTTTATCGGTTGGGTTCGGTTTTTATAGTCGGGTTCCATATCTAAAGCAAATCAACCGCATAATTCGGTTTTCAAAATTTTAAGAACCGTACCATACCAATATCTTATTGGTTCGGTTTTTCGGTTTCGGTTTTTTTGGTATTTTCGGTATTATCAGTTTTTGTCGGTTTTTCTGCTCACCCCTAACTCCGGATATGACTTGGTAGGTCAGCTCATATTATAAAGGGTCACTTAGGTCGGGATACTCTGATCCAAGTCCGTAGGTCGGCCAGGCCTCCGAGGTCGGCACTCTCTTTAGCTGAGGTCATAGGTCAGCGAGGCCTCCGAGGTCGGCATCCTCTTATCCAAGTCCGTAGATCGGCGAGCCCTCTGAGGTCGGAACTCTCTTTAGCCGAGGTCATAGGTCAGCGAGGCCTCCGATGTCGGCAACCTCTTGTCTGAGGACATAGGTCGGACTTCATTAGTCTAGGTCTCCCCTCCTTTACTCAAAGATCGGTACGCCGGTTTATATTGGTCTTCTTTAAACTGGGTTTTTAGGAAGCGTACATTTGTCGTCCTATCACACCCGACACATCCATTCTGCTGCCTTCAATGTATACAGTGAAATAAGGTTCGTCTTGCTAAGTTTCTTGATCTCACCATGTGAATAATTTGGGAAGGCAAGCTCTATTCAAGAGCCGGTGAAACTGAGATTCCAGAGGCTAATTAATTCATTCATTGAAGCTGCTTGATAGCTATTAAGAACATATGTATGTTGGAATATTTTATTCCATACATTCATTAATATAGTTTTGTTCAAGGTTGTTGTATGTTTTAATACCAAGTGGTTTGGTATTTATAGCCATTTTCATTCAACTAGCCGTTAGTCACTTTTGACTGTGTAGCGTGCGCTAGCCTTTCTTCATAGCGTGCGTTATGGCACATTACGTACGTTATAGCTTTCATGTAGCGTGCGTTATCGGAGAGGTACCTCCTAGAAGCGGCTTAACATCCGAGGAGAAGATCTAAATGGTGTTTCAACTTTCCCCAGTCGAAGGTCTTGCTCTAAATCGACCTTACTCTTCGATGGATCTAACTTCATGACTTGGAAGAAGAAAATGTCTATTTTCATCCGAGCTTACGATATCTAATTATGGAAAGTCATATGTCTTGGTCCCAAAATATCAACGAACTCGAACGGAACTCTCATAACTTTTGAAGAGTATGATGATGCGGATTGGAAAAACGACCACTATAATTGTAAAGCCACGCAATTATTATATTGTGCATTAAATCTGGAAGAACACAACCGGATATCCTCGTGTGATAGTGCGAAAGAAATATGGAAAATGCTTGAAGCCACACATGAAGGAACGTCTCAAGTCAAGGAGACGAAAATCAACATGCTTCTTCATGATTACGAGCTATTCCAAATGAACGAAGAAGAATCCATCACAATAATGCTCGACCGATTTTCGGTCATCACAAATGGATTAGCATGTTATGGAAAACCCCTATCGAGTAGTGAGAAAGTAAAGAAGATCCTCCGATCACTACCTCGAGAATGGGATGGTATGGTGACGACTATAATGGAATCTAACGATTTAAACAATCTTGATTTTAGTGCTCTCGTTGGTTCACTTATCAACTACGAGATTGTCCTAAAATCTCGGAATGCCAAACCGAAGCTGAAGGAAAAGTTGATAGACATGGAGGCTAAGATGTCTAGAAAGGAAGAAATCCCGGTTGATGAAAGCGATGAAGAATCGGCATATTATGCCAAGAATATTAATAAGTTCCAAAACTTATTAAACCGGAGAAAGAAAGATATCTCGAGCGGAATGAAGAAATTCGACAACAACTGTCGAGTATGTGGTAAACCAGGCCACTTCGCAAAGAATTTCCGCGCATCCACTTCAAAGAAGGAAGTTTTAATTGTCACGTGGAGTGACGAAGACGAGTACGAAGATTTTATCAATCAAAATAACCTCGCACTCATGGCACGAAGTTCATTCGATAATAGCGACGTCGAAAGTCAAGTAAGTACATCTTCTCATGATGAACTTTTTGAAGCATTCGAATTATTGCATACCGATTATCAAAATACTTTAAGAGAAATCAAATCCCTCCAAGCTAAAAATAAATTATTGGAAAATGAAATTTCCAAAATTCTTGAAAAGGGAAAAATTGTCGAGATCGATCATTCAAAATGTATTGAAATGAAAATATTTTAAAGGATGGTCTCTTGAGAGTTCAAACTGAGCTTAAAAATTTAACAAAGAAATTTTCGTGTGGGAACGAAAAATTTGAACAAATGCTCTCGGTTCAAAAATTTACGTTGAACAAACAGGGTTTAGGATTCAAAATGTATTTGAAAAATGAATCCGTCAATTTCAATATACACCGATGTGAAAAATATTTAAAGATTGGGCATCATATTTCTAATTGTAAAAGCCCACGTCGGACGATAAAAATCAAAAAGATTTGGATTCCAAAAGGAACCGTTATTCCGAACATCGTCCATATATCAAAACAAAAACCAACTCTCGGTTGGATCCCAAAAAATTGATTTTTATCAAATTGATATTTTACTCAGGGGGAGTAATATTTTTTAAAGGAAATATTTTTGTCAGGGGGAGTTATACCCTATCATACATATTTTTATACATCAATTGGTATTTTTATTCGTTTATATTTGACACTTTTTGCTGATAACAAAAAGGGGGAGAGAAATGATATGAATGAGATAAAAGCGTCATGTAAGAATGACGAGAAAAATAAAATGTAAAAATGGGGAGAAACGAAGAAGTTGAAAAATGACAAGGTGGAAACGAAACATTTTGGATTCCAAAAGGAACCGTTATTCCGAACATCGTCCATATATCAAAACAAAAACCAACTCTCGGTTGGATCCCAAAAAATTGATTTTTATCAAATTGATATTTTACTCAGGGGGAGTAATATTTTTTAAAGGAAATATTTTTGTCAGGGGGAGTTATACCCTATCATACATATTTTTATACATCAATTGGTATTTTTATTCGTTTATATTTGACACTTTTTGCTGATAACAAAAAGGGGGAGAGAAATGATATGAATGAGATAAAAGCGTCATGTAAGAATGACGAGAAAAATAAAATGTAAAAATGGGGAGAAACGAAGAAGTTGAAAAATGACAAGGTGGAAACGAAGAAGTTGAAAAATGACAAGGTGGAGTCGAAACGAACAGAAAAAGAAAAAGATGGGAGAACTAACGAAACGATCAAAAAACTTTGATTCGTACAAATATACATATATTTTTATTTTTGCAAGTTTTATCCACTCAAAGGGTGTTGTTTTGTAATCATCAAAAAGAAAGAGATTGTTGAAATATTTTATTCCATACATTCATTAATAGGGTTTTGATGATTAAGTTGCTAAACAAAACAAAACAACAAAGAAGCGAAGCAAAACAACGAAAGAGTCGAAGACGCAAAAAGTAGTCCAAACTGCATAAGATAACGCACGCTATCTGGCAAGAATAGCGTACGCAATCGAAAGGAAATAACGTACGTAACATACTCATCATAACGTACGTAACAAGGACTTACCTGCAGATCAGACAACCTACTTGATGAGGATAGCGCACGCTACAGCTGATGATTAACGCACGCTATCGAAGACACTTAACGTATGTAACACAACAGTGTTAACGTACGTAAAGGAGTTTGAATATGAATTCAAACAGATGAACATTGGAAAGAATATGGTCAAAGTCAGCATATCAAACGGATAGTTTGACAAAATGAAGGCAACGGATATATATGTTAACGCACGCTACGAAGCATGGTTAACGTACGCTACGCAAGGAAGTTAACATACGTAATACGAAGCTATAACGTACGAAAAGAAAAAAACGAAGCTACTGGACTGAAACTGAAAGTCGATAACGTACGCTATATGAAAGCTATAACGTACGTAATGTGCCATAACACACGCTATGAAGAAAGGCTAGCGCACGCTACACAGTCAAAAGAGACTAACGGCTGCTGAATGAAAATGGCTATAAATACCAAACCACTTGGTATTAAAACATACAACAATCTTGAGCAAAACATATATACTTGTTATATCATTGTAATCATCCTAGTTGTTGTACTTGAGCTGGAATTGATCGTGTTTGAGTGATTATACACAAAATCATATAAGAGAGGAAAAAGAAAAGATATGATTGGATTGGGTGTTATTAGGATCAAGGATCCGGCATTGTTAGAATCGCAATCGATATCTACGTGAGGTTTATCTAGTACCAATAGAAAGCTAGAGTGGTTGATTCCTTGTCCAATAGAAAAGGAAAACGGTTTAACTTGGACCGACATAAAGACAAGTGATTGAACGGTTTACTCGGACCGAGAGAAGACGAGCTTGTAACGGTTATCCCTCGACCAATAGAAGAGAGGTGCAGAGGTTTATCTTTAGCCTAAAACAAAAAGATACCGAGAGAGGACGTAGGCATGTTTGGCCGAGCCTCTATAAATCTTGTGTCAATTTATTTTCTGCACTCTTATTTAAATCGCTTCCGCAACGCGAAAGAGTTCTAGAACTCTATCTCTAAACAGCGATACCGACCAATAGTGCTCCAACAATGTCTTTCGAACGTTTGGATCTCTTTCTTCAATCCAGCAAACTCTTGCTCAACCTGTGCACGTGACTGGAAAACAATTGAAAGGAACAATATAAACCAATAATATCTAACTGCATACTATTACAATTTATTACCAAATCTAATTTTGTTCTTAAGGAATCCAACTGTGCATCAAGATCAGAGTTACCAACAACTTCAAGCAGATGCTTCATCCTAAAGAAAGATCAAACATTGAGTTTGGTAAAAAATACAATAAATGCAGGGTATTCAGATAATTCATATTACACTTGAACCAAGTGCCATAAGGTACTTAATGCCGCATAGCAATTATCTAGAAAAATAAGTAAGCGTACATCTTTAGGCAGTGAAAATCCTTCCGAAACAGCAAATATATGAAGAAAACAATAATACTTCTCCCTCATAGACAACTGCTTATACAAAGATGACTGAATCATGTTTCGAATATAATCCAAACCCTGCATGTAACAGTTTGAATTCATAAAGAAAAACCACGTCAAAACCAAATAATACAAAACATTATAACAGCTATAAATCAAAACTTGAGAATAGTTAAAGTGAACTGAACCTCAACTTTTGCAATTTCGATTAACAACATAAGCTAATTGAGCAAATATTTAGCTTCTTAACGAAAACCTAAGAAATTGTGTAAGTGATATGAGACAACAGTTAATTAACTGGGTTATATATCATTTGTGTATTAATTTGCATTATGTAATTGGTGAAGACAATAAAATAGACTATATATAGTCATGAGAAACGTTAGCTTGTAAGCAAATGAAAAGATGGATGAGTAGTTTAATCATTCATTTATTGTTGAAATTCAATTATTGCACACCAAAAGATAGACGTTAAAATCTTATGATAAAGAGATGTGTCTTTCAAAATTCTTCAAACATTGATGGGAAGTAGTATAGATTATTATGACTCCACATTTTATATATTAAAATTATATATTTGATATAATGACATTTAAACTTTAATACTCCACATTAATTAGGAGGACTTAATCTTTATATATACGAGGTATTCGGACCCGTGCGATGCACCGGCTTTATTTTTTGATAAAAAAATTAAACTTTTGCCTATGTCTAAAACTCAACTTTTTAGACAGCCAATACTTCATCGTAAAAGCACATATTAATATTGTAGTTTAGACTTAATTTTTAGTGTCAAAACCCTCTTGTTCGTGTGTTTAATCAAAGAAAAAAAAATTAATTAGTTCATGTATGAGATTATTTTTTGAACACACCGGCTTATACAATAAGTATTAAGTTTTCGAAGTAAATGTAATGATAAATTTTTAATGAAATCCAAAATAGCATTTCATTCAAAATATTTCATGTGATTCAACCATTGTATCATAATCGTATAACTGTATAAGTATTAGTTTTCAGGAAATGATATTTATTCGTGTTCACTTTCTCAATAGGTTTTAACATAACATAAATATAACATTCATGTGATATCATGATAAAACAACACACTAGATTATACATTTTTACTTGCTCTATTATGCGTGATGTTCTATGCGAGATACCACATGTAATAGCATGCTAACTAATATTTGGTGCAATTATATACGTAATTACTTTTGGTAAATACTAAAAGTGACCTTTGTACCATCAAATGAGAATCAATCATGCATGTCTACAAATTTTGTTTTCATGCCATCGTGCAACTACATGAGAGTCGACACACCAGTTAGCTAAAAAAGTTGACATTTTTACCATCACATAAAAACATAAAATGTAGACCTCAAATAAGAAGCTAAAATTTAAACCTCAAATAAAAAGGATCGTGTATCGATCTTGACATTTTAGTTGTCATGTCACTTACAACATCCCAACGCATCTATAGGACAGTCGACAAAGCTCGATTATTGTATTATAACTTAATAGGTTGGTCAAAGTAAATAAAGACACTCACTTAGTAATAATAATAATAAAAATGAAAAAAGCTATTATATAAAAAGTCTTTGGAGTATATAATTCACGTCTTCATTTGTACATCATTCATACGGTCCTACTGATTGTTTAACATTCGTCCCTTGAACACCTTCATGCATGCGAGGCAATCTTCTTCTAGTTTACGACTCAAAAGTTGCGCCATATCGTTCCTTGACGTAAAGTGTTACATTTCTCTGTCAATTCCACATGTTAATAATGTAAAATAGATTGTTAAGGTTCTCACCCTCACATGAAACCAATGGATATTATACGCATATAACTCACCTGAGGCATATAACCGTATGAGAGCATTGGGTCTTGTAGCTTACTGGTGAAGGAATGTTTTATAGTTGGTGTAAGATGCTATATACAACATTCCCCCGTCAACGAATTTCGTACTCACATAGCATCGATGGCTTCTCTGTAGACCTTTTATATAGGCACAAATAGATGAATGTAGAAGCATCTTATTAATGCTTCCGTAAGTTGAAAGGGTGTTATTAATGCTTCGGTAATAATACGAAATGAAGTTGAAAGGATTGTGTAAATTAATTGCTTCGTTAATAATATGAAATAAAGTTGAAAGGAATGTACAAATTAATTAAAAACAGGTTTATTAACTCAACTTTTATATATTAAAATTATGTATTTGGTATAATGACATTTAAACTTTAATACTTCACATTAATTATGAGGACTTAATCTTTATATATATAAGAAAACAGGTTTATTAACTCAACTTTTATATATTAAAATTATGTATTTGGTATAATGACATTTAAATTTTAATACTCCACATTAATTAGGAGGACTTAATCTTTATATATACGAGGCATTCTGAACCGTGCGATGCACATGTTTTGTATGCTATTACAAAATCAAACTCTTATTTGTGTCAAAACTTATTTTTATATAAGATGTATGTTAACGGATCGAAGTATATCAAAATTGTTTGGCTCTCTTTACGCTCTCTTTTCCTGCAGGACAATATTCATGATGTAATCTTAAACAAGCTAACTCAATAGTTTATATTAATGACTTCCGACTTCCATTCTAATTTTTTACCCAAACTAATGGAACTGTAATATAAAAGGTATACACTCAATTTTTTTTAAACCTAACCAAAGAAATAATGATAAACTGTACATTTTGAGATCGAATTGAGAGATTTAATATTATCCATCAGCATTCTTTAAGAGCTAATCCACCTGACACATCCATTCAAGAGCCGTTTAAACCAAAATTACCCGTTTAAATCAATTACCTAATCCACCCGACACATCCATTCTGCTGCCTTCAATGTATACATTGAAATAGGGTTCGTCTTGCTCAGTTTCTTTATCTCACCATGTGAATAATTTGGGAAGGCAAGCTCTATTCAAAAGCCGGTGAAACTGAGATTCCAGAGGCTAATTAATTCATTCATTGAAGCTACTTGATGGCTATTAAGAACAGATGTCTTTCGGACGTTTGGATCTCTTTCTTCAATCCAGCAGACTCTTGCTCAACCTGTGCACGTGATCGAAAAATGTTGTTTAACAATCGGAAGGAACAATATAAACCAACAATACCTAACTGCATACTATTACAATTTATTGCCAAATCTAATTTTGTTCTTAAGAAATCCAACTGTGCATCAAGATCAGAGTTACCAACAACATCAAGCAGATGCTTTATCCTGAAGAAAGATCAAACATTGAGTTTGGTAAAAAAAATACAAATATATACAGGGTATTCAGATAATTCATATTACACTTGAACCAAGTGCCATAAGGAACTCAATGCAGCATAACAATTATCTAGAAAATAAGTAAGCGTACATCTTTAGGCAGTAAAAATCCTTCCGAAACAGCAAATATATGAAGAAAACAATAATACTTCTCCCTCATAGGCACCTGCTTATACAATGATGACTGAATCATGTTTCGAATATAATCCAAACGCTGCATGTAACAGTTTGAATTCATAAATAAAAAACACGTCAAAACCAAATAATACAGAACATTATAACAGCTATAAATCAAAACCCGAGAACATAAGCTAATTAAGCAAATATTTAGCTTCTTAACGAAAATTTAAGCAAATGTGTAAGTGATATGAGACAACAGTTAATTAATCGGGTCATATATCATTTGTGTATTAATTTGCATTATGTAATTGGTGAAGACAACAAAATGGACTATATATAGTCATGAGAAACGTTATCTTGTAAGCAAATGAAAAGATGGATGAGTAGTTTAATCGTTAATTTATTGTTGAAATTCAATTACTGCACACCAAAAGATAGACGTTAAAATCTTATGATAAAGAGACGTGTCTTTCGAAATTCTTCAAACATTGATTGAAAGTAGTATAGATTATTATGACTCCATATTTTATATATTAAAATTATATATTTAGTATAATGATATTTAAACTTTAATACTCCACATTAATTAAGAAGACTGAATCTTTATATATATAAACCAAACATACCCAGTATATCCCGCTCTGAATCTTTATATATATAAGATTATATATATATATATATATATATATATATATATATATATATATATATATATATCAAACCTGCACGTTTGTGAGGATGAAAATAAGACGTTAAATATTAGGCAGAATCTGAAATCCAATCACTTGTCTTGAATCCTGAAATGGGACATTAGGTCTGGGATATAACCTATAGAAATCGAGGAATTGACTCGATTCGGATTCAATAGGATAATTCAATTTGACTATAAAAGATTGAAGAAATCAATATACACACATGTTTCCTATTATTTAGTTAAAAAAAAAAAAATCATCACGCAAAGCCGAAAACCTCATCTCCATAGCCTCGTACTTTCAAAACCCCATAAAAAAAATCCCGTCAAAAAAAAAACATAAACCACCGCCATAGATAAATCCGTCTTTATTCACTACCTATTTTTGGTGCGGGAATTTACGTTGGGTATTATTAGAACACCCTTTTTAGGGTTTCGATTCGTTGTTGTGTGTGGTAGATCTTGTGTGTTCTTAATCGATATATTCAAACCATATATTGGTTGCCGTTCCTAATCGTTAAACTGCTCCCTAATTTTTAGGGTTTAGTTATTTTATATCTGTTGTGTCGGTATTGGCCATTTCTGGCTGGCGTATCGCCGGAAAATTAATAATACAACGCTGCATTTATTTCCCTCCTTCAATCTAACAGTAGTATAGCATATAGCTGACTGTATTGCAGGTCCTCTTGCCGATTTTTCAAGCTGCTCGGAATCCTCTCGAAGGCTTCCTCTTTTCCAAGTCGTCTCGAAGGCTGGTATCATTGTACTTTTCCGTTAAATTTCATTTTATATATATATATCTATTATTTACTGTGCTTTCTCTGCGTTTTCCTGCTTAATTTTTTTTTTTTTTTACATTCTCATTGTATTTTCACTTTTGCTACACACTACCACATTTTATTTATTTTCGTAGTGCGTTTGTTGTTTTGTGTTGGTTGATGTCGCGCCGTCTGCGGGTTGGTAGTTGGAATTTGGGTACCTTGACGGGTAAGCTTTTGGAGCTCGTGGATGTTTTGGGTAAGAGAAGGGTTGATGTGGCTTGTATTGAGGAGACTAGGTGGAAAGGGGCGCAGTCCAGGGAGGCGAACGATTATAAATTGTGGTATTCAGGCCTTGCTAACTCGAGTAATGGTGTGGGTATTCTTTTGTCTAAAGAATTTAAGGACAACGTCGTGGAAGTGAAGAGGTGTAATGATAGGATTATGTCCGTTGCAATGGTGGTCGGGGCGAAGGTGGTTAACGTGGTATGTGCGTATGCCCCTCATGTTGGTTTGGGTGAGCTTGTTAAGGAAGCTTTTTGGGTCAGTTTAGATGAGTTGGTCGAGTGTATTCCGGACGATCAATTTATTGTTTTGGGGGGCGATTTCAATGGGCACATTGGTGAGGGGGTGGATGGTTACCATAGTGCGCATGGGGGTTTCGGCTTCGGAGTTAGGAATGCAGGAGTTCAGCACTGTTGGAGTTTGCCACTGCGCATGAGTTGGTAATTTCTAACTCTGTTTTTCAGAATAAAGCTGAGCACCTCATCACCTTCAGTAGTGGGGGGCACAACACCCAAATTGACTACCTTCTTTTGCGCAGTCATGATGCTAGGGCGTGCGTGGACTGTAAGGTGTTCCGGAGCGAGGCCTGTGCTTCTCAACACCGGCTGCTGGCTATGGATTTATCCATGGGAGGTCGTGTTGTTAGCAGGGCTAGAGAAGCTAGACCTAGGATTCTCTGGAAGGATCTGAAGGGTGAGAAGGCGGCAGTATTCAAGGAGTCTCTGACCCGTGAAGGAGGTTTTTTGCAAGGGGGCGATGCTAACCTTATGTGGACCAGCATGGCCAATGCTATTAGGAGGGTGGGCGAGAAGGTGGTGGGGGTTTCTTCGGGCAGGTCTAGTGGACCTAGGGAGGCTTGGTGGTGGAATGAGGAGGTCCGAAAGAAGGTTAAAGCTAAACAAGCGCTATTTAAGGAGCTTTTGTCGGTTAGTGCTGGGGATGAGAGAATCTTGAAGATTGTAGCGTACAAGGTGGCGAAAAGAGAGGCTAAGAAGGCAGTGGCTAAGGCTAAAGGTGAGGCTTACAAGGAGATGTACAAGCGCCTAGACACCAAAGAATGAGCGAATGCTATTTTTAAACTAGCGAAAGCTAGGGAAATAGGGCGGCGCGACCTGGGTCCCGTTAAGTTTATTAAGGATGATTTGGGCCAAGTTTTAGTGAACGATGTGGCTATTAAGGAGAGGTGGAATAGGTATTTTTTGAACTTTTCAATGAGGCTAAGGGTAGTGACTCGGTGGTGCAAGGAGTTAGTCTATCTTCTGCCCGTTCGTTTAGTTCCTGTGAAAGCATCAGCAAGGAGTAAGTAAAGGGTGCTCTTATGAAAATGGGTAGAGCTAAGGCGGTAGGCCCGGATCAGATCCCTATTGAAGTTTGGCTTTGTCTGGGGGAAGTCGGAGTTCAGTGGCTAGCAGAGCTGTTCAACATCCTCCTCAGAGGTTCTAAGATGCCGACGGAGTGGAGGCATAGTATTGTCGTGCCGTTTTTCAAGAACAAAGGCGATGCTCAGAGTTGTAGTAACTATAGAGGTATTAAACTCCTCAGTCATACTATGAAACTTTGGGAAAGAGTGGTGGAATGCAGGGTTAGAAGAGAAGTTGAGATCTCAGAGAACCAATTTGGCTTCATGCCGGGGAGGTCCACGACTGAGGCCATTCATCTCGTCAGACGCCTTATGGAGAAGTTTAGAGAGCGGCGTAAGGACCTCCATATGGTGTTCATATATCTAGAGAAAGCTTATGATAGCATTCCGCGCGATGTTATTTGGAGGAGCCTAGTAGAGAGGAGGGTGTCGTTGCCGTTCGTTAGGGCGATCCAAGACATGTATTCCCAAGCTAGGACGTGCGTTAGCACCCCAGCTGGTGACACCCAGTATTTTCCGATTGAGATAGGGCTACACCAGAGGTCGGTGCTAAGCCCTCTTCTCTTCGCTCTGATCCTTGACGTCATTTCGCGGAGGATACAAGATGGCGTCCCGTGGTGCATGCTTTTTGCTGACGACATTTTGTTAGTGGCGGAGTCGAGGAGGGAGGTGAACTCGAAGTTGGAGCTGTGGAGGTCTAAGTTAGAATCCCAGGGCTTGCGTGTGAGCCGGTCTAAGACAGAGTATCTCTGGT
This sequence comes from Orobanche coerulescens, assembly GCA_033398695.1. NCBI lineage: Eukaryota > Viridiplantae > Streptophyta > Magnoliopsida > Lamiales > Orobanchaceae > Orobanche > Orobanche coerulescens. The sequence continues at coordinate 129,727,874 of CM065812.1, read as the reverse complement.
GTAACTTTAGTGGTGAGGCCAACGAGGAAGATGTAGAGGTAATGATTGCGGATCAGATCGTTCCCCGTACGGATAAGTTCAAATATTTGGGTTCGATCATTCAAAAGGAATGTGAGTGTGAAGATGATGTCACTCATCGCATCAAGGCGGGGTGGCTAAGGTTGAGAGCAGCGACAGGGGTCCTGTGCGGCAAGAAAGTCCCTCTAAAGTTGAAGGGTAAATTCTATAGAGCGGCAATCCGACCTACAATGTTGTATGGCTCTGAATGTTGGGCGATGAAGAAGTCGCTTGAGAGCAAGTTCGAAGCGGCTGAAATGAGAATGTTACGCTGGTCGTGTGGTCGCACAATGTTAGATAGAATCTCGAATGGGGTCTTCAGGAATGCGCTAGAAGTGACGCCCATTTCAGCGAAAGTTATGGAAGGGATATGAGATGGTTTGGCCACGTCCGCAGGAGGCAGGCATCTGCTCCGGTGAGGAGGGTCGAGAGTTTAGTAGTTGTCGGGGAGAGGAGGAGAGGAAAACCGAGGAGGACGTGGAAGGAGCAGCTGAGATTAGATTTGAAGGCCTTAAACCTTTCCGAGACCATGACTGTTGATAGGTGCGCTTGGAGGCGCCAGATCAGAGTTGTGGATTCTTTAGTTGGGAGCGGTGCTGTAGTTGAGAGCCTCAGGGTTGGGTTGTCTCGGTTAGCTTTGACCTAGAGCATTGCATTTTTTTCATTTATTGTATATTTTATCCTATTGCCTTTTACGTGTCGTGTATTTTTGACAGGGAGCTGTGCGCGGAGTCAACCTCTCTTCTGTTTGAGCAGCATTCATCGGGAGTGATGTAGCTAAATTCCTCTTAGGTAAGTCCCATGTGGATTAAGCCATGGGCTCAGGTATGGTATTGAGTTTTTTTTTGTATCATATGCTTCCCTTTGTATTTTTCACTCAATATGTTGTTGTGCACTAAGCTGAGGGTCTTCACGGAAACAGTCTCCCTACCGTAATAGGTAGGGGCATGGTCTGCGTACATCTTACCTTCCCCAGACCCTGCTCTGAGCGGGATATACTAGGTATATTTGGTTTGGTTTGGTTTGATTTGGTTTGGTTTCATTGAAATGTCATTCGTTTGTTCGCGGTGCAGCGGGGTTTGATTTTTATTTTTTGCTTGCACATTATTTTGTTATTTGGATATTAAGTTAGATTTCTTACTTGTTATTTGAAATTCTGAATTATTGTTTAATTTTGGATTAATCTCTATTTGTAAGTTTTGTAGATTTTTCCTATTTATTTGGAAATTGTGGGAACGGCATGTCAAACCGATCTACCGAGAAGTGAGAAGTCCCAAGACGACACAAATTATCTGAAGAATAAATGAATGGCCGGAATAGATATCATTCTTCACAATGTGTAAAATACATTGTCCATACCACTAAGATATTGTATGCTAAATTATGCACTGTAGAATATTTTTGGATGGAAAATACATTTTACTTGGTTGATTACGCAATTTTCTTTCATCGACATTATGACTAAGCTCCTATGGCATAAGAAAGCTTTTTATGTAGACCACACCACACTAGGCGGCAATGAGAGTAGTCTATGATATTTATATATTAAGTGTAAGACTGCAATTACTCGATATGGGATTAATGGTTCAACACGCTTCCTTACGCATAGTCGGAGTCAAGACTTACATCATGAACTTTTTAACTCGGATGGAGCGGAGCTAAAACATCGTGGGCTGTTGGGTTGCACGTGTAGAGAGCTTGCTTCGGTACCATGTTAAAGTCTGGAGTTCGATCTCAAAACCAATTGGCTATGAGAGGAGTAATCCATGATCTTTATATGTTGAAGAATTAATCTCACATTGGTAATTACCATGGTTTTAAAACGTTAGGCGCCAGACGTTCGGATTGCTAATGCCTAGCGACCAGAGGATTATTCGGGGATTAATCGGACTGGGTAGATTTATTTTTATTATTATTTTAATCATGTTTAGATATAAAAAATCACATACATGTAAAATAATTAAAATAAATTGAAATTTAAACATTTAAACAGATATATAAGTAATTATATATTAAATTTAAAATATTGAAATAGATACCAAGGAGTCCATAATATCCCAATTTTGGAATTTATAGTACTATTAGAACAAAACAAAAAAAGTAAAAAAGTGTAACCGTCTAGGCATCCGCCTACGCCCATGTACCTAGAAAATTTAAAATATTGATATAGGTATAAAGTAATTCATAATATTCATAGTATCTTATATTTCCTTCATATGCCCCGAGCTAGTCAGCATAGACGACCGATTAATCACCCAAATATCCAGTACAAGCGCCTAGGCCATAATTGGAACGGTAGAAGACCTTCTAGGGATTAATCGAAGGATTAATCGATTTAGGCGGGACTTTTTAGAACACTGGTAATTACAACCCATGCACTTAATATATAAAGATCCTGAACTACTCCGTTCATTATGAATTGATTTTGAGATGGAACTCCAAACTTTAACAAAAAGTATTAATTATTTGACATCAATGATCAAGATTGCATCACATGCGAAAGGAAAGAAAGTAAATATGATAAATTAGATTTCAAATTGAGCAGTAGTAAGATAATCACACATATAAATGGTCTCCATTTAAAATATAATAATTTATACTTTTATTATTCATTTTGGATGAAAAATATTAAATTAATTATCTTTATTATCTACAATTTTAGATGTACATTGCATACATAAATATATAAAATAAAATTCATTATTAGATTAGAAGAACACTTTTGCATAAAAAACTGTGTATTCGTATAATAACAACAGTATAATCTATCTCTATAAACAGTATCTAAATGTATAAAGCACTATATGTTCATATGTGTAATGCTTTTTGTGATTTCACATGTTTTTTGAATTAATTTGAAATACTCAACTTTGCTCATTTATTTTTCTCTTATTAAGTTTTAACATACTCCTACTTGGAACTTATTATATTACTACTAGCTTTTCAGTATAATATTATTTTAAACTTATAAAAAATGCTATTTTGTATTTAACATACTGCTACTTTGAGCAGTGCTTTTTACTGTCTATCAGACAGCCCCAAAAATAGGGCCTATATTTTTCAAAACTTTGGGGCTCTAAGTGTGCGTTTGGGTATTTTGATTGTGATGAAGACTTTTTTTGGGCAACGCTTATTGGGTAGTATTATCTTGAATGACCGTATCTTACAGGTTTATGTCTGCGATCGTTAAATATTGTTTATGCTCCAATTTTTTTTATATTTTTTATTTTTTATTTTTTTGAATTAAGGGCCTATATTTTTCTTATTTAGTATAATAATATGTATTTATTTTATTTATGACAAAAAAAATCAATATAATTTTTTGTGCTTCAATTTATAAGAACGGGGCCTCCGAAATATTTAAGACGGCCCTTACTTTGAATATACTCTATGTGTTCAAGACACTGCGACTTTGAATTTATTATCCTACAATTATGAACTAGTTACACACCACTAAAGATTATTATTTACTTTCAAACCATTATAACCATTTTCAGTGTTATTATTTTTCGTGTGTAATGCTATTTTTTATATTAATGCATTTTATGATTTTATATTATTTGAGTTGATTTGACAATCAAATACTTAATTTGCTAACTCTACCGCTAATTTGAATTTAACACTCTCATTATAATACATGTATGGTGCTAATAATAGGCCCCGGTTATTTATTTTTGTAAATAATTCTTTATTTAATATTTGTAGATATAAAATGTGCATCTCCACCTTATTCCTACTACATGCCATAGGGGTGGAAATATGGTTGCGTGCCCGATTAAAAAATTCCCCCTCCCCCCTTTTTTTTTTTCCTTTGGTTTTTTTCTTTTGCGTGCCCGATTAAAAAATCCCCCCCCCTTTTTTTTTTTTCTTTTGGTTTTTTTCTTTTTTTTATGCATTGCGTGCCCGATTAAAAAATTCCCCCCACCCCCTTTTTTTTTTCCCTTTGGTTTTTTTCTTTTTTTATATCCTATTCACCTCCGGTCGTGTTTTTTTTTACTTTTTTTTTTTTTTTTTATATATTATATAAAAATTTCCCCCCACCCTTTATTTTTTCTTTGGTTTTTTTCTTTCTTTATATTCTATGCACCTCCGGTCGGTTTTTTTTACTTTTTTTTTCTTTTTTTCTTTTTTTTATATATTCTCTCTATATAGAAAATTGAGCATATGATTAAATATTGTGATGTGCTCTGTACTATGGGAGAAGCCATAGGGTTTCGGGCTTGACTAAATAAATGTAGTGTAGGTAGTGAATAATATATAAAGGAGTAAATAGAGTAACTTTTTGTTACATTAAAAAATAACAACTTTTTACATGTGTTGTGTGTTACTATTTTGACCTGAATAATATTTTACTTACAAACAAGTAACCAGATATATAAATAAGAAAAAACTACTTTAATAGGAAACATTAAAATTTAAATTACTTTGCAAGACATTGTTCTATTTTGAGTAGTAAAATATTTCTCTCTATTAGAAAAGTAACACTCTGAAACACTTCCAAAATTTAACACGTAATCAACAAAGAACTATTATATGTACATGTATATTAAGTAGAAAATCAAAAATATCTATTTTGTCAACTTATTCTCTCTAAATACTATAGGAGGAAATAGGTTTAGTGCATAGATAAAAAATTCATTTCGCCATTAAATATAGTTTATCATTTAAAGAAAAGGAGGGCGCGCGTAGTAGTTTGATGTACCCTAATAAAAGAAAAGCTTATTAATTAAAAAACGAAAAAAGGGCGGTTGCATAAATACCTAGCCCCACCTAGCGAAGAGCCAATATTAAAAAAAATATTAAAAAAAAAATAATAATAAAATAAAACAAATAAATAAGAAATTACAAAACAATCATTGAACTTTTTAATATTTAAGATTTTTTTATATAACAAACTTTATTTCCCAAATATATAATAAATACCTAGCGAAGAGCCAATATATAAAAAAAATAATGAGAAAAAGGTCTTTCGATAACGAACAAAACAAGCTCAATCTTGATATGGTTTTGACGTACGTATAATTTCATAAAAAGTGTTGAAATTAACCCCACCGCTATACAATGGTGCCCGACCAAATATGATAACTACAAATATAGCTTGACACAATATTTATTGCAAACAAATACAACACGTGTCGTTAAAAAACATACCATGATCTCACAACGAAAAGCCCTTTCCAAACATTATTTGTAAATGATTATTACAAAAATTTCTCGAAAATTCCCGCTGCAACGCAGCGGGCGCCTTCATACTTGTATATCATGAAAAGACGATTATATAATATATATTTTTTCAACGTGAAATCTCTTTTCATATTCCATTCTACGATGCTAACTCTTAGACTGTATTTATTTTATTTTATTTGGTCAACTTTCGATTTAATGAAAATCAATTTTGAATAAAATAAAATAGTGAAATACTATATTTATCTCATCTCTATGTAAGCTAAATCACATATATTATTTAATTCTCACAAATGGCCATCACTATTGATTGAAATTATAGTTAATATTCTAACTTAATCAATTTCCAACAATCTAACGGAAATGGGAGTGGGTTGAGGGAGTAAATTTGAGGTTCACCTTAGTGTTGATCTATATAATATTAATTTAAACACATTAAAGGAATACAAATATATACAATTTATACAAACGAGGCATTCGGACCCGAGCGATGCACCGGTCTGAATTTTCGATAAAAAATTGAATTTTTGTAGCTAAGTTTGGTAGCTTATCTAACAACGTTTTCGTATTAGCTCATTGGCTAACAACATTTACAAACAGGTTTGGCTAAAAATATTGAAGTTAAATTAACCTATTGGAATTTCATGAAGTTAAAAGTATACGATTATTTTGGTGAAACATGACTTAAAGCATTAATTACTCTTATTGTTTAATAGATCAATTTTGAAATTGTTACGTTCGTGGGCAGAATTAAAGAGTTATATATACTGTTTTGGTCAAAATATAATATTTAATGGTAAGGAACTAAAACTGCAAGTATATCTTTAGCTATTAAATAAAGTAACTTTCAATTGTTATTTAGACAAAAGAAAAGCAAGGAGAACAAAAAAAATATATAGTGACTACGTTAAAGTTGTCTAACCATTAACAATTATTGAAAACATAAAGATTGCAATAAGTTATTCAAACTATATGAAATATGTCATTTCATTTCAAACCATATGAGAACATATTTAAGTTTTGGCTTGGTATTGGGAATATTTGCATAAGCTTTTGCTTAATGGTACATGCATTTTCTGAGACCCCAACAAAAAAGATGAAGCTTGCTAGCTTATCTCAATTCAAAAGAGAAAGTCACTGAACCATTTTAAATAAGCTTTTCAAAACACATCAAATATCTGGATAGTCTTTTTAAAGCATCGATACTTTACTCTAATCGATCAAGAAAAAACGTATTGCATGCATTTTCAAAAACTCCCAACAAAAGAGACTAAGTTTGATAGCTTATCTCACCTCAACAGAAAAACTTGTTAAGCCATTGTAGCTAAGTTTATCAAAATACATAGAAATATCTTATTATCCTTTTTAAAGCATCGACGTCTTACCCTAATCGATCAAGAAAAAGGTATGCACTTCATCGTGATGTGTTGGCACAACACTTGAATTTTTTGACGTGTGAAGATGCAGTGTTGTTTGTATGTTGTGTTTGGTGAAGGTAATGAAAGTTCCTTACTTATAGTCATCAAGAAACATGGGTTGAAACTTTTTACATTGGAGATTTATTGAAGTAATTATTTGTAAGCAAATGAAAGGACATAAAAGCTTCTACGTTTTGATAGAGATGATGTCTAAAAGTCTAATTTATTATTGATTTAGTGCACAAATTATTGCCTTGCATTTAGCTGATTTAAAACATTTGGGATGATATGAGCAAGTATGAGGTACTCACATTTGTTCGGCTTTAAGACTCCACATTAATTATAAGGACTGAATCATTTAGACTCGTGCGTTGCACCAATTTTTTTTCCCAATAAACTATTGAACTCTTGCTTATGTATTAAACTTAAATTTTTTAATTTATTGTTATAATTTACAAATGGGTTCGAGCAAAAATCTTGTACTTTTTTCTTTATTTACTAATGTTGAATCTTTAGTGTCTTGGGCTTCTTTTTATTTACTAATGTGAAATTCTATACCTTCAAGGAATAATTTGATCCTTGCGACACACCGATTTTGTTTTTCGCTAAAAAATTGAACTTTTACTTATGTCTAAAACTCAACTTTTTTATATTAATGACTCAAGTTGCTATATTATTTTTTGAAATACGCTTTACATCATTTTTCAAAAAAACATGTGACATTTTCTTTCGTTGATTTGACTACATCTCAAGCAAAAAAAATATTTTTTTACCCTCTCATGAGAATAACAAATTCGGTACGCATGTATCTTTCCCGAACATCATTAAAATATTACTTGCATCGTATTATCACTTTTAATAGAGCGTCAATCCCTTCCTCTAATATCCGAGGAAATCATAGATGTTTTTTCGGTAATTTTATTACGTATTAGGTTTTTACCCAAATGAAAGTGGTCTATTTATACATTATAATGTATAAAACGTTTCTAGATGATATGTATAGACCCCTTTGTTGTTACCCAAAATATTATACGAAAGGGATTGCTGGATATGGCTATGGGTGAGTAACAAACAAATGCGAGAGCACGTCCGAGGGAATGTAAATAATGCAAGATTTGCCGGGTTTGTTAGGCCCGGGCTTGAATGCTCTCGCGAGATATTATTAATACAAATACGTTGGAGTACATATATTAACGTAAGAGTACAATTACAATGAGTGTAAAGACCGTAGTTATCTAGCTCTTGAGTGCTGCTCTGTGAGTTCTTGAACTGTAGGGAGTTCTCGTTTCTGCCGACCGTCTTTTGGTTAAGAGGTTCTGAGAGAGAAATCCTAGATAGAGTCCAGAGAAAAGCCGAGCGAAAAAGCCGAGAGAAAAAGCTGAGAGGTTTCCAAGTGCAGGAAGCCTTCTATTTATAGGAGAGAAGGTAGCTGGGATGTCTTGATCCCAAGCGGGCGATCGCCTTTCTTATATATAATAAGCGGGCGATCGTCTCAGCACATGGGTTAGTCTCCTTAAAGTCTGCAGCAGCTGCTGGCAGCCGGATGTGCGAACCAATGAGAGGGCAACACGCGTCTTAAGTCGCTGTCTTGGAAGGTCCCTCCTAGGACCTTTCGGCGGGTCTGTCGGTAGGTGAGGCAGTCCTTGTCGTTGACAGCTGTTGATGAGATGGAGTCAAAGGCGTTTTCCTACGGTGCCTTTTTCAGATCTGCACGTGGGCCTCTATCCCGAGATTCAGTCTTCGCTGACTTGACGGATGTTGGCTTTACACGTGGCATGAGGCGGTCGTCCTTGGCCGGGCACCAGAGTCGATCGCCAGGTGCCAAGAGACGATTATCCTGGATGTCGATCGCTCGGCACTTGGACTTGGTCTAGGATCTCCGTTTGGTAGGTGTGCCGTAGTTCATTTGACGCTGACTCGGTCGCTCGGCCCTTACGCCGATCGCCGTTGACATGTGTTAATCGCGACACAACAATTACCCCCCAGCTCACTCCGATGCTGAAGGCATTGGGTGAGGTGGTGTTACCGGCGATCGTTTGAATTACAGACGAGCTACTCAACTCTTTTATGGACCAGACGATCGTTTTCTTGAGCGGACTGATTCTTGGTTCAGCTCTTTGCGGTCTTCAATTTTGCATATTCCTCGAGGAAGACCGATCATCTCGGTCTTGAGGAACCGTGCACGGTCGCGGAGTTCTATGGACTGACCTCCGCAACCATGTCTTGTGCGCGAGCGACATTCCACCTGTAGGTTTGTCTCGCGACTCACTTTATTGTGAGGGTCCTCCGTAGGCTGCGCCCGCCTCGTATTTAAACGAAGGGAGAGCGGTCTCGGTCTGGAGGAGACCTTGCACGGGGCATCGTTAGATTAATCGACTCCACGACCGCGGCATGCTAGCACTTTTCTACCTCGGATCGTCATGTTAGATGGCGATCCGCGACGATATACGTTGTGACGGGGGTAGGGACGCGTCGCATTATCCGGGCCCATCATGTTAGATGATGGACCTTTGAGGGCGGGCGAGCGTGTCCACAGATCTATTTGGAGGGTCCTTTGGCTACGCCCGCCTCGTACTTAAACGAGGGGCGAGCGATCGCAGCCTAAAGGAACCTTGCATGGACGAAGCTGCCGGTTACATCGACCTCCAGGACCATGGCTGCACTCTTCTACCTCGGATCGTCACGTTAGATGGCGATCCTCAACGGTATACGTTGTGCTTGTAATGCCCGGATAAAAGATGTATTTTACCTTGTACTCGACCTTGTATTATTTCGACTTCATGATGTTATAAATCATAGACTGGTTTTCCGTATTTCGTGTCCTTATGTTTTTGGTATCTACAGTATTCTGCATGCATGTTTCTGCACGTGTTAACGTACGTTATCATACGGTCATAACGTACGCTAAGACTGCAGTATTACGTACGTTATCTTAAGTGTTTAACGTACGTAAGCTAAGTCAACTTGGGATCGGATAAGGGTCGGCGTGTGGGGGCCGAGGAAGGGGCCGGGGAAGATCCGTGTGATTTCCGAATGAACCTGGACATAGGTGTTACGTACGCTATGGTGCATGATTAACGTACGCTAAGGACATGGATATTACGTACGTAAAACCCTTGCGATTACGTACGTAAGGAAATGGCGAAATCAGGCCAGTGAGTTACGGTGGGGCGACTACGTACGCTATAGTTAGAGTATAACGTACGTTAAGCTTATTACGTACGTAAGGTTTATTGCATAACGTACGTAATGTCCAGAATTCTATTTATAGACTTCGACCCTATTTCATTTTTCACCTTTCCTTTGGCCGATTTTTCGTGTTCTGGAGATCTTTCATCACCTCTTATCCTCCCTATCATCTTTTGGGACGATTCTTGGGAAGCATAGGCTTGTAGATTGGTGTTCAAAACTTCCAGTGGTTGAGTTTGTTCAAGTTCTTCCTTGTTCATCCATTTGTTGAGGTATGTGATCCTTCACCAACTAATTTTAGCATGACCTTAGTAATGTTTAGGACCTGTTTTGAGTAGACCAAACCAGTTTTCTTTTGAGGAGCCTTTCATCCTGGTTTATAAGATTGAATTCAATTATTTTCGATTCCTCTTGATTGTAGTAATCGTTTAGCAACCTCTAATGATTAGACCATTGATTAGTGTATCTTGATATTTATAAACCGAATCATATCTAGTTTTCGAAGATTATCTTAGTTCAGGAGAATGTTTTGATCGAACATTTCGGTGTAGAATTAATGGATTGAACTTAAGGATTAATTCGTAGAAGGAGATGATATTGAAACTAGTCTTTTCGATGATTCATCGAAGTTCGGATATCTTTCTATTATAAAACATGATTAGAATCCTCCTAGGATGAATTCCATATTATGTAGTAACAATCAACCGAAGGAATTGTGTTAGGACAGAATAGTCCATCGCCATGATAGATGCATCATGCCTTCTTATGATTCATTTGATGATTTCAACGATTATCCGGAATTGTGGGTCATACCGACATTATTGTTCAATGAAGGTTTGCATTCCGGTGAGCCGACCGAGTGAGAGTTCTCCGAACGGATTGAAGACTGTTGAAAGTAGAAATTCTTGTCGCCTTTGTCGAGGCAAGTATCGTATTTGAAAGTCTGTAAACAATTGATGAATTTGATCATGCATATGGCTTATTCGTATTGTTGATATGAGATTATCATTACAATTGCTATCGATTTAACGTACGTTCATATTGATGAATATGTCGATTTTCTTGCATATGTATATGCATAGTTGTGTTTATGTATAAGTTGGGATGATCCGATGGGATCAAGCGATCTATCTTTGAGGCGGCCGGATCGAATGTCCACCTCGTGTTGATCCGACGGATCATCTTGGGATCTAGGTGAGGCCCGGATCATTGGACGGGTTTTCCACCTCGTGTTGGTCCGACGATCATCTTGGGATCTATCTTTGAGGCGCTGGATCGTTGGAATACCCATGTTGTGATGATTGAATCTCGTGGATTCGTATTGGTGGATTCCGGTAGCGGAAGTCCATATTGTGTATGATTTTATGCATTGTCGTTGCATATTGTGTGTTCCGATACTTGTACTAGCATTGTTTTGCTAACCCCTTCGGGGGTGGACATTTGTTTTGATGTTCAGGTAGCCGAGGAGCGGGGAAGCAGCCACAGTACCATCATGACGATGAAGTTGCTCAGTGATGTTAGTCGTTTTGTCGTCTTTGTGATTTGTCTTCTTGGTCCTTTTTCATTACTCGAGTACGCGTGTTCTTTTTAAAAATTCATTTCGATGTGGTTGTAATATAACTGTTGGAATTAATTTGCTATTTGGATTTCGGTGATATTATTGGTTTACATTTACATTTCTTTTAATCAGCCTTGTAAATCCTTACTAAAAGGAATTTACGGCGCTGTAATTATTCCGATTATTTCGGGGTGTTACAGAATATGGTATCAGAGCTAAGATTCATGGATATCTTGGCAGTCGGGTTAGTTGGGTCTATTTACGTCATTTGATTTTTGGTCGTTTGTAACATCACTGCTGAGCCAGCATCGTCGTGTGGACCGTGGTTGTAAGTTTCCTAATCTCGAATACTACCGTTTTATTTAATTCATGTCTTGTAATCATTGACGGATGTATCTTTAGAAAGTTTGCCATGGATATTGAGTATTTATGTTTACAGTATGTTGAGAGGAGGTCGTGGACGCGGACGCGGTCGTGGACGCGGACGTGGAAATGCGAGGCAAGAAGAGTCGGTATCTACCCCAGAGATAACCGCTAGTCGAACGGATTCCCATTCCGGGGACAGCAGGATCGGCAAATAATGATGCAGATCCTAACATGCCAGGAGTGCTTGAGTGGTTGCTCGAGATAAACCGGTTGCTCAAGTTGTTGATCGCATGCGACGGCGATGGGGCGACAACATAACATGGATAATCGGGAGATAAATGGCTTACGGAGGTGATCAAATTGCATCCTCCGAAATTTGTGATTCTGTGAGACGCTTTCTTGGGATCACCGGCTGAAAGAATTAGAGAAGATTTTGCGGGGATTAAGCGTCCCAACGAAAGGAAGGTTCCGATCGCCCGGTATCTTCTCGACAGGGAAGCTTTCGGCGGTGGGAGGCCATTCGACCGGAGGAGCACAATGTTGGACGGAATTCAAATTGATGATGGAAGCGCTTGATTGTCTCGCCCGATTAGAGAGGCCCGAGTCAGGAGTTTTCTCACCACAAAATTCGGAGGCATACGCGTGACGTGATTAAGACTTTTAATCACCGGTTGACTTATGTGCGCCACTTGGTCGGGACCGAGGCAGAGAGGATTTTTCATTTTGACATGCGGATGAAGCCGGAGATTCAACAATATATGTCCGGATTTGAATGCACCACCTACTGCGATGCTCGGGACAAGGCGTTGGCCTATGATATGAAAGAGGCGCGGTCGAGAAGTCAACGAAGCAAAGAAGCGAAAGTGTCCGGTAACTTCTCGTAAAACAAGAATGGTGGGCCCCATGGCTGGTCTTCATTTTATTCATCTAGGAAACCTCCACATCCTTCTCGAGGTGGCAAGAAGTTCCGGACAACATCGGTAGTTTCGGACGCATCAAAGAAATGCTATAATTGTGGTCGAGCAGGCATGTTCGACGTGATTGCCCGCGTCTTACGCTGACTTGTTTCGATTGTGGGCAAGAAGGGCACCGTGCGGCCTTACGTGGAGCTGCGAATAGATCTTATGGCACTCGTCTGGCGCCCGGCAAGAAGGAGGTGAGTGTGAACCAGACACGCAGAGTGGGTTTTGACGAGAATGTTGGGAAGAGAGAAACATCCATCTTTGGGTCCGTTCCTCCGCGCCTATACGAGATGAGGAGGTCCGACGATCGTAACACCGCCGTTGCATCGTGCGATTCAGATCCTTTTGCAACCAGTTAGTGTCTTATTCGATTCAGGAGCTACACATTCTTTCATATCATTAAACTGTGTTAATCGTTTGAAAATCTCGTGCTTATTTGATTGTGAACCGTATGTTGTGGGTTTGCCGAGCGGAGAGAGAATTGTGGGAACCCTAGAAACTAGAGATTTTCCAGTGCCTATAGGAGGGATAGATTGGCCATCAAATCTTATTGTAGTCGACATCCATGGTGACGATTTAATTCTCGGAGACGATTAGCTCAACCGTTATGGAGCTATTTTGAATTACCGAAAACGAGTCATCTCTATCATTGCCGATGACGGATCTGAACATTTATTCAAAGGATGGAGACCAGGAAGCTCGGGAAAATTGATCAAAGCTATGAAGGCAGTGAAATTACTGAAGCAGGGTTGTCACGGATTATGGTGCTATGCCATGAAGAAAGAAGAAGGAGTAGAGCTCTCATCTATTCCAGTTGTGAACGAATTCTCAGATGTATTCCCTGACGAACTACCTGGGCTACCTCCGCAGAGAGAAGTAGAGTTTAACATAGAATTAGAGCCAGGAGCCACTCCTATTTCCAGAGCACCATACCGCATGGCGCCAACCGAGATGTATGAACTAAAGAAGCAACTGGAGGAATTATTACAGAAGGGTTACATTCAACCTAGTGTTTCTCCTTGGGGAGCACCCGTTCTCTTTGTCCGGAAGAAAGATGGATCCCTCCGATTATGTATTGACTACAGGGAGCTAAACAAAGTGACGATCAAGAACAAGTATCCTATACCTCGGATCGACGACTTGTTTGATCAACTACAGGGGGCTAGAGTATTCTCTAAGATTGACTTGCGATCCGGATATCATCAGCTGAGGATTAAGAAATCGGATATACCGAAATCTGCTTTCAGATCTCGGTACGGGCATTATGAATTTGTAGTGATGTCATTCGGACTTACCAATGCTCCTGCGGTATTTATGCAATTGATGAATTGGGTATTCTTAGAATACTTAGATAAGTTCGTGGTCGTTTTCATTGATGACATCTTGATCTATTCGAAAGACCCCGAGGAACATGCTGAGCATTTGCGTATTGTTCTGAGCACCTTGAGAAATGAACAGTTATATGCGAAACTTTCTAAATGTGAGTTACGGCTTAAGGAAGTGACTTTCCTTGGGCATGTGATATCATCGACGGAGTTCAAGTAGATCCGAAGAAAGTCGAGGCAATCTTGGAGTGGGAATCTCGAATAATGTGAAAGAGGTCAGGAGTTTCTTAGGACTTCTTGGATATTATCGCCGTTTCGTAGAAGGATTTTCCAAAATTGCTCGTCCACTCACCCGGCTATTACGAGAAAACTCATAAGTTTGAGTGGAATGAGAAATGCCAGCTAGTTTTGATGATCTCAAGAGCGGCGACGACGGCGCCTATACTAGCGTTACAGATGGAACCGATGGATTCATGGTATATAGCGATGCTTCAAATCGAGTGCAGGATGTGTGTTGATGCAAAAGGGTAAGGTGATCGCCTATGCTTCTCGGCAAATGAAACCGTATGAATTTAATTACCCGACTCATGATTTGGAGCTAGCAAATGTGGTCTTTGCTCAAAATTTGGCGACATTACTTGTACGGCACTCGTTGTCGATCTTTACCGATCACAAGAGCCTTAAATATATTTTCATCGAAGGAATTAAATATGAGGCGAGAAGGTGGTGGAATTGATCAAGGATTACGATTTGGAAATCCTTTATCATCCGAGCAAAGCAAACGTGGTAGGCGATGCAGCCGAAAACCTATTTCTATTCGAGTGTTGGAAGCACTTACATCCCGCACCAACTTGCAACGAGCTAATTCGTGAAGGAATTGAAGTGTGGTCGCAAGGAGTCCAGGACAATTGTGTGTGATGGAACTAACTTCGTCGTTGGTTGAAGAAGTCAAATCTAAGCGATTGGGTGACTCTCGATTCTTCGATTGTGCGGCGAAGTAAAGAAAGGAAAAGCCCGTGATTCGTGGTACAAGATGATGGAATTTCGAGATTTCAGAATCGACTTTGCGTTCCGATCTTGATGATTTGAGACGGACAATTTTGAAGGAAGCTCATAGCGCGCCTTATTCTATTCACCGGGAGCGGTAAGATGTATAAGGATCTAAAACAAAACTTACGGTGGGGAATATGAAAAAGGACGTGGCAGTATGTTTCAAAGTGTTTGACTTGTCGGAGTTAAGATTGAACATCGGCGACCTGCCGAATGTTAAAGCCGCTTAGATTCCTGAGTGGAAGTGGGAGGATATCTCGATGGATTTCATCACCAATATGCCTAGGACCAAGACAGGAATGAACATGATTTGGGTTATAGTTGATCGACTAACCAAGTCGGCTCATTTCCTAGGAATTAAAGACACGTGGGGACCCGAGAGATTGGCGCGAGTATTTATTGCGGAGATAGTCAGGTTGCATGGAACACCGAAGACCATTATTTCGGATCGAGATGGTCGCTTCGTGTCGCACTTCTGGAGGGCAGTTCACAGGGCTTTGGGGACCGAGCTAAACTTTAGCACGGCTTATCATCCTCAGACGGACGGTCAGTCCGAAAGGACTATTCAGACAGTAGAAGACATGCTTAGAGCTTGTGCTTTAGATTGGTCGACTGACTGGGAAGTTCACTTGCCGTTGATTGAATTCACGTATAACAATAGTTGGCATGCTTCTATTAAGATGGCACCATTCGAAGCTTTGTACGGAAGGAGATGTCGATCACCCCTGTGCTGGGATGATTCTTCAGACTTGATTGGAACGGAACCGGAATTGATAGTCCAGACTCAAGAGAAGATAGCTTTGATTCGAGAAAGACTATTGACTGCCCAGAGTCGACAGAAGTCTTATGCAGATGTACGTCGTCGCCCTCTAGAGTTCGACATTGGGGACCACGTACTATTGAAGGTGTCTCCTACACGAAGGATTTTCCGTTTTGGGAGGAAGGGCAAACTAAGTCCGAGATATATCGGACCATTTGAGATCCTCGAGAGAGTTGGGGATTTAGCATACAGGTTGGCCTTACCGCCATCGCTGAGTCACGTTCACAGTGTGTTTCACGTGTCCCAATTACGGAAATATGTGCCAGATCCCAATCATGTTATTGATTTCGACGAGATTGAGATAGCTAATGACGGCACTTTCGAAGAGCGACCAATCAAGATACTCGAGAGACGAGTCAAGCAGTTGAGGAATAAACCGATCTCCCTGGTAAAAATTCAGTGGTCTCGACATGGAGTCGAAGAAGCCACTTGGGAGACAGAGGAGAGTATGAAGTCGAGATACCCGGAATTGTTTTCGTTTTAAGTTTCGGGCTGAAACTTCTTTTTAGAGGGGTAGTATGTAATGCCCGGATAAAAGATGTATTTTACCTTGTACTCGACCTTGTATTATTTCGACTTCATGATGTTATAAATCATAGACTGGTTTTCCGTATTTCGTGTCCTTATGTTTTTGGTATCTACAGTATTCTGCATGCATGTTTCTGCACGTGTTAACGTACGTTATCATACGGTCATAACGTACGCTAAGACTGCAGTATTACGTACGTTATCTTAAGTGGTTAACGTACGTAAGCTAAGTCAACTTGGGATCGGATAAGGGTCGGCGTGTGGGGGCCGAGGAAGGGGCCGGGGAAGATCCGTGTGATTTTCGAATGAACCTGGACATAGGTGTTACGTACGCTATGGTGCATGATTAACGTACGCTAAGGACATGGATATTACGTACGTAAAACCCTTGCGATTACGTACGTAAGGAAATGGCGAAATCAGGCGGTGAGTTACGGTCGGACGACTAAATGCGCTATAGTTAGAGTATAACGTCGTTAAGCTTATTACGTCGTAAGGTTTATTGCATAACGTCGTAATGTCAGAATTCTATTTATAGACTTGACCCTATTTCATTTTCACCTTTCCTTTGGCGATTTTTCGTGTTCTGGAGATCTTTCATCACCTCTTATCCTCCCTATCATCTTTTGGGACGATTCTTGGGAAGCATAGGCTTGTAGATTGGTGTTCAAAACTTCCAGTGGTTGAGTTTGTTCAAGTTCTTCCTTGTTCATCCATTTGTTGAGGTATGTGATCCTTCACCAACTAATTTTAGCATGACCTTAGTAATGTTTAGGACCTGTTTTGAGTAGACCAAACCAGTTTTCTTTTGAGGAGCCTTTCATCCTGGTTTATAAGATTGAATTCAATTATTTTCGATTCCTATTGATTGTAGTAATCGTTTAGAAACCTCTAATGATTAGACCATTGATTAGTGTATCTTGATATTTATAAACCGAATCATATCTACTTTTCGAAGATTATCTTAGTTCAGGAGAATGTTTTGATCGAACATTTCGGTGTAGAATTAATGGATTGAACTTAAGGATTAATTCGTAGAAGGAGATGATATTGAAACTAGTCTTTTCGATGATTCATCGAAGTTCGGATATCTTGCTATTATAAAACATGATTAGAATCCTCCTAGGATGAATTCCATATTATGTAGTAACAATCAACCGAAGGAATTGTGTTAGGACAGAATAGTCCATCGCCATGATAGATGCATCATGCCTTCTTATGATTCATTTGATGATTTCAACGATTATCCGTAATTGTGGGTCATACCGACATTATTGTTCAATGAAGGTTTGCATTAGGTGAGCCGACCAGTGAGAGTTCTCGAACGGATTGAAAGCTGTTGAAAGTAGAAATTCTTGTCGCCTTTGTCGAGGCAAGTATCGTATTTGAAAGTCCAAACAATTGATGAATTTGATCATTCATATGGTTTATTCGTTTTGTTGATATGAGATTTTCTTTACAATTGCTATCGTTTTTTCGTTGGTTCATATTGATGAATATGTCGATTTTCTTGCATATGTATATGCATAGTTGAGTTTATGTAAAAGTTGGGATGATCCGATGGGATCAAGCGATCTATGCTGAGGGCGCTGGATCGAATGTCCACCTCGTGTTGATCGGCGGGATCATCTTGGGATCTAGGCCGAGGCGCTGGATCATTGGGACGGGTTTTCCACCTCGTGTTGGTCCGGGATCATCTTGGGATCTATCTTGAGGCGCTGGATCGTTGGAATACCCATGTTGTGATGATTGAATCTCGTGGATTCGTATTGGTGGATTCCGGTAGCGGAAGTCCATATTGTGTATGATTTTATGCATTGTCGTTGCATATTGTGTGTTCCGATACTTGTACTAGCATTGTTTTGCTAACCCCTTCGGGGGTGGACATTTGTTTTGATGTTCAGGTAGCCGAGGAGCGGGGAAGCAGCCACAGTACCATCATGACGATGAAGTTGCTCAGTGATGTTAGTCGTTTTGTCGTCTTTGTGATTTGTCTTCTTGGTCCTTTTTCAGTACTCGAGTACGCGTGTTCTTTTTAAAAATTCATTTCGATGTGGTTGTAATATAACTGTTTGAATTAATTTGCTATTTGGATTTCGGTGATATTATTGGTTTACATTTACATTTCTTTTAATCAGCCTTGTGAATCCTTACTAAAAGGAATTTACGGCGCTGTAATTATTCCGATTATTTCGGGGTGTTACAGTGCTGAGGGAGGCGATCTCGTGCCTAGGTCCATCATGTTTGCTGATGAACTTTAGAGGGCGAGCGAGCCCTCCATTTTTGGAGATGTTGCTTGGGCAGTAGCCTTTCGTTTGACATGATGGAAACTGGGGAAAGACCTCCGAAGTTTCCACCTCTTGATTGAAGCATAAAGATATGGCCGCCAGGGTCGATCGAGGGGATCGACTAGTACAAGTCTTCCGGCTCGCCGTGCTTGATTCTGGCGATCGGGTTGAAAGATTGATGATCGTCGTCCGGTCGCCGATCGCGACCCTTGATACTTTTCGCCCAGGGCTCCGGCTAATTGACTAGACTGTCCAGCTTGTCCTCCTCGAACAATCTCCAGAGTTGTCTGAGGAGGTCGCGTCATTGATCGGTGTTGTGGCCGGGACTCTTATGATAAGCTCAAAATTTGTTGCGATCCAGATGACCGTTGTCCCTTATCGCCTTCGGCTTGCTTAGCCGCTCGCGCCCCTGGATGGCGTAAAAAGTATAGGCCGAAGATAGATTGAGGTTGTGGCGAAGATGGGCTTCCACATCCTCGAAGGCCCTGAAATCACCCGGTGGTTTGGCGGACGCCTTGTTGGACTTGGCAATCGCCGTCTCTGCCCCCTCGTCTTGGCGAAGGGTGAGCAACCTCCGTCTGGCCAAAAAGTCTGCGGCCTTGGCGCGGAAGATCGCATAGGTTGGGGGGATGTCCTTCGTAAGGTGCCTGAACATGGGTGAAATACCATTGAATCCCCTTACGACTGAGTATAGGGCGATCTCGTAGCTTACGGGCTCGCCGTTGAGGATTATCTCATCCACCCGGTCGATGTAGTCTTCGTCGGATTCGTCTTCCCCCTGCCTGATTTTCATCATGCGATGGGGACCTTGTGGTCGAGCGACCTTGGCGGCGAAGTACGATGTGAAGTCGCTCGCTAGTTGTTCAAAGGAACTGATGGATCGTGGTGCAATGAGATGTACCACCTATGGGCCAGATTACCCAGTGTCAACGGGAACATTCAGCACCTAGTCGCGTCTGATGCCCCGCATCCGGTCATGTAGATCCAGAACTTGCTCAGGCGAGTCTCGGGGTCCGATCTCCCGTCGTACAAAGGTGTTTGAGGAGGAGCGATCCTTGAGTGCACGGGGGCAATTTCGATCTGGATCGCGAGCGGCTCACTCGGCTCGGCGATCATTCTCTTAGTGCCTGTCCCAGCTTCTAGGAGCGCCTTCATGCCATCGAGCTGGCGTTGCATTGCGGCCATCGCCGTAGCTTGGTCACTCATAGTTTGGCTCTCGGAGCTGTAACACCCCGAGATATTCGGAATAATTACAGCGCCGTAAACCCTTTAAGTAAGGATTTACAAGGCTGATTTAAAAGAAATGTAAATATAAGACATCAATACTGCGGAAATTCAAGTTTACAAAACCATTCAACTGGTTCAACGAGTAATTAATACAACCATATCGAAATGATATTAATACGACACGCGTACTCGAGTACTGAAATCAAAACAAGAAAACAAATCACCAACAACAACAAACATCACTGAACCCCTTCGTCGTCACGTCGGTACTGTGGCTGTTTCCCTGCTCCTCGGCTACCTGAACATCAAAACAAATGTCCACCCCCGAAGGGGTTAGCAAAACGATGCTAGTACAAGTATCATATTAAACAATTCGAATATGCATCAACAATACATAACAAGATACACCACACGGACTTCCGCCACCGGAATCCGATAATGTGAATCCACAAGATTCCATTAACACAACAAGGGTATTCCAATGATCCAGCGCCCTCAGCATAGATCCCAAGATGATCCCGTCGGACCAACACGAGGTGGAAATAACCCGTCCAATGATCCAGCGCCCTCAGCCTAGATCCCAAGATGATCCCGTCGGACCAACACGAGGTGGACATCCGATCCAGCGCCCTCAGCATAGATCGTACAACGTACACAAATACAACCCATGCATACACATATGCCAAATCATTATGTTCATCAACATGAACATACAAATACTAGATAACGAATATCATGACAATTCAACGAATTAATTTCCATGTTCAACAACATGAATAAACCACAAACATGCTCAAAATACCAATTTTAACACATTACGATACTTGCCTCGAAGACGGCAAGAACGAAATACTTCAATGATCTCAACACACTCGAAGGCCACCTCCTTCGGATCAACGTAGCAAGCTCGAACCTTAACAAAAGAAATGATATACAATTCATCTCAAGTCGAACGATCGCCTAACAATTTGGTCTACGGCCCAAAAGCTCAAAATATGCAGTCTGCCTGAACCACTTAGCGTACGCTACGTACTCTACGTAGCGTGCGCTAAGCTACTGATAGCGTCGCTATCGTCTAAGCCTAGCGTCGCTAGCCATAGGCGCAGATTCTCTCGATCGGTGGTGACTCGACTGATATCATAACGTACGTTACGTACCAAACGTAGCGTGCGTTAACTTATCCCCGATAGCGCACGTTAACTAACGTACGTTAGCGTGCGCTAACCGTGCATGGCAGATTACTACTAGTAGGAAACTGGATCAAATGGTGATGAACTCATGAATTCTATGGTGATAATACAAGTCATCCCCGAGCATATCATGCTAATAAGGTTTGTGAAAGTTCTATATGGATTAAACGACTACGAGATACAAGGATACGTATCATCATTACTACACCATCATTCATCTAGATCTTCAAGAAAATATTCTAAGTTCCATTCGTCCTACGTTCCAAAATGCATGATTCCAACGTGTAAAACGTAACAACTAGGTAATATCCGTCTACTGATCACAAATTGGTTTGAAGCTTCAGAATATGCTAGGAGTTCAAACACCAAGAGGTTCAATGGTTTATACGGTGAATAAGCATCGAAACATCGAAAATATCCTTCTAACACATGATGATCGATTTTGAACGAAATAACTGACTATTAAGACATGATCAAACATCCTTTAGAACATTACTAATATTGGTGAAGAATCACTTACCTCAAAGTAGTGAAGAACAAGGAGAAAATCGAAGCAATCCAACAATGAAGGCTTGAACACCAATCTCCAATGATATACGATCTTCAATCACGAGCTAGGATGTTGATATGAAGTGTTTAGGATGTAGGAAGTTATACTCTAAGTATAAGAATTCGGATGTGGGAAAAGAAAGGACTGAAAATACGAAAAGGATGCTGTCCTATTTATAGGAAATGGTTATTAGCGCGCGCTAGTCCCTGCTCGTAGCGTGCGCTAACGGCTACTGACTTCACTGTACTCAGCACTTAGCGTGCGCTATGCACATGCCTGTAGCGTGCGCTAAGGCGTTGACTTGGCTTTTCCCGAAAGCCGTCCAGGTTCATCCCGACACAATCCGACCAAGATCCCCGGCCTGATCTCACCTACCACACGTCTCAATCATATTGACCACGCATAGCGTGCGCTAATGCTCCTTTGTACCGTGCGCTAAGGATCCATGTTAGCGTACGCTACACATAGCCGATAGCATGCGCTACATGTGCAGAATTACAATTTTTAAATCACACTCATGAAATCATACGCTCGACAACATCGGATTATGAAATACGGAGAATAATACTCAGACAACGTACAATAATTACAACATCACAAGTTCCAAATACATATCAGAAATCTCGGGTATTACAGGAGCGGGAGCCGAGGCGATCGTGTACCAATCTCCTGGATTCGCGGTAGGCGATGAGGTCGTCACCACCGATCTTGGTTCTTTGGCGAGGGGGAGCCAAGTGGCCGACCTGCCTTTTGGGAGTTGTGTACGCCGAACTCCTGGTGATGGATTCGGGTTTCGTCGTCTCATGGCTGGGGCCAGAATGCCCCGGTCGCCATGATGGGTCGCTTCCTAGGCGGCTGAAAATGGAACCATCCCGCCTCGCTAGTGCTTCTTCTCGTGAATCGGGGCTTCCTAACAATTGCTCGACAAGTAACCCCTTGAGCTTCCATTTGCCCGCGCAGCGGATGGCTGATGGGGTAATAACGGGCATACCGCATGCTCTCCGTCGCTGCCGTAGGATGGCCATGGCCCCCTCGATCTGTTCCGCGGTTTGGAACTGATCGAGCGAGAGGCTAGGGCCGTCCCTCGGGGGCGGGATCGAGAGTCTCGCGCCGCCGCAGCTACCCTCTGCCGTAGGTTGGGGCTCGGATTGAGCCGGAATGATACGTCCGACGGCTCGTAGAGTGGCTCGCTTCGAGGTGGTGGCAGACGTCATGATTCTGAAGGTTTTTCTTTGAAGAACAGTGAGTGTTTCTTCAAGTATATGCTCCGGAGAACAGTGAGTGTTCTTCGAAACGGTCGGAAAGAAAAACGAAGGTAGACGCCCCTTCTTCTAGCGCCAATTGTTGTTACCCAAAATATTATACGGAAGGGATTGCTGGATATATCTATGGGTGAGTAACAAACAAAATACGAGAGCACGTCCGAGGAAATGTAAATAACACAAGATTTGCTGGGTTTGTTAGGCCCGAGCTTGAATGCTCTCGCGAGATATTATTAATACAAATACGTTGGAGTACAGATATTAACGTAAGAGTACAATTATTATCTTGCTCTTGAGTACTGCTCTGTGAGTTCTTGAACTGTAGGGAGTTCTCGTTTCTGCCGACCGTCTTTTGGTTAAGAGGTTCTGAGAGAGAATCCTAGATAGAGTCCAGAGAAAAATCCGAGAGGTTTCCAAGTGCAGGAAGCCTTCTATTTATAGGATAGGAGGTAGCTGGGATGTCTTGATCCCGAGCGGGCAATTGCCTTTCTTGTATATAATAAGCGGGCGATCGTCTCAGCATGTGGGTTGGTCTCCTTAAAGTCTGCAGCAGCTGCTGGCAGCTGGATGTGCGAACCAATGAGAGGGTAACACGCGTCTTAAGTCGCTGTCTTGGAAGGTCCCTCCTAGGACCTTTCGGCGGGTCTGTCGGTAGGTGAGGCAGTCGTTGACAGCTGTTGATGAGCTGGAGTCAAAGGCATTTTCCTATGGCGCCTTTTCCGGATCTGCACGTGGGCCTCTATCCCGAGATTCGGTCTTCGCTGACTTGATGGATGTTGGCTTTACACGTGGCATGAGGCGGTCGTCCTTGGCCGGGCACCAGAGTCGATCGCCAGGTGTCAAGAGACGATCGACCTGGATGTCGATCGCTCGGCACTTGGATTTGGTCTGGGATCTCCGTTTGGTAAGTGTGTCGTGGTTCATTTGACGCTGACTCGGTCGCTCGACCCTTACGCCGATCACCGTCGACATGTGTTAATCGCGACACAACACCCTTTAAATACATGTCTTAATAAAAGTACTATTTATTATTAGGAGGAATAAATGCATGCTTATAAAAACGGTTTCTTGAGCAGATGGAATGAACATATAACGATTTCTTGAGCATGATCAAATAAACCTTGTCTTTTCTGCTTATGTTCGATTCATGTGTTAATTTGTTTTCGGCTTAAAAATCTTGTAAAAGGTCTCAAGTAGGTTGTTTTGTTATGTTTCGATTTTGCATTTAAGACCAATGATGGGTTTTGTGTTCAAATTTAGAAAAATCTTTAAAGATTTGTATAAAAGTTGAACAGATCTGAGGTCTTTTGGTATTATCGTTTGTCTTCGAGTCTTGTTTGTGTAGGAAATGGGTTTGTTGTTGGTAATTGTTGGTAACCGTGAGGTGGGATAGGATAGTGGATGGGATTTTTTTGTAGTTGGTAAAAAATATACTAAGAAAATTGATCAACTGTGAGTCGAAATGCAAGCATACCGAGAACACCACAATATGGATGTTGATGTCCAGGAAAGGTGTTATTTATAGTTAAATTTTTGTGTAACTTACGAATATGAAAGGACTATTCATATGAATAGACTTTTCAAATTATTAAGAAAAGACTTTTCAAATTATCAAGAGACTTTTCAAATGATTAAGAATAGACTTTTCAAATTATTAAGATTGAGATTTTATAATTTTATAGATAAAAATTGAAGTTATTAAGACTCCACATTAAATAATATGACTGAATCTTTTAATATATATGATAACTTTTTATCTTATATCAAAACAGTTAATTACCATAGTAAAAAAATAGTTTGTCCACCCTTTTCGGATCTTTCTTTCCCCAAATCGAAACACGCACAATTTCTTTCCGTATTCTCTCTAGAAACTGAATAGTGCATAATTGATCTAAAATTCATATACAAAATATTCATTTTTCCGGGCATAATTGTACTGATTTGTGATTAAAAATATATATTTTACAGATATGTCCAAACATGAGCTAAAAATGGTTATTTTACAGATTACTAACATGAAGCATAAAAAAGAACGGAAAACAAGATCAAATCCAACGACGGGAATTTTTCAAGGCAAAACGACCTACAACACGGCGCAAACAGGACCGTGTTATGTAGGTCGTTTCACATACGGCGCAACAAGGGCCGTGTCTTGGGCCGTTTCACACACGGCCGGCATTTAGCGCCGTGTCCTCGCGCGTATTCCGGAAGAGGCCGAGTCACCACAAAATGGCGCACAACACGGGGCAAACTGGGCCGTTTTTCATCGCCGTTTTTCAGCAGATGCCATGCAAAAATAGTCCACTTTTGACCAACTTGTGAACTCAACCACAAGATATTTTTTTGGTCAAAAATCTGAAAATTCAAAGACATGGGTGAAGTGTGAACAAAGAATTAATCAAAGATATTACAATAGATATTTTGAATTAAATAATCAATTGTATTCTTGAAAATCACCTATAAAAGGACATCTTCATCCATTGCAAAATCACCAATTACCAATTCTAAAACCCATCTTCTTGCTAAGAAATACTCCTTTCTTTTAGCAATATATTTTCCTTAGAACTTTCAATTTTAGTTTGTATTTTATTTTTGGTTTGAAGTTTTTCTTTCATTTAGTTTGTAATTGAAAAGTGCTTGATCAATAAGCACTTAGTATTTTACTTTCAATTTTTGTAAGCTTGTAACCTTTAAACAAGTTTGAAGTTATATTTTGAAGTTTGTTTCTTGCACTTTGATTCATCATATTCAAGTAAGTTTTATCTATTGTCATTAAGTTCTAGTAATTAAAAGTTTCTATATATATTATATATATCAATTATTTCTATTATAATTTTAGTTTGTATAAACCAATGAGTAGCTAATCTTTCTTCCTAGGGGAAGGGGGATTTCTATTAGGTTATATATTGAGTATTTGATTGATTTAAACTATTTTTAGGACTAATTGGTTTAAATAGAGATTGAGCATATCCTATTTTTACTAATGAAACCTTCTTGATTGATTGTTGAGTGAATTGGAAACATATCTTTTCAATCTATCAAATGTTAATCTTGTTATCAACATCTTAAGATTGCGAAAGTGGTTAAGACATCTTTGATTACGAAAGTACGGAGGTGAAAAGTTGATTACTCGATGAACGATCGTTTATCCTAAAAATAGTCAAGTTAGAGAAATGAAAGGACTAATTAGTTTAAATAGAGATTGATCATATCCTATTTCTACTAGTGAAACCTCCTTGATTGATTGTTAAGTGTATTGGAAACACATCATTTCAATCTATCAAGTGTTAATCTTGTTATCAACATCTTAAAAAAAGTGACAGTGATTAAGACATCTTTGATTACGAAAGTACGGAGGTGAAAAGTTGATTACTCGATAAACATTCATTTTTTCTTTTATATCCATATAAATCAATTCCTATACTTAATTAAATACCTAATTTAATGAACCCGTAATCCCCTAAATTTTATAAATTCCCAACTCATTTTAATTCTATTCATTTTCACTAGTTAAAAATATTCTAGTTAAAAATAGTCTTAATATAAATAGTCTAGTTAAAAATAGTCTTAATATAAATAGTCTAGTTAAAAATAGTCTTAATATAAATAGTCTAGTTAAAAATAGTCTTAATATAAATAGTCTAGTATAAATAGTCTTAATAAAAATAGTCTTATATAAACTAGTCTTATTAAAAAATAGTTTAGTTTAAAATATAGTGCAATTTAATTTAGTTAATATTTAAAAATCCAAAAATATATTTTAGAATATTTTAGTATTTATTTCTCGCAATTTGTAACATAACATTATACGAAGCCCTGTTGGACAATCCTCGAGAGAAAAGACCTTGCTAGAACTTACCACAAACTACTTCTACCTCGTATATATTTGCGAGCGACTCAAGAACTCCTATTTTTAGGATAAGTTTTTGACCGATCAGAAACCCCAAAAAAAAACTGCTCATCTTCCATTCCATGGCTTGATTGATCGTCCGATTTCCCGTTTGGTCCGTGATTTCTAGGCATCTCATTTGAGGTATTGTTTATTTTTGAACGTGAGATATTTATGCACACACGATGCTTTTTATCTAACAGTGTGTGAATGTGACGCAAATATGAGAATAAATAGTTGTAATTAGATCATGATTATGAGTATTGCTTCTGATTTCTTATTAGTTACGCTTTCTCCCATTTTCAGGGTTCTGAATTTGATTACTTTACTGTTTTGATTAGAAAATCCCTCGGAAAAAGTAGAACAATTATCAGAAAAGGTGGGTCCTCCACTGCGAATAAAGAGTACTGAGCAGTTGGTGTGAAAGGGAGTCACTTTTCAATTTTGTGTTCTCTTGGGTTTATGATTTGTGATTTGGGGTAAAAGAAACAATGTTTAACAAAATTATGAAGAGAGAGCAGAAAAAGCCCTCGAAACCAGAAGCAGTTGAGCCTCCAATGCCCACAGAGGTGACTGTCAATCACGTATCACGTCTTTCTGCCATGTCACCACAGACACAGAACCTTATACCCGTCCCACAGAATCCCGGTGTAGTCGAGGTTTTGCCGATGTTGAAGGATGTCCCATTAACCGAGAGGCATGGAATGTTCATCCGTAAAGTCCAAGTCTGTTGTGTTTTCTTTGATTTCTCGGACATGATGAAGTCCGCCCGAGAGAAGGAGATCAAGAGGCAAACCCGAACACCACAATATGGATGTTGATGTCCAAGAAAGGTGTTATTTATAGTTAAAAATTATTAAGAGACTTTTCAAATGATTAAGAAGAGACTTTTCAAATTATTAATATTGATATTTTATAATTTTATAGATAAAAATTGAAGTCATTAAGACTCCACATTAAATAATAGGACTGAATCTTTTAATATATATGATTAGTTATAAAAATAAATAAAATAGAAATATGAAACAATTACATCGACCACTCCCTGTAGATGCTCTCTTCTCAAATGACTATCATTTGTTGAACAATACGAAGTAGTAACAATTAGAGTGTTCAAAGTGGGGGTTGGTGGTCCAGTGGTAGGACACATGCACTTAAGACACTCATTTGAGAGAGGTCTTGGGTTCAAACCCCACCAAAGAGTGATCCTCTAGCTCCCCGGAGCTAGCTCGAGCTACCGCTAATCAATGTTTAATCTCGCGTCAAGCAGCAGTGTGGGAGTATTTTCTTGCTGGGAACCCAGAGGTGCTGACCAATCAGTGGTTGTTCTCCCGAGAACTGTGCGGGGAACCTAAGGCGCTGTTAATCAGTTAAGGGCTTCTCCTTGTGTGCAGAAGTGTACATAAAAGACATTGGGAATCCTGAAATTGCTCGAGCGACACGCGATTTACTTCTCTCAATGGGTTAAGAGTGGGTTCTTTAAGGGACTAGGATTAGTCCGACTAAATTGGGATCACCTAGTAATAAAAAAAAGTGTTTTCAATTATATATAAGTCCAAAAGTCAAATAAATTCTGAAATAACCAAACACATTCCTAGATGTTTATATTCAAATTGCAAATTTGACCGTAAATTAGAAAAAAAGCTTTATATTTACCTCAATATCATATTTTGTTTTATAAATTGATCTTATTTACTCGAAATTATATTTAATTATTTATAAAAAATACCACATTCCTCAACAAAATAATAAAAAAATTCGCTTGAAAAATAAAAAAAAACAAATAAAATATTTTTTTTTCTATTTTTACTTTTCTTTTAAAATAATGTATTTCTTAAAATATTTTGGTTAATAAAAAAAGAAAAAATGTGTTTCTTCTGTTTTTGTTTTTATTTTTTTTTAAAATGATGTAATTTTTAAAATATTTTTATTAATCGGAAAAAAATATTATTTTTTTCTGTTTTTATTTGCTTAAGAATAATGTGTTTCTATTTTCCGTTAAAAAAATGTGTTTTATTTAAGTTATTTTCTTTAATAAAATTAAATAATAAACAATATTGGAAGACAAATGACTTAAGTTGAATTAAGTAAAATGAGATGGACACTTTCTCAAAATGAGAAAATAAGGTCATGTTTGAGAAAAAACTGACTTAATCATTTGGTCAAAAATGGAAAAAGGACTTATATATAATTGTTGAAATAATGAGTAACGAGATATAATTAAAACATCTAACATGAGTGCTAGATGAAATTCACCGTAAAGATATTTACATATATAACAATTAGGGGTGTGTATTCGGATCAATCCGATCCGATCCGATTCGAATTCGGATTGATCCAAATTTCGGATCACCTTTTGCTCAATCCGAAATCCGAACCGATCATTCGGATTGGATTCGGATCAATCCGAATCCGGATCGGATCGGATCAGATTTAATCCGAAAAATCAGAAAATTTTAAAAGCTAATAAAAATCATAATGTTGCGGGAGCCGTTGAGGCATTGGGGTAATGTTGTTGTTGCTAATAAAAATTATAATCCAAAAATAATAAAAAAATTATTTTTTTATATATATATTTCGGATGGATCGGGTTAATCCAAAAATCCGCGGTTAATTCGATCCGATCTGAAGTTTTTTCTGGCGTTTTACCTAAAAATAATAAAAATTTCTTTTTTTTATATAGTTCTGGTCGATCGGATTAATCCAAAAATCCGCGGATTTAATCCGATCCAATCCGAAATTTTCGGATCTGTAAAATTCTAATCCGAAATCCGATCCGAAGACATCGGATCGGACTGATTCGGATCGAATTTTCAAATTTTCGATTTGGTTTTTCGGATTCGGTTTTTCTGAACACCCCTGATAACAATATCTTTTCATAGTAAAAGAAAAACTAACATCTCAATTCCTAAACATCAGTTGTACGTTTTCAACCATTCATATCTTCTCTCTTCCCTCTCTCTCGCCTGTTTTTTTTTTAATCAGCTTAATGCTTAATCAGCTTAATTGATCAGCTATATCTTACTGTTTACTTTCAACTTAATGATCTTAATAATGTCTTTTTCATTAAGCAACTTTTGGAGTGTCCTTACTATTAAGACAGAAATATTTCTCCAATATACCAAAATTACACTCTCTAATAATAAAAGAATTGAGTATATATAATATAAATTATCATATAATCTTAAGTATAATTGAGTATATATAGTATAAATTTAAAATATATATTAATATTATATATTTAAAAGTCATAAAATATAAACTATTTATTGATAAAAAATTAATATAACTATATATATTAAATATAACTTAATATATTTATAAAATATTGTTTGATTATTTAAATATAACTGAAAATTATAATATAATTTATGAATATATATTATAATATAAATTAAAATATATATTATGTTATATTATATATTAAGTTATATTATATATACTCAATTTGGTATTAGAATAAAACTGAAAATCGAAGATTTTTTTTAAATTAAAATATTGTCTAATTATGTTATATTATATAATAAAACTGAAAATCGAAGATTTTTTTAACATCGATTTTTATTAGAATCATGTTAAATAATTTTTTTTATTTTTAACATCGATTTTTAGCATAACCGATGTTAATTTGCTTTAAAATTTTCAATTATGTCACCGCGTCTTTTTTAACATCGGTTTTTCCCGAACCGATTTTAAACGGGCGATGTTAAATGCCTTTTCTGTAGTATTGAATACCATTCAACTTAAAAAATAAAGAACATTTTATCAAAAATGACTTAACTCATATTGAGAGGTAAAATGGTCATTTCTGTCATTCAGATAGTTCATTCAGAAAAGAAAGAAACAACAAGATATTTTTTCAAATCAAACAGATTAATCCACTCAAACAGCTTAATCCATTAAGAACTTAATGGAAAAAAAGTAAACAGGCCCTTAAACACGTTGCTGTCCCCCTCGCAAATCTTTTTTTTTGTCTTCAACTACATTCTTCGATCTATGCAAATACGCCCCAGCAGTTTAGAAATTATTTCCGAGAGTTATTTTATCTCTGAAATTTAGGAGCAGGGTATCATTTTTTTCTTCTTCTTATATTTTGATTTTCTCTAACATTTCCGATGATTAAGGCCGAACAACATTATTGAGACGTATTCAAGCACCAGCGACTTGGGAGGCTTTGGAAATTCGCCTTAATTCCCTCTTCATGAATCAACATTTTAAAAATTCTTGAGGGGCCATGGACTTCTTGATATTTTCGATTTGAGAGCTGGGCTAGGTTTGAGAGATGAATTTCATGTTGGACCTAATTAGATTGTGGCGTGATTCTGTTTGGCTTGGATGAGACTATTTTTGGAATGAACGGATACTTTTTAAGTGAAGATTGTTTACTGAAATACAAGTAATTGAATATTTCCTGTTACTATATTAGTTTTTAAGCTAAACAATAAAATTTGAAAATGAATTTAGATGCTTGTGGTATAGGTTATTTCATTACAATATTTTGGTTATTGAACTTTGTGGTATTTAGAAATGAGGATAATTTTGATTAGGGTATCTCCAATACTTTATCAACTTAAAATCGTAAAGGCCTGTGGAGACTCGCAAGTATTGCTTTGGACTTGCATATCGAATTTTCTGGCCTGGACGGCCTGATTCCGTCGCAAGACAAAGGCCGATCACCGTCTTCTGAAGGCGAAGAGAGTCGCGCAACCAAGAAAATAAAACACAGGGATGAACCATCTTTGTTCGGTTATTGGGAAAGGCTGTTATATATGTGTATAATACATATATGGTGCTAATAATAGGCCCCAGTTATTTACTATTTTTTATTTTTTTCAAAATAATGTATTTTTTAAAATATTTTTCTTAACTGAATAAAAAGAAAAAAATAATTTTTTTTCTGTTTTTATTTGCTTTTAGAATAATGTGTTTCTATTTTTCATTTAAAATAATGTGTTTTATTTAAGTTATTTTTTTAATATTGAAAATAAAATTAAATAATAAATAATGTTGGAAGATAAATGACTTAAGTTGAATTAAGGAAAATATGAGGGACACTATCTCAAAATGAGAAAATAAGGTCATGTTTGGAAAAAACTGACTTCATCATTTGGTCAATATGTAATTGTTGAACTAACAAGTACCGAAATGTAAAAAAAATATCTAACATGGGTGCTAGATGAAATTCACGGTAAAAATATTTACATATACGAGTCATTCAGACCCGGGCGATGCCCCGGGATGTATATGATGGTATTATATATTTAAATTATTATTGTTCAGCACAAATTTTCATCATTTTGATCATGGATCCGTCGTTTATTTTCGTCATTTTATATTCGGGACGTATTTTTGTCATTGTATATATAAGTTGTCATGGTAGCATACATTTTGTAGCATGATACGTATTTAAAATAGTTTATTGACATGTAATCTTTTAAAATGTATTTTTTACGTAATATTTTTTGTCTATTTATTTTGGTATTGACTCTATCATTTTTAATTAGAACTAACTAATATTAATACATTTGGCTAAGTTATAACTATTTCTTATGATAGACAATGATGATGCGTGCGATGCACATGTCTTTGCATAAGTTTTCATAGATTTAAAATACGTGCCATGCACATGCGCTATATAGAAGTTTACATAGCGTAATAATCGGCATTTATTTTCGTCAATTTATCTTTAAGTTTTCATGGTCTCACACATTTCTTAAGCTTTATACGTCTTAGAATACTTTATTGAGTTGCACATGGGTGTATATAAGTTTTTATATCGTAATCTTGAACTTATTTTCGTCATTATATATCTAAGTTGTGATGGTATCACATTTAAGCATGACACACATTTAAAATAGTTTATTGACATTAAAGAGTATATGTGAAGAGATTTTTTCAAGATGTTACATTGAAAAGTCTATTCACATGTAATTTTTAATATGTATAAGTTACATAAATTATTTTAAATATGAAGCGATGACATTAATGTTGGAGACCTTTTATATTCATCCACGTGCAATGCACACAGTTTGGGCGCCTCGGGACCCATGCGATGCACTCGGGTTGGATCTAATTGTTTTTTCGTAATGTTCGGGACTAATTTTCGGTTCATGTTTGAAACTCTCATTTTTGTGAAAGACGGACTTCGTTGCTCAAATAAATTACATTATTAAAAGCGAACTATAAAACAAATTTCCTTTTTAACAAAACTATAAAAACATAAAACATTAAAGTGATTAGTATATTCAAGAGTATAAATTATAATTCGTATAATAAATTATAATTCGTATAGTAAAATATTGCATGTTTAATTTGTAACGTACTATTAATATGAATGCCGGTATTCATCTATATTGACACCGTGGCGTGGCGTTGTTCTTGTTGTTGTTGTTCTTCTTGTTGTCTTTGTCGTTGTTGTTCATTGGCATTTTGCATGTTTTGTTCTTGATACAATTTTCGTGACTTGTCAATCTCTTTCTTTAATGTGAAGAGGTTTTTTGCAAAATGTTATATTTAAATGAGGCTTTTCATATGTAATCTTTTAATGTGAGTAACTTAAATAAATTATTTTTTGATTAATGCATTATTACAACATTTTTCCATAAACTATAATATCGAATTTGGAGCATTCATTAGTAGGTCATTCTAAGTATTTACAAGATGTGACATGAATCACATGATCTCAAACTCAAATGAATAATGCTTACCTCGTGATATGTGGATAACATTTGAAATACAATTTTCTTCTCCTTTATATACTTCTTCGATTTAGAAGATTCTCATTGTTATGATGATAGTGTGAAGATATTTTTATTATATTTTTATTATATACTACCATTTGCAATATGTAACATCGACATAATTTACACAGTCATATCAAATATCAAAGTCACACAATATTCCAAGACGTTTAATTAAAAAAGTAACATTAACACAACGCAAGACAAAAAACTACATTAAGAGCAAAAATATTAAAATGCACCAACAAAGTGATTATTGACTAAAAATTGAATGCTCGTCACGTCATTTTCAATAAACTTACTTGCTAACGAATCAATAGTATTAGCCCATTTATCGGTATTACATGAAGTAAAATATTGCATGTTTAATTTGTAACGTACTATTAATACGAAAGCCAAGTATTCATCCCACCGGTGGCCACGGCGTTGATCTTGTTGTTGTTGTTGTTGTTGTTGTTGTTGTTGTTGTCTTTGTCGTTGTTGTTCATTGACCTTTTGCATGTTTTGTTCTTGACATAATTTTTGTGACTTCTCGATCTCTTTCTTTAATGCTTCTTGATACGCTACAAAAAAAATAGATATAGTTGATCGTTAGTAACTTAAATACAGTTAATCAATATATTGCATTTTCGATCAAAGTAAAAATATTCGTGCATGTTCCACTTAATTGATAAGACAACGATGTGTAGGATCTCTTAAACCATTAGAAAAGATGATGTTACTACCAAATCTCCTAAGCCACCATCTTTATGTCCTACATTGTTACACACAAAAAACACACGTGAAATTTACATAAAATAATATAAATCAATATGCTAAATAAGTAAGACGATATGATGCTTACTTTACCACCATAATAAGTTGTAGCCCAATGTGCACGCGGTGTGGAGGATGTAATATCCGCATTTTTCTTTCCCTCGTAATTGTATTTCCGGTGTAATTCTCGATTTTAGTGACTCTCGTGTATCCTTCGGTGTAACTTTTCCGTTATCTTTTGATCTGATTCTCGTAATTGTTGTGCGGAACCGTCGTTTCGGGGTTGCCGTGGATTCATTCTATGCTATGATGCGTTTTGAGGTGTTCCGTTTGACGTTTCGTTCATAATCCGGTATTTTGGGTCGTTTATATTCTGTATCTAGCGCACGCTAAATTCTCTGTGTAGCGCACGCTAGAAATTCATTGGTAGCGCACGCTACGTTTAATTCGTAGCGCACGCTAACGATTTAGCCACAGGAGTGGCGATTTCACTCCCGTGCCTGCGGACTATCGGAATAGCGCACGCTATCTTGTCTAGCGCACGCTAATGTCGGGAGACTAGCGCACGTTAAGTTGTTCAGTAGCGCGCGCTAGTGTGACTGTCCAGTACTGGGCAGATTACTACTGAATTCAAACAGATTTTAGTTAGCGCACGCTACGCTAGTATGGTAGCGCACGCTAACGGGTCAGGTGAGGTTTGGGCAGTTGGCTACTGGACTCGGCTGATGTTCAGGTAGCGCACGCTATTGGTCGATAGCGCGCGCTACCGATAGGTTATTAGCGCACGCTACGCATGTATGGTAGCGCACGCTAACGGCCAAAAACCTGACTTCTGGACTGGGACGCTAACAGGAGGATTTGTAATCCTATCCCGTTAGCGCACGCTAACCTTGAGGTTTTAGCGTGCGCTAACACTCCCTGGTTATATAAACCAGGGAGTTGACCGAGATAATCATAATTCCTCTTTTCTTCCTCTCTCCGCGGCGAAGGCGATTCCGAGGCGTTTTCTTGGCGATTTCTTCCTCCAATCATCTCATCCATCATCCTTCTTGAGTTCTTGGAGTATTATATCAACATCAACACGAATCATTCGTCCTAATCCACGGTAAATCTCTTAGAACCCTACTTTTGGGTAATTTGGGGGTTTTGGGATTTTCGTCCGATCCGTTCGTTTTGTTGATGGATTCAAGATGAATATGATTAATCTTGTTGGTATTCTTAGTTTTCCTACGGATTCATGGTATATTTCGTGATTTTTACGGAATCGAGAGGGTTTGGTTGTGGTCCGCCCTCGTTGTTGTTTATATACGAATATACATGAATCGTAGGCGGGTTTTCAGTGTATTCCATTTCCATAATCGTTTAGAAGTGGTTGTGATTGTGCTATTCAAATCGTTAGGTTCATTTTCGTCGGTTCCTTGCGGTCGTGTTCAACTCTTCCGTTCCGTTCGTGTCATCGTCTAATTAATCGAGGCAAGTATCCTTATGAACTTAAAATCTTGACATAGTAGTTTTGTATGAGAAATTGTGTGTGTGTATGCTCACTACGGGTTAGACTCGACGGGGTCTCGGTAGGGTTCCACGAAGCTGTGGACCGCGAGCTTGCTTTTAACCACCGTGGGTTAGATCCGACGGGGTCTCGGCGAGGATCCAAGGCGTGGGTCCGCGGTTAATTGTGGTGCATTTTTACAAATGTGATTTGATTATGGCATTTAGGAAATGAGCGTTTTGGAAACTATGATTTCTTGATGGCATGCATTACTATATGTGTAAGATGTAAAATGTTCATTTGGTTACTTGTACTAGCGTAATTGCTAACCCCTCTGGGGACCGTTTTGGGAAATTCGTTTTATGAATTTGGTCGGGTTCATCGAGGCAGCGGCTGGACCAGTACACGGATGATGGCCGTGCGTGATGATGGTGCACGAGTGATGATTTAGTGTCTTTTACCTTTTTGTCTTTTGTGGTTTTGAACTAATAGTTGTACTCGAGTACTTAAGGGGTTCTTGTTCGTTTGAATTGTCTTGTTGCTTATTATGTTGTGTTGGATGATGATGTTATATTGACCGGTTGAACCGGGTGGATTGTTCTGTTTTGCGTCTTTATGACGTGGTGTTATTTTATCGTTTCTGTGAGTCGTTGTGTATGATGCTGTTCAGCCTGGTGGGTCCCATATAGGGATTCACGGCGCTGTAATATACCTCGGATATCCTGGGGGTGTTACAGAAAATGGTATCGGAGCACTAGGTTTATGGATACCTAGGCTTGTCGGTTTATTGGGTCTTGTGGTGTTTTGTTTTGCACATCATCGTCACGCTGCCATGATTAGGTACTACCAAGTGTCCGTAAGTTTTCCTTCTTGTTCATTAATTCCTTGTATCGTACCCTTGATTCTCGACTTGTGATTGTTCTTTTCTTGTACCGATCCTCGTATGGCTTTTGCTACTTATTTAACTCCGGTATGGATCTTGGAAGAGGTCGTGGTCGCGGTCGTGGTCGTGGGCCGGCCGGGGCGTGGGGCGGCCGGCGGGCGGCCACGTCACGATCTTCGAGGCAGCGTCGGCGGCCGTCATAGCCATGCTTCTTCTCGGAGCGTGCCGATCTTGGTATTGCGGCCGTTATGCAAATGATGGTGAACCAAATGGCGGCAATAGCTCAGTCGGTTAATAACCCGGATCAAGCCCATGCTAATCGGGGCGGAGCGGACCGTTGGCTCCAAGATGTCATCAAGATGCATCCTCCTCAGTTTTCGGGAGCTTCAGACCCGATTGGCTGGGAAGGGTGGATCAAGGAGATGTCTAAGGTCTTCGTTGCCACTAACTGTCCCGAGGACCGTAAAGTCCCTATTGCTCAATATTTTCTCACTGGGGACGCTACGGACTGGTGGGAGGCCGTTGGGCCCAAAGACCATGCTGCTTCGTGGACTGAGTTTCAAGAGTTGATGGAGACTGAATATTGCCCGTGGCCAGTCAGACAGGCTCGGGTACATGCTTTTTATGATGCTCAACCGCGGGATATCCCCGTAGCTCAAGCTATTGCTGATTTTAATAAAGAGTTGGGTTATGTGAAGACCCAAGTTGTCGAGGAGAGCGACAAAATTTTCCATTTCTCCAGGCGGATGAAGTCGTCGATTCGGGACTATATGTCGGGGCTCGTATGCACTACATTGAAGGATTATCAGAGTAGGGCCCTTGCTTATGATATGTCGGTGACGGCGAGTGAGGCGGCCCGCGAGAGTAAGAAGCGAGTCCGGCAGGAACTTTTCGGGCCACAAGAGTGGGGGTCGGCAGAGATCCCAATCGCTAACTTCCCCGCCGGCGGTGGTCGGCTCGTTCACCGGGGTCCTCGTGGAACTACCGGTGCTCCTTATCGTGATGTGAAGTGTTTCAATTGTGGTCGTGCGGGCCACATCGGTCGTGTTTGTCCGAACCCTTTGCGACGTGTAATCGGTGTGGCGGTCGGGTCACAAGGTGCTTCGTGCCGAGAGAGAGAAAATTTTGGTGCCGGGCTTCCATTCCAGCGCCTAGGGAACCAAGTGTGAATCGAGGATCGTTTGTTCCTCGGTCTCCGCCGAGTGCTAGTCGGGAGAGGTCGAGGTCAGCCCTCTAAGGAGGAGCTTCCGGTGTCGGCTCGCCCACCCGCGTGTCTATGAGATGCGGAGAGCCGATGATCCAGCTCTACCGTAGCGGCAGTACCGTTTATATTCTTTCTCATCTGTCGGTGTGCTTTTCGATTACGGTGCTACGCATTCGTTCATATCTCCGGATTGTGTGCGCCGTTTGAATCTCGACCGTTTGACGCCTTGTGAGCCCTTCATCGTTAAGCTTCCTAGCGGTGATAGGATCGTTGGTGATCGGGAGGTTCGAGACTGCTTGCATGCTTATTTGTGAGAGGACTTGGCCCTCTAATCTTATTGTTGTGAGTATCGAGGGTGAGGATTTGATTCTTGGTGATGATTGGCTCGAGCGGCATGGCGCAATCATGAACTACCGCACGAGAATCATCACCATGTTGGCCGATGATGGCAAGGCACTCTTTCGCCGGGCGAAAGAGGGAACCAACTTCGTTAACGCCTTGAAGGCGATGAAACTCCTGCGAAAGGGATGTATTGGTTATTGGTGCTATGCCTTGAAGGCGGAGAGTGGTGGAGTCGAGCTTTCGTCGATTCCAATCGTTAATGAATTTCCTGATGTTTTTCCTGACGAGTTACCGGGATTACCACGGGATCGAGAGGTCGAGTTCACTATAGAGTTAGAGCCGGGTGCGGCTCCTATCTCGAAGGCGCCCTATCGCATGGCACCTTCAGATATGTCCGAGTTAAAGAAGCAGTTGAATGAGCTTCTTGAGTCGGGGTATGTTCGACCGAGCGCCTCGCATTGGGGCGCACCGGTCCTGTTTGTACGGAAGAAGGATGGTTCGCTACGTTTGTGTATCGACTATCGCGAACTAAACAAGGTGACCATCAAGAACAAGTATCCTTTGCCGAGAATTGATGACTTGTTCGATCAGTTGCAGGGAGCTGCGGTATTCTCGAAAATTGATTTGAAATCGGGGTACTATCAGCTCCGGGTGAGAGAGTCCGATGTGCCGAAGACAGCTTTTCGGACGAGATACGGACATTATGAGTTTGTAGTTATGCCTTTCGGGTTAACTAATGCGCCGGCGGTGTTCATGCAATTGATGAACAAAGTTTTTATCGAGTATTTGGATAAGTGCGTCGTCGTCTTCATTGACGATATTCTTGTTTATTCGAGGAATGAGGAAGAGCATGCCCATCATTTGCGGATAGTGTTGGACATTTTAAGGACCGAGCAACTCTATGCAAAGTTCTCGAAATGTGAGTTAATGAAGGAAGTGATGTTTTTAGGTCACGTGATTTCAGTAGGGGGTTCGTGTGGATCCGCAGAAGATTGAGGCCGTATTGGATTGGGCACCGCCCAAGAATGTGAAGGAGCTCCGTAGTTTCTTGGGTTTGGCGGCTACTACCGTAGGTTCGTAGAGGGTTTCGAAATCGCCCGGCCACTTACGCAGCTTGCTCCGTAAATCCGAGAAGTTCGTCTGGAATGACGAGAGGCGATCGAGTTTTGAGGAATCAAGAAGCGTTTGACTTCAGCCCCAGCTTTGGCGTTGCCATGTGGCAACGAGGGTTTTGCCGTTTATAGCGATGCTTCGGGTCGTGGTCTTGGGTGTGTATTAATGCGGACGGCAAGACCATTGCCTATGCGTCGAGACAGTTGAGGCCGTATGAGCTGAACTACCCTACTCATGATTTGGAGTTGGCGGCATCGTTTTTGCGCTCAAGATCGCGTCACTATCTTTTTGGCTCTACATGTCGATTTTTACCGATCATAAAAGTCTGAAATACATATTTACTCGGCGAGAGTTGAATATGAGGCGGAGGAGGTGGTTAGAGTTGATTAAGGATTATGACCTCGAAATCCTCTATCATCCAGGTAAAGCGAACGTCGTGGCCGACGCCTTGAGTCGGAAACCGATTGCGCTGCGAACGCTTGAGATCCTTACATCTCGGTCCGAGCTTCGGAGG
The DNA here is from genome assembly GCA_033398695.1 of Orobanche coerulescens. Taxonomy (NCBI): domain Eukaryota; kingdom Viridiplantae; phylum Streptophyta; class Magnoliopsida; order Lamiales; family Orobanchaceae; genus Orobanche; species Orobanche coerulescens. Next base: position 129,687,970 of record CM065812.1, on the reverse strand, counting down.
GCTTTGATCGAGTTAGATGTTGAGGTCTTGTTGCCGGAGCCGTCGGGCAACTTCGTGCTTTAGAGATTTCGTCGTCTTTGATCGATGAAATTAAGTCAAGGCTTAGAGGATCCGATGATTACTCAAATCCGAGAGAACGTTCTTAAAGGAAAGTCTCTGGATTTGTGATTCACGAGGATGGTGTTTTGAGATTCAGTCGGCTTTGTGTGCCGAACGACTCGAGTTGAGGCAGAGTATTTTACGGGAGGCCCATGCTACACCTTATTCCGTTCATCCCAGTACGAGTAAGATGTACAAGGACTGAGGAGAAATTTCGGTGGAATGATATGAAGGATGAGGTCGCACGGTTGTAGCGAGATGTTTGACTTGTCGATAGGTCAAAATCGAGCATCGAGACCGGCCGAGTTATTGCGGTCACTTCGTTCGAATGGAAATGGGAAGATATATCGATGGATTTCGTTACGAGTTTGCCGAGATCGAGGTCGGGCATGAATATGGTATGGGTGATTGTTGATCGCCCGACCAAGTCGGCACATTTTCGGGCATCAAGGACACTTGGGGCCCGGAGAAGTTAGCTCGTGTGTTTATTGCGCAGATCGTGAGACTTCACGGTACTCAAGTCTATTGTTTCGGATCGTGACGGCCGTTTTGTATCGCACTTCGCGGGCGGTGCATAAGGCGTTGGTACCGTTACACTTGAGTACCTCTTTTCATCCCGATCGGATGGACAATCGAACGCACTATCCAGACGTTCGAGGACTTGTTACGTGCTGTGCTCTCGATTGGAGTAGTGATCGAGGAACATTTGCCGCTGATCGAATTCACGTACAACAACAGTTGGCACGCGTCGATCCGGATGGCACCGTATGAGGCACTTTACGGGCGGCGATGTCGATCACCGATTTGTTGGAATGAGGCGTCCGATTTGGTCGGGACCGAGCCGGATGTCGTTTTAGAGACGAGGCGGAAGATAGAGTTAATTCGGGAACGGATGTTGGCGCCGAGTCGACAAAAGTCGTATGCCGACATCCGTCGTCGACCTTTGGAATTCGAGGTGGGAGACCACGTTTTGCTAAAGGTGTCGCCGACGAAGGGAGTTTTTCGTTTCGGGAAGAAAGGGAAGTTGAGTCCGAGATTTATCGGCCCCTTCGAGATCCTCGAGCGAGTAGGTGGGTTGGCATACCGTTTGGCGTTACCTCCGGCCTTGAGCCATGTTCATAGCGTTTTCCATGTTTCCCGATTGAGGAAATATGTCCCGGATCCTAGCCACATCATCGATTATGGTGAGATTGATGTCGCCAAAGATGTTACTTTCGAAGAGCGCCCTTTGAAGATTTTGGAACATCGTGAGAAACGATTGAGGCATAAGACCATACCTTTGGTCAAGGTGCAGTGGTCGAGACACGGTGTCGAGGAGGCAACTTGGGAAACCGAGGATAGCATGCGTGCTAGGTACCCCGAGTTGTTTGTTCCTTAAGTTTCGGGACGAAACTTATTTTTAGAGGGGTAGAATGTAATATCCGCATTTTTCTTTCCCTCGTAATTGTATTTCCGGTGTAATTCTCGATTTTAGTGACTCTCGTGTATCCTTCGGTGTAACTTTTCCGTTATCTTTTGATCTGATTCTCGTAATTGTTGTGCGGAACCGTCGTTTCGGGGTTGCCGTGGATTCATTCTATGCTATGATGCGTTTTGAGGTGTTCCGTTTGACGTTTCGTTCATAATCCGGTATTTTGGGTCGTTTATATTCTGTATCTAGCGCACGCTAAATTCTCTGTGTAGCGCACGCTAGAAATTCATTGGTAGCGCACGCTACGTTTAATTCGTAGCGCACGCTAACGATTTAGCCCTGGGAGTGGCAGTTTCACTCCCAGGCCTCTGGACTATCGGAATAGCGCACGCTATCTTGTCTAGCGCACGCTAATGTCGGGAGACTAGCGCACGTTAAGTTGTTCAGTAGCGCGCGCTAGTGTGACTGTCCAGTACTGGGCAGATTACTACTGAATTCAAACAGATTTTAGTTAGCGCACGCTACGCTAGTATGGTAGCGCACGCTAACGGGTCGGGTGAGGTTTGGGCAGTTAGCTCTTTGGACTCGGTGATGTTCGGGTAGCGCACGCTATTGGTCGATAGCGCGCTACCGATAGGTTATTAGCGCACGCTACGCATGTATGGTAGCGCACGCTAACGCCAAAACGCGACTTACGGATGGGACGCTAACAGAGGATTTGTAATCCTATCCGTTAGCGCACGCTAACCTTGAGGTTTTAGCGTGCGCTAACACTCCTGGTTATATAAACCAGGAGTTGGCCGAGATAATCATAATTCCTCTTTTCTTCCTCTCTCCGCGGCGAAGGCGATTCCGAGGCGTTTTCTTGGCGATTTCTTCCTCCAATCATCTCATCCATCATCCTTCTTGAGTTCTTGGAGTATTATATCAACATCAACACGAATCATTCGTCCTAATCCACGGTAAATCTCTTAGAACCCTACTTTTGGGTAATTTGGGGGTTTTGGGATTTTCGTCCGATCCGTTTCGTTTTGTTGATGGATTCAAGATGAATATGATTAATCTTGTTGGTATTCTTAGTTTTCCTACGGATTCATGGTATATTTCGTGATTTTTACGGAATCGAGAGGGTTTGGTTGTGGTCCGCCCTCGTTGTTGTTTATATACGAATATACATGAATCGTAGGCGGGTTTTCGGGTGTATTCCATTTCCATAATCGTTTAGAAGTGGTTGTGATTGTGCTATTCAAATCGTTAGGTTCATTTTCGTCGGTTCCTTGCGGTCGTGTTCAACTCTTCCGTTCCGTTCGTGTCATCGTCTAATTAATCGAGGCAAGTATCCTTATGAACTTAAAATCTTGACATAGTAGTTTTGTATGAGAAATTGTGTGTGTGTGTATGCTCACTACGGGTTAGACTCGACGGGGTCTCGGTAGGGTTCCACGAAGCTGTGGACCGCGAGCTTGCTTTTAACCACTGTGGGTTAGATCCGACGGGGTCTCGGCAGGGATCCACGAAGCTGTGGGTCCGCGGTTAATTGTGGTGCATTTTTACAAATGTGATTTGATTATGGCATTTCCGGAAATGAGCGTTTTGGAAACTATGATTTCTTGATGGCATGCATTACTATATGTGTAAGATGTAAAATGTTCATTTGGTTACTTGTACTAGCGTAATTGCTAACCCCTCTGGGGACCCGTTTTGGGGAAATTCGTTTTATGAATTTCAGGTCAGGTTCATCGAGACGAGCGGGCGCTGGACCAGTACACGGATGATGGCCGTGCGTGATGATGGTGCACGAGTGATGATTTAGTGTCTTTTACCTTTTTGTCTTTTGTGGTTTTGAACTAATAGTTGTACTCGAGTACTTAAGGGGTTCTTGTTCGTTTGAATTGTCTTGTTGCTTATTATGTTGTGTTGGATGATGATGTTATATTGACCGGTTGAACCGGGTGGATTGTTCTGTTTTGCGTCTTTATGACGTGGTGTTATTTTATCGTTTCTGTGAGTCGTTGTGTATGATGCTGTTCGGCCTGGTGGGTCCCATATAGGGATTCACGGCGCTGTAATATACCTCGGATATCCTGGGGGTGTTACAGAGGAAGTTGTGGTTTGTTGTGTGTGATTTTTGACACATTATATAGTTGATAAAATATTTGTAACTCATGGACGGGAAGGTAAAAAGACTAACCACTAATTGATGTGTTTAATTTATGCATTCATGGCATTTTTGGTTTGTATTCTTTGTGTTTAATGTGCACGATTCCTATGTACTTACCCTTATGCATGACTATTAAATCAATGTACTAACACATGAAGCTTTCACATTTCACTTTCAATTCATGAAACATTTATTATGAGCAATTTGCATTTATAAGACAACTTAAGCTTTTAGTATATAAGATAACACAACTTCTCATAGTAAACGAAAAGAAACTAACATCTCAATCCCTAAAAAGTAGTTGTACATTTTCAACCATTCATATCTTCTCTCTTCCCTCCCTTTTTCTTCTCTCTTTTTTTTAGTCCACAAATTCCCCTCTTTCTTTTGTTCTCTGTAGACACGTACCCAGTGTTGCCACCGGGTGAAGAACGGACGGTTCCGGGTTCGAACCGGCGGTTTTTTATTTTATTTTTATTTTTTTATTTTTTGTATGAAATTAAATGAATTGTGTAGTTGTGTTGAAATTTCGAATGTTGAAATTATTTATACCGTGTTTTTTTATGTAATTTACAATAACTTGTAATATTGTTTATATCTTCTTTTTTCTAAATTAAATGATATGTATAGTAGATAGTATATAGCATAGTAGATAGTATTTAGTATAGTAGGTAGTAATATATAGTATAGTATATAGTATTAGTACTTAGTATAGTAGATAGTATATAGTATAGTAGATCATATTTGGTACTTAGTATAGTAGATAGTATATAGTATAATGAATAGTATTTAGTACTTAGTATAGTAGATAGTATTTAGTATTTAGTATAGTAGATAGTATTTTGTATTTAGTATAATAAAATTATAGAGCAAGAGCAATTTAACAAGAACAATATCACATAAAGAATGGAGGAGAATTAGAAATAGAAGAGAAGAGAGTGTAGAATTGTTAACACAATGGTGTGATTTTAAAGATGGAAGAAGGGGGAAATTTATAGATAAAAAGCTCATGGTGGTATTGTAAGGTAGTTCTGTGGTCCACCTAAGCTGTACTTAGTGACATACACTAAATTAAGATGTATTAATTATTAATCGTTAGATTGGTTGTACATCTTAATACAATATATTGTACTAAATCATGACCGTTAAAATATGTACAATAATAAAAAAGAATGTACAACATAATTTAAATTTATTTAAATAAATATTTACTTAATTACTAATATATCCTTATAAATTAAGCAAAAAATAACACAATAATTATTCTTATTATTGACATAACAAAGTGACAATTATTATTATATTATTACATAAACTTCATTTACTAAAGGTCAGAAAGGAGATCCAACATAAAACTCCGGTTCTCGCCGGTTCTGTTTTTTATCAGGACTTTTGCCATCCTTTTGCCCTTTTTTTTTCTTTTTCTCTGAGTGAGGGGCTGTTTACCAAATTTGTCTGTACGGATAAATTGTGTCTGTTTGGATAAATTTGTCTGTCTGGGTAAATGTGTCTGTCTGGGTAAATTGATGCTATTGTTTACTTTTTCATCTGAATAAACTGTCTGAATAACAGAAATGACCGATTTACCCCTGAATATGAATTATAAGCTGTTCTATAAATCGTTGTTTATTTTTTTAGCAATATAAATGATATAATCCAAAAATTCATAAAGTACTTAAAAATCCAATTTCAAACACAAAGAAGTCAAGTTCATACACAAAGTAGCCAAATTCAAACACAAAGTAGACAAATTTGAAAATTATTGAAAAATCAAATTTAACTCATCTTATATATATATTATTTAAATTAAAACAAAATATTATACATAAATGATTCAATTTTGTACGTAAGTAATATATAAAATATTTAATATGTATATAAATAATACATATAATATACAATATATATTTATATATAGAACTATTTTAAATAGATAAGAACATATATAATAAATATTATACATATGAATAAATGTTAATATATGAGTAATATATAATATTTATTTTATATTCATAATATATATGATATTTTGTAGATACAAAAGTTTATTTATACAATAATATATAGTAACAAATATTATATATAAATTAATAATGTATATTATTTATATATGAATAATATATATTACATTCATTTATATTAAAACCTAATTTTTTATATTATATATATATATATGAGTATATATAATGGGGACACGAGAGTCATTTTTTGTCTTAAATTATTTATATTGTATATATAAATGTGTGGTTTTCAATTAGGGGTAGGGTAGTTATTTTTTTGTCTTAATGGGGACAACACCCATTTTCATGCTTAATGAATAAGTCATTTTATGCACGAATAATGTCTATTGCCCACAAGTAAACACCTCCAAACGTCTGAGCGAATAAGACATTTTACCCATTAAACTGATTAAGTCACAAATAAACAGCCCTTTAATGTGCTTTTGAGTTTTGATTCTTTAATTCAGTTTGTGGGGATTCTAAAAATTTAGGGGTGATTGAAGTGAAAGAGTATGTTTATTGGAGCACAAAAGGTGGGATAATTTAACCTCTCTTTCTCGAAAAAGGATATTATCTTTGGTCATGATGGGTTTCTTGTTCAAATTGAAGAAAGTGTGATATTTGATCGAAGATTAAAAAACAACTTTTTGACTAGTGTCGGAATTTTGATTTTGTAGAAGATAAGATTTTGATTGTGAGGGAGGGCCAAATATAAAACTATTCCTTGTGTTATTATATATGCTGCTGTTTCTGCAGATGGGCTTATGTGTCTGCTTCAAATAGAGGTATGAATTTGAAGTTTTCAAACTTTAATTGGTTGTTTCCGTAAAGAAAGGTCGGAACATATTTGATGATGATAGACAAGAAGTGTGGGGGTGGGATGGAACGAGAGATAAGAAATTTGGGATGGATAGAGGGAGAAGGAAATTGGAAGAGAGCGTGAAGGAGGGAGAAGAAGAACGTATTTGATTATGATAAACAATAAATTGATTTAATGTAATAAATTTTTTAATATAATTAAATTATATAGGGTTAAATATGTAATTGAGTTAATATGAAATAAAAATATAATAAAATATCAAATGTGTTATAATTATAATATATACGGTTAAGATTAGTACAACTATTTATGATAAATGTACAATTAATCTAAAGGCTATAACTAAATACATCTAAAATTGACGTATGTCAATCAAGTACAAGAGTAGGTGAACCCTAGAATAACCCTGGTATTGTAAATACTAATCCTCGAATCACAGGTCCCCATCCTTGGGCTAGAATAGTTGATCTGATCTTTAGATTGCGAGATAAAGGCCTTATTAATCATGATACTCTTCAACGAAAAATCGGAGATGGCTCTTCGACGAAATTCTGGGAGGACTGTTGGGCAGATGGTATCATTCTTTCGAATCAACATCCTCGTCTTTATGCATTGGAAAATCATAAACATAGTATGGTTGCTGAAAAATGGAATAATGGGGATTGGTTTTGGAGTTGGAGACGACGGATAAGAGGATGAGAAAATGAACAAGCCCAACAAGATGATCTAATGAACCGGTTACAAAGATTCACATGCTCGGATACGACAGACTCATGGCATTGGAATCTGGATACGCAGGGAATATTCTCAATAAACATCATTCGGAAATGGATAGATGCTAATATTCTTCCGAACAACCATATGGTAACTCGGTGGAACTCTCTTGTTCCAAGAAAAGTTAACATATTAGTTTGGCGTGCGCTTATTGATAAACTTTCTACTCGGACAAATCTTGCAGCTCGAGATATCGATGTCCCAGATATTTTGTGTCCAATTTGTAGTAACGAGCTTGAAGTCTCTTCCAACTTGTTCAGCACATGCAATGTTGCTGTAGATATTTGGAATGCTATTTTTGTTTGACTTGGTATTACTCCTACAAGAACCAACTCAATTGGTGACCTCCTTCTTTGGATCGATAACAGCATCTTGGTGACTAAGAAGAAAAAAAATATCGAAGCTATCTGTCTCATTTTCTGTTGGAGTATTTGGCGGTTCAGGAACGATAAAATTTTTAAAAATGAGTCGACTCGGAAAGATGGTATAGTAGATTCCATTAAGGAGTTATCTTTTTTATGGATTTGTAATCGTAGTAATAAGTTTGTTAGTAGTTGGACTAATTGGCTTTCAGAACCCATTTAGTGGGATGTATTTTCTAGCCTCTGGCTAGTGTTTTCTCTTCTAATTGAAGTTAGCCGTTTAAAAAAAAAACAAAGATAAAATTGGGTGGGAGTTGAGAAAACTGAATTTGATTTTGAAAAAATAAAATTTAAATTAGGCAAATCGCCGGTCCCCAGAAATTGCGGCCCGTAACCGGACCGTGCGTCATACCGATTCCTGTTCCAGAACCGCCGGTTCCGGTTAAAATGTGGCAACACTACACATATGCCGTCCCTATCCCATATCTTATTTTTTCTCTTCGACTACATTCTTCAATCTCTGCAAATACGTCCTATTGCCAAGTTTTTTTATATCTGAAAATTTAGGAGCAGGGTATCATTTATTTTTATTATTTTCTTCTATTTTTATTTTCTCTACTATTTCTGATGATTAAGGCCGAACAACATCATTGAGGCATATTCAAGCACCATCAGCTTGGAGGCTCTGGAAATTAGCTTTAATTCCTTTTTCATGAATCAGCAGCATTTTCAAAATTGTTGAGGGGCGACGGACTTATCTTGATATTTTCGATTTGAGTGCTGGGCTAGGTTTGAGGATGAATTTCATGTTGGTCATAATTAGATTGTGGTTGATTCTGTTTGGTTTGGATGAGACTACTTTTGAAATGAATAGATATTTTTTAACTGAAGATTGTTTACTGAAATACAAGTAATTGAATACATTCTGTTACTATATTATTAGTTTCTAAGCTATACAATAAAATCTGAAACTGAATTCAGATACTTGTAGTATATGTTATTTCATTACAACATTTTGATTAATGTATGTTGTGGTATATAGAAATAAGGATGATTTTTGTTAGGGTATCTCCAATACTTATCAATTGGAAATTGTAAAGGCCGGTGGATACTCGCAAGTATTACTTTGGTAATTGCCTGCATATCGAATTTGAATACCAATTATTTTTTGTTTGTATTTAACAACAAAAAATGAGGTAAAAAGTTATGCACTATATCAAGTATAGTTTGGTTACTAATATGAACACTTGGACACAGACACAGTATACTGTTGAATATTGAGTTGTTTAAATTTTCAATACCAACGAGTCTATGATACTCGCAACTGGTAATTTGGTTACCTGAATAGTGCACCTGGATACAAGTTATCCAGTTCGTTGATTTTTATAGTAAATAATAAAAAATAGTGGTACAAAATTATGAATAATATTGAATGTAGTTTGTTACTTAAGTAATCACTTTCTCGTAATTTTTGAACATTGAGTTGTTCAATTATGCAACACCAACTACAAGCTTGTGGATACTAGCATCTAGTAGTTTGTTTACATATATATTGTACTTAAAAATCTTTTTATGTTTGAAAATCAGCCGGAACATCGCCGAACGAGAAAGCTAGAAGAAATAGAAAATAAAAATTGAAAAAAATATATCACAACAAGGTGATGGAACAGCTGCAATTACAGTAACTTTTTATATATAATAAGTAACCAATAATATTTTAAAGAGAAACATTAAATCTGTAGTTTAATTCTTCTAAAAAAATAAGAGGAATCGTTCGAAATGGACTTGATCGGCTGGACTTAAGATTGGTGGTCATGTATTGTAAATTCGAGATTGATCGGCTGCACTCATGGCCACCCACCAATTACCAGAAATTTACAAACTGTTCATGAAATCCATTAGTGGAAATAAACCCGTTTCAGCTATCACGAACCACATCTTCTCGAAGTACCTACTAGAAAAATCAGTCAGTTCCACCCTCAATCCCAAAACTGCCGAATTAGACCCGATCCCAAAAATGACCTCTCTACTCCTGACCCGAATCGCCAAATTACGCGCCAACCTATTGTAACTTTTCCTCTCGCCAAATCAGTCTGTAACTCTTGATGCTTGTTTGCCGGCATAAGTTCGATCTCTGTGAAGAGAACAGAGGCAGATAAAGTTTGAACGGATGATGTATGTGAGAAATTTATGATGGAAAAAGAGATATGTATGAGAATAAGGAGAGATTCTAAATATGAAAAGAATAAGAAAAAAATTGAATGGGGAGGGAGAGAGTGAAATGGAGAAAGGAATTAGAAAAATAAATGCTCCCATAATTTAAGAGATAATACATCCACTAATATAAATAAAAATTCATAATTTGTTAATTCTATAATTATTTTATTATTGTATTACTTTAATAAAATCTATTAGAAAATGTAATTTTCCCTTAAATTAAACAAATATGTAGCCTAGTCCAACCCCCATGTATCCTAGCCGTCGTCGGTAAACTCTTTTAGAAACTCATAGACATGTCAATTTTATTCGTACCCGATTTTACCCGTCGGATAAACTCGAAATTAGGTCGGGCATCGGCCGAACCCGAAATTTTATGATCGGGTACGGGTAGGATATGGGTATAGTATATTACCCAATTACAAGAACCGATTATCCGACCCGCGTACCCGTTTGAATTATATAAATATATATTATTATCTATTATACATAAATATTATATTATATTATATATTATATATATTATTATATAAAATATTATATTATAAATATTTATTACACTAAATTGAATTTATTAATTACATTATATGTATATATGATATTTATTAAAAGAATATTTATATTCTTAAATATAGGGTATACGGGTACCCGAATACCCATTGGGTACCCGATTATCCGATGGGCAATACCCGAACCCGATCCGAATCAAATAGGGTAGGGTATGGAGGAGACATACCCGTACTCTACCCGACCCATTGACATCCCTAGAATCTCAAGAGTAAGATTTCTCGCTCTCTCGACGACTCGCATCTATCTAGAGGTGTTCGGCTGTTCAAAACCGTCGGTTTTTTGAACCGTTAATTGAGATCGTCGTTCATCCAGAATGTATCCTCTTACACTGAAGGCTTGTTCAACAGAAACTGTTGAGGCGGGGACAACTAGTATTTCCTTTGCGATCGTGGCAACTACAGAAAAGATTGTAGATATTTTCGCCCACCACTTAAGAAGATTGTTATTACCATCCGGTCCACGTTCTAAAGCTCTCAAATCAAAATCAGTTAAATAATTTTCAAGTTCTTGATATGCATTACTTTGATACCTTGTTCGTTTTTGGGATAAATCTTCTTGATAGGCATTCCGCTCACCAAGATCCGGAATAGCAAAACCAAAAGAAGATATACTACTACTAGAAGGAATGTGAACAGGAGAAGAAGAACCCGTACCAAGATCAAGACTACCACTATAACTACAATCATATTCGCGATAAAGAGCAGATAAAGAATCTTTTGCATTTTAAACACAATCGCTAGGATTTGGAGAAATAAAATTAGCAATAGGATTAGGAAATAAAGCATTGTAATAAAGTGTAAGTAATTTTCGCAAACTCCCTAACTTGAGGATCTGAAAGTTTAGCAACTAAAAAAACTAGAGGAATGTAGGGGAAATATTTTATCCATTTGTCTCTCATTTATTTTATACAATTAAATAATTCAGGAACTTTAATTAAAGACTTGAATACAAGTACAATCTTAACACAATGTTCAAAAACAAGTGTAGAAGTGAGATAATAAACAATAGACAAAGACTCAGTTGTCTCTTTAAAACTTTTTAAGTGCCATTAAACTAGAGCACTTCTCCCATTGACTTGGCAATAAGCAAACGGGTACTTGTTCTTCATTATAAAAATTGCACAATGGAATATGATATTAATAACTATCATTTAACAAATTGTAAGTAGAATTCCAACGATTTGGCACATCTTTTAAAAATTTCTTTGGATGCATATTATGTTTTATGCAATATCTTTTCCATTTTTTACCTAGAGAAGAATGTCTAATTAAATACATTATTGCTTCACGGATAGGAGCATATGCTTCTTGAAGACATAAATTAAGAATGTGACAAATGCATCTACCATGAAAAAATTTACCACCATGAGATTACTCACATATTGAAATAAGTGATTCTAAACTAGCTCCATAGGAGCTAGCATTATCAAAAGAAATTGAATTTTTTTTTGTACTAAATTATATTCAGATAAAATTGTATGAATTTTATGCGAAATACTTTGGGCGGTATGTACGGTATTAAACTCTCGAAAACCAATTAGACATTTTTGCATAATCCAAGAATCATCAATCCAAATACAAGTAATTCCCATAAATGAATTTGCTTCCCAATGATCATTCCAAGCATCAGACCATATACAAACATTATGATCTAGTTTTAAAAACATATTAGCTAAAATTAATTTTACCTCGCTAGTAGTTTTTTGAACATCACGAGTTATGATAGAGCGTGAAATTTTTTTACTAGCAGGACTAAAACTTAGTTGAGTAAAGTTTTCATACATTTGATCGTCGGCAAACTTAAAATGAAGAGATTTACCACAAACAAATCTAGCTAATTCTTTTTTAGCGTCAATTGAATTAAATTTAAATAAAGAAATAGTACCTTGATTAGGGGCATTAGACGACGTCGCCGTGCCTCGGAGTTGGGTTTGATTAGACTCTATGCCAACTTTGTCGGAATGTTCTCTTTGTATATGGCCGTTTAGTGTCCCGTAACCTCATCCTTTTTTAAACTTGTAAGTTTTATCGCAATAGTTGAACTTGGCCAAGAAATGACCAAGACCGGAGGCAACATCGTCCATTTTGGTATAATGCACCGCAAGTAATGGAGATTTGAGCTCGGATGGTTTCCTTTGTTTTGGCTTTGTTAGAAGTAGAACTCGGAGTATGAGTAGGAGTACTACTACCACTAGCATCTCTTCCTTGTCGAGGAATGGCGGTGATAGCATTTTCCTTTCCCCGGTTGAATTGGCCACTTGACATATTTTTTCAATTAAAAGTGTAAATAATACTTGAGAGAATAGACATTAGAATGAAGAATGTAGAAAGAAAGTAGATAGATAATTAGAGTTGGTGTGAGAAAAATGGAGGTGGGGGTATTTATAGGTGTTAAAATGTAATAAAAAAAGAGTTGTGACCGTTGGGAATCGCCGGTTCCGGTTTGAACCAGTGGTTCGGAGCAACGGATATAAAATTCAAATTTTTTTTTTTTTTTTAGAAAAACGGCGGTTGAACCTCCGGTTCACGGTTCGTCAAAACGCCGAACCGGAATCGAACCGTCTTCAAACGGTTTACGGTTCTGGTTTTGAACCGAACCGCGGTCAACAGTTAACCGAACCGTGGTCAACGGTTCAAAACCGCCGGTTCGCTGGTTTGAACCGTAACCGTGAACCCCTCTACATCTACTCATCGTCTAATCCACTACTCCATCTATCCATTGCTCTGTTGGGAAAAAATACCGACTAACGTCACGTCACAACGAATAAAGCGGAACCTCGTTTGACAAATTCCCACTCTTCAATCGTAACTTTGTGGTTACCGACGAGTAGAGCACCAATTACAACTCGATAAAATTAATACAAATGATATCCGGAAAACAATAAACACGAGACACAAATTTTAGCGTGGAAAACCCCTCAAGACGAGAGTAAAAACCACGGGACCGAAGCCGCTTAAAATCCACTATCACCAATACACACAAATACACAATCGTCCCTAATACAAACTAGGGGTATACACCAATCGTCAAATACTTGGTAATAAATGTTCTTCAAGTATTTGGAATCAATAACAACAACAAGATCGAGAAAAGAAACAACCGTAAATAGCTTACAAAGAGCTAACGAAATACCCGTACTTCCGGACTCAAAAACTCGATCTACACCGGTGAAAAGATTTGCCCAATAGCTACCAAGCTCTTATCAAAAGATCACGACGATCCGACCGATAAATCTCCGGGAAAATGAAAAATTATATTTCTCTCTCTTGTTTCTCTCTCTATATCTCTCTCTCTTGTTCTTGAAGTGTGTAGGATGATGTTATGAAAGTCCCGATCCAAAACTGCATAAAAAAGTGCCAATTTGCAGGTTTTGACCCGTGTGCCACGGCCCGGGCCAAGTGTGCCGCGGCACACTACGCAAAAATGCGCCCAGGGCTCGGCAGGGGGTCGCGGCCCGGCCGGCAGGGGCCGCGGCCCAGAGTACAGTCGGCCAGGCGAAAATGACGGGGCCGTGGCTCGACAGGAATGAGCCGCGGCCCATGGTGATCGGCATGTCTCGGCGGGTCTCGGCAGGATGGTGCTCGGCAGGGGCCGCGGCCCAGAGTACAATGTCGGCCGATTCTTAGAGACTTCGGAGGGGGCCGCGGCTCGGCAGCTGTGTGCCGCGGCCCAGCAGTGCAGATGAGGAAAAACGTCATTTCGAGCGAAGTGCCACGGACCGAAGGGTTTGTGCCGTGGCCCGGAGTCCGGTTGACTCCGAAAAAGCCTATATTTCGGAAATTACTCCTACAAATCTCCCCCTTTCCAGAATGTAGGAAGAGTTCGCCATCCCGTCGATCGAACAACACACTTTCACCTTCTCTCTACTTAACGCCTTCGTTAACATATCGGAACCATTATCATCGGTATGAACTTTATCAAGTTCAAACAAACCATCATCCAAAGCATCTCAGATCCAATGATACCTTACATCGATATGCTTCGTTCTCTTGTGAAAAGTCGCATTCTTAGCCAAATGAATCGCACTTTGACTATCACAAAGAACTACGTAACGTCGTTGTCGGAAGCCTAGCTCTCGTAAAAACATTTTCAACCATAAGAGCTCTTTGCTCGCTTCCACCGCCGCAATATACTCGGCCTCCGTTGTAGACAAGGCAACGCACTTTTGCAATCTTGATTGCCATGACACGGCTCCCCCTGCAAACGTCATCAAATAACCGGAAGTGGATTTTCGGTTATCTTCATTACCGGCCATATCCGAATCGGAATATCCAACAAGCATTGCTTTCCCGTTTCCAAACGTAATTCCCAATTTGGAAATACCCCGCAAATATCTAAATATCCATTTTACGGCTTCCCAATGCTTTTTACCCGGATTCGATAGAAACCGACTCACCACTCCCACAGCATGAGCAATGTCGGGCCTTGCTCCGATACCACTTTGTCCATCTTACGATTGAGATACTAAACACCACGAAACAACAAATCCCGTGGCTCCGATACTACTTTGTTGGGAAAAAATACCGACTAACGTCACGTCACAACGAATAAAGCGGAACCTCATTTGACAAATTCCCACTCTTTAATCGTAACTTTGTGGTTACCGACGAGTAGAGCACCAATTACAACTCGATAAAATTAATACAAATGATATCCGAAAAACAATAAACACGAGACATAAATTTTAGCGTGGAAAACCCCTCAAGACGAGAGTAAAAACCACGGGACCGAAGCCGCTTAAAATCCACTATCACCAATACACACAAATACACAATCGTCCCTAATACAAACTAGGGGTATACACCAATCGTCAAATACTTGGTAATAAATGTTCTTCAAGTATTTGGAATCAATAACAATAACAAGATCGAGAAAAGAAACAACCGTAAATAGCTTACACAAAGAGCTAACGAAATACCCGTACTTCCGGACTCAAAAACTCGATCTACACGGGTGAAAAGATTTGCCCAATAGCTACCAAGCTCTTGTCAAAAGATCACGACGATCCGACCGATAAATCTCCGGAAAAATGAAAAATTATATTTCTCTCTGTTTCTCTCTCTATATCTCTCTCTCTCTTGTTCTTGAAGTGTGTAGGATGATGTTATGAAAGTCCCGATCCAAAACTGCATAAAAAGGTGCCAATTTGCAGGTTTTGACCTGTGTGCCGCGGCCCGGGCCAAGTGTGCCGCGGCACACTGCGCAAAAATGCGCCCAGGGCTCGGCAGGGGCCGCGGCCCAGAGTACAGTCGGCCAGGCGAAAATGACGGGGCCGCGGCTCGGCAGGAATGAGCCGCGGCCCATGGTGATCGGCATGTCTCGGCGGGTCTCGACAGGATGGTCTGAGCCGCGGCCCATGGTGATCGGCATGTCTCGGCGGGTCTCGAAAGGATGGTGCTCGGCAGGGGCCGGCAGGGCGTGCTCGGCAGGGGCCGCGGCCCAGAGTACAGTGTCGGCCGATTCTTAGAGACTTCGGCGGGGGCGCGGCTCAGCAGTGTGTCTGCGCGGCCAGCTGCGTATGAGGAAAAACGTCATTTCGAGCGAAGTGCCACAGACCGGAAGGTTTGTGCCGTGGCCCGGAGTCCGATTGACTCCGAAAAAACCTATATTTTGGAAATTACTCCTACATGCTCCACTAGCAATGCGTAGTCCCAATCTCTACTCTAAAAGCTTCTAACAACTTAAGAATTCTTTTTTATTGTTTGTGCATTTTATTATATTTTTCAAGCTATGTTCATTGTTTTATTGTTTTAGTTTGTTTTACTGATTGGTTGGTAAAATTGATTTTGAATTTTTCGTTCTTTTTTTTTTTCGAGTTTCTTTTTCGTTCATTCTTTAACTGCTAGATGTGATTTACCAGTCTATTTTCCAAGCAATGTGATTTGGGAATTTTCTACAATAATTTGAGATTTTTTTATTTATTTTTTCTTACTTATACACCCAACCTAGTAGTATTGATGGGATTTGACCCGGTGACCTTTGGCCTCCGAGCAACACCATTCTACACTAGGTTGTCCCCACTCGGACTACAATAATTTGAGAGTTGAGGTTAAGAACTTACTAAAAAAAGTTGTTTATGTGTTTTACAACATAGAATGAAAAATTGAGACAGGACAATCATCTTCCACATCTAAAAAAGGAATAACTTGTTTTCTTTCTTTATGAAAGTGGACAAACCTAAAGACGGGTTTGTCGAACAAGGTCTAAGTCCTTCTCCAACCGAACCTCCTATGGTAATGTCACAAATGATAACCTCATCTCCCGATATTGTTAATATTCAATCTCTTGATACTAATTTAGAGTCATATGCTTCAATTCAACGAGATTCGGGAAAAGTAAAGCTACACGTGTGGACAATTCGTGAATGAAAGAATCGAACAATACGAGCTTATCTAAAGGTGAGACCTCATCATTAATAGTTGAGGTGGAATCACTTTTATTCCTTTTTTCTTGATAGCGACACTCATTCGCAACTTTCAGCGTTAGCAATTATTGAATTAATAATTGGTAGGGATTTAACCAAGCAAATAAATGTGCATTTCTTACTCATATGCGTGCAAGAAATATATTTGTTCTTATGAAGCTGTCTCATTATATTAACGAGGTGACAAATGTTGTATCACAAGAGGAATGTCGAAACATCAATCACAAGTGAAAACCTCATTAGAAGCTGCCCAATGATTAGCACTTCAAGGTTGTTCATTTAGATGGCCAGATGAATCTCCATCTTCTTTAAATCGTGGAACTATCATTGGTCTGATTGATGCTTATGTAAAAGAGAGTGGAGAAATGGGTAATCTTGTCTTAGATAACGCTCCAAACATACCATATACACTTCTCTATTCAGAAAGAAATTTTGAACAATAGGAGAAATAAGATACATGATATGATTCGTGGAGGACTTGGAGATGAACCATAATGTATCTTTGTTGATGAAGCATAAAATGCATCTAAATGAGAACAAGTGTATTATATTGAGGTTTGTGGACAAAAAGGGTATTATGAGGGAGCATTTTTTGGCATTCAAAAGTGTAAGTGACATTACCTCATTAAATCTCAAAACTAAAAATAATTAGAGTTCGTGTCTTTCACAACCTTCAAGTCCAATACTTAGAGAGCAAAGGTACGACCGATACAGACTCACGCCAACAGGCCCAGATCGTTGAGCCCCATGTGCTTGACTGCCACCGAAGGACGTCGCGACCCTCAAGCACGCGTTGCCTATGTTGGGTTAAGGGTGATAAAAAACGAGTAACGCAGCGGAAAATAAACCGGTCAAACCGGATAAAAAACAAATCCCAAAACAGATCGATCAAGCATCGTATAAATTAATATAAAAGGACGAAGATGAAATTAAGATTTTTTACCCTCGTTGACCTTTGATAATATTTTCTTGATTCCGAGCACGAACACGAATCCAATCGAACGAGCTTTTGAAAATTCCCGAGCACCGAAAGCACCGTGCCTCTACGTATCACGCGTCGGAAGATGACCAGAAAATATTTCTATCAATTTATACTCCAAGTATAGGGCTAGAAATCGATAGAATTAGCTTATATATATTTTTATAAATACTCTAAGTATTTTATAAAAATAGTTTTCTCTCAAAATACACTTTGAACTCAAAATGTATAAACTTAGAAAATTTTCCCTCACTCTTTCACTTTGAACTCACGGCTGATCCACCTTCACTTTATAATGAGGGAGATGGTGTTTGTTTTATAAACAAAACACACACCTCATCAATTATTTCAAGAATAAATAATATAGTAATAATACATCAAATGTATTATTAAGTCCCCACATTTATAAAAAAAAATCACCAAGTCAATTGATGAAAGTGGGGTGGCGGGCAAGGGAGGAGAAAAAGAAGTTGGTTCGTTTCGCTCCGTGAAACGGACCCTCGTGTATCTAATCCGATAGATAAACCTTGGTATGTTTCAATATTATTATAATTAATTAATCTAATTAATTAATTATATTAAAATAAATTCTCTAAGAAATAATATGAATAAATTAATTACCCAGTAATTTATTTAATTCACGAGACTGATTTAATTTATTCAATAAATTGAATTAGACATCCAATGTCCAATATTAACCAAGGGAGAATAAGCTAAATATAATCCGTCGTCAATTCCTGTGCCGCGACTCTGTAGGTTCGTCTTAGTTAGCATTGGGAGGATCCAATGAGTGTTAGCACCACTTAGCCAGTCTCGTGGCCCACACCGTAACCTAACTAAGAACGAATAATAGGATCATTCCAAAACCATTATGTCGTGAATACCGTATACGTATAAACCCTTCAATCATATATCCCGGTCAAGTATTAGAGTCACGGTAAAGTCAAACCCTATTGTATCTTGACTCTATGTATTTGTTAATACAAATCGAGATCATCGAGCTCTCGTGTATCAAATACAAGTAGCTCTAACTGCTTTGGCCAAAGACTTATGATTTCATTTGCCATTAACCGCATAGGACATTTACCTGCTCACTAACAGGAGAAAGAATCCTATCTTGGTATTCAGTAGAGACTGCTACTTGCCCACTAAGTTGTATTTCGAGGTTGACCACACCAACCGGCGATTGGATCGAACTACTCTAATGACTAACTTAATGTCACAAGTACATCTCCTACTGAAACCTCAAGTGAAAGGTCCACGTATACCTATCACAATCTTTCGATTCAATCATTGACAATCCCTGAGTGATTTCCATGTGACCGAATCGAGTTGAGTCGTGTTCGACTATACTAATCCCATTAGCATACCTATAATGTGTGCTCCCACTAACTGTTAGTGAAAACAGGCATTCTACATGTCAAAGTACACGCTATACAAGTCTTGTCTAAACTTACTGCCCAGTTAAGTTTTATCGACTTGCGAACTAGTTAAGCATTCGAGCTCTAAACACTTCTAGTGCTATCTCCTTATCTCCATATGGAGTAGAATGTTCGCTCTCAAATGCAAGGACTATTATTCTATATACCAAATCACAATGCCAGTGATATAATAATATAGAAATAATAACTGCCTTATTAAATATAATATTCATAATTACAATACAATTGCTCTCACTCTCTCATCCTCTGAGTGGCATTTGAGGGCATATTCCTAACAATCTCCCACTTGCACTCAATGCCACAAACTATAGTATCTAATACCCATACTCTACAGATGTCTCTCTAAGACCTTCTGAGATAGTGGCTTGGTAAGCGGATCAGCAACGTTATTTGCTGTGTCTACTCTATGCAGTATAACATTCCCATCTCGAACCATTTCTCTAACAAAATGATATTTTCTCGCAATATGTGTTGTGGTGATCCCTAGACTCATTAGCCTGTGCAACAGCTCCGTCGTTGTCACAAAACAGTGTCACGGGCTTCTCTGCGTTAGGAACCACTTGAAGTTCCTCAGTGAGCTTCTTTATCCAAAAAGCTTCTTTAGCAGCCTCCGTGGCTGCCTGATATTCGGCTTGACATGTAGAGATAGTAGTCAAACTTTGCTTGGCACTTCTCCAAGAAACTGCCCCACCATTCAGAGTAAAGATATACCCTGATGTAGACATCTGAGCATCCATGTCCCCCGAAAAATCTGAGTCTGTATAACCCATCACTCTTAGTTATCCACCGCCGTATGTAAGAATCAAGTCTTTAGTCCTCCTTAGGTACTTAAGAATGTTCTTTACAGCAGTCCAATATTCCTGCCCTGGATTTGACTGAAACCGACTTACTACGCTCACAACATAGGCAATGTCCGGTCTAATGCAAATCATTACATACATAAGGCTGCCTACTGCCGAAGCATAAGGTACTTTACTCATTTCCTTTCTATCTTCCTCACTTTGAGGACACATCTCTAAGGAAAGTTTTGCACCATGTTGCATAGGTAGAAACCCTCTTTTAGAATCTTCCATCCTAAATCGCTTCAGGATCTTTTCTATGTAGAGGGCTTGGGAAAGACCTAACATTCTTTTCGCTCTATTCCGGTAGAGACGAATACCTAGAATATAGGTAGCTTCTCCCAAGTCTTTCATTGAAAACTCTTTACAAAGCTAAGCTTTCATAGAACTGAGCATTCCTACGTCGTTTCCTATAAGTAGAATGTCATCTACGTATAGTATTAAGAACGCAATTTTGCTCCCACTAACCTTCTTGTAAATACAGGGCCCCTCTTCATTTTAGACAAAACCAAACTCTTTGACTGTCTCGTTAAAACGAAGATTCCAACTCCATGATGCTTGCTTCAGTCCATAAATGGCACGCTGAAGTTTGCATACTTTATAAATATTGGTTTGAGATATGAATCCCTTAGGCTGTTCCATATAAATATCCTCCTCGAGGAATCCATTTAGGAATGTCGTTTTCACATCCATTTGTCATATTTCATAATCTAAGTGGGCTGCTATGGAAAGCATCATGCGAATAGACTTAATCATAGCTGTAGGCGAGAAGGTCTCGAAGTAATCGATTCCTTCTCTTTGGGAATAACCCTTTGCCACAAGCCTGGCCTTATAGGTATCAACCTTGTCATCTCCATCAGTCTTTCTTTTATAGATCATTTGTTTCCAATAGGTACTATGCCTTTAGGACGATCTACTAAAGTCCAGACCTGATTATCATGCATTGAGTCTATCTCAGCTTCCATAGCTTCTTGCAACTTGGCGGAGTCAACATCTACCATCGCTTGGTCGTATGTAGAAGGATCATTCTCTTGCCTACTTTCTGTCATCTCATGGACACCCAGTTCTTCTTGATGCAGATAGCCATACCTCTCAGGTAATTGAGAAATTTTACTAGACTTGCGAGGTTGTGTTTGTATTTCAGAAGGTTCGGTTTTAATATCTTGCTTAGGTGTCACATTTGGTGTTTCTTTTATTTCTTCCAAAGAAATATTTCTACCTGCCCCTCCTTCCTGAATAAACTGATCTTCCAAGAAGTGTGCTTGTATAGCAACGATGATCCTATGATCTTCATGCATATAGAATAGATATCCCATGGAATCCCCTGGATATCCTAGGAAACGACCTTTCATAGACCTAGCTTCCAATTTCTCTACTTTAGTCTTCTTGACATAAGCAAGGCATCCCCAAATCCTAATGTGATTAAGACTTGGTTTCCTACCTCTCCACATCTCATGTGCAGTCTTAGGAATGGATTTGGAAGGACATCTGTTCAAGATATGCACATCAGTAAGGAGCGCATAACCCCACAGATAAATCGGTAGATGAGTATAGTTAAGCATGGAGCGAACCATGTCTAACAAGGTTCGGTTCCTTCTTTCTGATACACCATTTAATTATGGAGTAGATGGAGGAGTGAATTGTGACACTATTCCTAGTTCTTTTAAGAACTCATCAAATTTGGTACTCATGTTCTCACTACCTCGGTCTGACCGAAGAGTTTTAACACGGTTACCTGTTTGATTTTCAACTAGGGCTTTAAATTCCTTAAATTTATCAAAAGCTTCAGACTTATGTTTCATTAAGTACATGAATCCATACCTGGCATGGTCATAAGTGAATGTAATAAAATACTGAAAGCCATCCCGTGCCAGTTCAAAAGGGCCACATACATCGGTATGGATCAATCCAAGTTTTTCAGCAGCTCTTTCAAAAGTCCCTGCGAAGGGTAACTTAGTCATTTTGCCTTGAAGGCAAGATTCACAAGTTAGATAGGGATCTGATCCCAATGGACCCGTAAGCCCATCTTTCTCCATTTTATGAACCTTGGTCTGACCAATATGACCAAGTCTAAGATGCCACTTAAGTGCTTGGTTCGTTTTATCCCTACCACGCTTCCTAGTTATAGTATTCACAGTTGTTTTATTCTTTAGATTTAAATGGTATAAACCATTTAATAATGTAGCAGTACCAACCAATTTATTTCTGAAATAAATACGACAGGACCCATCTCCAATAAAGAAGTGAAATCCCTTTCGGTTCATGACCGAAATTGATACAAAATTCTTGTGCCCCTTGGGCAAAACAAGTACATCTTCTAAAGTAAGTATAAAATCAGATTCTAAATCCAACATAAGGGATCCGATATCAGAAGCCTCGACACTATGCCCACTTCCTACGGTGACCATCACCTCCCTTGAATCCAGCTTCCTACTTCATTCCAGATCCTGATTCATTGTACAAATATGAGAACTCGCACCGGAATCAAGTATCCAAGAAGTAGAATATACAGTTACAGAATAATTTGTTTCTAAAACCAGTAGTTCCGTACCTGAAGGCGCATTACGGTCAAGCTTTGGACAGTACCTCTTCCAGTGGCCTAGCTCACCGCAGTTGAGGCATACATCCGTTTTCTTGGCCCCCTTGCTCTTTTAAACCATTGGGGCCTTGCCCTTTCTCTTGTCGATCTTGGTTATTGGACCTAACTGCTTTTTGTTCTTTTTCTTCTTATTTTTGGACTTCCATGTCCCAGAAGAAATCACAAGTGCAGCTTCCTTTCCCTTTGTCTTCATCTGAGACTGGACAGTTGTCAGTTTGTTCATTAGCCCAGCTAAGTTACATGCAATCTCATTGCAGTTGAAGTTCATGATAAATTGGGAAAAGGAGTCAGGAAGTGACTGCAGGATAAGGTCAGTTTGGAGAGATGCATGCATCTAAAAATCAAGAGCTTCCAATCTCTCAATCATCGAGATCATCTTGAGGACATGGTCCCCAACCCTCTCTCCTTCCTTCATCCTGGCGCCGAATAATTGCTTTGATATCTCATATCTAGCAGTTCAGCTATGCTCTCCATAGAGCTCAGCCAGGTGCGCTAAGATTGCTCTCGAAGACATCATCTTTTCATGGGCACATTGAAGCTTATTGGTCATTGAGCCTAACATGTACCCTCACACTCTTATGTCGTCTTTTACCCATTTCTCATGGGCATCGACATCTTCATGATTGGATCGAGTTATTGCAGGATCCGCTGGGATGTCCGCCTCCAAGATGTATCCCAGCATTTCCATAGTTAGGACAATCCTCAAATTCCGAAGCCAGTCCACATAGTTCGGACCAGTCAGGACGTTCTTTTCAAGTAGTATAGCGAGTGGGTTTATTGTTATATTGAGAGTTTTTTTAACTGCAGAGAATAATTTAAGATTCGTGAGTGATTGTTTAATTATGATCCGAGTAAAGAATTTAAGGACCTTCTTTATTCATAACTCGGATCCCACTATTTTATCGGCATCTACACACTCCCATGTGAAATTAGAAAGTCTTGGGTGACTTCATAGTGGTGATCGATTTCTTTACAAAGTTTAATAGAGGGCAACCCATACGGTTTCTATTCTATTATTCTTTATAAAGTGGTGTCTAACACCAACCCATCTAATGGATGGTTCGATCTTCTTTTACCCCTAGTTCACTTGCCCTCAACTCATTCGGTTTCTATGGCTCGCTGAACTATCTAAGTTTAAACTGTCAACTTCTATTAGTCTGACAATTGAATCTTACCCGGCAACCCATATGGTTTATAGGGGTTTGATTTGTCACAACCAAAGGCATCTAATGCACTCTAGGAATTTATCAACTTTCCCCAAAAATATTACCCCGACATACTCGGAAGAATAATATTCCGGTTTAGATTTCAATTTTCCATGAGTTTGACGGAGGGTAGGAAACCTCGTAACCTTTATAACTTAGTGTTTGTAAGTGGGAGTATTAATGCGATTATATGTTACACTTTGCACATTAATCCGTTTATAAGCGCGGTTTGTCGGTTTGTTTGTTTGTCATACAATATGAAAGCATACACAACCTAAAACTAACAACATGCGGTTCATGGACCGTTCCTGGAACAAAAACATCGTAATCTAATTACATGTCTTCGGTCTTGAATCTTCGTCTTCTCGAGCGGATCTTCCTCCGGTCTTCGTCATTACATATAAATTTTACATTTGAAAAATTGCATCCTATACAAATTTTCTATTAAAATAAATAAGCTCAAAACGGTCTTTACAACCCAATCGAACAAAACAAACGATTCAAAACTAGGTCCATGAACATCCTCATTCAAAATTAATGCAACAATTACATTAAAATAAATGGCAATAATGATTAATCTAAAATTGATCTAATCAATAAAAATTAATCCAATAATTAGAATTAATCCAATTAATTCACTTAACCGTTAATTTTAATTTGCTCCGGACAAAATAAATATTTCATTAAATTAATTCCCTTAAAATAAAATTACCATAATTATATTTTAGTCAAATTAAATCCAATTTAATTTACGGAAAATTAATTTATCGAACGAAATATAAAAATCGAGTCAAAAAACACAAGGCTCGTTAATTAATCTAATTAATTAATTATATTAAAAATAAATTCTCTAAGAAATAATATGAATAAATTAATTACCCAGTAATTTATTTAATTCACGAGACCGATTTAATTTATCCAATAAATTGAATTACACATCCAATGTCCAATATTAACCAAGAGAGAATAAGCTAAATATAATTCGTCGTCAATTCCTGTGCCGCGACTCTGTAGGTTCGTCTTAGTTAGCATTGGGAGGATCCAATGAGTGTTAGCACCACTTAGCCAGTATCGTGGCCCACACCGTAACCTAACTAAGAACGAATGATAGGATCATTCCAAAACCATTATGTCGTGAATACCGTATACGTATAAACCCTTCAATCATATGTCCCGGTCAAGTATTAGGGTCACGATAAAGTCAAACCCTATTGTATCTTGACTCTATGCATTTGTTAATACAAATCGAGATCACCGAGCTCTCGTGTATCAAACACAACTAGATCTAACTGCTTTGGCCAAAGACTTATGATCTCATTTGCTATTAACCGCATAGGACATTTACCTGCTCACTAACAGGAGAAAGATGTAACACCCCCAATCCGCTCAGGGATATTACACGCCGTAGAACTTTTTCTCAAGGATCTACCAGGCTTGTGACAACATCGAACATCTCAACAACGCCTTTAAGGCTAAAATGACTCAGTAGATCGATTTGGTCTTTCAATAAATACATACAACTCAAACACATTACATGTCCACGCAGGGATCGAATACAACACACTCCTGTACAACGGGAAAGAATACTGCAGCGGAAAATAAACTATAACTAAACCAATGACATCATGCGAATCCTCGTGTGATTAGTATCGTTCATCTTTCATCATCCTTCGTGCCGACCCTGTGTTATGCTCCCAAACCTGAATGCAAAAACAGACATACACCCCCCGAATACTCGGGGGTTAGCAAAACACCACTGTTTTGCTAGTGCAAGAACAAAGTACAAATACGAGCCATACAATTCACATTCCACGAATAACAATAACCAGGAATCCTCAAAGATCCAAACGTATCGAAAAGTACTTCCCGAGGCAAGAGTTTGGGTAAAACATTCCAAAACCGAAAGATCACAAATCAAGGGAAACAATTTATAAAACGGTTTAAAATACCATCGAGAGTTTTAATAGAAAACAATTTAGGATTATCGAATCTTTCTCTTTCCAAAACTCGAAATACGAATGGGGTCACCGCCCTGAAGGTTTATTTTCCGTAAAATGAACTTTACAAAACCATTGGGATTTTAGCCCCAAATTACATCAAATCACAGTACACGAGAATGATAGCAAGGTTCGTTTTCCAACATCAAAACCCCACAATTAAACGACTAAAACACACACGACAAAATACTCTAGTGCCATCCTAGCCAAGTAGGCTAATGAACAACTTACCTCTTACACATTTAGTCAATGCATGCAATCATGAAAACATAGTTCCAAAGCACTCATTTCCGGGAATGCCATAATCAAATCACATTTGTAAAATGCACCACAATTAACCGCGGACCCACAGCTTCGTGGACCCCTACCGAGACCCCGTCAGATCTAACCCATAGTGGTTCCACAGCTTCGTGGAGCCCTACCGAGACCCCGTCAGATCTAACCCGTAGTGAGCACACACACACACGTTACTCATGCAATACTAATATGCTAAGAATGTAAGCTCATCAAGAATACTCACTAGGGATGGCCACTAATCCGACACCATTATCAAACTCTACAAAACACAATAACAAGATTAAACACGGAATACACGATTCCATAACTTTAAACAACAGGAGTATCATCAAAGCCTTCAACGTTCAAAATAATCAAATCATAATCAATTCCCAAAACACACCGTTCACAAAACACACACGCATTTTGAAAGAGAGCCTTTAACGAGGCCAAAACAAATCTTTTGAAAATTCATTTCAAATAACCAAACAAACACACCAAGACGACCACCGATCAACATATCCACAAAACGAGAAATGGTATGGACAAGGTACTTGCCTCGAATAAGAACAACACGGAGAATCGATCGAAGTAGGTTGGCACGAACTGACTACGAACCCGCCGACTTCACCGAACGCCAACTCGCGATAATAAAATACGAATGACAATAAAAACAATGAAAATGAATTCCATAGCACGACTTAAAGCCATTGAATTCAAAGAACGAATGACGAAAGTTCAAGTGTTTCCCCCAAAACGGCCAAGAACACGATTCGTCCCGTCAAAATATGAAAATGGAATTCCAAACTGAAATATGGATATAAAATCCATAGTATATGTTTAACAACATCATTTAACAACAATCGATCCATCAAAAATGGATGGAAAACAAAATTGAGAACAAATCCCCCAAAAAGTCGATTCGAAGGAAATCAAGAAATATACTTCGATTCGACGAAGAACACTGGATTAAATGATGTTAAACACAAGAATACTACCAAGATTAATCATACCCATCATGAATTAATCAACAATATGGAACGAATCGGACAAAAACACAAAAACCCCAAAATTCAAGAAACTGGGGTTCTAAGAAGAGATTACCTTGATTCGCTGGATCAAAAGATGATATAGAATGATCAATCAATGATATGAACTCAAGAACTTCGTGGATTTGTTGTTCAACAACATGGCTCCATGTTAACCACACCCCCAGCCGCGGAAGAGAAGGAAAAGAATGAGAAAAATGGTGAAAAACCCGACTGCAGGGCCTTAAATAGGCTGCGTGCAGGCAGGGTTACGTACGTAACCGGCCAAGGGCTTACGTACGTAACCGAGTCACTGCCCCAAATCTGCCGGCAGTGTTACGTACGTAACCGGCCAAGGCTTACGTACGTAACCGGCCTTACGTACGTAACTGCCGAGCACTACCGGCCGTAACTCGGCGGTGCCCGGGGCCTGCATCGCCCGGCCATGACTCGGACGGGGCCAACTCCGACGGCCCGAATGACCCCGAACCCCGAACCTGAATATGAATTGAAGATACGGTTACGAAGTACTCGCAAAGACAAATTCTAGCACTAAGAGAACACACGATTCCGAGCACCCGAAGGCTCGAAATTCGACAACGGAAAGTAATTACCCCAAACTTTGGGAAATTACGAAAATGGCCCAAAATGTCCGAATACACGATCGAAACACCAAGCCAAAGCTTGCAACACGAATAATAACATTAAATGAACTTACAAGAAACTCGAAACAACAGTTTCGGACGAGATTCACAAGAATCGAACTCAAGTACGGAAAAGCCACTTAAGAACACAGAACTCGACAAAACGATACCGAAACGAACTCGGATGACAAAAAGTGCAGAATTAATCATTCTCAGAATGACGATACGGTCATGAGCGATTCGTCAAAACGGACTTCCGCTGAAAAAAAGAAATTTACCGGAAATCGAAATTGCGGATATTACATACTACCCTCCTTAAAAGAAGTTTCGTCCCGATACCTAAAATAAGTAGGAAGATGCAATATCCCACTAGGAAAACTCAACGAGATACACAAGAAACGTGTAACTTACGCCCAATGGCGAAACGTTACAAGCAACGCAAAGGAATATACGGTGTGAAAACACGCTCCACGACGACCAACACAACGCCACCGGTAGAGACATATTAAAACCAACAAGTGACAAGTATCATCAAATAGATAATACAATCAAGTCGATTATCCGAACAATCACAAAACACAACGAACGAAAATCAATATGATTGACCAACCCAACGGTACATCAATCAAAACGCGAGCCAATCGCTGAACAAATACGGAATTCCACTGCCCAAGGGTTGGAAGATCGAAAACGAGACTAATTTCCCGAACTTAAGGGAATTACGAAGGAGTCTGAACATTCAACAATCACGAAACGAGATCAACAAAAACCGAACAATCAAACGATCGAACCACAACGATCGAGACAACAAAAATCGAACAATCATGTTCGAATCACGAAGAACAATAAAATTCAAACAACAACTCCAAGGTTCACATCTCGACTCGAGACAATATATGATCTGGTGAAAACAACAGGATGTGCATTCACATGAGATCCACAGGAAAGGGAATAGCAATTGAAAAGTCACAACGATAAACGAGTTATTCCGAAACAATACCACACTCGTTCGATCAACAAAAGCAAGGGACAGGACAAGCTCAAAAAATATCAACGAACATAAACGAGTCGACAGAGTCGAAAATACATAAGTTCAAAATCGGATCCACTTCGAATAAAAGAACTAATAGAACCAAAAGATGTTACTTCCGAACAAGGTTCACAAGAATCGAACTGGACTCGGAAAGGTCACAGCGATAACCAGATCGACCCAAAACAAGATCACAGCTCGTTCGAACGACGAAACCGAAATACAGAACAAGTTCAGAAAGTATCAACGAACACGAGCGAGTCGATAGACTTGAGGGAGAGAAAATGCGGAAGTCAAAAATGATACAGGCATTACATTCGACCTCTTATAAAAGAAATGTCGTTCCCGCAACTCACAACAACGGGAGTAAGGTGACAACACAAAAAGCAAACGATAGAAACATCTCCCTTGGGCCTCTCAGAGCCGATCCTCATATCTGTACTGAAGTTCGCGCCCCGAAAGACTCGGAACCCAACTCGCAAAACTGGATCCTGTGTCTCTCGGGTCCACACTTGAAAAGCGTTACTGACGAGAAGGACAATTTGCACGTACATGCCCCCGGCACAATACGTTTGAAATGCCTCGGCTCGGCATACTGAAGATACAGATGCTAGATACAATGGAACATACCACCCCAAAACAACATACCGGAGATGCCAACTCAGTATAACATATCAACGCATAAAAAAAATCACAACAACAAGGGCATCGTTCGACGATTACAATGGCCCGAACGATAGCCAGCACACAATCACAAACATCATGAGACAATCACCCATGTGCATAAACGCACAAAAATCGAAGATTTAACAACTCACACTCGTGCGACAATACGCAAATCACCGCGATGCGATAAACAGTAAACAACAGTTCATGCCACCAATTCGATCATACTCGGGAGCAAACATCATAAAGACAACGCGAACATCATACATACATACCCAACCCTCAAACGGGAATGGATATGTTTTAAAAATGGAAACCTCCTTTTGAAAATAATTTAGAAAAACACCGGTTGATCTTGAGTATCACCTTTCAAAAAGTACAAACGTGAAACATCGTTATCGAGACTTTGGAGAACCATTTCGCATTTGATAAAAATGAGGACACTTTCTCTTAGTGAAAAACTTTCAGAATATTCGACCCTCAGGTCTAAGTAAAAGTGTTTCTAAAACATTGAAAATATCTCAAAACATTTTGGTCCTCGAGGTAGAAGAATTTTGAAACATATTGTGGCACCTTGGATGTACCACGAGAAAATAATTCATTTTAAAAGTACGTCTCGAAATTTATTTTCTAAGATACTCAAGGTTTTCAAAGATAATTCAATAGGCAAGAATGCCCAAAAATTTCAGGTAATTACACGGAACATTATAGCACCGTGGGTCCCGCGCCGGAACCCACCAGGATAAAAACCATTTACAAAAATGCCAAAAAGGCAGATGACGGTTATATTTCAAAAACTCACAAAAGCCATTTAGAAAATACTAAATACCGTCTTCGCCAAAACGATCAAGACCATAATGCCAAAAACTTGGTTAAGGGAATCGGTTTTCGAAATAAAACTCAGTCGGTAAAATACCAAAATCCATTACAAAAGAACTCACGCAGCGGATAAAAGAAATACAGTCCAACATGCACAATCCAGCAACACTACTCCTCATATGAACGAAATATGAGAGTCAAATAACCACATATCAAAAATCAAAATCCATAAGAGGATTCCGTCACTTAACAAATAATCATAAAAATAGCTCGTGTCACATGAGGCACAACACAAAGAAGGGAGACTTACATCCACAGGTCACACGAAGATGATGATCGCCCCACGATACTAATCACGACCAACAAACTCAGACGACGCGTCGCGACACGACTCAGTCAGACAAAATCTGACGAGACAAAACTCAACAAACACAACTTGACCCGACAGCCTAGGTTTCCACAACCTAAGCTCCGATACCATTTATGTAACACCCCCAATCCGCTCAGGGATATTACACGCCGTAGAACCTTTCCTCAAGGATCTACCAGGCTGGTAACAACATCGAACATCTCAACAATGCCTTTAAGGCTAAAATGACTCAGTAGACCGATTTGGTCTTTCAATAAATACATACAACTCAAACACATTACATGCCCACGCAGGGGTCGAATACAACACACTCCCGTACAACGGGAAAGAGTACTGCAGCGGAAAATAAAATATAACTAAACCAATGACATCATGCGGATCCTCGTGTGATTAGTATCGTTCATCTTTCATCATCCTTCGTGCCGACCCTGTGTTATGCTCCCAAACCTGAATGCAAAAACAGACATCCACCCCCCGAATACTCAGGGGCTAGCAAAACTCCACTGTTTTGCTAGTGCAAGAACAAAGTGAAAATACGAGCCATACAATTCACATTCCACGAATAACAATAACCAGGAATCCTCAAAGATCCAAACGTATCGAAAAGTACTTCCCGAGGCAAGAGTTTGGGTAAAACATTCCAAAACCGAAAGATCACAAATCAAGGGAAACAATTTATAAAACGGTTTAAAATACCATCGAGAGTTTTAATAGAAAACAATTTAGGATTATCGAATCCTTCTCTTTCCAAAACTCAAAATACGAATGGGGTCACCGCCCTGAAGGTTTATTTTCCGTAAAATTACCTTTACAAAACCGTTGGGATTTTAGCCCCAAATTACATCAAATCACAGTACACGAGAACGATTGCAAGGTTCGTTTTCCAACATCAAAACCCCATAATTAAACGACAATATACTCTAGTGCCATCCTAGCCAGGTAGGCTAATGAACAACTTACCTCTTACACACTTAGTCAATGCATGCAATCATGAAAATATAGTTCCAAAGCACTCACTTCCGGAAATGCCATAATCAAATCACATTTGTAAAATGCACCACAATTAACCGCGGACCCACAGCTTCGTGGACCCCTACCGAGACCCCGTTGGATCTAACCCATAGTGGTTAAAAGCAAACTCGCGGTTCCACAGCTTCGTGGAGCCCTACCGAGACCACATCGGATCTAACCCGTAGTGAGCACACACACACACACGTTACTCATGCAATACTAATATGCTAAGAATGTAAGCTCATCAAGAATACTCACCAGGGATGACCACTAATCCGACACCATTATCAAACTCTACAAAACACAATAACAAGATTAAACACGGAATACACGATTCCATAACTTTAAACAACAAGAGTATCATCAAAGCCTTCAACGTTCAAAATAATCAAATCATAATCAATTCCCAAAACACACCGTTCACAAAACACACACGCATTTTGAAAGAGAGCCTTTAACGAGGCCAAAACAAATCTTTTGAAAATTCATTTCAAATAACCAAACAAACACACCAAGACGACCACCAATCAACATATCCATAAAACGAGAAATGGTATGGACAAGGTACTTGCCTCGAATAAGAACAACGCGGAGAATCGACCGAAGTAGGTTGGCACGAACTGACTACGAACCCGCCGACTTCACCGAACGCCAACTTGCGATAATAAACCACGAAGGACAATAACAACAATGAAAATGAATTCCATAGCACGACTTAAAGCTGTTGAATTCAAAGAACGAATGACGAAAGTTCAAGTGTTTCCCCCCAAAACGGCCAAGAACACGATTCGTCCCGTCAAAATACGAAAACGGAATTCCAAACCGAAATATGGATATGCAATCCATAGGATATATTTAAAAACATCATTTAACAACAATCGATCCATCAAAAACGGATGGAAAATGAAATTAAGAACAAATCCCCCAAAAAGTCGATTTGAAGGAAATCAAGAAATATACTTTGATTCGACGAAGAACACTGGATTAAATGATGTTAAACACAAGAATATTACCAAGATTAATCATACCCATCATGAATTAATCAACAATACGGAACGAATCGGGCAAGAATGCAAAACCCCCAAAATTCAAGAAACTAGGGTTCTAAGAAGAAATTACCTTGATTCTCTGGATCAAAGGATGATATAGAATGATCAATCAATGATATGAACTCAAGAACTTCATGGATTTATTGTTCAACAACATGGATCCATGTTAACCACACCCCCAGCCGTGGAAGAGAAGGAAAAGAATGAGAAAAATGGTGAAAAACCCGACTGCAGGGCCTTAAATAAGCTGCCTGCAGGCAGGGTTACGTACGTAACCGGCCAAGGGCTTACGTACGTAACCGAGTCACTGCCCCAAATCTGCCGGCAGTGTTACATACGTAACCGGCCAAGGCTTACGTACGTAACCGGCCTTACGTACGTAACTACCGAGCACTACCGGCCGTAACTCGGCCAGTGCCGGCCTGGGCCCAGACTGCCCGACCATGACTCGACCGGGGCCAACTCCGACGGCCCGAATGACCCCGAAACCTGAACCTGAATACGAATCGAAGATACAGTTACGAAGTACTCGCAAAGATGAATTCGAGCACTAAGAGAACACATGATTCCAACCACCCGAAGGCTCGAAATTCGACAACGGAAAGTAATTACCCCAAACTTTGGGAAATTACGAAAATGGCCCAAAACGTCCGAAATACACGATCGAAACACCAATCCAAAGCTTGCAACATGAATAATAACATTAAATGAACTTACGAGAAACTTGAAACAACAGTTTCGGACGAGATTCACAAGAATCGAACTCAAGTACGGAAAAGCCACTTAAGAACACAGAACTCGACAAAACGATACCGAAACGAACTCGGATGACAAATAGTGCAGAATTAATCATTTTCATAATGACGATACGGTCATGAGCAAGTTGTCAAAATGGACTTCCGCCGAAAAAAAAAAATTTACCGGAAATCGAAATTGCGGATATTACAAAAGAATCCTATCTTGGTATTCAGTAGAGACTGCTACTTGCCCACTAAGTTGTATTTCGAGGTTGACCACACCAACCGGCGATTGGATCGAACTACTCTAATGTAACACCCCGAGATATTCGGAATAATTACAGCACCGTAAACCCTTTAAGTAAGGATTTACAAGGCTAAATAAAAGAAATGTAAATATAATTCAACCTTACAACTGAAGTTCAAAATACAGAACTGGTTCAACTGATCCAAATAGTTAACTTATACAACCATATCGAAAATGACATTATTAAAACACACGTACTCGAGTACTAAAGTGAACCAAGAAGACAAATCGCAATAACAAACATCAACCACATCACTGAGCCATTTCATCGTCCTGTCGGTACTGTGGTTGCTTCCCTGCTCCTCGGCTACCTGAACATCAAAACAATGTCCACCCCCGAAGGGGTTAGCAAAACAATGCTAGTAGAAGTATCATAATACATAAATCATCAGTGCATCATAAATCATGCAAAACGGACTTCCGTCATCGGAATCCAACGATATGAATCCTCATGATTCCATCAACACAATACAGGGTAATCCAGTGATCCAGTGCCCTTGGTATAGATCCCCATGATGATCCCGTCGGACCAACGCATGGTGGAAAACCCGTCCAGCGATCCAGCGCCCTCAGCATAGATCCCCATGATGATCCCGTCGGACCAACGCATGGTGGACATTCGATCCAGTGCCCTCAGCATAGATCCTCATAATCCCCTCGGATCATTTATATCATAAACCAATCAATTATGCATACATATATACATTTCAATATGTTCATCAATACGGACAATTAACAACGAATACCACGAGAAATTAAAGAAATACATCTCATATTCGACAACATACACAAAACCATAAGCATGATCAAAGTTCCAATATAAATCAAACTCAACATATGATACTTGCCTCGAAAATGGCAAGAATGGAAATACTCCAACAAATGACATGCGCCCGTAAGTCACCGCCCCTCGATCGTCGCCTATGCAAGGCTCGGACCTAAGAAATAATAAAGAATTCCTCACACATCGCACGAACGTCTAACAATCCGGTTTACGGCCGCAAATTCTAAAAATGAATTCTTCATGAACTACTTAGCGTGCGCTACGTACTCTACGTAACGTTCGCTAAGCCTGCCTGTTAACGTACGCAAATGACCAAGTCTAGCGTATGCTAGCTGTGTATTGACAGTCCTCTCTGATCAGCCGACTGTCCTGCCTGATGACATAATGTACGTTACGTACCAAACGTAGCGTATGTTATTCATTCCCGATAGCGCACGTTAATACGCCTATCTTAGCGTGCGCTAACTGTGCATGGCAGTTTACTACTGGGCAGAAAACTTGAGCTAAATGTGATGAAACTCATGAAATCTTCAGTGTTAATACATGCCATCTCCGTGCATATCATGCTCATACGGTTTGTGAAAGATCTTTACGTATTAAATGACTATGAGATACAAGGATACGTATAATCATCACAACACCATAATTCATCTTTGATCTTCAAGAAATATCCCAAGTCCAATCTATTTCATGTCCCAAAACATATGATTCCTTTAGGTAAAGACATAAAAAACTTGGTAATCTCCATATACTGGTCATAATCGGTTTTGAAGATACATGAATATGCTTAGGAGTCCACATACTAAAAAGGTTCAATGGATTATACGATGAATAAGTGCCGAAACGTCAAAAATATCCTTCTAACACATGATGTTCGACTACTAACGAATTTAATTGACTAGATAATCAAGATCAAAACGTCCTTCATACTAGTACTTAATATTGGTGAAGAATCACCTACCTCAAAGTAGTGAAGAACAAGGAGGAACTCGAAGCAATCCAACGCCGAAGGCTTGAACACCAATCTCCAATTATCTACAATCTTCAACTCGAGCTAGGATGCTGATATGAAGGGTTTAGGATGAAGAGAGTGACTCTCTAAGTCCAAGAATTCGGATGTGGGAGTGAAAAGGCTGAAAATATGAAAAAGGATGCTGTCCTATTTATAGAAAGTGGTTATTAGCGCGTGCTAGTCCATATTCATAGCGTGCGCTAATGGCTCACTGACTTCACTGTACTCAGCATTTAGCGCGCGCTATCCTCATATGGGTAGCGTGCGCTACCGAGTTGACTTAGCTTTTTCCCGAAAGCCGTCTAGGTTCATCCCGACATAATCCGACCGAGATCCGCAGTCGATCTCACCTACCGCCCTGTCTCAATCATGCTGACTACGTGTAGCGTGCGCTAAGGTTCATACATAGCGTGCGCTACTAAACTCAAATTAGCGTACGCTACGCCTAGTCGATAGCGTGCGCTACACGTGCAAAATCACAATATTGAACAAAATCATGCAATCATGTGCTCAACAACACCGGATCATGAAATACGGAAAATAATACTCAGATCAAAATACAACAAATACAATATCACAAGGTTCAAAAACACATCAGAAATCTCGGGTATTACATCCTTCCTCCCTAAAAAGAAGTTTCGTCCCGAAACTTAAGATGAAAACAACTCTGGATATCTAGCCTTCATACTGTCCTCTGTTTCCAAAGTGGCCTCTTCAACTCCGTGTCGTGACCATTGTACTTTAACCAAGTGTATTGATTTATTCCTCAATTGTTTGATCCGACTCTCAAGTATCTTGATTGGTCTCTCTTCGAAGGTACCGTCATTAGCTATCTCGATCTCGTCGAAATCAATGACGTGACTGGGGTCTGGTACATACTTCCGCAATTGGGATACGTGAAACACACTGTGAACGTGACTCAGCGATGGCGGTAAGGCCAACCTGTATGCTAAATCCCCAACTCTCTCGAGGATCTCAAATGGTCCGATATATCTCGGACTTAGCTTGCCTTTCCTCCCAAAACGGAAAATTCCTCGTGTAAGAGACCCCTTCAATAGTACGTGGTCCCCAATGTCGAACTCTAGAGGGCGACGACGTACGTCTGCATAAGACTTCTGTCGACTTTGGGCAGTCAACAGTCTTTCTCGAATCAAAGCTATCTTCTCGTGAGTCTGAACTATCAATTCCGGTTCCGTCCTGATCAAATCCGAAGAATCATCCCAGCACAGGGGTGATCGGCATCTTCTCCCGTACAAAGCTTCAAATGGTGCCATCTTAATAGAAGCATGCCAACTATTATTGTAGGTGAATTCAATCAACGGCAAATGGACTTCCCAATCAGTTGACCAATCCAAAGCACAAGCTCTAAGCATGTCTTCTACTGTTTGTATAGTCCTTTCGGATTGACCATCCGTCTGAGGATGATAAGCCGTGCTAAAGTTTAGCTCGGTCCCCAAAGCCCTATGAACTGCCTTCCAGAAGTGCGACACGAAACGACCATCTCGATCTGAAATAATGGTCTTCGGTGTCCCATGTAATTTGACTATCTCTGCAATAAATACTCGCGCCAATCTCTCGGGTCCCCAAGTATCTTTAATTCCTAGGAAATGAGCCGAATTGGTTAGTCGATCAACTACAACCCAAATCATGTTCATTCCCGTCTTGGTCCTTGGCATACTGGTGATGAAATCCATCGAGATATCCTCCCACTTTCACTCAGGAATCGGAAGCGGTTTTAACATTCCGGCAGGTCGCTGATGTTCAATCTTAACCTGCTGACAAGTCAAACACTTTGAAACGTATTCTGCTACGTTCTTCTTCATATTCCCCCACCAGAAGTTTTGTTTAAGATCCTTATACATCTTACTGCTGCCTGGGTGAATAGAATAAGGCGCGCTATGAGCTTCCTTCAGAATTGTCCGTCTCAAATCATCAGCATCGGGAACGCAAAGTTGACTCTAAA
This sequence comes from Orobanche coerulescens, assembly GCA_033398695.1. Lineage (NCBI taxonomy): Eukaryota > Viridiplantae > Streptophyta > Magnoliopsida > Lamiales > Orobanchaceae > Orobanche > Orobanche coerulescens. The sequence continues at coordinate 129,650,375 of CM065812.1, read as the reverse complement.
ATCTCAAAACTCCATCATCTTGTATCACGAATCATGGGGCCTTTCCTTTCTTTACTTCGTCACATAACTGAAGGATCATAGAATCGTTCAACTGCTTAGATTTGATCTCCTCGACTAGTGATGAAGTCAGTTCCATCACATATAGTTGCCCTTGGATTCCTGGTGCCCATACTTCAATCCCTTCGCGGATCAGTTCCCGTTGAATGCTGGTTTGGGATGTAAGTGCTTCCAACACTCGAAGAGAAACAGGTTTACGGCTCAATGCATCGGCTACTACGTTTGCTTTACCCGGATGATAGAGAATTTCCAAGTCGTAATCCTTGATCAATTCCAGCCACCTTCTCTGCCTCATGTTTAATTCTTTCTGACTGAAAATGTACTTGAGGCTCTTATGATCTGTAAAGATCTGGCAATGAGTGCCGTACAAATAATGTCGCCAAATTTTCAAGGCAAAGACCACAGCTGCTAGCTCCAGATCATGAGTCGGGTAATTAACCTCGTACGGTTTCAACTGCCGAGAAGCATAGGCAATCACCTTATCCTTTTGCATCAACACACATCCCAGACCCTGATTTGAAGCGTCGCTGTATACCATGAATCCATCAGTTCCATCTGGTAACGCTAATATAGGTGCTGTCGTCAGTCTCCTCTTAAGTTCGTCAAAACCAGCCTGGCATTTCTCATCCCACATGAACTTTTGAGTTTTCTATAATAGCTGAGTGAGCGGACGAGCAATTTTGGAAAATCCCTCTACAAAGCGGCGATAATATCCAGCAAGTCCCAAGAAACTCCGGACTTCTTTCACGTTATTAGGAGCTTCCCATTCCAAGATTGCTTCGACTTTCTTCGGGTCTACCTGAACTCCGTCAGCTGATATCATATGCCCAAGGAAAGTTACTTCCCTAAGCCAGAACTCGCATTTGGAAAGCTTTGCATACAGCTGTTCTTTCCTCAAGATGCTCAAAACCACACGCAAATGCTCAGCGTGCTCCTCTGTGTCTTTCGAATATATCAAGATGTCATCGATGAAGACGACCACAAATTTATCTAAGTATTCTAAGAATACCCGATTCATCAATTGCATGAATACCGCAGGAGCATTGGTAAGTCCAAATGGCATCACTACAAATTCATAATGCCCGTACCGGGATCTGAAAGCAGACTTTGGTATATCCGATTCCTTAATTCTCAACTGATAGTATCCCGATCGCAAGTCAATCTTCGAGAATACCCTTGCCCCTTGAAGTTGATCAAACAAGTCGTCGATCCGAGGTATAGGATACTTATTCTTGATTGTCACTTTGTTGAGCTCCCTGTAATCAATACATAATCGGAGGGATCCGTCTTTCTTCTGGACAAAGAGAACGGGCGCTCCCCAAGGAGAAACGCTAGGTTGAATATAACCCTTCTGTAATAATTCCTCCAGTTGCTTCTTTAGTTCATACATCTCGGTTGGCGCCATGCGGTATGGTGCTCTGGAAATAGGAGCGGCTCCAGGCTCTAATTCGATGGTGAACTCCACTTCTCTCTGCGGAGGTAACCCAGGTAGTTCGTCAGGAAATACATCTGAGAATTCATTCACAACTGGAATAGATGATAGCTCTACTCCTTCCTCTTTCCTCATGGCATAGCACCAAAGTCCATGACATCCCTGCTTCAGTAATTTCACGGCTTTCATTGCTTTGATCAATTTTCCCGAGCTTCCCGGTCCCCATCCTTGGAATAAGTGTTCAGATCCGTCATCAGCAATGATAGAAATGACTCTCTTTCGGTAATTTAGAATAGCTCCATAACGGTTGAGCCAATCATCTCCGAGAATTAAGTCGTCACCATGTATGTCAATTACAATAAGATTTGATGGCCAATCTCTCCCCCTATAGATACTGGAAAATCTCTAGCTTCTAGGGTTCCCACAATTTTCTCTCCTCTCGGTAATCCCACAACATAAGGTTCACAATCATATAAGCACGATATTTTCAAACGATTAACACAGTTCAAAGATATAAAAGAATGCGTAGCTCCTGAATCGAATAAGACACTAACTGGTTGCAAAAGGATCTGAATCGTACCTGATGCAACAACTGTGTTCTGATCGTCTAACTTCTTCATCTCGTAAATACGCGGAGGAACGAACCCAGCGCTAGATGCTTCTCTTTTCCCAACATTCTGCGGCTGGAAACCACTTTGCTGCGTCTGGTTTACACTAGTGTCCTTCAGGACCGGTGCAGGAGTGCGAGTGCCAAAAGATCGAGTCGCATTCCCACAAAATGTTGCGCGATGCCCTTCCTGTCCACACTCGAAACAGGTCACAGCAGGCGCGAAATAGTCACGTCGAACATGCCCCACTTTGCCACAATTATAACATTTCTTCCCTGCATCTGAAACGGTTGGTGCTGCCCGGAACTTCTTTCCGCCTCGAGAAGGATGTGGAGGCCTCCTGGATGAATGAAAAGAGGACTGGCCCCTGCGAGGCCCACTACTCTTATTCTCCGTGAAGTTGCCAGACACCTTCTGTTTCTTTGCTTCCGTTGATTTCTCTACTGCCGCCTCTTTCATATCATAGGCCAGTGCTTTGTCCTGATACTGTCGCAAGGTGGTACATTCAAATCCAGACATGTATTGCTGAATTTCCGGTTTCATTCGCATGTCGAAATGGAAAATCTTTTCCGTCTCAATTCTGACCAAGTGGCGCATATAAGTCAGCTGGTGATTAAAAGTCTTAATCATGTCTGTCACAGATGCTTCTGAATTTTGTGGTGAGAAAAACTCTCGGACTCGGGCCTCTCTAACTGGGCGAGGACAATACTGCGCTTCCATCATTAATTTGAACTTCGTCCAGTCAACATTATGCTCCTTAGGTCGAATGGCCTCCCACCAGTCGAAAGCCTCCCCCGTCAGAAGATACTGGGCGACCAGAACCTTTCTGTCGTTGGGACAGTTAATCCCCGCAAAAATCTTCTCTAACTCCTTGACGGTGATCCCAAGAAAGCGTCTCGTGAACTGGTCAAATTTCGGAGGGTGCAATTTGACCACCTCAGTAAGCCATTTATCTCCCCGATTATCCACGTTATGCTGCTGTCCCATCGCCGTCTGCATGCGATCAACAACTTGAGCAAACTGGTTTATCTGAGCAACCACCTGCTGAAGCACTCCCGGCACATTAGGATCTGCATTATTATTTGCTGATCCCTGCTGTCCTCCAGAATGGGAATCGGTTCGACTAGCAGATATCTCCGGGGTAGACGCCGAATCGTCCTGTCTCATATTTCCACGTCCGCGTCCACGACCTCCTCTCAACATACTGTAAACACAAATACTCAATATCCAGGGCAAACTTTCTAAAAGAAAGTCCATCAATGTTCACAAAACATGAATTAAATAAAACGGTAGTGATGTTACAAACGACCAATAATCAAATAACGTAAACAGACCCAACTAACCCGACTGCCAAGATATCCATGAATCTTAGCTCCGATACCATATTCTGTAACACCCCGAGATATTCGGAATAATTACAGCGCCGTAAACCCTTTAAGTAAGGATTTACAAGGCTAAATAAAAGAAATGTAAATATAATTCAACCTTACAACTGAAGTTCAAAATACAGAACTGGTTCAACTGATCCAAATAGTTAACTTATACAACCATATCGAAAATGACATTATTAAAACACACGTACTCGAGTACTAAAGTGAACCAAGAAGACAAATCGCAATAACAATAAACATCAACCACATCACTGAGCCATTTCATCGTCCTGTCGGTACTGTGGTTGCTTCCCCGCTCCTCGGCTACCTGAACATCAAAATAATGTCCACCCCCGAAGGGGTTATAAACAATGCTAGTACAAGTATCATAATACATAAATCATCAGTGCATCGTAAATCATGCAAAACGGACTTCCGTCATTGGAATCCAACGATGTGAATCCTCATGATTCCATCAACACAATACAGGGTAATCCAGCGATCCAGCGCCCTTGATATAGATCCCCATGATGATCCCGTCGGACCAACGCATGGTGGAAAACCCGTCCAGCGATCCAGCGCCCTCAGCATAGATCCCCATGATGATCCCGTCGGACCAACGCATGGTGGACATTCGATCCAGCGCCCTCAGCATAGATCCTCATGATCCCCTCGGATCATTTATACCATAAACCAATCAATTATGCATACATATATACATTTCAATATGTTCATCAATACGAACAATTAACAACGAATACCACGAGAAATTAAAGAAATACATCTCATATTCGACAATATGAACAAAACCATAAGCATGATCAAAGTTCCAATATAAATCAAACTCAACATATGATACTTGCCTCGAAAATGGCAAGAATGGAAATACTCCAACAAATGACACGCGTCCGTAAGTCACCGCCCCTCGATCGTCCCCTATGCAAGGCTCGGACCTAAGAAATAATAAAGAATTCCTCACACGTCGCACGAACGTCTAACAATCCGGTTTACGGCCGCAAGTTCTAGAAATGAATTCTGCATGAACTACTTAGCGTGCACTACGTACTCTACGTAACGTTCGCTAAGCCTGCCTGTTAACGTACACAAATGACCAAGTCTAGCGTATGCTAGCTGTGTATTGACAGTCCTCTCTGATCAGCCGACTGTCCTGCCTGATGACATAATGTACGTTACGTACCAAACGTAGCGTATGTTATTCATTCCCGATAGCGCACGTTAATACGCCTATCTTAGCGTGCGCTAACTGTGCATGGCAGTTTACTACTGGGCAGAAAACTTGAGCTAAATATGATGAAACTCATGAAATCTTCAGTGTTAATACATGCCATCTCCGTGCATATCATGCTCATACAGTTTGTGAAAGATCTTTACATATTAAATGACTATGAGATACAAGGATACGTATAATCATCACAACACTATAATTCATCTTTGATCTTCAAGAAATATCCTAAGTCCAATCCATTTCATGTCCCAAAACGTATGATTCCTTTAGGTAAAGACATAAAAAACTTGGTAATCTCCATATACTGGTCATAATCGGTTTTGAAGATATATGAATATGCTTAGGAGTCCACATACTAAAAAGGTTCAATGGATTATACGATGAATAAGTGCCGAAACGTCAAAAATATCCTTCTAACACATGATGTTCGACTACTAACGAATTTAACTGACTAGATAATCAAGATCAAAACGTCCTTCATACTAGTACTTAATATTGGTGAAGAATCACCTACCTCAAAGTAGTGAAGAACAAGGAGGAACTCAAAGCAATCCAACGCCGAAGGCTTGAACACAATCTCCAATGATCTACAATCTTCAACTCGAGCTAGGATGCTGATATGAAGGGTTTAGGATGAAGAGAGTGACTCTCTAAGTCCACGAATTCGGATGTGGGATTGAAAAGGCTGAAAATATGAAAAAGGATGTTGTCATATTTATAGAAAGTGGTTATTAGCGTGCGCTAGTCCATATTCATAGCGTGCGCTAACGGCTTACTGACTTCACTGTACTCAGCATTTAGCGCGCGCTATCCTCATATGGGTAGCGTGCGCTACCGAGTTGACTTGGCTTTTTCCCGAAAGCCGTCCAGGTTCATCCCGACATAATCCGACCGAGATCCGCAGCCGATCTCACCTACCGCCCTGTCTCAATCATGCTGACTACGTGTAGCGCGCGCTAAGGTTCATACATAGCGTGCGCTACTAAACTCAAATTAGCGTACGCTACGCCTAGTCTATAGCGTGCGCTACACGTGCAAAATCATAATATTGAACGAAATCATGCAATCATGCGCTCAACAACACCGGATCATGAAATACGAAAAATAATACTCAGATCAAAATACAACAAATACAATATCACAAGGTTCAAAAACACATCAGAAATCTCGGGTATTACATCTAATGACTAACTTAATGTCACAAGCACATCTCCTACTGAAACCTCAAGTCAAAGGTCCACGTATACCTATCACAATCTTTCGATTCAATCATTGACAATCCCTGAGTGATTTCCATATGACCGAATCGAGTTGATTCGTGTTCGAGTATACTAATCCCATTAGCATACCTATAACGTGTGCTCCCACTAAATGTTAGTAAAAACAGGCACTCTACATGTCAAAGTACACGTTATACAAGTCTTGTCTAAACTTACTGCCCAGTTAAGTTTTATCGACTTGCGAACTAGCTAAGCATTCGAGCTCTAAATACTTCTAGTGCCTATCTCCTTATCTCCTTATGGAGTAGAATGTTCGCTCTCAAATGCAAGGACTATTATTCTATATACCAAATCACAATGCCAGTGATATACAATAATATAGAAATAATAACTGCCTTATTAAATATAATATTTATAATTACAATACAATTGCTCTCACTCTCTCATCCTCTGAGTGGCATTTGAGGGCATATTCCTAACAGCCTAGACCATCGAGCATCAGGTTGTATTGTTGCCAGACCGCTGCTCTACATGATTTTTAGTGCTTTTCTCCAAACTCTGCCATACACTAAGTAACTATATTTACTTTCTTAAGGTGGGACCTTATCAACAACTTTAGAGTACCCAAGAAGACAATGTGGAATATAAAATTGCCGATTTTAAGAATATTGGTGTGAAAAGTTTTATTGGCTAAAGTATTCTCCTAGGAAATAAAAAGCATATTGTTTTCTATTACTTTTTTTATGGTGATATTCATTCGCATCTTTCGGCGTTGGCAACAGTTGAATTTAATAACTCGTAGAGATTTAACCAATAAATGTGCATTTCTTACGAATATGCATGCAAAAATACATTTATTCTTATGAAACTGTCTCATTATATTAACAATTTGAATGTTGTTCACAAGATGAGTGTCGAAAATCCTACTTGCAAGTGAAAACCTCAATATAACCTGTTTTTTTTTTTTCACTTCAAGGTTGTCCATTTAAATGGCCATGATGAATCTTCATCCTCTTTAAATCGTGGAATTATCATTGATCTAGTTGATGTTTATGGGAAAGAGAATGAAGATATAGTTAATCTTGTCTTAATGCTCCAAAAATGCCACATACACTTCTCGAGAAATTTAGAAAGAGCTTCAAACATTATGCGAAATAAGGTATAGGATATGATTCGTGGAGGACTTGGAGATGAGTCATATTGTTTTTTTGTTGATGAAGCACAAGATGCATCTAAACAAGAACAAATGTGTTATGTTGAGGCTTGTGGTTAAAAGGGTATTCTCAGGGAGCACTTTTTGGCAATCAGACCTATAAGTGACATTAGCTCATCAAATCCAAAATAAAAAGAAACTGATGTTCTTGTTTGGCACAACCTTCAAGTCCAAAATTAAGAGACCAAAGGTATGACCGATCCCGACTCGCGCCAACATGCCTAGATCGTTGAGCCCCATGCACTTGACCTCCACCCAAGAAGGCTGAGACCCTCGAGCATGTGCTGCCTAGACCATCGAGCTTCACATTGAGGACCGTTGCCTGACCGCTGATCTACACACACACACACACACACACACATATATATATATATATATATAGGGGTTGGTTACTCTGAGAAAGCATTTTTTCGTGAGACTGTGCGAAATATTACGAAAGTTGCACAAAATATATAATTATTTGGCACAAAATCAATAACGTTGTTGCACAACATTGTGCAACAAATTTATACATTATGTGCAACATTATCATAGTGTAACAACTGGATACGTTTTGTGCAATAACTGAATATATTTTGTGCAAGAACTGAATACACTTTGTGCAATAATATTCATGTATAAATAAATCATTGCACAAACAGTTAAAACATTTTGCACAATCGAAAATAGATATGGACCATTGATCTACAATAATCAGGGGCCCAAATTCATTCTCATTTCTCACGATATATGGGCGTCTCACCTGAAATATATATATATATATATATATTTAGGATCATATGAGAATGATTTTTATGTTGTGAACTGAGAATAAATCTGAATCATTGATCTGTGTGATGTACGGTCCAGATTGGCTTATGCATGCAATATATGCATTTCGTGCATCAAACTTGCAATGCATAAAACTCTGCATTATATGCATCAAAATATCGATACACTAGAATATTACATTCTATGCATATGTTTTGTGAGAATAGATATAGGCCATCAATTTAATCAAATCTATGGATCAAATTCATTCTTATTTCTTAACTTAAGTATCATTCTCACCAGAACCCACCCATATATATATGGGTGGGTGGGTGGGTGGGTGTGTTGAGTATAGATTTTGTAGAGAATCTCTCATTTTGTAGAGGAAAAACTGCTTAAGTGTTTTTAATTAAGGTTTATGTTTATCATTTATATCGCACTTAGTTAAGCTAAAGTTTGGGACTCTTGTGTTGTTTTCTACTATTCGAGCTACTTTGGAGTTTATTGTTGGTTTAATTGTCTTTAATTCATATATTTTGCAAGTAAGTCATCTCATTTTTCATTAATTCCATTTAATTGAGTGTTGACAGTCTCTGTTGTTGCCCAAAATATCTATCCGAAGATTAAATACTGCTGGAGACGGACAACAAACAACAATTGCGGGAGCACTTCCGAGAGAAGATAAATAATACAAGATTTGCCGGGTTTGTTAGGCCCGGGCTTGAATGCTCTCGCGAGATGTTATTAATACAAATATTCGTGGATACAAGTATTAATGTGAGAAATCTAGATACAATGAGTGTAAAAAGACTCTGTTAATCCGGCTCTTGAGCGAAGCTCGGTGTTCTTCGTCCCTGCCGATCGTCTGCTGGATGAGAGAGGCCGGGAGAAGAAGGACCGAATGATAGCTGTTGCCAAGAGTTGGAGATAGCCAAGTGCTGTATATTGTTTCTGTATTGTATGCTCAAATCGCGGTAATGCAGAAGAAGTGGCCGAGTGCAGGGTGCCTTGTTTATATAGGGACAGCCGGGTCTTGTCCTTAGGCGGGCGATCGCCTTCCGGCCATTATAATAATGTGCCGATCGTCTGCCGGCCATCATTATAATGGGGCGATCACCCGGGCTGTCGGGCTAAATTCCAAGAAAGAGGCTGGCAGTCCGTATAAAGTCCAATGCAGTGGCTGGCGCCAGCTGGGCGGACCAATAAGGGGCCAGAACGTGTCCGGAGTCAGTCAACATGCGGCCCTTCTGACAAGCTTTCGGCGGCTTGTCGGCTGGTGGAGAGATTCTGCCAGGCTGCGGTCAATGGCCCGTGATTCGCGGATCTTGTCTCGGCCTTTGCACGTGGTGCCAGTCTTGAGGCTCGGCCGACTGGATGGCCATCGGCGCAGATCGACAAGAGGCGGTCGTTTCTAGCCGGTCATAAGAGATCGTCATCGGCCAGTTGCTGAGGGTCGGCAATGGTCGGTCACCAAGGGTCGGTCGGCAGGTGCCGAGAGACGGTCGGTCTCCAAGGGTAGGTCGGAAAGTGCCGAGAGATGATCGTCTCCAGTCGGTCGGTAGATGCCGAGAGAGGGTCGTCCGATTGTCGATCGCCAATGGTCGGTCGCCGAGTACCGAGAGGCGATCGTCTTGATGTCGATCGCTCGGCACCGGGATTCGTCCTGGGACCTTCGGTTGGTCAGTCTAGCATGTCCGCTGGGTAAAGGCTCGGTCGCCTGGTCGCTGATCGGCAGATCTACCTTGGCCGCTCGGCAGTAAGTCGGTCGCCCGTCCTCCTAGGCGATCGCCGATCGGAAGGTGTTAATTCTTGACACAACAATTGCCCCCCAGCTTGCTCCTATGTTGAAGACATGGGGCGAGGTGGTTCTTGCTGGCGATCGTGCCTGGATGAGGACGGGCGATCTGAGATGACTTAGGATTCGGACTTGTGCTATCATAGTCGATTGGCTTAGCTATCTTTCGGTCTTGTACCTGCAAAAATAACATTGGCCGATCCCCCTTGGAAACTTGGTGGTTTCGCTTTGTTTGAGGAATCGTGCACAGTCGCGGAGATCGATGGACCGACTCCATGACCGTGTCTTGGTGCGCGAAGACATTGAGTGTCTCGTGACTCACTTTATTATGAGGGTCCTCTGTTAGGCTGCGCCTCGCCTCGTATTTAAACGAAGGGCATGCGGTCTCGGTCTAGAGGAGTCCTTGCGCGGGGCAGCGTCGGATGAATCAACTCCACGCCCGCGGCTTGTTAGCTCTGCTTCCACCTCGGCCAGCCATGGAGATGGCCGACCTCGACGGTGTACGTTGAGACGGGGTTGTGGCACGGGTCCACTGATTAATGTTGGAGAGCCCTCAGACTACGCCGACCTCGTATTTAAACGAAGGGCGGGCGATCTCGGCCGAAAGGGACCTTGCATGGCCGAAGCAGCCGGTTCCATCGACTGCCAGGACCATGGCTTTATGATGTGCGGTGGAGGCGATCTTATGCCTTAGTCCGTCATGTTATATGGCCGGATCAGATGGCGATCGTGTCCACCGGGTTGCCGATGATGTAGCGTGATGATCGGCGATCGGGCGGAAGGTGGCGATCGTCACTCGGCGGCCGATCGCTTTATTCGTAGGTCGATATCGGCGATCGGGAGTCGATCCTTATTTAGAATGTTGGATCAGAGGCGGTGAGCGAGTCCTCCGGCTCTTCGGATAGTAGCGATCGGGCCGAAGATCGGAGGTCGCCGCCGGCCGAGACTGGAGGTCGCTGCCGGGCGCCAGTCGCAGTACTCTAGGCTAAGAAGAAGCCTTTGCACAGACAGAAATCTGCGGCTCTAGCCCGGAAGGCTGCGTAGGTCGTCGGTAGGGTCTTCGTGAGATACCTGAACATAGGCGAGAAGCCCTGAAAACCTCCTAGGACCGCGTAGAGGGCGGTCTCATCGCTTACGGGCTCGCCGTTGAGGATGATCACGTCTACCCGGTCGATGTAGTCCGAGTCGGACTCTTCTTCTCCCTGCCTGATTTGCATCATGCGATGGCGACCTTCTGGCCGGGCGACCCTGGTGGCGAAGTGTTCCGTGAAGACGTGCGCCAGCTCGTTAAAGGAGCCAATGGACCGAGGTGGCAACGAGGTGTACCACCGGTGGGCGAGGTCGTCCAGCGTCAGAGGGAACATTCGGCACCGGGTCGCGTCTGATGCCCCACACCCGGTCATGTAGATGTTGAACTTGTGCAAGTGCGTTTGGGGGTCCGATCGCCCCTGGTACACGGGTGTCTGAGGAGGGGCGATCTTGTGCTGCACCGGGGCGAGCTCGATGTCGATCGCGAGCGGCTCGCTCGGCTCGGCGATCGTCTTCATGGCGCCTGCCCCGGATTGCAGGAGCGCCTTCACGTCGTCAAGCTGACGTTGCAATGCAGCCATCGCCGCGGCTCGGCTGCTTGCGGATCGGCTTTGGGAGCGGGGGCCGAGGCGATCGTGTACCGACCTCCGGACTCCGCTGCTGCCGACCTCGGGAATTTGACGAGCGGGAGCCAGGCGGCTGGATCGCCTTGTGGGAGCCGGGTAGGCCGAGATCCTGGTGACGGACTCAAACTCCGTCGTCTCGTAGCTGGGGCCGGACTGCCCCGGTCGCCAGGTCGGGTCACTGCCCAGGCGATCGAGGACAGAGGTGCCCCGGCTGCCGAGCGCCTCTTCTTGCGGGCGAGAGCCTCCTGGCGCTCGCTCGGCCAGTAGTGCCTTGAGCTTCCGCTTGGTCTTCCGGCGGGAGACCGAGGGGGTGATAGCAGGAGGCGCGTCGAGAGCACCCCGTCGCTCCTGAAGGACGGCTATGGCCTCTTCGATCTGTTCATTGGTTCGGAACTGATCGAGCGAGAGGCTCGGGCCGCCGTCCCGGGACGGGATCGAGCGTCTCTGACCGCGGCAGCTACCTTTCACCATCGGCTGCGGCTCGGACTGGGACGGAACGGGGTGCCGCAGTCGGCGGCTTTCTTCGACGCGGAGGCGGAAGACATGATTTCTGAAGGATTTCTTTGAAGTGCAGTGAGTGTCACTTCAAGTATCTGCCCCGAGAACAGTGAGTGTTCTTCGGGACGGTATGTATAAAAATTCGAGGGTTGGATGTCCTTCCTCTAGCGCCAATTGTTGTTGCCCAAAATATCTATCCGAAGATTAAATACTGCTGGAGACGGACAACAAACAACAATTGCGGGAGCACTTCCGAGAGAAGATAAATAATACAAGATTTGCCGGGTTTGTTAGGCCCGAGCTTGAATGCTCTCGCGAGATGTTATTAATACAAATATTCGTGGATACAAGTATTAATGTGAGAAATCTAGATACAATGAGTGTAAAAAGACTCTGTTAATCCGGCTCTTGAGCGAAGCTCGGTGTTCTTCGTCCCTGCCGATCGTCTGCTGGATGAGAGAGGCCGGGAGAAGAAGGACCGAATGATAGCTGTTGCCAAGAGTTGGAGATAGCCAAGTGCTGTATATTGTTTCTGTATTGTATGCTCAAATCGCGATAATGCAGAAGAAGTGGCCGAGTGCAGGGTGCCTTGTTTATATAGGGACAGCCGGGTCTTGTCCTTAGGCGGGCGATCGCCTTCCGGCCATTATAATAATGTGCCGATCGTCTGTAAGCCATTATTATAATGGGGCGATCACCCGGCCGTCAAGCTAAATTCCAAGAAAGAGGCCGGTCAGTATAAAGTCCAATGCAAAGTGGCCGGGCGCCACGGACGATAAGGGGCCAGAACGTGTCCGGAGTCAGTCAACATGCGGCCCTACTGACAAGCTTTCGGCGGCTTGTCGGCTGGTGGAGAGATTCTGCCAGGCTGCGGTCAATGGCCCGTGATTCGCGGATCTTGTCTCGGCCTTTGCACGTGGTGCCAGTCTTGAGGCTCGGCCTTGGCCGACTGGATGGCCATCGGCGCAGATCGACAAGAGGCGGTCGTTTCTAGCCGGTCATAAGAGATCGTCATCGGCCAGTTGCTGAGGGTCGGCAATGGTCGGTCACCAAGGGTCGGTCGGCAGGTGCCGAGAGACGGTCGGTCTCCAAGGGTAGGTCGGCAAGTGCCGAGAGATGATCGTCTCCAGTCGGTCGGTAGATGCCGAGAGAGGGTCGTCTGATTGTCGATCGCCAATGGTCGGTCGCCGAGTACCGAGAGGCGATCGTCTTGATGTCGATCGCTCGGCATCGGGATTCGTCCTGGGACCTTCGGTTGGTCAGTCTAGCATGTCCGCTGGGTAAAGGCTCGGTCGCCTGGTCGCTGATCGGCAGATCTGCCTTGGCCGCTCGGCAGTAAGTCGGTCGCCCGTCCTCCTAGGCGATCGCCGGTCGGAAGGTGTTAATTCTTGACACAACAGTCTCTTAATTTAGTTTTGAAGAGTTTGACTCTGAATCTTTTTTCCTTAAACTATATTTAGGTGTAATTCGAAAGGCATCACCGCCTAGTTAATGTACAATTAAGTATTCCAATTACATTTGTGGTAAATTGGGGCAAAGTCCATAGTTCCTGGACTCTTTCTATTTGATTTTGTTGCATCTTTTCCAATACATTCTTTCCGATGCACCTTCATTATTTGATATAACTCCATATTTTTGAAACACCTTCCAAATTCTAGGACCTAGTTTTTTGAATATGGTCTTCATTATATTAGATTTATGCCGCCTCCTAATTTCATCGAGAGTTCGACTAGGGTTGACCACCGCTTTCTATGAATGATCTCGTTCGCTTGCAGGTGAACTCGTGATAAGGGCCAACTAAGCTCAAACCAGTTCACCAAGTTCACATAGATCTATCATCTTCACAATAAATCACAAGTCTCATGAATTACTACCCAATATATCTGTATGATAGAAAGACAACCATGATGCCTATCTTACCAACCCTCACACCGGTCTATTCTCCCTAGCAAGCCCACAAACCATCATTACTATCCTTTTCTCCTCAAATCTCTACTCACTCCTCCAACTCTCCAGCGAACTCTATCTCATCCTGAGACTGCTCTCGCCTCGAGCACGCTTAACTTCAGAGTTCTCATCGCCCCGAAGCCACTGGGCTCCCAAAAGGCTTCATGCTATAAGGTGTCACGGCACGCTCAAATAAGGCACTTCCCCCGCTCTCTGCTAGTCGGTGTGGGATATCACATATATCTCCTTCCACTTTGTGGTGTGACAATGCTGATGCTAATACCCTTGTAACCAATCCAGCCTTTCATGCACACACCAAACACATAGAACTTGATGCACATTTTCATCCAAAAAAAAAGTAGTACAGTTTAAGGGAGTTGTGTGCTGTGTACCCTTTCGAGAACGAACAACTTATGTTCTCACAAAACGCTCTCCGCATCTAGGTCTCTCGTGTTACGCACAAGCATAACTATGGTCCATCAAACCGGACGAGCTTAAAGATGGCGTATTGAATCTATAATATAGTGTGCAACATTCTATAGTGTATTGTGCCACCTTATAGGTTGTTATAACTGTCAAGTAGTTACAACCGTAAGCTGCCAGCTGTAATCTGTTATCATAGCCAAGTGTATTATTTAGGTTGGTTGTGCATGACCTTCTATGCTTATACATGGTCATGCTTTGTACACTGTGTGAAGAAATGAAATGAAATCAGTTTATCCATCTCTTCATTTTCTGCAACACTCTTGATTGCCATTCTCATTATTTGTGTTTGGTTGCTTGTTTGATTTTAACTTCTTAACTTAATTGTGTTACCTAAAAAACATCCATCCATAAGCTAAAAGAGAGAAAAATAAAAGGAATTGATGAGCATATTATGGTTCAAAAGGGGGATTCTGATAAGTTTGTAAAAGTTAGTTCTTTCGTCGAAGATCCAATTGATGAATTATGTCAGTCGAGTAATTATGGAGAAACAAATAAAAGTATAAAAAATGTGCTGCAAGAAGAAATACGAGAAGGTAATGATAATTATTTGAATGAAGAAGGTGCTAAAATAATTCCAAATTAAATGAAACTGAGAGCAAAGAATTCAGGAATTCGGGATAATCTTGATAATAAAACAAAACATCTTTTGGTAGAAGGCTATTTTCAAAATTTCCTTTATATTTTAGATATTTTTATATTACCATTATACAAGAAATTTATCAAATGAAGAGAATCAAGATAGAAAATGGCTAGTGTACTCAAAAGATGCAAACAAAGTTTTTTTTTTTTTTTTTTTGCAATTTTCATATCAGTGCAACATATTAGTTGCTAGCAAGTAAAGTATTACTGATTGGGAAACATTTAAGTGAGAAACTCAAAAACACATGAGAATGGTATTGACCATATATCAACACTATGATAACATGGACCAATATGCAAAAGAGATTGAAACCATTGATTAAGAGTTATAAAAATGAAATATTTAAGTAAGAATGATTTATTCCTGTTGTAACTTGTCTTGCTAAGTGTAATTCGGCTTTTGTGAAGATAATGAAAAGATTTACCAAAACGATAATGATATGCTTATAGGGTCATTGGAATCGAGTGCAGAATTTGATTTCATAAGGGTTATTTGAATTGAGTACAGAACTTGATTTCGTAATGCAAGAGCATTTTAGACGTATTCGAACAAGGAAATTAACCATCATAAAAAGATATAGAGGCAACCGAATCCCACTTCTAAACATGACAAACACGTGATATTACAGGCAACTAAATCCAACTTCACCTTAGTTTATATGGAGTAACCTAAAGAGCTCCATGGAGGGTACCATTGGGAATCAAAATACATATGGAAGCACTTCTTATTTACACAAGTTCTATACACACATATTGCAACTTAACTTACGAGACACTTCCACTAAGACTCGTCTGATGAATTACTCAGAAGTAACGTGGGCCGCATTTACAGTTGAGACCATCGACTCCACCCCACAGACGTTACGGCCCCTGCAGATCTTATAATATCCATTTTCACCCCAATTTCCACCCCATGAGTTCTTTATGATCCAGTAGGGCTTGTCTTTTAGACGGATAGGAGCATAGCCAGCTGCACCGTATCCAACTAGGAGAACACCATGATCCTGATGTTTCCCGCAAACATAAGGACATGAAACTCCTCCAATGTACGTCTGCATCCAAGCTGCGTTAATTCCCACTGGTGTAGAAAACAAGAAAGTGTGATAAGATTTTGCTTCCACCGAAGTTGGAATCATGTTAGGACCCAGGGGGGAAAGGGATAATTAATGCAAGTACAGAAAAGAAATGTTAATTTTGGAAATTACAAACACTACCCTAGAGGTTTTTAGTGTTTTCCTCTCTAAAGCACTAATTCCTAGCTTCCATTCGCTTGGGCCAGCTATTCATGTTCGAGGATTCCATGTTACGTTGTGCCCCGAGTCTCAACCATTAGTTAACATGATTGAGTTTGCTTATGTCATCGAATATTTTACAACTACACCCCAAAACTTTTCTATACATTACAAATAATCCTACCTTTTTCTGTTGTGCTATTTTTAATATTTAAAAAATTGAGGGATACAACTGTAAACGTTTGTGTTAATTGTAATGTTTAGAAATGTTATGCAATTGTATAATTGTGCCATCAGCAACTTCCAGGTGCACAACGTAAAATGGACGTAAACCTCAAGCACGGTTTTCGTAATGTTGTCAACTGTATTATTTTGGTAGTTAGGTCAGACCTCAAGGGTAGTTTTGTATTATTTTAAAAGAGTCATCTTCTTGGAAAATCAGGTGATACCTGCAAGAGGGCCGTAATTAACGAGATTTGCAGCAATCTGGCCATCGTCTAAAGAAACAACACTGAAGTTTGATACTGAGGCAGCAATTTTGCTTTTGTCGAATTTGCAGATGCCACCAGTCCCGGTGTAAGGATAGTCTCTCTCTTTTTGAAGTCCACCGACCTTGAGGGTGTATTCAAATGCATTGTTCATCAGTCCACCGTCACACCCTGCATCACATGAACCAGATTCCTCTGGGTCGCACTGTAAAGAGAACAAGCTTTTGCTCATCAGAACATGGGAATAATAGACTGGTTTACCAATCATATAATGCACACACAAGCAGAAATAAATCATTGATCATACCAGATAGCTTTGTCTCTGTGTTTGCTCTTACTTTATTCCGGAACATAAATAATTTTGTTTTGCATAGATCACATAATGCTTTGTAGTTAAAAATGTTAAAACGCCAAGGTTAAGGATAAAGCAAGGGAATGCTAGTTTCACCACCTAAGAGCTCCCACTACTTCAAAAATTCTAAACCACAACACATGTCATAGTCAATAACCATGTATGCAAACTGAGCTGAGTTATTTACATATTTCTAAGCAAACATACGAAGGCTATTCTTTTCGCACTTTATTGTTAAAGCAAAAAAAAAATTCTCACTTCATTGTTGAAGCCATATACGATCAATGCAAGCAAAGGAAAAATCATATCTATGAAAAGCCATAACAGGGTATAAATATGATGACAGGGTATAAATATGGGTAGAATGCAAACAAGAGAAAGTTAAAAGAATTTCCAAGGGCTTTAGTGCATAAAAATTTTTTTAGAGAGTAACACGAATATAACAATCCCAAGAATATAAAAGAGAAGTATATATCAGTACAAGAAACGGCAAATAATATGCTTAGTTATATGGCGACAAACTGAAGCATAGTATATTAAAAACACTCATGCATAAATAACACTATGGGATGAAACAGTAAATATGCCTTTTAGCATTCTTCAATTAGTTTCCATATTAACAAGCCATATCAATGTCACCCTGTAAAAGTCAATGACCCAAACCTCGTGATCACAATCCACAAGCTGCTGCTCGCTGAGGCTCACGAGCTCCCCAGTCGCAAGGTAGTTCGCTCCTTCCAGTGCCCCAGTCGTACTAAATGACCAGCATGACCCACACGACCCCTGTCACAACCCCATAAACGAATAGATTCATTAAATATATCGTAATACATAAATATACTGCACAAAGACACACAGAATCTTATCTCGAGCATCACCAATTATGTTATTAAAAGGGACTTCTTTATGAGCGTCAAGGCACACTTCAATTTTCACAACCATACCCACAATAACAGAGCAGTCGAGAGTATTTAGTAAGCTAGACGTTGGCTGATAGATTAGCTTATTGAGATGCTACTCTACATAGAGTAGCAAAAGTTAGCTTATGGCATACCCAATGGAACTTCTTAAATAAGCTAAAAAAATAAGCTAGTTTATTTCTACCAAACACACACCTTATCTAAATCCTCATCTAGCTTTATTTTACTAGATGATTCTCCTGTACAAGGGAGCACTATGTATATATGGTCAACCCAAGTTACACAACAGCATAATCACCAGTCAAATGTGAATCTGTGATAGAACGAACGATGTTTACCCCATCTCTTAAGTATTGATTCAAATATTACTCCATATCCAGTCCACAACAAGAAAATAGAAAATATTAGTAATTAATTAAATAAATAAAACCTGATCTTTAACGGCGGTAACGGCTCCGTGATCTCGCCAGTCGAAGTCTGTAGGGAGATCGTTAGTCGGCAGAACCGGTGCCTTGTGCGCGTCCACGGGAAGCTCCAGCCGCCTCTTGTGGAGCCCCAGGTAGCTCTTCTCGAACTCGTCGGGGGTCAAATCTGAGAATTTGGTGACGCCGTGGACGGCGGAGGGGTCGAGCAGCTGGTGGCGCTTCGCGCGGCGCAGGTTAGCCTTGAACACCGAGAATCTATGATCGTGCTCCTCCTGGGTGGCGTACGTCTTCCCGTACTTGGCCTTGAACAGCGAGAAATGATGGTGGGCGTGCAACAAGTGATCGACGGCTTCAACGCCGTCGGAAACGACCTGCCGGATCAGAGGATCGTCTGTCACAGTATCTATGAAGCCATCGGCGGATGCAAGTGCAGACGCTAGTAGGGGAGTGAGGGAGAGAAAAGAGAGGATAAAGAAAGGAGCCATTGGAGAGGAAAGTTGGGAGATATCAGATATTTTCATCTAGTTTGAGGAGAGTTTATAGTGGCCAGCGAGATATGAGGGTAGGTGGGCATCAGCTATTGGGGTAGGGTCACGTGCACTCAGCTATGGTTGGTTTTTCTGGTTGTCTATGCCAACATTTTTGGGGTCTGGAGGTTAAATTAGTAATTTACTGGAATTATTGTTTTGAGTCGGCCCCCTAATTTTGCCGACATTTTCACAAGTCAAACCTAAATACTTACTCACCCCAAACACACTAGTATTTTATAGGTATTATACCGCGTGTTTTATTATTAATTTTATTATAATATTATTATGAATATTTTATCTGTAAAGCATGACGTACACATCTATAAAACACGGGATGTGTATGTGATGTGATTCAAGGTGTTGTTCTATCGCCCCTCTCCGTTTTATAATGGGGAGGTATAAATTATTTTTTCTTTATTCTCTAATTCATTATCATTTAATTTACTCGCCGGATTCTTTAAAAGTTTTAAGAGCGGGAGTATATATATATTTTTTTAATACCTATTTCACCCTCATGTACAATTTAACAACATCACATGCCACCAATACAATTCTTGATTTTTGTTCCTCTTCTGTTATTACAAACACTTTTATTTTTTTTAATATATTGTCAATCGTAGATTCCCACAAAAAGTTCAATAATCATACAATCTCACAATTTTATCTTCGTCTTTTTTCTCTTGTTCGTAGCCCTAAATACCGCTAGATTTTATATTCTCAGATTTCCCCTTTTGGCGAAATTCATGAGCTCGAGAGAATCAGCAACTGAAGGTGTGTGGCGAGATGGAAGGCTCCTGTGTTGCACAACGATATTGAATATTGTTTCCTCCGGCGAATTACCCCAAGCTGGCATCACTGTTCTGAAATTCTTGTATGGTTTGCGCATAAATCACCATCGTTGTCAGATTGGACCACCAATGACGGATTCGGAAATTTTCAATGCAACCGTAGACCGGTAAATTCATGTGTATACAATTGATTTTCTTGTTTTTCGCACTATCCGTATACTTGTAATCGCTGTTTACCGAATGTGCATTTTATATTTTTTTTTGAATTGGTACCTGTATCGTTTGGGTTTCAATCCTTTTCTAAATATTCCATTTTAGATCTGTATTCCCCTTTTTTTTGGGGAAATAGTCCATTCTGCAATGAAAGTGTGATTTTGTAGTACAGCGTAACTGGATTGTATGGTATCAGTAGGACTCGACAGTGTGAGACGGTTTTAATCATAATAGATGACTTCAAAATCGGCTTATTATCACTACCTATTTATTATTAATATTGAACATTGATATTAGCACAGTAAGTGTAATCTTAAAGTTTTCAAAAAAATAAAAAAAGTAAGTGTAATTTTAAGGTTGCCCTAGAGTGTTGTCTGGCATCACAGGTAATATTTCTGAATAACCAGATGGTATTTTCATGAACATATATGAATACTACTTATATTTTTGTAGCATAACACGTGTTCCTTATTTTGGTTGTTCATCTTTTATAAATAGTGTATTAACTTAAAGTATAAAAAACGATTATGCTTTTTCAGATTACCACTACCACTGCTTCTTGCTCGTTATACTTGGAATGTAGATTCTTTTTTATACCCCTTAAACTATTATATAAAGTACCACATGTTGCGCCGTGAAATAAATAGGAGTTTTTATTTTCGGCCAGCAGACGCGGTTGTATTGTGCTATTCATTGAGACCTGGTGAGAAGCTTTTGTTGGAGGGAGAGAATGATTTCGAAATGCTTTTATATGGATGTAATATATATATATATATATATAGTCTGTCGATTGTTGATATTTTAGTTGCTACAGAGACTGACGCATCGACCACAATCCCCCTGTCATCGCACTATAGTTGTTCTTCAGTGAACGAAAAAAATTATCTAGGGGTACCTTATAGATTGGAATCGCGTAAGGAATATTTGTCGGACGCTTGGCGTCATTATATTTCTAATGTAGGGCAGAAATTTACTGGAGGGTTGGATGAATTTAGACATATACTAAAAATGTATGCTGCGGCTATAGGTTTTGAGTATAAATTCTATCAGAATGACAGTAGGTATTGTTAGGAATATGCCCTCGAATGCCACTCAGGGGATGAGAGAGAAGGGCATTGTACTTATAATTATGGAATTATCAATAAAAAGGCAATATGATTCACACTGTTTATTGTATTTCAAATGATTTCTTGATTTGGTAAACATTGAAGTGAAGTCCATGTAAATAAGAGCGAACATTCCACTCTCGTTATCGGATAAGAGAAAATGCACTAGAATTGTTTAAAGCTTATTTACGTAAACTGTTCGCAAGTCGATAAACTTAATTGGGCATTAAGTTTCGAGTAAGACTTGTATAACTGATGCTAGGAGATGGCTTGTCTTGATACCATAGTTATAAATATATTGGTGGGACCAGTGTACTCGAACTCGACTCATACTTGATTCAGTCACACGGTATTCACTCTTGGAGAGTCGATGACGAATCGAAAGGTTGTGATAGTATACGTGGACTTTTGACTTGAGGGTTCAGTAAGAGATGTGCCTGTGACATTTAGTTTGTCATTAGAGTAGTTAGACTCATTTGCTTAATCACTGGGTCAACCTCGAAGTGCGGACTATACGGGCAGGTAGCAGTATTTACTGTACGCTAAGAAAGGATTCTATCTCCTGTTAGTGATCAGGCGAATGTCCTATACGGTTAATGGCAAATAATATCATAAGTCTTTGGCCAAAGCATTCTGGTCTAGTTGTATTGGATACACTAGTAATTAGTCGGTCTTGATTTGCATTAACACATGTATAATGTCTAGTCAAAAGTAGGGTTTGACTTTACTGTGACCCGAAGACTTGACTGGGACATCTGATGAAGGGTATATACGTATATGGTATTCACGACATAATTGTTGGAATATTTTATTCCAAATATATCGAGTTTTGATAATTAGTTGTTAAACAAAGGAAAACAACAAAGAAGCAAAACAAAACAACGAAGAAGTCGAAGACGCTCGGAACGGGAAAAGTTTCCTGACCAGATCAGTTGAGGAACGCTAACTGATCAGATCAGACAAGGAATCAACCTATCTAGCTTTCTATGGGTACTAGACAAACCTCACTCGGATATAGATTGCGATTCTAACAATACCGGATCCTTGATCCTAATAACACCAAATCGAATCTTATCTTTTCTTTTACCTCTCGTGTATGAGTTTTTGTGTATCACACTCAAACTCTTGACAATATAAGCTCAAGTACAACAACTAGAATGATTACAATGATATCTCAAGTATGAATGATTTGCTCAAGCTTGTTGTGTTGATTGATACCAAATAGTTTGGTATTTATAGGCTCAAATACTCAACTAGTCGTTGCTCAATGCCAATTCATTATGTACGTTATTCAATATACATTACGTACGTTAAGTATGTTACGTACGCTAAGCTTCTCTTGTTACGTATGTTAATCTCTTCACATATCAGTCCAGTAGCTTCATTTCTTCCATTACGTACATTATTAGAACCTCATTACGCACGTTATAATAAGTCTTCATATCCGTTGCATGCTGACCTATGCCATAACGTCATCTTCAATGGCTCCTTGTTTAAATTCTGAAATGCTTCATTACGTACGTTATCAACCATGTGTTACATATGTTATGCTCCTTCGATAGCGTGCGCTATTCTTGTAACTTACCATGCGTTAATACCATCAGGTAACTTCGTTGAGACATCAGGTAGCTTTTCACATTACGTACGTTATCTGCTTTGCGTTACGTACGTTAAGCTCTTCAGGTGACTTTTACTTCAGGTGATTTTGCTCTCGTCTGATCAGGTAACTTTCCTTGACTGGTCTGATCATTTAGCGTTCCTCAATCGATCTGGTTAGGTAATTTTTCCCATTCCATGGGTCTTTGACTTCTTCGTTGTTTTGTTTCGCTTCTTTGTTATTTTCCTTTGTTTAACAACTAATCATCAAAACTCGATAATGAATGTTTGGAATAAAATATTCCAACCTCCCTTTTTGATGATTACAAAACAACACATTGAATGGGATAAAACCCGCAAAATAAAATATACGTATATTTTATAGATCAAAGTTTTCGACTTTGTCCGTTTCATTAGTTTCTTCTCCCATCTTTTCTTTCTCTCATTTTCAACTATTTCTCATTATTTTTCAACTTCGCCTTTTCATATCCATCTTTTTCGACTTCCTTCATGATTCAAATATTTTTATTTTTCTCATCATTCTTCCATGACGCTTTCCCTCATTTTTCTCCCCTTATATCATTCTTCTTTTATCCATTCTTCTCCCCCTTTTTGTTATCAGCAAAAAGTGTATGAATAATAGTAGAATAACATCATGATAAGTATGCATTAAGGGTAAACTCCTCTTGACAAAAATATTGTTGGAATATTTTATTCCAAATATTCATTAATCGAGTTTTGATGATTAGTTGTTAAATAAAATAAAACAACAAGAAGACAAAGTCATCTGATCAGCCAAGATGAAAAAAGTCATCTGATCAGCCAAGATGGGAATAGTTACCTGATCAATCGACAACAAAGTTACCTGATCATAAAGTCACCTGATAGAGCATAACATACGTAATGCAGAGGAGATAACGTACGCTACCTGATCAGACGAGTGAAAGCTGACTGCAGATAGATAGGCTTAACGCACGCTATACGCATTGTATAGCGCACGCTATCGAAGGCAACTTAACGTACGTAATACAGAAAGGTTAACATACGTAATGAGAATTCAAATCAGATAAACGTTGGAAGATTTCGGGTCAAAGTCAAGCGCTCAATGGATACTTTGACAAATGCATGCAACGACCATATGTGACTAACGTACGCTACCGAATGTAGTTAACGTACGCTAAAGAGACTGCTTAACGTACGTAATAAAAACTGACAACATACGTAAAGCAAGAAATGAAAGCCATTGGACTGAAACTGGAAGCCGATAACGTACGCTACAGGACATTTGTAACGTACATAACGAGTTTAACGTACGCTACGCAAGAAGGCTAGCGCATGTTAAAGAGTCAAATGGAGCTAATGGCTAGTTGGAGGAAAATCACAATAAATACCAAACCATTTGGTATCAAATTATATAACAACCTTGAGCAAATTATTCATACTTGAGATATCATTGTAATCATTCTAGTTGTTGTACTTGAGCTTATATTGTCAAGAGTTAGAGTGTGATACACGAAAACTTATACATAGGAGGTAAAATAAAGGATAAGATTGGATTCGGTGTTATTAGGATCAAGGATCCGGCATTGTCAGAATCACAATCTATATCCGATTGAGGTTTATCTAGTACCCATAGAAAGCTAGATTGGTTGATTCCTTGTCCAATAGTAAAGGAAAATAGTTTAACTTGGACCGCTAAAAAGACAAGTGATTGAACGGTTTACTCAGACCGATAGAAGACGAGTTTGTAACGGTTATCCCTCGACCGATAGAAGAAAGTTTCAGAGATTGATTTTTATCCTATAGAAAAAGATATCAAGAGAGGACATAGGCACGTTTGGCCGAACCTCTATAAATCCTGTGTTGATTTATTTTCTGCAGCTTTATTTAAATCGCTTCCACAACGCGGAAGAGTTTTATAACTCTATCTCCAAACGGCGATACCGACCAATCTTGTTCCAACAATTGGTATCAGAGTGGTACCTCCTAGATGCGGCTTAACATCCGAGCAGAAGTCGATCCAAATGGCGTTTCAATTTTCCTCGGTCGAAGGTCTTGCCTTGAACCGACCACCATTCTTCAATGGATCAAATTTTATAACTTGAAAGAAAAAGATGTCGATCTTTATTCATGCCTATGATATAGAAATCTGGAAGATCATTTGTCTTGGCCCAAAAGTTCCAATCAAATCCGATAGATCTCTTAAGAGTTTCGAAGAATATAATGACGAGGATTGGAAGAACGATCATCTAAATTGTAAGGCCACTCAACTTTTATATTGTGCCTTAAATCCAGAAGAGGTCAATCATATTTCATCATGTGAAAGTGCTAAAGAAATATGGAAAATTCTTGAAATCACACACGAGGGAACAATTCAAGTCAAGGAGACGAAGATCAATATGCTTCTCCATGACTATAAGTTATTCATGATGAAGGGTGACGAGTCCATCACCAATATGCTCGACCTATTTTCGGTCATCACCAATGGACTAGCTTCGTTCGGGAAACCGCTATCAAGTAGTGAGAAAGTCAAGAAAATCTTACGATCACTACCTAGCGAATGGGACGGCACCGTGACGACGATCATGGAATCTAAAGATCTCAATACGCTCGACTTTAGCGCCCTCGTTAGCTCACTAATTAATTATGAGATAGTTCTAAAATCACGGAACAACAAGTCGAATCCGAAGGAAAGATCGATAGCTTTAAAAATTAAGATGCCGAGAAATAAAGAAGAAATCCCGATCGATGATAGTGACGAAGAGTCGGCATATTATGCCAAGAATATTAATAAGTTTCAAAACTTATTAAAATGGAGAAAGAAAGACATCAAGATAAGCAAATCTAAGAAATTCGACAACAACTGTCGAAACTGTGGTAAACCAGGCCACTTTGCGAAGAATTACCGAACAATTCAAAAGAAAGAAGTTCTAATTGCCACATGGAGTGACGAAGACAAGGATGAAGATTTCATCAATCAAAATAACCTCGCACTTATGGCAAGAAGTTCATTCGACGATAGCGACGTCGAAAGCCAGGTTAGTACATCGTCTCACGATGAATTATTTGAAGCATTCAAATTATTACATACTAATTTTCAAAATGCTTTAAGTGAAATTAAATCCCTCCAATCTAAAAATAAATTATTGGAAACTGAAATTTCTAAAATTCTTGAAAAAGGAAAAATTGTCGAGACCAATCATTCTAAATGTCTTGAAAATGAAAATATTTTAAAGAATGATCTTTTGAAAGTTCAAGACGAACTTAAAATTTTGACAAAGAAATCTTCATGCGGTAATGATAAATTTGAACAAATGTTATCGGTTCAAAAATTGACTTTGAATAAACATGGGTTAGGATTCAAAACAAATTTTAAAAACGAATCCGTAAATCTGAAAATACCCTGTTGTGAAAAATGTCTAAAAATTGGGCACCATATTTCGAATTGTAAAAGCCCACGTCGGACGATTAAAATTAAAAAGTTTTGGATTCCTATGGAACCACTATTCCGAACATCGTCTACATAAATGAAAAACGACCGAATTTCGGTCGGATCCCCAAAAATTAATTTTTATCAATTAATATTTTACTCAGGGGTAGTATTATATTTTTTCAAAATAGGGGGAGATTACCCGTTTTTGAATACATTTTATAATAAATCGTTATTTATATTTTATTTACACTTTTTGCTGATAACAAAAAGGGGGAGAGAATAGTTGAAGGGGATAAAAAGCGTCATGGAAGAATAACGAGAAAAAAAAGTAAAAAGGGGGAGAGAAAAATAAAAAAATTTCATACTAATCCGAAAGGAGGAGAAAAGTCGAAGAAAGTCGAAAAAGACAACGAAAAAGTCGAAAAATGAAAAGAAGAAGTCGAAAAGGAGAAAAAGAAAAGATGGGAGAAACTAACGAAACGATCAAAACCGAAAACTTTGATTCGTACAAATATATATATATATATATACATATATATATATATATATATATATATATATATAAGGTTTATCCAATTCAAGGTGTTGTTTTGTAATCATTAAAAAGGGGAGATTGTTGGGATATTTTATTCCAAATATTCATTAATCGAGTTTTGATGATTAGTTGTTAAACAAAACAAAACAACAAGAAGACAAAGTCATCTGATCAGCCAAGATGGGAATAGTTACCTGATCAGTCGACAACAAAGTTACCTGATCATAGGCATCTGATAGAGCATAACGTACGTAACGCAGAGGAGATAACGTACGCTACCTGATCAGATGAGTGAAAGCTGACTGCAGATAGATAAGCCTAACGCACGCTATACGCATTGTATAGCGCAAGCTATCGAGGGCAATTTGTCGTACGTAACACATACAAGTTAACGTACGTAATGAGAATTCAAATCAGATAAACGTTGGAAGATTCCTGGTCAAAGTCAAGCGCTCAACAGATACTTTGACAAATGCAGGCAACGACTATATGTGATTAACGTACGCTACTGAATGTAGTTAACGTATGCTAAAGAGACTGCTTAACGTACGTAATAAAAAGTGACAACGTACGTAAAGGAAGAAACGAAAGCCACTGGACTGAAACTGGAAGCCGATAACGTACGGTATAGGACATCTATAACGTACGTAACGAGCTTAACGTACGCTATGCAAGAAGGCTAGCACACGCTAAAGAGTCAAATAGAGCTAACGGCTAGTTGGAAGAAAATGACTATAAATACCAAACCATTTGTAATACCCGTAATTTTGATTCCCGATAATTTTCTATTTTTGGCGGAAGTCCGTTTTGATGACTCGCTTGGGACCGTTTCGTCATCCTGAGAATGATTAATTCTACACTTTTTGACATCCGAGTTCGTTCCGGTGTCGTTTTGTTGAGTTCCGTGCTTTTTAACGACTTTTCCGCACTTGAGTTCGATTCTTGCGAATCTCGTTCGAAACTGCTGTTTCGAGTTTCCCGTAAGTTCGTTTAACTTTGTTATACGTGTTGTGAACTTCGGTTTGGTTATTCGATTACGGATCGTGACTTTCGGGCGTTTTGGGCCATTTTGTAATTTACCCAAAGTTCTGGGTATCCGTATCCGTATTTGTTGTCTCGACCCTTTTCTTGGTCGCGTATGATTAATTATTGCATTACGTTTTCATTTCGAGTCGTTGATATCGTCCGCGAACTTTTCGTCGTGTTCGTTCCGTACGTTTTCGGAAATCGAGTCGTCGAGCCCTGGTGGTCGGGCACTGGCCGGACGGTCGCGGGTTACGCCGGATGATGGCAGCTTGGCCGGCGAGCACGGCGAACCGGCGTAGCGCACGCCTTCTGGCCGGAGCCTTCTGCGCTAGCCCGGCAGCGATGTAGCGCCAGCTGTCGAAATCGGCCGGTGTCTGTTATCGGGCACAGGCGAGAGGGTTACGAGGTTACGGAATCGGGTAGGATCGGCGGGTAGCGCACGCTCTGTCGGTCGTGGCGCACGCTAACCGGCGGGTAGCGCATCTTTGTCGGCCGACTAGCGTACGTTCTGGGACGAGTTTGTTAGTCCGAGGCTCTTTGGGCGAGCCTTGACTTGGCCGTAGCGCCGCCTTCAGCGGGAGTCGGGCGGACGAGTCATGGTCGGCAGAATTGGTCGGTGGTGCCGGGTCGTGCGGGCCATGGCCGAGAGTGCTGGACCGGTACTGGCTGATAGCGCACGC
This sequence comes from Orobanche coerulescens, assembly GCA_033398695.1. Classification (NCBI taxonomy): domain Eukaryota; kingdom Viridiplantae; phylum Streptophyta; class Magnoliopsida; order Lamiales; family Orobanchaceae; genus Orobanche; species Orobanche coerulescens. The sequence goes on along the minus strand of CM065812.1, from coordinate 129,622,135 downwards.
TAGTCCGGGAAGGCTAGCGCATGCTAGTTCCGGCCCATTATATAAATGATAGAGCAGCCACTTTCTCACTCGTTTTTCATTTCCTTTCTCTTCGGTCCGCGGATGGAACTTTGGAAGAGATGAAACCATGTTGTTGAACAACAAATCCATGAAGTTTCTGAGTTTATATCATCGATCAATCATCCTATAACATCCTTCGATCCAGCGAATCAAGGTTAGATCTTTAGAACCCTACTTTTGGGGATATTTGGGGATTTTCGTGGTTTTGTCCGATTCATTCGGTTTTGCTGAGTAATTCATGATGAATATGATTAATCTTGTTGGTAATCTTAGTTTCCCTACGGATTCATGGTATATTTCGTGGTTTTTACGGAATCGAGAGGGTTTGGTTGTGGTCCGCCCTCGTTGTCGTTTTTATACGAATATACATGAATCGTAGGCGGGTTTCTGGGTGTATTCCAATTCCGTATTCGTTTAGAATTGGTTGTGATTGTATTCTTCGAATCGTTAGGTTCGGTTTCGTTGATTCCTAGCATTCGTCGGTGACTATCCTTTCCGTTCGTTGCGTCGTCAACTATTCAAGGCAAGTATATATTTATGATTGTACGTTCTCGACTTTGAAAGTAAGAAATATTGATAGTATGATATGAACGAACCGTTTCTACGGCATTCATAGATATATTGATGGCATGATATGAACGAACCGTTTCTACGGCATTCATAGATATATTGATGGCATGATATGAACGAACCGTTTCTACGGCATTCATACATGTATTGATGGATGATATGAACGAACCGTTCCTACGGCATTCATATACGTCTTGATGTGACACTATGAGATTTTAGTTATTCCGGAATACTAGTCTTGAATTGATGAATTGACGGCTACATTTGCTTTATTGTCGAGGAGTATTGTGTTTCATATTGATGTACTTGCACTAGCTATTCGACGGCTAACCCCTTTATGGGGGAAATACGTTTCATGTATTTCAGGTTACAGGAGAGCGGACAGGCGGGTATCGGGTCGGCATGAAGATGATGGGCAAGTGTGATACTGTGTCTTGTCTCCGGTTATCTTTTTGGATTCCTCCATTCAGTGTTGTTGTACTGGAATGGATTTTAAATACTCGAGTATTGTATTTCAGTTTCCTTGATGTTCCGGCCTGTGTTGCCGAGGTATTGATTTGTACAGTGATGTATATGGTTTCATTGGTTATGGTTTTGAATACCATCTGTATCGTCTTTCTTTCCATTGTATGTAGACCTTCTCGGTCAAGTTTTATAGTTCCGCGTTTGTTTAGCCTTGTGGGTCCCACGGCGGGGCTCACGGCGCTGTAATATACCCTGAATAACTTGGGGGTGTTACAGAATATGGTATCAGAGCTTAGGTTTATGGATACCTAGGCTGTCGGTCTTTTGGGTCGATTGAGTCGTCATTTGCCCACAGTATCACTACTCTGCCATCATCACAGTGCGACCGGTACTTGTAAGTCCTCTCACTCTTCTTGTATTTTCTTGACCGTTTCGTTTGTAACTTGATACTCTTGGGAATTGGTCACTCCGAGAAGGTGCGATTTGGATTATACTTCCGCACGTGTGTACCCTTTAGAATGTTAGATGTAAGGAGTAGAATCGTGACCGTGGTCACGGACGTGAACTCTTCCTTGAGATTTTGTTAAATTGCTAATTTCGATATTAGCGTGTATCGGTATTGTGTTGAGACTTTGTTTAAGAGTCGCATGCTAGTACCACGGGAGATCATCGACTTCACAGACCTGTAAGTATGTTGTTTGGATTATTCGATAATTCTTGGTTATCTTGGTGATTTTGGATTTATATGTTGGATATCGTTGATGGATGTTTGTGCTTGAGAACGTTGTGGACGTTTAATAATGTTGCTGAATGCGTATATGTATTCATCGTGCCGTACGATCATTTGGTATGTCGAGATGTTGGTAGAGAATAGCGGAAAATGGCTAAGTACAGCTACGTTAGCGCACACTACAAGGTATGCCTAGCGCGCGCTAAGATATATACTTAGCGTACCCTACGGTGCATACTTAGCACACGCTAAGAGATTTGGTTACGTACACTAAGGAGGACCCCTAACATACGTAATGACTTGCGGGGTTAGTTTCGGAAGGTGGCCGACAGGTAGGCCCAGATTGATTTTTATATTCATTTAGCGCACGCTAACGCATGTTGGTTAGCGCACGCTAACACCAGATCACCAATAATGGAATCTTAGCTTTCGGCGGGTGGACCCGGCCATGTTCGACGCGTGTCCAGATAAGGTCAACGGGTGCTTGTCGTGTAGAGCTAGCGCACGCTAAAACCGTATGATTAGCGCACGCTAATTCCATATCGGTCAAAGGAATCCCGATAATCGCGGATGCTTTCGGCATGTGGGGGCACGATACTGTAGCAAGTCAACGACGATTAGCGCGCGTTAAGGTCGAAGAATAGCGCACGCTACTGAGCATTTCACTGTAGCAAGTCAACGACGATTAGCGCGCGTTAAGGTCGAAGAATAGCGCACGCTACTGAGCATTTCACTGTAGCAAGTCAACGCCTGTTAGCGTACGCTAATGCATGGGCATTACGTACGTTAGATGAATTTCGAAGCAATGTAGTAGCTTCTGGACTGCCCGATAGCGCACACTATCAAGGGAGGATAGCGCACGCTAGTCCTGTAGCGCACGCTAAATATAAGGTCTAGCGCGCGCTAGTGATGTGTTTTTTTTGAGAGGATAGACGAATGCTGAGAGACATTTTGTCCATTCTCCTTCCGTCAGTCACTAGAGAGAACCTTGGGAAGTACTTGAAGTTCCTAAACAGTGAGAGATGATTCTTGGAATGGAGTTCAAATTCTTCTTCTTCATGGTTCGTCCATACATGGTAGTCCTCGTATCCCTTTGATAGTGGTTCATTTTTTTTAAGGATTACTACTTGAGAGGGAGTATGTTGGGAATCGTGTATTTTGATGTTCATCTTACTTCAATGAAAATGCATAAATTGGACTGTACTTTTATTCGCTGCGTGAGTATTTTTGAAATGACCTTTGGTATTTTGCCAACTGAATTTTATTTTGTTAAACCGATTCCCTAAACTGAGTTTTTGGCATTTTGGCCTTGATAGTTTGGACGGTATTTGGAAAATGATTTTCTCTTAATATTTAAAAAAAAAAAATATTACCGTCATCGGTCTTTTTAGCATTTTTGTAATGACATGGAAAATTGTGCTTAGCCTGGTAAATCCTTGTGAGAAGGGTTTACGGCGTGTAATATTCCCAGGAGGATCTGGAGGTGTTACAGAAACATTATCACATGATACCATAATTGTAATAAGAGATCTCGGATATTGATATAATTATTGAGATCTTCTTCATATGATGATAATAGTTTTGTTGCGATTCTTGAGGTTGTATGAATGGCATGATGAAGAAAGTGGTAACATGGAGATATATACCTCGGATATGTTGTTCTGAACGGGATTTCGGATATTTCGTGTTCTTGGAGAACTCTTGAATTATACGAGGTGATGAAATTTTTTTAAGAAGTGTTGATGTTTTGAAAATGAATATGGAATATTCATATCTAGAGCTAAACTATGTGTTTGAAATAATATTCGTATAGGAATACGAATGTGATTATGAGTTTGATGAGACTATTATTCATCTCCGAATTTGGAAGCCCATACGTATGGAGCAAATGTTCAAGTCAAATGATTGGACTATTTGATAACCTTTTTAATAGGATTATCTATTGTTTTGAACCAGTCGGATGATTCGAATCGATGACGGTCATAAGTAAATTTTAACGATGGATTTACGAGAAGGGGACCTTATCAATTCGTATTTAAGAATTGAGTTCGGAACATTTATACCCTTATTATTGCTTACTGATATGATCATCATATATCGACTCGTATTGTGGACAAGATTTGTAAGTGTCTGAGTTGGATTGTTCAGACTGTGATTAGTCGAGATATGGTGAAACGTTTGAGTTTGTGGTTTGGTGGTATTGATATTGGTCGTCATCGAACCTGTTAATTATTAACCCTTCGTTTTACAGTAAGATATGATGTTTGATCATGGATTATAACTGTTGTATTGCGGTTGAGGTTGAAGAGTTCATAGATTACTTTGGTCGGGACTGAGTAACTCGTAGACGAAAGCAACTGAATTGGTAACAGTTCGTGGCATTGATATCGAGGCAAGTTTTATACTTGTACTGGTCAATGAGATTAATGTTATCATGTATGTGTATGAATGTGTGTATCATTTCGAGACTTGGTCTCTTTATGATTTTGTTGATATCAGGGGATTGTTTGATACGATACCCTTCGGCAAATTATGCCAAATATTATTGTTATTCATTAACGGCCGGTTTAAAACATTGAGATTCCTTTTGATACGGATGTTGGCGATAGCCGGTTCGCGGTATCGATGTATCGATTATTATTACTCACGATTAATGTCGTTCTGAGGCATCGTTGAATCGTTATTATCGAATTGGAACTGTTGCTATGATGTTGCATTAGCCGATTGAAGGCGTTTGATATATTCTTTTATCACCTCTGTTTCGGTGGTCGGTTTAAGGCACCGGGACATCTATTCTATCGTATCAATTGTTATCGATTGACCGTCCTGAAGGTAATTGAGTTATTGAATTGGGACTGTCGAAGATAGTTCCCATCCGTTGAGTCGTTATCGATTGGTCGTTCGAAGACAATTGAGATATTGAATGGGGATCGCCGAGGATAGTGCCCATCTGTGAGTTATTATTGTCGTGTTGTCCAACTCAGGGTAGCACACTATTATTCTGGTGAACTCGATAATTTTGTGATCGTTGAGGGTGGAGGATTTCCCAAATTATGGTGCTGTGGTTATTGCCGTGTTAATCGGTCCTTAGGGATTCTGATCCCAGGATGGTTGTTTTGACTATTGTTGGTCGTGTCGATCCTTCATTATTTGTGTGTCATCGTTCACTTGGTGAGTCGTATGATCCGTAATGGGTATTTTACCCTTTGAGTTTCGTTGTCATGTTGTATCATGGCATATCTGGAATCATGTCTGCGTGCCGACTGGTTATGTGTAGGATTTTTAGCCAGGCACTCGATGGTCATGCGTGGATGTTTCCGCATTGGACTGTGCACACGAGACGTAGTTCTTGAGGCTAATTAGGTACATTGTCACACGTATATTCTGGATTCCGTATACGGGGTGGACATGTGCACGGACACATTTTCGGATCGGGCGTACTGTGATGTCCCTCTTGAGCTTTATTGTTTGGTCGTTCGTAGTCCATGTTGTATTGGATATGTCCGACGATTTGCGACTGGTTGTTCATACGCCGAGGGGTATGTCCGTGATCGAGTTGGTTTCTTTGAGATCTGTATTGTGATAATTTACAGCTTTGGGCTGTTCGGCTTTCAGGCCATTATGATGTATCGGTATTTTCCGTTGGAGCCTTCGGTCATTGTGACTCGTATCTTTTCGGCATTGGTTTGGTTTACCTTCGGGTAATGTATTGTTGTGTTCTATATTGATGATTCGCCATTCGGGCGTAAGTTTTCGGTTCTTGTGTATCTCGTTGAGTTTTTCCTGGCGGGATATTTCTTCTCCCTACTTGTTTTAAGTTTCGGGACGAAACTTTTTTTAAGGAGGGTAGAATGTAATACCCGTAATTTTGATTCCCGATAATTTTCTATTTTTGGCGGAAGTCCGTTTTGACGACTCGCTTGGGACCGTTTCGTCATCCTGAGAATGATTAATTCTACACTTTTTGACATCCGAGTTCGTTCCGGTGTCGTTTTGTTGAGTTCCGTGCTTTTTAACGACTTTTCCGCACTTGAGTTCGATTCTTGTGAATCTCGTTGGCTATTTGTTTCGAGTTTCCCGTAAGTTCGTTTAACTTTGTTATACGTGTTGTGAACTTCGGTTTGGTTATTCGATTACGTATCGTGACTTTCGGGCGTTTTGGGCCATTTTGTAATTTACCCAAAGTTCTGGGTATCCGTATCCGTATTTGTTGTCTCGACCCTTTTCTTGGTCGCGTATGATTAATTATTGCATTACGTTTTCATTTCAAGTCGTTGATATCGTCCGCGAACTTTTCGTCGTGTTCGTTCCGTACGTTTTCGGAAATCGAGTCGTCGAGCCCTTGTGGTCGGAGCCGGCCGACAGTCGCGGGTTACGGCCGGACTATGGTGGCGCCAGCCGCGAGCACGCGAGAACCGCGTAGCGCACGCTAAGGCGGAGGCCGCGCGCTAGCCCGTGATGTAGCGCCACGCTGTCGTCGGCCCGGCGTCTGTTGCCTCGGGCACAGGCGAGGGGTTCGAGGTTCGAATCGGGTAGGATCGGCGGTTAGCGCACGCCATCGGTCGTGGCGCACGCTAACCGGCGGGTAGCGCCTGTTGTCGGCCGACTAGCGTGCGTTCACGGACGAGTTTGTTAGTCCGAGCTCTTTGGACAGGTCGGCTAGCGCGCGCAGGCTTCCGGCCGTAGCGCACGCTAGCGGGAGTTGGGCGGACGAGTCATGGTCGGCAGAATTGGTCGGTGGTGCCGGGTCATGCGGGCCATGGCCGAGAGTGCTGGACCGGTACTGGCCGATAGCGCACGCTAGTCCGGGAAGGCTAGCGCACGCTAGTTCCGGCCCAGTATATAAATGACAGAGCAGACACTTTCTCACTCGTTTTTCATTTCCTTTCTCTTCGGTCCGCGGCTGGAACTTTGGAGGAGATGAAACCATGTTGTTGAACAACAAATCCATGAAGTTTCTGAGTTTATATCATCGATCAATCATCCTATAACATCCTTCGATCCAGCGAATCAAGGTTAGATCTTTAGAACCCTACTTTTGGGGATATTTGGGGATTTTCGTGGTTTTGTCCGATTCATTCGGTTTTGCTGAGTAATTCATGATGAATATGATTAATCTTGTTGGTAATCTTAGTTTCCCTACGGATTCATGGTATATTTCGTGGTTTTTACGGAATCGAGAGGGTTTGGTTGTGGTCCGCCCTCGTTGTCGTTTTTATACGAATATACATGAATTGTAGGCGGGTTTCCGGGTGTATTCCAATTCCGTATTCGTTTAGAATTGGTTGTGATTGTATTCTTCGAATCGTTAGGTTCGGTTTCATTGATTCCTAGCATTCGTCGGTGACTATCCTTTCCGTTCGTTGCGTCGTCAACTATTCAAGGCAAGTATACATTTATAATTGTACGTTCTCGACTTTGAAAGTAAGAAATATTGATAGTATGATATGAACGAACCGTTTCTACGGCATTCATAGATATATTGATGGCATGATATGAACGAACCGTTTCTACGGCATTCATAGATATATTGATGGCATGATATGAATGAACCGTTTCTACGGCATTCATACATGTATTGATGGATGATATGAACGAACCGTTCCTACGGCATTCATATACGTCTTGATGTGACACTATGAGATTTTAGTTATTCCGGAATACTAGTCTTGAATTGATGAATTGACGGCTACATTTGCTTTATTGTCGAGGAGTATTGTGTTTCATATTGATGTACTTGCACTAGCTATTCGACGGCTAACCCCTTTATGGGGGAAATACGTTTCATGTATTTCAGGTTACAGGAGAGCGTACAGGCGGGTATCGGGTCGGCATGAAGATGATGGGCAAGTGTGATACTGTGTCTTGTCTCCGGTTATCTTTTTGGATTCCTCCATTCAGTGTTGTTGTACTGGAATGGATTTTAAATACTCGAGTATTGTATTTCAGTTTCCTTGATGTTCCGGCATGTGTTGCCGAGGTATTGATTTGTACAGTGATGTATATGGTTTCATTGGTTATGGTTTTGAATACCATTTGTATCGTCTTTCTTTCCATTGTATGTAGACCTTCTCGGTCAAGCTTTATAGTTACGCGTTTGTTTAGCCTTGTGGGTCCCACGGCGGGGCTCACGACGCTGTAATATACCCTGAATAACTTGGGGGTGTTACACCATTTGGTATCAAACTATACAACGACCTTGAGCAACTTATTCATACTTGAGATATCATTGTAATTGTTGGTCCTTTTCTTAAGTATACTCGATACAGTTTGGAAAAGTAGTTTAAACAACAAACTGTACGGAATCTAAATCTGAGTGCGTAGCGGAAGTCTTTAATACAGTAAGTTGCCGTCGATACAGCAACTCGGTCTAATCTCCTGTTAGCTTGGTGCGTACAGGGTTTTGCAGTGAATACTTGTATAAATCACAGTTATGAAAACAGTAACGGCGAAAGGTAAATAACACAGTATTTAAGTGGTTCGAGGTAAACCCCTCTACGTCCACTGGTCCTCCACACAGGAGTAAATCGTTTATTATAAATACTGCGTACACAACTATGTATTTATAATCATACCTATCCTTGTATCGTTCACACAGATTGATACAAAGAATGCCGCTTTGAACCGTTCACACAGATTGGTTAAAGCTTCCTTCTTGACTAGCTTCTTCACACACAGTTCCAAAGCTTCGTCCTCTTATTCGTCCCACACAGGTCAGAATAACTTGTTGAGTTCACACAGAGCTCGGTTTTTACACAAAGGTAAAAAGGTAGGTAATCGGTAAGAGCAATGACTTTGAATATCAAGATCTGATGATAGCTGTTCTTGATATTGAGCACTGTATTTCTCTTTAGATCTGATTTGCAGAAAGATTCTGGAGATATGTTTTGCTCTGATGTATATAATAATAGCTTCTTCACTTGGTGACTGATTTCGTTGTGGTTGTGCGTATTTGATCTTCAATTTCTGGGGATATATATATAGCATTCTTGGATATATCCGTTGAGATAGATCCGTTGGGCAGGATTCGATAGTTGACTTGAATAGACCAGGATCCGGATATTGAGGGATTTGAAGATCTCTGACAGCTTCAGTATTTAAATACTTTATCCTTTCAGTATTTAAATACTTCTTTATCGAACGGTACTTGACTTTAGTGAATTCCAAAGATTCCTTTCCAAACGGTCTTCAGTCCTGATCCGATGAGAATGCTGTATCCACTGGTGCTGTAGGCATAATGGAATAGTCAGGCGCTGTATGGAAGGGCGCTGTATTGAGGTTTCGAGACAGCTTCCATACTTGGCGTTTATTTAGACTTTGTTACTGTATCTAGTTAGCGCGAGAGCTTTGCTGTATGCTGGCGCTGTGATAAGGTCTTCGATACAGGATTGCAACTTCAACCGGCTTTCGATACAGGGCTTGCTGTATCAAGCTTTTGGCAATTATCAAAACAATATTATTTATCCCAACAATTTCCCCCTTTTTGATAATTTCCAAACCTTCTTTCCAAAATTCCTTGATCATGCCAAAGCTTCTAAAAACAATTTCCCCTTCTTTTTCGATAACCACTTGATGGTATAATGAGAAGACTTCGATACAGGAGATATTTATCCCCAACAGTTTCCTTCTCTTTGATAGTTTCTTGAGCAGGCTTCTTGATCTTCTGTCAAATGATCTGGTCTTCAGCACTAAATCTAAAAGAAATGTGAACTGCTCGCAGGCAAGTTCTAGAATGATAGCATCTAATAGGGAAGTGTATTACATCTTAAACTTATGATTGGCGGCACAATCTTACATTTGATCTAGTTGAGTACAACTGAACCTATGAACTGTTCACAGACGAGTTCTTACAGCAATACACAATAAAATAAATTTATCAATCATAATTGATGTCCTGTTGTGAAAATAGTATAGTGTTCTTCCTTAAGAGGTACATACAGGTTCCAATTTATGTTCGGATTAACGCTGTATTCATGGGTCGTACTGTATTCCCCCTTAATTATTGCACACGTCAGCTGTAGGATACATAGTTCTTTGTTCACTACAGTGCTGTATTGACGGTTCTGAGTGTACAAATATTTAACATTGGATACTGTATTCTTGGGTCTTACAGCATTCCCCCTCACTTAATGAGTAAAAGTATGGAAAACTTACATGGATTTCTGGCTGTGGTGTTTCCCGATGGTGCCTTTTGGTACCCAAATTTGCCGGGCAACAATTTGTTTGTTGTAGGCTACTTTTGGTCCATTATATCGATATCTACGTGGGGCAGGCACGTAGTCGTTGTAATCATTGTAATGCATGAAAAATCGAGAATTATAGTTGTTATTCCAGTACGATTGTCGTCTCGGAAGTGGAGCCATTTTCTTTGGCCTAACATCTTGCCTTCTGGGTCTCCAGTTGGATTCCCAAGCCGTTGATGATCTTGCGCGGACACACCTTTCTTGATGGATAACGGGCTCCTGTATCAATACCTCGGCGTCTTTATCTTGTGATCTTGCCGTGCGCCTTGGATAATTCGATCTGACTTTCCCTGCGGACGGATGTTGGCGCTTATGATATGCTTGTGGAGCATCTTTGTGGATTGCGCCTTTCAGTCTGAATGGCCGAGGATTCCATTTATGCGGAATAGGATTGCGGGGCGGAATAGCAGCTTTTGCTGTTCGCGGTGCAAAGGGTTCCTTCTCAGGACTCGGAACTTCTTTCGATACAGGAATGGATTCCTCACTCTTGACGAATACCGTACTAGATTTTTCTTTGTTGGAGAACGAGTTGTACCCTAAGCCACGTTTATCATGAGCATGTTGCCCAGTGCTTAGGATCTCTTCCATTCTTTTAGAGGATTTCTCGAAAGATTTCAAGATTGTCTCTAATTCTCCTTCACGTTTCTCGAGAGATTTTACTTTGGCTTCGAGTAGGGCCAAATCATTTGTCTTGCTTTCAAGATGAGACTTAGTCTCATTTAGATTGTGAGCAAGTTGATGATTGCTCTCCATGAGTTTTTCTAAATTGACTTTGCTGTTTTCGCAATCAACTGACATATTTTCGTAATTATCCTTCAGCAAGTCGTTTTCTTCCTTCAGCTCTAAGTTGGAAATTTCAAGCTGGGTGTTTTCTCTTTTCAATATCTCATGGGCCGTTTGAATGTTATTAAATTCATTCAACATATTTTCAAAGGTATGAGATGCATTTATAGGAATAGTTGAGGTGGAGCTTACCTCATCATCATCGCCGTCTTCATTTTCTTCTTTATCTTCGGCCATAGAGCACACATAGGCTCGATCTTCTAACTCATCATCTGACGAGTCACTATCAGTGACCACCTGAAGACATTCTTCGGTCTTTGTTGATGCGAGCGGAGCTTTTGTTTCTCCAATGAAGGCCTTGAGTTTGTTCTTCATCCTGTTTCTCCAGTCATCAAACTCGTTAATGTGAAACATAGATATCTTATTAGACATAAAGGTATCCATTTTAGAAGATGGGAATTACAAAGATTGTTTTCGAAAATAAATGTTTTTAAGGATCTGATTCAGTTAAAAATGTGACTGATTCTTTTTAGAATCAACCGCTCCGATACCAATTGTTGGTCCTTTTCTTAAGTATACTCGATACAGTTTGGAAAAGTAGTTTAAACAACAAACTGTACGGAATCTAAATCTGAGTGCGTAGCGGAAGTCTTTAATACAGTAAGTTGCCGTCGTCTGACCTCGGTCTAATCTCCTGTTAGCTTGGTGCGTACAGGGTTTTGCAGTGAATACTTGTATAAATCACAGTTATGAAAACAGTAACGGCGAAAGGTAAATAACACAGTATTTAAGTGGTTCGAGGTAAACCCCTCTACGTCCACTGGTCCTCCACACAGGAGTAAATCGTTTATTATAAATACTGCGTACACAACTATGTATTTATAATCAAACATATCCTTGTATCGTTCACACAGATTGATACAAAGAATGCCGCTTTCAACCGTTCACACAGATTGGTTAAAGCTTCCTTCTTGACTAGCTTCTTCACACACAGTTCCAAAGCTTCATCCTCTTATTCGTCCCACACAGGTCAGAATAACTTGTTGAGTTCACACAGAGCTCGGTTTTTACACAAAGGTAAAAAGGTAGGTAACCGGGTAAGAACAGCAGCTTTGAATATCAAGATCTGATGATAGCTGTTCTTGATATTGAGCACTGTATATCTCTTTAGATCTGATTTGCAGAAAGATTCTGGAGATATGTTTTGCTCTGATGTATATAATAATAGCTTCTTCACTTGGTGACTGATTTCGTTGTGGTTGTGCGTATTTGATCTTCAATTTCTGGGGATATATATAGCATTCTTGGATATATCCGTTGAGATTGATCCGTTGGGCAGGATTCGATAGTTGACTTGAATAGACCAGGATCCGGATATTGAGGGATTTGAAGATCTCTCGATACCTTGATATTTAAATACTTTATCCTTTCAGTATTTAAATACTTCTTTATCGAACGGTACTTGACTTTAGTGAATTCCAAAGATTCCTTTCCAAACGGTCTTCAGTCCTGATCCGATGAGAATGCTGTATCCACTGGTGCTGTAGGCATAATGGAATAGTCAGGCGCTGTATGGAAGGGCGCTGTATTGAGGTTTCGAGACAGCTTCCATACTTGGCGTTTATTTAGACTTTGTTGCTGTATCTAGTTAGCGCGAGAGCTTTGCTGTATGCTGGCGCTGTGATAAGGTCTTCGATACAGGATTGCAACTTCAACCGGCTTTCGATACAGGGCTTGCTGTATCAAGCTTTTGGCAATTATCAAAACAATATTATTTATCCCAACAGTAATCATTCTAGTTGTTGTACTTGAGCTTATATTGTCAAGAGTTTGAGGGTTATACACGAAAATTTATACACGAGAGGTAAAAGAAAGGATAAGGCTAGATTCGGTGTTATTAGGATCAAGGATCCGGTATTGTTAGAATCGCAATATATATCCGAGTGAGGTTTATCTAGTACCCATAGAAAGCTAGATTGGTTGATTCCTTGTCCAATAGAAAAGGAAAGCGGTTATAACTTGGACCGACAAAAATACAAGTGATTGAACGGTTTACTCGGACCGATAGAATATGAGTTTGTAGCGGTTATCCCTCGACCGATAGAAGAGAGGTGCAGAGGTTGATCTTCATCCTATAGAAAAAGATATCAAGAGAGGACGTAGGCGTTTGGCCGAACCTCTATAAATCCTATGTCGATTTATTTTCCACACCTTTATTTCCGCAATGCGAAAGAGTTTTATAACTCTATCTCCAAATGGCGATACCATCCAATCTTGTTCCAACAAATATCCCGTTAAAAATATAAACTCCCTCTGAGTTAAATACCAATTGATGAAAAATTAATTTTTATTTTTTGGGATCCAACCGAAAGTCGGCCGTTTTTCATTAATATGGACGATGTTCGGAATAGTGGTACCTTTAGGAATCCAAACTTTTTAATTTTAATCGTCCGGCGTGGGCTTTTACAGTTTGAAATATGATGCCCAATTTTTAAATATTTTTCACAACGGGATATTTTGAAATTTAAGGATTCGTTTTTCATATGAGGTTTGTATCCTAACCCCTGTTTGTTTAATGTAAATTTTTTAACCGATAACATTTGTTTAAATTTTCGTTTACACACGAAAAATTCTTTGTGAATCCTTAAGTTCATCTTGAACTTTCAAAAGATTATTCTTTAAAATATTTTCATTTTCAAGGCATTGAGAATGATCGATCTCGACATTTCCCCCCTTTTCAAACTTGGAGAGTTCGTCTCCCAAAATTTTATTTTTCGATTGAAAGGATTTAATTTCTCTTAAAGCATTTTGAAAATCAGTATGCAATAATTCGAATGCTTTAAATAACTCATCGTAAGAATTACTTGGCTTTCGACGTCGCTTTCGTCGAATGAACTTCTAGCCATAAGAGCGAGGTTATTTAGATTAATGAAATCTTCGTCTTCGTCTTCATCACTTTATGTTGCAACGAGAACTTCCTTCTTAGGATTTGCGTTCCGGCAATTTTTAGCAAAGTGGCCTGGTTTACGTTGTCGAATTTCTTAGATTCACCCGTCTTGATGTCTTTCTTTCTCTGATTTAAAAAGTTTTGAAACTTATTAGTATTCTTGGCATAATATGCCGATTCTTCATCACTTTCGTCAATAGGGATTTCTTTTTTTCTTGACATCTTAGCTTTTAAAGCTATTGTTCTTTTCTTCGGTTTCGGCTTGTTGTTCCGTGATTTTCAAACAATCTCATAATTAATTAGCGAACCAACGAGGGCGCTAAAGTCAAGCGTATTGAGATCTTTAGATTCCATTATTGCCATCACGGTATCGTCCCATTTCCGAGGTAGTGATCGTAGGATCTTCTTTACTTTTTCACTACTCGAAAGGGGTTTTCCATAACAAGCTAATCCATTTGTAATGACCGAAAATCTGTCGAGCATGATTGTAATGGATTCGTCGTCTTTCATTTGGAATAGCTCGTAGTCGTGGAGAAGCATGTTAATCTTCATCTCTTTGACTTGATTTGTGCCTTCGTGTGTGACTTCTAGCATCTTCTATATTCTTTGGCACTATCACACGATGAGATCTGGTTGTGTTCTTCCGGATTTAGAGCACAATATAATAATTGTGTTGCTTTGCAATTATAGTGGTCATTTTTCCAATCGGAATCATCATATTCTTCAAAACTTTTAGGAGTACTGTCGGATTTGATTGGAATTTTTGGACCAAGACATATGACTTTTCACAACTCGATGTCATAGGCTCGAATGAATATCGACATCTTCTTCTTCCATGTCATGAAGTTTGATCCATCAAATAATGGTGGTCGATTTAAAGCAAGACCTTCGATCGGTGCAATTTGAAACGCCATTTGGATCGTCTTATCCTCGGATGTTAAGCCGCTTCTAGGAGGTACCGCTCCGATACCAATTGTTGGTGCGATACCTCCTAAAAAACGTCTTAACATCGACCAACAAAAAGACAAGTTTATGAACGGTTTATCTCGGACTGATAGAAGACGAGAATTGTAACGGTAATCCTTCGACCAATAGAAGAGAGGTGCAGAGGTTGATCTTTAGCCTATAGAAAAAGATATGGAGAGAGGAAGTAGGAATGTTTGGCCGAACCTCTATAAATTTGTATCGTTTATTTTCCGCACCTTTAAATACGCTTCCGTATAATTGCGCGTATGCCGAATATCGCACACAGTAATAGTTCTGGAATGATCGCTTCATTTGTTCTCAGTCGGGATTTACAGTGCAGCCCGCTAGGCTGGCTAAGTGCTGCCCGCACTCATTGGTTCCTCCCAATGCTGGCTGAGACGGACCTACACTGACGGATAAATGTAAATTCCTCATCTCTCTATTAATATTAGATATTGGATATCTAATTATGATTTATTGGATAAATTAAATAGTAGTCTTATGAACTGAAATTAAGTTGTTGGGTAATTAATTTAATTCATAAATTATATTTCTTAGAGAAATATATTTGTATTTAATATAATTAATTAATTGGATTAATTAATTAGTATAAATACATTAGAAATAAAATGGAGTGTATTTAACGGATTCGTTTGACGAACGTCCGATTACAGTGAGTGGTGAGCCCGTTTCTTAAAATCTTCCTTATGGCCGCCCCCTCCCCCCTCTCTCCACATGGTTCTTGTCCTTTTGTTTTATGTTGGTGGTAAAGATTTTCTACATGATTCCAAAATGGTGATATGTGTAGATTTTTTTTTTGATTGATCATATCTCATCACTTTGTCATGTGATGAGTATATTATACATATCTTCACCACTCCTCCATGAGACAGCACCATTCGGCCGAACTAAATAAGAGCCGGAGAGAGTTTTTTTTATTGTGGTTGTTCTTCATCTTTGAGATAAGAAATAAGCAAGAAAAATTAGAGAGAAAATTCATATGATAACTTCCTAGCTTTGTTCTTGAAGAACGGAGTTTCGTTGAATTTTTTCGGGTAATATCTGACGCGTGTGAAGTAGAGACATCGTATTTTTGGTGTTTGGGACGAAGGAATTTCGTGCTTGTGCTCGGGTTCGTGATCATCATCATATTGCGAAGATATTATCAAAGGCTTCAAAAGTATGGGACTTTAATCCTTTATCTTCGTCAATTCATTTTTCGTATATACGTTACTTGATTGATCCTGTTTGAGATTCTTTATATTGAGTTTTATTATTCCGCTGCGTTCTCGATTTTGTATCCGGAATCCCAACAGTGGTATCAAAGCGAGGTCAATGATACTGTATATATGATTATATGTGCATTTTGAATGCTATTGGATGATGTTTATGATTTAGTATCATTATTGGTATAATCGGAGATATTTAATTGTTCGTTGTAAATTTTGTTTCTATGATTTTATGTGAATTATAAATCTAAAAAATTTTATTTTTATTAATTTATAAGTTCTACATAAAAGTGAGAAACATCACGTTTTGGAAACGAGAAAAAAAACAAGAAAAAAGCAGGGCGTAGGAAGTCTTTGTCATTACCCGGCCTGGTCGCCTGTGCCCAGCTGAGACATGGCTCGGCCATGCTGCCTCTCGGGTCTTGGCCCAATTTTGAATTGGGCGCGGACTGGGCCTGATACCGGATTGTCCGGGACTCCATTTTGAGTTTATTTTTTGGTGTAATTATTTCCCGAAATTTAAATTGGATTTAATTGACTTAAATAAATATTTGAAATATTTTCGTTAAGGAAAAAAATTAAACGAGAATATTGTTTTTGGTCGGATTACTTCGAACGAATTAAAATGACAATTATAAGTGTTAATTTGATTAATACCATTAAAATTTAATAGATTAATTTTTATATTAATTGGATTAGTAAATTAATTGATTATTTAATTTTAATACCACTATATATTAATTAGATTAATATTGTAGAAATTGAATAGATTAATTTCATATATTAATGGGATTAATATATTAAATAAATATTTAATTTCATTGCCGTTACATGTTGTATGGAATGCCTTATGTGATGGTGATATAACTGTGGACTTAGTTTTTGATTTGTTCGTTTCGATTGGGTTGTAAAGGCCATTTTGAGCCTATTTATTTTTACTACAAAATTTGTATAATAGGATGCATTTTTCAATGATGTAAATTATTTATTCGGCTATGACGAAGACCGAAGACAACCGAGCGAGAAGACGAAGAATCGAGACTGTAATTTTTATTTTCTTTATTGGGTCATTCACTTGGCCCAGTACTTAGGAAAAGGTCCATGAGCTATATGTTGGTAGTAACTAGGTTGCTATTTACTATTTTTCATTTTGAATGATTGACAAACATAAATGCGCTTATAAATGATTAATATGCAAAGTGTAATATTAATCGCGAAATTCTCCCGACAACAAACAGACTAAATTTGAAAAGGTTACGAGGTTTCCTACGCTCCATCAAACTCGCAAAAAATTGATACCCGAGCCTATGTGCTATGCCTCCGAGTTATCAGGTAGTACATTTGGTAGAGGTTGATAAATTCTTGAGTGCATTAGATGGCTTCGGTTGGTGATAAATTTCGCCCCTAGAAACCTGATAGGTTGTCGGGTGAGATTCAATAGTCAGACGGATAGACGTTGATGGTCAACAGCTTAGATAGTCCGGATTGCCAAGAAACCTGATAGGTTGAGGGCATGAAGATAGGGGTAAAAGAAGATCGAATCACCCGTTGGACGGGTTGGTGTTGAACACCACTTTACAAAAATTAATAGGTAAGAAACCTGACATGTTGCGTCTGTTAAAATTTGTAAAGAACTCGATCACCACCAAGAAGTCGATTTAACCATGACTTCCGTATTATAATATGGGAGTGTGTAATTCCGATAAAATTAGTGGGACCGAGACAAGAAATATACAAGCCCTTAAATTCTATACTCGGTCATAATAAAATAAGTCATTAATTCAATCTTGTCTAAATCAATGCAGAGAAACAAAACCATATCTCTCTTAAAATGGCAAAGAACCCACTTGCAATACTACTTGAAAAGAATCTCTTAACTGGCCCCAACTTTGTTGACTGGTTGCGGAATCTGATGATTGTACTCAACATGGAGTCTTTGGGATACGTCTTAGAGGCGTACATTCCACCGACTCCATTCTGGACTAGGGGTAATCAGGAGGAAATTGACGTTCATGAAAAATGGGTCAAGGATGATGTGCTGGTTTGTGGCTTTATGATAGGCTCAATCACTAATGAACTGCAGAGAGCGCACGAGAAAATGACTTATGCTAGGCAGATTCTCGCACACTTGACCGAGCTTTATGGAGAGCATAGTAGGACTACTAGGTATGAGATATCGAAGTAGTTATTCAATGCTAGGATGAAGGAAGGAGAGAAGTGGGAGACCACGCCCTCAAGATGATCTCTGTGATTGAGAGGCTCGAGGTGCTCAATTTTCATATGGATTTATCCCTTCAGATTGATCTCATCCTTCAATCTTTGCCTGACTCCTTCATACAGTTTGTGATGAATTTCAACTGTAATGAGATTTCATGCACATTAGCTGGACTAATGAACAAACTGGTGACGACACAGTTCAACATGAAGACTAAGCCTAGGGAGGCTACTCTTATAATTTCTTCTGGGCCTTGGAGAACCAAGAACAAGAAGAAAAAGACATACGAGCAGTATAAACCCAAGAAAGGGGTGCATCAAGGCAAGGCAAGGCCCTAAAGGTTCAGAAGGTAGGCGGTCCCAAACCTACGGACAAATATCTTGAATGTGCTGAGCTGGGACACTAGCGTAGGACTTTTCCCAAGATCAATGGCGTATCAGGTACGGAACTTTTTGTTTTTGAAACCAGTTGTTCAGCTACTGTATATTCTGTTTCATGGATACTGGATTCAGGTGCTACTTCTCATATTTGTACTATGAATCAGGATCTGTAACGAAGTAGGCAGCTTGAAGCTGGGGAAGTGATGATCACTGTCGGAGGCGGACAAAGTGTCGAGGCAACCGATAATGGATCACTCCTACTGGGTTTGGAATCCGGTTTTATTTTGACGTTAGATGAAGTACTGGTTTTGCCCAAGGGGCATAAAAATATTATTTCCATTCCAGTCTTGGACCGAAAAGGATTTTCTTTCTTCATTGGCAATGGTAGTTGTAAAATTTATTTTCGAAATAAAATTATTGGTACAGCTACATTGTTGAATGGTTTATATCATCTCAACTTGCAAAATAAATCAGCAGTAAACACTATAATTAGGAAATGTGGCAGGCATGATACTAATCAAGCTCTTAAGTGGCACCTTAAACTTGGTCATGTTGGTCAGACCAAGGTTCACAAAATGGAGAAAGATGGACTTTTAAGTACATTGGGTGAAGAACCCTATCCAACTTGTGAATCCTGCCTTAGAGGCAAGATGACTAAGTTCCCCTTCACAGGGACATTTGAAAGGGCTGCTCAGAAATTTGGGTTGGTACATACCGATGTTTGTGGCGCTTTGGAAGCAGCCCGAGACGGATATCAATATTTCATAACGTTCACAGATGATCATACTAGGTATGTGATTGTGTACTTAATGAAACATAAATCCGAAGCCTTTACTAAATTCAAGGAATTTAACGCCCTAGTTGAAAAACAGATTGGATGTCATATCAAAACACTTCGGTCGGACCAAGGTGGCAAATATATGAGCATCGAGTTTGATGAGTTCCTTAAGGAACATGGAATAGTTTCACAATTCATGCCGCCAGGAACCCCACAGTTAAATGGTGATTCAGAAAGGAGAAATCTGAATTTATTGGACATGGTCCGCTCTATGTTGAACTACACTGATTCGCCAATTTACCTGTGAGGGTACGCCTTACTTACCGCTGCCTATATCCTTAATAGATGTCCCTCCAAATCCATTCCTATTACTCCGCATGAGATGTGGAAGGTAAGAAACCAAGTCTCAATCACATAAGGATTTGGGGATGTCCAGCCTATGTCAAGAAGGCTAAGGTAGACAAACTGGAAGTGAGGTCCGTCAAGGGACGTTTCATTGGATACCTAGAGGACTCGATGGGTTATCTATTCTACATGCCAGAAGACTATAGGGTCATTTTGGCTATATAAGTTCATTTCCTTGAGGATGAATTCATTCAAGAAGGTGGATCGGGTAGAAATGTCTCTTTGGAAGAGCACAATAAAATTTCTGAGGAGACATCTGATCAGGGATCAAGAACCGAACCTATTGTAACACAAACTCCACTTCGAAGGTCTGATAGGGTATCTCATATACCTGAGAGGTATGGATATTCACATGTCGAAGAACTGGGTCTCCACGACATACCTGATAGCCGTGAGGACGAACCTATCACATATGACCAGGGGATAATGGATGTGGACTCCGATAAATGGCAAGAAGCTATGGAAGCTGAGATAGACTCTATGCATGCCAATTAGGTCTGGACTTTAGTAGATCTACCAACTGGCATGAAGCCTATTAGAAGTAAATAGATCTGTAAGAGGAAGACTGATGAGGATGGCAAGGTTGACACCTATATGGCCAGGCTTGTGGCAAAGGCAACAACAACAACAACATTACCCCAATGCCTCAATGGCTCCCGTAAAAAGCGGGATAAGGGGGGCTCGGATGTACGCAGTCTTACCCCTGTCTTAACACAGAGAGGATGTTTCCGGATGATCCAAAATGAAAATTGCATCGATAATTGCATGGAATGACTAGTACTTCATGAGAAAAAGAAGTGCAGCCAGTTTAGTGAGTCATTTTATTTTATTCCATTATAATCCAGAACCAAAGAATAAGGAATCTTTGGCACCATTGGAAACAATGGAAAGGGTTATACCCAAAAGGAAGGGATCGATTACCATGATACCTTCTCGCCCGTATCTATGATCAAGTCTATGCGCATGATGCTTGCCATTGCTGCCTATTATGATTATGAAATATGGAAGATGGATGTCAAAACGACTTTTCTAAATGGATACCTCGAGGAGGAAATTGGAACAACCTAAGGGTTTTATGTCCAAAGCTAATATTTATAAGGCGTGTAAGCTGTAATGAGCCATTTATGGGCTGAAGCAAGCTTCTCGGAGTTGGAACCTTTAATTTGACGAAGCAGTCAAGGACTTTGATTTCGTGCAAAACGAGGAGGATCCATGTGTTTACAAAAAGGTTAGTGGGAGTAACATTGCATTCTTAGTACTATATGTAGATGATATTCTACTTATGGGAAATAACGTAGCAATGCTCAGCACTGTGAAAGCTTGGCTTTCTAAAACGTTCTCCATGAAAGACTTGGTAGAAGCTTCCTATATTCTAGGGATCCGTATTTACAGAGACAGACCACTTAGAATGATAGGACCTTTCCAAGCCCTCTATATAGAAAAGATCCTGAGTAGATTCAAGATGGATAATTCTAAAAGAGGGTTCCTTCACATGCGACATGTAATTCATCTCACCAAGAAAATGTGTCCTCAAAGTGAGGAAGACAAAAGAGAGATGAGTAAGGTACCATATGCCTCGATAGTAGGTAGCTTCATGTACGCTATGTTGTGTACGAGACCAGACTTAGCCTACGCTGTGAGTGTGGTAAGTCGTTTTCAAGCAAACCCGGGAAGGGAACACTGGATTGTCGTTAAGAACATTCTTAAGTACTTAAGAAGGAATAGAGATATGGTTCTTACTTATGGTGGTGGAGAACTAAAAAGGTGGTTGGATTCACCGATTCTGATTTTCAAGGAGACAAAGACGACTGTAAGTCGACATATGGGTATTTGTTTACTCCCAATGGAGGAGCAGTGTCTTGGAGAAGCTCCAAACAAAGCAATACTGCAGATTCCACCTACCAAGCAGAGTACCAAGCTGCCTCAGAGGCTAGCAAGAAAGCATTTTGGATGCAGAAGTTTGTGCAAGAACTTCAAGTGGTGCCTAACGCGAAGCTGCCTATATCACTATTCTGTGATAATGATGGAGCTGTCGCCCAAGCCAAGGAGCCAAGGGCTCACCACATCACCAAGCATATAGAGAGAAAGTATCACATCATTCGAGAGATGGTTAGAAAATGATATGTTTCATTGCAAAGAGTAGACACAGAAGACAATGTCTCTGACCCACTGACTAAGCCATTATCTCAGGTTATCTTAGAAAGACATCTGAAGAACATGGGTATTGGATACCATGATGTATGGCATTGAGTGCAAGTGGGATATTGTTAGGAATATGCCCTCGAATGCCACTCAGGAAATGAGAGAGAAGTGGCATTGTACTTGTAATTATGGAATTATCAATAAAAAGGCAATATGATTCATTCATTGTTAATTGTATTTCAAATGCATTCTTGATTTGGTAAACATTGAAGTGAAGTCCATGTAAATAAGAGCGAACATTCCACTCTCGTTATCGGATAAGAGAAAATGCACTGGAAGTGTTTAAAGCTTATTTACATAAACTGTTCGCAAGTCGATAAACTTAATTGGGCATTAAGTTTTGAGTAAGACTTGTAAAACTGATGCTAGGACATGTGCATGTCTTGATAGCATAGTTATAAGTATATTGTGGGACCAGTGTACTCAAAATCGACTCATACTTGATTCAGTCACACGGTATTCACTCTTGGAGAGTCGATGACTAATCGAAAGGTTGTGATAGTATACGTCGACCTTTGACTTGAGGGTTCAATAAGAGATGTGCTGATAACACTCATTTTTACACATATTTTTACAAAGCTTTTCCGGATTTTAAGATCCTAAAATGTGTAGAATTGTGTCGTTTGTGCTCATATTGTGTTTATTGGACTCGATCATGCTTGGGTACTTTTTATTGATTTTCTAGGTATTTTATGGACATTAATCAAGCAAGAACGAAGTCTCAAACCCTAAATACATATCAAGAGATGCATGAACAAAATATCGATCCGAAAAAGAATGAAAAAACGAGTATATATCAGGCTGATATGAGGCGCACGAGCATGAGAAAAACTGCTCATGCATTCTTCTCGTGCGCAATATCGAGTGCCGAAGACATTAGTGACGCACGAGCAACTGCTCGTGCGTGTTGCTCGTGCGTCGTGCGTGGTACATTTGACACGGTCGGGTTGCCTGTCTAGCGACTTGTGCAGTTTTTAGGATACTATGACACGAGCCGTGTCATTTGACACGGGCTGTGTCGCTTTTCGGTGCAAAATCACCTTTTTGACATTTTTTCATGATTTGATCAACAACTTTGGCTTTTTTAGTTGATAAAAAGGCTCTACAATGGACTTAGAAGGGAGAATCTTGATTTAGAGAGTCTTGGAGAGTTGGCGAGGGAAGAAAAACACAAGATTAAAGAATAAACCTACCGAAAGAAGGAGACTTGGAGGAAGAAAATGATGAACTCTTGAAGAACATTTTGAAGGCTTGATCCTACATCCATTCAAGACACCATTCGAGTTTTATCTTTTCCCTATCTTTTACTTATTTTTGTTGTTTTATTTAGCATAAACATGATGAACATGATGATTATTAATCGTTCTTTCATTACCATGTCCGGCTAAACTCGTTAGATTTCGGGCATGGGAGTACGTTGATTTGCTATGGTTTTGAGGGATTGATGATTATATATATCTAGTGTGTTTTCTTTATCAAATGCTTGGTTTTAATTCATGTTTAGACACTTGATTAATGTTTTTACATGTTAAACTTAATTGCTCATAATTCGAGAGAAGAGGACATTAATATGTTTCGAGTATTTGACGTAGTAAATTACGAGATTGAGAAATCGGTGATGAACTATGATGATGTTTAAATCTTGTGGACATTTTGGAGTTAGATAATTTATGGTAAACGGAGACGTTGTTATAAGTTGTTCAATATATGTTTTAATGCATCTCGAGAGGGACTTTAGAATATTATTGTGATTATCATTTTGGAAACGCACTTAGAACTTTTGGAACCAATCCCGACTAAACTTAGTGATCAACGGAAACCGAGCCTTGGAATCTTTCTTTCTAAACTCTTACAATTCTCCTTAATTCGGATATTTTATTTTATTGTCATAATTTTATTTTTATTTCGTTAATCATCCATTCAACTTTCGATCGTCTAGATAAAACCGAAATCATTATAATATAGTACTCAACACAATAGGAATATTTAGTCTCTGTGGAATACGACCTTGCTCGCCGCTTTCTACACTTACTCCGTACACTTGCGGATTGTTTAAAATTATAGCGAACATGTACCTAAGACATTTAGTTTGTCATTAGAGTAGTTAGACTCATTTGCTTAATCGCTGGGTCAACATCGAAGTGCGGACTATACAGGCAGGTAGCAGTCTTTACTGTACGCTAAGAAAGGATTCAATCTCCTGTTAGTGAAAAGGCGAACGTCCTAATCAATGGCAAATAAGATCATAAGTCTTTGGCCAAAGCATTCTGATCTAGTCGTATTGGATACACTAGTAATCAGTCGGTGTTGATTTGCATTAACACATGTATAGTGTATAGTCAACAGTAGAGTTTGACTTTACCGTGACCAGGGGCGGAACCAGAACGAGAGAGCAGTAGTAGCACCAATTTTTTTTGATCAAATATAATAACATGAAAAAAACTTAAATTACGATTGATAAATATAACAAAGTAATGTAGAACTTACATTTTAGATTTGACATCCCCGTGTACACATTTTTTGATAGCGATCCATTACATCTTCAATCTTCACTTCCATAAGTGCTTCTTTTTCAACATTACAAATCAATGCATCGTTCATATAGTCATCACCCATTTTGTTACGCAAGTCGGTCTCCAAGAGCTTCATCGCAGAAAATATCTTTCCACTGTTGCGGTCGCGACGGGTAAAATCAAAACCAACTATAATAACCTATAAACCATAGGATAAGAACGATGTTTCCCCGTTTCCACCATCAAACGATAAAGGTCGGCTTTTGTGCAACGCTGCAAGCCTGCAACAAATAATATATCAGCAGTCGGCTTTTGTGCGATTTTTGCTTGAAGGCACGCTTTTCTTTTTTTCTTTTTTTCATTTTGGGCTACTAGACAAATAATAGGTTAAGTTTGCATTGGGCTTTTTTTTCAGACTTGAGATACTTCTAGACAAAAAATGAGTAGTGGCACAGGCACCCTTGTGCCCCATACCAGTTCCGCCCCTGACCGTGTCCCGAAGACTTGACTGGGACATCTGATGAAGGGTCTATACGTATATGGTATTCACGACATAATGGTTTTGGAATGATCCCTTCATTCATTCTCAGTCGGGATTTACAGTGCGGCCATCTAGGCTGGCTAAGTGCTGCTTGCACTCATTGGTGTAACACCCCGAGATATTCGGAATAATTACAGCGCCGTAAACCCTTTAAGTAAGGATTTACAAGGCTAATTTAAAAGAAATGTAAATATAATCCAATCGTACACCTGAAGTTCAAAATACAGATTTGGTTCAACTGATCCAATGAGTTAATTTATACAACCATATCGAAATGACATTATTAAAACATACGTACTCGAGTACTAAATGAACCAAGAAGACAATTCACAATAACAATAAACATCAACCACATCACTGAGCCATTTCATCGTCCTGTCGGTACTGTGGTTGCTTCCCCGCTCCTCGGCTACCTGAACATCAAAATAATGTCCACCCCCGAAGGGGTTAGCAAAACAATGCTAGTACAAGTATCATAATACATAACTCATCAGTGCCTCATAAAACATGCAAAACGGACTTCCGTCATCGGAATCCAACGATGTGAATCCTCACGATTCCATCAACACAATACAGGGTAATCCAGCGATCCAGCGCCCTTGGTATAGATCCCCATGATGATCCCGTCGGACCAACGCATGGTGGAAAACCCGTCCAGCGATCCAGCGCCCTCAGCATAGATCCCCATGATGATCACGTCGGACCAACGCATGGTGGACATTCGATCCAGCGCCCTCGGCATAGATCCTCATGATCCCCTCGGATCATTTATACCATAAACCAATCAATTATGCATACATATATGCATTTCAATATGTTCATCAATACGAACAATTAACAACAAATACCACGAGAAATTACAGAAATACATCTCATATTTGACAACATGAACAAAACCATAAGCATGATCAAGGTTCCAATATAAATCAAACTCAACATATGATACTTGCCACGAAAATGGCAAGAATGGAAATACTCCAACAAATGACATGCGTCCGTATGTCACCGCCCCTCGATCGTCCCCTATTAAAGGCTCGGACCTAAGAAATAATAAAGAATTCCCCTCAAGTTGTACGAACGTCTAACAATCCGGTTTACGACCGCAAGCTCTAAAAAAATGAATTTTGTCTGAACTACTTAGCGCGCGCTACGTACTCTACGCAACGTGCGCTAAGCCTGCCCGTTAACGTATGCAAATGACTAGGTTTAGCGTGCGCTAGCTGTGTACTGACAGTCTTCTCTGAACAGCCGACTGCCCTGCCTGATGATATAATGTACGTTACATATCCAACGTAGCGCACGCTACTCATTCCCGATAGCGCACGTTAATATATACATCTTAGCGTGCGCTAATCGTGCATGGCAGTCACTACTGGGTAAAACTTGAGCTAAAGGTGATGAAAACTCATGAAATCCTCAGTGTTAATGCATGCCAACTCCGTGCATATCATGCTCATACGGTTTACGAAAGATCTTTATGGATTAAATGACTACGAGACACAAGGATACATGTCATCATTACTACACCATAATTCATCTTGATCTTCAAGAAAATATCCTAAGTTCAATTCATTCCAAGTCCCAAAACATATGATCCCTTACGTAAAACATAAGAACTAGGTAATCTCCATACACTGGTCATGATCGGTTTTGAAGATACATAATATGCTTAGGAGTCCACATACTAAAAAGGTTCAATGGATCATACGATGAATAAGTGCCGAAACGTCAAAAATATCCTTCTAACGCATGATGATCGACTACTTGTGAATCTAACTGACTAGGTAAATCCCAAAACATGATCAAAAACGTCCTTCAGAATACTACTAATATTAGTGAAGAATCACCTACCTCAAAGTAGTGAAGAACAAGGAGGAAATTCGAAGCAATCCCACGCCGAAGGTTTGAACACCAATCCTCCAATGATCTACAATATTCAACATGAGCTAGGATGCCGGCAAGAAGTGTTTAGGATGAAGAGAGTGTCTTTCTAAGTTCAAGAATTCGGATGGGGGAGTGAAAAATCTGAAAATATGAAAAAGGATGCTGTCCTATATATAGAAAATGGTTATTAGCGCGCGCTAGTCCATATTCATAGCGTGCGCTAACGACTATTTGAAACGTTACTGATTTCACTGTACTCAGCCTTTAGCGTGCGCTACCCTCATGTGAGTAGCATGCGCTAACGCGTTGACTTGGCTTTTTCCCGAAAGCCGTCCAGGTTCATCCCGACACAATCCGACCTAGATCCCCGGCCTGATCTCACCTACCACACGTCTCAATCTTATTGACCCCGCATAGCGTGCGCTAAGGTTCCTCCACAGTGTGCGCTATGGATCCAAGTTAGCGTACGCTATACTTAATCGATAGCGTGCGCTGCATGCACAGAATCACAAATTTAAGTCACACTCATGAAATCATACACTTAACAACACCGGATTATGAAATATGGAGAATAATGCTCAGATCAAAATGCAACAATTACAATATCACAAGTTCCAAATACATAGTAGAAATCTCGGGTATTACATCCTTCCTCCCTAAAAAGAAGTTTCGTCCCGAAACTTGAGATGAAAACAACTCTGGATATCTAGTCTTCATACTGTCCTCCGTTTCCCAAGTGGCCTCTTCAACTCCGTGTCATGACCATTGCACTTTAACCAAGTGTATTGGTTTATTCCTCAATTGTTTGATCCGACTCTCAAGTATCTTGATGGGTCTCTCTTCGAAGGTACCATCGTTAGCTATCTCGATCTCGTCGAAATCAATGACGGGACTGGGGTCTGGTACATACTTCCGCAATTGGGATACGTGAAACACATTGTGAACGTGACTCAGCGATGGCGGTAAGGCCAACCTGTATGCTAAATCCCCAACTCTTTCGAGGATCTCAAATGGTCCGATATACCTCAGACTTAGCTTGCCTTTCCTTCCAAAACGGAAAATTCCTCGTGTAGGAGACACCTTCAATAGTACGTGGTCCCCAATGTCGAACTCTAGAGGGCGACGATGTACATCTGCATAAGACTTCGCCGACTGCAGGCGATCAGCAGTCTTTCCGAATCAAAGCTATCTTCTCTTGAGTCAATTATCAATTCGGTTCCGTCCGATCAAGTCCGAAGAATCATCCCGGCCACGGGGTGATCGACATCTTCTCCCGTACAAAGCTTCAAATGGTGCCATCTTAATAGAAGCATGCCAACTATTATTGTAGGTGAATTCAATCAATGGCAAATGAACTTCCCAATCAGTTGACCAATCCAAAGCACAAGCTCTAAGCATGTCTTCTACTGTTTATATAGTCCTTTCGGACTGACCGTCCGTTTAGGGATGATAAGCCGTGCTAAAGTTGAGCTCAGTCCCCAAAGCCCTGTGAACTGCCTTCCAGAAGTGTGACACGAAGCGACCATCTCGATCCGAAATAATGGTCTTCGGCGTCCCATACAATCTGACTATCTCCGCAATAAATACTCGCGCCAATATCTCGGGTCCCCATGTATCTTTAATTCCTAGGAAATGAGCCTACTTAGTTAGTCGATCAACTATAACCCAAATCATGTTCATTCCTGTTTTGGTTCTTGGCATATTGGTGATGAAATCCATCGAGATATCCTCCCACTTCCATTCAGGGATCGGAAGCGGCTTTAACATTCCGGCAGGTCGCTGATGCTCAATCTTAACCTGCTGACAAGTCAAACACTTCGAAACATACTCTGCTACGTCCTTTTTCATATTCCCCCGCCAGAAGTTTTGTTTAAGATCCTTATACATTTTACTGCTGCCCGGGTGAATAGAATAGGGCGCGCTGTGAGCTTCCTTCAGAATTGTCCGTCTCAATTCCTCATTTTCGGGAACGCAAAGTCGACTCTGAAATCTCAGAATTCCATCATCTTGTATCACGAATCCTGGGGCTTTTCCTTTCTTTACTTCGTCACATAACCGAAGGATCAGAGAATTGTTCAGCTGCTTAGATTTGATCTCCTCGACTAGTGATGAAGTCAGTTCCATCACATATAGTTGCTCTTGGATTCTTGGTGCCCATACTTCAATCTTTTCGCGGATCAGCTCCCGCTGAATGCTGGTTTGGGATGTAAGTGCTTTCAACACTCGAAGAGAAACAGTTTTACGGCTCAATGCATCGGCTACTACGTTTGCTTTCCCCGGATGATAGAGAATCTCCAAGTCGTAATCCTTGATCAATTCCAGCCACCTTCTCTGCCTCATGTTTAATTCTTTCTGACTGAAAATGTACTTGAGGCTCTTATGATCTGTAAAGATCTGACAATGAGTGCCGTACAAATAATGTCTCTAAATTTTCAATGCAAAGACTACAACTGCTAGCTCCAGATCATGAGTCGGGTAATTAACCTCATACGGTTTCAATTGCCGAGAAGCATAGGCAATCACCTTATCCTTTTGCATCAACACACATCCTGCACCACGATTTGAAGCGTCGCTGTATACCATGAATCCATCGGTCCCATCAGTAACGCTAATATAGGTGTCGTCGGTCTCTTCTTAAGTTCATCAAAACCGATCTGGCATTTCTCATCCCACGTAAACTTTTGAGTTTTACCTTGGTGAGTGAGCGGACGAGCAATTTTGGAAAATCCCTCTACAAAGCGGCGATAATATCCGGCCAAGTCCTAGGAAACTCCTGACTTCTTTCATGTTATTAGGAACTTCCCATTCCAAGATTGCTTGACTTTCTTGGGTCCACTGAACTCGTCGGTGATATCACATGCCCAAGGAAAGTTACTTCCCTAAGCCAGAACTCGCATTTCGAAAGCTTTGCATACAGCTGTTCCTTCCTCAAGGTGCTCAAAACCACACGCAAATGTTCGGCATGCTCCTCTGCGTCCTTCGAATATATTAAGATGTCATCAATGAAGACGACCACAAATTTATCCAAGTATTCTAAGAATACCCGATTCATCAATTACATGAATACCGCAGGAGCATTGGTAAGTCCAAATGGCATCACTACAAATTCATAATGCCCGTACCGGAACCTGAAAGCAGACTTTGGTATATCCGATTCCTTAATTCTCAACTGATGGTATCCTGATCGCAAGTCAATCTTCGAGAATACCCTTGCCCCTTGAAGTTGATCAAACAAGTCGTCGATCCGACGTATAGGATACTTATTCTTGATCGTCATCTTATTGAGCTCCCTGTAATCAATACACAGTCGGAGGGATCCGTCTTTCTTCCGAACAAAGAGAACGGGCGCTCCCCAAGGAGAAACACTAGGTTGAATATAACCCTTCTGTAACAATTCCTCCAGTTGCTTCTTCAGTTCATACATCTCGGTTGGCGCCATGCGGTATGGTGCTCTAGAAATAGGAGCTGCTCCAGGCTCTAATTCGATAGTGAACTCTACTTCTCTCTGCGGAGGTAACCAGGTAGTTCGTCAGGAAATACATCTGAGAACTCATTCACAACTGAAATAGACGAGAGCTCTACTCCTTCCTCTTTCCTCATGGCATAGCACCAAAGTCCATGACATCCACCTTGATAATTTCACGGCTTTCATTGCTTTGATCAATTTTCACGAGCTTCCCGGTCTCCATCCTTGGAATAAGTGTTCAGATCCGTCATCCGCAATGATAGAAATGACTCTCTTTCGGTAATTCAGAACAGCTCCATAACGGTTGAGCCAATCGTCCCCGAGAATTAAATCGTCACCGTAGATGTCAACTACAATAAGATT
The DNA here is from genome assembly GCA_033398695.1 of Orobanche coerulescens. Classification (NCBI taxonomy): domain Eukaryota; kingdom Viridiplantae; phylum Streptophyta; class Magnoliopsida; order Lamiales; family Orobanchaceae; genus Orobanche; species Orobanche coerulescens. The sequence continues at coordinate 129,591,395 of CM065812.1, read as the reverse complement.
CGATGGCCAATCTCTCCCTGCTATAGACACTGGAAAATCTCTAGCTTCTAGGGTTCCCACAATTTTCTCTCCGCTCGGTAATCCCACAACATAAGGTTCACAATTATACAAGCATGAGATTTTCAAACGATTAACACAGTTCAAAGATATAAAAGAATGCGTAGCTCCCGTATCGAACAAGACACTAACTGGTTGCAAAAGGATCTGAATCGTACCTGATGCAACAACTGTGTTCTGATCATCCTTCTTCATCTCGTAAATACACGGAGGAACGGACCCAGCGCTGGATGCCTCTCTTTTCCCAACATTCTGCTGCAGGAAACCGCTTTGCTGTGTCTGGTTTACACTAGTGTCCTTCGGAACCGTTACAGGAGTGCGAGTACTAAAAGATCGGGTCGCATTCCCACAAAATGTTGCGCGATGCCCTTTCTGTCCACACTCGAAACAGGTCACAGCAGGCGCGAAACAGTCACGTCGAACATGCCCCGCTTTGCCACAGTTATAACATTTCTTCCTTGCGTCTGAAATGGTTGGTGCTGCCCGGAACTTCTTTCCACCTCGAGACGGATGCAGAGGCCTCCTGGATGAATGAAAAGAGGACTGGCCCCTGCGAGGCCCGCTACTCTTATTCTCCGTGAAGTTGTCAGCCACTTTCTGCTTCTTTGCTTCCGTTGATTTATCTACTGCCGCCTCTTTCATATCATAGGCCAGCGCCTTGTCCTGATACTGTCGCAAGGTGGTACATTCAAATCCGGACATATATTGCTGAATTTCCGGCTTCATTCTCATGTCGAAATGAAAAATCCTCTCCGCCTCGGTTCTTACCAAGTGATGCACATAAGTCAGCTGGTGATTAAAAGTCTTAATCATGTCCGTCACAGATGCTTCTGAATTTTGTGGTAAGAAAAACTCCCGAACTCGGGCCTCTCTAACTGGGCGAGGACAATACTGCGCTTCCATCATTAATTTGAATTCTATCCAGTCAACATTATGCTCCTCCAATCGAATGGCCTCCCACCAGTCGAAAGCCTCCCCTGTCAGAAGATACTGGGCGACCGGAACCTTTCTATCGTTGGGACAGTTAATCCCCGCAAAAATCTTCTCTAATTCCTTCAGCCAGTGATCCCAAGAAAGCGTCTCAGCCGAACCGTCAAATTTCGGAGGATGCAATTTGATCACCTCAGTAAGCCATTTATCTCCCCGATTATCCACGTTATGCTGCTGTCCCATCGCCGTCTGCATGCGATCCACAACTTGAGCAAACTGGTTTATCTGAGCAACCACCTGCTGAAGCACTACCGGCACATTAGGATCTGCATTATTATTTGCTTATCCGTGTTGTCCTCCAGAATGGGAATCCGTTCGACTAGCGGTTATTTCTGGGGTAGACACCGACTCTTCTTGTCTCGCATTTCCACGTCCGCGTCCGCGTCCACGACCTCCTCTCAACATACTGTAAACACAAATACTCAATATCTAGGGCTAACTTTCTAAAAGGAAGTCCATCAATGTTTACAAAACATGAATTAATTAAAACGGTAGTATTTGAGATTAGGAAACTTACAACCACAGTCCAAACGACGATGCTGGCTCAGCAGTGATGTTACAACCGACCAATAATCAAATAACGTAAACAGACCCAACTAACCCGACTGCCAAGATATCCATGAATCTTAGCTCCGATACCATATTCTGTAACACCCCGAGATATTCGGAATAATTACAGCGCCGTAAACCCTTTAAGTAAGGATTTACAAGGCTAATTTAAAAGAAATGTAAATATAATTCAATCGTACAACTGAAGTTCAAAATACAGATTTGGTTCAACTGATCCAATGAGTTAACTTATACAACCATATCGAAATGACATTATTAAAACATACGTACTCGAGTACTAAATGAACCAAGAAGACAAATCACAATAATAATAAACATCAACCACATCACTGAGCCATTTCATCGTCCTGTCTGTACTGTGGTTGCTTCCCCGCTCCTCGGCTACCTGAACATCAAAACAATTTCCACCCCCGAAGGGGTTAGCAAAATAATGCTAGTACAAGTATCATAATACATAAATCATCAGTGCCTCATAAAACATGCAAAATGGACTTCCGTCATCGGAATCCAACGATGTGAATCCTCACGATTCCATCAACACAATACAGGGTAATCCAGCGATCCAGCGCCCTTGGTATAGATCCCCATGATGATCCCGTCGGACCAACGCATGGTGGAAAACCCGTCCAGCGATCCAGCGCCCTCAGCATAGATCCCCATGATGATCTCGTCGGACCAACGCATGGTGGACATTCGATCCAGCGCCCTCAGCATAGATCCTCATGATCCCCTCGGATCATTTATACCATAAACCAATCAATTATGCATACATATATGCATTTCAATATGTTCATCAATACGAACAATTAACAACGAATACCACGAGAAATTACAGAAATACATCTCATATTTGACAACATGAACAAAACCATAAGCATGATCAAGGTTCCAATATAAATCAAACTCAACATATGATACTTGCCTCGAAAATGGCAAGAATGGAAATACTCCAACAAATGACACGTGTCCGTATGTCACCGCCCCTCGATCGTCCCCTATGAAAGGCTCAGACCTAAGAAATAATAAAGAATTCCTCTCAAGTCGTACGAACGTCTAACAATCCAGTTTATGACCGCAAGCTCTAAAAAAATGAATTCTGTATGAACTACTTAGCGCGCGCTACGTACTCTACGTAACGTGCGCTAAGCCTGCCCATTAACGTACGCAAATGACCAGGTTTAGCGTGCGCTAGCTGTGTACTGATAGTCTTCTCTGAACAGCCGACTGCCCTGCCTGATGATATAACGTACGTTACGTATCCAACATAGCGCACGCTACTCATTCCCGATAGCGCACGTTAATATATACATCTTAGCGTGCGCTATCGTACATGGCAGTCACTACTGGGTAAAACTTGAGCTAAAGGTGATGAAAACTCATGAAATCCTCAGTGTTAATGCATGCCAACTCCGTGCATATCATGCTCATATGGTTTATGAAAGATCTTTATGGATTAAATGACTACGAGACACAAAGATACGTGTCATCAATGCTACACCATAATTCATCTTGATCTTCAAGAAAATATCCTAAGTTCAATTCCAAGTCCCAAAACATATGATCCCTTACGTAAAACATAAGAACTAGGTAATCTCCCTACACTGGTCATGATCGGTTTTGAAGATACATAATATGCTTAGGAGTCCACATCCTAAACAGGTTCAATGGATTATATGATGAATAAGTGCCGAAACGTCAAAAATATCCTTCTAACGCATGATGATCGACTACTTGTGAATCTAACTGACTAGTTAAATCCCAAAACATGATAAAAAACGTCCTTCAGAATACTACTAATATTGGTGAAGAATCACCTACCTCAAAGTAGTGAAGAACAAGGAGGAAATTCGAAGCAATCCCACGCCGAAGGTTTGAACACCAATCCTCCAATGATCTACAATCTTCAACACGAGCTAGGATGCCGGCAAGAAGTGTTTAGGATGAAGAGAGTGTCTTTTTAAGTTCAAGAATTCGGATGGGGGAGTGAAAAATCTGAAAATATGAAAAAGGATGCTGTCCTATATATAGAAAATGGTTATTAGCGCGCGTTAGTCCATATTCATAGCGTGCGCTAACGGCTATTTGAAACGTTACTGATTTCACTGTACTCAGCCTTTAGCATGCGCTACCCTTATGTGAGTAGCGTGCGCTAACGCGTTGACTTGGCTTTTTCCCGAAAGCCGTCCAGGTTCATCCCGACACAATCCGACCAAGATCCCCGGCCTGATCTCACCTACCACACGTCTCAATCATATTGACCCCGCATAGCGTGCGCTAAGGTTCCTCCACAGCGTGCGCTATGGATCCAAGTTAGCGTACGCTATACTTAATCGATAGCGTGCGCTACATGTGCAGAATCACAAATTTAAGTCACACTCATGAAATCATACACTTAACAACACCGGATTATGAAATACGGAGAATAATGCTCAGATCAAAATGCAACAATTACAATATCACAAGTTCCAAGTACATAGCAGAAATCTCGGGTATTACAATTGGTTCCTCCCAATGCCGGCTGAGACGGACCTACAGAGTCGCGCATCAGGATCGTTAACAGATAGATTTGAATTCCTCATCTCTCTATTAATATTAGATATTGGATATCTAATTATGATTTATTGGATAAATCAATTATTGGTCTTATAAATTGAAATTAAGTTACTGGTAATTAATTTAATTCATAAATTATATTTTTTAGAGAAATATATTTGTATTTGATATAATTAATTAATTAGATTAATTAATTAGTATAAATTCATTGGAAATAAAACAGAGTGTATTTATGGATTCATTTGACGAACGTCCGGTACACGAGCCGAGTGACTCGGTCCATTTCTTAGAATTTTCCTTATGGCCGCCCCCTCCCCCCTCTCTCCACATGGTGCTTGTCCTTTTGTTATATGTTGGTGGTAAAGACTTTCTACATGATTCCAAAATGGTGATATATGTAGATATTTTTTTGATTGATCATATCTCATCACTATGCCATGTGATGAGTATATTATACATATCTTCACCACTCCACCATGAGACACCACTATTCGGCCGAACTAAATAAGAGAGGGAGAGAGAATTTTTTTTCTTGAGGTTGTTCTTCATCTTTGAGATAAGAAATAAGCAAGAAAAAATAGAGAGAATTCCTACGATAACTTCCTATCCGTGTTCTTGAAGAACGGAGTTTCGTTGAATTTTTTCGGGCAACATCCGACGCATGTGAAGTAGAGACATCATATTTTTGGTGTTTGGGACGAAGGGATTTCGTGCTCATGCTTAGGTTCATGATCATCATCATATTGCGAAGATATTATCAAAGGCTTCAATGGTATGAGACTTTAATCCTTTATCTTCGTCAATTCATTTTTCGAATATAAGTTACTTGATCGATCCTATTTGGGATTCTTTATATTGAGTTTTATTATTCCGATGCATTCTCGATTTTTTATCCGGAATCCCAACAGGTATATACGTGCCGGTTGTACCCACTTTGATACGTCAAGTAAGTGTATAGATGAAAAGCAATGTGAAAGATTGTTGGGTAGTTATTCCAGTTTGTGTAAGTGGTTTGTGAAAGGATACGTGGTTGAATGCAGTGGTTTTTTATATTAACTCGTTGGATAACTCGCATAGTCATGGTAGTCTGTTGCGCAAACATAAAAATAGAATGTTGGATGCAGATGTTGTTGTGAGTTACATTCAATCTTTATGTATAATGTGACTATGCAGCCGAGGGAGATAATGATCAAAATGATGACGACTTATGGATTTAAAATCACATACAAAGTTGCAATGAATGCCAAAACAAGGGCAATAAATCAGCTTTATGGTGACGATGCAGATTCTTTCAACAAGTTGATTTGGTTTCGGGATGCAGTTTTGGAGACAAATCCGCAGTCTCATTTTGAATTAGATGTTGATCCCGTTACGAACCATTTTAATAGGGTCTTTGTAGTGTATGGTGGTTGTGTGGCTGGCTCCTCCTTTTGCTTGCCTGTACTATATGTAGATGGAACTTTTGGTAAAAGTGTATAAAGGACAAGTTATCGCAGCTACAGGGAGGAACGGAAATGAGGGTAAAAATTACATTGTTTAGGTAGTTCAAAATTATGTGCTTGTGAGTTTGTAAAACATTGCTGATTATCTGATAAGTGTCAGTTTTATATATTTTTTCATGAGTAGTATTGATATATTTCACCAACAACTATGAGCTAGTCTACTCGTTTTGCTTCTAATTAGTTAGTTTTAAAAAAATTTAATTTTATGGGATGAAGGTGTAAATTTAGCCTTAATGGGATTGAATTATTAATTTACTCAAGAAATAACATTTTTATAAAGATTCTATTTATTGAGATTTTATGTATTCATGTTGTAGAGATTTACGAGACGAGTTCGCAAGCCTTTTCGGATTCAAAATCAGAGTTATATATCAAAAGTTATCATCAGAAGAAGGTTTGGGGCTAAAACCCAAGAGTCAAAGAAATTCTGGGATAAAAATGAATTCTGAAAACTCCTTACGGACGTACAAGTATTTTTACTACCGTACAACACTCAACAAACAAAAAATCAAAAGTCGTAGCTTAGTTACGGTCGTACATGTCAATATTACGGCCGTATGATTTGTATGTTATGTAATACCCATATTTTTTCGCTTCCGTATTGTTCGACTCTATCGAATCGTTTGTGTTCGATGATACTTTTGACCCTGTGTTGTTGTCGGCTTTGTCATTCGAGCGAGTTTTGATGTCGTTCCTAATTAATTAGGTTCCCGTGAACCCTATGCGAATGAACATCTTGTAGTAAACTTCGGCATTGTGGGCCAATCGTTGTTGTTCAATCCTCGTTGTTCGATTGTTATTGTTTGATCTCATTTCAAGATTATTGAACGTTTGGATACTTCGTAATTTCCTTAAGTTTGGGGAAGTTGTCCTCGTATTTGATCATCCAGATCTCGGAGTTATTGGAATTCCACATTTGTTCAGTGTTAGACTTGTGTTTTGATTGCTGTATTGCTCGGATTTATCCACCGTTGTGATTCATATTCGTTGCTTTTCATTAACACTCTTGCATATTAAATCGGACTGCAGTAGCTCTGTACTGCATGGAGCTCTTGTGTGTCAATATCAGATAACGTGTGTTATCTAGAGTCTCCTTGCTCTTGTTTTAAGTTTCGGGACGAAACTTATTTTTAGTAGGGTAGAGTGTAATACCCGAGATTCTCGGTTCCGTTTATTTTTGAATTTTTCCCAGTTGTGCCAGTCATTTTGTTTTGTAGATGATTTCTTGGTACCGTGTTGTGATATTCGTCGGGTACGACTTATCGTTGCGTGAGTCGAGCTAATTGTATGTCCTGTTTTATTATTATTCATCTTCTTCCGGATCGTTGTTGTCGCCCTATCGTAATTTTCGAATTTTGTCGGAATCTTTTTTGCAACCGGAGGTTTGCTGGCCGGACCTGTACGAAACGGCGATGAAAACGGCGCTGCCGAGAGCCGTGTCCTGCGCCAGGTCGGCCAGGACTAGCAGGTTTGTCGAGACACGGCCGAGACACCTGCGCAAGTTTTGCACCGGGTGATGCGCCGTGTCAGACACGGCCGAGACACACGCGCAGGCATCTTGCACCGGGTGTTGCGCCGTGTCGGTCAGGTCGCGCACTGACCCGCAACACGGCGCTAGACACGGCGATGGATTTGGCCGTTTGTTGCGCCGTGTTCTGCACGGGTATAAATATGGCAGGACAGTCGGGTTTACACCCATTTTTCCATTCCTTTTCTTCCCTTTCCATGGCTGGAGCTTGGAGGACACGAGGGCATGTTGTTCCACTATAAATCCATGAAATTAGTGAGTCCATATCATCGATTACTCCTTCCATAACTTGCTCCGATCGATCGAATCAGGGTAAGTTTTCTTAAAATCTAGTTTTGGGGATTTCATCCGATTTGTCCGTTTAATCCGTATTAACTCAGAATAGTGATGGATTGATGATTTTTAAGCTATATTATATCGAATTTCTTGTTTTTCCACGGTTGGATTGCCGAGGATTCATCATTTTATTGAGTTTCTTATCGACACCTTGAAGGTGTTCGATAAAATGTCACAAAGGAGATTCGGGTGTTCTACGATTATTCTTCCTCGTTCGATCTTTAATTAATTGATGGTATGATGTTAGGGTCAGGTTCCTTGCGAAGAACTCGAGTCGTAACTCTTTCGTTCGTCATTCTCTTCAAGCTTCCCGATTGATCGTGTTATTATTGTTCCGCCCGGAGAATTGTAGGTGTTCGAGGCTTCCCGATTAAGCCGTGTTCGTCGGAGTGTCCAGTATCGATTATTGAGGCAAGTATCTTGCCCATATATTACGTGTTTTGTGGATACAATGATTGCTAATTGTCGATATGTTCTAAATGAATATTTATAACATTTTTTTCGAAAGAATCGGTATATCTACCATCATGGTTTTCTTAAAGATGACTCGTGTATTTCGTGAATTAATGTGCTTAATTGAATATGTGTGTTAGTGTTGAGTATAGGATCGCCTTACTTTCGTATGATGTCATTATGTATGATTACGTCGTCGGTAAATGTAAAGTTCAATTCTTTTGTTAAAATGTGTGCGTGGAGTCGTGCGGTTATCGATGAATATGTGAGTTTGTGTGATATTGGTTGTGTTGTTCCGTGCTGTTGAGATATTTTGCTTTCTTGTGAATTTTTATAGTTCTGGATCGTGTATATGTGTTGGATAATTGGGCCATTCTAGCAGTACCTCGACTATATATACTGTGATTGACTCTCGTGGTTTGTGTTTTTGAAAATGCGATCTGATGAGAGTTGTAAGGTTGTTCTCGGGTACTCTCACCTGGAGTCGCTCGACGGGGCGCACAGGGACTTGGCAGAGTGGTGTTGCGCGAGAATTGTCAGAGTGTTTGTACTACTGATTAATTGTGATATGTCCGGAGTATCACAATTCCTTGTGCTTGGAGTCGTGAGACATTATATTAAGTCTTGGTGTTTGGCTAGAATGGCATAAGTGTAATGTGTGGTGTGTATTTATCTGTGGTAATGATTTGAAATGAGCTGGTTGGGTTATGGACCCTGTGTTTTGTTATCAGATTTGTATTTTGGAAAATAAACTCTGGGCTGTGACCCTAAGTGGTTTTCGATAAGTTGAGAATTATTCAATTACTAATGATTTCAATACTCCCGAGATCTTGAATTTATTATCAGAATGACCACTCGTTTCATTTATACTTTTACGGTTTGAACTATTTTATTTAAATGAGACATCTCGGGAAGTCTTTTGTCTTGACTGAGTTGCAGATTATTCAAATTATCGTATTCTCGGAATGTGTTGTGTATGGCTCGTATTTGCACTTTATACTTGCACTAGCGAAATAGTGGAGTTTTGCTAACCCCCGAGTAATCGGGGGGTGGATAACTGTATTGTGTCCAGGTACATGCATGTTTTCGGGGGAAAATCACAGGATCGGTACGAGGGATGATGAAAGGCGAATGATACTAATCACATGAAGGCCAGTTTTGGTTTTAGTTAGTCGGTGTCCATTGTTTTGTCTTTTCCGCTGTCGTATTGTTTGTTGTTCTGAAGTATTTTACTCTTGTGTGGGTACGAGTCTGACAGGTTTATGCAAGTTTGATTTGTAAGTCAGTGATGAAAGACCAAATCGGTCTAATGATTCGTGATTTTGCCACGTTGGCATGTAATGTATTATGTTGATTCGGTGTACAGCCTGGTAGATCTTCATGGAGTAGGTCTGCGGCGTGTACTATTCCCGGTCTGAACCGGGAGTCTTACATTTATGGTATCGGAGCTTAGGTTGTGGAAACCTAGGCTTTTGGGTCTATTCGTGTATTGTTGAGTCTTGTCTTGTCGGATCGTGTCTGACTGAGTCGTGTCACGACGCGTCGTCTGGGATGTCGGCCGTGATTAGTATCAAGGTACAAACATCATCTTCGTGCGATCTGTGGGTAAGTCTCCCTACTACATGTTGTACCACGAGCTATACGATCCTGTGTGTTTCTGTGTTATGTAGTGGTATTTATAGGTGCATCGTGAGTAAGTGACCTATATTGGCTGATTCCTGTCTTGTGCTAGAATGAAGAATGATATTGCTAAATGTATCTTCGTATAAACTGTTTTTATTGCAAGAGTAACAACCTTGAAATTTTAAGTTTTCGAATGCTTTAGGGGAGTCACGTAAATTTTTAAAATGTCCTCCAATGGAGGAAAAATCTTGATTTTTGTATGATGACCTCAAGGTCAATTTTTTTTTGAGACTTCAACTACCGATATTTCATTTTCATCTCGTATTATAAGTTTTCAAAACATGATGATGTCCACGTTGTTGGGCAGTGGTGCCAGTTTTATGATTAAAATAGTGATGTGAATGCTGAGTCGATCGGTATGTATATGTTGAGATAGCCCTCTTTATTGAGAGGTGAAATGTCGGTTTTGAACGACATTTGTCTTTTGATGGTTCCTTGTGAGGTGTTGTAACTATGTGAATTGATGGCATTTAGATTCGTGTGTTGTTGTTTATTTGTAACCCTCGGTTCTAGCAATGTCATATTTATGTACGCAATCATGTTGCTGAATTAGAACAGTTAGCGCACGCTACGTATGAGGCTAGCGCACGCTTATCTTTGTTGTAGCGCGCACTAATCAGCTTGGGCAGAGGCTATGGAACCGCATTTTTAACCGTCAGGTCTATATTTTGCAGTCGATCATCTGTGACTGTATTCTTTGTGTGTCGTCTAGTGATGACAAGTGTTGTATGTGATATGTGTAAGACTTTTCGTAATGCTAGGTGATAATGGATTGTGTTCAATGAATTGATAATTTATGTTTTCTTAAAATTTCATAAACTTGTCCAAGTTGCGGAAAAAGTCTTGACGGTTCAATTAATCAGCAGCTTCATGTGGACTTTGAATTTTTTTTTTGGAATTGGTGAGCCGGCCTAGAATTCTCAAATAAAACCTCGACGGTACTTGAAAGAGTTGTTTTAAAGTACATTTAGACATTTTGTAAAATATTACCGTCATTGATTTTTACGTAGTGTTGGGAGGATCTTCGAAAATGATTTTAATGTATTGTTGTATTTTCAAATAATCCGAGTACATGATTTTCAAAAGTCTTTCGCACCATAAAAATATTTTATTTCAAAAATCAATACGATTTTTAGTTTCAAAAATATATAGTGAAAGATGAAAAAAAACTCTCACTCGATGTAAACTTCAAACTCGGATTTGGGAAAGTTTCCTGTATTCATTAAAGTATGTACGAATGGTTTGATGACCTTGCGTGGTTACCTTATTTGTTATTAATGGTGATGCTGGTGTGCAGTGATGTGATGATTTTGACAATGCCGGTTGCACAGAAATTATTGTTTTGCAAATGATGTCAAATGAGATGGTTAAAGTCTGTTGTTTACAAGTTTTGATGAAACAGCCCGAGGTACCAAAAATACTTTCAAAGTTTTATTTTGAATAGCACACAAATCCGAGGATTTTCAAATGATACCATTTAAAAGGATACCTCATGGATTTTCTTATCGAGTTGTTATTAGTTACCTTATGTGATATGTCGTGCTGAGTTGGTACTTTAGCATATTATTTTTGCGAAGTTGTGCCATCGTATCGAGTGAGAATCCGCTTAGTATGCCGAGGGACAGAGGACGCGGTCATAACCGCGGTACAGTTGGTCATGGAGATCAGATGCGGGACCAAAAAGATATGGCCGAGAAGGTTGTGATTCCAGCGCTTCGTTCTCGTTGTTTAGGTTTCGGGGACGAAACCTCTTTTGAAGGTGATATGATGTAATACCCATATTTTTTCGCTTCCGTTTTGTTCGACTCTATCGACTCGTTGGTGTTCGCTGATACTTTTGACCCTGTGTTGTTGTCGGCTTTGTCATTCGAGCGAGTTTTGATGTTGTTCCGAATTAATTAGGTTCCCATGAACCCTATCATGAACATCTTGTAGTAAACTTCGGCGTTGTGGGCCAATCATTGTTGTTCAATCCTCGTTGTTCGATTGTTATTATTTGATCTCGTTTCAAGATTATTGAACGTTTGGAATACTTCGTAATTTCCTTAAGTTTGGGGAAGTTGTCCTCGTATTTGATCTTCCAGATCTCGGAGGTACTGGAATTCCACATTTGTTCAGTGTTAGACTTGTGTTTTGATTGCTGTATTGCTCGGATTCATCCACCGCTGTGATTCATATTCATTGCTTTTCGTTAACACTCTTGCATATTGAATCGGACTGCAGTAGCTCTGTACTGCATGGAGCTCTTGTGTGTCAATATCAGATAACGTGTGTTTTCTAGAGTCGCCTTGCTCTTGTTTTAAGTTTCGGGACGAAACTTATTTTTAGTAGGGTAGAGTGTAATACCTGAGATTCTCGGTTCCATTTATTTTTGAATTTTTGCCGGTTGTGCCGGTCATTTTGTTCTGTGGACGAGTTCTTGGTACCGTTTTGTGATATTCATAGGGTACAACTTATCGTTGCGTGAGTCGAGCTAATTGTATGTCCTGTTTTATTATTATTCGTCTTCTCCCGGATCGTTATTGTGGCCCTATCGTAATTATCGGATTGTGTCGGAATTGTTTTTGCAACCGGAGGTTTGCTGGCCGGACCTGTACGAAACGGCGGTGAAAACGGCGCTGCCGAGCGCCGTGTCCTATGCCGGGTCGGCCAGGACTAGCAGGTCTGCCGAGACACGGCCGAGACACACGCGCAGGCGTCTTGCGCCGGGTGTTGCGCCGTGTCGGTCAGGTCGCGCACTGACCCGCTACCCGGCGGTAGACACGACGCTGGATTGGGCCGTTTGTTGCACCGTGTTCTACACAGGTATAAGTTACTTGATCGATCCTATTTGGGATTCTTTATATTGAGTTTTATTATTCCGACGCATTCTCGATTTTATATCCGGAATCCCAACAGGTATATACGTGCCGGTTGTACCCACTTTGATACGTCAAGTAAGTGTATAGATGAAAAGCAATGTGAAGGATTGTTGGGTAGTTATTCCAGTTTGTGTAAGTGGTTTGTGAAAGGATACGTGGTTGAATGCAGTGGTTTTTTATATTAACTCGTTGGATAACTCGCATAGTTGTGGTAGTCTGTTGCGCAAACGTAAAAATAGAATGTTGGATGTAGATGTTGTTGTGAGTTACATTCAATCTTTATGTATAATGTGACTATGCAGCCGAGGGAGATAATGATCAAAATGATGACGACTTATGGATTTAAAATCACATACAAAGTTGCAATGAATGCCAAAACAAGGGCAATAAATCAGCTTTATAGTGACGATGCATATTCTTTCAACAAGTTGATTTGGTTTCGGGATGCAGTTTTGGAGACAAATCCGCAGTCTCATTTTGAGTTAGATGTTGATCCCATTACGAACCATTTTAATAGGGTCTTTGTAGTGTATGGTGGTTGTGTGGCTGGCTCCTCCTTTTGCTTGCCTGTATTATATGTAGATGGAACTTTTGGTAAAAGTGTATAAAGGACAAGTTATCGCAGCTACAGGGAGGAACAGAAATGAGGGTAAGAATTACATTGTTTAGGTAGTTCAAAATTATGTGCTTGTGAGTTTGTAAACCACTGCTGATTGTCTGATAAGTGTCAGTTTTATATACTTATTCATGAGTAGTATTGATATATTTCACCCATAATTATGAGCTAGTCTACTCGTTTTGCTTCTAATTATTTAGTTTTAAAAAATTTTATTTTTATGGGATGAAGGTGTAAATTTAGCCTTAATGGGATTGAATTATTAATTTACTCAAGAAATAACATTTTTATAAAGATTCTCTTTATTGAGATTTTATGTATTCATGTTGTATAGATTTACGAGACGAGTTCGCAAGTCTTTTCGGATTCAAAATCAGAGTTACATATCAAAAGTTATCATCAGAAGAAGGTTTGGGGCTAAAACCCAAGAGTCAAAGAAATTCTGGGATAAAAATGAAGTCTGAAAACTCCTTACGGCCGTACAAGTATTTTTACTGCCGTACAACACTCAACAAACAAAAAATCAAAAGTCGTAGCTTAGTTACGGTCGTACATGTCAATATTACGGCCGTATGATTTGTATGTTATGTAATACCCATATTTTTTCGCTTCCGTATTGTTCGACTCTATCGAATCGTTTGTGTTCGATGATACTTTTGACCCTGTGTTGTTGTCGGCTTTGTCATTCGAGCGAGTTTTGATGTCGTTGTTGCGATATTTGTTGAACTCAAGTGTACGTTATCGTATACAAGTAATAAAGTGATGAGTGAGTATCGTTCCCATGAGGACTGAATCACTAACTACCGATTTTTATGTATTCTAGTTTTATCTTAACAATCGAACTTGGGTTTTGCGATTAATTACTAAAAGAATTAACAAAAGATTAAACAGTAAAAAAAACGATCGCTTGAGGAAAGAAAATCAAATGATGAATAAGTCTAGGATTCTGAATCCACCTCGTTTTATCTGAATTTACTCTCGATTATCTGAAGTTAATAATTTTCCTAATTTATTGAAGGCGAAGACTGCTAATATATTCTACCGCCTCTCCCGAGGTCAATAGATTTTTCTAAAGGCGAATAACACACTCTATCCCTAGGTGAATTAATTCGTCAATAGGCAAAAAGCATAAAATCTCCAAAATGCCACGTAGTTCCTATGAGTATATTCCTATCTCACAGAATAAAACGGTCCTCACCAATAGTTCCTCACCAATTTTCCTCTCCCGATTCGAATTGAATGATTAAAACAATACAACTATTGGCCAGATAATTGAAAGCATTAAATACGATTGGGAAAACTCAACAAAAAGGTAATTAATTAGATAATCTCAATGCAAATCCGTCAAAACGTAGGTTTCATCAAAATCCTAGATTAGGGTTTTAGCCTGACATACTAATAAAGGAAAATATAGAATTAATAAATATAAGCATGAAAATCAAACGCAGATGAAGCTCGGATTCCTCCGTTCTTCGGCTTCTGCCCTCTCCTCTTGAAGTCTTCTGCTTATCTTCCTCTTCTGCCGTCTCCTCCAAAATTCTCTAATTCCCCCCAGATCAAAAGATCCAAAGATGATTAATTAGGGTCTTAAACCCTTATTTATAGCTTTACACAGTCTCCAAATCGCGTCCGTGTGAGTAGGTCGAGAACTGGCTTCAAAACGGCCCAAATCCGCGCGGAGCATACAAAAACCGCCTAGTGTGCCGCGGCGCATTAAATCTGTGCCGCGGCACATGGCCTTCAGCTGGATGCCTGGGCGCCATTTAATTCATCTGTGCCGCAGCTCACCTGGACTGTGCCGCGGCACAGAGTACAGTCTACTTTGTGCCCGCTGGTTGTCTTCCTGTGCCGCGGCCCTGCTTCCTTGTGCCGCGGCTCACGGCCAAAATTTGCCGTTTTCGCCCGTTTCGCCTCGTTTTAGCTTCCGGACTCCAATCTCCTAACAAACATACAAAATTAAGGCATTAAAAGCTCATTTAAGCAAATTCACTCTTCAAAACAATACAAAATAATGATAAATAAGCGTATAAAAATACGCCTAACAAATACCCCCAAACTTAAGCCTTTGCTTGTCCTCAAGCAAAAAAGAATCAAATTCAATAAAAGAATCTCGTGAATAATTGTGCAACTCGTAGTGCTCTACCTAATCAATACTATCCTGAAATTCTCTCTGAATAATACGAGTATCGTAATAGCGAGCTACACTCAGAACACTGATTCTACAAAGTAACCAAATTCAGTCCTAATTACTTGTTCATGAAGAAAATTCAGCTCAAAGATTAACAAACGTGAATCAAATCGACCGTCAATATGAAAGGTTAAAATAAACGAGCTAAATTCACCCCGTTCCACAGTCTAATGGCAAAATTTTCACGAGTTTCATAAAAATTATCCTCGGACAGTATTCCCTTATATATATATGCTCAAGAAATTGATTCGAGTTGACCACTAGGTTCGGATCTCGGGATGTTTCATCGGGATAATCCTAGGGTGGAACTTCCATTCTCATGTATTGGGAAACCGTTTGACGTAAAAGACATTCATGGGGCACATGGATGCTTCTAGTTACTAAGTTCCCTTCTACAGCGGAGAAACAACTCGAATAGCTAATTCCTGCATGTCCGAATCAAGGTCGCTGTTTTACGCGAGAGTAAACAACGGGTCACGCGAGTACCCCCGGTTACTAGGCTCCCTATCATCGGCACATGTGAAATTTCTAAATCACTAGTCTAATCAGGGTCATCGTTTTACGCGAGAGTAAACAACGGGTCACGTGAATACCCCCGGTTACTAGACTTCCCATCATAGAACAAATAATATCTCGACTCTTGGGAAAAATTGACCGACTCTAAACTCAATCTAAGTGCCAACACGACTTATGTAACTGGACGACTAGCTAACCGAAAAATGTAACCAAACGTATCGACGGTGATTTTAAAACACGTATGTATCCTCTCTTATCCGTCAAAACCTCTACAATCACGAGAAAAATTTCGGACCTAAATGAATACTAAGCAGAAACAGAGATCACTGACTACAACGCGACTAAAACTCGACCGTTTCTTCAGAGAGAAAAAACAGTGACGTAACATCAGTATTACACAAATAGAAGCACGAAAAATTCACGAATAGAGAAAAATTAAGACAAGCAAGGCTATCGAAAAAAAAAATAACGCAAAGTAATGAAAAGTGCAACAAAATCAGTACAACAATGAATGTAGAAACAGAAAGTAAACCCCCCAAACTTAGGACGTACATTGACCTCAATGGACAAAATATAATATGCAATAAAAGTAAAAGGTCAAGTACTCCCCTCCAGTCCTCTCACGAGCTGGTGCCGGCATCATCCGGTGAGGAGGGTGGTGTGGCTGGCTGGGCGGGTGCAATAAATGGACCGTCTGGATGCATGATATGGGCCGTCCATACGGCAAGGTGCTCCTGATGGTAGGCATCCCTCGCTGCCAGACGCCTCGGCTCTCGTCGGTTGGCCCGGCGGGCCTGCTCTCGCATCTCAGCTCTGACGGCAGCAATAACGCTCTCTCGCTCCGTACGCTGCTCCTCTCGCATGGCAGCCAGCATACTCTCCCTCTCTCTCCTCATATCATCTCTCTCTCTCTCTCCTCATATCCTCTCTCATATCTCCTCAGATCCTCCCTCAGCCCATCAAACATCTCCTGCAATCTCTCTCTGTCGGGCGGCGGGCCGGCATCTGCCTGCCCCTGTGTCAGCAAAAGAGGCTCGGGGGACCCCTCGTGGGCCTCATCCAGTAGAAATCCTCTCCACCTAGCGTGCGCCGGCGCTCCTCCCCACTGGTCAAAATGTGAGATGATGTGGTGGTCGATCGGGGCCTGGGGAGCAAGCATCGGCTCGTCGTCCGACCACGTCAGCCCCGACTGCCGGCACAGAGCGCAGATGAGAGAGGGGTGCTTCAACCCCGTCTTGGCCCCTCCCTGAATGCACTGGAATATAGAACGGACCAAGATAGGGGCCACATCGAATCGCAACCCGGATGTGATAGCAAACAGTGTTCGGGCGCGGGAGGGAAAGACAGTGCGGATCTGAGATGTGGGGTCTATACGAGCGCAAATAAAATATAGCCAGGCACGCCCGAGCCGACTAAGGCGCAAGCTCTTGAAATGGAAAGTGGAAGAACCCGGTGCGCGCTGCTCCCAGTCGGAGTCGGGCTGCGCAATAGTCTCAAGCAGAGCCTCCTTCGTGAGGCTAGTATAACTCGGTCATAGGCCGACTCATCTACCACCGGAAGCCCAAACAACCTCCGAATAGCAGCTGTGGAAAAATCAACTGTAACACCTCGGACATCGACCTAAGTCCGAGTGTCTGACGGCTGCAACATCTGGCCTGCTCGAATATGCTTTAATAGCGCACTGGCGTAGAACTCCTGCACTATCGATATCACCGCTGGCTCGGGGGGTGCAGCGAATCGGGCCCACCCCATTTCATCTATCATCGTAAGCAATTCCCCGTCTTGGGGGGCAGGAGTAAATCCCCTCTCCGGGATAAGAGGTCGCGGCCGAATCTTTTCATTGAAGATTTTGTGAATCTCAGGGTCAGAAAACTGGTGCCCCTCAGACTCGGCGCGGCTACGAGAGGTTTCCCCTCGAGTGGGGGATGACTGAGTCCTGGCCCTCTTGTTCAACTTTTTAGTCCTAGCCGTAGTGATCCTTGAAAAAAATTAAACACCAGAGTTTATTTACGCAAACAATACCGAAACTAATCATTACTTGGTCAAAGATATCCAGCCGTAAATCAAAAATTTAACAAGATAGCACATCCGTGAGAAAAAGTGAAATTGAACTTTAACTTTTAAACTGGACGTACGGGTTGGGGTTGCTGTAATTCCAGAACGAATACGTTGCACAAAGATTCAAAATATTGCCTTAACAAAGAAAATTTTTCATTTAGACATTTCATCGAACACCTAATGTGCAAGAGTTTACTTGAAGAATAAACATGGCTATAGCTCGATTCAATCCCCAAGAACAAAAACACAAATCATTCACCATCAAAACTACATACTCAATTCATTCATAATCAAAAATAACCATCAAAAATCGATCAAAAACCAC
Organism: Orobanche coerulescens; assembly: GCA_033398695.1. Taxonomy (NCBI): domain Eukaryota; kingdom Viridiplantae; phylum Streptophyta; class Magnoliopsida; order Lamiales; family Orobanchaceae; genus Orobanche; species Orobanche coerulescens. Next base: position 129,573,159 of record CM065812.1, on the reverse strand, counting down.
CATGTCATCCACTAAACCAACATAGACTTCTGAAGGGAAATAAACATATTTAATCCTCAAATGCATAAAACAACTTCAAATTTAAATTCATAGAACAATTTGATATTAGAGATTGGAACATACCTTGCTTGGTTTATGAAAAGTGCAAGAAAATCTCAATAAGAAAACTAGAAGAAGAACTCGGCCGATCGCGCGCGCAAGGGGAGGGAAGGGAAGAAAGAAAACGTACCTGGGGTGGCCGGACGAATGCGGGTTATAAGGTACCTGGCTGTTCGAATTCCGCATGGTGTGCCGCGGCACAGCCCAAGTGAGCCGCGACGTAGTAGTCCTTTTACCTGCTCGTTCGTTTTTTCGTGTGCCGCGGCTCAGTTTCAGTGTGCCGCGGCTCAGGGCTCAAGTGTGCCGAGGCTCATTTATGCCGTGCCGCGGCACAGGGTACAGTGGGTTTAGCTCACCCTTTCGATTTGTGTGTGCCGCGGTTCAGGCATCAGTTTCTCCCCTGGGACTTTTCCTGCACATAATTTCAAGAAGAAACACGTCAAGAGCGAGAGGTAGAAGCAAATCAAAGCACAAAATGATGAAAAATAAAAATTCAAGAATGCAAGAAAAATATAGAAACGCAAAAATCTACAACTACGAACTCGGGTTGCCTCCCGAGAAGCGCTAAGTTTATAGTCTTCAGCCAGACCTATTTAAAAATCAGTTCGCTTTTCGCAAACTCCAATTGATCTCCTCCCCGTTAGTCGAACCGTTAATATGAATTTTAAAATTTTGACCATCCGTCATTAACGATTTGATTTTCGGTTCGGACACCCAATTTTGTTTGCGGAAAGGTTTTGACGAGAATAACTTTCCGAAACACCCGTTTTTCTCATGACTAGACGTCCGTTTGGCTTCCGGCTTATTCCCCTCTTTCACGAACGCACTTAAGACTGCAGCAGACTTGTCCGCATGCTCGAGAAATACTACTCGTTCTACATCTTTCTTAAAAATTGGACCATCTCACACAGAATCTGAATTTTTCGACCGACGATGTTTTCAGTGTTTTTCTTTTGCAACGGCCTCCACACTTTCACTTTGAGAGATTTTATCAACACCTCCCGGACATGGAAAAGATTTGAACACTTGGAACGTGACATGCTCCTCTTGAACCCGCAGAGTTAATTCTCCTTTTTCCACGTCAAAAAGAGTTCTGCCGGTCACCAAAAATGGTCGTCCCAAGATAATCGGGATATCTTCATCTTCCTTCATGTCGAGAACAATAAAATCCACTGGAAAGATAAATTTATCCACTTTTACTAGCACATCCTCAATCACTCCTCTCGGATACTTAATAGATCGATCCGCTAATTGCAAGGAGACCTTCGTCGGCTTTGCTTCTCCAATTCCCAGCTTCTTGAAAATAGACAAAGGCATGAGGTTAATACTAGCACCGAGATCGCACAATGCCTTATTAAAAGAAAGATTCCCCATGGTGCACGGTATGTTGAAACTTCCCGGATCTTTCAATTTTGGTGGGAGCTTCTTTTGAAGAATTGCGCTGCATTCCTCCGTCAAGGCGACTGTTTCAAACTCCTCGAGTTTTTTTTTCTTCGACAATATCTCTTTCATGAATTTAACGCAGCTCGGCACTTGTTCCAACGCGTCGGCAAATGGAATGTTAATATGAAGCTTTTTGAACACGTCAAGGAACTTAGAGAATTGTTTGTCCGCCTTTGTCTGCTGTAATCTCTACGGAAACGGGACGGGTGGCACATATGCCTTCGGGTTATCCGGAAACGTTATCGAGGGTCTGCAATCATGAGACTCCTCTGTCGCTAAATTATTCTTCTCCTCAATTTCACTCCTCTTTTCACACCTCTCGGGCTGGTCCAACACCTCCTTCCCGCTTCTCAAACTGATCGCATTTAGACTTTCTCTAGGATTTGTCTCGGTCGTCGGGCAATGCTCCTCTCGGGCGGGTCACAACACATTAGCAATTTGGCCCAGCTGAACTTCCAAGTTGCGAATGGAAGCGGAATGATTCTGCAATGTCGCTTCAGTACGGGTCATGAATTGACCCGTATTCGCCGCCAATTTCGCAATTGCTTCCTCGAGAGAAACTTTTGGAGCGGGAGGGGGATGCTGTTGGTTTTGAGCGAACGGAGGCTGGTTTGAGTTCTGTCCGTTTCTCCACGAAAAGTTGGGATGATTACGCCACCCCGGATTATACGTGTTGGAGTACGGGTTATTTTGCCGGTTTCCGTTTCCTACAAACTGAGCTTGTTCAATTTGGGGCTGCTCGAACGGATTTCCGACTTGACACTCCGCGCTAGGGTGGGATCCGTTACACCAATTGCAAGTCTCAATAGTAACGGGGGAAGAAGAATGTGAAAATGCTTGGAGCTGCTGCGTCAATGCTGCGACTTGGACTGACAATGTAGATATTGGATCATTACTAGAAACTTCCATAACTCGCTTCGGAGTTAATCTTTCAGATGGCCATTGATATGCATTTGCGGCCATAGCTTCCAACAACGAGTGTGCCTCGGCCATAGTCTTTCCCATCAAAGCCCCACCGGCGGCTACATCCACGAGAGTGCGTGTAGAGGCACTCAATCCATTGTAAAACGTCTGAATTTGAAGCCAGTCTGGAAGGCCATGATGTGGGCATCTTCGTAACAAATCTTTGTATCGCTCCCACGCCTCGTGGAGAGATTCCATATCATACTGACCAAAGGTGGTGATCTCGTTTCTCAATCTCGCCATCTTAGAAGGTGGGAAGAATTTAGCAAGGAAGGCTTGCGCTAACTCTGCCCATGTTGTGATTGACCCCGGCGGTAAGGAATTTAGCCAAAATTTCGCTTTATCCCTCAAAGAGAAAGGGAAAAGCCATAATCGGATAGCATCGTCGGTGACACCATTGTTCTTGAACGTGTCACAAATCTCAAGGAAAGAAGCAATATGAGCGTTTGGGTCGTCATTCGGTAATTCACAAAATTGGCTCGCCTGCACCATCTGAATGATCGCAGGCTTGATCTCGAAATTGTTCGCCTGGATAGTGGGGCGCCGAATTCCTGAAAAATTAGCATTAATTTGCGGCATGGCATAGTCTCGAAGTGCCATTTCCGGTTGAGCTTGCTGCACAATATTATTTCCTCCTTGAATTTCGATATTTTCGGCCATGGTCACCGCTGCCTCAGAATCCTCGTTTCTCCTTCTTGTTCCTTCGAAGAGTGCGCTCGAGTTCGGTATCCAAAGGTAGTAGGCCTTCGTTACCGAGTTTTCTCATGCACTACGCGAAAGATCCTGAAAGGAAAAATAAATAAATAAATAAAATTAAATACACAAAAATAATAAAATAAAACGTTCAAACTAAGACTAGAAATACTGAAATCGAGATTAGCAAAATTTCAGTCCCCAGCAACGGCACCAAAAACTTTTTGCAATATTTGTTGAACGCAAGTGTACGTTATCGTATACAAGTAATAAAGTGATGAGTGAGTATCGTTCCCACGAGGACTGAATCACTAACTACCGATTTTTATGTATTCTAGTTTTATCTGAACAATCGAACTTGGGTTTTGCGATTAATTACTAAAAGAATTAACAAAAGATTAAACAGTAAAAAAAACGATCGCTTGAGGAAAAAAAATCAAATGATGAATAAGTCTAGGATTCTAAATCCACCTCGGTTTATCTGAATTTACTCTCGATTATCTGAAGTTAATAATTTTCCCAATTTATTGAAGGCGAATACTGCTAATATATTCTACCGCCTCTCCCGAGGTCAATAGATTTTTCTAAAGGCGAATAACGCACTCTATCCCTAGGTGAATTAATTCGTCAATAGGCAAAAAGCATAAAATCTCCAAAATGCCACGTAGTTCCTATGAGTATATTCCTATCTCACAGAATAAAACGGTCGTCACCAATAGTTCCTCACCAATTCTTCTCTCCCGATTCGAATTAAATGATTAAAACAATACAACTATTGGCCAGATAATTGAAAGCATTAAACACGATTGGGAAAACTCAACAAAAAGGTAATTAATTAGATAATCTCAATGCAAATCCGTCAAAACGTAGGTTTCATCAAAATCCTAGATTAGGGTTTTAGCCTGACATACTAATAAAGGAAAATACAGAATTAATAAATAGAAGCATGAAAATCAGACGCAGATGAAGCTCGGATTCCTCCGTTCTTCGGCTTCCGCCCTCTGCTCTTGAAGTCTTCTGCTTATCTTCCTCTTCTGCTGTCTCCTCCAAAATTCTCTAATTCCCCCCAGATCAAAAGATCCAAAGATGATTAATTAGGGTTTTAAACCCTTATTTATAGCTTTGCACAATCTCTAAATCGCGTCCGTGTGAGTAGGTCGAGAACTGGCTTCAAAACGGCCCAAATCCGCGCGGAGCATACAAAAACCGCCTAGTGTGCCGCGGCGCACTAAATCTGTGCCGCGTCACATGGCCTTCAGCTGGATGCCTGTGCGCCATTTAATTCATCTGTGCCGCGGCTCACTGATCGTGTGCGGCACGCAGTACGCCTACTTTGTGCCATTGGTTGTCTTCCCCGTGCCGCGCCCGCTTCCTTGTGCCGTGGCTCACGGCTAAAATTTGCTGCGCGCCTGCTTTCGCCTCGTTTTAGCTTCCGGACTCCAATCTCCTAACAAACATACAAAATTAAGGCATTAAAAGCTCATTTAAGCAAATTCACTCTTCAAAACAATACAAAATAATGATAAATAAGCGTATAAAAATACGCCTAACAGTCGTTCCTAATTAATTAGGTTCCCGTGAATCCTATGCGAATGAACATCTTGTAGTAAACTTCGGCGTTGTGGGCCAATTGTTGTTGTTCAATCCTCATTGTTTGATTGTTATTGTTTGATCTCATTTTAAGATTATTGAACGTTTGGAAACTTCGTAATTTCCTTAAGTTTGGGGCAGTTGTCCTCGTATTTGATCATCCAGATCTCAGAGTTATTAGAATTCCACATTTGTTCAGTGTTAGACTTGTGTTTTGATTGCTGTATTGCTCGGATTTATCCACCGTTGTGATTCATATTCATTGCTTTTCATTAACACTCTCGCATATTGAGTCGGACCGCAGTATCTCTGTACTGCATGGAGCTCTTGTGTGTCAATATCAGATAACGTGTGTTATCTAGAGTCTCCTTGCTCTTGTTTTAAGTTTCGGGACGAAACTTATTTTTAGTAGGGTAGAGTGTAATATCTGAGATTCTCGGTTCCGTTTATTTTTAAATTTTTGCCGGTTGTGCGGTCATTTTGTTCTGTGGACGATTTCTTGGTACCGTTTTGTGATATTCGTCGGGTACGGCTTATCGTTGCGTGAGTCTAGCTAATTGTATGTCCTATTTTATTATTATTCGTCTTCTCCCGGATCGTTGTTGTGGCCCTATTGTAATTATCGGATTGTGTCAGAATTGTTTTTGCAACCGGAGGTTTGCTGGCCAGACCTGTACGAAACGGCGGTGAAAACGGCGCTTCCGAGCGCCGTGTCCTACGCCGGGTCGGCCAGGACTAGCAGGTCTGCCGAGACACCCATGCAAGTTTTGCGCCGGGTGATGCGCCGTGTCGGACACGACCGAGACACATACGCAGGCGTCTTGCGCCGGGTGTTGCACCGTGTCGGTCAGGTCGCGCACTGACCCGCAACACGGCGCTAGACACGGCGATGGATTGGGCCGTTTGTTGTGACGTGTTCTGCACGGGTATAAATATGGCAGGACAGTCGGGTTTACACCCATTTTTCCATTCCTTTTCTTCCCTTTCCGTGGCTGGAGATTGGAGGACACGAGGGCATGTTGTTCCACTATAAATCCATGAAATTACTGAGTCCATATCATCGATTACTCCTTCCATAACTTGCTCCGATCGATCGAATAGGGGTAAGTTTTCTTAAAATCTAGTTTTGGGGATTTCGTTCGATTTGTCCGTTTAATCCGTATTAACTCAGAATAGTGATGTATTGATGATTTTTAAGCTATATTATATCGAATTACTTGTTGTTCCATGGTTGGATTGCCAAGGATTCGTCATCTTATTGAGTTTCTTATCGACACCTTGAAGGTGTTCGATAAAATGTCACAAAGGGGATTTGGGTGTTCTATGATTATTCTTCCTCGTTCGATCTTTAATTTATTGATGGTATGATGTTAGGGTCAGGTTCCTTGTGAAGAACTCGAGTCGGAACTCTTCCGTTCGTCATTCTCTTCAAGCTTCCCGATTGGTCGTGTTATTATTGTTCCGCCCGGAGAATTGTAGGTGTTCGAGGCTTCCCGATTGAGCCGTGTTCGTCGGAGTGTCCAGTATCGATTATCGAGGCAAGTATCTTGCCCATATATTACGTTTTTTGGGGATACAATGATTGCTAATCGTCGATATGTTCTAAATGAATATTTATAACATTTTTTCGAAAGAATCGGTATATCTACCATCATGGTTTTCTTAAAGATGACTCGTGTATTTCGTGAATTAATGTGCTTAATTGAATATGTGTGTTAGTGTTGAGTATAGGATCGCCTTACTTTCGTATGATGTCATTATGTATGATTATGTCGTCGGTAAATGTAAAGTTCAATTCTTTTGTTAAAATGTGTGCGTGGAGTCGCGCGGTTATCGATGAATATGTGAGTTTGTGTGATATTGGTTGTGTCGTTCCGTGCTGTTGAGATATTTTGCTTTCTTGTGGATTTATATAGTTCTGGGTCGTGTATATGTGTTGGATAATTCGGCCATTCTAGCAGTACCTCGACTATATATACTGTGATTGACTCTCGTGGTTTGTGTTTTTGGAAATGTGATCTGATGAGAGCTGTAAGGTTGTTCTCGGTACTCTCACCTGGGGTCGCTCGACGGGGCGCACAGGGACTTGGCAGAGTGGTGTTGCGCGAGAATTGTCAGAGTGTTTGTACTACTGATTAATTGTGATATGTCCGGAGTATCACAATTCCTTGTGCTTGGAGTCGTGAGACATTATATTAAGTCTTGGTGTTTGGCTAGAATGGCATAAGTGTAATGTGTGGTGTGTATTTATCTGTGGTAATGATTTGAAATGAGCTGGTTGGGTCGTGGACCCTGTGTTTTGTTATCGGATTTGTATTTTGGAAAATAAACTCTGGGCTGTGACCCTAAGTGGTTTTCGATAAGTTGAGAATTATTCAATTACTAATGATTTCAATACTCCCGAGATCTTGAATTTATTATCAGAATGACCACTCATTTCATTTATACTTTTACGGTTTGAACTATTTTATTTAAATGAGACATCTCGGGAAGTCTTTTGTCTTGACTGAGTTGCAGATTATTCAAATTATCGTATTCTGGGAATGTGTTGTGTATGGCTCGTATTTGCACTTTATACTTGCACTAGCGAAATAGTGGAGTTTTGCTAACCCCCGAGTAATCGGGGGGTGGATAACTGTATTGTGTCCAGGTACATGCAGGTTTTCGGGAGCAAATCACAGGATCGGTATGAGGGATGATGAAAGACGAATGATACTAATCACACGAAGGCCAGTTTTGGTTTTAGTTAGTCGGTGTCCATTGTTTTGTTTTTTCCGCTGTCGTATTGTTTGTTGTTCTGAAGTAATTTACCCTTGCGTGAGTACGAGTCTGACAGGTTTATGCAAGTCTGATTTGTAAGTCAGTGATGAAAGACCAAATCGGTCTAATGATTCGTGATTTTGCCACGTTGGCATGTAATGTATTATGTTGATTCGGTGTATAGCCTGGTAGATCTTCATGGAGTAGGTATGCGGCGTGTACTATTCCCGATCTGAACCGGGGGTGTTACATTTATGGTATCGGAGCTTAGGTTGCGGAAACCTAGGCTTTTGGGTCCATTCGTGTATTGTTGAGTCTTGTCTTGTCGGATCGTGTCTGACTGAGTCGTGTCGCGACGCGTCGTCTGGGATGTCGGCCGTGATTAGTATCAAGGTACAACCATCATCTTCGTGCGATCTGTGGGTAAGTCTCCCTACTACATGTTGTACCACGAGCTATACGATCCTGTGTGTTTCTGTGTTATGTAGTGGTATTTATAGGTGCATCGTGAGTAAGTGACCTATATTGGCTGATTCCTGTCTTGTGCTAGAATGAAGAATGATATTGCTAAATGTATCTTCGTATAAACTGTTTTTATTGCAAGAGTAACAACCTTGAAATTTTAAGTTTTCAAATGCTTTCGGGGAGTCACGTAAATTTTTAAAATGTCCTCCAATCATGGAAAAATCTTGATTTTCGTATGATGACCTCAAGGTCAATTTTTTTTGAGACTTCAACTACCGATATTTCATTTTCATCTCGTATTATAAGTTTTCAAAACATGATGATGTCCACGTTGTTGGGCAGTGGTGCCAGTTTTATGATTAAAATAGTGATGTGAATGTTGAGTCGATCGGTATGTATATGTTGAGATAGCCCTCTTTATTGAGAGGTGAAATGTCGGTTTTGAACGACATTTGTCTTTTGATGGTTCCTTGTGAGGTGTTGTAACTATGTGAATTGATGGCATTTAGATCCGTGTGTTGTTGTTTATTTGTAACCCTCGGTTCTAGCAATGTCATATTTATGTACGCAATCATGTTGCTGAATTAGAACAGTTAGCGCACGCTACGTATGAGGCTAGCTCACGCTTATCTTTGTTGTAGCGCGCACTAATCAGCTTGGGCAGAGGCTATGGAACCGCATTTTTAACCGTCAGGTCTATATTTTGCAGTCGATCATCTGTGACTGTATTCTTTGTGTGTCGTCTAGTGATGACAAGTGTTGTATGTGATATGTGTAAGACTTTTCGTAATGCTAGGTGATAATGGATTGTGTTCAATGAATTGATAATTTATGTTTTCTTAAAATTTCATAAACTTGTCCAAGTTGCGGAAAAAGTCTTGACGGTTCAATTAATCAGCAACTTCATGTGGACTTTGAATTTTTTTTTGGAATTGGTGAGCCGGCCTAGAATTCTCAAATAAAACCTCGACGGTACTTGAAGGAGTTGTTTTAAAGTACATTTAGACATTTTGTAAAATATTACCGTCATTGATTTTTATGTAGTGTTGGGAGGATCTTCGAAAATGATTTTAATGTATTGTTGTATTTTCAAATAATCCGAGTACATGATTTTCAAAAGTCTTTCGCACCATAAAAATATTTTATTTCAAAAATCAATACGATTTTTAGTTTCAAAAATATATAGTGAAAGATGAAAAAAAAATCTCACTCGATGTAAACTTCAAACTCGAATTTGGGAAAGTTTCCTGTATTCATTAAAGTATGTACGAATGGTTTGATGACCTTGCGTGGTTACCTTGTTTGTTATTAATGGTGATGCTGGTGTGCAGTGATGTGATGATTTTGACAATGCCGGTTGCACAGAAATTATTGTTTTGCAAATGATGTCAAATGAGATGGTTAAAGTCTGTTGTTTACAAGTTTTGATGAAACAGCCCGAGGTACCAAAAATACTTTCAAAGTTTTTTTTTGAATAGCACACAAATCCGAGGATTTTCAAATGATACCATTTAAAAGGATACCTCATGGATTTTCTTATCGAGTTGTTATTAGTTACCTTATGTGATATGTCGTGCTGAGTTGGTACTTTAGCATATTATTTTTGCGAAGTTGTGCCATCGTATCGAGTGAGAATCCGCTTAGTATGCCGAGGGACAGAGGACGCGGTCATAACCGCGGTACAGTTGGTCATGGAGATCAGATGCGGGACCAAAAAGATATGGACGAGAAGGTTGTGATTCCAGCGCTTCGTTCTCGTTGTTTAGGTTTCGGGGACGAAACCTCTTTTAAAGGTGATATGATGTAATACCCATATTTTTTCGCTTCCGTTTTGTTCGACTCTATCGACTCGTTTGTGTTCGCTGATACTTTTGACCCTGTGTTGTTGTCGGCTTTGTCATTCGAGCGAGTTTTGATGTTGTTACGAATTAATTAGGTTCCCATGAACCCTATGCGAATGAACATCTTGTAGTAAACTTCGGCGTTGTGGGCCAATCATTGTTGTTCAATCTTCGTTGTTCGATTGTTATTGTTTGATCTCGTTTCAAGATTATTGAACATTTAGAATACTTCTTAATTTCCTTAAGTTTGGGGAAGTTGTCCTCGTATTTGATCTTCTGGATCTCGGAGGTATTGGAATTCCACATTTGTTCAGTGTTAGACTTGTGTTTTGATTGCTGTATTGCTCGGATTCATCCACCGTTGTGATTCATATTCGTTGCTTTTCGTTAACACTCTTGCGTATTGAATCAGACTGTCATAGCTCTGTACTGCATGGAGCTCTTGTGTGTCAATATCAGATAACGTGTGTTATCTAGAGTCGCCTTGCTCTTGTTTTAAGTTTCGGGACGAAACTTATTTTTAGTAGGGTAGAGTGTAATACTTGAGATTCTCGGTTCCGTTTATTTTTGAATTTTTGCCGGTTGTGCCGGTCATTTTGTTCTGTGGACGATTTCTTGGTACCGTTTTGTGATATTCGTCGGGTACGGCTTATCGTTGCGTGAGTCTGGCTAATTGTATGTCCTGTTTTATTATTATTCGTCTTCTCCCGGATCGTTGTTGTGGCCCTATCGTAATTATCGGATTGTGTCGGAATTGTTTTTGCAACCGGAGGTTTGCTGGCCGGACCTGTACGAAACGGCGGTGAAAACGGCGCTGCCGAGCGCCGTGTCCTACGCCGGGTCGGCCAGGACTAGCAGGTCTGCCGAGACACCCACGCAAGTTTTGCGCCGGGTGATGCACCGTGTCAGACACAGTCGAGACACATGCGCAGGCGTCTTGCGCTGGGTGTTGTGCCGTGTCGGTCAGGTCGCGTACTGACCCGCAACCCGGCGGTAGACACGACGCTGGATTGGGCCGTTTGTTGCATCGTGTTCTGCACAGGTATAAATATGGCAGGACAGTCGGGTTTACACCTATTTTTCCATTCTGTTTCTTCCATTTCCGTGGCTGGAGCTTGGAGGACACGAGGGCTTGTGTTGCCACTATAAATCCACGAAATTACTGAGTCCATATCATCGATTACTCCTTCCATAACTTGCTCCGATCGATCGAATCAGGGGAAGTTTTCTTAAAATCTAGTTTTGGGGATTTCGTTCGATTTGTCCGATTAATCCATATTAACTCAGAATTGTGATGGGTTGATGATTGTTAAGCTATATTATATCGAATTCCTTGTTGTTCCATGGTTTGATTGTCGAGGATTCGTCGTTTTATTGAGTTTCTTATCGACGCCTTGAAGGTGTTCGATAAAATGTCACAAAGGGGATTCGGGCATTCTACGATTCTTCTTCTTCATTTGATCTTTAATTTAATGATGGTATGATGTTAGGGTCAGGTTCCTTGCGAAGAACTCGAGTTGAAACTCTTCCGTTCATCGTTCTCTTCAAGCTTCCCGATTGATCGTGTTATTATTGTTCCGCCTGGAGAATTGTAGGTGTTCGAGGGTTACTAATTGAGCCGTGTTCGTCGGAGTGTCCAGTATCGATTATCGAGGCAAGTATGTTGCCCATACATTACCTGTTTTGTGGATACAATGATTGCTAATCGTCGATATGTGCTAAATGAATGTTTATAACAATTTTTCGAAAGAATCAGTATATTTACCATCATGGGTAGAATTCCTCCGTGTATGTGTCAACGGAACGAGGGCCTTGCCGAAGATTTTGCCGTTTCTGGTATAAGGTACGTGCATAATTGAACGGCAAAAATTCCACCGCATATGTTTGGTAAATTTTTCCCAAGTATGAATGCGGGCCTTACCACGGCGAGCACGGACCGCTTTCAATTGATGCCACCAAGCGGCTGCACGACCATGAAGGCGGGTGGCAACGAGCAGAACACGGCGGTCATGGGGCACTTGCTTGAATTCCAAAATCTCCTCCACGGCAGGAGCCAATCCAGGAGTTCCTCCACCTCCAACCCCCATGAAACTCAGGCAACTCAAACTTGAAACCAGCCTCCCACCGTCGTCCATCATCCTCGCATCGAAAAACATGAGCGGCGATCGGGGTAAGGGGTTGTGATGAGTGACTTCATCGTCGGATGAAGCGTCGTGGACTAGATAGGGATCGAGGGCGGCATCCGACGAAGCGCGAACATTGGGACGCGAACGAGCAGGTGGATCGGCGTGACCCTATGCTTGTGCCGCAAGCAACTGAACCACAGTGGACAAGTACTGTGTGAGATCATCCAAGCAACATCTCGATTTGGCTCCGACGCAGCGGCATGACAAATCGTCGCTGGAAACCAATACCAAGTGATGCAGCGTAGCATCAAGATTAAAAGAAAACACCTTCTATCAAGGTTGATTCATGCGAATGTCGTATGATAAGAAGAAGGGGGTCAAACCCTAATCAATTCTTATTAATCCAATAATGCCGCATAATGATGTTTTGCACTAATACATCAATGTCTAAGTAGCCAAAATAGAGATAAAAGCCCACACTCGGGCCCAATTAAAGAAATATACTCAAAACATAAAATAAGTAAATAAATCAAGGACTAATTAAAATGGGCTTTCTGCTTGTCAATGGGAATAGGACCCGTTTTATCGAGGTAGAATATAGCAGCTTCATCTCCATCACTATGTAATTTTAGCGTGTCAGCTCTGACTAGGCAAGTAATAACAGCATTCATATTTTACCATGAAATTCAAACAGGCGTAAACTCAGCTCATCGTGCAACTCCAAATTCAAGTTCTAATATATAAAGAAAAGGGGGAGCAAACGAACTTCTTAATCGGACTATATTCAACATCAAATTTCACCGACAAAGCAAACCATTATTTGGTACTCGACGTATCTGAATTGTGATTACCACACTAAATTGGGAATCTGAATTCTTGCAAACAGTTGACAAAGGGTGAAATGTGCACTACAATATTTCCATCAAGACAGCAAACGGTAGCCTCTATCGGAACTATTGTTCTGGTGAAACTCCATCAGCGATTGATTGGAGTGTGCATTCTTTCAACTATTCTATCCACAGCATCACGTGACATTACTAGCATATCGTGCAGCAGGATGCTGTAAACATTTAAACCCTGCAAACAAGTAAACCAAGATACGAAAATTATCAACTGAAACTAAACCAAATATACAAATATCAAATCGAACTAAAAGTAACAAACACAGTAAGGAACTATACAACTGGAATTAGTTAGACATAAAAAGTAAAAATTTCGGCAAAATTAGTTGGGGCTGATTACAAAAAGTACCCTACAGTCAAGAACTAATAACCAGAAAACCCAAGTAACCTTGAAAATATAAATAGTACGTTGAAGATTTTAATTTGTCTTACAATGACTCCCTTCACAAGAAAAAAACATTTCAAAAACCCCACTCACATTTAAAAAAATACTTAGTTTAGTTTTGAAAGTTAGCTTGTTTTTTTTTTGCAATTAGGTCAAACCTCAAGGGTATTTTTTGTCATTATCCAACACTCTTGTCACATTCGGGAGTATTAATGCTGCAATAACATAGGATGTGTGGACAACCTTCAAATACCACCTAGATGAACCCATAACAGAAAAGGGATAGAAAGAAAAGAGCCCAAAAGGAATAATGAGTTATAATTGGAATGAAAAAGTTGAAACATTCAGAATGTTCTTTCTCTTTTACTAATTTATTCTGTAAATGGACCGCATGCATCAAAGTTTTAACATATACCTTAAATGAAAAAAGAAAAGGAAAAAAAAGCATCTAAGTTTATAAATGAAAAAGGAACTGAGACTTACAACTGAAGGGAGTACGTTAACATAATGTAGATTCTGAGTAGCCAGCTTCAGCTTATCATTAATTGGGCCACCATCGACCAGCAGGAGTTTCTTAGCATTCTCCATTTGATGGACATAGTTCACTACGTTCTTTGTCTTATGTGAAGGAACTTCAAGATCCTCAAAAACCATAAGCTGTAGTTTTTGGCATAATATTACTAATTAGTTTGACAATATGATGCACATTAGGATAGGACAAGGACGGAATCACCACACGAAATACAGTACCAGAACTCTCCTTGTGAAAAACTATGAAAACGACAAGGTTGGAGTGCCAAAGAAAAGAGAATCTTTCGGGAAGAAAAGTAGTGAAAAGATGTATAATTAGGAAAAGAAATCTGACGTGCTACTAAAAAGGTAAGTACGAAAGATAAACACAAGGCATTGAGGCTATGGTAAGGCCAAAGGTTCACCAAAAGTGTTGACCAGGTGGAAAATAAAAGATAGGGCCAAAGAAAGCCAGAAAAAAAAAAATGGAATCCGGCCATCTCTGAATTATGCAATTTTTTGTTACTCTTTCTACAGGACTGTACTTGCCTTCCCTTCTGCTACACGAGCTGAAAGTGCAATCCTGAGCCCAAGTCGCCGGACCTTTTTGTTTAGCTTGATAGCATGACTCCGTGGCTTTGGACCGTGCATGGTAGTGCCACCCCTGAACTGTAGAGAGTGAAATACAACTGTCACTCTTTCTTCAAGCCCTTTCAACTATAGATGATACAAATAGCAAAAGACGCTCACCTGTGGACCACGCAGTGTTCCATGCCTTGCTCGGCCTGTACCCTTCTGCGGCCAAGGCTTTCTACCAGTCCCACTAACCTCACTAATAGTTTTGGTTGAATGAGTCCCCTGCCAAACATAGCATAAATGTCATAAACAAATACCAGCAAAATTCAATAACAAAAAAGAAAGGGGCACTGATTAAAAAAAAAAAAAAAAAAGGGGGAATGCGAACATTTACAATTGAAGAAAAGAAAAGGTCTCTCGTGGAATTTCTTTGTAGGCAAGACACTGGATTTCAATTTTAAAATGGATTTATTGGCTTGGAGGTAAAAGTTGAAAAGGCAACTACAATGCAAAAATAATCAACTCAGATATACTAGAATGGTATATTATCTGTGTAGTATCTGATTGAACCTTTCACTAGTCCAATTCTTCGCCTCTCTCGAGTAGAGAAAGTCTGTTCTGCTGATGTAACTCAGAATTCTTCTGTTACATTGCGGAAAATGCAGGCTGCTGAGACGTCGTTTGATTCCGGGCAATAGATAAGGGTGTCGTTGGATAGTAACATTTTCCATTTTCGTTCCGCTAGAGAAAAATTGTTTACTCAAAAAAGTGATTTATCTACAAAATTTTTCAAAAAATACACTATTCACTTGCTCTCACTTTTTCTTTCACCAATCAAATTCACCTTTTTTTTTTTAAAACAGAGCAAATCAGTATCACACATTTCCCAACAAATTTCACTGTCCAATAAAGGTACATACTTTCTAACTACCAATCACATCCAATCAATATTTTACTATTTCTACATCACATCAATTTTTACCATTATATTTTTATCTCATATCGAATCACTCTCAAAATTCATCTTTCTTCTCTCGAAATTTCTTCAATCACCATTGTCCAGCAAAACAAAAATCTTACAATCATCACCTAAAGGTCCCGCTTCATACAATGTAATAGTCGAGCTGAAAGTAAATTAAGCCTTCTTTAGCCTAATTGAGAAAAGTTCTCTTTTTTGGCCTAAATCCCTTGGACAGAATAGAAGCTTCTTACCATGATATAGCCGATAACTCATTGACCCTATGGTTCCTCATAAACACTTTGTTTGTATTCTTCTTTCCATGAGGCATAGCAGCAAAAATGTTTTGCAAATTAAAATGCACGACAATTTTGTGGTAACAAACTTTATAGCCTCTTAACTATACACATCAACCAACGAGAGCATGACAAAGACTGATAATTTTCCACCATAATACTAACCCCAACTCCACCACAAAAAACCAAAAAAAAATGGAGAGCAAGTTGCTGCAACATATCGGGCAATTGGTCAACAAGATAGAAACTCTCGCACCTGTTGCCGTTTAGCAAGCTGCCATCTCACGACACGATGAATAATATCCTTCCTAATTGGCACATCAAAAACGTCACCAGCCAATACCATGAAGCCCTTATCTTCATTGTGGAAATTTGTAACAGGAATTACCAGGTCCTGATAGAGACCTAGACATCAAATCAATAGTGAACCAAACAGCTCCTCAGTATTTTACATCTACAATCGAAAAATCACGCGTAATTTTGAGGATTGAAGGGTTACTTTCAATTTTTATTTTCTTTCATCTTTCTCCACTTTTGTAATAGGAAGTTGCAAATCGAAAGAAGATACACAGTGATAAAGTAAGACATCTAAAAAACAAGAGGATCTTGTAAACCAATAAAGTCCATTTGATTCTAAAGCACAATATAAATGTACGGTATCAATTAAATCCATTGCAGGCTTACATTCCTTGAGTGATCTTCAATTTTGAACTTGTAAATATTTGATTGCAGAAGGAATATGAAGATGTGGATAAGGATTTCACTAGGCACACAATCCTTTGAAACTTTAATCTTGTTTGTCGCACATTCATTGTTTCCCTAAGTCCCAAGAATTACTTATACATCTTTTCCTAGTAAAAAAAACTGGAGCCTAACAACAATCAATGGAGTAAAGTAATTATAGCAACTTGAAACCCTATCACAGTAAACACGCATGTTGGGCCAGGTACCTGACAAGCCGCACTCATCTTCTTACCTTAGAAATCTAAGGAGCAGCTACTATGCAGAAAAGGCACATACAACACTATAGCTTGTGTATCAAGGTTGGAAAATAAGTCCATGTTATTTTTCTGTAGGCATGATGTTAAAATTTTCACCAATCTATAGTTTAATAGCAAAAGAGCACAAGTATGCAAAAAAGCACAGTTCGGATGTAGCAGTCCTTCCGTTATAGAATAAGTTAATGGCCTACCCTCTTGCTCAATGATATTTCTGAAAACCAATGGGTCTCATGGTTAGTATATAGATAACAGAATATAGAGGACCCAAGCCATGAGTAAGATGCAAAAGATAATATAGTCTCAAAGGCATCATTCAGACTTAAGCCAGCATTAAGGATGCTGGACTTGATAAGAAGCAATAACTTCAATTTGAAATTACGGAAGATCATTTGTATCTATAAGATGCTATACACAAACACATGAAATACACAAACATAAAGCACTAAAGATATGCAAAGTGCCATTGAAGAAAAAACTTTGATTACTCTCTTCTCACTTAAATTATTCAAGTTACACTTGGTCACAAGTTTTGAGATATCATTAGAAATTACGGAAGTCATTTGTATCTATAAGATGCTATACACAAACACATGAAATACACAAACATAAAGCACCAGAGTGCCAATCTAAACAATAACATGATTTCCAATTAAAGAAAAACTATCTTAAGAAGCTAAAATTTCATCCCTTGTACCTATTTCCCGATTAGGAGTCAGCACACGTTTAGACGACAACAGATGTGATGGAAATGTGTCTTCACTTGAATTAGGGGTCAAAATAGTAGTAGAATACCTTTGGCAAACACCAAAAGTTTCCTGATACAGATGACGAACTAATTAGGATTCAATCCCAACAGAAGAAAAGAAAATCAGCAAGAAGGCGATCTTTTTTAACTGTTTAGTCATAAATTCACGCAATTTCAAGTAAAAATCACAATGAAGGTGGATTTGTTGTGCACAATCTACCTTTCCATGTTCAGAAGATCGCAATGAACTCGAGCTATCCCCATAACCATAATCATGGAATGCTGCTTCATATAATTCATTAGCAAACAGTAAACCAAAAACCCCAGTAAAAATTTAAGGTTTCCCATTATATATATATATATATATATATATAGAGAGAGAGAGAGAGAGAGAGATAGATAGATAGAAACAGAGAGAGCGGAAGAGAATGCATCAAATAAGAATGGCCTCTTGAGTAAGAAATATGAATAAATCTGAACCATTGATCTTTGTGTGATCTACGGTTCAGATTAGCGTATGCATAAGATATATTGCATTGCATGCATCAAAATATCATTACATTAAAATTATACATTATATGTATGAGAATGTTGATGCATTAAAACAATTTGATCAAGATATACAAACCAAATTCATTTTTATTTCTTAACTTACCCCATTCTCACCGGAATCGCCCATATATATATATATATAGGAAATGGATCAATGAGAATGGGATTTATTTTTTGAGAAATAAGAATAAATCCCAGCCCTTGATTGCATGTGATGGATGGTCCGGATTGTATGAAAACTTGGATTGTTTCTTAATTAATATTGATTCCTCATTTGGTAAACTCATTATTAGTATATGAAAAGGATCTTTTCCTTATTTCATGCATTTAATCTGGATTATTAAAACTAGTTAAATCAATGGTATGATCATCAAGCAACACAAATTAACATATCAACCAATAAAAAAAGAGAATAGAACAAGGTAATATTTGTAAGGTTCCTTTTCCAGTGTAAAACCCAGCAAAAAGAAACTATGGCTACTCATAATCACTGACTTTTGACTACGAAATAAGAAATATGGATCGACTCAAGAAGCTCATATAGTCGTGTAAACAAAATAACCCATCATACGCATAAACAAATTCACTTTTTCCCAAGTAAATGGTCTACCATTGGACAGAGTAAATGGTTTCATTGAAAAATCGCAGGAACCAAAGGCACGCATTACTCTTCTTGAAACCGACAAGGCCATCGTCAATGCTCCAGGCAATCAAAGAGTGTCAAAATAATACTCTTACAACAAGCAATAGAAGTTCACATCCTTCATTTCTTCATTTGTAGCTTCAGAAGACCAAAAAAAAAAAAAAACTCAAAATTAAATTAGGTATTAAAACGCACGTGAAATTCAAATGATCAATAGCTTACAAGAATATAAAATACTGACAAGCAACTAGCAAGAGGGATGGATCGACAGAGGGAATATGGAGTATAAATGGAGAGAGAGAGAGAGAGAGAGAGAGAGAGAATTGTCTAGTTTAGGACTGATGCAAATCGACGAACCCCTTCCATAAACCCTTTTACGGTTTCTGATATACGGGACGGTTTCCTAATACTATGGCCATCAGCATCCCCTTCCAACTAGAGGTGGCACTCGGGCCGGGTTGTGTCGGTCCGGCCCGGGCTGCTAAAGCCCGTTTCATTTAAGAGCCGGACCGTGCCTGTCCTTTCTTTTAGCGGGTCGGTCCGGGCCGGTCTTTTTTACAAACACAAGGCCCGGCACGGCCCACTGCCCACTGTGTTCATGGGCCGGGCAGGCCCGTTCACGAGCCGGGTCGGGTTGAACTTTTTTTTCACATAATAAACCTATGTCAAATGAAACATGAATGTTAAACCTGCTGAACTTAATAATAAAAACATAATCCTCAAAAATATAAACATGATGTCCTTGGTAATTAAGTAATTAGTCCACTAAGTCACAAATCACTTAAGCAACATTAATTCATAAATTCAAGACCAACAAAGTGAACTTGAAATTTTATTACAAAGACAAAAAATTACAAATCAATAACAAAATAAGACTAACTCACTACTCAACTACTCATTCATGAAAGTGGGTTAGTTGATAGGAGAATGGAGGCGCATACTGTTGATGGAATGAGCGTTTGATTGAATTGGGAAAGTGGGTTAGTTGATATGAAAGAAAGAAGGTAAAACCTTATTGGACTTTGGGCTTGGTGTTGGATTTTTCAATTGGACTTATGGTATGGACTATAAATCTAAAATTAACATTTAGATGAAAGGGTCTTTAGGCGGGCTAAACGGATCGGGCCTTCCCAGTTCACGTGCTAACACGGGCTCGGGCCGATCCGTGTCGGGCCAGCGGTTTTAGGCGTTCACGAGCCGATCCGGGCCGGGCCTCTAAAACAAAGGCCCCTAAGGCCCACATAACTTAAATGTACATGGGTCGGTCCGGGCGAAATAGTACACGGGCCAGTCTGGGCCGGTTTTAAGCGTGTCGGGCCGTGCTAGGCTGTTCTGCGACCGGCCCAGATACCACCTCTACTTCCAACCCAACCCAACAAGTAAATATTATTTCTCTTTCTTCCGCCTATTCAACTTATATCTACAATCCAACCTTTTTCCTTTTATTTTCCAATACAATTCAATCTAACTTAACTCATAATATCTCTTTAAATTATCTTTTATTTAATTTACCATATATTATCAATATTCAATTTATATTATTTTTCTAATCTTGTAATAAATCAATAAAAATATATTTAAGTATTAAATTTATAATAATCGCAAAACAATCACTTAATAAAAATTATCAAACTGTTTCAGGAGAAAGTAAAAGACTGTAAATACGAGTCAATCAATTGTATTCATAACACTGATAGAGGGGCCTTTATATAGGCATTACAATGAGAGTCCTTCCATACATAGGATTCCTAGATAAGGTAAGACATCTAATAGGATCCTACTACCTCTAGAAGGATCTAGAACCTTCCATCTATGTATCTACAATCAGTATTAGGTAAGACACATCACGGGAATAATAATTCCCGGAACACTCCCCCTGTGTCGAGCACTAATACAACAATGGTGCAGAAGATGTTGCCTTCGTAAAAACCTATTCCAAGCCAAAACAAAACCCCATGGGAAAAATAAAGGCTTGATGAGGAAAAGATTGCAACGCACCAATATAACATGTCATGTATACTCCCCCTGATGTATACATAACGACTCCCCCTGATGAGTACCTCAAATCATAGGAGTCAGATGCCAAGTTGCCCTCACAACTATACCAAGGAAAAACCCAGTGGGAAAAATACCTCTTGGTCTAAGTTGAACAGAAGTACAACGCATCATTGTATGGATGTTCTCATAGGTCGCCTCGTTAAAAACCTTACCAAGTGAAAACCCAATGGGAAAAAACAAACCTTGGTCTAAGGACAAAAAGAGCGCGACACATCCAAAGTGCAGAGTCGCTAAAGACTTATCAAGTTTTCTAAAGTCTTGACCTCCATGCACTAAATCAGTCATAACTTCTTCGATTCAATAGGTATCAACGAAACTGTAAGAACTTATGAAAACTAGACACCCATCACTTTTCATTCACATACAGTACGTAACCTAGATCGACCTGAGCAGATCACAAAGCTCTATCGAAATTGACTCAGCAAATTACCGGACATATCATGTCCTACTTTGCAACAATAGTCATATGTCACTCAACATGATGGATGTGATCAAATGGTTGGTTTCCTTGGAAAGTAGACACAAACCTTTCCAATGGTACTAATTTCACCATTTTCCAGCAAGTGAGCTGCCCTGTAGGTCATATGGGAGATAGACCAACACATTCTGGGCAGATTCGGGTATCGGTTTTCAAGTGTCCTTTTTATCAAGATAGAGCGAGCTTCAAGCTTCTTGTCAATCACAGACATTGCGTGAGCGCATCCTAGGCCATCATCACAGTGGCTTAAGACTGCATCATCACCGGATTATTACGAATGAGTACATCGAGTCAAACATGAGTACATAATACCGTACTTTTCTCTTAAGACTGCATCATCACTTAAGTGAGCCAAGTCTTATGATGACTTCGACTAGTCATTGGGAATCATATAGGCATTACTTTATCGTCTCTTAGGGAAACCGTCCCTTAGATTGCCTTAAACCGATTGATGAATACGCATCATCAAGTGTCCCCAAGATCCTTTCATTCTTAACTTTGGATTTAGCGGAATCTCTTAGTCTCACAAGAGTACATCACTATAAACCCTTAGTTTTACACGCAAAAGCTTCATATCTCTTACAAATCAAGTATATAATTAGTATGCGTTCCTGACAATCATTTGTCAACACGCTCCGTGGTCAGGAGCCACTTGATTTGAGTCTGATCCACCACGAGATCCTTTCATCACTTAACTTAGTTCCCCACTAAGATAAGATTTAACCACAAGCTGCAAAACAGTTTTTGGGAAACTATCTAACTGAAAAGATAGTGGATGCTATAACATCCATTACGATGGCACAACTAAGTTTCGTGTCATCGTAGTCGATTCCAGTGCGTTTCATGAGAAACCTCGCGCCATGAGGTGAGTTAACTCCTTCTCTCACTCGCCTTAACAAAGTATACAGATAGAGCTTATCTTTGGAGTGTCGGTACCACTTCAACAAAGGGCTATCACTTTATTTATACTGAAATCGCATATGTTTCCATTTTAGGCCAAGGCTACAACGTTGTAGATTTTCAACGAAGTATGGTTCGATTAAACTCACATTCCACGTCCTCATGAACCGGCTTTATTCATAGAGTACTCTTTATGATTGGCATTCATTGAGGCGTCCCCCAATGATGACTATAATCCAGAATCACATGAGACGGATGAGTTCATTTGATCATATGATAAAGTTTCATGTACCAAACTCGCATACATTCTTAGCGAGAGTATTTATCGAACCAAGTGGCATCCCAATACTCTATGAGATCCATGGCCTAGTAACACCATCTACCACAATTTGTGGTGTTACCATATCACCATTTATAGATGACGAACGTCCATGACCGGACACAATCCTTGCAGACATGTTTGCAGCATGTATTTAATCTCGTCACTTTAGGGAACTTGGTAAGACATAGTAGGGACAAACTATGACAATTCCAAGTCGTTCTACTCGAACATGATCGTTCGCATCTCCCCCTAACGACGGGAAGACTGGCTCATCAAAGTGACTTACGAGATCGTCTGCCAAGGTATATTTTAAGCGGACTATGAGTGAAAGCGCATGTCATATTCATCATTTATAACCCATCATAATGCGTTGTGGTGACGCACTTTGGCACATGAACATGTGGACGATAAAGGTTTTCATTGTTAACACAATCTAGTTAACAAAATGCATATGGTTACACTTGTAACTAAGCATTTGAATGATGATAGGTATAAGTGAATATGACATGTTGACCTATGCTACATAACCGTTGCTACTGGTCTTGAGAATCCAACAAAATCGCCACCATGCACCATCGGGATCGAACATGAAGAAACGATTGAACCGATGATAGGCCATTGGTTTTATCGAACCTCTAGTGCTCTCTTGAAGAGTTCACTCCCTTCACGAGCCCCAAACACCTCAAAATTTCATGAGCATGTATAAACGGGTGTTGGAATTCCAAAACCATCAACCTTGTGGTTAGAAACCGATCGAAATGACATCGAACTGATTGTTGGGACGACTGGTGGTATGTGAAAACTTCATTTAAGTGGTTCACCTCCTTCCAAGTCTCCAAATGGCACCAAAATTTATGAGAAGGTAGCCTTGGATGTTAGGAAGTACTTTTTAAAATTTCACTTTAAGACTTGGTCTAAAAAGTGGGTGAACCGACCTTTACAATGACTGGTCCGCAAGTTGGACAACCATAACTCAGGTTTCATCAACTTATCAATCATTGTCAAAAGGAACAACATAACATATAAATGTTATCACTTGAGTACGACCATTTGTGAACACCATCATAGCATCATAAGCCACCCAGGCTAATACTTATGATCATGTATGTATAAGGACTCGGTGAAAAGGGAGGACTAAGCACCATGCTTATGCGAGTCGCTACATTATTCTCTTTAGCATAGGAGGGTGTCATCTCCTAATCGTGCCAAAGAATAAGCTTTAATCAATGAACATGGCTATGAAGGATCATTGGGGGGGTCTTTGGCGTCACACATGTTTGTGAAAACAAGACGCGAATGACATAAATATCATCATCGGTTATGAGCCCTGCTTATGACTCCACCAACATACTTTGGTGTCTTTGATCCAACTAGTTTCTTTGTTCAAAGAAAATGATGTCCATGACAATACCGTGGTATATGGATCATCAAACTGTCCAAACTCCGGACTATTAAAGCCTAAATGTGTCAATGTCCCATACATCTTCTGGTTACAAAAACCGATGCAAGCCGGACCATATTGACTCATGAATATTTTTCCTTTCACATATTCAATACAAGTGATGCATAAGATTTTATTTCTCACAAATCATAATGAGATGCTATGAGTGATACACTTTGGCATATGTATCATCGAGTCATAACATGGTTCAATTGTTACGGAACTTATGTGACTAGAAAACACCATTCGGCATTCAACAACTTGAGCATTATACCACTCATTGATTGTGATGACCTATTCATCATAGTCACAATGGATTTATAAACCGAAATCCAAAAATATCGTGTTCCTTGAAAATAGCTTAATACGCACTCAATTTCGCTTGCAAAATTTTACAAATATGAGCATAGCGAACACTCTAACAACATAGAGATTTTATACCAGATACGATCAAAATGATCTATCATATTGAGTGCATAACATGGCAAGGTTATATGCCTAAGGGGCAAAATTACGACACAAGCATGGTGTAACACTACTATGCACACGCTCGACCTTCTTATAAGAGTGCGTATTTTGGGCTTCCCCAAGGAAACTATTTTTCAACATTTAAAAGATGATAGTTTAGCGTACAACGCATACCAAAAACTGCATCATCTATGGAAAATTCGGCCAAAAAGAGGTTGAAAAATATGTGTCATAAGACCACTTGCAAATTTAAGATGGGAACCAAGTTGGTTGGGACAAAAGTTAGCACAATCGCTGGAATAAAATTCCGCGCAGCTTGACCTTTCTTCACTAAAACAGCGATAACTCCCTTGTTAGGAAGTCTATGGACAAAAGGTCAGATGTTATGGAAACTAGACTTCCTTATCTTTCTATCCATATATTGTGAACCACATGGATCATTAAACTCAGATCACAGTGCATATTTTAATTGACTGCTTTAGTATTTCCCAAGTTTAGTGAGAAAACAAGGTTGAGACCATATCCAATGGCATAAGTGTTGATGCAAAAACATGGCAATAACAGCCATAGGTGTATCTAAACGTAGCAGGGTGTTCGATTTCTTATCTCGACTAATGATCCTTTCGGTAACTCCAACTTGGTAGACTTGCAGAGAAAGTAGGAATGTCGGTACAGCTAAGGCTGTTTAAAAACCACTAATTCCGTTTGAACTTTCAAAGCATAAACAAATACCAAGGAGGATGCGCCTAGTCATGATCAAAGTGTAGACAAAATCTACCAAAGTGCATCAAATCAACCAAGTATTTTAATTCTCAATTTGCAAGTATACGTCATAATAGCCATGTTATATGGATGCAACACGGTGCATCAATATTAAGCATTTTGAACCATGAGACATAATGAATATACCATAACCAACTCGTCTTGACCATCCAATAAGATCGACTAAACAGAATCAAATGTATAAGGAACATGCCTTTACAAATACTTGGAAAAGTATTCGGACCTATAGTCATACGAACTATAATCGAGGTCAACGAATTCATGTATTTACCGCAATATGTCATTGCTTTACATATTGAAATTCATGAGAATTACTCTTACACTCTTTCATATATTATATTGCAAGGAGACAGTACATGACTACACCCACATGCAATATTTTATTTTAATAAGATGAAAGATAGAGTTTTCCAAGTTTGGGATTAGGTCAAGACCAACGTGGTGGTCGCTCAATTCAACGTGACAATTCCGTCACAAATCGATTTTAACCACGACTTATCCGTCACAATCGATGTTTGTCCCATTTGTACGTCACAAATTCGTGACTAATCATGAACGAGTCATAACTTTACCGTTACCGACAATGTTCATTTTTTTTCAATTGTCGGTTTAAAATCGATAAAACGGTGACCTCAAATCGCACCCAAAACGTGGTGTATGCAACAACCACAAATATCGACTTTCAACAATTATCCGTGACTCCCCCAGGACCGTCACACAGTTCACTTCGACATACGAGAGTGATATCATCTCTCATAGTCTCATCCACCGCAAAGTAGCGTGGGAGATAAAGAACCCAAATACCCAATTCCCCAAAAAAAAATCCCAAAATAGAGGAATTAAAAAACGGGAACTTAAATAAAATCTTACGGGTACTTGGTTCCATATTTGCTTTTGGTCCTTGAACGGGAGATTCTCTCCATATGAGCAACATATTTCTGTGGGTACTCCATTCTATATTTACTTTGATCCTTGAACGGGATAATAAATATGGCTTCTCTCCATATCTTGCACATCATCATGAGCAACATATTTTCCTATATTCATGTAAAGCATAAACATAGATTCATAAACATACAAGTTAATGATAAATGAATCATGATTAGGAAAATAGAGAGTTGAGAAACGCCCGGAGAGGGCTACTGGGCTCGATAATCGACCGAAAAAAGACTCGAGCGCGGCGATGCAGCAGCTCGGTATTGGATGAGGCCGGATCTCTAAATTTCCTTATAAAAATCTGCTTCTGTTCGGCGGCATATTCAGTAATCAATATTACTCATAATCCGATCTCCACCGTTGAATATACAGATATTTGTGTTTGGAAGATGCTGCTAAAATTTCACACCGATCCGACGGTTAACGAATTGGAAAACATGATTTTAGTACGACTGCGCTGTGCAGAAAATTTACACGCGGAAATTCTCCTCTTTTTTTGTAATACCCGGTTGTAATTCAGTAATTATCATTCAGTATTTATCATTCAGTAATTGATACTCAGTAATTTCATTCATTATTAATCATTTGTCACTCAGATTCAGTCATGGTATTCATCATTCAGAGTAATTGTATCGTGTATCAATCGTCATTCATCACTAATCTGATTGGAGTTTCGTGCCGTGTTTATCGTCGTTGTCGTTTTCGTCGTGGGTTGTGCGTGAGGAGTAGCGCACGCTACGTACTCTTTTTAGCGTACGCTAATTGAGTACAGGTAGCGCACGCTACCACTCAGCATTCGCGCACGCTAATGTTACCACAGTTGCGATCCGGAAGGTACTGGACTGCAGGTGAGTTATAAGTAGCGCACGCAAAGAGTCGAAATTAGCGCGCGCTAGCGGGTTGTAGTAGCGCACGCTAATATGTGGTGTAGCGCGCGCTAAGGACATATCAGGTTGAGTCCAGTGGCTACTGGACTGCACTGGATTAATTCTTAGCGCACGCTATGTGTTGTTTTTAGCGTATGCAATCGATGTTATAGCGCACGCTAATCGTTGGTTGTAGCGCACGCTATCGAGGTCAGATCAGAGGGCAGTCAGTTTTCTGGACTCCAGTACTGGGCATCAAATATTTCGTTAGCGCACGCTAATAATGGGTTTTAGCGCACGCTAGTAGTATGGCTGTAGCGCACGCTACAAAAAAGGTACGTAGCGCGCGCTACCGTGTTCGGACAGTGGGTACTGGACTACCCAAATTACTCGTTAGCGCACGCTACGCACAAGGGCTAGCGCACGCTAACTCGGATCAAGCTATAAATCGACGCTTTAGTCAGAGTTCGTCATTTATCATTCCAATCTCATTCTCTCGTCGGTTCTTGGCGATTTGGGCGATTTTGAGAGTATTCTTCAAGGTGTAATCATCAACCATCATCTTCAAGGCTTTGAGTTGGATTATCATCACTTCATCATCTCCAAATCATCGAATCAAAGGTATTAATCTCTTGGATCTAGAATTTCGGATTTTTGGGTTTTTCCTTCCGATTTTTTCGTGTAAGCTTGGATTATCATTGGAATATGTTAGATATGGATTATCTACCTTGGATAAATATATTCCTATGGATTTAATGGTTATTTTCGGAATTACTTCAAGAACCCTTGGGGTTGACTTCGGTTAATTGGGGATTTTCCGATTGATGTTGTTGTAATCATGAATTATGGATTCCTAATGGATTATTGATATCATTGAAGTGTTTTGTTAGTTCGAAATACTCAATTTGGTGTTGGTTTCGACATATTCGGATGGATATTTCCGGTTGTGTGGTTGGTTATGTATTCGTTGGAATGCCCTATGAGTTTGATTATCGTTGTTTGACCTTTGGGTTAATCGTGTTTTGTTGCTTTATACGTGTATTGCACGATCGTTGGTAATTATGGTTAGTCAAGGTTGTTCGAGCGACCGGTATCTTGGTTAGGCCGTTGTTCGTGGACGGACATTATTCATCTGTTTTGTGTAAGTTATATCTTACTCGGTTAAAAGGATACTCATTCCTTTTGTTGTTTATTGCTAATAATCATAATTAATTCATCATAATATTAATCATTTTGAGACTTGTAATTGTCTAATAATCATTTCATTCACGAGCAGCGGTTCCAAATCATTTCATTGGGTTATCAATCACGTCACTATTACTTTCATATCGGTGAGTCATCTTGGCCTTGTCTAATTATTATTCATTGATATTCATCATGGTCATTCTCGTTCATGTGACCTTCCGGTTCATATTACGTGGCCGGGTGTGGCTGTGTGGAATTTTTAGTCGGGCACACGATGGTCATGTATTGGGTTCACCGATACATCGACCGCACACGGTAACGCTTACCTCCGTGAGACTAATTAGGTACAAGGACGGATGTGTCGGTCATTCGTCTTGTACACTTGCAGGACATTACGGCGTACTATGATACTCCTCTTGCGTAATTCATAATTAAGAATATTTCATAACTTCGGTTAATTCATGATTGTGTAATTTCAACTCTTGAGGATTGTTGTTCAGTATGGCGACCGTTGGGGATTTTGTTTTCGTGTCACGGCAAGGCAAAGGCACGGGAAGAGCATGTTGTGGCGACGAGTCCCGATGATACTAGTAGGGGCCCTACCATTTCGTTGTTTCAGTCATTTTCAGTCATTTCAGTCATTTGTATTTTCCGCTGCAAATTCCGTTTGAGATGCTTATTTGTTCAGGGTGGCGTATTTTATCTCCATATAAAATATACTAGTATTCGGTTTGTCCTGGTGTAATGTACTTAAACTCCTCATCGGAGTATTTGGTAATATAATGTGGTTCGGTACTACAATTATATTATTTAATTCATCATTTTCATTCGCCTGGTGGGTCCCGATGGGGATTCACAGACCGTAATATCCGCCTAGTTTGGGGTGTTACGAGTTGGTATCGGAGAGTGGTTTTGAATACTACCCTCCAAGTCATGTCTCGTTTGAAATCATCGTCATCGGACTAGTATCATTGGACTTTCGCGTCACGTGTGACTGTGCAAATGCCGAGCCAATCGGACCAAGAACAGTAAGATTTCTAATGCCATGATATAATTTCGGCATTAATCATTCATTCATAATTCATCAGTTAACAATCCTCAATCATCATTGTCATTTTGACCAGGACGGTCAGGTTAACTCATTAATCACTCAATTCATTTCATTATTCAGTTGTTGATCAGGAAGATCAAATCATTAATCTTGTAAACTCATTCAAGACAATCATTTCAGTAACTTCATCAGATAATCATGTTCCCTCAGTTGATCATTCATGTAATCGCTGTATTTGAGCGCGTATGCTCATTTTCATCATTTCATAATATAATCATAATGTGATACTCATGCGAGATATATAATCATCATATGACTTTCCACTTCAGTATGGAAAGGGCTGGCAGAGGACGTGGAGGACGAGGCCGTGGAGCGGGCCGAATCCCGAGAGCTCGTGTGAATACACGTGCAAACGCGAGGAATAATGCTAATTCATCGGCGGCAGCCGCCACTCATTCACCTGGACGCGATCATTCACTATCGGGGAGTCGTGCAGGACACGGCTCAGTCAGAGGGTGTCCGGGTTGACCCACTCGCTTTTATGCAGGGCATGATGGCCCAAATGACCCAGATGGCTCAGTTGATGGAGACGATGCATAACTCCGTCAATCAAAATCAGCAGGCTCCTCCGCCGCCACCTCAGAGGCAAGAGAGGAATGTGAGTGTAATACCCGGTTGTAATTCAGTCATTATCATTCAGTAATTTCATTCGGTGATTGTCACTCAGTGGATTTTCACTCATTTATAATCATTCATCAATCATGTTCATTCACCCGTGTTCACCGTTCGGAAAAACTTCGAGTTGTGTATCGTTATTGTTCATTGTTTCAACTTTCCTCATATGAGTTCGACTTTGTTAGATCATCATTAATTTTTGGTAACTCCAAAAATTCTAAATTATTGCAATATTATAGAGCATCGAGTTAGCTTTCCAATGGTTCAAACGGTGAGTCAATCGGAGTCCGGACGAGAGAGTTATGGTCGTTTTAGCTCACCCGCTCATTTTTTCAGTTTTGGCCGATCACTGCCGACCGAACTCGGCCGTGTCGTCCGACACGGCCCGTGCCGCACTCGTCCGAAAATGCCGAAGTTTCTGTCACAGGACCCGACCGTGTCGTCTGGCACGGCCGAGTCGAACTCTTCCGGATAAGCGAGCCGATCGCTGACACGCCCGACCGTGTTCCAGGACACGGTCGAGTCATGCCGAGTCGTTGTCGGACGGGTCACTATCGGAAGGCCCCTCCCCGCCGCGACCGTGTCAAGCAGGACACGGTCGAGTCCCTGCCGGCCACTGCGCGCCGCGACCGTGTCGAGCGGACACGGTCGAGTCTGTCACCCGAGTCAACCCTTATAAATTCATTTTTTGAGCATTTCAGCTCATTTCTTCCATCTCTTCCACCTTCATACGAGAGAGATAAACTTGAGGGAGAAATTTCTTCATCAATTATCATTTGAGTGTGTATTTTTCATCACCTTCAATCATTTGGGAAGCTTGGATACTCGATTAAACTCGTGTTCTTCGGATCGAAGTGGTTGGATCTTCAAGAGGTAAATTCTTCAACATCTTGGACTTCGATTTTGTGTTGAGATACGATGTTTTGGACGCGATTATCATGTTATATGAAGGGATATGTATATGATTATGAGTTTGTATAAGGATTCATTGGATTATTGAGGGATTATTCAAGAACACTTTGAATATCGAGTTGAAATTGGGGGGTTTCGATTAATTGTCGTTGTAATCACGTTTTCGGATATTCGTCTTGGATTATTAATCATATTGAAGATGTTTGGTTGGTTTGAAACACTTCTTGGGGGATTTGATATTGGTATATTGAGGTTTGATTGTAAACAATCGGAGTTTGGCCACAACGTGTTTGATTTAATGCCTCAATGGATTTAGTTTAATCGTATCGACGTTTTGAGTTCGTTATATTCGTGTTTGATTCGTATATTGAACGGGTTGTTGGATATTGTATAATTCAAGGTTGTTCGAGCGACCGATATCTCAATTAGGACGTTGTTCGTGGAAGGATAATTATCACCGGTGTTGTGTAAGTTAATTCTTACTCGGTTAAAAGGATATTCATACCTTTTGTTGTTGATCATTCATAATCATAACTCATTCATCATTGTATTAATCATATTGAGACTTGTAATTGTTGAACAATCACTTCATTAATGGGAACGGCAGTTCCAATCATTCCATTGAATCTATCAATCACTTCATTATTACTTTCATCTCGGTAAGTCATTCTTGACGTTGTCAGATTATTATTATTCCTTGATATTCATTATGGTCATTCTCGTTCATATGACCTTCTGGGTTCATATTGCGTGGCCGGGTGAGGATGTGTGGAATTTTTAGTCGGGCACGTTATGGCCATGTATTGGGAGTGATACATTGGACTGTGCACACGGTAACAGATTACCTCCGTGAGACTAATTAGGTACAAGGACGGGTGTGTCCGGTCATTCGTCTTGTACACTTGCACAGAACACTACGGGCGTACTATGATACCCCTCTTCAGCGTAATTCATAACTAAGGATATTTCATAACTTCAGTTAAATCATGATTGTGTAATTTTCAACCCTTGAGGATTGTTGTTCTGTTTAACTGACCCCGGCTGGGGATTTTGTTTTTCAGGTCATGGCAAGGCAAACACACGGGAATAGCATGTTGATGTCGAGGAGTCCTAGTGATACTAGTAGGGGCCCACGATCTTTCAGTTATTCATGTTATTGTCCTTTATTTTCCGCTGCAGACTTTCATTTGGATACTTCGTTTCATTCAGTGTCGTGTATTTTATCTTCATATAAAATATACTAGTATTCGGTATTGTCCTGGTGTGTTGTACTTAAACTCCTCATCGGAGTATTTGGTAATATAATGTGGTTCGGTACTAAAATTATATTATTTAATTCATCCTTTTCATTCGCCTGGTGGGTCCCAGTCGGGGATTCACGGCACTGTAATATCCGCCTAGTTTGGGGTGTTACAGTGAGTAATATCATCGGCGATATCCCTCGCCAGAGGCCACCTACTTTTGAGGGCTCGTCTGAGCCGGCAGATATCATTCATTGGCTCGAGCATTTCGAGAAGTTGTTTGCTATGGTGGAGTGTCCCGAGGGACACAAAGTTTTGGTTGCGGCTTACTACCTGGGTAAGAGCGCACATTCTTGGTGGTTATCGTTGAAACCCACCGAAGGATCATGTACTTGGGATCAGTTCAAGACTCTCATGATGGAGAGGTATTATCCGGCCCCACTCAGAGAGGCCAAGCTGTCAGAATTGCTCACCCCCGACCCCTCATCAGACGAGGATGTTCTCGCCATTGCCGAGAAATTTCAGGAACTTCTTCCTTTCGCTTCATCCATCATTCATTCAGAGGCGGATAAGATCAAATATTTCACAAGAGGTGAAACCCCGTATGAGACTTGATTTACTTAATCATAATTGCACCACGTTGGCCGAATTCATTGAGAAAGCTCTCACCTACGAGCTTCGCTAAGGAAATTGTTAAGCGGCAACCTTCGTCTGCTAGCAAGAAATCGAAGAATCGTAATCGATCGAAGGCGGTCGACGACTTTCAAGAAACCCCGTGCGAGCTCGCTTTACGAGCGACCTCTGTGTCGTCTAAACCCGCGGAATCTCGGTCTCGGCGGCGGTTCGGCCATCACTGTTTTAACGTGGGGAGCTTGGGCACCTCGGTACCAAGTGTCCTCGGCAGACTATCACGTGTCATAATTGTGGAATTGCCGGGCATAAGGCCCGTTTTGCCGTAGGGACTCCAAACCTACTCGAGACGTCATCTCGGGCACCTAAGCGGCCACTGCTCGTAATCAAAGCCACTTAATCGGCGTCGTTTAAAACGCAGCGGGAGCGACTAAAGGAGGAGCTTTTAGCCAGCAGACGGGAGCGTCCGGTGCCGGGACTAGCAAGCCCCGGATTTATGAGATGAAGAAGACCGATGATCCAGAGGCCCGAATGATCTCAGGTACACTCGATATTCTATCTCAACCTGTGTGTACCCTTTTCGATACTGGTGCATCGCATTCATTCATTTCCGAGTCATGTTTGAGTAGACTACGTCTGGGTAGTGCTATTAGTTGTGAGCCTTATGTCATTGGCCTACCTGATGGTAGACGAATTATCGGTAATCGTGAGATTCAGAATTGTCCGATTCAGTTTCATGGTCGTGTATGGCCAGCGGACCTAATCGTGGTAGAATTGCCGAGGGACGACATCATCTTGGGTATTGATTGGATGGATCGTCATGATGCCATCATTAGTGTCCGTAAGCTGTTGGTCCCCTTTTCAATAATTATACTCGATACAGCCTGGGAAATGTTTAAGCAACAGGCTGTATGGTTTTCGAATCTGAGTGCGTAGCGGAAGTCTCTAATACAGTAAGTTGCCGTCGATACAGCAACTCGGTCTGATCTCCTGTTGGCTTGGTGCTTACAGGGTTTTGCAGTGTATACTTGAATAAATCACAGTTATGAAAACAGTAACGACGAAAGGTAAATAACACAGTATTTAAGTGGTTCGAGGTAAACCCCTCTATGTCCACTGGTCCTCCACACAGGAGTAAAATGTTTATTATAAATACTGCGTACACAACTATGTATTTATAATCAAACCTATCCTTGTATCGTTCACACAGATTGATACAAAGAATGTCGCTTTCAACCGTTCACACAGATTGGTTAAAGCTTCCTTCTTGACTTGCTTCTTCACACACAGTTCCAAAGCTTCGTCCTCTTATTCGTCCCACACAGGTCAGAATAACTTGTTGAGTTCACACAGAGCTCGGTTTTTACACAAAGGTAAAAAGGTAGGTAAC
Source organism: Orobanche coerulescens (assembly GCA_033398695.1). Classification (NCBI taxonomy): domain Eukaryota; kingdom Viridiplantae; phylum Streptophyta; class Magnoliopsida; order Lamiales; family Orobanchaceae; genus Orobanche; species Orobanche coerulescens. The sequence continues at coordinate 129,539,275 of CM065812.1, read as the reverse complement.
CGGGTAAGAACAGCAGCTTTGAATATGAAGTTCTTGAGCTGATGATGGTTGTCCTTTATGTTGAGCACTGTATATCTCTCTTGATCTGATTTGCAGAAAGTTTCTGGAGATATGTTTTGCTCTGATGTATATAATAATAGCTTCTTCACTTGGTGATTGAAATCGTATATTGATTGCTTCTCCTGATTGCTTCTTCTACTCGTTGATCTTCAAATTCTGGGGATATATATAGCATTCTTTGGATATATCCGTTGATATAGATCCGTTGGGCAAGATTTGATAGTTGACTTGAATAGACCAGGATCCGGATATTGCGGGATTTGAAGATCTCTCGATGACTTCGAGATTTAAATACTTTATCCTTGAGTATTTAAATACTTCTTTATCGAACGGTACTTGACTTTAGTAAATATCAAAGATTCCTTCTCAAACGGTCTTCAGTCCTGTTTCGATGAGACTGCTGTATCCACTTGTGCTGTAGGCATAAATGGACAAGTCTGACGCTGTATGGAAGGGTGCTGTATTGATGTCGAGACAGCTTCCATATTTGGCGTTTAGACTTTGTTGCTGTATCTTGGTAGCGCGAGAACTTGCCGTATCTTTGGCGCTATCCGAAGGTCTTCGATCTGATTGCAACTTCAACCGGCTTTCGATGTGGCTTGTCAGATCAAGCTTTGTTGTTTGGCAATTATCAAAACAACATTATTTATCCCAACAATTTCCCCCTTTTTGATAATTTCCAAACCTTCTTTCCAAAATTCCTTGATCATGCCAAAACTTTGATGCCAAAACCTCTTTAGGCTGAAACAATTTCCCTTCTTTTTCGATAACCATTTGTTGGTACTATGAGAAGACTTCGATACAGGAGATATTTATCCCCACGATAATGTCTTGAGACTTCTTGATCTTCCGTCAAATGATCCGGTCTTCGCACTTATTCTAAAAGAAATGTGAACTGCCTTGTGCAAGTTCTAAAATGATAGCATCTAATAGGGAAGTGTATTACATCTTAAACTTATGATTGGCGCGCAGCACAATCTTACATTGTGATCTAGTTGAATACAATCGATCCTATGAACCGCTCGATGCACGAGTTCTTTACTGATAATAAGATAAAATTTATTTTAAGCAACAAACTGTATCCTCGGATAATATAGCGTTTCTTCTCAAAAGGTATATACAGGATTCAATTAAAGTTTGGATTAACGCTGTATTCATGGGTCGTACTGTATTCCCCCTTATTTATTGCACACGTCAGCTGTAGGATTCATAGTTCTTTGTTCACTACAGTGCTGTATTGACGGGTCTGAGTGTACAGATAATTAACGTTGGATACTGTATTCTTGGTTCTTACAGCATTCCCCCTCACTTAATGAGTAAAAGCATAGAAAACTTACAGGGATTTCTGGCTGTGGTGTTTCCCGATAGTGCCTTTCGGTACCCAAATTTGCCGGGCAACAATTTGTTTGTTGTAGGCTACTTTTGGTCCATTATATCGATATCTACGTGGGGCAGGCACGTAGTCGTTGTAATCATGATAATTATAATGCATGAAAAATCGAGAATTATAGTTGTTATTCCAGTACGATTGTCGTCTCGGAGGTGGAGCCATTTTCTTTGGCCTAACAGCTTGCCTTCTGGGTCTCCAGTTGGATTCCCAACGCTGTTGTTGATACTGAACGGGCACTTGCTGTCTCGAGGGATAACGGGGCTCTTGTATCCAATGTCTAGGCATGCTGTGCCGAGAGTACTGTTGTACGGGTTTTTGGTGGTTGGATACAGCCTTCCTCCTGAATGACTGCTGGCGCTTATGATATGCTAGTGGAGCATGCTGTTGAGTACGCCTTCTGAGTGGCTGTTGGTTCCACTGTCTCGAATAGTAGAGTTGCGGGGGTGGAATGGCAGCTTTTCCTGTTCGCGGTGCAACGGGTTCCTTCACAGGGCTCGGAACTTCTTTCGATACAGGGATGGATTCCTCACTCCTGACGAATACCGTACTATATTTTTCTTTGTTGGAGAACGAGTTGTGCCCTAAGCCACGTTTATCATGAGCATGTTGCCCAGTGCTTAGGATCTCTTCCATTCTTTTAGAGGATTTCTCGAAAGACTTCAAGATTGTCTCTAATTCTCCTTCACGTTTCTCGAGTGATTTTACTTTGGCTTCGAGTAGGGCCAAATCATTTGCCTTGCTTTCAAGATGAGACTTAGTCTCATTTAGATTGTGAGCAAGTTGATGATTGCTCTCCATGAGTTTTTCTAAATTGACTTTGCTGTTTTCGCAATCAACTGACATATTTTCGTAATTTTCCTTCAGCAAGTCGTTTTCTTCCTTCAGCTCTAAGTTGGAAATTTCAAGCTGGGCGTTTTCTCTTTTTAATATCTCATGGGCCTTTTGAATGTTATTAAATTCATTCAACATATTTTCAAAAGTATGAGATGCATTTATAGGTATAGTTGAGGTGGAGCTTACCTCATCATCATCGCCGTCTTCATTTTCTTCTTTAACTTCGGTCATAGAGCACACATAGGCTCTATCTTCTAGCTCATCATCTGACGAGTCACTGTCAGTGACCACCTGAAGACATTCTTCGGTCTTTGTTGATGCGGGCGGAGCTTTTGATTCTCCAATGAAGGCTTTGAGTTTGTTCTTCATCCTGTTTCTCCAGTCATTAAACTCGTTAATGTGAAACATGGATATCTTATTTGAGATAAAGGTATCCATATTAGAGGATGGTAATTACAAAGACTATTTACGAAAATAAGTATTTTTAAGGATCTGATTCAGTGAAAAATTGCGACTGATTCTTTTTAGAATCAACCGCTCTGATACCAATTGTTGGTCCCCTTTTCAATAATTATACTCGATACAGCCTAGGAAATGTTTAAGCAACAGGCTGTATGGTTTTCGAATCTGAGTGCGTAGCGGAAGTCTCTAATACAGTAAGTTGCCGTCGATACAGCAACTCGGTCTGATCTCCTGTTGGCTTGGTGCTTACAGGGTTTTGCAGTGTATACTTGAATAAATCACAGTTATGAAAACAGTAACGACGAAAGGTAAATAACACAGTATTTAAGTGGTTCGAGGTAAACCCCTCTACGTCCACTGGTCCTCCACACAGGAGTAAAATGTTTATTATAAATACTGCGTACACAACTATGTATTTATAATCAAACCTATCCTTGTATCGTTCACACAGATTGATACAAAGAATGTCGCTTTCAACCGTTCACACAGATTGGTTAAAGCTTCCTTCTTGACTTGCTTCTTCACACACAGTTCCAAAGCTTCGTCCTCTTATTCGTCCCACACAGGTCAGAATAACTTGTTGAGTTCACACAGAGCTCGGTTTTTACACAAAGGTAAAAAGGTAGGTAACCGGGTAAGAACAATGACTTTGAATATGAAGTTCTTGGTGATGATGGTGTCCTTTATGTTGAGCCTTTGTATATCTCTCTTGATCTGATTTGCGAAAGTTTCTGGAGATATGTTTTGCTCTGATGTATATAATAATAGCTTCTTCACTTGGTGATTGAAATCGTATATTGATTGCTTCTCCTGATTGCTTCTTCTACTCGTTGATCTTCAAATTCTGGGGATATATATAGCATTCTTTGGATATATCCGTTGATATAGATCCGTTGGGCAAGATTTGATAGTTGACTTGAATAGACCAGGATCCGGATATTGCGGGATTTGAAGATCTCTGACAGCTTCAGTATTTAAATACTTTATCCTTGAGTATTTAAATACTTCTTTATCGAACGGTACTTGACTTTAGTAAATATCAAAGATTCCTTCTCAAACGGTCTTCAGTCCTGTTTCGATGAGACTGCTGTATCCACTTGTGCTGTAGGCATAAATGGACAAGTCGATTTGTATGGAAGGGTCTTTGTATTGATGTCGAGACAGACTTCCATATTTGGCGTTTAGACTTTGTTCTTTGTATCTTGGTAGCGCGATAACTTGTATCTTTGGCGCTATCCGAAGGTCTTCGATACAGGATTGCAACTTCAACCGGCTTTCGATACAGGGCTTGCTGTATCAAGCTTTGTTGTTTGGCAATTATCAAAACAACATTATTTATCCCAACATAAGCGTATGGTCACTATCATTTCAGATGATGGGGTTGAATGTGTGTTTCAGGGAGGTAATCCCGGCTGTTCTGGTAAGGTCATTAATTCGATGAAAGCAGTGAGATTACTCAATCAGGGGTGTGTTGGTTATTGGTGCTTTATGACCAAAACCGAGAAATCATCAGTAATATTGGCGGATATTCCGGTAGTGAGGGAATATGCCGATGTTTTTCCAGACGAATTACCTGGTTTGCCTCCACAGAGAGATGTGGAATTCACGATTGAGTTGGAGCCTGGTACGTCCCCAATATCGAAGGCACCGTACCGGATGGCCTCGACCGAAATGCAGGAATTAAAGAACCAACTTGAGGAGTTGTTCGAGAAGGGTTATATTCGACCGAGTGCGTCCCCGTGGGGAGCACCAGTGTTATTTGTCAAGAAGAAGGATGGTTCATTCCGCTTATGTATTGATTATCGGGAGTTGAACAGGGTGACGATCAAGAATAAGTATCCCTTACCCCGTATTGATGATCTCTTAGATCAACTTCAGGAGCTTGATATTTTCCAAGATCGACTTAAGGTCTGGATATCATCAGTTGCGGATCCGAGAGTCGGACATCGCGAGGACGGCGTTTCGAACACGCTATGGTCATTATGAGTTTGTGGTTATGCCGTTCGGTTTGACTAATGCACCTGCGGTATTCATGGAGTTAATGAATCGGGTTTTCATCGACTTTTTGGATCAGTTTGTTGTTGTCTTCATCGATGACATTTTGATTTACTCTTGTGACCGGGAGGAACACGAGTTTCACCTTCATCAAGTGCTCGACGTGTTGAGACGAGAACAACTTTATGGGAAGTTTTCCAAATGTGAGTTCTGGATATCCGAAGTGACTTTTCTCAGACATGTAATTTCATCAGACGGAGTTCGTGTCGACCCTCAGAAGACGGAGGCTATTCGAGATTGGCTACCTCCGAAGAACGTTAAGGAAATCCGAAGTTTCCTCGGATTAGCGGGTTATTATCGGCGATTTGTAGAGGGATTTTCTAGAATCGCTCAACCCTTAACGAACCTTTTGCGGAAGGATAAGAAATACACGTGGTCCGACGCGTGTCAACGGAGTTTTGAGGAACTCAAGAGCCGGTTAATGTCGGCACTGTACTTTCCTTGCCGCAGGGACGGAAGGATTTGTGGTTTATAGTGATGCGTCCGGACGGGGTCTCGGATGTGTACTCATGCGAACGGGAAAGTTATTGCCTATGCTTCACGGCAATTGAGACCTTACGAGGTTAAATAACCGACCCACGACATGGAGCTAGCAGCCGTGGTGTTTGCTTTGAAATTTTGGCGTCATTATCTTTATGGCGTTTCCTGTCAGATATTCACCGATCATAAGAGTTTAAAGTATATATTTACTCAGAAGGAGTTAAATATGCGTCAGAGATGGTGGTTGGAATTAATCAAAGATTATGATATCGAGATCCTCTACCACCCGGGCAAGGCGAACGTTGTCACCGACGCCTTGAGTCGTAAGTCCGTTCAGGAGCAGATGCTTGCCCTTTTAACAGTTCAGAAGGAGCTTCAGCAGGAATTCCTTAGACCCGAGATCGCCCGGCGAGTTCGGGCGGCTTTGTATGTTGGAGATTTCATCGTCACTCGAGGAGGCAATCCGAGAGAATCAGAGTTCAGACCCTTCATTGTTGCGCATCCGTGAGGATGTGACTCAGGGGAAAGCCCCTGGATTTGTGGTCCACGAGGATGGACTTTTTCGGTTTAAGAATCGGTTGTGCGTACCGGCGAATGACGAGTTGAAAAACTCAATTTTGAAAGAAGCTCATGCTACCCCTTATTCTGTTCATCCGGGGTCTAGCAAGATGTACAAGGACTTGAAACAAAATTACTGGTGGAGTAATATGAAACGAGAAGTCGCGGAATTTGTTTCGAGATGCTTAACCTGTCAACAAGTTAAGATTGAACATCAGCGACCGGCGGGTATGCTGAAACCTATTCCTATTCCCGAATGGAAGTGGGAAGACATTTCTATGGATTTCATCACAAGTTTGCCGACGAGTCGTCATGGCATGAATACGATCTGGGTGATCGTGGACCGCTTAACCAAATCAGCTCATTTCCTTGAGATCAAGGAGACGTGGGGTCCCGAGAGACTTGCTCAACTGTTCATCAAAGAGATAGTCAGACTGCATGGTACTCCTAAAAGTATCGTTTCCGACCGTGACGGACGGTTTGTCTCGCATTTTTGGAAATCAGTTCATCGTGCTATGGGAACCTAGCTTAATCTCAGTACCGCTTTTCATCCTCAGTCCGACGGACAATCAGAGAGGACCATTCAGACATTAGAGGACATGTTGAGGGCATGCGTCCTCGATTGGAAAGACGATTGGGAAGCCCAACTACCATTGATCGAGTTCACGTATAATAATAGTTGGCATGCTTCGATCAAGATGGCACCTTATGAGGCCTTGTATGGTCGTCGTTGTCGATCTCCGTTGTGTTGGGACGACTTATCAGAATCAATTGGCACCGAGCCCGATATGCTTATAGCCGCCCGTGAGAAGGTAGCTTTGATCAGGAGTCGTTTGTTGACCGCTCAGTCGGCAAATCATATGCGATAACCGTAAATCGACCATTAGAGTTCGAGGCTGGTGACCATGTATTGGTCAAGGTATCCCCAAGTCGTGGTATCTTCCGTTTTGGGAAGAGGGGAAAGTTGAGTCCGAGATTCATTGGACCGTTCGAGATTTTGGATCGAGTAGGCGAGCTAGCTTATCGATTGGCTTTACCTCCGGCGTTGAGTCGAATTCATAATGTGTTTCACGTATCTCAGTTGCGGAAGTATGTTGCCGACCCGAGTCACATACTTCAGTTCGATGAAATCGAGATTGCCGATGATCATTCATATGAGGAACGCCCTATACGAGTTTTAGAGCGGCGAATCAAGCAGTTGAGGAATAAGACGATTCCTTTGGTTAAAATTCAGTGGTCTAGACACGGAGTCGAAGAGGCTACTTGGGAAACCGAGGATAGTATGCGGGAGAGTTATCCCGAGTTGTTTGACCCTTAGTTTCTGAGACGAAACTCTTTTAAGGGGGTGTATGTAATACCCGGTTGTAATTCAAGAATTATCATTCAAGATTTATCATTCAAGAATTGATACTCGAATTTCATTCATTATTAATCATTTGTCACTCCATTCATCATGGTATTCATCATTCGAGTAATTGTATCGTATCAATCGTCATTCATCACTAACTGATTGGAGTTTCATGCCGTGTTTATCGTCGTTGTCGTTTTCGCCGTGGGTCATGCGTGAGGAGTAGCGCACGCTACGTACTCTTTTAGCGTACGCTAATTGAGTACGAGTAGCGCACGCTACCACTCGAGATTCGCGCACGCTAATGTTACCACAGTTGCGATCCGTAAGGTACCGGACCGCAGTGAGTTATATGTAGCGCACGCTACGAGTGGTAAGTAGCGCGCTAGCCGGGTTGTAGTAGCGCACGCTAATATGTGGTGTAGCGCGCTAAGGACATATCGAGGTTGGGTCCAGTGGCTCTTTGGGCCTTTGAATTAATTCTTAGCGCACGCTATGTGTTGTTTTTAGCGTCTGCAATCGATGTTATAAGCGCACGCTAATCGTTGGTTGTAGCGCACGCTATCGAGTCGGTCGAGAGGCGATCGGTTTTACGGACTCGATCGGGCATCAAATATTTCGTTAGCGCACGCTAACAATGGGTTTTAGCGCACGCTAGTAGTATGGCCGTAGCGCACGCTACAAAAGGTACGTAGCGCGCTACCATGTTCGGACGGTGGAGTCTTGGACTACCCAAATTACTCGTTAGCGCACGCTACGCACAAGGAGCTAGCGACGCTAACACGGGTAGCTATAAATTGGACAGTTTAGTCAGAGTTCGTCATTTATCATTCCAATCTCATTCTCTCGTCGGTTCTTGGCGATTTGGGCGATTTTGAGAGTATTCTTCAAGGTGTAATCATCAACCATCATCTTCAAGGCTTTGAGTTGGATTATCATCACTTCATCATCTCCAAATCATCGAATCAAAGGTATTAATCTCTTGGATCTAGAATTTCGGATTTTTGGGTTTTTCCTTCCGATTTCTTCGTGTAAGCTTGGATTATCATTGGAATATGTTAGATATGGATTATCTACCTTGGATAAATATATTCCTATGAATTTAATGGTTATTTTCGGAATTACTTCAAGAACCCTTGGGGTTGACTTCGGTTAATTGGGGATTTTCCGATTGATGTTGTTGTAATCATGAATTATGGATTCCTAATGGATTATTGATATCATTGAAGTGTTTTGTTAGTTCGAAATACTCAATTTGGTGTTGGTTTCGACATATTCGGGATTGGATATTTCCGAAGTTGTGTGGTTGGTTATGTATTCGTTGGAATGCCCTATGAGTTTGATTATCGTTGTTTCGACCTTTGGGTTAATCGTGTTTTGTTGCTTGATACGTGTATTGAACGATTGTTGGTAATTATTGTTATTCAAGGTTGTTCGGCGGCCGGTATCTTGGTTAGGGCGTTGTTCGTGGACGGACATTCTTCATCGGTATTGTGTAAGTTAAATCTTACTCGGTTAAAAGGATACTCATTCCTTTTGTTGTTGATTGCTCATAATCATAATTCATTCATCATAATATTAATCATTTTGAGACTTGTAATTGTCGAATAATCATTTCATTCACGAGCAGCGGTTCCAAATCATTTCATTGGGTTATCAATCACGTCACTATTACTTTCATATCGGTGAGTCATCTTGGCCTTGTCTAATTATTATTCATTGATATTCATCATGGTCATTCGTTCATGTGACCTTAGGGTTCATATTGCGTGGCCGGGTGTGGCTGTGTGGAATTTTTAGTCGGGCACACGATGGTCATGTATTGGGTTCACCGATACATCGGACCGTGCACATGGTAACGCTTACCTCCGTGAGACTAATTAGGTACAAGGACGGATGTGTCCGGTCATTCGTCTTGTACACTTGCACAGGACATTACGGGCGTACTATGATACTCCTCTTCAGCGTAATTCATAATTAAGAATATTTCATAACTTCGGTTAATTCACGATTGTGTAATTTCAACTCTTGAGGATTGTTGTTACGTATGGCGGCCGTTGGGGGATTTTGTTTTCAGGTCACGGCAAGGCAAAGGCACGGGAAGAGCATGTTGACGGTGACGAGTCCCAGTGATACTAGTAGGGGGCCCCAGTCATTTCGTTGTTTCAGTCATTTTCAGTCATTTCAGTCATTTGTATTTTCCGCTGCAAATTCCGTTTGAGATGCTTATTTGTTCAGGGTGGTGTATTTTATCTCCATATAAAATATACTAGTATTCGGTTTGTCCTGGTGTAATGTACTTAAACTCCTCATCGGAGTATTTGGTAATATAATGTGGTTCGGTACTACAATTATATTATTTAATTCATTATTTTCATTCGCCTGGTGGGTCCCAGTCGGGGATTCACGGCACTGTAATATCCGCCTAGTTTGGGGTGTTACATTTTTTTCCGATTTGGATAGGTTTGTCTCGACTGCACTAGGTTTTCAAACATTTAATATCACGTGCATACAACCGTTTGGACGATCCGGCGGTGCTTTGATCTGGTTTGGTTCTGTGCTGGATGGATCTGCTGAAGGTGGAAGAAGGCGGCTAGGGTTTTGGGTGATTTGGATTGGGCGAAGACGAACTGCCTTCTTTTTTTTTTTTTGGATTTTCTGAATTTCGAACGATTTTTCAGAAAAATGGGAGGGGATTTTTTTCTTGCTCAGTTTGGGGACTACGTGCTGATAACGTGTTTCAGGAGAAAGTAAAAGACTGTAAATACGAGTCAATCAATTGTATTCATAACACTGATAGATGGGCCTTTATATAGGCATTACAATGAGAGTCCTTCCATACATAGGATTCATAGATAAGGTAAGACATCTAATAGGATCTTACTACCTCTAGAAGGATCTAAAACCTTCCATCTATGTATCTACAATCAGTATTAGGTAAGACACATCACATGAATAATAATTCCCGAAACACAAACAAAATTAAAATTCAACTTGAAATTAACTTAAAATATTACAAATACATGACGAAAATAAAATTAAAATACATCTCTAAGCATTGCATGAGCTTCTCTATTACGAAGTTGTTCCCTGTTAGTCATATATGTGGCTAAGCTAGCAACCCGTTGAGTAGAGTTGAAAATGTTGATCATCATCTTCTTCCACTTCTTCTACCACTCTATTGCTTTTTTTTTTCTTACGGCGATTAGTAGGTTTATCCTTTAAAAATTCGGTTGGATCATAGTAGTTTTTGTATGTGTCCCGTTCATCCTTTACAATCATATTGTGCACGATGATACAAGCAATCATAATTCTACCAATAATATGCCGACCCCAGACAAGACATGGGCGTTTGATAAATGCAAAACGAGATTGGAGAACAACAAAAGCTCGTTCAACATCTTTTCTAGCAGCCTCTTGACGTTGAGCAAACAGCTTGTGTTTTTAAATTGTAGGAGAAGCAATTGATTTCATAAATGCAGCCCATCTTGGATAGATGCCTCAGTGAGATAATATCCCATATTACTTTCGTGCCCATTCACGACATAACTATATTTGGGTGCTCGACCTTCCAAAATATCATTGAAAATAGGAGATCTGTGAAGTACATTGATATCATTGCAAGAACCTGGTGTTCCAAAAAAAGAATGCCATATCCACAAGTCATATGATGCAACAACTTTCAAAATAAGAGTTGGTTTTCCACTTCTTTTCTCCAAATTGCCCAGCCCAAGCTTTAGGACAATTTTTACATTCCCAATGCATGCAATCAATACTTCCCATCATGCCGGAAATCCATGTTATTCCCCGACATAAAGTAGTTTTCTTAAATCTTCTTCATTGGGACTTCTGTGATATTGGCTACCGAAAGTTGAAATTACACCTTCTATAAATCTCATAAGTGACTCTCTTGTCACTGTTTTACTCATTCGCATATACTCATCAACCGCGTCGGCTGATGTCCCATACGCCAAAACTTTCATAGATGCAGTACATTTTTTCAATGATGAATGGCTTTGTCTACCTGCAGTGTTTCGCCTTTGTTGAAAATATTTATCATTGAAAGTGATTTCATTCACTATACGGAGGAAAACATGTTTGGGCATACGAAATCTACGCCGAAATATATTTGGAGGGTAGGTTGTACTGTTGGAAAAATAGTCGTTGAACAAACGATGTTCACCTTCCTCCCGTTGCCTCTCAATAACTCGTCTTCTATATTTATGAGTAGAACTTGTAGGTTGTGAGAATAAAGTAGGATTACTCATGATCACATATTCGATGATGTGATCAACTTGTTTATTTTGTTCAAAAACTCTTGTTTCCCATTCATCAGAGTCAATGAAATTGAAGAGTTGGAATGAGAACTTGAATTTTGGGATGAGCTTTCATTAGAAGACATTTTTTAACTTGTGTTAGCTTTAGACGAATACAATAAGTATTTAAAGGATGATAATTCAGTAGGGGATGGACATTATAAAAGGATATATGGGACAATTCTATAGCTATGATACAAAAAAAAAACTTTAAGTCATATACATTTATCTATGTAAATTATTAAAGTGAACATGTGAATTGAAACATTTGTCAGAATGATAAAGCAGTAGGGGATGAGAATTATTAAAGCATGGATGGGACAATTCTATAGCTACCATACAAATACCTTTAAGTCATTTACAGTTATCTATGCAAATTATTAAAGTTAGCATGTGAATTGAAAATTTGTCAGAATGATAAAGCAGTAGGGGATGGGAATTATTAAAGCATGGATGGGACAATTCTATAGCTAGCATACAAAAACCTTTAAGTCATTTACAGCTATCTATGTAAATTATTAAAGTTAGCATGTGAATTGAAAATTTGTCAGAATGATAAAACAGTAGGATGGGAATTATTAAAGTAACTTGTGCAATTTTCAAAGGAGAACAGAAGACAATTTCATAAATTTAAATGACAATAATTAAAATAAAACAGATTTAAATTACATGAACATAAACATAAACACACAATACATAAACTTAAATTACATGAAAAAACTCATAAAATACATAAACTTAAATTACATAAAAACAAACTAATCATTTCCCAAATACTTTCTCCATGAGACGACGTTTTATTTCTTCATCTTGTGGTGATAGGTGATCTTTTCCCAATAGAGTATTCAACAGAATAACATTTATTTTCATAACTTTACTTTCATCCTTTCTACGTTCCATTTTAATTTTATTTTCTTCCTTTTTACGTACCAGTTCTGTAATACCCGTAATTTCGATTTCCAGTAATTTCTTTTTTTCGGAGAAAGTCCATTTTGACGACTCGCTCATGACCATTTTGTCATTCCGAGAACGATTAATTCTGCACTTTTTGTCATCCGAGCTCGTTTCGGTGTCGTTTTGTTGAGTTCCGTACTTTTTGACGATTTTTCCGCACTTGAGTTCGATTCTTGCGAATCTCGTCCGAAACTGTTGTTTCGAGTTTCTCGTAAGTTCATTTAATGTTATTATTCATGTTGCAAGCTTTGGCTTGGTGTTTCGATCACGTATCGTGATTTTCGGGCGTTTTGGGCCATTTTCGTAATTTCCCAAAGTTTGGGGTAATTACTTTCCGTTGTCGAATTTCGAGCCTTCGGGTGGTCGTAATCATGTGTTCTCTTAGTGCTCGAATTCGTATTTGCGAGTACTTCGTAACCGTATCTTCGATTCGTATTCAGGTTTGGGTTTCGGGGTCGTTCGGGCCGTCGGAGTTGGCCCCGACCGAGTCATGGCTGGGCAGTCTGGGCCCGGGCCGGCACTGGACGAGTTACGTACGGTAGCGATCGGCAGTTACGTATGTAATGCCGGTTACGTACGTAACCCTTGGCCGGTTACGTACGTAAGGATGCCGGCATTTTTGGGCAGCGTCTCAGCCATGGCCGGTTACGTACGTAAGCCCTTGGCCGGTTACGTACGTAACTCGGCCGGCAGGCTGCCTATTTAAGGCCACCAGACGTTTTCTTCAGCCATTTCTCACTCGGTTTTCTTCTCTTCCGCGACTGGGGGTGTATTGATCATGGAGAGATGTTGTTGGACAATAAATCCATGAAGTTTTGGAGTTCATATCATCAATCATCCATTCTATACCACCCTCCGATCTACCGAATCAGGTCAGATTTCCTAGAAATCTAATTTTGGGGAATTTGGGTGTTTTGGTTGTTTTCATCCGTTTAATCCGATTTAACTTAGGATTATGATGGATTGATGAATATTAAGATGTATTATATCATTTCCCTCGTTATTCCATGGTTGGATCGTATCGATTCGTTGTTTTGGTCGAGTTCTTGATCGACGCCTTGAAGGTGTCCGGTAGAATGTCTTAGAGGGATTTTCGGACGTTCTACGATTATTCCTCCTCGTATGATCATTGATTTATTAATTATATGTTGTTAGGGTCGAGTTTCTTGCGAAGAAACCAAGTTGAACCCTTCCGTTCGTTGTCGTTTTCCTTTTCGAAAGCATCGGGCGTTTCGAAGCTTTCCGGTTGACCCGTGTTCGTCGGGATACTTGCGTGCCAATTTTGAGGCAAGTACCTTGTCCATATAATTCTTGTTTTGTGGATACGATAATTAATGATCGTCTAAATGTGGTTGTTTGGTCGTTTGAATTAAACTTTCAAAAGATTCGGTTTAGCCTTGTTAAAGGCTTGCTTTCAAAACGCGTGTGTTTTGTGAATGGTGTGGTTTGAGAATGACTATGTGAACTCTATGGATATGTTTGGTGTTGATGTTGCACTTGGTATTGCGTGTGGACGTATATTATTTCATTTCAGTGCGTTGTGGTTTGACGTGGTGTTTTGCTAAGTGTTGATGCCTCTGGATGAATTGTTTGGATATCTTTGTTGTATGGTGCTATATATGTGATTGTGTGGAAGTGGGCGGGGCCTACGGTGGCACATGGCATGTGATCATGTGGCTAGGATGCAACAAGTGATTGATCCAACCGTGAGAGCCTAAGAAAAACTACGGTGGCACATGGCATGTGATCATGTGGCTAGGATGCAACAAGTGATTGATCCAACCGTGAGCGCCAAAGTTAATCTACGGTGGCACATGGCATGCGATCATGTGGCCAGGATGAAACAAGTGATTGATCCAACCGTGAGATGTTGTGATTGTTTCGCTAGCCAGCTCGGGAGGGTCCTTCGAGGCCTCGGGTGGGATTCATGGTGGCGTCCTGGTCCTAGGCGATGCGTGTGTGTGATTTGTTTCGCTAGCCAGCTCGGGAGGGTCCTTCGAGGCCTCGGGTGGGATGTCTGTGGTGGCGTCCCGGTCCCAGGCGATGCGCGTGCGTGATTATGTTTCGTTGATTTTATGCCCGTTGAGGACACGTGATGTTGGGCTCTGACCCTGTAAATTATTGGTGGTTTCCTAATTGCGAAAACAAAACCTTTGGGCTGTGACCCTGTTGATTTTGGAAAGACAAGGATTTGATAATCCTAAATTGTTTTCTATTAAAACTCCCGAGGGTATTTTAAACCATTTTGCAAACCGTTCTCGTTAATTGTGATCTTTTGGTTTTGGAATGTTTTACCAAACTCATGTCTGGGGAAGTACTTTTCGTTACGTTTGGAACTTTGAGGATTCCTGGTTATTGTTATTCTTGGAATTTGAATTATATGGCTCGTATTTGCACTTTGTATTTACACTAGCAAAACAGTGGAGTTTTGCTAACCCCCGAGTATTCGGGGGGTGGATGTCTGTATTGCATTCAGGTTTTGGAGCAGAGCACAGGGTCGGCATGAAGGATGATGAAAGATGAACGATACTAATCACACGAGGACCCGTTGATGTTGTATTGGTTTAGTTGTATTTATTTCCGCTGCAGTATTTTTCCCCGTTGTATGGGAGTAGTTTGTATTCGACCCCTGCGTGGGCATGTAATGTGTTAGACTTGTATGTTTTTATTGAAAGACCAAATCGGTCTACTGAGTCATTTTAGTTTTAAAGGCATTGTTGAGTTGTTCGGTTTTGTTACCAGCCTGGTAGAACCTTGAGGAAAGGGTCTACAGCGTGTAATATCCCTGAGCGGATTGGGGGTGTTACATAAATGGTATCAGAGCTTAGGTTGTGGAAACCTAGGCTGTCGGGTCAGTGGTGTCTGTTGAGTTTTGTCTCGTCGGATTTTATCTGACTGAGTCGTGTCGCGATGCGTCATCTGAGTTTGTTGGTCGTGATTAGTATCGAGGGGCGATCATCATCTTCGTGCGACCTGTGAATGTAAGTCTCCCTTCTTTGTGTTGTGCCTCGTGTGACACGAGCTATTTTTATGATTATTTGTTAAGTGACGGAATCCTCTTATGGATTTTGATTTATTGATATGTGGTTATTTGACTCTCATATTTCGTTCGTATGAGGAGTATTGTTGCTGGACTGTGCATGTCGAACTGTATTTCTTTTATCCGCTACGTGAGTTCTTTTGTAATGGCTTTCGGTATTTTACCAACTGAGTTTTATTTCGAAAACCGATTCCCTTAACCGAGTTTTTGGCATTATGGCCTTGATCGTTTTGGCAAAATTCTTATGACGGTATTTAGTATTTTGTAAATGGCTTTTGTGAGTTTTTGAAATATTACCGTCATCGGCCTTTTTGGCGTTTTTGTAAATGGTTTTTAGCCTGGTGGGTTCTCTATAAGGTTCCGTGTAATTACCTGAAATTTTTGGGCATTCTAGCCCATTGAATTTTCTTTGAAAACCTTGAGTATCTTAGAAAATAAATTTCGAGACGTATTTTTTTAAAATGAATTATTTTCTCGTGGTACATCCAAGGTGCCACA
Organism: Orobanche coerulescens; assembly: GCA_033398695.1. Taxonomy (NCBI): domain Eukaryota; kingdom Viridiplantae; phylum Streptophyta; class Magnoliopsida; order Lamiales; family Orobanchaceae; genus Orobanche; species Orobanche coerulescens. The sequence continues at coordinate 129,523,280 of CM065812.1, read as the reverse complement.
ATATGTTTCAAAATTCTTCTACCTCGAGGACCCAAAATATTTTGAGATATTTTCAATGTTTTATAAACACTTTTACTTAGACCCGATGGTCGAATATTCTGAAAGTTTTTCACTAAGATAAGGTCCTCATTTTGTTCAAACACAAGATGATTTTCAAAGTCTCGAAAATGATGTTTGTTCAACTTTTTGTAAAATGATACTCAAGATCAACTGTTGTTTCCAAACTGTTTTCAAAAGGTGGTTTTCGTTTTTAAAACCTGACATTCCTATTTGCGGACCGGAAATGCATGTATGGTTTTCGAACTTTCGTTACGGTGTTAACCCCGAATTTTGATTGAATTGGTGGCGTGAGCGTTGAGTCGTTCGCCACGCATATGTTTTGTTAGCCCGTTGTGGGAGGTGTGATGATGATCTTTGATGTTGTCATTTCGTGGTGGCTTGCGTGTTATCGCACCTATGTGAGCTGTTAAAGCTTGGATTTTTGTGCGTTTATGCACATTGGTGATTGTTTCATGATGTTTATGATTGTGTGCTGGCTATTGTTCGGGCCGTTGTAATCGTTGAACGATGCCGTTGTTGTGATTTTTGTATATGTTTATATGTTATGCTGAGTTGGCATCTCCAGTATGTTGTTTTGCGGTGTTATGTTCCATTGTATCTAGCATCTGTATTTTTGATATGCCGAGCCGAGGCATTTCGAACGTATTGTGCCGGGGGCATGCACGTGCAAATTGTCCTTCTCGTCAGTAACGCTTTTCAAGTGTGGACCCGAGAGACACAGGATCCAGTTTTGCGAGTTGGGTTCCGAGTCTTTCGGGGCGCGAACTTCAGTACAGATATGAGGATCGGCTCTGAGAGGCCCATGGGAGATGTTTCTGTCGTTTGCTTTTTATGTTGTCACCTTACTCCATGTTGTTACCCAAAATATTATCCGAAGATAGTGTTGCTGGAATGATCGAGTAACCAACAAGTGCGGGAGCACGTCCGTGAGAATTTAAATGACACAAGATTTGCCGGGGTTGTTAATCCCGGGCTTGAATGCTCTCGCGAGATTTTATTAATAAGTATACTGTTGAGTACAAATATTAACGTTAGAATCTATCACAAAGAGTGTAAAGAATTCTAGTTTTCTAAGCTGTGGAGCGTATAGAATGCCGGAAGAATCAGATATGGAGTTCTGTGAATTCTTGCTATGGATGTTCTATGTGTGAGAATGTCTTTCTCTTTTCTCTCTCTTGTTTGCTGTGTTTTTCGAAGTCCTTATTCTGTGTTATGGACCTTCTATTTATAGCAGACCAAGTTCTGAGGAGCCCTCTGCGATCGCAGTAAATCGTCGTTATTTATATTATAATAAGACGGCCGATCGTCTCGTCGCGTGGGGCTTTTCCCTTAAAGTACGCGGTTATTCTTGTGTGATCGGTTATGCGGTCGGCGGGGAACTCGCATGCGCCCTCGGCCATCACCCACCTTTTCGGCATCTGTTGGTAGGTGAAGTAGGTGACAGGGTGAGCACAGTGTCTTGTCTGTCGAGACTTTTGCAGTCTGCGGCCCTGTTGGTAGGTGAAGTAGGTGGCAGTGTGGGCACCGATCTTGTCTGTCGGCACCTTTTGAGATCTGCACGCGGGTCCCGGCCCGAGATTTGGGCTTTGATGACTTTTGACGGATGTTGGATTAATACGGCACGAGACGATCGCTAATCAACAAAAGACGATCGCCAATCAACAAAAGGCGATCGCCGTGGGTGCCGAGTTCGAGTGTTTGCCCAGCATATCTCTCATGGTAGACTTCCATTGCTATGACGATCGCCTTCGAGGCGTGTTTAAATGCCGCACAACAATTGCCCCACTCGGCTCGATGTTGAAAACACGGGGTGAGGTGGCACTTTCAGCGATCGCCAATGTTTTAGACGACCAAGGCGATCGATTTCAAATTTGGACAATCTCTTTTTGGGAGCGGCGGGAAAAGAGACGCGGGCTTGCGAAACAATGCGAGGACACGCGTCGCGTTTCTATTGAGGAGCCCGACGGTTCGTCGAGACTTTGTCGATTGGCGTGCCCTCGAAAGAGCAGCGTCTGCGGGACTCGAGGCCGCATTTATTGCGTCTGGCCTGCCGGTTGCATCCCGGCCCTCGGACTTTCGCCTATTTGCCCGAGACCCTGCATCCATCTATAAAAGGGGCTAGGGCTACTCCATTTTCATCTTTTACGCGTCCTTGCCTTCCTGTGAAGCTCTGCCAAAAATTTCCGTAGCTTGTTGTGCCGACCGTCTTCCATGCTTAAGGTAAGAAACCCAATTTTCTCTCTCCCTTAATTTTTGAGAATATGTCGGGAGGATCTAAAGCCTTCGAGGTCGGAAGCATACGCCGCAGCGGCTTACGGACCGGGAGGAAATTCCTGTGGGAATCCCCGTGGAAACGGCCACAGAGGCTATTCGTGCGGGGATTGCCCCCGCAGAGCTTGAGGAGCTTTTCAAAGAGGCCGTAGTGGCGGGCTCTGCGGCGTCGGAGGAGCGAGATGCGTCGCCGGTGGAGGAAGATGAACTGACGCGTTTGTCTTGGGAAAAAGATAGCGTCTCCGGCCCCGTCTATACGGCTTTTGCTAAACTGATGGAGGGGATCGCCGGGCCCTGTCCGGAGTTCGATTTCGAGGCTTACTCCGCCGTTCATCCCTACGTACATGTGAAGCGGACGGAGTTTCGGGCTGCTGAACCGTCTCAATTGTAATACCCTCGCCTTTAATATTGTATTTCATGATTTAAGTTAAGTATTGTTGCACCATATCTGTGATGTGTAGCATGTACCGACAAATTATGTTAAGTTGGATTCATGGTCATTCATACTATATTAGTTGTTGGGTGATATTGCGAAAATTCCATTTATACTCGTTATAGTACTTAACGTACGTTAACATGTATTCTTAACGTACGCTATGAAGGCCGCCTTACGTACGTAACACCGATACGTTAACGTACGTAATGCGGAAGATTCTCCAGCAATCCGCCTTTCGGCGGGTGGGGTCGAGCAAGGGTAGCTGGTCGGGAGTCGATCGCGACAGCCAAGTCAACGGCCACTACGTACGTAATAGCCGCTTGGTTACGTACGTAACGAACTGCATGTTTTTAGGCAGTGAGTTTGATGAAATTGGTTACGTACGTAATGATCATAAGATTACGTACGTAAAGGCTATAACGTACGTTAACCACGTTCGTTAACGTACGTAATGTCCAGTTCAGATTATAAATGTAGGACTTGCCATTCATTTCCTACTCGGCCTTTTTCAATCTCCCGACTAAGGAACGATTCCCTTCCCCTCCAACGTCGTTTCTAAGCCTTTCTAACTTGTGTTGGAGCCTCAACACTTGATTGGTGACTTGGAGAAGCTAAATTGAAGTATATTCCTTGAAGTGTTGGTGTTGTTCTTCATTTTAAGGTTGGTCTTTCTTTAACTCATATCAATTCCATGTTTCTGATGATGTTAGTAGATAAATACTTCACATAATGATAGTATAGATTAGTGTAAACATGATAAGTTAATTGAATCATACTCAAATCAAGTGAAGATTAATTTTGAAGGTATTAGTATTGCTTCTTGAGGTAAATAACTTCATAATATGTTTGTGTTGATAATGATATACATAAAACGTTAGGTATAGCATGATAATCGGAAGTTGATTTTAGTCTCTACACTAGGAACATGTTAGAGATGATGTCCTTAATGATTAAAAGTGGGAAATGTTAAGATTGTCTTGAACATTCTATTGATCCTTAAAGGTTGCATGAAACCATGATTTTGGCATTTAAAACCTTTGTGATGGAATTGTTGGAAAGATGATATTAACCCTTTGAAGATGATCTTTGTTAGATGGATGAAATTACTTCAAAAATCTCAAGTATCGATGGTATAACTAGGCATTTAATAAATTCTTCAAAGTAAAACAATGAATGTTGATAGGAGGAAGTTGTAATCTCCGTACGTTCGAATTTATCGATTTCACCAAAGAGCGTTAATCACTACATTAATAGGTTAATAATGTTCTTAAGAGAGTTGTGTTGAATATGACGATACAAATACGGTAGATGAATAGCGAATTCCATTTCATTAATCCGTGCATGTCTAGAGGAGTAAATTAAGATAATGTTCTTAACTCATTAAAGACTTGAACTTACGTTTCATATGATAATCAAGTTTTGAATGGAATCGTCGGTAAATAATGAAGAATGTAATTAAACACAACTTATATCGTAATTAGAAGTGTCGATGATTTGAAACGATATCCTCACGATATTACATTGATGATAAACTGGACATCAAGAGTTTGACATCAAGATTAGAATATGTAATGAACATGATAAACATGCGATGATTTGTAATAAGAACATTAAAATGGTCAATAGGATAATCTATTTATTCAAAGTGAATTCACGAATATTGTTCATGCGATAATACCATTATCATACGAATGTGTTGTTGAATGGATTATATTTCATTCAAGGTTGCTTGTTCACGTGACTATTGTTAGACGAGGATACCGTTCGTTTGACCATTCAAAGAAGGATTATTCGTCTACGGAATTGAGGCAAGTTATCTTGCTTGGTTATAGTGATGGTTGAATTCTTGTGATTATTATGCAGTTCGTGTGTATGAAATGTTACGATAATCTATGATTCGTGATATGGTGATACCCTTGATCGTATTGTCATGGTGTTGGGGATGATACCCCGGAACTACCGTCCTTATTACCGTTAGTTCTTTTGAGCTTTGTTGACACTTCGGTGAGTTGTTCGATTCCCTCGTAAAAGTGTAATTCGTTGAGTTTCGTTGTCATGTTGTATCGTGACATCTCGGAGTCATATCTGCGCGCCGATTGGTTATGTGTAGGATTTTTAGCCGGGCACTTGATGATCATGCGTGGATGTTTTCCGCATTTAGATCGTGCACACGAGGCGTAGTTCGTGAGGCTAATTAGGTACATCGTCCCACGTATATTCGGATTCCGTATACGGGGTGGACATGTGCACGGACACATTTCGGATCGGGCGTCTTGTGACGTCCGTCTTGAGCCATAGTATGTGGTCGTTCGTATACTTGATTATGTTTCGGCAGTTGGGATCGATTGTTTATACGCCTTGAGGGTATATTCGGTAGTCGGTGGATTTCTTTGAAATCGGTATATATATGAATTGTATAATGCCATGAGAATTATTATCATGTATAGTGACCCTGTGGTTTGGGGCGAAATACTTGTATTTCAGGGCGAGGAAGGGCAAGGCACGGGAGGAGCACAATGGCGACGGAGGATTACGATGTATGCTATTTCGGGGCCCGAGTCTTTTGGTTGTTCGGTTATGTTTTAAGCGTGACTTTCGTTTTTATTTTTGTGTCGGATGAATGTACTAAAACTTGTTAGGTACTACCCATCGTCATATGGTCTGTACCGTGTTTGGATCCTGTGTATGTTTGCTTGTATTTAAAAATATGAATAACTCATACTCCACACCTGGGTTTTGATAAATATCGTGGTACGGTGCCACGTTGTCGGATTTTAAGTGTATTTTGTGATATTGCTGGTGGGTCCCGGGGAGGATCCACGGCCTTTGTAATGGCCTTGTTTTGGTACATTCGAGAAGATGGTATCGAGACGATGTGTGTTTTTATTTTGAGTCATTGTAGGATCGAAATAGCATCAAGAAAACTTCGTGCCACGTGTAACTTTGTGCAAGCGCGACCGTCGAATACGGTATGTTCTCATGAACCATAATTTGATTTACGGCATGATATTGACGATGTATTGGTCTCCTTACTGATCTTGGCATCTTGCTACCATGAGGCAAAATTCATCTATTGAAGAGAACCTAAATTAATTATGTGATTGGAATTGTTTCGACTTAATGTTGATATGATATTGAGTGTGTAATACTTGTAGTGCCGGTGACTCTTTACAAGCGCTTTATTGGATAGGAAATTCCTGTTGTTATTAACTTAGCATGAATTGTGATTGATAAATCAAAGTACTTGTGACTTGATTCTTTCGGTATGGAAAGGAACCTTAGGGGCCGTGGCGAGAGGGACGAGGCCGCGGAAGAGGCGAATTCGATACCACGAGCTAACAGACGCGTGAATGTGGAGCGAGTTCCGCAGCGATGGTCGCCTTCTCGGGACCAATCACACCACCTTTGGAGAGAATGCACGTGCCGATCCTTACACCGTGATGCGGGGCATGATGGCCCAAATGACCCAAATGGGTCGGGTGATGGAAACTATGCGAAGGAATACTGCGGTCAACGGCGGGGCACGACCTCCGCCCACAGTACCTAGCGGGATCGTGAGCCGGATTATTAGCGACATATCACGTCGGCGACCTCCGACTTTTGAAGGCTCATCGAGCTGCCGACGTGTACCTTTGGATAGAACATTTCGAGAAACTGTTCGAGATGGTGGAGTGCCCGGAGGAAAATCGAGTTGCTGTGGCAGCCTACTACCTTAGTAAGAGTGCCCATACTTGGTGGCTTTCTGTGAGGCCTGCCGAAGGCGCGAGTACTTGGGAGGAATTTAAGACTCTTATGCTAGATCGTTACTATCCTGCACCCCTCCGTGAAGCCAAACTGTCCGAATTATTAAACCCCGACCCATCGGAAGACGAAGATGTGTTAGCAATTGCTGAAAAATTCCAAGCACTTCTCCCTTTTGCTACGTCAGTTGTCCGTTCGGAAGCTGATAAAATCAAATATTTCCTCAAGAGGCTTAAACCCCGAATGAGGATGCAATTACTCAATCACCAGCATGCGACCTTAGGAGTTTATTGAGAAGGCTTTGGAGTATGAACTTACTGCGAAGGAGATTTCTAAGAGACAACCTCGGTTTTCCAACAAGAGATCCAGGAACCGGACCCAAGGAGACGGCAACCGGGGTATTCAAGAAACCCCACTGTACCAAATCCTTACGAGCGGCCACCTATGGCACCAAACCGGCGAGAGCACTCTCGGGCAATCGGCTCACATCGTGTGTTATAGCGTGGGGACCGAGGGCATATCAGCTCCAAGTGTCGAAGCCGGCCGTTACTGTCACACTTGCGGGAAGAACGGTCATCGCGCTCGCTATTGCGGGTGGACTCGGGCGTGCCCGGCGGCATCTCTTGCTCGATGCAGTCTTTGTTCAGAACGTGCTCCTCCATCCGCTTCTTACCGGACTAAGGCGAACAAAGGGATAGGCCGTGGAAACCAAGTTGGTACACACCTTAGGGGTTGCAAAACCCGAGTTTACGAGATGAAGAAAGCCGATGATCCCGGCCGGCATGATTGCGGTACTCTCGAGATCCACTCTCGGCCGTTTGTGTTCTTTTTGATACGGTGCTTCACACTCCTTTTTGTCTAGTTCTTGCTTGAGTCGTTTGCATTTGAATCATGTTATCAATTGTGAACCTTATGTAATTGGTCTACCCGATGGTAGAAGAATTATTGGGAGTCGTGAAGTACTGAATCGTCAGATTAGCATAAACAACCGTGAGTGGTTGTCGACTTGATTGTGGTGGATTTACCTAAAGATGATGTAATCTTGGGTATTATTTGGATGGATCGTCACGATGCCGTCCTTAGCGTCGTAGCGAATGGTGACCGTCACATCGGATGATGGCGTCGAGTGTATTTTTCGGGGTGATAATCCCAATCATTGCAGGAGTCATCGCCGCTATGAAGGCTATGAGATTACTAAACCGAGGATGCATTGGTTATTGGTGTTACATGACTAAGGCAGTGGCCGGCGATCAAATTGATTGATATTCCGAGAGTTCGAGATTATCCGGATGTATTTCGGACGAGCTTCGGGAATACCCCCACGGCGAGAGGTGGAATTCACCATTGAGTTGGAGCCGAGGGCGTCCCCACTTTCGAAAGCACCATACCGTATGGCCCGGCGAGATGCGGGAATTAAAAAGACAACTCGAAGAATTAATCGAGAAAAGTACGTTCGACCCGGTGCATCCCCTTGGGGAGCGCCGGTGTTATTAAATGCGGAAGAAGGACGGATCGGCTGCGTTTGTGTATTGATTACGGGAGCCGAACAAGGTAACAATTAAGAACAAGTATCCTTTACCTCGCATCGATGACCTATTGGATCAGCTCCGAGGAGCATTGTATTTTCAAGATCGACTTGAGGTCGGGGTACCACCAATTGCGGATTCGAGAGTCGGCGTCCGAAACGACTTTTCGCACTCGCTATGGGCATTATGAGTTCGTTGTCATGCCATTCGGATGACTAATGCACTGCGGTATTCATGGAATTGATGAATCGGGTTTTTATTAATTATCCGGATCGTTTTGTAGTCGTTTTTATTGACGATATCTTGGTCTACTCGTGATCATGAGGAGCATGAGTGTCACCTCGCCGGTGTTCTCGATGCGTTAAGGCGAGAACAACTCTATGGAAAATTTTCCAAGTGTGAATTACGGATGTCCGAAGTTATTTTTAAGGTCATGTGATATCGGCGAGAGGGAGTAAGAGTAGACCCACGAGAAGACGGAAGCTATCAGGGCGGCTACCCCAGAAGAACGTGAAGGAAGTTCGTAGTTTTAAGGGTCTAGCGAGGCTATTACAGACGATTCGTGGAAGGATTTTCCAAAATTGCTCAACCGATGACTAATCTGTTGAGAAAGATAAGAAGTACTTGTGGTCGGAAGCATGTCGGCAAAGTTTTGATGAACTCAAGGGTCGATTAATTTCAGCACTGTTTTGGTACTACCTAGAGGGACGGAAGGATTCGCGGTATACGGACGATGCATCGAGCGGGGCCTTGGCTGCGTATTAATGCGGGGCGGGAAAGTGATCGCCTATGCGTCCGAACGATTGCGTCCTTACGAGGTCAGCTACCCGACTCATGACTTGGAGTTAGCGGCCGTAGTGTTTGCTTTAAAAATGCGGCGCCATTATCGTATGGAGTTACTGCGCGATTTTTACGGACCACAAGAGCACGAAGTATATTTTTACCCGAAGGAGTTGAATATGAGACAAAGGAGGTGGTTAGAGCTAATCAAAGACTATGATATCGAGATCCTTTATCATCCGAGGCAAGGCAAACGTGGTTGCCGATGCCTTGAGCCGCAAGGCGGTGCGGGAGCGAGATGCTAGCTCGTTTGACCGCCCGAGAGGAGTTGCGATTAGAGTTCATGAGACCGGAGATTGAGTGCGGATACAACGCATTCGAGGCAGTGTGCATGCTTGAGATTTCACCATCCATTGATGAGACGATCGGGGCGAAGCAGATGTCGGACCCATTCTTATCCGAGTCGAGGAGAAATCGATCGGGGAAGGCCCTGGTTGTGGTTCACGAGGATGGGTATTACGCTTTAAAAATCGAGTGTGTGTACCCAGTGACGAAGAGTTGAGAATACTATTACGAAGGAGGCTCATGCTACCCGTATTCCATACACCCGGATCAAACAAAATGTATAAGGATTTGAAGCCGTATTATTGGTGGGGTAATATGAAACGGGAGGTTGCCGAGTTCGTTTGAAATGTCGACACATCGTGGTCAAGATTGAGCATCAACGACCAGCTGGCATGATGAGATCGCTTCCTATTCCCTAGTGGAAGTGGGAAGACATATCGATGGACTTTATTACTAGTTTGCCGACGAGCCGTCGAGGCATGAATACGATTTGGGTGGTTGTGGATCGATTGACTAAATCAGCCCACTTCTTGGAGATCAAGGATACTTGGGGCCCTGAGAGATTGGCCCAATTATTCATCAAAGAAATTGTGAGGCCGCATGGCACCCCTAAGAGTATTGTATCGATCGGGACGGGCCAGTTCGTGTCGCACTTACGGAAGGCGGTTCATCGTGCTATGGGTACAGTTGAACTTGATGCGGCTTTTCATCCTCGACCAAGCCAGTCGATCCGAGAGGACAATTCAAACTCTAGAGGATATGTTGAGGGCATGTGCTCTCGATTGGAAGCTTGTTGGGAAGCCCAACCGCCGTTGGTAGAATTCACATACAATAACGGTGGCACGCCTCGATCATGATGGCACCTTACGAGGCACTATATGGTCGTCATTGTAGGTCCCCATTGTCTTTGGGACGAATTATACGAATCTATTGGTACGGAACACGATATGTTATTGGCGGCCGCGAGAAGATTTCACGATCAAGAGCCGTCTATTAACGGCCCAAAGCCGCCGAAATCATATGCGAGATAATCGTCGACGACCACTTGAGTTTGAAGTTGGTGACCATGTCTTGGTCAAAGTATCTCCTACTAGAGGTGTTTTCCGATTCGGGAAGAGAGGCAAATTGAGCCCAAGGTATATTGGTCGTTTGAGATCACTGGAGCAGTAGGCGACCTAGCCTATCGTTTAGCATTACCACCAGCTTTGAGTCGGATTCACAACGTATTCCATGTATCTCAGTTAAGGAAGTATGTTGCTGATCCAAGTCACGTTATTCAATTCGACGAGGTCGAAATAGCCGACGACCATTCGTATGAGGAGCGGCTGTGCAGATACTCGAAAGGAGAATTAAGCAGTGAGGAACAAGACGATTCCCTTATTAAAAATTCGGTGGTCAAGACACGGAGTCGAGGAAGCTACGTGGGAGGCTCAAGATAGCATGCGAGAGAGATACCCCGAACTGTTTACCCCTTAGTTTCGGGGACGAAACTCCTTTTAAGGGGGGGAGTATGTAATACCCTCGCCTTTAATATTGTATTTCATGATTTAAGTTAAGTATTGTTGCACCATATCTGTGATGTGTAGCATGTACCGACAAATTATGTTAAGTTGGATTCATGGTCATTCATACTATATTAGTTGTTGGGTGATATTGCGAAAATTCCATTTATACTCGTTATAGTACTTAACGTGCGTTAACATGTATTCTTAACGTGCGCTATGAAGGCCGCCTTACGTCGTAACACCGATACGTTAACGTCGTAATGCGGAAGATTCTCCGGAGAATCCGCCTTTCGGCGGGTGGGTCGAGCAAGGGTAGGCCGGTCGGGAGTCGATCGCGACGGCCAAGTCAACGGCCACTACGTGCGTAATAGCCGCTTGGTTACGTGCGTAACGAATCGCATGTTTTTAGGCGGTGAGTTTGATGAAATTGGTTACGTGCGTAATGATCATAAGATTACGTGCGTAAAGGCTATAACGTCGTTAACCACGTTCGTTAACGTCGTAATGTCGATTGATTATAAATGTAGGACTTGCCATTCATTTCCTACTCGGCCTTTTTCAATCTCCCGACTAAGGAACGATTCCCTTCCCCTCCAACGTCGTTTCTAAGCCTTTCTAACTTGTGTTGGAGCCTCAACACTTGATTGGTGACTTGGAGAAGCTAAATTGAAGTATATTCCTTGAAGTGTTGGTGTTGTTCTTCATTTTAAGGTTGGTCTTTCTTTAACTCATATCAATTCCATGTTTCTGATGATGTTAGTAGATAAATACTTCACATAATGATAGTATAGATTAGTGTAAACATGATAAGTTAATTGAATCATACTCAAATCAAGTGAAGATTAATTTTGAAGGTATTAGTATTGCTTCTTGAGGTAAATAACTTCATAATATGATTGTGTTGATAATGATATACATAAAACCTGAGGTATAGCATGATAATCGGAAGTTGATTTTAGTCTCTACACTAGGAACATGTTAGAGATGATGTCCTTAATGATTAAAAGTGGGAAATGTTAAGATTGTCTTGAACATTCTATTGATCCTTAAAGGTTGCATGAAACCATGATTTTGGCATTTAAAACCTTTGTGATGGAATTGTTGGAAAGATGATATTAACCCTTTGAAGATGATCTTTGTTAGATGGATGAAATTACTTCAAAAATCTCAAGTATCCAATGGTATAACTAGGCATTTAATAAATTCTTCAAAGTAAAACAATGAATGTTGATAGGAGGAAGTTGTAATCTCCGTACGTTCGAATTTATCGATTTCACCAAAGAGCGTTAATCACTACATTAATAGGTTAATAATGTTCTTAAGAGAGTTGTGTTGAATATGACGATACAAATACGGTAGATGAATAGCCGAATTCCATTTCATTAATCCGTGCATGTCTAGAGGAGTAAATTAAGATAATGTTCTTAACTCATTAAAGACTTGAACTTACGTTTCATATGATAATCAAGTTTTGAATGGAATCGTCGGTAAATAATGAAGAATGTAATTAAACACAACTTATATCGTAATTAGAAGTGTCGATGATTTGAAACGATATCCTCACGATATTACATTGATGATAAACTGGACATCAAGAGTTTGACATCAAGATTAGAATATGTAATGAACATGATAAACATGCGATGATTTGTAATAAGAACATTAAAATGGTCAATAGGATAATCTATTTATTCAAAGTGAATTCACGAATATTGTTCATGCGATAATACCATTATCATACGAATGTGTTGTTGAATGGATTATATTTCATTCAAGGTTGCTTGTTCACGTGACTATTGTTAGATGAGGATACCGTTCGTTTGACCATTCAAAGAAGGATTATTCGTCTACGGAATTGAGGCAAGTTATCTTGCTTGGTTATAGTGATGGTTGAATTCTTGTGATTATTATGCAGTTCGTGTGTATGAAATGTTACGATAATCTATGATTCGTGATATGGTGATACCCTTGATCGTATTGTCATGGTGTTGGGGATGATACCCCGGAACTACCGTCCTTATTACCGTTAGTTCTTTTGAGCTTTGTTGACACTTCGGTGAGTTGTTCGATTCCCTCGTAAAAGTGTAATTCGTTGAGTTTCGTTGTCATGTTGTATCGTGACATCTCTGGAGTCATATCTGCGCGCGATTGGTTATGTGTAGGATTTTTAGCCGGGCACTTGATGATCATGCGTGGATGTTTTCCGCATTTAGATCGTGCACACGAGGCGTAGTTCGTGAGGCTAATTAGGTACATCGTCCCACGTATATTGCGGATTCCGTATACGGGGTGGACATGTGCACGGACACATTTCGGATCGGGCGTCTTGTGGCGTCCGTCTTGAGCCATAGTATGTGGTCGTTCGTATACTTGATTATGTTTGACAGTTGGGATCGATTGTTTATACGCCTTGGGGTATATTCGGTAGTCGGTGGATTTCTTTGAAATCGGTATATATATGAATTGTATAATGCCATGAGAATTATTATCATGTATAGGCGACCACTGTGGTTTGGGGCGAAATACTTGTATTTCGGGCGAGGAAGGGCAAGGCACAGGAGGAGCACAATGGCGACGGAGGATTCTGATGTATGCTATTTCGGGGGGCCCCGAGTCTTTTGGTTGTTCGGTTATGTTTTAAGCGTGACTTTCGTTTTTATTTTTGTGTCGGATGAATGTACTAAAACTTGTTAGGTACTACCCATCGTCATATGGTCTGTACCGTGTTTGGATCCTGTGTATGTTTGCTTGTATTTAAAAATATGAATAACTCATACTCCACACCGGGGTTTTGATAAATATCGTGGTACGGTGCCACGTTGTCGGATTTTAAGTGTATTTTGTGATATTGCCTGGTGGGTCCCAGGAGGGATCCACGGCACTGTAATGGCCACTGTTTTTGGGCTGTTACATCAATGGACTCTTGGTCAGATCCGGAGTTCGGCGACCTGGAAGGACATGACCCGCTGGAGGGCCAAATATCATATCCCCTCTGATGTGTCATTGCACGTGCCCTCCGAGGACGAACGTGCCGACCAGCCTCCCGAGGGTATGGTCGCCATCAACGAAATGACCACAGGCGGTCTGCGGTTTCCCTTGCCGTTCGCCGTTTCGTATCTGCGATCGCTGGAATTTGGTGCCTCTTGATTGGCCGAACGCACTGTTGCAGATTATCGGCACTGCCGACATTATTTGGCGGTCACAGTTGTTTCGCCCTTTGCCTTCTTTGGAGATGAATTATCTTTTTAAGGTGGCGTGCGAAGGAGCAGTGGCGGGTACCATATCCAAGGTCGCCAGGTAGGGTGGTTATCGGGGTGCCGAGCAAGACTCGGGCGACACGAAAAAGTGGTCTTTGGGTTGGTGGTGCATGGAAGTCGGCATCGAGCGAACCGGAGGAGGAGTTGGATATCCTACCAATTTTCGGGAGAGGAATCCAAGTAAGGGTTTCCTTTCTCCCTTTATTTGGATACTCCTTGGGTGATCTATTTTATTTCCCTTTTCGCAGGATCCCTTGTTCCATCGATGACGATCTCCCCTTTGATTTCTCGATCGTGCAGGAGCGGATTCGCGCATTGCCGTCTCCTATACGGACGTTCGATCGGTCGACCACGAATCTCATCGGTTGGGAGCTCATTGTTCGCTTCCTCGCCACTGAAGGCACACAGTATGACTTTTTATCCACTCTTTTCTGCGAGGCGATTGTCTCCAAGAGGTCGCCATGTTTACGTAAGTGTCTAACTTGTTTTAGTTTCTTCTTTGGCGAGATTTATTTTCCCGTATCACCGAGCTACCTCGGGAGATCGCCATGTCCAATCCCGGTTTTCTCGGTCGCCTTCATCCAGGAAAGAAAGCGGGTCGCGTTGCCGCGACGTCGTCTCGCCACCCGTGGTGAAGCCGTTGCGGTGCCGGTCGCCGAACCGGAATCTCAAGGTGAGGAACAACTCCAGCGCAACCGCAAGGCGGAGGCCGAGGCGTCCCTTCCGTCGGGCGAGGCGGATTTAGCTGTCTGAGCCGCGATCGCCGCTCCCCGTTTCTTGTTCGATGGCGGAGGGGTCGATCCCGGGCCGTCGGCGTCCGGCTCAGTCGTCTTCCGGCTACTTGAAAAGGACGGCGATCGGCGACGCCGAGACTCCTCGGGAAAGCCCTTTTCGGCCGTGATCCAGGCCGGTCAACAGTGAGAATGTTTTGAACTTTCCGAGCTAGGCGTTACGAGTAAGTCTTAGGCTAACTCTTTTGGTCTCCTTGGTTTTGCGCTGCGGTTCGTCTCGCCGATCCGGACGTTGCTCCCATGGTCTTGGACTTTCTGTCGAGCAAGGCTCCGCAACAACCTATCGATGTCCACCTTACGTTCGCGAGGCCATCACCTCTTTGCCCAAGGCTTGGGCGGCCGACCTCGATGCGATCGCTCGTCGGCGTCTGGAGACGCCATGCGGCGGCCGTTGCCACAGCTCTTCGAGACGGCGGCGATGGCCGTCAGCCGCAAGGGATTTTGAGGCGACCCTCCACCGCTCATCTCGATCGCGACCTCGAGGCCGCCCGGAACAAAAATATCGAGGATGCCAACCGGATCCGGCTATGGAGAAGGAGTATGAGGAGACGGCCAAAGGGCTAAACGGGATGTGGATCGATTGATGCAGAGCCGAGCCGCTCAAGGAGGCCGCCGTCGGTCCGTGACGAGGCGCGGCTTCGAAGCTCGTGGCGTCGCAGAGGAGGCGGCCGAAAGCGATGGTTGATCGGCTTAGCGGTGAGCTGGACGCGGCAAGGAAAGAGCTGGAGAAGTCCCAGGATGAGAATGCCGCCAAGGTTGCCGAGCTGGCGGAGGCTGAGAAGACGGCCGCGGAGTTGAAGGGCCAATTGAAGGCGATCGAGACCGATCCCTACCAAAGTGTGGCGCTCGCCGGCGAGTTTGCCTATTACTTGGCATATGCGTCTTTGTCAAGGCCGCCAAAGAGGCGAGATCGAGATCGGTCCCTTGATGGAGAGCTTCAAAACTTACGCCTCGCGCATCCTTTGCACCGGAGTTCTCCTTGCCGATCCTTGACTTGGCCGACTTCGGGATCGACTTGAGTTGGTATACGGGTAAACTCATTCATCCGAGGCGAAGCCGATCCGCAAACCGAGGGCGAAGACCGGCGGCGGAGCCTTGAGAGGCATTTTGTTTTCCTCCCGGCACTATGTACTTTTCGTTTTCTTTTTGTAATGCCTTCGGCCCCGTAATGTACTCAACTTGCGTTATGAATAAAATGTTCTTCTTTTCATACGATCGCCTTTGAATGTTTTCGCTCAACTTTTACAAGTATGTGTATGATTGCTTTCGACGTTTTGTTCATCCGATCGATTGTCCAGTGTTGAAAGCATTGATATGTTTTGAATCGAATTCTTACTTGTAATTTTTGTTGGGCGACTTCGATCGTCTGCGCGTGTTGATCGAATGTGTTTGAGTGAGGCCGATCGTGTGTGGTTCCTTTTGTTCGATCGTATTTAGGATTAGCTCGACCCATCTCGCCCCCTTGTTTTTGTTTGCTTATTGTAAGTAAGGAAAGCGAAAACTAGGTTGTCCGTGAGCTACCTTGATTTAAATCGTTTCAAGAATCATGTATGGTTGGGGTGTTCGATTGACCGACCTCCCTTATCGTGTCTTTGTGTGCGAGGACGTTGTGTATCCGCGACTCACTTTTGTGAGGGTCCTCCGTTGGACTACGCGCCTTGTGTTAAAACGAAAGGTGGGCGATCTTGGTCTGGGGAATCCTTGCGCGGGCGTCGTCGGTTTATTCGACTCACGCCGCGGCTTGTCGGCTCTGCTTCCACCTCGGCCCGCCATGAAGATGGCGACCCTCGACGGTGTACGTTGAGGCGGGGGTAGTGGCACGTCGCATTGCCGGGTTCACCAAGTTAGATGATGAACCATTGAGGGAGGCGATCGTGTCCACCGATTAGTTCGGAGGGTCCTTGGCTACGCCGGCCTCGTATTCAAACGAAGGCGGGCGATCTAAGCTCGAAGGAACCTTGCATGGCGAAGCCGTTGGTTCCATCGACCTCCCGATTGCCATGGGTATTGTATTCTACCTCGGATTGTCATTCTTGAACGACGATCCTCTACGGTATGTAATATGCTTGTGGGGCGATCGCCAGAATAGATGGGATGGAGAACAAAAATATTTCATTATGTTCCTTGTACATTTGGTAGTTGAAAATGAATACAACGTTATTATTGATAGTATTTCTTCAGATGTACAGCGTTCCAGGGATATCGGTCGAGATGCGTCAGGTGTTCCACTCGTAGGCTCCCTTAGTTAGCCATTTCGATATTCGAAGGGGCCTTCCCAACTTGGTCCAAAAACACCTGTGTGGGTTTGGATCTTTTTGAGGACGAGATCGCCCACTTGAAACCGTCTTTCCCTGACCTTCGAATTGAAGAACTTTTCGGATCTCCTTTTGTGGATAGTGTTCTTCATTTCCGAGGTTAGTCGACGTTCTTCAAGCATGTCGAGGTCGATCCGCCGGGCCACATCATTATCGATCGTCATCTCTTGCTCGGTTCGATGGCTGAGGACGGCGATCTCCGAGGGGATCACCGCTTCTGTTCCGAAGGCGAGGGCGAATGGGGTTTCGCCCGTTGAATTGCGGGTCGTTGTTCGGTAAGACCACAAAATGTCTGGGAGCTCGCTCGCCCATCGTCCTAGCCTGGACTCGAGTCGCGCTTTAATTGTGTGTTTGAGGATTTTGTTCACTGCCTCTACCTGCCCGTTTGTCTGAGGGTGATAGGGAGCCGAGAACAACCTTTTGATTCCCCACTTATCACAGAATTGCATGACTTCTAAGCCGTCGAACTGCTTTCCATTGTCGGAGATGATGGCCTGGGGTAGACCGAACCGGCATATGATGTTTCTCCAGATAAACTTGATCACTTGCTCTTGGCCGATCTTGTTTAGCGGTTCGGCCTCTGCCCATTTTGTGAAATAGTCGACCCCGACGATGGCGAACTTACAGCCTCCTGGAGCCGTCGGTAAGGGACCTATAAGGTCGATGCCCCATTGAGCGAATGGCCATGGGATGTACATCGAGGTGAGCTGCTCGGGAAATTTTAATACTTGGTCCCATTACTTGACATCTATGACACGACTGGCATAGGCGATCGCATCCTTACAAGTGACGGCGAGAAAAAACCTTGCTGGTTGTCTTATGGATGAGCTCGTCCACCAAAGATGATTTCCACATATTCCGTCGTGGATCTCGGCTAAAGCAGCATCCTTCCTCGGTGTAATACACTTGAGGAGGAAGGCGAAAGCTCGCTTGTAAAGACGATCGTCCGATGGGTGTATCTGAGTCGCTCGGAGCCGGAGTTGGCGAGCTTTGATACGGTCGTCGAGGACCGTCCGTCCTTCAAGTATGTGATGAGCGGAGTCATCCGACTTTCTTTGGTAACGGCAATTGTGGCCACCAGTTTCTTTCGATTGCCGGCCTTTCGACTTTGTAATTTGGATATTAGAGAAATCGGCCGCCCCATCCGACGATGCTAGCTTGGATAGGGCATCGGCACGAGAGTTGTGCTCTCTCGGGACTTGTTCGATTTGTACTTCTTCAAATTTCGTGCATATCTCGGCGACCGCTCTTGGTATTTGATCATCTGTTCGCCACGTGCCTCATATTCTCCTTTGACTTGGTTCACCACCGGGAGGGAGTCCATGAAGATATGGAGGCGACGAACGTCTAGGGCGAGAGCCAGTCGAGCCCCCTACCAAGGCCTCGTATTCGGCTTCATTGTTGGTCGCTCGAAACCCGAAACGCACGGCATTTGTGAAGCTTTGTCCGTTGGGGCTAATGAGGACGATCCACCTTTGATCGCGAGTTGGTCGCGAACCGTCAACATACGGCTTCGGGCGAGTCGGCCAGACATGGGTCGGACCGTGAGGGAATGTTAACTCCACCACGAAGTCCGCGAGCTTGGCCCTTGATCGCCGTGCGGCGTATGTGATGCCGTATTGGGCGAGCTCTAGTGACCATTTGAGGAGTCGCCCGTTGGTGTCCGGTCGATGTAGAACTTGCCTTAGAGGGAGAGTTGTCAAAACCTCCACTTGATGGTCGAAAAATAGGCTCTTAGCTTACGGACACTCATGACTAGAGCGTAGGCGATCTTCTCCAAAGGTGTATAGCGTGTTTCAGCGTCGTGGAGCGCTTGATCGACATAGTAGATCGGCAGATGGACTAGTCCCTCCGCTCGCACCAAGACCGCACTCAGCGCGACCTCCGAGGCCGCTAGGTAAAGGAATAATTTCTCCCCGGGGATCGGCTTTGCCAGGATCTGGGGGTTGGATAAATATTCCTTTATTTTGGCGAACGCCATCTGACTCTCCCTCGTCCATGCGAACTTTTTATTTTTGATGGTCGCGAAGAAAGGCTTGCTTTTATCGGCGAGCCGAGATATGAAGCGGTTGAGGGCGGCCAGACAACCTGTGAGGCGTTGTACCTGCTTGATGTTCCGAGATTCCTGCATATCGAGGATCGCCTGTATCTTGGTGGGATTCGCCTCGATCCCCCTCTGGCTTACAATGTGCCCCAGGAACTTCCCGGAGCCCACCCCAAAGTTGCATTTCTTGGGGTTCAGCTTCATGTTAAACTTTTCGAGGATGGCGAACGTCTCGGCGAGATCGTTGAGGTGATCTTCCTTCTTGAGGCTTTTGACAACGATGTCGTCGATGTAGACCTCCATGGTTTTGCCGATCTGATTCGCAAACATCCTGTTGACTAGACGCCGGTAGGTCGCCCCCGCATTCTTCAAGCCGAACGGCATCCGGACCCAAAAGTATATGTCTTTCTCCGTGTGGAAAGATGTGTGTTTTATGTCTTTCTCCGCCATTGGGATTTGATGATATCCGGCGAAGGCATCCATAAATGACATCATTTCGCAGCCTGCAGTACTATCGACCAAGTGATCAATATGAGGCATCGGAAAGTGATCTTTTGGACAAGCCGCGTTGAGGTCGGTGAAGTCGATGCATAACCTCCAGAACCATCGGCTTCTTGGCGAGTACGCGTTAGCGACCCATTGTGGGTCGTCCGTAGCTACCGATCAACTTGTTGTCGAGCAACTTTTGGACCTCTATGTCGAGCGCGCGTATTTTTGGGGCCGAATTTCCTACGTTTTTGATGAACAGGCTTCATCGCGGGTCGATCTTTAGATAGTGGCAAGCGTGCTCGGGACTTATGCCAACCATATCTTGATGCGACTGGCGAAGACTCCGATGTTCTTACGTAGCAAATTGACGAGATCTCCTTTCGGTGCGAGTCGATGCTTGCGCCGATCTGTACTTCCCGTTCGGGCGAGCCTGATCTATGGCTATACTCTCCAACTCTTCGATGGGGACGGTCGCTTCTTGCTTTGAACGGTTTCCGGACTCGATCCTTGGATCGACGTCGAGACTTGGCTCGAAACCGATCCTTGGCTCGATGTCGTCCGTTAACTGATCCGAGATGGCGCCCTCTGAGTTGGGTTGGTACGATGTGTTTGGTTCGTCGATCTCCATGGGTCGATCGTCGATCGTTTCAACGTTACAAATATCGGGGGAAGTATTGAAAACAGTAACGACATAGGAGTAATTTAAACATCTTTTTGCCATTAGCTGGTCCCCCTTTACAGTACCGACCGTCCCATCGGCAGTGGGGAATTTGATACAATAAAAGAAGGACGAAGCGACCGCCTCAAAGGTTTCTAAGAATGGACGACCTAAGAACCCATTATAGATCTTTGGGTCTATCTATGATTACAAAAGATAGGTTCCTAGTAATCCTAACCTTGGGATCGTAAATGCATATCACTCGACGGAGAGCTTGATCCTCCCATAGGCTTGGACAGTCTTTGTCGCCGAATCCTTGGAGCACGGTGCCGAATGGCTTGATGAATTTGGTCGGAGTTTCGAGCTGATCCAGAGTTTTGAATATGATATTGCGAAGCTCCGTTGTCAACCAAGACGCGGTCGACCGCCTTCCCAAGGATACGGGCGAGATCACCAGTGCATCCTCTTTGGGGCATTGTACCCCCTCCCTGTCTTTATTGGAGAAGGTGATGAGCGTGTCTCTAGCGATGGTCGGCTCTGGGGGCACCACAATATGGACTCCGGCGAACGCCCTTAGTTCGGCCTTCCGCTTCCTATTTGACGCGATGGAAACCGGGGAAAGGCCCCCGAGGTTCCCACCTCCCGCTTGGAGCATATTAATCCGACCGCCAGGGTTGATCGGAGGAATCGATTCATCGGAATGCTCTGGCTCGTGTTCGATCCTGGCGACCGGATTGGGAGGCGTCCTTTCGATTTGACGGCGCTCGCGCCCTCCGGTCCTCTCTGGTCGAGGTTCTGGCTTGGTGACCAGGTTGTCTAATTTGCCTTCTTCGAGCAGTCGCGAGTTGCCCGAGGAGGTCGCGGCATTGGCCGGTGTTGTGGCCGGGACTTTTGTGATAGGCACAGAATTTGCTACGGTCTAGATGACCGTGGTCCCTTATTGGCTTCGGTTTGGAAAGCCACTCCCGCCCCTTAATTGCGTTGAAGATGTGGGCGGAGACAAAGTTGAGGTTGTGGAGGAGGTGAACCTCTACATCACCGAAAGCTTTGAATTCGCCAGCGGCTTTGCGACCGCCTTTCCGGGCTTGGCGACCGCCTTCTTCTGAACATGGGATGGCATCTTCCCCTCTCCGGTGGGTTCCTCATCTAAACGGAGGGAGAGCATCCTCTGCCCGGCCAGAAATCGGCGGCTCTGACGCGGAAGACCGAGTAGGTCGGGGGGATATCCTTTGTGAGATGCCTGAACATGGGTGAGTGGCCGTAGAATCCCCCCAGGACTGAATAGAGGGCGAGCTCGTCGCTAATGGGTTCACCGGTGAGGACTATCTCGTCCACCCGGTCGATGTAATCTGCATCTGGCACGTCCTTCCCCTGCTTGATTTTCATCATGCGGTGGGGGCCTTCAGGGCGAGCGACTTTGGCGGCGAAGTACGACGTAAAGTCGTTCGCCAACTTCTCGAAGCAATTGATTGAGCGAGGAGGCAGTGAGATGTACCACCTGTGGGCGAGGTCGCCCAGAGTTAGCGGGAACATCCGACATTTCGTTGCATCTGATGCTCCGCATCCGGTCATGTAGATCCGGAATTTGCTCAAGTGGGTCTCCGGGTCCGATCTTCCCTCATATAGAGGTGTCTGTGGGGGAGCGATTGTTGGTTGAACCGGGGCGAGCTCGATCTGGACCGCGAGTGGTTCACTTGGTCCAGAGATCGATCTCCTGGCGCCTGCCCCAGTGTCTAGTAGCGCCTTCATTTCGTCGAGCTGGCGCTGCATTGCGGCCATTGCCGTGGCCTGACAGCTCGCTGATTGGCTACCGGAGCGCGAGCCGAGGCGATCATGTACCGATCCCCTGCCCCCATGGTGGATGACGAGTTCTCTGCCCGCAGACTCATTTCTCGGGCGAGTGGGGGCCTGTCGACCGGCCTGTCTTCTGGGAGTCGGATATGCCGAACTCCTGGTGAAGGATTCGGACTCCGATGCCTCCCGACTCGGGCCCGACTGTCCGGGTCGCCACGAGGGATCACTCCCTAGGCGGCTGAAGACGGAGTCGTCCCGCCTAACGAGAGCCTTTGACTGCGGCTCTGGGTTTTCTGTTGATTTCTCAACATATATCCCCTTGAGCTTCACCGGCATTTCGGCGGATGGTTGTGAGTGATGGTGGGCGAGTCGCATGCAATCCGTCGCTCCACGAGGACGGCTATGGCCTCCTCAATCATTCATGATGCAGGAACTGATCGAGTGAGAGACTAGGGCCGTCCCTTGGGGGCGGGAGTGAGGATCTAGCGTCGCCGCGGTCGCCTTCTGTCGCGGGCTGGGATTCTGTCCGTGTCGGAATGATATTTCCGGCGGATCTCAGGGTGGCTCTCTTGGAAGTTGTAGCAGACGTCATTTTTCTGGAGGTTTGTTTCTTTTGAAGAACAGTGAGTGTTTTTTCAAGTGTGAGTCCGGAGAACAATGAGTGTTCTACGAGACGATCGGAATAAAAGTGAAGGTCGCCCTTCTTCTAGCGCCAATTGTTGTTACCCAAAATATTATCCGAAGATAGTGTTGCTGGAATGATCGAGTAACCAACAAGTGCGGGAGCACGTCCGTGAGAATTTAAATGACACAAGATTTGCCGGGGTTGTTAATCCC
The DNA here is from genome assembly GCA_033398695.1 of Orobanche coerulescens. Lineage (NCBI taxonomy): Eukaryota > Viridiplantae > Streptophyta > Magnoliopsida > Lamiales > Orobanchaceae > Orobanche > Orobanche coerulescens. The sequence goes on along the minus strand of CM065812.1, from coordinate 129,500,431 downwards.
GGGCTTGAATGCTCTCGCGAGATTTTATTAATAAGTATACTGTTGAGTACAAATATTAACGTTAGAATCTATCACAAAGAGTGTAAAGAATTCTAGTTTTCTAAGCTGTGGAGCGTATAGAATGCCGGAAGAATCAGATATGGAGTTCTGTGAATTCTTGCTATGGATGTTCTATGTGTGAGAATGTCTTTCTCTTTTCTCTCTCTTGTTTGCTGTGTTTTTCGAAGTCCTTATTCTGTGTTATGGACCTTCTATTTATAGCAGACCAAGTTCCTGGGGGCCCTCCTGCGATCGCAGCCGATCGTCGTTATTTATATTATAATAAGACGGCCGATCGTCTCGTCGCGTGGGGCTTTTCCCTTAAAGTCCGCGGTTATTCTTGTGATCGGTTATGCGGTCCGACGGGGAACTCGCATGCGCCCTCGGCCATGTCACCCACCTTTTCGAGTCTTGTTGGTAGGTGAAGTAGGTGACAGGATGTGTGAGCACAGTCTTGTCTCGGTACTTTTCGCAGGTCTGCGGCCCTGTTGGTAGGTGAAGTAGGTGGCAGGCTGTGGGCACCGATCTTGTCTGTCAGCACCTTTTGAGATCTGCACGCGGGTCCCAGCCCGAGATTTGGGCTTTGATGACTTTTGACGGATGTTGGATTAATACACGGCACGAGACGATCGCCAATCAACAAAAGACGATCGCCAATCAACAAAAGGCGATCGCCGTGGGTGCCGAGTTCAGGGTGTTTGCCCCGAGCATATCTCTCATGGTAGACTTCCCGACTGCTATGACGATCGCCTTCGAGGCGTGTTTAAATGCCGCACAACACTCCAGTTGTTGTGAGTTGCGGGAACGACACTTCTTTTAGAAGGGGTCGAATATAATACCCGTATTATTTTTGGGCTTCCGCATTTCCTCTTTCTCGGGTCTATCGACTCGCTCGTATTCGTTGATATTTTCTGAACTTGTTCTGTATTTCGGTTTCATCGTTCGAATGAGCTGTGATCTTGTTTTGGGTCGATCTGGTTATCCCTGTGACTTTTCCGAGTTCGGTTCGACTCTTGTGAACCTTGTTCGGAAGTAACATCTTTTGGTTCTATTAACTCTTCTATTTGAAGTGGATCGGATTTTGAACTTTATTTTCAACTCTGTCGACTCGTTTATGCTCGTTAACGTTTTCTGAGCTTGCCTTGTCCCTTGTTTTTGTTGATCGAACGAGTGTGGTATTGTTTCGGGATGACTCGTTTGTCGTTGTGACTTTTCAATTGCTATTCCCTTTCCAGTGGATCTTATGTGAATGCACGTCCTGTTGTTTTCACCGGATCATATATTGTCTTGAGTCGAGATGTGAACCTTGGAGTTGTTGTTTGAATTTTATTGTTCTTCGTGATTCGAACATGATTGTTCGATTCTTGTTGTCTCGATCGTTTGATTGTTCAGATTTTGTTGACCCCGTTTCGTGGTTGTTGAGCGTTCAGACTCCTTCCTAATTTCCTTATGTTCGGGAAATTGGTCTTATTTTCGATCTTCCAACAATTGGGTGGTGGAATTCCGTATTTGTCCAGCGATTGGCTCGCGTTTTGATTGATGTACCGTTGGGTTGGTCAATCATATTGATTTTCGTTCGTTGTGTTTTGTGATTGTTCGTATAATTGACTTGACTATATTATCCATTTGATGACGCTTGTCACTTGTTGATTTTATTATGTTTCTACCGGTGGCATTGTGTTGGTCGTCGTGGAGTGCGTTTTCACGCCGTATATTCCTTTGCGTTGTTTGTAACGTTTCGCCGTTGGGCATAAATTACGCGTTTCTTGTGTATCTCATTGAGTCTTCCTGGCGGGATATCGCTTCTCCCTACTTGTTTTAAGTTTCGGGACGAAACTTCTTTTAAGGAGGGTAGAATGTAATACCCGTAATTTCAATTTCCGGTAATTTCTTTTTTATCGGAGAAAGTCCGTTTTGACGACTCGCTCATGACCGTTTCGTCATTCCGAGAATGATTAATTCTGCACTTTTTGTCATCCGAGCTCGTTTCGGTATTGTTTTGTTGAGTTCCGTGTTTTTTAGCGACTTTTCCGCACTTGAGTTCGATTCTTGCGAATCTCGTCCGAAAATGTTGTTTCGAGTTTCTCGTCAGTTCATTTAATGTTATTATTCATGTTGCGAGCTTTGGCTTGGTGTTTCGATCACGTATCGTGATTTTCGAGCATTTTGGGCCATTTTCGTAATTTCCCAATGTTTGGGGTAATTACTTTCCGTTGTCGAATTTCGAGCCTTCGGGTGGTCGGAATCGTGTGTTCTCTTAGTGCTCGAATTCGTCTTTGCGATTACTTCGTAACCGTATCTTCGATTCGTATTCAGGTTCGGGTTTCGGGATCGTTCGGGCCGTCGGAGTTGGCCCCGGCCGAGTCATGGCCGGGCAGTCTGGGCCCGGGCCGGCACTGGCCGAGTTACGTACGGTAGCGATCGGCAATTACGTACGTAATGCCGGTTACGTACGTAACCCTTAGCCGGTTACATACGTAAGGATGCCGGCATTTTTGGGCAGCGTCTCAGCCATGGCCGGTTACGTACGTAAGCCCTTGGCCGGTTACGTACGTAACTCGGCCGGCAGGCTGCCTATTTAAGGCCAGCAGCCGTTTTCTTCAACCATTTCTCACTCGGTTTTCTTCTCTTCCGCGGCTGGGGGTGTGTTGATCATGGAGAGATGTTGTTGGACAATAAATCCATGAAGTTTTGGAGTTGATATCATCAACCATCCATTCTATAACACCCTCCGATCTACCGAATCAGGTCAGATTTCCTAGAAATCTAATTTTGGGGAATTTGGGTGTTTTGGTTGTTTTCATCCGTTTAATCCGATTTAACTTAGGATTATGATGGATTAATGAATATTAAGATGTATTATATCATTTCCCTCGTTATTCCATGGTTGGATCGTATCGATTCGTTGTTTTGGTCGAGTTCTTGATTGACGCCTTGAAGGTGTCTGGTAGAATGTCTTAGAGGGGTTTTCGGACGTTCTACGATTATTCCTCCTCGTATGATCATTGATTTATTAATTATATGTTGTTAGGGTCGAGTTTCTTGCGAAGAAACCAAGTTGAACCCTTCCGTTCGTTGTCGTTTTCCTTTTCGAAAGCATCGGGTGTTTCGAAGCTTTCCGGTTGAGCCGTGTTCGTCGGGATACTTGCGTGCCGATTTTGAGGCAAGTACCTTGTCCATATAATTCTTGTTTTGTGGATACGATAATTAGTGATCGTCTAAATGTGGTTGTTTGGTCGTTTGAATTAAACTTTCAAAAGATTCGGTTTAGCCTTGTTAAAGGCTTGCTTTCAAAACGCGTGTGGTTTGTGAATGGTGTGGTTTGAGAATGACTATGTGAACTCTATGGATATGTTTGGTGTTGATGTTGCACTTGGTATTGCGTGTGGATGTATATTATTTCATTTCGGTGCATTGTGGTTTGACGTGGTGTTTTGCTAAGTGTTGATGCCTCTGGATGAATTGTTTGGATATCTTTGTTGTATGGTGCTATATATGTGATTGTGTGGAAGTGGGCGGGGCCTACGGTGGCACATGGCATGTGATCATGTGGCCAGGATGCAACAAGTGATTGATCCAACCGTGAGAGCCTAAGAAAAACTACGGTGGCACATGGCATGTGATCATGTGGCCAGGATGCAACAAGTGATTGATCCAACCGTAAGCGCCAAAGTTAATCTACGGTGGCACATGGCATGCAATCATGTGGCCAGGATGAAACAAGTGATTGATCCAACCGTGAGATGTTGTGATTGTTTCGCTATCTAGCTCGGGAGGGTCCTTCGAGGCCTCGGGTGGGATTCATGGTGGCGTCCTGGTCCTAGGCGATGCGTGTGTGTGATTTGTTTCGCTAGCCAGCTCGGGAGGGTCCTTCGAGGCCTCGGGTGGGATGTCTGTGGTGGCGTCCCGGTCCTAGGCGATGTGCGTGCGTGATTATGTTTCGTTGATTTTATGCCCGTTGAGGACACGTGATGTTGGGCTCTGACCCTGTAAATTGGTGGTGGTTTCCTAATTGCGAAAACAAAACCTTTGGGCTGTGACCCTGTTGATTTTGGAAAGACAAGGATTTGATAATCCTAAATTGTTTTCTATTAAAACTCCCGAGGGTATTTTAAACCATTTTGCAAACCGTTCTCATTAATTGTGATCTTTCGGTTTTGGAATGTTTTACCAAACTCATGCCTCGGGAAGTACTTTTCGTTACGTTTGGAACTTTGAGGATTCCTGGTTATTGTTATTCTTGGAATTTGAATTATATGGCTCGTATTTGCATTTTGTATTTGCACTAGCAAAACAGTGGAGTTTTGCTAACCCCCGAGTATTCGGGGGGTGGATGTCTGTATTGCATTCAGGTTTTGGAGCAGAGCACAGGGTCGGCATGAAGGATGATGAAAGATGAGCGATACTAATCACACGAGGACACGTTGATGTCGTATTGGTTTAGTTGTATTTATTTCATTGCAAGATTTTTCCCATCAGACGGAGTAGTTTGTATTCGACCCCTGCGTGGGCATGTAATGTGTTAGAGTTGTATGTTTTTATTGAAAGACCAAATCGGTCTACTGAGTCATTTTAGCCTTAAAGGCATTGTTGAGTTGTTCGGTTTTGTTACCAGCCTGGTAGAACCTTGAGGAAAGGGTCTACGGCGTGTAATATCCCTGAGCGGATTGGGGGTGTTACAAGTTCGATCCTTTCATTTCCCAATTTGTTCATCACCTCAACTTCATCGTTTTTTGTGAGCCTCAATGCACGAATTTCTGCTGTAAAATCATCAAAAATATGAGATGATTGTGATACCTTAACTTTTCCTTTCCTTTAAGCCATATCTCTACATTCGGGTCGAGAAATTGCTGAACTATCACTGATTGGAGTTTCTGCGTTTGAAGGGGTTGAAATTCCGGTCCTTGATTTTTTTGAGCTGTCACGACTTTCTTCATTACTCTCTTCATACTCATAATGAGCACATGTTGTATTGCGATTTAGATTTAACTCCCACGTAGGATGTTTACTCATAACTTCTGTAAATACATGCATATTAGTAAACTTGCTACCACCGGCCTCATAAATTGTGTGATCTTCTACCTCGATATCTTTCTTGCTCATTCCACTCCTTCTCCGACCATATGCTTCCTTATATGCAACAATCCATTTGTTAACGCTTTCGCTAAATCGTCCAAACGACTCTTAATCATTTGCAAATTTCTTTTGCGTATTTCTTCTGGATTCTCCATGCGAGCGTATTCGAACAATTTTGCCACCCGCGTCCATATCACAACATTCTTCTGATTATTTCCACGCACACTATCTTCACTTACAAAAGTCCAACTCGACATTAGAGCTACGTCTTCTTTTACAAGCCAACTCACACCATTTGGGTCTGTTCGAGTATTTGTATTTGTTTGTTTAAAATCTCGAAATAAATTTCATGAAATATTCTTGGAGCTCTTGACATTGTCAGATGTAGGAAAGAAATTATGGTTCGGAGAAATTTTAGAGTTAGGATCATTTTTGAAATTTGAATTATTTTGAGGGTTTACAGAATTCTGAGAGCTATAATAAAATTAAGTGTTTGGATAGTTTTGAGAATTGCCATATTCCCCAGGATTTGAAAAGAACTGAAGATTTGAATGTAATACCCGAAATTTTTATTCCAGCTGCCTTGAACTAGTTGTCGGTTGGTGTCAGGTTATTTCGTGTCGTTATGATTATATGAAATTCGTTTTTCTATTTTGTATGGTATGATGTGTTATGTTGTAATGTTCGTCGAATGAGACTTGTGTCGCGTGCGTTTTGTAATATCCGCAATTTCCGATTTTTCGGTAAATTTCTTTTTCAGACGGAGTCCGTTTTGACGACTCGCTCATGACCGTTTCGTCATTTCGAGAATGATTAATTCTGCACTTTTTGTCATCCGAGTTCGTTTCGGTACCGTTTTGTTGAGTTCCGAGCTTTTTAGCGACTTTTCCGCACTTGAGTGCGATTCTTGCGAATCTCGTCCGAGCTGCGTTTGAGTTTCTCGTAAGGTCATTTAATGTTATTATTCATGTTTCGAGCTTTGGTTTGGTGTTTCGATCGCGTATCGTGATTTTCGGACGTTTTGGGCCATTTTCGTAATTTCCCAAAGTTTTGGGTAATTACTTCCGTTGTTGAATTCCGAGCCTTCGGGTGGTCGGAATTGTGTGTTCTCTTAGCTCTTAGATTCGTCTTTGCGAGTACGTAACCGTATCATCGATTCGTATTCGTGTTTGGGTTTCGGTCGTTCGGGCCGTCGGAGTTGGCCAGCCGAGTCATGGCGAACAACTTTGGCCAGCCGGCGGCCGAGTCACGGCCGGTAGTGCTCGGCTTCGCCGAGTCACGGTGGCGGTGCTCGGCGGCTTCGCCGAGCAAGACGGGTGCCGCGGCACACTCCGGCCGCGGCACACTCTGTGGCATTTTTCGGCCAAACCGATCACTGGTGCCGCGGCACACTCCGGCCGAGCCGCGGCACCGCCGACCACTGGAGCCATTTTTGGGCTGTGCGCGGCACACTCCCAGGCCGCGGCACACTCGCGGCTATTTATGGCCTGCAGACGGGTTTTTGGCCATTTTTCTCACTCGTTTTCTTCCCTTCCGCGTGGAGCTTGGTTAATCATGGAGAGATGTTGTTGGACAATCAATCCATAAAGTTTTGGAGTTCATATCATCAATCATCCATCCTATAACATCCTCCGATCTACCGAATCAGCCGATTTTCTAGAAATCTAATTTTGGGGATTTTGGGTATTTTGTTCGTTTCGTCCGTTTAATCCGATTTAACTTAGTATTTTGATGGATTGATGATAATTTAGATATATTATATCATTTCCTTTATTATTCCATGGTCGGATCATATCGATTCGTCGATTTGGTCGAGTTCTTGATCGATGCCTTGAAGGTGTCGGTAAAATGTCATAGAGGGGTTTTCGGGCGTTCTACGATTATTCTTCCTCGTATGATCGATGATTTATTGATTATATGTTGTTAGGGACCAATTCTTGTGAAGAACACGAGTCGCAACCCTTCCGTTAAATCGTTTTCTTCAAGCTTCTCGATCGTGGGTGTATTCTTTTCCTTCACGGGAATCGTAGGTGTTCGAGGTGTCCCGACTGAGCCGTGATTGTAGGAGTGTCCGGTATCGATTGTCGAGGCAAGTATCTTGCCCATACATTACGTGTTTTGTGGATATTATGGTTGTTAATCGTCGATATGTGCTAAATAAATATTAATAACCATTTTTTAAAAGAATCGGAATATTTACCATCATGCTTTTTGTAAAGGTGACCCGTGTGTGTCGGGAATTAATGTGCTTAGTTGAATATGCGAGCTAGTGTCGAGTATAGAATCACCTTACTTTCTTGTGATGTCATTGCGTATGATTATGTCGTTGGTAAATGTAAAGTGTAATTCTTTTGTCAAATTATGTACTTGGAGTCACGTGTTTATGGATGAATATGTGAGTTTGAGTGATATTAGTTGTGTCGTTCGGTGCTGTTGAAATCTTGTGCTTCCTTGTGAATCGTATCATTACTTGGTCGTGAGTATATGTTGGATGAACTGGCCATTCTAGTAAGGTACCTCGACTATATATACTGTGATTGACCTTCGAGGCTTGTGGTTTGCAACTGTGATTTTGGAACGTGTGTGTGTGTTGTTCCTTCCACCCGGAGTGTCCGACGGGATGTCTGGGGGTCGATACTAAGGGGTACGGCCACGGAAGTGGACTTGGGTGCGTGTGTGGATGAACTTCCACCCGGAGTGTCCGACGGGATGTCTGGGGGTCGATACTAAGGGGTACGGCCGCGGAAGTGGTTTCCCACCCGGAGTGTCCGACGGGATGTCTGGGGTCGATACTAAGGGGTACGGCCGCGGGTTACCAGTTGTGGTTTTCATCTTGAGGATGATGTTGATGTTTTCGTTGATTGTGATATTGTCCGGAGTATCACAATTCTTTGTGCTCGGGGTCGAGAGACATTATATATCGAGTCTTGGTGCTTGACTAGAATGGCATAAGATTAATGTGTTATGTGTAATGTGTCCTTGTAAGTGAATTGAAGTGGATGATCGGGTCGTGGACCCTGTGTTTTGTGACCGGAATGGTTGGGTCGTGGACCCCGTGTTTTGTTAAACGGATTTGTATTTTGAAAAATGAACTTTGGGGCTGTGACCCTAAATGGCTTTCGAGGAATTAAGAACATTTTCAATTTTTGATGTTTTCAAAACTCCCGAGATTTGGAAATGTTTTCAAAATGCTTACTTGCTTCGTTTCTGCTTTCAAGACTTGAACTATTTTTAACTAAATATATCTCGGAAGTCCTTCGTTATATTCTCGGAATGTGTTGTGTATGGCTCGTATTTGCACTTTATACTTGCACTAGCGGAGCAGTGGAGTTTTGCTAACCCCGAGTAATCGGGGTGGATATCTGTATTGTGTCCGGTACATGCGGGTTTTCGGGAGCAAGACACGGGATCGGCACGAGGGATGATGAAAGACGAATGATACTAATCACACGAAGGCGATTTTGGGTTCGATTAGTCGAGTCCATTGTATTCTCTTTTCCATTGTCTTATTGTTCGTTGTTGCAAGTATTTTACCCTTGTGTGGGTATGAGTCTGGATGAGTTTATGTATTTTGATTTGTAAGTCAGTGACGAAAGACCAAATCGGTCTATTGGTCCGTTATTTTGATTCGTCGGTATGTAATGTAATGTGTTGTTTTGATGTCTAGCACGGTGGATCCTCACGGAGAGGGTCTGCGGCGTGTAATATTCCGGTTTGATCGGGGTGTTACATTTATGGTATCGAGCTTAGGTTGCGGAAACCTAGGCCGTCGGGTCCATCGTGTATTGTTGGGTCTTGTCTTGTCAGATTGAGTCCGATCGATGTCGTGTCGCGACGCGTCGTTTGGAATGTCGGCCGTGATTAGTATCGGGTGCGGCCATCATCTTCGTGCGGTGTGGATGTAAGTCTCCCTACTACAGGTTGTACCACGAGCTATACGAGCTGTGTGATTTTGTGTTATGTAGTTAATATTTGAAGGTGCATCGTGAGTAAGTGACATATATTTGTTGATTCTCGTCTTGCGCTAAAATGTAGAATGATATTCTTTGAATGTATCCTTGTATAAATCATTTTTCTTGCAAGAGTATAAACCTTGGAATTTTAAGTTTTCAAATCCTTTCTGGAGTCACGTAAAATTTTTAAAATGCCCTCCAAGGGAGGAAAAAGTTGATTTTCGTATGTTGACCACAAGGTGAAAGTTCAAAACTCGAATTATTGATAATTCTTTTCCACTGTACTATAAGTTTTCAAAACACGAGTTTTGAACTCAAATGAGTTCTACAAAATATACTCAAGACGTGATCCTTGCTTTTAACTTTTCGGTTTTGAATGACAATCGCCTTTTGATGGTTGCTCATGATGTGTTGTAATTATATGAATCGATGGCTTTGAGATTCGAATATTGTTGTTGTTTAATTGTGACCTTCGATTCCAGTAATGTCGTATATATGTTCGCAATCACGTCGCTAAAATAGAACCGTTAGCGCACGCTAAGTGTAAGGCTAGCGCGCGCTAATGCAGCATGGGTAGCGCACGCTAAGTATGTGTTGTAGCGAGCGTTAGTCAGTCTGGGCAGAGGCTATGGAACCGCATTATAGCCGTTAGGTCTAACTTTTGCGGCCAATCACCTGTAGTTGTATTCTCTACGTGGTGTCTAGTGATAACAACTGTTGTGCGTGAATGTGTGTTAAGACTTTTTGTATTGCTAGGTGATATTTGATTGTGTTTGATGAATTGATAAATTATGTCTGCTTCGAGTGTGTTCGAACACGCTTTTCTAAAACTTTCATAAGTTTGTGCAAGTGCGATTAGCCGGCGGCTTCGTATGAACTTTGGAAATTGTTTGAAATTTGCGAGCCGGCCTAGGATTCTCAAATAAAACCTCGACGGTATTTGAAAGAGTTGTTTTAAAGTACCTTGAACATTTTGAAAATTTTTACCGTCGTTGATGTTTGTGAAGTGTTGGGAGAATTTTCAAAATGATTTTAACGTATTGTTGCATTTTCAAATAATTCGAGTGAATGATTTTCAAAATCTTTCACACCATAAAAATATCTTATTTCAAAAACCAATGCGATTTTTATTTTCAAAAATATATAGTGAAAGATGAGAAATCTCACTCGATGTAAAGTTCAAACTCGGATTCGGAAATGTTAGAGTATGTAAGAATGATTTGATGATCTTGCATGGTTAACTTGTTAGTTGTTAACGGCGATGATGATACGTAGAGGCATGATGACTTCAAATGATTTCAAATGAGACGGTTAAAGTATGTTGTTTGCAAGTTTTGATGAAACAACCCGAGGTACCAAAAGTACTTTTAAAGTTTATTTTAAATAGATATACAAATCCAAGGATTTTCAAAAGATTTCCTTTAAAAGGATACCTCGTGGATTTTCTCTTCGAGTTGTTATTGGTTACCTCATGTGATATGTCGTGCTGAGTTGGTACCTTAGTATAATATTTTGCGAAGTTGTGCAATCGTATTGAGTGGGAATCCGCTTAGTATGCCGATGGGCGGAGGACGCAATCGTGACCACGATACTAATGGCCATGAAGATCGGATGTGGACCAAGAGGATATGGTCGGGAAGGTTGCTATTCGAACTTCGTTCTCATTGTTTAGGTTTCGAACGAAACCTCTTTTAAAGGTGATAAGATGTAAAACCCGCATATTACTTTCTTTCTCTTCTGCTTCGGCCCAATCGTATCGACTGACCGTGTTCGTTGATGCTTCGACACAGTGTTGTTTCTCACCTTTGTCATTCGAGCGAGTTCGATATTGTCCCAAATTGAGCTATATATCGTTGTGACCTTTTCAAGTTCGGAAAATTAGTCTCGTTTCGATCTTCCAACCCTTGGCGGTGGAATTCGTATTTGTTCAGCGATTGGCTCGCGTTTTGATTGATGTACCGTTGGGTTGGTCAATCGTATTGATTTTCGTCCGTTATGTTTTGTGTTTGTTCGGATAATTGACTTGATTGTATTATCCAGTTGATGACGCTTGTCACTTGTTGGTTTTATTATATCCCTAACGGCGGCGTTGTGTTGGTCGTCGTGGAGCGTGTTTTCACGCTGTATATTCCTTTGCATTGCTTGTAACGTTCGCCGATGGGCATAAGTTACGCGTTTCCTTGCGTATCTCGTTGAGTTTTCCTGGCGGGATATTGCTTCTCCCTACTTGTTTTAAGTTTCGGGACGAAACTTCTTTTAAGGAGGGTAGAATGTAATATCCGCAATTTCCGATTTTTCGGTAAATTTCTTTTTCAGCCGGAGTCCGTTTTGACGACTCTCTCATGACCGTTTCGTCATTTCGAGAATGATTAATTCTGCACTTTTTGTCATCCGAGTTCGTTTCGGTACCGTTTTGTTGAGTTCCGAGCTTTTTAGCGACTTTTCCGCACTTGAGTGCGATTCTTGCGAATCTCGTCCGAAACTGTCGTTTCGAGTTTCTCGTAAGTTCATTTAATGTTATTATTCATGTTTCGAGCTTTGGTTTGGTGTTTCGATCGCGTATCGTGATTTTCGGACGTTTTGGGCCATTTTCGTAATTTCCCAAAGTTTTGGGTAATTACTTCCGTTGTTGAATTCCGAGCCTTCGGGTGGTCGGAATTGTGTGTTCTCTTAGCTCTTAGATTCGTCTTTGCGAGTACGTCGTAACCGTATCATCGATTCGTATTCAGGTTTGGGTTTCGGGGTCGTTCGGGCCGTCGGAGTTGGCCACGGCCGAGTCATGGCTGGGCAACCTGGCCCAGGCCGGCACTGGCCGAGTCACGGCCGGTAGTGCTCGGCAGCTTCTGGCCGAGTCACGGCCGGCAGTGCTCGGCAGCTTCTGGCCGAGCAGTACCGGGTGCCGCGGCACACTCCGGCCGAGCCGCGGCACACTCTGTGGCATTTTTCGGCCAAACCGACTGTACCGGGTGCCGCGGCACACTCCGGCCGAGCCGCGGCACACTGCCGACCACTGGGAGCCATTTTTGGGCCTGTGCCGCGGCACACTCCCGCTGGGCCGCGGCACACTGCGCAGCCTATTTATGGCCCTGCAGACGGGTTTTTGGCCATTTTTCTCACTCGTTTTCTTCCCTTCCGCGGCTGGAGCTTGGTTAATCATGGAGAGATGTTGTTGGACAATCAATCCATAAAGTTTTGGAGTTCATATCATCAATCATCCATCCTATAACATCCTCCGATCTACCGAATCAGGTCAGATTTTCTAGAAATCTAATTTTGGGGATTTTGGGTATTTTGTTCGTTTTCGTCCGTTTAATCCGATTTAACTTAGTATTTTGATGGATTGATGATAATTTAGATATATTATATCATTTCCTTTATTATTCCATGGTCGGATCATATCGATTCGTCGATTTGGTCGAGTTCTTGATCGATGCCTTGAAGGTGTCCGGTAAAATGTCATAGAGGGGTTTTCGGGCGTTCTACGATTATTCTTCCTCGTATGATCGATGATTTATTGATTATATGTTGTTAGGGTCGAATTCTTGTGAAGAACTCGAGTCGCAACCCTTCCGTTCGTCGTTTTCTTCAAGCTTCTCGATCGTGGGTGTATTCTTTTCCTTCACGGGAATCGTAGGTGTTCGAGGTGTCCCGACTGAGCCGTGATTGTAGGAGTGTCCGGTATCGATTGTCGAGGCAAGTATCTTGCCCATACATTACGTGTTTTGTGGATATTATGGTTGTTAATCGTCGATATGTGCTAAATAAATATTAATAACCATTTTTAAAAGAATCGGAATATTTACCATCATGCTTTTTGTAAAGGTGACCCGTGTGTCGGGAATTAATGTGCTTAGTTGAATATGCGAGCTAGTGTCGAGTATAGAATCACCTTACTTTCTTGTGATGTCATTGCGTATGATTATGTCGTTGGTAAATGTAAAGTGTAATTCTTTTGTCAAATTATGTACTTGGAGTCACGTGTTTATGGATGAATATGTGAGTTTGAGTGATATTAGTTGTGTCGTTCGGTCTTTGTTGAAATCTTGTGCTTCCTTGTGAATCGTATCATTACTTGGTCGTGAGTATATGTTGGATGAACTGGCCATTCTAGTAAGGTACCTCGACTATATATACTGTGATTGACCTTCGAGGCTTGTGGTTTGCAACTGTGATTTTGGAACGTGTGTGTGTGTTGTTCCTTCCACCCGGAGTGTCCGACGGGATGTCTGGGGGTCGATACTAAGGGGTACGGCCATGGAAGTGGACTTGGGTGCGTGTGTGGATGAACTTCCACCCGGAGTGTCCGACGGGATGTCTGGGGGTCGATACTAAGGGGTACGGCCGCGGAAGTGGTTTCCCACCCGGAGTGTCTGACGGGATGTCTGGGGGTCGATACTAAGGGGTACGGCCGCGGGTTACCAGTTGTGGTTTTCATCTTGAGGATGATGTTGATGTTTTCGTTGATTGTGATATTGTCCGGAGTATCACAATTCTTTGTGCTCGGGGTCGAGAGACATTATATATCGAGTCTTGGTGCTTGACTAGAATGGCATAAGATTAATGTGTTATGTGTAATGTGTCCTTGTAAGTGAATTGAAGTGGATGATCGGGTCGTGGACCCTGTGTTTTGTGACCGGAATGGTTGGGTCGTGGACCCCGTGTTTTGTTAAACGGATTTGTATTTTGAAAAATGAACTTTGGGGCTGTGACCCTAAATGGCTTTCGAGGAATTAAGAACATTTTCAATTTTTGATGTTTTCAAAACTCCCGAGATTTGGAAATGTTTTCAAAATGCTTACTTGCTTCGTTTCTGCTTTCAAGACTTGAACTATTTTTAACTAAATATATCTCGGGAAGTCCTTCGTTATATTCTCGGAATGTGTTGTGTATGGCTCGTATTTGCACTTTATACTTGCACTAGCGGAACAGTGGAGTTTTGCTAACCCCCGAGTAATCGGGGGGTGGATATCTGTATTGTGTCCAGGTACATGCAGGTTTTCGGGAGCAAGACACAGGATCGGCACGAGGGATGATGAAAGACGAATGATACTAATCACACGAAGGCCAGTTTTGGGTTCAGTTAGTCGGAGTCCATTGTATTCTCTTTTCCGCTGTCTTATTGTTCGTTGTTGCAAGTATTTTACCCTTGTGTGGGTATGAGTCTGGATGAGTTTATGTATTTTGATTTGTAAGTCAGTGACGAAAGACCAAATCGGTCTATTGGTCCGTTATTTTGATTCGTCGGTATGTAATGTAATGTGTTGTTTTGATGTCTAGCCTGGTGGATCCTCACGGAGAGGGTCTGCGGCGTGTAATATTCCCGGTTTGATCTGGGGGTGTTACAGGTTTCTTTGATGAAATGCGTGCTTGTGGTATGTTATGTTGCGTATATTGCTCGTTATTGTTTTGAATAATAATCGGTGAGTTGGTGTTATCGAGACGTCGTCGAGCATCTAGTCGGGCTGTCAGATGGCTGGCCGGGCCGAGTTACGGCCGTAAGGCATGGGCCGGTTACGACCGTAATGCACCAGCATGTTTCGGACAGTAGCACCGAGTGCTCGGTTACGGCCTTAAGAGACTGCCGAGTACGGCCGTAAGATGGTGCCCGGTACGTACGTAAGGCGTGGTCGAGTTACGACCGTAAGGTGATGAGAATTGAGGCAGTAATGGCTGGCCGGATTGCGGCCATAATGCGCTCAAGCATTTTGGGCAGTAGCCCAGGAGTGTTGGTTACGGCTGTAAGGGGGTTGGAGTTACGGCCGTAGGGCGAGTTACATACGTAACATGATCGGCCATATATAGGCCGAGGCTGCGGGCTAACTTCATTTTCACTCTTCTCTTATTTGTGCGACTGACGATCGGGAAAGATGGGGACTTGAGTTCTTGGTCGGTTTTACTCAATTCCAAGGTGTTTTGGAAGGCCTTTGTCGATTATATCATCATATAATCCTTGTTCTTCGTCGGATAGAGGTAAATTCTTGAAATATCCTAGGGTTGACTTTCAGGAGTTCATTCTTGATCTTCATTGTTCGTCCGATTTTGATGAATCGGTTGATGTTATTGAGTTCTAATAATCGTGTTTTATGGGTTGTATATCCATATTTCGAGTTTGTTTAATTCGATTGGCGATTCGAGTGTTCTTGGGAGTTATCGAACATTGAGTGTTCGATTAAATGTCCCACTGAGTTTCCCTTTGATAGTTTGGTGGGATTTCCGTTGTTTTTGGTCTTGATTCTCGTTGTAATCGTATCTTCGTTGTTGTTGCTGGAGGATTGTAGGTGTTCGAGGTTTCCCGGTTGAGCTGTATTCGTCGGAGTGTTCGGTATCAATTATCGAGGCAAGTATCTTGCTATACAATTTGTGTCTTGTGAATAGAGACTTTGTGTTAGATTTATGATGATTTGCTTTATCCTCGTGAATATACTTCGTGTGATTTTATAATTGTGAACGATTGATGGTAGTAATGATATCCTCACTTGGATAACGTCTTGGAATTGTGTTGGTTGTGTTAATCCTATGGTTCGTGTCATGCGTGATTGGCCATGGTTGGGTGACTGTGATGATTATGATATTTGTGACGGTTGATTACATATTTGAATATGCATTATAGTGCATTGTTGAATGGTTTGACATATTGATAATAATGCGTGTTGCTCGTGGTGATGTGTTGAGTTGATAAATATGAGTTGTGTCGTGACAATGCGTGTGATCCAGGTAGGTTCTGACGAGGCATCTGGAGTTCGGTACATGATGTGTACGAACAATGATCGTGTGGTCCAGGTAGGGTCTGATGAGGCCTCTGGAGTTCGGTACATGATGTGTACGAACAACGTGTGTGGTCTGGGTAGTGTCTGACGAGGCCTCTGGAATTCGGTACATGATGTGTACGAACAACGTTTGTGGTCCGGGTAGGGTCCGTCGAGGCCTCTAGAGTTCGGTACATGATGTGTACGAACAGTGATCGTGTAACAGTGATTGATTAGCTAGTGTTTTAAAGTTGGGTCACGGACCCATGATGATATCTTAACTAGTGTGTTTTGAAACGAAAATCGGGCTGAGGCCCTAACGCTTTCGAAAGGTTTTGTTAATTGGGACTCGAGGTCCAAAAGAATTTATATTTTGAAAATCCCCGAGATGACGAGTTTCTTTTCAACACTTCCTTGCTTGAGTTCGAAATTTCTAAAAGTTCTCGGGAACATTTTGATAGTTGATTTCCGTATCAAATTCGTGGTTGCTATTTACTTGTTGCATTGCGTATCGTATTATACTTGCACTAGCAAAATAATGAAATTTTGCTAACCCCCGAGTAATCGGGGGGTGGATGTCTGTTTTGTGTCTAGGTGCTCGCGGGTTCGGGGAGCAGTCACAGGATCGGCACAGGAAGTGGCGGGCTACGATACTACTCGAGAGTTGGGAGTTTAGTCGAGTTGTGTTGTATCGTGAGAGTCGTATACCGTGTTCCGCTATTTTATATCTTTACCCCTGCGAGGGCATTTTTTGTAAAGAGTTGTATTTTTCTATTTATGTCAGTCGTACGACCTCACCGGTCCGTGAATTTGTTTATAGTTGACCTTAACGGTCCATATCATTATATTGTTTGCCCCGGTCGGGCAAATGTTTGGTCGTTTTGTGATGTTTAGCCTGGTAGATCCTTGTGGGAAGTATCTACGGCCTGTAATATTTCCATTGGTTTTGGGGGTGTTACATTTATGGTATCAGAGCTTTAGGTTTCGGAAACCTAGGCTGTCGGGACAAGTCGAGTCGTAATTTGTCGAGTAATGTGTTGTCTTGTCATTCGATTTGTCGGGTGACAAGTTGAGTTGTGCGTAGTCACAACATGCCAGATATGTTGTCGGATGAGATTACTATCGTGGGCGACCGTCATCTCCGTGCGCCCTGTGGACGTAAGTCTCCTCTTTTATGCATAGTATCTGTGTTTCATGATTTCATTTATGTGCAATAATTGTGGTGCATAATTTTATTTGCACGGTGTTGTGTAATGGAGTTTGTATTCAATACTTATGACACACTGTATGTGTATAGAACTGGACATATTGATGTTTTGCCTTTGAACCACCGTGTGGGGTGGTATGATGTGAAAGTTGTGAACCTTGATGGGTTTCGAAAAAGCTATCGACGGTAGAGTTTGGGAAAAACTCCGATGAATTGTTTTGTTGTATGTTTAAACTTGATGCCCACGAGGTGTATTTGATTGAATTGGCGATCCTGTTTGTCGTATGGGCATGTGGTTTTAAGTTCGATTGTTTTTGGATTGTTGTAATTATGCCCGCTGTGGGTAGGTTTGAGAACATTTTTCTGAAGGACTTTACGGGTTTGAGCATTTTTGTGGAAATCGATTTTTGAAAACATTTTTGATGGTGCGGTTAAACCACGGTTTATATGGATTTTGAAAGAGGTTGAATTTTGACAAGTTGGTCATGTATTTTCAAGTGACACCATTAGAAGGTATTTGGAAAATGCATTTTAAAGTACTTCGGACATTGCAAAATATTACCGTCATTTTTGGTTATGATCGAAAGGATTTTTGGAAAATTTTGTTTAGCAAAACGATTTTGGTTTTCGGAATTTAAAACATTATATGTTTGTATGTTGGGACTAAGTCATTGCGACAAGTTTGTTATGTTGTTATGCTTCTGGGAGAATGTTGCAGTGTTTTCTAAATGATGGAATACCTTGTTAGGAGTGATGAGTCGATTCTTATCGACTCATTCTATTCTATTGAGTCATGTTTTAGTTTGCTTTTTAGTGTTTTTGTTCTCTTTTATGCTTGGTATGTTGTGTTTTTGTTTTATAGGTAGCCGAGCGAAGATTGTGGTGAAATATGTGATTTTATTGCCAATATTGGAGTTTATGACGATCAATAGCAAGTCGGGGGCAAAAACATAGCTCGAGCGATGAAAAATGAAGCAACATCAGTCGTATTTTCTATATTCAAGAATCATCACTCTGAATTTGGATGTGTTCCCTATTGATATAGATTCCTCGTGAAATTAGCTTCGAAACAGTATATCATACGCTAAATTCCGAGGTGTATTGATGCAAAAACGAAAGATCAAGCCGTAGAAGACCAAAAATTGGAGTCAAAACAAGAAGAAACGACCCAGGCCACGTCAGGCAACTCGATTGTGTCATATGACACGGCCGGGTCACGCATCCAGTGAGATTTTCGTTTCTAGAGCAGTACAACACGGGCCGTGTCACAGGACATGGCCGGGTCCACTGGACAGTAAACTTTTGCGTTTACAGGACAGTTCGACACGGGCCGTATCATCTGCACAGGCCATGTCACTTTTCGTTGCATGACCTTTTCATTGATATTTTTACTCGATTTTGAGGGATTTTCTTGGCTTTTGGCTTTATAAAAAGGTCTTGGGGACCTAAAGAGGGGATATTCTGATCTCGTGAGATATAATGTGTGGAAAAACACAAGATTTGTGGAGAAAACACCAAAAAGGGAGGAAAAGAGAGATTTTATTTCATCATCTTCCTTGTATATTCATCATTTTGAAAAATACATTTGTGAGTGATTATAATTTCTTGTATCATTTGTTATGAGTTCTTGAAGGAAGAACATCAAACCTTCACCAGGAATTCGATTTCGGCTTTTACAAGGGAAGTTTCTACCATGTTTTTTTTTACGATTTTCACTATTATTGTTGAAATAATCATGTGTAGCTAATCTTTTCATATGAGTTTTTAGATTGAGCCACACACATGTTGTCGATTGGTAGTTTCAATTGATTTTCCGGGTAGAGTTTGGGATTGTTCCTCTTTGTTTGTTCTTCACATAAGAACTTTTGATTTAGATCATCAAACCTATTTCATAGTTGTTATTATTGTCAAAACGAGGGTTTTTGTCGGAGTTCGCCATCAAACGACCCGATAGAAGCGATTGTTAATGTTCTCAACTTTTTTTACGCGATCTTTTAGCGATTTACCTCATCAAAAGTAGTCGGTTAATCGATTGTTAGTTAGGGATTCATCCCCATCAAAGGAGTGTCTCTTATTTTCGAAAAGAACAATCGTGATTTTTAGAATTACCGCCATCAAACGGATTTCTTTTAATCATGAGCAATCGATAATTCCAAACCCTATTTCTTTGAGTATCGGAACTAATAATTGATTACGTGTGTGTCGGTGATTCTAAACTCCCATATCATTCTCATAATTGTAATCTATTAATTATCCAACCATTAATTCGGTGTTGTTAACATTTCGTTTATTTTAATTTTCTGTGTTTGTGATTGTAATCCTATCAAATCATTGGTGTATTTTACTTTACTTTACTTTTGTTAATTCGACTATTTGCCAAACATTATTGAATTTCAAACCATTTCCAACTCCTTGTGAGATCGACCTCGGAGTTACTTGTCGCTACCTACAAAAGCGATTCGTATACTTGCGAGTTTTAATTTGTTCATCAAGTTTTTAGCGCCATTGCCGGGGAGTTGGCATTTCAATTTTGATCTTGTTTTAATAATAGTTGAATTGTTTTTTCTTGATCATTTATCTGTTTTCATTATTTTCGATAAAGTCTAAAAAATTGCTCTAACCACTCTTGTTTATGCTTGGTAGGAGATCGTTGAGAAACCCGATTCTTCCACCCATATACAAGGTTCAAAGAATTAGAGCACCAAAAACAATAGCGCCATCATCAATGGCAAATGACGAGGAGATTCCGGATCTTGAAGAGCCCCAATTGCTCGAGGGAGAAAACATTCGTTAACCGAGACTTCTGAGATATGAGAATGTTGGGCACAATCAAGAGATACCCGAAGCTCAACAAGGGAGGTACTTTTATCCGAGACAACCACCCGTTGGAGTACAATATGGAGCGAACTATTATCCAGGGCCTCAATATAGGATGGGAGCAGACTATAATATGCCGCAACAACCTCCGGTTGAGCATCTAATGCGAGACTTTGCAAAGCCCGTGGTTAACACCGCCATCTCGTACATCCAATTGGCACCAACAACAAGGAACTACCACATCAGCAGATTTCACATCCAGTTAGCACCGGGCTCACTAAGAATGTGGGATGATGTTTACGACAAATTCATTACCAAATATTTCTCTCATTCGAAGACTACACAGTTGAGAGCCCAAATCTCAACATTCGGACAGCAAGATGGAGAGGCATTTCACGAAGCATGGGACCGATTCAAGATGCTCCTCATTCAATGCCCACACCATCATTATCCGCTTCAATTACTTAATCAATTCTTTTACGATGAATTGACTCAATATTTCCAAGGCGCAGTGGATAACGCAGCCGATGGTTCGTTTTGGCGGTTAACGGAAAGATAAGATTATGATGTATATGAAACATTGGGAGCTAATTCTCAACAAAAAAGTGTGCGTGTTCGTAGGGGAGCTATGAACCAAGTAAGCGAGAAGGATGAGATGCAATCTAAAATCGATGAGTTAACAAGGGAACTAAGACAACTCAAGACTCAAAATAAATCTTCAAGCTCACGGGTTTGCGAAATTTGAGGGGTACCCGGACATGATGCTAATTCTTGCAGCCATACTTTTCTAGAAGAACAAACCGAACAAGTGAATTGGGCTATGGGACAAAGCATGGGAAGGCCCGAATGGGAGGAGAGGAGAAATAATTATGTCGGAAATGCAAGAAATGCACCTCTACCAAACACTTATCATCCTGGGCTAAGAAACCATCCGAATTTCTCATGTAGAAACAACAACCCGATGCCGTACGACACAAGCACCCAGGCTCAATACAACGGAGGAAACCGAGCCCAACAAACAACACAAAGTGAACCACCTCCACAACAAAGGAACTTTCTTGAGGAGAGTATTGCGGCATTCATTAAGGAGAGCAGGTAAAACCGAGGAGAGAACAATAAAAGGTTCGAATATTTAGAAGCTTCGGTGAAGAAAATGGAGATTCAAATTGGGCAACTTGCTACCGAGGCACGCAGGCAAGAAAGGGGTAAACTACCAAGTCAGACCGAGCAAGATCAAGCTATTACCACCCTCCGAAGTGGTAAAGTGATTAATAAAGAGACAATTTCCGAAGAGAGAGAGTGGCACTGAGAAAGAAGACGAGTCGGGAAATCAAGAAGAGAGAGTAGATGAAGCAACTTCGACTTCCAAGCTTCACAAATATGCTCAACCATATAAGCCACCGGTCCCTTTTCCAAGCCGACTTAGAAAAGCAAAGCAAGATGAACAATTTTCTGAAATCTACGACATGCTTTCGAAGGTTCATGTCAACTTACCTCTCTTGGATGTTGTGAAGAACATTCCCGCTTACATAAAATTTTTCAAAGAATTGACCTCCAACAAGACACGATATTTTAGGAACGAAAAAGTGGTGCTCTATGAGGTAGAAGCAAGGAGTCAAAAGAGGGGCGATCCCAGAAGTTTTATGATTGACATTACTATGGGAGATAAGAAGGTTGCTCGTGGCATGCTCGATTTGGGAGCAAGTGTGAATCTCATGCCATACTCGACTTATTTAAGGCTTGGACTCGGAGAAATCAAACCAACAAGAATGACTCTTCAAATGGCGGATAGATCGGTGAAATACCCCAAGGGAATCATTGAAGACCTATTTGTGCAAGTGGACAAGTTGGTGATTCTGACCGATTTTGTTATCTTGGAGATGAGCGATTTCGCAACAAGCGAAAATGAAGGGATAATACTTCTAGGACGGTTATTCATGCGTACAACAAAAACAATCATCGATGTTGATGAAGGAAAGGTCACCATGACCGTCTTGGGCGAAACTGTGGAAATCGACGTGTTCGGTTCAACTCCTATCCCCTCTCATATTTATGCTGCCCATGATTGTAATTTTATTGATCGCATTGATTCTTTGGTTGATGATACATATTTTCATGACGACGTAAGGGACACGTTGCATGATGCTCTTACCGTTGAGCATGATATGGGGCTGAATAATTTAGAAATTGAAGAATATGTTGCATTGTTAGATAAATCCGAACCCATTGATGAAGTTGGCGATCTTAATATGCCTTTGAAATTAAATTTTGAGGAGCCCGTTGAAATCACCCCGCCCCAACTTGAATTGAAAGAACTTCCGGCACATCTTAAATATGTTTTCTTAGACAAAAGTGACACTTACCCTATAATCGTCTCTTCCGAATTAACTCCTTTGCAAGAAAACAAATTAGTAGAAGTTCTGACTAAATTAAAGGAAGCGATTGGGTGGAGTATTTCTGATATCAAGGGTGTAATACCCGGTTATAAATTCATTGATTATCATTCAGTAATTGTCACTCAGAATTTTTTCACTCAGTAATAGACATTCATCATTCATGTTCATTCAGTTGTGACCATTGTTCGGCGTACTTTGGAATCACATATCAGTTGGTATTCATCATTCATCACTGTTTGAGATCGAGCCAAGATTATTGTCATCATCATCATATTTTGGTAGTACATGTGTGAGATAGCGCACGCTACGTACTCTTGTTAGCGCGCGCTAATGGGGTATAGGTAGCGCACGCTAGGCATCAGTATTTGCGCACGCTAGCGCAAGTGAGGCACACAGTCCAGAAGGCACTGGACTGCAGTTGAGTTGTAGTAGCGCACGCTACGAGTGGTAAGTATCGCGCGCTAGAAGTTTGAGGTAGCGAACATTATGCAATCCGTATAGCACGCGCTAAGGCCGATTAGGCAGAGTCTAGTGGGTACTGGACTGTATCGGATTAATTCGTAGCGCACGCTACGAGTGGCAAGTAATGTGCACTAACTGTGCTAGTAACGCACGCTAAGTCGCATTCGTAGCGCACGCTAATGAGGCAGTCAGGGCTCTCTGGACTGCCCAGTTAACCGCTAGCGCACGCTAAACATCAGGTCATAGCGTGCGCTAATCGAGGATCAGTATATATTGGACGGTTCGGTCCAGGTTCGTCATTTTTCATTTCCTCCTCCTCCCCCCGTCGGTTTTGGGCGATTTTGGATGTTTTGTAGAGATCTTTTCGAGTTGCATTCACCTATCATCATCTTCAAGCTCCTGAGTTGGATTAATCATCACTTAATCAGTTTCATCACTCCAAATCAAGGTAAATTTTCATTGAAGCTTGAATTTCGGGATTTGAAGGTTTTATTCCCGATCTCTTTGTGTTAGCTTGCTTTTATGTTGGAATATATTAGATATGGATTATCTACCTTGGATACATATATTTCTACAGATTCATTGGTGTAATTTTCGAAATTTGTGAATCATTGAGGAATTTTTCAAGAAACCCTTGGTGTTGACTTTGGAATTTTGGGGGTTTCGACTAGATGTTGTTGAAATCCCGATCTAAGTATTCCTATTGGATTATTGATGGTATTCATGACGTTTTGTTGGATTGAATCATTCATTGGAGGTTGGTTTTCGATATTATTGGGTTTAGTTGTAAATAATGGGAGATTGTTTACAACGTGTTTGTTTTAATGCCCCAATGAGTTTCGGGTAGTGTTGTTTCGACTTTTGAGTTGGTTGTGATCATGCTTGATTCGTATATTAAGCGAATTGTTGGTATTTTTGTTATTCAAGGTTGTTCGAGCGGCCGACAATTTCATTAAGGACGTTGATCGTGGAAGGACTTTCTCGCCGTCGATTTGAGGCAAGTTTTATACTTGTACTAGTCAATGAGATTAATGTTATCATATATGTGTATGAATGTGTTGTATCATTCCGAGACTTAGTCTCTTCATGAATTCATTGATATTAAGAGATCGTTCGATACGATACCTTTCGGTAATTATGCCAAATGTTTTTATTGTTCGTTAATGGCCGGTTCAAGGCATTGTGATACTCGTTGTTAATGTTATTGTCGATAGCCGGTTCGCGGCATCGATGTATCAATTATGGTTGTGATATTGATGTCAATCTAAGACATCGTTTTAATCATTGTTATTGATGTTGGTGTTTTATCATTGACGTTGTATTAGCCGATTGAAGGCATTGGCGTATTCATCTCTCATCTTCGTCATCGGTAACCGATTAAAGGTGCCGAGGCATCCTTCGTATCATTGCTCTCGATTGGACGTTCTAAGGCAATCGAGGTATTCACTCATTCATTGTATCATTGTTATCGATTGGTTGTTGTAAGGCAATCGAAGCATTCAATCTTTCATTGTATCATCGTCATCGGTTGGCCATTATAAGGCAACCGAGGTATTGAATCATCCACTGCATCATTGTTATCGATTGGCTACTCTAAGGCAATCGATGTATTGAATTGGGACTGTCATGGACGGTGCCCATCCGTAAGTCACTGTTATCATGTTGGCCGACTCAAGGCAGCACACTATCATTCTCGTGAACTCGGTAATCTTTGGATCGTTGCCGTTTGTGATTAATTGTGATTTGGAGGCTAGTGATCATCTCATTATGGGTAAGTTTGGGGCTTGAACCTTCGCGGTTGGTTTTCCAACACCTACAGTTCAGTAGGTCACAGTCATGTTGAGGATTTTATTATGGGTAAGTCTGGGGCTTGAACCTTCGCGGTTGGTTTCCCAGCACCTGCAATTCAGCAGGTCACGGTCACTAGGTGATCTTATGGGTAAGTTTGGGGCTTGAACTTTCGCGGTTGGTCTCCCAACACCTACAACTCAGTAGGTCACGGTCATTGGATGACCTCATTGTGTGTTGGCCGACTCATGGCAGCACACTATCATTCATTGTGATACGGCTTCGTGCCGTGGCTTGGGCCCTCATAAATGCAGCTTCGGGCTGTTTTGATTTCAGGTGATTGTGATATTGTGATAGCTCCGGCTGAGTGACTTTCAGGTCTTTATGATGTCTTGGTAATTTCATTAGAGCCTTCGGGTATTGTGATTCGTGTTTAACTCAGTTCTGGTTTGGTTCATGTTCGTGTAATTCATTGTGGTGTTATATAATTATGATACGCCGTTGGGCATTCATGTCTTGATCTGTTGAGCAGGTATTAGTAATATGCCGTGGGCATAGTACCTCACGAATGCTCGATTCTTACCTTGGTTTGTGAGCATCTCGCATCATTATTACCATTCTACCGTTTTATTCTGCTTTTTGGATGCACATCATGTTATACATGTATTTTGATATTCATTATCTGGATGACTGACCCCGTGGGGGCGGAACATGTTTTCATGTTTTAGGTGCTTGCAAGGAGAGAGTTGAGACGTAGGGGCATGACGTTGGCGACGAGGCATTCGAACGATACTAGTCCGAGTTGTTCATGTTGGTCAGTCAGTTGGGGTGTACTCCAGTTGGGTCAGTTGTTGTCATGTTGTATTTTCTGAGCAAGTCTCGTGGATGTCATCATATTTCATTTTTGGCCATGTAGGCCACTTTTGTCGTTGAAATTTCTTATCGGAATATTGTGTCGGATATCATAGTAGGGACTGTGATCTTCCTTGTTGATTATTTTGCTGTATTTTAGTCATGTTCGCCTGGTGGATCTCCTGGCGTGGGGTCCACGGCACTGTAATAACCCAATAGGATTTGGGGGTGTTACAAAGGGGATAAGTAATGTTAGGTGCATGCATAAAATAATTCTTGAGGATAATGTTAAACCTATTAGGCAAGCCCAAAGGCATTTGAATCCGAACATGCATGATGTAATAAAAAAGGAAGTTTTGAAATTGTTAGATGTCGGAGTCATCTACCCGATATCCGATAGTAAGTGGGTTAGTCCTGTGCATGTAGTGCCTAAGAAATCTGGAATAACGGTGGCTCGTAATGATAAAAATGAGTTAGTGCCCACCAGAACAGTGGCCGGTTGGAGATTGTGTATTGATTATTGGAAATTAAATGCCGTAAAGAAAAAGATCATTTTCCCCTCCCTTTCGTTGATCAAATGTTGGAACGTTTAGCTGGGCATGATTATTACTGTTTTCAATATGGTCATTCAGGTTTCTATCAGATTCCCATTGCTCCAGAGGATCAAGAGAAGACCACTTTTACTTGCCCTTTTAGCACTTTTGCCTTTAAGAGGATGTCGTTTGGTCTTTGCAATGCTCCCGCTACTTTCCAAAGGTGCATGCTTTACATATTCTCTGACTTGTTGGAAAAGT
Source organism: Orobanche coerulescens (assembly GCA_033398695.1). Classification (NCBI taxonomy): domain Eukaryota; kingdom Viridiplantae; phylum Streptophyta; class Magnoliopsida; order Lamiales; family Orobanchaceae; genus Orobanche; species Orobanche coerulescens. The sequence continues at coordinate 129,474,301 of CM065812.1, read as the reverse complement.
CCATTGAAGTATTCATGGATGATTTTTCTATGTTTGGAACTACTTTTGATGATTGTTTACATAATTTGACTGTTGTGCTCGAACGATGTATTGAGTGTAATCTTACACTTAGTTGGGAAAAGAGTCATTTCATGGTTAAACAAGGGCTTGTTTTGGGTCAGGTGGTTTCTAATAAGGGAATGGAGGTTGATAAGGCTAACGTTGATTTAATTGTTAAATTACCTCCGCCTTCGTGTGTAAAAGAAGTTCGAAGCTTCTTAGGGCATTCCGGGTTTTATAGGCGTTTCATTAATGATTTTTCGAAAATTGCCCGCCCCTTAAGTAACCTTTTGTGTAAGGATACTAAGTTCGATTTCACCGAGGAATGTTTGGTTGGTTTTAATGCTTTGAAAGAGAAGTTGACTTTCGCGCCTATTGTTGTTGCACCCGATTGGTCTTTACCATTTGAAATTGTGTGCGACGCGTCTGACTTTGCTATTGGTGCCGTTTTGGGGCAGAGAGTGAATAAATTTTTCCATGTAATTTATTATGCTAGCAAAATACTCGATGAAGCTCAGGCCAATTATACCACCATCGAAAAAGAGTTTTTAGCTGTTGTATTTTCTTTAGACAAGTTTCGATCCTATTTGGTTGGTTCGAAAGTAATTGTGCATACGGATCACGCTGCATTGAAATATTTGTTAAAAAAATCCGATGCAAAGCCAAGATTGATTCGGTGGGTTCTTTTGTTGCAAGAATTTGACTTAGAGTTTAAGGATAAAAAGGGTTCTGAAAATGTGGTTGTCGACCATCTATCTAGTTGGACCGAAGGTGATAATTTTAAGCTCGATAGCTCCTTGCCAATTGCTGAGACTTTTCCTGACGAACAATTGTTTGATGTGACTAAAACACCTTGGTATGCGGATATTGTTAATTATATTGTCAGTGGTATTTTACAGCCTGACATGACCTTTCAGGGGAAGAAGAGATTTATTTCCATGTGTAGGCATTACTACTGGGACGACCCCTACTTATTCAAGTTGGGTCCCGATCAAGTATTCCGACGTTGTATCCCGGAAGAAGAGTACGAGAGCATCTTGTCATTTTGTCATGACTTGCATTGTGGGGGACATTTTAGCGTGAATAAAACGGCACCCAAAGTTCTTCAATCTGGATTCTATTGGCCGACATTATTTAAGGACGCTTATTCCTATTGCAAGAGTTGCGATCATTGTCAATGAACGAGGAACATAAGCAAAATAAATGAGATGCCGTTGACGAACAATCTTGTAGTAGAACTTTTCGATGTTTGGGAAGTTGATTTCGTGGGTCCCTTTATACCTTTCTTTGGCTTTGAATATATTTTAGTTGCTGTGGATTACGTTTCTAAGTGGGTGGAAGCAATTCCAACCCGGACTAATGATGCTAACGTGGTTTGCAATTTCTTTAAGGATGTGATTTTTTGCAGGTTTGGGACGCCTAGAGCCGTGATTAGCGATATAGGCACACACTTTTACAACAGACAACTTGCAGGGTTGCTAAAGAAGTATAGCGTGATGCATAAGGTCGCGACGGCTTACCACCCACAAACCTCCGGGTAAGTTGAAGTGAGTAATCTACAGATAAAGGCAATACTTGAGAACACAGTGAAGCCGATAAGGAAAGATTGGGCATTGAAGTTGAACGACGCCTTATGGGCATATCGCACGGCTTACAAAACTCCGACTGGAATGAGCCCGTATCGCCTCGTTTTTGGGAAGGCATGCCACCTACTGTTGAGTTAGAACATAAAGCGTATTGGTTATCAAAGCGCTAAATTTAGATCAAGAAAAAGGCGCGGGAAGAACGACTTCTACATTTGAATGAGTTGGAAGAGATGCGATACGAGGCATACAAAAATGCTAAGCTCTACAAGGAACGGACAAAGCGGTATCACGACAAGCGTATCATTCGCAAATCTCTCGAGCCTGGGATGGACGTTCTACTACATAACTCTCGTCTTAAGCTCATTCCTGAAAAATTAGTGTCGCGATGGGGCGGACCTTTCAAAGTCATTCAAGTATGGCCACACGGAGCGGTAGAACTCTTTGATCCACGGAATAATGAGCATTTTAAGGTGAACGGACATAGAGTGAAGCCATACTTCGGCCGAAGTGAAAATCAATGTGTTTGAATGCATAGAGGTGCATGATGTCGAAAATCGAGTAAGACAGGAAGAAGTCGAGCTAATGACTATAAAAAAGCGTTACTTGGGAGGCAACCCAACAGTTTAGTTAGATTTTCATCTTTTTATTTTTCGAATTTATTTTCCTTATTTGTTTTTGCTTGGTTCGAGACTGACCAGTTCGACTTTAGGTGTTAATAATGCAGAGAAACGAGAGCGTTATCATAAATTCACATTCTGGGCAAGTTGGACACGGGCCGTGTCACAGGACACGACCGGGTCATCAAGGCAGTGAGAATTCACTTTCTGGAGGATTTGGACACGGGCCGTGTCATATGACACGGCCGGGTTGGCAAGGCAGAATTTTTTCAATTTTCGAACAGGTACGACACGGGCCGTGTCAGTCGGGGGTATATAAGGAACACCCGTCCGTGTCCCTTCATTATTAATTACCCCCCCCCCCCCCCCCCCAAAAAAAATTCCCCTCCCTAACTCTAAGCCTCGATTTCTCCATTTTTCTTCATTTTCAAAGGGAATTTGTACAAATCAAGGAAAGAAACAAGAATCATTTACAATATCATCATTATTCAACCGATTTCATTACTCCAAGCAGCCGAATCGGACGAATCGGGCACTTGGTCTTTAATCTTTTTCTCTCTTCAAATTCTCCGAATCCAAGGTATGTTTTTCATGTTTTTGATGATTCTTCTTGTTTATGAACATGCTATGATGTTTGAATTACAAGTTTTTGATTATCTAGGGTTCATGAAATAAATTGAAGATGATAATTTGGGGATTTTTTATTGTTCTTAATTTTTGATAATTAAATTACTTGATTGGAAATTCTTGTAGTTAAGGGGTGTTTTACATGATGAAAATGATGAATTCTAGAGGATTCGGATGATAAATTTTACTTGGGGAGTTGTTTTGATCGATAAATGGTTATATTGGGGTTATTCCGTAGTTTGTTATAAGTTTGGGGGAGGAATGCGTTATTAATTCTTGAACAAATAATAAATTGAAAATTTTTGCAGAAAATGGCTAGAGGACGTGGACGTGGAAACTCTCAACGGGGAAGGGGTAGGGACACGGTAGAACAAGAGCAACCGGCATGAGTACCGATCCAAGGGGCTGTCGAAACACCCGAATCGTACGGAATTGATCTCCCCGAAACGCGACAAGCTAGGTGGGAGATGCTAGGCCAGAAAAAAATGTTTCCTACTCGATAGCCCGATGATCAATGTATGACCGCAATGGGTATAAAGGATGACGTGATGAAATTTCTAGAGTGTGTTAGTTGGGGCTCGATGATGATGCAAAAATGGGCCACATACAGATGCCTTACAATGGAGTTCCTTAGCACTCTTACAGTTAGACGAGATCCAGTCACTAGAGACCGGCTGCAATAATATTCCGGCTTAACAATAACGACGAGAGGCTAACCATGAACCAGTTGGAAAACATTTATCATACGACAAACGACGGAAATTACCAAATAAACCGTTTCGAGTATGAAACATATTGGCGGGCTATGGTGGAACATCCGGGGAGCCCGACACGGTATTACATTGCAAAGTCGGCCAAAGGATCGAGTCTTCGCAATCCAATACTCCGATACCTACCAAAAGTGATTGCAAACACTGTTTATGGCCGAAAGGAGACCAGGCCAATTACACTGCGAGAATTATACGTCCTGACCCACATGCTCGATAATACAACTCTAGCCACCGGGGCAGTCATAGCCGAACATTTTGAGGATGTTGCGACGAAGCCGAAAGGGGAGATTTGGATAGGGGGTTTGATTACCCCTATCGCACTTCATTATGAGATTTCCTTAGATCAGAGGACTCCCCTACCAGAAAACAAGCTCCTCTCTCTCTCTCTCTGTGCTGAAAGTTATGCATATCCTAGATTACGAATCGCGCACAGTATTCCTCCAGAACGACAATGACCATTTCCTTCTCCCGAATACGCCTCTGGCGACCATAAATAGTATTCGGGACATAGAAAATTTGCAGATGGCTACGGAAGCGCACAGACGTGCACGTATGGAAGCTGGATTAGCCCCCCCGGGTCACAACCCTCTTGACCGAAATGTTCGACCTCAGCGCACGGTGGATGAAGACAGAGCCGAGAGAATGGAAGAGGAAGAGGCATATGAAAGAGGCCCGAATGAAGAAGAAGAAGACGACGAAAAAGGAGAAGAAAGCCCCAGAGATCGGCCCGAGACGTCGAGGCAGGCCGAAAATAGACATGCCCCATCACGTCCAACACTAAGGGAGGAGTTCGTAGCCTTCCGAGAGGAGACTAGACAGAAGTAGGATGAGATGTTGTCTCTTTTGAGACAAATGCACGAGTGGCATGTCCAGCAAGGCCACTTCTCTCCGCCCCACCAGTAGAACCGGTCATAAGTATTTCTTGACCGATAAAATTCTTTTATTTAAATACTATGTCCCCTTTGTGCGTATATTCTTTAATTCAAGTTTGGGGGAGATTGAGTCAAGAAATACTTTGTTACCTTTGTTTTGTTTGTTTTTGGATATTATTTTGCTTGTTTGGTTATTTTTGCTTGTTTTTGTCGGTAAACTTTTTTTGGTGTGATTTTATAAACTTTTGGTGTGTTTTGAGTATCTTGTATTTTTTAAATACTTGGAAGATTGAACTCTTTTCTTGGATGCCTCGGGATTTATTTCGTTATTTTGATATAAAAATTGAGGATAATTTGAAGAGAAAAAAATGTTGATAATCGAAACGGGTGTGAAATTGAATAAATAGTTTAATATCTTTGAGGTATGAATAATTCTACTTGTGAGCTTTTGAGCCTTTGTGCATTTTCAAATATGCAAGTTTCATTGTCTAGTGTTTCATTCATGATTTAAGACTCTACAACTTGCCTTGGTATCTTATTCGAAACTACTAGTATGTGTGCAATTGAGTAAAAATGATTTTAGGCGTCTTTGATCTTAACCCTTCGATTTTTCCAGCAATTGATTATTTCTTAATTAAACCCAATTGAGCTTACTGTCTATTTCATTGTCAAACCACATATTGAGCTTTCTATTGCTATAATCCTTTGACCCATACATGAACGATTAGAAATTATTTTTGAGGAGGATACAAATATTGTGGTGACATTGGGTGATATATATTGTTGTTAGTGTTGAAATGGAGAAAATAATTACTTCGCTATTTTTGGGAACTTAGTAACCGGGTGTATTCATGTGACCCATGTTTACATTCGCGTAAAACAGTTACCTTAGATATGAGTATGCTTGGAAGCAGTTTGTGTATGTTTTATCCTAGTAACCGGGTGTATTCATGTGACCCATAGTTTAGATTCGCGTAAAAAAGATAATAAAACAACCCAAATATCAAAAAAAATCGGAGCAATAAGGACGACATAAGGCTGCGTTTCTCACTTTCAAAAGCGCTTGTTGTAAATGTTACATAGTTAAGGGGTTGAAAGAAGTAAACTTCAAAAATCTTGAGCTTCTAAGTAATTAAGGTGATTTAGTTCTAAATTGATCAAGTCAAGTCACTTTAGCTATATTTATCCCACCCCGACCCAAGCCTACATTACAGCCGAGTAAAGTCCTTTTTGATTCACAATTTTGCATACACAAAACAGTGGTAGAGATGTAGACGATTGGCAAGTCTATGGAGTTCCTTATTTCATTGAATGAGTTCCGAGCGTATACTTATCCCTATATCACTTTGAGAGTGGGTGAATACATTTGACCGGTGAGGTTTATACTTGCCAAGTATTGACTATGATGTTAAGAAAGCACCCCGGAGATTTGAAAACTTTAAAGAACTCAACTTATTTTACTTGAAGCGTATTGATGAAATTTTCGAAGTGGTCCTTTGAGGTATGTTGAGAGATGAGTTCCCCTTGAGAGTGTTTATTTTTATGTGCATTGCTCGGGACGATCAAAGTTTAAGTTTGGGGGAATTTGATGAGTCGATTCTTGATCGACTCATTCTATTCTATTGAGTCGTGTTTTTGTTTGCTTTTTAGTGTTTTTGTTCTTTTTTATGCTTGGTATGTTGTGTTTTTGTTTTATAGGTAGCCGAGCGAAGATTGTGGTGAAATATGTGCTTTTATTGCCAATATTAGAGTTTATGACGATCAATAGCAAGTCGGGAGCAAAAACATAGCTCGAGCGATGAAAAACGAAGCAACATCGGTTGTGTTTTCTAAATTCCAGAATCATCACTCTGAATTTGGATGTGTTCCCTATTGATATAGATTCCTCATGAAATTAGCTTCGAAACGGTATATCATACGGTAAATTCCGAGGTGTATTGATGCAAAAATGAAAGATCAAGCCGAAGAAGACCAAAAATTGGAGTCAAAACAAGAAGAAACGACCCGGGCCGCGTCAGGCAACTCGACCGTCTCATACAACATGACCGGGTCACGCATCCAGTGAGATTTTCGTTTCTAGAGCAGTACAACATGGGCCGTGTCACAGGACACGGCCGGGTCCATTGGAGAGTGAACTTTTGCGTTTCCAGGATAGTTCGACACGGGTCGTGTAACTTTTCGGTGCATGACCTTTTCATTGACATTTTTACACAATTTTGAGGGATTTATTGGCTTTTTGGCTTTATAAAAAGGTCTTTGGGACCTAAAGAGAGGATATTATGATCTTGTGAGATATAATGTGTGGAAAAACACAAGATTTGTGGAGAAAACACCAAAAAGGGAGGAAAAGAGAGATTTTATTTCATCATCTTCCTTGTATGTTCATCATTTTGAAAAATACATTTGTGAGTGATTATAATCCTTGTATCATTTGTTATGAGTTCTTGAAGGAAGAACATCAAACCTTCACCAGGAATCGATTTCGGCTTTTACAAGGGAAGTTTCTACCATGTTTTGTTTTACGATTTTCACTATTATTGCTGAAATAATCATGTGTAGCTAATCTTTTCATATGGATTTTTAGATTGAGCCACACACATGTTGTCGATTGGTAGTTTCAATTGATTTTATGGATAGAGTTTGGAATTATTCCTCTTTGTTTGTTCTTCGCATAAGAACTTTTGATTTAGATCATCAAACCTATTTCATAGTTGTTATTATTGTCAAAACGAGGGTTTTTGTCGGAGTTCGCCATCAAACGACCCGATAGAAGTGATTGTTGATGTTCTAAACTTTTTTTACGCGATCTTTTAGCGATTTACCTCATCAAAAGTAGTCGGTTAATCGATTGTTAGTTAGGGATTCATCCCCATCAAAAAAGTGTCTCTTATTTTCGAAAAGAACAATCGTGATTTTTAGAATTACCGCCATCAAACGGATTTCTTTTAATCGTGAGCAATCGATAATTCCAAATCTTATTCCTTTGAGTATCGGAACTAATAATTGATTACGTGTGTGTCGGTGATTCTAAACTCCCATATCATTCTCATAATTGTAATCTCTTAATTATCCAACCATTAATTCAGTGTTGTTAACGTTTCATTTATTTTAATTTTCTGCATTTGTGATTATAATCCTATTAAATCATTGGTGTATTTTACTTTACTTTACTTTTGTTAATTCGACTATTTGCCGAACATTATTGAATTTCAAACCGTTTTAACTCCTTGTGAGATCGACCTCGGAGTTACTTGTCGCTACCAACAAAAGCGATTCGTACACTTGCGAGTTTTAATTTGCTCATCAAGGAGTCGATCCTTAACCTTTGGACTCGTGTCGGTGCTGCTGGGACAATTCTATTATCCTGCAGCTAGTGATTATAGTCGTAAGATGTTTACCATTACGGCCGTGAGCTCATAGTTGTTACGGCCGTAAGATTTTGCCTTTCACGGTAGTAACCTTCTTGTTATAGTTGTATCTGCGCCCTCTACCAATCATTTGATTTCAGTTGACATAGTCATATGGTCCGCCAGTGACGACTGTGAATTTTAGCCATTGTATCGGTAATGTCGCACTCGGTTAGTTATCCTGTATGGGTATCGTTGAGGTGTTGTTGATTGTTACCATTCTTGCTAGAAAATTTTGGTTGTACACTTGAGTGTTGTGACTGCATAGTATGATTTGATTGTATTATTCTATGACATTATCCTGATGTGGTAGTTAATCTATGGAAATATTGAGTGTGAGTACAAGAGGTTTCCACCCGGGATTGGTTTGGCGAAACCTTTGGGGGGGGTCGATGCCAAGGGGCATGGCCGCGGATTATCATGTGCGTTATTATTCGTGATGGTTGACGTGGTAACATGTGGTTATCCTGTATGTTGTTAACGGTGATAATGATATATATTGATAAGGTCATTTTGATGATATCGTTTATCGAGAAGATTGAAATTTCAACATGTTGTTTTGCAAATAATTCCAAACAAAACAGTTTTGATAATGTGTTCATGGTTTTGATTAAACGACTGAGGTATTAAAAGTATTTTCAAAAATTTCATTTCAGCAAAATCTTTCAAACTCACGAATTTTAAAATATTATCATTCGAATAAATACCTCGAAAAACTTATTTTTAAGAATATTACCCATGTTGGACCACAATGGTATGTATAATGTTTTAACCGTGTTTGCTGAGATAAAGGTAGTACATCTCTGTTGATGTGATCGCATGAATTACTTTTGAATTTAAGTTCTATTATTGCGGTGTTAGTTCGTGTATTCGTGTAATGACTTGGAATTAACGTTTTATCGTGCTGCTGTTTGTTGTCCTATGTTGATTATGTGATGTTGTTTTGCTATGTTATTCTGGATGGTTGTCCGTTCAGTATGCCGAGAGGTTGAGGCCGAGGATGTGGGCATGGTAGTGGTTGTAATCAGGAGCATTAGAGGGCGACTCGCTCATTGTCGAGCGCCAATCAGCTCAGTATAGATGGTCGTGATGACCAGTCGCATGATCAGGGGCAATCAGCCAGAGGTAATGTTGATATTGGCGCTGCCACCATTCTTGGTCAGGTGGCTGATCAGTTGGCACATATGAATCAGACCGTACACCGGGATGGGATCCCAGATGAGGATAATAGAGTTAGTAAGTGGTTACGAGATGTGATGAGAATGCATCTGCCACGTTTTGTAGGTTCTTCGGACTCGTTAGGTTGGGAGAACTGGATCTTCCAGTTTGACAAAACATTTGATGTTGTAGCTTGCCCTGATGAAAGAAGAGTACCTATTGCTCAATACCTGCTCGACAAGGAAGCTGCAGACTGGTGGGAGGCTATAGCGCCTAGTGATCGTACAACTACTTGGACTGAATTGAAGACTGCCATGGAGGCCAAGTATTGTCCGCCGCCTGTTAAAGAGCATAGGATTGTCAAGTTTTTCTCGGCTACTCCCCAAGATGTGTCGATATCTCAGGCAATAGTCGATTATAATCGGCAACTTTGTTATGTTCGGGATCATGTGAGAAGTGTGACAGATAAAGTTCGTTATTTCGATATGCGTATGAAACCTCATATTCGGAAGTGTATGGCCCATTTTATGTGTACAACATTGAAGGATTACCAGGATCAATCCTTAGCATTTGAAATGGCTGTATTAGCTACCGAACCGGTATCTGTAGCAAAGAAACAAAAGATCGCTGATGACTCCTCGGGAAGCAAGGGAATTGGGGTTCCTAAACCTCAACCCTCGTATCAGTCGAGTGTGGGACCTTCTCGGTCAACTGGAGAATCTAAAAGACCCAAGCCGGTGTCTTTGAGTTTTGGTAGTGCTCCAATGTGTTTCAACTGTAACGTTCTGGGCCATGAGCGTGCACATTATAAGAAACCGTCGGTGACTTGAGGGGCATCGAGTTCAGTACTGCGAGATTGTAGCCAAGATGGTAGGGAACCGGAGTTCCACTCCTACTTCTGGTGATGGTATTTTGTGCTCGTTACGCGGATTGTTTCTCGTGTGGAGATGTATTATGTGATGTTTTTATATTTGGAGCTTGATGATTGATATTTTGTTTTGAATAAGTTCCGTGTAGGTTGTTGAACCTACGGAGACACGTGACAGTAGACCATAGGGTCATGGATTTGGTATTTTTATATGTGTCGTTGTGTTTTGTTTTGTATCACTGTGATGACATTGTTTTAAGCTTCAGGACGAAACTTGTTTTTAGAGGGGTGGAATGTAATACCCGAAATTTTTATTCTGGTTGCCTTGAACTAGTTGTCGGTTGGTGTCAGGTTATTTCATGTCGTTATGCTTATGTGGAATTCGTTTTTCTATTTTGTACGGTATGATGTGTTCTGTTGTAATGTTCGTCGAATGAGACTTGTGTCGCATGCGTTTCTTTGATTAAATGCGTGCTTGTGGTATATTATGTTGCGTATATTGCTCGTTATTGTTTTGAATCATAGTCGGTGCGTTGGTGTCATCGAGACGTCGCCGAGCATCTAGCCGGGCTGTCGGATGGCTGGCTGGTCCGAGTTACGGCCATAAGGCATGGGCCAGTTACGACTGTAATGCACCAGCATGTTTTGGACAGTAGCACCAAGTACTCGGTTACGGCCGTAAGAGACTGCCGAGTACGGCCGAAAGATGGTGCCCGGTACGTATGTAAGGTGTGGTCAAGTTACGGCCGTAAGGTGATGAGTATTGCGGCCGTAATGTCTAGCTGGGTTGTGGCCGTAATGCGCTCAAGCATTTTGGGCAGTAGCCCAGGAGTGTTGGTTACGGCCGTAAGGGGGTTTGAGTTACGGCCGTACGGTGAGTTACATACGTAAGGCCCTGCCGGTTACGTACGTAACATGATCAGCCATATATTGGCCGGGGCTGCGGGCTGACTTCATTTTCACCCTTTTTTCTCTTCTTTGTGCGGCTGACGATCGGGCAAGATGGGGACTTGAATTCTTGGTCGGTTTTACTAAATTCCAAGGCGTTTTGGAAGGCTTTTGTCGATTATATCATCATATAATCCTAGTTCTTCGTCGGATCGAGGTAAATTCTTGAAATCTCCTAGGGTTGACTTTCGGGATTTCCTTCTTGATTTTTGTTGTTCGTCCGATTTTTTGATGAACTGGTTGATGTTAGTGAGTTCTATTAATCGTGTTTTATGGGTTGTATATCCATATTTCGTGTTTGTTCAACTCGATTGGCGATTCGAGTGTTCTTGGGAATTATCGAACATTGAATGTTCGATTAAATGTCCTAATGAGTTTTCCTTCGATAATTTGGTGGGATTTCTGTTGCTTTTGGTCTTGATTCTCGTTGTAATCGTATCTTCGTTGTTTTTGCCAGAGGATTGTAGGTGTTCGAGGTTTCCCAGTTGAGCCGTGTTCGTCGGAGTGTTCGGTATCAGTTATCGAGGCAAGTATCTTGCTATACGATTTGTGTCTTGTGAATAGAGACTTCGTGTTAGATTTATGATGATTTGGTTTATCCTCGTGAATATACTTCGTGTGATTTTATAATTGTGAACGATTGATGGTAGTAATGATATCCTCGCTTGGATAACCTCTTGGAATTGTGTTGGTTGTGTTAATCCTATAGTTCGTGTCGTGCGTGATTGGCCATGGTTGGGGGACTGTGATGATTATGATATTTGTGTCAGTTGATTACATACTTGAATATGCATTACAGTGTATTGTTGAATGGTTTGACATATTGATAATAATGCGTGTTGCTCGTGGTGATGTGTTGAGTTGATTAATATGAGTTGTGTCGTGGCAATGCGTGTGATCCAGATAGGATCTGACGAGGCCTCTGGAGTTCGGTACATGATGTGTACGAACAGTGATCGTGTGGTCCAGGTAGGGTCTGACGAGGCCTATGGAGTTCGGTACATGATGTGTACGAACAACGTGTGTGGTCCGGGTAGGGTCCGTCGAGGCCTCTAGAGTTCGGTACATGATGTGTACGAATAGTGGTCTTAAAGTTGATTGATTGGCTAGTGTTTTAAAGTTGGGTTACGGACCCATGATGATATCTTATCTAGTGTGTTTTGAAACAAAAACCGAGCTGAGGTCCTAACGCTTTCGAAAAGGTTTTATTAATTGGCAGTCGAGGTCCAAAAGAATTTCTATTTTAAAAATCCCCGAGATGACGAGTTTCTTTTCAACACTTCCTTGCTTGAGTTCGAAATTTCTAAAACTTCTCGGGAACATTTTGATAGTTGATTTCCGTATCAACTTTGTGGTTGCTATTTACTTGTTGTATTTCGTATCGTATTATAGTTGCACTAGCAAAATAGTGGAATTTTGCTAACCCCCGAGTAATCGGGGGGTGGATGTCTGTTTTGTGTCCAGGTGCTCGCGAGTTCGGGGAGCAGTCACAGGATCAGCACAGGAAGTGGCGGGCTATGATACTAATCGAGAGTTGGGAGTTTAGTCGAGTTGTGTTGTATCGTCAGGGTCGTATACCGTCTTCCGCTATTTTGTATCTTTACCCCTGCGTGGGCATTCTTTGTAAAGAGTTGTATTTTTCTGTTTATGTCAGTCGTACGACCTCACCGGTCCGTGTAGTTGTTTATAGTTGACCTTAACGGTCCATATCATTATATTGTTTGCTCCGGTCGGGCAAACGCTTGGTCGTTTTGTGATGTTTAGCCTGGTAGATCCTTGTGGGAAGTATCTACGGCGTGTAATATTCCCATACGGTTTTGGGAGTGTTACATTGAATTCATGATTTTTTTTAGAATTTCAAAAAAAAAAGTCAAGAAATGATTTGAGTTAGAAATAGAATATTTGAAATTGTGTCTAAAAAATCCCAAACTAGTCTCTATTCATAGAGGATGAAAAATAAAAAATTTTGGTGTTTTTTTACTTTTTTGATAAAGAATATATTCATTTATAATTATTTTAGATATATATTTAAAAGGATAATTAAAAATTTCATTGCTCCAATCATATTATTGCATGTGTCTTCAATTAGGTGGAAAAGTAGCGATCCGACGCGAGGCTGCTGACAGACATAGGTTGCAAGGGTCGTTGGAATTATTTTTGTTTTCCTTTTTTTTTTAATTTCACTTTGTCGTATATGACCGACCTCGGTTCCATACCGCTGATGGGAGTAGTCTAAGGAATGTGTCGGTGTGGTCCGAGCATGTTTTGCTTTAGGCTTATAGCATAACCATTATTTAACTCGTCTGATGCCTAGGACAATCACAAAAGGTTGTGAATTAAGGAAGAGTTGTCAAAGTAATACTACTTTAGGTGTGTATAAGTATGTTATTTATGGGCTCTCTTAGTAAGGGTAGGATTATGCTTGTTTGTATGTAATACCTCTCTATATATAGGAGTATCATTAATGAGAATACAACATCTTTTATATACTTCTTGTCTCATTGATTTTCCCTTCAACACGTTATCATAACGTAGTCTCCCAACTGAGCAAGAAATTTCTTCCTCCCAAATATTATGAAAATACCGAAAAAACGAAAAATGAAAATCGGATTTTCTACACAGTAACCCTAACCCCCGGTCGCCGCCGCCAGAGAGAAAAAACCCACTGCCAGCCATCATCCCTACCCCACTCGATCGAAACCCTAGCCCGCTGCCTCCGTCGCGCTCAGCCACCTTCGCCAACCACTGCTTCCGATCTAGTGCTGCTTCCGTTCGTGACCAGAAGCCGAACCTCCAACCTAGCAAACCTCCGATCTGCAATCGCCGCCAGTCATCTTCTTCCGCGATCCAAGTCGCCTTGCTCCTATGACACTGCGACGCCTCCCCACCGCCCCTTCGCTACATATTGGACCGTGACCTCCCGGTAAACGCTTCTTCCCCATCGCAGCAAACCCACAACCATAGCCATCCGACCACCCATCTCCTGCTCCGTTTTCACTCGACCATCTTCACCGTTGTCGTCGTCGCACTCAGCCCGACCCGTCGCTACAACTCCCTCAGCCCAGCCCATTCGCAAGTCCAGATTTCGGCCCGCTCGTCTCCCAGACCCGTCAACCATATCGGATTCGTCCAGCCCGTTCGCAAGTCCAGATTTTGGAATGCCCGCGCCCAACCCGCTTCTGCCCGACCCGACCCGCTGCTACCCGACCTGACCCACTACTGCTTCAGTCCGACCATGTTCTAGTGCAGTCCCAGCCCAGTTGTAGCCTGCAGACCCGAAAACTTCAACAAACCATATTTTTTACCCTATCGACCCCGAAGTAAATTACACAAATACGAATCCTACTATTTTCAACGTGAAATTTTAAATACTTTTAATTTACTTTTTGTTGCATACTATATTCTATTAATTTATTTATGCTTAATTAAACTAATTAAAGCATAATACATTAATAACTTTAGTTAAATCAAAGCGAATTACTTAAAGCAACTTGAATTAAAGTAAATTCACATTGAATTAATAATTATATTACGGCATAAGAAACTTACTTGACTGCATAATATGTGCATAGATATACTCCTAGGTAAATATACTGATCAACCCGTGGCCACTTCAGACAGGGATTGATTTCATTCTTCCTTCGATCCATGTTTCGATCTGCCCTTCCACGGATTACCTCTCCCCATAGAATATTTCCTCGGAAGGTTTATACTTCGTGTTGCACCACCCTACTGGTTGCTCCTTCCCTTTCCTTGGGCTTTTCCTGTGATTCTTCTATATCTTTGTTGGATTCTTCGACATTGATGTATTTGGAGCATCGAGCTAGGACTTATCATAGGTTCGGGCCGACTTCTTAGCTAGAGATGTGAGAAACAGACCTGCCGGCAACCCCTGCGTCAGGACACTCACCTTTACTTCTTCAGATGACGAGGGTGCTTCCAAACATGCTTTTGTAAACCGAGTTACGTAAGCCCTCAACCCCTGCAAAAGACATGAAAGTTTTTCGATGAGATCTGGCACTTGGAAAGTGAGTTAAAAATGCCGAGCTGAAGGCTTGGAAGCTGGTAATCGTTCCCGGTGGTATCTACTGGAACCAATTTTGAGCTGATTCTGTCAGTTTAGCTAAGAACGCTCTGCATCTCACAGAGTCAGAATATTGGTGTAGTACTGCCATGTTTTCGAATCGATATAAATGTCTAGTAGGATTAGAGAGCTCATCGTAGGTGAAGGTCACCGCCCTAAATCCATAAGAGAGTTTGGCTTGTAGTATCTCTTCTGAGAAGGGATGGCCTCAGTGGTTTCCCGAGCCCTTCCCTGCGACCTTCTATCGTAACTCCTATAACTCGTCTTGCATGCTAGATATGATGGGATCCAGTGTTTTCTCTTGTTTAGATCGCTCACATGCTCTTGGGTGGCTTTCTCCATGTTCTTCCTGCTGACTAATATCATCCGGCTTGTTAGAGAGGATAGGTATTATCTTTCAAGGCATTCTTTGCTTTTCATCCTCTTGACTTTTATGGATTGCACTAGCGGTGATGTCGGCTAACACTTCTTTCGTCAAGGTGATCGTGTTAGGTGCAGTTTCTTCTCCGACTGGGGTGGTGGGTGTTTTTTCTGGAATTGTTCTCCCACCTGCTGCTGCTAGTTATTCTCAAATTTTTGGGCACCAGTTCTTCGATTTTCTTCCGAACTGTTTCTTTTTCCGTCATTGTCAATCTCACGTCTTAACTCTGATGTGACTCGATGCCACTGTTTCCACAGATGGGTCCACTTGATGTAACCGAGCTGATCGTCCACCAAGAACCGAGTTATTCTTAGAGGTTTGAGCTAAGAAGCCGCCGGGAAGATTTTCGGCTTAAGTCTCTCCGATGCTTTGATTAAGATAAGTTCTAGGAAGGACCCGAAAATGTGATCAGGTATCCCTCTGTATTTTTCTGGTTGCTTGCCCTTAGGATGGACAATTTCTCTCCTATTTGTAGAAGGGAGGAGAAGCCTATCCCTGAGATTCTACTCCTCGCCTAGGGGAAATCCCCGATTTTCTAGGATTTGGCTGCGGTTGCCAATCCATTGATATTTGGGATTTTTTTAGGATGATAAAATTCTAGTTTTCCAAGGATTTTATCCTTATAAGCCAGGACCCTTCCTAGCTCGTCCATCTTGTTGATACTTAAATATTGACCTCCGAGCTCAAATTGGACTACAAATAACGGCAAAGGCAAAAGCTTCTTCATCGAGCTTTGACATGGCTACATTCCAAGAGTTCAAGTCTTTTGTTAAGCTAAAATAACTCTTCACCTATTAGTGTGTTTGGTAGTACCAAATTGATTACATTTAGACACTAAAAAGTGAACTTAGGATTACACAGTGCTACTTGGTATTCTCATTCTTGCGATCACACAAGCATATGCCTACTTTGTATCAGCAACAACTAGCTCTTTTCCTACTTTGAAACACCCTTCCCTCTGTTCCACATCCAACTGATCATCCTTTTCATATTCCAAAAAAATAACAAATTTTAGACACTTTTAATATGGACTGACTAGTCAAACAGTTTTTCGAAACTTTTTGCAGATTGTATGTTACAGTCTAACCAACCCAACAATGGATTTTTCTAAAAAAAA
This sequence comes from Orobanche coerulescens, assembly GCA_033398695.1. Taxonomy (NCBI): domain Eukaryota; kingdom Viridiplantae; phylum Streptophyta; class Magnoliopsida; order Lamiales; family Orobanchaceae; genus Orobanche; species Orobanche coerulescens. Next base: position 129,457,787 of record CM065812.1, on the reverse strand, counting down.
ATGTACTTGGACAATAATAATTGGTGTTGCAGTGCATATGGGAATGTTGGTTTTTCGATGGGCTACAGCTGCATGTTAAAAATAAATTATAATTTTAACTCTTAAAATAATAAGAATGTGTGGGTCATTCTAGATTGTTCTTGGTACGTATATGTGTATTTTCTATATTCAATGTATGAGTCTCTTGGAGTCTAGCATTTAAGTATCCTTCTATTGAGTCCTATATAAAGCCTTGTACCAAGTCATTTGTAATCAAATCATTTTCAAGTAATATATTCTATACAAAGTATTTCTTCTCCTGAATATTGAGTTGTGTGAGTTTGAGTAAGATCCTTTCTTCCAACTAAGTGGTATCGGAGACAAAGGTTCTACTTTTTTTAAAGAAGAAGGAGATCATGGTGAATGGAATGTCTCAATGGCAAATACCAAAATCCACAAAAGATAATTATGAGAATTGGTGCATTCTAATGAAGGCGATCTTGGAGCAAATGATGTGTGGGATATCATGGATAAAGGATTGGTGGAGCCGGAAAATGAAGAAATTTTGAATCAAACTCAAAGAGAACAACCACAAAGCCAAAGGAAGAAGGACCAAAAGGCGATCATGATAATTCATCAATGTTTGGATGCTTCTATGTTACAAAAGGTGGCCTCTGCAACAACATCAAATAAAGTTTGGAATATTCTAAAAGCTTCTTTTAGTGGAGATGCTAAAGTAAAAAGAGTCCGGCTACAAACACTTCGTGGCGAGTTTGAGGCTTTGCAAATGAAGGAATTCGAATCAATTTCGGATTATTTTTCAAGGGTCTTGACCATTGTCAACCAAATGAAAAGCAATGGAGAAGAGGTAAGTGATGTTCGTGTTATAGAAAAAAATTCTTCGTTCACTTGACTCTAAATTTGATTACAAAGTTGTGGCAATCGAGGAGGCTAAAGATATAGATGAAATGACTATTGATGAGCTCATGGGATCACTACAAGCCCATGAAGAAAAATTGTTGAAGCGAAATGAGCCAATTGAACAAGCCTTACAAGCAAAATTATCCTTTAAAGAAAATGATGGAAGACACACGAGAAGTCAAATGGGTCGTGGACGAGGACGAGTATGTGATTTTGTACATGGACAAGGAAGAGGACGTGGTCAACAAAGAGATGAAAATAAAAAAGATGAAAGGTTGTATGAGACAAGAATTTCAAGATGCCGTGGAAGAGGAAGATACACTTCAAGGTATGACAAATCAAATGTTAAGTGTTATAATTGTCAAAAATATGGTCACTATGCTTCCGAGTGCCATACTTTAAAAAATCAAGTTGAGGAGAAAGCTAATCTTGTTGAAGACAAAGGCAACATTGATGATCCCACTTTACTTCTAGCATATAAAGGAGAAGAAAATTATGAAGACAACTTATAGTACCTTGATAGTAGCGCAAGTTATCATATTTGTGGTAATAAAAATTTGTTTGTGGATCTTGATGAGAATGTGAATGGAAAAGTCATTTTGGAGACTCTTCGGGAGTGCCCGTCAAAGGCAAAGGTAACATATTGATTTGCTTGAAAAATGGAGATCATAATTTTATTTCAAATGTTTAATATGTGCCTAACATGAAAAATAATATATTAAGTTTGGGCCAATTTATGGAGAAAGGCTACACCATCATCATGAAAGATGAATTTCTTAACTTGAGAGATTATTGTGATAATTTAATTGCTAAGGTACCTATGACCAAGAATCGTATGTTTATTCTCAAAATTTAAAGTGATATTGCAAAATGCTTAAAAGCTTGTGTTGGATATTCTTCTTGGATTTGGCATCTTAGGTTTGGGCACTTAAACTTCGAAGGACTAAATTCATTATCAAAGAAGCACATGGTGAATGGATTGCCTCACATCAATCATGCAAACCAAATTTGTGAAGGATGTCTCTTCAGAAAGCAATCAAGAAGGAGTTTTCCGAAGGAATCTATGACAAGAGCAAGTGAGCCGCTTGAACTTATTCACTCGGATGTACGTGTACCTTTTAATCCTCCATCTTTTAGTAAGAATCATTACTTCTTATTATTCATTGATGATTTTAGCCGCAAGACATGGGTGTACTTTCTAAGAGAAAAGTCTCAAGTTTTTTAATGTTTCAAAAAATTCAAAGACCAAGTTGAAAAAGAGAGCAAGTATCAAATAAAAGCTATTCGCTCGGATCGAAGAGGCAAATTCAATTCAAATGAGTTCTTAATTTTTTTTGAAGATCATGGAATAAGATGATCCACAACGGTTCCAAGATCACCTCAACAAAATGGAGTCACAGAAAGAAAAATAGAAGCATTCTTAACATGGCTCGTAGCATGCTAAAGATCAAGAATATGCCTAAGGAATTTTGGGCCGAAGCGATAGATTGTGCTGTCTACTTGTCAAATCGATGTCCTACGATAAGTGTCAAAGACATGACTCCACAACAATCATGGAAAGGAAAAAGGCCAACTATTACTCACTTACGAGTTTTTGGAACCATAGCTTATGCACATGTCGATGATGAGCTAAGGACAAAGTTGGACTATAAAAGTGAGAAGTATGTGTTTGTTGGCTATGATGCAAGAGCAAAGGGGTACAAACTTTACAACCCCATCAATGGAAAGATTGTTATCAGTTGTGATGTTGTATTTGATGATTAAAGCTCATGGGATTGGAACAACACACAAGAAGATTATGATTTTTTCCCATTCGTTGATGGAGAAGAAAGTGAAGAAAATAATGAGAAACTTATTACTCTTCCCACATCACCACGGACAAAAAGTGATGGACAAGTAACTCCTTCATCTTCATCAAATGATAGAGATGAGACACCTCCAAGGCACACAAGAAGGCTTCAACATATCTATGATGAAACGGAAGAGGTTCCAGTAATTTTCGACATAACTCTTCTTTGTCTTCTAGCGGAAACTGAACCAACAAGTTTTAAAGAAGCTGCTCCAGATGCAAAATGGAAGAAAGCATTGGATGAGGAGATAGATTCTATGAAGAAGGATGACACATGGGTGTTAACAACACTTCCAGAAGGACATAAGGCCATAGGTGTGAAATGGGTATACAAGGTGAAATGGAAGATGCCCAAGGCAAGGTAGAGTAATACAAGACAAGATTGGTGGCCAAAGGCTACAACCAAAGACATGGAGTGGATTATGGTGAAGTGTTTGCACCGGTTGCAAGGGTGGAAAGTATTAGGCTAATTCTCTCTTTAGCGGCACAAAATGGACGGAAGATTCATCAAATAGATGTAAAGTCCACTTTCTTGAATGGTGTTCTTGAGGAGACCGCGTATGTGGAACAACCATTGGGATATGTCGTGGAAGGACAAGAAAGAAAAGTGTTGAAGTTGAAGAAGGCCCTTTACGGATTGAAACAAGCACCTAGGGCTTGGAATTGTAGACATGACAAATACTTCCAAGCTCAAGGATTTTACAAGTGTCCTCGCACGCTCTATATGCCAAGGTTACTAAGAATGGAGAATTTCTTCTTGCGTGCTTGTATGTGTGTGATTTAATATTTACGGGCAATAGTACAAGTATGTTTGAGAAATTTAAGCAAGACATGGCAAGAGAGTTTGAGATGACCGATATTGGGCTTATGTCATACTATCTTGGAATTAAAGTAAAGCAAATGAATGATGGAATACTAATATCCTAAAGAAGCTATACAAAGAGAGATTTTGAAGAAGTTCAATATGTAAAATTGCCAAGCCGTTAGCACCCCTATCGAATGTGGAACTAAGTTGTCGAAATTCGAAGAATGTGAAAAGGTGGAACCTACTTATTTCAAAAGTCTTGTGGGAAGTTTGAGATATTTGACATGCACGAGGCCCGACATACTTTATAGTGTTGGACTTGTTAGTCGCTACATGGAGGCTCCAACAACAACACACTTGAAGGCGACCAAAAGAATTATTCATTATCTTAAAGGTACGATTGATTATAGATTATTTTATCATCGTTCTAATCAGTTCAAGCTTGTTGGTTATTGTAGTGATTGGGCCGGTGACATTGATGATCGAAAGAGAGCATCGGATATGTACTTTTTATGGGCAACACATCTTTTTCATGGAGTTCAAAGAAGCAACCCATTGTTAAGGCGGAGTATGTAGCCGTGTGTTCTTGTGTTTGTCAAGCTATATGGTTAAAGAGAGTTTCGGAGGAGCTCAATATGCCACAAAATGAGTCCACAAAAATATTGGTTGATAACAAGTCGGCTATAGCTTTGGCGAAAAATCCGATATTTCATGAACGAAGCAAGCATATTGATACAAAATATCATTTCATCCTAGAATGCATTGAAAAGAACAAAGTGGATCTCAACTATGTGAAGTCCCAAGATAAAGTTAGTGACATTTTTACAAAGCCTCTCAAAAGTGACGTCTTCAGCAATTTTCGAAATATTCTTAGCATAGTCAAAACTAAGGGAGATGTTAAAAATAAATTATAATTTTGACTCTTAAAATAATAAGAATGTATGGGTCATTCTAGATTGTTCTTGGTACATGTATATGTATTTTCTAAATTCAATGTATGAGTCTCTTGGAGTCTAGAATTTAAGTAAGTATGTAAATCCTTCTATTGAGTCCTATATAAAGACTTGTACCAAGTCATTTTCAAGTAATATATTTTATACAAAGTATTTTTTCTCCTAAATATTGAGTTGTGCGAGAGTTTGAGTAAGATCCTTTCTTCCAACAAGGCGTGCGGCAGCTGTGTGTACCAAGCTATATGGTTAAGGAGAGTTTTGGAGGAGCTCAATATGCCACAAAATGAGTCCACGAAAATATTGGTTGATAACAAGTCAGCTATAGCTTTGGCGAAAAATCCGCTGTTTCATGAACGAAGCAAGCATATTGATACAAAATATCATTTCATCCGAGAATGCATTGAAAAGAATGAAGTGGATCTCAACTATGTGAAGTCCCAAGATCAAGTTAGTGACATTTTTACAAAGCCTCTCAAAAGTGACGTCTTCAGCAAATTTCGAAATATTCTTAGCATAGTCAAAATTAAGGGAGATGCTAAAAATAAATTATAATTTTGACTCTTAAAATAATAAGAATGTGTGGGTCATTCTAGATTGTTCTTGGTACATCTATATGTATTTTCTAAATTCAATGTATGAGTCTCTTGGAGTCTAGTATTTAAGTAAGTATATAGATCCTTCCATTCACTACGCCATAAGTGCTCATATGCAATGCTTCCAATTGTTGCATTATGCCCTATTTTCTGTTGCCTTAGGCCAGAAATTAATATATCCAACACTTTGTGGGTGATGGGATTTGACCTTTAATCCAATACTTTTCCTTTCCAATGCAACAGAGGGACAGTATTGCATTATCTACATAATGCAACACAAAACAAAATATATGCAACAGAAAACAGTGTTATCTTAGAGGAGAATACAGTTCAGAAAAGTGGTGCCCACAACCAACGACACATCAACAGTGGGTCCCACTTCATCCACGTCAGCAGTGGGTCCCACTTTCACCCACATCAGCAGTGGACCCTTTTGCCATGTCAGCAATGGGTCCCACATCAATAGTGGGCTCTTTTGCCACATCAGCAGTGAATTCCACGAGACATAATGCAACACTTCCATTCTTATATCCAACAGTAACATGGTTATTATATGCAACACTAATTTAAAAATATGCAACACTACCGAAGATAAATGTAACAATAACTTAAAGATAAATGCAACATTTTAAATAAAAATTTCGTAATAACCATTTCATACGTACATCATTCCATACAAATAAAATACCGTCCAAAACTCACACCCTGCCATTCAGTATCAAATACCAACATCTCAACAAACAATCGGTACTAAATACCAACATCCCAACAAACAGTCGCAAAATACCAACTCCAACTACTATCCAATTCGACGCGCAACACCATAACTAGTGTCTAATTTAAGACTAAATTACCAAGTCTAATTCAAGAGTACCAAGTGACCAAAGTTCTAAATACTATACATAATTAAATATCTCGATTTCTACATAGAAGTGCCACCTTGTATCACAAGTGTACCGTTGTCATCTCGTTCACTTGACATGGCTGGACAAAGTTCCTAATTGCATGCAATTCCTTTTCGTGATCCCTTATTCCAAATGCAAACTCATCGAAAAGATCTTCCAAAATACTACGGGACCTCATTTCCTTCTCCGCCTCTTTAGAAACACTAGCAAGGGCCGAATTAACGTCATGAAGCTCTCTAGCCAACTTTCTGTGCAAGGTTTCCAACCGCTTCCTTAACTTCCTCTCGTCTTCCAATTCTTCCTTAACTACCATAACTTGCAGGCTGCATATCATGATTGCTCGTCTCAGCCTTGCGATTATGCTACATTAGTGATGCAGCTACATGCCACCTTAAACTACTACAACTTCCTGGGTGGCATTACAAATAATAACAAAAAAAAAATTAACTTAGGGAAAAGAAAAAGGAACTTGGCACTTCTCGATGGACATTAAAGATGAATCGGAAACAGATATTCAAAAATATAAAATAGAACATTTACTGTTGTGACACAACTCATTTATATTGTGAGACCACTCGAGTTTTCGATCATGGAGGTAAAACTCGACCAAAATTGCACCAATACGAGGAGAACTACGAACAAAAAAATATGTTGTAATTAAAGATGATACTCACTTGTAGGTAAATTGTACAGATGAAAACCAAACTACATCGATATATCAAAAATCAATTCTTTCAAAATAATCTACATATTTTAATCCCAGAAGGAACATACCTGGAGTCGCAGGTTTGGCAAATATAACAAAGAAACTGACCTGAATAGAAGAACCTCGACCACACCGGACTCACCAAACACCTACAGAAAACAATTCCTACTAAGTAACATACACGACATATTTTAATCCCAGAAGGAACATACACCACATATTTTAATCCCAGAAGGAACATACCAGGAGTTGCAGGTTTGACAAATATAACAAAGAAACTGACCTGAATAGAAGAACCTCGACCACACCGGACTCACCAAATACCTACAGAAAACAATTCCTACTAAGTAACCAAAACTACTACTAATGACAAACAAAGAAAAGGAAACCAGAAAAAAGGGATACCTGAATAAGAAAATACATTGCAATCACCCAACACCTACACAAAACAACACTTGATAAATAAGAATACAAGTACAAAGAATAAACAACCACCTAGGTGCCAAATATATAACAACAACCAGAAACTTTTTTTAAGTACCAACAATACATCTAAAGTTAGATAGAAATGGAGAGAGTGGGTTTATGAAATTCTCTCGTTTGATTTTAAAATACTTTCTCCCACACACCTCTGCCCTCTTTCACCGAGGAGGAAAGAGTAATATTTCAAGGCGAGCAAAGACCTGAATTTACATTATATTCCTAACCTTGCTTTCCTGTAGCAATATGATACAACGGTCATTTTATCGAGGGTCTCGATGCTGCGAGAAAAATCATAAGCACGCAAAGTGATATAAACTGAAACAGTAAAATGGTTTCAAAAGGTTTTACAACCATTAGGACAAAAAATTGTAAGTTTTTCACCACCCAACCATAAACACTAAAAACTAAAACAAAATATAAGAAAAACAAAATTAAAATCTATAAACTTTCACAGATAAAGAAAGAATATACACGAATACACAAATTTGAGATGAAAGAAAAAACTGGGAATAACATTTGCAAAGTTTCGCAAATAGAAAAATCTCCTATAATATTAACAAAAAAGAGAGAGAGAGAGAAATACATAAAGAAAACCTAGATTCACTATATATATATAGTATATATCAACACACATATATACACAAACAAACATAAATATAGGCGCGCACACACACACTTGTACACACACACACACATACAAAAACGCACGCACACAAAAATATAGACACACACACACACACCCCTGTAAATACACAAGCATAGAAATACACACACTTATATATAATTAGGGGGCAGCGACGCGCTGTGCACGTCGGACGTTTTTATTGTGTGTTCGTCTGCGTGGTTAGTAATGTCAGAAAGTTGTTAAAAATAAACTAACAACGAATATAAACGTGAGTAAATAACCAAATTAGCATAAACGAAAATTGGTTTAGTGAACTACTGGAGAAATTATACGTGGTAAAAAGCAAATAGTTTTAGAAGTAAAGAGAATAGTAAAAAAAGACAATCAAATTAAACAAAGAACTGCAAACATCTAAGGATAGCGTACTTATCAACAGCAGTGAATGGGGAAATGTCTTCATCCTTCGAGCTGCTTTGAAGGCCTTGTCTAATATCAAATTTAATGACTGACATTGAGAGACTCATATACTGCAGCTGGTTCAGGGCCATGCATATATCTCCATTAACTATTTCTGCAAATTCCTCCATTGTAACCTACAATCGCAAAACACCATCTCAATCAATTATATACGTACTACATATGCAGTGGAAGTTGACAAAGAATTTATTCCATCTCGGCTCAATGACAGGAGAAGTAGTAGAAAGAGTAATGCGGCAGCAGGGATATAAGTAAGATTAACAAATATACTATTGGAAAGCAACAATTGATAGTATTAAACAAAAGTCATACCCTAGGGAGAGAAAAAAGGAAGAAAATATGTATTTTGTACCTCATTAACTTGATGGCTTTCTGCTTTTGATATCTGCAATGACCTCTTAGCCATCTGCATTGGCATTCACATAAATATCACATACTAAAATGCTATGCAACAAAAAAAACGAACTTTCCAATTCAGCCGTAGCTAATCCATTCCATGTCAACCATAAGAAACTCAGACATGAATTCACAGGCAAGGTCCGGGTTGCACTAACTTTTAGAACAAAATATAATTTCCAACTTCACTTAATACATTTACCACATCATCATACAGATGTGTCCGGATTCACCTCACTTTTACTCATTCTAAAGTTTAATTTAACATCAATAGATTGACAAAACTGAAATATAAAATCAACATTCTCAACAAAAAGGGAAGTTTAAAACTGAATATACATACACACCAGAGGCACTATTCCACGAGACGTTCCTAAGAATTTGAGGCTAAATAACTGTTTATCACTGTTAAGATTTAGATTTCAGCCGAAATGAGAGAATATTACAAAAGTTAGATAAATTTCTAAATTTTCTTTTTGCACTAATAGATATGATGAATGTAACAGATGATACCTGCTGCTTTGTCAGCTTCCGGAAGCTAAGAAGCAACTAGTAGTTCACAAGGCCCTTGAGTTTCTGACTATAGTGATCATTACAAGTGCATATTATAGGAACTTTTGAGATTTTGATGCTGGCAATAAGATCATCTACCCCCACTCCCTCTATCTCCAGCAGACATACCATTAACCTCATCCATAATTAGAACGGTCTTCGGATGTTGAGAACTGTAACGAGAGTTCATAAATTATGAGCACGTCAACAAGTTACTTCTGATGCAAGCATAATAAGATAAAATGCCGACCGTTCCATGTGAAGACTCAGGGCTCCATTGCTAACAAGTTCTTTAATAGAATTAGAAGTGCTTCCACCAATTCCTTTCTCAAACCTTTTACACTTAATATTAATGTAACCATGCACATAAATAAACACATCATAACACATGCACATGTCGATACATAGGCACATATATTTAGACATGGGACATACCGAAAACCAAACCACATCCTGCAGAAGAAATTGAGCTCAATGTTCGCAAACAACAGCCAAGAAAAAAACAACCTGATATTCAAATGCATCTCCAAACGGACACGTATCCTGTGAAAGAACACGCCGAAAGCGGTGAGAAGACAAAAGAAGAGAATTATGTTTTCAGTAGGAAAATAAAGTGAAGAGAGAAGTCAGGCAGAAAAAGACGTTTTCAACGAGAAAAGCAACCGAGCAGAAATGTTTTCAACCAAAACCCCCCTTCACACTTTGAGAGTAGGAAAATAAAGTGAATATTCAGTCAGTCATTGCTCAGAATTTAGCAGCATTTAGACAAGCACATAGCAGACACGATTGTGCACTCAGAAACCAAAAAAAATCAAGACATCACAAGGCTTATATAAGACCTAAAAGTCGCCTAAAACGAATAACATCGCAACTATTACAAACACTTAAACACACATATACCACAAATTCACACACTCCTAGCAGTAAACACGCACAACACATACACAAGCGCACACACACATATATAATATATATATATATATATACACACATACCTAAACATAAACACAATCGAACACTAAACACACATATACGCCACATACACACACAGTCCCAGCATTACACACACACACACAATACACACACACACACACACCCACACTACACACACACAACAATCAAAATAAAAGCCTCTAAAAAAAGAACAGAACAGAGGGTTTAAAAACTGGGGAGGGATAAATTTCACAATTAGACAGACAACTCGATGATTTGGAGGAACTCAAAATAACATTTGCCTAACTTTTCAGATAATAAAGAAAATATAATAATCAATCAATGATGAAATAAACCTAAAAACATAATCAAACCTTCAATTTTCAAGAACAAAGAATTTGTTTATACGCTGGGATTTCTCAAAAACATACCAGTTTGCATATCTGTTGCGTGTAAGTTTATGAATCGCCTCACCAGCAAGCGAAAATGACTATGAATTGAAGAACTTTCTGCCAAAGAACTTGCAAGTTTCACAATTTGCATATCAAAGCAAAAAGAGGGCAAAACTTTCGTTGAATTGAAAATAAGAAGGGAGACGGAGGGAGTAGGGAATGTTTCCTAGCAGGAGAAGAGGCAGATGGCAATCGGAAACCTAAATCGAACAAGACAATATAAAAAGCGACCAATATCAGAGAAACCCTAAATCAATCGAACACAAAAAGCGGCTAATAACAGAAAATCAAAACCTGTAAAATTGATTGCTTTGATCTGAGGCAGAGAGAAAGAAGAATCTGTAGGGGGAGAACTCGAGAAAGACCTTCTGGGAGACAGTGTCAACATCAGCGTAAGGAGGGGAGGAGGAAAACTCTAACCTCTAAAAAAACCTCTATGAGAACAAAAAAGGAAGCCCCGCAAAAATCATAGAGTCATGGAACTCGCACTGTAATACCCAGTTGTAATTCAGTCATTTTATTCAGTAATTATCAATCAGTAATTGTCACTCAGTAATTTTCATTCATTAATAATCACTCATCATTCATACTCATTCAATTGTGTTCACCGTTCGGCGTAATAATTGTAATACTCGTGCTTTTACCCCCGTACTTCTCGAATTCTGTGATTTTTTTGTACTCGGTGCATTGTTAGGCTGAACTGCTTGTCGAGCAGGGCCGCACGAGCAAGCCACACGAGAAACTGCTCGTGCGTGGTGCTGGTGTGTTGTGGCTGGACTGGGCAGGAGACCCAGCGGCCGAGTCAGGGCCACACGAGCAGGCCACACGAGCAACTGCTCGGGCGTGGTGCTCGTGTGTTGCGGCTGGACTGGGCAGGAGGCCCAGCGTTTGAGTCAGGGCCGCACGAGTAGGCCACACGATTTACTGCTCGTGCGCTAGAGCAGTTGTCGGCAGAAGCTTCACGCACGATCGGATGCACGGACACTTGGTCGTGCGAATTTGTCGTGCGTCCCTGTGACTTATATAAGTGAACCGAAGTGTTTTTCTCATTTTCACCATTTCCTCATCTTAGTTCCGAGAGAGAGGGTTCGTGGGAGAGATTTTTCATCATCAAACACTTGTTTATTCGGATTTCTTCATCTTCGTTCGTTTGTGAAGCTTAGATAGTCGATTTAACATGTATTCACCGGATCGAAGTGTTTGGATCTTCAAAGGTAAATTCTTCAATATCTTAGATTTCAATTTTGAGTTGGGATATGATGTTTTGGATGTGATAATCATGATATATGATGTGATATACTTGTGATTATGAATTGTTAAGGATTATCATCGGATTAATAGGGATTATTCAAGAACACTTTGAATATTGATTTGGATTTGGGGATTTTTGATTAGATGTCGATGTAATCTCGAATTGTGTATTCATTTTGGATTATTGAGTGTGTTGAAGATGTTTTGATGGATTGAATCACTACTTGGAGGTTTGGTATGGATATAATGGAGGTTTATTGTAAACAATCGAAGATTGTTTACAACGTGTTCGATATAATGCCCCATTGAACTTGGTTTAGTCGTATCAACGTTTTGAGTTCCTTATATATCGTGTTTGATTCGTATGTTGAACGGATTATTGGTAATTGTGTTATTCAAGGTTGTTCGAGCGACCGACATTTCATGTAGGACGTTTGTTCGTGGAAGGACATTGTTCACCGGTGTTGTGTAAGTTAATTCTTACTCGGTTAAAAGGATATTCATTCCTTTCGTTGTTGTTCATTCATAATCATAACTCATTCATAATGTATTAACCGTATTGATACTTGTAATTGTCGAATAACTATAATGCACGGATTCTTCAAAATTGGGCAGTATGCAGTATCGGATACTGCATGGGTGCGGCTGCGGGTGCGATTCGCGTGGGATTCGCACGGGATTCGCCATGTGGCGACCATAGTGCAAAAAAAAATTGACTCGCGTATCCCGGCACAGATACGCGTCTAGATACGCGTATCCTGTGCCAGGATACGCGAGTCCGAATTTTTTTTTTTTTAGATTTTTTTATAATTTTTAAAAAGTAAATCAAATAAATTAAAATACAAAAAAGTAAATCATTTAATAAGTAATTACTTTTACCTTTAGCAGTATTCACGGACAACATTAGAAAGCTCCGCTGCTCAAAGCCATTTTGAATTGTTTTTTGTATGACTTGTTTTATGTATTTGAATTGATTTTATGGTGATATTTGAATTGTTGTTTTTTATATTTAACAAGTGTTATATATAATAAAATATAAAATAAACAGACGTATCCTTGCCGTATCGCACCCTAACATTTTCAAAAAACCGTATCCCCGCACCCGTATCTGCCCGCACCCGCACCCGCCCCCCGCACCTGTGCAACATAGTCGAATAATCAATTCATTCACGAGGAACGACGGTTTCAATTATTTCATTGACCTATCATTCACTTCACTATTATTTTATCTCGGTGAGTCATTCTTGACTTTGTCGGATTGTATTTCATTATATTCATTGGTCATTTTTGATCGTGTGACCTTCTGGGTTCATATTGCGTGGCCGGGTAGGGATGTGTGGGATTTTTAGTTGGGCACACGATAGTCATGTGTTGGTTTCACCGACACATTGGACTATGCACACGGTAATGTACCTCCGTGAGACTAATTAGGTACAAGGAAGGGTGTGTTCGTACACTCGTCTTGTGCACGTGCACATTCCATTACGGGCGTACTATGATGCTGTTGGGATTCGGTGCCTAAAAACGAAGGCCCATCGGAAGCGGTGAAACGAAAATTAATTCGATCTGAATCCCTACGAGGATCGATCGAGCTACGTATATACGAATATGTAAACGAAAAACAAGAGTCGTAAGAAACTAACCCTCGAAGTCCGTTGATTAAATGGTAACCTTCTCTTGAGCTATTCCCCAAGCTATAGTTTGATCTACACGAGTTCAATCCGCTCCAATTCCTTGAACGATCCAACGCCGAAAAACACCGCGTCTCTACTTGCCACGCGCCGGAAAGACGATCGGAACAATAACACTCGATTAACCTCTAAGGTTACGGCTAGAATCAAGTGATGAAGCTTTTATTACTACACTCTAAGTATATAATATATCTGTCAATAATTTTCTCTCAATTTTTCTCCAAGAAAAATGAATAAGAAGTGAATGAAGAAGATGAAGATGAGTGTTAAACTCAAAGTCTATCTCTCTCTCCCTATCCTCACGTTTGGAAGCTTGTTCAAACAAGTGATGAGAGTCTTCATTTTATTCCCTATAAAATCCTCCCAAATCAAGACCAAATAATTAAAATGAATTAATTAAAAGATCTTGTTCCCTTGATAATTCAAGTCATCCACCAACTAAGGTGAAGACTATGACCAAAGGAAAGAGGAGGGAAAATGGGATGGCCATCTAGAAGGAGCCGGGACGAGTTCGGTTCGTTTCGGACTCCCGTGAGTCCAAACAGATAAACTCCTATTCCGTTCCGATGTATTTGTGTCATTTAATTAATCCAATTAATTAATCATATAAAATACAAAATAACATAATTAATTTCTCCAAGAAATAATTATATTCATGAATTAAATTAATCACCCAGTAATATATTTATTTCATTAGGCCGTAAATTAATTTATCCAATAAATTAATTTAGACATCCAATGTCCCAAAATAAATTAGACATCCAATGTCCAATAAATTAGATATCCAATATCTAATATTTATAATGAGAGATTAAGCTCGATTCATTCCGTCGTCAATCCTAATGCGTGACTCGGTAGGTCCGTCTCAGTCAGCAATGGGAGGAACCAAAGAGTAGTAGCACCACCCAGCCAGCCTGGTGGCCTACACAAGACTTCGATCGAGAACGAATGATTGGGATCATTCAAGAACCATTCTCCGTGAATACCAAGATACATATAAACCCTTCTTTCAAATGTCCCGATCAAGTTATAGGGTCACGGTCACCAAACCCCATCTCGTACTTGACGCTATGCATGCGTTAATGCAACCGAGATCATCGAGCTCTCGTGTATCTAATACAAACAGATCCAATGATTTGCCAAAGACTTATGATCTCATCTCGCCAATAACCGCATAGGACATATAACCCATTCACTAACAGAGAAAGAATTCTATCTTGGTATTCGGTAGGACTCGCTACTTGCCCGTCAAGATACACGTCGAGGTTGACCCCGCCTTCCGGTTTACATGTGGTCGAACTACTCTAATGAAAATCTTGACGCCACAAGCACATCCCTACTAAATCCTCAAGTTGAAGGTTCACGAATACCTATCACAACCTTTCGATTCCATCATTGATCGTCCTGAGTGAAATCCGTGTGACGAATCGAGGTTGAGTCTGTTCGAGTATAATAATACAATTAGCATTACTATAACGTGTGCTCCCACTAACCATTAGTGTTCGATGTGCACTCTCCTTGTCAAAGAACACGTCATACAAGTCTTCATATAAACTTAACGCCTACCAAGTTTCATTGACTTATGAACGATTAAGTATTTGAGCTATAAACCTTTCCAAAGGCCGACCCCTTATCCAATAAGGAGTGGAACGTTTTGCTCTCAAATACACAGACTAGTTTCTACATGAATATTTACGAGTTAGGAATGCCAGTAACTACCAGTAAATAAAGAAACATCCATTGCCTTATATTGATGATTTACATAATAACAAGTACAATGCCCTCACTCAACATCCTCTGAGTGACATTTGAGGGCATACTCTTAACAATCTCCCACTTGCACTCAATGCCACACACTATGGTATCTAATACCCATGTTCTCCAGATGACGCTCCAAGCTAGTCTAAGAAAGTGGCTTGGTCAGTGGATCGGCGATGTTGTCTGCCGAGTCTACTCTGTGTAGCACAATGTATCCCTTGCGAACAAATTCTCTTACGAGATGATACTTCCTCTCAATATGTTTGGTGCTGTTGTGAAACATCGACTCCTTGGCCTGCGCTACAGCTCCGTCGTTGTCGCAAGATGCAATGAACAGCAATTTCAAGACATGGTATCACTTGAAGTTCTCCCAGAAACTTCTTAATCCAGAACCCTTCCTTGGAAGCCTCCGAGGCTGCTTGATACTCAGCCTGACAGGTGGAATCAGTAGTGCGCTTTGCTTGGCGCTATGCCAAGATACTGCTCCTCCATTAAGAGTAAATATGTAGCCAGAAGTAGACATCGAGTCGTCCTTCAGTCCTTGGAAGTCCGAATCAGTGAATCCCACCACATCCAATTCTCCACCGCCATACATCAGAACCATATCTCTAGTCCTTCTCAAGTACTTGAGAACGTTCTTTACGGCAGTCCAATGTTCCCTACCTGGGTTTGCCTGAAACCTACTCACCACGCTTACAGCATGCGCGATGTCAGGTCTTGTACACAACATAGAATACATAAGGCTACCCATGGCCAAAGCATATGGTATATTACTCATTTCCTTTCGTTGTTCCTCACTTTGAGGACACATCTTCAAGGAGAGTTTTATTCCATGTTGCATCGGTAGGAACCCTCTTTTAGAATCATCCATCTTAAATCACTTTAATATCTTATCTATATAGAGGGCTTGGCAAAGGCCTATTGTTCTCTTCGCTCTATCCCGGTAAAGTCGAATTCCAAGAATATAGGTTGCTTCTCCCAAGTCTTTCATGGAGAAATTACTCGAAAGCCAAGCTTTTACAGAACTGAGCATTCCCACATCATTTCCTATTAGTAGAATATCATCCACATATAGTACTAAGAATGCGATCTTGCTCCCACTAACCCTCTTGTATACACAAGGTTCCTCTTCATTTTGCACGAAGTCAAACTCTTTGATTGCCTCGTCAAAACGAAGGTTCCAACTACACGATGCTTGCTTCAGTCCATAAATGGAATGCTGAAGCTTGCACACTTTCTGAATATCGACTTCGGACACAAAGCCTTTAGGCTGCTCCATATAGATTTCCTCATCGAGGAATCCATTAAGAAAAGCCGTCTTTACGTCCATTTACTATATCTCATAATCGTGGTAGGCAGCTATAGCAAGCATCATGCGAATAGACTTGATCATGGCTACGGGTGAGAAGGTATCGTGGTAATCGATCCCTTCCTTCTGGGTATAACCCTTTGCCACAAGTATGGCCTTATAGGCGTCAACCTTGCCATCACCATCAGTCTTTCTCTTGTAGATCAACTTGTTCCCAATAGGCACTATGCCCTTGGGGCGGTCTACTAGAGTCCAGACCTGATTGATATGCATCGAGTCTATCTCAGCTTCCATAGCTTCACGCCATTTCGTGGAGTCTACATCCACCATCGCTTGGTCATAGGTTGTTGGGTCGGTCTCTTCGCTATCACTTGGAACCTCATGGAGACCCAGCTCCTCCAAGTGCACAAGCCCGTACCTCTCAGGTAAATGAGACACCCTACTAGACCTACGAGGTGGTTGTACTTGTGTTTCAGAAAGTTCGGTTCCAGTTTCTTGCACAGGTATCTCTCGAGGAGTTTCATTGTATTCTTCTAAAGAAATACTTCTACCTGCTCCGCCTTCCTGAATGAACTCATCTTCCAGGAAGTGTGCTTGTAAAGAAACAACGATCCTTCGATCTTCGGGCATGTAGAATAGATATCCCATCGTCCCATATGGGAATCCAATGAAACATCCCTTTGCAGACCTAGCTTCCAACTTTTCCACCTTAGTCTTCTTGACATAGGCGGGACATCCCCAAATCCTAATATGATTAAGACTTGGTTTCCTTCCTTCCGACATCTCATGTGGAGTTTTAGGAACGGATTTGGAAGGACATCTGTTCAAGATGTAAGCGGCAGTCAGGAGTGCATACCACCACAGGTAAATCGGCAAGTCAGTATAACCCAGCATGGAACGGACCATGTTCAACAAGGTCCGGTTCCTTATTTCTGACACACCATTTAACTGAGGAGTGCCTGGAGGTGTTAGTTGTGAAACTATTCCATGTTCCTTAAGGAACTCGTCAAACTCCGTACTCATATACTCGCCACCTCGGTCCGACCGAAGTGCTTTGATATGATTACCAGTTTGTTTCTCGACTAGGGCCTTGAATTCCTGGAATTTCTCAAAGGCCTCGGATTTATGTTTCATTAAGTATACATAACCATACCTAGTATGATCATCTGTAAACGTAATGTAATATTGATATCCGTCACGTGCTGCTTCCAAAGCCCCACATACATCGGTATGGATTAATCTCAGTTTATCAGCGGCTCTTTCAAATGTCCATGTGAAGGGGGACTTAGTCATTTTGCCTTTAAGGAAAGATTCACAAGTAGGAAAGGGATCTGATCCCAATGGACCCATAAGTCCATCCTTTTCCATCTTGTAATCTTTTGTCTGACCAACATGACCAAGTCTAATATGCCATTTCAAAACTTGATTGGTTTCATCCCTACCATGTCTTCTAGTCATAGTATTCACAACTACTTTGTTGCTGAGATTTAGATGATACAATCCATTCAACAATGTAGCAGTACCCACTAGTTTATTTTTAAAATAAATTTTGCAGGAACCATCACTAATGAAAAATAAAAAGCCTTTTCGGTCCATAACCGGAATGGATACAATGTTTTTGTGCCCCTTGGGCAAAACAAGTACATCTTCTAAAGTCAAAACAAATCTAGATTCTAAACCCAAAAGAAGTGATCCTATGTCGGTCGCCTCGACACTATGCCCGCTTCCGACTGTGATCATAACTTCTCCAGCTCCAAGCTTCCGACTTTATTCCAGATCCTGATTCATAGTACAAATATGAGAACTAGCACCGTAATCCAAGATTCAGAAGTAGAAAATACAAAGAGTGTAACAATTTGTTTCCAAAACTAAAAGTTCTGTACCTGAAGTGTCATGAAGAATCGGACAGTCTCTAGCCCAGTGGCCCAGCTCACTGCACTTGAGAGAAGCATCCTTCTTCTTCTTGTTCTTCGGAACGATCGGGGCCTTGCCCTTACCCTTAAGGTCCTTAACTTGTGGTCCAGTTTGCTTCTTGGTCTTTTTCTTCTTGTTCTTAGACTTCCGAAGTCCAGAAGAAATCACAAGGGCAGACTCCTTCATTCGCGGAGTCTTCATCTGAGACTGAGCGGTCACAAGTTTGTTCATTAGCCGAGCTAAATTACATGCAATCTCATTGCAGTTGAATTTCATAACAAACTGTGAGAAGGAATCAGGGAGAGACTGTAGGATAAGGTTGGTTTGGAGAGAAGTATCCATTTTAAAATCAAGAGCCTCCAATCTCTCGATCATGGATATCATTTTGAGGACATGTTCCCCAACCTTCTCAGCTTCCTTCATCCTTGCACCGAACAGTTGCTTGGATATCTCATATCTAGCAGTTCTGCTGTGCTCACCATAAAGTTCGGTTAAGTGAGATAGAATCTGCCTAGCCGAAGTCATTTTCTCATGAGCTCTTTGAAGCTCATTAGACATGGAAGCCATCATATAAACACAGACTTTCACGTCATCCTTAACCCACTTTTCGTGGTTTTCAATCTCTTCCTGATTGGCTCGGGTTCGCACAGGAGGCGCCGGAATGTCCGTCTCCAAGACGTATCCCAGTGCCTCTATACTGAGGACAATCATCGACATGGAGCCAATCCACAAAGTTAGGTCCCATTAAGGTGTTCTTTTCTTGTTAATTGCGAGTGGATTCATTGTCATATTGAGATTTGAGTCTGCATTAAGTACGATAGATTAATTAGTGACTCATTCAATTATGTTCTGAGTATAGAATTAAGGTCTTTTCTATTCTTGTTACCCAGCTCCCACTATTTTTATCGGAATAACACACTCCCATGTGAAATTCGGAAGTATCGTCGCTCTACTTCATAGTGGTGATCGAGTTCTTTATAAATCTTAATAGAGGGCAACCGAACAGGTTTCTAGTCTATTAATTTTCATAAAGTGGTGTCCAACACCAACCCATCTAATGGATGATTCGATCTTCTTTTTCCCCTTGTTCACTCCCCTCAACCTATACGGTTTCTATGGTTCGTGAACAAGTTAAGTTTATACCATCGATGCAAATCAGTTTCACAATTGAATCTTATCCGGCAACCTATCAGGTTTCTAGGGATAAAATTTGCTCCAACCAAAAGCATCCAATGCGCTCCCGGTAATTTATCCGTCCTCCCCGAACGACTACCCCGATAACTCAGAAGCATAGCACATCCGGTTTGGATTTCAATTTCCCAAAAACTCGATGGAGGGAAGGAAAACCTTGAAACCTTATAAACTTAATAATTTATCGTGGGAGAATTTTCGCGATTTACGTTGCACTTTGCACATTAATCGTTTAAGCGCGTTTGTGGCATTCATACAATATGAAACAACCATTCACAACCTAGTTGCTACCAACATGTGGTTCATGGACCATTCCTAGAAAACAAAAACTCCGTAATCTAATTACAAGTCTTCGTCTTGAATCTTCGTCTTCTCGAAATGGATCTTCCTCCGGTCTTCGTCATTACATATAAATTTTACATCGAAAATTGCATCCTAGATACAAATATTTCTAGTAAAATAAATAGGCTCAAAACGGCCTTTACAACCCAATCGAATAAAACGAACGATTCAAAACTAAGTCCACGAACCACATCCCCATTCAAAAGCATTCATCCAATAAATACTAAATAAATGGAAAGCGTAGAGATACATTGATCCAATCAACAATACGAACCGATCAAATCGATTCACACAATCGGTAATATGATAACGCTCAAAATAATTGATCTACGACCATAAATATTCCAATTAATAAAATTTCCCTTATAAAATGAAATACCATAAATCATTTTTTTCATATTAATTCCAATTTTACATGAGGGAGATTAATTTTCAAGAATACACGAAAAATCGAGCCGGGCGAAAAAGGCTGCCATGGCCGAAGTCATCACCAGAGCATGCCGGCAGACAAGCTTGGCATGGCCGAGTCACGCCGGCACTGCCGGCCGGCCGCCCAGCAGCCCCGGGCCGCGGCCTCGGAGCTCGGGCCGCGGCCCCGCATGATGGCCGCCTGTGCCGGCCGCACAGCCCCGGGTCGCGCCTCGCTCCCGGACCCCTCCGACCGGGCCCAACGGCATTTCGGGGCTAGTTTTTCGACCGGATATCCAATATCTATATTCTCCAACATTCATATCTTCAATATAAATCATATTTCCAAGAAATTAAGATTTATATTTAGACATAAACTTACGAAAAATATAACTACTACGAACGTAAAATATATAACACGATTATGACTAAAATGATTCCAAATCATTCACCATCTAATCGAGCATTCCAAATGCCAATATCGTATATACGATCGCAAGACCTACTCTCTGATACCACTGCTGGGATTCGGTGCCTAAAAACGAAGGCCCAGCGGAAGCGGTAAAACGAAAATTAATTCGATCTGAATCCCTACGAGGATCGATCGAGCTACGTATATACGAATATGTAAACGAAAAACAAGAGTCGTAAGAAACTAACCCTCGAAGTCCGTTGATTAAATGGTAATCTTCTCTTGAGCTATTCCCCAAGCTTTAGTTTGATCTCTACGAGTTCAATCCGCTCCAAGCCCTTGAACGATCCAACGCCGAAAAACACCGCGTCTCTACTTGCCACGCACCGGAAAGACGATCGGAACAACAACACTCGATTAACCTCTAAGGTTACGACTAGAATCAAGTGATGAAGCTTTTATTACTACACTCTAAGTGTATAATATATCTCTCAATAATTTCCTCTCAATTTTTCTCCAAGAAAAATGAAGAAGAAGTAAATGAAGAAGATGAAGATGAGTGTTAAACTCAAAATCTATCTCTCTCTCCTTATTCTCACGTTTGGAAGCTTGTTCAAACAAGTGATGAGAGTCTTCATTTTATTCCCCATAAAATCCTCCCAAATCAAGACCAAATAATTAAAATGAATTAATTAAAAGATCTTGTTCCCTTGATAATTCAAGTCATCCACCAACTAAGGTGAAGACTATGACCAAAGTAAAGAGGAGGGAAACTGGGATGGCCATCTAGAAGGAGTCGGGATGAGTTCAGTTTGTTTCGGACTCCCGTGAGTCCAAACAGATAAACTCCTATTCCGTTCCGATGTATTTGTGTCGTTTAATTAATCCAATTAATTAATCATATCAAATACAAAATGACATAATTAATTTCTCCAAGAAATAATTATATTCATGAATTAAATTAATCACCCAGTAATATATTTAATTCATTAGGCCGTAAATTAATTTATCCAATAAATTAATTTAGACATCCAATGTCCCAAAATCAATTAGACATCCAATGTCCAATAAATTAGATATCCAATATCTAATATTTATAATGAGAGATTAAGCTCGATTCATTCCGTCGTCAATCCTAATACGCGACTCGGTAGGTCCGTCTCAGTCAGCAATGGGAGGAACCAAAGAGTAGTAGCACCACCTAGCCAGCCTGGTGGCCTACACTGTACCCCGACTGAGAACGAATGATTGGGATCATTCAAGAACCATTCTGTCGTGAATACCAGTATACGTATAAACCCTTCTTTCATATGTCCCGATCAAGTTATAGGGTCACGGTTAGTCAAACCCCATCTGTACTTGACGCTGTGCATGCGTTAATGCAAACCGAGATCATCGAGCTCTCGTGTATCTAATACAGCTAGCTCCAATGCTTTGGCCAAAGACTTATGACCTCATCTGCCAATAACCGCATAGGACATATAACCCGTTCACTAACACGAGAAAGAATTCTATCTTGGTATTCAGTAGGACCTGCTACTTGCCCGTCTAGATGCACGTCGAGGTTGACCCCCGCCTTCCGGTTTACAGGGTCGAACTACTCTAATGAAAATCTTGACGTCACAAGCACATCCCTACTAAATCCTCAGCTCGAAGGTTCACGAAAACCTATCACAACCTTTCGATTCCATCATTGACTGTCCCGGAGTGAAATCCGTGTGACGAATCGAGGGTGAGTTGGTTTGAGTATACTAATCCAATTAGCATACCTATAACGTGTGCTCCCACTAACCATTAGTGTTCGACAGGCACTCTCCTTGTCAAAGAACACGTCATACAAGTCTTCACATAAACTTAACACCCAGTCAAGTTTCATTGACTTGCGAACGATTAAGTATTTGAGCTATAAACCTTTCCAGTACCGACCCCCTTATCCAATAAGGAGTGGAACGTTTTGCTGTCAAATACACGGTCTAGTTTCTACATGAATATTTACGAGTTAGGAATGCCAGTAACTACCAGTAAATAAAGAAACATCCATTGCCTTATATTGATGATTTACATAATAACAAGTACAATGCCCTCACTCAACATCCTCTGAGTGGCATTCGAGGGCATACTCCTAACAGATGCCTCTCTTCAGCGTCATTTCATAATTAAGATATATCATGATTTGTGTTTATTCAACTCTTGAGGATTGTTGTTCTGTGTAACTGACCCTGTTGGGGAATGTTGTTTTCAGGTCATGGCAAGGCTAAGGCACGGGAAGATAACGTTGACGAAGAGTCTCAGTGATACTAGTAGGGGCCCGCAGTCCTTTTCATTCACTCGTGTTTTCGTTATTTTATTTCCGCTGCAGACTTCCGTTTGGATATTCATTTCATTCACTGTTGTATATTTTATCTTCATATAAAATATACATGTATTCGGTATTATCTTGGGTGTGTTGTAATGAAACTCCTCATCGGAGTAATTATTGATATACTGTGGTTTGCTACTACAATTATCACTTAATTCATCATTTTCATTCGCCTGGTGGGTCCCAGTCGGGGGTCCACGATAATGTAATATCCACCTAGTTTGGGGTGTTACAGAGTTGGTATCGGAGCGTGGTTTTGAATACTACCTTCCGAGTCATGTATCATTTGAAATCATCGTTCATCAGACTAGTATCATTGGACTTTCGCGTCACGTGTGACTGTGCAAGAGCCGAGCCCCTCAGACCAAAGAACAGTAAGATTTCTGACGCCATGGTATAATTTCTGGCAAATAAGAATCACTCATTCATCATTCATCAGTTAACAATCCTCAAACATCATTTTCATTTTGATCATGTTGATCATGTTAACTCATTAATCACTCAGTTCATTTCATTATTCAGTTGTTGATCTTGAGGATCATATCATTAATCTTGTTAACTTGTTCCAGATAATCATTTCAAGAATATCATCCGATAATCATGTCACCTCAGTTAATCATTCATGTAATCACTGTGTTAGAGCGTGTATGCTCATTTTCATCATTTCATGACGTAAATCATAATATGGTACTCATACGAGATCTATGATTATCATGCGACCTTCCTACTTCAGTATGGAGAGAGCTATCAGGGGACGCACGGGGAGAGGCCGCGGTGCGGGCCGAAACCCGGGACATAATCACTCAATGTTGGGAAGTCGTACCCAGGACTCAGGTCGATCGGAAGATGTTCGGGTTGATCCACTCACTTTTATGCAGGTCATGATGACCCATATGCAATTGCTTAATCACCATTGCGCCACTCTGGCCGAATTAATCGAGAGAACTCTCACATATGAGCTTGCTGCTAAGAAAATTGCTGAGCAACAACTTTCATCTGTCAGCAAGAAATCAACGAAGTGTAATCAGTCCGAAGGTGGTCAGTCAACCTTCAAGAAGCCTCGTGCGAGTCCTAACTTTTCTGAGCGACCTCCTACGGTGCCTAATCCTGCGGGATCTCAGTCCCGAGCGGCCAGATCAGCCATCACCTATTTCAATTGTGGAGCGTCGGGTCATTACAGCACTAAGTGTCTGAAACCGTCTATCACGTGCCATAACTGTGGGATTGTTGGGCATAAGGCCCATTTTTGCCGAAGGGACTCCAAGACGACTCCGGCAGCATCTCAGGCCCCGAAGCAATCAGCGATTCAGAATTAGGTTGCTCTGTCAGCATCGTTTAAGACGACGGAAGCGAATAAAGGCAGAGCTCATATTTATCAGACGGGAGCGTTCGGTTCGGGGCCCGTCAAGTCCCAAATTCACGCGATGAAGAGGACCGATGATCCGTAGGCCCGAATGATCTCAGGTATACTCATAATTCTATCTCAACCTGTGTGTACCATTTTTGATACTGGTGCATCGCATTCATTCATTTCCGAATCATGTTTGAATAGACTTCACTTGGATAGTCCTATTAATTGTGGACCTTATATCATTGGTCTACCTGTCGGCAGAAAATTTTTCAGAAATCATGAGGTTAATAACTGACCGAAATAAGCTTAATGACCGCGATTGGTTGGCGGACCTAATAGTGGTGGATTTACCTAAGGACGATGTAATATTGGGTATTAGTTAGATGGATCGTCATGATTCCATCCTCAGTGTTCGTAAGCGCAATGGTCACTATCATTTCAGTCGTTGGAGCCGAGTGTGTATTTCAGGGAGGTAATCCCCGTTGTTCCAGAAGAATCATTAATATGATGAAAGCAGTGAAATTACTCAATTAGAGGTGTTCAATCATTCATTGTATCATTGTCATCGATTGACCGTTCTAAGGCAATCGAGGTGTTCAATCATTCATTGTATCATTGTCATCGATTGACCGTTCTAAGGTAACCGAGGTGTTCAATCATTCATTGTATCATTGTCATCGATTGGCCATTCTAAGGAAATCGAGGTGTTCAATCATTCATTGTATCATTGTCATCGATTGGCCGTTCTAAGGCAATCGAGGTGTTCAATCATTCATGGTATCATTGACATTGATTGGCCGTTCTAAGACAATCGAGGTGTTCAACCATTCATTGTATCATTTTCATCGATTGACCGTTCTAAGTCAATCAAGGTGTTCAGCCATTCGTAGTATCATTATTACCGATTGACGATGTACTCCCAGACGAGCTACCTGGTTTACCTCCACCGAGGTATGTAGAATTCATGATTGAGTTGGAGCCCAGTACATCCCCATTATCGAAGGCACCGTACCGGATGGCACGGACCGAAATGCAGAAGTTGAAGAATCAATTAGAGGATTTGACCGAGAAGGGTTATATTCGACCGAGTGCGTCCCCGTGGGGAGCACCAGTGTAATTTGTTAAGAAGAAGGATGGTTCGTTCCGCTTGTGTATTGATTATCGGGAATTGAACCGGGTGACGATCAATAATGAGTATCATCTACCCCGTATCGATGATCTTTTGGATCAACTTCAGGGAGCTTCAGTATTTTCCAAGATCGACTTAAGATCTGGATATCATCAGTTGCGTATCCGAGAGTCGGATATCGCAAGGACGACCTTCCGAACACGCTATGGTCATTATGAGTTTGTGGTAATGCCATTTGGGTTGGCTAATGCACCTGCGGTATTCATGGAGTTAATGAATCGGGTTTTCATCGTCTATTTGGATTAGTTCATGGTTATCTTTATTGATGACATTTTAATTTATTCTCGTGACCGGGAGGAGCACGAGTTTCACCTTCATCAGGTGCTCGACGCGTTGAGACGAGAGCAGCTTTATGGAAAGTTTTCCAAATGTGAATTCTGGATGTCCGAAGTGACATTTCTCGGACATGTAATTTCATCAGACGGAATTTGTGTCGACCCTCAGAAGACGGAGGCTATCCGAGATTGGCAACCTCCGAAGAATGTTAAAGAAATCCGAAGTTTTCTCGGATTGGCTGGTTATTATCGGTGATTTGTTCAAGGATTTTCTAAAATCACTCAACCCATGACGAACCTTTTAAGGAAAGATAAGAAATACACGTGGTCCGACGCGTGTCAATAGAGTTTTGAGGAACTCAAGAGCCGGTTAATTTCAGCACATGTCCTTTCCTTACCGCAAGGGACGGAAGGATTTGTGGTTTATAGTGATGCGTCCGGACAGGGTCTCGGATGTGTACTAATGCAGAACGGGAAAGTTATTGCTTATGCTTCGTGGCAATTGAGACCTCACAAGGTTAATTATCCGACCCACGACCTGCAGCTAGCAGTCGTGGTGTTCGCATTGAAGATTTGGCGTCATTATCATTATGGCGTTACCTGTCAGATATTCACCGATCATAAGAGTTTAAAGTATATATTCACTCAAAAGGAGTTAAATATGCGACAGAGACGATGGTTGGAACTAATCAAAGATTATGATATTGAGATCCTGTACCACCCGGGCAAGGCGAATGTTGTCGCCGATGCCTTGAGTCATAAGTCCGTTCAGGAGCAAATGCTTGCTCATTTAATGGTTCAGAAGGAGCTTCAGCAGGAATTTCTTAGACCCGAGATCGAGGTCTGGCTTCAGCGAGTGCAAGGGCAACTTTGCATGTTAGAGATTTCATCGCCACTTGAGGAGGCAATCAGAGTGAATCATGGTTCAGACCCATCTTTGTTGCGTATCCATGAGGATGTGGCTCAGGGGAAAGCCCCTGGATTTGTGGTCCACAAAGATGGACTTTTGCGATTTAAGAATCGGTTATGCGTACCGGCGAATGACGAGTTGAAAAACTCAATTTTGAGAGAAGCTCGTGCTACCCCTTACTCCATTCATCAGGGGTCCAGCAAGATGTATAAGGACTTGAAACAAAATTACTGGTGGAGTAATATGAAGCGAGAAGTCGCAGAATTTGTTTCGAGATGTTTAACCTGTCAGCAAGTCAAGATAGGACATCAGCGACCGGCATGTATGCTAAAACCGCTCCCTATTCCAGAGTGGAAGTGGGAAGATATTTCTATGGATTTCATCACGAGTTTGCCGACGAGTCGTCGTGGCATGAATACAATTTGGGTAGTTGTGGACTGTTTAACTAAGTAGCTCATTTCCTTAAGATTAAGGATATGTGGGGTCCCGAGAGACTTGCCCAGTTGTTCATCAAAGAGATAGTGAGATTGCATGGTACTCCTAAGAGTATCGTTTACGATCGTGACGGACGATTCGTGTCATATTTTTGGAAATCAGTTCATCGCGCTATGGGAACCCAGCTTAATCTCAGTACAACTTTTCATCCTCAGTCCGACGGACAATCAGAGAGGACTATTCAGACTTTGGAGGACATGTTGAGGGCATGTGTTCTCGATTGGAAAGATGATTCGGAAGCCCAACTACCGTTGATCGAGTTCACGTACAATAATAGTTGGCATGCTTTGATTAAGATGTCACCTTACGAGGCCTTGTACGGTCGTCGTTGACGATCTCCTTTGTATTGGGATGACTTATCAGAAACAATCGACACCGAGCCCGATATGCTTATAGCCACCCGTGAGAAGGTAGCTTTGATCAGGAGTCGTTTGTTGACCGCTCAGAGTCGACAGAAATCTTATGCAGATAATCGTCGTCGACTATTAGAGTTCGAGACAGGTGACCATGTTTTGGTCAAGGTATCCCCGAGTCGTGGTATCTTCCATTTTGGGAAGAGGGCAAAGTTGAGTTCGAGATTCATTGGACCGTTTGAGATTTTGGATTGAGTAGGTGAGTTAGCTTATTGATTGGCCCTACCTCCGGCATCGAGCCGAATTCATAATGTGTTTCACGTATCTCAGTTACGGAAGTATGTTGCCGACCCGTGCCACATACTTCAGTTCGACGAAATCGAGATCGCCGATGATCATTCATACGAGGAGTGTCCTATACGAGTCTTAGAGCGGCGAATCAAACAGTTGCAGAACAAGACGATTTCTTTGGTAAAAATCAAATGGTCTAGACACGGAGTCGAAGAGGCTAATTAGGAAACTGAGGATAGTATGCGGGAGAGTCATCCCGAGTTGTTTGACCCTTAGTTTCGGGGACGAAACTCTTTTAAGGGGGAGTGTATGTAATACCCGGTTGTAATTCAGTCATTTTATTCAGTAATTATCAATCAGTAATTGTCACTCAGTAATTTTCATTCATTAATAATCACTCATCATTCATACTCATTCAATTGTGGTCACCGTTCGGCGTAATAATTGTAATACTCGTGCTTTTAACCACGTACTTCTCGAATTCTGTGATTTTTTTGTACTCGGTGCATCCTTAGGCTGAACTGCTTGTCTTGCAGGGCCGCACGAGCAGGCCACATGAGCAACTGCTCGTGCGTGGTGCTCGTGTGTTGCGGCTGGACTGGGCAGGAGACCCAGCGGTCGAGTCAGGGCTGCACGAGCAGGCCACACGAGCAACTGCTCGGGCGTAGTGCTCGTGTGTTGCGGCTGGACTGGGCAGGAGGCACAGCGTTTGAGTCAGGGCCGCACGAGCAAGCCGCACGAGTTACTGCTCGTGCGTGGCGCTCGTGCGCGGCGCTCGTGCGCTAGAGCAGTTGCCGGCAGAAGCTTCACACACGACCGGACGCACGGACACTTGGTCGTGCGAATTTGGTCGTGCGTCCCTGTGACTTATATAAGTGAACCGACGTGTTTTTCTCATTTTCACCATTTCTTCATCCTAGTTCCGAGAGAGAGGGTTTGTGGGAGAGATTTTTCATCATCAAACACTTGTGTGTTCCGATTTCTTCATCTTCATTTGTTTGTGAAGCTTGGATAGTCGATTTAACACGTATTCACCGAATCGAAGTGTTTGGATCTTCAAAGGTAAATTATTTAACATCTTGGATTTCGATTTTGAGTTGGGATATGACGTTTTGGATGTGATAATCATGATATATGAAGTGATATACTTGTGATTATGAATTGTTAAGGATTATCATCGGATTAATAGGGATTATTCAAGAACACTTTGAATATTGATTTGGATTTGGGGATTTTCGATTAGATGTCGATGTAATCTCGAATTGTGTATTCATTTTGGATTATTGATGTAACACCCCCGATATATTCGGGAATATTACAGCGCCGTAAATCCTTTACATAAGGATTTACAAGGCTGAAGAATTGAACAAGTATAAAAAGGTACTAATGAATGGAAATAACGGAATTACAGACATCGCCCGACCCAATACGTAAATAGTACAATTGTTCAATGTAACTCAATAATACATCACCAAATTCAAACCCATCCCAAATGACTTCGTACTCGAGTACTTATTGAAATAACGAATAAACAATGATAAATAAACCCGGCCGACATCACTCGCACCTCGTCGTCATACAGTTCCGGTGGTTGTTTCCCGCTCTCCCGGATCCCGAACACAACAAAATGTTCACCTCGAAGGGGTTAGCACAACGATGCTAGTACAAGTACCACAACATATTATTCATATCTCACGAAGAATAATAATAACGTAAACGACAAAATACCAACGAGTCTTCTCCTACGAAACTCAAACATAACATACACAATCGATAATCACAACATGATATCAATACATACACATGGTAATTCCATCGATCCAAAGCTTCATCGCCTAGAACCCACGATGATCCCGCTGCACCAACCCGTGGTGGAAAACCCGTCCGATGATCCAACAGACGCTAGCATAGATCCCCGATGATCCCGTCGGACCAACACGAGGTGGACATACAATAACGACATACATGCACGACAATATGTATAACAACAATACATAAAACAATTAAGGTACTTGCCTCGATTTGAAGACAATAACAATACTTCCACGAAAATGAACACTCAAGATCGTCCTCCTCAATCAATCACGAACGAGACCAAACCTTAACAAAAGAAATGATATAGGATTTATCTCACGTCGTACAAAGGTTTAACAATTCGATTCACGGCCAAAAGTTCATAAAATACACCGCTCAATCGCTTAGCGCACGCTAAGTACTCGTAGCGTCGTTAAGTCTCGCCTGATAGCGCACGCAAACAACAAAGCCTAGCACACGCTAACGATGCATGGTCGATTTCACCGACCACCAATCGACTTGCTCGATGGTCTAGCGTCGTTACGTACCAAACGTAGCGCACGCTAACTAGTGCTCGATAGCGCACGTTAACATTCATAGCATAGCGTGCGCTATCTATGCATGGCGCTTCTTCGAAAGCAAGAACTGTTCTTGCCATGATTGAAACAATGAAATCTTGCGTGATAATTCATGTTACTTCCATGAATACCATGTTCACACCCTTATGAATGATTTTACGGATAAAGACAACTTCGATTTCAAGGATATGCATACCAATATAAAACCATATTCCATTCCGACTTCAAATCTTCATACGACAATTCGAAAAGCTTAACGGTTGATATCAACACCTCTATATCAATCCATATTATTATACTGAAGTTGATAAACGTCCTATATATACTATATAAATCCGTCCATGATCAAACCTTTAGATTTATCTAACAATAAGGATGTTGACGTCTAGTCCAAGATTACTATGAAATCATCTATTAGATTCGGTTTACCAATGATAGAAGCTTCTCTTCACATATTCAGTGTACTAAGATTCGAATCATTATGATTATAATCAAGGTATTTAAGGCTTATTCATCTCACTATTCCAAACATGATATACTTGGATAATTCATCTATGAAAATCCATATCTTGTTAACATGATCATCCAAATCATTAGAATCCAACTCTAAGTCTGGAGATAGATTGAACATACCTTAAGATGATGAAAATCACTGAACCGTAAGGTAGAATCCAACTCCGGTTGGTTGTATGCCACTCCAAGGTGCTATTCCACTTCCATGAACATCCCCAAGTGATAACCAATGTATAAACACTAACAATATGTGTTCTAAGTGTATAGGAGTATTACTACAGCTCTCTGAACTCTCAAGGATGAAGAAAGGGTGAAAGAAATGAAAGCCAAAACGGTTGATGTCCCATTTATAATATTCTGCATTATTGACAAGTTAGCGCACGCTACTAAGCATCCCTTAGCGTGCGCTAATAATGGTTGACTTCAGAATTTGTCCAAAAGGCGGCTGGGAATCTTATCCGACCCATGTCCGGGCGCATGTGTTAGTCGTCCCCGCCACATTGAGTCCTTAGCGCACGTTACTCCTACCTGTATAGCGTGCGCTAATAATGGCCCGATAGCGCGCGTTAAGATACATTCTTAGCGTGCGCTATCACGAGGTTTCATGAGCAATTTTGCATGATTCTATACTTATGTATAATGATATCAATGCACGAAAGATCATACTCCAATAATCAAAATCACCAATCCGAATAATACATGGTTTGAATACAGATGAAATACACTGTAATAAATCCGGATATTACATACTCTCCTACTAAAAAGGAGTTTCGTCCCGAAACTCAAGACGAAAATAACTCGGGATATCTAGACTTCATATCAGCTTCCGTTTCCCAGGTGGCTTCTTCCATTCCGTGACGTGACCACTGAACTTTGACCAAAACGATTGGTTTGTTCCTCAGTTGCTTAACTCGATTCTCGAGTATCTTGACCGGTCTTTCTTCAAACGTCCCATCCTGCTCGACTTCGATCTCGCCGAAATCAATGATATCACTGGGATCTGGTATATACCTCCGTAACTGGGATACGTGGAACACGTTATGAACATGGCACAATGACGGCGGCAATGCTAATCTGTATGCCAACTCCCCAACTCTCTCGAGGATCTCAAATGGTCCGATATATCTCGGACTCAGCTTTCCTTTCCTTCCAAAACGAAAGATTCCCCGAGTAGGAGAAACCTTCAAAAGTACATGGTCTCCAGATTGAACTCCAATGGGCGATTTACGTACGTCCGCATAGGATTTCGCGACTCAAGGCGGCAACATGTTTTCACGAATCAAGGCTATATTCTCTCGAGTCTGCATTGATCAACTCGGTTGCTCCGATCAAGTCTCGACGAATCGTCCCAAAGATAGGGGCGACTCGCACCTCCTCCCGTATAATGCCTCAAACGGTGCCATCTTAATGGAAGCATGCCAACTATTGTTGTAGGTAAATTCAATCAACGGTAGATGAACTTCCCAATCGTTTGACCAATGTAAGGCATGTGCCCTTAGCATGTCTTCCACCGTTTGTATAGTTCTCTCGATTGTCCGTCACCATGGGTGATAAGTCAGCATCAAGTTCAATTCGGTCCCCAAGGCCTTATGAATCGCTTTCCAAAAGTGAGACACAAAACGACTGCCTCGATCGAAACAATGGTCTTCGGCGTACCATGCAATCGAACTATCTCCGAAATAAATACTCGTGCCAACCTCTCTCGGTCCCCACATATCCTTAATACCTAGAAAATGAGCCGATTTGGTTAAACGATCAACTATCACCCAAATCATGTTCATTCCCGTCCCGGTTTTCGGCATATTAGTGATAAAGTCCATCGATATGTCCTCCCACTTCCATTCAGAATCGGAGCGGATTCAACATTCCAAAGGCCGTTGATGCTCGATCTTAACTCGCCGACAAGTCAAGCATTTCAAACATAGTCCGCTACGCCTTTCTTCATGTTGCCCCACCGTAAATTCTCGCTTCAAGTCCTTATACATTTTACTGGTGCCCGGGTGGATAGAATAGGGCGAACTATGAGCTCCCTTCATAATTGTCTGTTTCAGAACATCAACATCGGGAACGCAGAGTCGGTTCTGAAATCTCAATACTCCGTCGTCATGAATTATGAATCCGGGGGCCTTTCCTTTGATCACTTCATCATGTAACCGAATCATCAGAGGATCATCTGCCTGTCTAGATTTGATTTCTTCGGTTAAAGATAAAGTTATCTCCATCACGCACAATTGTCCTTGGACTCTTTGTAACCATACCTCAATTCCTTCACGAATCATCTCTCGCTGAAGGCTAAGTTGGGAGGTCAGCGTCTCCAGCATCTGAATAGAGACAGGCTTGCGGCTAAGTTCATCGGCTACTACATTCGCTTTGCCTAGATGATATAAAATCTCCAAGTCATAGTCCTTAATCAGTTCCAACCATCTTCTTTGCCGCATGTTCAACTCTTTCTGACTAAATATGTACTTGAGACTCTTATGATCCGTAAAGATCTCGATGTGAGTCCCGCATGTGTAATGCCTCCAGATCTTCAAGGCAAAACCACCGCCGCTAGCTCCAAATCATGTGTTGGGTAATTCACTTCATAAGGTTTCAATTGTCGCGATGCATAAGCGATCACCTTATCATTCTCGCATCAACACGCACCCAAGTCCTTGGTTCAAGCATCAGAAACTATGAATCCTCCAGCCTTGCGGAAGTGATAGAATCGGCGCCGTCCAATCTCTTCTTCAATTCATCAAAGCTAATCGACACAATTCATTCCACTCAAACTTTTGAGTTTTCTCAGAGTCGAGTAGGTGGGCGGGAGATTTTAGAAAACCCGTCCACGAATCGACGATAGTATCCAGAAGCCCCAAGAAGCTTCGGACCTCTTTCACGTTCTTTCGAGGCTTCCAATCCAATATTGCTTCGATCTTCCGAGGATCTACTCGACTCCTTTAGTCGACACCACATGGCCGAGGAACATTACTTCCTTTAGCCAATTCACACTTAGAAAGTTTGGCGTACAATTGCTCGTTTCTCAAAAGTTCCAATACAATCCGCAAATGTTGCGCATGTTCTTCCTGACTCTTAGAATACACCGTAATGTCATCAATAAACACGACCACAAATTTGTCCAAAAATTCAATGAACACTGCTCATCAATTGCATAAATACAAGAAAAAGTAGTGAGACCAAACGGCATCACTACAAACTCATAATGCCCGTAGCGAGTTCTCAACGCTGATTTCTAACATCGACTCCTTAATCCTCACCGATGGTATCCCGATCTCGTATCAATTTTAGAAAATACCGTTGCCCCTTGCACTGGTCAAACAGATCATCAATCCGTGGCAACGGATATTTGTTCTTAATCGTCATTTTGTTCACTCTCGATAGTCAATACACAATGAGCGATCCATCCTTCTTTCGGACAAAAAGAATCGGCGCTCCTGTGGTGAAACGCTGTCAATATAGCCCTTATCCAAGAACTCCTCTAGCCGCTTCTTCATTCGTACATCTCAAGAGGTGCCATACGATACGGCGCCTTGGAAATCGGTGTAGCTCCGGTTCCACCAATAGTAAATTCCACATCCCTTCGTGGAGGTAGTCCAGTAACTCGTCAGAAATATATCCTGGAAATTCGCTCACAACAGAATGGATGAAAGTTCCACAATTTCGCGTCTTCTTTCTTCATTGCGTAACACCAGCATCTTGCATACACTGTTTCAACAATTTGACAGCTTTCATCGCCTTGATCAATTTTCCCGAGCTTCCTGGTTTCCATCCTCAAATAGAATTTCGAACCATCGTCACGATCAGCGAGATATTCCTCCTTCGGTAGTTTACAATTGCTCCATACCGATTAAGCCAATCGTCTCCGAGTATCGTGTCATCTCCTCGCATTTCTATCACGATCGATTTGAGAGCCACTCTCAGCCTCCAAATGATACAAGGAAATTTCTAGTTTCTAAATTTCCGACAATCCTCTCTCCACTCGGTAAACCAACAACATAAGGTTCACAAGTATGAAAACCGGAAATATTCAAACGATTTACACAAGACAAAGATATGAAAGAATGTGTAGCTCTGTATCGAATAAAACGCTTAATCGGCCGGGAAAGGATCTCGACAAGACTGATGCGACAAAGAAGATCTTGATCGCTGTCCTCCTCATCTCGCATGCACGTGGGGAGCAGATCCGCACTCGATGTCCCCTTTCGGTCCCATTGTCCTCTCGCCGCCTGCGGCCAAAATTCCGAGGCATCCGAACACTTTGCCGCGTCGTGGAATACCGGCCTCCTTCTCGACCGGGCCGTGGTGT
This sequence comes from Orobanche coerulescens, assembly GCA_033398695.1. NCBI lineage: Eukaryota > Viridiplantae > Streptophyta > Magnoliopsida > Lamiales > Orobanchaceae > Orobanche > Orobanche coerulescens. The sequence continues at coordinate 129,422,468 of CM065812.1, read as the reverse complement.
ACGGCTCTAAAAGACTTTGCAGCCTCTTCACAAAACACCGCCCGATGTCCTCTCGCCCACAATCAAAACAAGTCACGGCAGAAGGGGGCAATTCCGCCGATAGTGCCCGTCGGGCGCAGCTTAAAGCATTTCCTGTAACATCGGTAATAGCCGATGTCGCTCAAGTTCTTTCCGCTCCTAGCCGGGTGCGGAGGTTTCTTGAAAGAGTGAAAGGATGACTGGGCCTTACGGGCCCCACTGCTCTTGTGCTCGTAAAAGTACCGAGACTTTCTGCTTTCTTGGTTTCCGCAAATTTCTCCATGGCCGCTTCCTTGATCTCATATGCCAACGCCTTATCCTCGGTATTGGTGGAGTGTGGTACATTCAATCCGGACATGTACCTCTCGAACTTCGGTTTCATTCTCATATCGAAATGGATCATCATTTCTCGCATCCTGCTCGACCGGATGTCGAACAAATGTCACCGGTTAAACGCCTTGATCGCTCGGGATACTGCACATCGTAAGGCCGAGCGAGAAAACTCCCGAACTTTGGCTTCCCTCACAGGACGAGGGCAATACTGAGCTTCCATCATCAATCTAAACTCTGTCCAATCGGCATCATGGTCTACAGGCCGGATGGCTTCCCACCATTCGGACGCTTCCCCTATCAGAAAATATTGAGCGATAGAGGCTCTCCGATCGTCTGGGCAGTTAATTCCGGCAAAGATTTTCTCCAGTTCCTTTAACCAATGATCCCAGGTGGGAGTCTCAGAAATACCGTCGAATTTGGGTGGTTGCATCTTTGCTACCTCTTGCAGCCACCGGTCACCTCGATTTCCCATGTCTGGGATCCCTTGCTGTCTCTCTCCCTGCTGTAGTCCCACCGCCACTTGCATTCGGTCCACGACCTGGGTGAACTGAGTCATCTAGTTCACCACTTGACGAAGGATCTCTGGTACAGCAGGATCTGGTTCATTATTAATAGATTGTTGCGGCTCGCCTGAGCTATGACTGGCCTGGTTAGAAGGCGACGCTTCCCTTTCGGCATTTCTTCGTCCGCGTCCACGACCGCGACCACGTCCACGTCCGCCTCTCAACATACTGTAAGCATAAATTCTCAATATACAGGAAACAACATCGTTCTAATATTCGAGTATAAAGAGATACAATATGCAAAGAACGAGATAGAGTTTAGGAACTTACAACCACTGTTCGCATGAAGACGTAGGCAGGTGACGCTATTCACGGCGGTTACCCCAAAAGACATAAATGACCCCTATTTTAACCCAACGGCCAAGATATCCATAATCTTAGCTCGATACCATATTCGTAACACCCCGATATATTCGAATATTAAAGACCGTAAATCCTTTACATAAGGATTTACAAGGCTGAAGAATTGAACAAGTATAAAAAGGTACTAATGAATGGAAATAACGGAATTACAGTACATCAGTTCTGACCCAATACAGAAATAGTACAATTGTTCAACAGAACTCAATAATACATCACCAAATTCAAACCCATCCCAAATGACTTCGTACTCGAGTACTTATTGAAATAACGAATAAACAACAGATAAATAAACCCGGTCGGGACATCACTCTGCACCCTCGTCGTCATACAGTTCCAGTGGTTGTTTCCCCGCTCTCCTGGATCCTGAACACAACAAAATGTTCACCCCCGAAGGGGTTAGCACAACGATGCTAGTACAAGTACCACAACATATTATTCATATCTCACGAAGAATAATAATAACGTAAACGACAAAATACCAACGAGTCTTCTCCTACGAGAAACTCAAACATAACATACACAACTGATAATCACAACATGATATCAATACATACACATGGTAATTCCATCGATCCAAAGCCCATCGCCTAGAACCCACGATGATCCCGCTGACCAACCCGTGGTGGAAAACCCGTCCGATGATCCAGCGCACGCTAGCATAGATCCCCCGATGATCCCGTCGGACCAACACGAGGTGGACATACAATAACGACATACATGCACGACAATATGTATAACAACAATACATAAAACAATTAAGGTACTTGCCTCGATTTGAAGACAATAACAATACTTCCACGAAAATGAACACTCGAAGATCGTCCTCCTCAATCAATCACGTAACGAGACCAAACCTTAACAAAAGAAATGATATAGGATTTATCTCACGTCGTACAAAGGTTTAACAATTCGATTCATGGCCAAAAGTTCATAAAATACAATCTGCCTGAACTGCTTAGCGCACGCTAAGTACTCTGTGTAGCGTGCGTTAAGTTTGCCCGATAGCGCACGCAAACAACAAAGCCTAGCACACGCTAACGATGCATGGTCAGTACTTCACTGACCAGCCAACTGACTCGTTTGATGGTCTAGCGTACGTTACTTACCAAACGTAGCGCACGCTAACTAGTGCTCGATAGCGCACGTTAACATTCATAGCATAGCGTGCGCTATCTATGCATGGCAGTTTATTGCTGAGCAGTAAACTGTTCTTGCCATGATTGAAACAATGAAATCTTGCGTGATAATTCATGTTACTTCCATGAATACCATGTTCACACCCTTATGAATGATTTTACGGATAAAGACAACTTCGATTTCAAGGATATGCATACCAATATAAAACCATATTCCATTCCGACTTCAAATCTTCATACGACAATTCGAAAAGCTTAACGGTTGATATCAACACCTCTATATCAATCCATATTATTATACTGAAGTTGATAAACATCCTATATATACTATATAAATCCGTCCATGATCAAACCTTTAGATTTATCTAACAATAAGGATGTTGACGTCTAGTCCAAGATTACTATGAAATCATCTATTAGATTCGGTTTACCAATGATAGAAGCTTCTCTTCACATATTCAGTGTACTAAGATTCGAATCATGATGATTATAATCAAGGTATTTAAGGCTTATTCATCTCACTATTCCAAACATGATATACTTGGATAATTCATCTATGAAAATCCATATCTTGTTAACATGATCATCCAAATCATTAGAATCCAACTCTAAGTCTGGAGATAGATTGAACATACCTTAAGATGATGAAAATCACTGAACTGTAAGGTAGAATCCAACTCCGGTTGGTTGTATGCCACTCCAAGGTGCTATTCCACTTCCATGAACATCCCCAAGTGATAACCAATGTATAAACACTAACAATATGTGTTCTAAGTGTATAGGAGTATTACTACAGCTCTCTGAACTCTCAAGGATGAAGAAAGGGCGAAAGAAATGAAAGCCAAAACGGTTGATGTCCCATTTATAATATTCTGCATTATTGACAAGTTAGCGCACGCTACTAAGCATCCCTTAGCGTGCGCTAATAATGGTTGACTTCAGAATTTATCCGGGTGCGTCAGCGGGAATCTTATCCGGACCCATGTCCCGGCTGGCGCATGTGTTAGTCGTCCCGCTCAATAATTGAGTCCTTAGCGCACGTTACTCCTACCTGTATAGCGTGCGCTAATAATGGCCCGATAGCGCGCGTTAAGATACATTCTTAGCGTGCGCTATCACGAGGTTTCATGAGCAATTTTGCATGATTCTATACTTATGTATAATGATATCAATGCACGAAAGATCATAATAATCAAAATCACCAATCCGAATAATACATGGTTTGAATACAGATGAAATACACTGTAATAAATCCGGATATTACAATTGAGTGTGGAAGATATTTTGATGGATTGAATCACTCCTTGGAGGTTTGGTATAGATATAATGGAGGTTTATTGTAAACAATCGAAGATTGTTTACAACGTGTTCGATATAATGCCCCATTGAACTTGGTTAAGTCGTATCGACGTTTTGAGTTCGTTATATATCGTGTTTGATTCGTATGTTGAACGGATTGTTGGTAATTGTGTTATTCAAGGTTGTTCGAGCGACCGACATTTCATTTAGGACGTTTGTTCGTGGAAGGACATTGTTCACCGGTGTTGTGTAAGTTAATTCTTACTCGGTTAAAAGGATATTCATTCCTTTCGTTGTTGTTTATTTATAATCATAACTCATTCATAATGTATTAACCGTATTGAGACTTGTAATTGTCGAATAATCACTTCATTCACGAGGAACGACGGTTCCAATCATTTCATTGAGCTATCATTCACTTCACTATTATTTCATCTCGGTGAGTCATTCTTGACTTTGTCGGATTGTATTTCATTATATTCATTGATCACTTTTGATCGTGTGACCTTCTGGGTTCATATTGCGTGGCCGGGTAGGCATGTGTGAGATTTTTAGTCGGGCACACGATAATCATGTGTTGGGTTCACCGACACATTGGACTGTGCACACGGTAATGTACCTCGGTGAGACTAATTAGGTACAAGGGCGGGTGTGTCCGGACACTCGTCTTGTGCACGTGCACATTCCATTACGGGCGTACTATGATGCCTCTCTTCAGCGTCATTTCATAATTAAGATATATCATGATTTGTGTTTATTCAGCTCTTGAGGATTGTTGTTCTATGTAACTGACCCCGTTGGGGAATGTTGTTTTCAGGTCATGGCAAGGCTAAGGCACGGGAAGAGAACGTTGACGGCGAAGAGTCCCAGTGATACTAGTAGGGGCCCCCCGTCCTTTTCATTCACTCGTGTTTTCGTTATTTTATTTCCGCTGCAGACTTCCGTTTGGATATTCATTTCATTCAGTGTTGTATATTTTATCTTCATATAATATATACATGTATTCGGTATTATCTTGGGTGTGTTGTAATGAAACTCCTCATCGGAGTAGTTATTGATATACTGTGGTTCGGTAGTACAATTATATCACTTAATTCATTCATTTTTATTCGACGGGTGGGTCCCAGTCGGGGGTACACGACACTGTAATATCCGCCTAGTTTGGGGTGTTACACGCACAATCTGTGCATCTGCGTTGTATACCACCTTTCTTTGCGACCTCGCTAATCTTAAAGGATGAAACAGGCTTCTCGGTGGAAGAAGGGAGAATAGGAGAAGACAGAAAACGAAAGCGACCTGGAGATAAAAAGATAACGAGAAACACGTTTTCGACCAAAGGGCCTTCACTCTTTTAGAGTTATTATATATAAAATAATAAATAAATATATATATATATATAGAGAGAGAGAGAGAGTTATATAATATAAAATATATATATAATATATTAGTAGTGATGAAAAAGTAGGAGATATAGGATATATATATATATATATAATATAAGTAGGAAAATGTATTATTATTTTTCAATTTTTTATTATATTAATATAAATAAATTTTAATTTACATTTCTTATTATTTTAAAGAGTTGAATGTATAAATTCAATTGTTTATTTTAATTAAATTATAATTCAAAATAAAAATATATGTATTCATTTATTATAATTATAAGAAATTATTTTCTTTTTAAATATTTTTTAAATTTATTTATTTTAATCCAAAAAAAATTTTTAAGTAAAAAACTATATGTGCTCTTATAAAAATTCCAATATAAAATTATTAAACAAATTTAAATAATTTATTTTGTTTTACCGTAAAAATTTAAATTTGACGATTTTTTTATGAAAATATTTATATTATTTTTCATAATTATTAAGATGATTTAGTCTATTGCAACGTTTTTAAGTTTATGTATAATCCAACACTTTAGGTTGGTGTTGCATTAATAGCTTTTGCAACAGTGCATTCAGGTCTAGTGCAACACTAATTAAGTAGTTTTGCAAAAGACCAAAGATCAGAGGGCTATTGCAATACTTTTCCTTGCAACACTGGAAATATGCGTTGCATATGAACACTTATAGCGTAGTGATTGAGTCTTATATAAAGACTTGTACCAAGTCATTTTCAAGTAATATATTCTATACAAAGTATTTTTTCTTCTAAATATTGAGTTGTGCGAGAGTTTGAGTAAGATCCTTTCTTCCAACACTGCCTGCGTCATCTGCACAGTGATGGCAATTGCAATGACAAGTGGAATGAATTTATTGGGAAGTGGAGTGATGGTGGGAAAATAGTTCTAATCTTTGTCATGATGCTCTTTGGAAGGCTCAAGAAGTTCAATATGGAAGGAGGCAAAGGGTGGATCCTTTTGTGATAATATATATATATATATATATATATTATTTTTCTTTATATTATACTCTCTCCGTCCATCAATCATGTGCATTGTTTCGACCGGCACGAGTTTTAATATTTCAGTTGACTTAGATGGTTAAGAGTGTTGAGAGTGGAGTAAGGGGCTCACTTGTGGTAAAATTTTTTGCCAAAAATAAATAATGCACATAGTTTGCGGACGGACGGAAAATGAAATTATTGCACATGAGTGGCGAACGGAGGGAGTACTATAAAGTTGCTACGTACTAAAGAAAGGAGAGAGAGATGGAAAAAATACTAGTACACCAACGCTTGTTTTTCTTTTTCCATTTCTCTTATATATATATATATATATAACTTATCCCCCTTAATTTAATGTGCAAGGGGGTAAAAAAATATTAAAAAAGAAATTCAATGTTAGAATTAACTATGTCTATTATATATCTATCTATTATATATAAAACTTATCCCCCTTAATTTAATGTGCAAGGGGGTAAAAAAAATATTAAAAAAGAAATTCAATGTTACAATTAACTATGTCTATCTATACTACTTAAAACTTATCCCCCTTAATTTAATGTGAAAGGGGGTTTGTGCACAAAGTAAAAGTTATAACCCCTTAATATTTATCAATTTATTTCGAAAATGTTTTCTCTCACATTATTTTCACCGCAAGAAATTATATTGATCAAAATAAATAATGCCAAACTAACTGTAAAAATTTCTGAAACTATATATATTTCCTTCTCTTGGATTATGTGTTTACTATATTTATCAACTGTCGAAGACTTTGTCCAATTAACCTTACCAATATACAATTAGTATATGTTAATAATTATATATGTCATAAAATCATCATCTAATGTTTCTGATGCGTTAATGTTGAAATAGTACAAATTTTCATTTATGATAAACTCATCTTGAATGCTCACAATAAAATATGCAGGTATGGAACACAAAAGGGCTGCGATTTTTCACCCTCAAAGAATACGAATCACTCTTACCATATATGATTATTAATATAGAACAATAAAACAGTAAACATTAGTATTCAACGGTACCTCATATTTAAGTCCTCATATTCTAGAGAATCCAAAGATACACCACGAGCACCTAAAGCTTCCAAGTTCAACATCATGGTATGGTTCTTTGCCATTACCTGCCTCAAATGCTGACAACAACCAAAAAACAACCTCGAAAATGCATAATCTTCACATGCCTGTTGCACAAACCACAAACGCATACAATCATGCAATTTAGAAGATCCAGAAACCTTCATCAAGTTCTCTAACAACTCAAAATCTGCCATTGGAAAAATATATATATTTTCTCTCACATTATTTTCACCGCAAGAAATTAAATTGATCAAAATAAATAATATCAAACTAACTGTAAAATTTTTGAAACTATATATATTTCCTTCTCTTGGCTCATGTGTTTACTCTGTTGATCAACTGTCGAAGACTTTGTCCAATTAACCTTACCAATATACAGTTGGTATATGTTAATAATTATATATGTCAGAAAATCATCATCTAATGTTTCTGATGCGTTAATGTTGAAATAGTACAAATTTTCGTTTATGATAAACTCATCTTGAATGCTCACAATAAACTCATCTTGAATGCTCCCAATAAAATATGCAGGTATGGAACACCAAAGGGCTGCGATTTTTCACCCTCAAAGAATACGAATCACTCTTACCATATATGATTATTAATATAGAACAATAAAACAGTAAACATTAGTATTCAACGGTACCTCATATTTAAGTCCTCATATTCTAGAGAATCCAAATATACACCACGAGCACCTAAAGCTTCCAAGTTCAACATCATGGTACGGTTCTTTGCCATTACTCGCCTCAAATGCTGACAACAACCAAAAAGCAACCTCGAAAATGCATAATCTTCACATGTCTGTTGAACAAACCACAAACGCATACAATCATGCAATTTAGAAGATCCAGAAATATTCATCAAGTTTTCTAACAACTCAAAATCTGCCATTGGATATATATATATATCAAACTACAAATGATTTTATAATTCGCTATGGCAAAAGTGCCAAATAAATAGGCAAAAAATTTTTTATGTAACTTATTCATATTAAAGGATTACATATGAAAAGACTATTTTAATTGTAACTTTTAATGTAAATAAACTAATTTAAATACAAAAGTTAAGATAAACATCACAATGCAAATGCACCTTCTAATACACAAGGTGATTAAATTGAACTTTTAAATGATATTATAAATTACAAGATGGTTAAATTTTAGCTATGAAAACTTAGAAACAATCGGTGCATCGCACGGGTTGAATAAACCAAAAACAACCCCGGAGCAACACATGGGTTAGTAAAGCTTCATTTCATTTAACTAATTACATAGACTAAAATAAAAGGACAATAACAATAAAAAAACATATAAACTTCTCTAAAAGGTATTTAAATTCCGCCATCTGCTCATTCAACCGTCTGCCCCAACATTACGTACAAAACACGTAGATATTTAACCAAAAACCGTGCATCGCACGTGTTGGATAATGCCTATATATATCATAAATAGTACACTCTATTAGGAAAAGTGCAACGAGAAAATGGAGATTTGTGTTTAAAGAAAATCTCAACATTGCGGCTGTCAAAATATTTTGTTTAAATGATTAAATAGCGATAGACCCAATTATATATCAAGGCCCACAAGGAGTGACATTTAATTAAACTCATTTACATGACCTCCTTTACATGGAACGAGACTTGATCCAACCCGTGCGATGCACGGTCTTTGATTGCAGATGCTTGAATGAGCATTGGTTGCAGACGCTTGAATGAGCATATGACGGTATTTAGATGCCTATTAGAGAATCTGTATTGTATTTATTTTAGAGGATTTAATTGTGATGTTATCATAACTTTTGTATTTAAATTAGTTTATTTACATTAAAAGTTACAATTAAAATAGTCTTTTCACATGTAGTCTTTTAATATGAATAAGGACTCATCCGTAACTGTTGCGATATTTCTTACACGCAAGTGCACGTTATCGTTTACAAGTAATAAAGTGATGAGTGAGTATCGTTCCCACGAGGACTGAATCACTAACTACCGATTTTTATGTATTCTAGTTTTATTTGAACAATCAAATTTTGGGTTTTGCAATTAATTACTAAAAAAATTAATAAAAGACTAGACAGAAAAGATGATCGCTTGAAGAAAGAAAATCTAATGAGGAAGAAGTCTAGGATTCTGAATCCACCTCGGTTTATCCGAATTTACTCTCGATTATCTGAAGTTAGTAATTTTCCCAATTTATTGAAGGCGGAGATTGCTAATATATTCTACCGCCTCTCCCGAGGTCAATAGATTTATCTAAAGGCGAATAACGCACTCTATCCCTAGGTGAATTAATTCGTCAATAGGCAAAAAGCATAAAATCTCCAAAAGGCCACGTAGTTCCTATGAGTATATTCCTATCTCACAGAATAAAACGGTCCTCACCAATAGTTCCTCACCAATTCTCCTCTCCCGATTCGAATTGAATGATTAAATCAATACAACTATTGGCCAGATAATTGAAAGCATTAAACACGATTGGGAAAACTCAATAAAAAGGTAATTAATTAGATAATCTCAAGCAAATCCATCAAAACGTAGGTTTCATCCAAATCCTAGATTAGGGTTTTAGCCTGACATACTAATAAATGAAAATACAGAATTAATGAATGAAAGCATTAAAATCAAACGCAGATGAAGCTCGGATTCCTCCGTTCTTCGGCTTCCGCCCTCTGCTCTTGAAGTCTTCTGCTTCTCTTCCTCTTCTGCCGTCTCCCCTCTGATTCCAAGATTTTCCAAGCTTTCAAAGATCAAAAGATAATTAATTAGGGTCTTAAACCCTTATCTATAGCTTTAAACAGTCTCCAAATCGCGTCCGTGTGAGTAGGTCGAGAACTGGCTTCGAAACGGCCCAAATCCGCGCGGAGCATACAAAAACCGCCAAGTGTGCCGCGGCGCACTAAATCTGTGCCGCGACACATTGCCTTCAGCTGAATGCCTGGGCGCCATTTAATTCATCTGTGCCGCGGCTCACCTGGACTGTGCGGCGGCACAGAGTACAGTCTACTTTGTGCTTGCTGATTGTCTTCCTGTGCTGCGGCCCACTTGCCTTGTGCCGCGGCTCACTACCAAAATTTTCCGTTTTCGCCCGTTTTGCCTCGTTTTAGCTTCCGGACTCCAATCTCCTAACAAACATACAAAATTAAGGTATTAAAAGCTCATTTAAGCAAATTCACTCTTCAAAACAATACAAAATAATGATAAATAAGCGTATAAAAATACGCCTAACAAATACCCCCAAACTTAAGCCTTTGCTTGTCCTCAAGCAAAAAGAATTAATTTCAATCAAAAGAATGTCGTGAATAATCGTGCAACTCGTAGTGCTCTACCTAATCATTACTATCCTGAAATTTTCTCTGAATAATACGAGTATCGTAATAGCGAGCTACACTCAGAACACTGATTCTACAAAGTAACCAAGTTCAGTCCTAATTACTCGTTCATGAAGAAAATCCAGCTCAAAGATTAACAAAACGTGAGTCTAATCGACCGTCAATATGAAAGGTTAAAATAAACAAGCTAGTTCGCCCCGTTCCGCAGTCTAATGGCAAATTTTCACGAGTTTCATAAAGATAATCCTCGGACAGTATTCCCTTATATATATATGCTCAAGAAATTGATTCGAGTTGACCACTAGGTTCGGATCTCGGGATGTTTCATTGGGAAACCGTTTGACGTAAAAGACATTCATGGGGCACATGGATGCTTCTAGTTACTAAGTTCCCCTCTACAGCGGAGAAACAACTCGAATAGCTAATTCCCGCATGTCCGAATCAAGGTCGCTGTTTTACGCGAGAGTAAACAACGAGTCACGTGAATACCCCCGGCTACTAGGCTCCCTATCATCGGCACATGTGAAATTTCTAAATCACTAGTCTAATCAGGGTCGTCGTTTTACGCGAGAGTAAACAACGGGTCACGTGAATACCCCCGGTTACTAGACTTCCCATCATAGAACAAATATTATCTCGACTATTGGGAAAAACTGACCGATTCTAAACTCAATCTAAGTGCCAACACGACTTATGTTACAGGACAACTAGCTAACCGAAAAATGTAACCAAACGTATCGACTGTGATTTTAAAACACGCATGTATCCTCTCTTATCCGCCAAGACCTCTACAATCACGAGAAAAATTTCGGACCTAATTGAATACTAAGCAGAAACAGAAATCACTGACTACAACGCGACTAAAACTCAACCGTTTCTTCAGAGAGAAAAGCAGTGTCGTAACATCAGTATTACACAAATAGAAGCACGAAAAATTCACGAATAGAGAAAAATTAAGACAAGCAAGGCTATCGAAAAAAAATAACACAAAGTAATGAAAAGTGCAACAAAATCAGTACAGCAATGAATGTAGCAACAGAAAGTAAACCACCGCCCAAACTTAGGACGTACATTGACCTCAATGGACAAAATATGATATGCAATAGAATAACAAGGTCAAGTACTCCCCTCCAGTCCTCTCACGAGCTGGTGCCGGCATCATCCGGTGAGCTTGCACGCTTCTTGACTACATCATGCGGAGCGTGAATAATTGAGCTTGCATCATCAAAGAGGAAGTTAAATACGAGCTCTCCAGTTTAATCATGATGTAAGGGTTGGGGGCAATGTAACTCGATAAAATGATTCGTTGCATACAATTTGAAAATGCCTGGCTTACCAATTTTTCATTGCTGCAATTTATCAAACACTTTGTGTGCACAAGTTAAAATGTAGAACAAGAATTTTGATGGTTAACTCCAAATCCCAAAAATAATAACACAGATAATAACCATGAATAACGACAACTATCATCACCAATTCGTTCATAAATATCAATTCCTTCACAATCAATAACCAAATTCCCCATATTCCAACTCCATTTTAGAGAAAACATTGAAGAACAACTAGCAATATATAACTTCCATTCTTTTCAAACCAAGTATCACTTATGATTAAGAAATCAAGAATTACCTGAAGAATTTGAGAAGGAGACTAAGAGAATGGTATCTACTGACCTCATTGTGCGAAGGAGAGAAGGAAGGAAGGGAGGGAGGGAGGTACCTTGTGCAGGCCGATCGACTGTATGAGGCCTACCTGGGTGTTCTTATTTTGCGACGGGGGCCGCGGAACAATATAAGTGAGCCGCGGCCCAAGGTACAGTCGGCCTGGGACTCTTTGCAATACCGCCGGGTGCCGCGGCTCAGTGTAGGCGTGCCGCGGCTCAACGTGTTAGTGTGTCGCGGCTCATTTGCCCCGTGCTGCGGCACAAAGTACAGTCTCCTGGGCGTTTCTTGAACATTTGGTGTGCCGCGGCTCAGAGTATGTGTGCCGCGGCTCAGTGACCTGGTGTGCCGCGGCTCAGTAATATCGTGCCGCGGCACAGAGTACAGTTTGTTTGGCCATGTTTCATCAACCGGTGCGTGCCGCGACTCACTTTTATTGTGCCGCGGCCCATCATTGAATTCCTCCCCTTGGCTGATTCCTGCACAAAATTTTTAAACGAAAACATCAATACGAGAGGGAAGGACGGATCAAAGAAGAATGACGACAAAGAAAGACTCTAAAAATGCAAGAAAATAATAAAGAATCTACAACTAATACTCGGGTTGTCTCCCGAGGAGCGCTAAGTTTATAGTCTTCAGCCGGACTTTTCTCGCATTCATCCGGCGGTGGATAAGGCGACACTCGTTTTCTGCGTGTCTATTGGATTTCCCAAGTATGCCTTCAACCGTTGTCCATTAACTTTGAATTTTCGGGCATCTTTTTGTACTTCTACCGCACCATGTGGAAACACTTGAACTACGGTGAACGGTCCCGACCATCGTGAACGAAATTTCCCAGGAAATAACTTTAATCGAGAGTTAAATAGCAACACCTCTTGTCCCGGGACAAATTCTCTCTGCGTGATGTGCTTATCATGCCAAATCTTTATCCGCTCCTTATAAAGTTTTGCATTTTCGTATGAGTCGTGGCGAATTTCTTCCAACTCGTTCAGCTGCAAACAACGCTTTTCACCAGCAGCTTTCAGATCAAAGTTTAGTTTTTTTATCGCCCAGTAAGCACGATGTTCCATCTCTACGGGTAAATGGCAACCTTTCACATAAACCAATCTGTAGGGCGACATTCCGATAGGTGTTTTATACGCAGTCCGGTACGCCCAAAGTGCATCATCGAGTTTAAATGACCAATCTTTTCGAGACGAGCTGACCGTCTTTTCTAGGATCCACTTCAGCTCTCGATTTGATATCTCGACTTGACCGCTCGTCTGAGGGTGGTATGCTGTAGCAACACGATGAGTGACTCCGTATTTTCTCAAAACCGCATCAAGAAATTTGTTGTCGAAGTGTGACCCACCATCACTGATAATAGCACGTGGAGTCCCAAAACGTGTGAAAATATATTGTTTTATAAACTTGATTACGACATTGGACCCATTCGTAGGTAGTGCCACTGCTTCAACCCATTTTGAGACATAATCTACGGCCACCAAAATATAGAGATTCTTATTTGATGGAGGAAATGGACCCATGAAGTCGATCCCCCATACATCGAACAATTCAACTTCAAGTATGGTGTTCAGCGGCATTTCGTGTCGTCTTGAGATGTTTCCCGTCCGTTGACACCGATCACACGCGGACACAAAGGAGTGAGCATCCTTGAATAAGGACGGCCAATAGAACCCCGATTGTAAGACCTTCGCCGCTGTTCTATTTCCACTAAAATGTCCACCGTAGGGTGATGCATGGCAATGATTTAGCACACTGTGGATTTCCTCATCCGGAATACATCTACGAATGATTTGATCGGGGCATCTTTTGAAAAAGAGAGGATCGTCCCACAAATAATACTTAGCGTCCGAGATTAGCTTCTTCTTTTGATGGCGTGAGAGGTCGTTCGGAATTGTTTTACTTGCCAAGTAGTTCACTAGATCAGCATACCAAGGCGCGTGTTTTGAATCCAACTTGTAGAGCTGCTCGTCGGGGAAGGTTTCTATAATTTGTGGCTGACTTTCTCCCTTCTCGAGGGGACTCTCTAATCGTGAAAGGTGATCGGCTATAACATTTTCAGTCCCTTTCTTGTCCCGAATCTCCAAGTTGAATTCTTGAAGGAGTAGCACCCACCGAATCAACCTTGGTTTGGCATCCTTCTTCTCCAAAAGGTATTTTATTGCTGAATGGTCGGTCCACACTATCACTTTCATTCCCAGTAGATATGCCCGGAATTTATCAAATGCAAAGATCACCGCCAACAATTCCTTCTCCGTTGTGGCATAATTTCTTTGGGCGTCATCGAGTGTTCGGCTCGCATAGTATATGACATGGAACACCTTCCCTCGTCTCTGCCCCAAAACAGCCCCAATGGCAAAGTCGCTTGCATCACACATTAACTCGAACGGAAGGTCCCAATCCGGAGCGACTATTACCGGTGCCGTGCTTAGAGCTTTCTTCAATAAATCAAAACTTTCTTTACACGACTCGTCAAAAGTAAATGGAACATCCTTCATGAGTAGATTGCACAGCGGCTTCGTGATCTTCGAAAAATCCTTAATAAATCGGCGATAGAAACCGGCATGTCCCAAAAAACTTCTAATCCCCTTGACCGAAGTGGGCAGAGGCATCTTCTCAATTGTTTCAATTTTCGCTCGGTCGACTTCAATTCCATGTGAGGATATTCGATGGCCAAGCACAATGCCCTCCTGCACCATAAAATGACACTTCTCCCAATTCAAGACCAAATTTGTCTCTTCGCATCTTCTCAAGACTTTCTGCAAATTTTTCAAACAAATGTCAAACGAATCTCCAAAAATAGAAAAATCATCCATAAAAATCTTAATACACTGCTCAACCATGTCGGAAAAAATATCCATCATACAACGTTGAAAAGTAGCCGGCGCATTACACAATCCAAAAGGCATGCGCCTATAAGCGAAAATGCCGTAAGGACATGTAAACGTCGTTTTCTCTTGGTCTTCGGGGGCTATGTAAATCTGATTATACCCCGAGTAACCATCGAGAAAGCAATAGAAATCGTGTCCGGCTAATCTATCCAACATCTGATCAATAAAAGGTAAGGGGAAATGATCTTTTCTAGTGGCCTTATTTAATGTCCTATAATCTATGCACATACGCCACCCCATGACAATCCTAGTGGGAATTAATTCATTATTATCGTTTTGAACAACCGTTATCCCACCCTTTTTCGACACAACTTGGACCGGACTTACCCACTTGCTATCAGAAATCGGAAAGATCATACCTGCGTCGAGGAGTTTTAAAACCTCGACTTTTACCACCTCCTTCATGTTTGGATTCAACCGACGTTGATGCTCCACGGATGGTTTGTAGTCTTCCTCCATCAAAATCTTGTGCATGCAAATTGACGGGCTGATCCCCTTAATATCCACAATAGACCATCCAAGAGCAGATTTGTACTCCCTCAAAACTCTTAATAATTTCGTCTCTTGATCCCCCGCTAAAGTGGCCGAAAGAATAACTGGAAGGGAGTCGTCGGGCCCCAAAAATGCATATTTTAAATGAGGTGGCAGCTTCTTGAGTTCCAACTTTGGAGGTTTTTCGATCGATGGGGTTGGTCGAGTTAGTGAACTCCCGAGCTCCTCGAATGGTTTAGGAATGAAAATTGGCGGGGAAGCATCCATGTGGCGTACGTAGGCTGCATGCTCTGCATTTAGTTCGGAAACAGCCCCAATCAAAACGGATTCCAATGGATCGGGTGGATAATTTTCTCGAAAAGTTCTACTCACGCACGAGTCAATGACGTCAACTTGGAAACAATTTTCAGCGTCACTCGGATATTTTACGGATCGAAAGATATTGAATGTTACTTGCTCCTCTTGAACACGTAGAGTCAGCTTCCCCTTTTCCACATCGATCAAAGTTCGGCCGGTCGCCAAGAATGGTCTTCCCAAGATAATCGGGATATCTTGATCTTCCTCCATATCGAGCACAATAAAATCCGCTGGAAAGATAAATTTGTCAACCTTTACTAACACGTCCTCTATTACTCCCCTCGGATATTTGATAGATCGATCCGCTAATTGCAAGGAGACCGTCGTCGGCTTGGCTTCCCCAATGTCCAGCTTTTTAAAAATAGAAAGGGGCATAAGATTTATGCTGGCTCCGAGATCGCATAGGGCTCTTTCAAAAGACGAATTTCCGATGATGCAAGGGATGGTAAAACTTCCCGGATCTCTCAATTTAGGTGGGAGCTTCTTTTGTAAAATAGCGCTGCACTCCTCCGTTAAAGCGACCGTCTCATATTCCTCGAGCTTTCTTTTGTTTGACAAGACTTCTTTCATGAATTTAACATAACTCGACATTTGTTCCAACGCGTCGGCAAATGGAATATTTATGTGCAATTTCTTGAAGACGTCGAGGAATTTTGAAAACTGCTTGTCCAGTTTTTGCTTTTGGAAACGCTGTGGGAAAGGGATTTGAGGAGTGGGCTGAGTAGTCGATACTTCCTTTGGCTTGGGCGCCTCATCCTTTTCCTCCTCATTTTGCTCGATCGGCTGCTCTTTATTATTGATAGGCTGCCCTTTCAACTCCTTTCCACTTCGTAATTCGATTGCTTGAACGTTTTCCTTGGGTTTCATTTCGGCTGCGTTGGGCGATGCACCTTGAGACCGAGAAGACAATAAATTAGCAATCTGCCCCATTTGTGTTTCTAGATTTCGGATGGAGGTAGAATGATTTTGGAGGGTCGTCTCGGTGCGGGTCATGAATTGGCTTGTGTTAGCCGCCAATTGAGCAAGAGCATCTTCCAATGATACGTTTGGTGATTGAGGGGGCTGCTGTGGGGGCTGCGCGAAGTGAGCTTGTGGAGGTTTTAAAGCTTGCCCGTTCCTCCACGAAAAATTTTGTTGATTTCGCCACCCTTGATTATAAGTGCTGGGGTAAGAATTATTTTGTCGATTTCCGTTTCCCACGAATTGAGCTTGCTCCATCGGATGTTGCTCGAACGAGTTTCCGACTTGACACTCCGCGCTCGGGTGGGATCCGTTACACCAATTGCATGTCTCAATGGTAACGAGGGAAGGTGAATGCGAAAATGCTTGAAGCTGTTGGGTCAAGGCGGCGACTTGAGCTGACAATGTGGATATTGGATCATTACTAGAAACTTCCATAACTCGCTTCGGCGTTAATCTTTCAGATGGCCATTGATATGCATTTGCGGCCATAGCTTCCAACAACGAGTGCGCCTCGGCCATAGTCTTTCCCATCAAAGCTCCACCGGCGGCTGCATCCACGAGAGTGCATGTAGAGGCACTCAATCTATTGTAAAACGTCTGAATTTGAAGCCAGTCTGGAAGGCCATGATGTGGGCATCTCCGTAACAAATCTTTGTATCGCTCCCACGCCTCGTGGAGCGATTCCATATCATACTGACCAAAAGTGGTGATCTCGTTTATCAATCTCGCCGTCTTAGAGGGTGGGAAGAATTTGGCAAGGAAGGCTTGCGCTAACTCTGCCCAAGTTGTGATCGACCCCGGCGGTAAGGAATTTAGCCAAAATTTCACTTTATCCCTCAAAGAAAAAGGGAAAAGCCGTAATCGGATAGCATCGTCGGTGACACCATTATTCTTGAACGTGTCACAAATCTCAAGGAAAGAAGCAATATGAGCGTTTGGGTCGTCATTCGACAATCCACAGAATTGGCTCGCCTGCACCATCTGAATGATCGCAGGCTTGATCTCGAAATTGTTGGCTTGGATAGTGGGACGCCGAATTCCCAAAAAATTAGCATTAATTTGCGGCATGGCATAGTCTCGAAGTGCCATTTCCGGTTGAGCTTGCTGCACAATATTATTTCCTCCTTGTATTTCAATATTTTCGGCCATGGTCACCGTCATTCAGAACTCGTTTCTCCTTCTTGTTCCTTCGAAGAGTGCGCTCGAGCTCGGTATCCAAAGGTAGTAGGCCTTCGTTACCGAGTTTTCTCATGCACTACGCGAAAGATCCTGAAAGGAAAAACAAATAAATAAAATTAAACACACGAATAATAAAATAAAAACGTTCAAACTAAGACTAGAAGTACTGAAATCGATATTTGCAAAAGTTCAGTCCCCGGCAACGGCGCCAAAAATTTGTTGCGATATTTCTTACACGCAAGTGCACGTTATCGTTTACAAGTAATAAAGTGATGAGTGAGTATCGTTCCCACGAGGACTGAATCACTAACTACCGATTTTTATGTATTCTAGTTTTATTTGAACAATCGAATTTTGGGTTTTGCAATTAATTACTAAAAGAATTAATAAAAGACTAGACAGAAAAGATGATCGCTTGAAGAAAGAAAATCTAATGAGGAATAAGTCTAGGATTCTGAATCCACCTCGGTTTATCCGAATTTACTCTCGATTATCTGAAGTTAGTAATTTTCCCAATTTATTGAAGGCGGAGATTGCTAATATATTCTACCGCCTCTCCGGAGGTCAATAGATTTATCTAAAGGCGAATAACGCACTCTATCCCTAGGTGAATTAATTCGTCAATAGGCAAAAAGCATAAAATCTCCAAAAGGCCACGTAGTTCCTATGAGTATATTCCTATCTCATAATAAACGGTCCTCACCAATAGTTCCTCACCAATTCTCCTCTCCCGATTCGAATTGAATGATTAAATCAATACAACTATTGGCCAGATAATTGAAAGCATTAAACACGATTGGGAAAACTCAATGAAAAGGTAATTAATTAGATAATCTCAAGCAAATCCATCAAAACGTAGGTTTCATCAAAATCCTAGATTAGGGTTTTAGCCTGACATACTAATAAATGAAAATATAGAATTAATGAATGAAAGTATTAAAATCAAACGCAGATGAAGCTCGGATTCCTCCGTTCTTCGGCTTCCGCCCTCTGCTCTTGAAGTCTTCTGCTTCTCTTCCTCTTCTGTCGTCTCCCCTCTGATTCCAAGATTTTCCAAGCTTTCAAAGATCAAAAGATAATTGATTAGGGTCTTAAACCCTTATTTATAGCTTTAAACAGTCTCCAAATCGCGTCCGTGTGAGTAGGTCGAGAACTGGCTTCGAAACGGCCCAAATCCGCGCGGAGCATACAAAAACCGCCAAGTGTGCCGCGGCGCACTAAATCTGTGCCGCGGCACATTGCCTTTCACCAATGCACAGGCGCCATTTAATTCATCTGCGCGGCTCACTGATCAGGCCGCGCACAGTACGCCTACTTTGTGCTTGCTGATTGTCTTCCTGTGCCGCGGCCCACTTGCCTTGTGCCGCGGCTCACTACCAAAATTTGCCGTTTTCGGCCGTTTCGCCTCGTTTTAGCTTCCGGACTCCAATCTCCTAACAAACATACAAAATTAAGGCATTAAAAGCTCATTTAAGCAAATTCACTCTTCAAAACAATACAAAATAATGATAAATAAGCATATAAAAATACGCCTAACTGTAACGCTTTTCCGTGTAGAATTCTTTTAGTTTATGTAATTAGTTATATGTAATGTATTGTATTTATTTTAAATGTTCATAGTGTAATGTTTTATCAACCCGTGCGTTGCACCCATTGCATCTAAATAACCATAGTGTAATGGTTGGTACTACTTATGTTTCCAGTACTTAAAATAGTTTATTCACATTAAAAGAGTACATATAAAAAGATTTTTTCTAAGACGTTACATTTAAAAGAGTCTCTTCACATGTAATTTTTAAATACTAACAACTTTTGTTTTAACATTCTACAATTTTATGCAATCTTTAAACTACGATATGATTTCGTTTTTAATTTACAACGATTACCAACTTACCATCCCCCAAGCAAAAAGTAAAAGTGAATGATACAAAAGGAATGGACATGAAGAGTCTCCATTATATTGTAGGAGACTATTAGTAGCATCATCATGAGATCGAGAGAAAGCGTGCATATTGATTATGTAAATCATTAATATGAGGTAAATTTCCAATGAAGAATGCCACCTATAAAGCAAAATACCCATGCAGCCATGCTGTATCTATAATATTTTTCAGCTTCTTTATTCAATGTATACCAATATCGTACATATGTGTCTGCGTACATACGTGATACGTGTTTATATATGCATTGATGAATGTATGTATGTGTCAAATTTACCAACTGCTGGAGGTCCGACTCAGTATTCACATAAGCTTCCCATTATTACATGCATATATTCATTTATTAGCTTTTCATGAGTTGTACACTTTAAAATAATCATTTTATTTCAATTCATTTTGTTTCATTTCTTTTAGCAAACACCAACCGATTGATTATTGACATCAATTCATTGTGTTTTGAGATTGTTTTGCTACAGTTGGATCCAGTCTAACAGATTAAAACCCAAAACCAATGGGGTAAAAAAATTCGGGTAAGATGGGATCCAATCCATTCCAAGATATACATCTAATTTTTTTATCACTATCCTAAAAACATCTGCCTCCCATCCATCTTTTTCTCTGGTTTTGCTGATCAACCATCAAACATGAACACAGCTTCACACACAAACTACCGTTGTTGTAACTACTTACCCGAAATAATAAAACACAACATCAAACCCTTTAATGTTTCTACTCAAAATCATTCGATTTAGTTTCTGTGTTTTTTAACGAACAAAGAAAAGAAAGTAACATCAAATCACAGATCTCCATATTCGAAAGAATACCACAATAAGTCTTTAACTCCATACAAACATCAAACCCTTTAATGTCAGAAGCACACACAAACATCTTTAAAGAATACCACAGCAAGTCTTTAACTCCATATTCGAAAAGGTGGGCCAAGATTAAAAAATAGTGACAACCTCTTATCTACATATAAATAGAAAACGTAAGAGGAGGCTTATATGGCAAACTGCAAAACTGGTGTGGTTTTTTGCTATGTTATTTTCTCGTCTTTGGATGGTTTATATAGCATAAATACTTCAGCAACACTTCATATTCATCAATTATGAGAGTATGGTTCGAGGAACCCTTTTGTGTTCACTCCATCATTACACGATTATTTGTATTCCTTGGAGTTTAATATGTAGATGTAAATTCGTGAGTTTATAAAAAACGAAATTATTTTTGGTGTGCAATGCATTAGTTGTACAGTACTAATTTTTGTGCACAACCCCCCTTGCACATTAAATTAAGGGGTATTAATTTTTGTGCACAACCCCCCTTGCACATTAAATTAAGGGGGATAAGTTTTATATATAGCAACACTTCATATTCATCAATTATGAGAGCATGGTTCCAGAAACCCTTTTGTGTTCACTCCATCATTACACGATTGTTTGTATTCCTTGGAGTTTAATATGTAGATGTAAATTCGTGAGTTTATAAAAAATGAAATTATTTTTGGTGTGCAATGCATTAGTTGTACAGTACTAATTTTTGTGCACAACCCTCCTTGCACATTAAATTAAGGGGTATTATTTTTTATGCACAACCCCCTGCACATTAAATTAATGGAGATAATTAAGGGAAATAAGTTTTATATAGGCAAAATGCATCCTTAGGTCCCTGAACTATTAACTTTTCTTTCATCAGGTCCCTGAACTATTTTTATGTTTTAAGAAGGACCTAAACTATTGAAAAACGAATTCACGTGGTCCATAGTTGACGGAACGTTAGTATGAATATTGCACGCGCTTGTGAGTGCGATTGGAATGGAAAGCGGACTTCTGTGTTGAATTTTTTAATAGGCAAAATGCATCCTTAGGTCCCTGAACTATTAACTTTTCTTTCATCAGGTCCGTGAACTATTTTTATGTTTTAATATGAGTGCTGAAAATCACATTGTGGTATTTATGGTGTGCGATAAAATAACAAAAATAATGAATAAATAATATTGGGATTGGATAAAAATATTCATTTAGCGATGTTATTCATTTTATCGAGCGATAATTTGAACATGTTATAAAGACTTGTCCCGGGAAAAATATTTATTTGTTCAGATTATTTGCTTATCGAACTTTCATTTATCGAGGTTTTACTATATGTCACAACAAACTTACTCTAAATAATTTTTATTTATAATTTAAATTTCCAAACTTCTAAGAATATAGATTAATTTTGAGCATGCCATGTACCGTGTATTAATAAACAACAAGGATACATATATAATATAACTGAATTGAACTGAATCGAAATGACCGAATAAATAATAATAATAATAATAACGAGTAATATAGATTAGAATATATATGTATATAACATCTACAATAATATTGTATATTATGTATATTATATATAATACTATTTATAAGATTAATATAATAATTATATCACATAAAAATATATACAACAATAATAAAATTAGTTATATCACAACAAAAAAAATAATAATAATAATAAAAGTTACGTTAATAATACTAGAAATGTTATAATACTATTGGGAATATTGATATCAATAATATTAATAATAAATTTATTGATAATATTACAAATAATATATAATTCTATTGATAATAATGATATTAATAATCATAATAATAATAGTAATAGTAATTAATGATAATAAAATTAGATAATATATATATATATAATTGTTATTTATATAATGTTATTGATAATATAAATAATTATAATAAAAATAAAAAATTATAATAAAAATTATTTTATATAATTACTTAGAACACAAATAATGATAATAGTAATTAATAATATTGATTTTAAGTCGAATCAATAATATTAAATTGAATTGAATAATATCAATAAAACGAATTTTGATAAAATAAATTGAGCTCAATTAAAATATATTAAAATTAGGCGTAAAGTACTCATTATTCAATTAGTCAACGTTCAAGCAATTCCGTTCGGTGTTCATAAAATATATTCATATTAACGTTCATAAAATATATTTTGCCACATTTTGCCGTATTATAACATTTCTAGTATTATTAACGTTCATAAAATATATTTTAGGACCTGCGACCACGAAAAGTTAATAGTTCGCGACCTGGGACGATTTCACAAATATATTCATTGATGTTCAAGCAATTAGTCAACGTTCATAAAATATATTCATACTAACGTTCCGTCAACTATGGACCACGTGAATTCGTTTTTCAATAGTTTAGGTCCTTCTTAAAACATAAAAATAGTTCAGGGACCTGATGAAAGAAAAGTTAATAGTTCAGGGACCTAAGGATGCATTTTGCCTTTTATATATAATAATAGTGGATAGATATTATCAAAACTTTCTTATTTATTTCAGGGTTCATCAACATTGATTGCGGTATAGCTGCAAACTCCAGCTATGTGGAACCCAACACTGGCCTTAAATACACCTCCGACGCATCATACATCACAAGTGGAGTTTGATCAAGAAAGTCGCATCCCAATACTCCACCAACCTCATCTCCCAGACACTAGCCAACGAACTTAGGGCATTCCCACAAGGAACCCGAAACTGTTACAGCATCTCACTGATCCAGGGCAACAAGTACCTGATCAAGGCCGTCTTTGCCTACGGGAACTACGACGGGCTCGACATAGTTCCGGTGTTCGATCTATATCTTGGGGCTAGCAAATGGAGCACCGTGCAGCTAATAAACATTATTATGCCGTCTTTGAAGCTGGAGATCGTGCATGTCCCGAGACGAAATTATGTGTTTGCGTGCCTTGTGAATTTGGGATCAGGGACGCCATTTATATTGGCAATTGAAGTGAGGAAGTTGGTGAGCACAGCGTACATGACCTCGCCCGGTGTGTCGTTGGCAATGTTCCTCAGGCTGGATGTTGGTTCATTGACCAATGAAACAATCAGGTATGGTTTATTTCTACATTTTTCGGTGTTTGTTCGGACCGAAAAAATATTACTACCTATAATGTACGGATTTAACTTAAATTGGGCGGTATGCGTGTCGGATCTTTGCGTAGGCTGCGAGTGCGATTACCGCGCGGATTCAAGGGATGGCGATTCGCCATCCGTGACCAAAAAAAATTCGGACTCGCGTATCCCGGCACAGGATACGCGCAGGTATACGCGTATCCGTGCCAGGATACGCGAGTCCGAATTTTTTTTTTTTTATATTTTTTTATAATTTTTTAAAAGTAAATCAAATAAATTAAAATACAAAAAATTAAATAATTTAATAAGTTATTAATTTTAACTTTATCAGAATTCACGGACAAAATTAGAAAGTTCACGCTCAAAGCCATTTTGAATTGTTTTTGTATGACTTGTTTTATGTATTTGAATTGATTTTATGGTGATATTTGAATTGTTGTTTTTTATATTTAACAAGTGTTATATATAATAAAATATAAAATAAACAGACGTATCCTTGCCGTATCGCACCCTAACATTTTCAAAAAACCGTATCCCCGCACCCGTATCTACCCGCGCCCGCACCCGCACCCGCCCCCCGCACCTGT
Organism: Orobanche coerulescens; assembly: GCA_033398695.1. NCBI lineage: Eukaryota > Viridiplantae > Streptophyta > Magnoliopsida > Lamiales > Orobanchaceae > Orobanche > Orobanche coerulescens. The sequence goes on along the minus strand of CM065812.1, from coordinate 129,397,928 downwards.
GCAACATAGATTACTACATGTTGCAAATATTTTCCTAAAACTATGATGTCATAATTTGAATTAAAAGTGAAAGAGTTGGTAGAATGGAGTACTTCAATTGCTAAAAAACTCATAATGCCCCAGGGGTCCTCATAATGGAGTATTTTGGAATAATTGCTGAACGAGGCATTAATTCTTTTTATAATGTGGTATTGGATTTTTCCTGAACGAAAAATTACTATTTCGTTACAGGTACCCGGATGACGTATACGACAGGACATGGTACCCATCCCAGTTCTTCCAATGGTCAGACATAAGCACAGACCACCATCGACGCTCAGAGCCACAACGACTTCCAGCCACCCAAGGCGGTGATGAGGACCGCCGGGACCCCCACTTATGTCAGCGAGCCGATGAACCGAAAAATCACCACGGACCCCACCCCTGAGTTCTTCGTCTACATGCACTTCGCCGCAACTCGTGAAGCTCGGGCATAGGCGGATCCAGGACCGAAAAACCACTGGTGCACCGACCGTTCCACGAAAAACAATGTCGAACGATAAAATATATATTAAAATTACATTAAAGATAACAAATAATACATAAAAAAAGTCAGTAATAACAAAGTGGGGGACAAATGGCGCGAATACGCTACGCTTTGAAAACTTACCTCTAGATCGGGGTGAGGTCGAGCCTCTTGGGAGTACTCAGGACGGGGGACGATCCCCCTCGTGTGCGTGTGTGGGAAAAAAAACAAAAAAAAACAAAGGATCCGTACATTTACAAAGAAAATCGCCTATATTTACTGTCAATTTCTTGAAAATGTGCTAAAATAGCATTATTACTAATAGTTTTAAGTACATATTTTTCTATAAATGTTACAAGACGATTATTTAACCATTGATCACCCATCTTACTACATAACTCACTCTTCACATACTTCATAACTGAGAAGACTCGTTCAACACTTCTGATTGCTACGGGAAAAAATCAACATTTCTTTCAAAAGTAATTTCTAATATTTGATTAACTGAAACACTTCAGCTAGTTTTGTATTAAGGGTGCATCTTGATTTTTTTCATCAAAAGAAGCAAGTGTTTGCGAAATACTTCAAGGATGAATAAACAATTTTAAACGCTTTAATTAATATCGCCTTGATCAAAACAGATTACGTCAAATCAAAAAATATATTTAATAGGTATATATGACTTTACTGTAATATCCGTATTTTTCTTTCCCTTGTATTTTCGTTTTTGGTGTATTTCTCGATCGTGGTGACCCTCGTGTACTTTTCAGCGTGTCCTTCCTGTCAAACTGTTGAACTGTATTCTCGTTATTGTGATGCGGAACCGCCGTTTCGGGGTTGCTGTGGATCCGTTTCGTGTTATTAGTCCCTAAATATGGATTCCTATCGTTTTATTCTCTTTCCGGATCATTTTTATCATTTTGGGAACCAAAATGGGGTGTGGGCCGCAAGATAAGGTGCGTGCGCCGCAAGACACAAATTTCTCCAAATGTTGGTCGAGCACCAGACTGTGTGCCGCGGCACACCCATCCGTGCCGCGGCACAGCGCCAGGCCAGTGCCGCGGCGCACTGTCCGGTGCCGCGGCACACTCATGTGTCTTTCGCGACCAAAACCAAATCAGACTGCGTGTGCCGCGACACGCAGCCGCGCCGCTGCACAACGCGAAAACCACAGGAGTATTTTTCGCCTCGTGCCGCGGCACACTTTCGTGCCGCACTGCACACGGCGGTCAATCAGGCAACATCGTCTTTATCGATTTAAATCGGCCACTTCTTCCCCATTTCTCACCCGCATCGCGAGAGAGAGAGTTAGAGAGGGGAGAGTTCTTCATCCTTATACATTTGGGGTTGATTTTCACCATTTTTCTTCTAGAGTGAAGCCCGGCAATCAATCTAACGCGTGTTCTACGGATCTTGGTATTTGAATCTCCTAAGGTAATATTCTAAAACCCTATTTTCGATTTAATTTGGGGTTTTGGGTTTTCCTTCCGATTCGCTCCGCTTTGTTGGTGGATTCATGATGTATACGATTGATATTGTTAGTATCTTTAGTTTTCCTACGGATTCATGGATATTTTGTGAATTTTTACGGAATCGAGAGGGTTTGGTTGTGGTCCGCCTCGTTGTTATTTTTATTCGAATATACATGAATCGTAGGCGGGTTTCCGGTGTATTCCATTTCCGTAATCGTCTAGAGTTGGTTGTGATTGTGTTATTCGAATCGTTAGGTTCATTCGTCGGTTCCTCTCACGGTCGTGCTTGATTCTTCCGCTCCGCTCGCCACCGCTCATTAATCGAGGCAAGTATTTTGGAAACCTTTAAGCTTAACACGAAATGGTTATGTATATTACTTGTTTGTAACTCACCTTGTGTTGGCTGACGGGGTCAAGAAGGGAAATCTATGCCGCCGCCTGGATTTCACGAGTTTCGTACCGCTAGCCAACTCGTTAGGGTCCTTGCAAGGCCCCGAGTGAGAATGTATCCGCCGCCTGTTCTCACGGCATAGCGTGTGCGTGGTTTTGTTTTTCCGTAATTGTAGCCAACTCGTTAGGGTCCCCGTGAGGCCCCGAGTGAGAATGTATCCGCCGCCCGTTCTCAAGGCTAATTGTTTGACTGTTTATTTTCCTAAAAGACACGTCTTGTTTTGGTTTTCGAAATGATTTTTGGTGCATGTACTATGAAATGTGTAAGCGATTGGTTTGCCTTGAATACTTGTACTAGCGTAATTGCTAACCCCTCTGGGGACCCGTTTTGGGGAAATTCGTTTTATGAATTTCAGGTCAGGTTCACCGAGACGAGCGGGCGCTGGACCAGTATGCGGATGATGGCCGAGCGTGATGATTGTGCCTAAGTGACGTCTTAATGTCTTTTTGTCCTTTCATCTTTTGTGGCTTTTGAACTAATGGTTGTACTCGAGCACTTAAGAGTTCTTGTCCGTCCGGATTGTATTGTTGCCTATATGTTTGTTTTGATTGATGATGTTATGTTTGACCGGTAAACCGGGTGGATTGTTCTGTTTTGCGTCTTCATGACATGGTATTGTCCAGTCGTTTATGTGAGTCGATGAGTTTGATGCTGTTCAGCCTGGTGGGTCCCATATAGGGATTCACTACGTAATATACCTCGAATATCTTGAGGGTGTTACGTAAAATGGTATCGAGCTCTAGGTTTATGGATACCTAGGCTTGTCGGTTTATTGGGTCTTGTGGTGTTTTGTTTTGCACATCATCGTCACGCCGCCATGATTCCTGATTACCGTGTCCGTAAGTTTTCCTTCCTCTGCTCATTATTTCCTTGTATCGTACCTTTGATTCTCGACTTGTAATTGTTCTTTTCTTGTCCGATCCTCGTATGGCTTTTGCTACTTATTTAACTCCGGTATGGATGCCGGAAGAGGTCGTGGTCGCGTCGCGGTCGTGACGCGGCCGGGACGTGGGGCCGGTGGGGCGGCCACGCCACACGATCTTGAGCCGGCAGCCGGGCGACCGTCATAGCCATGCTTCTTCTCGAGCGTGCCGATCTTGGTATTGCGGCCGTAATGCAACAGATGGTGAACCAAATGGCGGCAATAGCTCGGGCGGTTCAACCCGAGCAGCCCATGCTAATCGGGGCGGAGCGGACCGATGGCTCCAAGACGTCATCAAGATGCATCCTCCTCAGTTTTCGGGAGCTTCAGACCCGATTGGCTGGGAAGGGTGGATCAAGGAGATATCTAAAGTCTTCGTTGCCACTAACTGCCCCGAGGACCGTAAAGTCCCTATTGCCCAATATTTTCTCACCGGGACGCTACGGACCGGTGGGAGGCCGTTGGGCCCAAAGACCATGTCGCTACGTAATGAGTTTCAAGAGTTGATGGAGATCGAATATTGCCGTGGCCGATCGGGTGCTCGGGTACATGCTTTTTATGATGCTCAACCACGGGATATCCCCGTAGCTCAAGCTATTGCCGATTTTAATAAGGAGTTGGGTTATGTGAAGACCCAAGTTGTCGAGGAGAGTGACAAGATTTTCCATTTCTCCAGACGGATGAAGTTGCCGATTCGGGACTATATGTCGGGGCTTGTATGCACTACCTTGAAAGATTACCAGAGCAGGGCCCTTGCTTATGATATGTCTGTGACGGCGAGTGAGGCGGCCCGCGAGAGTAAGAAGCAGAAGTCGGTTGGAAATTTTTCTGGTCCCAAGAGTGGAGGCCAGCAGAATCTCAAGCCGCAAATTTTTCAACGGCGGCTCGTTTCTCTGGGAGCTTTCGGGTGCCGCCGAACCTCCGCTCATGAACCTACATGTTTTAACTGTGGTGTGCAAGGCCATAGGAGCGGCAATGTTCTCGTCCGAAGCTTACCTGTCATACTTGTGGACAGCTAGGCCACAAGGCCTCTTTGTGAGCAGATCAAGCGGCTTCGCGGCGCCCGTTCATCTCAACCGGCCCGTTGGAGCCGAGTGTGAACCAGGGCTCATTTGCTCCGCCGCCTCCACCGAGTGCCGGCCGAGGTCGGGGTCGGGGTCAGCCCGCTAGAGGTGGAGTTTCCAGTGTCGGCTCTGCTCAGCCGCGTATCTATGAGATGAGGAGAGCCGATGATCCAGCGACTCTTGTGGCGGCAGTACCGTTCATATTCATTTCCATCCTGTCAGTGTACTTTTTGATTCGGGTGCTACGCATTCATTCATTTCTCTAGAGTGTGTACGCCGTTTGAGTCTCGACTGCTTGTCACCTTGCGAGCCTTTCATCGTTAAACTTCCTAGCGGTGATAGAATTGTCGGTGATCGAGAAGTCCGGGACTGTCCTGTGATCATTTGTGAGAGGGCGTGGCTCTCTAATCTTATTGTTGTGGGTATTGAGGGTGAGGATTTAATTCTCGGGAATGATTGGCTCGAGCGGCATGGTGCAATCATGAACTACCGCACGAGGATCATTACCATGTTAGCCGAGGACGGTACCGAACACTCTTTCGCGGGGCGAAAGAGAACCCAGAAGGTTGTTATTAACGCCTTGAAGGCGGTGAAACTCCTGCGAAAGGGGTGTACTGGTTATTGGTGCTACGCCTTGAAGGCGGGGGATGGTGGAGTCGAGTTTTCGTCGATTCCAGTCGTTAGTGAGTTTCCTGATGTATTTCCCGATGAGTTACCGGGATTGCCACCGGATCGTGAGGTTGAGTTTGTTATAGAATTAGAGCCGGGCGCGGCTCCGATTTCAAAGGCGCCGTATCGCATGGCACCTTCAGAGATGTCAGAGTTGAAGAAGCAGTTGAGTGAGCTTCTCGAGTCAGGGTATGTTCGACCGAGCGCCTCGCCTTGGGGCGAACCAGTCCTGTTTGTGCGAAAGAAGGATGGTTCACTACGTTTGTGTATCGACTATCGCGAACTAAACAAGGTGACCATCAAGAACAAGTATCTTTTGCCGAGAATTGATGACTTGTTCGATCGACTGTGGAGCTACGGTATTCTCGAAAATTGATTTGAAATCGGGTACTATCACCCGGTGAGAGAGTCCGATGTGCCAAGACACTTTTCACGAGATACGGACATTATGAGTTTGTAGTTATGCCTTTCGGGTTAACTAATGCGCGGCGGTGTTCATGCGATTGATGAACAAAATTTTTATCGAGTATTTGGATAAGTGCGTAAATGTCTTTATTGACGATATTCTTATTTATTCGAGGAACGAGGAAGAGCATGCCCATCATTTGCGGATAGTATTAGACATTTTAAGGACCGAGCAACTCTATGCAAAGTTCTCGAAATGTGAGTTCGCCGAAAGAAGTGATGTTTTTAGGTCACGTGATTTCACCGAGGGGGTTCGTGTGGATCCGCAGAAGATTGAGGCCGTGTTGGATTGGACACCGCCCAAGAATGTGAAGGAGCTCCGTAGTTTCTTGGGTTTAGTCAAGCTACTACCGTAGGTTCGTCGAGGGTTTCGAATCGGCTCGCCACTTACGCAGCTTGCTCCAGAAATCCGAGAGGTTCGTCTGGAATGACGAGAGGCGATCGAGTTTTGAGGAGCTGAAGAAGCGTTTGACTTCAGCCCCGGTTTTGGCGTTGCCATGTGGTAACGAAGGTTTTGACGTTTATAGCGATGATTCGGGCCATGGTCTTGTGTGAGTATTGATGCAGCACGGCAAGACCATTGCCTATGCGTCGAGACAATTGAGGCCGTATGAATTGAACTACCCTACTCATGATTTGGAGTTAGCGGCGGTGCTTTTGCGCTCAAGATTTGGCGTCATTATCTTTTCGGCTCGCATGTCGATTTTTACCGATCATAAAAGTCTCAAATACATATTTACCAATGAGAATTGAATATGAGGCAGAGGAGGTGGTTGGAGTTGATTAAGGATTATGACCTCGAAATCCTTTATCATCCGGCAAGGCGAACGTCGTGGCCGACGCCTTGAGTCGAAACCGATTGCGTTGCGAACGCTTGAGATCCTTACATCTCGGCCTGAGCTTCGGAGGGCTTTGATCGAGTTAGATGTTGAGGTCTCGTTGCCGGGAGCCGTCGGGCAACTTCGTGCTTTAGAGGTTTCGTCGTCTTTGATCGATGAAATTAAGCTGAAGCAGTTAGAGGATCCGATGATTACTCAAATCCGAGAGAACGTTCTTAAAGGAAAGTCTCCTGGATTTGTGATTTACGAGGATGGTGTTTTGAGATTCCAGAGTCGGCTTTGTGTGCCGAACGACTCAGAGTTGAGGCAGAGTATTTTACGGGAGGCCCATGCTACACCTTACTCCGTTCACCCTGGTTCGAGTAAGATGTGCAAGGACTTGAGAAGGAATTTCTGGTGGAATGATATGAAGGATTAGGTCGCACAGTTTGTAGCGAGATGTTTGACTTGTCAGCAGGTCAAAATCGAGCATCAGCGACCGGCTGGGCTTTTGCAGTCACTTCCCGTTCCAGAATGGAAATGGGAAGATATATCGATGGATTTCATTACGAGTCTGCCGAGATCGAAGTCGGGCATGAATATGGTTTGGGTGATTGTCGATCGTCTGACCAAGTCGGCACATTTTCTGGGCATCAAGGACACTTGGGGCCCGGAGAAGTTAGCTCGTATGTTTATTGCGCAGATCGTGAGACTCCACGGTACTCCGAAGTCTATTGTTTCGGATCGTGACGGCCGTTTTGTATCGCACTTCTGGCAGGCGGTGCATAAGGCGTTAGGTACCCGGTTGCGTTTGAGTACCTCTTTTCATCCCCAGACAGATGGACAGTCGGAACGCACTATCCAGACGTTCGAGGACTTGTTGCGTGCCTGTGCTCTCGATTGGAGTAGTGACTGGGAGGAACATTTGCCGCTGATCGAATTCACGTATAACAATAGTTGGCACGCGTCGATTCGGATGGCACCGTATGAGGCACTTTATGGGCGACGATGTCGATCACCGATTTGTTGGAATGAGGCGTCCGATTTGGTCGGGACCGAGCCGGATGTCGTTTTAGAGACGAGGCGGAAGATAGAGTTAATTCGAGAATGGATGTTGACTGACCAGAGTCGACAGAAGTCATATGCCGACGTCCGTCGTCGACCCTTGGAATTCGAGGTGGGAGACCACGTTTTGCTAAAGGTGTCGCCGACGAAGGGAGTTTTTCGTTTCGGGAAGAAAGGAAAGCTGAGTCCGAGATTTATTGGACCCTTTGAGATTCTCGAGCGAGTCGGTGAATTAGCGTACCGTTTGGCGTTACCTCCAGCCTTGAGTCATGTTCATAGCATTTTTCATGTTTCCCAATTGAGGAAATATGTCCCGGATCCTAGTCACGTCATCGATTATGGCGAGATTGATATTGCTGAAGATATTACTTTTGAGGAGCGTCCTTTGAAGATTTTGGAGCATCGTGAGAAACGATTGAGGCATAAGACCATACCTTTGGTCAAAGTGCAGTGGTCGAGACACGGTGTCGAGGAAGCAACTTGGGAAACCGAGGATAGCATGCGTGCTAGGTACCCGGAGTTGTTTGTTTCTTAAGTTTCGGGACGAAACTTATTTTTAGAGGGGTAGAATGTAATATCCGTATTTTTCTTTCCCTTGTATTTTCGTTTTGGTGTATTTCTCGATCGTGGTGACCTCGTGTACTTTTCAGCCGTGTCCTTCTGTCAAACCGTTGAACCGTATTCTCGTTATTGTGATGCGGAACCGCCGCCGGTTGCCGTGGATCCGCTTTCGTGTTATTAGTCCCTAAATATGGATTCCTATCGTTTTATTCTCTTTACGGATCATTTTTATCATTTTGGGAACCAAAATGGGGTGTGGGCCGCGGCAAGGTGCGTGCGCGCGGCACACAAATTACTCCAAATGTTGGTCGAGCAATATGTACTGTGTGCCGCGGCACACCCATCCGGTGCCGCGGCACAGCGCCAGCCCAGTGCCGCGGCGCACCTGTCCGGTGCCGCCGCACACTCGTGTGTCTTTCGTGACCAAAACCGAATCGTACTGTGCCGCGCACACGCAGCCGTGCCGCGCACAACGCGAAAACACAGGAGTATTTTTTGGCTCGTGCCGCGGCACACTTTGCCGTGCGCGGCACACGGCGGTCAATCAGGCAACATCGTCTTTATCAGACGAAATCGGCCACTTCTTCCCCATTTCTCACCTGCATCGCGAGAGAGAGAGTTAGAGAGGGGGAGAGTTCTTCATCCTTATACATTTGGGGGTTGATTTTCACCATTTTTCTTCGGTAGTGAAGCCCGGGCAATCAATCTAACGCGTGTTCTACGGATCTTGGTATTTGAATCTCCTAAGGTAATATTCTAAAACCCTATTTTCGATTTAATTTGGGGGTTTTGGGTTTTCCTTCCGATTCGTTCCGTTTTGTTGGTGGATTCATGATGTATACGATTGATATTGTTAGTATCTTTAGTTTTCCTACGGATTCATGGATATTTTGTGAATTTTTACGGAATCGAGAGGGTTTGGTTGTGGTCCGCCCTCGTTGTTATTTTTATTCGAATATACATGAATCGTAGGCGGGTTTCCGGGTGTATTCCATTTCCGTAATCGTCTAGAGTTGGTTGTGATTGTGTTATTCGAATCGTTAGGTTCATTCGTCGGTTCCTCACGGTCGTGCTTGATTCTTCCGTTCCGTTCGCGTCACCGTCTATTAATCGAGGCAAGTATTTTTGGAAACCTTTAAGCTTAACACGAAATGGTTATGTATATTACTTGTTTGTAACTCACCTTGTGTTGGCCCGACGGGGTCAAGAAGGGAAATCTATGCTGCCGCCCTGGATTTCACGAGTTTCGTACCGCTAGCCAACTCGTTAGGGTCCTTGCAAGGCCCCGAGTGAGAATGTATGCTGCCGCCCTGTTCTCACGGCATAGCGTGTGCATGGTTTTGTTTTTCTGTAATTGTAGCCAACTCGTTAGGGTCCCTGTGAGGCCCCGAGTGAGAATGTATGCTGCCGCCCTGTTCTCAAGGCTAATTGTTTGACTGTTTATTTTCCGGAAAAGACACGTCTTGTTTTGGTTTTCGAAATGATTTTTGGTGCATGTACTATGAAATGTGTAAGCGATTGGTTTGCCTTGAATACTTGTACTAGCGTAATTGCTAACCCCTCTGGGGACCCGTTTTGGGGAAATTCGTTTTATGAATTTCAGGTCAGGTTCACCGAGACGAGCGGGCGCTGGACCAGTATGCGGATGATGGCCGAGCGTGATGATTGTGCCTAAGTGACGTCTTAATGTCTTTTTGTCCTTTCATCTTTTGTGGCTTTTGAACTAATGGTTGTACTCGAGCACTTAAGAGTTCTTGTCCGTCCGGATTGTATTGTTGCCTATATGTTTGTGTTGATTGATGATGTTATGTTTGACCGGTAAACCGGGTGGATTGTTCTGTTTTGCGTCTTCATGACATGGTATTGTCCAGTCGTTTATGTGAGTCGATGAGTTTGATGCTGTTCAGCCTGGTGGGTCCCATATAGGGATTCACGGCGCTGTAATATACCTCGAATATCTTGAGGGTGTTACATTTACCTATTAAACTTCGAGAGTAAAAAATAATTAAACTCCTCGATAATTCAATTATTGCCAAAATAAATAACGGGAAAGATAATACTAGATATTATCGGGGAAGGAGGTCTTATTCTAAAAAAATCTGGTGGTGCACGTGCACCACTATGTTATGGCAAGGGCTGAAAATAGACTATAAATTGGTGCAATATTATTTCGAAATTTGAATTTAGTTTTCTTACAATAGATTATGCGATGATGAGTATAAAGTCAGCATACCGCATCTCAAGCAATTGGCAAGGGGACGTATGTGGACCTGAAGCATATGTTGGGGAGGGTGTCACTTGCCGATATAAGAACGACACTCCCCCTGTTGTAATAACCCTGTATATAAGTTATATGTGAATTTCCAACAATATGATTACAATAAAATTACAAATAAAGGCAACCTATTACAATTCTAGTAGATTAAAAACTAAATTAAAATATAATTTAACAGAGGCGAGTAGAACTTTTTCTTTAAGACACTTTTGGCCTTGTATAAGAGCAGACGGCTCAGACAAGATGTCCCCAAGATACAACTGCTATGTTTCTAAGTTAGGTGTTGTACAAAACTCAGAACTCCGGTGAACGCTCAAGTACTGGAGACTGGGCACAAAAAGTAACAAGGAAATATGCTACAATATGTTGTATGCTTTATTTCGTTCTATATTCTTGTGTATGTAATGAAATGCATAAGACTCCCTTTTATATGGTCCAAAACCACTCCATCACTAGTAGAATAAACATCAAAGACTTCGGTACAATTTACTTTAGTTATGTATATTAGTGAAGTAAAAAACAAAAAATAACTTCACTTTACAATTTGCTGAAGTAAAACACTCACGTAGACTTCAGTAAATGGTATCATACTAAAAATCAGAAACTAGTTGAGAATTTTAAGATACAAAGACTTCACTAATTTGATAATTAATGAAGTTAACAGTGTGAACTTTTATTTTTTATCAGAATATTTTTACAAAAGCGAAGTGTATGTGTTTTGACCAGGAATTAATATTTTCAACTTCAGAAACCGATGTGAATTTTATTTTGATTTTTCGGATTTTACATCTGTTTTCTTTGTAACCGATGTGAATATATTTTTCTTTTTTTTATACTATCCCGAAGGGTTTGGTATTTTCGTCTTTTGGAAGTCGTCTCTCTCATCTCATCTACCTGTCTCAACTCTAGTCTTTCTAACATTCCTCTCTCTTTCACCCTTTCTCTCTCCCTCTTTCTTCTTCCCATCTGCCTCTCCATCCACCCGTCTTCTTTTTCCCTGCAATTCCTCTCAAAATCACACACACAAAACAAATCTGCTAGCCCCTCCCTTGTGTAATACCCGTAATTTCGATTTTCGATAATTTTTTTTTTGGCGAAAGTCCGTTTTGATGACTCGCTCATGACCGTTTCGTCATTCCGAGAATGATTAATTCTGCACTTTTTGTCATCCGAGTTCATTTCGGTGTTGTTTTGTTGAGTTCCGTGCTTTTTGGCGACTTTTCCGCACTTGAGTTCGATTCTTGCGAATCTCGTTCGAAAATGCTGTTTCGAGTTTTCCATAAGTCCGTTTAACTTTGTTAGACGTGTTTTGAACTTCGGTTTGGTTATTCGATCACGTATCGTGATTTTCGGGCGTTTTGGGCCATTTTGTAATTTACCCAAAGTTGTGGGTATCCGCATTCGTATTTGTTGTTTTGACCTTTTTTATGGTCGTGTGCAATATATTGTTGCATGGTATTTCTTTTCGGATCGATGTTGTTGTCCGAGTGCATTTTGTCGTGTTCGTTTCGCGCGTTTTCGGGAATTCGAGTCGTCGAGTCTTGGCGGGTAGGCACTGGTCGGCCACATGCGGCAGGGACCTGCCAGGCGCGCACGAGCATGGCGCACGATCCGGTACTCGTGTGGCCCTGACTGCACACGCACGAGCGAGTGCTCATGCCCAGTGCTCGTGCGTCGGCAGCTTGCCGATGGCGCGCCGCACGACCACCGACCGGCAAGGCCCCTCGGGCAAAGATTAATAATGGTCGGGCAGGTCATTTCTTCACCCATTTTTCATTTCGTTTCTTTTCCTTCCGCGGCTGGAAGCTTGGAGAGGTCGAAGACATGATGTTGTTCTTTCAATCCACGAAGTTCTTGAGTTTCTAACATCAATCCATCATCCCATAACCTCTTCCGATCTACCGAATCAAGGTTAGATTTCTTGATAATCTAGTTTTGGGGAAATTGGGGTTTTTGTTGGATTTCGTCCGTTTGAGCCGTAATAACTTAGATTATTGATGGATTATTGATTATTTAGATGTATTATATCATTTCCCTTGTTATTCCATGGTTGGATCGTATCGATTCGTTTATTTGGTTGAGTTCTTGATCGACGCCTTGAAGGTGTCCGGTAGAATGTCATAGAGGGTTTTCGGACGTTCTATGATTATTCTTCCTCGTATGATCGTTGATTTATTAATTATATGTTGTTAGGGTCGAGTATCTTGCGAAGAAACTGAGTTGAACCCTTCCGTTCGTTGTCGTCTTCCTTTTCGATAGCATCGGGCGTTCTGAAGCTTCCCGGTTGAGCCGTGTTCGTCAGAATACTTGCGTGCCGATTTCGAGGCAAGTACCTTGTTCCTATGCTTCTTGTTTTGTGGATATGATAATTAGTGATCGTGTAAATGTGTTTGTTGGTCGTTTGCATTGAACTTTTAAAAGATTCGGGTTAGCCTTGTTAAAGGCTTGTTTTCATAACGCGGGTGTATTGTGAATGGTGTGTCTTGTGAATGACTATGTGAATCCTATGGATATGTTTGGTGTTGATGATGCACTTGGTATTTGCGTATGGACGTATATTGTTTCATTTCGGTGCATTGTGGCTTGACGTGGTGTTTTGCTAAGTGTTTGATGCCTCTGGGTGAATTGTGTAATACCCGGTTGTAATTCATTCATTTTCATTCAGTAATTATCAGTCTGTATTTGTCACTCAGTGTATTTTCACTCAACTATAATCATTCATCAATCATGTTCATTCACCGTGTTCACCGTTCGTAAAACTTCGAGTTGTGTATCGTTATTGTTCATAGTTTCAACTTTCCTCATATGAGTTCGACTTTGTTAAATCACCATTAATTTTTGGTAACTCCAAAAATTCTAAATCTTTGCAATATTATAGAGCATCGATTTAGCTTTCCAATGGTTCAAACGGTGAGTCAATCGGAGTCCGGACGAGAGAGTTTTGGTCGCTTTTGGCGATCATCGCCGACCGAACTCGGCCGTGTCGTCCGACACGGCCGTGCATTTCGTCCGGAAATGCGGTTTCGCCGACCAGGCTCGACCGTGTCGCCCGCACGGCCTGCGCCGCATTTCTTCGGATAGGCTCGAACGATCGCCGACACGCCGACCGTGTCCCGTGACACGGCCGAGTCATGCCGAAATGCCATTGTCGGCCGTCGCTATCGGAAGGCCCTCAGCCGCGACCGTGTCAATCCGGACACGGCCGAAGTCACTGCTGCCAATCGGCGGTTACCAGGCGACACGACCGTGCCGATCGCACGGGCCGTGTCCGCAGCGATCAACCCCTATAAATTCATTTTTTCATCATTTCACCATTTTTCTCGCATTTTCTTCACCTTCAACCGAGAGATAAGGCTTGAGGGAGGGTTTTTCCTTCACAAATCATTTGGGTGTTTGATTTTCTTCATCTCCTTTCGATCGTGAAGCCCGGATAATCAATCTAACGCGTATTCTTCGGGTTAAAGCACTTGGATCATCAAGAGGTAATTCCTTCAACACTTTGGACTTCGATTTTGTGTTGAAATAGGATGTTTTGGACGTTATAATCATGATATATGAAGGGATATGTATATGATTATGAGTTTGTATAAGGATTCATTGGATTATTGAGGAATTATTCGAGAACACCTTGAAAATCGAGTTGGAATTGGGGATTTTCGACTAATTGTTGTTATAATCACGTTTTTGGATATTCATAACGGATTATTGATCGTTTTGGAGATGTTTTGTTGGTTTGAAACACTTCTTGGGGGATTTGATATTGGTATATTAAGGTTTGATTGTAAACAATCGGAGTTTGGATACTACGTGTTTGATTTAATGCCTCTATGGACTTAGTTTAATCGTATCGACGTTTCGAGTCCGTTATATTCGTGTTTGATTCATATATTAAGCAAATTGTTGGTGCTTGTGTAATTCAAGGTTGTTCGAGTGGCCGGTATTCCCTATTAAGGACGTTGTTCGTGGAAGGACTTCCTCGCCTTCGGTTTGAGGCAAGTTTTATACTTGTACTAGTCATTGAGCTAATGTCATCATGTATGTGTATAGATGTGTTGTATCATTCCGAGACTTAGTCTCTTCATGAATTCATTGATATCAAGAGATCGTTCGATACGATACCTTCCGGCAATTTTGCCAAACGTCATTGTTGTTCGTTAACGGCCGATTCAAGGCATTGTAATACTCATTATTAATGTCATTGTCGATAGCCGGTTCGCGGTATCGATGTATCGATTGTTGTTCATATAGATGTCAATCTAAAACATCGTTGAAATCATTGTTATTCCTGTTGGAGTTGTCATTAAAACTGTATTGGCCGATTAAAGGCATTAGCGTATTCATTTCTCATCTTCGACGTCGGTAACCGATTAAAGGTGCCGAGGTATCCTTTATATCATTATTATCAATTGACCTTTCTAAGGCAAATCGAGATATTCAATCATTCATCATATTACTCTTATCGATTTGCCGTTCTAAGGTAATCGAAACACTCAATCATTCATGGAATCATCCGCTGCATCATTGTTATCGTGTTGGCCGACTCAAGGTAGCACACTATCATTCTCACGAATTCGGTAATTTACGAATCGTTGTCATTTGTGATTTATTATATTTTTGGAGGCTAGTCTCGGCTAGTGCTTATCATGGGTAAGCTTGGGGCTTGAACCTTCGCGGTTGGCTTCCCAACACCTACAACTCAGTAGGTCACGGTCGTGTTTATGATCTTATGGGTAAGCTTGGGGCTTGAACCTTCGCGGTTGGCTTCCCAACACCTACAACTCAGGAGGTCACTGTCGTGTTTATGATCTTATGGGTAAGCTTGGGGCTTGAACCTTCGCGGTTGGCTTCCCAACACCTACAACTCAGTAGGTCACGGTCGTGTTTATGATCTTATGGGTAAGCTTGGGGCTTGAACCTTCGCGGTTGGCTTCCCAACACCTACAACTTAGTAGGTCACGGTCGCGTTTATGACCTTATGGGTAAGCTTGGGGCTTGAACCTTCGCGGTTGGCTTCCCAACACCTACAACTCAAGAGGTCACGGTCGTGGTTACGACCTTATTAGCCCTCATTAATTATAGCTTCGGCTATTCCGGTTTCATGTGAATGTGATATTTGATGACTTAGGTGAGTGGCTTTCGTGCCTTTGTGATTGTCTTGATAATTTCATTGGGGCCTTCGGGCATTGTGATTCATGTTTAATTCAGTTCTTGATGGATTCATGTTGTGTAATTCATTGCGATATTCTCGATTTTGATTCGCGTTGGGCATTTATGTTCTAACTCGTCGAGCAATTATTAATAGTATGCCGTGGGCATAGTATTTCACGAATGCTCGGTTCTTACATTGGTTTGTGAGCATCTCGTACTATTATTATCATTTTACCGTTTCATTCGCCTTTGGATGCATATCATGTTATACATGTATTTGATGTTCATTATCTGATGATCGACCCGGGGCGGAACATGTTTTCATGTTTTAGGTGCTTGCGAGGAGAGAGTTGAGACACGGGGCATGACGTTGGCGGCGAGGCATTCGAGCGATACTAGTCCGAGTTGTTCATTGTTGGTCGATCGGTTGGAGTGTACTCCGGTCTTGTCGATTGTTGTCGTGTTGTATTACCCGAATGATGTTCGTGGATCTTTGTTGTATTTCATTTTGGCCATGTAGGCCACTTTTGTCGTTGAAATTCCTTATCGGAATATTGTGTCGGATATCATGGTTGGGACTATGATTTTCCCTTGTTGTTTAATTTAATGTATTATAGTCATGTTTGTCTGGTGGATCTCCTGGTGTGGGGTCCACGGCACTGTAATAACCCAATAGGATTTGGGGGTGTTACAGAAATGGTATCAGAGATTTGGGTTGTGTAATACCCTGAGATGTGAGTTATGTGTTCCTACCGTCGCGGTAGTAGTGGGATTGTCAGGTTATGACAATCTAGTCAGTCAGGTTTTGTGAGTCGTAATATTAGTGCGACTGCACGAGTCATTCATTCATCGAGTCGTCGTCAGTGAAGACTAGTATCGCGAGACCTCGAAGCTTCGTATGACCTGTGTAAGGACTCGATTCTCTTTATGTTCATACATTCATCATGTCATTAATTGTTCGTGCCTTGTTGAAACCTATATGTGATATTAGTGTTATGATTGATTCATGACTAATTGTTTTGGGACACGTGTGGCTTATGTAAGCATTAAGGATCAACTCATTCATCGGTTAATAATCCTCAATCGTCATGCTGATCTTGTCGATTATGTTAATTCATTCATTACTCAGTCAATATCATTACTCAGTCAATTCATCACTCAGATAATTCATTCATTACTCAGTCAATATCATTACTCAGTCAATTCATCACTCAGATAATTCATTCATTACTCACCAATATCATTACTCAGTCAATTCATCACTCAGTTAATTCATTCATCATTCAGTCAATATCAATTACTCAGTTGCTTCGTTCATCACTCAATTAACCTCACCGTTCAGCTAATTCATTCATCACTCAATTAATCTCATCGTTTAGCTAATTCACTCGCCGTCACCAATCTCATTGCTCGCTTAAATCATTCCTCATTCATCGATCTCATTGTTCGATTACTTCATTAATCATTCACCCATCTCACGGTTCGCTTGTTGATCTTGAGGATCGAATTTTCAACCTTGTTAACTTGTTCAAGGTAATCATTTCAGAATTTCATCGTGCAATCATGTTACCTCATTTAATGTTTCATACGGTCTTATCATACTCGACATAATGTCGATGATCATTTCATTAAATCATTAATGCATTCATTGTGTTAGAGCGTGTATGCTCATTATTGTCACTCGTAACGTAATCATAATGCGATATTCATGCGGAATCTATAATCATCATGTGACTTTCCTACTTCAAGATGGATAGAGTCGAGAGGACGCAGGGAAGAGGCGCGGCGGGCCGGAACCGGGATCTCGTGTGCATGCCCACACGAACGCGAGGATATCATTAATTCATCAAATAGCGAGGCTACTCATTCATCAGCGGATAACCATTCACTGTCAGGAGTCGTGCGAGAGGCATCTCACTCGGAAGGTGTCCGGGTTGATCCATTCATATTTATGCAGGCATGATGGCCCGGATGACTCGGATGACGCGGATAGTGGAGACCATGCAGACCTCGATGGTTCGTGGTCCACCGCACAGGATGCAGTGCCATTTCATGGACAGACTGGAGGAGTGAATCAGATTGTTAACGATATCTCTCGTCAGATGCCGCCTACTTTTGAGGGTTCGTCGGAACCAGCTGATATTGTTCATTGGCTCGAGCATTTTGATAAACTCTTCGACATGGTTCAGTGTCCGGAGGAGAGTAAAGTGGCGGTAGCGGCTTACTACTTGAGTAAGGGTGCTTATTCTTGGTGGCTTTCTGTGAAACCCACCGATCGCGATTGTGGTTGGAGTGAGTTCAAGACCCTCATGTTAGAGAGATATTATCCGGCTCCACTTCGTGAAGCCAAGTTGTCAGAGGTTTTGAACCCCGAACCCGTCGAGGACGAGGGTGTTATTTCCATTGCTGAGAAGTTTCAGGGACTACTTGATTTGCTTCGTCGATTATCCGTACCGAGGCGGATAAGATCAAATATTTTAGCAAGAGGCTAAATCCGCAGTTGAGGATGCAGCTGTTCACTCACAATTGTAATTCACTTAGTGAGTTCATTGGGAAGGCTCTTGGAGCAGAGCTTTTGATCAAGGAGCTTACTCAGAAGCATCTTTCGATTTCTTCGGGTGAGAGGACTAGAATGCCGGCTCGTTCGGAGGGACATCGTACCCAGTCATCCAAGAAGTCCTATTCTAGTCGTCTTCGTGCGGAGGGAGCGTCCTCTTCTAAGGCCACGAGTTCGACCGTTGTTTGCTTTAATCGTGATGTAATAGGACATCGCGGCACCTGTTCAATGCGAGCCGTTATTTGTTTTCGGTGTGGGCGGCAGGGACACCTTCAGAAATACTGCAGGAGTTCTTGTGCCGGTAGATCTCGAGAGAGCTCAAGGGCCTCGAGGGACCTTGTTACTCCAGCTCGTGCTTCATTCAAGGGGTCCTATCAGGCTTCGAGAGCCCGAGGTAAGGACATTCATCTCCGATTTCGAGCAAGTTAATTCTTGTTCGGTAATAGGATAATCATTCATTTCATTGTCGTTCATTCATTCACTTAAGTCATTCATCATATATCAATCATGTTGAGACTTGTCATCATGAAATTAATCATTTAATTCACGAGGAACAACGGTTCCAATAATTTCACTTGAGCTATCACTCATGACGTTATTAATTCACCGTGGTGAGCCATTCTTAATCCTGGTCGGATTTATAGTCAATTATCATTCATCATTCATTTTAGTCACTTTCATTCTCGTGACCTTCGAGATCATAGTTAGCGGCGAGTTCATCGTCGGATATACCTCTAATCGTTGAGGTACCAAGTCGAGGTATTTTCCGTTTTGGAAGACGGGAAGTCGAGTCCGAGATTCATTGGACCGTTTGAAAATTTGGATCGAGTAGGCGAGTTAGCTTATCGATTGGCTTTGCCTCCGGCATTGAGCCGAATTCATAATGTGCTTCACGTCTCTCGATTGCGGAAGTATGTTGCCGACCAGAGTCACATACTTGATTCGACAAAATCGAAATCGCGGATGATCATTCGTACGAGAAGCGTCCGATGCAGTGTTGGAGCGGCGAATCAAACAGTGGAGAAATAAGTCGATTCCTTTGGTCAAGATTCGGTGGTCTAGACTCGAGTCGAAAAGGCTACTTGGGAACCGAGGATAGTATGCGAGAGAGTTATCCCGAGTTGTTTGACCCTTAGTTTCTGGGACGAAACTCTTTTAAGGGGGGGTGTATGTAATACCCGGTTGTAATTCATTCATTTTCATTCAGTAATTATCAGTCTGTATTTGTCACTCAGTGTATTTTCACTCAACTATAATCATTCATCAATCATGTTCATTCACCGTGTTCACCGTTCGTAAAACTTCGAGTTGTGTATCGTTATTGTTCATAGTTTCAACTTTCCTCATATGAGTTCGACTTTGTTAAATCACCATTAATTTTTGGTAACTCCAAAAATTCTAAATCTTTGCAATATTATAGAGCATCTATTTAGCTTTCCAATGGTTCAAACGCTGAGTCAATCGGAGTCCGGACGAGAGAGTTTTGGTCGCTTCTTGGCCGATCATCGCCGACCGAACTCGGGCCGTGTCGTCCGACACGCCTGCCGGCCGCATTTCGTCCCGAAATGCAGGTTTACGCCGACCAGGCTCGACCGTGTCGTCCGGCACGGCCTGCGCTGCATTCTTCCGGATAGGCTCGAACGACCGCTGACACGCCCGACCGTGTCCCGGGACACGGCCGAGTCATGCCGAAGTCAGCCGCCGCCGTCGCTATCGGAAGGCTCAGCCGCGCGACCGTGTCAATCCGACACGGTCGAAGTCACCGCTGCCAATCGCCGGGTTACCATGCGACACGACCGTGCCCGATCGGGCACGGCCGTGTCCGGCAGCACCAACCCCTATAAATTCATTTTTTCATCATTTCAGCCCATTTTTCTGCATTTTCTTCACCTTCAACCGAGAGATAAGGCTTGAGGGAGGGTTTTTCCTTCACAAATCATTTGGGTGTTTGATTTTCTTCATCTCCTTTCGATCGTGAAGCCCGGATAATCAATCTAACGCGTATTCTTCGGGTTAAAGCACTTGGATCATCAAGAGGTAATTCCTTCAACACTTTGGACTTCGATTTTGTGTTGAAATAGGATGTTTTGACGTTATAATCATGATATATGAAGGGATATGTATATGATTATGAGTTTGTATAAGGATTCATTGGATTATTGAGGAATTATTCGAGAACACCTTGAAAATCGAGTTGGAATTGGGGATTTTCGACTAATTGTTGTTATAATCACGTTTTTGGATATTCATAACGGATTATTGATCGTTTTGGAGATGTTTTGTTGGTTTGAAACACTTCTTGGGGGATTTGATATTGGTATATTAAGGTTTGATTGTAAACAATCGGAGTTTGGATACTACGTGTTTGATTTAATGCCTCTATGGACTTAGTTTAATCGTATCGACGTTTCGAGTCCGTTATATTCGTGTTTGATTCATATATTAAGCAAATTGTTGGTGCTTGTGTAATTCAAGGTTGTTCGAGTGGCCGGTATTCCCTATTAAGGACGTTGTTCGTGGAAGGACTTCCTCGGTTTGAGGCAAGTTTTATACTTGTACTAGTCATTGAGCTAATGTCATCATGTATGTGTATAGATGTGTTGTATCATTCCGAGACTTAGTCTCTTCATGAATTCATTGATATCAAGAGATCGTTCGATACGATACCTTCCGGAAATTTTGCCAAACGTCATTGTTGTTCGTTAACGGCCGATTCAAGGCATTGTAATACTCATTATTAATGTCATTGTCGATAGCCGGTTCGCGGTATCGATGTATCGATTGTTGTTCATATAGATGTCAATCTAAAACATCGTTGAAATCATTGTTATTCCTGTTGGAGTTGTCATTTAAAACTGTATTGGCCGATTAAAGGCATTAGCGTATTCATTTCTCATCTTCGACGTCGGTAACCGATTAAAGGTGCCGAGGTATCCTTTATATCATTATTATCAATTGACCTTTCTAAGGCAAATCGAGATATTCAATCATTCATCATATTACTCTTATCGATTTGCCGTTCTAAGGTAATCGAAACACTCAATCATTCATGGAATCATCCGCTGCATCATTGTTATCGTGTTGGCCGACTCAAGGTAGCACACTATCATTCTCACGAATTCGGTAATTTACGAATCGTTGTCATTTGTGATTTATTATATTTTTGGAGGCTAGTCTCGGCTAGTGCTTATCATGGGTAAGCTTGGGGCTTGAACCTTCGCGGTTGGCTTCCCAACACCTACAACTCAGTAGGTCACGGTCGTGTTTATGATCTTATGGGTAAGCTTGGGGCTTGAACCTTCGCGGTTGGCTTCCCAACACCTACAACTCAGTAGGTCACGGTCGTGTTTATGATCTTATGGGTAAGCTTGGGGCTTGAACCTTCGCGGTTGGCTTCCCAACACCTACAACTCAGTAGGTCACGGTCGTGTTTATGATCTTATGGGTAAGCTTGGGGCTTGAACCTTCGCGGTTGGCTTCCCAACACCTACAACTTAGTAGGTCACGGTCGCGTTTATGACCTTATGGGTAAGCTTGGGGCTTGAACCTTCGCGGTTGGCTTCCCAACACCTACAACTCAGTAGGTCACGGTCGTGGTTACGACCTTATTAGCCCTCATTAATTATAGCTTCGGGCTATTCCGGTTTCATGTGAATGTGATATTTGATGACTTCTACCGAGTGGCTTTCGTGCCTTTGTGATTGTCTTGATAATTTCATTGGGGCCTTCGGGCATTGTGATTCTTGTTTTATTCAGTTCTTGATGGATTCATGTTGTGTAATTCATTGCGATATCTCGATTTTGATTCGTTGGGCATTTATGTTCTAACTTCGTCAACAGTATTAATAGTATGCCGTGGGCATAGTATTTCACGAATGCTCGGTTCTTACATTGGTTTGTGAGCATCTCGTACTATTATTATCATTTTACCGTTTCATTACGCCTTTGGATGCATATCATGTTATACATGTATTTGATGTTCATTATCTGATGATCGACCGTGGGGCGGAACATGTTTTCATGTTTTAGGTGCTTGCGAGGAGAGAGTTGAGACACAGGGGCATGACGTTGGCGACGAGGCATTCGAGTGATACTAGTCCGAGTTGTTCATTGTTGGTCAGTCAGTTGGAGTGTACTCCGGTCTTGTCAGTTGTTGTCGTGTTGTATTACCCAATGGATGTTCGTGGATGTCAGTATTTCATTTTGGCCATGTAGGCCACTTTTGTCGTTGAAATTCCTTATCGGAATATTGTGTCGGATATCATGGTTGGGACTATGATTTTCCCTTGTTGTTTAATTTAATGTATTATAGTCATGTTTGTCTGGTGGATCTCCTGGTGTGGGGTCCACGGCACTGTAATAACCCAATAGGATTTGGGGGTGTTACAAATTGTTTGGATATCCTTGGTGTGATATGTTATTTGTGCATGATTGCTTCGCTCACCTCGGGGGGTTCGACGAGGCCACGGAGGGAGTCTAATGGGTTGAGCCCTGGATTCACGAGTGGTGAATGTATTTTACTCACCTTGGGTAGGTTCGACGGGGCCTCGAAGGGTAATCCAATGGGTTGAGCCCTAGATTCACGAGTAAAAACTTCACGAGTGGTGTGTATGTTTGGTGATTGTATTTTACTCACCTTGGGTAGGTTCGACGGGACCTCGAAGGGTAATCCAATGGGTTGAGCCCTGGATTCACGAGTAAAAACTTAACGAGTGGTGTGTATGTTTGGTGATTGTATTTTACTCACCTTGGGTAGGTTCGACGGGGCCTCGAAGGTTAATCCAATGGGTTGAGCCCTGGATTCACGAGTAAAAACCTCACGAGTGGTGTGTATGTTTGGTGATTGTATTTTACTCACCTTGGGTAGGTTCGACGGGGCCTCGAAGGGTAATACAATGGGTTGAGCCCTGGATTCACGAGTAAAAACTTCACGAGTGGTGTGTATGTTTGGTAATTGTATTTTACTCACCTTGGGTAGGTTCGACGGGGCCTCGAAGGGTAATCTAATGGGTTGAGCCCTGGATTCACGAGTAAAAACTTCACGAGTGGTGTGTATGTTTGGTGATTGTATTTTATGTAATACCCGTAATTTCGATTTCCGGTAATTTCTTTTTTTTTCGGCGGAAGTCCGTTTTGACGACTCGCTCATGACCGTTTCATCATTCTGAGAATGATTAATTCTACACTTTTTATCATCCGAGTTCGTTTCGGTGTCGTTCTGTTGAATTCCGTGTTCTTTAGCGACTTTTCCACGTATGAGTTCGACTTTATTAGATCGCCATTAATTTATGGAAACTCCAAAAATTCTGAATCTTTTCAATATTATAAATCATCGAGTTAGCTTTCCAATGGTTCAAACAGTGAGTCAATCGGAGTCCGGACGAGGGAGTTATGGTCGAAATAGCTAAGTCACTCTCATTCCCAGTTTTTGGCCGAGCACTCTGTACCTTGTGCCGCGGCACATGCCGGCAGGGCCGCGGCACACTGCCGAGTCACTGCCGGCAGATTTGGCCCTGTGCCGCGGCACACTGTGCAGCCTATTTAAGGCCCTGCAGACGGGTTTTTGGTCATTTTTCTCCTTCTTCTCCTTCTCTTCCGC